>CM062805.1:308754471-313554471 GCA_031772625.1 Pinus tabuliformis | reverse complement strand
TGCACACTACCATTAGTATCTTGAATAGGAAATATAAGAGGATCTTCCTCATTGTCATCATCTCCCTCCATTTCTTCTACATTCTTTGTCATATTCTTCTTTTACCTGCAAAAGTGAATGGTGATATGGCTCCTACTGCACCATGTGATCAAATGGGGGGGTCAGTTGGTGTTGGATAAATTTTGTTTATGTTTTTATGATTGAATGAAAACTATAATGCAATGAAATTTTCTACTTTGAAATTAAATATGCCTAATGAAAATATTTTTTGTTTTTGCAAAAATTAATAAGAAATGAATCAACTAGGGAATAAAACAATGCATACTTTGACACCTCCTCGAAAACGGTGCCAAAACGTGATGAGCCTCGGTATTGCAACAAGAATGTTGCAACTCCCAAGGCTACCGACTTTAATTATCAACCTGGGTTTTGTACAAACTTAAGAGGTATTGGAACTATATGTGTGGCATATAATGTGTCATTCCTTTGCTGTCATGATGTAATGGAGTGCATGCACTAAAGTCAAATCCTAAAATAATTGCACATAATGAAATGTTCGAAATGGAGCCTTAACTTATTGCATGAAAGAAAGTACAAGGAAAGAGACAGAAATTCAATGCTAAATCACACCATTTCCTAATTAGCTGCGAAGAAACTATTCTCTGAAATAATGCTAAATTATCATGAACCAAATGCTACTATCTAATCATCGAAGTTAGAAGCATCAAACATCACTAATTTGCAAGTACAGGGACTGAAATAAATATGTTTTTGTCTTTTTGTCTTTTCATGCAAAATCAAGTATGCAAACTAATTTATTTTTGTGATGTGGCAAGTGAATTAAGGATTTTGGAGGATGGATGGAAGGGTTAGGATATGGTTGGATGGTGTGGTAAACCCTTGGGAGGATTTTGGTGACATCCTAGAGGTTTTCCATCAATTTGGCCTTAAAACAGGCCATTTTAGGAAAACCTACAGGATGTACTAGAAACCTACAGGATGATCTTGTAGGAATTACAGTGAACCTACACTATACAACCGAGAGAAAAATGTGAGGTTTTGGAGGTGATGGGAAGCATAGGAAAGGTGTGTTATGGGTGGAATGGAGTGAAAAAGTTCCTAGAATAACTTAGAACTCAAAACCAAAGTTGGGAGATGGATGGATTTGCTCAAGAAGCTTGGAGAAGTTTCCTTGTGAAATGATGAAATTGGTGAGGGTTTAATGACCAAGAAAATCAAATCCAATTTGGATGGGACACATTTTTCTATCAAATAGGATGTGTTAGGTCCCCACTCCAAGTGGAATCACTCAAAAATACCTATGTTAACCCATGCTAAAAAAATAAAAAACATTACTAGTCGAAAATATAGGAATTTGAGAACTAGTGAGCTAGTAAATGTAAAAAATGCCTAAACAAATCAACTGCAAATGCAATGGGGTAATTATTTTAAGAACTATAATTCTTTTTTGATATAATTCCAATGGGATCAATTCGATTGAAGAGTTAGCATGCTCTAAAAAATAGAAGAAATCTATTGTTCTTTGCTAAAGAGGAGGTCCAGCAATCTAGATTTCGGAATAAGAATACTAATCCAAGCGACTCAATGACTATTATGAACTTCCAAATCTTTCCCAAGGATGAAATAATGCTTTTAATCCTGCAATAACTTACATCAACCATTTAACTCAATCCTACAACAATAAATCATTAATAATAAATGGAGAAAGAGAAAGAAATAAAAACTAGAGATGCATGTGAATAAGCAATGAGAAGAAGGAAAGAAAATGATACAAAAGGGCTCTGAGGTTCTTGGGATGGAAAATCCCAAAGAAACTCAGAGACCTATGGAGGAGAACAAGATTTAGAAGTTTAACATGACACCAATCTTCATTATTTTCATCAATAGAATTACATCCCCGCAAGAAAATACAATGGAGCTACAAGAATACAAGCTCTCTCCACAATAACTCTAATGAAAAGGCTTCTCCTAGAGGAAAATTCGACTCGATACTTATTAAAAATGATTAGGAATCATTACCCATGAATGAAGGAAGATTTCCCCAACACTAGGAATTTGCATTAAATGGCATGGAACACATTCCTAGATTTTCTCAATCATTCCCTATAGGAAAATTCGACTTGGTACTCATACAAAATAATTAAGAATCATTCACCATGGATGGAGGAATCTTTCCCCAATGAAATCCCTTGGTTATTGGAACTTCTCCCTTGATTAGTGGATCTGCTCCCTTGATTAGTGGAACACATTCCTAGATTTTCTCAATCATTGGAGTTTCATAATTCCATAATATCTTGTTGAATTATTATTTATTATTGATCCTTCAGTAGTAGGGAAAAAGTGCATAAATTATATCCTCCTCCAACTCTTCATAATCTACCCAATATTCTCATAATATTTCACAAAAAATAAATAATATTAGGCACAAATATTCAATTATTCATAAACCTTCCTAATGAATATATTAAAGTTAAAAATAAATTATCTAATGAAAAATGAGAGTTTTAATGTGCTAAAGGATGGTCATAGGCCTTAATTTATGTTTTAAATTATAGGCATGGGCCTTAATTTATGTCTAATTTAGAGGCCCATCAGAGATCCATGCGCAGTTGAAAATCTTTGCCTTCAGATGCAAAGTTTGAAGCAGGACAGAACAACTCGACTAGAGGGGCACGAAGATGTATGGTGCCTGAAATGCAAGGGTCAAGGACATCAAAAAGACCATTTCCCAATATCTGCGAACTATATTGTAGGAGGAGGAATGATTCCTTTAAGGTCAGAAGCACTGGAAAGACTAGGCGTGGGGTCTACGTTTTGGTGCACTATATTTTAGGTAGCATGAAAACATACCACTATAACTGTCATTTGTTGCAGAAGTTTGTACAGACACCACGACAACTGTTCTGCAACCTCTTTAAGTCGGTAGGACATGATGAGCGTAATTGCAAAAGCTATGAATTGATGATGGATAGAACTCCTGCCTATAGAGTATAGGCATAAACGTGAACCCATGACTAGAGTGAAAGGATGGCACAACCAAGATTTTAGGGCCATAGATGAGGTTGTGGCAGAGGAGGACCTAGCAAAGGTCGAGGACAGTTGATCTGCTACAATTGCGGAGGACCAGGACACTATGTCCACGATTTCACTAACCCTACATGTCCGCCATGCAATCATTTCTCTCTTTTTGATCATGAAACATAAGATTGTCCCACGCTAATAGCAAGGATATGTGACAAAGGGGCACTACCACCTCAGCTGACTCAGAACTTGTAAATGATTTGGTCTGAGCTTTGCGAAGAGGATCTGAACGTAAATATAGTGCTCCAAAGTGGAATCACAATAGGATATGATAAGGGAAAATAGCCTGAGGACAACACACAGGTTTGCAAAGCTCCAACGAAGGAGACTGAGTTCGATTTGGAGCGTGTGTGTGAAGAATTCATGGGGGTGAAGAAGAGCTTCGCTAAGGCCTCCACCTCGAGGAGCAAGGATAAGCCTGATCAGGAGATGGACCCTTCTATGCTTACAACCTTCTTGGAGACCTACATGAAGTTGCTGCATGATAGCAAGGCCGTGAAGGGGTTGTAGGAGCTCATAAATAGATGTGCCAAAAACTCTTTGGTTGAACCGCACGTAGTACGAAGGCTTGGTAAGCATAAAAAAAGGATGGGGCAGGAGATGAGACTGACCGCACAGATAGGAGAATATGAGATGGATTAGGTTATCTTGGAGCTAGGGTCAGACGTGAATGTCCTACTGAAGAAGTGTTAGGTCCCTATACTACTAGTGTAACCCCTTATTGCTATTATTACAACCCCCTTATTATATTGTTGTGCCCATGTAGTCCCTATATTGTTATTACTGTGCCCCATAGAAGCCCACTATTGTTATTATTGTGTCCTTACATTATTATTGTTATGTCAGCTCTGATTATATTATGACCCCTTAGACTCCTATATATAGAAAGGAGGTATTGTCATTTGTATCATCCAAGAATTGTTCATTTGTGTAATGTAAAGGAGGTTTCCCCCTCGAAGAGGCTTATTTCTAAGGCATTCATCTATCTTTTCTATCTTTTTGTGAGTTGGTTTCATAAAATTTGGTATTAGAGCTTTGGATTCTAGGGTTTTACTGCTCCAAATAGGTCATCATGGAATTTTCGCTATAACTTTTGTTCTATGATGTTTCAGAAGGAAAAAAAATCATTTGAGAAGAAGTCTTGCTGAACTGCGCGTCCGAATTTCAAATCTTGTCTTGCTATATTTTTGTATATATGATATGAGGAAGTTAGGGTTTTTGCAAGCTCCAAAATTTCATCTAAAATAGGTCATCATGGTATTTTCACTATAACCTTTTCGCTACGAAGTTTCAGAAGCTAAAGAAAAAACCCATTTGAGAAGCAATCGTTCTGAATCTCGGGTCCAAATTTCAGATCTTGTCTTGCTATATTTTTGGATATATGATCTAATGAAGTTAGGGTTTTTGTAGACTCCCAAATTACATCCTAAACAGGTGACCTTAGGAAAATTTTCATAACTTTCGCTCTGAGCAACAAATTTAAATTTCGTAAAAAGTTGCAGAAAGAGGACAGACTGTAGTTTTTTTTGCATAGTTTTCAGATCCAAAGGTCGAAACAGTGACATGTGGCATGATGTACAAGTTCACTCTACTGAAACATTATATAATCAGGCCATCTTAGGAGATTGGGCATAACTCTTTCTTGGAGAATCAAATTCTGATCAGACTTGCAGGGTTAGAAAGAGGACTCAGAGGGTTACTGCAGGAGACAATTTCAGAACTTTGAGATCTATAAGTATAGAGTTACAGTCACTTCAAGATTGAGCTCTTGAAATTAAGAAAAGGCGATATGAGGAAGTTTGATGGAAAGGATAGAGTAAATTGGATACTATAGATGGAGCAATATTTTGATCTACATGGTGTACCACTGTTATGAAAGGTATCTATTGCATATTCAGATTTAGAACCGGACCAATTTTTATGGTATAAAGGGCTTTGTTCTCGTAAACAACCTGTTACATGGTCAATTTTCATGAAGGAAATGGTAGCGCATTGTGAGGATACAAAGAGCAACACCTTATTTAGAGCAACACAACAACAATTGGAAGAAAAAAGAGAAAAGGGGCTTTGTTACAAAGTGGAAAGAAAAATTATGGAAACAAGGAAGCCTACCCATCACAACTATAAAGATGGAATTGTTGTTTCTCCTAGCCTTCTGCAACCTACAAGGTAAGAGTGTTGATCGATTTGGTAGTACCCATAATTTTATTGATTGTAAGATAGCCAAGGAATTTAATTGCTTCCTATATCCAACACCAGAGTGTCAAGTTATGGTTGAAAGTGGAGGAACCATAAATTGCTCTGCAAAGTGCCATAATATCAAGCTATCCATGGGAGAATATGTATTGAATAGCCCAATGCTTTCCATTCCAATGGGTGGTGTTGATGTTTTACTAGGAGTCCAATGGCTAAAATCTTTGGGTACAATATCTTTTAATTTTCAAGAACTTTTCTTGAAATTTTTTTGGGAAGGAAAGGAAGTTGAATTGAAGGGTATTGAAGGAAAACCTGGAAAGATAATCAACTCTAACAGCATAAAAAACCTTCTAAATAAAGAACAACAGGGTGTAATTGCACAATTATGTTCACTAGAGGATCCCACATCGAAATCATGTATTTCTCCAGATCTCCAAAATGTTTTGGAAAATCATTCCAAGGTATTTGAGACTCCCAAAGGCCTCCCACCTATTCGTGATCATGATCATACTATTCATTTGATTCCATGGAGTGTTCCTCCAAACATCAGGCCTTACATATATCCATATGCCCAAAGGAGTGGGAACTCATTCAAAATTTGCAGAAGATCCTAGTTCAAACAGTATTGCGAGAACTTGACAAGGATGGAAAAATCATATTGGAACCTGAAGCAGTCACAGAACTGAGAAATCGAAAGCTACGAAATATATCAATTTCAGAGTATCTCATCAAGTGGAAGAACTTACCTACTAAAGATTCCACATGGTAGGACAAGAATTTATACAGAAGCATCAAGAAATACTGAAGCATTGAGGACAACATTTTTTGAAGGAGAGGGGAATGTAACCCCTTATTGTTATTAGTACAACCCCCTTATTATATTGTTATGCCCATGCAATCCCCATATTGTTATTATTGTGCCCCACAAAAGCCCACTATTGTTATTATTGTGCCCTTACATTATTATTGTTATGTTGGCTCTCATTATATTATGACCCCTTAGACTCCTATATATAGAAAGGAGGTATTGTCATTTGTATCATCCAAGAATTGCTCATATATGTAATGTAAAGGAGGTTGCCCCCTCAAAGAGGCTTATTTCTAAGGCATTCATCTATCTTTTCTATCTTTTTGTGAGTTGGTTTCATAACAAGCAGACTTGAAAACAGATGGGGAGACCCGTGCTATGGTGGTCTCCAATTTAGTTAAGGATGGAAAATCAGTAGAATATCATCCCCATGGGGTGGCTGCAATAGTTGACTGTAGATATTGAAGGTGTGAGCGTGTTGGATGACTTTGAAGTAATAGAAATTGTTGATGATAGCAACCCCTACCCTGTGGTCTTGGGAATTGATTGGGCTACTGATATGAACCAAGTAATCAGCCTAAAGAAGCGAAAGATGATATTTGAGAAGAAATCACTCCACATCATAGTACCCCTAGATCCTACAGAAGGATCATGCTATACTGAACCAGTCCACTATTATGAGAGAGATGACAATCTGGACTGTATATATAAGATAACAGTGCGAGACCAAGATTGGGTGAATCCAACAGCGGATGGATGAATTACATGGGATCATGAGAGGTCCTGCACCTCGTACTCTGGTCAAGAAGTAGAGCACTGGCAGAATCAGTTACTTGAAGTAACTATGCTGAGTTGTAACATGATGACCTAGTCGTTGTGCTGTGTGTTGACACAGGTAATAAATTTTCCTACTTGTGATGGCCTGAATGATGTAGATTTTTTTTTTTTGGCTTGTTAGGGCCTGACCAAGGTTCAACATTAATTATCCAAACAAATCCCTACACTATTGGCCCTTTCGACATCAGCCCACAGAGCGAAAACCGAATTCTCACCCAAAGAAGTATGGGGGGATGCTGGAACCAAGTTTTTGCACCCTGAGATGGTCGTGATGTCGTTTTATTCCTCCTATTTCTGCCTTCACACAGGTCACTTAGTTCTAGGGCTTGCCAAACTAGCCCTCTATTCCAGCTGTCAATACCTCTACGAAAAGGTATGATCGACCTTCGCACAACCCTAACCAATGGCTTAGGTAATTTCATGCTGCCAGGGTAGCGTACTGTGCAAACTCCCTAACTAGTCTAAGTGTCTTACTTATCTTGTTAGATACTCAGAGTTAGCAGCGTGTAAAAGGATGTTCTTATTTGTGTTCAGTTATCCAACATAATTACACACATTCACGCATCACATAAGCATTATAAAGGAAATTCATACATAATATGAGAAGATGCATTAATCGGATCAAAGACACAAAATTTGTAGAATACCTCTCTTTATTGATATTTTCATGTGATTACAGAGTCTATTCGCCCTGCGCACATAGCTGCAGGGGTCCGCACACTCAGCTGTGGACTTCCACCCTAATCCTCTGTGCACTCAGCTGCAGATGCTCTACCTACGTTTTGACCTGAAACTTAGACTTCTTACTTCAAAGCTATGGCCATCTGACTTTAACCCATGTCTCTAAAACTACTTAGAGATTAGCTCTTTCTATAAAATCCCATGGTCCGCAGGCCATGGGTAGATCTCTTACAACCAACTTTACTTTACAAAAATAAGGGTGGAGAACCCTTTATGACTCATGAAACCTTCGCACTCCACGACCACAAAATGTGGAGACTTTACTATTTTATTACAAAATTTGACCCAAAACATGGGATTTTAGCCCCAAAAATGTTCTTGGGGATCCCGTTCTCAACAAACCCCCAACACAAACATCGTGGCTCGCTTTCGAGTCACTCGATGGAAGTGAAGATCTTTACACAAATATCTTCCAGTTTGACTCATATGGCAGCAACCTTAGCTATGCACTGTGCAGTTGCCTGCTTTGCGTCTTCGACCATCTACTCGGTCACTGCTCCTAAACTGTTGGCCTGAAAATTTTGCTGCATCACTTGTACAGTCACAAGCTTGCCTTCAATATATCCTGTCACTGTGTAAGCCTCATCCAACCAGGACTTCAATCTTGCCTTCAGCACTGCTTCCTTGTGCAGTGATACATCCACCTGTTCCTTCAGCTGCTTGGCCTCCTACAACATCACTAGTCTTTGTGTCAGTGCAATAGTTTGCGTTGCGCCCTTAACCTCATCGTAGTGCTGCTATAGCTCGTGCAATTCCATCTCTCGTCATTGTACATTGGGGTCTTCTTGTAATCTTGTGAGGAAATCAAACGACTGCTCAAAAAGTTGCATGCTTTATGCTACTACACTATCCACCACCGCTATTGCTTCTATGACAGCGGTCACCCATTGCTCCTTGACTTTTGGTGGAGTTGAAGGCTAGGCCTCCAACTACAACTCTGTTATCTGCTGGCTCAATTCCAACTGAACCTTCACCATCTCAATGCAAGTCTCACGCACCCCTGTGGCCAACTTGTGGATGCACACCTTGACTAGATCCTCCTCAGGAATGGCCAACTTTGGGACAATTCGGCATGCCTCCTTGGTGACCTACATAATGCGCTTATTTTGATTGGTCACCTCGGTCTCAGCAACAATGGTAGAATCTCATTGTAGTACCATTTCTTTGTTGTTGATCTCTTGTTCACTAATCATCTGGAGGCCACGGTGCTCATCGGCCCTTAGCTCTATAATCACTCCATCTTGCAAGAGGTGGAGTACTATCAGATTCAACCCTACTCCCTTTACGACGCTGACAGTGGGCTTGTCAGCTTCATTCTCTATGGTCAGTGCTCCATCAGGCAACACTATCGCACTAGAGGCCTTTGTGCGCAGCATCTCTATAGCCTTTGAAGTGCCGAGAGCAAGGTTGTTAGATACCATGACAGCCTATAATGCGTAGGTCTGTAGCTCCTACAAACCTATCTAGATATCCCCCAAGATTATCTACTGTTGTTGCTCAAATTGTTGTAGGGCCTCTGCAGTGACATCCCTCACTGTGTCACCGATTTCATGCAGATCACCTTCTGTTAGGGTGATGGGGTCCAATTATGTCTTGGTAGCCTTTAATTTCTTCCTAGACCCTCCTTTCTCCGGCTGCCTTGGGCGCTTGATGCAGGCGGATGTCTACTATGGGTCTGCGATGTGCTTCTCGTCTATCTCCTCCTCTGTCTCAGGTGAAGGTGACCTCACACCTTTTTCAAATCTTTGCTTTGTCCCACCTGTCTTCTTTGCTATCTGTTGCATGGCCTTGCGCTCCACCTCAGCCTTTTTAGCAGCCTCCTTTTTCCTCTTTTCGGCCAACTGTGTCATCTTAAGCTTGGCCTCCTCCCTCTTCCTCTGCGTGGCAGACTTGCTTCCTCCCACTGCCAAGTCTGTTGTAGTGTGCCACTCTACCGGCCATTGATCAAGTACCGCGTCAATGGCATCATCCGTTGCCAGATAAGGCAAGTCGTACCATTTCTGTGCAAGGTCCTTCCATGCCCTAATAGATACATGATGAAATTCTGCTTTAAATTTTGTGTAGCCTTGTAGGTTGGTGTACACTATAGGCAACAACCGCAGTTTTCAATTCATATCCATGCAGATGCTCATCTTCATCAAGATCCAGAAGATCTTTCTATCCTTGACTTGTTGTGTGTCCTTGGTCACCCATAGCGAAGCATACTTCACTGCTTCAAGGGAGTCTTGCGCGACCGAAGGGAATTGGCTATCCTCTGGCAACTCCCACACTACCAGCACAATTGACAGAAATATCCACGCATAGTGGAACATCTTGCTGAGCTCTTGCACTTCATGGCAGTTTGCTAGGAACTCTCCGCAAAGGTAGTTTGACTAGTTGAACAAGACTCCTTCAGTGTACTGGGCTGCTAGTGTGACAACAGGAACTGACACCTCATTGGCGCAACACTTCCTCATCACTTACTCTGCTAGAATCTGTGTAGCTACCTTCACAGTAGGGTCGCATAAGGCTTTGTATGGTCTCAAACAAGCACCAAGAGCATGGTATGCTAGGATTGATGGATAGTTTCAGGAAAATGGTCCAGAGAGGTAAGAGTGATCCTACCCTTTACTACAAATAAGAATGTATTGATATTCTAATCATAAGTTTGTATGTTGATGATCTGTTATATAAGGATAGTAGTTCTAAGATGAATTATAAATTCAAAGTTGCTATGATGAATGAATTCGAGATGAAAGATCTAGTCATCTGAAATATTTTCCAGGAATGGAGGCTTATCAAAGTAAGGATGAGATTTTCATTTGTCAGACAAAGTATGCACACGATATGTTAAATAAATTTGATATGATTGATTGTAATCCATCCCCTACTCCAAGTTCTCTTGGAGTTCTATTATGTAGAGATGATGCTGTTGATTTAGATGATGAGAAAACTTATAGAAGTATTGTGGGGAGCTTGATATTTCTAACCCACACAAGGCTTGATATTACATATTCAATTTCACTTGTTTCAAGGTATATGACAAATCCATTTGAAATACATATGAATTCAGCCAAGAGTATTTTAAGGTATGTGAAAGGCACTCTAAATTTTGGTATTCATTACTACTCTTCTGAAAAGTTCAATCTTGTTGGATTTAGTGGTTCAGATTGGGGAGGTAGTATTGATGACTGTAAGTCCACATCTAGAAATTGTTTCTCTTTTGGCTCTCATTTTATTACATGGAGCTGAAAAAAACAAAGCATTGTTGCCCTCTCATCCACATAAGCGAAGTATGTTGCAATTACCTCAGCAGGTACACAAGCTCTTTGGCTCAGAAATTTTTTGGAAGAAATTTGAGAAAAGCAAATTCAACCTATAATGATTTATTGCGATAATGTAAGTGCCATCAAGTTAGCAAAGAATATGGTTCATCACAGCAGGACAAAGCATTTTGACATGAAATACCACTTCATTTGAGATTTTGTGTAGAATAATGATACTGAATTGAAGCATATAAATACTCAAGATCATCTAGTAGATATCTTCACCAAAGAAGTTGCAAAAGCTCAGTTTTTGGCACTACAAGATAAGATAGTAAATCCTCATTAATCATTAAGGGGGAGTGTTGGGAATAATGCTTAATTTTGTTATGTAAATTGCTGACAAATTAGTGAGCAAATTTTGTGTTCTTTGTGCAAAATTAGGGCAACAAATTATTACGGAGGTCAATGCTCAAAATTAGCTTTCAGAAGTGTTGGAATTATGATGTATGTCTTGTAGTTGATGGCAACCCACTTGTAGTAGAACAACTCACTTGTATATGGTATCTATATGAATCTACAGAAGATATATTAGATGTGACAGAATGCATGACAGTAGTGTTTATAGATGTGATGAAATGCACGGCAACTTCAAGGAATCAGTTCAAAAGGCAACTCACTCAAATGAAAGATCATAGTAAGCAAGTAAACGACAAAGAATTATAGATTAGTCTTCACAGAATGAAGAAAGAGAGGTATATGCAGGTTCACCATTGACCAAGCTACGTATACACATAGGATCACTATATACAAGTCGCATATATGTACACACACACTTTCACAGAAGGAAAACCGTGTATACCTTGGAAATCTAATTTTTTTGTCCGAAGTATTTGGTCCATGGTATTTTGATCCATGGTATTGGTCCAAGGTATCTGGTCCGAGGTATTGACCCTAGGTATTTGGTCCAAGTTATTGGTCCTAAGTGGTTTTTGTCTATGGCATTGAGAAAGGCCTAAAACTATAAAAGGAGGAGAAGATCATTAGGCCAAGGCATGCAAGTATCGAATATCTGATGAAGTGTGAGATCTAGTATGCAAGTTATTGGTGTTATAGACATTTTTGTGCCCTACAACCCCAAGCATGAAATGTCCATAAACCAAGGGCTCCTAAGTCCCTAAAAGTGTTGTTCTAACCCCTAAAGGAACAAGGTCAACAGATTACAGCTTCTCCGAGAAGTTCTCCAGGAGAAACTGCTCAGAATTGGTCAAAACAGGATCATTGCAGCTGCTCCACTGGCTAAGTGCGTTGCATCTCACCTAAATACACTGTGAGGGTGCGTTGCATTTCAAAAGTCCCTTCTATGGGGTGCGATGGGTGAGAAATGACAAATGGAAGTGTCATTCCACGAGGTGGAGAGGCAATGGAAGCTTCCAGAATCTTCTCCTGTGACACTTGCCTCACTGAATTCGACCAAGGATGAGTAAGAGGCCCTCAGTCTCCAAGTGGAAGCAAGAACTATCAGAGAGAAGACACTAATCAAATCACAAGCTGACTCATCCCCCTTACAGATATCTATATATGGATCCCTCATCCCAGAGATACAGACGCTGAAATTTTGCATATTGTAAGGAATTGCTGTTGGTTTCTAGAGACAAACATCACATTGTTGGGTGATCTAAGCTTTGTTTGAGGTGAAGAGGGGCTTCTTTGCTGGGAGGTTGATGTTGGGTTGGAACAACTGGTTGTAACTCCTCCTGGATCTTTTCTTGTTTATCAATAAAAGCTATTTGAGTTTTCCTCCATGTTTTTGTATCATTGATGCTTGTTACATTTGTATGGTCAATTTACATCTGATCCTAGATTGTTTATGATTATAGATCCATGTCTTTGTATAGTGCTATGCTTCTGTGATCTTATAGGTACTTTGTGAAGCTGGACGTGCAAGGGAGCAGGTAGCTGAGGACTATCAAAGAAGAGAGGGATCGAATCGAAGGATTAGCGCAAGACAGAGGTTGGTATTTTTGTTCCTCTCTATCTATAATTCATAAAGGAAAAACAAAAGTGGTTTTTCTCTGTTTGTTTCTAAGGCAGCTGTGACACCTTAGTGGGATAGAGCAGTTCTAAATAGACACTTTTCCCTGTAACAAAATGGCGACTCCGCTGGGGAACTAATTAGTTTGTTTGTTTATCATTCCTTGTTGTTTGTTTCACAAACTTACAAGTAGCATTCAAACTGCATTTTCCATAACAAATGCAAAGTAGATAGCTGCTACTTCAATCCATCTACTGGATCTGTTTATGATTTAAACAACTGATTCACAAACTATCTGATTGCCCTTGTGATAGCTCTTAGATCCTCCTTAGATCTACCCCTGATTGTTGAATTACTGATTGCTCTTTACTCGACCAAAACCCAAGGACTGAACTGCAAACTGTGACCCGGAACCCGAACAAAGTCTCGTTTCTGGTCCAGCGTAGGTACTGTTCAGAGATTCTGAATTTCAGCGCACTTCCCGAGTGGACAACCTGCGCTGCATTTCAGATTCTCTGTGTTACAGGTGTGCTGATCAGACTAGATCTGTGCAGTTGTGGCTTCTGTGATTCATTCTTTCCAGTTCTATTCCTGAATTTTGCTACCTGTGATCAGTATATGTCTGTTTGAAACTCCTTTTCCTTGCTGTTATTCCACCTCCTTTGTACAAAAGAACTGTATATGTTTTTGTGTGTTTGTTGAGTCATTTACAGTTCTCCTTTGCAAAAGTAGCATAGTCGTACTGTCGTCCTTTGATTTGAATCTGTCGCAGTGTCGATTTCGATCGGAGGAAAAAGTTTGATTGCTGTTGATGGTCGATTATTTTGTTACTATTGCTTTTGGTCTGAATTTGCAATTTTCTAGTGTCAAGAACAAGTATTCAGTTCAAAATCGTGAAGTGTTGTGATCGTCTCCATTTTTTGATTTCGAAAAGAGGCTTGTTGATATTTGTCGCTTGAAAAAAAAGGTTCAGATTTGTGCATCAACTTTCTTTTTAGCATCCATATACTAAGAAAGTCGAAAAAAAAATACATGCATGTGCATTTGCATATAGACAGTCTGATTGGATTGATTTAGGAAAGTGCATTTAGAGTGTGCTCTTTTCTCTTTGTGAAAAGATTTTGTCTTTCTTTTCCCTAGTAGCTAGGATTTTCATTGCATAAAAGAGATAAAAAGTTTATTTATCATCTTAGATTGCATTTTAGGAATTATATCTACATCTCGTGGTGAACTTGAAAGGAAAACTTCATAAACAAGATCAACTTAAAATAAATTCAATGAATCTAACAACGCTTTGGAACTTAACGCACAACATTTAGAGGTCTAGGCTAGAGACGTATTCCGGCGTCGTAAAACCTGGTAGCTGTTGTTCTCACTGATGGTTGGGTGATTCCTCCACTTTGAAGACGATAAGTGCCAGTATGGACTTGTGCTCCCACGTACCGTCGAGTATATTTTGGGAGACCCCAATAGGCTTAACTCTTTATCCATAGGAAACCGTGTCTGCCGCCCTATCGATCGCAATGCACTGAACATAGCATTCGGGAAGATTGACTGCCATACCGTAAAAAGTATTCTGCAGTTTTGTGATTGGTTTGGTACTCCCTCTACCTAGATTTCCAGAGCAGTCCCTTTCGTTCCTTTTCAGACTCCTTAACGGAAAAGGTCCATCTGAGCACTTGTCACTTCAGGCTCATTAAAAATCGAAGGAGACTAGAGTCATCTTTTGTTTTTTCTCGACTCTTAAAAACTGAAAAAACAAGTTGTGTCAAAGCGTCTAAAATTTATTTTAAACGGAATATTCATTACCCCTTTCCTACATTGATCTTGGGTTGAGAAAATGGAGTCCACCAACCAAGGAATTCCCCTTGGAGGAAATCCTAGTCCCTTCTCCTCTTGGGGAGATGTTGGTGCACCCCATATGGCCACATTGTCACTTCCAGGACTGACAATTGGTTTTCCTGTATGGCTCTTCTCAACCTCTGTCGTTCAGAACACCACTATTCCTGAACAATCGAATCAACAATTAGACGAGTCCAGAGTTACCCACCAACCTTCTACTTCCTCTAATTCTTCCTCTCCTCCTTCCTCTTCGCTTGATGGGGATGGTAAAGCCAAAATCCAAGTACCTAAGGAGAAGAAGGAAAAGAAGAAGAAAGAGAAGAAGAAGAAGGAGTCAAAAGTGAATGGGGCCAAACGAGTGTCGTCTAATGAAAATCCACACACTGCACCAACCAGGCCTAAATCGCCATATGTCATTTGTAAGGGAGACCACTATCACAGAGATTGTCCTTTCATCCCAGGGATCTTAAGGGATTGGTCTCCCCGTTTGCACAACCCGGTGTCGTCAACCTCTGATGGTCATGTTGAAAACACACCGTCAACTAGTGAAAGTGAAGCCCCAGGACAAAAAGGAAAATATAGATTTCCTTGTAAACTGTGCGAAGGCGATCACGCCGTCCACCGTTGTCCCTTCTTAGACGAAGCTAAAAGAGTTTTGGATGATCGTCCGGTTTCACCGTTACGACTTCCTCCTAGATATAAAAAACTCTTGCCGAGTCCGTCACCAGTTGAAAATCCGGCCGGCCCGCTCAGGTGGTCGGCTGAAGCATCTATCATTGAAGATAAACCATCTGAATCCATACTAGATGAAAGTCAAAAGGTCGAGGCGGCAGTTGACCCGGTCTTGCCTTCAGAGGTTCCATCTTCAAATGATACAGTCACTGAAGAGAACAAGGATGACACCGTCCAAATTCTTTTCATAAGCACAGACTCCAACGAACATGGGGGCAATTTACCCGTTCCTTTATCGCAGGAAGGAAGTTCGTCAGAGTCATACCCGGCCGACTATTCGGTCCCACCTCCAAGCAACCTAGTTGTTTCTTTCGACTGGAATCAACTAGGCAGACCCCGTTTACCAGCTAGTGTACCATTCCGAATTATTGTTCAAATATATAGAATGGTTATGGCTGGTACCATCATAGACGAGGGGGCTTCTGTGAGTATCCTTTCCTCAACTGCTTGGAAAGCACTTGGTTCGCCATCGCTTTTGCCTGAAATGAGAAATCTAACAGGCTTTGATAAAGGAACCAGTCGACCGTTAGGTATCCTTCCCAATGTGCCCATAACATTGAGAGGGAAAATCATTCACATGAACGTAATGGTAGTTCAAGGACCCTTGGATTACAAT
The DNA here is from genome assembly GCA_031772625.1 of Pinus tabuliformis. Taxonomy (NCBI): domain Eukaryota; kingdom Viridiplantae; phylum Streptophyta; class Pinopsida; order Pinales; family Pinaceae; genus Pinus; species Pinus tabuliformis. Next base: position 313,538,320 of record CM062805.1, on the reverse strand, counting down.
CTACTCCTTGGACGAGATTATATTTATTGCATGGGAGCAATTGTCTCCTCACTCTTTAGAGTAATTTGTTTTCCGCATGAAGGAAGAGTGGTCAAGCTCGTAGAACAGCTTTCATTTCCTGGATCACGCATAGCAAATAGTCATATACCATCCCTAAATGGTCTTTTCACGCAAGAAATGTCTTAATCCCCAGTCCATCCACCCGATGAGAGCAAGTGATTCGGAGGGACATGAATGAAACCCAGGGGGCATGCACCCTGGTCTGCTTCGGCAGGAAAACTCCAGGTATAGGGTAGGTTTCCGCGAGAGAATATGACTAGTCTGTACTCCTGTCCGTGATTGGAAGAGGGGGTTATTCTAGAATAAAATTCTCTTGTCAAAGTTATGTGAGTGGAGTAGCCTCCTTCACTCACCTTTGTTTATCTCGATAGACATCGCCGAAGAAGTGTTTTGTTTGCGCTGTGAACAGAACAATCTTTGGGTAACCTATAAGACCTAGGACTCTCTCGGTAGAACAAATGTTTTAACGGACTAAAGAAGGGGTAATCTTGAAACTATGTTTTATGCCTAGGGGCATGCAAACCTTTTGGAGTGCAAGAAAAGAGCGATTATTTATCTGTTTTTTGGATTGGTCGTTTCCTAACTTGCATAAAAAAATGATGTGGGGCAAAACTCTAAAAATTGTCGTTTTATATGAGACATTCTTATCACACGACTGGATTAACCGAGCAGTTTTAGCACATAGTTCAAGCTCGTTAAAAAATAAACAAAAGACATGAGCAAATGTTTCCACCCACGTTTAAGCTCGTTAAAGAATGAACTATTCCCCGATAAATAACCATCGTGAATGTAGTACTTGACCCATTAAAGCCTTGGTCGTGTTTGCACTGTCACCTCCACTTTTTCATTGGCCGATCATTCACCTCCATTTGATTGTTTACCCATTTTGAGGAACAGCTGCGAAGAGTGATTTCATTAGCCATCCTTGTGACACTGCCGTGATTGGAAAATTCCAAACCTTACCTGGAATTAGCTGCTACCCATTTTATCACTCATTCCTCAAAAGACGAGTCTCCTTTAAGCTCTTTTCAACTGACTCGTAAAATATGAAAAGATTGCCGAGCCATTGGCCTCTCCAGCTCGTTAAAGGGACAGGAAGTGCTATCCCTCCTCTAGATTTTAATCTTTTTGGACCTGAGGGATTATTACACAAAAAGATCGAGCGCTTGTTTTGTTCGGCTCGTTAAAAGTAAAGAAAATTCATCCCTTCTGTATTGTTTTATACTTTTTCGGACTTAAGGGATTAGATGACGAAAAAGGAAATTGGGAGTTACCTTTACGTTACTTTTTAGACTCTCTAAAATTGAAAAGGACCGAGTTATATTTGTCGTTAAACTCGTTAAAAATATTAATAGCGACAAACTTCTCTATAGACGAGAACGAGTTTCACTATCTCTAGGCTTGTTAAAACATAGTGATGGTTTTGCCCGAAGGGAAAATTATAGAACAAGCATATGTTATCCTCCTCAAGCTTGACAAAAATAAAGAGGTACTGGTCAGCAATGACTGGGGAAAATTGGGAAGAAAACTCAAAGAAACTTTATTGGTAGCGAGTCACTCTTGAACATGACACTTCCACTCCGTGTCCGAGTCGGGTTGGGTTGTTTCATTCACCGGTCACATCACCATGGTCACGCCATACCATCCACATTTGGGGTTAATGCTACCAATCCATCACATCAGTGTCACCGATATGTTCAAGAGAAGTCATTCAGTGAATTCACCTGTGTCTCACCCACTACCATACATTATACTCCATTCTTTCATGACCGCCACCCTGAACCTTATATCACCAGATCGTTTTCACCTCCATTAAAATCATTCGCTCCATTTCGTGGCATTGATGTGGGATTCATTAAGGCCCTCCTGTGACGGATCACTTCTTGTCGACATCAGCTCATTATCCAAGAAGTTGATCTAGGAACACCCCATTCAATACTTTGAAGCTTGCATGCCTCAATGGCAAGTTTCTCACTTCCGGTGACAGGTTTACATCAATGGCCTTCGACCGAAAGATTTTGCATGGTGTTCGATGCCAAGTCCTTTATTCACACCACGTGAATTGTACTGCAGTACCTTGAGGGTCATTATCATTATCGGTGATTCCTCTCGCGCTTGTTAACAATTTACATCATTGACTGGTAATCAAGCAATGTCTTTCCATGTTCGACTTTGAAACATTTCTCACATGGATCGACTTGTACTTCGATTGAAGATCGAACGAGATTGAAGACCCCAGATCTAGTTTCATCCATCCGGGCTGTGATATATATTCAGGGAAAATAAAGACATTAAATGTACATCATTGCTGCACAGATAATCATCCACTCAAAAGGATGATGGCTCTACCAGAATCATCAGTCTACACTCAAACGATTGTCTGTCCTATGTACATGAAAATGAATTTATAAAGCTGAGCATGGGAATGCCCGCCTCAGCTAGATCATGAAAATAGTATGAAGATAATGTATTTTATTGTATCTTATTACAGGTCTCCTCCCAGCGTTGAAAGAACTTCGGATCCTCATAATAAAGCATCTCACCCGACACCAAAAGGTTAACGACCTCATACTTTAGGGGGCAACTGTTATAGACATTTTTGTGCCCTACAACCCCAAGCATGAAATATCCATAAACCAAGGGCTCCTAAGTCCCTAAAAGTGTTTTTCTAACCCCTAAAGGAACAAGGTCAACAGATTACAGCTTCTCCCAGAAGTTCTCCATGAGAAACTGCTCAGAATTGGTCAAAACAGGATCATTGCAGCTGCTCCACTGGCTAAGTGCGTTGCATCTCACCTAAATACACTGTGAGGGTGCGTTGCATTTCAAAAGTCCCTTCTGTGGGGTGCGATGGGTGAGAAATGAAAAATGGCAGTGTCATTCCGCGAGGTGGAGAGGCAATGGAAGCTTCCAGAATCTTCTCCTGTGACACTTGCCTCACTGAATTCGACCAAGGATGAGTAAGAGGCCCTCAATCTCCAAGTGGAAGCAAGAACTATCAGAGAGAAGACACTAATCAAATCACAAGCTGACTCATCCCCCTTACAGATATCTATATTTGGATCCCTCATCCCAGAGATCCAGAGGCTGGAATTTTGCATATTGTAAGGAATTGTTGTTGGTTTCTAGAGACAAACATCAGATTGTTGGGTGATATAAGCTTTGTTTGAGGTGAAGAGGGGCTTCTTTGCTGGGAGGTTGATGCTGGTTCGGAAGAACTGGTTGTAACTCCTCCTGGATCTTTTCTTGTTTAACAATAAAAGCTATTTGAGATTTCCTCCATGATTTTGTATCGTTGATGCTTGTTACATTTGTATGGTTAATTTACATCTGATCCTAGATTGTTTATGATTATAGATCCATGTCTTTGTATAGTGCTATGCTTCTGTGATCTTACAGGTACTTTGTGAAGCTGGACGTGCAAGGGAGCAGGTAGCTGAGGACTATCAAAGAAGAGAGGGATCGAATCGAAGGATTAGCTCAAGACAGAGGTTGGTCTTTCTGTTCCTCTCTATCTATAATTCATAAAGGAAAAACAAAAGTGGTTTTTCTCTATTTGTTTCTAAGGCAGCTGTCACACCTTAGTGGGATAGAGCAGTTCTAAATAGACACTTTTCCCTGTAACAATTGGGTTATGGTGCATTGCTATATCTAAACCAAGGATGAACCTTAGCTGATGATGAGGGATCAGATCTAATGATGGATTAGGAACTTAAGGCATAAAATGAACTATCATTATGTGTTTTTGCTCATGTATATTCTAGATCTAAATATTGATGCATATATTATTCTATAAATGATATGATCTGGGTATAACTAAAGTTTGGAATAGTTGCAGAACTCTGAATTTATATTTGTAGGTGTATACACTGGTTGGATTTGAGAAAAGCGCGTGTACATGCAGGTTCAACACATGGAAGTAGTGTATACCTTATAAAATATATTTCAGTTGTTTCTCTATAGTGTTGTAGAGTTCTGGGTTCTGGTTACTGTATTTTGGTGACAGTATTATGAATGATCAGATTGATGGGTGGTCTAAGTGAATGATTGATTCGGCTATTGCTAGTTCAAATGGTGATTGGTTGATACAGATATATTTGATGATTGAATGATGTTGTTGATGGATCTATTCTGAAAATTAATGAAATGTGGTGCTCGGAAGAAAAGAGAAGGTTGTAGCTTTTTGTAGGTCAGCGCCTACATACTAAGCAAACATATTGGCTAGTACAAGAGCTAGGGGGTTTAGCTCCCTTCTAGTAGAAGCTGGAGAACGAGAGAAGGTTATAGCCTTCTGCAGGTAGAAGCCTGCATATTGGTATAAGAGTGCACTAGTACAAAAATTGTAAACAAAATTTTCTTATTATTAAAAGATGACAGAGATGAAAACAATAGGTGGTTTTCACCCACATTGGGTTTCCACCTTATATCTTGGTGTTCATGTGTGTTGCTTATGTGTGATTCTTTATTTTGCTTTTACTGCACTGTCTAATGAATTCTTGATATACTAATTAAAGTTCAATATATGATAATTTGGGTAAATCAAAAGATCTATGCATACATGCTGGTTTCATTAATTATAGTTGCGTATACACACTAGTTCATTGAGCTGAAGTAGCATATACAAATTAGTTTTGAAAATTAATTTATTGATTTAATAATACTGATTCACCCCCCCTCTCAGTATTATTTCCAACAATTGGTATCAGAGTAGGTCTTTTAGAAGAAGCTTGATCGCTTGAGGGAATATCCATCATCATGAGTAATCAAGAAAGTGGGGGATCCATCAAACCACCAATCTTTGATGGGAGCAACTTTGTTTATTGGAAGGTAAGAACCACAACCTATCTTCAATCTCTTGGAACAGATGTTTTGGAAATCGTGGAAGGAGGATATACATTTCCATCAGCAATTCCTACAGATACGGCAGGTAAAAAGCAATATGAAACCAATGCCAAGGCTTTCAATACATTATTGGGAAGTCTATCACAATTAGAGTTTGTCAAAGTTATGCAGCTCAAATCAGCCAAAGAAATATGGGACAAAATTGTTCTAAGCTATGAAGGAGACACTCAGGTAAAATGTGCTAAACTGCAAACTCTCAAAATTCAATATGAAACTCTCAAGATGCACAATGATGAAAGTATAGCTAGTTGCTTCTTACATATAGATGAGTTTGCTAATTGCATGAAGAATCTGGGTGAAGAGATAAAGGAAGTTAACTTAGTTGAAAAAGTTTTAAGATCCTTATTTGCTAAATTTGAATCAAAAGTATCTGCCATAAAAGAGCAGGATCTACATACTATTACTATGACACAACTTCACAGAATCTTAACTACCTTTGAGATGACAAAAGGAGGTCCATCAGATATGAGAGAAGCCACATTTAAAGCTTCAGCAAAAGGAAAAGAAGAAGTCAATGAATCAGGACATATTTAAGAAGAAGAAGAGGAAGTAAACTTTGTCAAGAAGCTTCAACGAGGTTCCGAAAGATTCAGAGGTAAACTACCCTTCAAATGTTTTGCCTGTGGTAGAGTCAGTCATTATGCTGCCAAATGTCCTCATAAAGATAAATATGATAAAGGGAAGGAATCTGCAAAATGGAATAGCAAACAAGGTGTAAGTAAAAAGAGCTACTATACTCATGAAGGTAGCGATGGTTTATCAAATAGTGATGAATATGAAAATAGTAATGACTATGGCTTATGAAGATGATGATTTTTTGGATGCTTTAGATGAAGATGACCTATATGAAGAAATATCTAAAATCAAAATCTATTTAGAAGAAGAGAATATGATTATAGATACCTTGACATAACAACTTGCTAAAAGAGAAAAACACAATGAAAAACTAGAATGTGAAATTGTTGGTCTAAGAAAGGATCTTGAGAAAACAAAAGCTCTCAATCATAAAACTTAAATGAAATTATCAAATTGTAGTGTTCGCCTCTGATAAGGATAGGTCTTGGATATACTGAAGAAGCATCTCAATCAAAGAAGTTGTCAACCTCCACTAAAAGCTATCTTGATGCAGCAAAGAGTAGTGAAACGTTTGACAATCGTCAATAAAGGCATAAATCAGATCACTAGGTAAATTAGGCTCAATTTACTTCAAGGATGAACAAAAGCCACAATCAACCTCAGGTAAATCATACTCAGTTTGCTTCAAAGATAAATATCAATAGAAACTACAATCACCAGGTTAGTAGATTCTATAATCGCAAGAACTTCTTTAATGGTCAATGTTTCTCATGTCATAATTTTGAACACAAAGTTGCTCAATGTGTAGCTTGCAAAACCATCATGACTAGAGAAACATGAAATTAAAGGAATGTGACAGGGATCAAGAAAAGTTCCTATAATAACTTTTCTCTTGTTGTAAATGAAATAGAATTCTCTATCTGTAACAACTTTGGCCATGAAGAATCTGAATGAAGGAGTAAATTTCGGCGAATTTCTCAAAAGGAGCAAACTCCATTAAATCCAAAAATAGGGAGAAAGAAAGAACCACAAACAGAAATATGTGGTATAGCCTTGTATGCAGAAGGACAAGAAAACTAGTGGTACATCGATAGTGGATGCTCAAAACACATGACAAGTGACAAATAAAAACTACACTCATATAATGCCTTAGAAAAGGAAAAGAGTGTCTCATTTGGAAACGACACTCCTGTTGTCATAAAAGGTAAAGGCTCTGTTTTCTTGAAAGAAAAAGTTAAAGTTGTGAATTTTATGTATGTTGATGGCTTAAAGCATAACCTATCAAGTGTGAGTCAAATTTCAATCAAATGGATGTGTTGTTCATGAGCTTGATACAGGAGAAATCGTGATCAAAGGTAAAAGAACTCCAAAAAATCTATACATACTCAAGGGAGGACAACGACAGTGCTATATAAGCAAAAATGATGAAAACTAGCTATGGCACAGAAGATTGGGACATCTAAGCTTTTCTCAAATAAGAAAAGCATGCAGATTCTAGGTTGCTCGTGATTTTCCAGATATCAACATTCCTGAAAATACTATATGCAAATCATGTCAATTCGGTAATAAAACTAGATCTCACTTCATCGAAAATGAAGGTTCAGCTAGTAAGCCTCATGAACTTGTTCACACTGATTTATGTGGACCATCAAGGAAAAAGTCACCTCGCGGAGAAGAATAATTTATATTGTTCATTGATGATTTTTCCAAAATGTGTTGGATAGGTCTTCTAAATCATAAAGATGAAGCATTTGAAAAGTTCAAAGCCTTCAAAGCTTTGGTTGAAAATGAATTAGATCGCAAAATCAAATGCCCCAGATCTTATCGAGGAGGGGAATTTAACTCGGATGAATTCTTTGAATTTTTTGAACAACATGGAATAAAAAGGTAGTTCTCAACTGCAAGGACTCATCAACAAAATGGAGTGGTAGAAAGGATGAACAGAACTTTTCAAAAAATGGCTCGTGCTATGCTAGATGAATCTGGAACTCCTGCAACCTTCTGTGGTGAAGTTGCATTCGTTGCCATCACTATTCTCAACCAAGAAAATTTTCAGGTAAACAGCACTCAAACTCCACATGAACTTTGGTATGGTAAGACTCCTACTGAAAAATACTTCAAAGTTTTTGGAAGAAAATGTTAAATCAAAAGGACTGAAGAGAAACTTGGTAAATTTGAACCCAGAGCAGATGAAGGTATTCTTCTTGGCTACTCTTCTCGAAGTAAAGGATATAAATGTTATAATAAAAGACTTGGGAAAACAATTGAAAGTATTGATGTTGTGGTTGATGAAGCATGCAAAAATCCAAAACAAATAAAAACTTTTATGACAACAAAGAAGATGAGGATCATTTTCCCACATAAAATCACACTGATTTTGAAGAAGAAACCAATGAAGTAGCAGAAGAAGAGATAACGAGAGAAGAAAAGACTCCGTCTAGGTATGTTCAAAAAAATCATCCAGAAACTCAAATTTTAGGGGAAAAAGGGGCAAGTGTGTAGACAAGAAGAACCATTGTCGAAGCCTCAAGCTATCTAGCATTACTATCTTCCATTGAACCTCAAAATGTAAATGAAGCATGCAGAGATGAATGTTGGGTCAAGGCCATGATTGAAGAGCTTGAGCAGATTGAAAAGAATAATACCTGGGAATTAGTTCCTAGACCTCATGATAAGAATATCATAGGAACTAAATGGATATTCAAAAACAATTTGAACGAAAATGGAGAAGTTATTAGAAACAAGGCCAGACTTGTTTGTAAAGGATATGCTCAACAAGAAGGTATAGATTTTGAAGAAAATTTTGCACCTGTTGCTAGACATGAAGCCATAAGAATGTTTCTTGCTCTTTTTAGTTTTCAGAAATTCAAAGTATACCAAATGGATGTAAAATCTTCCTTTCTTAATGGAGACTTAGAAGAAGAAGTCTAGATTGAACAACTAGAAGGATTCATTCTTGGAAATGAAGCAAAACATGTATGCAAACTCAGAAAATCTCTCTATGGTCTAAAACAGGCTCCAAGGGCATGGTATTACCGTCTTGAAAAATATCTCCACCAATAGGATTTTTCAAAGGGGTCAGCAGATAACAATCTATATACAAATATGGACACTGATAAATTGCTAATAATTGTTGTGTTTGTTGATGATATCATTTTTTGTAGCAATGAAGAATCCATGAGTTAGAATTTTGCTTCAGTAATCCAGCAAGAATTTGAAATGTCCTTGCTTGGTGAGCTTATCTATTTTCTTGGTCTACAAATTCAACAAAATAAAGATGGTATTTTTCTCTCACAAACAAAATATCTCAAATAGATATTAAAAAAGTATGGCATGGAAGATTATAAACCAGCATGTACCCCAATGGTAATAGGATGCAGTCTTAGCTTAAGTGATGAATCAGCAACAATACATCAACCAACTTACAGATCCATGATTGACAGTCTGGTTTATCTAACAGGTACCCGACTGGATATCATGCATGCAGGGGAATAGTTGGAAGATTCCAAGCAAATAAAAAAGAATCACGCCTTCAGGTAGTCAAAAGTATTTTCAAATATCTTCAAGGAACACAGAACTTTGGCTTATGGTATCCTAGAGATACAGATATTACACTTCATGCATATATAGATGCAGATTGGGCAAGAAGTGTCAATGACAGAAAAATCACTAGTGGTGGTGCATTCTAGATGGGTTCAAGGTTAGTGTCTTGGTTCAACAAGAAACAAAAGTTCAATTTCATTATCAACAATTGATGCAGAATATGTGGCTGCTGCATCTTGCTGCACACAACTAATTTGGATGATGCAAACCTTGCAAGACATTGAGATCACATGTACTCCACCCATCTCCATTCTATGTGATAATACAAGTGCCATCAGTATTTCAAAGAATCTAGTCATGCAATCCAAGACTAAGAACATACCCATCAACTATCATTTTCTACATGAACAAGTGCTTGAACAAAAGGTAAAATTGGAGTATGTTCCCTCCAAAGAACAGGTTGCTGATATATTCACTAAACCACTGCCCAGAGAGACATTTGAATATCTCAGGCAAAAGCTGGGAGTAGTTGCTACATCATCCTACTGTTAAAACCTATTTTCTTTAGAAAAAGGTGGTTATACAGGAGTTTCATAAAGTGTAGTCACGTACATATGCAGGTTTCTATGGGCATAGTCGCGTATATGTTGGTTTAAAGAAAAGCAGTGGGCCAGACTTAGGAAAAAGGGGTCTGCTATGGTTTTGTCAATTATCTGCTTTGTTTGATGATGGTTTCAATCTGCTGATAAAATGTGGAAATATATTGGTCTTCATAAATTTGTTGATGGCTTGATGTATATCTAATTGATGATGATGCTTTGATATCTCTTACTGACATATGCAATGATCAGATCTGATAGTGAACAAGTGGAACAAGTTCAGGGGGAGCACATGGTTGATGATATTTTGGGAAGTAATGATGGATATATATAGGTTGTTGGTCTGGATGTTGTTGACAGACACTGCTGATGGTCCAGATCATATGATAGTTGATGATGACTATCATGGCCTTGTTTAAGATATTTGGTCTCTGTTATATATTTCATGTATATCTTTTAATGTAACGATCATGAAAAGACCTAATTTGTAACCCCACTATGCATGGGATGGATGATGTAATGTTTCTTGTTTGTGACATGTATAAACAATTGATATATCCCCACTTGGTTGTGTGGATGAGTGAAATTTGGTATATCCCCACTTGGTTGGGAGATGGATGTATGTATGAGTCATTGGTGATAGGAAGGTCATTTGTGATGTATGTATAGAGTCATGTTCTTCTTTTAGAACATATTTCTACAGACTTTGCTTATGCTCAAGGGGAGCATGGACTCGATCATGTGAGCTCAATCAACACACTTCAACATATCAAAGAATTCAATATGCACTTAGGGGGAGCATGACCCTTTTCCCTTGATGTCAAAGGGGGAGAGTGTCTTGGTGTGGTTGTTGCCATCAAGTCCAAAGGGGGAGATTATTGGCATTATAATGTATGTGTTGTACTTGATGGCAACCCACTTGTAACAGAACAACTCACTTGTATATGGTAACTAGATGAATCTATAGAAGAGATATTAGATGTGACAGAATGCATGACAATAGTGTTTACAGATGTGATGAAATGCATAGCAACTTCAAGGGATCAATTCAGAAGGAAACTCACTCAGATGAAAGATCATAGTATAGAAGGTAAATAGCAACAAATTATAGATAAATCTTCATAGAATGAAGAAAGAGAGGTATACACAGGCTCACCATTGACCAAGCTATGTATACATGGAGTTTCACTGTATACAAGTCACGTATACATACACATGCACTTTCACAGAAGGAAAAGCACATATACCTTCGAAAACTAAATTTTTCATCCGAAGTATTTGGTCCATGGTAATTTGATCCATGGTATTGGTCCAAGGTATTTGGTCTAAGGTATTGACCCTAGGTGTTTGGTCCAAGGTATTGGTCCTAAGTGGTTTTGGTCCATGGTATTGAGAAAGGCCTAAAACTATAAAAGGAGGAGAAGATCATTAGGCCAAGGCATGCAAGTATCGAATATCTAATGAAGTGTGAGGTCTAGTATGCAGGTTATTGGGTTATGGTGCATTGCTAGATCTAAACCAAGGATGAACCTTAGCTGATGATGAGAGATCAGATCTAATGATGGATTGGGAACTTAAGACGTAAAATGAACTATCATTATATGTTTTTGCTCATGTATACTCTAGATCTGAATACTAGCACATATATTATTCTGTAAATGATATGATCTGGGTATAACTAAAGTTTGGAATAGCTGCAAAACTCTGAATTTATATTTGTAGATGTATATGCTGGTTAGCTTTGAGCAATGTGCATGTACACGCAGGTTCGACACATGGAAGTAGCATATAACTTATATAATATATTTTAGTTGTCTCTCTTTACTGTTGCAGAGTTCTGGGTTCTCGTTACTATATTTCAGTGACAATATTCTAAATGATTAGATTGATGGGTGGTCTAAGTGAATGATTGATTCGGCTATGGTTGGTTCAAAGGGTGATTGGTTGATATAGGTATATTTGGTGATTAAATGATGTTGTTGATGGATCCACTTTGAAAATTTATGAAATGTGGTCCCTGGAAGAAAAGAGAAGGTCGTAGCCTTCTGTAGTTCAGCACCTACATACTAAGCAGACATATTGGCTAGTACAAGAACTAGGCGGTTGTAGCTCCCTTCTAGTAGAAGCTGGAGAACGAGAGAAGGTTGTAGCCTTCTCCAGGTAGAAGCCTATGTACTGGTATAAGACTGCACCAGTACAAAAATTGTAAACAGAATTTTCTTCTTATTAAAAGAAGACAGAGACAACAACAGTAGGTGTTTTTCACCCACATTGGGTTTCTACCTTATATCTTGGTGTTCATGTGTGTTGCTTATGTGTGATGCTTTATTCCACTTTTACTGCACTGTCTAATGAATTCTTGATATACTGATTAAAGTTAAACACATGATAATTTGGATAAATCAAAATATCTCTGCATATACGCTGGTTTCATTAAGTATAGTTGCATATATATTCAAGTTCATTGAGCTGAAGTGGCATATAAAAATCAGTTTTGAAAATTAAGTTTTTGATCTGATAATACTTATTCACCCCCCCTCTCAGTATTATTTCCAACAAGAAGATTGGTAGTGTCAGTAGATTTGTTTTAGAGTTGATTGGTAATCATATTAGTAATAATTTTACTATATAATAATGTATTTAATGGTTTAATTTAATATGAGATTTACAGCAGGTTTGAGCTCACACAATGACTGTGTTTTATTTGTTAATTGTTTTCTTTATGTGTTTTTCTTCATAATTATGTTGGATTATCAGCTGGCTTAAAAAACCATTTCATATTCTACAGGGAAAATTGTTATCGAGACTTACTGAAGGAACTTTGTTTACCAAGACTTAGATAAGTTACTACAGTAGCCCACGAGACTACATCTAGAGAAGTTGGGACATGAAAGGGTGTTGGTAGTGGTGCTTTATTTTCTTGTGGATATAAAGCTAAATCACCCATTCGGTCATTTGTTGGATCGACTTTTGCTTCATATACAACTACTAGTGTTGGTGGTGGATTTTCTGTTGCGTTGCTCAGCTATTAATGAAACTGCTTGCTTTGATGCTGATAGAACCATGTATAATCCACCCTATATATCCAACGAAAATCCTATGGCTTTGGATCTGAATGAAGGGGCACTTTCTATATATTCCCTTACCATGCATGCCTATGCTCTAGTTGCCTCTATGGCTATAGTAGCTGTTGGATTAGGCTTGTTGGAGAATGGCTTCCTGGTCTAATTATCCTCTCCTAAAATGCATTTTTATAAGGAAACCCCTCATGTTGATAGGGTCTGAAGCATATTAACCCTGGGGGCAACACTTACTACTTTAAGCTATTATAAGTTCTGTATATGTGCCTTAGGAGAGTGAACACCTATCCATGTTCTTCTCCTATATTTTCTTAATCAACATGTTATGTAGCATCACTTGTACCCTTGGAGGTAGTCAGATTAGGCTTCGGAGGAGGGAAATCATAGGTTCATGAATCACTTACAGCCCAGGGCCTCCAGTGACCCAAGTACCGAATGATGTATCACTTGTTTTTATCTCATGCGATCATCTTTTCATGATCGGTTATCCCGCCAGCCTCGGGTTCTCCTCCTCCCTATCCTAGATTACTCAAAAAATAAATCACATTCTCCTCTTTATTGTCGTGGACTGCCCAAACAAATGCCCTCTCTTCTAGTTCTTTCGTCAAAGAATCTAGTCTCTTCAACTTCTTCGTCATATAAAAATGGTAGTTTGTGATAGAAAAATGGAAACTCATAAGGAAAGAGCCTTGGGGGCGCTTGATGTCGGTGTTTATAGAATATAAAAGAATGGTCTGGATGTGGGGGCACATGAATAGCATCCAAGACCACATACCCACCCAAACATTTAGTTATTTATTTTCTATTTTCAATATTTTTTATTTTATGAATTTGGGTTTGCATGCATGGCAAGTATCTACATGACAATATTTCGAATTTGAACAAAGGTCAGTTCTTCATGGCAATGCAAGAGTTTTGTAGTATGTAATGGTGCAGCTGAAAGGGTTGGTAGCAATTTCGATTTCATTTGGAGGTACTATGGATATAGTAACATATGATGTTGATTTCAGGGTTGTGGTCTAATACCAACAAGAATTTGAGCACAACCATTTCCAACATAAACATACTGGATACCAACACGACAATTACTTATTGACTAGTGACATTAATAGATATTAGATTCACCCCTTTATGTTCTATGTCTATAAAGAATGGGAAGTTTGGTGGTCCAGCCATTGATCCGATCTTACCGTAGGGAGAAAAGTTTCAATACATCAATATCATAACTAATACATGGATCTGATCAATAAAGACATTTTCTGTCAAGATTAATACATGGAGCATGATGGTGAGAGAAATAATTAGCTATTTCATCTCTCTTGACTTGTAAGGACAGTAAAGCCATTGAAACTATAGTAAAGGGGTTTCTATCATGAGCCTGTAATTATTTTCCTAAAATTTTACAAAATTAACTAACAGAACTGCTGAGGGTACCTACCTGTGCACCTGCAGTTAATGATGCCTCTAGCTACCCTACTTCGGTTACCAAAAGACCAAATCCACCTAGCCAAACTAAGGAGAACCTTGCTACTCAGTCCAGTAAGCTTCTTAGTTGAAGCAGACTGTTCCCCCCCCCAGAAACCTCAGAAAAATCCGTGCTCTTCCTGTTGGTAACTCTAGTTTATGGATATCCTCCCTTCTTCAGTTTCCCCTTCCTCCTTTCTTTTCCTTCCTCTCGGCGCCCTTCCAAAATTCTTCTTCGTGGTTTATTTCTCGTTTCTTGGTGGTGGCCGCTCTTCCACTAGTAGCCCAATGCTTAGCCTCCTGGTGACACCCTTCCATGTCACATATCATATATATATCTTTTATGGTCACGTATATATATTTCTTTTATGATTTAATAAATTATATTTCTTTATGATTTAATAAAATATATTTCTTTTATGATTTGATAAATTTATTTCTTTTATGGTTTAATAAATATATTTATTTTAATATAAAGATCATAAGGTTATACTAAGCACCTTACTTTTAATTAATTTAGTATATTATTATTATAATTTATTAATAATCTAAAATATATAATTATATAACCATCTTTTAGGATTTAGCTTAATTTTTAACATCTATCCTTTTATTGTTATGTTTACATTATACATTTTAAATTTAGTATCTACCCATTAATCATGATACATTAAGCAATATGGGTGTTGATGGATGAATAGAACTTCTATTTGAAGAAGTGTCATGATATTTAATACTTACAGTTAATTTAGTATATAAATACTAGTGTGGTGTATGCGACACATGCATATGTAGCTATCATATGCATGCATTGTATGCCTACAATTATTCTTGTGTTCTCTATATTTATATACAGGTCATTACATGACTTTTGTTCTTGAAGACCAGTCTTTGATATGTAGTTGAAGCCATCCTTCACAATCTTAATTACAAGATTACATGTTTTATTAGAAATTTTTTCTATCGGGACTGACATTAGATATCATGCCAGATGTATGGACGATAGCCAAAAATTGTTTAACTCAGTTAGCTTAGTACTTATATTTCCATTATTATGTAAGAGGTCAAGTTTCACATTATTAATCCTTTGTTTTTTTTATGTCTATGTGAAAATGGTTTCATCCCATTTGTGTACTCTAGCAATTTCAAGTAATTAAGGATCTTTAACATCGCATCGATGTGTAATATACTTTACAATTTCCATATAATTGGTGAGAATTGGAAACTTAGCTCATGCCCTATTATTAGGGAACAATAAATTTTGTGATAGGTGTACTCTAATCAGTTTGGTTTTTCATTTTTGTTACGCTATGTAAGGATCACAAGAACCATTATTGTTATGTTAGTAATATTGTATCAACAATTCTTGAGTTGGGAATTGACATCCTTGTTAATAACTTTCCTATTATGCTTTGAAATTGTGTTATGTAAGTGGTAATATGAATTCTAATGCTCTTAATACGATAATGGCATAAAAATTGTAGTTTAAAATTACATGGAATATAGTGCCTATAATTTTGTATAATTTGTTGTAAGTTTTGATAATGTACAAATTATTTCGCATTTTTATGGGCTTTACTCTCCCATAAAACATTGCAGAAGATTGTTTGAGTTTGAGTTCATGGTTGTGATAAGCTACTGAGAGATATATGGAAGTCTTATGTCTTGTTTTCTGATTGGTTAAGTATTTCTCATCATCTTCCGCGATGACCAAGGACAAAGGTATGAAGTACCATTAAGAGTTTGACGATTTCCAATATATTTTCATTATGAATATAATAACAACATTTTACTTTGTTTTTCTTTGCATTGTTGTAGGATACTATGCATTGTGGAGACACTTTCATTATTATCGTTCATAAATGTTTTGAGTATTGTGATTTTCAACCTTTGGATTTAAACTAACCCAACCTAAGCAGACAAGCCTAGATGTTGTTAGAGTAAATTTAATTCTAAAAGACTAGAAATGATAGATTGATGGTTAGTTAATAGCCCTCCTTCCCAAAAGGTCTAGCCTTATTGCACCCTTTTTTCGTTTTCTTTTGGCATGTATAGGCTATCATTTTTAGTCCTCTAGAGGATGCAAAAATGGATTGGACCTTTCATGAAGGGCCTTATGCCTTTTTGAGCAAATCTCAATCCTTCAAGAAATTTATCCTTTAACTCCAGGTATAAAGTGATGTTTTTAGTGTGGAATTTATGAGTGAAAATATGATAGAAACATTGTGTTTTGGGAACTCTAATTACTTCTAGAAGAATCATTAGAGAAAATGCTTTTAGAGAATCAAGTTTTATACAAGAAATTGTATCAAGTTGGAGGAACATTATGTTTCCTTGCACTAGTATACATTCCCTCAGAAGAATCCATGTAATGTAATTTTGAGTAGAACGATTCTTTGTTTACACAGTTTAGTAGACCCTCCCTATTGCACAAAATTAAGAAAATTTAGATATTCTAAAAAGATGGGGCATTTCTTTCACAATTTTGTTGTCATCAGCAGGTAAACAAGATGTACACCAAAGAAAATAGATGTAAACCATATGTTAGGTTATCTTTCCTTATTGAAATTTGTCACCCTTCTGAACTCCAACATGATTCCATAGTTGTTAGGGAAAAGTAGTACAAGACAGAGTGGATAAATTAGATGAAAATTGTTTTTTCTTGCAATGGTAGGCATTTTCTGAGGATCATCCTTGTAATATGATTTTTGAGAAGTAGGATATTTTGTTTACATAGTTCAGCAGAGATTCCCAAACAAGAACACCTAATTTCCATGCCATCAATAAATACATGGATCTGATCAGAAGACACATTTTGTCAAGATTCATTATGAGTCCTGAGTGTCACCATCTTTAAGAAAAAAGGAAACTACTTCAAGTACATGTTCCCCAGTTCTTCAAAACTGCACATATTGTCTCGGTAAGGACTTCTATAATGAATTTTGGTTTCCTTCAGTTTATGTATGGATACAAAATTTATTTATGTATGGATGACTATAGCACAAGTGACACTTTAACAAGGGTTGCAGATCAACTACTCTCCCACTTAAGGCAAGGAATTGCTAATCCAAAACCCCCCTTGTCTAAAAGGGTTTATGACTTTTGTCACATTATGATTTTTGATTTGGTAATATATTCCTTTACACAAAAGAGTTAACATTGTCTTTATGAATTATTTGGTCTATTTATAAAGTAGAATTTTGAATTTGATAAGCTTTGAAAGAAATATTTTTTAATGATTTTTATATGAAAGTATTAATTTCTATTAATTTCGATTTTTTAATTATATATATATATATATATATATATATATATGAGAGTTAAGTTTTAACATACAATTTACAAAGAATATTTTAGGTTTATTTATAATTAATAAGACATTTTAACTATTAAATATTTACCGTGTTATATTTACTAATAACTTATATTATAAATATGACTTAGAGTGTTTCAAATGATTACTATATTTGTTTATTATTAACTATAATAAGTTCATAAAATTCTATTGCACCATTATAGAGGATGTTATTATTTTAATTAAAATTATTGTTAAAAAATAAATTAAGTGAAATTAATAGTCTTTCAATATTAATAACTACATTAATAGGTATGTTTATTTTGGAGTATGTTGAGGGCCCGAAGATCGGGTCAACAACAAGGGGGATACCCACCCGGTCCGGAACCTGGTTGGCGGCTCCTTGCCCGTTTGGTGTAGCGGGTCCGACTGGGGATAATGGGACCAGCTTCCCAATCTAAAGGTTATGTGTGTGTGTGTAGATTTTGATTATGCTGATTTTGAAAGTATTTGAAAGCTGACTCAAATATAACTAGTAAACGGATTCTATAATATTGAGATCTAATGAAAACAACACATCTAATCTACGCTAACCTGAGACATGTCTCTTATATTATGCGATCTAAAAAGATTTCGAACAATAACTGGTAATAAAGATCATTCAGTTATCATAAGAATATGAACCATTTAAGATAAACCATTCTGCATAAGAAGTTAGGCAGAACAGTTGTGAACAGCATATTGCATAATAAATCATTCATATGTCAAGCAAAAATAAATGATTCCACCGTACAGAAGTGCCAAATGGTAACCCAAACATCCATACATTAACATATAAACAACTAAAACTGTATATCGCTTTAAGAATATAAGCAGGAATTCGTCAAGAGATAAAAGTACCATTTATGACTGATTTTCACTCACAAACTTCAAGCAATAACGATTTATCTCTACTTACTTCTAACATCTACTAAGAGTACAGAAGTGCAACATCAGTAGCAGACATTAAAATGCAAACATAAGTAAATCTCGATCCTTCCATTCATCAAAACCTCCTCTGAGGGTGCAGAAGTGCATGTTCCGAGGACAAGTTTTTGACAAATTTCTGGACCCTTCTCCAAATGCCATGAGAATGGTTAAATACTACTAACTAACTAATCTTAATTACACAAATTTAGGGAACGGCTTCAAATGACCGCCCTTTTACTAAAGCAAATTTATTTCTAAAAATTGAATCTAATTTCTAACCGTTTCTGTATCTGCTCCTTAGTGTTGTAAGCAATGTGAGGTTCGCTTGGAAAGAGTCGGCTGGTTGTCTTTTCCTTTTGCTCGGGCGATGAAAGTAGAAATAACAAAAGTTGGCACCTCTTTCTGACAACTCAGAAGATATTTTGAAAATCTCCCTCTGACTGGGTGTTTTTTGCTGTGTGTATACTTAGTATAACCCAGATTTCTTTCAAACTGATTGTGCTGTTGCTATTTCGGTTTCCGGCCGTGTGAATGACTCAATGAGTTAGGGATTTTGTTTCCTGAACAATCTTGCGTATCGAAAATTGCTTCCATTCTTTGTTCCAGGCTTTTCTGAAGCATCATCCCTTTTCAGTGTTTTTCTTTTTGCTTTACCCAATCTGAGCTTCAGGATCTTTTGCAAACATGCTGCTTTTGTGCGCCTTTGACTCTGAGTCTTGGATAGTCTATTTTCATCAGTGTCTATGGAGTGATACTCTGGAATCCGCGGCTCTGTTGCATGCGGCATTCATTTGCGAAGGCATCTCCTCTCTGTTCTTCAAGTATTGGCATTTTACCCTTTTCCTTAAATGTTTCCTGCATATAGATTTATATCAGTTACTGCCTTACAACTTACGCAAAGGAAAAGAGATATGAAAAGATTGACATGAAAGCTTTAAACTCCAATGAATGCATAATCATGACACTCATAAGGACTTGACTCTTTAAAAAATGCAACATGATCATCTTTGGATACTCAGGCGTGCCATCATTAGTTTCCCTTAAGGTGAGCGCTCGATTTTGGGTTTACAGATCATGCCGAAGAAACTTTGCGATGAGTGGTTTCTGCAATTCGTATTGCAGCAATTAATAGTTTCATTCATCGCAGATCGCAAATCGCAAAATCGCAGTTTTTAGGATCGCAGATCGAAAATCGCAATATCGCATTTTTCATTTGCTCGTTGTGTGCTGCTTTTGCGATGTTTGCGATATGCGACGTTGCATATCGGCCGTCGGCAATTCCTTCTCATTTTCTTTTAAGGGCGCTTTCAAAATATGCGATGCGATGAATTTCGCATCGCTTCTTTGCAGCTTGTTTATGCGCATAGGAAAACTCTTCACTCTCTCTCTGCGATGCGATATAGCTTTTAGGGAGTTAAAATACAAAAATTTGGATAAAAATATTTTTGGGATTTTTGTTAAGGGTCCCCCTTTGCTTGATATTATTGCTAATACTAAACAAAGAGGGGGGTTGTTGTTGACCACAACAATGGCGATTCACTGTGAAGAACTAGTTATCTCTTCTTTTCTATTGACATTTCCACTTCCGAAACAGAAAAGTTTTCATATGTCTAAATTTTGTTATGGACAGATAGAGTAGATTACCCCTCATCCTGTCAATGATACTTTGTTTCAACCTTTCTTTTATTCCAATTGTCTGCTCCCCTAGGCTTAGTTCTTGCATTCATACCAGACATTGCTCGGTCCTTTTTAAAAGATAAAATAAGGTCTTCTCTGCGTGCTGGCTTTAAAATATGCTCATTTGTTGTAAGTAGAGCCTCTGCTGCCCGCAAGCGTCCATAGCCTCGAAAGGGTTACCATGTTATCCAGCAATGATCCTTTTTCCTGCTTGAGGTTATTTACAACATTTCAGAGAAAAATCCTTTTTGGCACTTTTTCCTTTTTTACTCTCTAAAGAACAATGTCTTGGTTTGGTGGCCAAATTATGACACAGTCATTCACTTGATTTACACTTTTGTTGAACAAGCTGGCTCGTGATGAGACCCCTTGTCTTTTGATTGCAACAATCTTGAGTCGTTGCCCTATTTTGATAGACAGTATTGGCAAAGTCAGCAAGTTATAATATCTGTGATCATGATAAGCCGGCTCGTGATGAGACCTCTTATTCTTTGAGTTATAGTGCTTTCTCGGATTGTTTCTCTGAATGCTGCGGTTTCCTTTGGCAGGGAGGAAGTCATTGTTTTTCCTTAAGAAAGCTCTGGACGACAATAATAGAGCTTTGAAAATCACAGCTTTGCAGAGAATATTTATTTTATTATTGATGATACCTTTCATTGTGCTGGGATAAAACAATTTTTAACCAAAGGTTGATTTCAATAATGTCTTTCGAAAGGTTGAAACTAATATCATTAATCAGGCTAAAGTTAACTCTATTTGTCAATAATAAAAATCAGATTTTTCGAAAAGTTTTGCTATTTGTACAAGTGAAATCAAAATCTGATAGAGAGTTAGCGTGCTCTTTCATGAATCTTATTCAATGATCATTTACAACCGGTTTTATTTATAAGAAAGAGAAAACAAAATAAAAGAAACTAAAACTATCCTACAAAAAATAGAAGAGTGACCTTCTATGGAAAATACATTTTAAGAATCTGTCCATTCACAGGCAAAGAATCTCTTCTACCTGCCAAATCCTGCAACACAAATGTCGATGGGCCTATGACTTCTACAATCTGAAAAGGACCAAGCCACAGCTTCTGAAATTTCGTATGTTTTCCCTTTTCTTCATGAGCCTTATCCCATTTCAAAACTAAATCTCCCATCTGAAAGTTCTTTCTGGTTATGATGGCTGAGTCAAAAGAGGATTTTATTAGCGCTTGGTGGTGAGCATGGGTTTTCTTAGCTTGTTCTCGGTGTTCTTCTAGTTTGATTATTTCCATTTGTCTTAATTGCAAAGATGAAGTAGATACTTCATCGATGTGTTGTACTAAAGACAAAGAGGGAATGACTAAGTGAGTTGGAAGAACCACTTCTTTCCCATAAACTAAATTAAAGGGAGAAGTGCCGATTGAAGCTTTCTTCGTGATTCTATCTTCCCATAAAGCATTTACCAGCGCTTTGTGCCAATTCTTTTGGTTTTGGTCGACTATTCTTTTGATAATACTGATTAGGTTTTTGTTTGTTGATTCAGCCAACCCATTACCTTGCGGATAGTAATTAGCAGAATATTTCAATTTGAACCCTCTTTTCAATGCAAACTCAGTCATTGCATTTCCAGAAAAGTATGATGCATTATCAAACATTAAGGCCGTTGGCAATCCAAACCTAGTGATGATAAATTGATCTATGAATTCAATAATGTTTTTAGAATTAACTATCTTGAGAGGAACTACTTCTACCCATTTAGTAAAATAATCTGTTGCCGTGAGGATATACCTATGCTGCTTAGAAGAGTGAGGAACGATCTCACCTATTATGTCCAAGCCCCATTGGTTGAATGGTTGCTCAATGTTGACCGGCTGTAGTGGCATGGACGATTTCCTTTGTTTCCCCGTAGCAGTCTGGCAGATTTGGCATTTCCTTACGTAATTGTATGAGTCTTTGAACAACGTGGGCCAATAATATCTTGCACGTAAGATATTATGCGCAGTAGTCTCTCCAGCATAGTTTCCACCTGCTGGTCCATCGTGGAGTTCCTGCAAAACCTTTTCGGCTTCAGTTTTCTCAAGACACCTAAGAAGTACAAAATCATAATTCCTTTTAAACAGAACATCATTTATGAGCTGGTATTGTTTAGCTTTCAACCTCAGAGCTCTTTTCTTGGTGTGATCCAGGTGTGATGGAGCATACCCGTTCTTAAGATAATAAATGGTGTCCGCATATAATGATTCTGCGTCGTTTAGGCTTACCTCATACGTGTGTACCTCTTTAGATGAGTTCTCCGGAATTTGCGATGCTCCAGCTAACATCTTGCAGAAGCCTTGACCTCTTACGATGTTTGCTGGTTTGATCTCAAGATCGTATTCTTGTAGAGTGGTAATCCAATTTGCTCTCTTTTCGCCCACATATTTCTGTACCAAAAGGTTCCTTACCACTGGAAATGGTACTACGACTTTGGTATGGGCTTTAAGTAAGAAAGCTCTGAAATATTTGATCGCTTTGAAAACAGCATAAGCCTGTTTCTCCACGTCTGAGTAATTGAGTTCAGCACCTTGTAAGTTCGAGCTAAAGAATGCGATTGGAGCTTCCGCCTTCTCTTGATTTACTTGAGTCAAAATCGCGGCATAAGATTTCTCTGAGGCAAAAGTGTATAAGATGAAGGATTCTAAAAAATTTGGGGTAGCTAAAGATGGAGCGTTGATGATAGCTTGTTTGATCAAGTTGAATGCTTCGTGCTCATCTATGCCCCATTTAAAATTTGAATTCTTTTTTATCATATTTTGTAAAGGAGAAATAATACGTGAAAAATCTGGGACAAACCTTTTTACAAAATTGATTTGTCCAAGGAAAGATTGCATGGCCTTTTTGTTATGGGGTATGGATATTTCAGAAATTTCTTTGATTCTGTCAGGTTCAATGTGAATACCAGATTTCGACACTATGAATCCGAGCAATTTCCCTTCACTTAATGCGAAAAAAGATTTCTTTGGGTTAAGTGAAATTCCATACCTTAAGCATCTTTGAAAGATCTGTTTCAAATCTTTGAGATGGTCGCTTCGCTTCTTGGAGTACACTGTTATATCATCCAAGTAAATCACTACCGGTTTATTGACCAAACCTTTAAACGCGATGTCCATGGCTCTCTGAAAGGTAGCGCCGGCATTGATCAGACCAAATGGCATCTTCCGATATGCGTATGTGCCCCACTTGGTTCGGAATGTGGTTTTCAACTTATCATCGGGATGCACCAGCACTTGATTTTATCCTGAAAATCCATCCAGGAAAGACATTAATTCTGAGCCCGCTACTGCCTGTAGTATTTGCTCCATAGGTGGGAGGGGAAAATTGTCTTTCTGACAGGCTTTGTTGAGATTCCGGAAATCAATACAGATTCTAATGTCTCCGTTTTTCTTCCTAACAGGCACCATATTGGATACCCATTTGGAGTGTCTGACGGGGAAAATTATTCTGGCTCTCAACAATTTATTTAGCTCAGTCTTTATCTGATTTTCTAAGTTGGGGTGGATTTTTCTGAGCATCTGCTGGACAGGTTTTTCATTGTCAATCATAGGGATAGTGTGTTGAATGATAGAAGTGTTGTATGTTTTCAGCTCATCGTAATTCCACGCAAAAAAGTTTTTGAATTGTCTCAGAAGACGGATATATGCTGATTTTTCTTCAGGGGCCAGGCCGTGGCCTAGATTAACGTTTTGCGGCTTCTGATCGGTTCCTAGGTTCACTAATTCATAGTTCAGAGTTGAACTGTAGAGTTTAGAATTGGCAGACCTTTTAAACCGACTTTTCAAATCATATAAATCTTCTAACTTAACCACCGATTTAGGTATAGCGTTATCAGTGCTATTTAGCTGAATTTGGTGATCATGATGGTCTTCGTCAATTATTTGATTTGAGTAGGATCCTTCAGAAGTGAGGAAATTTACGATGTCTGGATCGTCATTGAATACTCTCCAGTTGGTGATGTTGTCAGGGATGGATGGTTTAAAGATTAATTCTATTGAAAACCTATCGGGACTAAAATCTTCGGAGGGAATCAGTCTAGAGGCTACGTTAGCTAACAGGTCTGCGCTCGCATTTTGGAGTCTTGGGATTGACGAAATATTGAATGCTATGAAATGTGAAGTTAGATCTTGTACTAAAGATTGATAGTGCTTTAAATGACTTGACAGGCAATGTATGGTGTTACGTACCTGTTTGACGACAATTTCGGAATCTCCAAAGACTTGAAGATACTTAACATTCAAGCTAATTGCTTTGTATAGGCCTTGCACCAAGGCTTCGTATTCCGCTGTATTGTTTGTGCAATCGAACTCAAGTCTGCATGTAAGCATGGTCTTGTTCCCATCTGGGTTAACCAGAACGCATCCTACTCCTGCTCCCTCGTTAGATTTAGAGCCATCAAAATATAATTTCCAAAATAAAGATGTATTTACAGAACTATCTAAAAAATTAAAACACCTTGAATCATCAGTTTGGGAAAAATTTTCAATTTGGGACACAACTGAATTTTCTAAGTAAGGTGAAGTGTGAGCATTGAAATTGCCGAGGAAAGAATCTACCGAGTAATTGCCTATGATACTGTTGTTGTATGCTATTGCTTCGTTCTCTCCTTCCAATTCTGTCACTATGTACTTTTGGTGCAATTCTCGTTCAACCTTTATTTGATTGGGTTTGCCGTTGTAGGGTAACCACATGTGCGACCAGTCAGTTGAGAAATATCCGTGGAGTTTCTCGGACCAATCCATGCTAAGAATTAAACCATAGAATTCAGGGATATCAGCTACTAGAATGTCGATAACCTAACATACTTTCGAGTTAGACGACAATCTTATGGTCCCCTGGTTAAGTTCACCAATCACTTCGACTTGAGATCGATCAAGTTGAACTATGCTCACTGCAGATTTCTGAGGTTGAACATTCAATTTGGCACATATTGATCTGGGTAGAATATTCGTTGAAGCACCAGAATCAATCAGGCAATTGTGCACGTTTTTATTGAAGATTTCATAAGTGAGGAGAAAAGGAGGAGTATGGGATCTTGACCTTCCTCCAATCAAGGCAATGTCATTCGGATCAATCTTATTGATCATGTTGGTTGGAGGTCTTCCCATGTTGTGGGAAGCTACAGCTGTAGGTAAAGATGTAGTAGGCACGACATGTAATTCCTTCATCATTATTTTCTGTTGATGTTTCAATTTGCTCAATTCGTAAAGAGTGATATTAGCCCTAGTCTTTTTCATGTCATCGATAATGTTATACTCCATTTCATCCGACACTATCAGTGTTCTTGATGGAGGTGCTTGATCTGATTGGACTGGGCTAAGTTGGGTCGCTCTAGCGGTTGTTTTCTTTGTTGCGACCTTATCCTTTGTTGCAAGGCTTGCGCCCTTCTGTTTAGGGGTAGTTTGGGGAGGATCAAGTTGATTTTTGCTTCGTGTGCTAACCGGAAATGCTTCTTGATCCTCTTCTTGTGGGAGGATGAAATCCCACATTCCTTGTAGTTCCACAACTTCTTCATCATCGGTCTGCCCTTCAGTGGTATTCTCTTCTTCTTCTTCTTCTTCAGATTCGACGTTTGAGACAGCATTGGGTGGTTTCACCTCCATGGGAAGGTTTCTTTTAAAAGATCTATAGGGCTTTTTTGAAGAATTTTCTGCTACTTGCTTTCTTATGTCAATCATCTCGTTGGACATGGCCTTTAACACCTTTTGTAATCCTTCCATATCGAAAGGATCTTTCGTTTGCTTCTTCTTGGTGTCTTCTTTGAAAGAGATCTTCTTAGATTTGCGTTCTTCTATTGCAGATCTCTTTTCTAGGGCAACTACGCATTTTTCTACTGCTAGCGCCTCAGTTAAGTTTTCAACTAAGGTCGTCTTGCTTGCCCTATCTACGAAGATAGCCAAGTTAGATGGTAAGGCCGTGATGTACCATTCACATCTTACTTCCTCGCTGGGTTGAGAAGCAGCGGGAATCTTGTTGAGGATCTTATTGAACCGTAAGTTGAAATCTTTAATGGGTTCTCTAGCCTCAGCTTTAAGATTAGATAGGTCATTGATCAATGTCGCTGTTGATCTGTCATCGCCAAACTTGGTGAGGAATTGACTTTGAAAAATGTCCCAACTTGTGATGGACCTGGAAGGTAACGAAAAGTACCATGACCCGGCTGTTCCTTGCATTGTGTAAGGAAAAAGTCGGACGACAGCATCTTCGTTGGTAACTCCATTGAGATTAACAGAAAGCATGAAATTATTGATATGCTCTTCAGCTAGCATGCCTGTTTCTGGATTGAATTTAGGTAGCCACTTCTCAGGATGGGCCGGTATTGGGCTCAGGGGTGGAGGCATTAAAACCGCCCCAGGATTGTTCCATGGAGACTGGGCCATCGTTGAGCCGCTAGTTAATGAGAGTACAGAAGATGGTCCCTGATGCTGAGAAGATGAAGGTATTATGATAGTTGATGATTGAAGAGGAAGTGTGGAAGATGGATGAGTGATTTGGGATGAGGATGTGGGTGGTTGACTTCACGGTGAGGGTGTTGAAATGGAAGAAGTGGATGAAAGAGTCTCATGGTCAGACTCTGGTGGTGCTTTCCTTGCTCTTTTCCTAGTAGGGAGAGGGAGTTCACTTGGTTGAATACCAAATTTTTCACTCTTCAATCTGGTCAGAGGGTGAGCAGGATTGTACTGCGAAGT
Organism: Pinus tabuliformis; assembly: GCA_031772625.1. Classification (NCBI taxonomy): domain Eukaryota; kingdom Viridiplantae; phylum Streptophyta; class Pinopsida; order Pinales; family Pinaceae; genus Pinus; species Pinus tabuliformis. The sequence goes on along the minus strand of CM062805.1, from coordinate 313,511,463 downwards.
CACGTTGCTGTTAGATTTATCAGACCTATGAGAAAAAATAGAGAATCCCTGGAGTTTATGAATCAAATTTTGAATTTCAGGGGGTTCAATAATGAGTTGGTCTAATATATTGGAGTAGGCAGCAGCGGTGGATACTCGAGCGACTTGTAACTCCGGGTTTAACCGTAGTGGAGAAGTCGGGGGAGTTACTCTCAGAATGGCATTTAGATTTTGACTTAGTTGCCATTCATAGTTCGTGCCCTCCTTCTAGCGCCAAATATGTTGAGGGCCCCGAAATCGGGTCAACAACAAGGGGGATACCCACCCGGTCGGGAACCTAGTTGGCGGCTCCTTGCCCGTTTGGTGTAGCGGGTCCGACTGGGGATAATGGGACCAACTTCCCAATCTAAAGGTTATGTGTGTGTGTAGATTTTGATTATGCTGAGTTTGAAAGTATTTGAAAGCTGACTCAAATCTAACTAGTAAATGGATTCTATACTATTGAGATCTAATGAAAACAACACATCTAATCTACGCTAACCCGAGACATGTCTCTTATATTATGCGATCTAAAAAGATTTCGAACAATAACTGGTAATAAAGATCATTCAGTTATCATAAGAGTATGAACCATTTAAGATAAACCATTCTGCATAAGAAGTTAGGCAGAACATTTGTGAACAACATATCGCATAATAAATCATTCATATGTCAAGCACAAATAAATGATTCCACCGTACAGAAGTGCCAAATGGTAACCCAAACATCCATACATTAACATATAAACAACTAAAACTGCATATCACTTTAAGAATATAAGCAGGAATTCGTCAAGAGATAAAAGTACCATTTATGACATATTTTCACTCACAAACTTCAAGCAATAACGATTTATCTCTACTTACTTCTAACATCTACTAAGAGTACAGAAGTGCAACATCAGTAGCAGACATTAAAATGCAAACATAAGTAAATCTCGATCCTTCCATTCATCAAAACCTCCTCTGAGGGTGCAGAAGTGCATGTTTCGAGGACAAGTTTTTGACAAATTTTTGGACCCTTCTCCAAATTCCATGAGAAGGGTTAAATACTACTAACTAACTAATCTTAATTACACAAATTTAGGTAACGGCTTCAAATGACCGCCATTCTACTAAAGCAAATTTATTTCTAAAAATTGAATCTAATTTCTAACCGTTTCTGTATCTACTCCTTAGTGCTGTAAGCAATGTGAGGTTCGCCTGGAAAGAGTCGGCTGGTTGTCTTTTCCTTTTGCTCGGGCGATGAAAGTAGAAATAACAAAAGCTGGCACCTCTTTCTGACAACTCAAAAGATATTTTGAAAATCTCCCTCTGACTGGGTGTTTTTTGCTGTGTGTATACTTAGTATAACCCAGATTTCTTTCAAACTGATTGTGTTGTTGCTATTTCGGTTTCCAGCCGTGTGAATGACTCAATGAGTTAGGGATTTTGTTGCCTGAACAATCTTACGTATCGAAAATTGCTTCCATTCTTTGTTCCAGGATTTTCTGAAGCATCATCCCTTTTCAGCGTTTTTCTTTTTGCTTTACCCAATCTGAGCTTCAGGATCTTTTGCAAACATGCTACTTTTGTGCGCCTTTGACTCTGAGTCTTGGATAGTCTATTTTCATCAGTGTCTGTGGAGTGATACTCTGGAATCCGCGGCTCTGCTGCATGCGGCATTCATTTGCGAAGGCATCTCCTCTCTGTTCTTCAAGTATTGGCGCTTTACCCTTTTCCTTAGATGTTTCCTGCATATAGATTTATATCAGTTACTGCCTTACAGCTTACGCAAAGGAAAAGAGATATGAAAAGATTGACATGAAAGCTTTAAACTCCAATGAATGCATAATCATGACACTCATAAGGACTTGACTCTTCGAAAAACGCAACATGATCATCTTTGGATACTCAGGCGTGCCATCATTAATTTCCCTTAAGGTGAGCGCTCGATTTTGGGTTTACAGATCATGCCGAAGAAACTTTGCGATGAGTGGTTTCTGCGATTCGTATTGCAGCAATTAATAGTTTCATTCGTCGCAGATCGCAAATCGCAAAATCGCAGTTTGTAGGATCGCAAATCGCAAATCGCAATATCGCAATTTTCATTTGCTCGTTGTGTGCTGCTTTTGCGACGTTTGTAATATGCGACGTCGCATATCAGCCGTTGGCGATTCCTTCTCATTTTCTTTTAAGGGCGCTTTCAAAATATGCGATGCGATGAATTTCGCATCGCTTCTTTGCAGCTTATTTATGCGCATAGGAAAACTCTTCACTCTCTCTCTGCGATGCCATATAGCTTTTAGGGAGTTAAAATACAAAAATTTGGATAAAAATATTTTTGGGATTTTTGTTAAGGGTCCCCCTTTGCTTGATATTATTGCTAATACTAAACAAAGAGGGGGGTTGTTGTTGACCACAACAGAGTAGTATTTTGATAATTTTAATTTAATTGTGAAAAATTATTATCTGCAATGTTGTTACGTCTTTTTTCCTTTTTTTAATAAATTGATTAAATATAAAAAATATTATATGAATAAGTGTCATATGAAATGAATTATGATTTTTTGAACATGTGCTTTTGATAAGCCACGGTAGTGTAACAAAGCCCATTTACAAATTAAGAATCCCAATGATAAAGTGGGGATTAATCTCTATGTATCTCTATGATTAATATCTATTTATATATTAATTTTTTTATGATTAATAATAATAATAATAATAGTTTAAAATAAAGTTAAAAATTAGCTAATTTTTATGAATTTTTAAATTTTAACAACGTAAGATGTTAATGAGATTTTCTTTTGGATTAATCACATCATTAAGATTTGGTCAACATTTAGAACCATCTAATGTGGTTCATCCTTGGGATGAGCCACATTATATGGTTCGAAACGTCAACCAAAATCTTAATGGTGTGATTACTTCGAAAGACAATCTCATTACCATTATGGATCACAAAAGTCTGATCTAACTTAATATGTATCATGAAGTAAGTGTTTTGATGCTTATTATTGATTAATGTATATCGATGTTTACCAACCATTAAATTATATGAATATGTTAATATAAGACACTGTAACATACACTGATTCAGAAAATTTCAGCATATTTATAGAGACAATTGAAAAAGTAATAGTTAAAAAAAATATTATTGATTTCTATTCACTAATAAAATTTTTAATTTCATTTTATTAATATGTTAAATTAAAAATATGTGTATATAAAAAAAACTAACACATGCAATTTCATTCTCATCACAAAAGCATATAATCAAAAGAATACAAAGCTAAGTTTCAATCAACAAAGTACTTTAAATTCCCTGATGGGGGTGTTGAACCGAGTGAGCACAATCCCCAAAGAAACGTGTGGGATATGATGTAGGGCACATAGCTATAGGTGTGAGGACCTGCCTCCCGGTCCTCTCCAAGCACCTTGAGTACAGGGGGAGTTTAAAGAACCTTGTGCGAAACATTCGTTCACATGGCATTCTATAGGTGGTGGTGTCAGTGGTGAGTTGATGGAAGGTGGTGTGGCCTGTTATCACCCGAGTGATTCTTGGCTATGGTGTGCAATTAGAAGTGAGAGTTCTCAAGCCTGGTTATGCCAAGAAACCTAGTATGCAAGTTTATAACAGGTAAACAGTTGTTTCGATGGACACTAGTTTTGGGAGAGGTGGCACCTAAGTCACCAAAGTTCCTTCTTGCATTCACAGGGGTCTACCTTTGACAACTGCTAGTTTGGTCTGCAAGTTAGATCTTTTGAATGAAGGAGCCGATGGGGGAAATTGGATTTACAAGAGAAATGCTAGTTTAGTAGGGGTTTAAGGATTCTCCTGATGCGCAATTGGTGTGTGGTGGTTTTCTCATTGAATTGGAGGGATAAGCTCTTAGTCACCACCACAAGTTCTTTTGCCTGGGCCATTCAGGCTTGGTGGCATCTATGGAGCAGGTGCATTGTTCTCTAGGTTGTTGTTTGGCTTGCTAGTGACCTTCTTAGGGTGGGCATAAGAAATTTGTTTATGGTTGTGGTGAGTCTAAGATCCTTGGAGTCCATATTGGAGAGACATGAGGTGGTCTTGCTGTTAGGAGGGGTGACTTTCCCTCGGTGAAATTATTTTGTGGTTTTAGGTGGATCAACATGCGACCTGTTCCTCGCATGAATACTTCTTCACTGTGTGTGAAGCTGAATTTAGATAGTCTAGAAGGAGGTCCAAGCCTCTCCTAGATGGAGCATTTCCTAGGGAGGTTTGATTGACGATCGAGCGGGCTACTCCCATCGAAGTCTGCATCATGGCAGGTCAGCTCATCATAGAGAAGTGAGGAGTCGCGTGGTGTCGTGACATGTGAGATGTGGAAAAGAGCAGGTGTGTTTCATGGAGCATTATTGGGGCCTCATTCAACCAATTCTGGACCGCATGGGAGCTATGGAGCGAGTGAGGTATGAGGAGCATGTAGAGCTAGTTACAACCTAAAACAATATGTACTACTTTCAGTGCCATACTCGAGAATGTGTGGTGGCCATCTGGCGAGGGTAGAACATCTAATTTGAAAAAGTAAAAAAAATGGAAGCCTAGATGGCCCATTTTGAAGAGCACGTTCAATGCTCTTTCCTGCCTCCTCCACCTCCAGGAATAACCTCGAACAACCCATCTCCCGTAACTTCTGACGACTAACATGATTACAGGTGTTTTATGTATCTTGTTTATTTACTGGTGTTTTTGGAACTTCACATTGTGGACTCTGTCACTTGATGTTTTTCTGTCACACTGTCATTTGCTGTCAGTGGTAGTCAACAAACCTGGTAGGAGTGTGACTACCTGATTTTTACTCTTTATGTATTGTCTTTTGGAAGAATGAATAGAAAGTCAACTTACAAAAAAAAAAACAAAGGAATTTAAATGAAAGCAAAAGAAAAGAGACAAGTACAATACACAATTTAAATGGAGTTTGGTTGTAACAAACATCGGTACATCAAAATATTGAAAGTTCTGATAGTTAAATAGTTCGTTGGGGATTTTTAATATCTTCACCAATTCTTTAGTTTGAAAAAGTGATAAGGACAATATTACATATTTAAAATGTAATAACGAACAAGTGTTGTGGGGTAACATAGTCCTTTCCGTTGAAATTTAGGATTATGTTGTTAAAAAAATTGCATATTGAAGTTTGTAGCATGATACATATAAAGCATAGTATGAAATACTAATATTAATATACTATTTAGAAGATTAATATATATCTTTAATATTTGTAAGATAACAAAAAATAATTGTTCTATGTAATTTTCTTACAAATAAAATTTGTATTCGTAGTTATATGACAAAGTTTGTACCCAAAAAAGAAAGAAAAATAAATGCTTGCAATTCGATTATGAAGTAGTAACTTTTGTAGGACTTGTTCAAGTCATATTTACATTATGTGCATATACAACTAAATGGATGTCACATTCCTATAGATCTGAATTACAAATTGTTTAGTACAATGCACAATTATGTAGCGTGGGTTAGTTTGGCATGGCCCTTAACACGATGTTAGATTTTTGTCGAGACTAATAATGTGAAAATTGTGAGGGATTTTTCTTGGGTTTATTTTTTCCTAAGTGTTGAAAATGTAACAAGAAAATCCTAACTTAATTTTCTCCTTGAATTAAATTAGGAATTAAATTGTAAATCCACATCTCATGGAAACTTGTAATGGTTAACTATGTTATTTTGACTTAGTTAGCTCAGTTAATTCCAGTTGGCAGTTTAAATAGAGTCATCTAGAGTACCTCCTACTTTTTAGGATCCCGAGTTGAGTTTATTTTGAGTTGTAATTATTTAATATAGTTTAACTGAGTTAAATTTAGTCAAATTGGTTCCAAGTGATAGAGGAATTAGTGGGAGATCCTACTTTTTAGGAGCCCTAATAGAGTTTATTTTGAGTTGTAATTATTTAATACAGTTTAACTGAGTTAAATTCAGTTAAACTAGTTTGAACTGATGGAGGAATTAGTGGAAGATCCAGTAGAGGGGTGTAACATTCAGTATTGGGGTGTAACCAGCACTGATCAACCAGTAAACTAAAGATTCACTCGTAAGTAACTCATGCATGTCAAATCAAAGAAAGACCTAGTTGAGATTGGAGTTAAGGGACAATGTACTATTGGTTGTATAATTATCTAAATTGTAGAGGTGGTGCATGAAATCCGAGGAAGGCCTATGAGGATTGTGCAATTCATATTTGTGGAATTTCCAAATTAAATATGTGCTAATTCCCAAGGAAACTGCACAAGGAAATATGAGCTTGGCAGGTAGCGGAATTGCCTAAGTATTGGCTTGATCTTGTTTGGGAAGGAGTGAGATAGATAGAGATAGTTGAGAGGTTGCTCGGGATTTAGAAAAGAATTGTAATCTTCTCATATTTTATGATTAATGAAATATACAGATAACAAGGTTTTTTAATTACGACTTTCCCCATAAAATTATTGTGTTATGTGTGATTGAATTCTTTCTCTTTTATGCCTCATGATTTCATCAACCATTTATTGTCTCTATTAATGAGTAGAGCAGACTCATGTCAATTGTTTTAGCATATTACAATCTACAGTCTTAATATACAAGGAATTTTTACATGGCATCAAAGTTGAAATCACTATAGAAGAGGAGAATACAAATTTTTCTTTTGCAAGATAAATCAAATTTTTAGTGTCATACTTCAGAGCCAATAGGATTTCATTCTACGAATTGAGACTTGAATATGCCCTTAAGGGCAGTTTGAACAATATTGCTTAGAAGGACAGGATGGAAGCTATGATGGAAGATAACGGACATAAAGAATTCATTGACAAATATATTCCTAAGCCAGCTAATGCTCAAGATCTGGAAGAGTGGAGAAAGTGTGTGGAAAGGGTGAGAAGGATTATCCTAGAAGGAGTTCTAGATCATATTGTCTCAAACCTCCATGGTAAGGAAACTCCATTTGCAATGTGGAAGGCCTTGACAAACCTGTTTCAAAACAAAAGTGACCACAAAAAGCTGGCACTCAAGGACAAGCTCAAAAAGATCAATATGGAGAAGGGAGACACAATATCAAAGTACTTAACCATTTCACCCAATGACAGGATGACCTTGGAAGTGTCGGTGTTATAGTTTTTGAAGACAATGTGGTGAGCCTAGCTCTTCTAGGACTTCCCAAGGGTTGGCACAGCTACCATGACTCATTTAATGGAAGGGAGAAGCTACCAACGTGGGAGAAATTATGGTTCGACTTGGTACAAGAAGTGATTTGGTGGAACACAAGAGATGGATCCTCATCCAAGCATGATGATGAGGATAATTGTGCCTTAGATGGAAAGGTGAAGAAATGGATGCGGAATTCATCCCATTCCAAATCATATTTGGGTTAGGGCTGTAAGGATAAGGACATGTCAAAGATTAAATGTTCTCACTATCACAAGATGGGACACTGGGCCACAAAGTGTCCACACAAGAAGGTTGATAAGAATCCCTTAAGAGGAGTGGTAGCTGAAGCTCTTACTTCACAATTTCAACTATATTTCAACCTCATCACTTGCATGGTGACATCGGTGATGGGTAGTGTGTAGTACCTTGATAGTGGAGCCTCATTCGATATGGCCGGAAACAAAAGAGTTATTCAGTGACATGGAGGAGAAGGACCTCCAAATGCACATTGAGATGGGAGATGATGGGAGGTATAGCACGAACGACATCGGTATTGTTACCTTGCATAGGGATTTTGGTTCTCCTTTCACATTAAAAGATTCCATATATATTTTCTAGGTTTGAAGAAAATTTGGTTTCAGTTGGTATGTTGGGGGATCATGGGTACGATGTGATGTGATTTTTAAGAAGGGAAAGGCTTTCCTTTATCACATAGCCTCAAGAAAGGTGAAGTGTATTGTGCTTTAGGTGAAGATCCTCTACAAATTAGATGTAAAATACTGTTTTGGTTTGAGCATAATAGTAGAGAAGGTGTAGAGTTGAGACATCACTAAGTTGTGGCATAGAATATTGGGTCACTTGTACCACAGAGCTTTAAAGATGATGCAAAAAATTTATATAAGACTTCCTTAGGGTACACTAGAGCAAAGAGACACATGCAAAGGGTGTACATTATGGAAGTACACAAAATATTCTTTTCATGATAGACAGTGGAGCGCAAGCGATCCTTGATCGGGTTCACTCAGATGTGTGTGGATCATTATAGACAAAATCCATGACCAAGCACATGTATTATGTAATATTTGTTGATGATTTCTCTTGTAAACGATGGATTATTTTCATGTAAAATAAAGATGCGACATTGACAAAATTTTGTGAATTTAAATCACTTTTTGAGAAATATATTGGAAGGAATGTTAAAACTCTCAGAAGCGACAATGGTGGAGAATATGTGTCGAATGAATTCATGAAATTTTGTGCATCAAAAGGCATTCGAAGAGACTTAATAGCACCTTAGAAACCACAGCAAAATGGGGTGGCTAAAAGGAATAATATATGTATTGTGGGAGTTTCACGAGTGATGATACATGATTAGGGCCTATCATTTCACTTGTGGGCTGAAGCATGAAACACAACTATTTATTTGTAGAATAGAAGCCCTCATTGAATGATTGTGTTGAACACACTAGAAGAAAATTTTTTAAGTAAGAAACAAAATGTTACACACTTCATGATATTTGCTTCTTCAGTCTATGGTCATGTTACCAAGCATGCACGAAAAAAGCTAGAGCCAACAACTAAGTTCGGCATATTTGCGGGGTACATTAATACTCATCACAATTATTGGGTGTACCTTCCATCCAACAAGATGATAGTGGTTAGTAGAGATGTGAAGTTCGATGAAGAGAAGGCCATGATATGTTCCCTTGCGAGGGAGATTCAATTACATGCAGATGAGAATATGTTAGCTCTAAACGAGGAACCTCATGATGATGTGGAACATACACATGTAGAAGATAAAAGAGTGGAAGTACCCACTCATGCAAAAAATTCCATAGATGGAAGGAAGTGTACTAGAGAGGCTGACATATTGATGCATTATTCTAGAGAGAATGTGGGAGCACCCACATCACAGTGCAAGTAGAGGAGGTCACCAGATCGATACACTAGCTACATGGCTCTGATGAGTGAGAGTGTAGAGATTGAGACATCCTCATTCGAGGAAGAAGGGAAGAAACCAGTGGCTTGATACCATGGTTGAGGAGTATGACACCATTATTAAAAATAGTGTTTGGGAAGTGTTCCTAAGACTGACAAACAAGTTAGTGGTGAGTTACAGATGGATTTACAAGGTAGAACAAGAAGCATATGGGAGTGTGGTGAAAAATAAGGCCAAATTAGTGGCCAGAGGGTTCTCTCAGGTCGAGGGAATTTATTACGAGGAGACCATTTCTCTAGTGCCCATGTACTCTTTATCAAAAATATTCTTGTACTTTCAATGCCAATGGGATAGAAGATACATCATATGGATGTGAAGACAACATTCCTCAATGGTATGATTGAGGAAGAGTTGTATATAGAGCACCTGGAAGGATTTGAGACCTTCAACAAAATATTGCATGTGTGTAGACTCAAGTGAGTGTTGTATGGACTAAAAAAAGCATCCTATGCTTGGTATGGTAGGATTGACAACTATTTCTCTGGGTTTGGTTTCACCAAAAGTGAAGTAGATTAGAACCTTTACCATATTGTGGTTGAAGGTAAATTGTTTGTTATAGTATTATATGTTCAAGATTTGATTCTAACACGTGATGAGAAGCTGATAAAATATTACCAAGAGAACCTTGGAAGAGAATTCAAGATGAAGGACTTGGGGCTCATGCATTAATTTCTTGGTTTGGAATTATGGCAAGGAGATATGGAACTGTTTGTCTCTAAGGGAAAGTATGCCAATGAGACACTGGACAAGTTTCGCATGGAGAGAGGAAAACCCATGGAGACTCCTCTAGAAGGTAATTGAAGGAGGATTATACTTCCTATGAAGTAGTTGAGGATACTATTTATAGACAACTTGTGGGTTCACTTATGTATTTGGTGAACACATGATCGAATGTGTGTTTTGTAGTTAACCAACTTAATCAAACCATCGTTAGGAAAACCAAACTTTATTGGAAGGTAGATAAGTATGTGTTAAGATACCTCAAAGACACCACTTAGTTTGGTCTTTGGTATATATGGAAAAACGAAGTGAAGCTTCAAGGCTTCACAAATGCAGATTGGGCAGGGAGTCCATCTAACACCAAGAGAACATCAAGGGGAATCTTTAGTATTGTGTGAGCAACAATTCCTTTGTATAGAAGGAAGTAGACATCAGTTGCACTCATTTCAATAGAACCATAGGACGTGAATGCTAGTCAAGAAACTTGTGAGGCTCTCTGGGTGAGGAAGATCCATGTTGGTTTATTTGGTGAACAGATGGATCCTACAATGATTTACTATGATAATTAGAGTTGTATCAAACTATCTGAGAATCTAGTTTTACATGATTAGTTCAAACATATTGACATCCGATATCACCATCTCCAAGATTATGTGCACACGGGAATCATGTTTTTGGAGTACATTCCTACAGAGGAGTAGGATGAAAATATTTTGACAAAGGCATTGTCAAGGTGCAAATTCGAGTTTCAAAGAGGCAAGATCAGGGTATTAGATATTATGTTTCTTGTTGAGAGAGAGTGTTGACAATGCAACAAGAAAGTCATAATTTAATTTGACCTTGAATTATATTAGGAATTAAATTGTAATTCCACATATTATGACAACTTGTACTGGTTAACTAAGTTAATTTGACTTGGGAGTCTAACTAGTCATTTAGAGTGTATGCTAGTTTTTAGTAGCCCTGGTTGAGTTTATTTGAGTTGTAATTATTTAGTTAAATTTAACAGAGTTAAATTTGATTAAACTAGTTCCAATTGATGGAGGAATGAGTGGGAGATCCAGTAGTGGGGTGTAACTTGTAGTAGTGGGGTGTAACCAAAACTGATAAACTACTAAACTCAATATTCACTCATAATTAACTCATGCATGTTAGATTAGAGAAAGACCCAATTAAGATTGTATTTCATGGATAGTGTACTATCAGTTGTATAATCAGGGAAAGAAAAGCAGAAAGGTTTCTCAGGATTTAGAAAAGCATTTTAATCTTCTCATATTTTCTAATTAATGCAATATACAAATAGCAAGGGTTTTTAGCTATGGATTTCCCTAAAAAATTATTTCTTTATATGTGGTTGAATTATTTCTCTTTTATGCTTCGTGATTTTATCGATTTTTTATTGTTTTCGTTGATGAGAAGAGTAGATTCAAGTCAATTGCTTTAGCATATTAGAATCTTTAGTTTGAATCTAGAAGGAATTTCTACACTAAAAATTCAGCCATTTACCATGTCATAACTTGTCGTTGATGTTATGCAAAAAAGATGAAGAAACAATATTTATTAATGCTTTGTTTTTTCTAAAAATGATCATACTATGTCTAATAATTTTGAAAACTAATGGAGAAAGTGGGAATTCAAATAGAGTGGAGAAGACCTTATCTCTAATTATATGAAGACTTCATTGTAAAATTGGGGATTTCAATAAATGATAAAATTAGAAGGACTAGTCCAAGTTCTAGGGGGGAAGCTCAATTAGTTAATCTGAGAAATGTGGAATCATTGAATCTTGAAATAACCAAGTTCAAATTACCCTATTATGACCTAGACTATAGGGAGGAGGACATATTGTATCCCCCTAGAGATTTACTAGTAGTTATTATGCCCACAATTCCCCTTTTTGAAACCTTAAGGGCGGATTTATACAGTTAATTATTCGAATCTACTTTTTTAAAGCTAAAATCAGGATACATGCTAATGCACTTGCAAATATGAGTGGTTGATTAATATATTTGTGAGATCGACGATAGAGAGCCCACATCACAATTATTCATGACAGAGCATTAAATTTCTTAGAATTCTAGATGAGTGTAAAGTCCGATCAACTTTCTCATCCCGTTAGCATTAGCTATGCGGTGGCTTTTCAGGAGCTCCTCGTTGCATTCAAAAATGCACGGGAGTTAAGGGAAAAATCAAAACTCGATGAATCATGACCGTGGAAATGAATTTTATTATATGTCCTTTGTTTCATATCAGGCTCTTACTTGCATAGAGTTTAATCATCCACGCATGCTCGATCAACGGTGCCCATTTGCTTAGGAAATGTTCCACCAATCAATTTGTGGAAACTATTGCATGCATTAATTAATTACGTAGCCATAATTTAACCTTAATGCCACCAACTTTACAAGATTCATTCATAATTTCCTCCTTTTCTTTCTAATGCTTCTCTTAGGACATGTTAAGGGTAAAATCTAACCTCTAAGTAGTTACAACATGCAAAATTATCTTTTATTGATTAGGTACATTACTCTTGCTTAGTCTGCTTTGCCACGTTGGTAATTTAGTCATAGTAATCAATAATTTCTAATTCTATGAGTAAATAATATCTAGTAAATGAGCTAACTGGGGTTCGAGGAACTAGTGTTTCTATTACTGATAACATTACACTTAAAAGGACTTTGACTCATTCTACTAGCATATCAGATGTAGACATATGTCTTTTGAACTCCATAAGATTAGGAACCACCCTTCCTTCTATTCACTTTGACCCTGATTCTATTCAATTGCTTGCTAGGCGTTATGACCTGGAACAACAAGTATTTTTCTCCCAGTCCAATCAAAGAGTCTTTCCGAAATTAGAAGAAGAAATGATGGCGAAGATGTTAGGTATTACTACTTAGGGAATCAACACACCTGAAAAAGGGTTAGATCAAGAATTCATTACTTGGGAAGATGATGATCAACTGGAATTTATGGAAACCTTGCTAGGGGATCCCAGTCTGAAGCTTAAATTACAATTTCTTATAGCAAGTCAATCCTTGAAACCCTTCTTTCAAACCCTCGATTCTATTTTTTCTATTATTTTTTAGACTAGTACACAATGCTAAAATTGATGACTCTACATTTTCAGTAATACAACTCCTCACCCTCCACTCAGACCATTAGAAAATAAAATTTATAAAGTATCTGACTCAATCACTTACAGTCAACTTATCTACTACCATCACATTCAAATCCTATCAACATTAAAGCTATTTAATTCACATGGTTCTCTTTAATTACCCCAACTATTTCATTTCTACTAAGATCCTCGTGTTTGTTACTGATATTGATAGTAAGAGAAGGAAATTTATAAATGGTTTGATGTAATTTATCCTCAACGTATTCCTCACTCATATTCTCATGGATTTTTCTTCTTATCCTTTGCAGATTAAGATAACATAAGCAATTATAGATAGAATCTTAGAAGAACAAAGGAAAGTATTGAGACTCACTAAAGAGAAGAGTATAGGAAGTTGGTTTCTCTACCCTAATTTTACTCTGATTCATTTATACGGTTTTGAAAAGCATCGCTTTCAGTTACTATTGGAATTATGGGCCCTGACACAAGTTCAATGTTAGTTAGCCAAAAAAATCACTACACTACTGGCCCTTTCGGCATTAGCCCATGGAGTGCGGACCAAAGTCTCACTGGAAGCAGTATAGGGGGATGTTGGAACCAAGTTTCCACACCCTGAGATGGTCGTGATTTCAGTTTATACCCTCTTCCCCTACTTTAGCGTAGGTCAATAAGCCTTAGGGCTCTACCAGTCTACCCTTTATTCCTCCCTTCAGTACCTCTGTGAAGGTGTATGATTGACCTTTGCGCAGCCCTAACCCATGGTCCAGGTACTCCGCATACCTATGACAATGTATTATATATGTTCCCAGTTATCTCAAGTATTTTACTTGTCTTACAAATCAATCACAGTTAGCACAGTGTAAACTGATATCCTTACTTGTGTTCAATTAACCAATACAATCACATATATTCATGCATCAAATAAACATTGTAAATTAAACCCAAAATGCAATATAATCAAATGCATTAACATGAACTAAATACACAGTAATTATAGAATACTTCTCTTTATTGATATCTTCAAGTTTAATATAGACTCTATCCTCCCTGCACATATAGTTGTAGGGTTCTGCGCACTCAGCTGCTGACTTCCACCCTAGGAGTCTGCGCACTCAGCTGCAAAGCCTCTACCTATGCTAAGACTTGAGAACACTTAGACTTCTCTGCTCTACTTCCCTACTTTCTTCCTTTCTTCACTTCTTAGAGCTTACTTACTTAGCTCCTCTTTATACAATCCCATGGTCCATGGACCATGGGTGGATCTTTACAGCTAACTTGAGACTTTACTAAATAAGGGTGGACAACCCTTTATGACTCTTGACACCTTTGCACTTCAAGACCACAAAATGTAGAGAATTTACAACTTTATTACAAAATTATACTAGAACATGTCCTTTTAGCCCCAAAAATTCTCTTGGGGGAACCCATTCCCAACAGGCCCCCAACACAAACATGGTGACTCGCCCTAGAGTCACTCTGTGGGAAAGGATATCTTAGCATGAAGACCTTCCGCTCAACCTATATCACTTCGACAATGCACTCTGCAGCCGCCTGCTTCACTTCCTCAACCAACTGCTTTGTCATTGGTCGTGAACTGTCAGCCTGAAGCTTTTGTTGAATCACTTGCAGATTGGCAAGCTTTCCTTCAATGGAGGCCATGACTAAATAAGCTTCGTCCAACCAGGGCTTCAAGCGCACCTTCAACACTGCCTCTTTGTAATGCACTACATCTACTTGTTCCTTTAATGTTTTGGCCTGCTACAGATTCGTTGGTATTTGTGTGATAGCGATGATGCGAGTTGTACCTTTTAATTCGTCATAGCACTGCTACAATTCTCACACCTTTGTCTCCATCTAATGTACATTAAAATCCTCGTGTAGACTCGTCAGGACCTCAAATGACTATTCAAATAGGTGTGTGTAGTATGCTACTACAGTGTCTACCGCCGCTATCACCTTTGTGACAATGGTTGTGCGTTGCTCCTTTACTTACGATGGAGTTGAAGGCTGGGCCTTCAACTGTAAATCTGTAATCTGTAGGTTCAGATCCAAGTGAACCTTAGCCAACTTTGTACAAGCTTCACACACCCTTGTAGCAAGCTTGTAGACCTATTCATCCGCCTCCACATCCTCAAGAATGGCCAATTCGGGGACCATTCAGTAGGCTTCCCTTACGGCCTTAATCATGCGCATATTTGTGTTGGTAAGTTCCACCATGGAAGTGAGGGTAGTGTCTCGCTGCAGGTCCATCTGTACATTATTAATCTTTTGCTCACTGATTACCTACAAAGCACGTTGTTTATGTGCCCTGAGCTCTGTGATAAGCCCATCCTACAGTGGGTTGAGCGCCTCGCCAGGAAGCGCTACCAAGTTCAATCCCACTCCCTTGAGGGCACTGATAGGGGGTCTATCAGCATCATTGTTTGTTGTCAACGCTCCATCTGGCAACACTTTCCCTCGGGAGTCCTTCACACACAGCATCTTAGTAGCTTCTGAAGTACCGATAGTCAGGCTAGTGGACATCGTGCCAGCCTGAGATGCACAGATCTGTGGGTCATGCATACTTGTCTGGATGCCCCCCAATAGTTGATGTTGCTGCTACTAGAATTGATGCAGTACCTCCACTGTGACATCTCGCACCGTGTCTCCAATGTCATTCAAATCTCCCTCTATTAGGGTGATTGGATCTAGAGACGTCTTACTAGCCTTGGATTTCTTCTACGGCCACACTTTTTCTTGTTCTCTTGGATGTTTTATAGGGTACGACACCGTCTGCGAGTCTGCTTCATGGTGCTCTATTTTCTCATTTGTTTCTTCCTCTGTTTCAGGAGAAGGTGACCTCACACCTTTGTCAGAGCCACACTCTGTTTCACCTATCTTCTTTTGCACTTGTTGGGTAACATCATGCTCTACTGGGCCTTGTTAGTAGCCTCCTTCTTCCTCTTCTCGACCAGATGTGCCATCTTGAGCCTTGCCTCCTCCTTTTTGCACTACGCGGTGGACTTGCTCGACCCCACCACCAAGTCTAAGGTAATGCGCCATTATGTCGGCTATCGATGAAGAACTACATCAATCGTGTCATCCGTTGCCAAGTAAGGAAATTCATGCCACTTTTGCTCAAGGTCCTTTTGTGCCCTGATTGTGACAGCTAAAAGTCTACCTTCAACTCCACATACTCCTGCAGTTTAGCAAACACAGTAGGCAACAATCGTGGTTTGCAATTGATAGACATGTGTATGTTCATTTCCATCAAGATCGAGAAGATCTTATTATCCTTGGTGGGCCGAGCATCCTTGGTCTCCCACATCGAAGTGTACTTCGCTAATTCTAGCAGGTCCAGCGTGATCGAGGGGAATCGACTATCTTCCAGCATCTCCCAGGCTACCAGCACAATGGATAGCAAAATCCACACATAATGGAAGATCTTGCTGAGCTCTTGTGCCTCGCAATAGTTTGCAAGGAACTCACTGCAGAGATAGTGTGCCTAATTAAACTGGTCTCCTTCGGCACATTGGTCTGCTAGAGAAATGATGGGTGACTGCACTTCATCTGTGCGACACTTCTGCATAACTTTTCTTGCTAGGATCTGCGTGGCCACCTTGACCGCAGGGTCATAGATACTCGAGATGGCATAGCAATGTGATTTCTTCACGAGATTGAGTTTCTACTTGATGGCCTCTGTGAGTGCCTGATCACCACCATTTCTACCAAACATCATGGCCAGATTCTCCCCTATATAGGGTAGCCACGTGATCTAATGGATCAGCCTATCGGTGATGGGTATCAGCTCCTCCAGCCATAGACACCCATCGTGCACCAGGCATAACAACTGCTTGATGACTAATACTATAATCAGTGTGCAATTGTAGTGTGGCACCCATAGCAAGTTGATCAAACCTACTTTGTCTATACCCTTGAGCCACTTTTGCGGTTCCAAAGTAGTCATCTTGGTGGTTGTGTGAACAACGTGGTGCATTAGTTGTTCTGTCGCTAAGTGCAGGAACTTCTCATTGTCAGCTAAGTCCCAATCTTCTAGTTTCAACAGAGGAACCCATCCCAAGCGAGGTCCTTCAAAGACAATCTCATTCAATAGCAGAGGTATGTGCAGGGTGACCTTGTTTTCATCGATGTCCTTCAGCACTTTGATCTTGCCTTTGCACAGAGGGACATATTCAGGCAACTTAGTGATAGGATCAGAACCCTCAACTTCAACGTCCTCCACTTCCACCCCTAAGTCCTCATCATCCATCAAGATGTCCTCAATTTCTTCCGCCTCCAGCTCGAAGTTAATGTTTTTTCCCTTTTCCTGTGCGATGGGCTTGTCCTTCTGTGGGTTTATTCTAGGTGATGCGTGCACCGATATCACAACCTGCTTGCCCTTCTTATCCTTTTCACTCTCTTTGGTCGGGGTAGGCCTCGGTCTAGGCATTCGTGGTGACTTGGGGACTTCAGCTAGTACCTCTGCAACCTTTGGAGCAGCTCCTTCTACCTCCATAACAACCTTCGGCATAGACCCTCGACTGTCACTGCTTTAGCATCCATAGCTTCAGATCTTGGTATAAAATCACGGATGAAATTGCTGTTGGACTCTGGAAATTGATCAAAATTTGGGCAGTCAAGCAAGTCTTCAAAGAATTCATGGATCATGCACTTCTGAGAGCTCACTAACTTAATGTTCAAAATGGCAAGTGCTTTCGTTGGGCCTCCACCTATAATTTATAGGCCATTTTGAATTCAAATCCGATCGTTCCCCCCACATTTGGTTCGTTAATGCCGGATTGGCAGCAAATTTCCAAGGATCTTACCCATAATTTTTTTCTTAAACGTCAGTCGGCTGCTCCATTTGGCAGCATTCTCATTGTTAAATCATGAACAATGAATTTAACTGTCACTTTCCAGCTGACCTGCATGGTTTTTCCCTGGGTAGTGCAACTTTCTTCACATTGTCTTGAATCTTGTGACATTGCCTCGTTCTGTACAATCCTCCAATCACACAGTTCCCCAACCCGGGAAATGTAGTTTATAGTCCCGCGCCTCCTTTCAACTGCCTGGAGCACTAAGGCTATATTACCTTCATATAGTCATCTGGTCAGATCACTGGTGTATGGCTTCAATCGGCTGCCATTCACCTTTCCTGGGAAGGGATCTCCATTCAATTTAACAAACTGAACTGCTCCACCATCGGTAATCTACTTAATGACATAGGGCCCTAACTAGCGCATTCTGAATTTCCCTAGAAATTTATCAATCTGTCTTTCATATAACAAAACCAAATCATTTACCCTAAAGGTGCATAGTTTAATGTGCCGATCATGCCATGCTTTTTCTCACTGTTTTTGGACATGTTGGTGAAATCTAACCAGAAATCTTTATTCCTCAAGCTCAACAAGTTGTGCGAGCCTCTCTTCCAGGGCTCTATGATATGTCATACCCATGAGTGTTGCTATGCGCAAAATAGGCACAATGTTTTCCATGGGAATCATTGCTTGAACACCATATACAAGCCTAAAGGGCATCTGCCCAGTCAACTTTTTGCATGTTGTTCGATAGGCCCATAGTACTGCAGGGATGCACAGGTCCCAATCACTTTGCTAAGCATTGCAAACCTTGGCCAAAGCATTCTCCAGCACCTTATTGAATGCTTCCATTGTCCAATTAGCATGTGGGTGATAAGGCGTGATTTTTTGGTGATACACCTGAAATTCCTTCATAGCGCACTGATCGTCTCGTTTAGAAAGTGCATACCATGATCACTCATCAAAACCTTTGGACAACAAAATCGCATTAGTACATACTCAAAGGGAAACTTAAAAGAGGTCATGCATATGCAATCCTTCATAAGTTGTGCCTTTGCCCATCGAGTTCAATACTCAGTTGCAGTGACAATGTACGGTGCTCCCATCTTCTTTCCTTGGGGTTGAATGGGTCCCACAAAATATATGGCCCATTTCTCGAAAGGTTGTAATGTCATTTGTGGGTTCAGGGGCATCTCATTTCTCCATGATGGCTTGCCAGTCCTTTGACACACGTCGCACGCCATGCAGTAGGCTTTGGAATCCTGATCGAGGGTTTGCCAACGTAACCCTACACGTAGAATCTTCTGTGTGATTGCTCTTCCTGCATAATGGCCTCCCGCGTCACCCCCATGAGAGTCTGTGAGGATACTGCTTCTTTCAAACTTTGGTACATATCGTTGCAATACTTCATTAGACCCCATTTTTTATAGATGTCCGACAATGACAGAAAAGTCTGTTGTGCTCACCACTCCTTTTTCTATTGGATGGTGTAGCCTTCCGGGGTAGTTCTTGTTGTTAGGAAGTGTATGATGTCTTCAAAGTGACCATCTGCGATGCGCACTGCAAAGAGCTACGCATCAGGTAATACCTCCTCCAAATTAGTGGGCTTTCCCCCCGTTTCAATGCACAACAAATGGTCTGGTCCTGCATTTAGTCATCCAGGCTTCACAATAACTTCAAAATCATACTCCTTGAACAATAATAACCACCTACATATTCTCCCCCCCAACACAAGATTATTGACTATGTATTTAAATGCGGAATGATCTGTATACATATTAAAATGTCGACCCAGCAAATAATGTCTAAACTTCTAGAGTGCGTATACCATAGCTAATCCTTTGTGCCCAGTGGTGGAATAGTTCCTCTTAGCCTTGGATAACCTCCTGCTTGCGAATGCTATAGGATGGTCCAAGTCTCCTCCGTCGGCCTATGTCAGTACCACTCCTAGTGCTATACATGATGCATCTACATGTACATGAAACTCCTTCTTCCAATCCGAGAAGACTAAAATCGGCGTGGTGACCATTTCTCCTTTTAGCATGTCTAAGATTTTCTGACAATCCTCATTCCAACATAATGTGACATCCATTTTCAACAGCTTATCCATAGGCGTGGTGATCTAGGCATAGCCCTTGATAAACTTCCTGTAGTACCCAGTATGTCCCAAGGTTGCACGGAGTTGTTTCACACTCCTCGGTGCCTCCAAGTTAAGTATCACTGCAATCTTCGTGGGATCTATCATGAGTCCCTGTCTACAAACCACATGACCCAGCAGAGTCCCAAAAGGAACACAAAATAAATATTTATTCAGATTAAGCGCAATCTAGTGCCTTCGCCAAGCATCTAGCATTAAGCGCAAACTAGCCACATGGAATTTTACCAACCCAAACACAGTCTAGTCATCAAATTACACCTCTAGAAACTTATGAATGAAGTCTTTGAATGCAACAATGACTACGCACAAAAAAAGCACAGGCACATTCTTCAATTCAAAAGGCATTATAGTGCACTGAAACATCCCCATTCAGTTGTGAAGGTCATCTAACTTCTATCTTTAGGCGCGATTTTGATTTGATGGTACCAAGAAAACCAATTAGCAAGGAAGTACACTTCCTGTCCACCTACATTATCTAATACCTCATTAGTGAAAGGATTCGGGAAAGGATCATGCACACAAGCATCATTCAACATCTTGAGATCTATGCATATCCTTATTTCATCCTTCTCCTTCCTTTCCTGTACCACCATTGGGCTCAGCGAATAAGATTCTTCTACGGGCTCAATGATGCCTACCGGGAGCATCTTATCTAACTCTAAGCGGACCTTCTCCTTATACTTCGGATTGAGATGGTAAGGTCTTTGCTTAACCGTATTCGCATTGGGTTTTAATATGATCTTCATAATTCCCATGTCTCCTATTATACCCTTTAACTCTGTAAACTTGGTAGGGAACAAATCCTGGTATTCGGGGAGCAATTCAGCGACCTTATCTACCGTCGTGTCATCCCAATAATTCCCATTCTTTGTGAATTTGGGCTCCACCTCCATACCAATATTTACCTGTTTTGTTTTCAGTGGTGCAATTATATCAAGATTCTTGATCTGTGGTCCCTCGACCTTGCAGTGACCCTCGGTTTTAGGGATATAAATCTTTTGGGGGTCCTCATCTTCTTCTCAGACTCTCACGTTATATAATTCCATCGCATGGCTCAGTTGAGTAGTCCAATTAGATTGAATCAGATGCAAAGGATCCCGCGGTATCCTAAAGATTGCTGCTTTAACTTCTTGTACCACTTTGTCAATACAGTCAAACCCGTCTTCGAAGATGAAGGTGATTATGAATCCTTCACGCAGAATATCCCATTCACCTGTGCCATGGCAGAGCTCTATCTCCAAGTGCTAGTTCATCGAGATGACATTCAAGGTGTGACAAAACAAGTGCACCCATTCAGGTTTAGGCCTTGCACCATAGGCCTTAGCGCATTTGGCCAAGTGTGCATGTGGATCTTCCTTCCTGTCATACTTGTCTATCACTCGTACATTCAGCTTGCCAAAGCGTGTTCTAATCATCCTCCTACCCTCGCGCCAGTCATCAAAACTGCCCTTTTGCGTACCCCACCATCTTGTAGGCGTAGCGCTCTGCCCAGTCCAAGGCCTGGAAGTGTTGCTTATCTGGTACTTCCATCTCAAATGCATCCAAAAATACATCCAAATCATTCAAGCCATCATAAGTGGGCAGATTTCGTACCTTCAACAACACATATCACAGCAATCAGGTCATCATGATACAGCTCAGCGTAGTTACTTCATGTCGCTGATTCTGCCAGTGCTCTAATTCTTCATCTGAGTCTAAGGTGCAGGAACTCTCGTGATACCATGTAGTTTGGCCATCCGCTATTGGATTCACCCAATCTTGGTCTCACGCTATTATTTTATATATGTAGTCTAAATCTTCATTGCTTTCCTAATCATGGATTAATTCAGTATAGTGCGATCCTTTAGCAGGATCTAGGGGTACTATTACGCGAAGTGATTTCTCTTCAAATGTCGTCTTTTGCTTTGTTGGGACTAAGAATTATCCTTAAAATACATCCATTTTCATTCCCACCACCATGTCATCACATTAGCTTTGCTTTCATCATTATATGGGTTATCCTTGTGTTGTCCAAAACATTATTAATTCTTGGTATTTTTAAGAGAATTTATGGTTAAAATTTTGAAAATAATATCCATATACTTATGCCTAACAATTAGAATGAGTTTGTTAACATGTGTAGGTACAAAGGAAGCTTCCAAGGCATCTTTATGTGGCACTCTATGTTCAAATTCGAATTTAAGGAGATCATGGACATCATGGAGTAGATCATGGACCTCATGGAGGAAATCATGGAGGATAGGGTTATGTGTCACCATTGGTTGATAAATATGTGGAACAAAGGAGGGAATAGCAGGTCTACATTTATGAGTTTGTCGTCATAGATTTTGTATAAATAGGAGTGTTATCTCCTTCATTTGTAATCTTCATTTTTTTGTAATCTTAATTTTTAGAATCTTAGAACCTAGTAGAATTTAGAATAGTTTTGGTTAGGATCATATGAGCTTTTAGCCATTGTACTTTGAATATTATGATGAATAAAAGGGAGCTTCTTTGATCCTCTACATTTGAATTCTCTTTTGGTGTGCTTGTGAATCCTTGGAAGGATCACCATTGCTTAGCAAGTACACTTTTATTTTGGTAGGCTTTTATTTTATGTTTGTTTGTGAATTTCATTAGATTAAATTATTAGGTTCATATGTTTGAAATATTAATGAATGACCTTTCGTAAGAAAGTATTAATGTTTCCTTTAATGAATTTGATTTGTTATTTAATGTTTGATTTCATTAGTTTAAGTTTCTGATTCATTTTCTTGAAATATAAATGAATAGTCTCTTCTAAGAGAGCCTTAATATTTCATGCAATCAATCAGAATTAGATTTAAGTGCTTTAATTTCATTAGTTTAAATAGTTTGTTGATTAAGATGATTAGAAATATTAACAAACAGTCTCCTGTAAGGGAGCTTTAATATTTCTTACACTTATCACAATGTCTTTTAATTTTTAGATTTCATTTTGTTAAATGACTAAACGGATGGTAGAGATCCTAATGAAAAACCTCCTGTAAGGGAGATTTTGTATTTCATCACCTAGCTTAGTCTAGTTTGTCTCTAAGTCCATATATATTGGATGATCCTTGAAGTTTTCTTACCCGGAATGATTGTAAATGAAACTCTAATTTGCATATGCATTTTAGACCAAACACGCTTCTTTAGGTTGACTACCTCATTCATGTCAGTATCCCATTCAATGTCAAGGAGCACAGGGTAGGGGTTGTTGTCATCCACAATTTCTATCACTTCAAAGTTAGCCAATGCACAAATGCCTTCAATATCTACAGTTACTCCTTACAGCCGTCGCATGGGGATGATTTTCTGTTGATTTTCCATCCTTAACTGAATTGGAGACCACTGCATCACGGGTCTCCCCATCCGCTCCCAAGTCCACTTCAGCAAAACATTTGCCTCTGACTCCAGATCTAGAATAACTTGATCCATTTCATTGTCTCCTATCTGCGCGGTGAGTCTCATCTAACACCCTGTCCTTTCCTTATGCTTACCAATCTTCTGTACCATGCGCGATTCACCTAGAGCATTTCTGGTGCATCTATTTATAAGTTCTTGTAACCCCTTAACAGCCTTGCTATCATGAAATAGCTTCATGCAGGACTCTAGAAAGGTCATAAGCATAGGAGGGTCCATTTCTTGAACAGGCTTATCCCGACTCCTTGAGGTAGAGGCCTCAGTGAAGCTCTTTTTTGCTTCCATTAACGTTTCACATGCATGCTCCAAATAAAATTCAACCTCCTTTGCCAGAGCTTTTCGAACACATACATTGTATTCAAGATGTTTCCCCTTATCGTCACCCATTACAATTCCACTTTGGAGCACTATATTCACATTCAGATCCTCTTCGCAAAGCTCAACCCTCATCATCTGCAGGTTCTGAGTCGACTACGGTGGTAGCACCCGTTTTTTGCATATCCTCACTATCAATGAAGGAGAGTCCTTCTTCTCATGATTAAACTGAGTACAATATTTGCACAATGAACACATTGGTTTAGTGCATTCACGGGCATAGTGTCCTAGTCCCCCACAATTGTAACAGATTAGTTGTCCCAAACCTCTACAAGGTCCTCCTCCACCTCGACCTTGCTCGCGCCCCTGAAAGTGTGTTCGTGCCATCCCAACGCTCTGGTGAGGGGGCCGCATCTTTACCTCAACTCTATAGGTGGGTGTTCTGTCCATCATCAATTCATAACTTCAGTAGCTACACTCATCATGCCCTACCAACCTGCAGAAGTTGCAGAAACGTTGTTGCGATGCTTGTACAAAATTTTGCAGCAAATGACAGTTATCATTCATATGTTTTCCTATTACCTAACATATAGAACACCACCACGCAAGCCCCATGCTCGATCATGCTTGGGCTTCCGGCCTCAAAGGCATCGATCCTCCTACAATAGAGTTCACAAAGACTAGGCAGTGGTCTTTGTCATCCCCTGACCCTTACATTTCAGGCGCCATATCTCTTCACGTGCCTCTGGTCAAACTATTATGTCCTGCTTCAAGATTTGCATTTTGAGGCAAATATTTTGCAACTGCGCATGGATCTATTGAACGCCAAGATTCAAATCTTACATCCCTATTTCATGTAGTCTTATTGCAATCTCCAAGGCTTCTACCTAAGTTGTAATCTTCTGTTGTGACAATGCAACCCTTAGGTGAGGTAGGAGTGAAGCCACGAACCACTTGCGGTGTTGTCCATATGTTAAGTTCATATTAGCTTCACGGATTTGACACTTCAATCCCTGATCCAATTCCCAAGGTATCTCACTTGGTTTCATCATGATTCCATTGAAGCCCACAATCAACTCCACCTCAGATTTAGGCCTATTGAAATCTTTATTCAGTGTGGTCTGGATCTCTGCCAACCCAACAGTTGGGTTATAATTGGAGTACTTGATGTACCAAGCTAGTGCGCGATCCTGCAAAGCACTAACCAACGTTCCCTTCTTCACGTGATCACCTGTGATGCCCTGAGCTTCTCATATAGCTTTTACGATGAACCAGAACTTGTCTAAGTCCTCATTGCCCAAGCCCTTAAACAAAGGCAGCTTCACTGAATTCACCATGTTGAACTATGGTGGGGGTGGTAGTGGTGTGGACGAAGTTGCAGGTGATAGTGGCAAAGTTGGAGGTGGCATAGGTGGATGTGGCAGTCATGGGGATCCTTTCTTTATCAACTGAACTATACTTCGTGGAGAATCCTGTGCTACTCCCTCTTCTTTACTCAAAGGAGGTGAAATCAGTGGGCTATATTCAGGGCTCTTTCTTCCTTTGTTCCTCTAAGTCTTTCCACTTCGCGTAGCTCCGAAAATCAAGGTAGCTGCATAGCCCATTTTTCACACAATAACATCTTAATCCAAGTATTTAAAGACTTCAAGTACTTAGCTCACGGACCTTTGAAAAAAGTGTCACTCCGACTCGCTGTAACTGACAAAGGTATTGACTGCAAATTCAGTCACAAATCCTCCTATGGTACGATCGAGCTAGTGATCGATAGCGTGGGTGATCTTATCCTTAGAAGCTTCAAGTCTCTATACTAGCTTCGAGGTCCACACAATAGGACCGTCAAGCCTCCACCTTCCTTGGCTATCCGCTATCTTTGTGATCCACTCATATAACTCAATTGGAAATTAACAAAAAAAATTATCTTGTGGATTTTTGTATACAAGTATTTGTCTAGCCACTATTCTTTTGTGAGTCGTAGGATTTTGTTCTCTTGTGCCGTGAATTCATGGATCTTTCTATCCAACCAGTCCTCAATCTCTTTCTTAGTTGGATTCCAGTGATACAACATTAGAAATCTCTCATGCATATGTCGGTCCCAACAATGGAACCATTTGTTGGCATTGGGGACCTTGACCCAGGTTGAACGTTAGTTAGCCAAACAAATCCCTACACTACTGGCCCTTTCGGCATCAATCCACGAAGCACAGACCGAAGTCTCACCCGAAGCAGTATGGGGGGATGCTGGAACCAATTTTCCACACCCTGAGATGGTCGCAATGTCGATTTATACCCTCTACCCCTACTTTAGTGTAGGTCACTAAGCCTTAGGGCTTTATCAGTCTACCCTTTATTCCACCCTTCAGTACCTCCATGAAGGTGTACATTTGACCTTCGCACAGCCATAACCCACAGTCTAGGTACTTCGTGTAGCTATAACAATGTATTGTATAGGTTCCTAGTTATCTCAAGTGTTTTCTTATCTTACTAATCAATCACAGTTAGCATCGTGTAAACTGATATCCTTACTTGCATTCAATTAACTGATACAATCACATATATTCATGCATCCAATAAACTTTGTGAATTAAAACCAAAGAAAAATATAATTAAATGCACTAATAGGAACTAAATACACAATAATTATAGAACACTTCTCTTTATTGATATCTTCCAGTTTAATACAGACTCGATCCACCCTACACACACAACTACAGGGGTCCACGCACTCAGCTGTGGATTTCCAACCTAGGCCTCTGCGCACTTAGCTGTGGAGCCTCTAACTATGCTAAGACCCGAGAACACTTAGACTTCTCTGCTCTACTTCACTACTTTCTTCCTTTCTTCACTTCTTAGAGCTTACTTACTTAGCTCCTTTCTATACAATCCCAAGGTCTTCGGACCATGGGTGGATCTCTACAACCAACTTGAGAAGTGTTGGCTTATATGGGCCTGATCCAGGTTCAGAAGAATTATTTAGCCAAAAAAATCCCGCAGCTACTAGCCCTTTCGGCAATAGTCTGCGGAGCGCAGACAGAGGTCTCACCCAAGGTGGTAGGGGAGGGTGCTGGAGCCAGGTTTCCGCACCCTTGGGATGTCTTGATGTGGTCTAGAGGTTTCGTGCACCATTCCATGGCTTCGCGCCACACTGCTTCGCGTAGACCTAGTCCCAGAATACTCCTTGATACCTATTAATGTGCTATTAATAGATTCAACCTACATTTTATGGTCTTTAAGCAAACATTTAATAGAACTAACCAGTTAGTGCACTTAGAATAGATAAAAATTCACATAAATTCATAACATGAGCATATGTGCGTAGATCAAGTAGTTATATTAAACATATATAACTAGATCTGCAATATTTCAGATTTAACACAAAATTTCATAAGCAACTTATCTTTATTCACTTTCCTCACTAATACATCCAGATCCGCCCTGCACACTCAGCTGCAGGGGTCTGTGCACACAACTGCAGAATCTTCCAGGCCTTTACGCACACAACTGTAGAGCCTCTATCTACTACCCAAAACCCTCAACTCAGACTTCCAGACACTTCAAAACTTCTTCTCAACAGCCCATTACATAACAGATCCCAGATTACATACCACAAAGCTACCTCCTACCCATAAAGCTTCGCTCTATTTATATCTTCCTCTGGTCCACGAACTGACTTACTTCCTATTGTTCTATATTATTTCTTGGGTGGACAACCCTTTGACTTGATCGTTTACATTTCGCGCTCTGCATATTTCAAAGTTTTACAATAATTTTATCCTACCTATAGGTTCTCAGCCCCAAAAATATTACGCGAGACCTCCGCTACCCAACAGTCCCCCAACACAATCATCATGACTTGTCCCGAGTCACTTGTCGATGCGGCGAGATGCACTGCCTTCGCTTCGCAGTTCACCTCCCTTTGAGTGAAGTTGTCATCCTACTACTCCTTCATTATCTCCTACAATGCTTCGTCCTGCTCCTGCTTCACTGTTTCTACCAATTCTTGCGACTGATAATGCTCATTCTACTCTACTCGGTTAAAATAGAACACCCCCTCATAGGATTTTAGCTCGAGCGAGGGAGCCACATATCGAACCTCCTTGTATCACTGTAGCCACTTCCTACCTTTGTATCTGCTCTTCGCACTGTCTGCTGCAGCTTGTGTTGAAATTTTACAAGACCTTTGTTGCTATCCGTGTGATTCCAATCCTCAAGGTATATCAGGGATGAGATATTAACTGCATTTCTACCAGTGGTCTCCATCTTTCCATCCTTTCTCTTTTCTGTTGTAGTTTTCCAACCTTCCCCTGGGTGAGGCAGTGACATCCAAACCAATTCTGCTTCGTGTCTCCCATTTTCAAGTACATCCGCTACTGTTGATGCTGAACTTTGCATGGTGCTCACAACTATAAACACCATGTTTCTCAGAAAGCCCTGCCTTTCCATCACCCAGATCACCACCCTCGGGCTTACTCCTTGTGCAGAGATAATGAAAAGTTCCATCTCGGTAACCAGCTTGTGTTTTCCAGAAGTGTAGGTTGCCCAGCGGATGATCCTTTGTGATTTATAAGCATTTCAAATTTCAAATTCACTCGCTCCCGCCTATTCTGGCATCCTCCTGTTAAACCTGTGGCAGCTCATTCCAAATCTGGCTCATACCCGTTCTCTTAATTTATCACCGCCCACTCCCTATTGCAATAATGCATACATCTTGTCATGAATAGTGACACTAAATATCACCTCTCCTCTTAGCAACGCATCTGCACACTCCTTTTTGTGCAACCGTGACTATTGTGATTGGCCAAATTTATGTGTATCCTGGCAATCACACCTCTTTCCTCTAGACTGCTTTATTGTCCCACACTCTCTTTCAACTGGTTGGAGCGGTGAGACTATCCCTCAGGAGGTTAGTCAGGCGACCAACCCACCCATGTAGAGCTTTAGGCAATTGCCATACACTCTTCCTAGGAAGGGGTCTCCATTGAGTTTGGCAAGCTGAACCACACCCCCATTGGTAACTTCTTTGATGACATAGGGTCCCAACCAATGCATTCAGAGTTTGCCAGGGAATTTCTCGAACTTGTTGTCATATAGTAATACCAGATCATTTTCCTTCAAGGTGCACACCTTAATATGGTGATCATGCCATTCTTTCTCTCGTTGTTTCTGTACTTGCTAATGGAAGGCAGCCAAAAACTATTCCTCCTCTAGTTCCTTTAGCTACACAAGTTGTTCCTCCAAAGCCTCGTGGTCTGCCATACCTGTTATTGCCGCTATCCACAGACTAGGCACAATGTATTCCATAGGCATAACGGCCTCCTCGCCATAGACTAATCGAAAAGGTGTCTGGCCTATTAGCTTCTTACATGTGGTTTGGTATGCCTATAGGACAACAGGGATGTGTAAGTCCTAGTCATTTCACTGCGCGTTACAGCATTTAGTCAATGCAGTCTCCAAGATTTTGTTGAATGCTTCAATGGTCCCATTCACATTCAGGTGGTATGGCATACTCTATTGGTGATATATCTAGAATTCCTCAGTGACCGCGTTGATCGTTTCATTCAGAAAATGCATTCCATGATTGCTTCTGAGAATTTTAGGACATCCAAACCTTTTCAGTACATTCTCGAACAAAAAATTCACAGTTGTTGCAACCGTGCAGTCCTTAACCGGTTGTGTCTCTACCCATCGAGTCAAATATTCTGTCGCGGTGATGATATAGCATGCACCCGTCTTCCCTCATGGTATGATAGGTCCTACGAAGTAAATTGCCAACTTCTTGAATGGCTATAGTGTCATCTATGGCTAGAGCGGCATTGTATCTCTCCGTGATGGTTTCGTGGTCCATTGATAGACGTCATAGGCCCGACAGTATGCTTTCGAATCCTAATGTAGGGTTGGCCACCATAGTCCTACACGAAGAATATTTTGTGCGGTAGCGCAACCTACAAAATCTCCTCCCGCCACCCCGCCATGTGCTTCAGCCAATATTTTTTGGCACTCCAATTTAGGCACATATCTGCATAAGATTTCTTCGTTGCCCATTTTGTAGAGATGCCATGCAATCACAGTAAATTCTATTGCACGTATCACCAATTCCTTCTTCTGCTAAATAGAATATCCCTGTGACGCAGTTCTCGTAGTTAAGAAATGGATTATATCCTCAAATTGGCCATTGGCAACTCGTAGTACATATAATTGTGCATCCGAGAGTCCTTCCTCTAAATTTGTGGGCTCTTCACCGGTATCAATTCGGGACAGGCGATCTGGACCTATGTTTATACATCCTAGCTTTATGACAACCTCGAAGTCATATTCCTGGAATAAAAACAACCACCTACAAATTCACCCCCCCAACATAGGCTTATTCACTAGGTATTTTAGCACAGAGTGATCAGTATACATCTTAAAGTGTCTACCGAGCAGATAGTGGCGGTATTTTTGAAGCACGTATACCATCACCAATCCCTCTCGCTCAGTAACGGAGTAATTCTTCTCAGATTTTGACAACCAATGACTTGTGAATGCAATTTGGTGATCTATTCCCTTGACTCCTTCTTGAGTGAGTACCGCACCGAACGTGATACACGACACATCAACATGCACATGAAATTCGATGTCACATTTTAGAAAGACAAATATAGTGGCAGATGCCATCTTTTCCTTAAGTGTTTCCAGACTTTTGTTGCACTCCTCATTCCAGCAATAAGTAACATCCTCCTTTAGCAACTATTCCATTGGAGCCATGATCTGGGCGTAGCTTTTGATGGACTTCTGATAGTAGCCCGTGTGTCCCAGTGTGGTGCATAGTTGTTTAACACTTTGCGGCACTTGCAAATTGAGTATGACAACGATCTTTGCCGGATCCACCATCAGGCCTTGCTTACAAGCCACATGGCCAAGCAGGTTCCCGAAGGGGACAAAGAAATTACACTTCTTTAGGATTAGCACAATCTGGTGTCGTCGGAAAGTATCTAGCATTAACTGCAAGCTCTCTTTGTGTTTTTTAACCAGTCCGAATACGGTCTAGTCATCAAGATAGACCTCTAAGAACTTGTGTATAAATTCCTTGAATATCGCTACCACAATGCATGAGAATATCGTTGGTGCATTCTTTAGTCCAAAGGGCATCACCGTATACTGAAAGCAACCACATTTAGTGGCAAATGTTGTTTTACTCCTGTCCTCTGGTGCAATCTTAATCTGGTGGTATCCTAAGAACCCATCCGTGAAGGAGTAGGCTTCCTGCCCACCCACATTCTCTAGTACCTCATCTGTAAAGGGTGTTGGAAATGGATCATTAACACAAGCATCCTTAAGCTTCCTGAGATCCACGTAGATGCAAATCTCACCTTTCTATTCCTTCTCCTACACAACCATAGGATTTACCCAGTCAGACTCCTTGACTGTTTCAATGATTCATGCTGCTAGCATCTTGTCCAGTTCTTTGCAGACATTTTCTTTGTATTTTGGATTCAATCGGTAGGGTCGCTTATTAACAAGCTTCACGTCCCACTTCAACATTATCTTCATCACTCCTAGGTCTCCTACGATCCCTTTTAGCTCCGTGATTTTTGTTGGGAATAAATCTTGATATTCCAGAAGCAACTCGATGACCTGTTCTTCTGTCGCGTCGTCCTAATAGTCCCCATGCGTTACGTACTTCGGCTCTTCTTCTGTTCCGATATTTACTTGTTTCATTTTCAACGGTGCCATGATATCTAGATCTTCGATTTCGAGTCCGTGTACCTCATGGCTCCCCTCTGATTTTGGAATATTGATGTTTCGCGGGTCGTCCTCATCATCTTCTATGTGGACATTGTAGCATTTGAGGGCCCGACTCAGCTGTCATGACTAGTTGGGCTGCACGGTTTCTTCTTGTTCCAATGGAATTTTGAAAATGGTAGCCATCACCAACTGTAATGCGTCGTCCACAGTATCCATCCATTGATCTTCAAAGAGGAATGTCGACAAAAACCCTTCGTGCAAGATATCCCACTTGCCTGTGCTGTGTTGGAGCTCTGCTTCAATATACCAGGTTCTGGGAATGACGTCCAGGGTGTGATAAAATAAGTGCACCCATTCTGGTTGAGGTTCCTCTCCGTAGGCTTTGATCCATCTGGTAAGGTGCATGCGTGGGTCATCACATCCATCGTATTTCTCCATTATTTGTAGTTCTGGCTTCCCAAATCTTATCTTCATCATGCACCTGCAGCCGTGCCAATCTTTGAAAGTCCCTTCATGTGTGCCCCACCATCGCACAGGTGTCGCGCGCAACGCCCATCTCAACACATCAAACCGTTGGTGCTCTCGTACCACGATTTCAAATTTGGTCAGAAATTCATCTATTATTGTCAGCCCATCATACATCAGTAGTTCGCGATGCTGGGCCCTCACGCAGTACAGAGATTTAGTCACCATATTGTAGTGTAGCATGGTTACTCCATTCAACCTGTTGTGCTATCGCTCATCTTCTTCATTTGAATTGGTGGTGTAGGACTCTACAGAGCCCTGTGATATTCTTCTATCCTCCGTTGACTTGACCCATTCTTGCCTTTGTGCAGAAATATTGTAGATACAGTCAAATTCGTCGTCCATTTCTTTGTCATGCACGGGTTCAATGTAGCGCGGTCCTTTAGCCAGATCTAGTGGAACGACTATGCGGAGTGAAATCATTTCAAATATCACTATCCGCATCTTTAAATTAATAACCCCATTCATGTTGGTGGCCCAGTATATTCCTAACAATGCAGGATAAGGCGCACTTTCATCCATGATTTCAATTACTTCAAAGTCTGTTCTGGTGCTCGTGCCTTCTATATCTACCATAAGAAATGCCCATCTCAACACATCAAATCATTGGTGCTCTTGTACCACAATTTCAGATTTGGTTAGAAATTCATCTATTATTGTCAGCCCATCATACATCGATAGTTCGCGATCCTGGACCGTCACGCAGTACAGAGATTTAGTCACCATATTGCAGTGTAGCGTGGTTACTCTGTTCAACCTGTTGTGCTCTCACTCATATTCTTCATCTGAATTGGTGGTGTAGGACTCTACATAGCACCGTGATATTCTTCTATCCTCCGTTGACTTGACCCATTCTTGCCTTTGTGCAGAAACATTGTAGATAAAGTCAAATTTGTCATCCCTTTCTTTGTCATACATGGGTTCAATGTAGCGCGGTCCTTTAGCCGGATCTAGTGGAACGACTATGTAGAGTGAAATCATTTAAAATATCACCATCCTCTTATTTAAATTAATAACCCATTCATGTCGGTGGCCCAGTATATTCCTAACAACGTAGGATAAGGCGTACTTTCATCCATGATTTCAATTAATTCAAAGTCTGTTCTGGTGCTCGTGCCTTCTATATCTACCATAATTCCCTACAACCATCCCATGGGCAAGATCTTCTATTGGTTCACCATCCTCAATTGAATAGGAGACCATTGTAGTGTAGGTTTACCCATGCGCTCCCAAGTTTGTTTATTCAGTACATTTGCATCCGAGCCCAAATCCAAAATGATCTGATCCATCTCATAGTCGCTAATTTGTGCCATTAATCACATCTCTCGCCTCGTCCATGTTGCGTGTTTTCCTAGTTTGTGGACCACGCTAGGTTCTCGCATCTCCATGCACCTATTTATTAATTCTTGCAAGCCTCTAACCACCCTATTGTCGTGCAGCAATTTTATGCATGTCTCTAAAAGGGTATCTATTGTTGGAAATATGACTAAGAGGGGGAGAGTGAATTAGTATTAGCAAGTCAATAATATTTCATTTCCATAATCAGATTCATATACACTACTTCACTTAATGGAACTTGCGTGTATACTCAATTGTATTTAAGGCAACTAGCGTGTATCCTGCAAACTTTGATTCAGTTAATTTATCATATGTTGATCTTTACTCAGTACATCAGAACGATATAAAAAGTAACCAGGTGTAGTAAAATAGATCAGACAATCACACACACACGAACACAAGATATAAGGTGGAAACCCAATGTGGGTGAAAACCACCTGCTGTAATCATCTCTATATTCTTTTAATAAGAAACATCTTTTTACAATTTTTGTATTGGTGCAGTCTTATACCAATACGTAGGCTTCTACCTGTAGAAGGCTACAACCTTCTCTCATTCTCCAGCTTCTCCTAGAAGGGAGCTACAACCCCCTAGCTCTTGTACTAGCTGATATGTTTACTAGTACATAGGTGCCAGCCTACAAAAGCCTACAACCTTCTCTTTTCTTCTAGGGACCACGTTTCATATTTTTTCAGACTGGATCCATCAATAACATCATTCAAACATCAAATACATCTACATCAATCAATCTCCTTTGCATCAACCACAACTGAATCGATCAATCAATTTTTAGAATGTTGTAACCAGAATACAGTAACCAGAAATAGTAACTAGAACCCAGAACACTGTAACTGCAACCAGAAGTAGCTAAAGCATATTTTATGAGGTAAACGCTACTTCAATGTGTCGAACTTGCCTGCATATGGACTTTTCTCAAGGCGAACCTGCGTACAGATCTGCAAATCAATTTTAAGATGTATACGTTGTTTTGATATGTAGAACCGGAGTGTATACATGCCTTTTCTAAGGTGAACCTATGTATAGATCTATAAATGATGATTTAAACTTTACAACAATTCTAAACTTCAGTTATACCCAGATCATCATATTTATAGTCTACAACTTGCACTAGTTATTCAAATAAAAGCTCAAAACACACAAAGATACTTCACTTCAAGCTTTAAGATCTTGACCCATCACTAGATCTTATCCTTCCTCAAGCACTAAGCTTCATCCTTGATTCAGATCCAATTGTGCAAAATAACCCAATAACCTCAATTCTAGATCTTGCTCTTCATTAGATATTCCATCCATGAGTGCATTTTCCTAATGATATTCTCCTCCTTTTATAGTCTTAGGCCTTACTCAATACCATGAACCAAAACCACTTAGAACCAATACCTTGGACCAAATACCTAGGGTCAACACTTCGGACAGGATACCTTGGACCAATACCATGGATTAAAATACCATGGACCAAATACCACAGACCAAAACTAAGTTTTCCAACATGTATGCATCTTTCCTTCTGTGAAAGTGCATGTGTATGCCATACGCGCCTTTTGGTCTGCAAACCCACATGTACACATGCCTTGGTCAATGAGGAACCTGCGTATACCTCTCTTTCTTCATTCTGAGAGTATGAACTGTGATCTGTCATCTAAGTTTCCATCAAGGTCAACACCTATGTCATAGTGCCAAATCTGAGTCATAATGCCAACAATCTCTCCCTTTGGACTTGATGGCAACCACAAGTCACTCTTCCCCTTTCTCATTAAGGGCAAAGGGTTATGCTCCCCCTGAGTACATACCGAATGCTCTGAAATGTTGAAGAGTGTTGATTAAGCTCCATGCTCGAGTCCATGCTCCCCCTAAAAATAAGCAAGGTCTACAAAAAGATGTTCTAAATTATAAATGACCTTCCTATCACCAATGACTCATACATACATCCATCTCCCAACCAACTGGGGATATACCAAATGTTTATACATGTCAAACAAGAACATTACATCATCCATCCCGTGCATGGTGGGGAACCAAAATAGGTCATTTCATGACCTTGACATTAAAAGATATACATGACATAGAGACCAAATATCTGAAACAAGACCATGATAGTTATCAGCAACTATTATTAGCAGCATCTATCAATCACCATCCATACCAGCAACCATGATCTCCCCCTGAACATGTTCCACCTACATAAAAAACAATTGTGAATTTGTACCAAGATCTTCTAAGATAATGCCAACAATGCATTATTAGAAGTATATGCTCCCCCTGTGCCACATGGTCACTGTCAGACCCATATCAGACTCCTTTCATCCTGAGTCTAGCCTACTCTTTTTTTCAAACCAACATATACGTGACCGTATCCACAGAAACCTGCATATGTACATGGATATGCTTCATGGAGCTCACGTATAACTGCTTTTCTCTGAAACAGATAAGTTTTAACAGTAAGATGATGCATCAATTATTCCCAGCTTATGTTTGAGATATTCAAATGTGTCTCTGGGAAGTGGTTTGGTGAATATATCAGCAACCTGTTCTTTGGACGGAACATACTCTAATTTGACCTTTTTTTCAAGCACTTGTTCATGTAGAAAATGATATTTGATGGGTATGTGCTTGGTCTTGGAATGCATGATTGGATTCTTTGAAATACTGATTTTGCTTGTATTATCACATAGAATGGAGATGGGTGGAGTACATGTGATATGAATATCTTGCAACGTTTGCATCATCCAAAGGAGTTGTGTGTAGCAAGATTTAGCAACCACATATTCTTCTTCAGCTATAGATAATGCAATTGAACTTTGCTTCTTTCTGAATCAAGATACTAATCTAGAGCCCATATAGAATGCACCACCACTAGTGTTTTTCTATCATCAACACTTCCTGCCAAATCTGCATCTGTATATGCATGAAGTGTAAGATTTGTATCTCTAGGATACCATAAACCAAAATTCTGTGTTCCTTGAAGATATTTGAAAATCCTTTTAAGTAACTAAAGGTGTGATTCCTTTAGATTGGCTTGGAATCTTCCAACTATTCCCATTGCATGCTTGATGTCTGGTTAGGTACCTGTTAGATAAAGTAGAATGCTAATCATGGATCTGTAGGTTGGTTGATGTACTGCTATTGAGTCATCATTTGAGTTGAGACTGCATCCTATTACCATGGGGGTACCTACTAGTTTAGAATCTTCCATGCTGTATTTTTTCAAGATCTGCTTGAGATACTTGGTTTGTGACAGAAAAATACCATATTTCTTTTGTTGAACTTGTAAACCAAGAAAATATGTGAGCTCACCAAGTAGGGACATTTCAAATTCTTGCTACATTACCAAAGCAAAGTTTTTTCTCATGGCTTCTTCATTGCTACCAAAAATGATGCCATCAACATACACAACAAGTAATAGCAATTTATTATTGTCAATCTTTGTATATAGATTGCTATCAGCTGATCCTTTTGAAAAACCTTGTCGATGGAGATATTTGTCAAGATGGTAATACCAGACCCTTGGAGCTTGTTTTAGACCATAGAGAGCCTTTTTGAGTCTGCATACAAGTTTTGGATCATTTCCAAGAATGAATCGATTTGGTTGCTCAATATATACTTCTTCTTCTAAGTCCCCATTAAGAAAACCAATTTTTACATCCATTTGGTATACTTTGAATTTCTGAAAACTAGAGAGAGCAAGAAACATTCTTATCGCTTCAAGTCTTGCAACAGGTGCAAAATTTTCTTCAAAATCTATACCTTCTTGTTGAGCATACCCTTTACAAACAAGTCTGGCCTTGTTTCTAATAACTTCTCCATTTTCATTCAGCTTGTTTTTGAATATCCATTTGGTTCCTATGATATTCTTATCATGAGGTCTAGGAACTAATTCCCAAGTATTATTCTTTTCAATCTGCTCAAGCTCTTCATTCATGGCCTTGACCCAACATTCATCTTTGCATGCTTCATTTACATTTTGAGGTTCGATGGAGGAAAGCAATGCTAGATAGCTTGAAGCTTCTGTAATAGTTCTTCTTGTCTGCACACCTACCTCTTTTTGTCCCAAAATTTGAGTCTCTGGATGATTTTTCTGAACATACCTGGATGGAGTCTTTTCTTTTGCCGTTATCTATTCTTCTGGTACTTCATTGGATTCTTCTTTGGAATTAGTCTGATTTGATGTGGAAGGATAATGCTCATCTTCTCCACAATGTTTGATTTTTACCTGCTTTGGAATTTTTCTTGCTTCATCAACAACACCATCAATACTTTCAATAATTTTCCCAAATATTTTATTATAACACTTATATCCTTTACTTTAAGAAGAGTAACCAAGGAGAATGCCTTCATCTGCTCTGGGTTCAAACTTGCCAAGTTTTTCATCAGTCCTTTTTGTTGGAAATAATATTGAGAGGGGGGGGTGAATCAGTATTATCAAATCAAAAACTTTTTCATTTCCATACTCGGATTCATATACGCTACTTCAGTGAAGGGAACCTGCGTGAACATGCAACTGTGTCTAATGCAACTAGCATATATCCAGTAAACTTATGATTCAATTAATCCATTAAATGTTGATCTTTAGTTAATGCATCTGAACTTTTATTAACCATATGAATAGTAGACAGGTGCAGTAAAACAGAATAGATCATCACACACAAGAAGCACACATGAACACCATGATGTAAGGTGGAAACCCAATATAGGTGAAAACCACCTGTAGCAAGTCGTAACTATCTTCTTTTAATAAGAAAATTCTTTTTACAATATTTCTGTACTGGTGCAATGTTATACCAGTACACAGGCTTCTACCTGCAGAAGGCTAAAACCTTCTCTCGTTCTCCAGCTTCTCCTGGAAGGGAGCTACAACCCCCTTAGCTCTTGTACTAGCCGATCCTTTTACTAGTATGTAGGTGTCGGTCTACTGAATGCTCCAACCTTCACTCATTTTCTAGCTGCTACTGGAAGGGGGCTACCACTCCCTTAGCTCTTGTACTAGCCAATGTACTAGTACGTAGGTGCCGACCTACAAAAGGCTACAACCTTCTCTTTCTTCCTCCAGGTACAATGTTTCATAAATTTTCAGACTGGATACTTATGGAACACATCATCATAATCTAAAGGCTATGTTTCATCCAATTTTCATACTAGACCCATCAATATCATTGAAGCACATAATCAATCTCTGAATCACTCAATACTGAATCACCAGAACATAGAGCAGAACACAAAACTCTACAACAATCTTCAGATCTAACCGTATCATCAAAAATCATGTATCAAAGTGCATACGCTACTTGGAAGAGCCTAACCAGCGTGTATATGCAACTTCACCAAAGCAAACCAACATATATGTCATTAATTACTTATAACTTCGCTGCACTTCCTGACTCCAGACAAACCGAGATCATTACATATACATATGTTAGAAACTAGATCTAGTCCATCAGATCACCTAAAGATAAGTCATTATGATCCTGATCCATTATAGATCTCATCCATCAACACTGAAGCTAAACACAATCAACTAAACTGAATATGCAGAATACTGACACTAGTAAACAGTCATCAGAACTCATCAACAACTAGAACCACCTGTAACTTCAAAC
The DNA here is from genome assembly GCA_031772625.1 of Pinus tabuliformis. Classification (NCBI taxonomy): domain Eukaryota; kingdom Viridiplantae; phylum Streptophyta; class Pinopsida; order Pinales; family Pinaceae; genus Pinus; species Pinus tabuliformis. The sequence goes on along the minus strand of CM062805.1, from coordinate 313,472,567 downwards.
ATCATAGTTCATATGGTATACGTTACTTAGATTTATCTAACCTACATATGTATGCGCTTTTATCATAGTCAACCAACGTATACATCCGTAAATATTCATTCATGACTTGCAGCTATTCCAAAACTTGAGTTATACCCATATCATAATATTTATAGAACATTACATGCATTAGTATACAGATCTAGAATAAGCCTGATCAAACTGTATAGAGATGATTCATTCCAAGCCATTAGATCCCAATCTATCCTTAGATATTGTTCTCCATCAGCCGCTGAGATTCCTCCTTAGCAAAGCATTATGAACCCATAACCTACATACTAGATCTCATACTTCATCAGATATTCAAGACTTTCTGAATGCCTTTGCCTAATGATCTTCTTCTCCTTTTATAGTCTTAGGCCTTACTCAATAACATGGTCCAAAACCATAGATAATCAATACCATGGATCCAATTCCTGGGTTCAACACTTCGGACGAGATACAATGGTCCAAAACCATAGGTCCAAATACCAAGGACTAAATACCACGAACCCAAAACTTAGTTTTCCGACATGTACGTGTCTTTCCTTACATGAAAGTGCATGTGTATGATATACACGCCTTTGTACATAGTGATCCTGTGTGTATACAATACTTGGTATATAGTGAACCTGCGTATATACTTTTGTTTCTTCATTCTTTGTAGTCTAATCATCAATTCTTTGCTACTGACCTGTTGCACTATGATCTGTCATCTGAGTGAGTTGCCATCAAGGAAAACACTTGTATCATAATGCCAACAATCTCCCCCTTTGGACTTGATGGCAAGAACCATACCAAGGCACTCTCCCCTTTTGACATCAAGGGAAAAGGGTGAACCAAGATATTTTCTTCCTTGATATATATTCCGTTGTCCATACTCCCCTTGAGTACCTACTGAAATCTATGATTGAGCTCCCCCTTTGTATATGCCAAGGTGTACCAATATGTCCATGCTCCCTCTGAGTATATGCTGAAATCTCTGCTCTGCTGAAGTGTGTTGTTCATGCTCCCCCTGACTGTAAGCAAGGTTTGCAAAAAGATGTTCTACAAAAAGAACATGACTCTATACATCATAAATTACCTTCCTATCACCAAACACTCATACATACATCCATCTCCCAACCAAGTGGGGATATACCAATATTGACTCATCCGCCCAACCAAGTGGGGATATACCAATATTGACTCATCCACCCAACCAAGTGGGGATATACTGGATACCAATTGTTTATACATGACTGAAATATTACATCATTCTTCCCATGCATAGTGGGGGTACAATTTACATGATATGACCAAAAGGGATTCATCAAATGACTACAATAGACAAAGAAAAACTATTACATCATGAGTCTTGATATGACCTTTACATATACTGATATACATGACATTTATAATAGAGACCAAACATCTAAATAAGACCATGATAGTCATCAGCAACTATCATACACAGTGTATGATCTGCTCCATAAGCATATGTTAACAGCATCTAGACCAGCAACCTATATATGTCCATTAGTGTAGATAGCATCAACCTGTGACAAGATATGTCTGCATATAGATATCAATTCATCCTCTTGATGTTGAGCATTATAAAATCATTCACATTATATCATATGCGAAAGACACCATAGCCATCTCATCAACATCAAGATTTGCATGATCTTATATATCATCCATGTATCATCACTCGAGGACATCCCTCATCTGTATCAATCAACATATGTAAGTATCAACCTATCATCATATGGGTAATAACTCATCATCATCATGTATCCAACAATGCAACTTTGAGTAATCATCCATGTATCCAACATACTGTATATAGCACTATGTATCTTGAGCTCAATATCTTTTGTCAAGACTTCTTGATATCATCAACAACAACAATCCTCATCCACATGAGTGCCAAAAGCTATAGGAATCTTGCATCATAACTGTATTATATGATCTTTATGCATCTGACGGCAACAACATATGAGTGGCTCATCATCAATTAATGAAGTTGCTCAAGCTTTGTACTTCTCCTTATCCATATGAATATCACCATGTAAGCACCATATATGCATCATCAGAGAATAAACCACAAATCTGATTTGAACACAACTATGTAACCCAAAGAATCATATGAGATGGAAAACTCATAACCATATCATAGCAAGATATATAAGAATCATTACCAAAGACTTCTAACCATAATGCCAGCAATGCATTATTCAAAAACATAAACTCCCCCTGAACCTGTGCCATCTGTTTATTGTCAGATTTGATCATGCATATATCAGCAAGAACTATCAAGACATCATCATCATCAAGTTAGGATCAAAAACACTTCTAAACATCTTATGAGTATCAAGACATTTCCACACATCATTAGTAGATTGTAACCATTATCAAACAGAGCAAATAATGGACTGAATCATATTAGACCCTTTTTTCTGAGCATGTCCCACTGCTTTTCCTCAAACTAACATATACGCGACTGTGCAGTGACTAACTCGCGTATATATGTGACTTCCATTTATGAAACTTGTGTATGAGATTTAGAACACTGAAGTTTCACACTTTCAGTTTCCTCTAAGTTTGTTATGTATGTACATTGTGTTGTGCCACATTTTCCTGACTGTACTTCCTTCTTCTTCCATATCTTGAAGTGTGATGATGTTTTCTCCTTTTGGTATGGTGCCCATACTTTGTTTCTGCATTTATTAGCTATATGTCCAAGCTTGTTACATGCATAGCATCTCATATGTTTCATATTCCTTCTGTAGCAATCAACAGCTTTGTGACCAAACATATTGCAAGAAAAACAATATCCCTTAAAGTACTTGGAACGTGATGATATTTCTGTGTGATGGTCTTGAACCATTCTACTTCTGCATCTGGCTGCAACATGTCCAAGATTATGACATACATAACATTCAACATTATTCATCGAAGGAGTAAAAGATTTTCTTTGAAGAATTTCTTTCCTTGGTTGTTGATGGGATTGACCTCTCATCTCCTTGTTGAGTATTTCAAATTGTGTATTAGAGTTCCTTGTCTTATTTTGTGAGCTAGATTCACCTTCAAAAGATTCTTGAAAACCAAGACCAGTTTTGATAGCAGGAGACCTTTGACTACTAAGAATATCATCCAAGGTCTTAGTACTATCTTGAAATCGTAAGAGCTTATCCTTTTCTTCTAAGTTATCTTTTAGAATATTTACCTCAACCTGAAGTTGCTCCTCCTTTTCACGATACTACTTCTTCATGTTTTCTTCAGCTTTTCTTCCTTCTTCCAACTGGTGTCTTAATTCAAGAACTTCATTTTCTTGTTTTTTAAGAGCTTGGAGTAGTTCTTTATTCTTCTTATTTGATTTTTCAAGATCTTCTTTTAGCGAGAGGATCGTAGCTTCAAGACTTTCATAGTAACTGGATCTTTCTTTGAGTTTCTTGATTGTTGTGCTCCTTTCATTTACTTCACTTCTTAATGATGTGACTTCATCCTACAACTTTTGACATTGATCTTCCTTTTCCTTGAATAGCTTCCTTACCTTGTTTCCTTCCTCTAGTTGAGCTTTTAGTTTGGTAACTTCTTTTTTGGAGACACATTCCCTTTTGTGTAATAGATCTTATTGATCTCTAATTTTGTCTGTAAGCCTTTTAAATTCTGCCTCTATTTGATATCTTTCTTTCTCGCTCATAAGAGCAAATTCAGTTGTTTTACTATCACTTTCATCATCTTCAAATGGATGGAGAAATGTATCAGAGGATAACAAATTCATACCTGATAGTTCTTTTGCTTGTTCATCTTCATTCTGAAGTGATTCTGAATCTGAAGTGCTTCTTCCACATATTCCCCAATCGATTCTCCCACTGTCATAGTTCTTCTGGAATGTCTTCTTTTTCTTAGGCACTTTCTTCTTAAGGTTCTTTCCCATTGTTCTACGGATCTCCTTCAAAAGATCAAGCTTCTACCAAAGGACCCACTCTGATACCAATTGTTGGAAATAATACTGAGAGGGGGGAGTGAATCAGTATTATCAAATCAAACACTTTTTCGTTTCCATACTTAGATTCATATACGCTACTTCAGTGAAGGGAACCTGTGTGTACACGCAACTGTGTCTAATGCAACTAGCGTATATCCAGTAAACTTATGATTCAATTACTCCATTAAATGTTGATCTTTAGTTAGTGCATCAGAACTTTTATTAACCATATGAACAGTAAACAGGTGCAGTAAAACAAAATAGATCATCACACATAAGAAGCACACATGAACACCATGATGTAAGGTGGAAACCTAATGTGGGTGAAAACCACCTGCTAAAAGTCATCTCTATCTTCTTTTAATAAGAAACTTCTTTTTACAATATTTTTGTACTGGTGCAGTCTTATACCAGTACACAGGTTTCTACCTACAAAAGGCTGCAACCTTCTCTCATTCTCCAGCTTCTCCTGGAAGGGAGCTGCAACCCCCTTAGCTCTTGTACTAGTTGATCCTTTTACTAGTACGTAGGTTACGGCCTACTGAATGCTCCAACTTTCACTCGTTTTCTAGCTGCTACTAGAAGGGAGCTACCACCATCTTAGCTCTTGTACTAGCTGATGTACTAGTACGTAGGTGCCAACCTACAGAAGGCTACAACCTTCTCTTTCTTCCTCCAGGTACCACGTTTGATAAATTTTCAGACTGGATACTTATGGAACACATCATTATAAACTGAAGGCCACGTTTCATCCAATTTTCATACTGGACCCATCAATATCATTGAAGCACACAATCAATCTCTGAATCAACCAATACTGAATCACTAGAACACAAAGCAAAACACAAAACTCTGCAGCAATGTTTAGATCTAACTATATCATCAAAAATCGTGTATCAGAGTGCATACGCTAATTGGAAGAGCCGAACCAGCATGTATATGCAACTTCACCAAAGCGACCCGCAGATATGTCATTAGTTACTTACTTATAACTTCGCTGCACTTCTTGACTCCAGAAAAACCCAGATCATTACATATACATATGTTAGCAACCAGATCTAGTCCATCAGATCACATAAAGATAAGTCATTATGATCCTGATCCATTATAGATCTCATCCATCAACACTGAAGCTAAACACAATCAACCAAACTGAATATGTAGAATAATGACACCAGTAAACAGTCATCAGAACTCATCAACAACAAGAACCACCTGTAACTTCAAACATCATAGTTCATATGGTATACACTACTTAGATGTATCTAACCTACATATGTACGTGCTTTTATCATAGTCAACCAACGTATACATCTATAAATATTCATTCATGATTTGCAGCTATTCCAAAACTTGAGTTATACCCAGATCATAATATTTACAGAACATTACATGTGTCAGTATACAGATCTAGAATAAGTGTGATCAAACTGTATAGAGATGATTCAGTCCAAGCCATTAGATCCTAATCTATCCTTAGATCTTTTTCTCCATCAGCCGCTGAGATTCCTCCTTAGCAAAGCATTATGAACCCATAACCTACATACTAGATCTCATACTTCATCAGATATTCATGACTTTCTGAATGCCTTTGCCTAATGATATTCTTCTCCTTTTATAGTCTTAGGCCTTACTCAATACCATGGTCCAAGACCATAGAGAATCAATACCATGGACCCAATTCTTGGGTTCAACACTTCGAACGAGATACCATGGTCCAAAACCATAGGTCCAAATACCAAGGACTAAATACCACGGATCCAAAACTTAGTTTTCCAACATGTATGCACCTTTCCTTGCATGAAAGTGCGTGTGTACGATATACACACCTTTGTATATAGTGATCCTGCATGTATACACTACTTGGTATATAGTGAACCTGCGTATGTATGCGACTTGGTATATAGTGAGCATGCGTATATACTTTCCTTTATTCATTCTTTGTAGTCTGATCATCAATTCTTTGGTACTGACCTGCTGCACTATGATCTGTCATTTGAGTGAGTTGCCATCAAGGACAACACTTGTATCATAATGCCAACACTTTTGATGTAACATTTTCTTCCAAAAAATTTGAATTATTTTACAGTAGCAGTCTTACCATACCAAAGTTCATGTGGAGTTTGAGTGTTGTTTACCCGAACATTTGCTTTGTTAAGAATAGTGACGACAGTGAATGCAGCTTCACCCTAGAAGGTTGCAGGAGTTCTAGACTCATCTAGCATAGCACGAGCAATTTGTTGAATAGTTTTGTTCATCCTTTCTACCACTCCATTTTGTTGAGGAGTCCTTGCAGTGGAGAGTTTCCTTTTTATTCCATGTTCTTCACAAAAGTCAAAGAATTCATCCGAGGTAAATTCCCCTCCTCGATCAGATATGAGACATTTGATTTTGCGATCTGATTCATTTTCAACCAGGGATTTGAAGGCTTTGAATTTTTCAAATGCTTCATCTTTATGCTTTAGAAGCCCTATCCATCACATTCTAGAAAAATCATCAATGAACAATATAAAGTATTCCTCTCCACAAGGTGACTTTTTCCTTGATGGACCACATAAATTAGTATGAACAAGTTGAAGAGGCTTACTAGATGATTCTTCCTTTTTAGGGAATTGCAACCTGGCTTGCTTACCAAATTGACATGATTTGCATATTGTATTTTTTGGAATGCTGATATCAGGAAGATCACGAACAGTCTGGAATTTACTTTCTTTTCTTATTTGAGAGAAGCTTAGATGCCCCAACCTTCTGTGCCATAGCTAGTGTTCATCATTTTTGCTTAGATAGCACTGTTGTTGTCCTCCCTTGACTATATATAAGTTGTTTGGAGTTCTTATCCCTTTGATTATGGTTTCTCATGTATCAAGCTCATAAACAACAAATCCATTTGATCAAAATACTACTTCATTTCCTTGATCACACATTTGACTGACACTCAAAAATTTATGCTTTAGACCATCAACATACATAACATTCCCAACTTTAACTTTTTCTTTTAAAAAAAACATAGCCTTTACTTTTTATGACAACATGAGTGTCATTTCCAAATAAGACCTTATTTTCCTTTTCTAAGGCATTATATGACTGAGGTTTTTCTTTATCACCTGTCATGTGTTTCGAGCATCCATTGTTGATGTACCACATATTTTCTTGTCCTTCTGTATACAGGGCTATACCACATATTTCTATTTTTGGTTCTTTCTTTCTCCATATTTTGGGATTTAATGCATTTTTCTCCTTCTGAGATGTTTGCCGAAATTTACTCCTGCATTCAGATTCTTTGTGACCAAAGTTGTTGCAAATAGGGAATTCTATTTCATTTTCAAGAAGAGAAAAGTTATTGTAGGTCTGTTTCATAATCCCGGTCACATTCCTTTGATTTCGTGCTTCTCTAGTCATGATGGTCTTGTAAGCAACATATTAAGTAGCTTTGTGTCCAAAGTTATGACATGAAAAACATTGCCCATTAAAGAAGTTCTTGTGATCATCAAATATACAGACTTCGTGATTGTAGTCGCGATTGATATTCATTCTTGAAGCAGATTGAGTATGATTTATCTAAGGTTTGTAGCTTCTATTCATCCTTGAAGTAAATTGAGCCTAATTTACGTAGTGATCTACTTTTTGCCTTTATTGTTGATTTTCAAACTGTTCATTGCTCTTTATTGCATCAAGATAGCTTTTAGTGGAGGTTGATGGCTTCTATGCGTGGGATGCTTCTTCAATATATCCAAGACTTGTCTTTATCAGAGGAGAACACTGCACTTTGATAATTTAATTTAAGGTTTTTGATCCTTTAGAAAATCTAAGATTAAGAGCTTTTGTTTTCAAAATATCCTTTCTTAAACCCACAATTTCACATTCTAGATTTTCATTGTGTTTTTCTCTTTTAGCAAGTTGGAATGTCAGAGTATCTATAATCATATTCTTTTCTTCTAAACAAACTTTGATTTTAGATATTTCTTCACAAAGGTCATCTTCATCTAAAGCATCCAAGAAATCATCATCTTCAAAAGCCATTAGAAGTCTATAGTCATTACTATTTTCATCTTCATCACTATTTGATAAACCATCACTATCTTCATGAGTATAGTAGCTCCTCTTACATACACTTTGTTTTCTATTCCATTTTGCTGATTCCTTACCTTTATCAAGCTTATCTTTATGAGGATATTTGGCAGCATAATGACCGACTCTTCCACAAGAAAAACATTTGAAAGGTAGTTTACCTCTGAATCTCTCAGAACCCCATTGAAGGTTCTTGACAAAGTTTGCTTCTTCTTCTCCTTTTGAAATATGTCCTGATTCATGGAATTCTTCTCTTCCTGAAGCTTTGAATGCATCTTCTCTCATATATGATGGACCTCCTTTTCTCATTTCGAAAGAAGTTAAGATTCCGTGTAGCTGTGTCATAGTAATAGTCTGAAGATCTTGCTTTCCTTCTATGGCAGATACTTTTGATTCAAACTTAGTAGGCAAGGATCTTAAAACCTTTTCAACTAAAGTAACTTCTTTTATCTCTTCACACAAGTTCTTCATGAAATTAACAATCTCATCTATGCGTAAGAAGTAACTAGTGATACTTTCATCATTGTGCATTTTGAGAGTTTCATATTGAATTTTGAGAGATTACAGTTTTACCTGATTGTCTCCTTCATAGCTTAGAATGATCTTGTCCCATATTTCTTTGGTAGTTTTGAGTTTCATAACTTTGACAAATTCTGATTGTGACAAACTCCCTAATAATGTATTGACAACCTTGGCATTGGTTTCATATTGCTTCTTACCTGCCGTATCTATAGGAATTGTTGATGGAAATGTATATCCTCCTTCCATGATTTCCCAGACATCTGTTCCAAGAGATTTAAGATAGGTTGTAGTCCTTACCTTCAAATAAACGAAGTTGCTCCCATCAAGGATTGGTGGTCTAATGGATCCCTCTCTTTCATAGTTACTCATGATGATAGCTCTTCCTTCAAGCAATCAAGCTTCTTCTGAAGGACCTACTCCAATAACAATTGTTGGAAATAAGACTGAGAGGGGGGGGGGTGAATCAGCATTAGCAAGTCAATAATATTTCATTTCCATAATCAGATTCATATATGCTACTTTAGCTAATGGAACTTGTGTTTATATGTAATTGTATTTAAGGCAACTAGCGTATATCCTCCAAACTTATGATTCAATTAATTTAACATATGTTGATCTTTACTCAGTGCATCAGAACCATATAAACAGTAACCAGGTGTAGTAAAATAGAACAAACAATCACACACACATGAACACAAGATATAAGGTGGAAACCCAATGTGGGTGAAAACCACTTGCTACAATTGTCTCTATCTTCTTTTAATAAGAAACTTATTTTTACAATTTTTGTACTGGTGCAGTCTTATACCAGTACGTAGGCTTCTACCTACAGAAGGATACAACCTTCTCTCATTCTCCAGCTTCTCCTAGAAGGGAGCTACAACCCCCTAGCTCTTGTACTAGCTGATATGTTTAGTAGTACGTAGGTGCCGACCTACAGAAGGCTACAACCTTCTCTTTTCTTCCAGGTACCACATTTCATAAATTTTCAAACTGGTTCCATCAATAACATCATTCAAACATCAAATACATCTGCATCAATCGATCTCCTTTGCACCAACCACAACTGAATCAATCAATCACTTTTCGGAATGTCGTAACTAGAATACAGTAACCAGAACCTAGAACATTGTAACAACAACCAGAAGTAGCTAAAGGATATTTTATGAGGTATACGCTACTTCAATGTGTTGAACCTGTGTGCATACGCACTTTTCTCAAGGCGAACCTGCGTACAGATCTACAAATCAATTTTAAGATGTATATGATGTTTTGATTGTTGGAAATAATACTGAGAGGGGGGGGGTGAGTTAGTATTATCAAATCAATAAAACTTTTTTATTTACATACTTAGATACATATATGCTAGTTCATTCAAGGGAAACCGCATGTATACGCAACTGTGTCTAAAGCAACTAGCATATATCCAAAATACTTATGATTCAGTTAATCCATTAAATGTTGATCTTTAGTTAGTGTATCAGAACTTCATTAACCATATGAACAGTAAGCAGGTGTAGTAAAACAGAACAGATCATCACACACAAGAAGCACACATGAACACCATGATATAAGGTGGAAACCCAAAGTGGGTGAAAACCACCTGCTGCAAGTCGTCTTTATCTTCTTTCAATAAGATACTTCATTTTACAATATTTTGTACTGGTGCAGTCCTTTACCAGTACGCAGGCTTCTACCTGCAGAGGGCTACAACCCTCTCTCATTTTCCAGACTCTCCTGGATGGGAGCTACAACCCCCTTAGCTCTTGTACTAGCTAAGATACTAGTACGTAGGCGCCGGCCTACAATATTCTCTCCTCCACGTACCACGTTTCATACATTTTCAGACTGGATACTCCTAAAGAACAAAACTATAATCTGAAGACCACGTTTCATCAAATTTTCGTACTGGACCCATAAATATCATTGAAGCACAAAAAAATCAATACTAGCATCATCAATCTCTGAATCACTGAAACATTGAAACCCTGTCAACAACAGAGTCACCAGAACACAGAGTAGACAACAGAACTCTGCAATAATAATCAAACCCAACTGCAACTTCAAACATCAAACTTCCAAATGTATACGCTACTACAATGAATCAAACTAGCGTACATACGCGCTTTTTCAAAGGCCAACCCACGTACAGATCTAAAAATATTTCTTACAACTTTGCAGCTGTACCAGATATCAGTCATACTCATAAAATTTATAGAAAATTACATGCGTCAGTATGCAGATCTAGAATAAGCATAATCAACCATATAAGGATAGTCCATTTCAAACCATTTGATCCCGATCTCTCCTTAGATCTTGTTCTCCATCAACCAGTGAGATCCCTCCTTAGCTCAGATCAAGTAATGCATCATCAACCCATAACCTACATACTGGATCTCACCCTTCATCAGATATTCAAGACTTTTTCGGATGCACTTGCCTAATGATCTTCATCTCCTTTTATAGTCTTAGCCCTTTCTCAATACCATGGTCCAAAACCATAACAAAACAATACTAGGGACCCAATACCTGGGTTCAACAACTTCGGACGCAATACCAAGGACCAAAACCATAGGTCTAAATACCACAGACCCAAAAATAAGCTTTCCCACATGTACGCGCTTTTCCATGCATGAAAGTGCGTGCATACGCATACGCGACTTTTGATCGGAAATCCCGCGTGTATATGCGTCTCTGTATTAGTAAAGCTGCGTGTATAACCTGCGTGTATACCCTACTTGGTATATAGCGAACCTGCGTATATACGCGACTTGGTACATAGTGAACCTGCGTATAACCTGTGTGTATACCCTACTTGGTATATAGTGAACCTGCGTATATACTCTGACCTGCATATATACTCTTCTTTCTTCATTATTTGTATTTTGATCATCCAATCTTTGCTACTGATCTGCTGCACTATGATCTACCATCTGTGTGAGTTGCCATCAAGGACAACACTTGTCTCATAATGCCAACAATCTCCCCCTTTGGACTTGATGGCAAAGCTAACTTGTCATACTGAGAACTGTCATCTGATTCCTTTGAGCTATCCTACATCCCATGCATTCAGTCACATCTGATATCTCTTCTGAAGATTCATCTACTTATAAATAAGTGAGATGTTCTTCTATGAGCGGGTTTCCATCAAGTACAACACATGCATCATAATGCCAAAAATCTCCCCCTTTGGACTTGATGGCAACAACACCAAATCACTCTCCCCCTTTGACATCAAGGGCAAAGGGCGAACCAAGATATTCTCTTTCCTTGATAATCATTCCGCTGTCCATACTCCCCCTGAGTAGCTGCTGAAATCTCTGAATGAGCTCCCCCTTTGTATATGCCAAGGTGTACCAATCTGTCCATGCTCCCCTTGAGTACATGCTGAAGTCTCTGCTCTGCTGAAGTGTGCTATTCATGTCCCCCCTGACTATAAGCAAGGTCTGCAAAAAGATGTCTTACAAGAAGAACATGACTCTATCATAAATGACCTTCCTATCACCAAGGACTCATACATACATCCATTTCCCAACCAAGTGGGGATATATCAAAATTTTATAAATGATAAAACAAGAACATTACATCTTCATCCCAGGCATAGTGCGGAAACCAATATAGGCCGTTACATGGCCTTGACACCATAAAAGAGATACATGACATAGAGACAAAATATCTAGATCAAGACTTATGAAAGTCACCAATAACTAATATCAGCAGCATCTGTCAATCATCAACAATCATGTTCTCCTTCTGCAGCCAATCAACTTGTGCCAGATGGTCTCTGTCAGACCCAAATCAGAAAAAATTCAACCAGAACCTGTCCCTACTGATATCCATCAAACCTCCATATACGGAACTGTCTCTGCACAAACCGGCGTATGTACGCGGATCCTCCTCAGGCAACTCGCGTACACCCATTTTTAGATCAGCAACCTGTAAATGTCCTGTAAAGTATAAGTCATCAACCTATAACAAGGTATGTCTGCATCAATTCATCCCTTTGAATAGAATTCTGCATATGTCATACAGAGTCATTCACATTATATCATGTGTGAAACCACCATAGCCATTTTATCAACATCAAGATCTACATGATCCAAGTATCATTACTTGGGAACATCTGCATCAATCAACATATGTAAGTATCATATAGATAAGAACTCATCATCATATCTCCAAACAAAGCAACTTTGAGTAGTCATCCATGTATCAGCACTATGTATCTTGAGCTCAAACTCATTTGTCAAAACTTCTTTATATCATCAACTATGAGCACCAAGAACTATAGGAACCTTGCATCATGATCTTTATGCATATGATGACAGCAGCATATGAGAGACTCATCATCAAGTAATGAAGTTCTGTATTCAAGCTTTGTACTTCTCCTTATCCTGATGAAGATCACCATGTAAGCACCATATATGCATCATCAAAGAATCAACCATAAATCTGATCTGAACATCTACTATGTAACCCCAAGAATCATATGAGATGGACAACTCATAACTACGTCATAGCAAGATATATATATAAGCATCATCACCAAGGACTATTAACCATAATGCCAACAATGCATTATTAAAGGCATATGCTCCCCCTCAACCTGTGCCATCTGTTTACTGTTAGATCTGATCATGCATAAATCAGCAATAAGCATCAAGACATCATCATCATCAAGTTAGGATCAAAACACCTCTAAAAATCTTACAAGAATCAAAACTATTTCCACACATCCTCAGCAGACTATAACTATTAATCCAATAGAGCAAATAATGGACTGAATCATATCAGATCCTTTTTTTGAGCCTGTCCCCACTGCTTTTCCTCAAACTGACATATATGCGACTTTGCAATGTCTAACTCGCGTACATACGTGACTTCCCTTTAAGAAACTTCCGTATCAGATTTAGGACACTAAATTTTTACACTTTCAGCTCCCCCTGAGTCTGATATGTCTGTGTTGTGCTGTGTCTCAGTACATTGTGCTGTGCCAAATCTTTCTCACTGTACTTCCTTCTTCTTCCATATCTTCAAGTGTGATGATGTTTTCTCCTTTTGGTGTGATGTCCATCCTTTCTTCCTGCATTCCTTTGCTATATGTCCAAGCTTGTTACATGCATAACATCTTACATGTTTCATATTCCTCTTGTAGCAATCAACAGCTTTGTGACCAAACATATTGCAAGAAAAACAATATCCAGTAAAGTACCTGGAATGTGATGATCTTTCTGTGTGATGATCTTGAACCATTCTTCTTGTACAGCTAGCTGCAACATGTCAAAGATTATGACATTCATAACATTCAATATTATTCATCTGAGTAAATGGCCGACTATTACTTCCATAGATAGGAGTAAAAGATTTTCTTTGAAGAATCTCTTTCCTTGATTGTTGATGGGGTTGACCTCTCATCTCTCTTATCTCCTTGTTGATCATTTTAGATTTCTCTTTAGAGTTCCTTGCCTCACCTTGTGAGCTAGATTCACCTTCAACAGATTCATGAAAACCAAGACCAGTCTTGATAGCAGGAGACCTTTGACTACTAAGAATATCATCCAAGGCTTTAGGACTATCTTGAAATCGTAATAGTTTATCCTTTTCTTCTAATTTATCTTTCAAGATATTTACCTCAACTTGAAGTTTTTTTTCCTTTTCTAGACATTGCTTCTTCATGTCTTCTTCAGCTTTCCTTCCTTCTTCCAACTGATGCCTTAGTTTGAGAATCTCCTTTTCTTGTTCTTCATTCAGATCCTGCTGCATTTGACGAATTTTGAAGGCACATTCCAGCTGAGATTTTAAGCTGATAACTTCGTTTACCTATTTTTCAATAGCTTGGAGTAGATCTTTATTCTGCTTCTTTGATTCTTCAAGATCTTCCTTTAGTGAGCGGATCGTGGCTTCAAGACTTTCATAGTAACTGGATCTATCTCTGAGTTTCTTGATGGTTGTGCTTCTTTCATCAACTTCATCTCTTAGTGATGTTACTTCATCCTACAACTTTTGATATTTGTACTTGAATAACTTCCTTACGTTGTTTCCTTCTTCTAGTTGGGCCTTTAGTTTGGTAACTTCTTCTTTGAAGTCACATTCCCTTTTGTTCAATAGATCTTGTTGATCCCTGATTTTATATGAAATCCTTTTAAATTCTGCCTCTATTTGATATCTTTCTTGTTCACCCATAAGAGCAAATTCAGTTGTTTCGTCACTTTCATCTTTTCCAAATGGATAGATAGCTAGAACATCAGAGGATAACAAATTCATACCTGATATTTCATCTTCATTCTGAAATGATTCTGAATCTGATTCTGAATCTAAAGAGCTTCTTACACCTAATCCCCAATTGATTCTCCCACTGTCATAGTTCTTTTGAGATGTCTCCTTCTTCTTAGGTGCTTTCTTCTTAAGCTTCTTTCCCATTGTTCCACGGATCTCCTTCAAGCGATCAAGCTTCTACCAAAGGACCTGTTCTGATACCAATTGTTGGAAATAATACTGAGAGGGCGGGGGGGGGGGGGTGAATCAGTATTATCAGATCAATAAAACTTTTTTATTTCCATACTTAGATACATATATGCTACTTCATTCAAGGGAAACCACATGTATACGCAACTGTGTCTAAAGCAACTAGCATATATCCAAAATACTTATGATTCAGTTAATCCATTAAATGTTGATCTTTAGTTAGTGTATCAGAACTTCATTAACCATATGAACAGTAAGCAGGTGCAGTAAAAAAGAACAGATCATCACACACAAGAAGCACACATGAACACCATGATATAAGGTGGAAACCCAAAGTGGGTGAAAACCACCTGCTGCAAGTCGTCTTTATCTTCCTTCAATAAGATACTTCATTTTACAATACTTTGTACTGGTGCAGTCCTTTACTAGTACGCAGGCTTCTACCTGCAGAGGGCTACAACCCTCTCTCATTTTCCAGACTCTCCTGGATGGGAGCTACAACCCCCTTAGCTCTTTCACTAGCTAAGATAATAGTACGTAGGCGCCGGCCTACAATCTTCTCTCCTCCATGTACCACATTTCATACATTTTCAGACTGGATACTCCTGAAGCACAAAACTATAATCTGAAGACCATGTTTCATCAAATTTTCATACTGGACCCATAAATATCATTGAAGCACAAAACAATCAATACTAGCATCATCAATCTCTGAATCACTGAAACATTGAAACCTTGTCAACAACAGAGTCACCAGAACACAGAGTAGACAACAGAACTCTGCAATAATAATCAAACCCAACTGCAACTTCAAACATCAAACTTCCAAATGTATACGCTACTACGATGAATCAAACTAGCGTACATACGCGCTTTTTCAAAGGCCAACCCGCGTACAGATCTAAAAATATTTCTTACAACTTTGCAGCTGTACCAGATATCAGTCATACTCATAAAATTTATAGAAAATTACATGCGTCAGTATGCAGATCTAGAATAAGCATAATCAACCATATAAGGATAGTCCATTTCAAACCATTTGATCCCGATCTCTCCTTAGATCTTGTTCTCCATCAACCAGTGAGATCCCTCCTTAGCTCAGATCAAGCAATGCATCATCAACCCATAACCTGCATACTGGATCTCATCCTTCATCAGATATTCAAGACTTTTCGGATGCACTTGCCTAATGATCTTCATCTCCTTTTATAGTCTTAGCCCTTTCTCAATACCATGGTCCAAAACCATAACAAAACAATACTAGGGACCCAATACCTGGGTTCAACAACTTCGGACGCAATACCAAGGACCAAAACCATAGGTCTAAATACCACAGACCCAAAAATAAGCTTTCCCACATGTACGCGCTTTTCCGTGCATGAAAGTGCGTGCATACGCATACGCGACTTTTGATCGGCAATCCCGCGTGTATACGCGTCTTTGTATTAGTGAAGCTGCGTGTATAACTTGCATGTATACCTACTTGGTATATAGAAAACTTGCGTATATACGCGACTTGGTACATAGTGAACCTGCATATATCCTGTGTGTATACCCTACATGGTATATAGTGAACTTGCGTATATACTCTGACCTACATATATACTCTTCTTTCTTCATTCTTTGTAGTCTGATCATCAAATCTTTGCTACTGATCTGCTATACTATGATCTACCGTCTGTGTGAGTTGCCATCAAGGACAACACTTGTCTCATAATGCCAACAATCTCCCCCTTTGGACTTGATGGCAAAGCTAACTTGTCATACTGAGAACTGTCATCTGATTCCTTTGAGCTATCCTGCATCCCATGCATTCAGTCACATATGATATCTCTTCTGAAGATTCATCTACTTATAAATAAGTGAGATGTTCTTCTATGAGCGGGTTGCCATCAAGTACAACACATGCATCATAATGCCAACATTGATATGTAGAACCAGCGTGTATACGTGACTTTTCTAAGGTGAACCTGCATACAGATCTACAAATGATGATTTAAACTTTACAACAATTCCATACTTCAGTTATACCTAGATCATCATATTTATAGTCTACAACATGTGCCAGTTATTCAGATAAAGGATAAAAAACACACAAAGATACTTCACTTCAAGATTTAAGATCTTGACCCATCATTAGATCTTATCCTTCCTTAGGCGCTAAGGTTCATCCTTGATTCAGATCCAGCTTTGTAACATAACCCAATAACCTGAATTCTAGATGTTTCTCTTCATTATATTTTCAATCCATGAGTGCATTTGCCTAATGATCTTCTCCTCCTTGTATAGTGTTAGGCCTTACTCAATACCATGGACCAAAACCACTTATAACCAATACCTTGGACCAAATACCTGGGGTCAACACTTTGGACAGGATACATTGGACCAATACCATAGATCAAAATATGATGGACCAAATACCACAGACCAAAACTAAGTTTTCCAACATGCGCTCGCCTTTCCTTCCATGAAAGTGCATGTGTACACCATATGTGCCTTTTGGTCTATGAACCCACATGTACACGTGCCTTGGTCCATGAGGAACCTACGTATACCTCTCTTTCTTCATTCTAAGAGTTTGAATTGTGATCTGTCATTTAGGTTTCCACCAAGGACAACACCTATGTCATAGTGCCAAATCTGAGTCATAATTCCAATAGCTATCGTCGAGGGATCCTTCTCCTGCTTAGGTTGATCCCTAGTACCTAGAGTAGAGACCTCTACGAAGCTCTCCCTAGCTTCCAAATATGTCTCCTTGCTAACTCTTACATCTTCCTTACTTAAATTCCCTTTATCCTCTCCTATGGCCATGCCACTTCTTAGTACCATGTTTACTTAGGGGTCTTTTTCATTGGGTTCAGACATCACCATCTGCACGTTTTGAGTCATCGTAGGTTGCGCCACCATTTTTTCATGAATCTATGCTATCAATGTGGGGAAATTTATCAGCTCATGATCGAATTGTTCACAGTACGTGCATGATATTCTAGTTGGGTTGGTACAATCTCACGCGTAATGTCGTGGTCCTCCACGGTTGTAACATATTAGCTACCCATGACACCTTCCTGGCCCCATTCCTCCCCATCCCTATCCACGTCCCTGGAACCCACTGTGCATGATCATCGCAACTAGATCTTGACCTCACACCTTAGTACGCATTCTTTAAGTAGGTGACTGGTCCATTAATAATTGATAGCTACGACAGCCTCTTTCCTTGTGGCCCACTGATCTACAAAAGTTGCAAAATAGCTGCTGGGGGGTCTAGTTGAATTTTGGCAGTAGGTGATAGTTATTGGTGTTATACTTTCCTCGCACCTAAAAGATTGTGCACCAGAGAGGGGTTGTCGTGCTTGGCCCTACCTGTGCCTCCGGTCGCAATGGTGTTGGTCCCCACATTACCACATAATTTGTTAAGACCAAGTAGTGATCTTCATCGTGCCCCTGGCTCTTACACTTTATACACCATAATTCCTCCTATACTTCTGGGTGAGGTGCCTGGTCCTATTTTAACTTCTTCATTTCCAAACACAACTTTTGTATCTATGCTTGGATTTGCTGAACTCCCAACCCTAAGTCTTGTAACAGAGTTTTGTGAAACCTCATCGTTGTCTCCAATGCTTCTGCCTAGGTTGAGATCTTCTCTTGTGACAAAGCCATCCTCAAATGTCGTGTTAACTATGCCATAAACCAAGCACAGTGTTGTGCATCCATTAGTGTCATGTTTGCTTTGCAGATAGTGCTTTTGAGTCTTTGATCCAAATCCCATGGGGTTTCACCAGGAATCATCACGATCTCCTTGAACCCTATGATCGACTGTGTTTCTGATTTCAGTCGGCTAAACTATTTCTTTAGTTCGGTCTGGATACCTGTTCTCCCCGAAGTTGGGTGATCGCTTGAGTACTTTATGTACCATGTCAGTGCTCAGTCCTGCAACGCGCTAACTAAGGTAGCATTTGTGATATTCTCATTTGAAATTCCATGTGTGTTCCAAATTGATGTTAACACGAACCAAAATTGTGGATCTTCGCTTTGTGCTCCTTTGAATACCGGTATCTAGATCGCGCTCATCATTGTCAACCTTGTCAATGTGCTCTGAACTACTATTGCTCCTGGTCCCTTTGATCCTTCAATTCCCTCTCTATAGAGTCCTTGCGTTCCACATCAAAAACCCTTTAGGCAGATCCCGGTCCCTACAATGGAACCATTTGTTTGCTTATATGGGCCTAACCCAGGTTTGGAAGAATTATTTAGCCAAAAAAATGCCGCAGCTACTGGCCCTTTCAACAACAACCCGTGGAGCACGGACTGAGGTCTCACCCAACATAGCAGTGGAGGGTGCTGGAGCTAGGTTTCTGCACCCTTGGGATGCCTTAATGTGGTCTGGAGGTTTCGCACATTGTTCCATGGCTTCGCGCCACTCTGCTTCATACAAATCCAATCCCAGAATAGTCCTTGATACTTATTAATGCGATATTAATATATTCAACCTACTTTTTATGGTCTTTAAGCAAACATTTAACAGAACTAACCAATTCTCACACTTAGAATAGATACAGATTCACATAAATTCATAACGTGAGCATACACGCATAGATCAAACAGTTATATTAAACATATATTAACTGGATCCATGATAGTTCAGATTTAACACGGAATTTCAGAAGCAACTTATCTTTATTCACTTTCTTCACTAATACATCCAGATCCGTCCTACGCACATAGCTGCAGGGGTCCATACACATAGCTGCAGACTCTTCCAGGCCTCTGCACACACAGCTGCAGAGCCTCTGTCTACTACCCAAAACCCTCTACTCCGACTTCTAGACGCTTCAAAACTTCTTCTCAACAACCCATTACATAACAGACCCCAGATTACATACCACAAAGCTACCTTCTACCCATAGAACCTCACTCTATTTATATCTTCCTCTAGTCTGTAGACTGACTTACTTCCTATTATTCTATATTATTTCTTGGGTGGAAAACCCTTTGACTCGACTGTTTACATTTCACACTCCTCATATTTCAGAGTTTTGCAATATTTTTATCCTACCTATAAGATCTTAGCCCCAAAACTGTTATGCGGTACCTCTGCTACCCAACAAAAATTTACAAAATAATGGCGGACAACCCTTTATGACTCTTAACACCTTCGCACTCTGCGACCACAAAATGCAGAGACTTTACAACTTTCTTACAAAATTATCTCAAAACATGGGTTTTTAGCCCCAAAACTGCTCTTAGGGGAACCCGTTCCCAACAAAAACCCAAGTATGTCTGGCCTTTATTATTTTCTTACGAAGTTATTAGGAAAAAAAAATTTTAAACGAGTTACATTTTGTTTCTAAAAATAAAGGAGTATTATTTAATTATATGTATGCAATGCACCTCTAATTAATAAGAATAAAAATGCTATAGATATTTTGGAAAAGGAAATGTTGTCTTTCATATTCATGCAGGATAGTAACTGGAATTATGATCCTTTGGAGATCATCTTGGCATTGAAGAAACATAGAGAGTTGTCAACCTATTCTCATGAGAGTAGACATGAAGAAGAAAGGGTGGTGAATTTTTTGATACCTATGGATGATATCGCATAGACGGTGCCACCCGCACTTATAAAGATTGAGAAATCAACTGATGTCACTCCCAACAATATTGAAAAATAGATGCAAGTAGTCAATGCAGTCCATGTTGCTCCAGCCACTATCACGAAGAGAAAATAAGAAGCTACAACCCCATTAGAGATGACACAGTAGGTAAAAGAAATAGAATATGACATTGACATTGACGTATTTGAACAAGAGGTAGAGCAGTTGAATAAAGAGATGCAACAAGCTATCAAGGATATAAGGCCGAAGGATTTTGGGGTGAAAGCCCTCGATATAAAAAATGTTTTTACTGAAGGGCAATAGGTAATAGAGATGAGTCATGAGTTAGTTGTATTATCATAGCAATCTCACTTAGCAGATAATCCAGCACTTAAAGCGACATCTTCTACAGTTGGACCACGATTTATTCCTACCACTGACTTCGAAGCGAATATTTTGAACCTCAGAGTTCATACAGAAATCAAGGAGAACCAAAAGGTGTTGAGATATTAGACTTCTTCCCTAACTATTAACTTGTGGAAGGTATCTGATATGGATGTTATCAATCTTCATCGACATGCAGGTGAAATCGTGTCACGAATATTGTTGGATGCAAATGCAGGAAAAAGAAAAATGCAGGCTATGTTTGAGAAGGTTTCTAATCGACTACATGTGGCACACATGGCCTTGGAAAAAAAGAAAACTGGACAATTGAATTAGAAGAGATATTAATTTGAAAGCCGCGACAATCTAAAGATGTTGGGCCCATCAAGTAGTTGTTGGAATAAATGGAAAATGAGATAAAATAACTGTAAGCTATTTTAAAAATTTCTGATCATGACCCTCATGTTTTGATTCACACATTTTAAAGAAAGAAATATATTGAATTTCATCTCCAAGAAATGGAAATGGCGTTGCATCTCAAGGATGAAGAATGCCAAGAGACTCTTAGAAAAATGGAACTGCTAAGAAAAGAATCCCGCGAAAAAGAAGACAAACATCTTAAGTTGTTCACAGAATATAAAGCCTGAGTAGATCAAGCCATTAATTATGCTCAAATGCATGAAATGGAGGATTCGCAGATACTTAGTGTTAAGATAACTTAGTTGAAACAAGAGCTGGAACTAGCCCAATTCATAAGGGAAAAGGGCGAGTATAGAGTAGAAAATTTGGTACATCCACTAAAGGAATCACATGGTGAAATTAAGACCCTCCAGGAAGTGATTAAAGTTACCCACATAGGTAAATAGGTGTTGATTCAGGAAAAAGTGGAAATATGGAGGGAAATCGGATGTAAGATTTCTACAGTCCAAGATTTCGTTGCGATCCTTTCGGATTGTGAAAGAGGAATTATCAAAAGTGAGAACATGGAAGAAAAGAATACAACCTTGGCTCTTGATGAGAGACTAAAAGATATTGACACACTCATTGACATTATCAATACATTGGAGGATGATACCTTGAAAGAGATGGATTTTCTTGCCATAGATTAATGTATTTATTCTCTCTATATGTTAGAAGAAAGGTGTGCTACCATGCAAGTAATGCAGGAGGAATTTGAGAATCCCACTAAAGAGACAGGCACATTTAGAGCGGATTGGAATTACCTCGACATATTTGTTGTGCCCTCATTTTGGGGAAATGATAATTGGGTAATATCTTAAGAAGAATTTGGTAATAAACTACAAAGTATAGAGAAAGACCTTGGTTGATTGACTATACAAGGTGAAGAGGTGATTTCAGCGACTACAATCATTAATTGCCTTAGCAAATATGTTTCCATCCTTGTTGGAATTAAAAAATTTATAAAGATACATCCTAACGCCTGCTATCAGATCATATTATGGTTGGTAGTTTTTATATGAAAGTATAAAAATGTGCCTTGGTTTCTAGAAGAAAAATGGTATAAAATGGCTAAGTTAAGGAACTTTTGAAACGAAGTCTCGTTATGGAGAAAACCTCCTCAAAAACTCAGGTTTTTCAACCAATGCAATCTATAATGGAGCAACCAGAACACTGGAGTGAAATTCCTTTAATTACAACTCAAGAACCAATAGCCAAGATGTGTAGGGCCCATGATTTTTCGTCTATAGGAACAATAAAGGAAATCAAAACTCTAAATCTGTGAAGTCAACATGAAGCATGAGATTTTATCTTAAGAGTTATTTTATTTTAGATTCAAATTTACTAAACTTGAGATAGTTATTTGATTAGTTATATTTTCAAACTAAGTATTTTAGGCCACATTTCTAGTACATGATACTCTTGGTTTGTGAAACCTCCTGTACATGTTACATAGTCTTTTACTACATTTTTGAATGTTTTCCTTGATATTTTAGATGCATTTTGTTGTATTCTTGTGAGTGTAAGTAACAA
The DNA here is from genome assembly GCA_031772625.1 of Pinus tabuliformis. Taxonomy (NCBI): domain Eukaryota; kingdom Viridiplantae; phylum Streptophyta; class Pinopsida; order Pinales; family Pinaceae; genus Pinus; species Pinus tabuliformis. The sequence goes on along the minus strand of CM062805.1, from coordinate 313,449,551 downwards.
TCACATAAATATGGATCTGAGGCTTGTTCTTGTTTACAGAAATATTTTGTTTATTTTTTCTTATTCTGATATTATAATATCGATCTAGACGATTGAATGAATAACATTTTATTGTCATTCATTTTAGTAGCTTTCCCCTTAACTGATGAAAATTAGTGTTTCACTTTCATGATTTTTACATTGTTACCTGTTGTGTTTATGAATGTATCATGTTGTTTGCATTTCAAAGTCTGTAAATTTCCATTTTATCCCTACAAATAGTGTTTCAATATTTAATATTGAACATGGTTGTCAAGGGAGAGTTGGGATGGAAAGTAGGAAGATACTTATATGTGTTGCAGTGATATTTTGTCATGTTTGAATGATTCTACATCTTATACCTATGATTTTTTTTATGTTTCAAATTTTCTTTCAACTTGTTATAATCCTTTTAACATTTATTTGTTAGTTTCACCATTTGTATCTAGATTAAAACTTTCAAAAAGTGTTAGTGCTATAAATCTCTCTTATGTTTATACCATTAAAGACCACTACAATGAAGAAAATTATCAATAACTGACCTTATTATATTTTCCTATTGAAAATGATATAATTAGCATTAGGGTTACCCCCTGTGGTTGACTAGAGGTCAACCTATAGCACCTACAGTGGGAGGACTTCTCATTTTTTATTGAATGAGTATTCGATTCATTCATATGTGGGGACAATTTTAGCACCGACATTATTCTAGCACCGTTTCTGGGGAGCGATTAATTTAAGAATTATTGGATGACTAATTTTAACCCTATTCAACCACATGTTATTTTTAGTTTGGATGATCAACGTAGCCTATTAGACGATATGTATGAACTTGCCTTGTAGGCTTCCTAGACTCATCATGAACTCAATCAAAATTGGGAAGTGATAGTGCATGAAGGAAAATGAGTGTAGTCAAACATTAACACTCCTCAAAGATGACAACAATGAAGGACATGAGTTACTATAGAAGTGCACGTCTGTCATTGACCAGGTAGCTTTTCAGTCACGCTTATTCAATTTCTTGTCTTTAACTACCACAAAAGCTAGTTTCTTATTAATCATCTTGAATTGTAAGAGATTAAGTGTTATGTAAATAAACGATTGTAAAATTATTAGTTTGATAACAGTTATCTTCTTAGTTACGTAGCTTAAGCTTCAATCTAGATACTCCTCGGAGGTTAACTAAGTCTACGTCAGAGGTTAGTCACTCTAATTTAGAAGACCCAAAATTGTTGGTTACCATAGCCAATAGGAGGAGACGCCTTGATGAGTTCAGGAAAAATCATCCCTTGTCACCTAATCTAAGGATACTAGAAAATCATTCTTCTTCTTCTTTCCATTTAAGTTCTAACATTTTATATTCATCACCAAATTGTACCTATCCCATCCATTCTACATAATAGTTCACCGCTTTCTCCATATCAATTTTTATCACCTTTGCATCCTTCTCCACTGCCCATGAATGTTTGGTGAATGCCTGCTATCATCCCCTCGACCTACAGGTGTGGCTGCATGAATTTCCCCCAAAGTATGATAAACATTTTCCTAGATTTGATAATGAAGGAGAGAGATCCGCCAAAGAACATGTTAAATTTTACGATTATTGTGAGAATTTGGGCACTTAGTATAATGTTATTGGTATGAGAATTTGTGTACAGATCTTGGAGGGGGAGGCCCCTCAATGGTTTATAAATCTTCCCCAAAAATATCAATACCATGGATAGGTTAATTGAGCTATTTTTATAGTGGTATGGTGTAAAAAAGAGTAACGAATTGTGCCTCATAGAATTTTAAGCTTTAAAATTAAAACCTAATGAATCTGTCATTGATTTTAGTAAGAGTTTTAGGAAATGCTATAACCTTTTACCTACTACTATGCTACCATTTGACACCGCCATAGTCATGTCATATTCCACGTCTCTTGATGATGGCTTGTATTATGATTTGTGGGAAAGAGAGAAAACTAATTTAGTTGATGCTCAATCTAAGGCTTGTGCATGTGAAGGAAATCTCATTGCTACTAGGAAGCATTATTCTCACGATAACCAATCTGAGGGTAAAAAGAAGGCAGCTGACACATCACCTCAACTTCCTCCCACCTTGTCTTCCCAAGATTAGAAAATTGAAGAAATGTCGAAACTAATTAAGTCCTTAACTAATAACATCCAATGCCTTGAGGTTGGAAACATAATGGTTCCTACTTCCTCTTGCAAACCTATTGCAAAACCCAAGTTCCATCCCAATCGATCTCCTTATTAGCACCCTCTGCCAATGCTGCAAAGGGGGTAAAGGCCTGATGAGCTTCGCATTCAACCTCCTCTCAAAAGCAATGCTGACCTCATCGATGAATACAATGATGATGCCCCTAGTCAACAGATGAAGCCTAAAAAGGAGGAATACCCTAATATAAATTCCATTAGTACCTTTGAAGTGCAAGACCAATATGTCTTTGATTATCTAGAACAAGATTTTTGGGATCCTCAGCTTTGGCATTTTGCAGAACAGTTGGAAGTTGAGTTTCAACATAAATATAACCTCAGGCCTAGGAAAGGTCATGTCCCACAGAAAGATTCAACACCTTAGTCCCCTCCATTTAATGATAAGACCATCATGCCCCATGAGCCTAACCCACCTAAGGTTTATTCACCTCTTGCATGAAATTTCAGCCTAAATAATGAACTAAACAAACTCAAGATTAGTGTGCCTTTAGTAGAAGTCATAAATATTCCCAACAGAAAAAAAGAGACTGGTTCCTTTTTAAAAAATTCTTATCAACCACCTCAAGAAATGGGGTTGAAAGACATTATAAATGTTTAGGACGATGCTCCCATGATTACCCTTCTCCCTATGAACCAAAAGGATGGTGATTTAGTTCGCCCTTTTTATATCAGCCTAAAGATTCATGATTCAAATTTACATAATTGCACATTATATTTCGGTGCCTCTCATAACCTCTTGCCCAAAGGGATTATGTATAATCTTGGAATAACTATAACCTGAGAGTATCGTGATCTGTATTCTTTTTGTTATCAAACAGTTAAATGTCTAGGTGTAATTAAAGACCTAGTTGTAGTTCTGGCACAAGTACCCATTAAAAGTATGGTTATCGACATAGTGGTAGTTGATGTTCCTCGTAACTATGAAATGATCCTCTCAAGGAGTTGGGGTGATAAGCTTGGAGGTTCATTACAACTTGATCTCTCTTATGCCACCATACCTGTGTTTGGAGGAGGAACATGTCGATTATACAGAGAATCTAGGTTGACTTGTACCATTAGCTCAGAGAAGCATCCTAAGAACTCACCAGTCTATACCTTCGATGAAAATATGGGAAATTTCATTTTCATTGTTTCAGATGAGGAAAAGGAATTTGTTTGTGAGAAAGAGACCTCCATCACCCCACCTAAAAATTCTAATGCCATTTGGAAAATGTACCTCGATGGGGCCTCCTCTAGGGTAGGGTCTAGTGCAGGTGTTATTTTGATACCACCATCTCAACACAGTGTTACTTATTATTTCATATTAAATTTTGAGACTACCAGTAATATAGCAGAGTATGAGGCTTAGTACTTGGCTTAGAGACTTCCTGCAAATTAGGCATTTAAAAATTATCAATTTTTGGCGACTCTGAGTTAGTAATAAAATAGGTGAAAAATAAATGTCAAAATAAACACCCTTATTTTCGGGCTTATAGGAACCAAGTCTGGGATTTAATCAATAACTTATTTTCTGATATCAATATTACTACTATCCCTCGAGAAAGGAATCAACTAGCCAATGCTCTTTCTGTTACTTCTGCTACTTTAACCCCTCCCACTAGCCTAAAATTGAAACTCAAGATCAATGTCCTCTATAGACCATCTATACCTGATAACATTAAATAGTGGCAGGTATTTGAAGGGGATAAAAATTTCATTGAGATGATTGGTGAATTTTCAGATTCTTACATAGATGAGGATGAAGAAATTGATCAAGTAGATGCTAAAGTTTTGAATGTTAAAAATAAAATTGGCAACCACAATGTAATCCAATTAAAAAATAATTATATTCCCAGGGGTTTGGTCCCTTTGGATAAAATATTTGATAGGAATGATGTTGTTGCCAACCCAGTGCTAAAACCTCCTAACATAGAAGTAGAGCTAGTGAATTTTACTCAAAATGGTGAAAGTAATTTAGTCAATTTATCTCGAATGTTATCCTTAGATATAAGAGAGCGATATGTCAAACTTTTATCTCAATATACCGATGTCTTTGCCTAGTATTATGATGACCTAAAAGCCTATGACCAAATTATCACAGAACATTGTATCCATTTAAAGGAAGGGTTAAAGCATCCAAAAAAAAATTTAGACACATCAACCCCCTCTTGCTTCCTCCCATCAAGGAAGAAATTAAAAAGATACTTGACGACAAGATAATTGTTTGACTACGTTATTCTACCTAGGTAGCTAATTTTGTCCTCGTTAGGAAAAATAATGGTGAAATCGGGCTATACGGCGATTTCAAAAACCTTAATCGAGCCTCACTCAAAGAAAATTATCCTCTTTCGATGATGGACACCATCCTACAATGGGTTGTAGGATCAAAGCGCATTTCCATGATGGATGGGTTTTCTAGGTATAACCAGATGTTTGTCCACAAGGATGATATGCATAAGACTACCTTTACCACCCCGTGGGGAACATTCATGTACCAAAATATTCCCTTTGGGTTAATGAATACTAGGGCCACCTTCCATAGGGTGATGGATATCACTTTTTCTAACACAAAATATTTTTTCATAGTCATATTTCTAGATGATATGACAACTTTATCCTAGAATGACGACCAACACCTGAAGAACCTGAAAATAATTTTTCATAAATTCCAAAGGTATGGTTTGTCCTTGAATCCAAAGAAATAATTTTTCTCCATGACTGAGGGTAAAATTTTGGGCCACATCGTATCATAGAACGAGATTAGAATTAACCCTAAGAAAGTACAAGAAATCCAAACTACTACCCTTCCTCACACTAACAAAGAAGTTCAAGGCTTCTTAGGAAATATTATTTTCCTGCGAAGATTTATCCCAAAATTTGCGGAGATAGTTAAAAGTATTACTCGGATGCTTAAAAATGGGAACGATATAAAATGGGATGAAGAATCAAAGGATTCTTTTAAAAGAATCAATGTTGATATCATGGAAGCGTCAGTCCTCATTAGCCCAGACTATAAGAAGGACTTCATTATTTTCCCTTTTTCCTCTGAACATACCATAGCTTCTGTTCTATTACAAAATAATTAGAAAGGTTATGAGAAACCCATATATTTTTCTAGCAAGGCCCTTCAGCATGTAGAACTTAATTACAACATCATAGAGAAGTAAGCATATGCTTTGGTAAAAACCCTCAAGGACATCAGGGAATATATCTGGCTGGTTAAGTCCATTGTACACTTTCCACACCCTGCAAAAAGGGATATACTCTTACAGCATGATACAAAATGCATAAGGGGGAAATAGATATAAAAAGTATAGGAATATGATGTAGAGTTAAAACCCATCAAGATAGTGAAGGGCCAAGGATTGGCTAAGCTATTAATTGAAGCCAACCTTGATGCATTAGGCATTGATCAATATTCTCTTGGAAATTTGACAAAAGCAAATGAAGATCAATGGGATAATAAGTCACGGTTGTTGCTACCTAATTCTATTCCTACCACCATTCACCCATATTTTTCTTCATCGGAATTGTATAGGAATATTGTAAGCTATCTTCAGACCATGCAGTTCCAAAGTCCTTGAGAAAATATACATGATGTTTTTCAAAGTTGAAAGTTGTAAACTACTAAATTATAAATGGTAGAACATATTAGAAATATCTAGTAGGTTTACTTTTGAATTGTATATTTCTTGATCGCCAGTGGATTATTTAATCATACAACACCACAGTTGAGTCTTCGGTGACCACTTTTCCTGGTGAGCTACTACCCATAAAATTCTATGAAGTAGCCTCTATTGGCCCACTCTCTTTCATGATGTAAATAAAAAGGTGAGAGTTGGCCACCAATGCTAAATATTTTATTGTAAGCAAGATATGGAAGCTTTACCTGTGAAGCCTATTGTAACTGAAGTTCTTTTTCAACAATGGGGTCTTGACTTCATTGGAGAAGTCCATCCACCTTCCAGTGGTCAACATCATTGGATAATCATTGCTACAGAATATTTCCCTAAATGGGTTGAAGCTATCCCATTAAGGAAGATTCCTGATAAAGAAGTGATGAAATTTCTTACAAAAAGTATATTATCACGTTTTGGTTGTCACAGAAAGATCATATTTGATATCCTAAACCTTTCCATTCTACATATTTTAATCATTTTTGTGAGAATTAAAAAGTAAAGTTAGGACACTTGACAATATATTAGCCTTAGAGAAATAGGGAGGCCAAGTCCACTAACAAAATTATTATTAAGATTTTCAAGAAATCCTTGCATTCCAAAAAAACATAATTGGCATGTTGCAATGAAGTATGTCATGTGGGAAGACATAATTATGAGTAAGAAATCCATTGGTACTTCACCCTTTCCACTAGTCTACGGGCTAGATATTGCCTTCCCTCTATACTTAGGCATGAAAGTTATGAACTATCTGCAATAAGCCAATGAAGAGCCTAATGACCTTCAAAGGTGTATCAATCAAATGATCATACTACAACAGGAAAGGGAGCTAGTGTATAAAATAATTAATTAGCATAAAGTAAAAGTTAAACAAATATTTGATAAATGTACCAAGGACAGGGTTTTCCCTCCTAGTGATTAGGTTTGAAAGTGGGACAAAAATAATGAGGAACCCAAAAAGCATGGAAAATTTGATAATTTATGGTTGGGCTCATTCATGATCAATAATTTAGTAGGGGAAAATTAATTTTCCCTAAAAAATTTGGAGGGAGAAGAAGTTGGCCACACTGTGAATGGAAAATTTCTAAAACACTATCTCACTTATTCAAATTTCCCATTAAAAAAAGAAAAAAATTGAAAGAAAAAAATGTGTAAATAAATAACAACACAAAAAGGGATAACAAAAGATAATAATTAATATTTAATTGCTACATTTAAATAATAATAATAATGATAAAAAGGAAGAGAATTTTTTGCAATATTTTTACATAACTCTACACCCTTTAAATTAGTTATGGTTCTTAAGTATAACTATTTATGGGTCATGTGACTTAACTAATAAGACCAAATCTAACTTCTTGTGAACCATATTAATCCCTAGAGATTATCTATATCATTACGTACTTTGTTGGGTCCCTACAATACTAGTGATTACCCCATTACTATTGTAGTTATACCCCTTATTAATATTGTTGTGCCCCTATTGCCCCCATATTGTTATTATTGTGCCCCATAGAATCCCTCTATTGTTATTTTTGTGGCTTTATATTATTATTGTTACGTCGGCTGGACTATATTGTGACTTCTTAGACTCGTATATATAGAAGGAGGTTTTGTCATTTGAATCATCCAAGAATTGTTAATTTATGTAATTTAAAGGAGTTTGCCCCCTCGAAGAGGCTGAATTATAAGGTGTTGATCTATATTTTCTATCTTTTCTTGAGCTGGTTTCATAACATTTGGTATCAGAGCTTTGGATTCTAGGGTTTCGTTGCTCCAAACAGGTCATCGTGGAATTTTTGCTATAACTTTTTTTCTGCGACATTTCAGAAGTTGCAAAAAAAACCCATTTGAGAAGAAATCACGCTAAACCTCAGGTCCAAATTTCAGAGCTTTTCGCGCTATATTTGTAGAGATATGATCTGAGGAAGTTGGTCTGTTTACAGACTCCTGAATTTTATTCCAAACAGGTGACCTGGGAAAATCGTCATAACTTTCTCTCTGGGGATCAATTGCAATTTCGTAAGAAGGTACAGAAAGAGGACGGACTATAGTTTCTTTTATGAATTTTTCAGATCCAAAGGTCGAAATAGTGACTCGTGGCATGTCGTACAAGTTCGCTCTACTGAACTAGTCTATGATCAAGTCACTGTGGGAGATTTCGCCTAACTCTTCCTTGGAGAATCCAAATTGGGTCAGACTTGTGGCATTGGAAAGTGGACATAGAAGGCTACTACAGGTCGCAATTTCAGAACTGGAGGATCTGAAATTACAGAGATACATCAGATTCAATATCAGGCTTCTACAATGTGAAAAAAGGTGTGTAGTTTTTTTTTTAATTTTTTGCGTAAGATTGGTTTGAAGAAATTCAAAGGGCATAGTAAAGAATTATTATCAGTAACTGATGCCCCGAGGAAAGAAAATGCAAACACCTAGTAAGGAACTTGAAAGCTCTAGCATGACTCATGAAGAAGAGGAAGAAATGCTACATGATATATCAAAATTACAAGAACAAGTGCAACAAATGTCACGCTCACAAAAGCTAACAGAAGCTAAGATAAATGGCATGGAATCTAAGATAAAGGGCGTGGAAGATAAGATGTATGATTGGAAGACAGATTTGAAGACAGACATGGAAGAATTGAAGATAGATTTGAACACAAACTTGAAGACAGGCATGACAGATTTGACAAATTTTCTACAAGAAATACTTACTAATGGTGAAAAGGTAGTAAAGGAAACTCATGATGCGAACAAAATAAATGTTAATCATGATATCATAAACTCTAATGTTGGATCGAAGACTCACCATATTCCAAAAATTGATATGAGGAATTTTGATGGAAAGGATCCCACCACATGGATATTATAGATGGAGCAGTTCTTCGATCTCAATAATGTGCAAAACACACAAAAGGTACGTATGGAAACTTTATATTTGGAACCAAATCAGTTTGTATGGTATCAATGGCTTTGCTCTTGTAAACAATTTATCACTTGGGCAATTTTTACGGAAGAATTGATAGCACATTATGAGGATACAAAAAGAAACACTTTTTTTAGCCAATTGATAAGTCTCAAACAAAAGGGTTCAATAATGGAGCACATTGAGGAGTTCCAAAAATTGAACATAAGGGTAAAAGATATTCCAGAGGAGCATAGGATTGATGTGTTCATAGGGTCTTTAAAGGAAAGCAAAATTATTTCAACCAGGAAGCATACCACTCACAACTATAAAGACGGGAGCATTTTTGCCCCTAGTCTGAAGTCCACAACCTATAAGGTTGACACCACAACAATTGGAAGAAAAAAGAGCAAAAGGGCTTTGTTACAGTTGTGATAGCAAATACACTAAAGGTCATAAGTGTGCTGAGAAGAAATTATTCTACATAGATTGTGAAGAGGAAGAAGAAAAGGAGCAAGAAAGGTCAAAAGAAGAGGATATACTCGAGGAACAAAGCCTAGATGAAGAACAAATAAATCCGACCATATCTTGTAATGCATTGGCGGGAATTACCACTCCTAAAACCATCAATATAGAAGGACAAATCAAGAAGAAAAAGGTAATAGTGTTGATTGATTCAGGAAGCACCCACAATTTTATTCATTGTAGGGTAGCAAAAGAATTGAATTGCTTCCTATATCCAGCACCAAAGTGTCAAGTGATGATTACAAATGGAGGAACAATAAATTGCTCTGGAAAGTGCCATAATATCAAGCTATCCATGGGAGAATATGTATTGACTAGCCCAATGCTTTCCATTCCAATGGGAGGTGCTGATGTTGTACTAGGAGTCCAATGGCTACAATCCTTGGGTACAATAGCTTTTAATTTTCAAGAACTTTTCATCAAATTTTCTACGGAAGGAAAGGAAGTTGAATTAAGGGGTATTGCAGGGAAACCAAGAAAGATAATCAACTCTAATGGTATGACAAAGCTTCTAAAAAAGGAGCAAAGAGGTGTAATTGCACAATTATGTTCGCTAGATGTTTCCACATCGGAATCATCTATTTCTCTAGATCTCCAAAAAGTCCTGGACAATCATTCCAAGGTATTTGAGACTCCCAAAGCTCTCCCACCTATGCGCGATCATGATCATGCTATTCATCTGACTCCAGGAAGTGTTCCTCCAAACATCAGGCCGTACAGATATCCCTATGTCCAAAAGAGTGAAATTGAACATATGGTTGCAGAAATGCTAGAGGTTGGTATAATTCAACCGAGTCAAAGTTCTTTCTCTGCTCCAGTAGTATTGGTGCACAAGAAGGATGGATCATGGCACATGTGTCTGGATTATAGGGAGCTCAACAAGCTCACTATTAAAGATAAGTTCCCCATTCCTGTCATTGATGAATTACTGGATGAATTGCATGGATCAATTTACTTCACCAAGTTGGATCTTCATTCAGGATATCAGCAAATCAGAATGAAGATTGAAGACATCCCGAAAACAGCATTTAGAACTCATGAGGGTCATTATGAATTTTTGGTCATGCCTTTTGCCTTACCAATGCACCTTCAACATTTCAATGTTTGATGAATTCAATTTTCAAACCATTCCTTAGAAAATTTTTGTTAGTAATTTTTGATGATATACTAATCTACAGCAAGTCTTGGAAGGATCATGTTGAACATGTGACAGGGTGCTACAACTATTGGAGGAGAAACAATTATATGAAAAAAGATTCAAATGTTTCTTTGGAGTCCAGGAGGTGGAATATTTGGGTCATATTGTATCTCATGAAGGAGTTAAGGTAGACCCTAGCAAAATTAAAGCCATTAAAGAATGGAAAATCACCACATCCATAAAGCATCTGCGAGAATTTCTTGGGTTGACAGGGTATTATCGCAAGTTTGTTAAGAATTATGGGAGAATAGCAGCACCGCTAACAATATTATTGAAGAAAGATGCATTTTCATGGACTCCGGAAGCAACAAAGGCCTTTGAACATCTTAAAGAGGCAATGTGCCAAGCACCGGTCTTAGCTACACCAGACTTCACAAAAACCTTTATTGTGGAATGTGATGCTTCAGGAAATGGAATTGGTGCTGTTCTAATGCAACATGAAAGCCCCATTGCTTTTGAAATTCGTCCAATCAAGGGAAAGTTTTTAAGCAAAGCTATTTATGAGAAGGAAATGTTGGCAATACTCCATGCACTTACGAAATGGCGACCCTACCTAATAGGAAGACACTTCAAGGTAAAAACGGATCATGATAGCCTTAAATACTTTTTAGAACAAAGATTATCCTCTGAAGAGCAACAAAAGTGGGTCACAAAGATGTTGGGTTATGACTTTGAAATCATCTAAAAAAAAGGGAAGCAAAATGTGGTGGCAAATGCACTCTCAAGAAAGGATGAGGATGTGGAAGCATTGTTGTGCGCCATTTCTATTATCCGACCAGATTGGATAAATGAAGCAAGGGAGGAATGGAAGAATGACGAAGAAGTGTGGGCACTTATTCGAAAGCTACAACAAGATTCTAGTACGTCTGATACATTTAGCTGGCAAAATGATTCGTTATGTGATCTAGGTGGATATTGGTGGCCACCTGCCAAGTCCACCTGGACCCCCACCATTGTCTTTCTCAGCATTTTTAGTTTCCTTAATTGTAGCACAACTTACTATTTTTAGCAGTTTTTCGGGTCCTGAACTTCTGAAGCCGTTTTGAGGCCCTAAACGACGTTTTTTGGGGAATCCGAGGGCAACATGGGTCCATGGAATGGACCGATGTTGCCCGTTCCAACAATGATAGTGCTCGGATGGATCTTTCTAACGAGCTATTGTACGCGTCAAATGGAGATCATAGGCCAAAGTTACGACCCTGGGAAGTTGATGTACCAATTTACCCCAAACGGGGCCCACAGTTTGGCGTCTCATCTCCTAGGGTTAGGTTTTGGAATGTTAAGGGTTTTCCATTGTTTCTCAACAATAAATAGGCCTTTGAGCTTCATTGTAACACAGTTCAGAGGCATGTAGCCATCACATCTCTTCTCAGAGATAAGCTACCATCGCCCTAGCTAGTTTATTTCCATTTCTGGTTGTAAGCATATTTCAGCATTTTCCATTAAGGAAATGAAGTATTATTTCCGCTGCATCTTTGCGTATATGGTTATCTCTGTAATTTGTTGCGTTCCTGTTTAAATCCGGATCAGTGGTATCAGAGCGGTCTGCTTTTTCTCTATTTTTCCTTGCATGTCCCCAACAAGGACGGGATATAAGGAGTTAGGGCTTGAACTGGTTGAACCTTTGCAAGACCAGCCTCGCAAATCCCGACGGCCTCCCATGGCGGACGAGAAGAAAGACGAGGGGGCAGGAGATCCCATCAAAATCTTGCTCGAAGAAGCCCTCGAGCGACAACAGAACGCGATGATGGACAGCTTTGCCCAGATCCTTCAGCGGCTACCCAGAAGCGACGCATTGGCTTCCAGCAGCTACTCTGGAAACGCCACACCCTTTAACGTACAAGTTAATTTTGAAATCCCCATATTCGAGGGTCAAATAGACGCAGATGCCGTAGATAAATGGTTAAATCTACTAGAGGGTTATTTTTCTGTTCATGAATTTTCGAGTCGGGAAAAGATTGTTTTTTCTCTTCTTAAAGTAGCCCCCCACGCCAAGGACTGGTGGGAAACCTACTGCGAGCAGAAGGATGAAAGTACTGGCTTACTATTTTTAGCCGCACCCACTTGGGATTCGTTCCGGGATGCCATCAAGGAGCAGTACTACCCTGTCGGAAGCTATGAGGATGAATACATAAAGTGGACCACGCTGCGGCAGGGAAGGGACCAAGACGTGCCGGAGTTCACCAATCTTTTCCATACCCTTCGCACAAAGTTGGGTATCAAGGATTTGGAGCAACATTTGATACTCAAATACTGTGGCTGCCTGCACAAGTACATCCAGGAAGAAATACAATTCCTAAACATCCCCTCGCTCGGCGCAGCATACCTATATGCCGTCAAGGTCGAGCAGAAGTTTAAACAAAAGAAGCGAGACTTTGGATCTGCGAATCCAAAGTAGGGGAAGGGTGCCCCTAAACCACTGAACAAAGGACAAAGCCAAGGCGGGACAGCCCAAGACAACCAGCCGAAGCTGCAAGCAAAGAACAGCACCGCGAAGCCGAAAAAGGACACTGGAAAATGGTGCGAGTTCCATAAGAGCTCCACTCACAACACAAGTGAGTGTCGGGCGAAGCAGTCACTGGTGGCTGAGCTAAATGTTTCAGAATCAGATGCATGTTCCGACTCTGAGTCAGAACCCGATAAGGGGCATGAAAAAGGGAAGCAGATCATTGATGTGGATCCCAACGCCACTGTTGCTACCGCAAAGATCCAGAAAAATGAACCCAAAGATCCAAAGGAGGAGGAGCGTCTCTTCCACTCCCAGATGTGGGTAAAGGGCTCCCCGATACAGTTCCTTGTTGATAGCAGGAGTCAAAAGAACATCATTTCGGCAGAGGTCGTGAAGCGGTTGGGCTTACCGACCACAGCACATCCACAACCATACACCATTGGGTGGCTTCACCAAGGACGAGATCTTCACGTGAGCCAGCAGTGTCACCTTCTATACAACATCAAGCCCTTCACGGATGAGGTATTGTGTGACATTGCTCCCCTTGAAGTTTGTGATGTATTACTAGGGCAACCATACTTGTGGAAGCGACATGCTGTGTATGAATCAAGGCCCCGTGCTGTTATTATTACATTGGGAAATAAGTTGTTCAGGATACCAGAGGTAGCACCACCTGCCGCCATCTCTTTGATTACTGCAAAACAATGTAGTAAGATCATTTCCAAAACCAGGAAATTTGTCTTCCTGATGATACGCCCTCAAGGAAAGAAGAAGACAGTGGCCGCGGCCTCCAGACGGGGTCCCTCTGCACGACAACTACAGATGGACAAGATTGTGGAGGAGTACGAGGACATCTTCACCTCCCCGGCAGGGGTTCCTCTGCACTGTCAAGTCAAGCACTCCATCGATCTGACCCCAGGTGCGCCGCTACCCAATGGACCAATTTATCGGCGCTCCGTTCTAGAGAACAATGAAATCAAGAGGCAGATTCAGGAGCTCTTGCAGAAAGGTCACATCTGTCCGAATTCATCGCCCTGTGGGAGCTCGATCGTGTTGGTACAGAAGAAGGATGGGACGTGGAGACTCTATATTGACTATCGGGCTCTGAACAAGATCACTATCCGTAATAGGTACCCGATCCTGTGGATTGATGACCTCCTGGACCAACTAAAAGGGGCGAAATATTTCAGCAAGATCGATCTGAAGTCAGGATATCACCAGGTACCAATCGAACCCACTGATGTGTGGAACACTGCCTTCAAATCCAAGGAGGGCCTCTTCAAATGGTTGGTCATGCCTTTCGGATTGACGAAGGCTCCTGCAACCTTTATGAGGCTAATGGATGACATCTTGCGGCCATTCACCAACTCCTTTGTAGTAGTATACTTGGATGACATTCTGATCTTCAGCCAGAGTTGGGAAGAGCACCTCCACCACATCTGACAGGTTCTCCAAACACTGCGGCAACACAAGCTATGTGCCAATTTGGAGAAATGCACTTTTGGCATGACCCAGGTTCAGTATCTGGGATACATCATTGATGAACAAGGGGTGCATGTCGATCCAGCCAAGATCCAAGTCATTCGAGATTGGCCCTCTCCAACCACTCTAACAGAGCTCCGCGGCTTTCTAGATCTTGTCAATTTCTACCGCAGGTTTGTGTTGGGGTTTTCTCATATTTCTTGGCCCTTGAGTCAAGGGAGGGGAAAAAGAAAAATTCCTTTGGTCTGAATCTCAACAGAAGGCATTCATGGAGTTGAAGGATCGCCTCTGCACGGCACCAGTGCTCGCGTTACCAGATTTACAACAACCATTTGAGGTCGAGACAGATGCCTCTGACTATGCTATTGGGGCAGTCCTTACTAAACATGGACATCCAGTGGCATATCACAGTGAAACACTTTCAGACACAGTCTGGAAGTACCCCACTTATGATAAAGAGATGTATCCCATTGTACAGGCCTGCCGACAATGGAAGCATTACATTTTGGGGAAGGAAACAGTCATCCACACAGACCACCGACCCCTGCAGTTCATACAGACCCAAGGGAAATTGCAGAATGATCGCCATCAGAAGTGGTCTACATACCTGCTGTTAGATACCTATACCAATAGGTTTCATATTTCATGATTGGCAAAGAAAGTTCCAAATATGCTCTGCTTTGGTGATGCAAATATCCCATATTTCCAAGAGAATGCAATATGTGTACATAGCTTGATGTTGACCGAATTTTGGATGGATGGTCCAACAGCCTAATCTGGATCATGCCATGTTTTAATTTCTTGTCATTAGAATAGAGAAAGAAGCCTATCCAAACTGTTTAATCTTGGCAGGCTAGCAGTTAGGTAGAGAATTAAGGTTCCCAACTGCTTAATCTAGGGCCTTGGAAGTAATAAGGTTAGTTGTAGATAGAAAATCAAAAGAAAAAGCCAAAGGAAAAGAAAAGGCACATGAGGGTCTGCAAGTCTATGTGCACCCTCCTGGGAGTAACAAAAAATGCTAGGCAATAGATTGGGTAGGTAGATGAGGTTGCAGAAGCATGATTTCCTTTATGTCACTGGCCCAACCAAAGGAAAAACAGGCCGCCAGTGCAGGCATCTTATTCAGCAGTTTTTGCAGCAACTCAATGAAGCATGTCTAACTTCCAGATTATCCCCCATCACATTCATTGCTAACATCCCAATACTACCTATGTTCATGAAAGAAGTCAAACTCTTTCGTTGATTCTTGTTTCTCTAAAAGCCACATTTCTTGTGTAAAATTCTTTTCATTTTGATCTACTTCCTAAACTAAGTTGATTCCATATAAGCTTAGTGTCTTTCCCCCTTCATCCACCTCTTCCACCCATATTAACTCCTGATTCCCTATGTATTTAACTCCCTATACTCCTTTTCCCCTATTATTAGGATAATTCTATAAAACAAATCCCAAATATGTACATATTCCCTCCCCCTTGGCATTATAGCCATATGCTTGAATATTGGAAAATCATGCAGGAATAAAGTCTTCTTGCATGTGGTTGTATAAAGTCAGGGATTAAATTGACCTCTGGTCAGTTTGATAACCTAAGCTACACCCCTTTTCCCTTTGCAAACCTTTGAAATCATTTACCCACCCTATTTGCAAAGAAGCCTTGTAAAAACCCACCTTTACCCCTTATCCTAAGGTTGCTGTAATGCGCATTTCAACGCATAAAACGCCAAATAAACCCATTTTTCCGTTTTATCCAAAGTTTATTTGCAAATACGCGCTTTACAAAAAAGCATTAAAAAAACCATAAAACCTGCGAAAACCTAAAGGTTCAGCCTGTGCGCGCATTTCCAGAAAAACTATAAAATATGCCCCGCCCGCTGCTGTATTGTCCTGCCATCTTATTAACACGTCGACCGTCAGATCTGGGCTTTCCCATCCGACGGCCCATATCCATATCGGGTCGGTCCCGATGGCCGAATGTTACCTCTCGAGAAACTGTCAGAGGGTGACGTCACGCCATTGCCACACGTCGCTCCCAAATCTCATCGGGCCACCCTCTGACAATACCGCGACCGTATCCAGAGCGGTCCGAGAAAACCACTTACCGCTTATTGTTTACCGCCTATCCCGTCACGTCCTCGTCATCGCTACGTCACGCCCACGTCATAACCACTCAGCACCGTGTCAGCGCCCGGCCCGCCACTGCTCCGACCTATCCGCCACCTCACCAGTCCCCGTGGACCACTCACAGGCCGCCACGTCACCTTTCCGTACCCGACCCCACCTGATGATGTCATGCTGACATCATCCAGAAAAAGCACCAATAACCCAAAAATGTCCATATTTTCGCCAAAAATCGTAGTTTTTGTCATTTTTGGAAAAAGAACTATTGCTCCGCTCTGCATGCATATTACGACCATTTCGTCGCCAACCTGCAAATCGACTTGGAGACCAAGGGCACCTGCAAATGCACCTGCATTAGTCACCATTTCCAAAGCTTTACCAGGTATTTATTCAAGTTTTCCCTTCGCACCTGGTTTCCTGCAAAATTCACCAAAGCTAGCTTAAAAAGAGTGGAAAACAGTGTGTTTGCCAGCAAATCCCCGGCGACCAGCATTCATTTGGGTTGTAGGGTCGAAATTCACCTGCAAAGTCTGCACTTAGCCAAGTTCTCATAAACTCACAGTTAGTTCGCGCATTCGTGGACTTGAAACCTGAGCTGCACTAATTCACCGGGAAAACAACGTTACTAGTCCCAGCATTTGCTCATTCAAACTCTGTTCGGAGCATTTCAAACTGTTCTCACCACAATTTACCTAGTTCTTTCCTTGCAAATTGCCTCACTCTTGCAGAATACCCTTTTGTGTTGCTCTGTCCGGTAGAACAAGTCCTAGTACAAATTCAGAATCCTAATTAACCATGGAAACTCCAGTAGCATTAAATATCCCACCTCTGAATGCCCCACATAGAGAGTTAGAGTGGAAGGCCCTAGGTGATACAGATTATCAGATGACAGAGACATTTTCAATGAATTCCAAATTCAACATTCATATGCTAAATGAGTTAAAGGCTCAACACCTCAGTGGAGCTGATATTTTAGGGATTTGGGACTCCAATTTTCACTTTTTTAACCTTCCTCAAGTCAATGTCCTTCCAGACTTGATCCATAGATGCTGTGAAAACTATGATCCATGTCAAAGAGTTGTTCTCAGTTCCAGAGGTTCATTCTTGTTCCATATCACCCCTGAGGCCATAAATGAGATGCTGCACTTTCACACTGCAAAGCCACTAACTCCTCTCTCTATGATGGACTTATTAAAGAAGGGGGGCAAGCTGTCCAGTGCCCAGGTCATCAAGATTAATCAGTTATTTATTCAGCCAAGCTCTGAAGCTGTGAGAACACCTCCT
This sequence comes from Pinus tabuliformis, assembly GCA_031772625.1. Classification (NCBI taxonomy): domain Eukaryota; kingdom Viridiplantae; phylum Streptophyta; class Pinopsida; order Pinales; family Pinaceae; genus Pinus; species Pinus tabuliformis. The sequence continues at coordinate 313,431,699 of CM062805.1, read as the reverse complement.
ATTGGAAATCCATACCTCAATGACTTGGGCAAAATGCTTGTGGACTTGATCAGTTATGTCCTGGGGTACAGGGGAATTGAGGATGTTGATGACACTATTATGGCCATGCTGTCCATATTTTCCCCTGGAAAGCCTCCTGCTGTGCATTATGATTATGCTACATACATTGCCAATAAGATTCATGAGCAACTGATGAATCTAGAGAGGGAGAAGGTGTTCAGATACACCTCATACATCTATCATTTGTTCTTATTTTATCAACCTGACAATTTCCCTATTCCTCTCAAGAAACTTGATGCCCGGGGAAACTCAAGGTCTGTAGTATTTTGGACCTCAGTTTTTCATCACACCTCCTGTTCACCATACACATACTGTGAATTCATAGACCTTTTTATCCTTCTAGCTATGACCTTGTTATTTGGTGTCCCTCCTCCCAGGTTGACCGATGAGATGCAAAGAATACTCCATCTCTCAAAGGCCTACAGCATTGGTGATTGGTACTTTTACCAACACCATACATTAATCAGAATATATGGATGTGAGTTGGACCCTTATAGGCTGCCAAGATATGTCCCTATGAGACTCTTTGCCTTGGAGTATTTCAGGAAATTTGGAAATGCAGACCTAATCCATTTCCATAGTAAAAACAAGAAGGTACAACTAAAGGTCAGGAACCAGCTAGGCCCATTTATTTACAACAAAAGGGAGGAGGGATGGAAGGAAGCAGATATGATCCTAGAGAGCCTCCAATTAGAAACTAGTTTCCACTGGGTACCTTATGACCCTAATCATTTCATTTCTCTCAGGAGGGTAAAACATAAACTGGGTGGCTATGCTCACATCAGATTGCCTCACATTGAAAAATATGCCAATTTGCTAAGTTGGAAAGAGGGCACTCTAGAAGAGGCAATCACTAGAGAGAAAATGCTACAAAGAGAGGCAAAGAACATTGAGAAAGAGGCTGACTTGGAAACTTGTGGGCAGGTTTCCTCTTCCTATCAAAGGCAACTTGGAGCAGCTGCCTCATCTTCTACAGCCCAGCAGCAAGCAGCTAGAACTGTTCATCAGGTGTCAAGCAAGGGTAAAGAAAAGCAGATGGAGCAGGAACAGCCACCTCATACAGAAGAACAGCAAAAAGAAGAGCAGCCAATGCAGCAAGAACAAACAGTTGAGGCCCCAATATCCACTGGGCAACAGACTCAAGAAACTGTGCCTCCTAGGCAGGAAACGACAGTGGAGGCCTCGGTGCTCCAAACTCCTCAGAATGAAGACAGAAACCGAAAGAGGGATAGAGAGCAGGAGACTCCCCTCACCACATCCACAACTCAAGGGGAGAAAAGGCAAAGGATGAATCCCTTTTCTGAAGAAGAGATGCCCATCGGACAATCATTGGGCATGGGCCCACCAAGCATGGAGGCATCTGCCAGTTCCTTTCAGCAGGAACAAGAAAGGATAGTCGGAGGAGAGATCACCTCCTCAAGTCAGCAAAGGAGAGCCGAAACAGGCATCAAGCAACAACTCATTGACATAAAAAAGAGAAATGAGCCACTCAGGCTCTAGATCTATAATCAATTGCTGAAAATGGCCCCTACAAATCAGCAGAGGCTTATGTCAGCTTATGACATAAATGAGGGGAAAATGACCATGAGTCATTTCATGCCAACCATGCTGCAGCCACAGTCAGCTGCAGACTATATAAGGACCAACCTTGAGGTCCTTGCAAAAGACATCCACCCTATGGATCAAATATAACTTCACAAGCAAATAGGTGAGATGGTGCATTCTACACTTGCAGATAAGACCTTCTTGGCACATAGGTTGGAAAATAGCCTGAACCATACAACCGCCCAACTAGAGTTAGAGAAGGCATCCTCTCAGGCCAAAGACAACAGGATAAGGTCTTTGGAGGATATAATCATAGATCTTGGGCATGACCCAAAGGACCCTAAAGCTATAAAGGAGCTGCTAAAGATAAGAGATTCAGATATTGTGGTTCTAAGAAAGATGATAAAGATCCCAGCAACTCTTCACCCTCAAACAGAGGGGGTTGCCCAGCAAAGAAAGGACTAGGATGTATCAACATTGCTGGTAACACTGCATAAACAACTTGTCCAGACAGAGGGAAAATTGATAGAAACAGAGGCTGCATTGCAGGCAGCCCTACAGCAGAAAGAAGGAGGCCAAACAGTTCAGCCCCCTCCACAAGTAATCAACCTTGAGGAACCCCCTCAAATTGTCACTCCTCCCACAGTACAAACAGTTGAGACAGCTCCATCAACATCAGCACCAGCACCAACATCAGAGCAGGCTCCAAGCCTTGACATGCAGAAGCTAATGAATGAGATTCAAGCCCTGGAAGCCCAAATAGCAGAGGTAAATGAAGCCAAGCAGAATTTAGCTAAGCTGAATGAAAAATATGACAAGTCTAAGTAAAATGTAGCTGAAAAAGGAAGAGAAATAAAGGCTCTCAAGGAGAAGATAAAGGAGCTGGAGAAAGAGCTCACCCTTGACAAGGTTGTAGCTGAAATCAAGACAGTTTTATGGGATAACATTGGCCAATCAATCACAGATCAATGGTAGTATATAGAGACTATTCATGAGCAAATGGAGCTCATAGGCAAAGCACACAGGGAAGTCCAAAGATCAAGAGCATCTCTAGGCAATATGCCTGAGATAGCCAATAGAATGATCAACGTTCTCAATAACCGCACAGGTCCTCAGCTGGCAGCAATGGGGATCCCCAATAGAACTGAAACCATCCTGCTGATAAAGAGGGTCCTCACATTGAGAAGCCTGGTACAAACATTGGATAGAAGAAGCCAGGACATGCAAACAGAAGTAAACAAATTCATGGATAAGTTTGCAACATTACAAAGCAGAGGCCTTCCTAGCTTACTGAATAGCGCAGGGAGGCTACTATCACATGAGAATTATGCCAAAAGGGTGAATACTTTTGCTACCAATCAGATCACTGCAGGATCAAGTACCTCAGAAGAAACAGGGCCAGCATCTGGGCAAAGTCTCTATGACAGAGTAGAGAACTTATTTTTTATTATGAATGAGATCAAACATTTGTTTGAAGTGCCTCCAAACTTCTACAAATATACAGAGGCAGATGAAACCTTAGATGCAATTTTGAGACATCAACTGCCTACACAGGAATGGTGGACCAAAATGATACAGTTGTTACTGTAAACAAGAGGCTTTCATCAAGTTTTTTCATCAAAAAATATAAGTCATCATGTTCAGAAAAATTTGATGCATTCAGTATGTCTGGAGAAGAATGGACTGAGCCAGCTCAGCAAACCAATTCGGCCACTAAAGCAATACTGACAGCTACAGATGACAGGGCCGAGAAAGCTACAACATGACAAAGCCATAAAGACACATCATTTAGCATTAAAGCAGAACGCTCAACCGACTCAGTAGCCTCCCAAAGGTCAAAGAACTTCTGACAGAATTAAAGAGTATTCATTTTGTATTTAGAGCAGCAATAACTTCCTTATCTGCTATTTTGTAAAGTTGGTGAGCGTATTTATTTATCAAGTGACTCAGCGGTTCAGATATTTTTGTATAACCGATTGTATATATTCCCCCTCGCATAAGCTTGCAAGGGTTGTTGATTTTCTCTTCAGTAGATACCATGCTGTAAATGTTCAGAGTTTTAATACAACAAAGCTGATGGAATTTCCAAAGTTCTGTGTTGTCTGATGCGTTTTGGTGTGCTTTCTGAATGCTACAGGATTCCTGCGTATTTCATGGAACAACAAGTTTCTTTAACCTGTTCGTTATGTTTGTTATTTCCTTCATAATCCATTCATGTTTCTGTGTTTCACAGTTTAATGGCAAAGAAAAAGAATAGTTTCAGGATTTATTCATAGAATACCCTGAACTCAATCTAAGCTATTATGTATGTTTTCCTAAGTTATAGTTATAAGAGTGTGATTCTTAATTGCTGCACTTCCAAACTATAACTTTCACAGTGATTATCGTTCAGGAATTCAAACCTGCTCCTGGTCAATACATCTCTTTCTCACACTACCAGTTTAGTGGAAAACTCATAAATGCTTTCCGCTGGCTAATCATATTTCATCACCACAATTTTAAGTTTGTTTCATGGAATATTTAAATGGCCCTGCAGTTTAGACAATCCCACTCAACACTTCAAACAACCTGTAACCACAGACTCCATTACCCAATGGCCTAAAACTGTCTGAAGATATCACCTTAAGTACTGAAAGACATCATTCAACCAAAATTCTTAAACTAAACCTTCACCTCATACCTAGCCTAAGAATCTTAAGAACAAAGTTAAATAGTCAAAGAGAGAGCCCTCTCTGATTATCGATTGGCTAGAACCTGTGATCCAAAGCTTGGTTAGTGGTTACCCCGGCCGTATTCCCTCAGGAGTCAAAGGGAACAACCTGGGTGTTAACATAAATGGCGACTCCACTGGGGATCTGGATGAACTTTACAACCTCCTATCTGATTCTTAATGCTGTAGATAAAGCCTGAGTGACAGCCAGATAGCCTTAGAAACTGCCTCTGCTTTTCATTTGCAGGAGTATATAAAAGCTGCCTCAGTCAATCTTTATTCAGTATTAGGTTTCATATAGTTGTGCTATAACTGACCAGCCCTTGTCAAAAGATCACTACCTCCTTAGAAATTCTCATAAAGAAAGTTATAGAAGCTGGCTCCTAAAAAGAAAACTCGTTACACAAGATCAAACCCAGATCCTGATCCACCACCGGAGTTTCAAAATCCAAACTTGATTGCAAGAATCCTCAAAAGACACAAATCAGAAGGGACTTTATCAGATTCAAGTTCTGAATTAGGTCTCCAAACCGACATTCCAATCCCTGCTAAGGCTTCTCTACATCCTCATACAACTGGCCCGCAATCTCCTAGCTCTTCATCCACTTCACAAGGTATCCTTTCAACCACTCCATCAACTACACACACCCCTTTCATCCCACTTCCTCCACTTGTCCCACCAAACATGGCTAATAGATATGCCCCACTGCAGTTACCGGCCAATCCAGCTCCTATGCCTCAAGAGTACCAAAGCAAGATCTCATACTTTGATGGTACTGGCTCATATCCAGCCCTTCAACATACTAAGAAAATGCAGGACTACTTTGAAAACTACGAAATAGATGATGATGGGGTAAGGATGAAATTTTTTGTGCAAAGCCTAACAGGAGATGTAAGAACATGGTTTAGGTCACTTACACCAAACTCAATAGCTAACCCTGAAGCCCTCTATCAAACATTTATTAACAGGTGGGAGAAGAAAAAGGACCCACTTCATATATTATCTGAATACAATACTATCAAAAGAGGTCCCCAAGAAACTGTCTTGGACTATTGTGCTCATTTTAACAATGTCTACAATGCTATTCCCCAAAATCTTAGACCCCCACCAGATCTGGCCCTATATACCTTTCCTGATGGGTTTGATTCAGATATGGCATATCAATTAAGGGAAAGGGCTCCCCGAACTTTAGCTGAAATGCAAGATATAGCAGTAAGTGTAGAAGCTAACCTGATAGCCAAGAGAAATAGGGCAAGAACTGAGAGAAAGACTACCTTTAAAGAAGGGCCTTCAGGCTGGGATCAAAAACTGGATGCAATAATCATTGGTATGCAGAGATTAGGTGACAGAGTAGAATCAGTTGAGAGAAAGTCATCATGGGAAGCACCACAGAATAATCCTATTAGGAATCCCAATTTTAGAAGAAACCAAAATCCTAATGTTGGTAAAGCAAATTCTGAACCAGAGATTAGACCTCCGTTCCAAGAAAATTATACAGAAGCATCCACTTCTAATGAAAAAATAGATGACACCCACATTAACCTAATGGGCCTGAATGATGATCAACAAGTTTTTCTGAGTCAAGAAGATCATAAGGATGATGACATTAAGCAGTTCCAAACCAAGTTAGGCGAGTCATTCGACTTTAAACAAGGCTATGACACAACTGTTTATGAAGTTCATAAGCAATACAAGCTAAGGAGCAGAACTATAAATGTGACACAGCCTGAGAAAACAAAGGACACTCCATTGCCTAAGAAAACCATTGTCACAGAGCCAATTGACAAAACTGATTCAATTACAAATGAAGTAACAGTTGAAGAAATAACTGAAGCATCTTCCCCAAATCAACAATCAATGGCTACATCACCCTTGCAGCCTAATCCAAGCATTACTCCCCAAAAGATGAGTAAAAAGGACAAGCCTCAAGATCAGAGTGAAAACCAAGAAGAAAATTTGAACAACAAAGAAAGGGTTGTCAACCACAATACCAAGGTCCAATCTGAAAAACCCTTTGACTTAGAAGCTGAAATTGGCAAATTGAAGATAGCCATTCCTCTTTCAGAGCTAGCCAAGCATGACATTTACAAACAACAAATCAAAAAGTCCCTTCAACTTACCCATAATAAATATGATGTCAATGTGTTGGATGATACCCCAAAACTACTTTTCGGTCCAGAGGTTGATGGAAAGACAACAGTTACAGGGATCTAACCTTTTTATGTTAGCTTGCATGTTCATGATAAGATATTACACAATGCAATGTTTGATTCAGGCGCCTCTCATAACCTTATGCCTAAATCAGTAATGGAGAGACTTAACCTAGACATTACAAGATGATATAAGGACCTATTTTCATTTGACTCCAGCCAAGTTAAGTGTTTAGGTTTGATTAAAGATCTATGTGTATCCCTTGTCCAGTATCCAAACAAAACAATCTTAATGGATGTTGTAGTTGCTGATATCCCACCCAAATATGGAATGTTGTTATCAAGATCGTGGGGGGCTAAACTCCAAGGTTCCCTGCAATTAGACATGTCATATGCCACCATCTCAGTCTTTGGTCAACCCAAGAGGCTATATAGAGAGTCACTTATGAAATACATGGTGAGCAGTGAAGAAAAGCCTCAAAATTTCCCCATCTATGCAGTCCATTCGGATATGGATTCCTTTATTCTGTTCAATGATGATACAAGTCCTGAGAGTGATAATAAATCAGTCACACTTGAACAAAATATGCATGAGAGTGAGCAACCAAGTCCCCAAGAGATCAAAATTGAGAAACCAATTGATGAGTCACTCCTAAAAGATAAACCAGATGAAAAACAAGAACTCCAACTTATAATCCCAAGTTATAAAAAGGATGTTGAAAATCCCTTAAATCGGGAGATCTTATGGTTTCTTGAGTTTGATGGATCAGTCAACAAATTAGGGGCAGGGGCTGGAGTGTGGATTCATAACAAACAAAGCAATCATGCACAAGGTCGGGCCTATAGGCTTAATTTTAGATGTACCAACAATATGGCAGAATATGAGGCTCTTTTGCTAGGCCTCAAACTGGTAAAATCATTAGAGGCCACAAAACTTTCAATCATGGGAGATTCAAACCTTATTATCCAACAAGTGAAAGGCAATTTTGTCACCAATGACAAAAGACTAAGGTCATATAGGTCTGCTGCTATTGAAATGCTTAAAAATTTCACTGAATTTCAGATAACCAAGATAGCTAGAGCCCACAATCTTCATGCACACAGTTTAACCACATTTGCTAGTACATGCAAATTGCCTTTTGAACCTAACCATTGTTTTACAGCCGAGATAAAACACAGACCTTCTGTCCCAAACAATGTTAAATACTGGCAAGTATTTGAGGATGACACACAGATAAATAATTTCTTAACCTTGCAGCACGAATTTTCAGGTTTGAACATTGATGTTGATTCTGTGAAAGACATATGACCATTCAGTCAACAGGACCAAATAGCTATATCACCCAAAACAGCAAATCAAATGCTTTGTTCAACAAGCTTTGACAAGCAACAAATACAAGAACGTGAACAACTGTATTTGGATGAAATAGTTGGTACAGAGGCTGAAATCATAGGCTAAAGGATAACTTTCTGCCGACAGGCCTAACTCCATTGGAGGACATTTTTTATTCAAATGATGTCCCTAGAAAACCGAAAATGCAGCCCCTCAATGCTGCCATTGAAGAATGCAACATTGGGACTCCTGAAAAACCCAAAATAATAAAATTGTCTGCATCTTTACCTCCTGACCAGAAGCCTAAATACATTGACCTCTTTAAAGAGTTCCAAGATGTGTTTGCATGGAGTTATGAGGATTTGAAATCCTATGACACCTCTGTTATCCAACACACCATCCCTCTCAAGCCTAATCAAAAGCCATTCAAGCAAAAATTGAGAAGGATTAATCCTATGCTTCTCCCTTCAATTGAAAAAGAGGTACAAAAAATGTTTAAAGCTGGTATCATAGCCCCAATCAGGTTCTCAGACTGGATTTCAAATTTGGTGCCCACAAGAAAGAAAACCGGTGAGATTAGGCTTTGCGTTGATCTAAGGAATTTAAACCAAGTATGATCCATGGAAAATTTTAGGGGCTAATCTTCGCCCAGTGGGCTAATTTTCCATGATTTTTCCAAAAAAATATTCGCCAATTTCCAATTTTTATAAAAGACGATTCGCCCAAATTTTAGAATATAAAATTATTTTACCTAAAAAATCGCCAACATAATATAGAGACTATATATAAATCATTAAAAATTTGAATAATTTTACAAATATATCAATAAACATTTTATAATTTGTATATTAGGATTAGTGAGATTCGCCAATGTTTTTAAACTTCAATAAACTTTTCCATCCTTAAAATTTTCCTTGCCGGAAGTATCCCTCAAAGACAATTATCCCTTACCTAAAATGGATCACATTCTCCAAAGAGTGGTGGGAGCTTCAAGAATATCATTACTTGATGGATTCTCAGGCTTCAATCAGATCCTAGTCCACCCTGATGATCAAGATAAAACAACATTCACAACCCCATGGGGAACTTTCAAATATGTTAAAATGCCTTTTGGATTAAAAAATGCAGGAGCTACATTTTAAAGAGCAATGGACATTGCTTTTGCTAAGGAGATCCATGACTTTCTTGTCATTTACTTAGATGACCTCACACCTTTCTCAAAATCTGACCAAGAACATATGAAACACTTGAGACAAATATTCATAACATGTAGAAAATATGGGATTTCCTTAAATCCTAAGAAGTCTCTATTTGGTTTGGAAGAAGGTAAGCTGTTAGGTCACATCATTTCTAAGGATGGCATTAGAATTGACCCAGATAGAATACAGGAAATCTTGCAAATGCCCCATCCAAGAAACATCAAAGAATTACAAGCCTTCTTGGGAAAGATCAACCTTTTAAGGAGGTTTATCCCAAACCTAGCAGAATTGATCAGATTACTAAACAAAATGCTAAAAAAGGATTCAAAAGTAAAGTGTACAGTAGAAGCAAATCAAGCTTTTGAAGGTATCAAATTGGCCCTTACCCAAACTCCAGTCTTAACAAATCCTCAATTTGACAAAGAGTTTATCATTTTCTCTTTTGCCTCCCAGCATACCATTGCTGCTGTCTTATTGCAGAAAGATGACCAAGGAAATGAGAAACCTATTGCTTTCTTTAGTAGAGCTCTTAGAGATGCACCTCTGAAATATCAGATCATGGAAAAACAAGCTTATGCTTTGGTCAAAGCCGTCAAACATTTCAGGATCTACATCCTGTACTCCCATGTTATAGCTTATGTACCAAGTCCCATTGTGAAAGACATACTCACTCAAGAAAACTTAGAAGGCAGAAGAGGAAAATGGATTGCCAACATTTTAGAATTTGATATTGAGATAAGACCTACAAAACTGATAAAAGGGCAAGGTTTGGCAAAATTAATGTCTGAAACAAATTTTCAAGCCTTGGACATTAACCAACTGGACAGTGAACCGGAGCTGGCGACTCCAAAGATCAATGCAGCCTTTGAACAATCCCAGTGGTATTCTGATATCTGTTATATATTGCAAAACCTGTGTGCTCCCCCAGGATTGTCCAGAACCAAATCTAGATTTCTAAAAATGAAAGCTTCAAAATTCTGTGTTATAGATGGTAATTTACTATGGAAAAATCATGAAGGTATACTGTTGAACTGTTTGAATATGGATGAAACTGATAATGTTATGAAAGAATTTCATGCAGGTGATTGTGGTGGACATTTGTACTGGAAATCCACTGTGGACAAGATACTAAGGGCAGGTTACTATTGGCCTACTCTGTTCTCTGATGTTAAAAAATTTACCACTTCATGTCACAAGTGTCAAGTATTTGAGGGAAAGAGAAAATTACTGCCCCTTCCTTTGAGGCCTATTGCAACAGAGAAGCCCTTTCAGCAATGGGGCCTGGACTTCATTGGGGAAATTCATCCTTCTTCTTCAGGCCAACATAGATGGATTCTGACAGCCACAGATTACTTCACCAAATGGATTGAGGCTGTTCCATGTAGACAAGCAAATGATTCTACTATCATTCAGTTTCTGGAGACTAATATTCTTTCTAGATTTGGCTGTCCTGACAAAATTATAACAGACAATGCTGCTGCTTTTAGATCCAAGAAGATGGTGAACTTCTGCCACAGATTTCATATTACTTTGGGCCATTCCACTGCATACTACCCTCAAGGAAACGGCCTAGCTGAATCATCAAATAAAAGCCTTGTAAACATCATAAAGAAGGTGTTGGAAGAAAATAAGAAGAATTGGCATAAGAAACTTGTGAATGCCTTATGGGCAGATAGACTAACAACCAAGAGATCCATTGGGGTCAGCCCATATGAGTTAGTCTATGGATTAGAAGCCAAATTCCCTTCATCCTTAGGGATCCCTGTCATGAAACTTCTGCAAGAAAGTCAGGCTAAACCAAATGATATGCAAAGAAGAGTAAATCAAATTATATGCTTACAACAAACCAGAGATCAGGTGTTTAACTGAGTTCAAGTTTTACAAGAAAAGTTAAAGAAAACTTTTGATAGAAGGACTAAGGCTAAAAATTTCTTTATTGGTGACAAAGTGCTTAAATGGGATTCAAGAAGAGAAGACAAGGGTAAGCATGGCAAGTTTGACTCACTTTGGAGGGGGCCTTTTGTAATTCAAGCAGTACAAGGAAATACTACTTATTTCTTGGAAAGTCTGGATGGCACTGAAGCTGAAGAGGGCCCTGTAAATGGCCGGATGTTGAAGCACTATTTTGACTACTTCCCATGTATATAGTTTGACTTTCCCTTGTACATTATACGGTGTATATATTACTTTCTGTTAACATGTAGAAAAGGCAGCTTCCCAAGTTTTGTAAGTGATCAGCAGAAGACAAATAAGTTCAGAGATCTACCAAGATGGAAAGGGCACAATTTTGAGAGTTCAAGGAGGAAAACTCCAAGTTTTGGTAAAACGAAGTCAGGGGCCAAGGCATTCTGACCTGCTGTTCTTGGTCTTTCAAATGGAAAAACCATCCCCACGTGGAGCCATTGTTAGATACCGATACCAATAGGTTTCATATTTCATGATTGGCAAAGAAAGTTCTAAATATGCTCTACTTTGGTGATGCAAAGATCCCATATTTCCAAGAGAATGCAATATGCGTACATAGCTTGATGTTGACTGAATTTTGGATGGATGGTCCAATAGCCTAATCTGGATCATGCCATGTTTTAATTTCTTGTCATTAGAATAGAGAAAGAAGCCTGTCCAAACTGTTTAATCTTGGAAGGCTAGTAGTTAGGTAGAGAATTAAGGTTCCCAACTGCTTAATCTGGGGCCTTGGAAGTAATAAAGTTAGTTGTAGATAGAAAATCAAAAGAAAAAGCCAAAGGAAAAGAAAAGGCACATGAGGGTCTGCAAGTCTAAGTGCACCCTCCTGGGAGTAACAAAAAATGCTAGGCAATAGAGTGGGTAGGTAGATGAGGTTTCAGAAGCATGATTTCCTTTATGTCACTGGCCCAACCAAAGGAAAAACAGGCCGCCAGTGCAGGCATCTTATTCAGCAGTTTTTGCAGCAACTCAATGAAGCATGTCTAACTTCCAGATTATCCCCCATCACATTCATTGCTAACATCCCAATACTACCTATGTTCATGAAAGAAGTCAAACTATTTCGTTGATTCTTGTTTCTCTAAAAGCCACATTTCTTGTGTAAAATTCTTTTCATTTTGATCTACTTCCTAAACTAAGTTGATTCCATATAAGCTTAGTGTCTTTCCCCCTTCATCCACCTCTTCCACCCATATTAACTCCTGATTCCCTATGTATTTAACTCCCTATACTCCTTTTCCCCTATTATTAGGATAATCCTATAAAAAAAATCCCAAATATGTACATATTCCCTCCCCCTTGGCATTATAGCCATATGCTTGAATATTGGAAAATCATGCAGGAATAAAGTCTTCTTGCATGTGGTTGTATAAATTCAGGGATTAAATTGACCTCTGGTCAGTTTGATAACCTAAGCTACACCCCTTTTCCCTTTGCAAACCTTTGAAATCATTTACCCACCCTATTTGCAAAGAAGCCTTGTAAAAACCCACCTTTACCCCTTATCCTAAGGTTGCTGTAATGCGCATTTCAACGCATAAAACGCCAAATAAACCCATTTTTCCATTTTATCCAAAGTTTATTTGCAAATACGCACTTTACAAAAAAGCATTGAAAAAACCATAAAACCTGCCAAAACCTAAAGGTTCCGCCTGGGCGCGCATTTCCAGAAAAACTATAAAATATGCCCTGCCCGCTGCCGTATTGTCCTGCCATCTTATTAACCCGTCGACCGTCGGATCTGGGCTTTCCCATCCGACGGCCCATATCCATATCGGGTCGGTCCCGATGGCCGAACGTTACCTCCCGAGAAACTGTCAGAGGGTGACGTCAGGCCATTGCCACACGTCGCTCCCAAATCTCATCGGGCCACCCTCTGACAATACCGCGACCGTATCCAGAGCGGTCCGAGAAAACCACTTACCACTTATTGTTTACCGCCTATCCCATCACGTCCTCGTCATCGCTACGTCACGCCCATGTCATAACCACTCAGCACCGTGTCAGCGCCCGGCCCACCACTGCTCCGACCTCTCCGCCACCTCACCAGTCCACGTGGACCACTCACAGGCTGCCACGTCACCCTTCCCTACCCGACCCCACCTGATGACGTCATGCTAACGTCATCCAGAAAAAGCGCCAATAACCCAAAAATGTCCATATTTTCGCCAAAAATCGTAGTTTTTGTCATTTTTGGAAAAAGAACTATTGCTCCGCTCTACATGCATATTACGACCATTTTGTCGCCAACCTGCAAATTTCGACTTGGAGACCGTGGGCACCTGCAAATGCACCTGCATTAGTCACCATTGCCAAAGCTTTACCAGGTACTTATTCAAGTTTCCCCTCCGCACCTGGTTTCCTGCATAATTCACCAAAGCTAGCTTAAAAAGAGTGGAAAACAATGTGTTTGCCACCACATCCCCGGCAACCAGCATTCATTTGGGTTGTAGGGTCGAAATTCACCTGCAAAGTCTGCACTTAGCCAAGTTCTCATAAACTCACAGTTAGTTCGCGCATTCGTGGACTTGAAACCTGAGCTGCACTAATTCACCGGGAAAACAACGTTACTAGTCCCAACATTTGCTCATTCAAACTCTGTTCGGAGCGTTTCAAACTGTTCTCACCGCAATTTACCCAGTTCTTTCCTTGCAAATTGCCTCACTCTTGCAGAATACCCTTTTGTGTCGCTCTGTCCGGTAGAACAAGTCCTAGTACAAATTCAGAATCCTAATTAACCATGGAAACTCCAGTAGCATTAAATATCCCACCTCTAAATGCCCCACACAGAGAGTTAGAGTGGAAGGCCCTGGGTGATATAGATTATCAGATGACAGAGACATTTTCAATGAATTCCAAATTCAACATTCATATGTTAAATGAGTTAAAGGCTCAACACCTCAGTGGAGCTGATATTTTAGGGATTTGGGACTCCAATTTGCCCATTTTTAACCTTCCTCAAGTCAATGTCCTTCCAGACTTGATCCATAGATGCTGTGAAAACTATGATCCATGTCAAAGAGTTGTTCTCAGTTCCAGAGGTTCAGTCTTGTTCCATATCACCCCTGAGGCCATAAATGAGATGCTGCACTTTCACACTGCAAAGCCACTAACTCCTCTCTCTATGATGGACTTATTAAAGAAGGGGGGCAAGCTATCCAGTGCCCAGGTCATCAAGATTAATCAGTTATTTATTCAGCCAAGCTCTGAAGCTGCGAGAACACCTCCTATTGGAAATCCATACCTCAATGACTTGGGCAACATGCTTGTGGACTTGATCAGTTATGTCCTGGGGTACAGGGGAATTGAGGATGTTGATGACACTATTATGGCCATGCTGTCCATATTTTCCCCTGGAAAGTCTCCTGCTGTGCATTATGATTATGCTACATACATTGCCAATAAGATTCATGAGCAACTGATGAATCTAGAGAGGGAGAAGGTGTTCAGATACGCCTCATACATCTATCATTTGTTCTTATTTTATCAACCTGACAGTTTCCCTATTCCTCTCAAGAAACTTGATGCCCAGGGAAACCCAAGGTCTGTAGTATTTTGGACCTCAGTTTTTCATCACACCTCCTGTTCACCATACACATACTGTGAATTCATAGACCTTTTTATCCATCCATCTATGACCTTGTTATTTAGTGTCCCTCCTCCCAGGTTGACCGATGAGATGCAAAGAATACTCCATCTCTCAAAGGCCTACAGCATTGGTGATTGGTACTTTTACCAACACCATACAGTAATCAGAATATATGGCTATGAGTTGGACCCTTATAGGCTGCCAAGATATGTCCCTATGAGACTCTTTGCCTTGGAGTATTTCAGGCAATTTGGAAATTCAGACCTAGTCCATTTCCATAGTAAAAACAAGAAGGTGCAACTAAAGGTCAGGAACCAGCTAGGCCCATTTCTTTACAACAAAAGGGAGGAGGGATGGAAGGAAGTAGATATGATCCTAGAGAGCCTCCAATTAGAAACCAGTTTCCGCTGGGTACCTTATGACCCTAATCATTTCATTTCTCTCAGGAGGGTAAAACATAAACTGGGTGGCTATGCTCACATCAGATTGCCTCACATTGAAAAATATGCCAATTTGATAAGTTGGAAAGAGGGCACTCTAGAAGAGGCAATCACTAGAGGGAAAATGCTACAAAGAGAGGCAATGAACATTGAGAAAGAGGCTGACTTGGAAACTTGTGGGCAGGTTTCCTCTTCCTATCAAAGGCAACTTGGAGCGGCTGCCTCATCTTCTACAGCCCAGCAGCAAGCAGCTAGAACTATTCATCAGGTGTCAAGCAAGGGTAAAGAAAAGCAGATGGAGCAGGAATAGCCACCTCATACAGAAGAACAGCAAAAAGAACAGCAAAAAGAACAGCCACCAATGCAGTAAGAACAAACAGTTGAGGCCCCAATATCCACTGGGCAACAAACTCAAGAAACTGTGCCTCCTAGGCAAGAAACGACAGTGGAGGCCTCGGTGCTCCAAACTCCTCAGAATGAAGACAGAAACCGAAAGAGGGATAGAGAGCAGGAGACTCCCCTCACCACATCCACAAATCAAGGGGAGAAAAGGCAAAGGATGAATCCATTTTCTGAAGAAGAGATGCCCATCGGACAATCATTGGGCATGGGCCCACCAAGCATGGAGGCATCTGCCAGTTCCTTTCAGCGGGAACAAGAAAGGATAGTCGGAGGAGAGATCAGCTCCTCAAGTCAACAACGGAGAGCTGAAACAGGCATCGAGCAACAATTCATTGACATAAAAAAGAGAAATGAGCCACTCAGGCTCCAGATCTATAATCAATTGCTGAAAATGGCCCCTACAAATCAGCAGAGGCTTATGTCAGCTTATGACATAAATGAGGGGAAAATGACCATGAGTCATTTCATGCCAACCATGCTACAGCCACAATCAGCTGCAGACAATATAAGGACCAACCTTGAGGTCCTTGCAAAAGACATCCACCCTATGGATCAAATAGAACTTCACAAGCAAACGGGTGAGATGGTGTATTCTACACTTGCAGATAAGACCTTCTTGGCACATAGGTTGGAAAATAGCCTGAACAATACAACCGCCCAACTAGAGTTGGAGAAGGCATCCTCTCAGGCCAAAGACAACAGGATAAGGTCTTTGGAGGATATAATCATAGAGCTTGGGCATGACCCAAAGGACCCTAAAGCTATAAAGGAGCTGCTAAAGATAAGAGATTCAGATATTGCGGCTCTAAGAAAGATGATAAAGATCCCAACAACTCTTCACCCTCAAACAGAGGGGGTTGCCCAGCAAAGAAAGGACCAGGATGTATCAACATTGCTGGTAACACTGCATAAACAACTTGTCCAGACAGAGGGAAAATTGATAGAAACAGAGGCTGCATTGCAGGTAGCCCTACAGCAGAAAGAAGGGGGCCAAACAGTTCAGCCCCCTCCACAAGTAATCAACCTTGAGGAACCCCCTCAAATTGTCACTCCTCCCACAGTACAAACAGTTGAGACAACTCCATCAACATCATCACCAGCACCAACATCAGAGCAGGCTCCAAGCCTTGACATGCAGAAGCTGATGAATGAGATTCAAGCCCTGGAAGCCCAAATGGCAGAGCTAAATGAAGCCAAGCAGAATTTAGCTAAGCTGAATGAAAAATATGACAAGTCTAAGCAAAATGTAGCTGAAAAAGGAAGAGAAATAAAGGCTCTCAAGGAGAAGATAAAGGAGTTGGAGAAAGAGCTCACCCTTGACAAGGTTGTAGCTGAAATCAAGACAGTTTTATGGGCCAACATTGGCCAATCAATCACAGATCAATGGAAATATATAGAGACTATTCATGAGCAAATGGAGCTCATAGGCAAAGCACACAGGGAAGTCCAAAGAGCAAGAGCATCTCTAGGAAATATGCCTGAGATAGCCAATAGAATGATCAACGTTCTCAATAACCGCACAGGTCCTCAGCTGGCAGCAATGGGGATCCCCAATAGAACTGAAACCATCCTGCTGATAAAGAGGGTCCTCACATTGAGAAGCCTGGTACAAACATTGGATAGAAGAAGCCAGGACATGCAAACAGAAGTAAACAAATTCATGGATAAGTTTGCAGCATTACAAAGCAGAGGCCTTCCTGGCTTACTGAACAGTGCAGGCAGGCTACTATCACATGAGAATTATGCCAAAAGGGTGAATACTTTTGCTACCAATAAAATCACTGCAGGATCAAGTACCTCAGAAGAAACAGGGCCAGCATCTGGGCAAAGTCTCTATGACAGAGTAGAGAACTTATTTTTTATTATGAATGAGATCAAACATTTGTTTGAAGTGCCTCCAAACTTCTACAAATATACAGAGGCAGATGAAACCTTAGATGCAATTTTGAGACATCAACTGCCTACACAGGAATGGTGGACCAAAATGATACAATTGTTACTGTAAACAAGAGGCTTTCATCAAAAAATATAAGTCATCATGTTCAGAAAAATTTGATGCATTCAGTATGTCTGGAGAAGAATGGACTGAGCCAGCTCAGCAAACCAATTCGGCCACTAAAGCAATACTGAAAGCTACAGATGATAGGGCCGAGAAAGCTACAGTATGACAAAGCCATAAAGACACATCATTCAGCATTAAAGCAGAACGCTCAACCGACTTAGTAGCCTCCCAAAGGTCAAAGAACTTCTGACAGAATTAAAGAGTATTCATTTTGTATTTAGAGCAGCAATAACTTCCTTATCTGCTATTCTGTAAAGTTGGTGAGCGTATTTATTTATCAAGTGACTCAGCGGTTCAGATATTTTTGTATAACCGATTGTATATATTCCCCCTCGGATAAGCTTGCAGGGGTTGTTGATTTTCTCTTCAGGAGATACCATGCGGTAAATGTTCAGAGTTTTAATACAACGAAGCTGATGGAATTTCCAAAGTTCTGTGTTGTCTGATGCAATTTGGTGTGCTTGCTGAATGCTATAGGATTCCTGCGTATTTCATGGAACAATAAGTTTCTTTAACCTGTTCGTTATGTTTGTTGTTTCCTTCATAATCCATTCATGTTTCTGTGTTTCACAGTTTAATGGCAAAGAAAAAGAATAGTCTCAGGATTTATTCATAGAATACCCTGAACTCAATCTAAGCTATTATGTATGTTTTCCTCAGTTATAGTTATAAGAGTGTGATTCTTAATTGCTGCACCTCCAAACTATACCTTTCACAGTGATTATCATTCAGGAATTCAAACCTGCTCTTGGTCAATACATCTCTTTCTCACACCACCAGTTTAGTGGAAAACTCTTAAATGCTTTCCGCTGGCTAATCATATTTCATCACCACAATTTTAAGTTTGTTTCATGGAATATTTAAATGGCCCTGCAGTTTAGACAATCCCACTCAACACTTCAAACAACCTGTAACCACAGACTCCATTGCCCAATGGTCTAAAACTGTCTGAAGATATCACCTTAAGTACTGAAAGACATCATTCAACCAAAATTATTAAACTAAACCTTCACCTCATACCTAGCCTAAGACTCTTAAGAACAAAGTTAAACAGTCAAAGAGAGAGCCCTCTCTGATTACAGGTTCGCTAGAACCTGTGATCCAAAGCTTGGTTAGTGGTTACCTCGGCCGTATTCCCTCAGGAGTCAAAGGGAACAACCTGGGTGTTAACACCTGCAACAGTTCCACTTGAATATCAAGTATAAGAAGGGCAGCACCAATAATGTTGCAGATTACCTCAGTCGACCACCGATCATGGCGTTAACCACCGTGCTCAACTCTTGTGGGCACGAGACTTCTGATTGGCCACTTCTCTACAAAAGCGACCCAGAATTCGGTCACACATACCAGACACTCTTGGAGGGTTGACATGTTGCAGATTTTCACCTCCAGGATGCCCTATTATGCCACCTCGGTCACCTTTGTGTTCCTTCAAGCGAGCGTGCCAAGATGATTTGGGAAGCACACTACAGTCGGGCTGCTGGGCATTTCGGGGTCGAGAAAATAGTGGCAGTACTGCAAAATTATTTCTATTGGCCGAATCTTCGACAAGATGTTGGGAAGTACATCCGATCATGTACTGCCTATGCCATTGCCAAACCGACCATTAAGAAGCATGGCCTCTATACCCCGTTGCCTACCCCTAGTCGACCTTGGGAATCCATCTCCATGGATTACATGTCAGGCCTTCCTTCCACTAAGCATGGAAATGACTGTGTTTTTGTGGTCGTCGACAGGTTCTCGAAGATGGACATTATGGTGGCCTGCAAGAAGAATATCACAGCAGAAGCCACTGCTAAACTCTTCTTTGAACGAGTGTGGGTGCACTTTGGGATCCCACAGTCTATCATCTCAGATCGGGACAGTCGGTTTCTCAGCACATTTTGGTCCAGTCTCTGGTCAATGCTGGACACCAAACTCACGAAGTCCACAGCCTTCCATCCTCAAACTGATGGCCAGACAGAGGTTGTCAATAGGATGATTGTGCACATTCTGCACATGTATAACTCAAAGCATCCACGCACATGGGACAAGAGCCTCCCCTATGTTCAGCACAGCTACAACCGAGCTCTTCACAGCTCCACTGGCTATAGCCCTTTTCAGGTGGGTTTGGGATTCCAGCCACTATGCCCCATTGATGTGGCCATGCCACTTGCAGCTACTAACATGAATTCAGCTCATGTCCAGTCCGAAATAGATAAGGCCACCAGCTTCATTGAGCGCATCCAACATATTCGCCAGCAGGTCCATGACATTCTTAAGAAATAAAATGCCAAGTACAAGCAGCGACATGATCAACATCGGGTGCAAAACAAGTTTCAGGTGGGTGACAAAGTCTGGTTGCATTTGCAAAAGGAACGCCTTACTGGAGCCTATCGGAAATTTAGACCACTCCGATATGGTCCGTACACCATTACTAAGGCTGTGGGAGACAATGCATTTGAGCTCAGCATTCCCCTATTCCTCGGCCTGCACCCAGTGTTCAATGTGGAACGCCTTCGGCCATACTTTCCACCATGGCTAGACACATCCGACATTGCAGAACAGCTCAAACCCACAAAATTAAATCCATATTGCATGGAACAAGCTGCAACTGATCGGATCATGGACACACAGATCAAGAGCACTCGCCAACAGAATATCCAACTGTATCGAGTTGTCAAAGCAGGCCAACTCCTTCAGCAGGGCAAGTGGCTCACCAGGGAACAAGTTCAGCAAAAGTTTCCTCATCTCATGGAGGAGCTCAACGCAATGGGGACCATTTCTTCCTAAGGGGGGAGGAATGATCCAGGTGGATATTGGTGGCCACCTGCCAAGTCCACCTGGACCCCCACCATTGTCTTTCTCAGCATTTTCAGTTTCCTTAATTGTAGCACAACTTACTATTTTTAGTAGTTTTTCGGGTCTTGAACTTCCGGAGCCGTTTTGAGGCCCTAAACGACGTTTTTTGGGGAATCCGAGGGCAACATGGTCCATTCGGGCAACATGGGTCCATGGAATGGACCATGTTGCCCGTTCCAACAATGATAGTGCTCGGATGGATCTTTCTAACGAGCTATTGTACGCGTCAAACGGAGATCATAGGCCAAAGTTACGACCCCCGGAAGTTGATGTACCAATTTACCCCAAACAGGGCCCACAGTTTGGCGTCTCATCTCCTAGGGTTAGGTTTTGGAATGTTAAGGGTTTTCCATTGTTTCTCAACAATAAATAGGCCTTCGAGCCTCATTGTAACACAGTTCAGAGGCATGTAGCCATCACATCTCTTCTCAGAGATAAGCTACCATCGCCCTAGCTGGTTTATTTCCATTTCTGGTTGTAAGCATATTTCAGTATTTTCCATTAATGAAATGAAGTATTATTTCCGCTGCATCTTTGTGTATATGGTTATCTCTGCAATTTGTTGCGTTCCTGTTTAAATCCGGATCATTATGGTACAAAGATCGCTTATACCTCTGTAAGAATTCCTAGCTAAAACAAAAGATTCTTATGGAATTTCACACTTCTCCCTTAGGAGGGCACTTAGGATTTCTAAAAACTTACCATAGGGTTAAGAAGAAATTTTTTGGGATGGCCTTAAATCAGATATTCAAAAGTTTGTGGCGGAATGCTTGGTTTGCCAACAAAATAAAGTTGAAACAATTAAGACACCGGGTCTATTACAACCTTTATCCATTCCAAGCCAACGTTGGGAGGAGGTTTCAATGGATTTTATCACAGGTTTACCCAAGTCTGAGGGAAAGAATGTCATCATGGTGGTAGTTGACAGACTTACCAAGTATGCACACTTTTGTGCATTATCACATCCATTTAAATCCACTACAGTTTCTACTGCATTTATGGAAACAATTCAAAAGCTACATGGAAACCCAAAGATTATTGTAAGTGACAGAGACCCATTTTCACTGGAAATTTTTGGACAGAATTATTTTCTTGTCTTGGTACTCAGTTAGCTCATAGCTCATCTTATCATCCTCAATCTGATGGGCAAACTGAGATAGTAAACAAATGTTTGGAAGGATATCTTCGTTGCTTTGTATTTGATAAACAAACACAATGGGTCAAATGGTTGCCTCTGGCTGAATGGTGGTATAACACTTCCTTCCATACAGCAACAAAAATGACCCCATTTATGGCACTTTATGGGTATCAACCACCATCCATCACATCATATTTAAGAGAAAATTCTAAGGTTCAGGCAGTGGAACATCACATCAAACATCAACAACAAGTCCTCCAACTCTTAAAGGATAACCTCGTGTTGACACAGAATAGAATGAAACAATAGGCAGATCAAGATCGCAATGAAAGAAGTTTTGATGTAGGTGATTGGGTATTCCTACGGCTACAACCATATAAGAAAATGTCCCTCAAGCAAGCTAAGAAGGATAATAAATTATCACCAAAGTATTATGGTCCGTACAAGGTGTTGCAAAAGATTGGTACTATGGCATACAAATTGGAGCTTCCTGCAGCTTCTCGATTGCACCCAGTTTTCCATGTTTCATGTTTAAAGAAGGTTATAGGCAACAAGCTCCCAGTTCAAACAATATTGCCAGAACTTGACGAGGAAGGAAAAATTATATTGGAACCGGAAGCAGTCATAGAAGGCAGCTACGAAATCGATCAATTTCAGAGTATCTTATCAAGTGGAAGAACTTATCCGTTGAAGATTCCACATGGGAGGATGAGAATTTTATGTAGAAGTATCCAGAACTACTCAAGCGTTGAGGACAACACTTTTTTGAAGGCGAGGGGCATGTTGGGTCCCTATAATACTAGTGATTAACCCATTACTATTGTAGTTATACCCCTTATTAATATTGTTGTGCCCCTATTGCCCCCATATTGTTATTATTGTGCCCCATAGAATCCCTCTATTGTTATTTTTGTGGCTTTATATTATTATTGTTAGGTCGGTTGGATTATATTGTGACTCCATAGACTCCTATATATAGAAAGGAAATTTTTTCATTTGAATCATCCAAGAATTGTTCATTTATGTAATGTAAAGGAGGTTGCCCCCTAGAAAAGGCTGAATTCTAAGGCATTGATCTATCTTTTCTATCTTTTCTTGAGCTGGTTTCATAACATACTTCTAAATTTCTAATGAGGTCTCTAGTAATGTTGCAATCATGTCTAACCATGGAGATATAAAGAAATTTGTTTTCCTCCTTCCTGGATAAGTTTCACCACTAATCTGAGATTCATAATATATAACGTTCCCTTAGAATGGGTTATGTTGACAACCTCCTCCAGGGCTATGGACACTCACTGGAAGCAAAGGAATGTCAGTGGTACTAATTTTTTGGTGCATAATGTTGTGGAGGTAAATCCCCTCTGTGGACAGAGGCGATCCCTACTAGTCCAAATGGAGTCTAGCAACAATCAAACAACGCTAACACGCAGGTTCCTAATTGCAAATTAAAGACCGATGATGAAGGCCTACCTAGATTCCAACGCTAGTACTTGTAGAAGAGTCAACGCTCCCATTCCCTTGCTCCGGCTGCTCACAGTCCCCACGATCCTCGTGCACGGACACCTGCACACGCAAAGAACGATACAAACACAAGCATAAAATCCAATAAATGAAACTATATATTAGTCAGAAAGGATATAACTCAAACACCATCATAAAGACAATAAGAGTGGAACCATAATGATAGTCATCTATTATTGATAAATAAAGAAGAATACAACCATAGTTCTGACGTCAAATCCTTCTCAAGAGGGTCCAGCCAGCAAGTTCCCCAAGCATTCACCCGTGAAGATAGATCTCCCAAGATAAACTCTCTCACTCACAAGTTTACACAAGATCAAAACACTTCACAACCTTCCTTAAGCTCTCTAACAATCCCACACTTGTCACACCAGCTACCTATCAAGCTCACACACTATCAGCAACACTCCAAACACTATGAATTCAAAAACTAGCAGCTCATAGCAATGGTGGAGGCTTAAATAGGAGAAGGAGTCTCCATGAATGGTGGGAGGATGAGCTTATCTCCAAGGAAGGTGGATCAAATGACGAAACAGACATGCCAGACAAGGGAGGGCGACATATACAAGGCCAACAACTAGGTCTGGAGTCATCTGGAAGGCCGACTATTAGAACAAACTCGCCCAGAATGGATCATCGTGGGTGCATAACTGTACTGGAGCGCTGACATCGCTACTTCATAACGGAGAAATTCATGTCAGCGCAATCAAATATAAGCAACAATCACGTTGTCTCATGAAATTCGACCATCGGGGGAATCACGTGTACTTCCGTGATGGCAGCACGTTCGGTCTGTTTTGGAGCGCTCATCAGCGCGTTTATTTTTACAACAGTCACGATGATGGAAAAACTTTGGCAAAGTGGATCATTTGGCAACATCAGAGAGCATGAGCATGAATGATTTGGACTCATGACACAATAGGAAGATTGGTATGAAGGCAGTGACAAATTACTGTGTAACAGATGCCCCCTAATGCATGAAGCCCGAGAGAGTGGGAGGGGTGAAATGCTTTATGAAACTGACTGAACTGGAACACCACCGGGAAGAACCTGCACGCAAGTACAATTGATATCTCTGATAATCAATTACATGTAGTCTAGGCATGGGCGCAACCATCCAAAAGACATACGAAATGGGTCTGTGGTATGGACGCAGCCACCCAGCTAATGAGATCATGATGATAATAAAGGTATGGTCGCAGCCATCCATGAAGACTCAGGTATGGTCGCAGCCATCCATCAACGAGTCATGCAATGATCATAATAATCCACAAAACCGCAACCTGGATCTCAACAGACAAAATCCAGGGTCTTGCGCTCCATCTCGACCCGAACAAAGTACAAGTTCAAGCATGCGAATATAGGAGTTGAAGTCGAACATGCAAGAACATCGTTTGACTACCAGTCAATGATGAAAACTGTTAACAAATGCGAGAGGTACCACTAATAATGACAATGGTCCTCAAGGTACTATAGGTACAATCTACGGCGTGCGAATCAGTGAGCTGGCATCGAACACCCATAGAATCATTCGATCAGAGGCCAATGATGAAAACCTCGCGTCAAACATGAAGAACCTGCCATTGAGGCATGTAGGCTCCAAGGCACCTGAAGGGAGTCTCTAGGTCAACTGCCTGGATAATGAGCTGAAGTCGACAAGAAGTGACCTTGATCGAAGGTGGGCCATAATGTTTCCCACATCGTCGACACGAGACAGAGAGGGATAAAATGTTTTGTGTGAGGTATCAGAGGGAGGTTGAGTATTCTGCAGAGGTCAACTTCTCTTGAACATATCGGCGGCACGACAGCGGACTTGGCAGTATTTGACATTAAATGATCAGGGGTCATGGCGACAAGGCAATGAGCAGATGAGAGGTCAAACAGGATAACCCAAACCCATGGAAGCAAGTGTAAAAAACAAGATGAGATGTCCCCACCCAGACACGAATGCAGACAAGTGCCATGTTCAAGAGCGACATACTGCCGACACGACAATGATTGTGGTTCCATTTTCCCCACCATTGCTGGCGAGTACCCCGGTTATTTTTCGATGACAAGCTTGACGGGGATAGCATATGCTTGAAAGGCGTCATCCGATGTCATTAAGTTTTAACGAGTCTGACAAAGGAAGAACTCGGCGTCTTTTCCTGTTTAGAGAGTCTGAAAAGACAGCAGAAAAGTGAACTCCAGGGGGGGTTCTTTTTCGTAAAGTTGTGTCTCTCGAGCCCGAAAAAGTATAAAACGATGCTCGAAAGAACTGCCCGACCAGTATGATCGAGGAGTACTTTTCGTAAGTAGTGACTTCGACCTGAAAAAGTAAAAAAGCGGTCAGAAGCACGTCATTTTGTAGCCAATAACGAGTTCGAAACGACAAAAACCCGGCGATCTTTTTAAGTTTAAATGGTCGAAAAAAGAGCTTAAAGGCGACCGCCTCTCGCTTCTTTTAACGAGTTGAGAGGGAGACTCGGCTATCTTTTCTTGTTTCACATCGAAAAAGAGCTTAAAGACGACGTTTCAGGACCAAGTGTGTATAGAACTGTCGTAATTCCACCAGCTGAGATCCTGCACAAGGAACACTGCACACGTAAACCCGTTCGAGATAATATAAACAATGCGCATAAAAACATAGTAAAAAACCATATTGGAACCAAGCATATAGTAAAAACCATGATAAAAACCCATATTTGTGGAAAATAATATTTAATTTTAAAAAATTACCATAAATAGGGGGGGTAAACAAATTTTTTTACCATTGTTACCATTGAAGCTTTGTGGAGCGACTTGGAGCATTGAGGTTGGCGAGCGAAATTCAACCCCGTACGTGCATCATCCATCCTAAAATCAGTTCCAGGTCGATACATATTTCCCTATGCTCTGTTTTGAAGTCTTTTTTCTGCATTTTAACGGTGGAATGTGGTTGTTTGAGCGGATTTTTTGAAATGCATTCCGCTCTCAGTCAGCGCGGATTTCCCTATCGGGTCCGCGCTGACTGTTAAAAACTTCCACAGGCCGCGCCCAGATCAGCACGGAAGAGTGATGTACTTCCACGCTGACCCGAGAAAAATAACAAAGGCGCTCATTATCAGCGCGACTGTTTTAAAAATAGTCGTGCTGACGCCGCGCAACAAGTTTTTTAATAAAATTTACGTATGAAACTTTGCAAGCAGGGTGCTAATGAAATTTTTTGATTATGCACGGCATAATGGCGTTCGTTTGGCAGGAACGTGCTCACGATAACGATGATATAGCGGCTTTTGCTGATGCCGGGTGCTGAAATGCATTGCGGGGGTGCGGGTTGCTTAAATTTTTCTTAACTCCACGCTTGCAGGCACAGCCTGACCTTCTGGAACTCTTGATCAGGGCCTGGAATCCCACTGATGGGAAGTTCATTATCCGAGGCCGAGACATTGAGTTTGATTACACAGACATCTATTTTTTGACTGGGTTATCACATCGAGGTGAGAGGCCTATTCTGGAGGGGCAGCGACCTGGTGGTGATACTTTAGATATGCTGATGGCTCAGGTGTGCCCACGGGCGCGCAAGTCACGGAGCGGAAAAGTGGCAATTCCTACGGTGGAGGAAATCATCCTTCGAGCTATGCTCTTCATGGTGACACGGGCAGCAGGCTCCCAGGCCCAACATGAGCCCTCAAAGACCCATCTCCGACTGGCTCTCGAATGCTTGAATCCTACCATATTTAACTGGGCAGAGGCAGTAGCGACAAACATGAAGAGACAATTGACCAAATGTCGTCGCGGAGAGAGGAAATAGTTCGGCTATGGATCGATTTTACTCCCGCTCATGCTGGAGCGGGTGCCGGCATTGCAGCTGCAGGATATGGTTTTGGACCCACCCAGGCCACGTGAGACGAGGGCCACACGATGGGCCCATGTCATGCCACGAGGAGGTGGCGGCCGACCAGTGGCATGGGGGGTATACTTCCGAGAGTGGTTGGAGCGACAGACTATCTTCGTGGAGGACTGGCCGTATGCCGGCCTAGACTTCTGCGGAGACCCTGACATGCCGCTGCCTGCTGGAGAGCAGTGGGATGACGGTGGTAAGACACTTGATCTCATTTTTTGATTTTTTGATTTTTATGATGTTTTTGATTTTTTCATGTACATGTCCTAATGACGAATGCTATGGTATGCAGATGTAGGACCGGCGAGACCCCTCGGCCTAGCTCCAGAGGCGCGGAGGGACGTGTAGGGCATTGGAGCTCTAGCCCTGGCTCCTCCGGGAGATGACACGATGGAGACCATGATACGGAACCTTGAGGGCTTGCTGACAGGGATTCCAGATTACATGGGGATAGAGGAGGTCCCCATAGCGTCCCAGATCCATACAGTGGGAGTAGAACCTAGGATGCACCGCCTTTTGAGGTGGGTGGCACGAGCGGCTGTGCAGTATAGGGAGCACAACCCGCCACAGTAGATCTCTAGGTCTTTATTTTCTACTGGTAATTTTTTGAGAGACATGTGTCTCAGATGTATAGAGAACACAGGCCCTATTTAGACATGTACACTTATTTTTGAGCGCCTTGGTGCACCACACGATATATATATATACATATTCCTATGGTCTATTATTGTGCTTTTATGTACTTACTTGTATGATGTTTTTGATTATATGTTACGCAAATGTCTGTCCAATACATGATTAGCCAATGCATCAGATAATGTGTTTAATCGTCGTGGAATATGCTGATATGTAATGAAATCAAAATTCCTCTCTAACAATTTAACACGTAAATACAACCTTAAAATGTGACGGAATATCGCCCATTGAGCTGATGGACGACAAGTTGAGAGTCGAGGTTGACAACCAATGTATGAATATTGATATTAATTGCCTCGGTCAATAATTCAATCACAACACTATATTCAGTGACATTGTTTGTGGTACAGCCCAAACACACACCTTGAAGATCTATCAACTCACCGTGAGGATCGTAGATCACCCACGCCGCAGAAGACAAATTGCGAGTGCTGCGGCAGGCACCGTCAGTGAAACCAATGTAAGGTGCACCAAACATCTGCACAAGAAGCAAAAGACACAATAAGCGGCAATCACACCTTCACACCAAGCCAAAAACATGAAAACACACACACACAACACACCTGCTAAAACACACGCATGTACAAACCGAAGTGCATGGAATCACGCATAGTACTTTTTCAAGTACAGCCCGTTGCAGGGCTTATCGAGAGGATTACCTTCGTAGTCAACTAGCTCATATGCCCCTTTCTGCAAAACTCTCTTTACAATATAAGGGCCTAGCCACATGGGCTCGAGTTTGCCTGCCCCCAGCTTATCATTCGCTTGATCGTATAGCAGGACTAAATCTCCCTCAACAAAGGAACGAGGATGGATGGTATGGTCGAAGTGAGTTTTAACTCTCTTCTTCTGTGCTTCGATAGCTAGAGAGGCTAGCCGATGGGTCTCGTCCAGCCGTTCTAGGTAAAGAAGACGTTCCTCTACCGGAGTAGTGTTGGGAAGCAACTCGACGGCCAATTTTAATGAAGGGATTTCACATTCGATAGGAAGGGTAGCCTCCAGTCCGTAAACTAATTGAAATGGAGTGAAACCGGTGGCATCCTTCATAGAGGTTCGGTAGGCCCACAAGGTGGGGAACAACATCAAATGCCAATTAGACTTATGCATGCCAATGGTACGTTGAAGCATCATAACCCAAATCTTGTTAATGGCTTCAACCTGGCCATTGGACTGAGGATAGTATGGGGTCGAACTATCATGTCGTAAGCCTAGTTGGGTTGTCAGTTCGGTCATCATGTGATTACAGAAATGCTTCCCGTGATCCGTGACGATGGCTTGAGGAACTTTGAATCATTAAATAACATGGTTGAACAAAAATTGCACCGCTGTGTGACCGTCTTTAGTTAATGTGGGCATCGCCTTGGCCCATTTTGTAAAGTAATCGACGGCAATGATAATATACCCATGCCCCCCAGCCGAGCGAGGGTTACAAGTTGTATAATCAATGCCCCATTTTGCAAAAGGGCCAACGGTGACAACAGGGTGCAACGAAGCTGGTGGCACTCGCATCTTCCACTGGTATATCTGGCACGCATGACACGAACGGACGGAAAGAATGCAATCCTTAAAAATTGAGGGCCAGAAATAACCGGCGCGGAGGATTTTTTGAGCTGTGGCATATCCGGACATGTGACCACCACAGGCGCCTGAGTGGCAGTCATTTAGGACTCGCTCAACTTCCTCAGGAGTTAGACATCGGCAGAGGATGGAGTCAACGCCGAGACGGTACATGGTGTCCCCGATAATACGGTAGGGTTGAGACTGATGACGGATCCATCGCCGAGAATCCTTGGACACAGCGGGACGAAAAGAGGACGTCTGCAGATATACAATGATATCTCCGTACCGGGGATCGAGGGTACTGATCGGGAATAGAGATTCGTCCGGGATATGGTCCTCTGAGTGAGAGGGTGCGAAAGGAGATGGCAAAGAGCAAAGTAACTTAGCAAAGACCAGGGACTTCTTAGACTTGGCAGCAGTGAATTCCAAGTGAAACTCTTGGAGGATGACGTTCCACTTTGAGTATTTGCCCCCCAGCAACTGACGTGACAAAATGTACGTCATCGGGTTGCAATCAGAAATCACGGTCGTAGTACGCAACAAGATATAATGCCGGAAATGTTGGATGGCACAAACAGCGGCCAATGCCAACTTCTCGACGTAAGCATATCGAGTTTCCGTGTCTAAAAGGTTGCGGCTGAGGTAATATATGACATGCTCGGTGTCATCATCGTCGTCTTGCACGAGAACCATGTCGATAGTGGTATTGGTGGTGGCCAAATACAGAGTATAATCGCGATGGTAATTCGAAGGACGCAATAATGGAGTAGAAACAAGGAGACCCTTGAGACGCTCGAAAGACTCTTGAGCGATAGCATCCCAATGAAAAGGGGTATCTCGCTTCAATAACCGAGTAAAGCCTTTAGCCACTTCAGCATAGTTCGGAACGAATTGTCTTAAGAAAATTGCTTTGCCCTGTAAGCTTTGCAACTGCTGCAAAGAAGCAGGGGGAGGAAGATTCAGAATAGCTTTGACTTTAAGGGGATCCAGACGGATGCCCTCTCAGGAGATGATAAACCCAAGCAGTCTGCCTGATTCAACGCAGAAGACACATTTATGAGGATTAAGCCTGATGCAGTAGTGTCGACAGCGGAGAAAGATTTCACGAATATGGGAAGGGTGGTCCTGGCATTTGACTGAATGAGCTGGTAGATCATCCAGGTACGGTTGTACAATGTGACGGATGTCATGAAAAGCATAGGACATTGCACGTTGGAAGGTAGCACCAGCATTCTTCAAACCGAAAGGGAGCTTTTTGTAAGCAAAAGTGCCCCAAGGACAGATAAAGGCAGTCTTATGCTGATCAGCAGGCGCAATATTGATCTGGTTATACCCAGAAAAACCGTCCATAAATGAATAGATTTCGCTCCCCGCACACTCATCAATGAGCTGATCGATGAAGGGTGTGGGGAAGTTATCCTTAGGACAGGCCCGGTTGATGTCACGGTAATCAACACAGACTCGAATGGTACCCTATTTTTTGTTCACAGGGACGATATTGGAAACCCAATCTGTAAGTGGAATGGGGTAAATAAAACCAGCCTTGAGAAGCTTTTCAACTTCTGCTTTAATGGCTGCAGCCTTTCGGGGGTGCACGGGGCATAGATGTTGGCAAACAGGCTTAGCACCCGGATACGTAGGTATCTCATGCACCACTATGCTAGGGTCAATGTCGGGCATTTCTTCGTAGGACCAAGTGAAGACATCACGAAATTCGCGAAAAAGATCGGTATAGAGTTGAATTTCCTCCGGAGTACAAGTGACTCCAATGTGAATGTGCTCGACAATCCCTGGTTTCGCAGAGATGTTGATAGGTTGGGTTTGCGTGATGTTTCCCATATTTCCTTCAGAGGACACTTGATAAACTTGGATAGGTGTTTGAAGGGGTTGAGATGGGAGACAAGGAGCAAACCACTCGAGACAGGTGATCATTTCCTGATGGGCAGGGAGAAACGAGGAACGATGGTGATGATCAGACCAAGGAGGTTCCTCGAGAGACATGGTCTCGATAATGGCTTCATCGGAAGGAAATATTTCCTTTAAAGGGTCCGAAGTAGCGTCATCTCCAAGCCAAGGGGAATGAACATACGAGTTGGGAGCCCTGCTCGGAGGAGAAGGTTCAGGAGGGGGAGCCGATGCAGCAATGATCTCAACGTAGTTGAGCTCAGCAGGACTCAACGGCATCATATCGCCCCAAGATTCTATCTGATTAGTGGGGGAAGAACCCACGGATCAGAGCGCACGGAAATCATATTAATAGGAGCGAGATTAGGAGGTGGGAGGGAAAAGACACCCATCAGGGTAGGATCTTTAAAAAGTCCAGCTCCCACACTCTCACATGATTTGGAGGTATGCTCCATGAAAGGCATGTTGCCTTCGGAAGAGGAGGCGAAGAAGGAGAGCTAGTCCACGGTGACAATCTTCCCTTGATGAGGGAAACGAATGACACGGAAAAGAGACGAAGCCACGGCTTGCATGGCATATGTCCAGCTACGTCCGAGGAGGAGGTTGTAGGTAAGATTAGCATCGACAACTTCAACCTCCACTTCGACCGTCTTCCCTTCCAAAGAGATGGGAAACCGTTGGAGTATACCATAAGGACGAGACTCCCTCCCATCAAAGGCTTCCAAGGTTGCAGGAGACTGGCTCAGCGTTGGAGAACGAATAGCTTTCCAACAGGAAACAGACATGATGCAAGTTGAAGCACCTTCATCAATGACTGTACGATGAATCGTTTTAGTGTTGATAATGACCTGTATGAGGAAGGTGATTTGGTGAGGCAGTCTCGGTGTATGGCCTTCGAGGTTAAAAGAAATCAGATCCGAGTCAGCCGGGTCTATGCCACCGATGGCTGATAGCAAGGACTTCCTCTGGGAGGAGCAGCTCTGGAGCACTTCTAAGGCGGACATAGCAGACAGAGCCTGAGCTACGTCCTCAACGATGCTGTAGTGTTGGGCAGCACGAGCATTAGGTTTGTAAGAAGACTTTCGGAGTACACCTTTTGGAGGGGGTCGGATGGGCGTCTCAGTGCTAGGTCTCTCGATATGGAGTGGACTAGAACTGGATGGAGGAGTGCTGGAGGGGACCTCAGGCTCTTTCCCGGCATGCAAAGGATATTCTTTTTCCTGAGTACTGATGTGGACGGGGATCGTCCCAGCCATAAATACTTGAGAGCCAAATGAAGAAGATGGTTGCGATGGATCAGCCACCATTTGAGTTTGCTGTGAGGGGAAAGGTTCTTTGAGCACAACGGGAGTCCCAGGAGCACCTTTCAACAATTGACTAACTTCGGACCGCCTAGGGTAGTATTTGGTATAGTGATCCTCGTCACAGATAAGACAAGGATACTTGGGTTTACGTTTGGCTCCTTCCTCGGGTGGAGGTTTAGGGGAGTCCTGTCTGGGCTGCTCAGATTTATTCTTAGCTTTCCCCTTCTTCTTTCCTTTTGAGGATTTATCCGCCGTGGTGGACTGGACGGCGTTAACCTCGGAAGTATTTCCAGAATTAGATTGACCCTGAGAAGTGTTTTCGTTTGAAGCATTCGATTTTTGCTTCCCAGGGTTCGCGGATGATTTCTTTGAAGATGTATTTACAGAGCCAATAACACCGTCAACAGATGGCTTTGGCGGAGCTTTGGATGTTCTGGGTCTCAGGGCATCAGGAAAATAATCATATAAGGTACCTGACTGAGAATAAACTAAGTCAAGGTACTGAGCACATGCGATAGCTTGCTCTTCAGTTACACAAGCTCCCATAGCAATGTCTCGCGCGATTGCAGGGACAAAGGAGGTTGTAAACCAATCGGTTAGGAGTTGATCAGGAATCCAGAACTTGATCAAACAATGACGCCGTCTCCATTCATGTATATGATTGGATATGTTCATGGCTGTGTCCTGTTTAAGAGACGTAAGGAGATGCGTTCCTGTCTCATACCAAATGGGCAACTAAAAGTGAGTTAGAAATGCCATTGCCAATGAGTTGAAATCTTGAAAGGATCCGCGATTCAACTCAATGTACCACTTAGCAGCTGACCCGGTGAGAGGCCTTTGGAAAAGGCGAAGTCGGATG
Source organism: Pinus tabuliformis (assembly GCA_031772625.1). Lineage (NCBI taxonomy): Eukaryota > Viridiplantae > Streptophyta > Pinopsida > Pinales > Pinaceae > Pinus > Pinus tabuliformis. The sequence goes on along the minus strand of CM062805.1, from coordinate 313,398,557 downwards.
GAATCGTCAAGCCACAAATTTGATGAACACCAAAGGTGATAAATCATGACGTGGGCTTGAGGGTCCTCTCCAGCTTTGCCATCGAATTTGGGACAATCACCAGGTATCTTGGTTGGAACTGGTGGCCAGTATGGATTATGAAGAATAGGATCATTAGTCAATTTGGACAGATCTGGCAGTTCAAATGTTGCTAAGAAAGGCAACTGAGGATTGAAGGACATCTGTGGCCGTGGATAAGAGGTAATACCAGAGTTCCAACCAGGTGGTGGTTGCCCCCATGGACTTTGTGCGGAAGGGCCTGGCCCATAAGGGTTCTGCCCATAGGGATTTTGTCCATAGGGGTTCTGTCCATAACCGGACGGTTGACTCTGGATCTGCCCCCCAGCACCCCACAGATTACCAACTTGACCTGCAGGAGCAACATACTGTTGCTGATAATTCTAATAAGGAGTGACCTGCATTTCTTTATAATTTTGATACGGGTTCAACTGAGCTTGCACCTGGGGTTGCTGGTAACCATACAGTTGCTGAGCTCCATAGTGATCCTAGTGACCAGGTTGTGCTGGGTAAGAAGGTTGGGTTTGAAATCCACCTTACATCTGAAGACCGGTTTGAGTCTGGGGCCCAGAAGGATGTCCTTGAAAGGGCAGAGCTTGGGCCATCTGGACGGAAGGTTGTCCTGGTTGAGTTTGGGATGGACCCATTTGCCCAGAAGGATGAGCTTGCTGGGTATTAGGTTGTCCTTGTACAACCGAGGGTTGTCCTTGCGGAACAGATGGCTGAGCGGGCTGGATGGCTGGTTGACCCTGAGGCCGACCAACTTGTCCAGAAGGATGACTAGGCTGAGCAGTGGGTTGTCCTTGCTGCACGTAAGGCTGACCACCCTGCCTAGAAGGGTACCCTTGCTGGATTCCAGTTTGTCCTTGTTGCATATAAGGTTGTCCTATTTGCCCAAATGGATACCCTTGCTAGACACTAGGTTGACCTTGTTGGATGTAAGGTTGTCCCGGTTGCCCAGACAGGTAACCTTGCTGAATACCAGGTTGCCCCGAATTACCAGAAGGTTGAGTAATATAAGTGAAAGACGGACCACCAGTGGCCAAAGGTTGTCCCTAAAAGGGTTGTCCTTGTGGGCCCCCAGGTTGCCCTAGGTGAGACTGGCCATAATACTGCTGCCCTTTGGGGGTTTGCACGTAAGACGACTGGCCTTGGTTAGGCGGTCCCTAAGGCTGTGCAGGCGTTGCTTGGCCACCATGGTAAGTGGTGGTGCCCCAAGCAATGGATAATGGTACCGAGACCTCAACAACAGGCTAAGTTGGCAAGGGCTTGGAAAGATAACGGTACTGACCAGTGGAATCGTAGTAATAGAACGAACCTTGCGAGCTCGGATCCTGGACAGCTTGCAAATAGCGATCATATGGCCCCCCTGCTAGAGTGGGACCAGAAGAGGGCGGTGCACTTTGTGCAGGATGAACAAATCTGGGTGTATGTGCTGGCTGGCCACTACTTACTAGGTCGTGAGATGGACCAGTAACAATAGTTACAGCTAAAGATGCCGTAACAGCACTAACAACCGGTGTTGAATATGCTACACAAATGGTCGGAACAGTTGGAACTGAAGTGACGGGTGTATTGTGAACTTGTGAAACAAAAGATCCCGTAGTGGGAGTGATGTGGAGATCCCACATGGTACTTGAAGAGGGGATCCTAGTACCCATATTATCCCTCAAAGACTTATAGCGTGAGGGTACCGGAGATGTGGCCGGGATAGGAGTTTCGATACTTGACAAAACAGGTGTCTCACTTGCTCTAGGAGATGTGTCATCCATGTCAGAGGAAGACATTGGGGTCGAAACACCAGGAGGGGTAAAAGGAATATCGTCTTCGTAAGGCTCCCAAATGGGGTTCCAATGAAATTCGTAAGCCTCGTCGTCTGGGGCGTGAGAGTTAATCGGTTGGATACTCGGGATAACAGGGAGAGTATCACTCACAACCGGTACCTCAAGAGCAACAGAAGAAGGAGACCCTTGATCACTTGGAACGGGAGATGAGATCGATGATTCCGCCAGGATGACAAACTTTAAAACAAACCCTAGGGAAACTAACGAGAAAGGACCCTACTCAAACTAATGCAAACAAGATCTAATTGGGTAAATGTTAATCGCGGCCGAATAAATTTTAAGACGCAAGGACATAACTTGACCTTTTCATTTTTTAAGAGTCGAGAAAAGGACAAAAAGATGACTCTAGTCGCCTTCGAGTGTTTAATTAGCCTGAAGTGACAAGTGCTCAGATGGACCTTTTCTTTTAGAGAGTCCGAAAAGGAACGAAAGTGACTACTCTGGAGAGCTAGGCAAAAACGTTTACCAAACAAATCCGTAAAACTGCATATACACCTTGGCAGTCATATGAAAACCAGGGACTTCCCATACAGCAGTCAATCTTCTCGAATGCTGTGTTCGGTGCATTACGGCTTGTAAGGCGGCAGACACGGCTTCCTATGGATAAAGGATGATAACCTAGTGGGGTCTCCCCATATACTCGACGATACGTGGGAGCTCAAATCCGTGCTAGACCACTATTGCGTCATGGAAGGAGGAATCACCCAACCTTAAGTGAAACAAAAGTGACTAGGTTTAACGACGCCGGAGCACATCTCTAGCCTAGACCTCTAAACAGTGAGCGTTATGTTCCAATGCGTTTTTAGGTTCATTCAGTTCATTTTAAGGTTGATATTGTATTAGGTTTCGGTTTTCAGGCCTTACCATATGAAATCTTTGAAAATTGCCTAAATGCAAACTATATGCCAAAATATGTCATTCCATTCGATGAATGCTAGTTACAAGAGGGTTTGAGGCCTTTCACGCAAACGAAATGATCACGAAACAACAAATAGTTTCCCTAATGCAGCTAATGGAAATTCACAAACTTTTCTTCAAGATCACTAATCACTAATCAAAATGAAAAGCTTCTAATTCTCATTAACTAATACAAAGAAAAAGAGATATTTTTTTGTTGATGGCGAAGTGCATTAAACAAACTTTGAGAAACGATAACAAACAAATGTGAAAAACCGGTTGACCCCAAACAATTGTGATCTGTGTCCGGGTAGTGAAAAGAAATCGAAACAATGTCAGGATTGGTTCAACAATGATCACTTAAACAACCAAGCAAAAGCAAGCAAAGAGGAAGGCTCAATCAAACCAATAGCAAGCAGTAAACAAACCTTTGCAAACGAGTAACCAAGCAAAGCTGATCCAACAAGCTTGGAATAATAAAACTAGGTCACAAGACAAAAAGGCAAGATTCGCTCAAAAAAACTCACAAGAGAGTGCTTCAATCTCCAGACAGTGAAAAACAAGTCATAAACCAAGTTAGAACAGCAGGGGATAGCAAGATCAACAGGTTCAGGAGGTAGAATTGAAGAAATTCAATTCTACAGGAATCAGCGCGGGTGATACACAGCAACAATGCACTGATAAAGAACTATGCGTAGCAACAATGCGATGTCAGCACGGAAGTACACGCCTTACCCGCGATGGTCCGTTTCATAGAACCGCCGCGACTGTTTGGTGTATTAACACGATGAATAGGAGGTCACAGAAAGGGCTGCGTGATGACAGCGCAACTGTTTAATTATAAACCGCGATGATGCTCAAAAATAGCCACAATCAAGCCAAAAAATCTCAAACCAAGACAATCAATCTTTAAACAAACAAGGCATCTCCCAGACCAAACCAGGAAACCAAGAAATAGAGAACTAATCCCCAAATTTCGAAAAGAGACCAAAAACAAGCTCAAGGAAAGAATGAACAAAAAGGAAAAAAGCCAGCTCCAAGTTGTTTAGCTCGTAAACCAAACCGGAGATTGACTGAAGTGGCGTTGATCTACTTCGCTAATGCAGAGCAATAGCATTTCGAAAGCTACCTGGCCGTGCTTCAGGCTCCGTCTAAAGTTTACAAATCAAACAACAAGGTAAACTCCCCAGCGGAATCACCAAATTGTTGTGGAGGTAAATCCCCTCTGCGGACAGAGGCGATCCCTACTAGTCCAAATGGAGTCTAGCAACAATCAAACAACGCTAACACGCAGGTTCCTAATTTCAAATTGAAGACAGATGATGAAGGCCTACCTGGATTCCAATGCTAGTACTTGTAGAAGAGTCGACGCTCCCATTCCCTTGCTCCGGCTGGTCACAGTCCCCACGATCCTCGTGCACGGACACCTGCACACGCAAAGAACGATACAAACACAAGCATAAAATCCAATAAATGCAACTATATATCAGTCAGAAAGGATATAACTCAAACACCATCATAAAGACAATAAGAGTGGAACCATAATGATAGTCGTCTATTATTGATAAACAAAGAAGAATACAACCATAGTTCTGACGTCAAATCCTTCTCAAGAGGGTCCAGCCAGCAAGTTCCCCAAGCATTCACCCTTGAAGATAGATCTCCCAAGACAAACTCTCTCACTCACAAGTTTACACAAGATCAAAACACTTCACAACCTTCCTTAAGCTCTCTAACAATCCCACACTTGTCACACCAGCTACCTATCAAGCTCACACACTATCAGCAACACTCCAAACACTATGAATTCGAAAACTAGCATCTCATAGCAATGGTGGAGGCTTAAATAGGAGAAGGAGTCTCCATGAATGGTGGGAGGATGAGCTTATCTCCAAGGAAGGTGGCTCAAATGACGAAACAGACATGCCAGAGAAGGGAGGGCGACATATACAAGGCCAACAACCAGGTCTGGAGTCATCTGGAAGGCCGGCTGTTAGAACAAACTCGCCCAGACTGGATCATCGCGGGTGCATAACTGTACTGGAGCGCTGACATCGCTACTTCATAACGGAGAAATTCATGTCAGCGCGATCAAATATAAGAAACAGTCGCGCTGTCTCATGAAATTCGACCATCGCGGGAATCACGTGTACTTCTGCGATGGCAGTGCGTTCGGTCTGTTTTGGAGCGCTCATCAGTGCGTTTATTTTTACAACAGTCGCGATGATGGAAAAACTTTGGCAAAGTGGGTCATTTGGCAACATCAGAGAGCATGAGCATGAATGATTTGGACTCATGACACAGTAGGAAGACTGGTATGAAGGCAGTGACAAATTACTGCGTAACACATAATCTTCCCATTCCCTTGGATTGTGGCTTTTGCGGGGTATGCTAGAGACCCAGCCGAGGCTATTGTCGCTCACTAACAATAGAGTGACACTAGTGGCATTAGTATTTCCTAGTGTCATTATTTTCCCGTTGTGTTTCTAAAAGTGAAAAAAAAAAGAATATAAAATCTAAAGCTTACCAGAAGGCCTAATCTTAAGGACAAATAGGTCAGCGGAGGTAATTTTTTATTTGTGAAACAAGGAATGACTCAGCCAGGGCTATGGATGCTCAGTAGCAATAGAGCAATGTTTGATGGCAAATTTCTCAAGGGTTGTTCAAAAGTTTATGTTTTATCTATTTTTGGGCCATGAATCTATAATTTCACACACTAGCCTTCTCACAGGTATCTCAATCATGTATTTATGTACTAAAGTCTCCATTTGATGTTAACTCCATCAACTATATTAATTTCATCAAGATGGTGTTAACGGTTTAGTCTCTAGACCTATATTAAGTCTCCTTTTGAACAATTACATGATGGACAAGTTGTAAAGTTATCATATTAATACTTCATTTGAAAAATTAAAAAAGAAAATAAAAGAAAATAAAACTGATAAAACATGAGGTTTAATTATATGAATTAAAAGACTCTTCAGTAAAGGAGTATCTAAGAACCTCATTCATCAACAAAATTAACAATTTTCAAGAAAAACAACTCATATTCATAAGTTCATAAGCTATAAAATTGACAAATATCATAAGTTAAGAGCCAACGAGGCATAATCCTTAAAAACAATCAAAATTGAGTCAAGATGCTCATTTCTATTACAAAATGTACAAAATTTTATCACAGCATGATTTCTTAATACATCTTAGGATATCTATTTGTCATAAAACTGGATTAAGTTCTGGCTGAGGTTCTCAAAGTCTGTAGGAGGAGTGCTCTACTTCCCCTATGCATACCTCCTGAAAAGTGTTGTAAATCCCAAGAAGGAGTGCTAGCTAATCTTCAATCTAAACCATATGCTCCTTAGTCGTTGTCATAAGGTGAAATAGCCTGTCAAATTTCTCATGAAGAGTCTCACAACTTCCACTGCTACTGCTTGCAACACTCATGATCACAATTTACTCAACTTATTGCAGGTAGTTTGGGATAATAACCTCTTCTTAACCCAATGGTTTTGTAAAATTTCCTCCTAAATGTTTCACGTCATTTCTGCATTAATGCCTCACTTTTATCCATCACATCTCAAAAATCCTATTTGTGCCAAACACGTACAAGGTTGATGTCGATACGGTGCTATCCCATCAGAAAGCTCCCCGCCGTCATTTGTTCTAGACTCAGAAGGCACATGATCTCATTCTTGGTCCTTCGCGGGAATAAACATCCCCAGATGGATCCAATGTTATGGCCCTAATTCCCCTTTTGAAATCCTTAAGGGCATATTTATAGAGTTAATTAACCAAACCCCATTTTTTAAGGTTAAGGAAATTGGGAAACATGCTAATGTGCTTACAATTCTGACCAATCGATTCATATCTTTGTGAGATCGACGCCTATGAGCGCACATCAAAATTATGGATGATAGAGTTTTAAATTTATTATAAATCCCTATGAGTATAAAGTATGGTTAAATTCTCATCCCTCTATCATTAGATGTGCGATAGTTTTCCAAGCGCTCCTCGTTGCATTCCAACTTGCATGGGAGTTAAGGGCAGAATCAAAACTCAATGAATTGTGACCATGGAAATAAATTTTATTGGATGACCCTCATTTCATATTGGGTCTATACATGCTTGATAGCTAACCCATTGCCCTGACTCGATATCATCGTAGCGTTCTAATCCTTGATCATCAATAGCTGTCAGGATCCTACTTGTGCAAAATTTAATCATTTGCCCATGCTCGATTAGCTGGGCCCATGTCCTTAAGCGATGCTCCAATAATCAGAGCATGATAAGTAGTCCATGCATTAATTAATTCCATAACCATGATTTAACATTAATGCTACCAACTTTACATGATTCATTCATTCTTTCTACCTTTTCTTCAGCATGTCGCTCCGAGGACGTGTTAATGGTAAAAGCTAACGTCTAAGCGGTTTCAAAGCACAAAATTCCCATCTATTGACTGGGTAGGTTATGCTTGCTTAGTCTGCTTCTCCCCACTAGTAATTTAGTCATGGTAATCAATAATGTTTGAGTCTACGAGTAAAGAACATCTAGTAAATGAGCTAGCTAGGGTTCAAGATACTAGAGTCTGTATTACCAATATCCTTAGCCTCAAAAGGAATTTGACTCATTCTACTACTGTATCAAATGAATATAAATTTCATTTGAACTCCATAATATTAGGCACCACCCTTCCTTATGTTCACTTTGATCCCAATTCTATTCAATTTCTTGCTAGGCATTATGACCTGGAATAACAGATCTTTTTCTTCCAGTCCCGTTGAAGAGTCTTCCTCAAATTAGAAGAAGAAATGATGGCCAAGATGTTAGCTATTCCTATTCAGGGAATTGAAATAACTACAAAAGGGTTAGACCAAGAATTCATTGACTAGGAAGAGGATCATAAACTGGAATTTATGAAAACCTTGATAGGGGATCCCCGTCTTGAGCTTAAATTGCAATTTACTATAGTGATGCAATCCTTGAAACCCTTCTTTCTAGCCCTCACATATCTCTTTTATGTTATTTTCGGACTAGCTGATGATGCCAAAATTGATGAGTCTATGTTTTTAGAGATACATCTCCTTACCCTCCACTCAGACCATCAGACAATAAATTTTCCGAAGAATCTGACTAGAGCACTTATAGTTGACCTATCTACTACCATCATGTTTAGCTCTTGTTGACATTGTACCTATTTAATTCACAATGTTCGCTTTCATTACCCTAACTATTTCCTTTCTACTCCGCTCCTCATGAGTATTAATGACATTGATAGTAAAGAGAAGAAAAATTATAAATGGTCTAACGTAATTTATCCTCAAGTTATTCCTCACTCTTATTCTCAATATATGGATTGTTTTCCTTATCCCTTGGATATTAAAATAATAGAAGCAGTGATAGATAGAATCTCAGAAGAACAAAGGAAAGTATTGAGACTTACTAAAGAGTAGAGTATAGGAAGTTGGTTTCTCTACTCTAATTTTACTGTGATTTATTTATAAAGTTTTGAAAAGAATCCCTTTAAAGTAGCCAGGTATGTCTCGCCTTTATTTTTTGGTTATGATGTCCTTAGGAAAAAACAATTGTAAATGAGTTAAATTTTGTTTCTAAAAAGAAAGGATCATTATTTAATTATTTTTATGCAATCTCACCTCTAATTGCCAAGAATAAAAATGCTATATATATCCTTGAAAATGAAATTTTGTCTTTTAGATCCATGCAGGGTAGTAGTTGGCATTATGATCCTTTGGGTATCATCTCAACATTGAAGAAACAGGTAGGGTTGTTAGCCTATTCTCATTAGAACATTCCTAAAGAAGGAAAGGTGGTGAATTTTTTGATGCATATGGATGATAGCGTAGAGACGGTGCCACTTGAACCTACAGAAATTAAGAAAAAAATTACATCACTCCCGACCATATTGAAAAACAGATGCATCTAGTCAATACAATCCTTGTTACTCTAACCACTATCATGAAGAGAAAAGAAGAATTTGTAGTTGTGTGAGACATTGCGACAGGTAAAAGAGAATATGACATTGAGATCGCGTATTTAAACAAGAGGTAGAGGATTTGAATAAATAGATTCAAGAAGTTATCAAGGATATAAGGCTAAAGGATTTAGGGGAACAATACCTTAATATTAAACATGTTTTTATTGAAGGGGAACAGGTAATAGAGATAGGTGCGCAGTTGGTTGTATTATCACAACAATCTTAGTTAGAAAATATTCCAACACTTAAAGGGGCATCTTCTATAGGTACACCCCCATTTATTCCTACCACTGAATTCAAAGAAAATATTTTGAACCTCGTGGTTGTTCAGCGAGAAATCAGGGAGAACCAACAGGTGCTGGGATATCAGACTTATTCCCTAGCTATTAACTTGGGGAATGTGTCTTATATGGACGTTATCTATCCTCATTGACATACATGTGAAATTGTGGCACAAATGTTGTTGGATGCAAATGTAGGAAACAATAAAATGCAGGCTATGTTTCAGAAGGTTTTCTATCATTGGCATGTGGCACATGTTGCCTTGAAAACAAAAACAAATTGGATAAAGGAATTAGAGGAGATGATAATCTAACAGTCTAGGAAGGTCTAAATACACTGGGCCTGTTGAGAGTTTTAATTGATGAATTAATCTTCCAATATTTATATGTCAATCCGGGCTCGTAAACATGAGTTGCACTGGACCTCTTGATTTAGTTTGTAGGTCAAAGCTTTAATGTTTCCTTTATAATTATCATCTAAGTAATGGAACACACAAATGCTCATAAACACATAATTTCAAAAAGGAGATCAATCCATCTTTCTACCACAAGCATAATCAATAATCAAATTCAACTTAAAGACTTGAAATCTCTATAAACTTAACCTATTATGTTCTTGGACTAGAATCTGGACTCAAGTGAAGACTTAATTCTTTACCACAGATTCTACTTTGACAAACTATGAAAGCAAATTCCTAGTTAAACAGACTCCACACGTCAACCCAACATTTTAAAGCTATATTCGGAAGTCAAAGCCTAATTTCTGGCTTTTACAATTTACACTTGAAAGAATTAAAAGATCTAATCTACTTGCAATGGTAATTAAATTTTAAACTAAGCAATCAATCTTGCACTCAACAATCGTTCTTTGATTCAAACCCTAGAATGAGAAATGCTTCACATTAATTCTACTGTCTTGACAACAAGTAAAAGATATTTATGTTAGGAACTACTCTGAATACTTTGCTTCATATACTTAACCAAGCAAACTTGATCTCTCACACTCAACTAATCTGCATACATATTACCTAATCTGTAATAACATTAGGAACAAGCTCAAATATCAAACCTCGATTCTATTTTCAAGAATGAAAAGCAAAATATGACAACTATGAATTTCTATAAGACACACAAAATTGTACTTGAGAGGCTATGCTATAGTTGCATTTAACATGAATCAAATCTCAAACTAAGCTCAAGAAAACCTACTTAAGACTTCAGCAAACCAACACTCTATCTTCTCAATGAAAGAGGTAAATCACACTACTAGTTGCAACCTTAGCTACTTATAAATGTAACAGGCACACATTGTACTAAGGTAATGCTAATAGAAATTACCTCAAGCTAGAAACTAAGATTTCAACCCACAATGCTAATGAAATTCACACTTAACTGTTCAATAAAATCACAACTAGCTGATCTATCTAATGCTCTGGAGTCTAATAAGGAAAATACACTTAAAAATCATATTGCAGATACTGTGAATGGAAACAAAATTAGCACACACAGTATCGAATGGCTTTGTGACAACTGATCAAAATCAAACTTAAATCAATTGTTCAAGAATGAATTTAAATCAAAATGTAGGAATTAACTAAAATGCACACAAATATTACCTACGCATATGATTACAAAAGCTGGATTCGGATTGTGGTGGGCCCTTACAGGGAAGAACTAAACTTCAATGCATTCAATTCAGAGAATCAATGAGTTCATAATTGATCTAAAATCGAATCAGTGACTCACCATGTTGAATCACAGAATTGGGCTTAATTACTGAATAACAAAGTTTACAATCTTTAGGTTTGATAGAAAAATGAAATGGAAATCATCCTCCCCCCCAACTCATTGCATTACATAAGCCTTGATAGGCATAGTTACATACATAAAATAACGAAAGAGTTATGTTCATGGCAAATGTTGAAACCAAACTAATATTGAGATGCTACGATTTGTTCATAATTAGCATTTTTCTTTACACAAGATAATCAACTCTAAATATTCCTATCTCTGGAAAAACTGTGTAATAACTCGAAAGTTGTCACCATAATAATCAACCAAAACCGTTCAACAAAAACCGTTCGAAAACAGACCCGAATTGACCTAACACGTTCACGTTCAACATGGTTAAATGTGTATTGGAATATTCCCCCAACCATAACTCTTCAAGAAGACGAATTTTGCCAAAGAGTTTTGGATTATATGAAACATGGTGCTATAAACAAACCCATGTGTCCAAATTTCAATATTCTTCCCCATTTGATCACAAAACTCATTTTTTCACCTACAACAATTTTGTACTCAACTACCTAGTAACTAGTTAAAATTGACTTGTGGAGACTTCCGGGAACAAAATTCTTCGACAAATGAACTTGGAGAAACCATAATTAGTAAATCACGACTAAATCATCTCTAATCATATAAAAGCTAATAAAACTAATGATAATCAACCACGAGGCATAGGGTGTGATTTGGCGATAAATGATGGAATTATGACGTGAAATGAGTATAGTGGTGTTGGAATTTAGGTTATAAATGGTGGTTTTATATGATGGAAAAATGGGCATATTCGAGGCCCAACATCACCCCATCCCTGAGGGTTTTCATGTCCTCATGCAAACAAATATCTTTCTCTTTCATAGGTTCTTATGGGACAACATGACTTGGATATTTGAAGGTATTGGTTCTTGTGGAGCAACACTTACTTGAATGTTTAGAGGTGTTGGTTCTTGTGGTGAAACACTCTTCATACATAATAGGTCACACTAATTTACTCAGCAATAAAAATTGAGGACAAGAAAGGGATGAGTGATGGAGATAGTGAATGGGTGATTGATACTCTGTCTTCGTAAGATCAATGTCTATAGGAGGTTTCCTTTATCATTTCATGGAAGTAATGACTTTATCCTAATGTTTCTCATCATGGAAGGAGGAGACACCATAGAGGTTTCTTTATCAATGCACCATAAGATTTTTTATTTTAACATGGTCTTGTAATCAGAGTATATGTAGAGTGAATGGAAGGATAATAAGAGGATGATGGTTTATGAAAGATGAAATTCATGGAATGAGAAGTGGTGAGTCATTAAGTTTCTTTAACCTTCTAATGAATTAGAGAATCATAAGACAAATTTACCACAAATTTTACCTTTATCATTGATGTGCCTAGTGCTGCAAGATGAAGTGGAGGGTGGAATGGCTAGAGCTAATGTGACCGCTGATCTGATCTATTGAAGAAGAGCTAGAGCTGCAATGGATGTCGGTTTGCATCTGCTGAAGGAAGATGAAGACCTAAAGGATGAACTGAAAAGATGAAGGATGAACGCTAGGTCCCCTTATTGCCCATGCCTCAGGAGTTTTATGTCCCCAAACAATTGAGGAAAGGTTGCTACAAATGATAATGGAAATGTTGATACAAAAACCCAAACTGCTGCAAATCTGTGTCGACATCTCAAAACCATATAGTCTTCAACCACCACACAACCATGTGAAATCTTGCTTCTGTGAATAAATGGTGTCAATCTCGAACATAAGCAAGAATCATTGTATTACCAACCATTGAGGAGATTGTTAATCAATGCGAGATATCCCACTTTTGGTGTTAAAGGGAATCAAGGCACCAGGTACATTCTACTAGCCATGACTAAATTTTTTGAAGTTGAATGGACTGCAAAATTCATCCACCAAGAAACATTGATGTATTTCCTTAGTAGAGGAAAAGGATACCTACCATTAAGGCATGGAGGCTCCTAGGTACCTTATCTAACCCTATCCTTGGTCCCAAATGATGTGCTGATGTCGATGGGACAAGGCTAGTTGGTAGGTGGGCCTTAAGGAATCCCACATCAACCAAATTGAGTACAAACGTAATGACTTGAAAGATTCATGATTTTAATAACTCATACAAATTTACAAACTTTATTGGGAACCTTTATTGGGAAACTTTATTGGGAACTTTGGTTTTCAAGCAAATTCCTTGTCTAGTTGTGCCAGACAAGTTGGTTTTCACAAAATGACTTATTTTCTTCTTTATAATTTCATTTATTTACTTACAATACTAACTTACTAATATACTAGAGAAAATATATCCTCCTTCAAGTGAAAGAGAACTTCTAATGAAGCCATGCACAGATCAGGTACAAAGATATAATCATGCCTAGATTTAACATATAAACTCTAGATGGTACATGATCATGAACAATCAGTAGCTTTGAAAGATATGATGCAAAGAGTATTTGAAGATGAGAGTGGTACTTTGACTAAATTGTAACCTGGAACCCATGCTTGATGTAATCCTGGTGGTATTGGCTCATTTCTTCATTTGGACCACTCTGAAAGTCCTCCTTGATTGTGCCAGGAAAACTTGAATAATTGGTCTCTAGAATGCATGCAAGGCTTGTTGTTTGACATGGTGAAATTTATTCAATCTCAGGTTTAGTCGGATGCTCCCCATCAGATTTGGTATATGATTCATTGAACTCTTTGGTAGATAGGCAAGAGGAATCAAGGGAGGCTTCCAAATCCTTTTCTGGAAATCAAGAGGCAGAAAATTTCTTGAATGTGGTGAATATGAACTCTTCATGAGAGGAAAATATCCTAGCTACTACTAGGATTTGAGAAAGTATTTTGAGGGACATTCATCAAGATCTCAGTCATTCTTGAATTTCTCCTGTTGGTTGATGATCCCTGTCTCGCAACATGGATTAGTACAAAAAAAGGGGGGTTTCTTACAACACCCCAAAAATGTTTTGTCATTCAAAGCTTGAATTAAAAACTACTAATTGCAAGAAAACCTGTAGTGGAAATGAATCTACCTTTACTGTCCCTAGTTTTACGTTTGCATAAAGAAAAAGGAAATAAAAACTCAAGAACAAGCAATAATCAGTCAGACTTTGGAGCAACACCAAAAAAGTGGATGTGTGGCTCTTAACACACGTCTTACCCTACGCTCTCTGCCCTCTAAGATGCCTGCAAGATCCTCAAACTTTGATAGTAGTTACCTAAATAAAAAATTAGAAATCCCCTGCAATGACGCCAAAAATGTTGAGAGTTTTAATTGATGAATTAATCCTCGAATATTTATATGTCAATCCGAGCTCGTAAACATGAGTTGCACTGTACTTATTGATTCAATTTGTAGGTTAGAAATTTTAATTTTTCCCTTATAATGATAAACTAAGTAATGGAACACACAAATGCTCATAAACACACAACTTCAAAAAGGAAATCAATCCATCTTGCTAACACAAGAGGAATCAATAATCAAATTCAACTTAAAGACTTGAAATCTCTATAAACTTAACCTATTCTATTCTTGGACTAGAATTTGGACTCAAGTGAAGGCCTAATTCTTTACCACAGATTCTACTCTGACAAACTATGAAAGAAAATTCCTAATTAAACAGACTCCACACATCAACCCAACAGTTTAAAGTTACATTCGAAATCCAAACCCTAACTTTTAGTTTTTACAATTTACGCTTGAAAAACATTAAAATATCTAATCTACTTGCAATGGTAATTCAATTTTAAACTAAGCAATCATTTTTTCACTCAATAAATGTTCTTTGATTCAAACCTTAGAATGAAAAAGGCTTCATGTTAATTCCACTGTCTTGACAACAAGTCAAAGATCTTTATGTTAGAAACTAATCTGAATACTTTGTCTCATTTACTAACCAAGAAAACTTGATCTCTCACACTCAAATAATCTGCATACATATTACTTAATCTGTAATAACCTTAGGAACAAGCTCAAATATCAAACCCTAATTCTATTTTCAAGAATGAAAATCAAAATAAGACAACTATGAATTTCTATAAGACACACAAAATTGTATTTGAGAGGCTATGCTATAGTTGCATTTAACATGAATCAAATCTCAAACTAAGCTCAAGCAAACCTACTTAAGACTTCAGCAAACCAACACTCTATCTTCTTAATGAAAGAGGTCAATCACACTACTGATTGCAACCTTAACTACCTCGAAATCTAACAAGAACACTTTGTACTAAGGCAATGCTAATAGAAATTACCTCAAGTTGGAAACTAAGATTTCAACCCACAATGCTAATGAAATTCACACTTAACTGTTCAATCAAATCACAACTAGTTGATCGATCTAATGCTCTAGAGTCTAATGAGGAAAAGACACTTCAAACTCAAATATAGAGACTGTGAATGGAAACAACATTAAAAAACACATTATCAAATTTCTTTGTCACAACTGATCAAAATCAAACTTAAATCAATTGTTCAAGAACGAATTTAAATCCAAATGCAGGAATTAACTAAAACTCACACAAATATTACCTGCACATATGATTACAAAAGTTGGATCCAGATTGCGGTGGGCCCTTGCCACACCCAGAGTCAGCTTGGAAGCTTACTTGAAATAACTGAACTTCAATGCATTCAATTCAGAGACTCAATTAGTTCATAATTGATCCAAAATCGAATCAGTGACTCGCCATGTTGAATCACAGAACTGAGCTTGATTATTGAATAACAGAGTTTACAATCTTCAGGTTTGATATAAAAATGAAATGGCAATCATCCTCCCCCAACTCATTACATTACATAAGCCTTTATAGGCATAGTTACATACATAAAATAGCAAAAGAGTTCTGTTCATGGCAATCGTTGAAACTAAACTAATATTGAGATCTTACGATCTCTTCACAATTAGCATTTTGCTTTACATAAGATAATCAACTCTAACTATTCCTATCTCTGGCATAACCATGCAATAATTTAGAAATTGTCATCATAAGAATAAACCAAAACAGTTCAGCAAAAACTGTTCAGAAACGGACCCGAATTGACCCAACACATTCACTTTCAACATGGTTAAATTTTCATTGGAATATTCCCCCAGCCATAACTCCTTCACGAAGATTAATTTTGCCCAAAAATTTCTGGGTTATAGGAAACATGGTGCTCTAAACAAAACTAGTGTCTCTGAATTTCAAGATTCTACACTATTGGGTCACAAAACAGATTTTTTCACCTACAACAATTTCGTACTCAACTACTAAGTAACTAATTAAAATTTACTTGTGGACACTCCCAGGAATAGAATGCTTCAACAAATGAACTTGGTGAAACCATCATTAGTAAATCATGACTAAATCATCTATAATAATAAAAAATCTAATAAAACTAATGATAATCAACCACAAGGCATAGGATGTGATTTGGCGATAAATTATGGAATTATGACGTGAAACGAGTATACTGGTGCCGGAATTTAGGTTATAAATGGTGGTTTTGTATGATGGAAAAATGGGCATATTCGAGGCCCAACAAGGCCCATCAAGAAGCTACTAGAAGACAAGGAAAAGGAGATAAAAGCATTGCAAGCTATTTTAAAAATTCCTAATCAAGACCCTCATGTTTTTATTTAGGCATTTGAAAGAAAGGAAGAGGTTGAAGCCCATCTCCAAGAGATGGAAATGGCCTTACATTTCAAGGAGGAAGAACACCAAGAAATCCTTAGCCAAATGGAATTGCTAAGAAGAGAGTCCCATAAAAAAGAAGAGGAGCATTTTAAGTTGTTAACATAATATAATTCCTCACTAGATCAAGCCCTTAATTCTTCTCAAATGTCCAAAACCAATGAGTCCGAGCTACTTAATGTTAAGATAACTCAGTTGATGAAAGACATGGAACTATCCCAATTCGAAAGGGAAAAAGCTGAGTATATAGCAGAAAATTTGGTCAATAAAAAAAACAAAGAAATTGAACAAATAGAAGCTGCAATAAAGGAATCACATGTTGAAATTAAGACCCTTCGGGAAGTGATTAAACTTACCCACACAGGTAAACATGTGTTGATTAAGGAAAAAGGGGAAATATGGAAATAAATCGGACAAAAGATCTCTATAGTCTAAGCTTATGTTGAGATCCTTTCAGATTGTGAAAAAGGTATTTTGAAATGTTCTAACTTGGAAGCAAAGAATACAACCTTGGCTCTTGATGAGGTATTCAAAGACATTAACACACTAATTAATCTTATCAATAATTTAGAGGATGATACCTTGAAAGAGATGGATTTTCCTGCCATAGATCTATTGGCATTATGATACAAGTGTTGTCCTTGCTGGCAACTCATTCATAGGTCAATTTAGTTTTGGTAAAAGGAAACTCACAGTACAACAGGTATATTTAGAGGTAACAGGGTAGTGATATAGAAGAACAGGAAGATGGAAATAAGGTCTATTGATCAGAATAAACAGGGCAAAGGAAAAGGCTGATGAAAATCAATTTAAGAAGTATATGCAAGTCCACTTAGTAAAAATAGTGTGTACACACAGAAAAAAAAGAGTGTATACATATACACACACTCCCACAGGGAGAAAATCACATACATGTTGAAAAACCAAGGTTTTGGTCCATGGTATTGACCCTAGGTATTTGGTACAAGGTATTGACCCTAGGTATTTGGTCAAAGGTATTGGTCCTAAGTAGTTTTGGTCCAAGATATTGACAAAGGGCCTAAAGCTATATAAGGAGGAGAAGATCATAAGGCCAGGTGTGCAAGTGTATGGGTTTCTAAGGAATACGTCTATCTGAAGTATATTTTATGTTGCAGGGGCTATGTTTGTGATTTGATCTGAAATACTTTGTGCACCTTCAATTCAATATTGGATTAGGATCATGAGACATGAAATGACTTATTATTGGATGATCTGATATTGATTGGGCTAGATCTGACTGTGTACACTTGGTTTATTCTTTAAATGTCATGATTTGGGTTTTTCTAAAGTTAAAAAGTGCATCAAAGTTATGAGTTGATATTTGCAGATAAGTACGCTGGTTTGTCTCTTCAAAAGTACGTGTACACATAGGTGATACTCTTCAAAATAGCGTATAGAAAAGAAAGGCTTATTTTTCAGATCTGACTCATCTATCTCATCAAATTCTATTCTTTTATTGTTGTCTGTCAATGAGGTCTTCTTAGATCTGAATGTAAAACTGAATGCATAAGGAGGTTGGTATTTGATTGATTGATTGTATAAGTGAGAAGAAGTGATCTCTGTTGTTGCCTGTGTAAAGCTCTATAAGTTGACAATAGATTTTCAGTATATTGCTGGTTGGTATAGACTTGATTCCAAAGTTTATGTTTGCAGTAGTTTTGAAGGTATACACAGGTTTGATTAATGGAAGTAGTGTATACATGTAGTTTGGGTTCACCCAAGTAGTGTATATAGTCTAATGCATGATCTATGAGGCTATAGTTGGTTTGAATGATGATGCGGGTTTTTGGGTTCAGAATAGTGTTCTGATATCAATGATCTGATTGTTTAGATCAACCGAACGTTGGTTGATGTAGTTTAAGTTTAAAAGTTTTTTATGGGTCGAGTATGAAAATTTGATGAAACGAGGCCTTCATGTGTATTGTTATGTACCAGAAACATCCGTCTGAAAATTTATGAAACATGGTCCCTAGAAAAAGAAAGAAGGTCGTGGTCTTCTGTAGGCCGGCGCCTACGTACTACTAATCGCATTGGCTAGTACAAGAGCTAGGGGGTTGCAGCTCCCTTCTAGTAGAAGCTAGAAAATGAGAGAAGGTTGTAGCCTTCTGTAGGTGGGCACCTGCATACTAGTATGAGTCTGCACCAGTACAAGACTGTAAACATATTTTCTTATTATTAAAAGAAGCCAGAGACGATAGCAATAGGTGGTTTTCACCCACATTGGGTTTCCACCTTAAATCTTGGTGTTCATGTGTGTTGCTTATGTGTGATGCTTTATTATGTTTTTATTGCACTGTCTAATAAGTCACTGATGCACTGGTTTAAGATCAACACATGATATATAGTCTAAATCACAAGTTCTTTAGATATATGTTGGTTTCTCTAATCATAGTTGCATGTACATGACAATTTAGTTAACTGAAGTAGCGTATATAAATCTGTTTTGGAAGTAAAATTATTGATCTGATAATATTGATTCACCCCTCCTCTCAGTATTATTTCCAACAATTGGTATCAGAGCATGTCCTTTAGAAGACGCTTGATCACTTGAAGGTAGAGCTTTCAAGATGAATAATCACGAAGGCATGGGATCCATTAGACCACCAATATTCAATGAGAGAAACTTAGTATATTGGAAAATAAGAACCATTGCCTATCTACAATCTCTTGGAACCGATGTTCGAGAAATTGTGTGATCCAGGTGGCTCCAGAGATGCACATGACAAAGAGGACTTAAGAAGATCAAAATTCATAATTTTTGAATTATGCTCGAACCATTACCAGAGCATAGATCTTGTCATCCTAATCGCGGTGGTGCGAACGGTTGGTCAATCAGAGTCCGTATGCAAAAGTTAGAAGTAGTCAAAGTTGGGCTAACTTTTTGATGACTAGGAAGGATTAAGAAGGCCACAATTTGTACTTTTTCTAGCCACCAGATTCCAGCCAACCTGGGCCAGATTGCAGGTGAAATTTTGGGGTCATTAAAATCACTCCTACGGCTAAAATTCGAATTTCTTAAAAATAACATTTGTTTGTTATAAAAACAAAATATATATATATAAATAAAGGAGGTGGGGGCCATGAACCCCACCACCCCCATCCACCATTGTTCACCATATTAAGG
Source organism: Pinus tabuliformis (assembly GCA_031772625.1). Lineage (NCBI taxonomy): Eukaryota > Viridiplantae > Streptophyta > Pinopsida > Pinales > Pinaceae > Pinus > Pinus tabuliformis. Next base: position 313,378,880 of record CM062805.1, on the reverse strand, counting down.
TGAGGCCAGTGGGAGTTGAACCCACCCGGCCACTTTGGTCGGCCCACCAGATGGCCTCATAACCAAAAACCATAACCATATAATATGAACCCATAAATGGACCATGTATAACCCCCAAACTAATGTGCATTAAATGTGAGCGATCCACGGGAACCAGCGGTAGGGAAAAAGGGGCGCGGGCCACTGAAATAATGGACCCACCACCCCATAGTTAAACATAAAAGAATTCGCATTTAAAAATGGGAGGGGCGGGGTTTGACCACCCGACCCCTCCTCAACGAAATTTTTATTTAGCCAATATGCCAACGACCCTCATTGGATTATCTGCCCACTTGGAAATATATCAACCTTTTTGCACAGTGCACCAGGGGCATGGAGGAACCAGGAGTGGGTACAGATTTTGAGACAGAGGAGGCAAAATCTTGACATGCAGTTCGAGGCAGCATTTTGCAGGAGGGGTGAAAATTCACTTTGTCAAATGTTGACAAATTTAACATGGTTTCAACACTTCTAGACGCCACGAATGCAATGGAAATGTCTATTTCTCCATCAAATTTCTAAATTTTTCAGCCATTTTTCAGTATGCAGGTGGAACCATGATCACTGCAAAAATAGGGTGCGGAACCATGATCCTTGCAATTTTCCTGAGGAGGTAATTTTTCTCCATGTTGGAATATAGTCAAGTTTATAGTCATTTTTCATGGCTTTCCGTAGGGATCACAATGGCGAGGTTAGATTCACCTTTAGAGTTGCATATTTCTAGTCCACCCATGAAGCAGAATGTTCAAGGAATCTAGGGGGAATCTAAAAGATTCCTTGAGCCCTAGATTCTCAACTTCTCAGAATTGAAAAATTGGATAGTCGATTTTCCACTATTCGATGCCACAAATTTGATGGTGTGTTAAGATTTCTCATTTTCTCATCCTATGATTCAGCCACTTTTCTAAGTGGAATGCAGGTGTCAACATCCATGTGCGAGCAGTCATGCGATTGATGCCATCAGATCGATGGTCCAAACAACTTCAGTAGTTTGACATCCGCTTCGTCTAATGGCCCTTGGTAGTGAGGTATATGCAGTGTTCATGTACTTATTCTTTATGCATTGTGCTGCACAGGTCCCTGCTTGATGTTTTATGTGGGATCTTGTTTCCTACTCATTTTTATGATTCCTGCTTGATGTGGCACGGAATCTCATATGTAATGTACTTGTTGTCATGATTCATCATGTTGTGTTTTGATATCCCTTTGTTGTACGTTGATGGGATACTCATGTTATCGTCATGCATGTTTGCATTGAGATCCCTTTTATGCCATGTTGGCAGGATGCTTATCATGCATGAGTTTTGTGTCATATTGAGAGAAGTCTTTTGACTTAGAGTTCCTGTAGTGGAACATCTCTTAGAGCCACTCCTGTGTGAGGGAATTTTCCTTGCATGATCGCGACATCATCTCTTGTGTACATCATAACTGTCGACAAAAGTTAATGCAGCGACCTACACCATCTTGACACTAAGGCTTGGAGACGTAGTCCCTCCTGGATGAACTTCATTATCAACGATTATGTTTTCATGTGTTGATGATTTTATTTTTCCTCTTCTTTATAGCATGTAGATGTATTCATTTGTGTTCTTTTAAAAATTCAATTTAACACATCAAAAAAGTAAAAGGTCTTGGAAGGGTCCTTCGCCACACCTGAACTTGGATCAACTGGTATCAGAGCAGTCTTTGCATTGATGTGAATTGCAGCGTGAATAATGGAACGTGTAGCAACAGAGGATGAAAAAGTGATGTACAAGACCATGCTCAACATTTCAAAAAGAGTGGAAATAATTTATGAAACTCTACAGAAAGATACAGAGGAAAAGGAGCGATTGCAGCTTCAGTTGTAAGCCAGGGAAGAGGCCCTGGAAGAACTGAAGCAAAAGAAACATAATCCTCAAACAGAGAATGTTGAATTGAAGATGAATCTACATGAAAAGAAAGAGGAAAAACAAAGTTTGCTACAATAGCTTCAAGTGAAGGACGAGGTCTTGGAAAAGCTTCAGCCTGACCCATGTGAAGTGTTAGAGTCGGTCTGGTCAGCCCTTCGTCAGAGATCAATACTCTTTGTGCATTTCAATTTTAGGTGTGCCGCTCCATTCACTCAGCTGCATTTTGCTAGGGACATGCCATGATCTGACGGAGAAAGTCATGCTAGTCATTTTCCCTCATGTATGGCCCCTATTGGGTCAGGTCTTGGTCCATAATCACTGAAATTCATGATAGTTAAGGTTTGGTCATATTACAGGAAAAAGTCATCTTTTATATTTGGGTTTAGGAAATCATCAATGTGGTCTTTGAAAAACATGTCCAGAACAAGCCATGCAGGCCAGAGGGAGACCTTATACAGCTATGGTTCTGAAAGCTTCATCATCACCTGAAGAGACATCGACTCTTCTTCAAAACATTGTTTTGAAGAAAAGTCAAACAAGGTCAACTATGACAAAATTTTCCAAAAAATAGCCAGTTGACTTTTTTAGATGCAGTCATGGTTTCCATGGCCAAATGCCCAGTCACACAATCCCCGCAAAGAAATGCTGAAAATTTCATTATTTGAGCCAAAATTTCAAAGGAAAAATGAAAATTAGGGTGTTTTAAAGTCAATGAAAAAAGTGCAAAACACAAACATTAGAAAGTGGGTTTTCAAAGAAGAAAAAATCAAACCCATCTCTCCCAAGCCTATATATACTTGTTGTGGCCCAAAGCAAAGCCATTTGTGCTCTTGTAAGCTTGGGAGAGACATTGCTAAGGTAAGAGAGCGAGTTTTGAGGAATTCGAGTGAGTGAGAGACGATTTCAAGGAGCGCGACGCATACACCAGGGAGCGCGACACACACAGAGGGTGCGGCACACTGACAACTAGCCCGCAGTGGAAAGTTTGCAAGGGCGCGACGCACACCAAGCATGCGGCGTACTGGGCTTAGGGCGCAACACACATAGCCAGGGGCATAAAAACAGTGCAAATCATTCCAAATCTCGGTGAAGGCTAGCAAATCAAGAGGTAGGCCCTGTTGACACCTCTCCTCTCTCAAATTTGTCAATAATTTGGTGTGCATAATATATTTAAATGGTACCCCAAAAGCACAAGATTGACCATGAAAAAATCATCAAGAAAAATGAGAAATGGGGTTGCAAAAATGTGATGATAAGCACCAAGGTTCTGCTCCCCTCCCCTTGTCCCCTCACTCCTCATCGTTCCCGCCTCCATTCCATCATGTTTCCTAAAGAAACCACCCTAAAACCACCCTAAAACCCTCTCCCCTATTTTTCAAGCAAGTCTGGGCAACTTTTACAGTGCGCAGCACACACACGAGGTGGCGTGGCGCACTCAGGGTGCGCGGCGCACAGGGAGCCCGGACACAGTGCAAAATCTCCACTGGCGTGGCGCATACCTAGCGCGTGGCGCACTGGGCAGAGCGCTCATTGCACAGACTTATAAGCCCAAAAATGTACTAAGTCGCCCAAAATTTTTGTGAATAACCCTCAAGGTTGGAGAGGTATCCCAACTACCTTCACCATTGGCATTTAAAACTTGAAGAGGAATGCGATTTCGATGACCATGAATTAAATGTAATTTTTTTTTAAAAGTAAAGCAAAGATGACACAAAGAAGGTCAAGAAGCTAGGGTTTTGCTACAGTGACATTATTGCTAAAGTATGCTCCTACCCTACCTCTATCAGCTAATTCCCCTGTAGCAGTTTCCCCTAATAATCACCCTAGCTCCACTGTAATCATATCCATTCATTCGCTTTATTCCTATGGCTCAAAATACCCAAACCCTACCCCATCAAACACCATACCCGAAACGCTCCCAAATCCCTAATAAACTTCTCCTTTTAAACCCCTATTCCCCTTTTCATCATTCCCCTCCTAACACTCCTTGTTTTATTGCCCCCTTGGTGACAGATTTTCAGAGCATCTATCAGTTTCATTGGATTTAGAGGGCAGCATAAAACTCAGGGTAAAAACAGTAGTAATGGCATCAGAAAATTCATCAAAGTATGAGGAGGGGACCCACAGTGACACATCTTCAGGAGAGAGGGCCCATAGGAGACATCACCAGAGCGGCAAACATCTTAGAGATGAGCAAAACACCCTCACTGAGCTGCAGGCATGCCCGCTTGCCATGAATTGTTTCCAGCGCTTGGCATGTTATGAATTTTGTCAAAGGGTGGAAAATGTTAGAGTCCATCATGAGTTGGCCCGCCTTTTTGCACTTCATCTACAGGGAGGTCAATCTGTCCTAGCTGGGGTCACTTTCACATTGACACCGGAAACCATATCAGTGGCAACAGGAATACCAAACATTGGGGAACAGTGGCATAAGAAAAAGAAGGTGGAGAGGCATCATTATGAGCCTTACATCAAGAACAGCTGCTTGAGCTAGCTCACCAGAGTTTTTCCATTCAGATTTTTGAGAGATGAGTATGCCCCACTCATGAGATTGATCATGAAGTATTTCAGTTGGGAGGGGAGGTTTTCACGCCTTTATGCATATCACATCAGGTTGCTCATGCACTTCACCTGGGTGTGGATGATGGGCCTCCCATTTTTCATTTGCAACAACATTGAAAAGATTGAAAACTTCATGCAGTGCAAGACCCCTCGACAACAACTAAACAATGTCTATCATTTTGCTCTCATCCAGATTTTGGTGGACCATCAATTGGGATTGTGGGGTATTGCTTGGGAGGACTTCATCTCCCGTGATTTCTTTAGCGCTCCACCAGTGGTATCAGAGGCAGAGCATGAGGTGGGGGGTCCTTCACAATAGTTTGAGCGCCATGAGACTGCCACCATGCCAGTATACATCACATACCAGAAGGGCAGTAGACCGTTGTTCGTAGCAGCAAAGCAAGTGTTATCTCCACCCGAGGTGGAAGGGGCCTCGCTTCTGACATCAGCACCACAGGAGCAGGGTAAGGGCAAGGAGCCAGTGCAGGAGGAAGGGCCATCAGGTGGGCAAGAGACCGATTTTGTTCTCGTCCAGGATGATGAGACAGATGCAGAACCTACGAATGCTGAGCTGGGAGAGATCATTCAGGAGCAACAATCAGTGATTGAGAACTTATCCCTACACTTGGAACGGGCCAAGTCGAATGTGCAATATCTAGAGCAGAGGAACAAGCAACTGGAGGATCGGCTAGCTGAGATAGAGTTGCAAATGATCAAGGAAAACCGGTGACACATCCTCGCAGCACAAGGCAGACCTATGAAGCAAAGAGACGAGGACCGAGAGTATGTGTTAGAGAAAGTGAACATTCACTTGGAGCAGTGGTTGGATAAGGCTAACAGGGAGAAAGACATGCTGAGGTTCATGACTCATCACTACCAGGCCTGAAACATGAGCTCCAAAGCAAGAATCAGGAGCCCAAAGGCGAAACTGAGCAAAGCAACAAAAGAGGCAAAGGAGGAAAAGGAGCAAGATGAGTTTCGAATCTTGGCTGAGGCTTCCTTGGCACAGCATAGCACTTGATAGAGAACTTCCAGCCCAAATTTCAAAAACTTTGGGCAAATTTTGGTTACAGGCAAATTTTTTGGACAAAAAACAGGAAATTCCTCCCTGTGCGCCGCACCACTGCCGCGACGCTAACATTCTAGGGCTCTAATCGAGGAACGGCTTGCATATTTGGATTCAACATCGAAAATTATGACTACTAGTGTCCGGGCAAGAAATTTTGACAAGATCTGGTTCTCCTAAAGGTCATAAAACACACAAAAATGGCCTCTCTGCCACTTTTTCGACACAGAATGCAGTCTTGGGAGAATGAAGATTTGGGGGTGCAAATGAGCACCAAATTGGGAAATTCCAGTGGGGTTAGAAATTAGACAGGACATGCTTTCCAACAAGCTCACTTGGGAACATTTTGGACACCTACAAGTGCCCCAAAACAGGCTCCAAAGTGGCGCGACACACAGAGAATTTGGCGCGACGCACAGAGGAAAAAACTGCCAATTTGCTCCCGTTTCGCGAAATTTCGGGTCGCGACTTCTCCAAGTGGGCCCGGTCATCTACACTTCGGTTTTTTGGCACCAAAGGTGGCATTTAAAGAGTTTTATCTCCATATGGGCATCTATCCAAGTGGCAAAAGAATGCAAAGGGTCACCCCAGCCAAATGTCATGCTTGAGAGCACTGCACCTGTAGCTGATGGTTGGCTCTCCATCTCCATTTCGAAATGATTTGAGTAACTTCCCAACCCTTGGGCATTCTATCTCTTCCTCACACATTCTATATATTGTATGCAATTTATTTGCAAAGGGTTGGCTGGCTTGTAACTTCTGGGAGACTATGGGAAAGAAACTCTGTTTCTGCACTGTGTATTTTTGACAGAGAATTAATGAAAGGCAGCGACTTTGTTTCATGAGATTCTTGCGGTTGTGAGTGTAGAAAATGTGTTCTTATGTTCCATATCTATCTTGTTATGTTTCATAATTCAATTCACGTTTCATTTTAATGAAATTTTCTAAGTGAGATTAGGTAGAATTCAATTTATATTGCTTTGCCTGTGGGAAAATTTCATGTGCAGTGTTATTCTTCTGTTGAAAAGGATTCATGCGACGATGCCCTTTTCACTTTCTTCAGCAATCTTTCCATTCCGCATTACCTTAAACTGAAATTGCTGCTCTTTCTGCCTACCTTGTCTCATGAAATAATCTATGCCTTCATATTCAATTCTCTGTTCTTTGTTGAGTGCCAGTCCCATATACATCCCAGAAGCTCGGTCATTCATAAAATTGTTTTCAAAATCCATTTTCACTTACTAGCCTAAGGTAAATATTGCATTGTAAGTCATCTCAGACCATTTTTTTTATCCATTCACTGAGCGTGACTCGGAGAGAGCCCTCTCCTGCTCTGGTAGGGCTAGCTACCAGACTAAGCGTGGTTTGTGGTTACCCTAATTTTTGCCTTCCTTCAGCCTGAGGCAGATTTAGGTGCTAACATAGTGGCGACTCTACTGGGGAACAAGTTGAAAATCAAATCCCCTTGTTTCATAAGATTTCTAGGCTTCCAGATGATGAGCTTAGGATTGGAAAGGCTGAGTAAGTTGGTTGTGTCCCGTAATTTCTCCCAATAGCACGTTGGCTTCGAGATGATATACCAGAGTGAATCTAGACCCGAAACCTCCTCATATTGATGAAAACCCCAATTTGATCCCAAGAATCCTTTGTCAAGAAAGCATCGTAACTCCCGTGTTCAAATCCCATTCATGTCCCGATATTTTTGAGTATCTTGAAGAGCTTGAGTTTGACGAACGATTTGAGATATCACTATTTGAATCTAAATCCGAAAGGGCTGTCGATTATACCGTCCCCAGTCTACAATTTCTTGTAGACCTTGAAACAGAAAGAGCCAATAGACTAATTGATAATTACATTGCAACACAGCCCCAAACTCCAAGTGCAAGCCCCTTGCAAACTGTGCACACTCCTCCAACACCTCCAAGGCCAAATCCACCAAGAATGATGGCTGCCCGTTTCGCACCCCTTGTTCTGCCCCAAGTCCTAGATGACATGCCAAATGATTATCAAAGTAAAATCTCATTTTTTGATGGCACTCCTAACAGCATTACTGCTCAGCAACATGTGGACAAAATGGCAGACTTCTATGAACTTCATGAGATCGATGCGGAGAACGTGGCAATGAGGCTCTTTGTACAAACTTTTGCAGGTGATGTGAGGAAATGGTTCAAAGGTTTGATAGATGCAAGTATCACTACCTTGGCTGAGCTACAAAGACAATTTTTGAACCGGTGGGAAGTGAAAAAGAATCCCCTTCAAATTCTGGCCGAATACGAGCAAATCAAACGGAATGCCGGTGAGTCGGTCCAAGATTATTGTGTTAGATTTAATGCAGTCTACAATAAAATTCCAGACCATCTAAAGCCACCTGTGGGACTAGCGATGATGAAGTTTCCAGATGGTTTTGATGCTGACATGGCGTACCAATTAAGAGAGAGAGAACCGACTACAATGGAAGACATGCAAAAAATTGTGGTTAGCGTTGAGGCTAATCTGTTGTCCAAAAGAGCTAGAGTGAAAGCAGAGAAGAAAACCACGGTGAAAGAAGAATCTTCTTCAATGGATCAGCTTCTCAAAAAGGTAGAGCAGATGCTTGAAAGAGTAAAACTTGATAAGCCAGAGCCACAAGTTAGGAATCCTAACTTTCGTGGCCAACAACAGCCACAATATAGAATAAGACAAAGAGATCAACGAACTCAAGAGCAGACAGCACAACAGCCGGTACAAACACCTTTGCAGCAGAATTTTGTGCATGGACCAGAGTCAGATGAGGATGGGAATGTAATAGGCGAGGAAAACCATCTCTTTACTCCAGATGAGCTGCCTACTTACATCACCGAAGAGGAAGAATGTGCAGTAAATTCAGCTACACACCAAGACACTGATTTTATTCTAGCTAGCGACACCATGTTGGAGGAAGAATCAGAAGAATATCAAAGGGGGTATATGAATGCTTTGTCTGCACAACAGCAGTGATATTCCCTTAGAAACAGAGATGTACCGGCCAAACCAATTCAGAAAAAGAAGGAGGGTGAAACAACAAAGAATGATCCATCAGCTACACAAAGAAAGGGAAAGGAGGCGGTTGGTCCTGAGAGCAGCAAATCAAAATCAGCAGAACAATCACAGCAACCAGCCACATCAAAAGAAAAGGAAAGGAAAGAGATCCCAATCAAAGAGGTAGAAAAAACTCCCGCTTTCAGCCTAGAGAATGAGATTTCTAAGCTAAAAGTATCCATCCCTTTGACTGAAATCATGAAGAACAGCAGTTATAGAGGACAGATTTCTAAAATGTTGAATTTGGACCCAATGTCCGACATGGTAAATGTAGAAGATGATCAGCCTGAAATGATTTTTGGGCCAACAACGAATGGTGAGTCTCCCGATAGCGATGTGCCACCCTTCTATATCAGTTTACGATTGCATGATTTTGTGTTACACAACGCCATGTTCGATTCCAGAGCTTCTCACAATCTCATGCCCAAGGCTATCATGGATAAGCTTGGTCTGGACATCACCCGACAATATCATGATCTATATTCATTCGATTCCAGCAGAGTAAGATGTATAGGACTCATCAAAGACTTGGTTGTGAGTTTGGATCAGCTTCCTATGAAAAATGTTCTGATGGATGTGGTGCTAGCAGATATTCCTCCAAGGTTTGGCATGCTTCTTTCTAGGTCTTGGGTAGCGAAATTGAAAGGGATACTACAGATGGATTTCTCCTATGCAACAATCCTGGTGTTTGGACAAATTAGGAAGTTATACCGGGAACAAAAGATGAAATATATGATCACAAGCAAGGAGAAACCGATAAATCATCCTATTAACTATGTACATACAGATTTAAAGTATTTTGTTTTGTTTTCTGATAGTTTAAATGAGATAGATAGTTAGATAGTAGAAGCAAATGGCATTCCGGAAATAGCAGAAAATTTCAGAGAAATCTTGAAGAAAGAAGGACAAGAAAAGCAGCAAAATATTGGGCAATCAACTGAAAAGCAGACAAGGCACGGCAAACAGATTTTCAGCACTTGCAAGAAGATGAAGAAGGCTTGTGGACCATGGATTTTGATGGAGCAGTAGGGAATGATGGCGTTGGTATTGGTATTTGGGTACGCAGTCCTTTCTCCGCCCCAAACAAAGTGCCTAGTAGCGTGAGAGTTTGCTCTTACAAGCTAGCCTTTGAATGTTCAAATAATGAAGCCGAGTATGAAGCTCTGATTGCTGGCTTGAAGATTCTTAGAAAGCTGAATGCAAAGAGGATTTCAGTATATGGCGACTCCGAGTTGGTGATAAAACAGGTCAGAGGTGAGTATCAAGAAAAACATCCTAGGATGCGAGCCTATTGTAATGCAGTTTTGGACATCTTGAAGCTATTTTCCGAATACACCTTGACATGTGTGCCACGAATACAAAATAGTATCACTGATGCTCTTGCCAGGGCAGCGAGCAGCTTGAAGATCCCCATGAACTCTAGCAATAAATTGGAAATCCATGTCAAGCATCGTCCAACCATTCTAGACAATCAGCGACATTTGCAAGTGTTCCAAGATGATGAGGAGATTAAGGATTTTCTGCTCAACAAAGGCAAGTTCAAAGAAACCTCAATCGATGTGGAAAATGATGAGGACAAAGGGAATGGTATAGATGAAGTGCAAATAAATCAAATGGACGTATTACAGCTGAAGAATAACATCATTCATAAAGGCTTGATACCTCTAGAAGAAATTTTTGATCAGGATGATGTAGCCCACAAGCCAACATTGCAGCTGACTGAGAAGGGTGTAGAAGAGGTCAACATCGGTACAGCTACCAATCCAAAGTTGGTAAAATTTTCCAAAGCATTACCACCAAAGATCAAGGAAAAATATATCAGTTTGATGGCTTCATTTGCATATGTATTTGCTTGGGATTATTCTGATTTAAAGACCTATGATACAAATATCATTCAGCACACAATACCTATCAAGCCCAATCAAAAACCATTTAGACAAAAGCTGAGAAGGATAAATCCAAAGCTGCTGCCATCTATCAAAAAGGAGGTAAATAGGTTGTACAAGTCAGGTATCATTGTGCCTATCAGATTTTCAGATTGGATATCTAACTTAGTACCTGTACGCAAGAAGACCGGTGAGATCTGCCTATGCATCGATTTCAGAAATCTAAATAAGGTCGTATTGAAGGACAACTATCCGCTGCCAAAGATGGACCATATACTTCAGCGAGTAGTGGGGGCATCTCGTATGTCGCTGCTTGATGGTTATTCCGGATATAACCAAATTTCCATCCATGAAGATGATAGAGACAATACAACATTCACCACTCCATGGGGAACCTTTCACTATGCCAAAATGCCATTCGGTTTAAAGAATGCAGGTGCCACATTTCAGCGGGCAATGGAATTGGCATTTGCGAATGAGAAGGATGTGTTTTTGGTGGTGTACTTGGATGATTTGACGGTGTTTTCAAAGTCTGATGAAGAACACATGCATCACCTAAAAATTGTCTTTCAAAAATGCAGGAAATATGGTCTATCGCTGAATCCTAAGAAGAGCTTGTTCACCATGGAGGAAGGAAAATTACTTGGGCACATCATTTCAAAGGTGGCATTCGTATACACCCAGCCCGTGTGCAAGCAATACAGTAAATCGATCTACCTAGGAACAAAAAGGAGATACAATCGTTCAATGGTAAGATGAATTTTCTGCGTCATTTTGTGCCTAATCTTGCAGAACACTTGAGAGAAATGACCAACATGCTCGAGAAGGACAGCAAAGTGAAATGGACAGAGGAGGCTGTAAAATCTTTCAACTTGATCAAATTGGCCCTTTCTTCAGCTCTAGTTCTAGTTAGCTCAGACTACACTCAAGATTTCATATTGTTTTCATTTGCGTCTGAGCACACTATGGCAGCGGTATTATTGCAGAAGAGGGATGATCATGAAAGACCCATTGCATTCTTCAGCAGGGCTATGAGGGATGCAGCTTTGAAGTACAACATCATTGAGAAGCAAGCCCTGGAATTGGTGAAAGCATTAAAGGATTTCCAGGGGTATATCCTACATTCTCGCATTCTGGCCTATGTTCCTAATAATGTTGTGAAAGATGTTTTAGTGCAGACCGATTCGGAAGGGAGAAGAGGCAAATGGATCGCAGCCTTGCTAGAATACGATGTGGAGATAAAGCCTACAAAGCTGGTCAAAGGACAGGGTTTGGCGAAGCTAATGGCTGAATCAAATTTGCATGCATTGGACATAAATCTGATCGCTACCATGTCCGATGAGAATGAGGAAGGAACGTCAATTCAGGTATCTGAAATGTTTGCTTTGTCCCCATGGTATTCTGATATAATATATGTGCTGAAAATTCTATCACCACCGCCTGGCATGACTAGAAACAAAGCGAGAACACTCAAATTGAAAGCTGCCAAGTTTTGTATTTTGAATTCCGCACTATATTGGAAAGATCCCGGTGGCATTTTGTTAAATTGTCTGGTGGAAGAGGAGGCAAAGAAAGTCATGGAGGATTTCCACGGAGGAGAGTGTGGAGGTCATCTTTTTTGGAAGTCAACAGTGAACAAAATTTTGAGAGCAAGGTACTACTGGCATACTTTGTTTGCTGATGTACATAAGATTGTCAAACGCTGTCATAAGTGTCAAATTTTCGAAGGAAAATAGAAATTACAGCCTTTACCACTTAAGCCTATTGAAGTGAGCGCTCCATTCCAGCAATGGGGGTTGGATTTCATTGGGGAAATTCATCCCGCCTCTTCCGGACAGCATAGGTGGATCCTTACAACGAATAATTATTTCACAAAATGGATTGAGGCAGCCCCTACTAGACAAGCGACAGACATGGTAATCATTTCATTTCTCGAAAATAACATCTTGTCTTGCTTTGGTTGTCCAAACAAATTAATCACTGATAATGCAGCAACTTTCAAATCGAAAAGGATGGTAGAATTTTGTCATAAATATCATATAGTTTTGGGTCATTCAACTGCCTATCATCCGCAAGGCAATGGACTGGTGGAATCTTCGAATAAATCTTTGTTCAACAAAATTAAGAAGCTACTGGAAATAAATAAGAAGAGCTGGAATAAGAGGTTGGTCCATGCGCTTTGGGCAGATCGGATCAGTCAGAAAAAGTCTATTGGTATGTCACCATTTGATCTAGTTTATGGAGTGGACACAGTATTTCCCGCTTCTCCTACTGCCCCGGTGGTCAAACTTCTTCAAGAAGCCGGCAGTGAGGAAGATCCCATGCAGAGAAGGCTGAATCAAATGATCCACTTGCAGCAAACAAGAGAAGAAGTTTTCAAAAACACATCCAAGTTGCAGGAAAAGATAAAGAAAATCTATGACTGAAAAGCAAAAGCGGATAAATTTCAGTTGGATGATGTGGTGCTGAAGTGGGATGCAAGGAATGAGGAGAAAGGCAAGCACGGAAAGTTCGAAAATCTGTGGAAAGGTCCTTTCAAGATCACAGCATATAGGGGTCAGAATGGCTTTCTTCTGAAGGAAATGAACGGGGAAGACTGTCCTGGAGGGCCGATCAATGGTCGGCTACTCAAGCGGTATCATTGTTGATCTACTAACGCTGCTTCCACTGCCATTGTAAATACCATTTTTATTTCAGTTTGGTTTCAGTCTGTAAAGTCAGTTTTGGAGTTATTTCAAGGTCAAGTTTGAGTCAATTTCTTGGTTATTCCAGTTGTATAAATAAGTCAGAGTCCTGTGCTGTTTATTAAAATGATGACACCATAGCCCAATGGACTATTGGAAATAATACTGAGAGGGGCGGGGGGTGAATCAGTATTATCTAATTCTTTTAATAAATCTTCCTTATTTGTTATTTGAATTATTTTTGCATGTCAGTATCATAAAATAATGAGCATGAACAAAGAAAAACAGATAGTCACACCAAAGAACACAAGATGTAAGGTGGAAACCCAATGTGGGTGAAAACCACCTGCTGCAATATGTCTCTATCTTCTTTCAACTTAGAAACTTCTTTTACAATGGTTTTGTACTGGTGCAGTCCTTTACCAGTACGCAGGCTGCAACCTGCAGAGAGCTACAACTCTCTCTCTCTCATTTTCCAGTCTCTCCTGGAAGGGAGCTACAACCCCCTACTTCTTTTCATAAAGCATCAAATGATCATCAAGTACATAAAAGTTACAGTCCACTACATTTATCAGATCAGCAATAACAGAACTAACCCAGAACACCTTATCAATAGAAAATTTCAGTCAACAGAACATTTTAATACAGATACGCAGTTTTCCCTTCTGTGGCCTGCGTCGCGACGCAGTTCACCTTCTGCCGAACTGCGTGCCCACGCACTGTACCTTGAACCGCGCTGCGTATTATTCCTGCAGGGACGCACCCCAAAATACTATCGCACCGCGTACGGACGCACCTGGAAATACTATCGCGCCGCGTACTTTTACTGCACGGACGCACCTGAACCTTAGTCGCTCTGCGTACCCACGCAGGTCTCCTTCTTCTGCTCTGCGTACCGATGCAGGTCTCCTGTTTCTGCTCTGCGTACCGACGCAGGTCTCCTGTTTCTGCTCTGCGTCCCCACGCAAATCTCCTGTTTCTGCACTGCGTACCCACGCAGCTCTTCTGTTAAACACCTGCGTCCTTCTGATTAGGGCCGAATAGGCAGTCCACTAGAGTGGCACAGTTGCTCAGATCTAATCATGCGCTCGAGAGATCACCCTTCACAGATTCGCCTTCAACCTCCCTTTCATATAGATCAAGCTTTTAAGACCATAACCCAATATTTCAGATCTAAAGATATTCAATTGCAAAAGATGCTTAGCCAAGTGATCTCCTTTGCTTTATATAGGCAAGCTCCTCCTAAAATCATGGAACAATACCACGATCCGACACCATAATAACCCAATACCGTCGGCTAAATACCAAGAGTAAAACATAAGAAACCCCACGTGTGCTTTTCTCTGCCTTGAAATGTGTGCACTGGGGGGACTCACCTCCTGAACGGCTGGCCTGCATTTCTGGACGCGGTCCCTGCATGGTGTACCTGCGGGTACGCACCTTCTGAACTGATTTCCTGCGTCCTTCTTAATTTTCAACAAATTGAGAGCCTTGCCACGGGAGTTGCCATCAAGTACAACATCTGTAACATATAGCCATACCAGAAACATAATGCCAACAATCTCCCCCTTTGGACTTGATGGCAACCTCACAATCTTCAGTCTTCAGCTTCATTCTCCCCCTTTGACATCAAGGGCAAAGGGGTATGCTCCCCCTAAGAACATGCTCCCCCTGAATATGAACTCGATCTGCAACAAAGAACCATAATCCACCATGAAAGAGATAGAGACATATTACAGCTATTTCCAAGATCTCCTTCTGACCATCCTCCATAATGCCAACAATGCATTATATGCTCCCCCTGAACCTGTACCATCAATCAAAAAAAAGTTCAACAATAAGATGATGCATCAACAACCCCCAGCTTTTGCCTGAGGTATTCAAAAGTGTCCCTGGGCAAGGGTTTGGTGAGAATATCAGCAACTTGTTCCTTAGAAGGAACATACTCCAACTTGACCTTCTGTTCAAGCACTTGTTCCCGGAGAAAATGATACTTGATTGGTATGTGCTTGGTTTTTGAATGCATAACAGGATTTTTTGAGATGCTGATTGCACTTGTGTTATCACATAAGATGGGGATAGGTGGTGTACAAGTGATTTGAAAATCCTGCAAAGTCTGCATCATCCAAAGGAGTTGAGTGCAACAAGATGCAGCAGCAACATATTCCGCTTCAGCTATAGACAAGGAAATCGAACTCTGTTTCTTGCTGAACCAAGATACCAATCTGGAACCCATAAAGAACGCACCACCACTTGTGCTTTTCCTGTCATCCACGCTTCCGGCCCAATCTGCATCTGTATAAGCATGAAGTGTAAGATCTGTATCTCTAGGATACCATAAGCCATAATTTTGAGTCCCTTGAAGATATTTGAAAATTCTCTTCACTGCCTGAAGATGAGTCTCCTTCGGATTTGCCTGAAATCTTCCAACTATTCCAACTGCATGCATGATGTCCGGTCGGGTACCTGTCAAATAAAGTAAACTTCCAATCATAGATCTGTAGGTTGGTTGATGTACTGCTGCAGATTCATCATTTGCACTGAGGCTACATCCCGTGACCATGTGTGTACATACTGGTTTTGCATCTTCCATACCATATTTCTTCAAAATCTGTTTGAGATACTTGGTTTGAGATAAAAAGATTCCTCCTTCTTTTTGTTGGATTTGCAAACCAAGGAAATATGTCAGTTCTCCTAGCAAAGACATTTCAAATTCTTTCTGCATGACCGAGGCAAAGCTTTGACTCATAGCTTCTTCATTGCTCCCAAAAATAATGTCATCTACATACACAACAAGTATTAGCAATTTTTCATTTTCAACTTTTATATAAAGATTGCTATCTGCTGATCCTTTTGAAAAACCTTGTTGATGAAGATATTTGTCCAAATGGTAGTACCAAGCCCTTGGAGCTTGTTTGAGACCATAGAGAGCCTTTTTCAATCTGCATACAAGATTTGGATCATTTCCAAGAATGAACCCATCTGGCTGTTCAATGTATACTTCTTCTTCCAGGTCTCCATTCAGAAAGGCTGATTTCACGTCCATTTGAAATACTTTGAAATTTTGAAAACTTGAGAGAGCAAGGAACATTCGGATGGCCTCAAGTCTTGCAACAGGAGCAAAGGTTTCTTCAAAGTCTATTCCTTCTTGCTGCGCATACCCTTTACAAACAATTCTAGCTTTGTTTCTAATTACTTCTCCATTTTCATTCAATTTGTTTTTGAAGACCCATTTTGTTCCGATAACATTCTTATCCTTTGGTCTAGGAACCAGTTCCCAAGTGTTGTTCTTTTCGATTTTCTCAAGTTCTTCATCCATTGCTTTCACCCAACATTCATCTTTGCATGCCTCTTTCACACTTTGTGGTTCAGTGGAGGAGAGTAATGCCAAATAGCTTGAAGCTTCTGCAACTGTTCTTCTTGTTTGTACACCTGCTTCTTTCTGCCCCATAATCTGAGATTCTGGATGATTCTTCTGAACATATCTGGATGGAGTCTTTTCTTCTATTCTTGTCTGCTCCTCTGGTTCTTCTTGAGGTTCTTCTTGAGGTTCTTCTTCTTCATCATTCTGTCTTTGAGGGTAGCCTTCATCTTCTTTGATGTCTTCATGATGTACTTGCCTAGGAATGTATCCCTTCTCATCAACCACTACATCAATGCTGTCAACAATTCTGCCAAGTCTTTTATTGTAGCATTTGTGTTACACTAAAAAATGTCACCATGACTATTTACAGTTAGTATGGCTCAATCAACAGTCATGCTACCCTCTTAGGCAAGTCTTATGCCTCTGCTATCCATCTCAAACTCAAAGAAGAGAGAAAGTCTTGTAAAAAATGTGTTTATCTCTGGGGACGCAGGTTCTCTCAAGCCTTACCTGCGGGGACGCTCACAATGTTCACAAAGGCTGCGTCCTTGGACGCTCTGTATGTTAAGGGACAGGTGCGTCCTTCTGTAAAAGGCAAAATGCGCAAGTTTCATCTTAAAAAAGTTACTTGTGGTTACTTCTAGAACTTTCTAGAGGTCGGTTTGATGAAATGGATGTGCCTCCAGTTGGTTCATGTATCCCTATTAAGGAGGAACTTATCCCATCAATAAGGGAGCTATCCCACCCAAAGAGGGGGATTATCCCATTGATGGTGGACCTGAATAACCTCTTTACAGCACTATAAATAAAGGCATTGAGCCAGAGGGAGAGGAGGTTGAAGCTATACATTTTCTTTGGGTAAATGCTGCAGGAATTAGGACTCCCATTTAGAACCTTGTGAGGAGAGATTGTCTTTGCTTGATTCTACTTGGAAGTGGGTGAGCTTTGTCAAAGTAGAGGAAAACCCTTGATGGACCCTGGGAGGAACTTGCACAACACCAAGGCCAGGTTGTAAGAGTTTCTTTGTTTCGTTATTAATACAAACTGGTTCATTTTTCTCAATAGCTTGTGTTAATGAGTTATTTCATGTGTTCCTTGGTCTGCATGTTGAATATATGTTTTATTATATGAGATGCAAGTGCTTGGTAATTGTTTGATTGTTTGTGGTTGCAGGAATTGATGTGAAGGAGGAGCTCATCCGGATCGGCAAGGACGGACTACAACAACAGCGTTTTGGAATAAGGTAAGCCTAAACACTTGTAGTTTTCATGTTTTAAAAGGTGTATTTAGAGAAAGATCGCTCCATTTTGTCTTGTTTGTCGCTAGAGAGTTTAGACTCCTAGGGAGGTCAGTTGTGTCCGCACAAACGAATTTTTCCGCCACGACAA
The DNA here is from genome assembly GCA_031772625.1 of Pinus tabuliformis. Taxonomy (NCBI): domain Eukaryota; kingdom Viridiplantae; phylum Streptophyta; class Pinopsida; order Pinales; family Pinaceae; genus Pinus; species Pinus tabuliformis. The sequence continues at coordinate 313,360,942 of CM062805.1, read as the reverse complement.
ATTGGCAACTCCACTGGGGAATCCATTAATGTGAAAGTCTTTTCCTTTGTGTGAACTTTGCTCTGAGAAAATCATTTTTATTTTCTGGTTTTTGACTATGAGAATTAGTATTTGGGTGGCTTAGCTTTAGATTTAGTTAGATTTGGTTTTTCTTAACTTTTCCAGAAGGACGCACCCTCTGAGTACTGCACAGTGCGTCTTTGGACGCGCTGTTGCCGTTTGCACAGAGCGGGCCCGCGCCTGTTCTAACGGGTTGCCTGCGTCTTCCTGTAAAAATTTAGGAAAACTCCATTTTTGCTTTAATTGCTTTTAGATTTTGGTTTTTCTTAGTGTTTTCTGCCCAGATCCTTTAGTACCCTGTCAAAAATTTTCACCTGAACTTGTTTCATTAGCATTCCTGCTTTTAGCTTTCATCAATTGGGTGTTTTGAGTCTCTTTTTTGAGAAATTCTTAATTTGATTTCCTTTGGTCATTACTTGGAGGTTTCTCTCAGTATTTTCACAATTTTGCATCTTTTTGCTTTTGTTTTTGCAAAAAATATTCCCCCTCATTCGCCGGGGGGGGGGGGGCTAAATTGTGTATGAGTGTTAATCGCCTTTGAGTGTTTTTATGTTTTGATCTTTGGAACTCTCACCCAATTTTCTCGACTTGCACTTGATTGGTTCTTAGATTACATTAGAATCATCTTGTGTTTGAGAATTCTCTTGCATAGATCACATTTGCATAATTAGAGTTCTCAGTTTCAGAATATGAATGAAAAATGTGCATAGATTACATTTGCATACTTTTCATGTGAATTGTGCATAGATTACAATTGCATAGTTTACATTCTGAAAAATCAATCGTAGATTTAGATCAGCTTTCTTTGATTTGAATTTACACAAAAATAAAAATAAAAATTGGTTTGGAATTGATTTGCATTAGTTTTTTCTTGATGAAATTAGTGCATTAGAGAATTTGTTAAATTTTCTCTTAATGATCAATTTTTTGCATTGTTGGAAGTGAATGGAAACTCTCTCCTTACTCTAGTTAGGATTCATCGAATTGAAAGGATTGCATTATCATATTCGATTGCATTCAGTTGAGTCGGGTCATAACACCATTGGTTTCATCTCCATTTACCCATTTGAGTAATAACAGCCTTAATAACACAACGCTTAATTAAAATTCATCTAGTAATTTTTACATTTCTAGGGCTCTGAAACACCAACATAGCTTAGGCTAGGGTCTTGGAGTAGGTGAGTACTTAACTCTCCAAGACTACAAAACCAAACAGATAGTTTATATTGAGTAGAATAAATCCAATTGTTTCAATTGCACTCTGGGAAAGCTCCTCTTAAAGGAGAAGCACGAGCTCGTGTCCGAACCAGTGAGGGGATCATTCCCCCCTCGTTGGGAACGACGCCAGACAGTACGTATTACAAACGGTAAACCTCGGATTAACCATTGTCGAGGAGCCAGGGGTCACTTATCGGTAAACCTTGGATTGTTGTCAAGGAGCCGGTAAGGGGATTGAGCTTGCTACTCTGCCCTTGCGTGCTGTCGGAGTTTAGACTATTCCCCCAGGTGTATTTGTTACTGTTGGTGACCTTAGTGACCATAATCTTTAGGGTTCTACCGAGGTGACGGTGGAGGGAAGGTCCCACTGTACCTGGAGCAGACGTCGGTTATACTCACTTGGATTTTCCGGGGGGTTCACTTCACTTCGAGACGGTTAAAGTGGAGGAACTTGTGCCGGTCTATTCATTAAGCAGGTTGCCGGGGTAACTGTTCCACCCGCTATTTCTGTACAGAATTCTACGAGGTTGGGCTTCATCACCAACTAGTGTTTTCGGTCCGGAGAGCTTACTGTTTGTGTATGGTTTGACTCCTAGATTTGATAGCGCGTGTTAATTTGTTTGTTTTTACTTTTAGAGACCATAGGTGTGATTTGTGAATTTTAATTGTTAGGTGTGAATTGTGAATTGTTAATTTTAGTTTTAAATTGTTAATAAAATTCACTGAAGTTGAATATAATGGCAAATGTTCCGGAATTTATCAACCTAGGAACCCCTCCTAATGAGAATCCTAGTACTTTTCCTTACTTTGGAAATGTTGGTCCTCCTTATATGGCTACTTTGTCATTACCTGGATTTACAATAGGTTTACCGATATGGTTATTTTCAACTTCGTTGGCCCAAAGTACTCCAATTGTTCCATCTCAACCGGATGCTTCACCTCAACAGAGTTCACCATCTCAACATCACCAACCTTCTGTTGACCCTTTACCTTCTTCGCCTAATTTTTCTTCCTCCATTTCTTCCTCTTCGCCTGGTAAAAGCCTTGATGCTAGTAACCAGGAGGCTAAGAAGAAGAAGAAAGGGAAGAAGAAGAAGAAGAAAAAGAAGCAAGATAAGAAAGAAGTCAACCAACCAACCATGGCTGTAAGTGTTAGTTGTGTTGAGGAAAACTCCGACATGCACCGTAAACCTAAATACCCTTGCAGGCTTTGTAAGGGTGACCACTTCCTTGTCAATTGTCCTAGTATTCCAAAGGTATTGGAAGTATGGTCAGAAAAACCTCATCAACTTTTTGTTGATCCATCAACCAGTGATAGTCAGGTTCCTGGGAAAAAGGGTAAAGTTAGGTTTCCTTGTAAGTTATGCAAAGGGAGTCATCAAACTCACATTTGCCCTCACATGGATGAAGCCTCAACATTGTTGGAAAACCTTACTGTTCCACAGCAAGAATTTCCAACTGGTTACCGTAAACTTTCTCTCAACCTACCGTCAACTGACGGAGTGATTGATCTAACTTCAAGTACAGTCAATCACACTCTTCCATTGGAGAGTGAAACTCATGTCACTCAGGTTGATGATCCATTAGTTGATCAAGTGGTCGATTCAATTTCACATTCGGTGAATCACACTCTCCTTTTCGAGAGTAAATTTCATACCGCTGATGTTCTTCTTGTTACATCGGATTCTTCTATGCCGGGGGGCATTTCACCTGTTTCTACAGAACCCCCTCCAAGTACTGAGGTCTTTTCCTTTGATTGGAATAGACTGACAGAACCTCGTCTTCCTTCCTCCATCCCTTTCCAAATCATTGTCAAGGCGGGTGGTAGGGACATACATCGTACTCAGGTAGATGAAGGTGCTTCTGTTAGTATTTTATCCTCAACTGTTTGGAAAGCTTTGGGTTCCCCTCAGCTAGCGCCTATTACGCAGAATCTGAAAGCTTTTAACAGAACCATTAGTGAACCTTTAGGGATCCTTCCTAAGTTTTCTATTACCTTGGAAGGTAAAACTGTCTGTATTGATCTTATGGTAGTTTGAGGTCCCTTGGATTTCAATTTACTCCTTGGGCGAGACTATGTTTATGCAATGAAAGCTGTCGTATCGACACTCTTTCGCGTGATGTCTTTCCCTCACAATGGACATATTGTGACTGTAGACCAGCTTTCGTTCCCTAGTCTTGTCTCAACTGCCAATAATATGACAGCCCCAAATGTTCCTGATTCTCAAATGGTATCTACCCCACCACGGGTAAATTATGTGGCAACCGGTCCCATGTTTTCAGTTACCAAAGTAAGTGAGCCTCTCACTGTTTGCTCATCTTCCTTTGATTTAGATCCGGTAATTGACATGGAAAACTCTATGGGATTATTTGAACACGATGTTCTTATCCCTTTTGAGTCCCTTGACATGTGTTCCTTCCAGAGAACTATTCTTCCTTCTGATGAAGACCTTTTGGAAGCCATGATCAAGGTGTGTCCATTGACATGTCTTTCTTCCAGTTGGAAGCCATGAATCAGTGAGTGTGAGGAAAGTTCCTTTTACTGTGTCAACCTCGTTAAAAAATGAATCAGTCTGTATGAGGATAGTTTCTTCTAGTCTCAACCTTATTAAAAAATGAAACTGGAAGTCATGAGCATAGTTCCTTGTCTTGTGTCAAGCTCATTAAAAAATGAAACAAGGTGTGCGAGGAAAGTTCCTTTTACTGAGTCGACCTCGTTAAAAAATGAATCAGTGAGTGTGAGGAAAGTTCCTTTTACTGTGTCAACCTCGTTAAAAAATGAATCAGTCTGTACGAGGATAGTTTTTTCCTGTATCAACCTCGTTAAAAAATGAAACAGGCTAGCATGAGGATAGTTCTTTTACTGAGTCAACCTCATTAAAAAAATGAATCAGCTAGATTTTAGGATATGTAGGTAGATTGTAGAAAGTAGGGTTTTGAGGACAGTTCTTGTTACTGAGTCAACCTCATTAAAAAATGAATCACGTATGAGGATAGTTCTTTTCTTGTGTCAACCTCCTTAAAAATGAAACAACTCCCTTTTCAAGTTAAATATTGAAAGTAAACCTTCATTTCATCCAGCCGGTTGAATGCAATGAAGCCTGGGGGGCATGTACCTCGCTTTGCATCATTATGCTGGGGGCATGCGAATTTCTGAGCATAGTTCCTTGTCTTGTGTCAAGCTCATTAAAAAATGAATCAAGGATTTTAGAGCACAGTTCCTTGTCTTGTGTCAAGCTCGTTAAAAAATGAAACAAGGGTAGGTTAAGTAGGTAGATTGTAGAGCGTAGTCATGAGCATAGTTCTTTTTCTTGTGTCAAGCTCGTTAAAAAATGAAACAAGGATTTTAGAGCATAGTTCCTTGTCTTGTGTCAAGCTCATTAAAAAATGAATCAAGGTTTTTAGAGCACAGTTCCTTGTCTTGTGTCAAGCTCGTTAAAAAATGAATCAAGGTTTTTTAGAGTATAGTTTTTTGTTAGGTAGATTGTAGAAAGTAGTTATGAGCATAGTTCCTCGTCTTGTGTCAAGCTCACTAAAAAATGAAACAACTCCCATGAGTCTTTCCAAGATTTTGAAAGTAAAGCTTCATTCCATCCACCTCATTGAATGCAATGAAGCTTGGGGGGCATGTACCTTGATTTGCATCATTATGCCGGGGGCATGTGAACTTGTAACAAGCATAGTTTTCGTTTCAAGCTTGTGTAAACATGAAACCGAATCCGAGCATAGTTCTTTTCCTATGTCAAGCTCGTTAAAAAATGAAACAAATCCTCCTCTACTTGAGTCAAGAGATTGACTAGATCTCGTAAATGTTAAGCGTTTAGGTTAGTTATTTCAGTTTTTGCATAATTTTCTTACAGTTTTAGGTCGAGTCTTTCAAATGATCTCATTCTTGAACCTTCATTTCATCCACCTTAGTTGAATGAAATGAAGCTGGGGGGCATGCGCTCTAACAGTTATGCTTAGGGGGCATCAAGCACAGATTTATCTCTGTTTCAAGCTTGTGTAAAAATGAAACTAATTTGAAGCATAGTTTTTATCTGTTTCAAGCTTTTGTAAAAATGAAACCTATCTCGAGTCAATTTCAGTTATTTTCAAGACTAGTTAAACTCATGAAAATCCCGAGATTATTTTGCTATTTTTCATTCTCGTAAAACAAATGAAAATGCCGAGTTCTTTCTGTCTTTTCCTGCTCGTAAATTAAATTGAAAGTCGGTCATATGAGTACATTTTTATCCCTTTTTCGAACTCATTAAAATTTACGAAAAAGTGAAAACCATGAGTACATTTTTATCCCTTTTTCGAACTCGTTAAAACTTAAGAAAAAGTGAAACCTTGGAGTTCTCTTTTAAGCCCTTTTCAGACTCCTAAAATATGAAAAGATTGCCGAGATTTTCTTTTACACTCGTTAAAACGGAACTAAAAGACGGTCCCCTTATAGCTCTTTTCTGACCGTAAAAATAGGAAAAGATTGCCGGGTTTTTGTCGTTTCAAACTCGATACGGAAATAAAACGACGTGTCCTTGACCGCTTTTTACTTTTCAGGTCAGTGGCACTAATTATGAAAGTACTCCTTGGTCGCAAGATCAAGCGGTTCCCCCAGGTATTATTTTATACTTTTTCGGGCTTGAGGGACACAAATGTACGAAAAAGTTCAACGTGGAGTCTCCTTTAGTTTTTTCAGACTCTCTAAAATTGAAAAACGCCGAGTTTCTCCTATACTGGGCTCGTTAAACTTTTACAGTAGAGGACCTGTTCAATTACAAACAGGAACGAACCACTCCTTCCTAGGGTTCGAATTTAAACTAGGTTGGACTCGTCCGAAGGATGAGCTTATAATCAAGCATATGTTATCCTCCTCAAGCTTGTTAAAAATAAAGAGGTACTTTCCAGAAATGGTGGGGGAAAAGAGAGAAGAATGAACATGTTTGTTACCTTTTGTCTCAAAAGAAACTTTATTACCACTCTTGAACACGACACTTTTCATTCACCTGGGTTGGGAAATCTTTTACCTCACAGTTGATCAAACCACTTTGAAAGTCTTTAACCGGGTTCCGGGGATTAACTTTGAGTTATTCGTCACCAAGCCATCTGTCGCGTCGTTATGTGTTCAAGAGGTCTGCAAGCAAAACTTTCATCTGCAAAATACTTGTCATCCATTTGACCATCCCTGAGTCAGTCCTTACAGCAACATTTCTTCAACTTGAACAATGATTTCGTGTTGCGGGCTTGCCTGCAACGGGTCGCTTTCTATCGACATCGACACATTATCTAGAAAGATGACTTAGGAATCGACAGTACCTTGAAGTCTGCATGCATCAATGGCAGGTTTCTCGCCTTTGACGTCAGTTTACATCATTGACTTTCGATCAAAGGATTCCGTGAAATGTTCGACATCAAAACATCTATTCACATTTCACGGGTTGTGCTTGGTACTTTGAGAACCATTGACATTACTGGTGGTCTCTCTCACGCTTGTTAACAGTTTACATCATCGACTGGTAATCAAGTGGTTTCTAACATGTTCGACATCAAATCATTTAATCACATGGCTAGAATCGTACCAATTCGGGAAGTAGAAGTGAAGACACTGGATCTAGTTTCTACCATCCAGGCTGCGAGGAGTTTTGTATTCATTATCTATGTAGACTAATCATAAACAGATGGCTGCGTCCATACTGTGTCTACAAAAGTCTATAAAAATGATGTACTGCAAGATCATTCCTGTATCAGAGTAGTTAGTCCATTAGTTAAAGTTTTGAATCTGAGTATGGGAATGCCTACCTCAGTGATGATATAATCTTATACATGTATTTTGTGTTGAAAATTGCAGGTTCCAACCAGGTCATCCACAAGACAATCCTTGAAATGATAAAGCGCTTCACCCTTCCTAGAATTACAAAACCCTAATCTATTCCAGGCTTCGCACTTTAGGGGGCAATCTGTTACACTAAAAAATGTCACCATGACTATTTACAGTTAGTATGGCTCAATCAACAGTCATGCTACCCTCTTAGGCAAGTCTTATGCCTCTGCTATCCATCTCAAACTCAAAAAAGAGAGAAAGTCTTGTAAAAAATGTGTTTATCTCTGGGGACGCAGGTTCTCTCAAGCCTTACCTGCGGGGACGCTCACAATGTTCACAAAGGCTGCGTCCTTGGACGCTCTGTATGTTAAGGGACAGGTGCGTCCTTCTGTAAAAGGCAAAATGCGCAATTTTCATCTTAAAAAAGTTACTTGTGGTTACTTCTAGAACTTTCTAGAGGTCGGTTTGATGAAATGGATGCGCCTCCAGTTGGTTCATGTATCCCTATTAAGGAGGAACTTATCCCATCAATAAGGGAGCTATCCCAACCAAAGAGGGGGATTATCCCATTGATGGTGGACCTGAATAACCTCTTTACAACACTATAAATAAAGGCATTGAGCCAGAAGGAGAGGAGGTTGAAAGCTATACATTTCTAAGGGTAAATGCCGCAGGAATTAGGACTCCCATTTAGAAGCTTGTGAGGAGAGATTGCCATCTTTACTTGTTCTATTTGGAAGTGGGTGAGCTTTGTCAAAGTAGAGGAAAACCCTTGATGGACCCTGGGAGGAACTTGCACAACACCAAGGCCAGGTTGTAAGAGTTTCTTTGTTTCGTTATTAATACAAACTGGTTCATTTTTCTCAATAGCTTGTGTTAATGAGTTATTTCATGTGTTCCTTGGTCTGCATGTTGAATATATGTTTTATTATATGAGATGCAAGTGCTTGGTAATTGTTTGATTGTTTGTGGTTGCAGGAATTGATGTGAAGGAGGAGCTCATCCGGATCGGCAAGGACGGACTACAACAACAACGTTTTGGAATAAGGTAAGCCTAAACACTTGTAGTTTTCATGTTTTAAAAGGTGTATTTAGAGAAAGATCGCTCCATTTTGTCTTGTTTGTCGCTAGAGAGTTTAGACTCCTAGGGAGGTCAGTTGTGTCCGCACAAACGACTTTTTCCGCCACGACAAATTAGCCAGAGGGAGAGGAGGTTGAAGCTATACATTTTCTTTGGGTAAATGCTGCAGGAATTAGGACTCCCATTTAGAACCTTGTGAGGAGAGATTGTCTTTGCTTGATTCTACTTGGAAGTGGGTGAGCTTTGTCAAAGTAGAGGAAAACCCTTGATGGACCCTGGGAGGAACTTGCACAACACCAAGGCCAGGTTGTAAGAGTTTCTTTGTTTCGTTATTAATACAAACTGGTTCATTTTTCTCAATAGCTTGTGTTAATGAGTTATTTCATGTGTTCCTTGGTCTGCATGTTGAATATATGTTTTATTATATTAGATGCAAGTGCTTGGTAATTGTTTGATTGTTTGTGGTTGCAGGAATTGATGTGAAGGAGGAGCTCATCCGGATCGGCAAGGACAGACTACAACAACAGCGTTTTGGAATAAGGTAAGCCTAAACACTTGTAGTTTTCATGTTTTAAAAGGTGTATTTAGAGAAAGATCGCTCCATTTTGTCTTGTTTGTCGCTAGAGAGTTTAGACTCCTAGGGAGGTCAGTTGTGTCCGCACAAACGACTTTTTCCGCCACGACAATTTGTATGCTTTGCTATGTGGAGAGTAACCAAGAAGAATGCCTTCATCTGCTCTAGGTTCAAGTTTGCCAAGCTGCTCATCAATATTCTTGATATAGCATTTGCTCCCAAAGATTTTGAAGTGCTTTACCGAAGGAGTCTTACCACTCCAGAGCTCATGAGGAATTTGAGTGCTGTTCACCCGGACATTTGTTTTGTTGAGAATAACAACCGCAGCATGTGCAGCTTCACCCCAGAAAGTTGTGGGAGTTCCTGATTCATCAAGCATAGCACGAGCCATTTGTTGGACTGTTCTGTTCATTCTTTCCACAACTCCATTTTGCTGAGGAGTTCTAGCTGTAGAGAATTCTCTTCTTATCCCATGTTCTTCACAGAAATCGAAAAATTCATTTGAGGTAAACTCCCCACCTCTGTCGGATCTGAGGCACTTAATTTTGTGACCTGATTCATTTTCAACCAAGGCTTTGAAGGATTTGAATTTTTCGAATGCTTCATCTTTGTGCTTCATAAGTCCTAGCCAGACAAACCTGGAGAAATCGTCAATGAATAATATCAGGTATTCTTCTCCTCTAGGTGTTCTTTTCCTGAATGGACTGCATGTATCTATATGAACTAGCTCAAGAGGCATGCTAGCTGATCCTTCCTTCTCTGGAAAGTTAGTTCTGGTTTGTTTTCCAAACTGACATGATTTGCATATGGTGTTGTCAGGAATTTTGATATCTGGAAGATCACGAACTGCCTGATATTTGCATGCTTTCCTTATTTGTGAAAAGCTTAGATGCCCCAGCCTCCGATGCCATAACCAGTGCTCATCATCCTTGCTCAGATAGCATTGTTGTTTTCCTTCTTCAAATATGTACAGATTATTTGGAGTTCTTTTGCCTTTGATTACTGTTTTACCTGTATCAAGATCACGAACAAGACATCCATTTGATCTGAATATAACCTCGGTTCTTTGATCACACATCTGGCTGACACTTAGAAGATTATGCTTCAATCCATCAACATACAAAACATTTCCAGCCTTGACCTTTTCTTTTAACTGAGCAATGCCCTTTCCTTTTATAGTTGCAGGAGTATCGTTTCCAAAAGAGACTTTCTTTCCCTTTTCTAGAGCAGAATAAGACTCGAGTTTTTCTTTATCACCTGTCATATGCTTCGAACATCCACTGTCAATGTACCATAGATTTTCCTGTCCCTCTGCATAAAATGCTATCCCACATATTTATGTTTGAGGTTCCTTTATTCTCCATGTTTTGGTGTTTGAGGCTTGTTCCTTTTTCTGCTGAAACCTGCTCCTGCATTCAGAGTCTTCATGACCAAAGTTATTGCAAATAGAACATTCAACTTCATTTTCAAGAACCGAAAAGTTGTTATAGGTCCTTTTTGTAATCCCTGTCATACTTCTTTGTTTTTGAGCTTCCCTAGTCATGATCGTTTTATATGCAACACATTGAGCTGCTTTGTGACCAAAGTTATGGCAAGAAAAGCATTGTCCATTGAAGAAACTTCTGCGGTTATTGAATCTACCAGCCAACTGATTGTAATTTCTATTTTCATCTATTCTTGAACCAAATTGAGAAGATTTTACCTGTGGCTGGTTGTAGCTTTTGTTCACCCTTAAGATGGATTTCCCTTGATAGTTTCTGTTTGTAATTCGTTCTTGCTTTACCTATTGATCTTCATTGTTCTTTTGCTCATTTCTTCTTACTGCATCAAGATAACTTTTTGAGGTGGATGCTTGAGAAGTTTCTCCATTATAGCCCAGACCTGTCTTGTTTAGAGGAGACCGCTGCACATTGATAATCTCATCCAAAGTTTCAGATTCTTTGACAAACTTGAGATTAATAGCTTTTGTTTTCTCAATCTCTTTTCTAAGACCAACAATTTCACCTTCTAATTTTTCAAGATGTTTTTCCTTTTCATCAATTTGAAATTGTAGAGTATCAATGATCATGTTTTTTTCTTCTATACATCTCTTGAGTCTAGTAATTTCATCATAAAGGTTATCCACATCTACATCATCCATATAATCATCATCTTCAAATGCCATTAACAACTTATATTCATTACCTTGATCATCTTCATCACTGTTTGATAGACCATCACTATCTTCATGAGTGTAGTAGCTTTTCTTGTTTGCGTTCTGTTTCTTGTTCCATCTAGCAGGTTCCTTTCCTTTATCCTTATAAGGACATTTTGCAGCATAATGACCTACTCTTCCACAAGCAAAGCATTTAAAAGGTAACTTACCTCTGAACCTTCCAGAACCCCTTTGAATATTTCTGACAAAATTTGATTCTTCTTCCTCTTCTTCTGGGACGTGGCTTGCTTCATAATAATCTCCTTTACCTGATGCCTTGAAAGCAGCTTCTCTTCTGTCTGATGGACCTCCCTTTCTCATTTCATAAGCAGTTAGAATTCCATGTAGCTGAGACATAGTAAGAATTCGTAGATTTTCCTTTTCTTCTATTGCAGATACTTTAGATTCAAACTTGGGGGACAATGATCTTACGACCTTTTCAACCACAATAGCCTCTTTTATTCTTCACCCAAATTTTTCATACAATTAACATCCTCATCTACCCGAAGAAAATAGTTAGCCACACTTTCATCATTATACATTTTGAGAGTCTCATACTGAATTCTGAGAGTTTGAACTTTAGCACGCTTTACCTGTTCATCTCCTTCATAGCTCGTGACAATTTTGTCCCATATCTCTTTTGCGGATTCATAGTGCATTACCTTCATGAATTCTGATTGAGATATACATCCTAATAGAGTACTGACTGCTTTCGCATTTGTTTCATACTTCTTTTTCTCGGCTGCATCTGTAGGAGTAGCTAAAGGAAAAGAATAGCCTGTCTCTACGATGTCCCAAACTTCTGTACCAAGAGATTGAAGATAGGCAGTAACTCTTACCTTCCAATAATTGAAGTTTGTCCCATCAAAAACCGGTGGCCTGATTGATGCTTCTCTCTCGTAGTTGCTCATGATGAACGATCTACCTTCAAGCGGTCAAGCTTCTCTGAAGGACCTGCTCTGATACTAATTGTTGGAAATAATACTGAGAGGGGGGGTGAATCAGTATTATCTAATTCTTTTAATAAATCTTCCTTATTTGTTCTTTGAATTATTTTTGCATGTCAGTATCATAAAATAATGAGCATGAACAAAGAAAAACAGATAGTCACACCAAAGAACACAAGATGTAAGGTGGAAACCCAATGTGGGTGAAAACCACTTGCTGCAATATGTCTCTATCTTCTTTCAACTTAGAAACTTCTTTTACAATGGTTTTGTACTGGTGCAGTCCTTTACCAGTACGCAGGCTGCAACCTGCAGAGAGCTACAACTCTCTCTCTCTCGTTTTCCAGTCTCTCCTAGAAGGGAGCTACAACCCCCTACTTCTTTTCATAAAGCATCAAATGATCATCAAGTACATAAAAGTTACAGTCCACTACAGTTATCAGATCAGCAATAACAGAACTAACCCAGAACACCTTATCAACAGAAAATTTCAGTCAACAGAACATTTTAATACAGATACGCAGTTTTCCCTTCTGTGGCCTGCGTCGCGACGCAGTTCACCTTCTGCCGAACTGCGTGCCCACGCACTGTACCTTGAACCGCGCTGCGTATTATTCCTACAGGGACGCACCCCAAAATACTATCGCACCGCGTACGGACGCACCTGAACCTTAGTCGCTCTGCGTACCCACGCAGGTCTCCTTCTTCTGCTCTGCGTACCGACGCAGGTCTCCTGTTTCTGCTCTGCGTACCGACGCAGGTCTCCTGTTTCTGCTCTGCGTCCCCACGCAGATCTCCTGTTTCTGCACTGCGTACCCACGCAGCTCTTCTGTTAAACACCTGCGTCCTTCTGATTAGGGCCGAATAGGCAGTCCACCAGAGTGGCACAGTTGCTCAGATCTGATCATGCGCTCGAGAGATCACCCTTCACAGATTCGCCTTCAACCTCCCTTTCATATAGATCAAGCTTTTAAGACCATAACCCAATATTTCAGATCTAAAGATATTCAATTGCAAAAGATGCTTAGCCAAGTGATCTCCTTTGCTTTATATAGGCAAGCTCCTCCTAAAATCATGGAACAATACCACGAGCCGACACCATAATAACCCAATACCGTCGGCTAAATACCAAGAGTAAAACATAAGAAACCCCACATGTGCTTTTCTCTGCCTTGAAATGTGTGCACTGGGGGGACGCACCTCCTGAACGACTGGCCTACGTATCTGGACGCGGTCCCTGCATGGTGTACCTGCGGGTACGCACCTTCTGAACTGATTTCATGCGTCCTTCTTAATTTTCAACAAATTGAGAGCCTTGCCACGGGAGTTGCCATCAAGTACAACATTTGTAACATATAGCCATACCAGAAACATAATGCCAACATGGACAAAAGGCACTGTCTAGCTCCTCCAAAGATCTTCTATTCTTGGCACCTCCAAGGAGCTACCATCCCCCATTGGAGCCAATGTTAGAGTCGGTCTGGTCAGCCCTCCGTCAGAGATCAAAACTCTTTGTGCATTTCAATTTTAGGTGTCCCGCTCCATTCACTTAGCTGTATTTTTCTAGGGACATGCCATGATATGATGGAGAAATTCATGCTACTCATTTTCCCTCATGTCTGGGCCCCACTGGGTCAGGTCTTGGTCCATAATCACTGAAATTCATGATAGTCAAGGTTTGGTCATATTACAGGACAAAGTCATCTTTTATATTTGGGTTTAGGAAATCATCAATGTGGTCTTTGAAAAACATGTCCAGAACAAGCCATGCAGGCCAGAGGGAGACCTTATACAGCTATGGTTCTGAAAGCTTCATCATCACCTGAAGAGACATCGACTCTTCTTCAAAACTCTGTTTTGAAGAAAAGTCAAACAAGGTCAACTATGACAAAATTTTCCAAAAAATCGCCAGTTGAATTTTTCAGATGCAGTCATGGTTTCCATGGCCAAATGCCCAGTCACACAGTCCCCGCAAAGAAATGCCGAAAATTTCATTATTTGAGCCAAAATTTCAAAGAAAAAATGAAAATCAGGGTGTTTTAAAGTCAATGAAAAAAGTGCAAAACACAAACATTAGAAAGTGGGTTTTCAAAGAAGAAAAAATCAAACCCATCTCTCCCAAGCCTATATATACTTGTTGTGGCCCAAAGCAAAGCCATTTGTGCTCTTGCAAGCTTGGGAGAGACATTGCTAAGGTAAGAGAGCGAGGTTTGAGGAATTTGAGTGAGTGAGAGCCGGTTTCAAGGAGCACGGCGCATACACCAGGGAGCACAGTGCACACAGAGGGCGCGGCACACTGACAACCAGCCCGCAGTGGAAAGTTTGCAAGGGCGCGATGCACACCCAACACGCGGCACACTGGGCTTGGCGCGCGACGCACACAACTAGGGGCATAAAAACAGTGCAAATCATTCCAAATCTCGGTGAAGGCTAGCAAATCAAGAGGTAGGCCCTGTTGACACCTCTCCTCTCTCAAATTTGTCAATAATTTGGTGTGCATAAGATATTTAAATGGTACCCCAAAAGCACAAGATCGACCATGAAAAAATCATCAAGAAAAACGAGAAATGGGGTTGCAAAAATGTGATGATAAGCACCAAGGTTCTGCTCCCCTCCCCTTGTCCCCTCACTCCTCATCGTTCCCGCCTCCATTCCATCATGTTTCCTAAAGAAACCACCCTGAAACAGCCCTAAAACCCTCTCCCCTGTTTCTCAAGCAAGTCTGGGTGACTTTTGCAGTGCGCGACACACACACGAGGGCGCGCGGCGCACATGGAGCCCGGACACAGTGCAAAATCGCCACTGGCGCGGCACATACCCGGCGCACGGCGCACTGGGCAGAGCGCGTGCCACACAGACTTATAAGCCCAAAAATGTACTAAATTGCCCAAAATTTTTGTGAATAACCCTCAAGGTTGGAGAGGTAGCCCAACTACCTTCACCATTGGCATTTAAAACTTGAAGAGGAATGTGATTTCGATGACCATGAATCAAATGTAAAATTTTTTTAAAAAGTAAAGCAAAGATGACACAAAGAAGGTCAAGAAGCTAGGGTTTTGCTATAGTGACATTATTTCTAAAGTATGCTCCTACCCTACCTCTATCAGCTAATTCCCCTGTAGCAGTTTCCCCTAATAATCACCCTAGCTCCACTGTAATCATATCCATTCGTTCCCTTTATTCCTATGGCTCAAAATACCCAAACCCTACCCCATCAAACACCATACCCAAAACGCTCCCAAATCCCTAATAAACTTCTCCTTTTAAACCCCTATTCCCCTTTTCATCATTCCCCTCCTAACACTCCCTGTTTTATTGTCCCCTTGGTGACAGATTTTTAGAGCATCTATCAGTTTCATTGGATTCAGAGGGCAGCATAAAACTCAGGGTACAAACAGTAGTAATGGCATCAGAAAATTCATCAGAGTATGAGGAGGGGACCCACAGTGACACATCTTCAGGAGAGAGGGCCCATAGGAGACATCACCGGAGCGGCAGACATCTTAGAGATGAGCCAAACACCCTCACTGAGCTGCAGGCATGCCCGCTTGCCATGTCTTGTTTCCAGCACTTGGCATGTTATGAATTTTGTCAAAGGGTGGAAAATGTCAGAGTCCATCATGATTTGGCCTGCCTTTTTGCACTTCATCTACAGGGAGGTCAATCTGTCCTGGCCGGGGTCACTTTCACATTGACACCAGAAACCATATCATTGGCAACAGGAATATCGAACATTTGGGAACAGTGGCATAAGAAAAAGAAGGTGGAGAGGCATCATTATGAGCCTTACATCAAGAACAGCTGCTTGAGCCAGCTCACCAGAGTTTTTCCATTCAGATTTTTGAGAGATGAGTATGCCCCACTCATGAGATTGATCATGAAGTATTTCAGTTGCGAGGGGATGTTTTCACGCCTTTATCCATATCACATCAAGTTGCTCATGCACTTCACCCGGGTGCGGATGATGAGCCTCCCATTTTTCATTTGCAACAACATTGAGAAGATGAAAAACTTCATGCAGCGCAAGACCCCTCGACAGCAGCTAAATAGTGTCTATCATTTTGCTCTCATCCGGATTTTGGTGGACCATCAGTTGGGATTGCAGGGTATTGCTTGGGAGGACTTCATCTCCCGTGATTTCTTCAGCGCTCCACCGGTGGTATCAGAGGCAGAGCATGAGGTGGGGGGTCGTTCACATCAGTTTGAGCACCATGAGACTGCCACCATGCCAGTATACATCACATACCAGAAGGGCAGTAGACCGTTGTTCGTAGCAGCAAAGTGAGTGTTATCTCCACCCGGGGTGGAAGGGGCCTTGCTTCCAACATCAGCACCACAGGAGCAGGGTAAGGGCAAGGAGCCAGTGCAGGAGGAAGGGCCATCAGGTGAGCAAGAGACCGAGTTTGTTCTCCTCCATGATGATGAGACAGATGCGGAACCTATGAATGCAGAGCTGGGAGAGATAATTCAGGAGCAGAAATTAGTGATTGAGAACTTATCCCTGGACTTGGAAAGGGCCAAGTGGAACGTGTAGTATCTGGAGAAGAGGAACAAGCAACTTGAGGATCAGATACCTGAGATAGAGTTGCAAATGATCAAGGAAAACCGGTGACACATCCTGGCAGCACAAGGCAGACCTTTGGAGCAAAGAGACGAGGACCAGGAGTATGTGTTAGAGAAAGTGAACGTTCACTTGTAGCAGTGGTTGGATAAGGCTAACAGGGAGAAAGACATGCTGAGGCGCATGACTCATCACTACCAAGCCCGAAACATGAGCTCCAAAGCAAGAATCAGGAGCCTAAAGGCAAAATTGAGCAAAGTGACAAAAGAGGCAAAGGAGGAATAGGAGCAAGATTAGTTTCGAATCTTGGCTGAGGCTTCCTTGGCACAACATAGCACTTCGTAGAGAACTTCCAGCCCAAATTTCAAAAAATTTGTGCAAATTTTGGTCACAGGCAAATTTTTTGGACAAAAAACAGGAAATTCCTCCCTATGCACTGTGCCACTGGCGCGACGCTAAAATTCTAGGGCTCTAATCAAGGAACAGCTTACATATTTTGATTTAGCATTGAAAATTATGACTACTGGTGTCTAGGAAAGAAATTTTGACAAGATCTGGGTCTCCTAAAGGTCAAAAAACACACAGAAATGGCCTCTCTGCCACGTTTTTGACACACAGAAAGCAGTATTGGGAGAATGAAGATTTGGGGGGGAAAATGAGCACCAAATTGGGAAATTCTAGTGGGGTTAGAAACTAGACAGGACAGGCTTTCCAACAAGCCCACTTGGGCATATTTTGGACACATGCAAGTTCCCGAAAACAGGTTCCAAAGTGGCGCGACGCACAGAGAATTTGGTGCAGTGCACAGAGGAAAAAGTTGCCAATTTGCTCCCGTTTCGCGAAATTTCGGGTCGCGACTTCTCCAAGTGGGCCCGGTCATCTACACTTCGGTTTTTTGGCACCAAAGGTGGAATTTAAAGAGTTTTCTCTCTAGATGGGCATCTATCCAAGTGGCAAAAGAATGCAAAGGGTCACCCCAACCAAATGTCATGCTTGAGAGCGCTGCACCAGTAGCTGATGGTTGGCTCTCCATCTCCTTTTCGAAATGATTTGTGTAACTTCCCAACCCTTGGGTATTCTATCTCTTCCTCACACATTCTATATATTGTATGCAAGTTATTTGCAAAGGGTTGGCTGGCTTGTAACTTCTGGGAGACTGTGGGAAAGAAACTTTGTTTCTACACTGTGTATTTTTGACAGAGAATTAATGAAAGCAGCGGCTCTGTTTCATGAGATTCTTGTGGTTGTGAGTGTAGCAAATGTGTTCTTATGTTCCATATCTATCTTGTTATGTTTCATAATTCAATTCACGTTTCATTTCAGTGAAATTTTCTAAGTGAGATTAGGTAGAATTCAATTTATATTGCTCTGCCTATGGGAAAATTTCATGTGCAGTGTTATTCTTCTGTTCAAAAGGATTCATGCGACGATGCCCTTTTCACTTTCTTTAGCAATCTTTCCATTCCACATTACCTTAAACCGAAATTGCTGCTCTTTCCGCCTACCTTGCCTCACGGAATAATCTGTGCCTTCATATTCAATTCTCTGTTCTTTGCTGAGCGCCAGTCCCATATACATCCCAGAAGCTCAGTCATTCATAAAATTGTTTTCAAAATCCATTTTCACTTACTAGCCTAAGGTAAATATTGCATTGTAAGTCATCTCAGACCATTTTTCTTATCCATTCACTGAGCGTGACTCAGAGAGAGCCCTCTCCTGCTCTGGCAGGGCTAGTTACCAGACTGAGCGTGGTTTGTGGTTACCCTAATTTTTGTCTTCCTTCAGCCTGAGGCAGATTTAGGTGCTAACATGACGTAAAAGTAGTTCTTCATCTTCATGTATGTTTCCTGATGATGATTTCATTGTTTTTGAAAATCATACCACAGGAATTGGCTCCAAACTATTGAAGAAAATGCGGTATGAAGGAGAAGGCTTGGGTGTTAATGGCCAAGGCATTGTCAACCCCATAAAAGTAGAGGAATTACCCTGTTATACAGGACTTGGATATGTCAGGAAAGAAGTTGGGGAATGCACCGAGATTGCTAGCGAACCACCAACAACGGATGATGAGAAACCCTCATCAGTTCTTTCCAAATTGAAAGAGGAGGTAAGAGATGTTGATTTCCTTTCAGTTTCATCTTCACATAGTATGAGTTTTGTTGGAGATTTGGAGATCCCAATTACAGGGACAAACATGAGGCTTCTTACAAGGGCGAGGCACGAGAAGGAAGAAAAACTTGGAATTAATAGACAATGCATAACTCAACCATTGGAGGTTGTGCAGAGACCTCAATTTTCAAGCTCAAGATACACCAAAGGAGAATTTTCGAAGGTGTCATATGCTTCTGAGACATCGTCAAAATCGTCGAGGAAAGAAAATGATGGGAACACATCCTCATCATCCCAGGACAGTTTCCATTGCAGGGAAAGATTTGAGGCAAGCTCTCATCGCCATAATTACACTAGAGATAGCAAGGAAAGGTATAACCAATCTTGACATTCGAATGTTCATTTCGATTATAATCATGTTTTTAATGATAAGCATAAATCCAAACATCGAAAAACATGTACGTTTTGTGGATTTCATAACCATACATTTTCTAAGTGTTGGAAAAGAATGGCAACACATAAAAGGATGAGGGGTGAAAAATCCCCTCAACAGCAGGAAAATAAACATGCTAAACAGATCTGGAGGAAGAAAACATATTGCACTCATTTCAATAGAAGTGGCCATCAAAGAGCCACTTGTTGGAGGCCTCATCCAAAGCAACACCTTAAAGACCAAGCGTCAGTGCGTGAAGCAGGTGAAGAAGTTGTTGGACAAGCAAAACACCCATCCCAGAGGCGATCTGGGATGGGTGACCTCCTGGGAAGTCCTGGTTACCCGGTGCAAGCCCCGGAAGTGATGATTGATGCTATGTGATTTATTTCACCAGTTTCAATCCCACTTCTTCACCCCTGTGAGCATCACCCGATGAAATGAGTGCTAAGTGAACTATTCAAATCATGAGAAAATAGGCACTTACGACTACCTCTCATGGAAATGGTCATACGTGAATGACTTACTTAACGCAGTTGAATCCCAAAAATGATATCTAATATAATGCACTGTGTAACCCCCTATACTTAAATTCAAAAAGAGTGAAGGGATCTCTTCTTGAATGGTTCATGAGGCACAATACTTGCTAAGGTTTTGCAAATGGGGTAGCAAGCTAAGTGGGCTTGATTGTGGGGAAAACTCCACAGTTAAGCGCGCTTGAGCCAGAGGCGATCTGGGATGGGTGACCTCCCGGGAAGTCCTGGTTACCGGGTGCAAGCCCCGAAAGTGATGATTGATGCTATGTGATTTATTTCACCAGTTTCAATCCCACTTCTTCACCCCTGTGAGCATCACCCGATGCAATGAGTGCTAAGTGAACTATTCAAATCATGAGAAAATAGTTACTTATAACTACCTCTAATGGAAATGGTCATACGTGAATGACTTACTTAACGCAGTTGAATCCCCAAAATGATATCTGATATAATGCACTGCGTAAACCCCCTATACTTAGGTTTCTAGATATGTTAGCAATTCATGGTCGTGCTTTTGTAAATGATTTGTTGCATTTTGAAATGTAAAAGTGATGATGTGTTTTCCATCACTTGTTAAGAAACAATGATTTCTGGTCTTGTTTTGTTTTGCATGATAAACTGTGAAAATGATGCCATGTTTCCATCACTTGTCAAAACAAAATAGTGTTTGTCCATATTTTTGTAAATCATGTGTTGCAATGATGATGAGTTTTCCATCGCTTTGAAGCAACAATGATATTAAGGCCTTGTTTTCATAGTTGGACTCTTGCGTCCATCTTGATGTAAACTTGTCCATCGAGTATGTGTTATAAACTCAGGGCAAGTGTGGGTTGCTTGGGTCACTAGTTGGTCATGAAAATAAAGCATGTAATTTGCAAAACAATGTACTATAGGTTACGAGGTTGCAGGTGTCAGCGCATCGCTTAAGGCTCTAAAGAACAAAGGTGAAGGAGATGGAAGCGAGACCTTTCAGGATGCTTGTGATGCAGAAAAGGTACATAGAAGTTGCAGATTATTTTTCATGATTTTGGAGGATCAAAAGCTCGTCAATGGGGAGGATTGATCCAGGTGGCTCTAAAGACACACACAGGACAAAGAGGACTCAGGAAAGATCAAAATTCAAAGTGTTTGGATTATGCTCGAACTAGGACCAGAGCGTAGATATTGTCGTCCTGATCGCGATGGTGTCAACTGTTCGTCAATCCGAGTTTGTATGAAAAAGTTAGAAGCAGTCAAATTTGGGTTGAATTTTTTATGACTGGGCAAGCTTCGGGAGGCCACAATTTGAACTTTTTCTAGCCACCAGATTCCGACCAACCTGGGCTGGATTTCGAGTGAAATTTTGGGGTCATTAAAATCACTCCTATGGCTAAAATTCGAATTCCTTAAAGATGAAATAAAGGAGGGTGGGGGTCACTAGCCCCACCAGCCCCATCCACCATCATTCGCCATATTAAGGTGAGGTCAGCGAGAGTTGAACCCACCTGGCCACATCAGTCGGCCCACCGGACGACCTCATAACCAAAAACCATAACCATATAATACGAACCCATAAATGGACCATGTACAACCCCCAAACTAATGCGCATTAAATGTGAGCACTCCATGGGAATCAGTGGCAGGGAAAAAGGGGTGTGGGCCACCGAAATAGTGGACCCACCACCCCACAGTTAAACATAAATTAATTTGCATTTAAAAATGGGAGGGGCAAGTTTTACCACTGACCCCTCCTTAACGAAATTTTTACTTAGCCAATACGCCAACGATCCTCATTGGATTATCCACCCACTCGGAAATATATCAACCTTTTTGCACAATGCATCAAGGTCATGGAGGAACTAGGAGCAGGCATGGATTTCAAGATAGAGGAGGAAAAATCTTGGCACACAGTTTGAGTTAGCATTTTTCAGGAGGGGTGAAAATTCACTTTGTCAGATTTTGACAAATTTTATATGGTTTCAACACTTCTCGAAGCCACAGACACAATGGCACTATCCATTTCTCCATCAGAGTTATAAATATTTTGGCCATTTTTCAGTATGTAGGACGAACCATGATTGCTGCAAAAACAGGGAGCGGAACCATGATCCTTGCAATTTCCCTGAGGAGGTAATTTTTCTCCATGTCAGAATATAGTCAAGTTTACAGTCGTTTTTCATGGTTTTGCATAGGGATCACAATGGCAAGCTCAAATTTTCATTTCGAGTTGTATATTTCTAGTCCACCAATGGAGCAGAATCCTCGAGGAATCTAGGGGGAATCTAAAAGATTCCTTGAGCCCTAGATTCTCAACTTCTCAGAATTTAAAAATTGGACAGTCAATTTTGCACTATTCGACGCCAAAAATCTGATGGTGCATTCAGATTTCTCATTTTCTCATTCTATTATTTAGCTACTTTTCTAAGTGGAATGCAGGTGTCAACATCCATGTGCGAGCAGTCATGCGATTGATGCTGTGAGATTGATGGTCTAAATAGCTTCAGCAGTTTGACATCCGCTTCGTCAGATGGCCCTTGGTAGTGAGGTATATGTAGTTTTCATGTACTTCGTAGCTTCATGCTTGATGTTTGATGTGGGGTCTTGTTTCTTACTCATTATTATGATTCCTGCTTGATGTGGTGCAGAATCACCTATCTGATGTACTTGTTGTCATGATTCATCATATTGTGTTTTGAGATCCCTTTGTTGTATGTTGATGGGATACTCATGTTGTCATCATGCATGTTTGCATTGAGATCCCTTTTATGCCATGTTGACGGGATTCTCATCGTGCAAGAGTTTTATGTCATACTGATAGGAGTCTTTTGACTTAGAGTTCCTGTATTGGAACATCTATTAGAGCCACTCTTGGGTGAGGGAATTTTCCTTGTATGATCGTGACATCATCTCTTGTGTACATAATCACTATTGACATCACTTAATGCAGTGGCCTACACCATCTTGACACCGGGGCCCGGAGACGTAGTCCCTCCTGGATGAACTTCGTTATCAACGCTTATGTTTTCATGTGTTGATGATTTTCTTATTCCTCTTCTTTACATCATGTATTTGTATTCATTTATGTTCTTTTAAAAATGCAATTTAACACATCACAAAAGTGAAACGTCTTGGAAGGGTCCTTCATCACACCCGGACTTGGATCATTGTGGAAGGAGGATATCAATTTCTAGTAGCAATTCCTACAAACTCTGCAGGTAAGAAGTTATATGAAACTAATGCCAGAGTTTTCAATACATTATTGGGAAGTCTGTTAGAATTAGAATTTGTCAAGGTCATGCAGCTCAAGACAGCCAAAGAAATATGGGACAAAATCATTCAGAGCTACTAAGGATACTCTCAGGTAAAACATGTTAAGCTTCAAATCTCAGAATTCAGTATGAAACTCTTAATATGCATAATGATGATAGTGTAGCTAGTTATTTTTTATGTATAGATGCGATTGTTAATTGTATGATGAATCTGGGTGAAGAAATAAAGGAAGTTACTTTAGTTGAGAAAATTTTGAGATCTTTGCCTTCTAAATTTGAGTCAAAAGTGTCTGCCATAGAAGAAAAACAAGATCTTGAAACTATCAGTGTGACTCAACTTCATCGAATCCTAACTACCTTTGGAATGAGAAAAGGAGGCCCATCAGATATGAGAGAAGACACATTTAAAGTATCAACAAAGGGAAAATAAAAGGAAGAGAACAATGAATCAGGACACATTTCTAAAGAAGAAGATGAGGTAAATTTTGTTAATAAGCTTCAACGAGGTTCTGGAAGGTTCAGAGGTAAGCTACCTTTCAAATTCTTTGCTTGTGGCAGAGTTGGTCATGATGATGCCAAATGTCCTCATAAAGATAATTATGAAAAAGGAAAGTTATATGCAAAAGGTAATAGGAAATAGGTTGTGAATAGAAGGAGTTACTATACACATGAAGATAGTGATGGTTTATCTAATAATGATGAAGATGAATCTGAACAAGATTATAGACTTCTCATGGCTTATGACAATGATGATTTCTTGGATGCATTAGAAGAGGAAGAATTTCATGAAGAAATCACTAAACTCAAAATATGTTCATAAGAAAAGAATATGATCATAGATACTTTGACACACCAACTTGTTGAAAGAGAAAAACACAATGAAAATCTAGAATGTGAAATTGTGGGTCTAAGAAAAGATCTTGAGAAGACAAAATCTCTCAATCTTAGATTTGATAAAGGATCAGAAAATTTAAATGAAATTATCAAAGTTCAATGTTCTCATCTGATAAAGACAAGTCGTAGATATACTGAAGAATCATCTCGATCACAGAAGCCGTCAACCTCCACAAGAAGCTATCTTGATGCAGTAAAGACCAGTGAACAATATGTCAATCATCAGCAAAGGCCTAAAAATAGTAATTAGGTAAATCATACTCAATTTACTCCAAGGATGAATATCAATAGAAGCCGCAACCAACAGGTAAACAATGTCAAAATATTCGATGGTCACATAAACTTCTTTAATGGGCAATGTTTTTCAAGTCATAACTTTGGGCACAAGGCTTCTCAATGTGTTGCTTACAAAACCATCATGAATAGAGAAGCACGAAATCAAAGGAGTGTAATAGGAATCAAGAAAATTTCCTATAATAACTTTTCTCATCCTGAAAATGAAATAGAATTCTCGATTTGTAAGAACTTTGGTCATGAAGAATCTAAATGCAGGAGCAAATTTCGCCCAACACTTCAAAAGGAGAAAATTCCATTAAATCCCAATATATGGGGAAGGAAGGAATCTCGTTCAGAAATATGTGGTATAGCCTTGTATGAAGAATGGCAAGAAAATCAGTGGTACATGCACAGTGGATGCTCCAAACACATGACAGGTGATAAAGAGAAACTTCACTCATATAATTCTTTAGAAAAAGAAAAGAATGTGTCATTTGGAAATGAAACTCCATCTGTCATTAAAGGTAAAGGTTTCATTTTCTTGAAAGAAAAGGTTAAAGCTGGAAATGTTATGTATGTAGATGGTTTAAATCATAATCTGTTGAGTGTCATTCAAATGTGTGATCAAGGAAATGAAGTGGTGTTTCGATCAAACGGATGTGTTGTTCGTGAGCTTGATATAGGAAAGACTCTGATCAAAGGTACAAGAACTCCAAACAACTAATACATACTCAAAGGAGGACAACAACAATGCTATCTAAGCAAAACAAATGAAAATTGGCTGTGGCATAGAAGATTGGAACATCTAAGCTTTTCTCAAATAAGAAAAGCATGCAAGCTCAAGGTAGTTCATGATCTTCCCGATATCAGCATCCCATAAAATACCATATGCAAACCATGTCAAATCGGTAAGCAAACCAAAGTTTATTTCATTGAAGAAGAAGGGTCAGCGAGTAAGCCTCTTAAACTTATCCATACTGATTTATGTGGACAAACAAGGAAAAAGTCACCCAGTGGAGAAGAATACGTTATTTTGTTTATTGATGATTTTTCCAGATTGTGTTGGATAAGTCTTCTAAATCATAAAGATGAAGCATTTGAAAAGTTTAAAGCCTTCGAAGCTCTGGTTGAAAATGAATTGGATCGAAAAATCAAATGTCTCAGTTCTGATCGAGGAGGAGAATTCATATCAGATGAATTCTTTGACTTTTGTGAACAACAATGAATAAAAAGGAAATTCTCCACCGCAAGAACTCCTCAGCAAAATGGTGTGGTATAAAGGATGAACACAACAGTTCAACAAATGGCCCGAGCTATGCCAGATGAATCTAGAACTCCCGCAACCTTCTGGGGTGAAGTTGCATTTTCTGTCATGACTATTCTCAACAAAGCAAATGTTCGGGTAAATAGCACTCAAACTCCACATGAACTTTGGTATGGTAAGCCTCCTACTATAAAATACTTTAAAGTTTTTGGAAGAGAATGTTTTATCAAAAGGAATGATGAAAAACTTGGTAAGTTTGAACCCTGATCAGATGAAGGTATTCTTCTTGGCTATTCTTCCAGAAGTAAAGGATACAAATGTTATAATAAAAGACTTCGGAAAATTGTTGAAAGAATTGATGTTGTAGTTTTTGAAGCATGCAGAAATCTAGAATAGATGAAATCAACAGAGGAATATGACAATGAGGAAGATGGGGATTGCTTTCCCACATCAAATCAAAATGATATTGAAGAAGAAATCAATGAAGCACCAAAAGAAGATATAGCAGATAGGGAAAAGACTCCAGCGAGGTATGTTTAGAAGAATCATCCAGAATCTCAAATTTTAGGAGAAAAAGGGTCTGGATTACAGACAAGAAGAATTCTTACAGGAACCTCAAGTTATCTAGCATTACTATCCTCCACAAGACCTCAGAATGTAAATGAAGCCTGCAAAGGTGAAATTTGGGTCAAAGCCATGGATGAAGAATTAGATCAAATTGTAAAGAATGATACTTGGGAGTTAGTTCCTAGACCTCATGATAAAAATATTGTAGAAACAAAATGAATGTTTAAGAATAAGCTGAATGAAAATGGAGAAGTTATTAGAAATAAGGAAGGACTTGTTTGCAAAGGGTATGTGCAACAAGAAGGTATAGATTTTGAAGAATCTTTTGCACCTGTTGCTAAACTTGAAGCCATAAGGATGTTTCTTGCTCTTTCTAGTTTTAAAAAATTCAAAGTATATCCAATGGATGTAAAATTATCCTTTCTTAACGGAGATTTAAAAGAAGAAGTTTATATTAAACAACTAGAAGGATTCATTCTTGGAAATGATGCAAATCTTGTATGTAGACTCAAAAAGGCTCTCTATGGTCTGAAACATGCTCGTACTACCGCCTTGACAAATATCTACACCAACAAGGTTTTACAAAAGGTTCCGAAGATAACAATTTATACACAAAGATTTAAAATGATAAATGGCTAATTATTGTTCTTTATGTTGATGATATCATTTTTGGTATCATTGAAGAATCTATGAGTCAAAATTTTGCTTCAGTAATGCAGCAAGAAATTGAAGTGTCCTTACTTGGTGAGCTTACTTATTTTCTTGGTCTACAAGTTCAACAAACAAAAGATGGTATATTTCTTTCACAAACTAAATATCTCAAGTAGATCTTGAAAAAGCATGGAATGGAAGATTCTAAACCAGTATGTACTCCAATGGTAACAGGATGTAGTCTCAGCTCTAATGATGAATCACCAATAGCAAACCAACCAACTTATAGATCTATGATTGGAAGTCTGCTTTATCTAACAGGCACCAGACCTGACATAGTGTATACAGTAGGAATTGTTGGAAGGTTCCAAGAAAATCCAAAGGAATCACATCTCGAGGCAGTCAAAATAATTTTCAAATATCTTCAAGGAATTCAAGACTTTGGAATATAATATCCTAAAGATACAGATCTTATTCTTCATGCATATACAGATGCAGATTTGGCAACAAGTGTTGATGATCGAAAGAGCACTAGTGGTGGTGCATTCTATATGGGTTCGAAGTTAGTGTCTTGGTTTAGCAAGAAATAAAGTTCTATTGCCTTATCTATAGCTAAAGCAGAATATGTGGTTATTGCATCTTGCTATAGACAACTACTTCAGATGATGTAAACTTTGAAAGACATTCAAATCAAATGTACTCCACCCATCTCCATTCCATGAGATAATATAAGTGCCATCGGTATTTCAAAAAATCCAGTCATGCACTCCAAGACCATCCACATACCCATCAAGTACCATTTTCTACAAGAACGAGTGCTTGAACAAAAGGTCAAATTGGAGTATGTTCCCTTCAAAGAATAGGTTGCTGATATATTCATTAAATGACTTCCCATTGAAACATTTAAATATCTCAGACAAAAGTTGGGAGTAGTTGTTGCATCATCATGCTGTTAAATCTAGTTTTTTAGAGGAAGGTTATTATACGTGGGTTTCATGAAGTATAGTCGTATATACATGCGGGTTTCTATGGATGAAGAAGTGTATACATTTTTTTGATAGAAAAATAGTGGATCAGAATCTACTATGGGTGCTCTGTTTGATGCTGATGATTACAGTCTGACAATATACTTTGTTCATTGATTTTTATCTGGCTGACAAAGATGCCTTGATGAATGACTTGTTGATAATGCACAGGTACTATAGGTTTAGGAGAAGCATTAGCCTTCACACGCATTCTGTATTGTTGGAATTATGGTTGCTAAGTCCAGCTATGGCATCAGATATTTATACCATTTGTTGCTTAAGTCATGTAAAGGTCTATCATGTGATATGACTTCTCATACATTTGAATGAGTCCTTTTGGACAAATGATGTAATTTTTATCCCCACTTTGCATGGGATGGATGATGTAATATTTATTGTATTTATGTCATGTATAAACAATTGGTATATACCCACTTGGTTGGGTGGATGAGTCAAATGTGTTGTATCCCCACTTGGTTGGGTGATTGATGTATGTATGAGTCACTGGTCATAAGGAGGTCATACTCACTTAGTTGAGTTATATAGTCATGTTATTCTTTTAAATCATATCTCTGTAGACTTGACATGTACTCAGGGGGAGCATGGACATCATAATGTCTATTAAAGGAGGACAGTTTCTTGGTCCGCACTTTTCCCTTGATGTCAAAGGGGAATAGTATTTTGGTGTTGCATGTTATCTCTAATAGTTTTTATAGCTTGCAGTAAAAAACACCATCATGGTTGCCATCAAGTCCAGAGGGGGATATTGTTGGCATTATGATATAAGTGTTGTCCTTGATTGCAACTCACTCACAGGTCAATTCAGATTTGGTAAAAGGAAACTCACATTACAACAGGTATATTCAGAGGTAAGAGGGTAGTGGTACAGAAGAACAGGAACATAAAACTAAGGTCTACTGATCAGAATAAAAAAAGTCAAAGGAAAAGGCTGATGAAAAGCAATTTAAGAAGTATACGCAGGTCCACTTAGTGAAAACAACATATACACGCTGGTCCATAGAAAAAAAAGAGCGTATATGTATAAACACACTACCACAGGAAGAAAAGCACGTACATGTTGGAAAACCAAGGTTTTGGTCTAAGGTATTTGGTCCGTGGTATTTACCATAGGTATTTGGTCCAATGTATTGGTCCTAAGTTGTTTTGGTCCAACATATTGAAAAAGGGCCTATATCTATATAAGGAGGAGAAGATCATAAGTCTAGGTGTGCAAGTGTATGGGTTTCTAAGGAATACTTCTATCTGAAGTATATTTTATGTTGCAGGGGCTATGTTTGTGATTTGATCTGAAATACTTTGTGCAACTTGAATTCAATATTGGATCAGGATCATGAGACCTGAAATGACTTATTATTCAATGATTTAATATTGATTGGGCTAGATCTTATTGTGTACACCTAATTTATTCTTTAAATGTCGTGATCTAGGTTTTTCTGAAGTTTAGAAGTGCAGCAAAGTTATGAGTTGATATTTGTAGATTTGTATGCTGGTTCATCTCTTCAAAAGCACGTTTACACACAGGTTATACTCTTCAAAATGGCGTATTCAAAACAAAAGCTTCTTTTTCAGATATGACTAATCTATCTGATCAAATTTTGTTGTTTTACTGTTGTCTGTGAATTAAGTCTTCTTAGATATGAATGTAAAAGTGAATGCATAAGGAGGTTGGTATTTGATTGATTGATTGTATAAGTGAGAAGAAGTGATATCTATTGTTGCCTGTGTAAAGCTCTGTAAGTTGAAAACAGATGTTCAGTATATTGCGGGTTGGTACAGACTTGATTCAAAAGTTTATGTTTGCAGTAGTTTTGAAGGCATACGTAGGTTTGATTAATAGAAGTAGTGTATACATGCAGTTTGGGTTCATCCAAGTAGCATATACAGTCTGATGCATGGTTTGTGAGGTTACAGCTGGTTCTGAATGATGATGTAGGTTTTTGGGTTCGACACAATGTTCTGGTGTTAGTGATCTGAATGTTCAGATCAACTGAATGTTGGTTGATGCAGTTTAAGTTTAAAAGTTTTTGATGGGTCCACTATGAAAATTTGATGAAATGAGGCCTTCATGTGTATTGTTATGTACCAGGAGCATCCAGTCTAAAAATTTATGAAATGTGGTTCTTGGAAGAAGAAAGAAGGTCGTAGCCTTCTATAGGCCAATGCCTACATACTAATAATCATATTGGCTAGTACAAGAGGTAGGGGGTTGCAGCTCCCTTCCAGTAGAAGCTAGAAAATGAGAGAAGGTTGTAGCCTTATGCAAGTGGGTGCCTACATACTAGTATGAGTCTGCACTAGTACAAGATTGTAAACGAATTTTATTATTATTAAAAGAAGAGAGAGATGACAGCAGCAGGTGGTTTTCACCCACATTGGGTTTCCACCTTAAAGCTCGGTGTTCATGTGTGTTACTTATGTGTGATGCTTTATTATGTTTTTATTGCACTATCTAATAAGTCACTGATGCAATGGTTTAAGATCGACACATGATAGATTGTCTAAATCACAAGTTCTCTGGATATATGATGGTTTCTCTAATCACAGTTGCGTGTACATGCTAGTTCACTTAACCGAAGTAGCATATATAAACCTGTGTGGGAAATAAAATTATTGATCTGATAATACTATTTCACCCCCCTCTCAATACTATTTCCAACAATATCAATGTATTTATTCTCTCCATATGTTAAAATAAAGGTGTGCTACCATATAAGTAAGGCGGGAAGAATTAGAGAAGGCCACTAAAGAGATAGACGCCTCTAGAGCTTATTGGAATTACCTTGGCAGGTTTGGTGCGCCCTGATTTTGGGGTAAATATAATTGGGTAATATATCAAGAATAATTATTTAATAAATTGCAAAGTATAGAGAAATACCTTGGCTTCTTGAGTATAGAAGATGAAGAGGCGATTTTAGCGACTATAGTCATTAACGACCTTAGCAGATATTTTTCCATCCTAGTTGGAAGTAACAAAATTTTACAGAGCCTTCCTAAATCCTGTATCATATCAGATCATGGTTGCTAGTTGTTATATAAAAGTATAAAAGTGTGCATTGGTTGCTAGAAATAGAATGGGATAAAATGACTATGTTAAGGAATCGTTTGAGATGATATCTTGTTATGGAGAAAGCTTCTTCAATGACTCAAGCTATTCAACCAATGCACTCTATAACAGTGCATATGGAAGGTTGGAGTGAAATTCCTTTAATTACAAATAAAGCACCAATAGCTAAGATGCGTGAGGCCCCACTCTCTTTCCTTTACAGGCATAATAAATAAAATCAAAACTCCAAAGCCACGAAGGTGACATGATGCATGAGCTTTTATCTTAAGAGATTTTATTTATTTATTTTAGATTCAAATTTTCTGCACTTAAGATAGTTATTTGATTAGTTATATCTTCAAACTAAGTATTTAAGGCCCCATTTCCTATACAGGGGGTGATTGACAAAAGTGATACGTTTGGTTTATGAAACTGCCTGTACATGTTACATAGTCTTTTACTACATTTTTGAAAGTTTTCATTGATTTTTTGGATGCATTTTGTTGTATTATGGTGAGTGTAAGTAACACTCATAGAAATATGAATCTAGGGCTTGTTCTTGTTTAGACACATATTTCATTTAGTTTTTCATATTTTGATATTATACTATCGATCCGGATGATTGAAAGAATAACATTTGAATGTCATTCATTTTAGTAGCTGACTTCTTAACTTAAGGAAATTATTGTTTCACCTTTATGATTTTTATAGTGTTACCTGTTATGTTTATCAATATATCGTGCATTTTTTATTTCAAAGTCTATAAATTTCCATTTTATCTCTGCAAATTGTGTTTCAATATTTAATATTGAACATGGTTGTTAGGGGACAGCTGAGATGGAAAGTAGGAAGATACTTGTACATGTTGCAATGATATTTTACAATGTTTGAATGATTCTACATCTTATACCTTTCATGTCTGTTCTTTTTCCAGTTTTCTTTCAACTTGTTATAATCTTTTGACGTTTATTTGTTAGTTTCACATTTTGCATTTGGGTTAAAATTGTCAGAAAGTTTTAGTGTTATAAATCTCTTTTCTGTTGATACCATTAAAAACCACTAAAAAAAATAAAATTATCAATCACTGACCTTGTTATCTTTTCCTATTAAAAATTGTATAAATAGCATTAGGTTTACCCCCTGAGGTGCACTACAGGTCAACCTATAGAACCTAGAGCTGGAAGACTTCTCAGTCCTTAGTGAATTAGTATTAGAGTCATTCATATGTGGGGACAATTTGGGCACCAACAATAGCTACATGTCATGCATATTGTTGGGTTCCTTCAAGTCACTTAAAAAAGAAACAAACAAAGAAAAAAATGATATATAATAACAAATTTATAAGGGCGGGGGAGGGGGAGGGATTTTGATTAACCCCGGGGGAATAATAGAATCTAGGTATTCTTGGGGCTTAGGATCTAGATCAAATAATGATGTGGAAATATATGGGTTGTTCCAAGGTTTAGTCATTTCCAAATCAAAAGAGGTGAATAATATTCTTATCGTGGGTGTCTCCTTTCTTACTGTTCAATTTCTCATTAAGGGATCTAGCCCCATATAATTTTTTTGGCTAGAATCCTTTCCAGAATTACATCTCTTCTAAGTAGCTTCTCCTCCAAGGAATACTTTCATATCCTCTGTGAAAATAACTAGGAGGTAGAAAAATTGGCTAATGAGGTTGTCTCCTTGGGGATAAGAACTTATGTTAAACAATCATAGGCAATAGAGTGTTATCCCTTAAGGTCTACTAGCTTAATGAAGGGGCATCTTCGGGGAACTATTATAAAATAAATCAAGAAAGAGGGTGGAATAACATGGGACATTATCCGATGAAGAGGTGAAGGGTCATATTAATTGATTTAAACTACTTTCATGGGTTGGTATATGGTGGCGAGTTCCCCTTGTTGAACATGGTGTGATATAAGCATGAGCATCATACACCATCGAACCTACTAATTTTTCATGAAATGGAAATTCATTGTCTTGGGAGGGTGAATTCAGAGGATTCATGATGGATTATCTTGGTTTAATACCTTGGGATTTAAATGAGCTCAGGTGGGGTAGAGGAGGGCATCATGAATTAGTGAGCGGGATTCAAATTTTAAGGGCTCACCTGATTCAAATATCTAGTATGGTACACTTACAAAAGACTCTAGTGTTCGGCTCTAAGATTTTTGGTGCCACATGTGGTGAATTCTGTTAGGGACGTTGGAAATTCCGGCTCTGGGTTTGGTATGTGAGGGGGTGAGTAGACTGATATAGTGGTCTTCATTGCGATCATGGCATGTTTTCCACTAGCTACTTGGTTTGTTGGGCATGTGGAAGTTTGCGGTGGCAATCAAAATGTATCTCTCTTGACAATTCTCCTCCTTTGAAAGTTAGGCATTAGACGCCTAATGTTTCCTTTTCATTCAAAAGTTTCCTTTTACAAATTTGGTATGTTAGTGATATTTCTCATGCGGACTTTGGACCATGTTTGGAGTTGCTCTGGTGGGCATGCTAAGTCAGATATGTTCCAAGGTCCATGTGAAGATAACTAATTGGCAGCAATCTTGGATTGTGCTTTCTTCATTTTGTTGGACCTTATGGATCTATTAAAGCCAAATTTGGTTTGGAAATTTCATTTTAGATGGGGAATTTGAGCCTTTGTTGGAGTTGTTTATTGGGGATATTTTGAACTATTTTTGTATTTAGTTTGGTCAGAAGAGAGTCAATTGGCAACATTTTTTGTTTGATGGTACTCTTTGACTTAGTTGGGGCCTTTGTATCACAAACCGTAACAATAATCAAGTATCTATGGTGCTAGACACCTCTTCCAACACATGTTTTCATTGTAGGGCCTCGGATGATTCCCTCCATCAGGAATATGATCACCTTTAGGTTCAGGTCCATCATCTCTCTCACTCTCAAATTGAACACTCAAAAAATCTTTTGGCATTGTATGTGTAGATCCCTCAGGTGCTTGATGAAGCTTTTTCTCTACTGAATATGCTAATGGAATTAAAATTTTATGTGGATAACTCCTCTATCCTAGATGATTAGGACCTAAGGCTGGGTGGCATGAAAATCGACTTGAACCTTTGAGCTACAAACTCTATGTAATTACTTCTTCAATTTCTCAATTTTGTTTAGTTTGGTCTTCTTATATGGACTGGACAATTACTCATCGTAGATGGCTTATCTTGAAACCCCAAGATGCCTTGTTTTATCTGGTCATGAGCAAAAAGTGGAGTACAATATTCTATTATGTTGCCATTAATTGTAATGCAAGGAATTATTGCAGGATGTTTAGTTTTTTAGCATGGTAGGTGAGCCCACGATGGGTTTAATGTTGGTTTTGATTGGTCATGCCTGAAGTAGTATTATGATTATGCATACAGTTGCATCTTAAAATTTTGTGCTATGATCTATATAGGTGTAGTTCTATTTCTACATGTCATAGGATAGTCTTTTTCTATTTGGATCATATAGCTTCAATATATGGACTCATTTCTATTTAAAATTAAAAAATTAGAAGGAATAGTAAAAATCAAGAGTAAACTAGAAATGAAATAAGAATGTAGCCTCTATTTGAGTTATATATAAATTAGTTAGAAAATTGAATCATAAAGAATAAAGGAAGTATACATATAAGACGACATACTTTGTTATTGTTAATTTACATGGATGATGATGTGTTATTAACAAATCGTAAAGGTACTTGTGATAAAAATATAATCATTTCATATAATACTGACATTTTCTTCTTAGTAGCAACAACAATTTTTTTATAGTTAGTGTATGGGTTATAGAATTAGCTGAAGAATCATAGAAGAAGGTTTAAAATATTGACAAAATGTGTTTAGTAAAACAATTAAGTTTTAAATACAAATTAGTTAGAGAAACATTAATTTATTATATATGTTATCAAATTTAACCATAAAATACAAATAAAAAATATTTACTCAAATAAAATTTAAACAAAGGTTATGTGTCTCACATAGAATGTTTGGAAATTTATAAATAAATCTCAACTAATAGTGCATCTAAATGAAAATTTATATACATAAAATTATGTACTTTACAAAAAACATGAGAACTGAGTACATGCAATGAAAGAGGATAGTATTCATGAAAAGATAAAATGATAATGCTAAAAGCAAATATTAAAAAAAAAAAATTGCTCTCAATCCCACATAATTGTTAGAAACCAATTCACCCCTCACTCTCAGTATTGTTCCTAACAATAGCTTTATTCTATATATCCATAGAGCATATAATGTTTGTCACGCTCCATAATCTTATTTGTGAATATAGACTGATTGGATATTGATAATGTGTTTTGCGCGTAAAGTAAAGATGGATTAAAATGTCTATGAAACCTTGGAGCTAAAGTACTCTAATTCAAACAATCTTCTTCATCGTCATTGTTCTAGCAATCCTTTTATGGCCTGATAATTGCACTTCTTTTCCATTCCCTAATTGCAATTGTTGGACACCTAATCCTAAAGGGTTAGTGTGGAAGCCGGAAAGACTAAGCAGTCCAAGAGACCTTGGGATCTGAAACCCAAGAGTCAGATATTGTATTATAAATGTAAATCAATTGTTAATAAAAATTGAATTCACATGATTTATCTTTCATATTGTTTGATGTCCATGTGTGTTTAACATGGTATCAGAGCCGCTTGTTTTTCTGTGGCCTGTTATGTGCATGTCAGTCCTGCACCTCTGCTCATAATTTTGCCCATAATTTTGTGCTGACCTGATTCGAAACGCCCCTCTGTCCATGCGCTGCTCTGCCTGTGCCTGGCGCAGAAAGAATCAATGCCTGGCCCTGCCTAAACGTTCGCATTCTCCTGAGCGCTGTATCTGTCCTCTCTGCCTCTGTCGTTCTGGCCACTGACATGCTGCGACTGTTCGACCTGCTGCAAACACTGTGTGTGTCATAGACGTTTTATATTCTCTGTTCCCAAACGGTTGTGCAATATACCGCCATTTCTCAGCACCTCAACATCGGCGGCTGTGTTGATCAAGCAATCCATCACGTCCACATAGCACATCAGCGGTTTCGTTTCCTTTTTGCAGACGAATGCCACCAAATTTCTCATAACAGCATCTGTTCTGTCGTCCATTTCAATTGTGGGAAAGTGAAATTGTGCAGAAGATTGGGTTTGGATCCTTGCTCGTGGAACTCCTGCTATTTTCTTGCCATTATACGCTGTCCGTTTGCGTTATATCCATCTGTGCATTTGCTGCACGGCTGAGGAGATTTTGAAATGGTCTTTGAAAGCGTTTGTATATGAAATATTCTGTGAAAATCCAAGAAGATAAGGGGAATTCGGTGTTTTGGGTTTTAGAGAGACGGAGAATGTACCTTGTGAAAGCTCCCCTCTGGGTTTCGCCAATGATGACGAAGATGAAGGAACTGTCGTTGCTGCCATGAATAACCCCGTCGCCATTGCCATCGTCTGAATTGTTCGAGAACTGTGTATTCCCTCTTGAGCTGCTGCCACAGCAATCTGAATGTAAGAAGAGCCCTTATCCCTTATTCCGGTAGATGTAGTCCGAGAAAAAGTAAATGATGATATGAATATTCTTGAGGGTGAGGTCTGGTTATGGAGGTGGTCTTCTGAGGAGATTTTGCGCCTAAATTTCCAAAATTTTGGCAAAAGGTCTGCGCAAGGCGACGTCTCCATCATATCTTTCTCGTCCGGGGCATTTTCATGAATAATTTTTTGTGATAAGGGCCACACTGTGAACCAAGATCATTGCATATCAAATTCACAGGACATTGTGATTCCGTGGATGTATCATTGCTTTGTCTGCCTATAGTATCAAAGCCTTTGTGCGTCTGACGTTTTGGATCTGCGGATTATAAATTTTATGGTCTCTGTGTATGAGCTACAAAATTTTTGGGTCTTTGCGTGGTTAGTTGTTTATCAAGAGCTGCCTTCCAAAGCTCGTTTTTCCAAAAGCCGGTTGTGAGAATCAAAGCATCAATGCGCTATTCAAATACGCTGTCCATACGTTGTCCATACATTCAAATACGCTGTCCATTTTGAATACGCTGTCCTTGTAACTCCCTTTTGTCCTTTGTTTGCAGTTTGTCCTCTGCCACTCTGACACGCTGAATGCTTTTCTCTATTCTACATATTTTGTAAAACTAACACCTCTGGCTTGTAGTTCCAAAATATCTCCAATCTCCAGTGCTGAGCTTACCACCTTATCGCCCTTTCCTTCCAACACACCGAACGAGCACATAGTGTATGGGTATGCTTCCACTTATTTGACAAGGAAGGAAGTGTTATCTTCTGATTTTAGCTACCAAATGAGACGTATTCAGTGACAAGAGTCCAATATGTGATACCAAGGCCCAATTGAAGGTTTCATCAACAAGTTCAAATGACTCCTGGAATTTTTTGGCCATAAGATTCTCGACGTTCTACTTCGACTCTGAGGAGCGTGGAGGATAAGCTCATGGTTTTCTCTTAATGATGCACGCAGATATGTCTATTTCTATTGGTATCAAACGACAGTGAATGTAGAATGATCCTTCGTACATTATAAAATCGTCAGGAATGTATCCCGCAATATTCCATCTCTTCGAGGAAGGTTCGTAAACTTGCACCATCTGTCCTTCGATCAGTCCACTTGCAACCCGCCAGTTGTTCTTAACAACGACAACTCTGTATGAAGCGTCAGATTTATTAATCTGATCGACAGCGATGTAGCCTAACTGTGGAGCGGAAATATCAGCAAATGCTTTTGTATAAGGGTTGCAGATCCTTCCGTCTAAGGAATCCTTTCGGGTGACCAAGATGAGTCAAATATTTGTATGCTGTCAGTGCTCTCTCTTTTGAGTTTCATCTATGGCCTGGATCCGCGTTGTTATGAGGTGGACAGCAGCATTAGATGCTGAAAACGCTCTGTGAAAACTTTCTTTGAAAGACAATGTTTTTAAGTTTATGCATCAAAATCTCACCAAGGTCTGCTTGCTTTTCCATTAAGCAGTAGTAATAGACTTTTTCACAGCGCTTGCTGATCTCTTCACTGGAAATCTCACGGCAGTACTCATCATCCAACCATTTTTTCAAATTGATTCTCAACCACTCAGATTCCTGAAGTGCAGAAGACGTTTCTTGTAGAGATTTTGGAGCAGTTTCTTGTAGAGATTTTGCATGATTTCCATAGCAGCTAGATGCTCTGAAGTTTGAAGTTGAGGACAACGCTGATCTTCATATTTATATATTTTTTTTTGCATTGGTGATGTTATGCTCTAGTTCATTCTTGAAACGAACTGTGGACTGTTGATTTACCATGTGCCCAATTGTACCAATGTTTATTGTAGCTTGACGAGAAATGTTTATTGTAGTTTAACTTGGTAACATCCAGCTTACTCAGGTCCTGCTCCATCAACCATTTTCGCGACATTGTTGCCACTTGATAAGGCCTTACAATATCTTGTAGTAAGAGTACAATATTATTTTTCTGTTGCTGTTGCCTCAGTTGTGTTTTTAAGTGACATTGAAGAAAAATGGCCAGACTTGAAGATGCATTAAAGTTATTGAATATCCTAATTCATTCCACTGTTGATGAGATGGTCAAAGTTAACAAAGAAACTCTCTTTGACATCCAAACCTCTCTGCAAACTGCACATGAGAATATTGAGTTTTTGCAGCTTGAAACAAAGCTACAGTAGGAAGAATTACACCAGTGGAGTCATCATTCTGAACCTGTTTCTGTTCAGAACAATGAAGCAGACTCCCATAAACAGCAAGTCAATAATGTTACAGCAGCAAAGTTACATGCAGATGCAGAGGTTCAGTCTGCACTTCCCAAGCCCATCATCAGACCTTGGGAACAGCTTGTCCACAACAAGCATAGAACTGGTCTTGGATATGACAAGGACTTGTCCTTTCATATTCCAGACTATGCCAAGCCCATTCAGTTTCAGAGTGCTGGATTCATTCATGACAGTTCACCTGCTTCTCATGACAGTTCAGCTTCAGCTGTTCCAGACTCTACCCCTCTTCCACAGCAACACCAACAACAACAACAACAACAACAGATCGTGAAATGCCAACACTGTGACCGAGTTGGCCATTTGAAAGATCACTGTTTTGATCTTCATCCATGTAAGCACTGTCATAAAACCAGTCATTCTTCACACAGATACTTCAGAAACAAACGTCCTGCAAGAACGAAGATTCACCTTGGATGGATCGCTTCTTGGCAATGGGCATCAACAGCCAAGAAGATATTCCAAACACATGTCAGAACTTGTTCCAGAATATTAAACAGTCTTGCAGTCGAGTTTTCTCCATCATCTCACCTTGTATCTGACAGGGGGGGAAATGATGGTCATCTACAAGCTTCAAAGTCACATCAAGCGAGCCTGAGCCACAACCTGTCACACCAGTTTCAGAGTTGCAGCCAGAGACAAAGATGCCCGTGAACAGATTGAGAACACTTCCTCTAGCAGAAGACACCAGCTTCTTGCCAGTTTTGGAAGAGTTCAGGAATTGCATTAAGCATTCCAGAGTTGTTGGTTATCCTTAAACCATCACAGGTTGAGACTTCCCTTTTCAGGTTGAAGTTTTACCTTTTATGCGGGGTGAGACATCCCTTTTATGGTTGAATGTTTCCCTCTTTAAAACAATAGGATCACTTCCTCTAGCAGAAAACTTCAGTTTCTTGCCAGTTTTGGAAGAGTTCCGGGAACTGCACTAAGCGTTCCGGTGTTGGTGGTCATCCTTAAACCACCGCCCTTTTATACCAACATTTCATAGAGCATATTCAGCCTAGTGCTGCCATGCATTTTTTGCACATGTTGTATTACAGCTCTCTTCTTGGACTCATACATAACCCTTCGGATTAAGGGGGGGAATGTTGGACACCTAATCCTAAAGGGTTAGTGTGGAAGCCGGAAAGACTAAGCAGTCCAAGAGACCTTGGGATCTGAAACCCAAGAGTCAGATATTGTACTATAAATGTAAATCAATTGTTAATAAAAATTGAATTCACATGATTTATCTTTCATATTGTTTGCTTTCCATGTGTGTTTAACAGCAATATTCAAAAACAAAGTCAAAGCAACATGATTGAAATTGGAAAAAAAATCAGAAACCACCAAATAAATATTTATTACTGTGAAATGTTCATATTAAAAAGTATGTATACATTTTTTTTATAAAGACTTCTTGAAAATGCAATTTCGACACGCATGATTTAAAATTGTTAATCCATTTCTACATATTCTAATTTTTCTCTTCTTATTAAAAAAAAAAAAAACAAAAACAAAACAAAAACATATACTATTTCATATCAAAAGATAAACTAATATATAATAATGAAGAAAAATATCTATTTTGTATATAAAATAGTAAGGAATTTTTAAATACCCAAATTCTATATATATATTAGATTTGGTTATTTAAAAATTCCTTACTATTCCTTACACACAAAAACACACACACTAATGTTGCAACATATCTATATATTTATTTTTAAACAGAATGAGTATTTCATATTCAAAATATGGATTTACACTACCAAAACCATTTTTACATTGTCACATCAAAACTGGTTTCAACCTCAACAACTACCTCCATATCCCAGTACTACCTTAATATCATTTTCTTCTACCAATGAGGCCTATAAATCATAAAAAAAAGCACTAATACCTCCCATATACCTGAAATAAAAAAACTTAATATCAACACATATCGACAATACAAAAAAAACAAACATTAACAAGGGTTGGACTTCCCCGCATTCTCATTGCCTTCCTTAACTCGGATGCTCAAACCCACTCGTGAAGCACCTTCTCCTCCATCTTTTCACAACTCAACCACAACATCCATAGTGAATACGTTGTCACTAATGAACTCTGAAATGGAAGTAATCAAGTCAGTCTCCATCTTCAGAATATTTCTCTCCAAAGACGGCTCAACAATCTCAATCTTAGCATTAATATGCTCGGAGTTGGAAACATGGTCTTTCTCCAGCACTCCACCTAGCAAGTGATGAAGCTGAGCCTTCCCATTATTGATTTAAATAGGAATTTGATGACCACATAATCCTCATGAGAGTCTAAGGGAGTGTTGTGAGTCCTTAAACCATTATTAGTTTCTCATGCCATGATCGCATAAAGATCCTCAATCTTCGGTCTCATTAAATAGGCATCTACTTCACTGAGTAATGAGACAATGCCCATATCCTCACCATTAATTCTCCATTCCCATATTCAGTCCTAATTCTCTGATAAGACATATCCTATGCAGAATCCATGAGTTGATTTAATATACTTCTTGTCTCTTACAATGTGGGAAGACGCCAAGAGATTGCTCTATCCTTTCCCCACCCGTCCTTCCTACCATTTAGTCTTCCTCACGTCATCCCTCTATTAGCAGGTGCGATCAAGGTATTTAATGTTTCTCCGACCATCATTCTATTGGGGTATGGGAAGGTGACCCATATCTTTCCTATCAACCTCATATTTCCATGCACCAACTCATTGGAAGCCTTGTTTAGGTGATGGAGAACATGGTAGTATGAGTGTTGTTCAAATTTTTCTAATTAAAATTCTATTATATTTAGAATAGAGGGCATGATGACGTAATAATGAACAGTTGGTGTTGTGAACATTCTTATAACTATCAAGGAGTCACCCATGAATTTCAATTTCTTTATTCCAAGAGATAGAGCAAGGTCCAATCACTTACTTAAGGAAAATAACTGTGCTTTGTTATTGTGGCCACTCCTAATCCGACACATATTTTATCTCAACTCGTTCGTCAGGGCAACAAAGTACCCCTCGCACTCCTACCTCCAATGCCACATATTTAAATATTAAAATTTGTAACCTTTTATTATTTTCAAGTATTCAATTATTTATAAAAAAAAACAATTCATATGTTATTCCATATATTATTCTAGATAAAAAAATAATCATTATGGGTTCAAAACACAAGCAATGTATAATTTTTCTCTATATAAGTTTGATTAAAAAGAAAAATATCAATTACCATAATCATACAATGTGATGAAGAAATAAAGTGTAGAGTTAAGTTGGTTTAAATTGAAGCTACAACAAATAAGACACCCTATTGGTGCATGCAAGAATGAACGTTTCGACATTTAAATTTTTGGAACTAAATTATTATTGTTTGATGTTTGTATTCAGGTGTAACTTATGATAAGGTAATTCAAATGAATTTGGTGGCAGAAATGTATATATCCTCTTCTTTATGACCATATTTGAATCCACTACTTCTTATTTTCAAGAACAACATCACCAAAATTAATTTAATTTTAGAAAAGTCTCATTTGGAATTGGATTTATTTACAGAATTAAAAAATATGGAATGAATGGAACTAGTTTTTAAATACCATAACAAAATGAAACCCATCTACCCTATATAAAATTGGCCCCTTTTCCATTGTCCCCGCAGTTTGCATAAAGATGAAAAAAAACAAATTATTGGTTACTATTATTATATTAAATACAATTATTTCACAAATGTAAGAAACTAATAGTTACAACACGTTTCCAAAAACTTCAACCTACATCCCTAAAAAAGAAAATTATTTAGAAAGCCCCTAAAACTAAATTTTAACATTATTATATATAAAATCATTCATAATATAAAATAAATAAAATTAATATTATCTATTAATTATTTCATTCTTTGTATAAATAAAATTAAATTCCATTGATAAACGATTAATTCATTTCTAAAAATTTTAATTTTCTCTTCTTATTTTAAAAATAAAATTAAAAAAAAACACGTAATATATCATATAAAAAAATTAATATATAATAATGAAGAAATGCCTCTACTTTCCATATAAAATAGTAAGGAATATATATATATATATATATATATATATATATATATATATATATATATATATAATTGAAATACTAACACTAAAACATATTTAAATATTAAAAATTGTAATATTTTAATGTTTTTCAGTACTCAATTATTTATAAAAAATAGCAAATTCATATACTATTTGATATAATATTCCAAATAAAAAAGATAATAATTAAGGATTCAAAACACAAATCAATGTATAAATTTTTCTCCATATAAGTTTGAGTGAAAAGAACAATATCAATTTTAATAAGCTGAAAAAGTAAAATCTATAGTTACCCTGGTTTAAATTGAAGTTATATTGAAGTTATATAAAATGAGATACAATGTTGACACATGCGAGAACTAAAATTTTGAAGATTAAATTTTTGCTACTTAATTATTATTGTTCAATGTTCATATTTAGGAGTGACTTGTGAAAATGCTTTCGTAGAAAAGTATATATCTTTTTTATGACGATATGTGAATCCAATGCTTCCAATTTTCAAGGGCAACATCACCAAAATTAATTTAATGTTAGAAAAGTTTGATTTGGAATTAGATTTATTCATAAAATTACAAAATATCTTAAAAAAGATGGAACTCATGGAAATAATTTTTTATGTGATAATGAAATATAAACGTAGTACATTTTCCATTTTTCTCGCAATTTGCATAAAGATGATCAATAAAAAAATATTAGCTACTATTGTTACATTAAATACAATTATTTCATAAATCTAAAAAAAGAGTAGTGACAACCTGTTTCCAAAAACTTCAACCTACATCCTTACAAAAACAAATTATCTACCAAACCACTCAAACTAAAATCTCTTAACATTATTATATATATAATAATTTATAATAAAAAAATCATGTTATCAATTTTTTTTTATATATATAAATAACATTAAACTCCATTTAAAAGTTTATTTAAAAAAGAATAACTCAGTGATATTAATCCAAATATCAATGCAAGACACCAATATCCATATCTTTATAATGTAATAATGTTGGAGATTATTG
The DNA here is from genome assembly GCA_031772625.1 of Pinus tabuliformis. NCBI lineage: Eukaryota > Viridiplantae > Streptophyta > Pinopsida > Pinales > Pinaceae > Pinus > Pinus tabuliformis. Next base: position 313,317,571 of record CM062805.1, on the reverse strand, counting down.
ATTGGTAAGTGAAAAAATTAAATTACATATATGATTATATTTCAAACAAATAAGATTTTGCTGAGATTATGGAAAGATTGGTTTGACAACATATTGATACACATTATACAACCAAATGTATTATCATTTGAAATGTTCCATAAACCCAATTTTCCAAATTGTATTATATATAAAAGAAAAAAAATAAGTAAAAAGAATATTACCTTTAAGAGTAATAGGTATAAGAGTGCAACAAAGTTTGAGGATCAACCCCATAACCAAAAGTTTAGGCAACTCGCTAATTTTCAAATTTACAAGTTATTTTGGGATGGAAGTCTTGCAGAATTCTTTTGCATTGTGATACAATTTTGAATGAATTTATGTACTAAAGAAAAAGGTGGAAAACTCTAGTACAAATGCAATCTTTGATTTCTAAATTATGCCCCTACTAGAAGAGGATCAAAGGTATTTGTGAAAAACCAATACTAGAGAGTGATAACTATCTATATGAATTAACATAAAGAATTAAAAAACATTAAATTAACTTATTTTTATTACCTTGGTCTAACTAACTGATCTCCGGTCAAATTTAGTCGTTGGTCAATATAGTCGTTGCCCAATCACGAATTGTAGCCATTGGAGGTTCTGTTCTGACTATTTGACATGCAAAAGCTTGATCTGATTCTTCAACTTGTCCTGACGATGAACCACAACGCATTGAAAAATGAACTATCATATGATTTACGCCGAAAAATATTCGTAAACTAAAAAAAATTACATTAAGGAAGATTGGTACCTTGGCGATGGAATTGTATTATTAATTTCATTTAGTTTTAGGTACTATAATTATAATTTACTTAAATATAGTTTTAGTTTAGTTTTAAATGTGGTTTACTTATTACTTTAGTTTTATTTTAATTACTTTTAATTTTTAGTTTATTTTTGTTACTTCAATTTTTATAATAATTTAGTTTAGTTTAACTTCATAACTTTATTTTGATTCTTAATTAATATACTTTTATATTATTACATTTTAGTTTGTAGTTTAGTTTGAATGATTGATTTTTTACTTTATTTTTTAGTTTGGTTGTATTATTAATTTCATTTAGTTTTACTTAATATGATTATAATTTATACTTTAGTTGTTCTAGTTTAGTCTTAAATGTGGTTTATTTATTACATTAGTTTTATTTTAATTACTTTTAATTTTTAGTTTAGTTTTGTTACTTCAACTTTTATAATAATTGAGGGGATGGTTCTCATGTAACCGATACCTTATTTGAAATTTTGAATGCTTCTATTTTCATTTTGTATTTTTTAGGTTGAGGGAGTAAACACATTGGACATCATCAAGACCACTTTGGAAGTTGGGATTTAGCCTTGCCAGCTTTAGAGAGGGATCTCTCTATTTAATTTAGCTTTGTTTTAGTGTAAAATTTAGGCTAGCTATGACTGTACTTGTTTGTCTATTTGATTGGTTTAGTTGATTTGAGTGTTATAATTCCATTGGGCTATGGAGTCTATAAATTAAATTGGAGTTTGGCATCAATTTTTAGAGGATTTCTCATAGGGCAAGCTAGGTTGTAGTAAATGGATCTTTTCAGAATTTAAAGGGATGGTGGAAAAGCATAAGTGCAAGATTCAGTAGAGACCAAAGAGAAATTAAGAATTCTTTGATCTAACTTCCGTGGAAAACATTAAAATTAACAACAGCCAAAATAGGGCGTTGTAGATAACGAATCCTATTTATCACAGTTTATGTTGATTAATTCGGATATTTAGAAAAATAGAGGAAATAAATAACAACGTTTAAACAAATAGATAGAAGAAACACATGACCATTTAGTACACCACATGAATCTTGTGAAAGGTCCCTATATTATTGAGGCTCCAGTACTTCAAAATTACAATATGCAGCAGAAATTACATTCGGAAATCAACACTAATACTTCAATCAGTGAAGTATTTATAATAAAAATTACAATAATTCTTTACAAAATCGTTATCAAACCAACATTGTATTATTAGCCTAATTACAAACTAATATCATCTAATATTGGAAAAAGAATAAGCCACGTAGGCTGTTGAGGAGAACGGTGGCCATGTTTGGATGGTTTCGGTTGCTAAGTCATCCTAAAACAGAATGTGATGCAGAATTGACTCTTGTGCTATTTGTTGTGTTGGAAAAATCATTTATTGCTCTTGAGAATTCCTTAATCCAATAAATCAACTAACTCTTCCCATATCTTTTCATGTGGCATTGTCAACTTTGTTACCCTGCAGTAGATTTCATCTACCTTTGTATATTTAGCAAAAGTTGGCTTCACGCTAAAAATATGTTTTACCTCATTCTGCACATGGAAGTCATTTGACTTGGTCTCTAGAAATGCCTTTTTTGTCATACTCCCTTTGATTCCACTGAACTTAATGCTGCTTTTATCTACCTCTTTCATCTTCAGGATATAGTGCTCATGAGTGATCAACTTATCATTTATGACATAGATATTGGGTAGTCCCTTCTGCATTAAGGCTTCAATCCTGTTTGTAAATATGTTAACCTACAGTTCTAAGGTTTCATAGCTCTCCTCCAACTAGTCAATGAGATTTCTCTCTATCAAAACATTCTTGACTTCCAAAATGGTGGAAGTTCTATCACTGAATCCTACCTCCTGAAGTTCATATCTGAACATTGAGTTTAAGAATCTAATTATATTGGAAGCTTTTATTGGCATCTCTCCTAGGTTTTCCCTTCCTTTCACATTGATTTTTTTTGCCTTCTCTATTAACTCTTTCTGCTTAAATATGATTTGGATAGAAGGCCAAATATCATTCATTTAGTCTAATATGTTCATCCAAATTATTTCCTTGGCTTGGGCCAAGGTCTGGCTAATTGAAATGTCTCTCTCTACCCTACACAAATTTTCCAAAATTCTCTGGGATTTCTCTAATTCAGCAGTCTTAGCAGCTTCAGCTTTATCCTTTTGGACTTCTAAAGCTTCGAGTTGGCCCTGCAAAGTCTTAATTTCCTTTGATTATAATGACATATTTTGAATTGTCTGTGTGACATGTTCAACACTAAGAGTCTGAGTTGAAGTAGTAGGTGTAGTGGTTGCCACTGTTGATGGCAATTGAGAAAGAGGTACAACATCCAAGGGAACAATATCTATCTTTAAACTGTCTTCCTTCTCCTTTATCAGTTTTTCCAACTCTGCTTCCATCTGCATGATCTATATATTTTGGTCTATAATCAGTTTCATCATATCTTATTTATGAGCTTCACCTTCTTCAATGTCCTTGCTCATTTGATGTTCTCTAGTTGGCAATTTGAGCTATTTCCTTAATCTTGTAATGTCTAAGTTATTCTTCCTAATAATTTCCTCATCAGCATTAACATCTTTAGTGTCATACCCTATCTTGATCACTAAGTCTTCCAAAGACTTGATCCTATTATCTTTGGCCAAGGAGGACACCTTCTCCATCTTCAACTATGATTGTACACTTACAAAAGAAACCTACAATTTGGATAGAGACATGGCAGTTTTTGTTAGAGTGGAGGATATCATATTACCAATTTGTTTGTAGAGCTCCATTTGATCAATGGGATGTATGTCCTTTGTGCCGAATTCAAAGGTGGTGCTCTTGTAGTTTACTACTAATTTGGGCTGTGGAATCTATGCCTCTACAAAATCCATCTGCATTTTACTCTACTTTGTATCAAATATTGACATCGATCTACTTTGGGAGCTAGAAGTCTACTTCCAGAATTGGTTATAAGTGCTGTTCTCCAAGATTTCATTCCTGAGCTTTATTTCTATGTACCTGTCAAAAACTATCTTTTCTTTATCTGTTTGGACAGTTTGTGATTCTAGCTTAGTCTCCTTATGACCTTTTGAAGATTAAGCTTCAGAAGAAGGTGTAGTGAACTTGGTGGTTGCAGGTGGTGAATATGTGATGATGATAGTTGCCTGCTCTTCAGTCTCTTTGTCTACTTTTAGTTTGTGAGTTACCTTGGGTCTCTTTCTATAACTAATTCTAAATTCTTTGGCTTCACTTCCAGTAGTAGATGATGATCCTTCCTCCCTTTGCCTTTTTCTTGATTTCTCCTGAGGGACAGGAGTCTGCAAACTAGAGGTAGAAACAAGTTGCTCTCTAGCTTCCTGTAGGGTATTTTTTGCCCACTCTAGATGATTGGTATATTACTCTATGTCTGGAAGAGAAGTGTGTATGTAGGGGGTGTTCTTGTTCTCCACTCTGATCTTTGATATGATGCCATAGGGGTCATAAGACCATGTGAAGCTCAAGATGAACTTCATCTCCTTCAATATTTTATCTGCCTCCTCATCTATTGTCCCTGTGTTGGACACAAATGAGCCTACCTATGTCTTTATCTTGAATTGTGCCTTTTTATTGGCCACTACAAAGTGGGTTTGACCTGAGTTCAACATTTTCCTGATATACTCCAGTGAAAAGATCCTCATTGAGAGGTACTTGAGGAGTTTATAGTGGGAAATTCAGATTCATAGACTCTAATCTCTATGTAGTTTTGCTACACGTACCAATCTCTAGTCTTTGCTTGGTTTGATAGATGCATAGTTCTTTTGATCTCCTCATTTATTCTTGGTTGCGCTGCACTATCGAGAATGTTCATAGATGGATGAAAAAAGTCCTCAATAAATTTCTTGTATGTGAATTCATGTTGATCTTTCATGACCAAAGAGGTCCAAAAGACCACTTGTTTTTGGTTCACCACATCATCCAACTTCTCCAACGAAAAATTTAACTTTTCTACTTGATAATAGATGAACATGTAAATCAAAAAAGAGGTGTAATTGAACACCTGCTCTATAGGAAACTTAATAAATTTCTCATGGACATTGTCATCCAAGAATTGACTGAAATTAAAAATCATATAGGGTTTGCTACCCGTGGAAAATGTGGAGAGGAACCCTAAAATGGTGATGAGTGTCATCATTGGGTAATTATGTGGGCCTTAATTCACCTCCTAGCTTAGTCAAACCGACTATTCTCACAACTTATTCCATACATTTGATTATATTTTGTTTATGAGATGAGTTAGAGTTGGATATTTTGCTTTGTGGTCTAATGTGCATTTAATGTAGTTTTAAAGGATAAAAGTAAGGAATTTTGGCAAAGACCTTGGTCAAAACTTAAATGGGACAATGGAGAGGAATTATAGGAGGTAAATCCTTCTCATTTACTACCCCTCCATTTGAATATTCCTCCATTAGATCGGAGTGCAAACAGCCAAATCATGAGGACTAGAAGGCAACTGAGCAAGTGAAGGACAAATCACTAGTTTATCTCGAGTTTGGGAGCCGAGCCTCCCTAATTTTAAGGAATTCATTGGAGATTCTAGATGTATAAGTAGAGAGGCCTAGGACCTTAGTAGGATTCAGTTTTTTGATTTTAAAACTCTACTCTATTTTCAAGCTGTAGACTTGTGATATTTTTTTATGTAATCCATGGTTTTGATAACAAGAATGAATTTTGTTTTGAGCCAACATTGTGCTAACTCAGAGGGCTGAAGCTCTTAGGTTAGGGCCCAACCCTAGCATTATGGGCTCCTCTTTATTGTACATGTATGATAGCATAGATTCATGGTTTAATTGTTCATTTTCTTAAGTAGTCGCATTTCCATTACAACAGTGTAGAGTAGATTGGTTGTATTTTAGCTTGCTTCCATTTGTGCATTCTTTCAATTAGCAGGTTATAAAGGAGAAAAATATCGCCGTAAGGTTGTTAGCAGGTGTCTCAGCCTCACCTCCTCCCTTTGGGACCATGAATTGAGGAGGAGACCCTTCAGTAGCCCCAAAAACATAGATTTCTAGTTCTTGCATGAGCTTTGCAGTTTGTTGTCTTGATTTAGTACATGGTTCATTTCATTGTCATCTTTTTCGAGCACTCTCTTTCTGCAATAAGATCTCACTCATGTTCTCATTTCCTTCAGCACTTTCTTCATACATAATATGGTCAAGTGATTCATGCTTTTCTAGTTTATGAGAATGTATCTTATCGCATAGACTTTGGAAGACACGCACATTTTAAGAATTGCAGGTACTTCAGGAGGAGGTATAGACTTCATCACCAACATCCATCTTCAAACCCATCCACCTCAACCATCTCTTGGTCCACCATAACCCTCACTAGTTTTTTTGTTCCTTTTCATTGAACTTCCCCTAGACACATTAAGCGAATCTAGCCATCTCTTCTTTTGGATATTGACTCTTGAGTGTTCCTAGACCTTCTAACACCCTATCCCACTCATCACGGATATTTTCCAAGCTTCCCAACACCTCCAACACCTCAAAGTTAGCTTTTGGCTACATCCTGTAGGTTTTGTTATGCTCCTATACGAATAGGTGTCATATTTCATGATTGACTGGTAAAATCCCAAATATGTTCATCATTTCCTTGCTGCAAAGGTTCCATGTTTTGAAAAGATAAAAAAATTAAAAAATTAAAAGAGGGTATGCCCTAAAAGAAAGATCAAAGGGCAAAAAGAATGAAATGGTCAAAAAAGAAAAGAAATGAACCCCAAAGAAAAAGACCAATGAAAGTGTGCTAGTCCAAAATGCCACTACTATTCTATTTTTGAAAAAGAGTCATTATGTGTAATTAGTTTCACCTTTGCCATAGTTGATGGATGGCCAAACAGCTTAATCTTGGGCAGTTAATGTTTAAATTTCTTGTTGTAGAGATAGAGAATAAAAGTTGTCCAAATAGCTCAATCTTGGTAGATAAGTAGTTAGGTAGAGAAGCAAAGGTTCTCAACAGCTAAGTCTGAGCCCTTGGAAGAAATAAGGGCAGACTTAGATAGGATTGCAATCAAAAGAAAAGAAGACAACAAGGGTTTTCTAGTGCAATTGCACCCATGTAAAAGGAAGAAAAAATGTTAGGTATTGTAGGATGGGTAGGTAGTTTTGGTGTTGCAGAAGCATGCTTATGATTAACTTTTGTTTCTCAAGAGGTTCATCTTATTGATATCATAAGTACAATGGAAATTTTTTGGCTACATATCAAGTGATGCATGTATAATTTCCCCTCACACTTCTCCCAAAAACACTTACCAACCTTCCCCCAAGGGATATTGAGATCTGCTCAATACTCTTACATCACCCCATTTCATGAAAAAGCCTAAGAAGTATAACAGTCTTGCTTTGAAAAAGAGACCACATTTCTTGTGTAAAAATCCTCTTGCCCTCTCAACCTAAGTTATCAAGCTTTATAACTTAGTGTTTTTTTTGTATAAACCCTCTTTATTTCCCTAAAGCCTAAGTTTTTGACTATATAACTCAGTACTTTTTGTTCAAGTACATCTCTCATACTAACACATTAACACTACTATTTAAATCCCTATATTTCTCCCCCCTGTATTATGTAAAACATATGAAAAACCCCAAAATTCTATTATTCCCGCCTCGGCTAACTATACCTATACTTCTTTATTTTCTTGGAATGATAGGTTCACCCAGAACCATGTAATAACCACCCCGCTCATTATTTTTGGAACCAATTAACCTCATGTTAATTGGTTAACAAATCACCCTGTGCACCAATCATATCAAGCCCGAAAAAAAACATTTAAACAATGATTTAATACGTGGGCCCACGCGCCATAGCCCTCGGCCATGTCCATTAAGCGCCAGTCGTTAGATCCGGCCCCACTGATCGGATGGCCCATGATTATATCGCGCGGCCCTTACCGTCCGATCTTTACCTCCTGGGGAGCCGACGGTATTCCCACCGTACCGAGGACACGTGGTGCCCTCCTGGCATGCTCGCAGCCCCTCCTCCCAATACCACCTTGGCCCATAAGCGGTGCAAGGCAATACCACTTACTGCCCCCGCTAACCCCCCTGCTTACGTCACCTCCACGTCATCACCACGTCACCCTTCCGTACCCCGCGTCGCCATAAAACATCACGTCATGCTGACGTCACCCGACCAAAAATCGCCAAAAGCACGCCAAAGCCAAATTTTTGTTTAAAACATGAAAAAGTGTCATTTTCGTCCATTCTACTGCACACTGTTTTCATATAAAATACGTCCTATTCCATGCAAATTAACGTCCAGCAGCTACCAATGCTCCAGTCCACCACCCCAACCAACATAATCTAGCATCTCGCTCTATAATTCATCATCCAATCTGCAAAATACACTCGGTCGCCTCCAGAAAATAGGTATTTACCTCGTCTTACCTCCCAAAACTATATTTTCGGTTTTCCTCTATAAATTATAGCCAAAGAGCCGAATTTCAAGCTGAATTCCATCTACAGCTCTCATAGAAGTACACCAAAACTGTTATGTTGCCCTTTTTTCCACAGAAATTCAACTTCCAGTCAAAAACACAGAAAATTGAACAATGGAAACCTCGGTGGCCCTCAATTTTGTGTCTCTCAATGCTCCTCATACTGACCAGCATCATTTACCCTTGGCTAACAGAGATTTCCAGATACAAGACCCAATTGGTATAAAAATCATTTGCAAACTTTCTTCCTAATTAGAAACAGTCATTTGGACAATTCTGATATCCATGGAATATGGGAATCCAATCTCCCCAGGTATTACCTTCCCTCAGTCAATATATTCCCAGATATTGTTTGCCACTACTGTGCCAGTTATGACCCTGTCAGTAAAGCAGTTATCTCTCCATCAAAAACTGTCATTTTCTACATAACTGCTGAGTCCATCAATGAAATGTTGCAATTCCATCCAGTTCAACCTCTTGCTCCTCTATCCATGGGATTTTTGCTTGAGCAAGGCTCTCAACTATCCACTATAGAAATAGCCAAGATTTCCAGCCACAGGGTCCACCTCCTTATTTACATGTCTGGTTCAATGAGATTGGAAGAATTATTCTTGACATGATAGCAGTGATCTTGGTATTTAGGTCTAGAGAATTTGTAGATGAGACGGTCTTGGTTCTGTTATCCACTTTTACTCTAGGACAGCCCCCTGTTATCAAGTATGACTATGCCTCCTTCATTGCTGACAAAATCCATGGTCAATTGATGAATTTGGAAAGAGAAGGAATATTTAAATACACAAGTTTCATATATCATCTGTTGTTGTATTATCACCTAGACATTTTTATATCTCCCATAAGAAAATTGGATGCCAAAGGAAAGAGGAGGTCTGTAATCTTTTGGACCTCTGTCTTCCACAGAATTTCTAATACCCCTTATACTTACTTTGAATTCATTGACCTGTTCATACATCCAGCCTCCACTCTATTAATAGGAGCTCCACCTCCTAGGCTATCTGGTGACATAAGGAAAATTTTACAGCTCTTCAAGAACTACAATATAGGTGACTGGTACTTCTACCATGATCACAATGAGATCAGGATATATGGCTATGAGTTGTGCCCTTATAGACTGCCCAAATATGTGCCTATGAGACTATTTTCTCTGGAATATTTCAGACAACTTATTAATGCAGATTTGACTCATTTTTGCAATGTCAAAAAGAAAGCTCAGCTGAGGATAAGAAACCAATTAGACCCCTTTATCATTAACAAAAGAGAATCATGGGAAGTTGCTGATAAAATATTAGGGGAAGAGCTTAAATTGAAGAAAATATTCTGGTGGGTACCATATGACCCAAATGGCTTTATAAGTGAAAGAAAAGTAAAAAACCGGCTGTCTGCTTACAACCATCATAGGATCCCCGAGGTAGAACAACATTCCAATCAGGATGAATGGATAGAGGGTACATTAGTAGAAGAACTTACTCGGCAACAAAAAATGGAACAAGCTATGAAATATTTAGAAAAGACCCTTGACTTGGACTCTTTTGGACAGGTATCTTTCAAGCTGCTTCAGCAAACGGGAGTGGGTACATCTTCTGCTAGGACTTCACAGCAACCCATACAAGGGGCCAGCATACCAATTTCAAGTTCTTCAAAGGGCAAGGAAGTGGAAGGCATAGAACAGCAAGAAATGACAGAGCAGCAGGAGGAAATTCCTCTAGTACAGACCAAAGCACCAGAGATACCAGCAGTACAGACTCTTAATGAGGAAAAAGGAAAGAAAAGGGATAGAGAAGTGGCCACACCCATCAGTGGACCCGCAGAACAGCCATGTGCTAAGAGGCCAAGACTCAATCCTCTATTTGAAGAGGAAATCATTAAAGAAACATTAGAAAGCCTAAGAAGTGAGAAGGAAACTAGCCCACAGACCTCCCCAGTAATCGATACATCAGTCAGCTCACACAGGCAGGAGCCAAAAAGGCAACATGTGTGGAAATCTCATCCTAAAGGCCACCAAGCAAATAGACCTCTGATGTCAAAAGAACTTTCACAGGATTAAGGCTAGAAATGATCCATTGAGGCTGCAAATTTATGACCAATATCTCAAGATGGCCCCCAGAAAACAGCAAAGATTGATGTCTGCATATGATATAAAGGAGGGAAAAATGATCATGAGCTACTTCAAGCCCAAGGTGTAGCAACCACAGTCAGCAGCTGATTATATAAGGACAAATCTAGAGGTCTTGGCCAAGGACATTCATCCAATAGATCATATTGAGTTGCTGATCCAGGTGGATATTGGTGGCCACCTGCCAAGTCCACCTAGACCCCCACCATTGTTTATCTCAACATTTTCAGTTTCCTTAATTGTAGCACAACTTACTATTTTTAGCAGTTTTTCGGGTCCTGAACTTCAGGAGCCGTTTTGAGGCCCTAAACGACGTTTTTTGGGAAATCTGGGGCAACATGGGTCCACAAACCAATGTTGCCTACCAAAGTGGTAGTGCTCGGATAGATCTTTCTAACGAGCTATTGTACGCGTCAAACGGAGATCGTATGCCAAAGTTACGACCCTGGGAAGTTGGTGTACCAATTTACCCAAACGGGGCCCACAATTTGGCGTTTCATCTTCTAGGGTTAGGTTTTGGAATGTTAAGGGTTTTTCATTTTTTCTCAACAATAAATAGGCCTTCGAGCCTCATTGTAACACAGTTGAGAGGCATGTAGCCACCACATCTCTTCTCAGAGATAAGCTACCATCGCCCTAGCTAGTTTATTTCCATTCCTATTTGTAAGCATATTTCAGTATTTTCTATTAATGAAATGAAGCATTATTTCTGCTGCATCTTTGTGTATATGGTTATCTCTATATTTTGTTGCGTTCCTGTTTAAATCTGGATCAGTGGTATCAGAGCGGTCTGCTTTTTCTCTATTTTTCTTTGCATGTCCCCAACAAGGTCGGGATATAAGGAGTTATGGCTTGAACTGGTCAAACCTTTGCAAGACCAGCCTCGCAAATCCTGACGGCCTCCCATGGCGGATGAGAAGAAAGACGAGGGGCCAGGAGATCCTATCAAAATCTTGCTCAAAGAAGCCCTCGAGCAACAACGGAACGCGATGATGGACAACTTTTCCCAGATCCTTCAGCAACTACCCAGAACTGACGCATCGGCTTCCAGCAGCTACTCTGGAAAACGCCACGCCCTTTAAGGTACAAGTTAATTTTGAAATCCCCATATTCGAGGGTCAGATAGACGCAGATGTTGTAGATAAATGGTTAAATATACTAGAGGGTTATTTTTCTGTTCATGAATTTTCGAGTCGGGAAAAGATTGTTTTCGCTCTTCTCAAAGCAGCCCCCACGTCAAGGACTGGTGGGAAACCTACTGTGAGCAGAAGGATGAAAGTACTGGCTCACTATTTTCAGCCGCACCCACCTGGAATTCATTCCAGGATGCCATCAAGGAGCAGTACTACCCTGTCGGAAGCTATGAGGATGAATACATAAAGTGGACCACGCTGCGGCAGGGAAGGGACCAAGATGTGCCGGAGTTCACCAATCTTTTCCATACCCTTCGTACAAAGTTGGGTATCAAGGATTCGGAGCAGCATTTGATACTCAAATACTGTGGCTGCCTGCACAAGTACATCCAGGAAGAAATACAATTCCTGAACATCTCCTCGCTCGGCATAGCATACCGATATGCCGTCAAGGTCGAGCAGAAGTTTAAACAAAAGAAGCGAGACTTTGGATCTGCAAATCTAAAGCAGGGGAAAGGTGCCCCTAAACCATAGAACAAAGGACAAAGCCAAGGCGGGGTAGCCCAAGACAACCCGCTAAAGCTACAAGCAAAGAACAGCGCCTCGAAGTCAAAAAAGGACACGGGAAAATGGTGTGAGTTCCATAAGAGCTCCACTCACAACACAAGTGAGTGTTGGGCCAAGCAGTCATTGGTGGCTGAGCTAAAGGTTTCAGAATCAGATGCATGTACCGACTCTGAGTCAGAACCCAATAAGGGGGATGACAAAGGGAAGCAGATCATTGATGCGGATCCCAACGCCACTGTTGCTACCGCCAAGATCTAGAAAAGTGAACCCGAAGATCCAGAGGAGTAGGAGTATCTCTTCCACTCCCAGATGTGGGTAAAGGGCTCCCCGATACAGTTCATTGTTGATAGTGGGAGCCAAAAGAACCTCATTTCGACAGAGGGCATGAAGCGGTTGGGCTTACCGACCACAGCGCATCCACAACCGTACACCATTGGGTGGCTTCACCAAGGACAAGATCTTCGCGTGAGCCAGCAGTGTCGCCTTCCATACAACAGCAAGCCCTTCACGGATGAGGTATTGTGTGACATTACTCCCCTTGAAGTTTGTGATGTATTATTAGGACAGCCATACTTGTGGAAGCGACATGTTGTGTATGAATCAAGGCCCCGTGCTGTTATTATTACATTGGGAAATAAGTTGTACAGGATACTAGAGGTAGCACCACCTACCACCATCTCTTTGATTACTGCAAAAAAAGTAGTAAGCTTATTTCCAAAACCAAGAAATTTGTTTTCCTAATGATATGCCCTCAAGGAAAGAAGAAAACGGTGGCCGAGGCCTCCAGACAGGGCCCCTCTGCACAACAACTACAGATGGACAAGGTCGTGGAGGAGTACGAGGACATTTTCACGTCCCCCGCAAGGGTTCCTCTTCATTGTCAGGTCAAGCACTCCATTGATCTGACCCCAGGTGCGCTGCTACCCAATGGACCAATTTATCGGCGCTCCGTTCTGGCGAATGATGAAATCAAGAGGCAAATTCAGGAGCTCCTGCAGAAAGGTCACATCCGTCCGAGTTCATCCCCTTGTGGGAGCCCGATCGTGTTGGTACAGAAGAAGGATGGGACGTGGAGATTCTGTATTGACTATCGGGCGCTGAACAAGATCACTGTCCATAATAGGTACCCGATCCCGTGGATTGATGACTCCTGGACCAACTAAAGGGGGCGAAATATTTCAGCAAGATCGATCTGAAGTCAGGATATCACCAGGTACCAAATGAAACCTCTGATGTGTGGAAAACTGCCTTCAAATCCATGGAGGGCCTTTTCAAATGGTTGGTTATGCCGTTCGGATTGATGAATGCTCCTGCAACCTTCATGAGGCTAATGGATGACATCTTGCGGCCATTCACCAACTCATTTGTAGTAGTATACTTGGATGACATTCTGATCTTCAGCCAGAGTTGGGAAGAGCACCTCCACCACATCTGATAGGTTCTCCAAACACTGCGGCAACACAAGCTATGTGCCAATTTGGAGAAATGCACTTTTGGCATGACCCAGGTTCAGTATCTGGGATACATCATTGATGAACAGGGGATGCATGTGGATCCAGCCAAGATGAAAGTCATTCGGGATTGGCCATATCCAACCACTCTAACAGAGCTCCGCATCTTTCTAGGTCTTTCCAACTTCTACCGCAGGTTCGTGTTGGGGTTTTCTCATATTACTTGGCCCTTGAGTCAAGTCACCAAGGGTGGGGCAAAAGCAAAATTCTTTTTTTTCTGAATCTCAACAGAAGGCATTCATAGAGTTGAAGGATCGCCTCTGCACGACACCAGTGCTCGCGTTACCATATTTACAACAACCATTTGAGGTCGAGACAGATGCCTCTGACTATGCTATTGGGGCAGTCCTTACTCAACATGGACATCCAGTGGCATATCACAGTGAAACACTTTCAGACACAGTCCCGAAGTACCCCACTTATGATAAAGAGATGTATTCCATTGTGTAGGCCTGCCGACAAATGGAAGCATTACATTTTGGGGAAGGAAACGGTCATCCACACAGACCACTGACCCCTACAGTTCATACAGACCCAAGGGAAATTGCAGAATGATCACCTTCGGAAGTGGTCTACATACATGCAACAGTTCCACTTGAATATCAAGTATAAGAACGACAGCACCAATAATGTTGCAGATTGCCTCAGTCGACCACCGATCATGGCATTAACCATCGTGCTCAACTCTTGTGGGCACGAGACTTCTGGTTGGCCACTTCTCTACAAAAGCGACCCAGAATTCAGCCACACATACCAGACACTCTTGGAGGGTCGGCATGTTCCAGATTTTCACCTCTAGGATGCCCTGTTATGCCACCTGGGTCACCTTTGTGTTCCTTCAAGCGAGCGTGCCAAGATGATTTGGGAAGCACAATACAGTCGGGCTGCTGGGCATTTCGAGGTCGAGAAAACAGTGGCAGTACTGCAAAATTATTTCTATTGGCTGAATCTTCGACAGGATGTTGGGAAGTACATCAGATCATGTACTGCCTGTACCATTGCCAAACCGACCATCAAGAAGCACGGCCTCTATACCCCGTTGCCTACCCCGAGTCGTCCTTGGGAATCCATCTCCATGGATTACATGTCAGGCCTTCCTTCCACTAAGCATGGAAATGACTGTGTTTTTGTGGTCATCGACAGGTTCTCGAAGATGGCAATTATGGCAGCCTTAAAGAAGAATATCACAACAGAAGCCACTGCTAAACTCTTCTTTGAACGAGTGTGGGTGCACTTTGGGATCCCACAGTCTATCATCTCAGATAGGGACAGTCGGTTCCTCAGCACATTTTGGTCCAGTCTCTGGTCAATGCTGGACACCAAACTCACGAAGTCCACAGCCTTGCATCCTCAAACTGATGGCCAGACAGAGGTTGTCAATAGGATGATTGTGCACATTCTGCGCATGTATAACTCAAAGCATCCACGCACATGGGACGAGAGCCTCCCCTATGTTCAACACAGCTACAACCGAGCTCTTCACAGCTCCACTGGCCATAGACCTTTTCAGGTGGGTTTGGGATTCCAACCACTATGCCCCATTGATGTGGCCATGCCACTTGCAGCTACTCACATAAATTCAGCTCATGTCCAGTCCGAAATAGGTAAGGCCACCAGCATCATTGAGCGCATCCAACATATTCGCCAGCAGGTCAATGAAATTCTAGAGAAATCAAATGCCAAGTACAAGCAGCGACATGATCAACATCGGGTGCCACACAAGTTTCAGGTGGGCGACAAAGTCTAGTTGCATTTGCAAAAGGAACGCCTTACTGGAGCCTATCGGAAATTGAGACCACTCTGATATGGTCCTTACACCATTACTAAGGCTATGGGAGACAATGCATTTGAGCTCAGCATTCCCCCATTCCTTGGCCTGCACCCAGTGTTCAATGTGGACCGCCTTCGGCCATACTTTCCACCATTGCTAGACACATCCGACATTGCAGAACAGCTCACACCCACAGAATTAAATCCAGATTGCATGGAGCAAGCTGCAACTAATCGGATCATGGACACACAGATCAAGAACACTCGCCAAAAAAATATCCAACTGTATCGAGTTGTCAAAGCAGGCCAACTCCTTCACCAGGGCAAGTGGGTCACCAGGGAACAAGTTCAGCAAAAGTTTCCTCATCTCATGGAGGAACTCAACGCAATGGGGACCATTGCTTCATAAGGGGGAGGAATGATCCAGGTGGATATTGGTGGCCACCTGCCAAGTCCACCTAGACCCCCACCATTGTTTATCTCAGCATTTTCAGTTTCCTTAATTGTAGCACAACTTACTATTTTTAGCAATTTTTCGGGTCCTGAACTTCCGGAGCCGTTTTGAGGCCCTAAACGACGTTTTTTGGGAAATCTGGGGCAACATGGGTCCATGGATTGATGTTGCCTCCCAAAGTGGTAGTGCTCGGATAGATCTTTCTAACGAGCTATTGTATGCGTCAAACAGAGATCGTATGCCAAAGTTACGACCCCGGGAAGTTGGTGTACCAATTTACCCAAACGAGGCCCACAATTTGGCGTTTCATCTTCTAGGGTTAGGTTTTGGAATGTTAAGGGTTTTTCATTGTTTCTCAACAATAAATAGGCCTTCGAGCCTCATTGTAACACAGTTCAGAGGCATGTAGCCACCACATCTCTTCTCAAAGATAAGCTACCATCGCCCTAGCTAGTTTATTTCCATTCCTATTTGTAAGCATATTTCAGTATTTTCTATTAATGAAATGAAGCATTATTTCCACTGCATCTTTGTGTATATGGTTATCTTTGTATTTTGTTGCGTTCCTGTTTAAATCCGGATCAGTTGCACAAACATACAGGAGAAATGGTGTATTCTACACTAGCTGACAAGGCAATGTTGGCTCATAAATTGCAAAATTCATTGGAGAATAGCTCTGCTCAGCTAGAGTTAGAGAAAGCTTCTTCTCTAGCAAAATACAATAGAATAAAATCTTTGGAGGATATTATCATTGAGCTGGGACATGATCCCAAAGATGCCAAGGGTATAAAAGCATTAATGAGGAACAAGGAAGAGGACATTGTTGCCCTCAGGAAATAGCTCAAAATGCCTCCTTCTATGCATCCACAGACAGCAGATGTTGTGCAGAAGAAATCCGAGGAGGAAATGATGGACATGCTCATGAGGTTGAATGAAAGATTAACTGAGACAGAGCAGGAATTGGAGAAATCATTACAAGAAAATCAGGGAGTGTCGACCTCCCAGCCACCTCAAGTAAATCCATCAGCCACAACTACCCCTCCCATAGTTACAACAGCAGTGCCTTCCACCATCCCATTATCAGCAGCAGGAGCGACATCAACATCAACAGCAACAGCACCAGGCAGCAGTACAGCCATGACCACAGAGCAACTGATTAAAGCCATGGAGGAGTCAAAACTCCAAGTATCTGAATTAAAGCAAGTCAAAGAAAAACTCGCTAAGATTGAGTAGAACTATGATAAATCTAAAATGACTGTGGCAGAAAAGACAAGGGAAGTCAAAGCATTGGAAAATAAGGTAAGATCCTTAGAAAAATATCTCTCTTTGCATAAGCCTCTGGTAGAAATCAGAGGAATTTTGTGGACTAATATCACTCAATCACTTAGTGGTGTATGGAGGTCTATTCAGATCATTTATGAACAAATTGATCTAATAAAAGAGCCCAAGTGGAAGTTCAAAAAACAAGAACCTTATTGGGGAAAATGCCTGAGCAAGCTAACAGGCTAATCCATATTTTGAATACCCAGACCAGTGAAGGACTAGCAGCACTTGATATTAGAGACAGAATAGGTACCATTTTAGACATCAAGAGAGTTCTAACCATGAGAACTCTAATGCAAAACTTGGACAGAAAATGCCAGGACATGCAGGTAGAAATTGATTCTTTTACAGACAAATTTATAGTCCTGAATCAAAATGGTTTGCCAAGTCCTGTGGGAGATAATGATCGTTTGATGAAGCACAAGGACTATATACACAAATTAAAAACATTTCCTGTAAATCAAGCTAGTGCATCTTCAAGTACTTCAACAGAAAAAGCACTTCCATCTAGCCAGTCCCTGTATGATAGCCTAGAAAATCATTTTTGCATAGAGCATGAGGTGAAACATCTGTTCACCACCCCTCCTAATTTCTTTAGGTACACAGATGCTGATGAGACTTTAAGGAAGATATAGAGACATCAAATACCAAGACTAGAGTGGTGGCAAAGCATGCTATAAATCCTGTAGACTTATCATTGGTCAAATCAAAATTATGCTCCATCTGTTATAAATGCGTAGAGCAAAAATGAACCACGGTCGTGCAAATCAAGGCGTATCACATCGGCATTCAAGAAGGCTCAGTCAAAGTAGAAAATTAGCGCACAGGATCAGTGGAAGACAGCTAGAAGACTGAATTACAACATCTACCTCCAATACTTCTCTTTAAATTGGATCAACCACCGCAGCACAAATTTATTGCATCATTTATTGGCTCCTTGTTTTCGAGACTTCCTGTCTCTATCGATGTAAATGAAACATTAATTATCAACAGATAATTGTTTCTATCAGATATTTTGCACAATGTCTTAGCATTTCTTGTATAAATACCCCCGTAGACAATGTATTTGGGGTTGGTTGATGGTGGATGTTCATAGCTGTGACTGTAATACTGAATATTTTTGGAATAAAAAGGTTGTTGAACCATTTTTTCTTATGCACTAGATAAATAATTGATGGTAAGGGCCATGTTGCAGAATTCTTGAACCGTTTATGGATCAATAAGTCCCTTCTAACTTTTGTTTTAGAGTTTCTGTGTTTACTATATCATCTATGTTTCATGATCTAAGTAATAGAGAAAAATAATAACCCAGAATTTTCTTGTTTGTACTCTATGTTCAATCTCTATTATTATTAATGTTTTCTTCAAGAATTAGCATAAACAGTGAATTCTTAATTTCTCCTTGGTAATAATCATCCATTTTCCCTCTGTCAACATGATGAAGGATTCTTAACTTCCCTTCACCCATTGACTCCATTCCATCATATTTCAGCCTAAAATTGTTCCATATTTGAGTACCTTGCTCTGTAATAAATTTTCTAATAAGAAACTTAACACAGGAAGCCATCCTTCTTGACTCCATCATACCCAATGGACTGAAGTGTTTCATTTTTGCCTCACTATTCTGTTGACTCCCCATCCTTCCAACCAAAACTCAAAACAAACCTTTGCACTTCATAACTAGCCTCATACACCTCAAAACAAAGCTAGATTATAAAGAGAGAGCCCTCTCTGGAAACAGATTGGCTAGCATCTGCTTCTAAAAGATTGGTCTGTGGTTACCTCGGTCATATTCCCTTTCTTACAACTTTTGGGAACAACCCGAGTGATAACATCATTGGCGACTCCACTGGGGATCTGAATAATTTTTTGTTATTGTTGTTTGTTTGTTAAAGCTATAGATGGAGCCTGAAGTTAGCCAGGTAGCCTTTGAAACTGGTTTTACTATGCAATTGCAGGAGTAAATAAAAGCTGCTTTAGTCTATCTCCAGTCTAATTTTAGGCTTTGAACAACTGTCTCAAATACTTGATCAGTTCCCTGTTTTAAAAGATATTTGGGAAAATTCTAAACTCACATATTCTAAAACTTCCTGCTAGACATTGTTAAAGTTGTATTCTTTAAATATTTCAAGAAAAACCAAATATATATTCAGAAGCTGGCTCCAAAGAAGAATATTTGTTACACTAGATCACATCCAGATCCAAATCCTCCACCTGTGTTCCAAAATCCTAATCTGATTCCTAAGCACCTTAAAAGCCAATGGAACCTTACCCAATCTGAGCTTACTCCTACAAAAGCATCAGTCCTTTCTGCCATTACTGTTGCTTCTCCTAGTTCACCATTAGCACTTCAAACCATCTTCTCTACTCCCCCATCCACTGCACATATTTTGACTAGTAACCTTGCTCTCCCAGCTGTTACACTTGTCTCTTTAAATATGTCAAAACCGATATGCCCCCTGCAATTACTTGCTAATACAGGGGCTATGCCTCAAGATTATCAAAGCAAAATCACTTATTTTGATGGTACTGGTACTTACACAGCTCAGCAGCACACCAAGAAAATGATGGATTATTTTGAGAACTATGAGATTGATGATAATGATGTAAGAATGAAAGTCTTTGTCCAAAGTTTAATGGGAGATGTTAGAGCCTGGTTTAGAGCACTCCATGCAAACACTATCAATGATTTGGAAGCTCTTTTTCAGACCTTCTTAAACATATGGGAAAATAAAAATGATCCTCTCCACATTTTATCAGAATATGAAAACTTAAAGAGAGGTCCACAAGAGACTGTTCAAAATTATTGCACTAGATTTAACAATGTATACATTTCTATTCCTCAAAATCTTAGGCCTCCACCAGACTTGGCCCTGATCAAATTCCCTGATGGATTTGACTCTGACGTGCCATACTAGCTTAGGGAAAGGGCTCCTCGCAACCTAGAATACATGCAGAGTATAGCTGTCAGTGTTGAGGCTAACTTGATTTCCGAATGAGCTCGAGCTAGAGCTGAAAGAAGGATACCCATCAAAGAAGAACCTTCTGCATTTGAGCAGAAATTAGATGCTATCATTAAAGGAATGGACAGAATTGGTGATAGAGTAGAAAAAATTGAGAGAAAATCCCCTTGGGATGGTCAACCTAGCAACATTGCAAGAAGCCAAAGTTTCAAGAAAAATCAGAATCCTAATACTGGAAAGGCTGGCCCTGACCAAAACATTAGACCTCCATTCCAAGAAAATTATGCTAAAGCTTCAACTTCAAGTGAACTGACAGAAGACTCTCAAATTAACTTAATGGGGCTCAGTAGTGAACAACAAATTTTCTTGACCTAAGAAGACCAAGAAGCTCATACTCTTAATCAGTTCCAAATCCAATCAGGGGAATCATTTGATTTTAGAGAAGGATATGACACTACCGTCTATGAAGTCCACAAACAATACAATCTCAGAATCAGGATAACAGATGTCCCTGATGACAATAAACAGAAAGAAACTAAACAAACTAGCAGAGCTAAAGTCAAGAACCCTCCTATGCAAACTCCTCCTAAAACAGTTCCTAACCCAAACAGTCCAACGGTTGAAGATATTTCAGATAATCAACAACCTAATAAATAGTCTTCAGCTTTCGTTTCTTCCAAAGAAATTGCGGGAGAACCTGCAAAAGTTGACATAAAAGCAGCTTCAGCCCACAACACTGCTCCTGATAAGGGAAAAAACACTGAAAAAACAGCTGAAAAAGAAATTTTGCTGCCCGAAATGAGAAAACTCAAACAGAAAAACCTTTTAACCTTGAGACCGAAATAGGCAAGTTAAAAATAGCAATCCCATTGTCAGAATTGGCTAGGCATGATGTCTATAGAGAACAAATTAGCAGATCACTTCAAATCTCTGAAAACAGAGATGCAGTAAATGTCGTTGATGACCAACCAGAATTAGTTTTTGGTCCTGAAGTAAATGATAAATCAACAGAGGCAGGGGTCCCTCCTTTCTATGTTAGTCTGAATATTCATGACAAAGTACTGCACAATGCAATGTTTGATTCTGGAGCTTCCCATAATTTAATGCCAAAATCTGTAATGGAAAAGTTGGACCTAGATATCACCAGGCCATACAAAGACTTGTTCACTTTTGATTCAAGCCAGGTCAGATGTCTAAGATTGATCAAAGATTTATGTGTATCACTAGTTCAATACATTGCTAAGACAATTCTAAGGGATGTAGTGGTAGCTGATATTCCACCAAAATATGGCATGCTGTTGTCCAGATCTTGGGGTGTAAAGCTCCAGGGATCTTCATAGCTGGACATGTCCTATGCCACAATTTCATTATTTGGCCATCCAAAGAGATTGTACCGAGAAACTTTGATGAAATATGTGGTCAGCAGCCAGGAGAAACCCCAAAATTTTCCCATCTATTCCAGGCATTCTGATATGGACTCCTTTATCCTATACAATGCTGAAATTTACTCTCCAACTCATGGCAAGGTCTTAGCACTTGAACAAGAAGAGATCATAGATAAAAACCTATTACCCAAACCCAAGAAATTTTTCAAAAAATTGTTATATCAGACACTCAAGGAAAACAACATGAAACTGAAGATCCAAATCTGCCTAGTAAGCAAATTTCTAAGACCCCTGATACTAGCTATAACCAAGAAATCCTTTGGTATTTAGAATTTGATGGATCTGTCAATAAAATAGGAGCTGGAGTAGGAATTTGGATACATAACATGGAAAATGATCATGCTGAAGGATATGCATACAGGTTGAATTTTAGATGCACTAATAACATGGCTGAATATGAAGCCCTCCTGCTAGGACTCAAAGTGATCAAAAGCTTAGGGGCAGTTAGGGTATCAATTTTAGGAGACTCTGATTTAGTTATTCAGCAAATGAAAGGAAACTTCCTCACAAATGATCTTAGATTAAGGTCTTATAGAGGAGCAACGATTGAAATACTCAATACCTTCCTTGAAACTCAGCTTGCTAAAATTCCAAGGAAACACAATTTGCATGCTCACAGCTTGGCAACATTTGCCAGCACTTGTAAACTCCCATTTGAGCCTAATCATCATTTTACAGCTGAAATTAAACACCGGCCAACTGTACCTGACAATGTAAAAAATTGGCAAGTGTTTGACAATGACACTCAGATTAATAATTTCTTGACCTTAAAAGAGGAATTTTCCAGCACCAATATAGACACAGGCACTGTTTGTGAAGTTGATCAAATAGACAAAATTCAAACGCACATTTCAGCTGAAGCAGCAATTCAAATACTACATCCAACAAAATTCACCAGCAAAGAGTTGCAAGAGCTGAAAGAAATAGACTTTGATGAAACTATAGGAGGAGAATCTGAAGTAATTGATTTAAAGGACAATTTTTTACCCACATGCTTGACTCCTCTAGAAGACATTTTTTATTCTAATGATATCCCAAGGAGACCCAAAATGCAGCCGTTAAACACAAAAATTGAGGACTATAACATAGGGACCGAACAAAATCCTAAAATGATAAAATTTTCTAAAGCTTTTCCCCCTGACCAAAAGCAGAAATATATTGAACTGTTCAAAGAATTTCAGGATGTTTTTGCATGGAGTTATGAAGATCTCAAGTCCTATGATACTTCTGTTATTCAGCATACAATACCCCTCAAATAAAATCAAAAACCTTTCAATCAAAAACTTAGAAGGGTCAACCCTGTACTCCTCCCTCTCATTGAAAAAGAAGTCAAAAGAATGTATGAAGCTGGGATAATTGCACCCATCAGATTTTCAGAATGGGTCTCCAATTTAGTGCCCACTAGGAAGAAAACAGGAGAAATCAGACTGTGTGTTGATTTGAGGAACCTAAATAAAGTCTCTTTAAAAAATCACTATCCCTTACCCAAGATGGACCACATTTTACAAAGGGTAGTAGGAGCCTCTAAAATTTCACTGCTAGATGGGTTTTCAGGCTTCAACCAAATTTTAGTTCACCCTAATGATCAAGAAAAAATTGCTTTTACAACTCCATGGGGAGCTTTCAAATATGTGAAAATGCCATTTGGACTCAAGAATACAGGGGCAACCTTCCAACGTGTAATGGACATAGCCTTTGCTAAGGAAATTCATGATTTTCTAGTCATATACTTAGATGATCTCACTGTGTTTTCTAAGTCAAATCAGTAGTACCTAGAGCATCTAAGGCAAGTCTTTTTAACCTGCAGACAATATGGTATATCACTGAATCCAAAGAAGTCATTTTTTGGCCTAGAAGAAGGCAAATTGTTAGGTCGTATAATTTCAAGATATGGCATCAAAATTGATCCTGACCGAATACAAGCCATATTACAAATACCACATCCCAGAAATGTCAAAGAACTCCAAGCTTTCCTAGGGAAAATTAATTTTTTAAGAAGATTCATACCAAACCTGATTGTTGAATAATATACTGAAAGAGGATTCCAAGGTCAAATGGACATTAGAAGCCAAGCAGGCATTTGAAGAAATCAAGACAGCTTTAACAAAAACTCCAATCCTCACTAGCGCAAAATTTGACAGAGACTTCATTATATTTTTGTTTGCATCTGAACACACTATTGTTGCTGTTTTGCTACAGAAAGATGATCAAGGATATGAAAAACCCATAGCCTTCTTTAGCAAAGCACTGAGGGATGCACCTCTAAAGTACCCAATCATGGAAAAGCAAGCTTATGCACTTGTGAAAGCCATCAAAGATTTTAAATTCTATGTATTGTACTCTCATATAATAGCTTATGTGCCAAACACTGTTGTCAAAGATATCCTGACCGAGGAAGGGATTGAAGGCAAAAGTGGTAAATGGATTGCTACTATATTAGAATATGATATTGAGATAAAACCTACTAAGCTCATAAAAGGACAGGGATTGGCTAAACTCTTGACTAAAACCAATTGCCAAGCCCTAGATATTAATGAACTGGATAACAAACAGGAGATGGCGACTCTACAAATCAGCCAGGCCTTCTTAGAATCACTTTGTTATGTTGATATCTATTATGTATTATTAAACCTGCAAGCTCCTCCAGGGTTATCCATAACAAAGAAAAGGTTTATAAAAATGAAAGCTTTAAAGTTTTGTATTCTAGATGGTTCTCTCTTTTGGAAAAATCATGAAGGTGTTCTATTAAATTGTCTAATTAAAGATGAAGATGACAAAGTGCTCAAAGAATTTCATGCAGGGGACTGTGGTGGACATTTGTATTGGAAATCAACTGCTGATAAAATCCTAAGGGCTAGATTTATTAGCCCACTTTGTTTGCTGATGTCAAAAAGTTTGTTACCGCTTGCCATAAATGTCAAATCTTTGAAGGCAAGAAAAAACTCTTGCCTCTTACCCTTAGAGCATTTTCCACTGAAAGACCATTTCAGCAATGGGGTTTAGATTTCATTGGGGAAATTCACCCTCCCTCATCTGGCCAGCATAAATGGATTTTGACTGCTACAGATTATTTTACCAAGTGGATGGAAGCCATCCCTTGTAGATAGGCCAATGATTCAGTGATCATGCAATTCTTAGAGACCAACATCTTGTCTAGGTTTGGCTGTCCTGAAAAAATTATAACAGACAATGTCGCGGCTTTTAAATCCAAGAGAATGATCAATTTCTATCACAAATACCATATTACCTTAGGCCACTCCACAGCCTATTACCACCAAGGTAATGGTTTAGCTGAGTCATCCAATAAAAGCCTCATGAATATCATTAAGAAAGTGTTTGAAGAAAACAAGAAAAATTGGCATAAGAAGCTCATACATGCATTATGGGTAGACAGGTTAACTACCAAGAGATACATTGGGACTAGTCCATATGAGCTTGTATATGGTATGGAGGCTGTATTTCCTTCCTCCTTGGTAATACGTGTAATGAAATTATTGCAAGAAGTCCAAGCACAGCCCAATGACATCCAAAGAAGGATAAATTAGACTATACATTTGTAGCAAACTAGAGAAGAGGTATTTCACAGATCTCAGGTGTTACAAGAAAAGGTTAAGAAAATATTTGATAAAAGGACTAAGGCAAAAGATTTTTTCATATGAGACAAATTACTGAAATGGGATTCCAGAAGGGAAGATAAAGGAAAACATGGGAATTTTGACTTCCTGTGGAAGGGACCTTATGTTATTCAGGCCTCACAAGGAAACAACACCTACTTTTTGCAAAGCCTAGATAGCACAGAAGCAAAAGACGGACCAGTCAATGGTCGGATTCTGAAGAATTATTTTGATCTAGTTTGTTGATATATCAAGACTCTAACTTGTACATAAGAATGTTTAGTTTGTGCAGTTTATTACAGCAATAAGAATGTAAAGGAATGTAGGAAATTTTGAGGAACAGTCAAGGCACTGTCCCACCCTTTTTGTCTTACCTTCTTTTGGTTTAAACAAAATTTGAAGAAAAAGGCTTGGGGGCTGAAATATGAGAACAAATAGTAAGACAAAGTATACAAAAAAGAGGTGCAAATGTTTGCATCAACTCATAAAGAGATGTCTACATTTTACATGGTCCTCTGTACAGTTTGTTTACAGCAAAGGAAGATTTCAGAATGCAGCAAGAATTGTACATAAGGCCCTCTGACCTGCTGTTCTTGACTTTTCACCAGGAAAATCCATCCCCAAGTGGAGCCAATGTTATGCTCCTATACCAATAGGTGTCATATTTCATGATTGACTGGTAAAATCCCAAATATGTTCATCCTTTCCTTGCTACAAAGGTTCAATATTTTGGAAAGATAAAAAAATTAAAAAATGAAAAGAGGGTATGCCCTAAAAGAAAGATCAAAGAGCAAAAATAATGAAATGGTCAAAAAAGAAAAGAAATGAACCCCAAAGAAAAAGACCAATGAAAGTGTGCTAGTCCAAAATGCCACTACTATTCTATTTTTGAAAAAGAGTCTCATTATGTGTAATTAGTTTCACCCTTGCCACAGTTGATGGATGGCCAAACAGCTTAATCTTGGCCAGTTCATGTTTAAATTTCTTGTTGTAGAGATAGAGAATAAAAGTTGTCCAAACAGCTCAATCTTGGCAGATAAGTAGTTAGGTAGAGAAGCAAAGGTGCTCAACAGCTAAATCTGAGCCCTTGGAAGAAATAAGGGCAGACTTAGACAGGATTGCAGTCAAAAGAAAAGAAGACAACAAGGGTTTGCTATTCCAAGTGAACCCATGTAAAAGGAAGAAAAAATGTTAGGTACTGTAGGATGGGTAGGCAGTTTTGGTGTTGCAGAAGTGTACTTATGATTAAATTTTGTTTCTTAAGAGGTTCATCTTATTGATCTCATAAGTACAATGGCAATTGTTTGGCTACAGATCAAGTGATGCATGTCTAATTTCCCCTCACACTTCTCCCAAAAACACTTACTAACCTTCCCCCCAAGGATATTGAGATCTGCTCAATACTCTTACATCACTCCATTTCATGAAAAAGCCTAAGAAGTATAACAGTCTTGCTTTGAAAAAGAAACGACATTTCTTGTGTAAAAATCATCTTGCCCTCTCAACCTAAGTTATCAAGCTTTATAACAGTGTTTTTTTTGTATAAACCCTATTTATTTCCCTAAAGCCTAATTTTTTGACTATATAACTCAATACTTTGTGTTCAAATACATCTCTCATACTAACACATTACCATTACTATATAAATCCCTATATTTCTCCCCCCCGTATTATGTAAAACATATGAAAAACCCCAAAATTCTATTATTCCCGCCTCGGCTAACTATACCTATACTTCTTTATTTTCTTGGAATTATAGGTTCACCCGGAACCATGTAATAACCACCCCGCTCATCGTTTTTGGAACCAATTAACCTCACGTTAATTGGTTAACAAATCACCCTCCGCACCAATCGTATCAAGCCTGAAAGAAACATTTAAACAATGATTTAATATGTGGACCCACGCGCCATAGCCCTCCGCCATGTCCATTAAGCACTAGCCGTTAGAGCCGGCCCCGCTGATTGGATGGCCCATGATTATATTGCGCGGCCCTTACCCTCCGATCTTTACCTCCCAGGGAGCCGACAGTATTCCCGCCATACCGGGGACACGCGGCGCCCTCTTGGCATGCTCGCGACCCCTCCTCCCGATACCACCTTGGCCCATAAGCGGTGCGGGCGGCCAATACCACTTACCGCCACCGCTAACCCCCCCGCTTATGTCACCTCCACATCATCACCACGTCACCCTTCCGTACCCCGCATCGCAACAAAACATCACATCATGCTGATGTCACCCAACCAAAAAGCGCCAAAGCCAATTTTTTGTTAAAAACACGAAGAAGTGTCATTTTCGTCCATTCTTTTGCACACTGTTTTCATATAAAATACGTCCTGTTGCATGCAAATTAATGTCCAACAGCTACCAGGGCTCCAGTCCACCACCCCGACCAGCATAATCCAGCATCCCACTCTGCAATTCATCGTCCAATCTGCAAAATACACTCGGTCGCCTCCAGAAAACAGCTATTTAGCCCATCTTACCTCCCAAAACTATATTTTTAGTTTTCCTTTGTAAATTATACCCAAAGAGTCGAATTTCAAGCTGAATTCCATCTATAGCTCTCATATAAGTACACCAAAACTACTTTGTTGCCCTTTTTTCCATAGAAATTTAACTTCCAGTCAAAAACACAGAAAATTGAACAATGGGAACCTTGGTGGCCCTCAATGTTGCACCTCTCAATGCTCCTCATACTGACCAGCATCATTTACCTTTGGCTGACAGAGATTTCCAGATACAAGACCCAATTGGTATACAAAATCATTTGCAAACTTTCTGCCTAATCAGAAACAGTCATTTGGACAATTCTGATATCTATGGAATATGGGAATCCAACCTCCCCAAGTATTACCTTCCCTCAGTCAATATATTCCCAGATATTGTTCGCCACTACTGTGCCAATTATGACCCTGTCAGTAAAGCAGTTATCTCTCCATCACAAACTGTCCTTTTCTACATAACTGTTGAGTCCATCAATGAATTGTTGCAATTCCATCCAGTTCAGCCTCTTGCTCCTCTATCCATGGGATTTTTGCTTAAGCAAGGCTCTCAACTGCCCACTGTAGAAATAGCCCGGATTGCTAAGTTATTCATGAAACTAGATTGCCAGCCCCAGGGTCCACCTCCTTATTTACATGTCTGGTTCAATGAGATTGGAAGAATTATTCTTGACATGATAGCAGTGATCATGGGATTTAGGTCCAGTGAATTTGTAGATGAGATGGTCCTGGTTCTGTTATCCACTTTTACTCCAGGACAGCCCCCTGCTATCAAGTATGAATATGCCTCCTTCATTGCTGACAAAATCCATGGTCAAATTATGAATTTGGAAAGAGAAGGAATATTTAAATACATAAGTTTCATATATCATCTGTTGTTGTATTATCACCCAGACATTTTTATATTTCCCATCAGAAAATTGGATGCCAAAGGAGAGAGGAGGTCTGTAATCTTTTAGACCTTTGTCTTCCACAGAATTGCTAATACCCCTTATACTTACTTTGAATTCATTGACCTATTCATACATCCAGCCTCCACTCTATTAATAGGAGCTCCACCTCCTAGGCTATCTGGTGACATAAGGAAAATTTTACAGCTCTCCAAGAACTACAGGATAGGTGACTGGTACTTCTACCAGGATCACACTGAGATCAGGATATATGGCTGTGAGCTGTGCCCTTATAGGCTGCCCAAATATGTGCCTATGAGACTGTTTTCTCTGGAATATTTCAGACAACTTATTAATGCAGATTTGACTCATTTTTGCAATGTCAAAAAGAAAGCTCAGTTGAGGATAAGAAACCAATTAGGCCCCTTTATCATTAACAAAAGAGAAGCATGGGAAGATGTTGATAAAATATTAGGGGAAGAGCTTAAATTGAAGAAAATCTTCTGGTGGGTACCATATGACCCAAATGGCTTTATAAGTGAAAGAAAAGTAAAAAATTGGTTGTCCGCTTACAACCATCATAGGATCCCTAAGGTAGAACAATATGCCAATCAGGATGAATGGATAGAGGGTACATTAGTAGAAGAACTTACTCGGCAACAAAAAATGGAACAAGCTATGAAAGATTTAGAAAAGACCCTTGACCTGGACTCTTTTGGACGGGTATCTTTCAAGCTACCTCAGCAAATGGGAGTGGGTACATCTTTTGCTAGGGCTTCACAGCAACCCATACAAGAGGCCAGCATACCAATTTCAAGTTATTCAAAGGGCAAGGAATTGGCAGGCACAAAACAATAAGAAATGACAGAGAAACAGGAGGAATTCCTCCAGTACAGACGAAAGCACCAGAGATACCAGCACTACAGACTCCTCTTAATGAGGAAAATGGCAAGAAAAGGGAAAGAGAAGAGAGCACACCCACCAGTGGACCTGCAGAATAGCTAGGTGCTAAGAGGAAAAGACTCAATCCTCTATATGAAGAGGAAATCATTGAAGAAACATTAGAAAGCCTAAGAAGTGAGAAGGCAACCAACCCACAAACCTCCCCAGTAATTGATACATCAGTCAGCTCACACAGGCAGGAACCCGAAAGGCAGCATAGTGTTGAAGTCTCATCCTCAAGGCCACCAAGCAAGCAGACCTCTAATGTCAAAAGAACTTTCACAGAGATTAAGGCTAGAAATGATCCATTGAGGCTGCAAATTTATGACCAATATCTCAAGATGGCCCCCACAAAACAACAAATATTGATATCTGCATATGATATAAAGGAGGGAAAACTGATCATGAGCTACTTCAAGCCCAAGGTGCAGCAATAACAATCAACAGTTGATTATATAAGGACAAATCTGGAGGTCTTGGCCAAGGACATTCATCGAATAGATCATATTGAGCTGCACAAACAGACAGGAGAAATGGTGTATTCTACACTAGCTGACAAGGCAATGTTGGCTCATAAATTGCAAAATTCATTGGAGAACACCTCTGCTCAGCTACAGTTAGAGAAATCTTCCTCTCTAGCAAAATACAACAGAATAAAATCTTTGGAGGATATTATCATTGAGCTGGGACATGATCCCAAAGATGCCAAGGGCATAAAAGCATTAATGAGGAAGAAGGAAGAGGACATTGCTGCCCTCAGGAAATAGCTCAAAATGCCTCCTTCTATGCATCCATAGACAGCAGATGTTGTGTAGAAGAAATCCAAGGAGGATATGATGGACCTGCTCATGAGGTTGAATGAAAGATTAACTGAGACAGAGCAGGAATTGGAGAAAGCATTACAAGAAAAGCAGGGAGTGTCGACCTCCCAGCCACCTCAGGTAACTCCATCAGCCACAACTACCCCTCCCACAGTTACAATAGCAGTGCCTTCCACTGTCCCAGCATCAGCAGCAGGAGCGACATCAACATCAACAGCAACAGGACCAGGAAACAGTACAACCATGACCACAGAGCAACTGATTAAAACCATGGAGGAGTTAAAACTCCAGGTATCTGAATTAAATCAAGTCAAAGAAAAACTGGCTAAGATTGAGTAGAACTATGATAAATCTAAAATGACCGTGGCAGAAAAGACAAGGGAAGTCAAAGCATTGGAAAATAAGGTAAGATCCTTAGAGAAAGATCTCTCTGTGCATAAGCCTCTGGAAGAAATTAGAGGAATTTTGTGGACTAATATCATTCAATCACTTAGTGGTGTATGGAGGTCTATTCAGATCATTTATGAATAGATTGATCTAATAAAAGTGGCCCAAGTGGAAGTTCAAAACACAAGAGCCTTATTGGGGCAAATGCCTGAGCAAGCTAACAGGCTAATCCATTTTTTGAATACCTAGACTAGTGAAGAACTAGCAGCACTTTATATTAGAGACAGAACAGGTACCATTTTGGACAGCAAGAGAGTTCTAGCCATGAGAACTCTAATGCAAAACTTGGACAGAAAATGTCAGGACATGCAGGTAGAAATTGATTCTTTTACAGACAAATTTATAGTCTGGAATCAAAAGGGTTTTCCAAGTCCTATGGGAGATAATGATCGTTTGATGAAGCACAAGGACTATATACACAAATTAAACACATTTTCTGTAAATCAAGCTAGTGCATCTTCAAGTACTTCAACAGAAAAAGCACTTCCATCTGGCCAGTCCCTATATGACAGCCTGGAAAATCTTTTTTACATAGAGCATGAGGTGAAACATCTGTTCACCACCCCTCCTAATTTATTCAGGTACACAGATGCTAATGAGACTTTAAGGAAGATACATAGACATCAAATACCAAGACCAGAGTGGTGGCAAAGCATGCTAGAAACCCTGTAGACTTATCATTGGTCAAATCAAAATTACACTCCATCTGTTATAAATGCGCAGAGCAGAAATGAACCACGGTCCTGCAAATCAAGGCATATCACATTAGCATTCGAGAAGGCTCAGTCAAAGCAGAAAATTAGCACACAGTATCAGTGGAAGACAGCTAGAAGACCAACTTACAACATCTACCTCCAGTACTTCTCTTTAAATCGGATTAACCAGCTCAACACAAATTTATTGCATCATTTATTGGCTCCCTGTTTTCAAGACTGCCTGTCTCTATCGATGTAAATGAAACATTAATTATCAACAGATATTTGTTTCTATCAGATATTTTGCAGAATTTCTTAGCATTTTTTGTATAAATAGCCCCCGAGACAAGGTATTTAGGGTTGGTTAATGGTGGATGTTCATAGCTGTGACTGTAATACTGAATATTTTTGGAATAAAAAGGCTGTTGGAGCCATTTTGTCTTGTGCACTGGATAAAGAATTGATGCTAAGGACCATGTTGCAGAATTCCTAAATCGTTTATGGATCAATAAGTCCCTTCTAACTTGTGTTTTACAGTTTTTGTGTTTGCCATATCATATATGTTTCATGATCTAAGTA
This sequence comes from Pinus tabuliformis, assembly GCA_031772625.1. Taxonomy (NCBI): domain Eukaryota; kingdom Viridiplantae; phylum Streptophyta; class Pinopsida; order Pinales; family Pinaceae; genus Pinus; species Pinus tabuliformis. Next base: position 313,285,534 of record CM062805.1, on the reverse strand, counting down.
ATAGAGAAAAAGAATAACCCAGAATTTGCTTGTTTGCACTCTATGTTCAATCTCTGTTACTATTAATGTTTTCTTCAAGAATTAGCATAAACAGTGAATTCTTAATTGCTCTTGTTTCCCCTGGTTCTTTCATATTTAATATTAGCTAAGGAATTCTTAATTGCTCCTTGGTAATAATCATCCATTTTCCCTCTGTCAACATGATGAAGGATTCTTAACTGCCCTTCACCCATTGACTCCATTCCATCATATTTCAGCCTAAAATTGTTCAATATTTGAGTACCTTGCTATGTAATAAATTCTATGATAAGAAACTTAACCCAAGAAGCCATCCTTCTTGACTCCATCATGCCCAATGGATTGAAATGTTTCAGTTTTACCTCACTGTTCTATTGACTCCCCATCCTTCCAACCAAAACTCAAAACAAACCTTTGCACTTCATAACTAGCCTAATACACCTCAAAACAAAGCTAGATTATAAAGAGAGAGCCCTCTCTAGAAATAGATTGGCTAGAATCTACTTCTAAAAGATTGGTCTGTGGTTACCTCGGCCGTATTCCCTTTCTTACAACTTTTGGGAACAACCTGAGTGATAACAGGTTTCCTGTAATTCCTATAGGATCATCCTCTAGGTTTCTAGTAAATCCTGTAGGTTTTCTTGAAATAGCCTGTTTTGAGGATATATTGATGAGGAACCTCTAGGAAGTCACAAAAATCCTCCTAGGACCCTTCCACACCATCCAACCACTCCCTAAACCTTCTATCCATCCTCAACCACCTTCCATCCACCTATCACAGCCACAAGAACAATTAAATTGCATGCTTGACTTTACCAAAGAAAACCAAAAAAGTGAAAATAGATTTAGTTTAGTTTTCTTGCTTATACATTGGATGGTTTGATGCTCTTTTCTTCTGTAACTTAGATATTATCATTAGGTTAGTGTTGATTCAACAATTTTTCTTAGCATAGCTATTTAAATGGTTAATTAGGATATGGTGTGATTTAGCATTACATGTTGTTTTCTTCATTACTGCAGTAGAGTAGCTCTCTTAGAATAAATTTTCTCTTCTTCCATCAAAGAATCATGATTCTTTTGACTCTATAGAAGTTTGGCTTGGAACCCCTGGGGTCTCTCGCCAAATGAACAGTGACAACAGGAAGGACCGTCACTTTTACTTGTACATATAGCACTGTGAACTCCAAGTTTGTACGAACCTCGGGTTGATAAGTAAAGATGGTAGCTCAGGAGTCGCAACATCCTTGCTGTAATATTGGCGCTCATCACGTTTTGGCGCCGTTACCAGGGAGGTGTTTGAGTAGAATTTGATTACTGTTTTCTTTTCTTCTATATATAGTCTCTAATTTTTTGCCATTAGTTTATTTCTGCAAAAGTAATCTAGTGGCTTACCTTCTTTCAGTTGTCATTATTTGCTTTCCTTTTCATTCTGCAAGTAGAATTTCAATTCAGCAAGTAACTTTTCTTTCTGTCAGTATTTTTCATTCAGTCAACAATTTCATTTCTGCAAAGTACTTTCCAGTTTAAAAAATCTTATAAAAGCCAACCCAAAAACATTTCCTTTCATGCCTCATAGGAATAGGTACAATTTAGGGAAATTCTTGCCAAATACCCCCACTACATCCAACAACCAACCTTCTCTCTTCTTCGGTGGCTATGAACTGGAGGAACCTTTAGGTGAGAAACTTGACATATTTGAAGAACCTACAGGGGAAGAAGAAGAAGAGGAACCCATTCCTACTAAACCAATGGCTGAAAACCAAAATGATAGAGGGAATAGAGGGAGAGTTGAGGGTGCCTTCCCCATCAGGGAAACCAATGGGGACACCAAGATGAAGAATATAAGCCCCTCCACCCTACCACATTTCCATGGCCTAACCACAGAGGACCCTGACACTTTCCTATTTGAGTTTTTTGTTATATGCCGAACCTATGACTATACAGATGATGAGAAAAAGTTAAAATTGTTTCGTCTACCCTCGAGGATGTAGCATTGCGTTGGTTCATGGGTTTACCTGGAGATAGTATCACAACTTGGGCTCAGATGTAGCAGGTTTTTAACAAAAAATATAGGGACTACTGTAGGTCAAATGATACTAAATAATAAATTTTGAGGATTACCATGGACCAGGATGACTCCTTAGAAGACGATGAAGAAATATTCTAGCTCAGTTACAAAAGGGCCAAGTGCACACTTGACCCTAAGTCAATAAAGCTGGTTTTGCTCAGAGGAGTAAGGGAAGATCTTTTGGATACCTTACATTTGTTAGCAGGAGGAGATATCTACCAATTACCTTATGAGGATATCAAGACTGTATTTAGAAACCATTATAGGGAAGTCAGGAAAAAGGGTAGGAGTAGTAAACCTATGGCCAATACATCATCTTACAACTCATCCATCAAGGGTGAAATTGGAAATTTGCTAGAAGATTTCAAAAGTGAGATGCTATAAACCCTTGCCTTGCAATTGGATACCATTAACATCAAAATGAAGTAAGAGGAAGCAAAGAGAGCCCTGGCCATATTTTGTTGCCGAGGCAGCAGGAGGCATCTTGGGAATGAATGTCCATTGAACTGTATTGAAATTTTCCTGGTCTATGAAGAAAACCACTCCACAAACAAGTGCCCTTCTTTACCCAGACTCAAAGTTGTATATCAGGGAGCTGAAGGTGTCACTACCCATATTTTCTACATCAACCAAAGGAGACCTCTTGGGCCTAGACCATACTAGCAGGATATGCAAGGGTCATCCCATGCATATTACAGCCCCAACCAAACCACAAATATACCTTCTTGGGGACCCCCTGCTCATCCTTCTTGGTCTACACCCCCTCCTTGATCCTATGCATCTCAGTATCATTCTCAACCAGCCAGCCAGTCATTTCAACCTTACGTTCCACCACAACCTTAGTGGAGTCCACCACTCCTGGGGTGGAGGCCCCAATACAACAATTCTCTAGCTCTATTGTCTCCACCACCTACCCAACCACAAGTCCTACACTCAGCTCCACCCAAGCAACCCCAAATGCCTGGCCATCCAAATATGAACCCGAAAAATATGTAGTCTCAATAAGTATATGGTGGAGAGACATCATACCCAGCTTATGCTGTAGAAATCCAGTAGATCAACCTAATATCTCAGAGAATTCTCCCAGATAACCAACCTCCCTCTCCACATAGGTAGGTTGAAGAAGAAATAGATGAAATAAACCTTAAATTAAATCTACCCTTTCCTGAGATATTAGCCCAACCACTCTAGCCCACCCCAGAAGAAACTGAACTTCTGGAAAAATTGAAAAATATATGTGTAAAGATGCCCCTTCTCCAGGCAATAAAAGATGTCCCCATTTACAATAAGTTGATTAAGGAGAAGTGCTTCAAGCATCCAGGAAGAAGAAAAATGGATGCCCCTACCATTAATGTCATTGGGTTGCTGTCCGACTTAATGCTGGGGTAGGTAATATGTCCGAAATATTTGGACCCTGGAAGCCCTGTAGTAGATGTGCACATCAATGGCAGCATCATCCCACACACTTTGATCATTCTTGGGACTGCCATTAATGTGATGACCAAGGACACCATGCTCAAGCTCAACCTCCAAGGGTCATTGAGGAAGACCACAACAGGTCTGGAACTTGCAGACCATTCCATAGTCACCCCTGAGGAAATTGTGGAGGATGTAATGGTCTCCATTGATTCCTGGGAGTACCCAGTAGATTTTCTTGTTCTCTAGCATAAGGCTAACCTTATTGGGCACCCTCTCATCCTTGGGAAGCCATGGTTGGTCATAGCTGATGCTTACATTAGCTGCAAAGTTGGGAATATGACCATCAAGAATGGGCATATGTCCAAAAATTTAGTCTTATACCCTCCTACTCAACCTTCTCTAGAGCATGAAATTGCGATAACTCCTTCATATGATGTCGATTTTCAAATCGTTGATGTCACTGGAATTAGGAAGACAGGAACTGTCTGATTGCTTAGGTTTGACACTCTTTCGAACACTTTGAAATTTGAGTTATCATTAAGGTCCTAGATCAATATTTGACCACTCCTCCCCATTAGGAATATTTTGGACCCAAAAAAACTAATATATTGATCTATACAGTAGATGAGAGTACAACACCCTCTTCTTTCAGCCTCCATACACTTGCCTTTCATGACTAGGGCCTTTGAACCAAAACTTGAAGGTAGTTGACACTTCCCTTCCTGGATGCGCTTGTCCTCCTATTAAGAATTGTCTTCCTTGAACTCATTCAGAATTTTTGTTGAGAAGGTTTACAGAAGGTAGTTGAACATCGCTTTCTTGATCATCGATCCATGGTGGCTCAAACAAACGTGATATTACATCATAAACATATACATACTTAACTGAAATTTTCATATGCACCAACAAAAGTATGTTTTACTATGTCAAGAAGTCAAGCCACTTCTATGGCGACTTTTGCTGTTGCAAATCTTCTTCTAACATCTTGTCAAAAAAAAAAACATTATGCAAGAAATAACTTGACAACATAAGCTCTTTCTCCATTAAAAGAAACAAATTTCACATCATATTAATCATCATCATGTCTTTACATCTTGTATACAAATGATCGACTAAACCATAAGCCGAAAAAACATGCCTTCTTCAAACAACTGGCTCTCCAAGTCAAGCATATACAAAAAGAACTTGACGATTATTTTTGAAAGTAGAAACAATTCCACCCATTGTCAAACACTTCATCATTATCTCCCTTTTTCAATCTTGGAGACAAAATCAAATTTTCCAAGTCGATATGACATTGCATGCATGTTTAAACAAAATGATCAACCATCAAGTCAATTACACATACATGTTCAAATACAAGGAAATCATCAACACTCCTTTGTTCATACATACCATTCTCATGCATGTATTCAATTCTTAAATTTTCTCTCAAGCACAATCATAAGTACAAGATCCTAAATCATATGTATATGTACTTACAAAGCTGAAATGAACATAATTTTGCTGCAATAAAGTGAGTCTCATACTCAACTTTTCCATTCACCTTTTTGGTAAAACCCTAAAATTTGCATTCCATTGGCAAAGAAATGTACAAATCAATAGACATGCAACTTTAATTTGATAAGAACTCTAACCATTTCTTACCAATCCACATCAAATGTGCTTCCCTTAACTGCACATCGATATCAACATGTGAATCATCTTGAAACACATCAATTATGGAAACTTCCTTTCCATTCTTGCCATATTCTTTTTCCACTTTGTTCAAATTTTGTGGAAGCATTGTTGGATTCAAAATCCAACACTTTTCAGCAATATGTCCTTTCTTATGGCAATAATTGCAACACATGTTCATCCTCTTTACAACACAATTTTCCTTGTCCAATGGACCTTTGGCTTCTTGCCTCCTTTTCTTCAAAAGTTTCCTCTATGTGGCCATTTTCTTCCAACATCTAGAAACACTATGGCTAACCAAACCACAAAAGGAAAATGAAATTTTTTTCCAATGCTTATGTGGAAATTTACCATGCTTAACATAATCAAAAGAAGTGTGATTGAAATCAGATTTATACCTTTCTCTTTCACCCTTGTTGTCTTCATGAGAGGTGAACCGAATGAAGAAATGGCTCCCATCAGAACACCATCAATCTCTTCATTGATTTTAGAGCTTTCACAACTCTCTTGTTCAAGTGCATGCTTATGATCACCTTCTTCGTGCAAAGTATGTTTCAAACAATTTCATTCCCCATGAATACAATCTTTACAAACTTGAGGTAGAGAACCTAAAATGAAACTCCTTCTAGGAACTGTTTCAATTTCCTTCATGGCTGCTTTGGAACTTTATCCATAAGATTGTCCATAGCAAAGACCCAAATTCTTAGGCATTTCATCCACCATTATTGGCTCAACAATGCCTTGTGCATGTTTTTCAGATCCTTTTCCTTCATAGCCCATTTTTTACATCAACTTGGACCCTATGCCTCTTGTATGTTTTTCAAAAAAACCAACATAAACATTCTTAGAGGAAATTGAAGACAAACTAGAATTGTTTACCTCTTCTTCAAACTAATACTTGACTAAGGCTTATTTGGTAGCAAGGAGTTGTGTCTCAATCTCATGCATCCTTTCCAGGTTCATATTTTCAATATGAAGTTGGCTCTCCATTTCCTGCAATTTGTTAAAAAGCAACTGCTTCTCTTCCTTCATGGAATTCAACTGCTCTCGAAGTTTTATGCTCTTCCTTTCATCTTCGTACATTTTTTTCACCATATCCATCATGATGAACAAGTCACAATTCATGTCTTCATCAAAGAATATTATGAAGGAGGAGGATTTGGAAAACTCACTTGTACAAGTTGTCATTATAAAAATGGACAAAATAACTTCAACAAAATTCACAAATATTTCAAAATCTATTGACAAATTTCTGAACTAAATGGCAATAGAATCAAATTCTTATTCAAGAAGCCTTTTGCAAAAAAACCCTCTTGTGCTTCAAGGGTTGCCTTGAGGTCCTTTGGGTAAGGATAATTCCTTCAGCCCTTCTTCCTTATTGTCCTCTCCTGGACTTAGCTATCAGTAACTTTCCCTTCACCTTCGCAAACTAAAGTAATAGTCAGTTTACAAACAATGAAACAATTAAATTCTTTATACTATTTAAACACCTTTCAAGTCAAACAAGAAACCTTTTGCTATGTCTATCAAGCAACTAGCTCTAGTACAACTTGATGTGAAATGGGGGTTTAATAGCTTGTTATTCTTACAAGAACCTCCCACTCAAATCTGAACAAATAAATGATCTAGCATATGTATGACATTTGAGGAATTAAATACTTGAGATAGGTGTATGTGTTATTTCTTTTACTTGTTTAAGTGCTTTAAATCCATTTTTTTCTATTGATATTAAACACACATAATATCCATATAACGCAGCAAATAAACATCAACACATAAAAGCAAATTTAATCGAGGAGTTCACCCGAATATCGTGGGCTACGTCTCCTTGAGCTTTTGTCATCTTGACTTGGTTCTTTGGGATTATGGCAAAGTTTCTTTTACAAGTTCCACACTTAACTCCAAAGATTACTTAATTGAACCAATGGGCTTAGAATACCATTTATATCCCTGTCACGGCTGTCATCACTCTGCAAACATATCTAAGCTCCCTTAGACTTGATTCCTTCAATTAGTGCTCTGAGCTTCCTTGAGCTTCTTGATGGCACTAACTCCTTCATAATTCTTTAACTGCCAATGAAACTCCACCTACTACCTCTAGCACACATCAAACACTGAAAATAGACTAATTATTTGCTCAAAATGAGCACTGCATCCCCAAACTAGGCCTTCCTCCACAGTTGGCACTGGGTCGCCTGAAACTTCCCTATAGCATCTCGGTCTTTAGAAGTCTCCAAATTCTTTTGAAAATCCCTGTAATGGATTTAGAAGGCTCATTATAGTCAAGAATTACTATTGGTTCACCGAAAACGAGTACTAGTAGCTCCTACAACTGCCTCCAACCCCTAGTGGCCCTGACCTCCAAAATCTCCCTAGATGAAATTCTCTATGAAGATGACTTCTTTAGCTTCTATGGACTATTTCGTTGCCTTTAGGAGGCTCAAATTATCCTAGCTAGCCTCTTGTTTCACTCTCCTTGGTTGAAAACTATTCTTGGAGTGCATTTAGTCAGTATCCCCTAGGGATACTCCACCAATTTTGGTGAACTGGCACTTAACTCCAGTTAAAATTAGCATAACCACCCCTTTTAGCCATTCCACCAAATGAAACGGTTGGAATGACTGTTATATAACTATCCACGCGTGTATATGGGGTGGTATACACTGGTGGTTAGGGAGTAAGACCGTTGAATTGGCAGTCAGTTACCATGCAACTGCATGGAGAGGTGCTATAACTGGCAGTTACATCATGGCATGTGAACAGTCTTTGGGGGACCATTGGTGGGTAAGACCGTTGGCAGTCCTAACCTCCAAACCTCCTCCCATTACAAGTTAAATATACAATGTGACCCATAGAGGTTAAGAAACAACATTAGTGGAGGTGGTAGCACACTGCCCTGTCTTGCCAGAGGTCACCGGTTCGATTCCGTTCGACCCCAACAAAATTTTACATAACCATTCTAAGGCCATGTGGCAACCTCTGGGCTTGCCACGTGTCAACCCCTGATTGGTTCCCAAGAAGGAATATTCTAGGGAATATTCCTTGGAATATACTTTTTTAATATTTTCCAAAATCAAATTATTCTTGGTCAAATATCCATAAATTGTAGTTTACTGGACTTTCAAATTGCAATAACTCCTCATACGGTGTCAATTTTTCTAACCATTTGCGGCACTGGAATTAGGAAGAAGAGATCTATCTGATTGCTTAGGTTTGACACTCTTTCGAACACTTTGAAATTTGATCTATCTGATCAGGAAGTATCGACAGTTACGGATGTCTGAGGATGTATCGGTTGATTTTTCTCCGGTAAGGTAAAAACTTCTAATTGTTCAACCTCAAGATCCAAATGTTATGGTAAAAGAACAAGTACATGTCGGGCTTCTTGAACAACTTCTGGTTTAGAAGTAACTTGTGATTGAACAATGATATGTTCAATATTAACTTCTGGTTGAACAGATTCAGGGTCAGAAGTAATTTCTTGTTGAACAACTTCAGGTTGAGAAACAACTTGTTGTTGAACAACTTGGGTTACCGTTTCACTAGGTTTAGTTGTAGTTTCCTCAACTAATTACGGAGATTCCACTTCAGTAACAGATGTATGAGTAACTATAGGAGTAACTGAGGTCACAATACTTAACAGTATAGTTGTTTCTGCTAATTTAGACGAAGAACCAGAAGTTTGTGAAGTACTGGATCCAGTCAAACGAGACCTCTTCGACTAGATGGGTGTAGCTTCAAGCGGTAAAGGTAGTTTAGTCGCTGTTCTCTGTGAATAAAAAGGTAAGGGTTGATTTTCCTCGATGATTGCTGACTGATTTTATTACAAAAAAGAAATAAACAAAAAGGGGTAAAGTAGGAAAAAATGTTTACCAAGCAAATGTGAACTGTAGAATACCTCCTGATGAATCGAGAAGTATGGGCAGGAAATCTCCCCGAATGTTGTGTTCGGTGTATCACTATGTACAAGGTGGCTAACTTGGTTACCTAAGGATGGATAGCAACCTGGTGTTGCCCTTGCATATATACCAAAAAGTACGTGGAGTCCCAATCCATATTAGTGTTTTCTAATGCAAAATCGCACAGTGAGAGCATTCATTTATACTTTACGTACTGTAACACCACCCTATATACCCTAAGGTACATGGACAAGCTATGATATACTCACGTACGCGGAATGAGGTATCACACTCGGAATGTATCGTAGGAAATTTAGCGACAACTGCTATTTTTTACAATTCCAGAACATGTCTCTAGCCTAGAACCTCTAAATTTTTTGCATTAGGTGACAATTCTCCATTAGGTTAAGAATTTTCCTTTCAAGTTTCACCATGTGATGTATTTGAAATTCCTAGAATGCAAATAATATTATAAGCATCCTTTTCATTTAATTTTGACAATGAAAACCTTAGCTAATAGGGATAGGAAAATCGGATTCTTGTAATCAAAGAACAAAGAACACATCTAATGCAATTTCCCTAAACTATTCCTATGAGCACACACAAATTCTTTCAATGCACAATGCAAGTTTTCTTTTCAATTCCCTTAATTTTTTGATGAACAGAATGAAACTAATGCACATACAATCAATCAATCTTTTTGCAAGAATGAAGACTTACAACAGTTCCGTTTCGAAAGAAATAAAGACTTTTACGACACTTTCTTTTGAAAAAAGATTAATCGACTATAAAATAACTTCGAAAATGAATTGATACTGATAAATAAATCATTTAAGAAACACTAAACAATCAATGCCAAGGTAGGGCTAGCAAAGGAAACACAAGTTGATTTCAAAGAGATAACCATCATTGATCATTCAACAAACAAAAATAGAAGGCAATTTGGGAAAAATCAAGTCAATGGAGGGATTTTTCACCTAAGGAGGATCAACACAACCTTGAATGGGTGACAGTGTGCTTCAGAGCACTATCCTCAAGCCAGGGGTGCTCTGCAGTGCCCTGTCTCTTGACCAGACCTACGTTGGTGCCAGAGAGGCCATCCTAGGGCTTCCAAGCACAATTTTTACCAAAAAAGACCTCAAAAAGGGCTGGAACAAGATCAATGGAAGCAAGTAAAGTCTACTAGGGTGTGCTAGGATGAAGGTAAGCTACTCGGAATGATTATCGTTCCCCATTGGAGTCGCCAATTTTTTATGTGGAACTTTTCATCTACGGATAAACACAATTTCCCTAGGTGGGTAGCTACACCTACAACAACAGATTTAAAGAACTTAACCTTTCTCTATAGAAGATAAATAAGACAAGGGACCTACTTGTTATCTTTCTCTTCCCTTTGTCCCCTTTGTTTGGCTCCCGTCACTCCTTCTCGAACTTAATCCACTCGACAAGTACCTGAAATCATAAACAGAGGAAAAAACCAATCAAAGCAAGAGATCTATCTACTATAAGAAAATGGAATCGAAATAATTTACACATATAATCATCATACGTAAAGATAAGAATATGGTAAAAGGTGTAAACAACTTTATTAAGTAGAAGGAAGAATTACAACCATGAAGTCTGATCCATTGTCACTCTTCCAGCTTGGGTTCAAACCAACATCACTTCAAAAGCATAACACTCTGGCAACATAACAATAATTGATTGCAATTTCAAACCTCACACCAATAGTATCTCCTTACAAATCCTCAAATTCCAGCCCCTGATCACTTAGATGAATGCTCAATTTATAGGAAAATGATGGTGGTTTTGTCATAAATGAGGGTATTGAATGGCCTTCCAAACTTAGAGTTAGTTTCCATGGAGGAAGGGATGAGAGGATATGATGTTACTTAACTCATTCCCTATACAATTCCGAGCTCAAAGGAGATGCTAAGTGTGGGAATCTTCTAGATGGCTCCAGAAGATAAGAATATTGCCAGAACCTTATGATGATTTTGCTCAATCTCACCCAACGCAGATCAAAGTGGGAATAAGTGCTCTGGAAAGCACCCTGACATGGGCCTACCTACACTCAAGCACACTTACCTCTGACCAATGTTGTGTTGGTCCCTCAAGGACACATTTCTAGAGGGCTTCAGGCCAAGAAACTCTCAGGGAAGGAGGCATTCAATGTGCCAACTTGTCTAGGGCATGTAGCAACTGAATTAGGGTTTGATGAGCCCCAAAATTACTGATCTGAATGATGGGAGTGATGTTCCCAAATGGATCTATAACACACCCCTTCCCCATTGATGTCCTCTTGCTCACCCTTCATGGTCGACACCTTCTCCTTGGTCATATGCACCTCAATACCCTTCCCAACTTTCCAATCATTCATTTCATCCATATGCTCCCCCACATCCTTAGTGGAATATCCCATCACAAGGTTGGAGGCCTCCATTAGACCAACTTCCCACCTTACTGTTGCCACCTCAATCTCAACCACATCTCCTTCATCCTGCTCCACCTAAACAACCTCAAATTCCTACCTAACTAAATCTGAACCCAAACAACAAATAGGCACAATAGGTCTATAGCAGAGAGACATCCTACCCTACCTATGCTATGGAAATTCAAGAAATCAACCTTAGGTATAGAAGAGTACTTCCAGATAACCAACATCCATCTTCACCTAAGGAGATTGAAGAGGAAGAGGAAGAGAGTGTTCCTAAAGCCAATCCACCTCCATTTCCTAAAAGATTGATCCATCCTAGTCAGCACACCTCAAAAGAGGCTGGAATTTTGAGAGAATTTAAAAACTTGTGTGTTAAATTCACACTCCTCCAAGACATCAAGGATTTCCCCATCCATAACAACATAATCAAGGAGAAATTCTTCAAACATCCTAGGAGGAGAAAGAAAGACACCCCTACCATTAATCTCATTGGATAGTTTTATGAGTTAATGCTGGGGAGAGTGATTTTCCAAAAGTATCTAGACCCTAGAAGTCCTATGGTAGATGTGCACATTGTGTCATCATTGTCCCCCACACCTTGATTGATCTTGGATTTTACATAAATGTAATGACTAAGGAAACCATGCTCAAACTAAATCTATAAGGATCATTAAGAAATACCACAACAATATTGCATCTTGCAGACAGACCCATAGTATCTCCTAAGGTAGTTGTTGAGGATGTGATGGTCTCTATTGATTCCTAGGAGTACCCTGCTAACTTCTTAGTTCTCCAGTCCAAGACCAATTTCAATGGTTATCCTCTGATCCTTGGTAGGCCATGGCTAGCCAGTGATGATGCTTACATAAGTTTCAAGGCTAGGAACATGACCATTAAGAATGGGCATTTTACCAAATAGTTGGTCTTGTACCCTCCTTCTCAACCATCCCTATTGCATGACTTACCATTTTGGTTGGAAGAGGAGGAGGAATATTAGGTATACCATACTAAATCCTACCTAATCTATACCCTAGGTGATAATATAGGAGGGGGGAAACATGATGAAAATGACCTAATTAATAAAATCCTCCAAAACCAGCCCCCCAACACCATGGCTCTTGATGAGTTGGTGAAGAAATATGAAGAAAACCCTTTGACTTATTTGTGCTTAGTTGACTCAAGCCTTGCAAATATCAAAATGGTAGAATTTCTTCCATCTCAATAATTGAAAATCAATCCCTCTCTCTCAGCCCATCAGGAAGAGAAGTTGTGCAACATGCTGAGAGAGAACTTGGATGCTTTTTCCTAGAGCTATAAGGAAATGAAGGGAGTGCATCCGTCGATGTGTACTCACCATATCTACATTAAGTAAGGATGAAAAATAGTGCGCCAACCTCATAGGATAATGAACCCAGCCCTCAAATACATAGTCAAGGAAGAATTACAGAAGTTGTTGGATGCAGGATTCATTTACCCCATCTCAGATAGTGAGTGAGTGTCCCCTGTATTTTTGGTCCCAAAGAAGAATTGGAAGTGAAGGATTTGTGTGGATTACAGAGAGCTAAACAAAGCCACTAAGAAGGATCATTTTCCTTTATCTTCCATTTATCAAGTCTTGGATGGTCTTGAAGGGAATAAGTTCTTCTCTTTCCTGGACGGATTTAGTGGTTACAATCAGATCCAAGGCAGCCCAGAGGACCAAGATAAGACCACCTTGAGTTGTACTTGGATATATTTTCTCTAGGATCCTTCCTTTTGGATTATGTAATGTGCCTACCACTTTTCAAAGGGTAGTTTTGAGCATCTTTGTTGTGCTAGTCCATGACTCTGTAGAAATCTATATGGATGATTTCACTCCCTACAGGTGTGATTTCCTAGAGGCTCTCTCTAAATTTGGGAAAGTACTAAATAAGTGCATTGAAATGAACCTATCACTTAGTCCCAAGAAGTGTGAATTATTTATGAATGTAGGGATTGTTTTAGGTCACTCAATATCCTAGGGAGGACTACAAGTGGAGCGAAAGAAAATTGCTATCATAAAAAGGGTCCCCACTCCTCAAAAGTAGAGGGATGTCAAGAGTTTCTTGGGCTTAGCTTAATACTATAGGAGATTCATAGAGGGCTTCAATAAAGTAGCATCATCATTTTTTGGACTGCTGGCTAAGGACTCCAAATTCTGCTTGTCAGAAAGTTGCCAAGAGACCCTAGAAATCTTGAAGAACAAGTTGAATACTGCACCCATACTCAGAGGTCCAAATTGAGCTCTTCTTTTCCACATCCATGCTGATGCATCTGACAAAGATATAGGAGAATCTCTAGGCCAGATAGATGGCAAGTTGACTTATGCCATTTACTTCATTAGCAAAAATATGTCCAAGGCTGAATTGAACTACACTGTGAATGAAAATGAACTAGTTGTTGTCCACTTCCTGAAAAAAATCAGACCCTACATCACTAGTTATCAAATCTTTGTGCATATCGACCATGCTGCCATCAAATAGTTAATGAAAAAAACCTGATGTGAATGCTATAATTATTAGATGGTTTCTTTTATTGCAACAGTTTGATTTAACTATAATTGATAAGCCAGGTAGAGAAAATGTAGTTGCAGATTTTTTGTCTAGACTTGCTTTGCCTGCAGGTGAGGAAGGAATAGTTGTTGATAAGCTGCCTTATCAACATTTATTTTTTATTTCAATCCTCTCTCCATGGTTTTATGACATATCCAACTACCTATTTGCTACAAAGTTCCCTCCAAATTTTTCATCTAGGGAGAAGAGAAGAATTATAAGGAAGAGCACCCCATTCACTTGGATTGGCGGAAATCTCTTCAATTTTAGCCCAAATAAAATTTTGAGGAGGTGTGTCAGGGAGGAGGAAGTCTTCGACTTCCTTCTAGCCTATCATGATGGGCCTTTTCGAGGTCACTTTGCAGCCAAGAGGACAACTTTCAAGGTACTATAAGTTGGCTACTACTAGCCCACTCTCCACCGAGATGCAAGAAGATACACCAATCAATGTGATTAGTACCAAATAATGGGGAATCCTACTCCCAAGGATGAAACTCCCTTGCCACATCAAGTGGATCTAGAGCCATTTGACAAGTGGGGTATGGATTTCATTGGGACCATTGATCCACCATCAGGGTAGAAAAAGTAGATAATTGTATGCACTAATTATTTGACAAATTTGGCTGATAGAAAAGTTTTCAAGGTAGAAACAAAGGAGAAAGTGGCTAAGTTATTAAGGGAGAATGTATTCTGCAACTTTGGGTACCCTAGAGAATTAGTCACCGATTAGGGAGCTCAATTCAAATCACATATGATCAATAATTTGTTGGGGAAGCATAGGATAAAACATAGGAAGTCAACTGCATATCATCCTCAGGAAAATGGACAAGTGAGGGTCAATAACAAAGCATTGGAAGGCATCCTCACCAAGGTTGTGAGTAGTAGCAAAAATATTGGGTTGATAATCTAGTGGAGGCCACATGGGATTACAATACAACCTAGAAGACAACCATTGGTTTCACCCCCTATGGCTTGGTCTATGGAAAGAAGGACCTGCTTTTTATTTAGTTTGAGTACAACACATTGAGAATGGAAGCACAGTTAGATTTGGATGTTACAAAGGCACAACGGGAGAGGCTACTCCAGCTAAATGGTCAGGATGAATTCAAGATGCAAGTTCTCCTACACACTGAAGTTATCCAAGTACAGAGGAACGTTTGGCATGGAAAGAACATCAAGGACATGGTTTTTCAAGAAGGGGATTGGGCTCTGTTATATGACTCCAGGTTCAGGGACTTCAAAGGAAAATTAAGTACCAAGTGATTAGGCCCATACCTGATAGAGAAGTGCCATGACAATGGGGCTATTCAAATCAGGACCATTGATGAGGAAGGTATTCCATTTCTTGTTAATGGATACAAATTGAAGATTTTAAAAAACCTTTTTCCAGGGAGGATTTCATCAACACCATTAGTGAGGAGGTAAATGTTATTGGAAGTGTCTTAGCTTCCAAGTCACACAATTCTTGAATACTATTTTTTATTTGTGTGAAAAAAAAGGAAAAAATAATAAGATGCCTAGGTGAAAAGCTCTATGAGGTATCTGAGGTCAATTATTAGGTTGAAAATCTCCTTTAGGTAGCCCAGGAGTGGAAAAAAAGAAAAATAAAAAGATGCTTGGGAGAAAACCTCCTTTGAGGCACCTAGGGCAGGCAGGCAAGCTAAAAACCTCTTCTAGGGCATCCTGTGTGTCTTTCAAAAAACAAATAGAAAAAAGAAAAAAAACCAAGAAGAATAACATGGTAGGGACCTCAAACTTGTCCACTAATAAATTCTGTGAGTTTGCAGGTTCTGAAGGCAATGAAAGATGTAGATCCATAGGGACATCATTCGAAGTATCATCTCATTTCCCCCTCCATCAACTCCATCTCATCCATGCCTACCATGTCCCCATCACTCATCTCCATTTCCAGGCATCAAAAATCATTTTTTTTGGCATTTTTTTGTTTGCTATAGGATGTCTTATAGCTTCTACAAGAAGATCATATAGCACTACAAGATGTCCTAAAATGCTACAGGGAAGGAGTCCTGATAGGAAAAAAATTATGAAAGCCTATTCTAGGTTGAGTGGGGACCCTACACCTCATCATATCTCACTCATCATCCATGCATCCCTGATCCAAGCCATCATATCAATACCTAGCTTTGTTGCATTTAGAAGAAAAAAACACAAGAAAATGTCCAAAACACAAAAAATAAATCTAGAGGACATTTCCTACCTTGCCTCATCCATTCACTACTACATCAAAGCCTTTCCATCATCATTCTCCAACCCCTACACCACCACCCAGCCTCCCTTTGAGAAAAATCACTGAAAACAGCAAGAAAAAGGCAGCTACATGATTTCTTGTAACAACATGTGCCATTACTACAACCATCCTAAGCCCAAATTCTTCTTCCTAACAAGAGAAAAGGGGAGCACCAGCATCTCTGAACACCTTGTTTCTCCTAGCCAAAGCTCCATAGCAGCAATAGCAACAAATATGTACCAAGCACCTACACACATGGACCAATAAGTAGCCAGCTATATAAGCAGGAAGAAATACACAGGAAGAACAAAAAGGAACACTTCCCTGAGAAGCAGCACAAAAGGCCAATCCTCCAATGTTATCAACTAGATTATCAATATTTGTTGCCTTCAGAGGATAATATTTGTTCTAAAAAGTATTTAAGACTATCATGATCTGTTTTTACCTTGAAGCATCTTCCCATTAGGTAGGTTCGCCATCTCTTAAGTGCATGTAGTATTGCCAACATTTCCTTCTCATAAATAGCTTTTAGTGAATACTTTCCTTTGATTGGATGAATTTCGAAAGCAGTGAGTCTTTCGTCTTGCATTAAAACAACACCAATTCCATTTCCTGAAGCATAACATTCCACAATAAAGGTTTTTTTGAAGTCCAGCATAGCTAAGACCAGTGCTTGGCAGCGTCTTTAAGATGTTCGAAGGCCTTTGTTGCTTTTGCAGTCCATGAAAATGCATCTTTCTTTAATAATGTTCTTAGAGGTGCTGCTATTCTCCCATAATTCTTAACAAACTTGCGATAATACCCTGTCAACCTGAGAAATCCTCACAGATGCTTTAGATGTGAGGATTTTCCATTCTGTAATGGCTTTAATTTTTCTAGGGTCTACCTTAACACCTTCATGAGAAACAATATGACCTAGATATTCCACCTCTTGTACTCCAAAGAAACATTTGGAGCTTTTTGCATATAATTGTTTCTCCTCCAATAGTTTGAGCACCCTGTTAACATGTTCAACATGATCCTTCCAAGACTTCCTGTAGATTAGTATATCATCAAAAAATAATAACAGAAATTTTCTAAGGAAGTGTTTGAAAATGGAATTCATCAAACCTTGAAATGTAGAACATGCATTGGTAAGGCCAAAAGGCATGACCAAAAATTTATAATGAGCCTCATGAGTTCTAAATGCTATTTTCAGAAGGTCTTCAGTCTTCATTCTAATTTGATGATATCCTGACTAAACATCCAACTTGGTGAAGTAAATTGATCCATGTAATTCATCCAAAAATTCATCAATGACAGGAATGGGAAATTTATCTTTAATAGTGAGCTTGTTGAGCTCCCTATAATCCGAACACATACGTCATGATCCATCCTTCTTGTGGACCAATACTACTAGAGCAGAGAAAGAACTTTGGCTAGGTTGAATTATACCAGCCTCTAGCATTTCTGTAACCATACGTTCAATTTCACTCTTTTGGGCATAGGGATATCTGTACTACCTGATGTTTGGAGGAACACTTTCTGGAATCAAATGAATATCATGATCATAATCACGAATAGGTGGGAGACCTTTGGGAGTCTCAAATACCTTGGAATGATTGTCCAAGACTTTTTGGAGATCTGAAGAAATAGATGATTTTGATGTGGGAACCTCTAGTGAACATAATTGTGCAATTACACCTCATTGTTCCTTCATTATAAGCTTGTTCATACTGTTAGAGTTGATTATCTTTCCCAGTTTCCCTGCAATACCCCTTAATTCAACTTCCTTTCCTTCTACACAAAATTTCATGAAAAGTTCTTGAAAATTAAAAGCTATTGTACCCAAGGATTGTAGCCATTAGACTCCTAGTACAACATCAGCACCACCCATTGGAATGGAAAGCATTGGGATACATATTCTCCCATGGATAGCTTGATATTATGGAACTTTCCATAGCAATTTATGGTTCCTCCACTTGCAACCATCACTCGACACTTTGGTGCCGGATATAGGAAGCAATTCAATTCCTTTGCTATCTTACAATGAATAAAATTATGGGTACTGTTAGCTCTGCTACATATCTTTGATTTCTAAAGGTCAGAAGTGAGCTTGGTCCTTGGTCATGCTCAAAAGAGACTCACAATGTTCATTTTCTCCTTCCCTTGCATCGCTCATTCTCCCTTCATCAGTTCTAAAAATGATTAATTCCTTTATCAGCTTCGGGTTTAATCGCTATTGCAACTCGCATCCATGTGTGTATAAAGTTCGCGCCCCTCAGCTTTCGCTGATGCGATATTGCGATGCGATATGATTGCAAGTCACATCCATGTGTGT
Source organism: Pinus tabuliformis (assembly GCA_031772625.1). Taxonomy (NCBI): domain Eukaryota; kingdom Viridiplantae; phylum Streptophyta; class Pinopsida; order Pinales; family Pinaceae; genus Pinus; species Pinus tabuliformis. The sequence goes on along the minus strand of CM062805.1, from coordinate 313,266,878 downwards.
ATAAAGGCTATGCCCCTTGGCTTCCGCCGATGCAATATTGCGATGCGATCTGATCACAATCGCACATCGCCATATGTAAAGGCCCAAAATTACCAAAAACCCAATCCGACGACTCTCATCACTCCCGATAAAGCAACTCTCCTGATCACTCCTCCGCCGTCTGATCAGTTCCACTAAGATCCAATGGCCCATGCTCATTCTTCTCCCACTTCTACTGATATCCCTCACCAAGCCATCTCCATCATCTATCCTCCCGATCTGATGGCTGAACTTTCTCCCTCATCCAGCTCATCCGTCTGTCACGCAGTCCACTTCCCTTGACCGTTACTAGCACCTGAAGGATGAAAGTGATCGGCTCACCAGTACCAGTTGTAGTGGCTCCTCAACAATGACATTTAACAGATAGCATGGCCGAGGAGGAAAAGGATAGAGCTTGAGTGTGTAACTGCATTTAGCAGTTATGGAACTTCATGAATACGAACACCCTAGCTGCCTGAGAAGACAACAGAGCACCCAAGAAGATCCGATTCACCCACTGAGACAAGTAAACACACTCAGAGACTCCATCAGGCAACTAAATGTGGTTGGTGGTCAATTATGACCCCTCCATACTTAGAATGGTTGAGTGCCTTTGTATTGAAACTCTATATATACCCAGAAACAAGATGTAATCAGGGTTGATGGTTGTTGTTTTGATGTAAGGTTCAACTTCTAGACACTCTAACTATTTTGATACTTGCAGCTTCTCGTCTTCATTTTCAGCTAATACAGGCTTCTTTTGCTGTTAATTTCTTACTTTTCATCCTTCATCTATTCCAAGCTATGCCTGATACGCTGTATTTCTGAGCTCTTGATGTTTAGCATTAGGGAAGTTGTCATCCTATCTCTGTGTTAAAGTCTTGTATGTATCAGTGAGTGAGTTATTCAAGTTTCTTCCCACCTAATACCAGAGAGCTATCATCCTATCTGTGTATTAGGGAATTATATTTGCAAACTTCTTTACTGGTTGCAATCAGCCATCACATGGTTTTGTGCATCTGCTGGTGTGGTCAATATTCTCCATATTCACCCAATCCTTAAACTATGAGTAATTGGTGGTCTAAAGCCTTGTAGTCTGGGGGTGTTCACGCATGTCTCAAGTTAAGAAAAGTAGAAGTGGTTATCTGGCTTGAATAAGCATCATTCCTTCCATTCATCCATTTGCAAAATTAAGTTGAATTTGTATGTTCCCAAGCATCTCAGAGTTACAACCTAGGAGAGTTTCTTGGGGTGATAACATTAATTAGCGACATTGCTGGGGAGAGGAGGTTGAAGTTTAGCTTCCCTAGGAAAACAGCACAGTCCCAACTTTGATGATAGACAAAGTTTGGACACACTTCTAGTTGTAATGATCTATCTGGCGACTCTACTGGAGGACCAACCTAGTGGGGACTCCACATTATAGTTTTGGCTCAGTTTGTGAGGCATACCCAAAGAAATCCTCAGAAATCACCAGCTGATCCAGTGCTTGACCCTAAGAAGATTGCTAAGCAAAGGAAAACATCATAGAAAGGAGCATCAGGATCAGGTAAGCCTAAGAAATCTTATGTATCTCTGCAAGAGAATATTATAGCTGAGAATATACAGTTTCAAGATATAGAGCCTAACATTGTTAGTGAAGAAATACCTTCAGAGATTTGTAAATCTCCTTATTCATCTAGTTCCCCATTTGGATCTCAATCCAAAGAAAGCCTCCCATATTGTCCATCATATTCCTTTGTCTCTGTCATCCATTTCACTGCTCCCTACTATTCAAACTACCAGTATCCTTCCACCTACCCCAGTCATGGAAGGCCGGCAAGCACCCACAAAGATGGAAAGAATCATAGCTGCTATGTATGGACCCCTAGTCTTGCCTGTTCCTTTGAATGCCACGCCTACTAGAGAATATTATAAATATATGCCCAAGTTCAGTGGTACAGAGGGAGTAACAGCTGAAGAACACCTTGAATCTTTTTATAGTTATGCTGATAACCTAGATATCAGTGAGGATGATGTGTGGATGAGAGTGTTTGTTCAAAGCATAAATGGAGAGGCTAGAAAGTGGTTCAGAGAATTGCCCCCTAGGTCCATAGTAGACATTGAAGCCTTAGATGATGTATTCTTGAAGCATTGGGGAGACAATAAAGACCTGCTCTATTACCATACAGAGTTTGGAAACCTCAAGAGGGAGAGTGAGGAATCATTGCCTGATTTTAATAAAAGATTTAGCCATATATATAGTAAGATACCAGCTGAAGTAAAGCCTACCCCCACCTCTGCGAAACTTACCTATGCCAATGCTTTTGACTCTAATTTTTGCCTACTTTTGAGAGAAAGAAGATGTGCCACTCTAGCTGAAATGCAGGATGTAGTGTTAGAGGTGGAATCGAATATCATGGCTGCAGAAAAGCTCAAAAGTCATGCTGATAGAAGGAGGCAGAGAGGTGAGGCTTCTTCTTCCTCTCATTGGCTGCTGAGATATCTAATTTGAAGGTTGATCAGAGCTCTAGAAAAGCAAGGCTTCCAAACACATTTGCCCCAAGAAACACAAATCCATTCATAAGAGCAAATGAGCAATTGTAGATCATTCATAAGGGTAGAGAAGCAAATGAATAGCAAAGAGTGAAGGCTCCCTTCTATAACATAGTCATGGAAGAGGAGCAGTTTGAAGAAGAGGATGAAATTCATTGCATGGAAGATAAAGGCAATGCTGCCTTTTTGACATTGGTTTCCTATGAAGAATCATTGCTACAGGAGCAAACCAATTAAGAGTGGGATAGAGAGGCTATTCTATAGACTGATGAGCAACAAAGATATAATCTGAGGTCAAAAGCAAATAATGTCAAGGAAAATCCTGCCCAAAGAGCTGTTGTACCAACAGAACAATATAATATCAGACATAAAAGACCAACAACTAATCCTGTCATCCTCAAAGCACTAGCTCAAGAGTTAAGAGGTCCTGATAAGTCTCCTTCCACTTTCAGCTTTGAATCAAAAGTCCAAAAGTTAAAAATATTTTTGCCTCTGATAGAACTTGTAAAGAGTGAAGTTTTTAGAAAGTCTATCCTTGATGCTCTTGAGCTAAAATCCTCACCAGCCTCTACTGACTACATCAATTTGCAAGATGATAAGCCTGCAGTTGTGCTTAGCCCAATGATTGAACCTACTGATAATGGTTCCCCATCGTTCTATGTCTCCTTGACCATTCATGATAAAACCCTCCATAACTACCTACTAGACACAGGGGCCAGCCACAATTTGATGCCTAAAGCTATCATGGAAGAGTTAGGTCTTGAAATCACTAGACCATATCATGACTTATTCTCATTTGATTCAAGAAAGGTAAAATGCCTAGGATTAATCAAAGACCTAGCCATTACCCTCACTTAGCTGCCCATGAAGAGGATGATGATGGACATTGTGGTAGCAGATGTCCCTCCCAAGTTTGGCATGTTGCTATCCAGAGGGTGGATTAAGAGACTAGGTGGGATGTTACAAAATGATTTATCTTATGCCACTGTCCCAATTTTTGGAGGGGAAAGTAGGAGATTGTACAGAGAAGCACAGCTAGCCTATATCATTAGTGATGAGAAGAATCCTTCTAATCATCCCATTTATGTTGTGGAAACCAATTTTGAAGCATGTATCCTCCAAATTGAAGAATCCCAGAAGGCCTCATTGCAGCTCAAGAAACCAGTGAATCAGGTCGAGGGAGAGGAAGGAAGTCAGGTTTGGGAAATGTTCTTTGATGGAGCATGTTCAAGGGAAACTGCAGGAGCAAGGAGGTGCTGATATCTCCAAAACAAGAAAGCACACATTTGTCATTTAAGCTGGCTTTCCAAGTCAGCAACAATATAGCAAAGTATGAGGCTCTGATATTGGGCCTTAACGTAGCTAAAGACAGAGAAGTCAGAAGCATAAAGGTGTTTGGAGATGTTGATCTTATCATTTAGCAAGTGAACAAAACGTTCCAAGAAAAGCACCCAAGACTCAAAGCATATAGGGATGAGGTATGGAAACTCAAAGATTCTTTCAATAGTTTTTGTATCTCATACATTCCTAAAGTCAAAAATCAACTTGTGGATTCTCTTGCTATGTCTGCTAGGATGTTTATCCCTCCCATGCCTCCCAGACTAGTTTATTAGGTTCAGATGAAATATAGACAATCCTTGCCTAATAATGTCCAGCATTGGAAAGTTTTTGAAGATGATGATGAGGTAAATAGATTTCTTCAAGTCATTGATGAGTTCTTAGAAATGAAAATTGACCAAGATAATGAAGCCTTGGAGGAAAGCCCTCAGCCCCGGCATAGAAACAAAATTGGCAAAGATAACATTGTCCAACTGCCCAACAATCATATACCTAAAGGCCTAGTCCCTTTAGAAAAGTTGTTTGACCATAATGATGTGCCTTATAAGGCTACCCAAAAATAATACCAATCTATAGTCGATAGGCATAATATAGGGAGTCCAGAACATCCAAGAGATATAAATCTATCCACCCATTTGTCTGCTGCCCAAAGTTCTGAGTACTATAATTTAATGAAACAATTCGCTGATGTTTTTGCTTTGGAATATAGTGACCTAAAAACATATTACAAAAAGATCATCTAGCATAAGAATCCCTTAGAGAAAGACACCATCCCTTTCAAGTAGAAACTGAGACCAATAAATCCTTTTCTCCTCCCGTTGATTGAAAAGGAAATCAAGAAGTTACTGGTTGCCAAAATCAAAGTCCCTCTCAGATATTCAAAATGGGTAGCCAACTTGGTGGTAGTGAGGAAGAAAAGTGGAGAAATTAGGCTTTGCATTGATTTCAGAAACTTAAACAAATGCTCTAAGAAAGACAATTATCCTCTTCCCAATATGGAGCATTTACTGCAGAAGATATCAAGAGCCAAAGTGATGCCTTTCCTATATGGATTTTCAGGGTATAAACAGGTTGTTGTAGATCCAGATGATCAAGAGAAGACTGCATTCACCACTCCTTGGGGCACTTTTATGTATTCCAAGATGCCTTTTGGTTTGATGAATGCTGGAGCCACATTTCAGAGAGCTATGGATATAGCATTTGTAGGGGAGAAGGATAAGTTTGTCCTTATTTACCTTGATGATATAATAGTGTACTCCAACAGCCATCAAGACCATTTACGACATTTGAAGAAAGTGTTCCTGAAGTGCAGAAGGTTTGGGATTTCAGTCAATCCTAAAAAGTCACAGTTTGCTTTAGAAGAAGGCAAGTTGTTAGGACATGTTGCTTCTGCAAAAGGTGTTAGAATTGACCCAGAAAGAGTAAGGGAAATGCAGACCTTATCTGTCCTGAGATCGAAGAGGGACATCCAATCCTTTCTGGGCAAGATAAATTTTGTGAGTTTTATCCCAAATTTTGTAGAACTTGTAAAACACATCACCTCCATGTTGAAAAAGGGGTCAGAAGTGAGATGGACTGTTGCAGTAAGAAAATATTTTGAATCCATTAAGAAAGGCATTATGGAAGCTCCTACTTTGATCAACCCAGATTACAACAAGGAGTTCCATATATTTTCATTTGCCTCTGATGAAACCCTTGTAGCAGTTTTGATGCAAGTAGATGAGGAAGGCTCAAAACATCCAGTGGCATTTTTTAGCAATACCTTAAGGGATGCTGATCTGAGGTATGATATCATTGAAAAACAGGCATATTCTCTTATCAAATCTTTGAAAGATTTCAGAATTTGCATTCTGCATTCCAAGATAACTGCATATGTACCCTTTGTTTCAATAAAAGATGTCCTAACGCAGCCGAATGCTGATGGAAGAAGGGAAAAATGGATTGCAAAGCTTGTTGAATTCAACATAGAATTGAAGCCCACCAAACTGGTTAGGGGTTAGGGTATTGCCAGATTAATGGTGGAAGAAAATTGCAGAATGCTGGATATGAATTTTATAGGCATAAATTTAGGAGATAGTTAGGCAGCAGAAGAAACGGCTGAACCAAGGAAAAATCAGTTATTGGTAGAAAAACTAGCTTCTTGTGATTGGTACTCTGCAATAGCTCAATTCTTGCTAAAGCTATAAGTTTTCCCAGGCCTTAGTTCAAGCCAAGCCAGGACTATTAAGCTTAGGGAAGCTAGATACTATATTCATGAAAATATGCTCTGCTGGAGGGACCCCTCTGGAGTTCTCCTGAGATGTCTGGATAAAGAACAATCCATGGAAGTGATGCAGCAGTTTCATTCTAGCATATGTGGGGGACATCATTATTGGAAAACTACAGCCCACAAGATTCTCAGTGTTGGGTATTATTGGCCCACCTTGTTTGCTGATGTTTTTTCATTTGTTAAATCTTGTGACAGGTGCCAAAGATTTGAAGGGAAGCAGCACTTGAAGTCCCTACCCTTAAAACCCGTACATGCTAGTGGCCCTTTTCAGCAGTGGGGCTTGGATTTCATTGGAGAAATCAATCCACATTCCAGTGGCCAACACAGATGGATCTTAGTAGCCACAGATTACTTCACTAAATGGATTGAGGCCATCCCTACTAGAAAAGTTGATCATCATGTGGTCATGAGGTTCTTGACAGAGAATATCTTTGCCCGATTTGGTTGTCCCCATAAAATAGTCACAGATAATGCAGCAGCCTTCAGGGCAAAAGAATTAGTGGACATGTGTGAATCAATGGGCATTAAGCTAGTTCATTCCACCTCATACTACCCTCAAGGCAATGGTCTAGCGGAATCTTCCAACAAGAGCCTGATAAGGATAATTAAAAAGATATTGGAAGATAACAAAAAGAGTTTGGATTCTAAGCTCAAGTATGCATTGTGGGCTGATAGAGTGACCACCAAGAAATCCATAGGGAATTCTGCATTCAAGTTGGTATATGGCACTGAGGATGTATTCCCAATTCAGTTAACCCTCCCTGTGGCAAAGTTCTTGCAAGAAGAGAAGAATGAGCAAGAGGACATGGAAAAAGGGATCATTGATTTAGCAGAGGTACATCAAATCAGAGGACAACTAGTTGAAAGGTTTGCAACACATCAGCAGTGAATCAAGGAAGCTTTTGACAGGAGGGCAAAGACCAATAGTTTTCAGGTTGGAGACTTGGTTCTTAAGTGGGATGCACTGAAAGAGAAGAAAGGCAACCATGGGAAGTTTGATGCTTTATGGACAGGGCCTTTTATCATTTCTCAGATCCAAGGGAACAATACTTTCATACTGCAAAGTATGGAAGGGGAGATAGTTTTTGATGGCCCAGTTAATGGCCGATTTTTGAAAATTTATGTTAGTTAAGGAATTTGGCCTTAAATTTGTAAATATGTCATTTTGTCAGTTTTAGTATAGGCTTAATTAGACTCCATGCCCAATCGAACACTAGGAAACTTTTGCTAATTTGATTGTTGAAGGAAAGGCAACGTTCTGTAGTTCTTGAGACCTCACAGGGAGGATCTCATCCCCAGAGGGAGCCAGTGTTAGCTCTACTACATATCTTTGATTTCTAAAGGTCAGAAGTGAGCTTGGTCCTTGGTCATGCTCAAAAGAGACTCACAATGGTCATTTTCTCCTTCCCTTGCACCGCTCATTCTCCCTTCATCAGTCCTAAAAATGATTAATTCCTTTATCAGGTTCGGGTTTAATCGCTATCGCAAGTCGCATCCATGTGTGTATAAAGGCCATGCCCCTCGGCTTCCGCTGATGCGATATTGCGATGGGATCTGATTGCAAGTCGCATCCATGTGTGTATAAAGGTTGCACCCCTCGGATTCTATTGATGCGATATTGCGATGTCATCTAATCAAAATCACACATCACCATACGTAAAGGCCCAAAATTACCAAAAACCTGATCCGACGACTCTCGTCGCACCCGATAAAGCAACTTGCCCGATCACTCCTCTACCGTCCAATCAGTTCCGCCAAGATCCAACGGCCCATGCTCATTCCGCTCCCACTTCTTCTAATATCCCTCGCCAAGCCATCTCCATCATCTATCCTCCCGATCCGATGGCCGACCTTTCTCCCTCATCCAGTTCATCCATCTATCACACAGTCCACGTCCCTTGATCGTTCTGTGCACCTGAAGGACAAAAGTGATCGGCTCACGAATACCAGTTGCAATGGCTCCTCAACAATGACATTTAATAGACAACATGGCTGAGGAGGAAAAGGATAGAGCTTGAGTGTGTAACTACATTTAGTAGTTATAGAACTTCATGAATACGAACACCCTAGTTGCCTGAGAAGACAACAGAGCACCCAAGAAGATCTGATTCACCCACTAAGACAAGTAAACACACTCAAAGATTCCATCAGGCAACTAAATGTGGTTGGTGGTCAATTATGACCCCTCCATACTTAGAATGGTTGAGTGCCTTTGTATTGGAACTCTATATATACCCAGAAGCAAGATGTAATCAGGGTTGATGGTTGTTATTTTTATGTAAGGTTCAACTTCTGGAGACTATAACTATTTTGATACTTGCAACGTCTCATCTTCATTTTTAGCTAATACAAGCTTCTTTTGCTGTTAATTGCTCACTTTTCCTTCTTCATCTGCTCCAAGCTATGCCTGATATGATGTATTTCTGAGCTCTTGATGTTTAGCATTAGGGAAGTTGTCATCCTAGTATCTCTGTGTTGAATTCTTGTATGTATCAGTGAATGAGTTATTCAGTTTTTTTCCCACCTAATACCAGAGAGATTTCATCCTATCTATGTATTAGGGAATTAGATTTTTAGACTTCTTTATTGGTTGTAACCAGCCATCACATGGTTTTCTGCATTTGCTGGTGTGGTCAGTATTCTCCATATTCACCCAATCCTTAAACTATGAGTAATTGGTGGTCTAAAGCCTTGTAGTCTGGGGGTGTTCACGCATGTCTCGAGTTAAGCAAAGTAGAAGTGGTTATCTGGCTTGAAAAAGCATCATTTCTTCCATTCATACATTTGCAACATTAAGTTGAATTTGTATGTTCCCGAGCATCTCCGAGCTACAACCTAGGAGAGTTTCTTGGGGTGATAATAGGTACTTTCTGAATCGATCAACACTATTACCTTTTTCTTCTTGATATGTCCTTCTATATTGATAGTTTGAGGAGTGGTAATTTTAGCCAATGCATTACAAGCTATGGTTGGATTCATTTCTTCTTTATCTAGGGTTTGTTCCTAGAGTATATCCTCTTCTTTTGACATTTCTTGTTCCTTTTCTTCATCCTCTTCACAATCTATGTAGAATAATTTCTTCTCAGCACACTTATGACCTTTATTGTATTTGTTATCACAGCTATAACAAAGCCCTTTTGCTCTTTTTTCTTCCAATTGTTGTGGTGTCATCCTTGTAGGTTGTGGAAGGCTAGGGAAAACAACACTTTCATCATTATAGTTGTGAGTGGTAGGCTTCCTAGTTGCCATAATTTTGCTTTCCATTTCTCTTGCTAACTTGAATGCCTTCTCCAATGAATCGGGTTCCCAAAGGTGAACCTTAGGTTGGATATTATGTTTTAAAGTTCCTATGAACACATCAATCCTATGCTCCTCTAGAATATTTTTTACCCTTATGTTCAATTTTTGGATGTCCTCAATGTGCTCCATCATTGAAACCTTTTGTTTGAGATTTATCAATTGGCTAAAAAATGTGTTGCTTTTTGTATCCTCATAATGTGGTATCATTTCTTCCATAAAAATTGCCCAAGTGAAAATTTGTTTACAATAGCAAAGCCATCGATACCATACAAACTGATTTGGTTCCAAATATAAAGTTGCAATACATACCTTTTGTGTTTTTTTCACATTATGGAGATCGAAAAATTGCTCCATCTATAGTATCCATGATCCAGGATCCTTGCCATCAAACTTGCTCATATCTATTTTTGGAACATGATGGGTCTTCAATCCAACATTAGAGTCCATGAAATCATGATTAACATTTCTTTTATTCTCATATGAGTTTCCTTTACTACACTTTCACCATTAGTGACCATTTCTTATAGCAACTTATTCAAATTTATCTTTAATTCTTCCATCTTATCATCCAGGCCATTCATCTTAGCATCCATGCCATTCATCTTAGCTTCAATGCCATCCATCTTAGCTTCCACGCCGTCCATCTTAGGTTCCATGCCATCCATCTTAGCTTCTACGCCATCCATCTTAGCTTCTACACCTTTCTTTAAACCATCCATCTTAGCTTCTACACCTTTTTTTAAACCATCCATCTTAGCTTCTATGTCTTTCTTTATACCATCCATCTTATTTTCTGTTACTTTTTGTACGAGTGAAATTTGTTGCATTTGGTCTCGTAATTTTGAGTCATGCTGGAGCTTTTAGGTTGCTTAGTAGATGTTTCCATTTTCTTTCTTCAGGGCATCAATTTCCGATAATAATGCTTCACTATGGCCTTTGAATTCCTTCAAACTAATTTTTCAAACCAAGCATATGCAAAAATTAAAAAAAAAAACTACACACCTTTTTTCACTTTGTAGGAGCTCGATATTGAATCTGACGTATCTCTATAATTTTGGATCTCCTAGGTTTGAAATTTCTTCCTGTGGTAACCCTTTGAGAAATATTTCTAACTCCACAAGCTTGATCAAGATTGGATTCTCCAATGATGACTTATGCCAAATCTCCCACAATGACCTGAGTATAGACTGTTTCAGTAGAGCGAACTTGTACGATGTGCCGCGGGTCACTGTTTCAACCTTAGGTTCTAAAAATTATACCCAAAAACACTACAGTCCATCCTCTTTCTGTATCTTCTTACGAAAATTCAATCTGATGCTCAGAGAAAAATTTAGGACGATTTTCCCAAGGTGACCTATTTGGAATGTAATTCGTGGGCCTGAAATCCCTAACTTCCACATATTATATCTCCGAAAATGTAGCATGAAAGGATCTGAAATTTGGACCGAAGGTCCAACGTGATTTTGTCTCAAATGGGTTTTTTTTTATCTTATGAAACATCACAGAAAAAAATTTATAGTGAAAATTCCACGATGACTTGTTTGGAGCAGTGAAACCCTAGAATCCAAAGCTCCAATACCAAATGTTATGAAACTATCTCACAAAAAGATAGATAAGATAGATGAACGCCTTAGAAATAAGCCTCTTCAAGGGGGAAACCTTTTTACGTTACACAAATGAACAATTATTGCATGATAAAAATGACTAAGCCTCTCTTCTATATATATGAGTTTAAGGGGTCAATAATCAAGCCAACATAACAGTAATAACATAAGGGCACAAAAATAACAATAGTGGGTTTCTTTGGGGCATACTAATAATGCTATGGGGACAATAGGGGCACAATAATAAAAATAAGGGATACAATGACAATAGTAATGGGGGAGTCACTAGTATTATAGGGGCGTAACATCCAACATGCATCGATAAGAAAACGATAGCCACATGTATGGAAACTCACCCAAATATTCCTCGAGTACGATATGACGAGAAATGTATAAATGTTCAAAAGTTATATTTTTATAAGCTGGGTGTGGCTAGTTAACTTGGCCACCTTCATCTCATGATCAAAAGTGAACTCCTAGTCAGCATGCCATGTCAGAGTGTCTAATCAATGGGCATCAATAAAAAAGGTTGTTGATTCTGTCATGTGGGAGTGGGTGATAATTATGAGGGGCAAGTGCATGATCACCAACGGTGGGCCAATGATGCCAATTAGGAAATCTCGTACCACTGCTATCCATCACAACGCTCCAAACATAGACCATAAATGGCATAAAAACCCAAACTTTCTTTCACTTTTCTCTCGTTTTGACATCAAAGAGACAAGGACAAGCTTGGAAATCCATCAGAGAGTCAATCCCTGCTCTGTCCATCCTACAGGAAACAGAGCTATATGAAGCTACAGGAAACTCAGAAACCTACAGGAAGCTACAATAAACTCAGAAACCTACAAGAAGCTATAGGAAGCACTAGAATTCTACAAGAATTAATCAAGGGGGTGCCTAGGGTTAGAGTGGTCATCAATTATCATAATCCCAAGCATCACAATGAAATTTAAGTGGCCCATCTCTCCTCTATTTTTTGGGCATGGAATCCCCCCACAATAGGTTTTTGGGCGCAAAGCCCAAGTTTTGATCAAAGATGTTGTAGAACTCTGCAAATTGTGGGTGTGGAGCGCAAAGTGTACAATTGAGTCATAGAGTTGTCTGCCCTGTTAGTGTCAGTTAATTTAGTCTGTCACCAGTGATCAAATATGCTCTTACAAGGTGTTGTTAGGGTGTCAAGTGAAATTTTTGTCATTTCAGTGAGTCTTCAAATAAAAATTTGGTCACTGGTCATCATGTCTAGGTCACTGCTTCTCCCTTCACTTACTCATGGTATTCATCACTCATCATGGTCATTGTCTTCTTTGAGGTATCATATCTTCATTTAAGTGTCTTGGGTCATGAAATGGATAAATTCCTCATTTTAGGTCATGGTCTAGGGTTTCACTCCATGTGTCATCACAATACCATATGTTTCCAAAAGCATGTCCATCATGTGATTAAGTAGGTGAATGGAGTTAGGAGCTTAGGGAAAGAAAAATAAAGGTAAAGGTAATATTTAATTTCAAATAAGACAATGTTGCAGTACACGACCTAGCCTCATCATTCCTCACAGGGACATGTTTGATTCAAAATATGTTTCTGACCAAACGTAGAATAATTTTACAAAAGTAAAATAGGTTTTTGTCCATCATAGTCCAAGGAAAAAAAACCTCCTTTCGTTAATGCATAGGTGTTATGATTTGAAAGAAATTCCCAAAATACACTTGCTATGAGAGAGTTAATGCACTTCTGGACAACTTGACTTTAAGACAGTTTTTCAGGGGCTTGGATCAGGTGTTGGTAGTTTTAAGGACTCTATTGTGTAGCAGACATCCTATGCTTTCCGATGGTACCTTCAGATCATGATTTGGATTAGTGGAAGGCATCCAAAAGTTCTTTTCAATTTGGCACTTCTCTTTTGTCAGAGAAACCCTGAGTTTTTGGAGTGACCTTGGGAAAATCAAATTCTCTCCTCCATGGAGTGTCCAAATTACATGCTTGAGGTATCCATATTATAATAGACTTCAAGAGCTTTCGAAATAGCTATGCATCTCTAAATTTGGAGGAGTTTAAGGCCTCCGAAAGTGGTTTTTAAGATGGTGTTACGCTTCTGTAAAATGCTCTATGCTTTGGCGCTACGCGTAGGAACATTGCGCTGTGTGCAGGACAGAGTGCCCAGAAATCCTTCAAAACTCTCCCAAATCTCAATTTTTAACTTGCAAGCTTGATTTTATTGACTCCTAAGCTAAGGAACAAGCAATTACACCATCATCCTCCATATTTTGCTTTCCCAATTTCATCTCATGTCAATGATTCTTCAAGTTAGGCTTTGTAGCAAAATTTGCATGGGAAATGCGAGGGTAAAAATGGCCATCATAATTTTTTATTTCCGAAACATGTAAATTGATATCCTACACCTGCATACATGTTTATTGAGCCATTTTTACCATTTTACCCACCTCCAAACAAAGTTTAAAGACTCAAAAAGCCAAACCCTAGCTCATTCCTAGACATTTTTGGGCAAATCTCATGATAAACCCTATTGTTCCCACCTGCAAGCAAATTATTTGTCCACTGATTCTCCAATTATTTTCATCATATTTCAAGTTCCTCTCACATTTCCCAAGACCCCTCTCATCATTGTCAAAATCCACCTTCACATCACTTCATTTCCATTCATATCTCACAATTTATTTTTCATTCAAATGGAGGCGGGGTCATCTAGCAAAACGGTGGAGAAAACTCAGCTATCCAAGCCAGAGGTGACAAAAGTGTATAAGAAAGGGAAGAGGTTGGTGTTTTCTTCTTAGAAAGAGAAAGGGGCCAAGCCCTCTTCATCAACAAAGTAGGAATCAGCAGCAAAGGATAAGGAGACAGTTGAGCATGAATTTGAGATTATTGATTTATAGGAGGAAGATGAGACTTCAATTATGAGGTAGACTATCAGGGACAAGGATTACTAAATCAAGGAGTCGGCAATAAATATGGAAAGGAAAAAGTACATTATATCATTCCTTGAACAAGAAAACAGTCAAATCAAAGCAAAAGAGTTGATCCTACAAAAGGAAAGAACTAAGTTAATGTAGCAAATTGGCAAAGGTAAGGAGGCTGTGACATCAAGCGAGCCTTTAGCATCACAGGTGAAAGGGAAAAAGGAAAAGACCAAGAACCAGAGGTCTTAAGGAAGCTTTTCAAGAGGAATGAAAACAAATATTTCTTAATGAAGACCTTGACCTAGAAGCAAGGATGCCCTAGAGGTACATCAAGATAAAGAATATTGGCTTAACAAGGTAAATGAACACTTAGAGAATCTCCTAGGGAAGTCAAATAGAGATAATCAAATTCTCAGACACATGGCGCATCATTATCAAGCTCAAAACATGATCACCAAAGTCAAAATGAAACAACTTTAAAACAAGCTCAAGCATTTTGAGTTTTTTGACAAATTTTGGTCTAAATTCAGAAATTTAGCCTTTCCAGAAGTGCAGCGCCTTGGCGTTGCGCTTTTTCCCCAGGTGGTGAGCTCCAGTATTGTAGCAATAATGCTACAACTCCTGGGGCTTCCTGTCTCTTAATTTTATCAACCCGGTAGTTCGTACAAACTTGGAAGCGACGGTGCTGTATGCACAAGTACTAGCCCTTGTCGCAGCTGTCACTTGGTCAGCTGGCACAAGTCCGCTAGGGCTTAAGCCAACTTCTATAGGCTCACAGAAGAAGCTTTATCAATGATGGACGAAAGTTAACTTCAAAGAAAGGCTACTCTACTTGACAAACTGAATCAAAAGCAACTTAAAGCATGTAAATCTATGAAACCCTAATTTAACTAGTCTATCCTCTATAATGCAAAGAATGTGGGTGCAACTCTTATGAATGCTGTCATTGCCTCTAACAAGTATGAATGCATGGGTCTAAGCTACTGGCATCATGAGAAATGTGTTTTTGTGTTTTTCCTTTAAGTGTGTGGAATGATGGTGATCTTGAGCTAACTAGGGTTTGGTTGTGCAGATGGGATGGAGAAGGAAGGAAAGCGTGGGATAGGTTGGGGAGGCTAGGAGAGGTCCCTAGGGATCCTTAGCACCCATCCACAGAGGTTCCTCGCATTCAGATGCTCAGCAACCGAGAGAGTGGCCTCCTACAGGATGGCTGTGGAGAATCCTACAGGATACTCTGTTTTCTACAGGATGTCGAGAAATGGCTACAGGATGACCTACTGTGAATGTTTGGAGTGATGGAGGGATTGTGAAATGGTAGGGGGAGATTTGGAAGGTAGGGATGAGGTTGGTGATGGCCTTAGAAGCGAAAGATTAGGATGGGAGGTGAGTGTAGGAAAGAGGATGGAAGGTGAAGGGCTATGTCAACGAAAGGCGAGAGAATGGAGACACGTGAGGAATGCAAGACTTGATGAGGTAACAGAGCGGAGTAGGGGTCAAAGAGATGTCTGCATGCGTGATCAAGATGGAGGAAAAAGTGATGGAACGAGAGAGAGAGGGAGAGCAGTGTAAGTGAAACAAATGATTATGACTGTTACTTAACCAAGAATGCATCAACCTAAACTACTTGTGCTTGTAAATTCAATGAGCAGCAATCGAAATGTGAAAGAGAACGTGCATGAAGCTGTGGTAAGGAAGTGCAGTGCATGAGTGGATGACAAGGAAGTATCTAACGTAACAGTGACTGTATTGCAGCAATCATCAAGTGAAGAAATGCGTGTTTTTGGTGGCTAGCTTTGGGCTGCACCCCAATCTTCAAGAAAGATGGCAGTGAGTCCTAACAGCCTTTTTGTTGGAGCTCCAATGGACTCTATCTATCCTCTGCTACACTAAATGATTTTAAACAAACTCACCATAAGCAAATCCTATCTACTCATGAAAAAGACCAACTCGTCAACTTGTAATTCGAATTGCATGTGTAAATGGAAAGCTCACAATGCTGCAATGAAATGGAAATAACACTACAACAGAGGGGATCTATGGCTCTCAGGTTGGGCCCTAACTTGAGAGCTATAGTCTCCTTAAGGTACTCAGAACTAGATCACAAACTGTCTTCTTTATTCATAACTGATATCATGCCAAATTGGCTTACAAAAGAGAACGAAACTTGAGCTGTGCTCCAAAATTACAATAGTAATACGAGAGTTTCAACAACCTAACCAAGGCTAAGGCTTCTATACTTATACAAAATGATGCTCCAACAGACATCCATGATTCTAGGAGCTCGGCTGTTCAATCTATAGTTTAACTGCTGATCCTGTAGGATGGTCATAAATGCTGTTTCCTGTAGAGCAGTTTTGAACTGCTGTTCCTGTAGAACAGCTGGCCGTGTATTAAGCTCGGAAGGAGGCTGAAGTGGGCTCGGAGTTCTTGGTGAGGATCACGAGGAATGTCCCCCAAAACCGTGGACAACCTCTCCTTATGTCAGCAATGCCAACTCGTTGTCTCCTTGCCACCTTTTCGTTGTCTTTTGCTCCCTTTTAATGCCAAAACCTGGAATCACAATGCATTAGCTACGTGGATAAAGTGCCCATCCTTTCTCCTACAAACAACATGAATAAACTAAGAAGTGTATGCATAAACAATAAAAATGAATGGTTTGAGCAAGCAAAATAGGCCAAAAATGAGCCCAAATTGTACCAAAATTGGGGCTCATCATCACCCCCCAGCTGAACCATTTGCTCATCCTTGAGCAACCTTGCCCCTGCTCCTTGTCCTTGGCCGAGGACTCGGGACCAGAACAGGTTGTTTCTTTTCTGCTTTTGATGGTCCTGCCTTTTCTGCCCCTGATGGTGATGAGGGTGATGCTTCCTTCCCTTTTTCTATTTCCTTGAGTCGGGCTTCAGAAGGCGACTGGCCTATCTTTCGTGTCCAGGAAGTTATTTTTGGGCTCCCTTTTTCGGGGGTAGCTGATTGTTTAGAGGGGGTTCTTGCAATGGGTGAAGTAGGTACTTCCCCTAAAGTGGTATGGCCACTGGGTGAAGGCTGTGGCTTGCTTGGGGACATCCTCTTGCCTCTCGTGGCTTCAGGTGGCAGAGGGGTCTCCCTCTCCCTTTTCTCTTTCGGTTTTGGAGGAGTGCTGAGGACAGCCAGTGCCGCTGTTGCCTCCTTATCGAGGATGTCAGCCTTCTCTTTCTTGTATTTTGCTTTCTCGGAGCTCCTTGTAGAGGGTCCCTCCTTTTTAAATTTCAGGCTTCCTGTGGAAGACCCTGCTTTGCCCGCTTTCGGGCCTCCTGTAGAAGATTCCTTCTTTGTCTTCGGGCTCTCTAGAGGAGGCTGTTTTTCAATGACCTTCGGGCCTCTTGTAGGAACCCCTCTTTCCAGCCTAGTGATTCTTGTAGGAGCCCCTGTCTCTGTCTTTGGGCTTCCTGTAGAAGCCTGTGGTTGTACTGTCGGGCTTCCTGTAGAAGCCTTTATCTCCATCTTTGGGCCTCCTGTAGAAGCCTGTTTCCCAGCAGTTTCCGGGCTTCCTGTAGAAGCCTTGGTCGTTGCTCTTGGGCTTCCTGTAGAAGCCTGCTCCTTACTGATCTTCGGGCTTCCTGTAGAAACCTTTGCCTTTGTTTTCGGGTTTCCTGTAGAAGCCTGAGTTTGCGTTTTCGGGCTTCCTGTAGAAGCCTGTGATTGTGTTCCTGCAGATGCAATTCTCACCACCTTCTCTTGCCTTGTTGCGTGGCTTTTGCGTTTGGCTTTGACTGCAGAAGCTGACGAGGTGCTTGGGCTGGCAGGGGCCACCTCAGCTTTGACTGCCCTGCTCTTCAACCTCTGTTCTCTTGCTGATAGGATGAGGGTGTCCTCTTTGACTTTGTCATCTTCTCCCTCCTCCTTCTTCTTTCATTCCTTTTTCTGTGCTGGAGCCGGAACTTTTTGGCTTTTTCCTTTCTTACTCCCGGCTGCCGGCTCGTCTTCTTCTCCGTTAGAGGATTCCGCTTCTTCAAGCAACATTTTTATGTTCCCCGTTCTTGATAAGTTCCTAAATGATTCCCAAGCGAGGGGAACTTTATATGAGCGGAGAGCATCCTCCACGAGGAGCTTGACTAGCCCATGGTGGGCTATCTGGTCCGGAATTCCGTCCTTGAGCTTGGTGGAACACTCCATTAAGGATTGTAGTAGAAAGTAAGGAATGCTCAACCTCTGTGCTGCAGGGAGGTCAATCTGGTGTCTTAGTTCGTTAAGCAGCCTGAAGTGATACGCATATACAATGCTATATCGGCCCTCACAGGTGATATATTTCATAATTTGTAGACTAACTTCGTTCCATGGCGGCAACAGGCTTGCCCTTTTGACTCCATTTTTGTCTTCGGTGAATGACTCTTCCGGTGGGAAGAACTCCTTCTTTGCTTGCTGGCTCTGCTTCCGCTCTTCTTTGTCCCACGGCAGACCCATGGGCAACTCTGTAATCCGACTGATATGCTCGGGGGTGAGTTTGAGGCTGAGACCTCTGAAGGTTACCGTGGCCAACGTCTGTGATTTAGGCTGCAGAGCCTGCAAAAATTCCTCGGCTACTTCCTCATCGTAGCCCTGTAGTTTATCACAGAAAGGCATCCATTGTGCTCTAGTGAAGAGCTCAACCACTTCCGGGTTTCTCCTTAATGCATTTGAATTAGTGGGCTCTCGCCTGATAAACCCGCCGGGCATGATGAACACAGTGTTTGTACCAGAGGTGGTGGATACATAGGAAATTCGGTCTTAAAGACAGAACATGCAATGAATTTTCAGACCACAGTGTGATTATACAGCTATCCTGTAGGAGCGATAGTATAGTCACGACAAACCAAAAATTTTTTATGACCACACTGTGACTAATTGCCTTGCCACCATTTTAAAAAACCAATTGCGGAAGGAGTTGCAGGGTTACCTCTTTTCTGCCACCTTTTTTTTTACATGAAGACTTCACCTTCCTGTAGAGCCGCGTGCCTGTAGAAACTGCTTCATGTAGGACGGCGTTCCTGTAGAAACTGTTCCTGTAGGAGCAGTGTGCAGGCTTCGGGAAGAGCTTTTAGCTGGTTGGAGGTCGAGAGGTGCTTTACTAGCGTTCAGGTGGCCGAGAGCTCGGCGTGTCAACATGCAGAGGTAAGCAGAGGATCTACTCGAGTTTTGAAGTGAGGTTGATGGAGATACACGCTTAATCGAGCTGATTAGATTTTGAATCGGCGCAGCTCGTGGCGCGGAGGTGAGCTGTCCCCGCCGGACCGTTGGGTGACGTCACCCCTCATCCGCCTGCACATTCGTTTGTTGCCGCATTCATTCCCACAGATCTGCCGCCGCCCTTTTCGGTTAAACTTCACTTCTCGGTTGACGGGACTGATCTTCACATGCTTGCTGCGTGTGTCTCTCGTCATGGCTGCCACCTCGTCCTCTGATTATCCCTTTACTAACCGACGTGGCCCATCACTGGCCTTTAGGCCGCTCAACCATTCACCTTTATGCCATGCAAAACAAATCGAAGTAATAATCATGCAGTTTGATGGAGAGAAGGATTAGAACACTTACCTGCGCGCGGCTGCACATGATTTCCAGATTTTTTTAGCGATGGATCCACCTGCCGCATGTGGCTGCACATTCCTGTAGGCTCGTGGTTACAGGATGCTGGCGATGGAGTGGATGGATCTGCGTTCATGCGCCCGTGTTTGATCTCAGATGGCGGTGCTGTGAACGGTCTTCACTTGAGCAGGTCGAACTGTTACAGGATCCCCGCGAGGGGTCTTGTCACCGTTCTTTCTTCTCGGGTGTATGCTGCATGCTGGCGGTTCTGGCTTCTCGATCATGATCCCAGCGCTTCTGATGTATCAACATGGATGTGGTATGGTTCTTGGTGCTTAGTTTCTCTTTGACAGGTGCTTTCTCACGAGAACTGATTACTTTGGTGTGCTGCTGCAGGGATCTGGGTTGCATGGCGACGAGGGTGGTGGAGGACGATAATGGCAATGTTCAGGGGTGCCATCATTGACATGCATGCATTCAATCCACTCCTCAGTCGCTAGATCTTCACTTGAAACACATTTCGGCCATCGTAACCTTCTACAGGAAGTTTCCTGTAGAACACAAAGCTTCCTGTAGAAATTTGGCACTTTCCTGTAGAAGATCCACGTCTTCCTGTAGGAAGACTGTCTGTTCCTGTAGAAAAACTGTATCCTCCTGTAGAAGATCCAAAGCATGATAATAACTGCACATACCTTAAAAACATTGCTGTTCTTGGAGGAGGTGCTGATGACATCCTTTGCTAGCATGATGAAGGCCCCTGGCTTGGAGTGGAGAGGCTTCTTCTCCTCCATAGAACATCTGCATGCAAACCTTTTTATTGTGCTGATTGTTTTTTCTCTTTTCTCTTTTTTTTTTTTATTTTTTTTTTAGAAAGGCAATAGGAGCGCCTCGATGAGGTTTTCACCCCCACTGCCTGCCTTGGGTGCCTCAGAGAGGTTTTCACCCAAGGATCTTTATTTTCCTCTTTTTTCTTGAAAGACAATAGGAGCGCCTCAATGAGGTTTTCACCCCTACTGCCTGCCTTGGGCGCCTCAGAGAGGTTTTCACCCAAGGATCTTTATTTTTTTCCTTTTTTTTTTTTTTTTTTTTTTTTTTTTTTTTTTTTGTGTTTTAGATCCTTCAGGGTATGCCCAAAGTGGATGCAGAACCCTTCTCTATGACCAAAACAGATTTCTCCATAGTGCTGATAAACTCTTGTCTTGAGAGAGGTCTTCTATAGATCTTCAATCGGTGCCCATTTACAAGAATGGGAATGGATTCCTCATCAATGGTTCGAATGAGGACAGATCCATTATCATGGCACTGTTCCACCACATATGGTCCTAGCCATCTGGTTCTCAACTTCCCCTTGAAATCTTTGAATCTGGAATCATACAACAAAGCCCAATCTCCCGGCTGAAATTGCTTGTCATGGAGATGTTGGTCATGCCACACCTTCCTCTGAAGTTGAACCACCTCTGAGTGAAGGATGGCCTGCATGCGGTGTTCATCCAGTCCATTCAACTGCAATAGCCTTTCTTGCTGTGCATGGCTGAGATCTAGGTCCAGCTGAGCTGCCAACCTCAAAGTGTTATACTCAAATTCAATGGACAGCAAAGCTTTCTTCCCATAGACCAGCTCATAAGGTGTGAAACCGGTGGTGGTCTTCCAAGTGGTGTTGTAAGCCCATGTGGCTTCAACTAGGCGATCTGCCCAGTCTTTTCTGTTGCTGTCTACCACTTTGGTCAAGATCCCTTCTAGAGCTCTATTGGTGACTTCCACCTGCCCATTGGCTTGAGGATGATAAGGGGTGGAAGTCCTATGCTTGATCTTGTGATGAGCCAATAGATCTTCAACCAAGTTAGAGGTGAACTGGCTCCCTTGATCGGTCACCAGCTCTCTTGGGTAGCCAAACTTGTAGAAGATGTTTTCTCTTAAGAACTCAACCACCTTTTCTTCAGT
This sequence comes from Pinus tabuliformis, assembly GCA_031772625.1. Taxonomy (NCBI): domain Eukaryota; kingdom Viridiplantae; phylum Streptophyta; class Pinopsida; order Pinales; family Pinaceae; genus Pinus; species Pinus tabuliformis. The sequence goes on along the minus strand of CM062805.1, from coordinate 313,245,417 downwards.
TGCTGCTTTGATTGCTTTAGTCTCTGCCCACTTTGTCAAGTAGTCAGTACACACTATGATGTAGGATCTTTGCCTCGAAGAGGGATTGATTGGGCCCACAAAGTCCATGCCCCACTTCTCAAATGGCTCGAGAGCCACTTGAGGTTGGAGAGGCATCTCATCCCTTTGGGTCGGTTTCCCCATTCTTTGGCATTGGTCACACTGGCTAACATATCTTCTGACATCTTGATGAAGTGTGGGCCAATAGTAGCCTGCCTGCAGGATCTTGAAGGCAGTTCTCTTTGCCACAAAATGTCCTCCACAAGGCCCATCATGACAGGTGAGGAGAATGTCAAAGACTTCCTCCTCCCTTACACAATGCCTTAAGATCTGATCGGGGCCAAGCTTGAACAGGTTGCCCCCAATCCATGTAAATGAGGCACTCTTTCTGATGATTTTGTTCTTCTCTTTTGAAGAGAGGTGCGGAGGAAACTGAGCTGAAACAAGGTAGTTTGCTATGTCAGCAAACCATGGAGAGAGTACTGAGATAGCAAACAGATGCTCATCAGGCATCTGGTCATCCACCGTCCCATCTTCATCTGCAGACAAATCCAATCTAGACAAGAAGTCAGCAACAACATTTTCTTTTCCTGGTTTATCAACAATGGTTAGATCAAACTGCTGCAATAAAAGTAACCATCTAATAATACGAGCATTCACATCTGGTTTATTCATCAGGTATCTAATAGCAGCATGGTCAGTATGTACAAAAGTCTGGTAACCAGTAATGTAATGTCGGAACTTGTTCAGTGCATGAACCACAGCTAAGAATTCCTTCTCGGTTATAGTGTAATTCAGCTCTACTTTGGACAAGTTTTTGCTAACGAAGTAAATGGCATATGGAAGTTTTTGCTCCACTTGTCCTAAGGCTGCACCTATGGCTTTGTTCGAGGCATCAGTGTGGATGTGGAAAGGTAGGGCCCAGTTTGGACCTCTTAGGATTGGAGCTGACACTAACTTGTCTTTTAATTCATTCAAACTCTTCTGACAATCGTCAGTCCAATTAAACTCCACATCTTTTGCCAACAAACCAAACAACGGTGAGGCTAACTTGCTGAAGTCTTTAATGAACCTCCGGTAGTATCCTGCTAATCCCAAGAAACTCCGGACATCCCTTACTTTTTGAGGAGGTGGAACCCTCTTGATGAGAGCAATTTTGTTAGGATCCACCTGCAATCCTTGAGAAGAAATGGTATGGCCTAGCACTGTCCCTTCAGTCATTAGGAATTCACATTTCTCAGGGCTAAGGGACAAGTTCATCTCGATGCACTTCGTTAGGACCTTTCCCAAGTTGGACAATGCTTCCTGGAAGTTGGCCCCATAAGGGGTAAAGTCATCCATGTAGATTTCCACTGCATCATGGACCAACTCCGAGAAGATGCTCAAGACAGCTCTCTGAAAAGTAGCAGGAGCATTGCATAGCCCAAAGGGAAGGACTCGGTAGGCAAAGGTACCCCAAGGAAAAGTGAAGGTGGTCTTATCTTGGTCTTCCGGGCTGATTTGGATTTGATTGTACCCGTTGAACCCATCCAGGAAAGAGAAGAACTTCTTTCTTGCCAGTCCATCCAACACTTGATCTATGAAGGGTAGAGGGAAATGGTCCTTCTTGGTAGCTTTGTTCAGCTCCCGGTAATCTACACAGATCCTCCACTTCCCATTCTTCTTGGGAACCAGCACCAGAGGGGACACCCATTCACTATCTGAGATGGGGTAAATGAATCCGACGTCCAACAGTTTTTGCAATTCTTCCTTGACAATGTCCTTAAGGGCTGGATTCATTCTCCTCTGGGGTTGCCTAACTGGTTTACAATCCTCTTTGATGTATATATGATGGGTACAGACCGAGGGATGGACTCCTTTCATCTCCTTATAGCTCCAAGCAAAGGCATCTAAGTGGCTGGACAATAGGCTACACAACTCCTTCTCCTGGGAAGGAGATAGGGAGGAGCTGATCTTCAATGCTCTCTCAGGGCCGAACTCCACATTCTTAACTCTGGGAGTGACAGGGTTGGTTGTACAAAGATCCACTAAGGTGCTGGCTTGGGCATCCTCCACCAATTTTTCTAAAGGTAGTGCACTGGTAGGTGGGTTTTGGATCAAGTTCTCGATCAAATTATCCTCGATTGGGGGATTTCTTCTATTGGTTTCTATGGTACATAGAGGTGCTGAATACACCTCATCTTCTTCTCCTTCTTCCAACCAGAGTGGTAAGTCATGCTCTAAAGAGGGTTGGGCAGGAGGGTATAGGACAAGTTGCTTGGACATAGGACCATTTTTGATGGTCATATTTCCAGCACGACAACTGATATAGGCATCTGCAGTGGCTAACCAAGGCCTTCCCAAAATGAGGGGATATCCAGTAAGCTTTGCCTTTGGTTGCAGAACCAGGAAGTCTGCAGGATACTCCCAAGAGTCAATAGAGACCAAGACATCCTCCACAATCCCTTCGGGAGTCATGGTGGAGCGATCTGCTAACTGCAGTACTGTCGAAGTCCTTCTCAAGGAACCCTGAAGATTGAGTTTAAGCATGGTATCCCTGGTCATCACATTGATGGCTGCCCCCAGATCAATCAAGGTGTGGGGGATAATGGTGCCATTGATGTGTACATCTACTACAGGACTTCCAGGATCTAGGTATTTTGGGCAGATGACTTGTCCTAGCATAAGGTCAGACAGTTGTCCTATGACGTTGATAGTTGAGGCATCTTTCTTCCGTCTGCCTGGGTGTTTGAAACACTTCTCCTTAATCAGCTTGTTATATATTGGCACATCCTTGATGGCTTGGAGAAGTGGGATTTTAACACACAACTGTTTGAGCTCACCCAAAAGCTCATCTTCCTCCGGGTTGGGTTGTGTGGTGGCTGTAAGTCTCTCAGGAAAGGGTGGAATAGGCTTTGGTTCACTTTCCTGATGGTCTTCCTCCTCCTCTGGGGGAGGAGGTTGGCGATCTGGAAGAGTCTTTCCAGATCTCAGATTGATCTCCTGGATCTCCACAGCATAGGTAGGGCATGAGGTCTCCCCAGTATATACCTGCTGAGCCTGTCTATTGTTGGGGTTCGGGTTCAGTTGAGCAGGCATTTGAGGTTGCCTTGGAGGAGCAGGAGGTAATGGTTGTGGCTGAACTGGAGGTGGAGGCAGAATGGCGGGAGGATTGTTGTATTGAGGCCTCCACCCCGACTGAGGTGCACTCCATTGAGGCTGCGACTGGGTATGTGAGTGATATGGATGAGAAGTAGGTTGAGTAGGGTACTGAGGTGGATAAGACCATGGAGGAGGCATGGACCAGGAAGGATGAGCAGGGGGACCCCAGGAAGGCATGGGAGTCAAGTGGTTGGGGTTGTAATAAGCTTGAGATGCCCCTTGCATCCCCTACTGATAAGGTCTAGATCCTTGAGGCCTCCTTTGGTTGATGAAGTAGAGAGGTTCAGTGGGGGCTTCAGTCCCTTGGTACATAGCTTTAAACCCAGGCAAGGTTGGACACTGATTTGTTGGGTGGTCCTCCTCACAAACGAAACACACTTCAACCGAATGCAATGGACATTCGTTCTTAGGGTGTCTTCTGGTGCACCTAGGGCAGAAGACAGCCAAGGCTCTCTCAGCTTCCTCTTTCTTTTGCTGGATCCTGAATGTGTCCAGCTGCATGGCAATGGTATGTCTCACCTCACTCTTAAGATCTTCTAATTGGTTTGTAAGCTCATGTTTGGAGAAAGGGACACCGGTGGAGAGGAGGTTTCCTCTACCTCGTTTTCTAGCTGCCCTGGAATGATTTCGAAACACAGTTTTGATGTCCTCATAAGGCAGTTGGTAAATGTCCCCCCCAGCTAACATGTGAAGGGTGTCTAGGAGATCTTCAGGGACTCCTCGGAGTAGAACCAACTTGAGGGATTCAGGGTCAAGTGTGCACCTGGCCCGTTTATAGCTAAGTTGGAACCTCTCCTCATAGTCCTCTAAAGACTCATCATTCCCCATGGTCATTCGAAAGATTTCTCCCTTGGTTTCCTTGGACCTACAATAATCCCTATACTTGGTATTGAAGGCTTGCTGCATCTGAGCCCAAGTGGTGATGCTATTCCCAGGTAATCCCATGAACCAACGTAGTGCTGCATCCTTGAGAGTGGAAGGGAAAAGCTTCAACTTTTGCTCATCCTCAGTATAGTCATAGGTTCGACAAAGGACAACAAACTCAAACAAGAAGGTATCCGGATCCTCAGTGGTCAGTCCATGGAAGTGAGGCAAGGCAGAGGGGCTAATGTTTTTCATTTTCATATCCCCATTGGTTTCTCGGATGGGGAAAGCTCCTTCTATTCTCTCATCTTCTCTCCCATTATCAGCCATGGCTTCAGATGGAGTGGTTTCTAACTCTTCTTCGTCTACAGGGTCTTGGTATATCTCGGGATGTTCACCTATAGGTTCCTCTGGGTCACTGTCACCAAAGAAGAGAGAAGGGTGACTTAGTGATGTGGTGGGGGTGTTTGGTAGGAATTTTCCTGATCTATCTCGGTTCCTACGAGGCATGAAAGGGAAAGGACTCTTCCCTGTTTTTAGTGCTTTTGCTTTTTTCTTGTACCTGCAAAACTGAAACAAAGTGATCTACAACTAACTAGATTGCTCAAATGAAATTTGCGGAATTGGAAATATTAATCTAGGAAAGCAGGAAATATTAATCTAGGAAAGCAGGAAATACTAATCTAGGAAAGCAAGAAATACTAATCTAAGAAGGCAGGAAATACTAGTCTAAGAAAGCAGGAAATACTAGTCTACTTTTGCAGAATGGAAATGAAGCAAACTACTTAGCAGAGGGTAAGAGTAGGAAAGTAGAGGAAAAGCAACAGGTGCTAATACTCTGACGCTTCCCCGGCAACGGCGCCAAAAAGATGGTGAGCTCCAGTATTGTAGCAATAATGCTACAACTCCTGGGGCTTCCTGTCTCTTAATTTTATCAACCCGGTAGTTCGTACAAACTTGGAAGCGACGGTGCTGTATGCACAAGTACTAGCCCTTGTCGCAGCTGTCACTTGGTCAGCTGGCACAAGTCCGCTAGGGCTTAAGCCAACTTCTATAGGCTCACAGAAGAAGCTTTATCAATGATGGACGAAAGTTAACTTCAAAGAAAGGCTACTCTACTTGACAAACTGAATCAAAAGCAACTTAAAGCATGTAAATCTATGAAACCCTAATTTAACTAGTCTATCCTCTATAATGCAAAGAATGTGGGTACAACTCTTATGAATGCTGTCATTGCCTCTAACAAGTATGAATGCATGGGTCTAAGCTACTGGCATCATGAGAAATGTGTTTTTGTGTTTTTCCTTTAAGTGTGTGGAATGATGGTGATCTTGAGCTAACTAGGGTTTGGTTGTGCAGATGGGATGGAGAAGGAAGGAAAGCGTGGGATAGGTTGGGGAGGCTAGGAGAGGTCCCTAGGGATCCTTAGCACCCATCCACAGAGGTTCCTCGCATTCAGATGCTCAGCAACCGAGAGAGTGGCCTCCTACAGGATGGCTGTGGAGAATCCTACAGGATACTCTGTTTTCTACAGGATGTCGAGAAATGGCTACAGGATGACCTACTGTGAATGTTTGGAGTGATGGAGGGATGGTGAAATGGTAGGGGGAGATGTGGAAGGTAGGGATGAGGTTGGTGATGGCCTTAGAAGCGAAAGATTAGGATGGGAGGTGAGTGTAGGAAAGAGGATGGAAGGTGAAGGGCTATGTCAACGAAAGGCGAGAGAATGGAGACACGTGAGGAATGCAAGACTTGATGAGGTAACAGAGCAGAGCAGGGGTCAAAGAGATGTCTGCATGCGTGATCAAGATGGAGGACAAAGTGATGGAACGAGAGAGAGAGGGAGAGCAGTGTAAGTGAAACAAATGATTATGACTGTTACTTAACCAAGAATGCATCAACCTAAACTACTTGTGCTTGTAAATTCAATGAGCAGCAATCGAAATGTGAAAGAGAACGTGCATGAAGCTGTGGTAAGGAAGTGCAGTGCATGAGTGGATGACAAGGAAGTATCTAACGTAACAGTGACTGTATTGCAGCAATCATCAAGTGAAGAAATGCGTGTTTTTGGTGGCTAGCTTTGGGCTGCACCCCAATCTTCAAGAAAGATGGCAGTGAGTCCTAACAGCCTTTTTGTTGGAGCTCCAATGGACTCTATCTATCCTCTGCTACACTAAATGACTGTAAACAAACTCACCATAAGCAAATCCTATCTACTCATGAAAAAGACCAACTCAACAACTTCTAATTCGAATTGCATGTGTAAATGGAAAGCTCACAATGTTGCAATGAAATGGAAATAACACTACAACAGAGGGGATCTATGGCTCTCAGGTTGGGCCCTAACCTGAGAGCTATAGTCTCCTTAAGGAACTCAGAACTAGATCACAAACTGTCTTCTTTATTCATAACTGATATCATGCCAAATTGGCTTACAAAAGAGAACGAAACTTGAGCTGTGCTCCAAAATTACAATAGTAATACGAGAGTTTCAACAACCTAACCAAGGCTAAGGCTTCTGTACTTATACAAAACGATGCTCCAACAGACATCCATGATTCTAGGAGCTCGGCTGTTCAATCTATAGTTTAACTGCTGATCCTGTAGGATGGTCATAAATGTTGTTTCCTGTAGAGCAGTTTTGAACTGCTGTTCCTGTAGAACAGCTGGCCGTGTATTAAGCTCGGAGGGAGGCTGAAGTGGGCTCGGAGTTCTTGGTGAGGATCACGAGGAATGTCCCCCAAAACCGTGGACAACCTCTCCTTATGTCAGCAATGCCAACTCGTTGTCTCCTTGCCACCTTTTCGTTGTCTTTTGCTCCTTTTTAATGCCAAAACCTGGAATCACAATGCATTAGCTACGTGGATAAAGTGCCCATCCTTTCTCCTACAAACAACATGAATAAACTAAGAAGTGTATGCATAAACAATAAAAATGAATGGTTTGAGCAAGCAAAATAGGCCAAAAATGAGCCCAAATTGTACCAAAATTGGGGCTCATCACCAGGCTTCCATTTGAGGAAAGGTATACATTTTTTGAAAGGTCTTGGCATCCTCTAAAAACCCATTTGCCCAGATTTTGCAGAGGTGGCTTAGTTTTGGAGAAAAGTGCAAAATAGTGGTTAAAACTAGCATTTTGGACCATTTTTTTACAGGAATTGCGCTTCTAGAGCGAGCTTGGGAGAATGGATTTTTGAAGGTCTTCCCATGCTCCAAATTCAGAAATTAAAACTACTATGGAAACTAGACTTGAAGGGATAGTTGACCATTCTCTCAGATTTTCATTTCAACCCTTGGAAGGCACCTAAAAATCAGCTCAAAGTTGGTGCTACGCTTCTGCACTTGTTGCGGTTTTATTTGTAAAATTTCACTATGTAAAATTTCTAGTTTCTAGTCTGACTTGGTCAAAGTCAAGATTCTCTATGTAATGGCACAAGTTACGAGGCTAGGTGATGTAGGCATGAATAAATTTATATCATAGGTTGCTTTTTATGTTTATTAGGCCTCATAAAAGAAGCAAACTCCTAAACAAACTCTTCATGAAGTGTTTGAGTTTCACCTTCTCACTCTCACCTGTTGGTTGAGAGAATCTTTCAGTCAATTCCTCCACCAAGGAATTCGACTTATGAAGGTGGGAAAGTGGTCTAGGAGAGTCTATATGTATCATTTCGCTTGAGGATAAGAGGGTTCAATATTTTTTAAAGGAGGCTTGCATTGTAATCATCTTTCGGCTAATATAGATACAGGTTGCAACTATTTTCAAGGAACTCTAGCCCAGTGAGTTCATGGTGCTTGTACTTCATTCTTTTTGTTTTCTCATGGTATAAACATCTTTATCTACATTATATATCTTCTTTCTATGAATTCCTTGTGATAAAATACTCAGAATTCTTGTTTTTCAAGCTCTGTTATCTAGTTTTCATAGTCATGTGTTTTGTCTTCCTAAGCTAATGAAATCATGTTTATTTATGCTCATTAGTTTCTTCCACACTATATCCTCTATACTACACTGAAAAATACTCAAATTACACCATGGCTTTTGACATCTAGCTCCTTCTTATGTTTGCTCCTGTATTCCCACAGCCTAGACCTACTTGTGGCTCCAAACCCTAAGTTCAGTAAATCCTTAAAAAAACCAAATTTTCACAAACAAATGCACATATCTAGCCTACAATTCATTTTCGTTAAAGTCATGTCACTGATAAGAGACTTAGGGAGATCCCTCTCATGCTCAGTAGTGCTAGTTATTGAGCTAAAGTGGTTTGAGGTTACCCTTGTCGATTTCCTTTTCAACCTAGGAGATTGTAAGGACTAACATGCCCTAAGCATTGTATTGTAAATTAGTGTAAAGTCGACCTACCCATGGTCCGTAGACCATGGGATTGTATAAATAGAGTGAGGCTATAAGTTGTAAAGTTAGTCGATGATAGGAAAAGTAGCTAAGGAATGGTTCGAGCTTAGAGGAGAAGTCTAAGTGTCTTGGGTTGTAGTAGTAGGAAGAGGCTCTATAGCTGAGTGTGCAGAGGCCTAATAGAGTCCGCAACTGAGTGCACGGACCCCTGCAGCTAAGTGCGTAGGGTGGACTCGAGTCTGTAATTGGGATAGAAAGCTAATAAAGAGAATTTGATTCCTAATTATGTGTAATTATTGTGCTTATCTTCTTTATGTTTATGTTCATTTATGTATCGTGCACACTGATATAAATGTTGGATATGTTGTAATAACCATAAATATTGCACACATAAGCTAAGTAATTGGTTAATAAGCAAGGAGCTTCAGTATTATATGGGTTGTGCCCTGAGCAAGGCTACGCGGAAGCTGCACCATAGGTGACAAAGGGATCACAACTGCGCGCAACGAGAGGTCAGACTGCAGACCTCCAGAAGCCCATCAGACATCCCAAGGTACAGAAACCTGGCTCTAGCACCCTCCCACACTACTTCGGGCAAGACCACAGTCCATGCTCTACAGACTGTTGTCAAAAGGGCCAGTAGTACTAGGATTTGCTTGGCTAAATCACCTCTGAACTTAGGTCAGGCCCCACTAAGCCAAAAAATTGCTCGGTTGCTGAGACCAGGATCTGCATAAAGGATGTCTGATGTCGTGCCACTGGAACCCTACAAATAAAGAAGTTGAAGAGTGGTTAGACAAGAATATTCACTATTTTATGGTGCAGGAAAATAGAAATCTGTGAGTATCTAAGGAGCAGTGGTTGGATCGCTACTTGTCCACTGAAATCCACGAAATTTTCTTTGCATATTTTCCATCTGAGCTCTATGAGTGGATCTAAAAGTTAGCAGACAACCATGGAAGGTGTAGGCTTGACAAACCAATAGTGTGGACTCTGTAACTAGTGCGTATACTAGAAGCCTTAGAAGATAAGATAGTGCGAGCTATGGACCACTGGCTCGATCGCATAATAGGAGGATTTATCACTAAGTTCATGGTAGACATGACCGTTAGCTACAATGAGACAGAGTGACATTTTCTCAAGGGACCGCGAGGTAAGTACATTAAATCTTTGAACACTTGGATTAACATGCTATTGTGTGAAAAGCGGGTTATGCGAATAAATTAATGTTTGGGACTATGGGGAGAAAAAATATCTACAGAAGAGGAAGCATTGAAGAATTAGAAAATAGTCCCCTAATTTCACCCTCATGAGAGAGAAGGAAGAGATTGCAAAGGTTTCTCTGAGAAGCGTTGTCAGTTTGATAAGCCAACGAATTCTATGTTTACCACCTCGACCCGCACCACCACCTGCTCCACCCCCCTTACCTCCATCTCCACCCACTCCACCTCCGCCACCTCCACAGTTCAGTATGACAAGTGCGATCAAATTTCCAGTGTTTAGAGGAGTAGGAAATGAATACCTGGACCAATTCTAGTTCGTGGTAAGAGCAGTATGAAAAGCATAGGGCGTCGTAGATGATAATATTAAGAAGGCTAAGCTAGTGAGTGTGTGGTATGATTACGCATTAACATGGTATATCAAGCATTCCAGTGACCACCCGAATGCAAGAATTGTAGAGATTGATACCGCATTGAATAGGGAGTTTAGTAGGCCAAAGTCAGAGACACAATCAATCATCGAGTTTAAAGAGATTGCAATGTTCCTAGGTGAGACCCCCTGGGATTTGGACCAACGGCTGAAGAGTATGATCCGCAAAGCCAATATGATGTTAACGGATGCACAACTTCGTGCATGGTTTGTGGCCTCACTTACGCCACACTTAAGGACGACACCGTCATAGCAAAAACTTTCTACCCATGCCGAAGCATTGGAGATAGCAATGAGGTTACATGAGACCCCTATATAAGACCCTGGATTCGAAGTCCAATAGATCCATGCACAGCTACAAAATATGTGTTTAGAAATGCAGAGTTTGAAACAGGATAGGGCACCTCAGCCAGAGGCACACAAGGAAGTAAGGTGCATAAACTGAAAAGGCCATGGCCATGACAAAGATCACTGTCTAGTGTTCCCGAACTACTTGGAAGGAGGAGGGCCAATGCCATTAAGACCGGAGGCACAGGTAGGGCCGAGTGTGGTGTCTGCATTATGGTGCGTGATCTGCCAAATACGAGGAAAACATGCCACAAATAATTGTCATATATTGCAGAAGTATATGCAGACGTCCCAATAGTTGTTTTCTAATTTCTACAGGATGGTCGACCATGATGAACGCACCTGTGAAAGCTATGAACTAATGATGGATTGGACTCATGCCTACAGGGTACAGGCCGAAATATGATCCCTCGACGTAGTTGTAGGGATGGCGTGCACTGGGTTCCAGGGGCGTGATCGGGTTCGAGGTGGAATGGGACCAAGAAGGGGTCACGGACAAATAATCTGTTACAACTGTGGAGGGCCATCGCATTATGCTCGCGATTGTACAAACCAAACTAGGATATCATGTTGGTACTATAATCAGTTTGATCATGAGGCAGAATATTGTCCTTCAGTGATAGCAAAGGTGCGCGAAAAGGGGGTACTCCAGCCCCTTCTGACCCAGAATTTACAGATGATGAGGTCTGAACTGCGCAACGAAGACCCAAATGTAAACATGATGCTCAGGAGTGGTGTGACAATGAGAGATTATAAAGGGAAGTAGCCAGAAGGAAGCATGTGGGTTCACAAGGCTCCTACAAAGGAACCTGAGTTTGATTTAGAACGCATGAAGGAGACATTCATGGAAGCTAAGAAAAGCTTCACGGAGGCCTCCACTTCAGGTAGTAAGGATCAACTAGAACCAGGTATGGATCCTTCAATGCTCACTACCTTTCTGGAGACATGCATGAAAATGCTACATGACAACAAGGTAGTCAAAGGGCTACAGGAAATTATCACTAGGTGCATTGGGTCAGGAGAACCGCACATGGTCCAAAAACTGGGAAAGCATGCACTAGGCACAGGAAGGGAGATGAGGTTGACTGCACAAATAGGCCAATACAAAATGGATCAAGTAATCCTGGACCTAGGTTCAGATGCAAATGTACTACCAAAGAAAATGTGGGAATGCATGGGCAGACCTGCATTGCAATGGTCCCCTATTGAGTTATGGATGGTAAACCATTAAAATATTTTTTCCATGGGAAGATTGCAAGGAGTGAGAGTTGATATTGAAGGCACGAGCGCACAGGCAGATTTTGAAGTGATATAAATTGTCGATGACAAAAATCCCTATCTCATGCTACTAGGAATAGACTGGGCCACCGATATGAACGGAGTCATAAATCTGAAGAAGTGCAAAATGATCTTTGAGAAAAAGTCACTACACAGTAGTACCGCTAGATCTAGTCGAAGGAGCGCGAAACACTGAACCGATGCGCGAGGATGATAGTGATGACAATCTCGACTGTATCTACAAGATCACTGCATAAGGAGAGTATTGCGTGAACCCAATGGCAGATGGAAGGATTTCATGGGATTGCAAAAGCTCTTGCACTTTAGATTCTAACAAGGAGATAGAGCGATGGAAAAATCGGCTGCATGAAGTAACAACACTGAACTGCAACATGATGATCAAGTCATTGTGTTGCGTAACATTAGATTCAAGTGAACTACCGACATATGATGGATTGTCAGAGGTGGATGAATTTTTGAACAAATTCAAAAGTGCAGTACCAAAGCAGTAATAGTTCGATGCACTGAAGTGGGCACTGCATGCAACACTGGCACGATTGTGGGGTACACATCAAGGAAATTTTGAAGACTAGCACGGAAGCAGAAGGATGATGCACCTACATTTTGGAAAACCCCAACTTCGAATGAAAGCCAATCACATGGGGCAAAAAGATTTGTGCACCCACCTTGCCCGATGGGTATAGAAATATGATGTACAGTCCACACAAGCGCACACCAACCTCAGCCTAGGGAATCAGAACAAACCATAACAGCAGGAAAGGTGACGTGCATTACCAATTCTCTAGGACGAATCATTCCATAGGGTATGTGGAGTACTGAACAAGGTTTATTAGATGAAACAAACTGATTAGGACCTGCGCATACCAATGATTCGATGGTCTTATAGGACCTTGTGCAAAAACCTCAGCATGGAGATGATTCCAAAGGTATGAACCAGAGTATAACTTGAGATTTATGGATGGAATACCAAGAAGAATCCACATGTAATAGCTCCCACAGTTACAACAACGCGTGAAGACTAGGATGAAAGAATCATACTGCTGCGCGAGGACAACCATGTAAGGATTCAGGAAGCCATTCAATGAGGGAACCTTAGACTTTGCGAACTCGAAGAAGATGAGGTATGATTAAGGAAGAAAAGCATGTTGATGGATGCTCAGATCAAAAGACTGGAAATCAGGGTCATGCAAGCATGTCTTGTTGATAAGCCAAGGATGACAAGGCAAGATACAAATGGTCATACCACTGCATTGAAAGAGTGTCGCTGAGAATTTATGATTTTTTTACCATGGTTGAGACTACACCTTACCAAACATAGTAACAAGGGAAGCACACCACATAAGATAAAGCACGCTGCACTGACCGTCATGAGGGAAATTGAGGAGTGTCCACATAATAGACTAGAAGATGAATTGGAGTCTCGCAAAGATGGTGAGACCACCTAACTAGTCGTAGGGAGTACAGTGTTAGCACTCTAAATGAGTCTGTTTGGGAACTGCACGATGAGGGAGGTGCACGTAGAATCAGCATGGTACAAAGTTCACACCCACACACGGGGGGCTGCGCTACCATGTAGGTTAACTAGGATTTAACCATTGATGTCACTGTTCATGAAGAGATGTCCAATTTACGGTGAAAGGGAGTGGGTGGCAAGCAATTAAGACATGAATTAAGGGCTAGATTTGGGACGATCTGCCACAAAAATTGCCTTAATGACTCAGAAGTGGGGGGAATAATTGAATTCATATTCAAAAGACGCTATAAAAATCCAAGGAATAACTATGAGACAATACTTGGTTGTTTGGGATTTGAGCAGTTGCAGAGTATTGAGCACCAAGCAATCTTACCATCATTGAGTACGCAATAGAACCTATCCCATGCAAACACGATGACTGCAACAAAGCCAGGTGTGAAATTTGCCGAAGATACTGCTGAGGAGCTTGGAGATGTGGTGATTGTGGCAGAAGTTCCAAAATCACTGCAAACACTGTGGTCGAAGAAAGATAAACATACTATGGGACCAGTCTGGGTGTCCCCAAGAAACCCACAATTTGGAAAGATATCAATGGAAGAAAAAGGCAAGATTGTCACTATTAGCACTCTAAGAAACTCTCCTAGGTTGTAAATCGGAGATGCCTGGTAACATGTAATCTTCAATATTGTTCTCAGAACTATTGGAATAAATGATGGTACAGATCAAGTTGGATAACCATTTCAGCTCTATTCTCACTCAAGACATGCTTGAACACCCCCAATAACACAAGGCTTTAGACTGTAAATTCTCAATAGTTTGTAGATTTAATGGATAGATGGAGAATACTGATAATACTAGCAGGTTGCATACATGAACATATATGAATGGCTAGCTATAGGAAACAAATGAACTTACTGACTATACTAGTAGATGCATATATAATAACACATATAAATGGCTAGCTACAGGTAGCAAAGAAGCTGGCAAATCTAATATATCAAAGCAGAGAGAAGATGGCAGTTGTCTAGTCTTTCCAAATAGAGAAAACGTTAACAAATTGTTTAGGTGTAAGCATGGAATAGAAGAGAAATGGACATTGAACATATGATGGCAAAGAAGCCTGTATTAGTAACGAATGCAGATGAGAAGCTTGAAGAAATAGAGGAGGAATAATCTCCGAAAGTTGAACCCTTATTACATCTAGCTTTCTACCTTTTATGGGCCATTTACAATGGTCTTGAGCCTTTTGAGGCTTCAGGTGTCTTAATTTATCCCTCTGTCTTGTTTAACCATTTGATTCCCTTAATAGGCCGCATGACTCGGTGGTTTTCCTCTTCTGATAGAGGAATAACCATATTCAGATATTTTGGGCAGCCTGCTGTAATGCCTGGGAGCTCTCTCGTGCCAGAGATGCCCATAATGTTTTTTAAGATGGCTATTGCACTGGCAGGACCATCGATGCTCCATGATGTTGTTTGATTCGGGTTGCAGTGTGCTATAGCCCCTCTCTTTCCCTTTCCGAGATCTGTCTGCCGGCCACTATATCCTGGCCGAATCCCTCTTCTGGCATGTAAAAATCTATGCACAACACTTCTAAGGATGGTGTTGCACAAAATATTGTCACCATGAAATTCTACAATCAGTGTGAGTCTATCACCACTCATACTTTCCTCCTTTGCAAGTCTTAAACCTCAGCTCTTCATGTCAAGCCTTGAAAAATAAGAGAAAACCCTTGAAAATCTCTAAAACTCTGGTTCTGCACTTTCTCTTAGCATTACCTAAGGTCCCACACCTATTGGTCATGTCCCTTGAGTACCTGACCGCTTTGTTTCTGTGTAATGGGTGCGGACCCCTGTAAAAGTTAAAAAGGCACAAGTACATTCTTGAAAACTCACTTTGGGTTACTTCTAGAAGCTTCTAGAGGGAATCTTAAGGTGGCAAGTTCACTCCTTTAAGGTTCATGCATCCCATACCTTAAGGAGCTAACCCCTTGATGTGAGGAGCTTATCCCTTTGAAGGAGAACTCTATCCCTTCATAGGTGGACCTGTAACTTCCTTCCTCTGCACTATAAAATGAGGCATTAGGTTGGTTACTAGGGAGGTTGAAAGCTGATTATTTTTTAGGGGAAATGCTGTTGGAATTTAGTCTTCCTAATCTAGCTTGAGAGGAGAGATTACATACCTTTTTGATCTCATTGGGAAGAGTGTGAGGCTTGTCAAAGTAGAGGAGATTCTTGCTTGGACCCTGGGAGGAGCTTGTACAACATCAAGGCACCAAAGGTTGTAAAGTTCTTCTTTGTTCAAAGATAATACAATCAAGTTTATTTTTCTCAATAAGCTATCTTTTATGGTTTATTTCATGGATTCCTTGATCACCATGATGAATATGATTTATTATATTAGCTATGCAGGTGTCATTTGATATGTGCTTATTTGTGTTTGCAGGTTCTTAAAAGGAAACTCATTCAGATGGTCGAAGCGTGGCTACCACAAAATAGCGTTGGACTTAAGGTAGGGTCTAAAACACCTCTTGGTTTTTATTTATAAATCACAATATTTAGAGAAAGGTAGATTTGCTTGTTGTGCTTGTTGCTAGATATCTGTTGATACTAGGGAGATCGGTCTTATCCGCAAGAATGATTTTTTTGGCTGATAGATGTTTGGCCCCATGATCTTGGAAATGGAGTGGATACCGGGCCTATGAAACCCCTGCAACAGTCCCTTTCAAATGATAACCATGATATTTTACTATTTCATACATAAAATGCTGCAACTATGTAAATCCCCCCTTCTCTGTTCTTTTCGGACCTCAAAATCCCTTAAACATGGCCTATTCTCTTCCTCGGTTTCGCCTTTGGGTCGCTATTGTCTATCACAGCCGGCCTAGTCCCTCTCTACCCCTTGTATTTTGAAATACTTAAAAAACACGGGAAATACATGAAAATTGGCCTCCCTCCTGACTTCAAATCTTATGGATTTCATTCTCGAACCCTTTCGGATCCGGGACTCATCGCGATCGGCGTTACCACTTGCATAGAGGCCCTGCTCCTTCGCAATATTTCGATGCGATCTGATCGCAATCGCATATCACTCCAGCCAACGGTCTTCGTATAACACATCGTATGTTCCTGTTGATTACAAACTTGTGATGCGAAGTGGGCCCTGTGTCCCTGGTAATGTTCCGCTGCGATGTAACGATGCGAACCGATTACACTCGCTGATCGCTCAATGCCAAGGCTTTATAGATTATGCTTTCCACCGCCACGACTGCCGATGTGACTCACCGATTAACTATCCCTTTAGCTTGGCTGATTGTGATTTAGCTGGTTAGATCTAGGCCGTTGATCAGCCAGATCTAATGGTGGCTGTGCATTGTTCTTTTCGCGCCTGTAATACTCTGTTTTTTCACTGTTTTGGAGTATTTTAGCCTCCTGAGAGCGTATTTCCACCCTTCTAAGGGCTTTTGGCATATGATTGTTTCAGTCTTGGGAGGATCTTAATCCACTCTTGAAGACTTCAGGAATGTTTTGGGGTCTGTTTTTTGGGCCAAATGCCAACAAGGCTAACACTGGCTCCTTCTGGGGATGAAATCCTACATGTGTGGTTTCAAGAATCTCAGAGTAATTCCTTTCTTGTAGAACAAAATTAAAATCTTCCCCCTAGTGTTCCATTGGGCATGAAGTCTTTTTAGCATAAACATAAAAACTGAAAGAAAAACATATGTACAATAATAAGGTTTTAAGGCCTTAAATGAAATAGAGTTTCAGGAACCGCCCATTTACCGGGCTGCCAAAAGTGTCTCCTCCTTCTAGATTGTGCAGGATGAATGTATTGTTGTGCTGAACTTGAGCGATGACAAAAGGACCTATCCATAAGGAGTCGAACTTGCCATGGTTACCTTTCTTTTCCTTCAATGCATCCCATTTGAGCACCCAATCACCAACTTGGAAATTGTCCGCTTTTGCCTTCCTGTCAAAGGTTTCTTTGATTTTCTTCTGATGGACTTGTGACTTCTCAACCAGCTACTCTCTGATCTGGTACAATTCAACTAGGTTATTCATTCTTCTTACCATGTAATTTTCTTCATCTTGTTCTTCTTGCAAGAACTTAGCCACAGGGAGGATCAGTTGGATAGGGAAAACAGCATCAACGCCATAGACCAATTTAAATGGAGAGTTCCCTATGGACTTTTTGATGGAAACTCTGTCAACCCATAGTGCAAACTTCAACATGGAATCCCAACTCTTTTTGTTGTCTTCTAGCAGTTTTTTGATTATCCTTACCAAATTATTGTTATATGATTTTGCCAGGCTGTTGCGTTGAGGATAATATGAGGTATAATGCACCACTTGAATGCCCATTGTCGCGCGGAATGAGTCGATCTTGCGGACAAGATGGACCTTCCTAGAATCTAAAGAAGACCTAACGACAAGCAGACCAACCAGACACTATCTTTCTCTAAATATGCTTTAATTAACAATAGCAAACAAAGGTTTTTAGGGCCTACCTTTGGTCCAACGCAAGCTTGTGGATGCCCTCGCTCCTTTGATCCAAATGAGCTCCTTTTCGCGAATCTTCAAACACAAAAAAGGCAAACACATTAAATAGCACCTGAAAAACCAATTGCATAAAACATATTTAACATGAAAGTCAAGGAGTCTGTGAAACAAATAACATAAGATACTTGTTGAGAAAAATGAGTTTGATTGTATTAATTCAAAAGGAGAAGAACCTTACAACCTTTGCCTTGACGCTGTACAAGCTCCTCCCAGGGTCCAACAAGATGTCTCCTCTACTTTGACAAGTTTCACTCACTCTCCAATGGAACCAAGAGGTATGTGATCTCTCCTCTCAAGCTCAACCAAAGAGTCTCAATTTCACCAGCATTTACCCTCAAAATGTTCAGCTTCTAACCTCTCTAGTCCTCACCCCAATGCCTGTATTTATAGTGCAATGGAGGGAAGTTACTAGGTCCTCCTTCAAAGGGATAAAGCCCTCCTTCAAAGGGATAGCTCCTTTAGTCAAGGGATTAGCTCCTTCTCTTTTGGGATGCATGAACCACCTCAAAGCGAACAATCCACGTCAAAATTCCTTCTAGAAAACTCTAGAATTAACCCAAAGTGAGTTTTTTAAGATAAAACTTGCGCCTTTTGACTTTCACAGGGGTCCGCACCTGCACCGTTAGGAACAGAGCGGGTAGGTACGCAGCTTTTGTACACAGAAGGTGCGGGACCGCAGGTGACCATGGGAGAAAGTGCGGAACCAAAGTTACATTGAATTTTAATGTCTTTCTCCCACTTCCAAAGCTTGATTTGAAGAGCTGAGGTCTTAGACTTGCTTAGGAGGACAGTACAAGTGATGATAGACCCATACTGACTGCAAATAATCATGGTGACGATATTTTTGTGTAACAGATTGCCCCCTAAAGTGCGAAGTCTGTAGTAGATGAGGATTTCATTTATCATATAGGAAGAGTGAAGTACTTTATCATTTCGAGGATTATCTTGTGGAGAGCCCGGTCGGAACCTGTAAAAACATTCAATGCAAGATATATATATGAGATCATATCATCGCTGAGGTAGGCATTCCCATACTCAGATCAAAACTAACTAGAAAACCTATCTATTGTCTGATACAGGAATGATCTTGTAAAACATCATAAGTATAGACTCGTGTGAACACAGTATGGACGCAGCCATCTGTTTATGAATAGTCCACAACATAATGAATACAAAATTCCTCGCAGCCTGGATGGTGGAAACTAGATCTAGGGTCTTCATTTCTATATCCCGAAATAGTACGATTCTATCCATGCGAATAAATGTGTTGATGTCGAACATGGTAGAAACCACTCGATTACCAGTCAATGATGTAAACTGTTAACAAGTGTGAGAGAAACCACCAGCGATGTCAATGGCTCTCAAAGTACCCAGTACAATCCATGAGATGTGAGTAGATGTGTTGATGTCGAACATGTCATGGAATCCTTTGATCGAAAGTCAATGATGTAAACTGTCGTCAAAGGCGAGAAACCTGCCATTGAGGCATGCAGATTTCAAGGTACTGATGATTCCTAGATAATCTTTCTAGATAATGTGCTGATGTCGATAGAAAGCGATCCGTCATAGGCAAGCCCACAACACGAAATCATAGATCAAGTTGAAGAAATTTAGTTGCAAGGACTGACTCAGGGATGGTCAAGATGGATGACAGATATTTCACAGATGAATGGCTTATTGGCAGTGACCTCTTGAACACATAACGACACAACAGATGGCTTGGTGACAATTGACCCAAAGTTAATACCCAGAAACCGGCTGAAGACTTTCAATGTGGTTTGATCAACTGTTAGGTAAAGGATTTCCCAACCCAGGTGAATAAAAGTGTCGTGTTCAAGAGTGGTTACAAAGTATGAAAAACAGACTCATTTTCCTCTCTTTCCCCCACCATTTTTGGCAAGTACCTCTTTATTTTTTACAAGATTGAGGAGGATAACATTTGCTTGATTATAAGCTCATCCTTCGGATGAGTCCAACTTAGTTTAGATTCGAACCCTAAGAAGGAGTGGTTCATTCCTATTTGTAATTGAACAGGTCCTTTACTGTGAAATTTTAACGAGTCCAGTATAGGAGAAACTCAGTGTTTTTCAATTTTAGAGAGTCTGAAAAAAATTAAGAAGACTCCAGGGTTGACCTTTTTTGTAAATTTGTGTCTCCCAAGCCCGAAAAAGTATAAAATAATACTTTAGAGAACCGCTTGATCTTTTAAAACCAAGGAGTACTTTTCGTTATTAGTGTCACTGACCCGAAAAAGTAAAAAAGCGATCAACGACATGTCGTTTTATGACCAATATCGAATTTGAAACGACAAAAATCCGGCAATCTTTTCATGTTTTTTACGGTCGGAAAAGTGCTGTAAGTGGACCGTCTTTTAATTCCGTTTTAACGAGTGTAAAAGAAACGCTCGGCAATCTTTTCATGTTTTAGGAGTCAGAAAAGGGCTTAAAAGATGACTCTACTTGTTTTTCCGTTGAAAATAATAGATTTCGCCTGAACAATCCTGTATTCTGCACAAAGACACAAACATTACTCATACCTGTTTGAAATGGATAAAAATGTCGTAAAATACCTTTTCAAAGTGAAACATAAACACATTTGGAATTCATTTACTCAAAAAACTTATAAAAAGGGGTTTTGACAATTCATTTTTACCATTCGAGTTTGGGTGAGAAAATAGTGCTTTTGCTCAGAAAACTTCCCGTGAAGATTGTGGAAAATCCAACCGTCGGAATCGAGCACCGTCTTCTCCAGGTAATCCACATCATCTTACTCTTCATTTTCAACCGTTTAATTTTTTGATTTAGCCCCTCATTTTGTTTTTTGGGAGGGTTTTTAGGCGCAAAACCCGTGCGCAGGGGTCCGCAGGTTTACCATTGCGGACCCGCGGACCCCGACTTTTTCTCCATTGGGAAAAAGCTCGGGGTCCACACCTTCCATGTAGACAAAGTGCGTACCCACGCACTGTGTCTAACGTGGAGGGTGTGTACCCCGCCGCAAGGGTTTTGAACCCAAAATTTCTCAAAAATGGACCAACCAAAAGTTTTTCTAGCAATCTAATTAATCTTTATTCTTGATGCAGAGAATATATCATGCTAGATTGGCGCGAACGGGAGCATGAGGACGTGGATACCGCCGCATGGAATCATCAACCTTCACTTGATGCTTTGAGGGCATGCAGACTGTACAAGTTCTGGACCATTCCTGGCATGAGGGCTCAGGTAGATTTCTTACAGTGGCTGGTTGACAGGTGGAGCATTCAGGACTAGTGTTTCTTCATTGGCAGGCACCGGCTCGAAATCAAGCTGGAGGACATTTATTTCTTGACTGGTTTGCCTAAGAGAGGTGAGGACTTGACTCTATACGGGACTAGGCCAGGTGGCCAGTCTGTCGATAGCCTCCGGCTAGAGTACTGCAACAGCCAGGCTAAAGACAAAGGGAAAGACATAAAAACCATATCCCGTCCTAAGCTCATGGTGATTGCATTTACTGTCACCAGACTTTGCAGAGCTGCCGCATTACATGTTGCCACCGGATCCCAGATGCGTATGGCAGTTGATTGCTTTCAAGGCACCATCTTCGACTGGTGCAATGTTGTGCTGGCCAATGTGAAAGGCCAACTGACCAGGACCAAGAGTGGACGACTAAAGACCTTTGGTTATGGGGCTTTGGTCGTGAGTTTTGGCTTGGAGAGGGTTCCTATGCTGATCCCACAGCATCTTACTGTTGGAGCTGGGCTTCCTCGAGAGCCCAAACTGATGCGATGGGTTGCAGTCATGGCCAGTCACCCGGACGAGAGGACAGAGGTTGCTCGGTTCAAACCTGAGTATTTCCAACGGTTGGAAAACCAGGTTTTTGCCATTCAGGATTTCCCTTACGCTGGGATAGATTTCCGTGGTGACCCAGACATGGCTCTTCCACCAGGAGAGCAGTGGGACGAGTCAGGTAAAATCCTTTTCAACTTTTCTATTTAAAATTTTTTATTTTTTGCATCGTCTCAAAACTGATAGTAAAAATTTAAAATGCAGATGTGGGTCCACAGCGACCAGCCGCTCTCCGGCCTTTCGAGAGGAAACAACCAGTTGCACCCTTGCCAGCCCCACAGGACGAATCAATAGAGTTTTGGCCGAGTTGGAGGGCCATCTTGAGCGCTTGATAGGGGATATTCCTGAGACCACTATAGACGACATTCCTCGTCGACTTCAGCGCTATGTGATTGGAGTCTCGGGACATTTTAGGAGGTTCCTTTGCAAGGTGGCCCGGGCAGTGGTTTCTTATAGAGATCATCACCAGTGATAGGATGATCGCCTTTTGTGGGCACATGTGACATTTTTGTTTTTTGTACTTATCATTTTTGCCGATCATAAGGTGTTTTTCAATCTATGATCGAAGACGATGTATTTTTTGACACACTCCTATATATATATATCACTCTTACCGGCTTATCTTGTAAATCACATTATGGAATGATTTTAAATTTACATGTATGATTATAGAAAATGTCTATTTAACATTCGAGAAGAAATTGCATCTGCTAATGTATTTAAAGGCCTTGGAATATGCTGATATTCAATGTAATCAAACTCACGTTCCAAGAGACGCACTCTCAAAAATAATATTAATAACACTGGATTTCTAATGGCATACACTCTATTAAGCTGTAATACAACGAGTTCAGAATCTAACCTCACTATCAAACTCCGAATCCCAAATGAAATAGATTCAGATAATAACTCAATCACTGCACTATACTCTACAATGTTGTTTGTTGTTTGACCGAGGCTTACCCCATGCATAGAAACTAACTTGTCAGAGGGTGAATAGATAACCCAAGCTGCGGAAGAGATGTTCCGTGTACTACGACAAGCACCATCAGCAAATCCAATGTATGTTTGGAGAGGCATCGACATCTGCAATATCAAGAGTAAAACCAAGATGAGTAGGAATAATGACGAAAAACACTCTCTAAGCTAAGCACACTTCTCAACTAAAACACACTTGCTAGAAAGAAAAACTAACCTAACTAAAAATCTCCATACCCATTCTTTTAAGCATAATACCTTTTCAAGTAAAGACCATTTCTGGGTTTACCTAAAGAGTCCCCGTCAAAGTCTACCAACTCATAGGCCCCTTTTGCTAGCTTTCGCTTGACAATATAGGGCCCATGCTACATAGGAACAAATTTTCCAGCACCTAATTTATCATTATCTTGATCATACAATAACACTAGGTCTCCTTCCGAAAAATTTCGAGGGGTCACATTCCGATCATACTGAGCTTTCATATGTTTTGCGTGAGTCTCGATCGCCAATGAAGCATCACGTCGATTCTCATCTAATTGAGCTAAGTATAACAAACACTTTTCCTCTTTGGAAGTAGCTGGAAGTAACTCGATGGCCATTTGCAGTGACAGGATTTCGCACTCAATGGGTAACACGGCTTCCAAACCATAAACTAGTTGGAAAGGAGTGAACCATGTTGATGTTTTTACTGAAGTTCGGTATGCCCAAAGCGCTGAAAATAGCATGTTGTGCCAATTCGACCGATGAATCCCAATGATTCGTCGGATCATGATAACTAAAACTTTGTTGATGGACTCAACCAGACCATTCGCTTGTGGATAATAAGGAGTTGAACTATCATGACGTAAACCAAGCTGGCCTGTAAGTTCGGTCATCATAACGTTTCGAAAATGACGCCCATGATCAGTGATTATTGCTTGTGGGACACCAAACCTAGCAATTATATGATTGAAAATGAAAATTGCAGCTGTCTTGCTGTCTGCCTCGAATGTAGGCATCGCCTCGGCCCACTTAGTAAAATAATCTACCGCAAGGATGATATACGCATGTCCCCCGACCGAGTAAGGGTTACATGTAATAAAATCGATACCCCATTTGGCAAAAGGACCAACGACAATTATAGGGTGGAGAGGAGCGGGTGGAGCGCACATCTTACGATAAAAAATCTGGCAGTTGTGGCATTTTCGGACCGCCGTAATACAATCTTTAAATAAAGACGGTCAGAAGTATCCAGCGCACAATATCTTTTGGGCTGTGGCATACCCAGACATATGACCACCACATGCTCCAGAGTGACAGTCATTTAGAACCCTTTCATCTTCTTTGTGAGTTAAGCAACGTCGAAAAATAGAATCCACCCCATGGCGATAAAGAGTATCTCCAATAATTTTGAATTGTTGGGACTGGAAGCGAATTTTCCGATGTTCCGACTTTGAAATTTCTGACCGAAAGGATTGGGTCTGGAGATAGATGATGATATCCCCATACCACGGATGTAATGTGCTGATTAGAAACAAATATTCGTCTGCAATGGGCTCCTCTGCCACAGTTTCCGTGTCAGCACGCGGGAAGTCACACATTAACTCTGCAAAAACTAAAGATTTCTTAGACTTGGATTTCTCAAACTCCAAGTCGAACTCCTGTAGGATAACGATCCATTTAGAGTACTTGCCCCCTAGCAATTGTTTGGTCAAAATGTAGATCATAGGGTTGCAATCCGAAATGACTGTAGTTTTGCGTAGTAAAATGTAGTGACGAAAACGTTGGACAGCTTGAACAGCTGCCAATGCCAATTTCTCCACATGTGAGTATTTTAGCTCAGTTGGATTTAACGTGTGACTAAGGTAATATATCACATGTTCCGTTCTGAATTCATCTTCCTGAACTAAGACCATTCCAATGGTGGAATGGGAGGCGGCGAGATACAAAAAGTAATCCTGGTTGTAGTTGGAAGGATGCAACAACGGTGCATGGGTCAACGCGTGTTTGAGTGCATCAAAAGATTTCTGAGCTATCTCATCCCAAGAAAATTGAGTATTTTGTTTTAACAACTGTGTAAAACCCTTTGTAACGTCGGCGTAGTTAGGAATGAATCGTCGTAAAAAGTTTTCTTTCCCCTGCAAACTTTGGAGTTGGCGAAGACTCGAAGGAGGAGGCAAATTGATAATAGCTTCGACCTTCGAGGGATCAACGTGAATGTCGGCTTTCGAAACTACAAATCCCAGCAATCGACCCGTTTCTATCCAGAAGACACATTTGTGTGGGTTCAACCGAATACGATAATGCCTACACCTCATAAAAATTGCACGTAAGTGGACGAGGTGGTTAGCTCGATGTAATGAATGAGCAGGCAAATCATCGAGATATGGTTGCACAATGTGTTTGATGTCATGAAACGCATAAGACATCGCCCTTTGAAAAGTTGCTCTAGCATTCTTGATCCCAAAAGGTAATTTGCAATAAGCAAATGTCCCCCATGGACAAATGAAAGCCGTTTTTGGTTGATCGACAGGTAGAATGTTGATTTGATTGTATCCGGGAAAACCGTCCATAAAGGAAAATATTTCGCTGCCGGCACAATCATCAATGGTTTGATCGATATAGGGAGTTGGGTAGTTGTCCTTTGGACAAGCTCAATTAATGTCCCTATAGTCGATGCATATTCTTATTGTTCTCTGTTTTTTGTTAATCAGAACAATATTCGATACCCAATCCATTAACGGGATCGGATAAATGAAACCTGCTTTCAACAGTTTTTCAACTTCCGCTTTAATTGCACCAGCTTTTCGTGGGTGAATCTGACGCAAATGTTGCTGGATGGGTTTAGCATCCGGGTAAGTCTTGATCTCATGAACAACAATCGCGGGATCAATTCCTGGCATTTCCTCATAGGACCAGGCAAACACGTCGCAGAATTCTTGAAAAAGGGCCTTATATAACTGGATTTCGTCATTTGTACACGAGGCACCTATATGAATGTTCTCAACAATTCCGGCCTTAACCGAAATGTCAATAGGAATAGTTCGAGAGATTTTTCCCAAATTTAACTCTGAATCAGGATGTTTCATTGGATTCTGAGGTTCCTTGACATATTCAGTCGTAAAGATTGATGAGAAATCATTTTCAAAACGATCATCCTCAGGTAAAAATGAAGATCTGTGATGGAGATCTTCCCATGGTAAATCATCTACACATAGGATTTCACGAATTTGCTCATCAGAGTGAACAAGTTCAGAAAACGTAGTTAAATCCGAGGTTGATGTGAAAAGTGATTCCTCATGGACCACATTCATTAAGTCATTTTCGGTTGAACACGGGTCAGTAAAAGACTGCACGGCTTCATAGGCAATTTCATATGGACTCAAAGGCATAGAATTACCAAATGAGTCTATTTCAGATTCAGAAGGAATGATCCAAGGATCGTCATAAAAAATAGTGTCTGATGTAATCATATGAATGGTTGCAAATGAAAATGATGCGTTGATTGGAGGAAAAGGAAAAGTTCCCAGTAAACCGGCATCTTTAACTAATCCTACTCCAACATCCTTATATGGGATAGTCGTTTTACCAACATGCTGAATACTCTCCGAAGAGGCTGGGTCGGATGAGAAGTAATCCAGTTGGTCTATCGTAACGATCTTTCCGTTATGTGGAAACTTTATGACTCTAAAGACCGATGAAACGACCGCTGTCATAGCGTAAGACCAACTTCAACCCAAGAGAAGGTTGTAGTCTAGAGGGGCATCAACCACCTCCACATCTAGACTAATGGTTTTTCCTTCAACCCCTATAGGCAAATCCTGTAGAATGCCAAAAGGATGAAACCCACGGTCGTCAAAGGCCTTAAGAATTGTCGGGGATTGATTTAGTGAAGGAGAAACAAGCGATCTCCAACACTGTATCGACATAATACATGTTGAGGCTCCCTCATCAATTACAGTCTGATGAATAGGCCTGTTTTTGACTATCACTGGGATCTGGAAAGCCATTTGATGAGGCAACTGCGGTGTACTATTTTCTAGATCAAAGATTATTAGGTTCGGGTCCTGAACATCAACAGCTCCTATAGCCGACAAAAGTAATTTACATTGTGTTGGGCATGATTACAGCACTTCCAAAGCCGACATTGGTGAGGGTGAAACAGCTAAATCCTCAACAATGTTATAATTCTGAGCCGCTCTCGCATGTGGATTGAAAGCTGACTTTCGAAGTATACCCTTGGTGGGCGGTTTGATTACTAAGTCTGGATTAGGTTTCTCGATCTGTAGTGGATCAGAACCGGAAGCTGAGGTTGATGGATTAGAATGAGAAGATTCTTCTTCTTTGCCATCAACAGGACTTTTACTACCATAATCTTGCGATCGAGTCGCAATCCTTACATGGGACATCATCAATATGGGTTCTTCATTGGCACTCGAGGAAGAACCTATCATCTTGCTATCTTGATTTGGAAATGGATCCTTCAAAACAACAGGAGTTTGGGAACCTTTGACAATCTTCGCAACCTCTGCTCGATGAGGGCAGTCTCTTGTAAAATGTTCTTCATCACAAATGAGACATGGATAACGAGGTTTTCACTTTTCATCATTGGATTCCGCCTTTTCAGATTTCTCTTTTGAACTTTTGTCCGTTTTATTCTTCTTCTTTCCTTTCTTCTTTTCACCAGATTTTGATTTAGTCGTAGATGATTCTACAACGTGAATATCGGCGGAAACCTCTGCAGAAGAATCTCCTATCGAGGAATCAGGAAAGGTTATGATAGGAGAAGAATTCTTGGAAGACTTCTTCTTACTTTTAGTGTTAACCGTACCAATCATACTGTCAGCGGTATGAGATCCCGAAGGACGTGCGGTGATTTGATTTGACTTGGGAAGATCGGGGATCTTTTCGTGTAACGTACCTGACTAAGTATAGACCAAGTCAAGGTACTGTGCTTGAGCAATCACTTGCTCCTCAGTAACAACTCCGGCTTTAGCAACATCTTCAGTGATCCTTGGCAACAAAGATTTTACAAACCACTCAGCCAAGATTTGATCCGGAATAAATACCTTCACTAAACGTCGTCGACATCTCCACTCATGAATATGATCTGAAATGTACGTGGATGTCGATTGTTTTAGCGAAGTTAATAATTCCGTGCCATTGTCATATCGGACTGGCAACTGGAAATGAGTTAAAAACGAGGTAGCTAACTCACTAAAATTATAAAAAGTGCCTTGCGGTAACTCAATGTACCACTTGGCCGCGAGACCAATTAGAGTGCGCTGGAAAATTCTAAGATGGATCGAATCATCTGTGATGGAGTTAGATGCACACCAGAGGTGGTAAGTCATCACATGGTTTGACGGGTCCTCTCCAGATTTACCTTCGAACTTGGGAATGTCACTGGGCAACTTGTTCGGCATTGGCGGCCAAAACGGAAGATAATTAATTGGATCGTTCGTTAGGCGCGACAAGTCTGGTAAGTCCAAAGTTGCGATAAACGGTAGCTGCCGATTAGGATCCCTAAAACTCTAGGTCATGAGACCAGCCCCAGGAGGAGGATATACAGGATAACTAGGAATAGGAATCGCATTCGGGATATTGTATCCTCCTGGAAAACCAGGATTAACTGGACCGTACTGGGGTTGTTGATAAGTGTACCCAGGATACGGTTGATACTGATAAACTGGCTACTGGACAGCAAGACCGAATTGGTACTATCCCTGGTACGGTTGATAAGTGAATTGTGGTTGACTTGTGACAACCGTACTTAAACCAGGTTGTCCTACAGGCATCTGAACTGTAGTTTGAATCGTAGATCCAGACAGTGGTAAAGATGTCTGAGGAGTAGATACAGGAACAGTAGAAACCAGAGTTGTCGATACTCCAGAAGTAGGTGGGGTAGATTGAACAGATGTTGCGGCAGTTGCAGCAGTCGTTTGAGATGGAGTACTAGGCGCAATAGGCCTAGACTGAGAAACTACTGAAGGTACAGAAGTTTGAATATTAGACTAGACTGGTTGCTGGGGTGAACCAGAAACTAAGGGTTGTCCAGTTTGAGATGACAACTGTACATTTGGCTGCAACACCTGTTGAGTTTGTGATGGATCCCACACTATGTTCATTCCGGGGTACTGACCCATAACAGGTTGAGAATATTGAGGACCATAACCGGGTTGAGGGTAGGTTTGATAATTGAAAGGTACATTTCTCGTCCCTTGAACATAAGATTGACCTTGGGGTGGTTGGAAACCTTGGTTCGAGTACTGACCTTGGGGTAGATACCCCTGAGGCATGTACTGATACTGAGGTTGACCTTGAGGTATAAATTGATACTGGGGTTGACCTTGGGGTACATATTGAGTCTAGGGTTGACCTTGAGGAATGTATTGTACCGTAGGCACGTACTGTCCTTGAGGTTGCCCCCCAGATGCAAATTGTGTACCTTGAGGTTGCCCCCCAGGTGTTAATTGAGGTTGCCCCCCAGGCGGTAACTGGCCACCTTGAGGTTGAGAATTGGGAATAGAACCTGACATCATAAGAATGTCTTCTACGCTCAACGGCTTTGCACCATTGCTTCCAATGAATAACCCTTGTTCAATGGGTTGAGGAGATACTCCCGAAAAATTACCAGAAAGTGACTGATACCTAGAGGGAACAGAAGGACTGCCATACAAAAAAGATTCAGGCGATTGAGTAAACATGGACGACTGACCTGACATATTTACGGGAGTATAAAAACCCCTAGGTTGATAAGGAGCACAAGGTGGTGAAAAACTTAACACTGGGTTTTCCAAATAATTAGTTAAAGAAAGATACCAAGTAGTACTTCTAGGTGGACTGTAAAAAATTGATTCACGCTCCCTTAGATCAATAACAGGTTGATTTTCAGGGATAGGGATGCCTACTTCTTCTTTCAGAGCAAGTTCTTCAATAGCTATCAAACCAGAAGGAAGATTTTCGGTGATTACTCTTTCTACCCTAGGTGAATTAGGAGCACTAGAAGTTGGAGAGACAATCCCTAATGTTGGAGTAACAGGTTCAGATATCTCAGGTTCTTCGCCTATATCACTAGTAGATGAAAAGCTACCAGCAAGTTCGAAAACCGAAATAGCTTCAGGATTATAACCTGTTTCTAGAGTTTGGTAATTAGGATGAACAACCAACGAAGACTCTCCTTCTTCAGGTGACCCAACTTTACTGCCACTAGGAGTTACGAGGACTTTCAAGCCTTCAAGATGGCTCGGGACTTCCTCAGGAGGTTGGCCCCGAAGTCTACAGGACTTCCTCAGTAAATCGGCCACGGCTACAAACTCAGGAGACTGGCCCCGAAGTCTACGGGACTGTCTCGGTAATTCAGCCACAGTTAAAAAATTTTAACTACTCCACACGCAAACAAATTAAAATCTCAATGAAAAACACCTAAAGCCTCTAAAGAATCAAACAAATTTGAATCACACGCCTAAAGAATCTAGAGATCAAACACACACAAACAGTAACTTTCTGGACCGAAAACACTAGTTGGTGATGAAATCCAACGTCGCAGAATTCACTACAGAAATGGCGGTTGGAACAGTTACCCCGACAACCTACTTAATGAATAGACTGGACCAAGTTCCTCCACTTTAACCGTCTCGAGTGAAGTGAACCCCCTAGAAAATCCAAGTGAGTCTAGCCGACGTCTGCTCCAGGTACAGTGGGATCTTCCCACCACTGTCACCTTAGGAAGAATCCTAAAGAATATGGTCACTAAGGCTACCAACTGAGACAAATACACCTGGGGGAATAGTCTACGATCCGATACGCACGCAAGGGCAGAGTAGCAAGCTCAATCCCCTTGAAGGCTCCTTGACATAATCCAAGGTTTACCAACAAGTGATCCCAGGCTCCTTGACAATGGTTAATCCGAGGTTTACCGTTTTTAATACGTGAATATCTGGTGTCGTTCCCAATGAGGAAGGATTGATTCCCACACTAGTTCAGACACGATCTCGTGCTTCTCCTTTAAGAGGAGCTTTCCCAGAGCATAAATGCAACAATTGGATTTCTTCCTACCACAAGATACAACTACTTGTTTGTTTTTACTGTCTTGGAGAGTTAATTACTCTCCTACTCCAAGACACTAGCCTAAGCTAAGTTGGTGTATCAGAGCCCTAGAAATAAAATTTTACTAAGTGAATTTTACTTTAAGCGTTAATTTTAGTGGTTATTGTTTAAGTCAAGAGGTGGTGGAGATGAAACTCGTGGTGTAAAGACTCGACTCGAAATCACTAAAAAGATGCACCTAAGATGATTTAAACAATCTTTTCTCTTCGATGAACTTCTAAACTAAGAAAGAGTTTGAGAATGCAAACACTTTGTAAACACAAATCATTCTCGATTAAACAAATTAAAAGAAGAGCTTTTCCCTTTCCAAAGCACTCAAAAACAAGACAACTAGTTATTTCACACAAATTTCCCTTTTCTTTTCAAAGCACTCAATCACTACAAAAACAAACTTTTCCAAAAGATATTTTTTTTTTTATATTTTGTAAATAAAACACTCAAAACTAATGAAAATGACTAACTTTGAGAGCTACAAACTATAAAAAGCTACTTGAAGTCAAAGCCTACTAAAAGTCTTTTTGAGGATGTTTTACTTAGCTAAATGTGAGCTAAGGACTAATTTATGCAGAATCACAATTAGTCAAAAAACAACCAATCTTTCGTTTTCTTTTTGTAAAAATGAAAATTCCAAACTTTCAACTACAAGCTTTTCGAAATTTTGAAATGAGAAAACTCAAAGCGAATTCCTCAACAAGGGGAGATTTCATAAATGGTCAGACTCACAAGAAGACCAGTAGACACCAAGGTAATCTGAGGTCCCTAGGGCTTCTAAGCTCAGAGCCACTACACAACCAAAAACGAAAAACAAACCCAACAAGAAAAATTCCTAGGAATTCCACCTAAAACCCTAATGATAATGAAATCAAACCAAGGAAAGTTTTTGACAGGGAACAAGCAGGTCTGGGCAATGGCTAAAACCTATAAACAAATTCTAAACTGATAAAATGAGGAAAATTTAAAATTTTTCAAGTTTTTGATAGGGTACGCAGGCAACCTGTTTACACAGGTGCATCTACGTTCTGTGCACAAAGGAAAAGTGCGTACAGGTACGCACTGTGCCTAACTCAGAGGGTGCGTACCTCTCCCAAAACTATGAAAAATGAAAACTAACTCAAAATTAACTAAATTCACCCAATCCCACAATCATCAAGTCAAAAATAGAAATAGGAAAAACAGTTTCTCAGGTCAAAGTATAGACAAAGAAAACAATCAAGTCCCCAGTGGAGTCGCCATTTTGTCACGCAGAATGAGTCGATCTTGCGGACAAGATGGACCTTCCTAGAATCTAAAGAAGACCTAACGACAAGCAGACCAACTAGACACTATCTTTCTCTAAATATGCTTTAATTAACAATAGCAAACAAAGGTTTTTAGGGCCTACCTTTGGTCCAACGCAAGCTTGTGGATTCCCTCGCTCCTTTGATCCAAATGAGCTCCTTTTCGCGAATCTGCAAACACAAACAAAGCAAACACATTAAATAGCACCTGAAAAACCAATTGCATAAAACATATTTAACATGAAAGTTAAGGAGTCCATGAAACAAATAACATAAGATACTTGTTGAGAAAAATGAGTTTGATTGTATTAATTCAAAAGGAGAAGAACCTTACAACCTTTGCCTTGATGTTGTACAAGCTCCGCCCAGGGTCCATCAAGATGTCTCCTCTACTTTGACAAGTTTCACTCACTCTCCAATGGAACCAAGAGGTATTTGATCTCTCCTCTCAAGCTCAACCAAAGAGTCTCAATTTCACCAGCATTTACCCTCAAAATGTTCAGCTTCTAACCTCTCTAGTCCTCACCCCAATGCTTGTATTTATAGTGCAATGGAGGGAAGTTACTAGGTCCTCCTTCAAAGGGATAAAGCCCTCCTTCAAAGGGATAGCTCCTTTAGTCAAGGGATTAGCTCCTTCTCTTTTGGGATGCATGAACCACCTCAGAGCGAACAATCCACGTCAAAATTCCTTCTAGAAAACTCTAGAATTAACCCAAAGTGAGTTTTTTAAGATAAAACTTGCGCCTTTTGACTTTCACAGGGGTCTGCACCTGCACCATTAGGAACAGAGTGGGTAGGTATGCAGCTTTTGTACACAGAAGGTGCGGGACCGCAGGTGACCATGGGAGAAAGTGCGGAACTAGAGTTACATTGAATTTTATTGTCTTTCTCCCACTTCCAAAGCTTGATTTGAAGGGCTGAGGTCTTAGACTTGCTTAGGAGGACAGTACAAGTGATGATAGACCCATAATGACTGCAAATAATCATGGTGACAATATTTTTGTGTAACACCCATGAATTCAGCCATGTCCATCAATTCTTTTGCCTTAAAAGCTGCTGCATTATCAGTGACTAGTTTGGTTGGGCAACCAAATCTAGTGAAAATATTCTCATTCAAGAACTTTATGACAACTTGATGATTGTAATTCTTAGTAGGTATACCCTCAATCCACTTGGTGAAATAATCAATGGCTACTAAGATCCATTTGTGTTGGCCACTGGAATTTGGGCTAATCTCACCTATAAAGTCCAAGCCCCACTGTTAGAAGGGACCATTGACCTGTATTGGATTTAAAGGTAGAGATTTTAGCCGTTGTCTTCCTGCAAACCTATAGCACTTGTCACAAGCTTTTACAAAGGAAAACACATCAGAGAACAATGTAGGCCAATAATACCCAGCCCTCAAGATTTTGTGAGCTATGGTTTTCCAATAATGATGCCCACCACAGATGCTAGAATGGAACTAGTGTATGACCTCTACAGATTGTTCTTTATCTAGACACCTCAAGAGAATTCCTGATGGGTCTTTCCAGTAGAGCAAATTTTTGTCAATGTAGAATTTGGCTGATCTGAGTCTAGTGGTACGAGTTTGACTTGGACTAAGCCCTGGAGGAACTTCCAGCTTTTGCAAGAAATGAACTATGCTGGAATACCATTCGCATGTGGCTAGATTTTCAGCCAAGGGCTGATTCTGCTTTTGCTCTTCTGATGCTCCTTTTGCTTGCTCATCATCTGAATTTAGACCCATGCAATTTATGTCTAACAAGCTGCAATTTTCTTCGGCCATGAGCTTAGCCAAGCCCTGGTCTTTGAAAAGCTTAGTGGGCTTCACCTTTATGTTGAATTCTATGAATTTTGCAATCCATTTCGTCCTCTTTCCATCAATATCTGGCTGAGTTAAGACATCTTTCACTGAGGCTGAGGGCACATATGCAATTACTTTGGAATGCATAATATAAATCCTAGATTCTTTCAAATATTTTATGAGAGCATAAGCTTGCTTCTCAATAAGGTCATACATTAGTTCAGCATCCCTTAGAGTTTTGTTGAAAAAGGCCACAGGGTTCTCTATGCCTTCATCATTTTTCTGCAACAAAACTATTGCCAGTGTATCATAAGAGGCAAAAGAGAAGATACAAAACTCCTTAGTGTAATCTGGGCTGATTAGAGTGGGGGCTTCCATGATAGCTTGCTTGATGGCTTCAAAAGAGCTTCTTGAAGCGATTATCCATTTTATCTCCGATCCTTTCTTCAGCGTGGAAGTGATGTGCTTTACTAACTCTGCAAAGTTTGGAATGAACCTCCTTACAAAGTTGATCTTACCCAGGAACGGTTGGATGCCCCCTTTTGACCTTGGGATGGACAATGTCTAAATGGCTTGAACCCTTGCTGGATCAATCTTCATACCTTCAGTGGAAACAATATGTCCCAGAAGTTTTCCTTCTTCTAGAGCAAACTATCACTTCTTTGGGTTTACTGAGATTCCGAACTGTCTGCACTTTAGGAAGACCTTCTTCAAATGCTGTAAATGGTCTTTGTGGCTCTTGGAGAAGACTATTATGTCATCAGGATAAATAAGGACAAACTTGTCCTTCTCTCCCACGAAGGCTATGTCCATGGCCCTCTGAAACGTGGCCCTAGCATTCATCAGTCTGAAAGGCATCTTGGAGTACATGAAGGTGCTCCAAGGAGTAGTGAAGGCAGTCTTTTCTTGATCTTTAGGATGTACAAAAATCTAATTGTAACCTGAAAATCCATCTAGGAAAGACATGACTCTAGCCCCTGAAACCTTTTGTAGCAAGTGTTCCATCTTGGGCAGGAGATATTTATCTTTTTTAGAGCACTTGTTCAGATTTCTAAAGTCGACGCAAAGCCTGATTTCTCCATTTTTGTTCCTTACCACCACAAGGTTGGCTATCCACTTCGAATACCTTAGGGGGATTATGATTTTGGCATCCAACAACTTCTTGATTTCTTTCTCGGTCAAAGGCAGTAAGAGAGGGCTGACAGGTCTTAATTTCTGCTTAAAAGGGGTCGTGTTCTTTTCCAGTGGGATCCTATGCTGGATAATGTCTGGGTCAAAGGTTTTACGATCATTTTATTCCCAAGAAAAAATATCAGTGAATTTCTTCATGAGGGTGTCATACTCGGAATTCTGCGAAGAAGAAAAATGAGTGGACAGATTGATGAATTTCGGATGGATTGGGCTCCCTATATTATGTTTATGAATAGCAGATTTATTCTCTGTTTTGGTCGGCTTGTAGGGCATGTCATTATGATCTAAAAGCTTCTCTAGAGGCACCAATCCCTTTGGTATGTGATTACTAGGGATCTGGACGATGCTTTCTCAACCGATTTCACTTTTTAGCTTGGACTGGCTGAATTCTTCCCTGTTTTGATTTTCTTGGTCGATGTGTGTTTCATCAAATTCCTCAACGACTTGTAAGAACCTGTTAATTTCCTCATCATCTTCAAAAACTCTCCAATATTTGAGATTGTCTAGCAAGGACGGTTTGTATTTTACCTGAACTTCATATGTCAATTTAGGAGGCAAAGGAGGAACAAACGTGCTAGCAGAGACAGAAAGGGAGTCGGCAAGCCGGTTCTTCATTCTTGGAATATAAGAAATGCTGAAATATTTGAAAGAATATTTGAGCCTCCATACCTCATCCCTGTATTCTTTTAGCCTTGGATGATTTGCTTGGAATGTTCTATTTACCTGCTGAATGATGAGGTCTACATCTCCAAACACTTGTAGGCCTTTGATACCCATTTCTTTAGTAGCACTTAAGCCTAGAACCAAAGTTTCATACTCTGCTATGTTGTTCGTGACCTGAAATGTTAATTTGAAAGATAGATGAACATATTCCTGTGTTGGGGACACAAGGACTACACATGCCCTTGCAACTTCTTTGGAACAAGCCCCATAAAAGAACATATCCCAGATCTGTGGGCTTCCATCCTCTGTGATCTTTCAAACTGGTTTCTTGAGCTGCATGGAGGCCAACAGAGATTCTTCGATGTGAAGAATACATGCTCCAAAATTAATATCCACAACATATATGGGATGATTCTTAGGGTTCTCCTCATCACTGATGATATACGCCAATTGTGTCTCTCTATATAATCTCTTTCTTTCACCTCCAAAAACTGGGACAGTAGCATAGGACAGATCTTTCTGTAATGATCCACCTAGTCTCTTGATCCACCCTCTGGAAAGTAACATGCCAAACTTGGGTGGTACATCTGCTACCACAATATCCATCATCATGCTTTTCATGTGTAGCTGAGACAAAGTGATGGCTAGGTCCTTGATTAATCCTATACATTTCACTTTTCTAGAGTCAAAAGAGAACAGGTCATGATAAGGCTTGGTAATGTCTAGATGCAACTCATCCATAATAGCCTTCGGGATTAGGTTACGGCTGGCTCCAATGTCCGAAAGGTAGTTGTGAAGGATTTTATCATGAATAGCCAGAGAGACATAGAATGATGGGGAGTTGTCTTCACAGTTTTCAATCATTGGGCTGAGGATACTAGCTGGCTTGTCATCTTGCAGATTTACAAAATCATTGGAGGCTTGGATGGCTTTAGGCTCAAGGGCTTCGAGGATGGATCTTTTGAAGGACTCACTTTCCACTAGTTCAACCAGAGACATAGGTATCCTTAGATTTTGAATTTATGATTGAAAACTGAAAGGATAAGGGGACTTGTCAAGGCCTCTTACCTCATGAGTTGGAGCTTTGAGGATTATAGGATCAACTGCTAGTTGTTTTTGTTTATTAGCTTTTTGCACTGCAGGGTCAGCAGCTCTTTGAATAGGAGTTTCCTTGGCATTATTCATCTTCGACCATAGATTATATCTGCGCTGATCTTCAGCTTGTAGAATAGCTTCACCACCCCATTCATGGTTAGTCCGGTCATTGCATAATGACTTTTCATAGGCAGTTGTGGCAAAAAAGGAAGCATTGCCTTTGTCTTCAAGGCAATGTATCTCATCATCTTCTTCAAACTGCTCTTCCTCCATGAATACATTCTGGAAAGGGGTCTTCACCCTTTGGTCTTCATTGGCATCTTTGCTTCTTTGCAATATCTGAAATTGTTCATTAGCTCTTCTATATGGATTTGGATTTCTAGGAGCAAAGGTATTGGGAACTCTCCCTTTCCCAGGGTGTTGTTCAACCTTTAATTTGGAAATTTCAAAGGCTAATGACTCAATCATTTTGGTCATTTTATCTATCTTAGGATCAGAGGATGATGAAGACTCGCCCCTCTATCTTCTTCTATCAACATTTCCCTTGAGTTTCTCTGCAACCATGATGTTGGATTCCACTTCCAAGGCTGCATCCTGCATGTCAGCCAAAGTAGTGCATTGCCTTTCTCTCAACAGTAGGTAGAAGTCAGACTCAAAAGCATTAGCATAGGTGAGTTTAGTAGAGGTAGTAGCGGGTTCTAATTCAGCGAGAATCTTGCTGTACATACAGTTAAAACTTTTATTGAAATTAGACAGCAACTCACCATTTTCTGTCTTTAAGTTTCCAAACTCAGTGTGGTAGTAGAGGAGGTCCTTTTTATCCCCCCAATGTTTTAGGAATGAATCATCTAAAGCTTCAATATCTACTATATATCTTGAGGCTTGTTCTATGAACCATTTTCTATCCTCCCCATCTAGGCTTTGGACAAAGATTCTCATCCACACATCATCTTCACTAATGTCCAGATTATCAGCATAGCTATAAAATGATTCGAGGTGTTCTTCAACAGTAACACCTTCAGTCCTAGTGAACTTAGGCATATACTTCTGATATTCTCCAGTGGGCATAGCATTCAAAGGTGTGGGCAGTATTAGAGGTCCATACCTAGCAACTACGATTCTTCCCATTTTGGTGGGTGCTTGTGGACCTACCATAGTTGTGGTGACTAAAAGAGTACTAGAAGTCTGAATGACAGAAGGCTGAGTGACTGATGAGACCAAAGGAGTATGAGGGATAGGAGGTGAGGTTCCCTTTGGGCTGACCACAACAGGAGAAACTAAAGAATAAGGATCTTTATGAATTTCTGAAAGTTTTTCTTCACTACCAGTATTTGAATCTGTACTCTCAACATGTATTTGTTCTATTGCAAGATTTTCTTGAAGAGATAAAGAACACTGTTTAGGTTTACCTGAACCTGATGCTCCTTTCTGCAATGTCTTTCTTACCTTGAAGGTCCTTCCAGGGTCAGGAATTGGATCAGCTTGTGATTTCTGAGGATTTCTCCGAGTGTGCCTCACAAACTGAGCCAGAATTATGAAGTGGAGTAGCCAAGAGGTTCAACCTTCAGTAGAGTTTCCAGATAGATGATTACAACCAAAAATGTGCCCAGACTTTTTCTATCATCAAAGTTGGGTTTGTGTCATTTCCCAGGGAAGCTGAGCTTCAGTTTCCTCTCCCCGGCAACGACGCCAATTATGTTAGCACTCCAGGAAACTCTCCTAGGTTGTAAATTGGAGATGCTCGGTAACATGTAATCTTCAATATTGTTCTCTAAACTATTGGAATAAATGATGGTTCGAATCAAGTTGGATAACCATTTCAGTTCTATTCTCACTGAAGACATGCATGAACACCCCGAATAACACAATGCTTTAGATTGCAAATGCTCAATAGTTTGTAGATTTAATGGATAGATGTAGAATACTGATAATACTAGCAGGTTGCATACATGAACATATATGAATGGCTAGCTATAGGCAACAAATGAACTTACTGACTATACTGGCAGATGCATATATAATAACAAATATAAATGGCTAGCTACAGGTAGCAAAGAAGCTTGCAAATCTAATATATCAAAGAAGAGATAAGATGGCAGTTATCTGGCCTTTCAACACAAAGAAAACGTTAACAAATTGTTAAGGTGCAAGCATGGAAAAGAAGAGAAATGGACATTGAACATATGATGACAAAAGAAGCTTGTATTACTAATGAATGCAGATGAGAAGCTTGAAGAAACAGAGGAGGAATAATCTCCGAAAGTTGAACCCTTGCTACATCTAGTTTTCTGCCTTTTATAGAAAGTTTACAATGGTCTTGAGCCTTTTGAGGCTTCAGGTGTCTTAATCTATCCCTCTATCTTGTTTAACCATTTGATTCCCTTAATAGGCCGCATGACTTGATGGTTTTCCTCTTCTAACAGAGGAATAACCATATTCAGATATTTTGGGTAGCCTGTTGTAATGCCTGGGAGCTCTCTCATGCCAGAGGTGCCCTTAATGTTTGTTAAGATGGCTATTGCACTGGTAGGACTGTTGATGCTCCATGATCTTGTTATATTTGGGTTGCAGCGTGTTGTAGCCCCTCTCTTTCCCTTTCTGGGATCTGTCTGCTGGCCACTGTATCCCAGCTGAATCCCTCTTCTGGCATGTAAAAATCTCTACACAACACTTCTAAGGATGGTTGGCCCCCTGATCTTGCAAATGGAGTGGCTCATGGGCCTATGAAACCCCTGCAACAGTCCCTTTCAAATGATAACGATGAATATTTACTATTTCATCCATAAAACACTCCAACTGTATAAATCCCACCCTTCTCTGTTCTTTTCGGACATCAAAATCCCTTAAACATGGCCTATTCTCTTCCTTGGTTCCACGCTTGGGTCGTTGTCATCTATCGCAGCCGGCCTAGTCCCTTTGTATCCCTTGTATTTTGAAATACTTGAAAAACACAGGAAATACATGAAAATTGGCCTCCCTCTGGAGTTCAAATCTTATGGATTTCATTCCCAAACCATTTCGACTCCGGGGCTCATCGTGATCGGCATTACCACCTGCATAGAGGCCCTACTCCTTTGAAATATTCCGATGCGATATTGCGATGTGATCTGATCGTAATTGCATATCACTCTAGCCAATGGTCTTCATATAACACAGCGTATGTTCCTGCCGATTGTGAACTTGCGATGCGACGTGGGCCCCCCATCCCTTCGTAATGTTCCGCTACGATGTAACGATGCGATCCGATCACACTCGCTGATCGCTCAATGCCAGGGCTTTATAGATTATGCTTTCCACCGCCGCGACTACTGATGTGACTCACCGATTAACTATCCCTTCAGCTTGGCCGATTGCGATTTAGCTGGTTAGATCTGGGCCATTGATCAGCTGGATCTAATGGTGGCTATGTGTTGCTTTGTTCACACCTGTAATACTCTGTTTTTTCACTGTTTTGGAGTATTTTAGCCTCCCGATAGCATATTTCCACCCTTCTAAGGGCTTTTG
This sequence comes from Pinus tabuliformis, assembly GCA_031772625.1. Lineage (NCBI taxonomy): Eukaryota > Viridiplantae > Streptophyta > Pinopsida > Pinales > Pinaceae > Pinus > Pinus tabuliformis. The sequence continues at coordinate 313,205,272 of CM062805.1, read as the reverse complement.
GCGTATGATTGTTTCGGTCTTGGGAGGATCTTAATCCACTCTTGAAGACTTCAGGAGTGTTTTGGGTCCACTTTTTGGGCCAAATGCCAACAAGGCTAACAGTGACCATTGAATCGGATGAAGAGGAGGAGGATTTACAGGCTCTAATTAATCAAATAAAGGTGCAAGATGACTTGGAGGATGATGTCGCACCAATTCCTTCTTCAGTGAAGTTACCCATGTACGTCCCTCCGTGGAAAGGGAAAGTTAAGGCACCCAAAGACCTGGAGGCCATGAAGAGTGCGCTCTAGACCTCACTCCTCCGTGATGGCATTACTTTTGAAGGTCCGCTTCGAGGCCGAGTGCCTACCCTGAAGTTCAAAGAATGGGACCTCATGGATAGTGAGAAGTTCCTGCACCTAGCGACAGAGAGCCTAATGAAGTGAAACTCGGAGGGGAAAGTAACCATGCTAGAGCCACGAAAATGGCTACACGGTGTGGAGGAGGTCGGGTTACTTCATCTATGATGCATACCCAACTTTCACCGTGTGCCCATCACCATTTTCATCATCAAGCAGTTGTTGTGCCTGGTGTATGATGGGTACCTACGGCTGGAGGATCTTATTCCCATCATGCCAGAGCTTATTCACTGGATTTCTTGACTTCCCTGTAAGGGAAAGGACTTCGCAATGATGGCGGGCAAAAGCATTGATTTGGCTCTCGGAGAAGCCATGAAAACTAAATACAAGCTAGAAAAGAAGAAGCGAGGCTATGTAATTGTGAGTATCATGGACAAAGGCATCTGCTTAACCACCTAGCTCCTGGCCGGAAAATTAATGTGGAAGTGCGACACCGATGAAGTACCAGTGTCTATGGTTGCACTGGCTGAATAGTGTGTAGAGGGGGTCCAGTTCAATTGGGCAATGTTCCTCGGTGAGGAATTTTTGACAAACTGCAAGGAGGCCCAAGAGCAGGGTAAGACCTTCCACTACGCATGGTTTCTCTTCTCTATCTTTTTGATAGCAAGTGAACTACCAAAATATAGCTAGTTCTTGGATATCGACTAGGACATACATGAGGCCGCGAAGTACGCTTCGCTCTGGGCCACTAAAGATGTAAAGTGGATTCAAGCCACCAAGGTTTTTTGGGTGCTGATGGAGGCTAGCATTTAGATGTGGATCAATAGAAGACCATGGTTGTCTCCCACAGTGTATTCCACTCTGCAGAGCTTTGCAGAGTTTAAAGTGGACATGCACAACATTTATGTTTGGGTGTGCAAGGATCTTGCAAAGGCATGGATGAAGCTCCCATTCATTTCTACTGATGACGCCATCTTCATGGCGTTGAAAACATGCCCTCCAGAGTGGTGTGCCCTGGACTTGGTAGGAATAGAAATGGTTGCAACTCAGTAAAGGAAGAAGGAAACCAAGCTACGCATCACACAGCTAGCTGAAAAGAGGTGCTAGGAAAAAGCAGCAGCAGAGGGAGCTACACAGTAGAAGCTGGCCAATGAAGCAGCAGCAGCATAGACAACAGAAACAATAGCAGCACCAATAGAAGAGGCAGAGGAGGGACTTGACATGTCCACATGGTAGGGGGCTGAGGATATAGACCTGGCCGAAGAGTGCGTAGATCCAGCAACCACCTCGAAACAGTTGAAATGGTCACGCGTCCCTGAGAAACGGTACCTAGAAAGAAGGTTAAGGCATCAAAGATGTCCATCGACCCAGTCATGCTTACAGAAGGTGATATTTTTGACATCAGTGAAATGGTTCGAGATGTCACTGAGGATGTGCTCCAAGAGGTGCTAACAGAGCAGAGAACTATGTTGGTGGTGCTAAGTGTGCAACTACAGGGACTACAGGTGCAAACCCCACAAAGAGGAATGATGGCCCCATATGTCATAGTAGGTAAATTAGAGGCATCACAGATGTTGTGCGCCTGAATGACCAACACTTTTGTGTTCCCTGAGGGCACGTTAGTAGTAGCAAATGAAGTTGACCAAGATGTGGTGGGTAGGATTAAGGGACTAGTCTTAAACTTGGCTTCCCTTCCGCGAGAAACCTTGTACCATTTACAGGATGGGATCATAGCTGAGCTCCACGCTAGAGAAGGTCATGTGCTACATGTATTGAGCGAACAAAAGATCAGTGTGGAAAAAATTAGCTAGCAGCGCGATGAACTGGTTGTGCAGACTCAAGGATTGGAGAGGCAGTAGACAATGCATGTAGAAACGTCCCGGAATTGGCTGTCTTGGTAGATTTACCAGTAGCAGAGCGGATCCACCGATTGACGACTGGATTCCATGAGGCAACAGAGGAAGCAATGAGGACACAACTGGACCTCAGTCTTCATATTGTTAAACTACAATTAAAGACACAATCTTCTACACCCCCTTCAGTTTGGGAATAACACACTAGCACTATTCATAAAGGGCTAGAGGAATAGAACTGCACCAATATGTTGGAAGAATCCTTCGTGGTCCTCACTTTGTTACAGGAGGACCCCAACATATAGTGCCTGGAAACAGAGGCATGGGAGCTTCAAGTTTAGTATGACAGTGTGCTTGGAATAGCGCAGATATTTTTCCTGACCCAGCGGCTTGCGAAGCTATAGCAGGTGAAAGCATTGAAGGAACAGGTGGATTCCGCATGGTAGAAAGAGGCAGTCCTTAAAGCACGTGTCTAGCCATGGATTGATGAGACCTCACTCATCACTGTGGACATCGAAGGAAAGCTCACAAAGATGAAGGTGCTGCATGCCTTAAGATAGGCAGTTGCCCTTGATAGTGAGACTTCAGTCAAGAGAGTCGAGCAGATCTAGCAAACTGCAGATCAGTGCGCCGTAGACCTTAGGGAACCGAAGGAATGGTTGGAGGGGCTCTGTGCTAAGATCGTCACACTGGCAGAGTGACTTGGGACGAGTCATGATGATTGTGTTGGGGGCCTGTTGGGCATGGTGATACGAATCGGATCCATAAACGACTGTCATAGAACTGTGACTAAAACAGGTCAAACAAATCCTTGAAGAATCCAAAACATAAATCAAAAACACCCTAAACCAGTGGCCGCGGCAGCTGGCGTGGAACGACGAGGACCTCAGTCAAAGCACGTTGACTGAGGCCGATGGAGACTGCGCAGGAGGTCAAAATAGCCCCTGGGAGCCCTGGAATGGGAAAAGGAGCTGGCTTTCGCATCGCTGGGCAAACAGGGCTGAAATGGTAGGGATTAAGCACTCGGTCACATCAGGGAGCTAGAGGACCATAGGTGAAAGAAGGAAAAAGTGCCAATGTATGATGGTGGGACCGACGGCCTGGAAACCAGCGGTTTGATCGAGACGCCCTTGAACGGTAAGAGGTTTTGGAGAAAGTGGGGTGATCACAATCAGTGATCGATGCATGGAAGCGGAGGAGAGAGAAAAACCGCCGCGATCGTGCATTATCGGTCGAGCAAGTCAACTGTGCTCGACATGCGAATCACGTTGGATCTAGGGGAGCCTAGATCGGACGGCTGAGATTGCGCCCGATAGACAGAGCAGAATTGACAGGGGATAAAGCTGTGATTTAAGAGGATTTGGAATCCATTGACCACCATGGTGGAGAAAGAAATGAATCGACAAGCGGGTCGGCACAGTTCCAATGGAGACACGTGGCTACTTCCTGAGCATTATGTTGACGCTGAACAGTGAATTCCAAGCACACGGGCGATAGGCGAATCGACACAGGAAGAAGGGGAAACAAACAGGTCGAGGATCGAATGACTAAAACCATGAATGGAGGCAGTCAAATGGGGGAGATCAGAAGGGAGATTTAGATCGAAGAGTCCAACTGACCAAGAGAGACAGTGAACAGTGAACCGTGAGAGGAGGACTGAGCACAGAGAGCAGTAAAGCCAAGCAGCAGAGACAGAGGGCCGAGCTAACCATAGGCAGCATCGAGCACCAGAGAGCTTGAAGAATCAAACCTTCCCATAGAGGAATTTGTCCGGATTGAGCATCACAGTTGGCTCTTTCCATTGTAGACCGAGGGTCACATAGCAGGTAGGAAGAATAAGAGTCTGTGTACTCCAAGTGGCTTGGGGAATCCAAGAACCACCTTGCCAAGCAAAATCTGCTTCAGGAGAACTCATATTGAGTCTCTGTATTGTAATTTCTCTACTCAAAGACATAATAAAACAAGGCCACCACTAAAGCTGGACTGGAGACGTAGCCCTGGAGAATAGGGTGAACTCCTTATTAAAAATTGCTTGTGTCTTTGTGTCTATTTACTGCATTTATCTGTTGTCTTTCCATTCAAAATGTTTGTGTATTGAATCTGATCGATCCGTTGTTTCAATAACACAGAACACACACACCAGCACATGAGTCTGTAATACCTTCTATTAAATAAATCTTTACTAAGGTCACGCATAGGGTGATTATTAGATCAAGTGGTATCAGAGCTCTAGACTGTAAGGTTAGACAAGCTTGTGCTGGTTTAGCTGTGAATGATCACTAGATCAAAGCTCAAATTAGGAGAAGGAGAATTAGTGGAAACTAATCCCGAAATTGGGAGAGTCTATTCCTGAAAGACAATGTCAGAAGAAGGTTCTATAGGGCCAGACCCTCAATTCCTAGAAAGTTTCCTAGCTATAAAGTCCATGGTAGAAGAAATGTATAGGGAATTTAGAAAGCATAGGGGTGAGGATTCATCAGGCTCCAAGCAAGATAAAGAAGAAGATGAACCTCATTCCCATGACCATTCCAAAGGGAAGGGAAAAGAAGAAAGCTTCCCTACACCTCCTAGTAGCCCTATGCATAATAAGAAAGCATCTTTGATTAAGTTAGATGTTAAATTTCATTTGCCTATATATGATGGAGAGTTGAATGCTGAGAAGTTGGACAACTAGATAAGACAAATTGATGTGTATTGCAGGGTGCAGAACATAGACTCAGACAAGAGTAAGATTCAGCTAGCAAGCCTGCACCTAGGAGGCACTGCCTTGGTTTGGTGGGAAGGCATAACCCAAGCTAATGTGAAGAAACATGGTAAGACCATCTCTGTCTGGAGTGACTTTGTTTCTGCCATCAAAAAGCAGTTCTATCCATTGGCCTACTTGCAACAAGCCATGATGAGTTGGCAAACTCTTCAGCAGTTCAAAGGGCAAAGTGTACAAGGGTATACTCAAGAGTTTCGAAAGAGACCATTGATGTTAGGTATTTCATTAGACTCCCTAGAAACTCTTTTGAAGTACATTGGGGGTCTACACAGCTACATGAGGCACACTATCCTCATGTTTAATCCCACTAGTATAGATGAGGTATCGGTACAAGCTACTCATCTAGAAGCAAGAGGGGAGAATGGAAATCCAGAAGTTGGGGGACCATCCCAACCCACTGTAAGCAAAAGCAAGGAGAAAAGAAAGCAGAAATGGAAAGCAAGGAAGGCCAACACTGCACAAAAAGGCAAAGCTTCATGCACTCACTGTAAAAAGGAGGGGCATGATGATGAGCATTGTTGGATTCTGCATCCAGAGATAGACCTAAGAAGTCCGAGGGCAAGAAGAAGACGACTACTGCAGTGATTCAAAGAGATTTAGGGTCAGACTCGGGAGATGAAACAATCATAGCAGCCACAGGTATAAAAGGTAAGAATTCTGAAGCATCTACTAGTAATTCTGCTCAAACTATTATTGATGAAGAATATGCGAGAAAAAGGAATGAGCTTTTCCATATTCGAGTTGTTTCCAAATATCAAAAGATTGATACTTTGTTCGATAGCAGCTCACAAGTAAATCTGATTTTTGAAGCAATTGTAAAGAAATTGGGATTAGAAACTACACCTCATACGAAGCCATACCCATTAGGATGGTTGAATGATAAAGCATAACTACAAGTGACTAGAGAGTGCAAACTCAAGTTTTCTTTTCGGTCAGCATTTGTAGATGAGGTTGAGTTAGATGTAATTCCTTTGGATATATATGGAATTGTTTTAGGAAGTCATTACTTGTATGATAGAAAGGCTATTTTCTATAGAGCTAAGAACAAGTATCTACTTGTTAAAGATGGAATTGAATACTTTGTAAGAGCTCATAAGCTCAAGAATAATTATACTTTCATAAACTCAGGACAGATGAAAAGAATGATAAATTCATGCAAACAGTTCTTACTAATGGTTGTAAAAGAAAAGAAAAATGATAAAGCTGATGTATTTGAGGGCTATAATTCTGATCAACAAGCTGATATAGAAAATATTGTTTCAAAGTATGATGTCTTGTTTCGAGAACCTCAAGGTCTGCCACCCAAAAAGGAAATAGTACATGATATTATTTTACAACAAGATGTTCCTTTGCCTAAGATTGGGATGTACAGGTTATTTGCTTTAGAGAATGCTGAAATCAAGAAGTAGGTGCAGGAGTTGCTTGAGAAAGGGTTCATCAGGCCTAGTACATCATCATGTGGGTCACCAATCATTTTGGTGAGAAAGAAAGATGGCTCGTGGAGAATGTGCATTGATTACCAAGCACTAAATAAAATAACGATCAAAAATCATTATCCCCTTCCTCGCATAGATGATCTTCTAGATCAATTGAAGGAAGCTGTTTATTTAACCAAGTTGGACTTGCATAGTGGATACCATCAGGTCAGAGTTGCAGAGCAAGATGCATGGAAGACTGCTTTCAAAACAAAGCAGGGATTGTATGAATGGCTGGTTATGCCTTTTGGCTTGACCAATGCCCCTGCTACTTTCATGAGATTAATGAATGATGTACTAAGACCTTTTTTTCATGATTTTGTTATTGTGTATCTGGATGACATTCTGATTTTTAGTAAAACGTGGGAAGAACATTTAAAGCATGTTAAGCAGACATTAGATGTTTTGAAAAGAGAAAAAAATTATTTTAAACTCTCAAAATGTGAATTTGGCAAAACCTCTCTAAATTATTTGGGTCATATAGTAGGGGGAGGTGAACTGAAAATAGATCCCTCTAAAGTCTCCTACAGAAGTGAGAAGCTTATTAGGAGCAACACAGTATTGGAGGAAGTTCATTTCAAACGTTTACTCAATTGCAGCTCCCTTACATGCTTTGACAGGATTGAACAAGGTGTTTTAGTGGGGAGGCAAACAGCAGAAGGCCTTCGACACCTTGAAAGACAAAATTAGTACAACACATGTACTAGCACTGCCAGATCTATAAAGACCATTTGAGATATAAACTGATGCCAGTGACTATGCCATGGGAGCAGTGTTTAAAAAGCACGGTAAACCAATATGTTATCATTCTGAGACTTTTAATCCTATAGTAGTTAACTATCCTACCTATGAATAAGATTTGTATGCATTAGTTCAGAGTGTGAAAAAGTGGAAACATTATTTAATGGGCAAAGAAACAGTAATACATATTGATCATCAGCCACTTCAATATCTACACTCCCAAACTAATTTGCAACAATCAAGACATTACAGATGGATGGGTTTTCTACAACAGTTTCATTTAATCATCAGATATAAAAAGGGCATACAGAACAAGGTTGCAGACATGTTATCTAGACCCATTATAAATGCATCTACCATCCTTAAGCATAACTCTGTACTACATGAAAGCTACATAGAACAGTATGCTCAGGACTTGGACTTTAAAGATGTATATGCAACTTTGAGTCAACACAAGAGAGTAGAAGAATTGGACTATCATGTGAAGGAACGACTCTTATATCATTGTGGGAAACTCTGCATTCCACAAACTGAGAGAGTAAAGATAATTAGGGAAGTGTTACACTAAAAAATGTCACCTTGACTACTTACAGTTAGTATGGCTCAAATCAACAAGTCATGCTACCCTCTTAGGCAAGTCTCATGCCTCTGTTATCCATCTCAAACTCAAAGAAGAGAGAAAGTCTTGTAAAAATCATGTTTATCTCTGGGGTCGCAGGTTCTCTCTAGCCTTACCTGCGGGGACGCTGACCATGTTCACAAAATCCGCGTCCATAGACGCTCTGTATGTTAAGGGACAGGTGCGTCCCTCTGTAAAAGGCAAAATGCGCGAGTTTTATCTTGAAAAAGTTACTTGTGGTTACTTCTAGAACATTCTAGAGGTCGGTTTGATGAAATGGATGCGCCTCCAGTTGGTTCATGTATCTCTATTAAGGGGGAACTTATCCCATCAATAAGGGAGCTATCCCACCCATAGAGGGGGATGATCCCATTGATAGTGGACCTGAATAACCTCTTTACAGCACTATAAATGAAGGCATTGAGCCAGAAGGAGAGGAGGTTGGAGCTATACATTTTCTTTGGGTAAATGCTGCAGGATTTAGGTCTTCCATTAGAGCCTTTGTGAGGAGAGATTGTCTTCACTTGATTCTACTTGGGAGAGGGTGAGCTTTGTCAAAGTAGAGGAAAACCCTTGATGGACCCTGGGAGGAACTTGCACAACACCAAGGCCAGGTTGTAAGAGTTTCTTTGTTTCGTTATTAATACAAACTGGTTTATTTTTCTCAATAGCTTGTGTTAATGAGTTATTTCATGTGTTCCTTGGTCTGCATGTTGAATATATGTTTTATTATATGAAATGCAAGTGCTTGGTAATTGTTTGATTGTTTGTGGTTGCAGGAATTGACTTGAAGGAGGAGCTCATCCGGATCGTCAAGAACGGACTTCAACAACAGCGTTTTGGAATAAGGTAAGCCTAAACACTTGTAGTTTTCATGTTGTAAAAGGTGTATTTAGAGAAAGATCACTCCATTTTGTCTTGTTTGTCATTAGAATGTCTTAGACTTCTAGGAAGGTCAGTCGTGTCCGCACCCTTGACAGATTCCGTGTGACAAATTGGCGACTCCGCTGGGGAATCCATTAATGAGAGAGTCTTTTCCTTTATATGAACTTTGCTTTGAGAAAATCATTTTTATTTTCTGGTTTTTGACTGTGAGAATTAGTATTTGGGTGGCTTAGCTGTAGCTTTAGTTGGCTTTAGTTTTTCTTCTTTTTTCCAGAAAGACGCAGTCTCTGTGTGCTGCACAGTGCGTCCTTGGACGCGCTGTTGTCGACTGCACAGTGCGGGGCCGCACCTGTGACAACGGCTGGCCTGCGTCTTCCTGTAAAAGTTAAGAAAATTCCATTTTTGCCTTAAATTACTTTTAGATTTTGTTTTTTCTTAGTGTTTTCTGCCCAGATCCTTTAGTACCCTGTCAAGAATTCTCACCTGAACTCGTTTTGTGAGCTTTGAGTGTTTTAGTGGTTTTCAACGAAGTTTAGACCTAGGGTTTGATTTTTGGAAAGGCTTTGTAGTGACTTTGAGCTTAGAAAGTTGTCCAGCCTTAGATATCTCTGGTTAGTCAACCTTCTTAGAAGTTGAGCCTGCCGTAAAGTCTCCTTGTTTGAGCAACTTGTCATTTGAGTTGTTTTGGGTCAAATTTCGAATTGCTTGTTTTTAAAGTATTGATTTCCATTTTCAAAAAGGACAAAAAGATTAGAATTTTGTTTTGACTAGTTTTTGGTTCTGCAATAAGCTAGTCCTTGATTTGATTGTGATCAAGTAAAACACCTTAGAAATAATCATTGTTAGTTTTGGCCTCGTTAAGATTGCTTAGAGTAAATTTGCCTTTAGTTTGCTTATGAGTGCATTTTCATAGATTTTAAGAGTTTTTAAGATTGATTTTTGGTTATATTAGATTTATTTGCTTTATTAAAAGAAAAATACAAAAACATCTTCTTAAAAAGTCTTGTTTCAAGTAGCTTTTTGTTTTCAAAAGAAGAAAAGAGTTTTTTTCGTGCATGTAAAGAGAAGTTATGTTTTTATGCTTGGAAAAGAAAAACGAATTGTTTCTTTGATTGTCTTCAATTAAGAAGTTGCTTTTATAAAGATTGCATTCTCTCAACTTTTTAGTTAAGCAATTCATCGAAAAAGTAAAGTAGTGGATAAATCATTTTAGGTGCATTTTGTAGTGGTTTCGAGTCGAGTCAACACACCACTAGTTTCACTTCCATCACCTTTTGACTTAAGAAACAACCTTAAAAGTAACGCTTAAATTAAAATCAATCTAGTAATCTTTATTTTTCTAGGGCTCTGAAGCACCAACATAGCTTAGGCTAGGGTCTTGGAGTAGGTGAGTACTTAACTCTCCAAGACTACAAAACCAAACAGATAGTCTATCTTGAGTAGAACAAATCCAATTGTTTCAGTTACATTCTGGGAAAGCTCCTCTTAAAGGAGAAACACGAGCTCGTGTCCGAACCAGTGAGGGGATCATTCCTCCCTCGTTGGGAACGACGCCAGGCAGTACGTATTACAAACGGTAAACCTCGGATTAACCATTGTCGAGGAGCCAGGGGTCACTTATCGGTAAACCTTGGATTGTTGTCAAGGAGCCGGTAAGGGGATTGGAGCTTGCTACTCTGCCCTTGCGTGCTGTCGGAGTTTAGACTGTTCCCCCAGGTGTAATTGTTGTGATTGGTAACCTTAGTGGCCATAATATCTAGGATTCTACCCAAGGTGACGGTGGAGGGAAGGTCCCACTGTACCTGGAGCAGACGTCGGTTATACTCACTTGGATTTTCTGGGGGGTTCGCTTCACTTCGAGACGGTTAAAGTGGAGGAACTTGGTCCAGTCTATTCATTAAGCAGGTTGCCGGGGTAACTGTTCCACCCACTATTTCTGTACTGAATCCTGCGAGGTTGGGCCTAATCACCAACTAGCGCTTTTGGTCCGGAAGACTACTGTTTGTGTGTGGTTTGACGCTCTAGATTATTTAGGCGTGTGCTTCAAATTTGATTGGTTCTTTAGAAGACTTTAGGTGGTTTGATTTGAAATTTTTTACTTTGATTTCGTGTGTTGTAGTTAAAATCTTTAATTGTGGCGGAATTACCGAGACAGTCCCGTAGACTTCGGGGCAAGTCTCCTGAGATTGTTACCGGGATAGATTTGTTAAGAAAACTCCGTAAATCGCGGGGTGAATCTCCTGAAGACATTCCGGGTCATTTAGAAGGGTTAAAGGTCCTTGTAACTCCTCCTAGTGGCAGTAGAGTAGGTTCACCTGAAGAAGGAGAATCTTCTTTGGTAGTCCATCCAGATTACCAAAGATTAGAAACAGGTTACAATCCCGAAGCTGTTACAGTTTCCGAGCTTGCTGGTAGTTTTTCATCTGCCAGTGAAACAGGCGAAGAACCTGAAATTTCAGAACCTGTTACTCCAACTCCTAGTGTTCCTGATTCACCAAGAATAGAAAGAATTATCACCGAAAATCTTCCTGTTGGATTAATTGCTATAGAAGAACTTGTTCCAGAGGAAGAAATAGGCGTTTCTGATTCTGAAGATCTAATTACCCTTGATCTAAGGGAGCGTGAATCCATCTTTTACAGTCCTCCTAGAAGTGAATCTTGGTACCTTGCATTAACCAATTTTTTAGACAACTCAGTAGGTTTTTCTACACCTCGTACTCCGGTTCCACCTAGAGGAATTCATTCTCCTGTAAATATGTCTGGTCAGTCATCTGTGTTTTCACAAAGTCCTGAATCATTTTTACATGGCGGTCCTTCTGTTCCTACTGGGTATCAATCACTTTCTGGTACCTTTGCGGGAGCATCTCCTCAACCTGTTGATCATGGGTTATTAGTTGGAAACAGTGGTAATGTACCATTGAGTATAGGTGAAGTTTATATGATGTCAGGTTCAACTCCCATTAACCAACCTCAAGGTGGCCAATTACCGCCTGGGGGGCAACCTTCGTTAATGCCTGGGGGGCAACCTCAAGGTACTTCATTTGTGACTGGGGGGCAACCTCAAGGGTATCAACCCCAAGGGTATCAACCCCAGCCTCAATATGTACCCCAAAGTCAACCTCAGTATCAGTATCAACCTCAAGGATGGCAACCTCAAGGATGGCAACCCCAAGGGTATCAACCCCAAGGGTATCAACCTCAAGGATACCAACCTCAAGGTCAAGGTCAACCCCAGTATTCGTATTTACCTCAAGGTTATCAACCTACGGGTCAATACCCTGGTCAAGGTTATCAACCACCTCAAGGGCAATCATATGGGACTACACCTTACAGTTATCAACCCTATCCTCAATACGGCTATGGATCTCAGTATCCTCAACCTGTTACGAGTCAATACCCTGGAATGTTAACATGGGATCCGTCACAGGGTCAACAGATGTCGCAACCAAGTATACAGTCGGTACCTCAAGCAGGACAACCTGCAGTTCCTGGTCCACCCCAGCAACCGCAACCTGTCCAGTCAAGTGTTCAGACCCCTGTAACTTCTGTAGTTACTCAGCCGCCAATTGCACCGAGTACTCCACCTCACACGGCTGCAGCAACTACCGCTTCATCTACCATGCTTACATCTGGAGTATCGGCAGCTCCGGTTTCTACTGTCCCTGTAACCGCTCCTCAGACATCTGTACCGTTGTCTGGACCCACGGTTCAAACCACAGTCCAGATGCCTGCAGGTCAACCTGGTACAAGTACGGTTGTTACTACTCAACCTCAATTTGTTCAACCTCCGTACCAGGGACAGTATCAACCTGGGCAAGCTGCCCAACAACCGGTTTACCAGTATCAACCGTATCCTGGGTACAATTATCAACCACCTCAACAACCCCAGTACGGTCCGGTTAATCCTGGTTTTCCAGGAGGATATAATATCCCCAATGCGAATCCTGTTCCTAGTTATCCTGGATATCCTCCTCCTGGGGCTGGTATTGTGACTCAGAGTTTCAGAGATCCTAACCGGCAGTTACCATTTATTGCGACTTTAGATTTACCCGACTTGACGCGCCTAACGAACGATCCAATTCAATATCTTCCGTTCTGGCCGCCAATGCCAAATAAGTTGCCCAGCGATATACCCAAGTTCGAAGGTAAGTCTGGAGAGGATCCGTCTAATCACGTGATGACTTACCACCTCTGGTGTGCATCAAATTCCATCTCAGATGATTCTATCCGCTTACGTCTTTTCCAGCGTACACTCATTGGTCTCGCAGCCAAGTGGTACATTGAGTTGCCACGGGCTTCTTTTTACAACTTTAGCCAGTTAGCTACTTCATTCTTAACTCATTTTCAGTTACCAGTCAGATACGATAATGGTACGGAATTATTAACTTCGCTAAAACAATCGACATCCACGTACATTTCTGATCACATCCATGAGTGGAGACGTCGAAGGAGATTAGTGAAAGTTTTTATCCCGGACCAAATTTTAGCTGAATGGTTTGTAAAATCATTATTACCAAGAATTACTGAAGATGTAGCTAAGGCCGGCGTAGTTACTGAGGAGCAAGTCATTGCTCAGGCACAATACCTTGACTTAGTTTACACTCAGTCGGGTACGTTACACGAGAAAATTCCGGATCTTCCAAAGTCAAACCAAATCGCTGCTGCTCCTTCGGGATCTCATGCCGCTGATGGTATGATCGGTATCGTGACTACGAAGAGTAAGAAGAAGTCTTCCAAGACCTCCAATACTCCAATTATCACTTTGCCTGATTCTCCGACAGGAGAGTCTTCTCCTCCTGAACTTACCGCCGACATTCACGCTGTAGAGTCATCTACGGCCAAATCCAAAAACGGTGGAAAGAAGAAAGGAAAGAAGAAGGCTAAAGCAGACAAGGCTCCAAAGGAGAAAACGGAAAAGTCGGAAACCAATGACGAAAAGCGCAAACCTCGTTATCCTTGTCTCATTTGTGAAGAAGATCATTTTACGAGAGACTGCCCTCATCGGGCCGAGGTAGTGAAAATAGTTAAAGGTTCTCCGACTCCTGCTGTGTTAAAGAATCCATTCCCGAGCAGGAAAATAAGATGATAGGTTCTTCTTCGAATGCCAGTGAAGAACCCATTTTGATGATGTCTCATGTCAGGATTGCGACTCGATCGCAAGATTATGGTAGTAAGGCTCCTGTTGATGGTAAAGAAGCAGAATCTTCTCACTCTAACCCATCAACCTCAGCTCCTGGTTCCGATCCACTACAGATCGAAAAACCTAACCCAGACTTAGTGATTAAGCCGCCCGCCAAGGGTGTACTTCGAAGGTCTGCTTTCAATCCACATGCGAGAGCAGCCCAGAATTACAACATTGTTGAAGACTTAGCTGTTTCACCTTCAGCAATGTCGGCACTCGAAGTGCTGCAATCATGTCCAGCGCAACGAAAATTGCTTTTGTCGGCTATTGGAGCTGTCGATGTTCAGGACCCGAACCTAATGATCTTTGATCTAGAAAGTAGTACACCGCGTCTCCCCCATCAAATGGCTTTCCAAATTCCAGTGATAGTCAAAAACAGGCCTATTCATCGGACTGTGATTGATGAGGGAGCTTCTACGTGTATTATGTCGATTCAATGTTGGAGATCGCTTGGTTCTCCTTCGTTGAACCAATCCCCCACCATCCTTAAGGCCTTTGATGGCCGTGGGTTCCGTCCGTTTGGTATTCTACAAGAATTGCCTATAGGGGTCGAAGGTAAAACCGTTAGTCTGGATGTGGAAGTGGTTGATGCCCCTCTAGACTACAACCTTCTTTTGGGTCGAAGTTGGTCATATGCTATGACAGCGGTCGTTTCATCGGTCTTCAGAGTCATTAAGTTTCCACATAACGGTAAGATCGTGACTATTGATCAGCTGACATACTTTTCATCCGACCCAACCTCTTTAGAAACTATCCAGCATGTTGGTAAAACGACAATCCCTTATAGGGACATTGGTGTAGGTTTAGTTAAGGATTCCGGTTTACTGGGAACTTTTCCTCTCCCTCCACTCAATGCAGACCCTTCGTTCGCAACAATTCATATGATCACGTCAGAAAACATTATTTATGATGATCCTTGGTATGTTCCCTCTGACTCTGAGCTAGACTCACTCGGTGATGTTATGCCGTTGAGTCCGTATGAGATTGCTTATGAAGCTCTTATGTCTTTTACCGACTTTCATTCAACCGACCAAATGAATGTGGTCAGTGAAGAGTCACTTTTCACCTCACCCTTAGAACGGATAACGTTTCCCGAAGAAGTGTCATCTGACGAACAACTTCGCGAAATCCTAAGTGTAGATGATCTACCATGGGAAGATCTCCATCACAGATCTTCGTTTTTACCTAAGGATGATGCTTTGAAAATGATTTTTCATCTATCTTTACCGCTGAATATGTCAAAGACGCTCAGGATCCAACGAAACATTCTGATTCAGAGCTGAATTTAGGGAATATTTCTCGTACTATTCCCATTGATATTTCAGTGAAGCCCGGAATCAAGGAGAACATTCATATAGGTGCCGCATGTACTGACGAAGAAATTGAAACTTACAAGGCCCTATTCCAAGAATTCCGCGACGTGTTTGCCTGGTCCTACGAAGAAATGCCAGGAATCGATCCTGCCATTGTTGTTCATGAAATCAAAACCTACCCGGATGCTAAACCCATTCGGCAACGGTTGCGTCAGATTCACCCTCGAAAAGCAGCTGCAATCAAAGCCGAAGTCGAAAAGCTGTTGAAAGCAGGTTTCATTTATCCGATCCCGTTAACGGATTGGGTATCGAATATTGTTCCCGTCAATAAAAAACAAGGAACAATAAGAATCTGTATCGATTATAGGGATATCAATCGAGCTTGTCCAAAAGACAACTATCCTACGCCTTATATCGATCAAATTATTGATGATTGTGCCGGAAGTGAGATGTTTTCCTTCATGGATGGTTTCTCAGGGTATAATCAAATCAATATTCTACCTGCCGATCAACCAAAAACGGCATTCATTTGTCCATGGGGGACATTTGCTTATTGCAAATTACCTTTTGGCCTTAAGAATGCCGGTGCTACTTTTCAACGGGCCATGTCTTATGCATTTCATGACATCAAGCACATTGTGCAACCCTATCTCGATGATTTGCCTGCTCATTCTTTACACCGAGCTGATCACCTTGTCCATTTACGAGCAATCTTTATGAGGTGTAGGCATTATCGAATTCGGTTGAATCCCCACAAGTGTGTTTTCTGTATAGAAACAGGTCGATTGCTGGGATTTGTTGTTTCCAAAACCGGCATTCGCGTCGATCCCTCGAAAGTCGAGGCTATCATCCAATTGCCTCCTCCTTCGAGTTTGCGCCAACTCCAAAGTTTGCAAGGGAAAGCAAACTTTTTACGCCGATTCATCCCTAACTACGCCGAGGTCACTAAAGGTTTTACACGGTTGTTGAAACAGAACGTACAATTCTTTTGGGACGAGATTGCTCAACAATCTTTTGATGCACTGAAACACGCGTTGACCCATGCACCGTTATTGCATCCTCCCAACTACAACCAGGACTACTTCTTATACCTCGCAGCTTCGCATTCCACCATTGGAATGGTGTTAGTTCAAGAAGATGAATTCAAGGCAGAGCATGTGATATATTACCTTAGCAGAACCTTAAATCCAACTGAGTTAAAATATTCGCATGTGGAGAAATTGGCCCTGGCAGCCGTTCAAGCTGTCCAGCGTTTTCGTCACTACATTCTTCTCCGCAAAACTACTGTTATTTCGGATTGCAACCCTATGATTTATATCTTGACAAAACAACTGCTAGGGGGCAAGTACTCTAAATGGATCGTCATCCTGCAAGAGTTCGACTTGGAGTTTGAGAAGTCCAAGTCTAAGAAATCTTTAGTCTTCGCGGAATTGATGTGTGATTTCCCGAGTGCTGACACAGAGACTGTGGCAGAGGAGTCCATTGCGGACGAATCTTTGTTTCTTATTAGCACTGTAGATCCGTGGTATGGGGATATAATCATCTATCTCCAAACCCAAACCTTTCGGCCTGAAGCTTCCAAGGAAAACCGTCGAAAAATTCGGTTTCAATCCCAGCAATACAGAATTATTGGAGATACACTTTATCGCCTGGGGGCAGACTTAGTTTTTCGACGTTGTTTAACTCACGATGAGGCTGAGAGAGTTTTGAATGATTGTCACTCTGGAGCATGTGGCGGTCATATGTCTGGGTATGCCACAGCTCAGAAGGTGTTGCGCGCTGGCTATTTCTGGCCGTCTATGTTTAAAGATTGTATCCTTGCCGTCAGAAAATGCCACAACTGTCAAGTGTTTGATCGCAAGATGCGCGCTCCACCTGCTCCTCTCCACCCTATAATTGCCGCTGGTCCATTCGCCAAATGGGGCATTGACTTTATTACTTGTAACCCTCACTCGGCCGGGGGGCATGCGTATATCATCCTTGCGGTTGATTATTTTACTAAGTGGGCCGAGGCGATGCCTACATTCGACGCAAGCGGCAAGACAGCTGCACTTTTCGTATTCAATCATATCATAACTAGGTTTGGTGTCCCACAAGCAATCATTACGGACCATGGAAGCCATTTTCGAAATGTCATGATGACTGAACTTACAAGCCAGCTTGGTTTGCGCCACGATAGCTCTACACCTTATTATCCGCAAGCCAACGGTTTGGTTGAGTCAATCAACAAAGTTCTAGTCGTCATGATTCGACGGATCATTGGTATCCATCGAACGAATTGGCATAACATGTTATTTTCGGCGCTATGGGCATATCGAACTTCAGTGAAAAATTCAACAGGTTTCACCCCTTTTCAGCTAGTTTATGGCTTAGAAGCTGTGTTACCTATTGAGTGCGAAATCCCATCACTTCAAATGGCTGTCGAATTACTTCCAGCTACTTCCGAAGAGGAGAAACGGTTGTTATACTTAGCTAAATTAGATGAGACTCGACGTGACGCTACTTTAGCTATCGAGACTCACGCGAAACGAATGAAAGCTCAGTACGATAAAAATGTAACCCCTCGAAGTTTTTCGGAAGGAGACCTAGTACTATTATATGATCAAGCTAACGATAAGCTAGGTGCTGGAAAATTCGTTCCCATGTGGCATGGGCCCTACATTGTAAAGCGAAAGCTAGCAAAAGGGGCTTATGAGTTAGTTGATTTTGATGGGGACTCTTTGGGCAAACCCAGAAATGGACTTTACCTAAAGAGGTATTATGCTTAAAATGATGGATGGAGAAATTTTTAGATAGGTTAGATTTCCTTTCTAGCTAGCAAGTGTGTTAGTTTAGTCAGTGTGCTTAGCTTAGCAAGTGTGGTTTTTCGTCATTATTTTGGCTCATCTTGGTTTTACTCTTGATATTGTAGATGTCGACGCCTCTCCAAACATACATTGGATTTGCTGATGGTGCTTGTCGTAGTACACGGAATATCTCTTCCGCAGCTTGGGTTATCTATTCGCCCTCTGACGAGTTAGTTTCTATGCATGGGGTAAGCCTCGGTCAAACAACGAATAACATTGCAGAATACAGTGCAGTGGTTGAATTATTATCCGAATCTATTTCATTTGGAATTCGACGTTTGATAGTGAGGTTAGATTCTGAACTTGTTGTATTACAGCTTAATAGAGTTTATGCCATTAGAAATCCTGTGTTATTAAGGTTGTTTTTGAGAGTGCGTCTCTTGGAACGTGAATTTGATTACATTGAATATCAACATATTCCAAGGTCTTTGAATACATTAGCAGATGCAATTGCTTCTCAAGTGTTGGACAGACATTTATAATAATCATGCAAGTAAATTTAAAGACATTTCATCATACATGTTAAACAAGATAAGCCGGTAATAGTGATATATAGATATAGATAGAAGTGTGTCCAAAAATATATACATCGTCTTCGATCATAGGTTTAACACACCTTATGATCGGCAAAATGATAGTGCAAAAAGTCAAAAATGTCACATGTGACTACAAAAGTGACTAGTCAATCACTGGTGGTGCTCTCTGTACGACACCACTGCGCGGGCTATCTTGCGCAGAAATCTCCTAAACGGTCCAGGGACTGCGACCACGAAGCGCTGAAGCCTCATTGGAATGTCATCCATAGTAGTCTCAGGTATATCTGCCGTGAGACGCTCTAGATCATGCTCCAAATCGGCTAGTACTTCTGCTGTCGCATCCTGTAAGGCCGGTGCCGGTGCAGCTGGATGTCGTCTGTCGTAAGGCCGGAGATTGGCTGGACGCTGTGGTCCAACATCTGCATTTTTAAAATTTTACTGTTACTTTGAGACGATATATATGAAAAATAAAAAATACATAATTAGAAAACTTGTGAAAATGAAAGTACCTCTGTCATCCCATTGTTCTCCCTGTGGAAGAACCATGTCCGGATCACCTCTGAAATCCATTCCGGCATATGGAAAGTCTTGTATCACAAAAAGCTGGCCCTCTAGCCAGTCGAAGTAACTGTCTGAGAATCGAACCACTGCAGCACCCTCGTCAGGATGCCGGGCCATCACCGCAACCCATCGAACAAGCTTTGGCTCCCGAGGACCCAAGTCATCAACAGTGAGTTGCTGAGGGATCAGCATAGGAACTCTCTCCAAGGCAAAGCTCACGACTAGAGGCCCATATCCAAAAGTCTTTAGTCGTCCGTTCTTTGCCTTGGTTAGTTGGCTCTTCATATGAGCCGACACAGCTTCGCACCAGTTGAAGATGGTGCCTTGGTAACAGTCAACTGCCATCCGCATTTGGGATCCGGAAGCAATGTGCAAGGCGGCCGCGCCACAAATCCTAGTGACCGTAAATGCAATAACTCTAAGTTCCGCCAGAGCGATGTGCTTTATCTCCACGCCTTTTTTATGGCGAGTCCCTGGTCTGCACCACTCCTCGCGGAGATCATCAAGGGATTGGCCACCCGGCCTGGTCCCCGCAAGGTTGAGTTGCTCACCTCTGTTTGGCAAGCCAGTGAGAAAGTATACATCCGAGGGCTCTATCTCGAGCTGGTGCCCTCCAATGTAAAAGCATTGATCTTGAACGTTCCATCGCTCAACCAGCCATTCCAAAAATCTTACCTGGCCCCTCATGCCCGGTATGGTCCAATATTTGTACAATCCACATGTTCTTAAGGCATCCAGAGAGGGTTGGTGGTTAATCGCAGCTTCATCGTCTTCTACGTGCTCTCTCTCTCTCCAGTCTAACATGTTTTGGGCCCTGCACATCAAAAGAGTCAATTAGAAATTAATTTGAGAAAATTTGGTGGTTTTTTGAGAGAGTTAGGGTTTTGAAATGCGCCCTTTGCGGAAGACGCACCCCGGCTTTTTAGCACAGGGCGTCCGGACGCAGCTCGCCTGAAGGCGGACTGCGTCCCCAGACCTTTTTCCCGTGTGAGAAAAAGTCGGGGGACGCGGTCACCCGAAGGGCACCTGCGTCCGCCGAGGGGCGCATTTTGAACCCAAAACCCCCCCAAAAAATGAAACAGAGACCAAAAACAAAAAACTAAACGGATAAAAATGAAGAGTGGGATGTGTAAAATACCTCGGTGAAGCGGCGTTCGATTCCGACGGTCAGATTTTCCGCAGCAACCACGGGAAGTTTCTTGTCAAAAGCTCCTTTTTCAACCTCAACAGTGAAACGGTAAAAATGACATGGTAAAAGGTCTTTTTATAGGTTTTTTGGATGAATTAGTTCATTTTTTACCATGAAAAGATGTTTTCAAATGTATTTTTGCCTATTTTAAACAGGTATGAGTAATGTGTCGCTTTTGTGCAGGACGAAGGGATTTCAAGGGAAATTGTAATTTTTCACAAACAAAATTTCAGAGTCATCTTTTAAGCCCTTTTCTGACTCCTAAAACATGAAAAGATCGCCGAGTGTTTCTTTTTCACTCGTTAAAACGGAATTAAAAGACGGTCCCCTTTTAGC
The DNA here is from genome assembly GCA_031772625.1 of Pinus tabuliformis. Lineage (NCBI taxonomy): Eukaryota > Viridiplantae > Streptophyta > Pinopsida > Pinales > Pinaceae > Pinus > Pinus tabuliformis. The sequence continues at coordinate 313,184,634 of CM062805.1, read as the reverse complement.
TCTTTTCTGACCGCAAAATCAGGAAAAGATTGCCGGGTTTTTGTCGTTTCAAACTCGATAAGGAAATAAAACGACGTGTCTTTGATCGCTTTTTACTTTTCAGGTCAACGACACTATTATGAAAGTACTCCTTGGTCGCAAGATCAAGCGGTTCCCCCAGGTATTATTTTATACTTTTTCGGGCTTGAGGGACACAAATATACGAAAAAGTTCAACGTGGAGTTTCCTTAAGTTTTTCAGACTCTCTAAAATTGAAAAACGCCGAGTTTCTCCTATACTGGGCTCGTTAAACTTTTACAGTAAAGGACCTGTTCAATTACAAACAGGAACGAACCACTCCTTCCTAGGGTTCGCATTTAAACTAGGTTGGACTCGTCCGAAGGATGAGCTTATAATCAAGCATATGTTATCCTCCTCAAGCTTGTTAAAAATAAAGAGGTACTTGCCAGAAATGGTGGGGGAAAAAAGAGAAGAATGAACCTATTTGTCACCTTTTGCCTCAGAAGAAACTTTATTACCGCTCTTGAACACGACACTTTTCATTCACCTGGGTTGGGAAATCTTTTACCTCACAGTTGACTAAATCACTTTGAAAATCTTTAACCGGGTTCAGGGATCAACTTTGAGTTATTCGTCACCAAACCATCTGTTGTGTCGTTATGTGTTCAAGAGGTCTGCAAGCAAAACTTTCATCTGCAAAATACTTGTCATCCATTGACCATCCCTGAGTCAGTCCTTACAGCAACATTTCTTCAACTTGAACAATGATTTCGTGTTGCGGGCTTGCCTGCAACGGGTCGCTTTCTATCGACATCGACACATTATCTAGAAAGATGACTTAGGAATCGACAGTACCTTGAAGTCTGCATGCATCAATGGCAGGTTTCTCGCCTTTGACGTCAGTTTACATCATTGACTTTCGATCAGAGGATTCCGTGAAGTGTTCGACATCAAAACATCTATTCACATTTCACGGGTTGTGCTTGGTACTTTGAGAACCATTGACATTACTGGTGGTTTCTCTCACGCTTGTTAACAGTTTACATCATTGACTGGTAATCAAGTGGTTTCTACCATGTTCGACATCGAATCATTTAATCACATGGCTAGAATCGTACCAATTCGGGAAGTAGAAGTGAAGACCCTGGATCTAGTTTCTACCATCCAGGCTGCGAGGAGTTTTGTATTCATTGTCTATGTAGACTTATCATAAACAGATGGCTGCGTCCATACTGTGTCTACAAAAGTCTATAAAAATGATGTACTGCAAGATCATTCCTGTATCAGAATAGTTAGTCCATTAGTTAAAGTTTTGAATCTGAGTATGGGAATGCCTACCTCAGTGATGATATAATCTTATCCATGTATTTTGTGTTGAAAATTGCAGGTTCCAACCAGGCCATCCACAAGGCAATCCTTGAAATGATAAAGCGCTTCACCCTTCCTAGAATTACAAAACCCTATTCTATTCCAGGCTTCGCACTTTAGGGGGCAATCTGTTACACTAAAAAATGTCACCTTGACTACTTACAGTTAGTATGGCTCAAATCAACAAGTCATGCTACCCTCTTAGGCAAGTCTCATGCCTCTGTTATCCATCTCAAACTCAAAGAAGAGAGAAAGTCTTGTAAAAATCATGTTTATCTCTGGGGTCGCAGGTTCTCTCTAGCCTTACCTGCGGGGACGCTGACCATGTTCACAAAATCCGCGTCCATAGACGCTCTGTATGTTAAGGGACAGGTGCGTCCCTCTGTAAAAGGCAAAATGCGCGAGTTTTATCTTGAAAAAGTTACTTGTGGTTACTTCTAGAACATTCTAGAGGTCGGTTTGATGAAATGGATGCGCCTCCAGTTGGTTCATGTATCTCTATTAAGGGGGAACTTATCCCATCAATAAGGGAGCTATCCCACCCATAGAGGGGGATGATCCCATTGATAGTGGACCTGAATAACCTCTTTACAGCACTATAAATGAAGGCATTGAGCCAGAAGGAGAGGAGGTTGGAGCTATACATTTTCTTTGGGTAAATGCTGCAGGATTTAGGTCTTCCATTAGAGCCCTTGTGAGGAGAGATTGTCTTCACTTGATTCTACTTGGGAGAGGGTGAGCTTTGTCAAAGTAGAGGAAATCCCTTGATGGACCCTGGGAGGAACTTGCACAACACCAAGGCCAGGTTGTAAGAGTTTCTTTGTTTCGTTATTAATACAAACTGGTTTATTTTTCTCAATAGCTTGTGTTAATGAGTTATTTCATGTGTTCCTTGGTCTGCATGTTGAATATATGTTTTATTATATGAAATGCAAGTGCTTGGTAATTGTTTGATTGTTTGTGGTTGCAGGAATTGACTTGAAGGAGGAGCTCATCCGGATCGTCAAGAACGGACTTCAACAACAGCGTTTTGGAATAAGGTAAGCCTAAACACTTGTAGTTTTCATGTTGTAAAAGGTGTATTTAGAGAAAGATCACTCCATTTTGTCTTGTTTGTCATTAGAATGTCTTAGACTTCTAGGAAGGTCAGTCGTGTCCGCACCAGAACAAGGGCATACAGAACAAGGTTGCAGACATGTTATCTAGACCCATTATAAATGCATCTACCATCCTTAAGCATAACTCTGTACTACATGAAAGCTACATAGAACAGTATGCTCAGGACTTGGACTTTAAAGATGTATATGCAACTTTGAGTCAACACAAGAGAGTAGAAGAATTGGACTATCATGTGAAGGAACGACTCTTATATCATTGTGGGAAACTCTTCATTCCACAAACTGAGAGAGTAAAGATAATTAGGGAAGCACACACTTCTCTGATATCAGGTCACTTTGGGATAAGTAAAACAGTTGCACAGCTGCAAAGGTTCTGTTATTGGCCAAGAATGAGTGAGACAGTGTCTAGATATGTAAAGGGGTGTGCTATGTGTGCTAAAAGCAAGCCCAGTAATAGAAAACTAGGCTTGTACACTCCATTGTCAGTTCCTTCTCAACCTTGGGAGAGCATTTCCATGGATTTTGTTGGAGGACTGCCCAAATCTAGGAAAGGTCATGATTATCTATATGTTATTGTGGATAGTTTCAGCAAAATGTGTATTTTGATACCCTGTAGCAAATAGATTACAGTTGAACAAACTGTAAAATTATTCTTTGAACATGTATGGGTTCATTTTGGATTACCCACTTCTATTATATCTGATCGAGACACCCGATTTATGGGGAAGTTTTGGTCCAGTCTGTGGGAACTAATTGACACCAAATTAAAGAAAAGTACAGCTTTTCATCCACAAATAGATGGCTAGATAGAAGTAGTAAACAGGACAGTGATCCAATTACTGAGAGGATATTGCAACAAACATCCTAAGCTTTGGGATGAGCACTTGCGCTATGTGCAACATGCTTACAATAGAGCCGAACACTCTTCTACACAGAGATCTCCTTTTGAGACCTGCTTTGGTTTTATACCAAGGTCTCCCTTGGATTTTGATTTCGGTAAAGATACCATGGTTGATGGACACAGTGATGTGGGCAAAACAACTAGGTTCATTAAAAAGATCCAGGAGATCCACCAGGCAGTACAGGAACAGCAGGAAAAGAGCCAGGCCAAGTACAAGGCTAGGCATGATAAGCATTGGATGGAGAATAGGTTTCAAGTTGGAGACCAAGTCTAGTTGTATATCAACAAGGACAGGATGCAAGGTGAAGGTAAGAAGCTAAAACCTATCAGGTATGGACCCTTCAGGATACTTGAGAAGATTGGTGAAAATGCTTTTCGCCTTGATCTGCCAGCTTACATGCACATCTACTCAGTCGTGAACGTAGATTGCTTGAGATTGTTTGAACCTTCAATGATTGAGGACCCTGAAGAGCAGAGTCAATTGCCTTATGTCGATGATCTACTACCGGAATATATTAATGTGCTGCAGGAAGATACAGTGCTAGACAGAAAGGTAAGGAGGACGTGTAGTGGACAGGTGGAATACCTCATAATTGGGCTTAAATATTCAAAGCTGAGCAATGCAAAGTGGATTGAGATTGGACAAGTGAGACAACAATTTCCTCACTTAGTCGATGCTTAAAAGAAAACCAACTTTTGGTTGTCCAAAAGCTTTTTAGTTGGGAGGCCGTGATCCGAATCGGATCCATAAACGACTGTCATAGAACCGTGACTAAAACAGGTCGAACAAATCCTTGAAGAATCCAAAACAGTAATCGAAAACACCTTGAACCGGTGGCCATGGCAGCCGTCATGGAACGACGAGGACCTCGGTGAAAGCGCGCTAACCGAGGCCCATGGAGACTGCGCAGGAGGTCAAAATAGCCCCTGGGTGCGCCAGAATGGGAAAAGGAGCTAGTTTTCACATCGCTGGGCAAACATGGCCAAAATGGTAGGGCTTAAGCACTCGGTCACATCGGGGAGCCAGAGGACCGTGGGCAAAATAAGGAAAAAGTGCCAATGTATGATGGTGGGACCCACGACCTAGAAACCGATAGTTTGATCGGGACGCCCTTGAACGGTAAGAGGTTTTGGAGAAAGTGGGGCGATCACAATCAATGATCGATGCATGGTAGCGGAGGAGACAGAAGAACCGCCGCGATCGCGTGTTATCGGTCGAGCAAGTCAACCATGCTCGACGTGCGAATGAGGTTGGATCTGGAGGAGCCTAGATCAGACAGCTAAGATTGCGCCTGATAGACAGAGTAGAATTGACAGGGGATAAAGTTGCGGTTTAAGAGGATTTGGAATCCGTTGACCACCACAGTGGAGAAAGCAATGAATCGGCAAGAGGGTTGGCACAGTTCCGATGGAGAAACGTGGCTACTTCCTGAGCCTTATGCTGACACTGAACAGGGAATTCCAAGCACACATGCGATAGGCGAATCGACGCAGGAAGAAGGGGAAACGAACAGGTCGGGGATCGAATGACTAAAACCATGAATGGAGGCAGTCAAATGGGGGAGATCAGAAGGGAGATTCAGATCGCAGAGTCCAAGTGACCAAGAGAGACAATGAATAGTGAACCCTGAGAGGAGGACTGAGCACAGAGAGCAGTAAAGCTAAGCAGAGGAGACAGAGGGTCGAGTTGACCACAAGCAACATCAAGCACCAAACAGCTTGAAGAATCAAGCCTTCCCATAGAGGAATCTGTCCGGATTGAGCATCACAGTTGGCTCTTTCCACTGTAGACTAAGGGTCACAGAGCGAGTAGGAAGAATAAGAGTCTATGTACTCCAAGTGGCTTGGGGAATCCAAGAACCACCCTGCCAAGCAAAATCTGCTTCAGGAGAACTCATATTAAGTCCCTGTATTGTAATTTCTCTACTCAAAGACATAATAAAATAAGGCCACCACTGAAGCTGGACTGGAGACGTAGCCCTGGAGAATAGGGTGAACTCCTTATTAAAAATTACTTGTGTCTTTGTGTATGTTTACTGCATTTCTCTGTTGTCTTTCCATTCAAAATGTCTGTGTATTGGCAATCTGATCGATCCATTGTTTCAATAACATAGAACACACACACCAGCTCATGGGTCTGTAATACCTTCTGTTAAATAAATCTTTACTGAGGTCACACATAGGGTGATTATCAGATCACATGGAATCCCCCCACAACAGGTTTTTGGGCTCAAAGCCTGAGTTTTGGTCAAAGATAGTGTAGAACTCCGTGAATTGCGGGCGCGGAGCCTGAAGTGCACAATTGAGTCATAGGGTTGTACGCCCTAAGAATTGTACTGTAAATTAGTGTAAAGTCGGCCTATCCATGGTTCGCGGACCATGGGATTGTATAAATAGAATGAGGCTCTAAGTCATAAAGTTAGTCGATGATAGGAAAAGTAGCAAAGGAATGGTTCGAGCTTAAAGGAGAAGTCTAAGTGTCTTGGGTTGTAGTAGTAGGAAGAGGCTCTGCAGCTGAGTGTGCAGAGGCCTAGTAGAGTCTGCAGCTAAGTGCGCGGACCCCTGTAGCTGAGTGCACAGGGCGGACTCGAGTCTGTAATTGGGACATAAAGCTAATAAAGAGAAGTTGATTCCTAATTCTGTGTAATTGTTGTGCTTATATTCTTTATGTTTATGTTCATTTATGTACCTTGCACACTGATATAAATGTTGGATATGATGTAATAACCATAAATATTGCACACATAAGCTAAGTAATTGGTGAATAAGCAAGGAGCTTGGGTATTATACGGGCCGTGCCCCGAGCAGGGCTGTGCGGAAACCACACTGTAGGTTGTGAAGGGATCACAAGTGTGCGCAGCGATAGGTCAGACTGCGGACCTCTAGAAGCCCATCAAACATCCCAAGGGTGTGGAAACCTGGTTCTAGCACCCTCCCATACTACTTCAGGTGAGACCTTAGTCCGTGCTATGCAGACTGTTGCCAAAAGGGCCAGTAGTACCAGGATTTGCTTGGCTAATTCACCTCTGAACCTGGGTCACACCCCACTAAGCCAACACTATTCATGATTTGATAACTAGAAAAAACTCTACAATCTTATAGTACTTACAGCGAGCTTGTGAATTAGACAAAATTTGGGAAATCTAAGAAAATTGAGTGGAAGTAAGAAATGGTATAAATAGCAGTCATCCACCAAAAACATTGTAAACTCTCCACCACCGTGGAACCCATACTAAAGCTAGAATTCAACATCTCCTACTCTTAGATATAAATAGAGAAGAGAAATGGGAGGGGAATTCAATAGACAAGAACCAACAGATACATCAAGTATTCACCTTCATCCCCTTATGGTAGATATCTTTATGAGGCATCGTTGATTAGGATTTTTTGAGTTTCTCAAGGGGTAAGATGATGATATAGCCTCTGAATTTTCCATGGCATAAACGCTCAAGAAAGAACAAGTTCTAACACTGTGTTGAGAGAGTTTTCCATTACAATCAATCCTTATGTGATCAGTAGAGTAACCACACTTCCTCTAGGGATACAATGGAGAAAAGAGGACAAGGATAGCACCACTTTCGCTAAGAAAAACTTCTTCCTAGATGATTAACAACCAATTGAAGACAAAAATGGGGTCAGAAGGGAGATCCTTCCTTATCCTCGGGATGTGGTGAAATTCCACATCATTAAGTAAATTTATTGTGAAGGAAGACTAAGTGTAGTGTATGGATACCAATTTAGACTCCTCCATGAGTTGAGATTTAGCGATAGAGTACCCATAAACCAAAGGCTTAGTGTGCCTTATTTCCTTTTACAGTCCATTATAGAAATGAGTGAGAAGGTGAAAGAAGGGAAGTGCCATTAGTTAGCACACCACTGTCTCATCAAGCTAATAGTGGAAGATGCCTTAAGACAATTGAAAATCCATGTTCTCTGGTCCACATTTAGGCACATGGACAAAGAATCCTTCCTTGAAGCTCAAGCCCTTGAACATGGTGGGACCCATACCTCTAGTGTTGAAAAGGAAGAAGAGTAAGAGGAAGGATATGAAGAAGAAGTAGAAGTAAAAGAGGAAGCAGAGATAAAGAAAACAGAGGAAGAAGAAAAGGAAGAAGAAGAATGTTAGAAAATTATATATTACGAAGCAATGGAACACATAAAATATTGCAGAAATATAAACACAGAAAACACATAAAACAAGAGAGACACAGATATATGTGGTTCACCTGGTTTGGGCTACATCCACGGAGAAACAACCAGTCCTTCTTTTATTATATTATCCAACAAATTAAAGATATACAACCTACAGGAGATCTGCTGTAACACCCTCTTCGCTCTCAATCTCCTCTCTCTTCCTCACTTAGAATCTAGATATACATAGATGCAATACAATTCCCTGATATATAGTGAGGGGTTGCCTTCTAGGGAAAAAAAAAACCTAAATTAAACATAACTTCTACCATCAAATCATCTGCCTAATGAATGGCCCAAATTGACTAGAAATTACTAGACTTTTACAAGGTAATTTTACATCTATTTTTAGCTTCGGGGGCGTTGCCCCTGAACCCCCGTCGGGGGACCGCTGGCCTCGTGTCCCTCCAACTAAGGGGTATTTACCCCGTCACGTGGAGGGGTGTACAGTCTTCCTTGGGTATACATCTGGCTGAAACCTTTGAATACGGAAGATAATTGGGCTCCACACTTAACAAAGAAGCAAAAGAAGAATAAGAAAAATAAGAAGAGGAGGAGTAGAAGGCAAAGACTAGCACTCAGAGAAATACTATAAATGGGGAGATATCTCCAATATTGTCTCCTAGACCCACTGAAAAGGAGGTGGTTTCTACCTCGGTTTCCTTGAGAACACCCCTCAAAACCAAAAGGAAAAGGAAGAGGTAAACTCTCATCTATTTTAGAACAATAAGAAGCACCAAGATCAATTAGGGGAAGCCACAAAAACCTACAAAAACTCCCATCATAATTGAAGAATATCCAAATAAGCAAGAGGAGCTAGGTTCCTTGCGAATCAAGGTTGAGAAAGGAACATCACTGCAGGAAACCCCAAAGGCTAACATCACCTATGTCAGGAAGCCTTTCACCAGGTCAACATCATCTAACAAAATCGAGGCACCTGTGACCCTAAAGGGCATGCTACAGGATCCCCAAATAGTGCAACATGACACATTATCAGTGCTACAAGAAAGACAAAAACAACTACATGAAGGACAACAGGGGCAGAAAAAAGCAAAGGAAGCAACCCCACAGGTACCGGAGGGGACAACTTCTCTAAAGACATTTGAGGGAGATTTTCCAGAGTTGTAGGAGCCTAGCCAACAACCAAATCAAAGCTCCTACTACAATTTCATTGAGGGAGGTAGAGTAATACCACAAAAATTTGCAATCCCTCTCTTATTTGAGCTTGAAAAATAAAGGGCAAGGACACATCACTGGATGCAAATTGCTAAGTCAAAGAAAGTAGAAGATGTGGACCATATGGAAGAAAAACTCCTAGAGATGGGCAGGGAGTGGAGTGAATTGAGAGACAAAGAATACACCAGAAGAAAGCAATTGTAGGAAGAAAACACATGGATCAGGTAGAATTTGCAAGAAAAGGAGAGCCAATTGACCACCATGGCAGGTGTTGGGATGGGGTCCCCTAGGGCAGAATGAAATTAATTAGTCACTTTTTGTATACACTTTTGTAAAAGATGTAAAGTCTCCACGATTTGTGGAAGTGGAGTGCGTAGATGAATAAGAGTCAAAGGGGCTTAGCCCCTTGTTTTAAGTAAAGTTTTGAGTCAGTTTTGAGATTCACCCATGGTCCACGAACCATGGCATTGTATGGAAAATTCTATAAATAGTGAGTCTTAGCAAGAGAAAGAAGTAACTTAGATAGAGAATTGGGTTCATTGAAGGGTATTGAGCAAGAGCTAAGGCAGGAAGGCTCTACTTCATGTCCTTAGGTAGAGAAAGGAATGCTCTGCCGCTAAGTTCACGAAGGCCTAGGTAGAGACCACCACTGAGTGCGCGGACCCCTACAGCTATGTGCGTAGGGAAGTTTGAGTTTGTAATCAGTGAATTGAAGATCAATAAATAGTTTTCCAAAGAATTACTGAGTATTTATGTTATCTTTGTTAATGTTATATTGATCCAAAATGGATCCAAAAGCCCTCTAAGTCTTCAAAATCTTTCAAAAGATCAAAAGTATCGCATGAGGATAAACTCTTAAAAAAGTGGATAACACTATAGGGAGGCAAAAACATGCAGAAATCAGTGAAATTAGGGTTATCGGTAGTTTAAAGCAACTTTGAATCGGAGCTGTTGGACCTGCCCGATCAATGGTCCAGATGCGATTGGCAAATCACAATCAGTGATGGCAAGCGGAAGCAACTGGGGGCTATCACATGATAGTTGCAATTGCAATCAGATCGGATCAATGAGGACCCTTGATCAAGCGTGAAAATTGACGGCCCATGTTAACGTGTAATATCGCAATCGACAAATACGAAGGAGCGATTACAATCAACCCGGGACATGTGCAATATGCGATTGCGATTGATCACATTGCAATATTGCATCAGAACATTACAATGGAGTGTGGCCGATAGCTGGACCCGATAAATATTATAAATGATGTTTGATAAGATTTGAGATCCAAAAAACAAGGTTTTCCTTTGTAAATCTAATTTTCATTGAATAAACAAAAACTAAAGAAAATGTGCCGATAAGATATTACAGACTCGAAAGGGTTTATTACCACTGTTGAATACTATTTCAAGTTTGATATGAGTGGGATTTTAGCGTTTATTGTATTTTTTAATACAAAGGAAATAGGCAGGATTTCGCGTAGGCCATGGGCGGTAAATAGTTTGGGTCAGACTCTGCTCGATCCCATAAAATGGCTACCACATCTCCAGCCTGAGGAGAGATAAAACCACCCTCATTGGGCGGTTAACCCCCATATGAAAGGGCCGCCAGAAACAAACCAAATATGTTGTATCTGGATCTCCCATATCAATGGTGGAGATGCGATGTTGGTATACAAGCAGACTCGATAGGAGTTATAAGGTGGATTCATAATATTTGAAGTCCGATGAACAGTGTTCGGTAGACCTTTTCCATGTTTTGCAGCATTTCCCTGTGTAAATAGAAAACGACCAATTTTGGGATTTCAAAGGCCCAATGACCAATTCTGTTACAGAACAGGTGGCCACCAACCCCAAAAGCATTTAGCAATGATTGCTAACGTTCAAAAATTGATCTGAGTGGACGAAGATCGAGAAGCTAGAGTGCCCGAGATGGTGAAGTGAACAGACAACAAAGATTGAATTTAAAAGCCATAGACAAAGAGAAAATAGTGAAAGAAGTGCTGAGACAGAGCAATAGAGATAGAGAGTCAGTGAGGAGAGTCTGTGTACTCAGAAGAGACTTGGGGGATCCAAGTAAAGCCTTATCGTTTTGTATCTTTTGTGTGAGGCTCAATTTGAGCTCGTGGTTATAAAACTCTGTTTTTGAAGACAGAGAGGTCACCACTAAATGCTGGACCAAGTGACGTAGCCTAAGAGTGTTGGGTGAACTCCTTACTAAACTTGTTGTGTTTATGTGTGTTGTCTATTATGTTTCTTTTATTGCTTCATTGTCTATGTATTTTGCAATCTTATCGATCCATTGCACAAAATAACATGGGCATATCTATGCACATGAGTCTGTAATACCTAAATAATTGTCTAAGATCATATATCAGATTAAGTGGTATCAGAGCTTTAGGTTTTCTAAGGTTAGACAAGCTTGTGCTGGATTTCTGAATGCTAACTAGGTCAAAACTCAAATTAGGATAAGGAGAACTAGTTGAGACTAACCTAGAAATAGAAAGAGTCTATCCTAGGAGGAAAATGGCAAAAGAAATTCCCTTGGAATCAGACTCTCAGTTCATGGACAGTTTCATGACCATGAGAGCCATGGTAGAAGATATGTATCGAGAATTTAAAAAAGGTCGAAGTGAAGATACTTCAATTTCCATACAAGACAAAGAAATAGAAGAACCTCATCTAGATGGCCATTCAGAAGGGAAAGGGAAAGGGAAAGAGCCTCCTCTATCAAAACCTCCTTCTAGCCCTTTGATTAAATTAGATGTAAAATTTGATTTGCCAATATATGACGGAGAATTAAATGCAGAAAAGCTAGATAACTGGATTAGACAGATTGATGTATATTGCAGGGTGCAGAACATTGATTCGAAAAGGAGAAAGATTCAGCTGGCCAGCCTTCGCCTTGGAGGAACTACCCTAGTGTGGTGGGAAGATAGGACACAAGTTGATTTGAAGAAGCACAGTAAAATTATTTCTACCTAGAGTGAATTTGTTTCTGCCATTAAAAAAAATCTATCCACTAGATTATATGCAGCAAGAAATGATGAGTTGGAAAACTCTTCCCCAGCTAAAAGGGCAAATTGTACAGAGCTATATCTAGGAATTTAGAAAAAGAGCTTTAATTCTAGGCATTTCTCTAGACTCACCTAAAAAGTTGTTGAAGTATATAGGTGGTCTACACAGCTATTTGAGGCACACCATTCTCATGTTTAACCTTACTAACATAGATGAGGTATCTTTTTAATCTACACATCTGGAGGCTAGAGGCAATAATGTGAACCCAGAGATTGGGGGATCATCAAAGCCCACTGCAAGTAAGAACAAGGAAAAGAGGAAGAAGAAATGGAAAGAGAGGAAGACAAACACTATACAGAAAGACAAACCTTCATGCACTCACTGGAAGAAGGTTGGACATAATGATGAACATTGATGGTATTTTCATCTAGAGCTGAAACCCAAGAAGTTCGGTTGCAAGAAGAAGAAGACTGCTGCTGCTATTCAGAAAGATTTGGGTCAGACTCAAGTAATGAAACAACAGTCATAGTTGCAAGTATAAAAGGTAAAAATTCCAAAGCATCTACGAGTAATTCTGCACAATCTATTGATAATGAAGAAAATGAGAGGAAAAGACATGAACTTTCTCATATTAGAGTTATCTCCAAGCATCAAAAGATTGATACTTTATTTGATAGTGGTTCACAAGTAAACTTCATTTCTGAAGCAATTGTAAACAAGTTGGGACTACTAACCACACCTCATAATAAGCCATATCCATTAGGTTGGGTATGTGATAAAGCAAAGCTACAAGTGACAAGACAATGCAAACTTAGGTGTGCTTTTGGGTCAACTTTTGTAGATGAGGTTGAGTTAGATATAGTTCCCCTGGATATATGTGGTATTGTTTTAGGAAGTCCTTACTTGTATGATAGAAAAGCCAATTTCTATAGAAGTGAAAATAAGTATCAACTCACAAAGGATGGAATATAATATATTGTAAGAGCTCATTAGCTCAAAAATAACTACACTCTCATTAAATCAAGGTAGATGAAAAGAATTGTAAATTCATGCAAGAAATTTTTACTTATGGTCGTAAAGGAAAAGACCCCTGATAAAACCAATGTATTTGAAGGTTGTGATTCTAAACAAAAAGTTGATTTAGAAAAATTTGTTTCCGAATATGATATCCTTTTTCAAGAACCTAAGGGTCTACCACCCAAAAGGGAAATTGTACATGATATTCATTTGTAGCAAGATGCTCCATTGCCTAACATCAGAATGTACAGGCTATCCGCTTTAGGGAATGCAGATATCGAGAAGTAGGTATAGGAGCTGCTTGATAAAGGGTTCATAATGCCAAGCACATCACCATGTAGATATCCAATCGCATTGGTGAGAAAGAAAGATGGTTCGTGGAGGATGTGCATTGATTACAGAGCACTGAATAAAATAACGATCAAGAATCGTTATCCTCTTCCTCACATAGATGATCTATTAGATTAGCTGAAAGAAATTGTTTAATTTTCCAAGTTGGACTTGCATAGTGGCTACCATCAGGTCAGAGTTGCAGAACAAGATGCATGGAAGATTGCTTTCAAAACAAAGCAAGGGCTGTATGAGTGGCTAGTTATGCCTTTTGGCTTAACTAATGCTCCTACCAATTTCATGAGAGTAATGAATGATGTACTCAGGCCTTTTATTGATGATTTTGTAATTTACATTTAGATGACATTCTTGTTTTCAGTAAAACATGGGAAGAACATTTGAAGCATGTAAAGTAGACTCTAGATGTTTTGAAAAAAGAAATTCTCTATGTTAAATTATCAAAATGTGAATTTGGAAAAACATTTTTGAATTATTTTGGTCATATTGTAGGGGGTGGTGAATTGAAGATAGATCCCTCTAAGGTTGAAGTCATTGTGAACTGGCCTAAACCCAAATCTGCTATAGAAGTTAGAAGCTTCCTAGGAGCAACACAATATTGGAGAAAGTTTATTGCTAACTTTTCCTTGATTGTAGGTCCCTTACATGCTTTGACAGGAATGAACAAGGTGTTTCAGTGGGGAAGCAAATAGAAGAAAGCATTCAACGCCTTGAAAGAAAAGATTAGTACAACACCATTACTAGCATTGCAAGATCTTCAAAGACCATTCGAGATTGAAACAGATGCCAATGATTATGCCATGGGAGGAGTGTTGATGCAACATGGTAAACCCATATTTTATCACTTTGAGACATTTAATTTTGCAGTAGTTAATTATCCCACATATGATAAAGAATTGTGTGCATTAGTGTAGAGTGTGAAAAAGTGGAGGGCAAAGAAACAGTTATACATACTAATCATTAACCACTTCAATATTTACACTCACAAACTAAATTGCAGAAATCAAGACACTATAGGTGGAAGGGTTTTCTACAACAGTTTCATCTTGTCATTAGATGTAAGAAAGGCCTACACAATAAGGTTGCAGATATGTTATCTAGACCAATTATCAATGAATCTACCATACTTAAGAATAATTCAGTATTGCATGAAAGCTACATTGAACAATATGCTCAAGATGTAGATTTTAAGGATGTATATGCAACTTTAAGTCATGGAAAACAAGTAGAAGAATTGGATTATCATGTTAAGGACCAACTCTTGTATCATTTGGGAAAGTTATGCATTCCTAAAACTGAAAGAGTTAACGTAATCCAAGAAGCACATACTTCTCTAATATGAGGTCATTTTGGCGTGAGTAAAACAATTGCACAGTTGCAAAGATTTTGTTATTGGCCAAGAATGCATGAAACTGTTTCTAGATATATTAAAGGGTGTACCATGTGTGCTAAAAGCAAGCCCAACAATAGAAAACTAGGCTTGTACACTCCACTTCCAGTTCCTTCTCATCCTTGGGAAAGTGTTTCCATGGACTTTGTTGGGATATTGCCAAAATCCAGAAAAGGTCATGACTATTTATGTGTTATTGTGGAAAAGTTCAGCAAAATGTGTATTTTAATGCCTTGTAACAAGAAGATTACAAGTAAACAAACAACAAATTTGTTCTTTCAACATGTATGGGTTCATTTTGGGTTACCCACTTGTATTGTCTCTGATCGAGATTCTCGATTTGTTGGGAAGTTTTATTCAAGTCTATGGGAGTTAATGGACACCAGATTGAAGAAGAGCACAACATTTCATCCACAAACAGAGGTGGTCAACAGGACAATGATCCAATTTCTCAGAGGCTATTGCAGCGAGCATCATAAGCTTTGGGATGAACATTTGTGTTATGTGCAACATGCTTACAACTGTGCTAAGCACTCTTCTACACAAAGATATCCTTTTGAGACATGTTTTGATTTTATACCAAGGTCTCTCTTGGATTTTGTCTTTAGTAAAGACACAGCAGTTGATGGACATAGTGATGTGGACAAAGCAACCATGTTCATTGAACAGATCCAAGAAATTCACTAGGTAGTGCAGGAACAGCGAGAATGGAGCCAAGCCAAGTACAAGGCAAGGCATGATAAGCATCGAATTGAGCATAACTTCAAAGTTGGTGATCAAGTTTGGTTGTACATTAGCAAAGACAAAATGCAAGGTGAAGGTAAGAAGCTAAAGCCAATAAGGTATGGGATTTTCAAGATACTTGAGAAAATTGGTCAGAATGCTTTTCACCTCGATTTTATAGCCTACATGCACATTTATTCAATAGTTAATGCAAAGAGCTTGAGACTATTTGAACCTTCATTGATTGAAGATCCCGAAGAGAAAAGTTAGTTGCCTTCTATTGATGATCTATTTCCTGAATATCTCAATGAGTTGCAGGAAGATACAGTTCTAGAAAGGTGATGAGCCCCAAAAATGGATAATTATATGGGCTCATTCAACCTCCTAATTCAACGTAATCCACCATTCTCATTAGTTTATTGCATGTTTTTTATTATATTTATGCTAATAGAGTGAATTGGGTTAGTCATTATGCCAACAAGTCTAATGTGTGCTTTATGCAGTCTTTTTGGTCAATTTGGAGACAAAATCAAAGGTTTAAATGAGCACTTGGCAGCCAAATTCGTGGAGAGGATTTTTAGGAAGGATTCCCCTTCATTTATGGGCCCTTACCTCAAATTCTCCACCATCAGCTTGGAGTTCAAGGGCCACCAAATCAATTATCACAAGGGCAGCCGAGCAAAGGCTAGTAAAGGTGTTGTTAACTACAAGTTTTGGTAGCCGAGTTCCTAAAGTTTAGGAGGGTTGTTGGGGTCCTCAATTTGTATAAATAAGAGGGCTTGGGGCCTCATTTTAGTTAGTCACTTTGTAGGTAGAAGTTATCTAGTTTGTAGTTCGATTTTAGTCATTCTTTTAGTCATCTTTTAGGCAATAGATTAGCTCTGCAATTCAACACATTTTCAAGCTTTTTCTTGTGGACAGTTTTTGATGTAACTATTATTTCTTGAGCAATAAAGATGAATCCAGCTTTGCACCAGCACTAATCTTTCTTAGGAAGCTGTAGCTCTTGGGGTTGGGCCCAACCCAAGTGCCCAGTACCTCCTTTGTTTACCTTTATGTGTTTTTGCTGCATTATTAGAATAAAATCTGTTATTTAGATTTAAATCTTGTTTTGTTATTTAGATTGCTTTTGATGATTAAAAAGGCTTTTCATGTTCAGATTTAGTTGATAGGTTATTAACAGGGAAGATCTCCAGAAAAAAACCATCAAGGACCTCTGATATCACCTCTCCCTCAATGGGATCATGAATTGGGACAAAGGTGACCTTGCTTCCAGCAAAAACACTATCATTGCCTCACCATGCAATCATTAGTGTTAGATTCTCATTTGTAGAAGTTGATACCAGTTGTGGTTAAGCATTCAGATTCATGATTGCTCAGTTTGCATAACTATTTCACGTGATTTCATTGCAAATAAACTTCTATTCATTTCCTTTTGCTATTACTTAGGCCAGATTAGAATAGAGTAGCTAGGTCATCGGTTTTTCCGAGTCATTGTTTGTTAAGTTAGAGAAGCAACTTGTAGATCACCCATACCACTTCTCTATCTGCCCATACTCCATCAATCCCATCTGATCCATCCCCTAACGTGGATTCTTACATCACATTTGCCACATTTTCTCACATAACCCTAATTTTTGTGCAACATTGCTTCACTCCTCCTTGAACAAATCCAACCATCTTCATCTCTCCTCAAATACATTCCCCAAGTCCTAGACCTCCTCATACCCCTATCTCACCTCCATACCCACTCCTTCATCTTTCTTTCTCCATCCATCCTCCAAAATCCCATCTCTGAACATCCTGTAGAAAATTACAGACATCCTGTAGAAATTCCAGAACATCTTGTAGAACCCCTGCAGACTTCCAGTAGAAGCTCACGAATGAGGTTTCTTGATAGCCGAACTCTATGAAACTCTTTGGAAGGGTGTTAGGGACCCCTTAGGCCCTCTCTGAACCTTCTCGGCCTCCTCTAAGCATTTCCTCCCACCAATCCACCTCTGCACAGTAAAAAACAGTCAAATCGCATGCATGGTAATTCTGGCAACTTATTCAAAAATACAAAAAGATGTTTTTTTTCAGATGTTACCATATAAGTAGCTTAGATACATGTATTTACCTTCCTAGAAGTCAATGGCATCTCTTTCGGTAGCTTGCATCCTCTTTCTGGCATCAGTAGGGCTAGCTAGTAAAATTAGGGTTTGCTAGGGTTTGCACTTCCTTTCAGCTTTCCAGTTTCTTTCTACAAGTAGATTAGCCTTTTTTGAGTTATCTTTCATCCATCGATTAAAAATATTCTTCTAAGAGCTCATAGAAGTTGGCTAAGCTCGTAGTGAACTTGTGCCAACTGATCAAGTGACAACCGTGGCAAGAGCTAGTACTTGTGCATACAGCACCGTCGCTTCCAAGTTTTTTACGAACTACCGGGTTGATAAAATTAAAGAAGAGAGTCCCAAGAGTTGCAACATTATTGCTGCAATACTGGGGCCCACCATCTTTTTGGCACCGTTGCCAGGGAAGCGTCAGAGTATTGGTGATTGCTGCTTTTCTTCTATTTTCTACTACAACCTTCTGCTAAGTAGTTTATTTCATTTCCATTCTGCAATTTCATTTCCGCAAAAGTAGAATAGACATTTACTGCTTTAATTTCATTTCTGCAAGCATAGATTAGCATTTCAAATTCCGCAATTTCAATTCTGCAATCATAGACTAGCATTTCATTCCTGCAATTTCATTTGAGCAAAATAGGTTAGTCCTTTCTTGCTTTCCTTTCAATTCCGCATTTTCATTTCAACAAGATAGTTAGTTACAGTTCAATCTATTTTAGTTTTGTAGGTACAAGCAGGAAAAATCAAAAATCAACCAAAAATATTTCCTTTCATGCCTTGTAGGAGTAGAGATAATTCTTAAAAATGATTGCACAACACCCCCACTACTTCACACAACCAACCTTCTCTCTTCTTCGATGGCTGTGATTAAAGAACCCTTAGGTGGACAACAAGACATATTTGAAGAACCTCAAGGGAAGAAGAAGAAGAAAACATTCCTCTGGAGAAAATGGCTACAAGCAGAAATGTTGGGAGTAGTACCTTATCCAAAAATGAATTTGCAAATCAGATGGAAGATTTCAAGAGTGAGATGAGGCAGTTTCTTGCCATGCAACTGGATACCTTGCAGATCCAAAGGAAGCAAAAGGAAGCCAAGAGGGCTTTGGACATCTTTTTTCCTAGATGCACTAGGAAGCATCCTAGGAACGAATGTCCAATGCACTCCCTAGAAGTGTGTTTCGTCTGTGAAGAATACCATCCTATGAATCAGTGCCCTTCCTTGCCTGGACTTAAAGCTGCATATCAGAGAGCCAAAGGAGCCACTGAATCACTCTATTATATGAACCAAAGGAGGCCACATGGACCCATACCCTACCAGCAGGGAATGCAAGGGACATCCCAGACCTATTACGACCCCTATCAAGCCACTTCCATGCCTTCTTGGGGTCCCCCTGCTCATCCTTCCTGGTCCACACCCCCTCCTTGGTCGTATCCTCCTCAATACCATGCTTCTCCAGTTGCTCATTCGTTTCACTCTTATGCTCAGCCACAGCCTCAGTGGAATGCACCTCATCAGGGGTGGAGGCCCTAGTACAACTCTCATCCCGCTCATTTGCCTCCACCACCTGCCCAACCACAACCCCATCCACATCCATCTCAAATATACATCCCCACTCAACTACCCATACCACCATTTCCAAACCCGCACATTGGAATAGCTCAACCCAATTTCAAAGTTGAGGCACAACATGTCCAAATGATTCCTCTTGAGCTCGATGATCTTCACCATAGCTCAAGAAGAGTATTGCAAAACAGAGATTATATTGACAACATTGAAGGATCAAAGGCAAAAGAAGATTCAAAAGAAAATATCAAAGAACCATGGGCTGCACTTTATGAAGAGAAGGCATCAAAATCAGAGATCGAGAGAGTCCGCTCATGGTTACCATCAAGTCTTCCATGTATTCAAGAGAAAGATCAACAAAAAGAGGAAGATGAGAAAGCCATGGTAGAAGGTGACATGAAACATGATCCAAATCAGAAAAAGGACCAAGGACATCAGAGCTATATTGAGATATGGTTTCGGACGGTCACTAAGTTGCAGTGGTACTCTCTTCCTCAGCTACGTTTGATCCCTTCAAAGTCAGATCATTTGGTCTTTGAAATCCGGATAGCTATCAAATCATGCATTTCAAGCCGCTACATCATTTTGTCTCTAATCTTGATGTGCACATGGCTCCATTGGAAGTATTCTTATACTTGAAAATGATTTTGTTTTTCAAGTAGGGTAGGGTAGAAAAAAAAAAAGAAGGAAAAAGATAAAAAAAATGAAAATAAGAGGAAAATAAAAATCTAAGGTGAAAACCTCCTCGGAGGCGTCTTAGATTGGCTCATTGATTGAAAACCTCCATGAGGTGGTCAATGGATTGGAAAAAAGAGAGAAAAGAGAATAAGATCTCTGGGTGAAAACCCCCCTTGGAGGTGCCCAGGGCAGACAATTAGGGTGAAAACCTCCATGAGGTGCCCTAGTTGTCTTCAAAAAAAAAAAAAGGAGGAAAAAAGAAGAAAAAGAAGAGAAAAAAATAAACCTAATTTCTATTGAGTAATTGCAGGTTGCAAAAATGACATTGCAGGTCAGGAGGATCGCTCAAGACAAAGACAGAGGAAGTTATGTGCCTTCTACAGGAAGTTCTGTGTCTTCTATCGAAAGCCTAGAAACAAGCCAAAATCAATCTCCAAAGAGGATCAGAAGGCTAGGAATATGTCCATGAGGCCTGTCAAGCATCCATGTTTCCATCCCTCACCCTTCTCCATCATTTTTTCCATCTCATTGTGCTTCTTTCCTAAAAACTATGTGTTCTACCGGAAGTTCCTGTAGAAATTATAGGATTTCTACAAGAAGCTAGAAATGGATTTCAAAATGGTAGTTTGGCAAACATGATAGCTTCCTCAAGGGTTCAGAAGTCCTCCTACAATCTTCAAACTCTTCCTCCATCATCTCCATGCCTGCATCACAGCCTAAGCTCATTTTTTCTTTATATGAAAAAACTTGCAGAATGCTTTGAAGCAAAAATACATAGAACATAATTTGTTTTTCCCTAGCTTGAAAACCGTGCATCCATTTGCAAAACTATTACAGGGGGAGTTGTATAGGGACGATGGCAACATGCCCGAGCAATTTCAGCCAATTCTGGTGCATGGTTTCGAAGAAATCAACCTCCATCACCTTCAACAATTTTTGCATTTTCTCCATATCCGTGCATCCGTTTCAAAACTTGTTTCATGGGGAGATGCACATGGGTGATAGTAGCCTACCAAAGAAGTTTCAGCTGATTCCGATGCACGGTTTCCGAGAAATTGATCTCTGTAATCTTCAATCATTTTCCATTTTTCTCGAAATCTTTGCATCCATTGATCGCAATTTTGATATGGGAGGTGCATAATGATGATTGGAACATGCTCAAAAAGTTTTAGATCGATCTGGTCTATCGTTCAGGAGCAATGGTGAAAACAAGTTTCTGTCCTGTGGAAATTCAACATCAGCAGCTTGAGGGTGCAGATCTGAATGTGGGAACAAATTCCTGCAACGTGGATCCGGTCGGAGGATACCTACACAAGAAAAATAGCCATGAATCAGGAACCAAGCCATCATGCAACCACAGAAACAAATGCATGCAGCAGCAAAAAGGATGCAGTAGCATGCCGACTTACAGGTATGCGTCTAAACCAGTTCCTCTATCTGCATCAATATGATTTGGAAAGTGCATAAATGAATGAAATGGTGGGATTAAGTCGGGAAGCTAGAAAAGTAACCTGACAGTGCCTGTTCCAGTCTCTAGCGCTCCGCTGGAAATCATGCAGCATGCGTGTATAGTTAACTCACGTAAAATTAAAAAAAAAAAACAGACAGTGGTGACCGTTTAAACCTCAGTGCAATTGATGGCAGTGATTACAGGTAGAAAACATACAGTTCATAAACAACATTGCCATCTGCATGTGGCCACATACACCTAGCCACTTCACTCCCTCACCACAAATCATGCCGCAATTAAAAATACTCGGCTGAAACACCACTTGTTGTTCATTGGCACTTGCAACGTCCTCAACTGAAGTATGCATCCTCCGCTTCCACAAAGTGATTAACCCGTCGTCCTCCACTGAGTTTTTCAGCCTGGTTCAAAATTCTCCAGCGTATCAGTCTCACTCAGAGGCGTGAGGGCATTCTACAAGAAACGAGGGGGGTCTTCTATAGGAAGTATGGTACAACCTTTTGGAACAGAGAAACCTGAGCTTTCCTTCATCAAATTTGGAGTTCCAAGAAAGGTAGGCTCGAAAACACTCTTCCATGCATGATATATTTTGAAAGGTGGTGAATTGAACTGTCTGGAGTAGGAGAATTAGAGACAAGTTTGCCTGTAAGTCAAAAATAGCAGTGTGATTGTGTGTTGCACGTAATTTCTCAGTTTTTCTGCATCAAAATTCCTCTCCATGTTTCTGGTCTAAAATTCTCTTATAAGGAAGGCATATGCAGCTGTGAGAGCCAGCCTATGTGTTATAGACATTTTTGTGCCTTACAGCATTGAGCATGAAATGTCCATAATCTAAGGGATCCAAAGTCCCTAAACATGTTGTTCCTACCCCTAGAGGAACAAGGCTAACAAACCACAGCAATTCACAGAAGTTCTCCACCAGAAACTGCTCAAAAACAAGTCAATTCAGGATCATTTCAGTCGCTACACTAGCTGTTTGCGCTGAATGTCAAAGCCAACACTGGCTACCTGCGCTGAATGTCAAAGGCAACACTGGCTACCTGCGCTGAGCGAGAGTGGACATGTGGCAAGTTCATTTCTCAAGGTGTCAGAACCCAGGAAGCTTCCAAAATGACACTTGCCTCAGGGAATTCGACTGGTGATGAGTAAGAGGTTCCAAATCTCCAAGTGGAAGCAAGAACCTCCAAGTGGAATCAAGAACTGATAGAGGGAGAGGACACTAGTCAGATCTCAAGCTGACTCATCCTCTCTCCAAACATCTATATATGGATCTCTCCTCCATGAGATCTTGAGGCTGGAATTTTTTTATTGCAAAGAATTGCTGTTGGTTTGAGACTGGAATCATTGGGCGCTTAATGCTTTGAAGGGGGTGAAGATAGGAATTCCATTTGCTGGGAAGGAGATGCTGGATTGGAGCCCTTGGGGTTGTATCTCTTCCTGAACCTTGTTATTCATCAATAAAGCTATCTTGGTTTCTCCTATATACTGATGTATTTTTGATGTATGATTGCATTAGTATGTTTAGTTTATTTCTAATCCTGAACTAGTTATGAATATGAATCCATGTCTTGTGTAGTGTTCTCTTCTTGTGATCTTGCAGAAACCTCTTGAAGCTGGGCAAGCGAGAAGGCAAGTAGCTGGGAACTCTCCAAGAGAAGAGAAGCTGGATCGAGGGACAAACGGAAGACACCGGTTAGTCCATCTATCTCTCTCTTCATTCTTAATTCATAAAGGAAGAATACTAGAATAACTGTCTCTGTTTGTTGCTAAGGCACTGTCACACCTTAGGTGAATAGGATCGTCCTGCATAGGCATTTTTCCCCACAACAAATTGGCGACTCCGCTGGGGAGATTTGTTTAGTCATTTTATTTGTGTCTCTATCATTGTTTGTTTCATAGACTCGACAGCAACAATCGAACTGCATCTGCTATTCCCAGATGCAAAGTAGACAGTTGCTGCTTTGATCCAATCACTGGACTTGTCTATGATCTGAACAATGGACTCACAAATGATTTGATGATCCTTTGTGATAGATCTTAGTACTCCCTTAAAGCATCCCTTTGATTGTACCTTGCTTGTTGCTTTTATTTGGCCTGAAACAGTAGATTAAATAGCAACCTGTGACCCAGAACCAGTGAGAAACGAGAGTTTCTCCTTCAGCGCAGACCCAGTGAAGGGATTCTGCATTTCAACGCAGGGCCCGTGAAGGCTACCTGCGCTGAATGTCAAAACCCCTGTGTTGAGGTTGCGCTGAACCAGTTTTCCCTTGTGCAGCTGGGGTTCTCTGCTCTGTTTTGCCTTGTTTTGATCTCTGATTTTTTGCAGCCTGTAACCAGCATAGGTACCAGTCTGATAACTCCTTTTCTCTGCTTAAATTCCGCCTCCTTTTGTACAAAAAGACTGTGAGTGTTTTTATGTGTTTGTGGCATCATTTACAGTTTTCCTTTGCATGAGTGAAATAGTCATCCTGTAGCCCTTGATTCAGATCTGTTGATTGTGATCTTAGGAGAGAGTTCATTGGCTGTTTACAGTTGATTATATATTTTCTCTTACTTATTGGTTTGAGTTTGTCTCTTTTAAGTGTCGAAACAAGTCTTCATTTCGAAAATCGTTAAGTGTTGTAATCTCTTCTACCCTCTCTGATTTCGAAAAAGTAAACTTATTTGTATTTTTCATTTAAAAGCAAATTCAAAGTTGTACAAAAAGCTTTCTTTGTAGGCATCAATACTAAGAAAGCGGAAAACAAACACCTGCATTGTGCATTTGCATCTTGATAGTTTGCATGTTTGATTTAGGAAAAGTGCATTAGAGTGTGCTGATTGCTCTTTGAGAAAAGATGGTGTCTTTCTTTTCCCTTAGTAGCTAGGATTTTCAAAGTTGAAAAGATATAAAGCTTGCTTATCATCTTTAGACTACATTTAGGAATTGTATCATACATCTCGTGGTGAACCTTGAAAGGCAAACTTCTAAAAAGATCAACTTAAAATAAATTGAATGAACTTAACAACGCTTTGCAACATAACGCACAACATAGAGGTCTAGGCTAGAGACGTGTTCCGGCGTCATTAAGCCTGGTGACTGTCGATCTCGTGGATGGTGGGTGATTCCTCCTGAGGGACGATAGCGCCAGTACGGTTTGTGCTCCCATGTACCATCGCGTATATATTGGGAGACCCCTATAGGCATAAAACCTTTATCCTTAGGAAGCCGTGTCGGCCGCCCTACTGATCGCAATGCACTGAACATAGCATTTAGGAAGATCGACCGCCCGTACCCTAAAAAGTATTCTGCGGTTTTGCGAAAAGTTTGGCACACCCTCTGCCTAGAACTCCAAAGCAGTTCCTTTTGGCCTTTTTCAGACTCTATAACGGAAAAAGTCCATCTGAGCATTTGTCACTTCGGGCTCGTTAAAACATCGAAGGAGACTAGAGTCATCTTTAGCTTTTTCTCGACTCTTTAAAATTGAAAAAGAAAGTTGTGTCTAAAGCGTCGTTAAAATTTATTTTAAACGGAACAATCACCCCTTATTCCTACGTTGATCTTTAGGTTGAAAAGATGGAGCCCACCAACCAAGGAATTCCCCTTGGTGGAAATCCTAGTCCCTTCTCCTCTTGGGGAGATGTTGGTGCGCCCCATATGGCCACATTGTCGCTTCCAGGACTGACAATTGGCCTGCCGGTTTGGCTCTTTTCAACCAATGTCGTTCCGAACACCACTATTCCTGAACAGTCGAGTCAATAGTTAGACCAGACCAGAGTTGCCAACCAGCCTTCTACTTCATCTAACTCTTCCTCTCCTCCTTCCTCTTCGCTTGACGGAACTGGTAAAACAAAAAACTAGGTTCCTAAGGAGAAGAAGGCAAAGAAGAAGAAAGAGAAGAACAAGAAGGAGCCAAAAGCGACTGGGGGCAAACAAGTGTCGTCTGACAAAAATCCACACACAGCACTGACTAGGCCTAAATCGCCATGTGTCATATTCAAGGGAGACCACTTCCACAGAGATTGTCCCTGCATCCCTCGGATACTAAGGGACTGGTCTCCCCGTTTGCACAATTCGGTAGCGTCGACTTTTGATAGCCATGTTGACAGCTCACCGTCGACTAGTGAAAGTGAAGTCCCAAGACAGAGAGGGAAAGCTAGATTTCCCTGCAAACTGTGTGAAGGCGACCACACCATCCACCGTTGTCCCTTCTTAGACGAGGCTAAAAGAGTTCTGGAAGATCGCCCGATTTTGTGAGCGCAACTTCCTCCTGGATATCAAAAACTCCTGCCAAGTCCTTCACTAGTTGAGAACCCGGCTGGCCCGCCCAAGTGGTCAGCCGAAGCAACTATCATTGAAGATGAACCGTCTGGATCCATGCCTGACGAAAGTCAAAAGGTTGAGGCGGCAGTTGACCCGGTTTTTCCTTCAGAGGCTCTATCTTCGAATGATACCATCACAGAGGAGAATAAAGACGACACCGTCCAAATTCTCTTCATCAACACAGAATCCGACGAACAAGGGGTCAATTTTCCCATTCCTTTATCGCAGGAAGGAAATTCGTCAGAGTCATACTCGGCCGTCTATTTGGTCCCACCACCAAGCAACCTAGTTGTCTCGTTCAACTGGAACCAACTAGGCAGACCCCGGTTGCCAGCAAGCATACCATTCAGAATTATCGTTCAAATATACAGAATGGTAATGGCTGGCACTATCATTGATGAGGGGGCATTTGTGAGTATCCTTTCCTCTATTGCTTGGAAAGCGCTTGGTTCGCCAGCGCTTTTGCCTGAAATGAGAAATCTATCAGGCTTTGATAAAGGAACCAGTCGACCTTTAGGGATCCTCCCCAATGTGCCCATAACATTGAAAGGGAAGACCGTTCAAATGAACGTGATGGTCGTTCAAGGACCCTTGGATTATAACCTACTCCTTGGACGAGACTATATATATTGCATGTGGGCCCTCATCTCCTCACTCTTTAGAGTAATGTGTTTTCCGCACGAAGGAAGAGTGGTCAAGCTCGTGGACCAGCTTTCATTTCCCGGATCACGCATCGCAAATAGTCATATACCATCCCTAAATGGTCTATTCATGCAAGAAATGTCTCAACCCACGGTCTGTCCTCCTGATGAGCGCGAGTAATCCGGGAGGATATGACTGGAACCTAGGGGGCATGCGTCCTGGTCTGCTTCGGCAGGAAAACTTTGGGTTTAGGGTAGGTTTTCGCGGGAGAATATGACTAGTCTGTACCCCGCCCATGCTGGAAGAGAGTTATTCTAGAATAAGATTCTTTTGTCAAAGTTATGTAAGTTGGCGGGCATCGTCACTCACCTTTGTCTATTTTGGTAGACATTTCCGAGGAAGTGTTTTGTTTGAAAAGATTAACGAGACAATCTTTGGGTAACCTGAAAGAGGTAGGCCTCTCTCGGTAAAATAATTGTTTTTCCGGACTAAAGTAGGGGTAACCTTGAAATCGTACTTTATGCCTGGGGGCATACAAACCTTTTGGAGTGCTAGCAAGGGGCAGCTATTTATTTTTTAAATTTTTAGGACCTCTAACCCTTTAAACTCGTAGGATTAGTCGTTTCCGAACTTGCATAAAGAAAGGATGCAGGGCATAGCTTTATGAGATGAAGCTCCATAAAAAATAGAATCTCAATGAGACACTCTTATCATATGACTAGTATATCGAGCAGTTTTAGCACACAGTTCATGCTCGTTAAAAAATAAACGCAAGATCCGAGAAGTTTTAACGCGGACTTCATGCTCATTAAAAAATAAACATAAGCAATGAGCAAGTGTTTCCACCAGCATTTAAGCTCATTTTAAAATAAAAAATGAACCACTACCCGGTAAATAACCACCGTGAATGTAACCTTATCAGCCATTAAAGCCTTGGTCGTGTTTGCACCGTCACCTCCACTTTTCCATTGGCCGATCGTTCACCTCCATATGTTTGTTTACCCATTTTGAGGAACAGTTGCGAAGAGTGATTTCACCTAGCCATCCTTGTGACACTGCCGTGATTGGAAAATTCCAACCTGTACCTGGAATCAGCTGCTAACCCTGTTTATCACTCGTTCCTCAAAAGACGAGTCTTCTTTAAGCTCTTTTCAACTGACTCGTAAAATATGAAAAGATTGTCGAGTCCTTGGCCTTCCAGCTCGTTAAAGGGACAGGAAGAGCTATCCCTCCTCTAGATTTTAATCTTTTTGGACCTGAGGGATTATTGCACAAAAAGATCGAGCGCTTGTTTTGTTCGGCTCGTTAAAACTATCGAAAACTCATCCCTTCTGTATTGTTTTATACTTTTTCGGACTTAAGGGATTAGATGACGAAAAAGGACTTTCGGAGTTAACTTTATGTACCTTTTCAGACTCTCTAAAAATGAAAAGGACCGAGTTATCCTTGTCGTTAGACTCATTAAAATCATTAAATAGCGACAAACTTGTCTTTAGACGAGAACGAGTTTCACTATCGCTAGGCTCGTTAAAACATAGCGATGGGCTTGCCCGAAGGGCAGGTTATAGAACAAGCATATGTTATCCTCCTCAAGCTTGACAAAAATAAAGAGGTACTGGTCAGCAATGACTGGGGAAAAATTGGGAGAAACTAAAGAAAACTTTGATGGTAGCAAGTCGCTCTTGAACATGACACTTTTCCTCCGTACCACAATCGGGTTGGGTTGTTTCATTCACCGGTCACATCCATGGTCTCACCATACCATCCATATTTGGGGTAATGCTACCAATCCATCACATCAGTGTCGCCACATGTTCAAGAGAAGTCGTTCAGAAAAGTCAACCGTGTCCCATCCACTGCCATACATTATCCTTCATCCTTTCATGACCACCACCCTGAGTCATATGTCACAGATCATCTTCACCTCCATTAAAATCGTTAGCTCCGTTCCGTGTCACTGATGTGGGATTCATTAAGGCCCTCCTTTGATGAATCGCTTCTTGTCGACATCAGCTCATTATCCAAGAAGTTGATCTAGGAACAACCCCTTCAGTACTTTGAAGCTTGCATGCCTCAATGGCAAGTTTCTCACTTCCGGCAACAAGTATACATCAATGACCTTCGACCGAAAGATTTTGCGTGGTGTTCGACGCCAAGTCCTTTATTCACACCACGTGAATTGTACTGCAGTACCTTGAGGGTCATTATCATTATCGGTGATTCCTCTCGCGCTTGTTAACGGTTTACATCATTGACCGGTAATCAAGCGATGTCTTTCCATGTTCGACTTCAGAACATTTCTCACATGGATCGACTTGTACTTAGAGTGAAGATTGAACGAGTTTGAAGACCCCGGATCTAGTTTCATCCATCCGGGTTGTGATATATATTCAGGAAAGATAAAGACATTGACATGTACATCATTGCAGCAGATAATCATCCTACTCAAGGGATGATAATTTCATCAAAATTATCAGTCTACCATCAGACGATTGTCTGTTCTATGTACAGAAAAATGAATTTATAAAGTTGAGCATGGGAATGCCTGCCTCAGCTAGATCATGAAAGCAGTATGAAAAATAATGTATTGTATTGTATCTTATTACAGGTCTCCTCCCAGCATTGGATGAACTTCGGATCCCCCTGATAAAGCATTTCACCTGATAAACGGCCTCATACTTTAGGGGGCAACTGTTATAGACTTTTTTGTGCCTTACAACATTGAGCATGAAATGTCCATAATCTAAGGGATCCAAAGTCCCTAAACATGTTGTTCCTACCCCTAGAGGAACAAGGCTAACAAA
This sequence comes from Pinus tabuliformis, assembly GCA_031772625.1. Lineage (NCBI taxonomy): Eukaryota > Viridiplantae > Streptophyta > Pinopsida > Pinales > Pinaceae > Pinus > Pinus tabuliformis. The sequence continues at coordinate 313,155,821 of CM062805.1, read as the reverse complement.
CCACAACAATTCACAGAAGTTCTCCACCAGAAACTGCTCAAAAACAAGTCAATTCAGGATCATTTCAATGGCTACACTAGTTGTTTGCACTGAATGTCAAAGGCAACACTGGCTACCTGTGCTAAATGTCAAAGGCAACACTGGCTACCTGCACTGAGCGAGAGTGGACATGTGGCAAGTTCATTTCTCAAGGTGTCAGAACCCAGGAAGCTTCCAAAATGACACTTGCCTCAGGGAATTCGACTGGTGATGAGTAAGAGGTTCCAAATCTCCAAGTGGAAGCAAGAACCTCCAAGTGGAATCAAGAACTGACAGAGGGAGAGGACACTAGTCAGATCTCAAGCTGACTCATCCTCTCTCCAAACATCTATATATGGATCTCTCCTCCATGAGATCTTGAGGCTGGAATTTTGTTATTGCAAAGAATTGCTATTGGTTTGAGACTGGAATCATTGGGCGCTTAATGCTTTGAAGGGGGTGAAGATAGGAATTCCATTTGCTGGGAAGGAGATGCTGGATTGGAGCCCTCGAGGTTGTATCTCTTCCTGAACCTTGTTATTCATCAATAAAGCTATCTTGGTTTCTCCTATATATTGATGTATTTTTGATGTATGATTGCATTAGTATGTTTAGTTTATTTCTAATCCTAAACTAGTTATGAATATGAATCCATGTCTTGTGTAGTGTTCTCTTCTTGTGATCTTGCAGAAACCTCTTGAAGCTGGGCGAGCGAGAAGGCAAGTAGCTGGGAACTCTCCAAGAGAAGAGAAGCTGGATCGAGGGACAAACGGAAGACACCGGTTAGTCCATCTATCTCTCTCTTCATTCTTAATTCATAAAGGAAGAATACTAGAATAGCTATCTCTGTTTGTTGCTAAGGCACTGTCACACCTTAGGTGGATAGGATCGTCCTGCATAGGCATTTTTCCCCACAACACTATGGATGAAAATTTTAAAATTTGCATATCTGAATGTGTCTTGAGAAGAAAACTTAGTCTCTGTCCTCTGGCTGTAGAAGCAAAACTCTTCCTCTCATAACCAGATAGCTGAAGAATTTTTAATGTTCTTGAGATCTCTTTCTACCAAAAAAAGAAAAGAACAAAAGAACAAACTTGGACATGGACTTTTTCTAGTATTAAGGAGGTTTTCTGGAAAAGAGAACTGAAGAACAAACTTGGTTAGGGTCTTTTGCAAGCATGAACATAATTGTTAAAATAGAGTAAGGTGTCATATCAGAATATGATGCAGGTGATCCAGGATTGTAAAGGGATGGAAATCTTAAAGTTGGTGGGGGACTTGGAGGATGGAATTAGAGTCTCACATCAAAAGAGAGACATGAAGTTCTGTCATAAATCCAAGCTAGTTTGGAACTGTCTAAATTGAGAACAGGGGAACAATACTTTGAGAGTGCTTCTAAAAGTGATCAGGCTGGGAATGCAAAATTTGTTTACTATGATGGATCAGGCTTGGCAGCTAACAACCGGCTACAACTAGAAGGATTAATTGAAGGTGCCCAAATTTATACAAATGAAGGTTTATCAAACATTGGTGTGACTTAAAATTGACCATAAAACTAATGAGATGAAATAAGTGTAAGGTGGAAATCAGTCGTAGGATTGGACCAGTCAAGGCATGTAATTAACCGACTAGGAATAGTAAGTTTGTGTCTTGTCATAGTACAGTCATACAATGAATAGGTGGGATCTTTTACATGATCAAGAGAAATACAAGGAGCCAAATAAAAGCGAGAGGGGGAGGACAAGGCTGGATACTCAAAGAACTAATGTCGATGAGTTAGTGGAAGTGCTGAAGAAAAATAAAGGAAGGCAAGGAAGAAGAACGCAGTGAAAAAGATGAGAAAAACAATGATGAAGAAATGCAAGACATTCAAGCAAGGCAAGAACAGAGAGGAAAAGGAGCAAAGGCCAAATTACTGAAGACTAAAACTATGGAGGAATAATGGCACAAACACCCCGGAAAAAGCAATTGCAGAATAGAGCATAGAGGACTGCAAAAGTCCAAACAAGTGAGGGCACAACCAAGGCAACCACACCACAATTAAAAGGCAAGACACCCCCAGCCAATCAGACTGAAACAATGAAGAAAGTTTCTACAGGAAGCCAAAAAACAGTCAACACAGGACTTTCTACAGGAAGCATGGAGACAGGGCAACAAAAGGAAAAATTGCCTAAGATTTTAGCCAGGGAGGCAGTAGCTATGCTGGCCACCCTAAGCACATCTCCAAAGCAAAGAGGGAAGCGAAAGAGGGAGCCTTCCATGTACTTTAAGGCAAGAAGGAGCATGTGGATAAAAGCTGGCAGACCCCAACCACAGTCAAAAGAGCCAATTGCTATTGAGGATGCCACAACTAAACAAAAGGAGGAGTCTCATTCAAAGATAACCATCACCTATGAACGGGGAAGCCCGAAGACATCCACCTGGAGAGAAAGAATGAAAATGTTGGACACAAAGGCCTCTCTATAGGATGCTGAGACTGTTCTATAGGAAACACTGGCTAGGATAAAAGAGACCAAGAAATTGGAGGAAAATGTGGCCAAACAATCACACGAAGAAGGAAATACAAGGAAACCTCTGATGAACAGCAAAGAGAGGACAAGCTGCAGGCTGAGGTTGAGGCGTTAACAAAACTGCTACAAGAAAAGGAGCACAGGCAGTGGGAAGAAGTAGAGAGAAAAGCATGGTTTCATGACCGAGAAGAGGACATTACTTAAGAAGCTTGGCATGTCAAGGAGGCGACCAGGGCCATCAAAGATGGGGAGATAGATTAGTTGCTCAGAGGATGAGCAACACTTTCAGTAGGGGGGTGATGATGAGCCCCAAAAATGGATAATTATATGGGCTCATTCAACCTCCTAATTCAACTTAATCCACCATTCTCATTAATTTATTGCATGTTTTTTATTATATTTATGCTAATAGAGTGAATTGGGTTAGTCATTATGCCAACAAGTCTAATGTGTGCTTTATGCAGTCTTTTTGGTCAATTTGGAGACAAAATCACAGGTTTAAATGAGCACTTGGTAGCGAAATTCATGGAGAGGATTTTTAGGAAGGTGTCCCCTTCATTTATGGGCCCTTACCTCGAATTCTCCACCATGAGCTCGGAGTTCAATGGCCACCAAATCAATTATCACAAGGGCAGCCGAGCAAAGGCTAGCAAAGGTGTTGTTAACTGCAAGTTTTGGCAGCTGAGTTCCTAAAGTTTAGGAGGGTTGTTGGGGTCTTCAATTTGTATAAATAAGAGGGCTTAGGGCCTCATTTCAGTTAGTCACTTTGTAGGCAGAAGTTAGCTAGTTTGTAGTTCGATTTTAGTCATTCTTTTAGTCATTTTTTAGGTAGCAAATTAGCTCTGCAATTCAGCACATTTTCAAGCTTTTTCTTGTGGATAGTTTTTGATGTAACTATTATTTCTTGAGAAATAAAGATGAATCCAGCTTTGCACAGGCTCTAATCTTTCTCAGGAGGCTGTAGCTCTTGGGGTTGGGCCCAACCCAAGTGCCCAGTACCTCCTTTATTTACCTTTATGTGTTTTTTCCGCATTCTTAGAATAAAATCTACTATTTAGATTTAAATCTTGTTTTGTTATTTAGATTGCTTTTGATGATTAAAAAGGATTTTCATGTTCATATTTAGTTGATAGGTTATTAACAGGGAAGATCTTCAGAAAAAGGCCATTAAGGACCTCTGATCTCACCTCTCCCTCAGTGGGATCATGAGCTGGGACAAAGGTGATGTTGCTGCCAACAAAAACATTGTCATTGCCTCACCATGCAATCATTAGTGTTAGATTCTCATTTGCAGAAGTTGATACCAGTTGTGGTTAAGCATTCGGATTCATGATTGCTAAGTTTGCATAACTATTTCACATGATTTCATTGCAAATAAACTTATGTTCATTTCCTTTTGCTGTTACTTAGGCCAGATTAGAATAGTGTAGCTAGGTCATCGATTTTTCCAAGTCATTGTTTGTTCAGTTAGAGAAGCAACTTGCAGAGCACCCGTACCACTTCTCTATCTGCCCATACTCCATCAATCCCATCTGCTCCATCCCCTAACATGGATTCTTTCCTCACGTTTGCCACATTTGCTCACATAACCCTAATTTTTGTGCAACATTGCTTCACTCCTCCTTGAACAAATCCAGCCATCTTCATCTCTCCTCAACTCCATTCCCCAAGTCCTGGACCTCCTCACACCCCTATCTCACCTCCATAACCACTCCTTCATATTTCTTCCTCCATCCATCCTCCAAAATTCCATCTTTGAACATCCTGTAGAAAATTACAGACATCCTGTAGAAATTCTAGAACATCCTGTAGAACCCCTGTAGACTTCCTGTAGAAGCTCACGAATGAGGTTTCTTGATAGCCAAACTCTGTGAAACTCTCTAGAAGGGTGTTAGGGACCCCTTAGGCCCTCTTTGGACCTTCCCGACCTCCTCCAATCATTTCCTCTGACCAATCCTCCTCTGCACAGTAAAAAACAGTCAAATCGCATGCATGGTAATTCTGGCAACTTATTAAAAAATACAAAAAGATGTTTTTTTTTTTTTTTTTTTTAGATGTTACTGTAGAAGTAGCTTAGATACATGTATTTACCTTCCTAGAATTCAATGGCATCTCTTTCGGTAGCTTGCATCCTCTTTCTGGCATAAGTAGGGCCAGCTGGTAAAATTAGGGTTTGCTAAGGTTTGCATTTCCTTTCAGCTTTCCAGTTTCTTTCTGCAAGTAGATTAGCCTTCTTTGAGTTAGATTTCATCCATTAGTTAAAAGGCTTCTTCTAAGAGCTCATAGAAGTTGGCTTAAGCTCGTAGCGGACTTGTGCCAGCTGATCAAGTGACAACCGCGGCAAGAGCTAGTACTTGTGCATACAGCACCGTCGCTTCCAAGTTTGTTACGAACTACCAGGTTGATAAAATTAAAGAAGGGAGTCCCAGGAGTTGCAACATTATTGCTGCAATACTGGGGCCCACCAACAGGAAGATGAGAACTATGCGTAGAAAGGATGTTGAGTACCTCAGAATTGGACTCAAGGGTTCAAAACCAAGTAGTGTGAGATGGATAGAGATTGGACAAGTGAAGAAGTTGTATCCTCACTTGATTGATGCTTAAAAACCAACTTTTGGTGGTCCAAAAACTTTTTTAGTGGGAAGGCGTGATCCAAAATGGATCCAAAAACCCTCTAAGTCTTCAAAATCTTTTGAAGGATAAAAACTATCGCATGAGGATAAACTCTTAAAAAGGCGGATAAGACTATCAGGAGGCAAAAACATGAAGAAATAAGTGAAAACAGGGTTATCGGCAGTTTAAAGCAACTTTGAATCGGAGTTGTTGGATCTGGCCGATCAATGGTCCAGATCTGATTGTCAAATTGCAATCAGTGATGGAAAGCGAAAGCAATTGGGGGCTATCACATGACAATTGTGATTGCGATCAGCGTAGATCAATGAGGACCGTCAAACAAGAGGGTGTTGAGCTATGGAAAAGGTATGAATTCGCCATTTATTTCCTTATCTTTTCCCTTTATCATAACTCCTTTTATTCCTAAGATGATAATATATCAAAGAATTATAGCAAAAACTAGGGACTTATTGATTATTGCGAATTAGTTAATTATTGTCTTTTTCCATGTAGAAAATAGAAGAAATGGAAAGCTACCATTTTGAAGGAAGAGACAAAACAGAGTAACTGTTGTTCCTTCACCAGGAAGCTGTATCCAGACAAGCAGATCAGGATCAGAGTGCACAGTTAAGGATAGGGATTGAAAATCACAGCATCAGAGCAAGAAGACAAAGGGATCAAATGGAGTTAAAGGATGGAGCATATCCCTTAGTATCTCTTGATCCTAAGGGATCGCTATTCTATAGTCTATTTGTTATTCCTTATTTTATCTTCCTGTCCACTATGAAAGGGACAATGCTTGTAAAGATTAGGATAACTTATCATTATTAAAAATTCACTATTGTATTTCTCTGATCATCGACTCTCGTTGATTAAAAGAGAGTAGGATTACCTGTAACATTTTCACATGATTAATACATAAGTCGGTTGATGTTTCGTTCATTTATACTAAAGTAGTCCAACAATGCTTCACTAGCGGCTAAGGACCTAGCCCTGGTGGATCCACTTGCTCTATGTACCATTACTTTACAATTGCAGTCATGTGATGGTTTGGCTTGGTTTCCATTCATTTTGCTTTACTGTTTTTTGTTTCCAGAGTTTATAAATTGTTGTAACTATGATTGAATTGTGTTGTCGTTCCTTTTCATCATAATAAGATTATTACTTTCTACAAACTATATTGTTATGCTATTCATTTCAATTATAAAGCTTCGTTGTTCATTCTAGTAAACTGAATTTTGTGTTCATTATAGATTGTTGTTCATTTCTACTAAATAGCATTGATGTTCATTTCCTTTCTGCAAGTATTTGGTTTTGCCTTTTAGCATTATTACAGTCAGCGTATTTATTCCATTTCTATTGGCAGCATTGTTGATTTAATTTCTTGTTATTTCCAATTAGTTGTTTTAGTGTGGAGTGTAAGATCAACAACTGTAAAGAACATTAGCTATCACTGTCAGAGTTCTCAAATTGAGGATCTTGTTTATGTTTGATTTCATTTACATCAGTTGACAAAGGAAAGAGTTATTGCTATTGCATCCTTGAATGATAATTGTTGTTAATTGCTTAAGTCAATGATTTAGTTTCAAAGCATTGAGTGTCTTTTAAAATTGTAAGTAGGTTTTATTTCAAGCATCCATTTACTCTTGTATTTTAAGCACTGTACTGCGAATTGGAAAACATTACTCTTGGATTGAATTGACCACCTTATACTGAGTACACTCTGGAAATAGAAAATCGCACATGGATTGATAATTAACATAGGATAAATAGGAGTTAAAAAGACACCTTTTATACCTGAACATTTTGGCACCGTTGTCTGGGAGAGTGTAGCCATTTCTTTTTTTAGAGAGTAGTGTGCATCTGGTGAGTGCTGCTAGGAAAGAATTTGGTATTAAAAATGGAAGGTAAGAACCTGCATATGGATCATGTAACAGCCCTGCTCCCCCACCCACTTTCCAACATATTTGTTAATTTTTTTTCCGGTAGAAATAAACATTTGAGTTGTGTGTATGACTAAGAAGAAAAAAATTGAAAATACTCTTAAACTGCTACCTAAACCTGACAAAGCTAAGGGACTGGTGTTCCTTGGTTGATCAACCTTCATAGATGAAATCATTAAGCAAGCCGAATCTCAGCCATCAATAGGCCCTAGAAAAGTTGCTTCTAGACAACCGAATGGTTCCCTTCGGGCCACAGTTTCACCATCTGTAGCCTTTGCTAAGGTGCACAACCAAACAGAAGAGACTGAGCAAGATTTTCAAGAAATTGAGAATTCTCGCCCAATTTCTTTTCAGGAAGGGAACTCTAGTGATCTCCGCGAAGGAGGAGAAGCAGGGGGAATAGAAGAGCCAAAATCCCCTCTCGAAATAGTTCTAACACCTAACATCACAAATAAGGGAAGTGATGTTAAGGTCATCCAAAAAAAAATAGAAGAACCTGAAAGTCAAAAGCTCCCCAGATAATAGTTCAGCAAGGACCGCTCATCATCCCTGACCAAGGAAGTCCTGTCAAGGCCAGTCCTATTCCTTCTAGTTAGCCTAGGAACAACTCCCTAGAAATCCCAGAAGGATATTGGCACATATTTGATCAAATGGCCCAGAACCAGCAAACACCTCAAACCTCTACACTGCAATATCCCATTGTGGACACCGTAGTTAATGCACCTATGAAGGCCATTCCTCTCTAGCATATTCCTACATTCCATGGCCTAACATTGGAAGATCCATATGCATTTCTATTTGAATTTGATGTATTATGCCAAGGGTATGACTATACCACTGATCCCCAAAAACTAAAACTATTTCCCTCCATATTAAAAGGAGCAGCTTTACGATGGTTTATGGGGTTAGGTTGAGGTGTTATAAGTGACTGGGATCAGATGAAGGGTTCTTTTCTAAAGAAATATTAGGATTATTGTAGGTCCAGAGAATTAAAGGATGAAATATTTCAAATGACAACGAGACCTAATGAAACACTGGAGGAATATGTAGAACGTTTTCAATACAATTTCCAGAGATCTCCTTATGCATCTTTACCCTTGACGAAAAATGTGTTAAAAACTACATTAATTAAAGGGATGAAAGAACAATGGGTTGAAACATTAAATATTATGGGAAAAGGTGACGTATATTAGGAAAATTTTGTTGACATCATTAATTTGTGTATCAAGATTTCGAGAGGAAGCACAAGACTAAAGCCAGCAGAACGTGACATGATCACAAGGGATAGTAAGGTCCCCAGTGGAGGTATAACCCATGCAGAAATCGACAATCTACTAGAAGATTTCAAAACTGATATTCTAGGGACTCTGTCAACGCAGTTTGACATCATGCAAGCTAAACAAAAGCAAGTAGAAGCAGAGCAAAATTTGGAAATATTCTACCCCAGATGCAGAAAGAAACATAGCCACAAAGAGTGCACGCTGGATACAGACCGAGTTTGCACCATCTGCATGAAATATCACTCCACAGAAATTTTCCCCTCACTCCTAGGATTGAAAGAAGTTTACAAGGAAGTAGAAGAAGAAACAGAACCGGTTTACCTACTCAATCAGCATCATCAGTGGCAGCCATGAAAAATAGGTATGCTTATTGATCCATCCTCTTCTTTTTAGTCTCCTCAGTATAATGCTCAGTAATATAATGGAATGTGGTAGAATCAGCCACCTTTCCCTAACTGGTCATAACAGACATTTCCCATATCATCATGGCCAAATCAAACAAATCAAACCAACTGGCTGAACTTTCCTTATTGTCCACCATTTTGGTAAAACAATGCATATCCAACACAATGGTCACCCTCCACCTCACATAGTCAAACCTGGCAATCGAATTGGAAAAGACCGATAAATCAGCCAACTGGAACGATTCCTCTCCCTCAACCTACATTGCCAACACCTTATACATTGCAACAAAATCCCCAAACCAACTTAAGACTGCTCCCGACCCAACCCAACCCGAATCCCAACAATATACTAGTTCAATTTGTTCAAATAATCGAAGGACCAGAACTAGAAATCGAGTTAAGGGAGTGCAATGACATTCAATTAAGATCCGGGCGCATTATAGAAACGAGGGAGACAAAAATGATCAAGTTGAAAACTCATTGCCTTTAGAACAAACACTACAAGAAGAGAATGTGGTTAGACAAGAAACTCATGAACAAGCAACCACCTCTTCTCCTCCATTCCCATAACAATTAATCATACTGCACCCAATAAAACATCCTAATTTTGATTTTCTGTGAGAACTAAGAAATTTGTGTATAAAAATTCCACTCCTCCAAGCTATCCAAGATATCCCAATTTATGAAAAAACCATTAAAGAATTATGTATAAAAAATTCCAAGAGGAGAATACTAACTAACCCAACTGTTCAAATAGTCAGCACCCTATCTGACTCACTATCAGGAAGAGAAGCACTTGTAAAATATGAGGACCCAGGGAATCCTATAGTCATGGTGCAAATCAATGGATGCTCCTTCCCAAATGCCTTGGTTGATTTAGGAGATACAATCAACATTTTAACAACTATCACTTGTCAAAATCTTGGCATTACATCATTAGACCCAACCACAACCTTATTGGAGTTGGTTGACCGATTGGTAGTTATTGGGCACTGGAGAAGGTATGTTATTTTCATTTACTTTGTTATCTTTTCTTCAAAACTTGAAACCTTTTCACATCATGAGTTACGCATATGACACAAAAATATGATGGAATCTAGAGGATTTATATGTAATATGAATAGCTAATAATTACCTTTTTCTATGCAGAAAAAGGAGAAAATGAAAGACTGTCATCCCAAAAGAAAGAATGAGACCAAGTTAACTGTTGTCCCTTCGGTAGGGAACCACATCCAAACAAGGAAATCCAAATTGGAGCGTAACAGCCAGAGAAAGGAAAAGGAAATATCCAATCAGCAAAATAGAACAGAAGGATAACTACAAATTAATAGCTTGGTGAATCCCTCAGGATCCTTCGATCCTAAGGGATCACTATCTTAACAATTCTCTGTATTGTTGGTATCGTCGTTCGGCTGTTATAAGAAGGGGCAGCACTGCTAGCCTGAGGGGGACTGATTGTCATTTTATGTAACTTTTATTTGTATTTGAAACTTTGATCATCGATTCTCGTTGAAGATCGATTCACTGTAACTCTGTTTGACGTTTTAATATAAATCTGGTTGTCATTCCATCTTTGATTCTGGAGTAATTTCAAGCGGTGTGTCCCTGGAGGCTAAGGGCCCAGCCCTGGAGGATCACTCGCTCCTGTATCATATTTCTGATTCATGTGTGGTTTGATTTCTTTCATTTACTCTATTCAGTAATCTGATGTGCTTTACTATTTTACATATCAGCTCCGTTATATATGTACTTGGTTAAATACTATTTTCATCTGTAACAGGAATGCTATGTTGATGTTCTAACATTGTATCGCATTGTTGTTCCTTTTGACAATTGATATAACATTGTTGTTCCTTACAGATTGTCGTTCAATTATAGTTCAACCGCGTTGTATGCTCCTAAATCGGTACTACCGTATGATTTATTCTTACATTGTGACTATTGTTCATGCAAAATTGTTGTTTCGTTACAACTGCTATTTTGTTATAATTACTGTTACTTTATAACTGTGATTCATGTGTATTGTATTGAAGCTCAGATTACTGTTCTCCTTGATGTTAAGTGTGTTGCAAGTTTAACTTGACCTACTATACATTTAGATCTAAGTTGTTGTTCCATACTTTATTTCCAACAGTCTGCTATTCCATTTCTGTTTGTTGTTCAATTCAAAAGTTATTACTTAATTTCTATAGATTATAATTCTTGCTGCATCCATTTCCGTAGATTAAGGGTTTGTTGTTCAATCCAGTTATATAGAGATAGTTGGTGTTCTATTTCCTGTCAATTGAAGATTATCATTGCTTTGGTGTGTAGAAGGTCTGAGACTATAGTGCACATCGACATACACTGTCTAGTTCCCAGTTTGATGATCTTTCCTTTGGGTGCCTTTTTGATTATATCAATTTACAAAGGGAAGAGATACTGTTATTGTACCCTTGACTGATGAATTTTCTGAATGCATGATTTGAATTCTAGGTTTCTTTTTGCAAATAAGTTTCATTCCAAGCATCCATTTACTCTTGTACTGAGAGCACTATACTACTGGAATTACTTTGACAAATTACCGCCTCAAACTGAGTAAACTCTTTGAAATAAAAAATTGTTCCTGGATTGACAATTAATGTGGGGTAAACAGAGGTAAAAACAATTGTTTTTACTGTTCGACATTTTGGCGCCATTGGCAGGGAAGAGTGTAGCCATTTGTTTTTTTTCCAGAATGATGTAAGAACCTGCTAGGAGAGAACTGGGTTTTAAAAATGGAAGGTAAGAACCTGCGTATGGAGCATGTAATAGCCCTGCTCCCCTGCCCACTTTCCTGTAGATTTGTTGTTGTTTTCTTTGGGTATAAATTAGCATTTGATTTGTGTGCATGACTAAGTAGAAAAATCCTGAAAAGAATCCTAAACCTGTACCCAAGCCTGATAAAGCTAAGGGGCCAGTGACCCTTGGCCAATCGACCTTTATAGACGAAATCCTTAAGAAAGCAGAGTCTCAGCCTTCAGTAGGACCTAGAAAAGTTGCTTCTAGACAACCTACTAGTTCCCTTCAAGTCACAGGATCACCATCTGTAGCCTTTGCTGAGGTGCATAGTCACACCGAAGAACAAGATTTTCAAGAAATTGAGAATTCTAGCCCAAAATCATTGCAAGAAGGGAACCTTAGCAACCTTTGTGAAGGAAGAGGAGAAACAGGAGAAATTGAAGAACCAAGATCTCCTCTTGGGACAATTCAGCCACTAAGTAGCCTAGATAAGGGAAGTGCTGCAAAAATCATTTATAACGAAGTTGAAGAACCTCAAGAACCAGAATCTCCCCAGACATTAGGCACTCTCATCGTCCCAGATAAAGGAAGTGCTATTAAGGCCATTCCTGTTAAAGTCGTTCCTTCTCAGCCTAGGAATACCCTCCTAGATATCCCAGAAGGTTATTGGCATATATTTGACCAAATGGCCCAGAACCGGCCAAACACCCAAACCTTTGCACTTCAATACCCCATTGTGGATACTGCAGCTAATGCACCTATGAAAGCAATCCCTCTCCAGCATATCCCTACATTCCATGGCCTTACATCAACATATCCAGATGCATTCCTATTTGAATTTGATGTGCTGTGTAGGGGATATGACTAAACAACCGATCCCCAGAAACTGGAACTGTTCCCCTCTACATTAAAAGGGGCTGCTTTAAGATGGTTTATGGGATTGGATGGTGGTGTTATAAATAACTGGGATCAAATGAAGGAGTCTTTTCTAAAAAAAATGTCAGGATTATTGTAGGTCTAGAGAGTTAAAAGATGAAATATTTCAGATGGTAGCTAGACCAAATGAAACATTAGAAGAATATGTTGAGCGTTTTCAGTATAATCTTCAAAGATCTCCTTATGCATCATTACCCTTACCCGATAACGTATTAAAAGCAACATTAATTAGAGGAATGAAGGAACAATGGATTGAAACACTAAATATTATGGGAAAAGGAGATATTTATTAGGAAAAATTTGCTGACATTATTGATTTATGTATCAGGAGCTTGAGAGGCAGCACAAGACTAAAACCAACATAACATGATAGGTTTATAAGAGAAAACAAGATCTTTGTAGAGAGAGTAACTTGCACAGAAATTGGAAATTTATTAGAAAATTTTAAAATTGACATATTGGGGACACTAACAACACAACTTGATATTATGCAGGCCAAACAAAAGCTAGCAAAGGCAGAAAAAAATTTAGCAATCTTCTGTCCTAGATGCAGAAAGAAACACAACCACAAGGAATGTCCATTAGATGCAGTCCAAGTTTGCACCATTTGTAGAAAAGACCATTCTACAGAGAGCTGTCCCTCACTTCCTGGATTGAAGGTAGTATATAAGGAAGCAGAAGAAGAACTAGAACCGGTGTACCTATTCAATCAGCGCCATCAATGGCATCCGCGACAATCAGGTATGTTCCCAGACTCAGCTTCTTCTTTTTAGCCTCCACAATATCATGCTCAACAATATAATACAATGTGGAAAAATCAACCTCCATTCTCAAATTGGTCACAACAACCATTTCCTTCATCATCACCATGGCCGAATCAAGAAATCCAACCCAATTGGCCAAATTTTACCTATACCCCACCATATTGGCAAAACAATGTATATATCGCACAATGGTCCCCTCCTACTTCATAGACTCAATTATGGCAGACAAACTGGAAAAGACTGATGAATCAGCCAGTAGGAACCATTCCGCTCCCTCAACCTACATTGCCAGCATTACAACAAAACCCCCAGCCTAATTTAAGACTGCAACTCCCAGCCCAACCCAACCCTAATCCGAATAACAGATCGGTCCAATCTATTCAAATAATTGAAACACCAGAGATAGGAACTGATCTAAGGGAGTGTAATGATATCCAACTAAGATCTGGGTGCATCATTGAAACAGAGAGAGATAAAACCGTTCAAGTTGAAAATTAGTCACCTATAGAACAACCACTACTAGAAGAGGATGTGATCAGACAACAAACTCATAATCAAGTAATCACATCTTCCCCTCCATTCCTAGAGCAATTAACTATACCTCAACCTCCACAACATCCTGATTTTGACATTCTGGGAGAACTTAAAAATCTGTACATAAAAATTCCACTCCTCCAAGCTATCCAAGACATCTCGATATATGCGAAGACCATTAAAGAGATATGTATAAAAAAGCCAAGGAGGAGAATAGAAAATAACCCAATAGTCCAAGTAGTTGGTACTCTATCTGATCTATTATCAGGAAAAGAAACACTCGTTAAATATGAAGACCCAAGAAATCCAATAATAGTACAAATCAATGGACAAACCTTCTCAAATGCCTTAGTTGATGTAGGAGCTACAATCAATATCTTAACAACCACCACTTGTAAAAAATTGGGCATTACTTCAATAGAATCGACTTCTACTTTATTAGAACTAGCTGACTGATCCGTGGTTAGGCCAAAGGGCACATTACATGATGTCATGGTATCCATTGATTTCTGGGAGTATCCTACCGACTTTCTAATAATAAACCCCCAAAACCAACTTGATGGGCATCCATTCATTTTAGGCAGACCTTGGCTTGCAATCGCTGACGCTTATATTAGCTACCGACAAGGCATTATGACCATAACTAGAGGAGCCAATATCAAAAATCTAGCTTTATATCCTCCAGCCCAACCAAGTGTTACAATAATGAAAACTAACAAGCATCCTGTATCATACCTCACTGAAAACATTAGATCCCTGTTAACCATGGAAGATGCCCTTGATTTCAAACACCAAATAGAGGATGATGTCATTAACAACTTTCTTAGCCAGACTAAATCTAGATCCCACATACAATGTCACATGATAGAAGTAGGATTTGATAATGAATTAGAAGAAGATCCTCTTAAAGATACCCATGACCAAGCAATACCTACTACCTCTGTCTCAAATAGCAAAATTGTAGAAATAGAGCCAGGAAAGACTTTAAACATCAATGCCAACCCGACTTTTGAACGAGAATACAAGCTAATCCAGCTACTAAGGAAATACAAAGAAGCATTTGCATGGGACTACTTTGACATGAAAGGAATTGATCCCCAGTTATGTACACCCCACATTTACATAGAGAAGGATGCAAGACCAATTTGCCATCCACAAAGGAGACTTAACCCTCATCTAAAAGACATTGTAAAAGCTGAACTTCAAAAACTTTTAGATGTGAACGTCATCTACCCTATCTCTGATAGTAAATGGGTCTCTCCACTTGTTGTGGTGCCAAAGAAGAATGGAAAGTGGAGGATTTGTGTGGATTATAGAGAGCTAAATAAAGCAACACAAAAAGACCACTTTCCCCTTCCGTTCATTGACCAAGTATTAGACACTTTGGCAGGAAATAAATTATTTTCTTTCTTAGACAGATTCAGTGGATACAATCAGATTTAGATTTCCCCTGAAGACCATGACAAAACCACTTTTCTTGTCCTTGGGGAATATTTTCCTATAAAGTTTTACCTTTTGGCCTATGCAATGCCCCTGCCACATTTCAAAGGGCTATCCTCAACATCTTTTCAGATTTAATAAATGAAGGGCTCAAAGTATATATGGATGATTTTACACCATACGGGGATGATTTCGACCTAGCATTGGACACACTAGAAAAATTGTTGCAATGATGCATTGCGACCAGGCTCTGTCTAAGCCGTGAAAAATGATATATGATGATGACTGAAGGACTTATTCTAGGCCATTATATTTCAGCAGCTAGAATATACGTAGATCCGGCCAAAATTCAAATAATTTTGTTAATACCTACTCCTACCACTCAAACAGAGGTACGCAATTTTCTTGGATTCTCTAGTTATTATAGAAGATTTATAGAACATTTTTCTCATATTGCTGCACCTTTATATGCACTAACAGGGAATGTTGACTTTGTTTGGACAGAAAAATGTGACCAAGCTTTCAAGAATCTAAAAAAACTCATGTCAACAACCCTAGTACTCCGAGGACCAAATTGGGACCTGCCATTTCAAATTTCATCAGATGCTTCAGACACAGCTATTGGAGCAGTCCTTGGGCAGGAAGAAGATAAAAAACCATATGCAATTTATTATATTAGCAAAAATTTGTCACTTGCCCAATTGAACTATACGATGTCTGAAAAGGAATTCTTAGTTGTAATACATGCCATCAATAAATTTAGGCATTATATCACTGGATATCCTGTCATTTTATATACAGATCACTCTACCATAAAATATTTAGCAAATAAACCAATAAAAAATGGTAGAGTAACCAAATGGCTGATTTTATTGCAAGAATTCGATATCAGAATAAAGGACTGACCGGAAAAAGAAAAACTTGTAGCTGATTTTCTCTCGCAAATGCCAAAACCAGTGGATGCAACAACGGTCGAGGATCAATTCCCAAATGAACATTTGTTTTCTATCACTGTTAAAACACCTTGGTACGCTGATGTTGCAAATTATTTAGCAGTAGGAAAATTACCAAAACATCTGACCCCCAATGAATGAAAGCATATTTTTCAGCGTAGCACTTGATTTTCTTGGATTGGGGGCTACCTGTTTCATACAGGGGTAGATATGCACATTAGAAGATGCATCCGTGAAGACGAAATTTTTGACATTTTGAAAGCTTGTCATGACGAACCATGTGGCAGACATTTCGCCGATCGAAGAACTGGACACAAGGTCCTGCAAACAGGGTATTATTGGCCCACGATCTTCAAAGATGCAAAAAAGTTCGTTCAAGATTGTGACAGCTGCCAAAGAGCAGGACGCCCTGGAAAGACTGATGAAATGCCCCTGAACCCACAACTAGTTATTGAACCATTTGAACGATGGGCACTTGATTTTGTTGGTCCAATCAACCCATCGTCAAATAAAAAAACATACATTCTACTAGCAATAGAATATGTCACCAAATGGGTTGAAGCAGAAGCATTACCGAGAGCTACAGAGGATTCTATCATTTAGTTCCTGTTCCACATATTTTTGCAATATGGCCTCCCAAGAGATATAATTAAAGATGGTGGACCACAGTTTGTTGGTAACAAGATTGCTGCAACACTGAAAAATTACCATATCTAGCATAAAATTACTACTCCATACCACCCACAAGCAAATGGTCAAGTAGAAAGCACAAACAAAATAATAGAAGCAATACTGATGAAAACCATTGCGTCACACAAACGCTATTGGGCTACAAGACTGCCAGAAGCATTGTGGGCATACAGAACAACATGGAGAAGTACTACTGGTTATTCACCATATCAGCTAGTCTTTGGAAAGGAACCCATATTTCCGATAGAATTTGAAATATAGACATTACGAATAGCACAAGAGGTTGGTCTAGATTTAGATGAGGCTCAGACTAATAGATTACAGCAGATCAATGAGCTAGATGAAATTAGGCTCTCTGCCCTTCAACATACTGCGTTAATACAACAACAACAGGCCAAATGGCACAACATCCTCATTAAAAAGAAAGTCTTCCGTGAAGGAGATTGGGCGCTCCTATATGACTCTAGGTTCCAGGATTTCCCCAGGAAACTTCAGACTCGCTAGCTGGGACCATACAAAATCCAGAAGGTACATGATAATGGCACCATTACTCTAACCACCATTGATGGATCTGGACATACCTTTAAGGTAAACAACCACTAAGTTCAATTATACCACAAACCACTTACTAAGGAATCCTTCTACCAACAACTCCGCGAAGACTCTGACATGCAGATTCTGGTTGAGAAAGAGAAATCTTCCTCACCTTTGGTTAAGTAATTTGACTACTTTTACACATTGCACATAAATTTTTTTTGTATATATTTTCTTGCAATTGTATAACATTTGCACTTTGTTGTTCCTTTCGAAAGGAACAACATTTTCACCATTTTGCTATTCCTTTTTCAAGGAACGACACTTCTGCACTTTGTTGTTCCTTTTGCAAGGAACAACAATTTAACCATTCTGTTGTTCCTTTCAAAAAAAAAAAAAAGGAACAGCACATTTGCACTACTGTTGTTCCTTTTAAAAGGAACAACATTTCCACCGTTTTGTTGTTCCTCTTTGGAAGGAACAGCACTTGCATTTTTTTTGCTGTTCCTTTTCTCAAAGGAACAACATTTTCGTTTTCTGTTGTTCCTTTTAAAAAGAACAACATTTCTATCATTTTGTTGTTCCTTTTCGGAAGGAACAACACTTGCATTTTTTTGCTATTCCTTTTTCCGAAGGAACAACATTTTCATCTCTACTATTCCTTTTCCCGAAGGAATAGCACATTTTTGTTTCTGTTGTTCCTTTTCCCGAAGGAACAACATTTTCATCTCTGCTGTTCCTTTTCCCGAAGGAACGACACATTCTTGTTTCTGCTATTCCTTTTTCCGAAGGAACAACATTTTTGTCTCTGTTGTTCCTTTTCCCGAAGGAACGGCACATTTTTATTCTGATGTTCCTTTTTCCAAAGGAACATCATTCTTATTTTCTGCTATTCCTTTTCCCGAAGGAACAACATTTTTTTTCTGAACGGTGTGTTTTGTTTTTTGCTATTCCTTTTTGCGGAGGAACAACACATGCGATTTCCACTGTTCCTTTTTCTAAAAACACAGAATTTTTGCATTATTTTGCTTGTTCTTGTCTTCTTTACTGATATTCTTCTTAGTGCACAACAGTTAAGAGTTTTTCTTCCTTTTTGCTTGCGATTTTGTACATAGCACTTGTTTTATTTTTTTTCTTTTTGTGTGTGTGTGTGTGTTCTATCATTCGGATCACATCTGAAACATAGCTATACACTTATGCAATGAATATGAGAACTAAAAGATATTGAAATCACCAAATTACATAAAAAGTCACTATTTTTACAAGAATTTTCTCTGAATTGATAAGAGAAAAGAGGAAAGGACACAACTATTGATTATCTTGTTGTCACTGTTCTACTAATACCAATATGGTTGGTTATCTTTATCATGATGGTTCCTTCTAAAATCTCATAATCCTCTTTGATCACTATTATGAATAAGAATGAAGGGAATATTTTTCTATTGAGATGTTACGACTTCTTCCACCATCCATACTCTTAAGGAGTGTTGAACCACCATTTGTGTATAAACAGAGAAAGTCCTCTATAAAAAGAAAAGGTAATGAAACGAAAAATGTTTATATACTTTGCTAACATGGTTTGTCAATGAAGGATAGGGGTTCTCATTGGGAACCAGCCTACCATGATCATAAGGAAGAAAGTGAAGTGGCATTCCCACTATGGCCACCAAACCAAGGATATGATCCAAGAGCCACATTAGGAAAATAAAAAAGTCCTTGGAATAGGAGGTCTCATCACAAGTCGGGCTGCCCACCTTTCACTCCTTCCCAGTGAATGGAATTATGATCTATCTGGTTACCAAGCCAGAATAATGGCCTCCATTCTAACATTCCGCAGCACTTTCCTAAGAATAAACAAAGGATCATGGTCCCATGGGTGAAATAAACAACTTTGTCAAGGTTATGGACACATGTGGGCAATAGAGCTCTGTTGATGGTATTGAGGTCACATTCTTTATACACCAATAGCACTTATGAATCCCTTCTTCTACCTTTGTAATGGGTCAAAAAAGATTATGAGCATAATTCTTTCGAACCACTAATACATGAAATCTATTATAATCAATCATGATGGAAAAAGTTGATCGTGACTACATTGAACTTTTTGCACACGTCAGCTGTCCTATCCTCCCAATCTCGCATCATATCATGGTATTCTCTTATTTATTAAGCGATTCTATGATATACCTCGATTTTGGTAATCCCCTTGTTCTTGTAAACATGGCATCTCAGTATACGTTGTTCCTTTCCGACTCTGTATTATGGCAGTCTAGCACGCCGCTCCCTCATTTGATGGCCGAGGACGGCCTATCACATTACAGGGGGGAGCAGGTGACCTCATAATTCGCTGGCATTAGTTTTTCATTTGGAGAAATTTTACTTGGGAATAGCAAGGCTTAATGGTATATAGTTTTCCAACTTGCATGGCTTGATGTTTCAAAATTATTTCTGTGTTATGCACTGCAATAATTAGCAATAATTTGAACTCTAAACAAGCTTGTTGTTCCATCATTTTCTCTATGGTTTCTATTAGCTTGAAAAACCTACTGTTCCATTGTAGTCTCTGGGTTTTTACAGTTTGCTAAGCATGGGAGGAATATCAATTCGTAGAGAACCACAAGTGTTGACAATCTCTGATGCCGCACGGGAAATTCTAACAAGCGTAGGATGGATAGCTTATCTCGATCATCTGCAACAATCCAATGAGACCGTGGCAATTGAATTTTTGTAGAACCTGCAAGAATATCACTCCATGGTTAGTAGTCACCGTCGACATAATTGCAGAAGTTTTGGGACTACCAACCATTGGATCTGTGTGGACTCTAAAGAAAGTAAGGCTGTGAGATGCCATCAAAATCTTCCAAGATGAAGGTCAGAACTTGACTCGAAGTGGAAAAGCAATTCTACCAGCTATTAGCACCTAAATCTGCCTTAGGCTAAAGGAAGGCAAAAATTAGGGTAACCACAAACCATGCTCAGTCTGGTAGCTAGCCCTACCAGAGCAGGAGAGGGCTCTCTCCGAGTCACACTCAGCGAATGGATAGGCAAAATGGTCTGAGATGACTTACAATGCGATGTTTACCTTAGGCTAGTAAGTGAAAGAGGATTTTGGAAAAGATTTTTGAAAGTGGCCGAGCTTCTGGGATGTATATGGGACTGGCGCTTAGCAAAGAACAGAGAATTGAGAATGAAGGCACAGATTATTCCATGAGGCAAGGTAGGCGGGAAGCGCAGAAATTTCAACTTAAGGTGACGCGGAATGGAAAGATTGCCAAAGATAGTGAAAAGGGCATGGTCGCATGAATCCTTTTCAACAGAAGAATAACACTGCACATGAAATTTTCCCACAGGCAGAGCAATATAAATTGAATTCTACCTAATCTCACTTAGAAAATTTCACTGAAATGAAACATGAAATGAATTATGAAACATAACAAGATACATATGGAACATAAGAACACATTTTCTACACTCACAACCACAAGAATCTCATGAAACAGAGCCGCTGCCTTTCATTAACTCTCTGTCAAAAATACATAGTGTAGAAACAGAGTTTCTTTCCCACAGTCTCCCAGAAGTTACCAGCTAGCCAACCCTTTGCAAATAACTTGCATACAATATATAGAATGTGTGGAGAAGAGATGGAATGCCCAGGGGTTGAGAAGTTACTCAAATCATTTCGAAAAGGAGATGGAGAGCCAACCATCAGCTACAGGTGTAGCGCTCTCAAGCATGACATTTGGTTGGGATGACGCTTTGCATTCTTTTTCCACTTGGATAGATGCCCATATGGAGAGAAAACTCTTTAAATGCCACCTTTGGTGCCAAAAAATAGAAGTGTAGGTGACCGGGCCCACTTGGAGAAGTCGCGACCCGAAATTTCGCGAAACGGGAGCAATTTGGCAGTTTTTTCCCTTGTGCGCCACGCCAAATTCCCTGTGCGTCGCGCCACATTAGAGTCTGTTTTGGGGCACTTGCATGTGTCCAAAATGTGCCCAAGTGGGCTTGTTGGAAAGCCTGTCCTATCTACTTTCCAACCCAACTGGAATTTCTGAATTTGAAGTTCATTTTCCCCTCCCAAACTTCATTCTCCCAAGACTGCTTTCTGTGTGTCCAAAAAGTGGCAGAGAGACCATTTTTGGGTGTTTTTTGACCTTTAGGAGACCCAAAACTTGTCAAAATTTCTTACCCGGACACCAGTAGACGTATTTTTTAGTGTTTAATCCAAATATGCAAGCGGTTCCTCGATTGGAGTGCTATAATTTTACCGTTGCGCCAGTAGCACAACGCACAGGGAGAAATTTCCTGTTTTGTGCTCAAAAATTTTGCCTGTGACCGAAATTTGCCCAAATTTTTTGGTATTTGGGCTGGAGGTTCCCTATGAAGTTCTTTACTGTGCCAAGGAAGCCTCAGCCAAGATTCGAAGCTGATCTTGATCCTTTGCCTCCTTTGCCTCCTTTGCCTCTTTTCTCGCTTTGCTTAATTTTGCCTTTAAGCTCCCGATTCCTGCCTTGGAACTCATGTTGTGGGCCCGGTAGTGATAAGTCATGCACCTCAACATGTCTTTCTCCCTATTTTATTTGTCCAATAGCCTCTCCAAATGCATGTTGACCCTCTCATGGTTGGACTCCTGGTCTTCATTGATTTCTTGCTCCAAAGAGGTGAGCGGAACCCTTCTTCTTTGAGCAGCTTGGCATTGCTCACGAATGTTCTGCAGCTCCAAGATCGTCTGTTAGTCCTCAAGCTGTTTGTTTCTCTGCTCTAGGTAGTTCATTTTCTACTTGGCCCTTTCTATATCAATGGTCAAGTCTTCAATCTCTGACTGTTCCTTGATGATCTCTATAAGCTCCTCATTGGTGGGTTCTGCATCGGTCTCATCATCCTGGAGGAGAACAAACTTGGTCTCTTGCTCACCTGATGGCCCCTCCTCCTGCACTGGCTCCTTACCCTTACCCTGCTCCTGTGATGCTGATGGCAGAAGCAAGGCCCCTTCCACCCCGGGTGGAGATAACACTCGCTTTGCTACTACAAACAACGGTCTGGTGCCTTTCGGATAGCCTCTCTGATATGTGATGAAAACTGGCATGGTGGCAGTCTCATGACTCTCAAACTGATGTGAAGGACTTCTCATCATAGGCTCAAACTGATATGAAGGACCTCCCAGCTCATGCTCAGCCTGATGTGAAGGACCTCCCACCTCATGTTCTGCCTCTGATATCACCGGTGGAGCGCTGAAGAAATCACGGGAAATGAAGTCCTCCCAAGCAATACCCTGCAATCCCAACTGGTGGTCCACTAAAATCCGGATGAAATCAAAATGATAGACATTGTTTAGCTGCTGTCATGGGGTCTTATGCTGCATGAAGTTTTTCATCTTCTCAATGTTGTTGCAGATGAAAAATGGGAGGCTCATCATCTTCACCTTGGTGAAGTGCATGAGCAAGCGGATGTGATAGGCATAAAGGCGAGAAAACCTCCCCTCACAACTAAAATATTTCATGATCAATCTCATCAGTGGGGCATACTCATCCCTCAAAAATCTGAATGGAAAAACCCTGGTGAGTTGGCTCAAGCAGTTGTTCTTGATGTAAGGCTCATAGTGATGCCTCTCCACCTTCTTTTTCTTATGCCACTGCTCCCCAACGTTAGGTATCCCTGTTGTCACTGATATAGCCTCCAGTGTTAAGGTGAAAGTGACCCCAACCAGGATAGATTGGCCTCCCTGTAGATGAAGTGAAAAAAGGTGGGCCAACTCATGATGTACTCTGACATTTGCCACCCTTTGGCAAAATTCATAACATGCCAAGTGCTAGAAACAAGACATGGCAAGTGGGCATGCCTATAACCCTGTGAGGGTGTTGGACTCGTCTCTGAGATGTCTGCCACTCCGGTGATGTCTCCTATGGGCCCTCTCTCCTAAATATGTGTCACTGTGTGTATCCCCCTCATAATCTGATGAATTTTCTGATGCCATCATTGCTGCTTGTACCCTGAGTTTAGTGCTGCCCTCTGAATCCAATGAAACTGATGAATGCTCTGAAAATCTCTTGCTTGCTAGCCTTCAACCGGGATATAGAACGGATTTCCAAGTGTTTTTCAGCTCCCCGGCCCTGTGCGTCACACGCCAAGCCCAGTGCACTGCGCGCCCTGAGTGTGTCGCGCCTTCGTCGATTTTTCACTGTGGGTTGGCTGCTGGTGCATCGTGCCCTCCGTGTTCGTCGCGCGCCCTGGTGTATGCACCGCGCCACCTAGAAATCTGCCCTCCTTCCTTGAATTCCTTGTCCTTAGCTCTCTTTTCTTCAACAATGCCTCTCTCAAGCTTTTCCTTATCACCATGACTTAGTTTTGGGTCAAAAAAAATATAAATAGGCTTTAGGAGAGTTAAGTTCAATTTTTCTTCTTTGAAAACCCGCTTTATAATGTTTAAGTTTTGCACTTTTTATTGACTTTAAAACACTCTGCTTTTTCCCTTTTTCTTTGAAATTTTGGCTCTCATGATAAAATTTTCGGCATTTCTTTGAGGGGACTGTGTGATTGGGCCTCTGGCTTTGAAATCCATGACTGCCTCTGAAAATGTCAACTGTCGATTTTTGGAAAATTTTGTCATAGTTGAGCTTGTTTGAATTTTCTTCAAAACAGAGTTTTGAAGAAAAGTCGATGTCTCTTCAGGTGATGATGAAGATTTCTGAATTGTAGCTGTATAAGGTCTCCTTCTGGCCTACATGGCTCGTTTTGGACATGTTTTTCAAAGACCACATTGATGATTTCCTAGACCCAACAACAAAAATGACTCTGTCCTGTAATATGGCCAGACCTTGACTATCATGAAATTTCAGTGATTATGTACAAAGACCTGAACCAGCAGGGTCCAGAGATGAGGGAAAATGACTAGCATGATTATCTCTGTCAAATCACGGCATGTCCCTAGCGAAATGCAGCTGAGTGGATGGAGCGGGACACCTAAAATAGAAATGCACAAAGAGCTTTGATCTCTAATGGAGGGCTGACCAGACCGACTCTAACATTGGCTCCAATGGGGGATGGTAGCTCCTTGGAGGTGCCAAGAACAGCAGATCTCTGGAGGAGCTAGACAGTGCCTTTTTGTCCATTGGGCTATGGAGTCATAATATAGCACAAGGCCCCGACTTATTTGTAAAACTGGAATAACCAAGAAATTGACTCAAACTTGACAATTGGAATAACTCAAAAACTGACTTTACATACTGAAACCAAACTGAAGTAAAAATGGTATTTACAATGACAGTGGAAGTAGCGTTAATAGATCAACAATGATACCGCTTGAGTAGCCGACCATTGATCGACCCTCCAAGACAGTCTTCCCCATTCATTTCTTTCAGAAGAAAGACATTTTGACCTCTATATGCTGCGATTTTGGAAGGACCTTTCCACAGATTTTTGAACTTTCCGTGCTTGCCTTTCTCTTCATTCCTTGCATCCCACTTTAGCACCACATCATCCAACTGAAATTTATCTAATTTTGCTTTTCTGTCATAAATTTTCTTTATCTTCTCCTATAACTTGGATGTGTTTTTAAAAACTTCCTCTCTTGTTTGCTGCAAGTGGATCATTTGATTCAGCCTTCTCTGCATGGGATCTTCGTCACTACCGGCCTCCTGAAGAAGTTTGACCACCGGGGCAGCAAGGGAAGTGGGAAATACTGTGTCCACACCATAGATCAGCTCAAACGGTGACATACCAATAGACTTTTTCTGACTAATTCGATCTGCCCAAATTGCATGGACCAACCTCTTGTTCCAGCTCTTCTTATTTATTTCCATCAGCTTCTTGATGATGTTGACCAAAGATTTATTCGAAGATTCTGCCAATCCATTTCCTTGCGGATGATAGGCAGTTGAATGACCCAAAATTATGTGATATCTGTGACAAAATTCTACCATCCTTTTTGATTTAAAGGCTGCTGCATTATCAATGATTATTTTGTTTGGACAACCAAAGCAAGACAAGATGTTATTTTCGAGAAATGAGATGATTACCGTGTCTGTCAATTGTCTAGTAGGTGCTACCTCAATCCATTTTGTGAAGTAGTCCGTCGCTGTAAGGATCCACCTATGTTGTCCGGAAGAGGTGGGATGAATTTCCCCAATGAAATCCAACCCCCACTGCTGGAATGGAGCGCTCACTTCGATAGGCTTTAGTGGCAAAGGCTGTAGTTTCTGTTTTCCTTTGAAAATTTGACACTTATGACAGCGCTTTACCATCTTATGCACATCAGCAAACAAAGTAGGCCAGTAGTATCCCGCTCTCAAGATTTTGTTCGCTATTGACTTCCAAAAAAGATGTCCACCACACTCTCCTCTGTGGAAGTCCTCCATGACTTTCTTTGCCTCCTCTTCCGCCAGACAATTTAACAAAATGCCACCGGGATTTTTGCAATACAGTGCATAATTCAAGATACAAAACTTGGCAGCCTTCAATTTAAGTGTTCTTGCTTTGTTTCTAGCCATGCCGAGCGGTGGTCATAAATTTTTTAGCACATATATTATATCATAATACCATGGGGACAAAGCAAACATTTCGGATACCTGAAGTAAAGTTCCTTCATCATTCTCATCGGACAGGGCAGCGATCAGATTTATGTCCAATGCACACAAATTTGACTCAGCCATTAGCTTC
This sequence comes from Pinus tabuliformis, assembly GCA_031772625.1. NCBI lineage: Eukaryota > Viridiplantae > Streptophyta > Pinopsida > Pinales > Pinaceae > Pinus > Pinus tabuliformis. The sequence continues at coordinate 313,129,787 of CM062805.1, read as the reverse complement.
GCCAGTCCCTGTCCTTTGACCAGATTTGTAGGCTTTATCTCCACATCGTATTCTATCAAAGCTATGATCCATTTTCCTTTTCTCCCTTCCGGATCGGTCTGTACTAAAACATCTTTCACAGCAGTATTAGGAACATAGGCCAGAATGTGAGAATGTAAGATATACACCCGGAAATCCTTCAGTGCCTTCACCAATGCCAGGGCTTGCTTCTCAATGATGTTGTACTTCAAAGCTGCATCCCTTATAGCCCTGCTGAAGAATGCAATGGGTCTTTCATGATCATCCCTTTTCTGCAACAATACCACTGCCATAGTGTGCTCAAAAGCAAATGAAAACAATATGAAATCTTGAGTGTAATCCGGGCTGACTAGAACTGGAGCTGAAGAGAGGGCCAATTTGACCAAGTTGAAAGATTTTACAGCCTCATCCGTCCATTTCACCTAGCTGTCCTTCTTAAGCATGTTGGTCATTTCTTTCAAATGTTCTGCAAGATTAGGCACAAAGTGATGCAGAAAATTCATCTTACCATTGAATGACTGTATCTCCTTTTTGTTCCTAGGTAGATCGATTTGCTGAATTACTTGGACACATGCTGGGTCTATGTGGATGCCATCTTTTGAAATGATATGCCCAAGTAATTTTCCTTCCTCCATGGTGAACAAGCTCTTCTTAGGATTCAGCGATAAACCGTATTTCCTGCATTTTTGAAAGATAATTTTTAGGTGATGCATGTGCTCTTCAACAGATTTTGAAAACACCGTCAAGTCATCCAAGTACACCACCAAAAACACATCCTTCTCATTTGCAAATGCCAAGTCCATTGCATGCTGAAATGTGGCACCTGCATTCTTTAAACCGAATGGCATTTTGGCATAGTGAAGTGTTCCCCATGGAGTTGTGAATGCTGTCTTATCCCTATCATCTTCATGGACTGAAATTTGGTTATATCCAGAATAACCATCAAGCAGGAAAATACGAGATGCCCCCACTACTCACTGAAGTATATGGTCCATCTTGGGTAGCGGATAGTTGTCCTTCAATGTGACCTTGTTTAGATTTCTGAAATCGATGCATAGGCAGATCTCACCGGTCTTCTTTCGTATAGGCACTAAGTTAGATATCCAATCTGAAAATCTGATAGGCACAATGATACCTAACTTGTATATCCTATTTACCTCTTTTCGATGGATGGCAGCAACTTTGGATTGATCCTTCTTAGCTTTTGTCTAAATGGTTTCTGATTGGGCTTGATAGGTATGGTTTGCTGAATGATGTTCGTATCATAGGTCTTTAAATCAGAATAATCCCAAGAAAATACATCTACAAATGAAGCCATCAGACTGATATATTTGTCCTTGATCTTTGGCGGTAGTGTCTTGGATAGTTTTACCAATTTTGGATTTGTTGTTGTACCGATGTTGACTTCTTCTACACCTTTCTCCGTGGGCTGCAAAGTTGGCTTGCGAGCTACATCATCTTGATCGAAAAGTTCTTCTAGGGGTATCAAGCCTTTATGAATGATGTTGTTCTTCAGCTGCAATACGTCCATTTGATTGATTTGTACTTCTTCTGTACCATTCCCTTTGTTCTCATCGTTTTCCACATCAATTAAGGTTTCTTTGAACTTACCTTTGTTGAGCAGAAAATCCTTAATCTCCTCATCATCTTGGAACACTTGCCAATGTCACTGATTGTCTGGAATGGTTGTATGGTGCTTGACATGGATTTCAAATTTATTGCTGGAGTTCATGGGGATCTTCAAGCTACTCACTACCTTGGCAAGAGCATTAGCAATACTATTTTGTATTCGTGGCACACATGTCAAGGTGTATTCATAGAATAGCTTCAAGATGTCCAAAACTGCATTACGATAGGCCCGCATCCTAGGATGTTTTTCTTGATACTCACCTCTGACCTGTTTTATCACCAACTCAGAATCGCCATATACTGAAATCCTCTTTGCATTCATCTTTCTAAGAATCTTCAGGACCGCAATTAGAGCTTCATATTCAGCTTCATTATTGGAACATTCGAAGGCTAGCTTGTAGGAGCAAACTCTCACACTGCTAGGCACTTTGTTTGGGGCGGAGAAAGGACTACGTACCCAAATACCAATACCAGCTCCATCATTCCCTACTGCTCCATCAAAATCCATGGTCCATAAGCCTTCTTCTTCCTCTTGCAAGTGCTGAAAATCTTTTTGTTGTCCATTGTTTGTTTGTTGTCCATCGTTTTCAACTGATTGCCCAATCCTTTGTTGATTTTCTTGTCTTTCTTTCTTCAAAATCTCTCTAAATTTTTTTGTTATCTCTGGAATGTTGTATGCTTCTACTATCTGACTATCTATTTCATTTAAACTATCTGAAAACAAAACAAAAGACTCTAAATCTGTATGTACATAGTTTATAGGATGATTTATCGGTTTCTCCTTGCTTGTGATCATATACTTCATCTTTTGTTCCCGATATAATTTCCTCATTTGTCCAAACACTGGGATTGTTGCATAGGAGAAATCCAGCTGTAGTGTCCCCTTCAATTTCGCTACCCAAGATCTGGAAAGAAGCATGCCAAACCTTGGAGGAATGTCCGCTACCACTACGTCCATCAGAACATTTTTCATAGGAAGCTGATCCAAACTCACAACTAAGTCTTTGATGAGCCCTATGCACCTTACTCTGCTGGAGTCGAATGAATAGAGATCATGATATTGGTGGGTGATGTCCAGACCAAGCTTATCCATGATAGCCTTGGGCATGAGATTGTGAGAGGCTCCAGAATCAAACATGGCATTGTGTAGCACAAAGTCATGCAATCGTAAACTGATATAGAAGGGTGGCACCTCACTCTCAGGAGACTCACCGTTTGTCGTTGGCCCAAAAATCATTTCAGGCTGATCATCTTCCACGTTTACCATGTCGGACATTGGGTCCAAATTTAACATCTTAGAAATCTGTCCTCTGTAACCGCTGTTCTTCATGATTTCAGTCAAAGGGATGGATACCTTTAGCTTAGAAATCTCATTCTCTACGCTGAAAGTGGGAGTTCTTTCTACCTCTTTGACTGGGATCTCTTTTGTTTCCTTCTCTTTTGAGGTGGTTGGTTGCTGTGATTGTTCTACTAACTTTGATTTGTTGCTCTCTGGAACAACCGCCTCCTTTCCCTTTCTTTGCGTAGCTGATGGATCATTCTTTGTTGTTTCATCCTCCTTGTTTTTCTGATTTGGTTTGGCCGGTACATCTCTGTTTCTAAGGGAATATCGCTGTTGTTGTGTGGACAAAGCATTCATATACCCCCTTTGATATTCTTCTGACTCTTCTTCCAACACGGTTTCGTTAGCTAAAATAAAATCGGTGTCTTGGTGTGTGGCTGAATTCACTGCACATTCTTCTTCTTCGGTGATGTAAGTAGGCAGCTCATCTGGAGTAAAAAGATGGTTTTCCTTGCCTATTAAATTCCTGTCCTCATCTGATTCTGGTCCATGCATGAAATTCTGCTGTAAAGTTGTTTGTACCGGCTATTGTGCTACTTGCTCTTGAGTCCACTGATCTCTTTGTCTTATCCTATATTGTGGCTGTTGTTGGCCAAGAAAGTTAGGATTCCTAACTTGTGGCTCTGGCTTGTCAAGTTTTACTCTCTCAAGCATCTGTTCTACCTTTTTGAGCAGCTGGTCCATTGAAGAAGATTCTTCTTTGACCGTGGTTTTCTTCTCCGCTTTCGCTCTTGCTCTTTTGGACAGCATTTTTGCCTCAACGCTGACTGCAATTTTCTGCATGTCTTCCATTGTAGCCAGTTCTCTGTCTCTCAATTGGTATGCCATGTCAGCATCAAAACCATCCGGAAACTTCATCATTGCTAGTCCCACAGGTGGCTTTAGATGGTCTGGAATTTCATTGTAGACTGCATTAAATCTAACACAATAATCTTGGAACGACTCACCGGCATTCCGCTTGATTTGTTCATACTCGGCCAAAATTTGAAGGGGATTCTTTTTGACTTCCCACCTATTCAAAAATTGCCTTTGTAGCTCAGCCAAGGTGGTGATGCTTGTAGCCATCAAACCTCTAAACCATTTCCTCACATCACCTGCAAATTTTTGTACAAAGAGCCTCATTGCCACGTTTTCCGCATCGATCTCATGAAGTTCATAGAAATCTGCCATTTTATCCACATGTTGTTGAGTTGTAATACTGTTAGGAGTGCCATCAAAAAATAGGATTTTACTTTGATAATCATTTGGCATGTCATCTAGGACTTGGGGAAGAACAAGGGGTGTGAAACGGGCAGCCATCATTCTTGGTGGATTTGGCCTTGGAGGCGTCGGAGGAGTGTGCACAGTTTGCAAGGGGCTTGCACTTGGAGTTTGGGGCTGTGTGGCAATGTAGTTATCGATTAATCTATTAGCTCTTTCCGTCTCAAGGTCTACAAGAAATTACAGATCGGGTATGGTGTAATCACAACCTTTTTGGATTTAGACTTTTAGTGATATCTCAAATCGTTCGTCAAACTCAAGCTCTTCAAGATACTCAAAAATGTCGGGACATGAATGGGATTTGAACACGGGGGTTATGGTGCTTTCTTGGTGAAGGAGTCTTGGGATCAAATTGGGATTTTTGTAAATATGAGGAGGGTCTGGGTCTGGATTCACTCTGGTATATCGTCTCGAAGCCAGCGTGCTATTGAGATAAATCACGGGACACGACCAACTTACTCAGCCTTTCGAATCCTAAGCTCATCATCCAGAAGCCTAGAATTATTGTGAAACAAGGGGATTTGATTTTCAACTTTTCCCCAGCAGAGTCGCCATTATGTTACCACCTAAATCTGCCTTAGACTGAAGGAAGGCAAAAATTAGGGTAACCACAAACCACGCTCAGTCTGGTAGCTAGCCCTACTAGAGCAGGAGAGGGCTCTCTCCAAGTCACACTCAGCGAATGGATAGGAAAAATGGTCTGAGATGACTTACAATGTGATGTTTACCTTAGGCTAGTAAGTGAAAGAGGATTTTGGAAAAGATTTTTGAAAGTGGTCGAGCTTTTGGAATGTATATGGGGCTGGTGCTTAGTAAAGAACAAAGAATTGAGAATGAAGGCACACATTATTCCGTGAGGCAAGGTAGGCGGGAAGCGCAACAATTTCAACTTAAGGTGACTTGGAATGGAAATATTTCTGAAGATAGTGAAAAGGGCATGGTCGCATGAATCCTTTTCAATAGAAGAATAACACTGCACATGAAATTTTCCCACAGGCAGAGCAATATAAATTGAATTTTACCTAATCTCACTTAGAAAATTTCACTGAAATGAAACATGAAATGAATTATGAAACATAAAAAGATACATATGGAACATAAGAACACATTTTCTACACTCACAACCACAAGAATCTCATGAAACAGAGCCACTGCCTTTCATTAACTCTCTGTCAAAAATACATAGTGCAGAAACAGAGTTTCTTTCCACAGTCTCCCAGAAGTTACCAGCCAGCCAACCCTTTGCAAATAACTTGCATACAATATATATAATGTGTGGAGAAGAGATGGAATGCCTAGGGGTTGGGAAGTTACTCAAATCATTTCGAAAAGGAGATGGAGAGCCAACCATCAGCTACAAGTGCAGCGCTCTCAAGCATGACATTTGGCTGGGGTGACCCTTTGCATTCTTTTTCCACTTGGATAGATGCCCATATGGAGAGAAAACTCTTTAAATGCCACATTTGGTGCAAAAAAACTGAAGTGTAGATGACCAGGCCCACTTGGAGAAGTCGAGACCCAAGATTTCGTGAAACAGGAGCAATTTGGCAGTTTTTTCCCCTGTGCGCCGTGCCAAATTCCCTGTGCGTTGTGCCACCTTGGAGCCTATTTTGGGGCACTTACAGGTGTCCAAAATGTACCCAAGTGGGCTTGTTGGAAAGCCTGTCCTGTCTACTTTCCAACCCAACTAGAATTTATGAATTTGAAGATCATTTGCCCCTCCAAAATTTCATTCTCCCAAGACTGCTTTCTGTGTGTCCAAAAAGTGGTAGAGAGGCCATTTTTGGGTGTTTTTGGACCTTTAGGAGACCCAAAAATTTTCAAAATTTCTTGCCCAGACACCAGTAGACGTATTTTTGATTCTGAATCTAAATATGCAAGCAGCTCCTCGATTGGAGTGCTAGAACAGGGAGAAGTTTCCTGTTTTGTGCTAAAAAAATTTGCCTGTGACCAAAATTTGCCCAAATTTTTTGGAATTTGGGCTAGAGGTTCCCTATGAAGTGCTTTTCTGTGCCAAGGAAGCCTCAGCCAAGATTCAAAGATGATATTGCTCCTTTGCTTCCTTTGCCTCTTTTTCCTTTTTTATCGCTTTGCTTAATTTTGCCTTTAGGCTCCTGATTCTTGCCTTGGAACTCATGTTGCGGGCCTAGTAGTGATAATTCATGGGCCTCAGCATGTCTTTCTCCCTGTTTTCTTTGTCCAACAACCTCTCCAAATGCATATTGACCCTCTCAAGGTTGGACTCCTGGTCTTCATTGATTTCTTTCTCCAAAGAGGTGAGCGGAACCCTTCTTCTTTGAGCAGCTTGGCGTTGCTCACGGATGTTCTGCAGCTCCATGATTGTCTCTTGGTCCTCAAGCTGTTTGTTTCTCCGTTCCAGGTAGTTCATTTTCCACTTGGCCCTTTCTAGATCAATGGTCAAGTCTTCAATCTCTGATTGCTCCTCCTTGATGATCTTTATAAGCTCCTCATTGGTGGGTTCTGCATCGGTCTCATCATCTTGGAGGAGAAAAAACTCGGTCTCTTGATCACCCGATGGCCCCTCCTCCTGCACTGGCTCCCTTCACTTACCCTGCTCCTGTGATGCTGATGGCGGAAGCAAGGCCCCTTCCACCCCGGATGGAGATAACACTCGCTTTGCTGCTGCAAACAACGGTCTGGTCCCTTTCAGATAGCCTCTCTGATATGTGATGAAAACTGGTATGGTGGCAGTCTCATGACTCTCGAACTGATGTGAAGGACTTCTCATCTCAGGCTCAAACTGATATGAGGGACCTCCCAGCTAATGCTCAGCCTGATGTGAAGGACCTCCCACCTCATATTCTGCCTCTTATATAACCAGTGGAGCGCTGAAGAAATCACGGGAAATGAAGTCCTCCCAAGCAATACCCTGCAATCCCAACTGATGGTCCACTAAAATCTAGTTGAGAGCAAAATGATAGACACTGTTTAGCTGCTATCCTGGGGTCTTGCGCTGCATGAAGTTTTTCATCTTCTCAATGTTGTTGCAGATGAAAAATGGGAGGCTCATCATCTTCACCCTGGTGAAGTGCATGAGCAAGCGGATGTGATAGGCATAAAGGCAAGAAAACCTCCCCTCACAACTGAAATATTTCATGATCAGTTTCATGAGTGGGGCATACTCATCCCTCAAAAATCTGAATGGAAAAACCCTGGCGAGCTGGCTCAAGTAGTTGTTCTTGATGTAAGGCTCATAGTGATGCCTCTCCACCTTCTTTTTCTTATGCCACTGCTCCCCAACATTAGGTATCCCTGTTGCCACTGATATAGCCTCCGGTGTCAAGGTGAAAGTGACCCTAGCTAGGACAGATTGGCCTCCCTGTAGATGAAGTGCAAAAAGGCGGGCCAACTCATGATGTACTCTGAAATTTTCCACCCTTTGTCAAAATTCATAACATGCCAAGTGTTAGAAACAAGACATGGCAAGTGGGCATGCCTGTAGCTCTGTGGGGGTGTTGAGCTCATCTCTGAGATGTCTGCCACTCCAGTGATGTCTCCTATGGGCCCTCTCTCCTGAAGATTGTTACTGTGTGTATCCCCCTCATAATCTGATGAATTTTCTGATGCCATCACTGCTGCTTGTACCCTGAGTTTAGTGCTACCCTGTGAATCCAATGAAACTAATGAATGCTCTGAAAATCTCTTGCTTTCTAGCCTTCAACCGGGATATAGAACGGATTTGCAAGTGTTTTTGAGCTCCCTCGCCCTGTGCATCGCGCGCCAAGCCCAGTGCACCGCGTGCCCTGAGTGTGTCGCACCTTTGTCGATTTTTCATTGTGGGTTTGCTGCCGGTGCGTCGTGCCCTCCGTGTGCGTCGCGCGCCCTGGTCTATGCGCTGCGCCACCTGGAAATCTGCCCTCCTTACTTGAATTCCTCCTCCTTAGCTCTCTTTTCTTCAACAATGCCTCTCTCAAGCTTTTCCTTATCACAATGACTTAGTTTTGGGTTAAAACAAAGATATATAGGCTTTGAGAGAGTTGGGTTCAATTTTTTCTTTTTTGAAAACCCGCTTTATAATGTTTAAGTTTTGCACTTTTTATTGACTTTAAAACACTCTGCTTTTTCCCTTTTTCTTTCAAATTTTGGCTCTCATGATAAAATTTTCTGCATTTCTTTGCGGGGACTATGTGACTGGGCCTCTGGCTTTGAAATCCATGACTGCATCTGAAAATGTCAACTGTTGATTTTTGGAAAATTTTGTCATAGTTGACCTTGTTTGACTTTTCTTCAAAACAGGGTTTTGAAGAAGAGTCGATGTCTCTTCAGGTGATGATGAAGCTTTCTGAACTGTAGCTATATAAGGTCTCCTTCTGGCCTGCATGGCTCATTCTGGACATGTTTTTCAAAGACCACATTGATGATTTCTTAGACCCAACAATAAAAATGACTCTATCCTATAATATGGCTAGACCTTGACTATCATGAAATTTCAGTGATTATGTATAAAGACCTGAACCAGCATGGGCCAGAGATGAGGGAAAATGACGAGCATGACTATCTCCATTAGATCATGGCATGTCCCTAGTGAAATGCAACTGAGTGGATGGAGCGGGACACCTAAAATTGAAATGCACAAAGAGCTTTGATCTCTGACGAAGGGCTGACCAGACCGACTCTAACACCAACAACCTTGGGAGAACCATGGGTAAAATTGGCAAGAGTCATCCAGAGCTACATCACCTATGAAGGTAGGAAAGACGTGGTAAGACCACGACACCTTAAACTTTTAGCCGTATTGAAACAGAAATGCTCTGTGAATTTGCCTGCATTTTTAAATTCTCTACTACATGACATTGCCCGAAGCATGAAAAAATCACGACACGTAGAATCGGTAGTAAGTCACCATGGGTTGATACGACTAATAGTTAGCCACAGTCTTGCTCAACAACAGAGCAGCTGGGAAGAACTAATTTTTACAATAGATAGGGGACTAGCTTTACTAGCCCCCAAACGAAAGCACACTGTAAGCACATCAAATAGACCTTTGAAATGGAGGAAATCTGTCAGATTGGCATGGATCAGAGGGAGGCTGGAAAATTCCCAAGGGAACACCAGTCAACCGGTGGAAATAGTTGATTCAGGGGATGAGCAACCCCTGCAATTGGAAGGAGAAGAGAATGAAAGAGAATTTAATGATGAGGGAGAAACAGAGGAAGAGACCGAACAATCTAGTTAGGCTGAGGAAGAAACAGAGCAACGTGAGGAGAGCCTGTTGAAAAATCCGTTGTGAGAGGATGAATTGGCCCAGATTTTGGCCAACATGGGAGAATATACTCAACCTCTCAGCCCACTAAATCTCCACACAGAGGAAGAGCCACAAGAGCACTTTGTTCATGATAAGAGTGCATCCGAAGAGTTATGTGACGAAGAAGAAGAAGAAAATCACTCCAGCCATGATGAAAGTGCATCTGGAGAGGAAAATGATGAAGATGAAGAAGAGGAACAATTTGTTCCAAGTCAGAATACACTGGAAGAAGTCTATGAAGAAGAGAGGGGGAAGAAGAGGTTACCCAGGAAATTGCAGAGCAAGCTAGGGTTTCTACCCCCGAACAACCCGATCAGTAGAATAATGAGGAAGTACCCTAGGAGAAAAATCAAGAAATTGGTCAAGAAGAAAGTCCAGGCCCGAGTGTGCGAACGACCATTCCTTCCGATAAAATGGAAGAAATCAAAAAATTATGGAAGGAATAGCAAAGACTGCTTAATGTAATTGCGCGACTTCGACAACAAATCAGGATTCTGAAAATGGGGAAGAGAGCACAGAGGACTTCAGTGGTAAGACATGCAACCACCCCAGTGAAACCTCTCAAGAAAAAGATCAGGAGGACTCAAGTCCAGCCTGCTGTTCAAAGCCAAAAGGAACAACATTTGGCTGTTGCCCATGTTGAAGTACAAACAGATGACATAACAGCCTGTGACAAATAAATTCAGACAGAGGCACAGTCCTTTGAGGAAATTCGAACCATAATTACGGGATGACGCAATAAGAAGATTCAGGTGAACCTCCCACTTACAACTACTATGTGGGATAGTGATCCGAGGACAGTAACCCTACAAGAGGGTTTGATGCAAGCCTAGCAAGCAGTAGAAAAACTTATAGAACAAACTATCTCTCGCAAAAAGTATGAAGAATTACAACAATAGCTAAGGAATGTCAATTTATCCAAAATCCAGGATTTTGAAGGATGGCAAAGGGAAGAAGAAAGAGTTGCAAAGGTAACTCATAGGCTAGATGTAGTTATCAAACAAATGGATACCTTATGCTCCTTATACATTGATTTCCTAGCATGTAGCGTTCCTGCTAAGAATTATGCCTTCTTTTTAATGGAACGATATTTGCAATTGAAAATTAAAGCTGTTAAAGGAGGAGCCCCGATAGAAATAAATACTGTTGATGATTTCATAAATTGTTGTAAGAACTATGGGGTAAAGGTTTAGAGATTATTATGCGAGTTCTATTTTCACAACCTTGTGTTAGACCAAGAAACAGAGCAGAACCGCTACCCTTTCTTTGGGGATATCCAATTACAGGCATTCATTTCATTTGGAGTTAATCAAATAAAATGGCTTAAGGCCTATAATGCCTTCCAAAGACAAGAAAACAGATTAGCTTATGGGTAAGAGCTGAGCCTAGAGAACCATTGTAGTTATGGAATAAATATAGGAACCTCATGAGGACTCCAGGCATGATTGAAGCATTAGGAGCCATTCATACAACAATCAATCGGTAAGCATTAAAATACCTTTTTACCATCAAAGACCTTGCCATTGCAGCTGCTAAATTTTGATATCAGACTTCTAATCCGAATATCCCACTCAGGGAACCATTTAATTATTAGAACTTTATGTTAGCTTCTAATTGCTTGAGCCTCTACGATGATCTTATTTTGAGGGAAGGGCCATCCTGGTTAGGTTATAGATTCCGCAGTTTGGCATCTGGCACCCTGCACCTCGATATCAAGCCTTGTATGAAATTCCTGAGGGTTAGACAGGGCATGTTTTTGAACACCTAGCTAGGCATCATCGCTGTAGACCACCTCATGAGATCCCGTCTCCAGCCTACTCTCTCATCGCCTTGCATGTCAACTACAATGTTTTCATGAGGGCATGAAAAAGGGTAAGCAGGGGGGTGTGTAGGGCACTGGAGAAGGTGTATTATTTTCATTTACTTTGTTATCTTTTCTTCAAAACTCACAACCTTTTCACATCATGAGCTAGGCATATGAAACAAAAATATGATAGAATCTATAAGATTTATATGTAATATGAATAGCTAATAATTACCTTTTTCTATGCAGAAAAAGGAGAAAATGGAAGACTGTCATCCCAAAAGAAAGAAAGAGACCAAGTTAACTACTGTCCCTTTGGTAGGGAACCGCGTTCAAACAAGGTGATCCAAATTGGAGCGTAATAGCCAGAAAAAGGAAAAGGAAATCTCCAATCGGCGCAACAGAATAGAAGGATAACTGCAAATTAACAGCTTGGCGAATCCCTCAGGATCCTTCGATCCTGAGGGATAGCTATCTTAACAATTCTCTGTATTGTTGGTATCGTCTTTTGGCTGTTATAAGAAGGGGCAGCAATGCTAGCTCGAGTGGGATTGCTTGTCATTTTATGTAATTTTTATTTGTATTTGAAACTTTAATCATCGATTCTTGTTGAAGATCGATTCATTGTAACTCTGTTTGACATTTTAATATAAATCTGGTTGTCGCTCCATCTTTGATTTTGAGTAATTTCAAGCGGTGTGTCCCTAGAAGCTAAGGGCCTGACCCTGTAGGATCACTCGCTCCTGTATCATATTTATGATTCATGTGTGGTTTGATTTCTTTCATTTACTCTATTCAATAATCTGATGTGCTTTACTGTTTTACATATCAGCTCCGTTATATATGTACTTGGTTAAATACTATTGTTATCTATAACAGGAATGCTATGTTGATGTTCTAACATTGTATCGCATTGTTGTTCCTTTTGACAATTGATATAACACTGCTGTTCCTTACAGATTGCCGTTCAATTATAGTTCAACTGCGCTATATGTTCCTAAATTGGTACTACCGTATGATTTATTCTTAAATTGTGATTGTTGTTCATTCGGAATTGTTGTTTCGTTACAACTGTTGTTCTGTTATAATTACTGTTACTTTATAACTGTGATTCATGCGTATTGTATCGAAGCTCATATTACTGTTCTCCTTGATGTTAAGTGTGTTGCATGTTTAACTTGAGTTGTTGTACATTCAGATCTGAGTTGTTGTTCCATACTTTATTTCTAACAGTCTACTGTTCCATTTCTGTTTGTTGTTCAATTTGAAAGTTGTTACTTAATTTCTGTAGATTATAATTCTTGCTGCATCCATTTCCGTAGATTAAGGGTTTGTTGTTCAATCCAGTTAAATAGAGATAGTTGGTGTTCTATTTCCTATCAATTGAATATTATCATTGCTTTGGTGTGTAGAAGGTCTGTGACTATAGTGAACATCGACATACACTGTCTAATTCCCAGTTTGACGATCCTTCCTTTTGGTGCCATTTTGATTATATCAGTTTACAAAGGGAAGAGTTATTGTTATTGTACCCTTGATTGATGAATTTTCTGAATGCATGATTTGAGTTCTAGGTTTCTTTTTGCAAATAAGTTTCATTCCAAGAATCCATTTACTCTTGTACTGAGAGCACTATACTACTAGCATTACTCTAACAAATGATCGCCTCAAACTGAGTACACTCTTTGAAATAACAAATCGTTCCTGGATTGACAATTAATGTGGGGTAAATAGAGTTAAAAACAACCCTTTTTACTGCTCGACAATAGTCAGACCAGAAGGTACACTACATGATGTAATGGTATCTGTAGATTCCTGGGAATACCCTGTAGAATTTCTAATTATTAATCCCACAAACCGACTAGATGGACATCCTTAAATTTTAGGTAGACCTTGGCGGCAACTGTTGACGCTTACATTGGCTATCAACAAGGCAGCATGACTATAGCAAGAGTAAGTAATATCAAGAATTTAGCCTTATACCCTCCAGCCCAGCCAAGCCTCACAATAATTAAAACAAAGAAACAACCTGTATCATACCTAACATAAAATATTAGATCACCATTAACCATTGAAGATGCCCTCGAATTTAAAGACCAAATGGAGGACGACATTATTAACAGCTTCATTAACCAACCAGAAACAAGATCGCATTTACAATGTCACATGATTGAGGTAGAATTCGATAATGATGTAGAAGAAGATCCACTGAAATACACTCATGATCAATCAATACCTAACACCTTTGTTTACAAAAGCAAAGATATAGAAATTGAGTCAGGAAAAACTTTGAACATTAACAAAAATTTGACTGTTGTGCAAGAAGAAAAGTTGGTCCAGCTACTGAGAAAATATAAGGAAGCTTTTGCATCGGATTATCTTGATATGAAAGGAATTTATCCCCAGTTGTGTACTCACCACATTTATATAGAAAAGGATGCTAGATCCGTTCGTCAACCCCAACGAAGATTAAATCCTCATCTTAAGGATATTGTAAAAGATGAATTACAGAAACTTTTAGATGTAAACTTTATTTACCCAATATCTGATAGCAAGTGGGTCTCTCCACTAGTAGTGGTGCCAAAGAAGAATGAAAAATGGTGGATATGTGTATACTATAGAGAATTGAAAAAACCAACCCAAAAAGACCACTTTTACCTGCCCTTGGGGAACATTTGCTTACAGAGTCTTACCCTTTGGGTTATGTAATGCTCTTGCCACATTTTAGAGCGCAATCCTCAGCACTTTTTCAGATCTAATAAATGAAGGTCTTGAGGTATATATGGATGATTTCACACCTTATGGGGATGATTTTGAGCTAGCATTACAAACACTGGAAAAAGCGCTGCAACAATGTATTGCCACCAGTCTCTGCTTAAGCCGTGAAACGTGTCCTATGATGATGACCGAGGGACTCATCTTAGGTCATTATATCTCAGTAGCTAGAATACATGAAGATCCAGCTAAAATTCAGATAATTTTGTTAATACCTACTCCTACCACACAAACAGAGGTACGCAGTTTTCTAGGATTTTCTGGTTATTATAGAAGATTTATAAAGCATTTTTCTCAAATTGTTGCACATTTATATGCACTAACAGGGAACGTTGATTTCATTTGGACAGATAAGTGTGACCATGCTTTTGAGGATTTGAAAAAGCTCGTATCGACAACCCCGATGCTTAGGGGCCCCAATTGGGATTTGTTATTCCAAATTTCATCTGATGCTTCAGACACAACAATTGGAGCAATTCTTGGGCAGGAAGAAGTTAAAAAGCCATATGCAATTTATTATATTAGCAACAATCTATCTCCTGATGAGCTAAACTATATTGTGACTGAAAAGGAATTTTTAGCTATAATACATGCTGTAAATAAGTTTAGACATTATATAACTGGGTATCCTGTAGTTTTATATACAGATCACTCTGCCATAAAATATTTAGCAAATAAACCAGTTAAAAATGGTAGAGTAACAAGATGGTTGATGCTCTTGCAGGAATTTGACATCACAATTAGGGATCGACTTGGAAAAGAGAATCCTGTAGCTGATTTTGTCTCACGAATGCCAAAGCCAGCGGACGCAACAACAGTCGAAGATCAATTTCCAGAAGAACATTTGTTTGTTGTTACTGTTAGAACACCATGGTATGTTGACGTTGCAAATTACTTAGCAGAAGGAAAATTACCTAAGCATTTAACGCCTAATGAACGAAAGCAGATAGTGTAGCGCAGTACCCGATTCTCTTGGATTCGGGGCTACTTATTTCATAGAGGTGCATATATGCACATCAGAAGATGCGTTTGAGAAGATGAAAGATTTGACATTCTCAAAGCATGCCACAATGGGCCGTGTGGCGGACATTTCACAGACCGCACGACTGGTCACAAGGTTCTACAAACAGGCTATTATTGGCCCACTATTTTTAAAGATGCTAAAAAGTTTGTTCAATCCTATGATAGCTACCAGAGGGCAGGACGCCATAGACAATCTGATCAAATGCCTCTGAACCCACAGTTAGTAATTGAGCCATTTGAGCAATCAGTGCTCGATTTTATTTGTCCTATTAACCCATCATCAAATCAAAAAATGTACATACTCTTTGCAACAATGTGTTACCAAATGGGTTGAAGCAGAGGCACTGCCAAGAGCTACAGAGGATTCTATAATACATTTTCTTTTTCAATTATTTTTGCGATATGGCCTCCCGAGGGAGATAATTACAGATGGAGGACCGTAATTTGTAGGTAATAAAATCATTGCAACATTAAAAAATTACCACATTTTGCACAAAATTACAACCCCATACCACTCACAGGTGAATGGCCAAGTAGAAAGCACTAATAAGGTAATTAAGGCAATACTTAGAAAAATAGTTGCATCACATAGATGTGACTGGGCTGCAAGATTGCTGGAAGCCTTGTGGGCATACCGAACAACGTGGAGAAACACCACTAGGTATTCACCATATCAATTAGTATTTGGAAAAGAACCCATCTTTCCAATCGAATTCAAAATTCAAACATTAAGAATAATGCAGGAGGTGGGTTTGAATTTAAATGAGGCCTAGACTAATAGATTACAGCAAATAAATGAGTTAGATGAAATCAGGTTCTCAGCTCTTCAACACACTGTATTAATTCAACAGCAGAGAGAAAAGTGGCATGATGCCATGATTAAAAGAAAATCTTCCACGAAGGAGACTAGGCACTCTTATACGATTCCAAGTTTCAGGATTTTCCCAGAAAACTCCAGACACGATGGCTTGGACCTTATGAGATACAGAAAGTGCATGACAATGGCACCATTACATTGACTACCATTGACAGATCTAGACACTCTTTCAAAGCAAATGGTCATCGAGTGTGACTGTATCACAAACCGCTTACTCAGGAATCCTTTTGCCAGCAATTACGAGAAGATTCGACTATGCAGATTCTTGCTGAGAAAGATAACTCCTCCTCAGCATCAACTCACTGAACAATTCCGTTGATTCTAAATTTTGTATATAAACTTTCCTTTTTTTCAAATTTTGCTTGCATAAATTTTTTATTTTGCACACATTTTCCTTGTTGTTCCATTTAGGGAGCAACAAATGATTTCTTTATTTTATTTTCATGCTATTCCTCCAAAGGAATAGCAGTCGTTCCTCTTAAGGAACAACATTTCCATGTGGTTTTATTTTCGTGTTGTTCCTCTTAAGGAACAGCTGTTGTTCCTCGAAAGGAATAGCAGTCGTTCCTCTTAAGGAACAAAATTTCCGTGTGGTTTTATTTTTTTTCTTTCCCTCTGAAGGAACAACTATTGTCCCTCCTAAGGAACAGCAGTCATTCCTTTTAAGGAACAACACTTCCGTGTTTTTGCATTTTTGTTGTTCCTTTTAAAAGGAACAGTTGTTGTTCCTCCTAAGGAACAACAGTCGTTCCTCTTAAGGAACAGCACTTCCGCGTGTTTATTTTTTGTTGTTCCTTTTAAAGGAACAGTCGTTGTTCCTCCTAAGGAACAACAGCCATTCCTCTTAAGGAACAACACTTCTGTATTTTTACAATTTTGTTGTTCCTTTTAAAAGGAACAACACTTCCGCGTGTTTATTTTTGTTGTTCCTTTTAAAGGAACAATTGTTGTTCCTCTTTAAGGAAGAACACATTTGTATGATTGTATTTTTGCTATTCCATTTAAGGAACAGTTGTTGTTCCTCTTAAAGAATAGCAATCGTTCCTCTTAAGGAAGAGCAACCCCGTGTGCATTTTTTTATCTGTTCCATTAAAGGAACAACTGCCATTCCTTTTAAAGGAACAACAAGTTCACTATTTTTTTATTTTCTGCCATTCCTTCTAAGGAATAGTGGTTTCGATTTGGAGAGTTTTTTGGCTATTCCGCCGAAGGATCAGCACTTTATTTTGCTTTTGTTTTACTTGCTGTTCTGCTTAAGGAACATTTGTTGTTCCTCTTAAGGAACAACAGTTTCGTGTGTAATTTTTTCTCTTTTTGTTGTTCCTCTTAAAGGAAACACAATTTTTGCATGAAGATGTTATTTCTGTTGTTTCTCTTAAGGAACAACAGCTGTTCCATCTAAGGAACAACACTTTTTGAGTGCATTTTTTGTTGTTTCTCTTAAAGAACAACATATTTTTTGAGAGTTTTTGTGAATAATGTTTCACTCTTCATGATCCTTCCAAGGCAAAGATACAAATTTATGCAAGGATACAAAAATTAGAGGTTACTGAAATAAGCAAATTAAAGAAAAATTGTCATCTTTAAAGAGATTGCTTTGTATTGATAAGGAAAAGGAAAGGGCACAACTATCTATATCACTTTGTTGTCTTTATCTTCACTTAAACTTAAATTGATTGATTATTTTTATCATGTTGGTTCTTCCCTAATTTTCATAATTCTCTTTGATTATTATTATTAAATAGAAATAAGGGAATATTTTCTTCTGTTGAGATGTCCAGAATTCTTCCACCATCCCAACTCTTATGGAGTGTTGATCCATCCTCTATATATAAATAGGAAGTGCTATATGAAAGAAAAGAGAAAGAAAAAATATATCTATATGATTACTAACAATCCTATGATTTGTCAAATGAAGGATAGGGGGTCTCATCAAGAGCCAGCCTACCATGATCATAAGGAAGCAGTGAAGTGGCATTCCCACTATGGCCACCACACCAGGGATATGATCCAATGGGCACATCAGAAAAAATAAAAGTCCTTGGAACAGGAGGTCTCATCACGAGCCGGCCTGCCCACTTTTCACTCCTTCCTGGTGAATGGCATTGTGATTCAACTGGTTACCAAGCCAGCACAGTGGCCTCCATTCTGATATCACAAAGCACTTTCCTAGGCATACATAAAGGATTATGGTTCCAAGGGTGAAAAAGCAACTTTGTCAAGGTTATAAACACCTGTGGGCAACAGAGCTCTGCTGATGGTATTTGAGTCATATTTTTCAACACCAATAGTAATTATAGACCCTTTTCTCATTTCTTTATTTTTATTTCAAAAGAGGTTATGTTCCAAAATTCCTTTTTTGAACCTTTTATGCATGAATATAATTTAAAATCAATCATAAACAGTTTAAGTGGGATAAGGATCACATAATAATTTTACCTACGTCAGCTGTCCTTTTCCCTTTTTCACATAACTCCATAGCACCTCCATATCTATTCATGATTTTCATCATAAGCATCGATTTCAACAACTCGATACTTTTTGTGATTTTGTCTTAAATATGTACACCTTTCCTTTTTTATCCTGTACAATTGTCATCCAGTACGTTGCTCCTCCATTTAAATCAGTCAAGGACGACCTATCACATTTTAGGGGGGCACGGGTGACTTCCAAAATACTCTTGCATACGTGTTAGTTTCCTATTCATAGGTACTAGACTGCATTAGATCCCTTAATAGCAAAGTTTTAACGGTATTGGGATATTATCTGATATGCATATTTTGTTGTTCCATTATTATCTTTGTGTATTGTTGTGTAAAATTAACAGTGCACAGAACTTAGATGAAATGGGAGGTCGATCAGTATGAAACAAGCCACAGGTACAAACAATTTTCGAAGTTACACGAGAAATTTTGGTAAGATCAGGATGGATCGCGTATTCTACACGACTACAATAGCCCCATGAAGCTGTGGCTATCGAATTTTTGTATAATTTGTTGGACGATCATTCCATAGTAAGAGAAAGGCGAATAACAGTGACAGATATAGTGATTGCAAAGGTATCTAGACTACCAACTGTGGGATCCATATGGACACATAAGAAGTTGAGACTTCAAGATGTCATGGCCACCTTTCAGGATGAGGGACAGAACCTGATCGTTAAAGGAAAAGGAGTCCAACCTTCATCTATGGGGGAAACATGGACGGAACTAGCTAGAATAGTGCAAAGCTAAATTACATGTGATGGGAGAAAGGATGTGGTAAGACCATGCCACCTCAAATTATTATCAGTTATTAAAACAGATATGTGTTGTAAATCTACCTGCATACCTAAATTTTTTGCTGCATGATGCTGCTAAGAGTATAAAAATATCCCGTCATATAGATATTGTAGTGACCCACCATTGTTTAATTTGATTAATAGTAAGTGACAACCTTGCTCAACAACAGACCAGTTGGGAAGAATTGGTGTTCTCCATAGGTAGGGGACTAGCCTTACCAGCCCAAAAAAGAAAGAGAACTGCCAATATCGCAAGCAGGCCTTTGAAACGTAGACACTCCTCCAAATTAAGAATAGGCAGTGGAATGTTTGAGAGCCTACAGGGTAGCAGCAGCCAACCCTTAGAATTACTCAGTTCCAAAAATGAGCAACCCTCACAAACCAAATGGAGAAGTAACCAAGAGTCAGAATTAGAAGAAGAAACTGAACACTCTAGTGAAGAAGAGAGGGAAGGAACTGAACTACCTTTAAACCCTAGCGTAAGTCCACCGCGAAACCCATTGCAGGAGGACGAATTGGTCCAAATTTTGGCCAATATGAGTGAGTATATCCAACCCCAAAGTCCGCTCAACCTTAATATTGAGGTAGAGCAATCACAGAAACACTCTTCCCACACTAGGAATTCATTAGAAGAAATCAATAATGAGGAAGAAGTAGGAGCAGAAGCCACTCAGGAAGCGACAGACCAAACTAGGGATATTCCTCTAGAGGAACCTAGTCCAGAGCATGTAAACACTGAAGAGACACTCCAAACAGAGGATATGGAAACCAGCTAGGGCAAAGGCATAGCCCTTGAAGAGCAAAATCCAATGGAACAATCGAGCCCAGAAAGAATAGAGACAATTAGGGAGATAGTTTTTCCTCCTGAGAAGAAGAAGAAAAGTGAAATTAAAAAGCTATGAAAGGAACAACGAAACTTGAAAAATTTAGTAAAGCAACTCAGATGGAAGATAAAGGCACTGAAAAAGGGGAAAATCACAAGAATAACCCCAAAAACTATGGATGCAACCAAACAAATTGAACCTCATGATACAAAAGCCGCGGAGACTCAAAACGAGCCCATACATGTTCAGGATGGTAAGTAACAACATGCAGTTGTTACAGACGCAGCTGCCCAAATAGAAAATGTATACATCTGCGATAAAAATGTTTAAACAGAGGTGCTATCCTCCAGCAATATGGCCACCCAGACATTCCATGATAAAGAGACACAGACTATGGGCACTCGGAATTGTGATAAGAGCACCCAGATAAATATTCAACCCAAAGATGTTTTGATAAACAACTACCCTGGTATAATAAAACCTCAAGAGGATCTGGAAAAATATCAGCGGATTATAGAGAAGTTTGAGGAAGAAACTATCCCTTAGAAGAAATATCAAGAATTGCAACAGAAATTAAAGAGCATCAGTGCATCAGAGAACGAAGCCTTTGATAAATATCGAAGGGCAGAAGAAAAAATTGAAGAGGTAAAAAACAACTTGAAAATAGTCAGGAATCAAATGGATACTCTCTATTCTTTATATACAGATGTTCTAGCATGTAGGTCACCTGCTAAAAACTATGCCTTGTTTCTAGTAGAAAGATATTTACAGTTAAAAATTAAGGCTGTGAAGGCAAGGAAATCTATAGAACTAAAAACTATTGATGATTTTATAAATTGCTATAAACACCATGGAGTAAAAGTTCAACGATTACTCAGTGAGTTTTATTTACATAATTTTATATTGGAAGAGGAAATGGAGAAGAATCCTAGTCCTTTTGTGGGTGATATACAGTTTCAAGCATTTATTTCATTTGCTGTTAACCAGTTAAAGTGGCTCAAGGCCCATAACACTTTTCAGAGACAAGAAAATGGGTTATACCTCTAGGTTAGGGGTGAAATGAAAAACCCATTGGAACTATGGGCTAAACATAAAAGCCTAATGAAAAAGGAAGGAGTTATTCAAACCCTGGGACCCATCCATACAGAAATTGTCCAGCAAGGGGTAGAATATTTCCTCTCTATCAAAGACAATTCCTTGGCAGCAGCTAAATTCAGATGGAAGACTTCTAATCGGAACATATAAGATAGGGAGCCATTCAATTACAAGAACTTCAAGTTAGTTGTAGATCGCCTGGTTACCTATAGTAACCTCATTTTGACGGAAAGCCCATATTGGCTTGGTTGTCGTTTTCAAAGCCCTATTATCTGGTATCTTGTAGAAGGGTACAAGGCTGTATATGAGTTTCTTGAAGGGAAGATAGGGCCCATTTTTGAAGTTTTAGCTACAAATCATGGTTTTCGACCACTGCATGACAATCCTGCTTCAACCTATTCTTTGACTGCTTTGCATGCCAATTACATGGTTTTCAAGAGGCCATGAAAAAGGGTAAGCAGGGGGGTGTGTTGAGCTATGGAAAAGGTATGAATATGCCATTCATTTCCTTATCTTTTCCCTTTATCATAACTCCTTTTATTCCTAAGATGATAATATATCAAAAAATTATAGCAAAAACTAGGGAGTTATTGCTTATTGTGAATTAGTTAATTATTGTCTTTTTCCATGCAGAAAATATAAGAAATGGAAAACTACCATTTGGAAGGAAGAGACAAAATAGAGTAACTATTGTTCCTTCACCAGGAAGTCGTATCTAGATAAGCAGATCAGGATCAGAGTGCATAGTTGAGGATAAGGATGGAAAATCAGAGAATCAGTGCAAGAAGACAAAGGGATCAACTGGAGTTAAAGTATGGAGCATATCCCTCAGGATCTCTTGATCCTGAGGGATCACTATTCTATAGTATATCTGTTATTCCTTATTTTATTTGCCTGTCCAGTATAAACGGGACAACGATTGCAAAGATTAAGATAATTTATCATTATTCATAATTCGCTATTGTATTTCTCTGATCATTGAATATCATTGATTAGAATAGAGTATGATTACCTATAAAATTTTCACATGATTAATACATAAGTCAGTTGTTGTTTAGTTCATTTATACTGAAGTAGTCAAGCAGTGCTTCACTAGTGGCTAAGGGCCCAGCCCTGGTGGATCCACTTGCTCTCTGTACCATTACTTTACAATCGTAGTCGTGTGATGGTTTGGCTTGGTTTTCATTCATTTTACTTTACTGTTGTTTGTTTCTAGAGTTTATAAATTGTTGTAACTGTGATTGAATTGTGTTGCCGTTACTTTTCATCATAATAAGATTATTACTTTTTGCAAACTATATTTTTATGCTATTCATTTCAATTATAAATCTTCACTGTTCATTCCAATAAACTGACTTTGTTGTTCATTACAGATTGTTGTTCATTTCTAGTAAATAGTATTGTTGTTCATTTCCTTTCTGCAAGTATTTGGTTTTGCCTTTTAGCATTATTACAATCGTCGTATTTATTCCATTTGTATTGGCAGCATTGTTGATTTAATTTCTTTCTATTTCCAATTAGTTGTTTTAGTATGGAGTGTAAGATCAACAACTATAAAGAGCATTGGCTATCACTGTCAGAGTTCTCAGATTGAGGATCTTGTTTATATTTGAATTCATTTACATCAATTGAAAAAGGAAAGAGTTATTGCTACTACATCCTTGACTGATAATTGCTATTAATTGCTTAATTGATTGATTTAGTTTCAGAGCATTGAGTTTCTTTTAAATTACAGGTAGGTTTTATTTCAAGCATCCATTTACTCTTGTATTTGAAGCAGTGTAATGCAAATTGGAAAACATTACTCTTGGATTGAATTGATTGCATCAGACTGAGTACACTCTTGAAATACAAAATCACACCTATATTGATAATTAATGTAGGATAAATAGGAGTTAAAAAGACACCTTTTATAGCTCAATAGCACGCAGATCGATGGCCCATGTTAATGTGCGATATCGCAATCGGAAAATACAAAGGAGCGATTACAATTGGCCCACGACATGTGTGATATGTGATTGCGATCGATCACATCGCAATATCGCATCGGAAAATTACAATGGAGCGGGGCCAATAGCCAAACTTGATAAAGATTATAAACGATGTTTGATAAGATTTGAGATTCAAAAAATAGGGTTTTCCTTTGTAAATCGCATTTTCGTTGAATAAACGAAAAACCAAAGAAAATGCGTTGATACGATATTACGGACTCGAAAGGGTTTATTAATGTTGTTGAATACTATTTCAAGTCCGATATGAGTGGGATTTCAGCGTTTAATGTATTTTTCAATACAAAGGAAATAGACAGGATTTCAGGTAGGCCATGGGTGGTAAATGGTTTGGGTCAGGCTCTGCCCGATCCCATACAATGGCAACCACATGTCCAGGCTGAGGAGAGAGAAAACCACCCTCATCAGGTGGTTAACCCCTGTATGAAAGGGCCACCCAAAACGAACCACAGCCGTGGATCTGTATCTCTTAGATCAATGGTGGAGATGCGATGTTGGTGTACAAGCAGACCCGATAGGAGTTATAAGGCGGATTTATAATATTTGAAGTTCGATGAACAGTGTTTGCCAAAAATTTTCCATGTTTTGTAGTGTTTCTCTGTGTAAATAGAAAACGATCAATTTTGGGATTCCAAAGGCCCGATGACCCATTCCATTACGTAACAAGTGGCCACCAACCCTAGAAGCATTTAGCAATGATTGCTAATGCTCAGAAAAGGCTCTGAGTGGACAAAGGTCGAGAAGCTAGAGAGCCCAGGAAGGTAAAGTGAACAAACATTGCAGATTAGCTTTAAAAGCCATAGACAGAGAGAAAATAGAGAAAGAAGTGTTGAGACAAAGCAACAGAGGCAGAGGGTTAGTGAGGAGAGTTTGTGTACTCATAAGAGACTTGGGGGATCCAAGTAAAGCCTTATTGTTTTGTATCTCTTGTGTGAGGCTCAATTTGAGCTCATTGTTGTAAAACCCTATTTTTGAAGACATAATAGAGAGGTCACCACTAAAGGCTGGACTACAAGACGTAGCCCAGGAGTGTTGGGTGAACTTCTTATTAAACTTGTTGTGTTTATGTGTGTTGTCTATTATGTTTCTTTTACTGCTTCATTGTCTATGTATTTTGCAATCTTATCGATCCATTGCACAAAATAACATAGGCATATCCAAGCACATGAGTCTATAATACCTTAATAATTGTCTAAGATCATATATCAGATTATATATTTTGCGGATAAATGACATGTTTTATGAATTACTGATTAATTGCTAGGTGATTGTATTGAATTTATCTTAATAATATATGAAATGAATTCTTGGCCACTTCTGTGAAGATTTTGGTAATTTCTCTTATGTTTTCTGACGAATTAAATATATCTTTGCAAACTCCAATTTAGGATTGCTTTCTGATGCGCGTATGTTGGATAATCGATGGTTGAAGGTCCATAACGACTAATTGTGGGCCTTCGCGAAGGTCTGAAGGTTGCTTTAACTAAGTTACAGTAACGTGCCCTGGGAGTTTATCGATCTATGTGAGGGAAATCAAAGGCATTGAAAGACATCACACTAGCCTCTGGATGTAGAAACTTGGTTCTTGCATCCGCCCATACTACTTCGGGTTAGACTACAGCCTGTGCTACACGAGTTGTTGCCGAAAGGGCCAGTAGTGTAGGGATTTGTTGATTGGTGCAACTAACTCTGAACCTAGGTCAATACCCCCTAAGACAACATATGGTTCTATTGCCAGGACTAATATCTGTCTAAAAGAGATGTGTGATGTCGCATCATTGGAACTCAACCGAGAAAGAAATTAAAAAGTGGTTGGATCAAAATATTCACAAGTTCACGATGCAGGAAAACAGGAATATGCACATATCAAAGGCAGATTGGTTAGATAGATATCTATATATGGAGATACACAAAATATTCTTCTACACCTTCCCCACTGAGTTGTACAAGTGGTTAGCCAAGTTGATAGACAGTTAAGGAAGGTGGAAGCTCGATAGTCATATAGTGTGGACTCTAGAATTGGTGTGACAACTAGAAGCTTCTGGAAACAAGATCACGTGGGCAATCGATCACTGACTCGATCGAATTCTAGGAGGATTTGTTACAAAATTTGCAGTTGATACCTTAGTCAACTATAGCGAAGCAGATCAAAGATTCTTCAAAGGACTGCAAGGTAAGTATTTAAGATCATTAAATAATTGGATTAAAACACTGTTATGTGAAAAATAGGTGATGCCATTACCTTGATGTTCAAAGCTATGGGAAGTGGAAGATTCTTTAGAAATCACAAAGGATCAAGACCAGAGTATAGTCCAATGATTGGACCTCATTCAAGTGATGACAAAGGGGTGGGGTAGACTACGCCATGAAGCTCTGTTCAAATAATCACTCAGGCATTCCTAAAACAAATCATCCATCCACTCCACCTCCACCGCATACACCTTCGCCCAAACCTCAACCTCCATTGCCGCCTTTCAACATGGCAAACACAATGAAAATGTCGATCTTCAAGTGCATAGGAAGTGAAGATCCAGAGAAGTTCTGGTTTGTTACAAATGTTGTATGGACATCTCAACAGATCACCGATGATAACACAAGAAGGCACATTTGGTTACCGCTTTGGAGGATCGCGCTCTAACTTGGTACATTAAGTATTGCACTGATAATCCTCTTGTGACATAGAGGCTAACACAGATTTGAGCAAAGAGTTTAGTAAGCCTAAATCTCACTCACATTCAGTGATCCAATTTAAAGATATCATGATGAAGGTTGATGAGACACCTTGGGATTTTGATTAGAGGTTGAAGTTCCATATTAGACAAACTAACATCAAGATCAGAGATCGTCAGCATTGTGATTGGTTTATCGCGTTGCTTCTACCCCATTTGAGGATCGCTCTATCATAGAAGAAGATAAATACACAGGAAGAGCCCTTGGATATCACGATGAGGCTACATGCATCACCTATTCAGGATACAAATCTAGGGGTACAATAGATCCACTCACAGTTAGAAAGCTTGCACCTAGAGTTACGGAGTTTGAAGAAATACAAGGATATCAAATGAGAAATGCACGTAGAAGTCTGGTGTTTGAAGTGCAAGGGCCATGGGAATGATAAAGATCATTGTCCCATATACGTGAATTATATTACAAGATGGGGACAAATTTCCCTGAAACCTGAAGCCTTAGCAGGACCGAGCATGGGGGCTACGTTGTGGTGTGCCATTTGTCAAGTTATTGAGCAACATGTGACAGAGAATTTCCATTTACTTTAGAAGTTCATTCAGAAACCCCATTATCTATTCTGTAATTTCTACAAATTTGTGGGCCACGATGAGTGCCACTGTCAAACCTATGAGATAATGATGGAAAGAACCCCTATGTACCGTATGAAAGCTGAAACGTGGCCTCTAGATCAAGACGCCGGAGGAGTGTGTGGAGGTTATTTGGTTCATGGAGGGGGTCGAGGAGGAGGACGATCTAGTAGAGGTAGTGGTTAGATTATTTGCTACAACTGCGGAAAGCTGGGGCACTATGCGCGAGAGTTCCATAATCCTACACAACCAGCATGTCAATACTACAAACAGTTTGACCATACTATAGAAGAATGCCTAGTGCTAGTAGCTAAAGTGCAAGAGAAGAAAACACAACCTTATAAGCCGACACAAAATTTACAAATGATGAGGGTTGATCCCCACGAAGAAGATCAAAGAGTTAATATTGTGCTAAGAATTTGAATGATGATTAGCGCTAATAAAGGTAAACATCCTAAAGAAGAGGGATGGATCTACAAAGTGATAGAGAAAGAAGTCATCTTTGATCTGGATCGTGCTAAGGAAACTTTTATGGAAGCCAAGAAGAGCTTCGTGGAGGCCTCCACCTCAAGAATCCATGGCAAGATGCAAGAACTCAACATGTTTGCAGATGTTGATCTCTCTGTACTCACTACATTTTTGTAGACCTGCATGGAACTGCTGCGCAATAGCAAGTATGTGGAAGGCATGCAAGAATTAATAAATAAATGTGCTGGTAAGGAAAAGGCCCCTGATGAACACTGCATGGTTAGAAAGATTGGCAAGAATAAGGCACGAACAGGGCAAGAGATGAGGCTAACCGCACAGATAGGTGATTATGAGATGGACCAAGTCATCTTCGTTCTAGGGTCAGATGCGAATGTTTTACAAAAACATACATGGGAAAGTATGGGGAGACATTCACTGTAGTGGTCTTTGATTCAGCTCAGGATGGTGAACCAGTAGAAAATCATCCACATGGGACAATTAAAAGGGGTAATAATGGATATCAAAGGTGCGAGTGCGGTGGTAGACTTTGAAGTTATAGAAATTTTCGACGACAGTAATCCTTACCCTGCACTCTTTGGAATTGATTGGGATATTAATATGAATGGGGTCATTAATTTGAAGAAAAGAATGATGTCATTTGAAATAAAATCACTTAGGGTTGTTGGGCACAGGATCTTCCAAGGCAATTTTTGGGGTTTAAAGCCCAAGTTTTGACTAAGTCCAATGTAAAGACTCCACAATTTGTGGGCGCAGAGCGTGAAGTTGTAATTGAGTCATAGGGTTGTCTGCCCTTACCTTTGTAATGTAATGTCATCTTGAAATGTCTACCCATGGTTCGCAGACCATGGGATTGTATAAATAGAGTGAGGCTCTAAGTGTAAAGGGACATCTAATAAGTTTGTAAGATCTAATGATGATGAATTTAGTCTTAGTTGAAGCGTCGATTCACACCTTTGGGTAGTAGAGTAGGAGAAGGCTCTGCAGCTGAGTGTGTAGATGCCTAGTAGTCCGCAGCTGAGTGCGCAGACCCCTATAGTTAAGTGTGCAAGGCAGGTTGAGTCTATAATCAATTAAAGCATTAATAAAGAGATGTTTTACATTATTTCTGTGTCTTTTTCCTATTTTATGCATTGAATTATATTAGGTATGAATTGCAAGTTTACTATTTATTTACTGCACGAACTTATATGAATGTGTTGAATAAGCGAATATAACATAAGCATATGTTTACACGAAGCTAACTAACAATTATAAGAAGAGAAGTAAGACTCACAGTGTAACTTAGGAAAAGAGCGCACATCGTTGCTTTAACAGCACGAAATAACCTCAGGCCCTGATTAGGGCTGCGTGAAGGTGAGTATAATAAAGCACGAAGGCCTCGCAGGTCTGAAAAGTGCGTGAAGTAACCTGCATGAAGGTATTCATAGTTGGACTAAATCGACCCCTTAGACATCTCAAGGGTGCCATCCGATCGACATGCCACATATCCGACGACAATTGTGTAGTTAACTAGAATGGGGCTTATTTTGGAGATTGGACGTGATAGTGTATCCAATATATTTTAATTCGCTGAAGTCCGGGCCAAATATCGGGTCGAAAGGTAATCAATTTTTGTCTTTAAAATAGGACTCGATAAATCATTAATTGGCAGTTTTCATTTCCTATCGAGTTCGTATGGGAGCGATGGATATCGGGTCGAAAAGCAATCGGGTTCTATCTTTAAAATTAGACCTGATAAATCATTAACTTGTAGTTTTTATTTTCTATCGGGTCCATATGGGAATCAAAGTAGCGTTGAAAAGGTGGACGTGATAGGTTTATGAACCAGTGCATTAATTTTTTTAGTTCCTTAATAACTGATCCATTGTCTAAAGGTCATGCAGGTTGAAGAGGAGTGATCAAGCGATGGCTTGATAAGTACGTTGAGGTATGCTATGGTAGAGCAATGAGCACGAATATTAATTATATCTCAACCCCCACAGTTGACTATGATGTTAGCATGGTTGACCGAAATGTGTGGCTTGAAATCACTACGGGGGTTCAACCTCGTTGAAGCTCCCGTACATTCTTTACCCTCACAGTGAGCTCCCAAAGCTTTCTGCCCCACGTCACTTTCATCTGTTAATTGCCCATGTCACTCACCATACCCCACCACTTCATCCAGTACTCCATTAATGTATGATAAAGCAACACAAAGATACATCAATAGAACCACAAGCTCAAGCTACAGATTGAAACACCGAACAACCATCACTTTCTAATTTCCATTATTTTCTTGAGAATGATGTGTCTTTTGCCCTCTATGTAATTTTCTGTAATAACCTTTACTTCAAACAAGTTAGAGGATAGTTACGTAGTTTGACAGTTTTGGTGATTACCAGTTGTCTCATAGTGTATAAAAAGAGGAAAATTTACAGAGAGGGGGTTCAAATTTTAGAGAACCTGGAGGCTAGGCCACTGTATTCCTGATACAACTATTGATTAATGAAAGAATAAGAAGTTTTCCACACATTGTTGGGTATCATTTTGTGACTTATCTATTAGGTGTCATTAAATGTTTTCTTCCATTAAGTATGGTAATGAAGTTGCAAGTATTTATTTTCTTATGTAAATGAAGTTAAAATCCCTTAAAAGAGTACTCATATACTCGAAGTTCCCATCTTTGCAATTATTCTAAGTTACAGATAGTAGTTTCTGTGTAAGACAACATATTATCTTTAACATCTCCAAGTGTCACAGATAGTAGATTCTGTGTAAAACAACATATTGTCTATGACTTCTTCAAGCTTTCTTCATTCATCATTTATATTCAACAATCAAATGGAATTTTGGGATTATCATGTCACCTAAGTATTGAGGGTTTAAAACCAAGTCTTTCAGGTCCTTCGTTTGAGAATACAACATACAATTAAGTGACAAACACATGACAATAATTATAAACATTATGTCTTAATCACAATTTCTACACAGCCAGGAAATTGGTTTCTTAAGGTACAACATTAATTGACATCGTTGCCAGGGAGAGAAGGCCATAACACTTTTCCCTGGGTTCTCAATAGTTTCCTCTGGTTGTTCAGTGAGGAGGAAATTTTTGGTTGTTTTGGATAAAAGCAATAACTTTGGCTCCCAGAAGACCCCATATAAGATCAAACACCTCACAACAGAAAGTCCAAGCCCTTTCAGATCATGAAAGGCTATTTTCTAAGAAGGTTGGAAGGTCTAAAACCCCACTTATGCCGATTCATACACTGTTTGCATCAGGCAACAATTCATCACATCTTTCACCCAAAAATTCATCTAATCAAGAGTCACTTTTTACATCATCTTCATTTCAAGAACCCAATTATTAAGAGCAGTCTTTAGAGTCTGTTACTTTTCCATTATCTGCTAGAATTATTCAACCTGAACCTATAACTACATTACCAACTTAGCACACTCCATTTACCCCTCAATCAGGTTCCACATCTGCTGGTAATCAAGGTTCAATAAATTTGGGAGAAAACATGGTAGCACCTGCATTCTTGATGAATAGGTATGCACTCTTCAATTGCCACAACCATTGAATCAAATGCCACAAGAATACCTGAAGATTCTTTCTCATTTTACAGGGCAAGATGAACAATCAAAATAGAATCATGTATCATATTTTTTAATTTTGTAGAAAACCTAAATGTTGAACATCTGGTTGTTGTTCTAAGACTTTTTGTTCAATCCTTGGATGGAGAAGCAAGAAAATGTTTTAAAGGGCTTCATAATAACTCTATTCCTTCTTGGGAAGAGATGGAACGCATATTCACTGAGAGATGGGGAGAAAAATGAGACCATGGGTATTCACTCACAGAGTTTAACGCTATAAAGAAGAAATCTAACGAAACTGTAGTTGAATTTGTCAGAAGATTTAATAAATTGTACAATAATCTTCCAGGGGAGATTAAGCCCCCTCCTTCTGGTGAAAAAATAACTTTTGCAGGAGATTTTGAGTCAAATTTTGGATTCACATTAAGGGAATGAAGATCCCTAACCCTTGATCAGATCCAAATAGATGCATTAAAGATAGAAGAAAATCTAGTAGCTGCAGGCAAAGCACCAGAGACACAGTATATTTAAGACAAGGGAAAGGCAAAGATAGAATCCTCTCAAAGTCAAACATTATAGGATATGAGTAATGTAATTAAAACCCTTTCAGATAAATTGATTAAGTTAGATTTGGAAAATAAGAATTTTCAGAGACAAACACAACATAATAAGAACTTTAACCCCCAATACAGAGGACAAACTTTGTGAATCTTGCAAAAGGAGAGAAAAGAACAAGATCAGATTCAAGACCATTGTATATAGAGGTAGATCCTAGTGAATTACTAGAGCACCCCAGGGACCATGAAGATCAAATTTCTACGTTGTATGTAGTACATGAAGATGAACTTGGTGTTGAAGGAGAAGAGTATGAATATGTTGAAACATATGCCATTTATGATGAAAATAAATTTGATGAGTATTGGAAGCATTTCTCTAATTTTATGCAGGCAAAATTACATAAGAAATATGATTTAAAGTCAAGGAAAAGATCAAGAAGTCAGGAAAATGAAATTGAGCAGCAAGTTCCAGCTTCCTCACCAAAGGTGACTTCACAATAATCTCAGCCTACAAAACAAGTAAACAAAGGAAAGCAACAACAGAATGCAAATGGCAAGACACAAATACTTCAAGGTGACTCTTCTCAAGACCAAAGTGGAAAAATTCCTTTGGTGAAACTTGTTTCCATTCCTCAAGTAATTTCAGTCATGAAGAAAGGTGAAGATGAAAATGAAAAGAATGTTAAACAGGGTCATTTATTTAATCTCACTAAAGAGTTGGAAAAAGTTAGAATTCAATTTCCCCTTACAAAATTAGCAAAAACACTAGTTTATCAAAGGGAAATCGCTGATTTTATTAATTTAAAAGAGAATGTGAATATAAATGATAAGCTAGTAGTGGTTTTAGGTCCACATGTGGAGGAAGTAGATCCTTCAACACCTCCTTTCTTTATTTCCTTATTGATCCATGATTTCCTCCTACATAATTGTATGTTTTATTCATGAGCTTCACACAACCTTATGCCATTGTCAGTGATGAAACAACTAAATCTACAAGTTTCCAAACCCTATAGAGACATGTACTCTTTTGATTCAAACAAGGTCAAGTGTCTAGGGGTCATTCAGGATCTGGTAGTGTCACTAGCTCAAAGCCCAGCTAGAAGCTTGGTCATGGATGTAGTAGTAGCAGATATCCCTGCTAGGTTTGGAATGATACTATCTAGGTCATGCAGGGCCAAATTGGGTGGTGTTCTGAAACTAGATTTTACATATGCTTTTATACTGACTTTTGGTGGAGAAGAAAGAAGATTGTACAGAGAAACTAGATTTGTAAAAACAATTACAAGAAAAGGAGCAAGTAATTCACCTATATATAGCTAAGATAAATATGACTTTGTTTGCTTCATGGTGCATGATAATGCAAAGTTGGCTGAAGATAATCAGAAGAAGCTTACTTCAACCAATGTAATTATAGAGCTGCAAACTAAAGGAGTGTGGAAATGATTCTTTGATGGAGCCTATTATAAGGAAGGAACAGGTGTTGGTTTCCTTCTAATTGCACTTGGAGGTAATATGTTCCCTTTTCATTTTAAATTGGAGTTCGAAGCAACGAACAATGTGGTGGAATATGAGTCCTTGATTATTTCTTTGAAAACATCTAAACAGATGGGAATTAAGTCAATCTCTTCTTTTGGAGATTCGGAGTTGATTATAAAACAAATAAAAAATCATTGTCAGACAAAACATCCTAGGCTTACGGCATAAAAAAATGAAGTATGGGATTTGGTTGAGAACTTTTACAAAGATTTTAACATTCAATTTATTCCAAGGAATGGGAACAAATTAGCAAATTCATTGGATGTGGATGCTAGTACTTTCAGGCCTCCCATTAATCCAAAACTAAGATATGAGGCAGAAATGAGGCACATACCTTATGTTCCTGATAATGTTAAATATTGGCATGTTTTTGAAGATGATCAGAAGATTAAAGAATTTTTTACTATGGTTGAAGAGTTTCAGGGTACAAAAATTGATCAGGATGAAGATGAAACAACAGAAGTTGCAGAAGTTAATGGTTTAAAAAATTCCATAGCACATCAAAAGGTTTTTATAATGAAATATAATATTTTGCCAAAGGGACTTGTCCCTCTTGAAAGGATTTTTAACCCCAACGATGTGGCTATCAACTCAGGGAAAATTTCATAGGATGAACACATTCATGATCATAATATTGGAACTCAAGAGGAGCCCAGATTGGTCAAATTATTTAGTGGAGTTTCACCTAATTACCAGGAGAGATATATTAAACTTTGCAAGGACTATGTTGATGTCTTTTCTTGGTCCTATGAGGATCTCAAAACATACGATGTAAATATTATTCAGAACAAGATCCCCTTGAGAGAGGGAATTAAAGCTTTTAAACAAAATCTTAGACAGATAAATCCTCTGTGTCTACCATCAATTGAAAAAGAGGTCAAAAAGTTGCTTGATGTTAAAATAATAGTTCCACTCAGGTACTCCGACTGGGTGGATAATTTAGTGCCTGTAAGAAAAAAAAATGGAGAGATAAGGTTATGTGTGGAATTCAGAAATCTCAACAGGTCTTCCTTGAAAGATAATTATCCATTGCCTAAAATAGATCATGTGCTACAAAAGGTAACAGGATATTCTATAATGTCAATGTTGGATGGGTTCTCTGGGTATAACCAGGTGGCTGTGGATAGAGAAGATTAGAAGAATATGACATTCACAACTCCCTAGGGAACTTTTATGTATGCCAGAATGCCTTCTGGATTGATGAACGCAGGTGCTACATTTCAGAGGGCTATGGACATTGCTTTTGTGGGAGATAAGTTTGTAGTAATATATTTGGATGATATTACTATTTTCTCAAAGTCTAATGAAGAACATCTAGACCATCTAAAAAGGACTTTTGAAAAATGTAGAATATTTGGGCTTTCCTTAAATCCCAATAAATCGATTTGTGCTCTGGAAAAGGGAAAACTATTGGGGCACATTATTTCTAGAAAAATGCCAAAAAATGCCACTGCCTAGTGTTACCGGGAATAGTGTCTATGCAGAACTGCTAAGCCCACTAAGTCTGGTAGCTACCTTAGAAACAAACAAAGTAAAACTACTTTCATTTTCCTTTATGAAAGATAGATGAGAGAAGAATAAAAGAGACCAACCTCTGTCTTGCGCTTGGTTCTTTGATAGTTTCCTCTCTCTTCTGATAGTCCTTTGCTACTTGCTTTCTTGTATACCTAGCTTCACAGAGTACCTGTAGAATCAAAGCAGCATAACACTATACGAGAACATGGATCTATTATCATAAGCAATATAGGATCAGATGTATATTAACCACACAAATGCATAAAACATCAATCACACAAGTGTATGGAGGAAAACTAGAATAGTTTTATTGATAATAAAGAAAGAGCCAAGAGAATTACAACCAATTGTTCTGACCCAGCATCATCCTCTCAGCAAGTAAGCCCTTCTTCTCCTCATGAAAAGCTTAGATCACCCAACACTATGATGTTGCCTCAAGAAACCAACAACAATTCCTTACAAGATGAGAAATTCCAGCCTCTGGATCTCTGGGATGAGGGATCCATATATAGATGTCTACAAGGGAGATGAGTTAGCTTGTGATTTGATTAGTGTCTTCCCTCTGATAGTTCTTGATTCCACTTGGAGATTGATGATCTCTTACTCATCCCTGGTCGAATTCAAATAGGCAAGTGTCACAGGAGAAGTTTCTGGAAGATTCCATGCTTCTCCACCTTGCGGATTGACCCTGCCATTTGTCCCTTCTCGCCCATAGTACCCCATAGAAGGTATTTTTGAAATGCAACACACCTACTGTGTGTATTTAGGTGGGATGCAATGCACTTTGCCTATGGAGCAGGTGAAATGGTCCAATTTTGACCAGTTCTGAGTAGTTTTTCATGGAGAACTTCTGGGAGATGCTGTAATCAGTTGACCTTGTTCTTTTAGGGGTTGGAACAACACCTTTAGGGACTTAGGAGCCCTTGGTTTATGGACATTTTATGCTTGGGGTTGCAGTGCCCAAAAATGTCTATAACAGTTGCCCCCTAAAGCATGAGGTCGTTAATCTTTTGATGTCGGGTGAAATGCTTTATCATGAGGATCCGAAGTTCTTTCAAGCTGGAAGGAGACCTGTAATAAGATACAATACAATACATTATCTTCATAATTTTTTCATGATCTAGTTGAGGCGGGCATTCCCATGCTCAGCTTTATAAATTCATTTTTCATGTACATGAGACAGACAATCGTCTGAGTGTAGACTGATGATTCTGGTAGAGCCATCATCCCTTAGATTGGATGATTATCTGTGCAGCAATGATGTACATTTGATGTCTTTATTTTCCTGAATATATATCGCAACTCGGATGGATGAAACTAGATCTGGGGTATTCAATCTCTTTCAATCTTCACTCAAATTACAAGTCGATCCATGTGAGAGATGTTCTGGAGTCAAACATGGAAAGACATTGCCTGATTACCAACCAATGATGTAAGTTGTTAACAGGCGCGAGAGGAATCACCGATAATAATAATGATCCTCAAGGTACTGTAGTACAATTCACGCAATGTGAATAAGGGACTTGGCGTCGAACACCATGTAAAATCTTTCGATCGAAGGCCATTGATGTAAACCTGTCGCCGGAAGTGAGAAACTTGCCATTGAGGCATGCAAGCTTCAAAGTATTGAAAGGGGTGTTCCTAGATCGACTTCTTGGATAATGAGCTGATGTCGACAAGAAGCGATCCGTCATAGGAGGGCCTTAATGAATCCCACATCAATGACATGGAATGGAGCAAATGATTTTAATGGAGGTGAAAACGATCTGGTGATATAAGGTTCAGGGTGGCGGTCATGAAAGAATGGAGCGTAAATGTATTGCAGTGGGTGAGACACAGGTGAACTCTCTGAGTGACTTCTCTTAAACATATCGGCGACACTGACATGATGGATTGGTAGCATTAACCCAAAATGTGGATGGTGTGATGGAACCATGGTGATGTGACTGGTGAATGGAACAACCCAACCCGACTAGGATGCAGAGTGAAATTATAATGTTTAAGAGCGACTTTCTACCAACAAAGTTTCTTCTAGTTTTCTTCCCAATTTTTCCCCAGTCATTGTTGACCAGTACCTCTTTATTTTTGTCAAGCTTGAGGAGGATAACATATGCTTGTTCTATAATTTGGCCTTCGGGCAAACCCATCGCTATGATTTAACGAGCCTAGCGATAGTGAAACTCGTTCTTGTCTGTTATGGACACGTTTGTCGCTATTAGGTTTTAACGAGTTTAACGACAAAGATAACTCGGTCCTTTTCAATTTTAGAGAGTCTGAAAAGGAACACAAAGGAAAATCCAAAAAATCCTTTTTCTTCATCTAATCCCTTAAGTCCGAAAAAGTATAAAACAATACAGAAGGGATGAATTTTCGGTACTTTTAACGAGCCAAACAAGACAAGCGCTCGATATTTTTGTGTAATAATCCCTCAGGTCCAAAAAGATTAAAATCTAAAGGAGGGATAACACTTCCGGTCACTTTAACAAGCTGGAGAGGCCAATGGCTCGGCAATCTTTTCATATTTTACGAGTCAGTTGAAAAGAGCTTAAAGGAGACTCATCTTTGAGGAATGAGTGATAAATTCAGGTAGCAGCTGATTCTAGGTAAGGTTTGGAATTTTCCAATCGCGGCAGTGTCACAAGGATGGCTAACAAGATCACTCTTTGCAGGTGTTCCTCAAAAGGGGTAAACAATCAAGTGGAGGTGAATGATTGGCCAATACAGAGTGGAGGTGATGATGAGAACACGACCAAGGCTTTAAAGGTTAAAGTACTACATTCACGATGGTTATTTTACCGGAAATTAGTTCATTTTTTAATGAGCTTAAACGCGGGGGGAAACACTTGCTCATTGCTTATGTTTATTTTTTAACGAGTTTGAATTCCGCAATAAAACTGCTCAATCTAGTCGTATAATAAGGATATCTCATCTAAGATGCCATTTTTGTGGAGCTTGCACCTTACAAAGCTTTGCTCCAGATCCTTTCTTTATGTAAGTTAGGAAACGACTAATCCTACGAGTTTAAAGGGTTAGAGGACCTACAAATTTAAAAAAAAAAATAGTCACTCTTCTCTTGCACGCTAAAAGGTTTGCATGCCCCCAGGTATAGAGAAAAATTTCCAGGTTACCAAGAAAGTTTCATCCGCGTAGCAGATAAAATTCTTTCTCGGCGATGCCTATCGAAATAGGCAAAGAGGAGTGGTGTCACCCGGCATAACCTTAACGAAGGTATCTTATTCTAGTCTGTTCCCATTTTCCTGTAAGGACGGGTTCTCCAGATTAGTCATATATCCCTCGCAGAAATCAACCCTATACCCAAGGTTCTCCTGCCTAAGCACACCAGGATGCATGCCCCTTGGGTTTCAGTCATGTCCCCCGAATCACTCGCGCTCATCGGGTGGACGGGCTGGGGATTGATGAGACATTCCTTGCGTGAAAATACCAGTCAGGGATGGTATATGACTATTTGCTATGCGTGAACTGGGGAACGAAAGCTGGTCTACGAGCTTGACCACTCTTCCTTCGTGCGGAAAACACATTACTCTAAAGAGTGAGGAGACAATGGCTCGCATGCAATAAATATAGTCTCGTCCAAGGAGTAGATTATAATCCAGGGGTCCTTGGACTACCATTACGTTCATGTGAACGGTTTTCCCTCTCAATGTAATGGGCACATTGGGAAGGATCCCTACTGGTTCCTTTGTCAAAGCCTGTTAGATTTCTCATTTCAGGCAAAAGCGATGGCGAACCAAGCGCTTTCCAAGCAGTTGAGGAAAGGATACTCACAGAAGCCCCTTCATCTATGATGGTACCGGCCATAACCATCCTATATACTTGTGTGATGATTTGGAATGGTATACTAGCCGGTAAACGGGGTCTGCCTAGTAGATTCCAATCAAAGGAAATGATTAGGTTGCTTGGAGGTGGGACCGAATAGACGGCCAGGTGACGAACTTCCTTCCTGCAGTAAAGGAACAGGTAAACTGCCCCCATGTTCATTGGAGTCTGTGCTTACGAAGAGAATTTGGACGGTGTCATCTTTGTTCTCTTCGGTGATTGTATCATCTAAACATGAAACCTCTGAAGGCAAGACCGGGTCAACTACCACCCCGACCTTTTGACTTTCATAAGGTATGGATTCAGATGGTTTATCTTCAATGATAAATGCTTCAGCCGACCACAAGGGCGTGTCAGCTGGATTTTCAACTAGTGACGAACTCGACAAGAGTTTCTTATATCCAGGAGGGAGCCATAACGGTGAAACCGGACTTTCGTCCAAAACTCTTTTAGCCTCATCTAAGAAGGGACAACGGTGAATGGCATGATCACCTTCACACAGTCTACAAGGAAGTTTACCTTTTCCTTTTTTTCCAGGGGCTTCACTTTCACTAGTTGACGGTGTACTTTCAACAAGATCACCAGAGGTTGACGACACCGAGTTGTGCAAACGAGGAGACCAGTCCCTTAGGATCTGAGGGATGCAAGGACAATCTCTATGATAGTGGTCTCCTTTGCAAATGACACATGGCGATTTAGGCCTGGTCGGTGCAGTGTGTGGATTTTCACTAGACGATGTTTGGTTGCCCCTTTTCGACATTGGCTCCTTCTTCTTCTTCTCTTTCTTCTTCTTTTCCTTCTTCTTCTCAGGAACTTGATTTTTGGCTTTACCAGCTTCATCAAGCGAAGAGGAAGGAGGAGAGGAAGAATTGGATGAAGTAGAGGGTTGGGGGGTAACTCCGGTATCGTTTAGTTACTGACTCGATTGTTTAGGAATCACGGTGTTCTGAACGACGAAGGTTGAGAATAGACATACGGGAAAACCAATTGTCAATCCTGGAAGTGACAATGTGGCCATGTGGGGTGCACCAACATCTCCCCAAGAGGAGAAGGAACTAGGATTTCCTCTAAGAGGAATTCCTTGGTTGGTGGACTCCATCTTCCTCAAACCAAGACCAATGTAGGAAAGGTGATAATTATTCCGTTTAAAATAAATTTTAGACGCTTTGACACAACTTGTTTTTTCAATTTTAAAGAGTCGAGAAAAAACAAAAGATGACTCTAGTCGCCTTCGATTTTTAATGAGCCTGAAGTGATAAGTGCTTAGATGGACCTTTTCCATTAAGGAATCTGAAAAGGAAAGAAAGGGACTGCTCTAGAAATCTAGACAGAGGGATTACCAAACCAATCGCAAAACTGCAGAATACTTTTTACGGTATGGCAGTCAATCTTCCCGAATGTTGTGTTCAGTGCATTGCGATCGATAGGGCGGCAGACACAACTTCCTGTGGATAAAGGATTAAGCCTATTGTGGTCTCCCAAAATATAGTCGACGGTACGTGGGAGCACAAGTCCGTACTAGCAATTATCATCTCAAAGTGGAGGAATCACCCAACCAATAGTGAAAACAACAGTTACCAGGTTTTACGATGCCGGAATACGTCTCTAACCTAGACTTCTAGATGTTGTGCGTTAGGCTCCAAAGCGTTGTTAGATTCATTAAATTTATTTTATAGTTGATCTTTCTTAAGAAATTTACCTTTCAGGTTCACCGCGTGATGTAGATGTACAATTCCTAAAATGCAATCTAAGATGATAAACAATCATTTTATCTTCTTTGTGCAATGAAAATCCTAGCTACTAAGGAAAGAGAGATGGCGTTCTTTCAACAAAGAGAAAAGAGCACACACTATATGCACTGTCCTAAATCAAACCAACAAACAGTCTAAATGAAAATGCACATGCATGTATTTGTTTTCAGCCTTCTTAATGTGTAAATGACAAAAAGAAAGCTAATGTGCAAATCTGAATTATTTTTCAAAGTGACAATTACTAACAAGTCTCTTTTCAAAACAAAATGAGGATACTGACAACACTTTGTGATTTGGAATTGAAAACTTGCTTTCGACACTAGAAAAACTAATAATTCATATCAAATACAATAGTAACAGGGTAATCGAATATCAAGAGCAATCATACTCTCTTCTATGACTGAAAACGACAGTACAATTATGTTACTTCTTTGTAAAGGAGAACTGAAAATGACTCAAAAAATACATAAAAACATTTACAGTTATTTGCACAATGGAGGCAGAATAATAGCAAGGAAAGGGGTTTCAAACAGAGGTGTACTGACTACAGGCAACAAAACTCTTGAATAGATCTGAAAAGAGTGAACACAAAAGCCAAAATTTAGGAACAATGCCTAGTCTGATCAGCGCACCTGTAACACAGTGAAACTGAAATGCAACGCACCTACTACACTTGGGAAGTGCGTTGAATTTGAGGTTCACAAAACAGACAGTGCGCTGGACCAGGGACGAGACTCTGATTGGGTTCCGGGTCAAAGTTTGCATTTCAGTTCAGGGATTTTGGCCGAGAAAGTGGTAATCAGTAAATCAATCATAGGGGTAGATCTAAGGAGGTTACTAGACCCACCACAAGGGCAATTAGAGAGCTTGTAAATCAATTGTTTAATTCATAAACAAAACCCGGAGATTGACTGAAGCAGCGTTGATCTACTTTGCACTTGCATAGCAAATGTAGTTCGAAGGCTAGCTGGCTTGACTTCAGGCTCCGTCTGTAAGTTTGTAAAGTAAAAAAATATAGATGAACAAACAATCTACTCGCTCCCCAGTGGAGTCACCATTTTGTTACCGGGAATAGTGCCTATGTAGAACCACTAATCCCACTAAGGTTGGTAGCTACCTTAGAAACAAACAAAGTAAAACTACTTTCGTTTTCCTTTATGAAAGATAGATGAGAGAAGAATAAAAGAGACCAACCTCTGTCTTGCGCTTGGTTCTTTGCTCGGTTCCTCTCTCTTTTGATAGTCCTTTGCTACTTGCTTTCTTGTATACCCAGCTTCACAGAGTACCTGTAGAATCAAAGTAGCATAACACTATACAAGAACATGGATCTATTATCATAAGCAATATAGGATCAGATGTATATTAACTACACAAATGCATAAAACATCAATCACACGTGTATGGAGGAAAACTAGAATAGTTTTATTGATAATCAAGAAAGAGCCAAGAGAATTACAACCAATTATTCTGACCCAGCATCATACTATGAGCAAGTAAGCCCTTCTTCACCTCATGAAAAGCTTAGATCACCTAACACTATGATGTTGCCTCAAGAAACCAACAACAATTCCTTACAAGATGCAAAATTCCAGCCTCTGGATCTCTGGGATGAGGGATCCATATATAGATGTCTGCAAGGGAGATGAGTCAGCTTGTGATTTGATTAGTGTCTTCCCTCTGATAGTTCCTGATTCCACTTTGAGATTGATGATCTCTTACTCATCCCTGGTCGAATTCAGATAGGCAAGTGTCACAGGAGAAGTTTCTGGAAGATTCCATGCTTCTCCACCTTGCGGATTGACCCTGCCATTTGTCCCTTCTCGCCCATCACACCCCATAGAAGGGCTTTTTGAAATGCAACACACCTACTGTGTGTATTTAGGTGGGATGCAACGTGCTTTGCCTATGGAGCAGGTGAAATGGTCCAGTTTTGACTAGTTCTGAGTAGTTTTTCATGGAGAACTTCTGGGAGATGCTGTAATCAGTTGACCTTGTTCTTTTAGGGGTTGGAATAACACCTTTAGGGACTTAGGAGCCCTTGGTTTATGGAAATTTTATGCTTGGGGTTGCAATGCCCAAAAATGTCTATAACACCTAGGAGTAAAAAGGATATTCAAAATTTTTTGGGAAAAATAAAATTCCTATGGAGATTTGTGTCCAATTATGCAGAAATTGTAAAAGAGATTACTAATATGCTGAAGAAGGAGAATGAAGTGCATTGGACTAGGGAAGCCAGAGAATCATTTTCCAGGATTAAAGAAGCATTGTAGGCAGCTCCAGTCCTAATCAGCCCTAATTATCAAAAACCTTTTCAAGTTTTTTCATTCGCATCACCAAATTCAATAGTTGTTGTCTTGCTGCAGAAGAATGATGAAGAGAAGGAGCAACCTGTTGCTTTTTTTAGCAAGATTCTCAAGCATGTTGAGCTAAAGTATAATATTATTGAAAAGAATGTGTATGCTTCGGTAAAAGCACTAAAAGCCTTTAGAACTTTTGTATTTCAGTCACAGATCATTTCTTATGTGCGAAACATTGTAGTAAAAGATGTATTAGTATAGGGTGATGTAGAAGGCAAAAGAGGAAAATGGATAGCCAAGATCCAAGAGTATGACTTGGATATAAAACCCACAAAGTTGGTGAAAGGGCAAGGATTGGAGAAAATGTTGACAGTTTCAAACTTTCAGGCATTGGGAATTAACACTGACACCTGTGGATGAAGGAACAACTGAAGAAAGTGAAGAAAAGTTATATCCAAGTATGAAGATAGGGTATAAATTTTTATGTTCAGAATGGTACAAACATATAGCTCATTATTTTTGTTTTATCTCCTATTCCCAATCCTTGGATAGAACAAAGTATAGAGCATTAAAGATCAAAGCAAAACCATATATGATTGTGGAAGGTAAATTATATTGGAAGGATCCTGTAGGAATTTTGTTGCTATGTTTAATAGAAGATGAGTTTACAGAGAAAATCAAAGATCATCATGAGGGGTTATGTGGAGGACATTATAGTTGGAAGGTTACTGCACATCAAATCCTCTAGGTAGTATTTTATTGGCCCCCTTTATTCGATGATATGTATAAATTTGTCAAA
Organism: Pinus tabuliformis; assembly: GCA_031772625.1. Taxonomy (NCBI): domain Eukaryota; kingdom Viridiplantae; phylum Streptophyta; class Pinopsida; order Pinales; family Pinaceae; genus Pinus; species Pinus tabuliformis. The sequence continues at coordinate 313,086,914 of CM062805.1, read as the reverse complement.
AGTTGATCCGGATTTAAACAGGAACGCAACAAATTACAGAGATAACCATATACACAAAGATGCAGCGGAAATAATACTTCATTTCATTAATGGAAAATACTGAAATATGCTTACAACAGAAATGGAAATAAACTAGCTAGGGCGATGGTAGCTTATCTTTGAGAAGAGATGTGATGGCTACATGCCTCTGAACTGTGTTACAATGAGGCTCGAAGGCCTATTTATTGTTGAGAAACATGGAAAACCCTTAACATTCCAAAACCTAACCCTAGGAGATGAAACGCCAAACTGTGGGCCCCGTTTGGGGGTAAATTGGTACATCAACTTCCCGGGGTCGTAACTTTGGCATATGATCTCCGTTTGACGCGTACAATAGCTCGTTAGAAAGATCTATCCGAGTACTACCACTTTGGGAGGCAACATCGGTCCACGGACCCATGTTGCCCCAGATTCCCAAAAAAACGTCGTTTAGGGCCTCAAAACGGCTCCGGAAGTTCAGGACCCGAAAAACTGCTAAAAATAGTAAACTGTGCTACAATTAAGGAAACTGAAAATGCTGAGAAAGACAATGGTGGGGGTCCAGGTGGACTTGGCAGGTGGCCACCAATATCCACCTGGATCATTCCTCCCCCCTTAGGAAGCAATGGTCCCCATTGCGTTGAGCTCCTCCATGAGATGAGGAAACTTCTGCTGAACTTGTTCCCTGGTGAGCCACTTGCCCTGCTGAAGGAGTTGGCCTGCTTTGACAACTCGATACAGTTGGATATTCTGTTGGCGAGTGTTCTTGATCTGTGTGTCCATGATCCGATCAGTTGCAGCTTGTTCCATGCAATCTGGATTTAATTCTGTGGGTTTGAGCTGTTCTGCAATGTCGGATGTGTCTAGCAATGGTGGAAAGTATGGCCGAAGGCGGTCCACATTGAACACTGGGTGCAGGCCAAGGAATGGGGGAATGCTGAGCTCAAATGCATTGTCTCCCATAGCCTTAGTAATGGTGTAAGGACCATATCGGAGTGGTCTCAATTTCCGATAGGCTCCAGTAAGGCGTTCCTTTTGCAAATGCAACCAGACTTTGTCGCCCACCTGAAACTTGTGTGGCACCCGATGTTGATCATGTCGCTGCTTGTACTTGGCATTTGATTTCTCAAGAATGTCATGGACCTGCTGGCGAATATGTTGGATGCGCTCAATGAAGCTGGTGGCCTTATCTGTTTCGGACTGGACATGAGCTGAATTCATGTGAGTAGCTGCAAGTGGCATGGCCACATCAATGGGGCATAGTGGCTGGAATCCCAAACCCACCTGAAAAGGGCTATGGCCAGTGGAGCTGTGAAGAGCTCGGTTGTAGCTGTGCTGAACGTAGGGGAGGCTCTCGTCCCATGTGCGTGGATGCTTTGAGTTATACATGCGCAGAATGTGCACAATCATCCTATTGACAACCTCTGTCTGGCCATCAGTTTGAGGATGGAAGGCTGTGGACTTCGTGAGTTTGGTGTCCAGCATTGACCAGAGACTGGACCAAAAGGTGCTGAGAAACCGACTGTCCCGATCTGAGATGATAGACTGTGGGATCCCAAAGTGCACCCACACTCGTTCAAAGAAGAGTTTAGCAGTGGCTTCTGCTGTGATATTCTTCTTGCAGGCCATCATAATGGCCATCTTTGAGAACCTGTCGACGACCACAAAAACACAGTCATTTCCATGCTTAGTGGAAGGAAGGCCTGACATGTAATCCATGGAGATGGATTCCCAAGGTCGACTAGGGGTAGGCAACGGGGTATAGAGGCCTTGCTTCTTAATGGTCGGTTTGGCAATGGCACAGGCAGTACATGATCGGATGTACTTCCCAACATCCTGTCGAAGATTCGGCCAATAGAAATAGTTTTGCAGTACTGCCACTGTTTTCTCGACCCCGAAATGCCCAGCAGCCCGACTGTAGTGTGCTTCCCAAATCATCTTGGCACGCTCGCTTGAAGGAACACAAAGGTGACCGAGGTGGCATAATAGGGCATCCTGGAGGTGAAAATCTGCAACCTGCCGACCCTCCAAGAGTGTCTGGTATGTGTGGCCGAATTCTGGGTCGCTTTTGTAGAGAAGTGGCCAATCAGAAGTCTCGTGCCCGCAAGAGTTGAGCACGGTGGTTAGCGCCATGATCGGTGGTCGACTGAGGCAATCTGCAACATTATTGGTGCTGCCCTTTTTATACTTGATATTCAAGTGAAACTGTTGCAGGTATGTAGACCACTTCTGATGGCGATCATTCTGCAATTTCCCTTGGGTCTGTATGAACTGCAGAGGTCGGTGGTCTGTGTGGATGACCGTTTCCTTCCCCAAAATGTAATGCTTCCATTGTCGGCAGGCCTGTACAATGGAATACATCTCTTTATCATAAGTGGGGTACTTCCGGACTGTGTCTGAAAGTGTTTCACTGTGATATGCCACTGGATGTCCATGTTGAGTAAGGACTGCCCCAATAGCATAGTCAGAGGCATCTGTCTCGACCTCAAATGGTTGTTGTAAATCTGGTAACGCGAGCACTGGTGCCGTGCAGAGGCGATCCTTCAACTCCCTGAATGCCTTCTGTTGAGATTCAGACCAAAAGAATTTTGCTTTCGCCCCGCCCTTGGTGACTTGACTCAAGGGCCAAGAAATATGAGAAAATCCCAACACAAACCTGCGGTAGAAGTTGGCAAGACCTAGAAAGCTGCGGAGCTCTGTTAGAGTGGTTGGAGAGGGCCAATCCCGAATGACTTGGACCTTGGCTGGATCGACATGCACCCCCTGTTCATCAATGATGTATCCCAGATACTGAACCTCGGTCATGCCAAAAGTGCATTTCTCCAAATTGGCACATAGCTTGTGTTGCCGCAGTGTTTGGAGAACCTGTCGGATGTGGTGGAGGTGCTCTTCCCAACTCTGGCTGAAGATCAGAATGTCATCCAAGTATACTACTACAAAGGAGTTGGTGAATGGCCGCAAGATGTCATCCATTAGCCTCATAAAGGTTGCAGGAGCATTCGTCAATCCGAAAGGCATGACCAACCATTCGAAGAGGCCCTCCTTGGATTTGAAGGCAGTCTTCCACACATCTGAGGGTTCAATTGGTACCTGGTGATATCCTGACTTCAGATCGATCTTGCTGAAATATTTCGCCCCCTTTAGTTGGTCTAGGAGGTCATCAATCCGCGGGATCGGGTACCTATTACGGACAGTGATCTTGTTCAGCGCCCGATAGTCAATACAGAGTCTCCACGTCCCATCCTTCTTCTGTACCAACACTATCGGGCTCCCACAGGGCGAAGAACTCGGACGGATGTGACCTTTCTGCAGGAGCTCCTGAATCTGCCTCTTGATTTCATTGTTCTCCAGAACGGAGCGCCGATAAATTGGTCCATTGGGTAGCGGCGCACCTGGGGTCAGATCGATGGAGTGCTTGACTTGACAGTGCAGAGGAACCCCTGCCGGGGAGGTGAAGATGTCTTCGTACTCCTCCACAATCTTGTCCATCTGTAGCTGCCGTGCAGAGGGACCCCGTTTGGAGGCCGCGGCCACTGTCTTCTTCTTCCCTTGAGGGCGTATCATCAGGAAAACAAATTTCCTGGTTTTGGAAATGATCTTACTGCATTGTTTTGCAGTAATCAAAGAGATGGCGGCAGGTGGTGCTACCTCTGGTATCCTGAACAACTTATTTCCCAATGTAATAATAACAGCACGGGGCCTTGATTCATACACAGCATGTCGCTTCCACAAGTATGGTTGTCCTAGTAATACATCACAAACTTCAAGGGGAGCAATGTCACACAATACCTCATCCGTGAAGGGCTTGATGTTGTATGGAAGGCGACACTGCTGGCTCACGCGAAGATCTCGCCCTTGGTGAAGCCACCCAATGGTGTATGGTTGTGGATGTGCTGTGGTCGGTAAGCCCAACCGCTTCACGACCTCTGCCGAAATGAGGTTCTTTTGACTCCCGCTATCAACAATGAACTGTATCGGGGAGCCCTTTACCCACATCTGGGAGTGGAAGAGACGCTCCTCCTCCTCTGGATCTTCGGGTTCATTTTTCTGGATCTTTGCGGTAGCAACAGTGGCGCTGGGATCCGCATCAATGATCTGCTTCCCTTTTTCATACCCCTTATCGGGTTCTGACTCAGAGTCGGAACATGCATCTGATTCTGAAACCTTTAGCTCAGCCACCAGTGACTGCTTGGCCCGACACTCACTTGTGTTGTGAGTGGAGCTCTTATGGAACTCGCACCATTTTCCAGTGTCCTTTCTCGGCTTCGCGGCGTTGCTCTTTGCTTGCAGCTTCGGCTGGTTGTCTTGGGCTGTCCCGCCTTGGCTTTGTCCTTTGTTCTGTGGTTTAGGGGCACCTTTCCCCTGCTTTGGATTCGCAGATCCAAAGTCTCGCTTCTTTTGTTTAAACTTCTGCTCGACCTTGACGGCATACCGGTATGCTGCGCCGAGCGAGGGGATGTTTAGGAACTGTATTTCTTCCTGGATGTACTTGTGCAGGCAGCCACGGTATTTGAGTATCAAATGTTGCTCCGAATCCTTGATACCCAACTTTGTGCGAAGGGTATGGAAAAGATTGGTGAACTCCGGCACGTCTTGGTCCCTTCCCTGCCGCAGCGTGGTCCACTTTATGTATTCATCCTCATAGCTTCCGACAGGGTAGTACTGCTCCTTGATGGCATCCCGGAACGAATCCCAGGTGGGTGCGGCTGAAAATAGTGAGCCAGTACTTTCATCCTTCTGCTCGCAGTAGGTTTCCCACCAGTCCTTGACGTGGGGGGCTGCTTTGAGAAGAGCAAAAACAATCTTTTCCCGACTCGAAAATTCATGAACAGAAAAATAACCCTCTAGCAGATTTAACCATTTATCTACGGCATCGGCGTCTATCTGACCCTCGAATATGGGGATTTCAAAATTAACTTGTACCTTAAAGGGTGTGGCGTTTCCAGAGGAGCTGCTGGAAGCCGATGCGCCGCTTCTGGGTAGCCGCTGAAGGATCTGCGCAAAGCTGTCCATCATCGCGTTCCGTTGTCGCTCGAGCGCTTCTTCGAGCAAGATTTTGATGGGATCTCCTGCCCCCTCGTCTTTCTTCTCGTCCGCCATGGGAGGCCGTCGGGATTTGCGAGGCTGGTCTTGCAAAGGTTCAACCAGTTCAAGCCCTAACTCCTTATATCCCGACCTTGTTGGGGACATGCAAAGAAAAACAGAGAAAAAGCAGACCGCTCTGATACCACTGATCCGGATTTAAACAGGAACGCAACAAATTACAGAGATAACCATATACACAAAGATGCAGCGGAAATAATACTTCATTTCATTAATGGAAAATACTGAAATATGCTTACAACAGAAATGGAAATAAACTAGCTAGGGCGATGGTAGCTTATCTCTGAGAAGAGATGTGATGGCTACATGCCTCTGAACTGTGTTACAATGAGGCTCGAAGGCCTATTTATTGTTGAGAAACAATGGAAAACCCTTAACATTCCAAAACCTAACCCTAGGAGATGAAACGCCAAACTGTGGGCCCCGTTTGGGGGTAAATTGGTACATCAACTTCCCGGGGTCGTAACTTTGGCATATGATCTCCGTTTGACGCGTACAATAGCTCGTTAGAAAGATCTATCCGAGTACTACCACTTTGGGAGGCAACATCGGTCCATGGACCCATGTTTCCCCAGATTCCCAAAAAAACGTCGTTTAGGGCCTCAAAACGGCTCCGGAAGTTCAGGACCCGAAAAACTGCTAAAAATAGTAAACTGTGCTACAATTAAGGAAACTGAAAATGCTGAGAAAGACAATGGTGGGGGTCCAGGTGGACTTGGCAGGTGGCCACCAATATCCACCTGGATCAAAAGTTGTCAAAAATGTCAGCTTTTTGCTGAGAAGAAGAGGCTAGCTCCCTTGCCTTTGATCTCAATCTTCATAGAAGAACCATTCTGACAATGTGGTCTAGATTTTGTTGGGGATATTAACCCACCTTCAAGTGGACAACACAAGTGGATTCTTACAGCTATTGACTATTTCACCAAGTGGGTAGAAGTTATTCCTACTAAAATGGAAAATGACCAAGTGGTGATGAAGTTCTTAGAAGAAAATATTTTTAGCAGATTTGGATGCCTTGTCAAAATCATAACAGATAATGCTCAAGTAATTAATTCAAACAAGTTTAATGTTTTTTGTCAAAATTACAATGTTATTTTATCCCATTCAATAGCTTATCATCCACAAGTAAATGGTCTGGTTGAATCAACAAATAAAACATTGATGAGGATCCTTAAGAAAACTATTGGAGAGAATAAAAAAGATTGGGATTCTAAGTTGAAGTTTACTCTCCGGGCTGCTAGAGTAATTACAAGGAGATCTATAGGCAACTCACTTTTTGGATTAGTATATGGAACTCAGACTCTGCTTCCAAGTCAACTTGTGAAGCCTATGATTGCAACGATTCAGGAGGAAAAAGAAGAACCCAATGCTCTGATAAGAATAATGAATAAAGTAGTGGAGCTAAGTGAAAACAAGGACACGGTAACAGGCAAATTGATTATGTATCAATCAAAGATGAAAAGTATTTTTACTAGAAAATCCAAGGAGATTGACTTTAAAGTTGCAGACTTAGTATTAAGATGGGATACCAGAAGAGAAGATAAGGGTAAGAATGGGAAGTTGGATTCTTTTTGGTATGGCCCTTTTAGAATTGTTGAAGCAAGGTCCAATAACACTTTTCTTCTTGAGAATCTTGATGGTGAAACCTTACAGCTGCTTGTTAATGGGAAATACCTACCTCAAGCATTACTTCTAGTTCTGAAGCATAAGCATCCTATCATTATAGATACTGGAGTGAATTCAGTGTACAAATGCCATAGAATTTGAATTGGTTAAGCAATATATGACTCCATGCCTGAGGTGAAGGCACTGATATGCGGTTCTTAGTGCTTCTGTGGCAAAAGCATTATCCCCAGGTGGAGCCAAATGTTGTAGCATCTGTTATCACTCAAAACTTTTCCTTAGAATTTTTTAGAAGAAGGAAAGGGTCGAGGTAACCGTAAACGAACTTTTAAGCATAGGCTCTAGCCAACCTATGGCTCAGAGAGGGCTCTCTCTATATGATTTAGCTTTGTTTGTTGGGATTTTAGGCTAGTTCTAAAGGTTCGGGTGGTTTTTTATTTGTATTGAAGGTTGGATGGTGGAATCCTTAAAACAGATGGATAGAATGATGTCTTTGGACCATTGGGCTATGGAGTCAAAGAAGGGCAGCATAATTGGAATTAACTGATTAAAGGGAGTGTTCAAAGGGCAAGACAGCTTAGTAAAGTGCAGATCTTTGGGCCAGATGGTTGAAATAGTCTTAACCAGGGTGAGAGAGCAATTAAAAATTCTCAGACTCGGATGAAAACGAGGAACAGAGGGTAATCAGAAACAAAGGGCAATTAAGAATCCTTTGCTATAGATTACAGGGAAAACACCTAAACTAAAGAGAAATCAAGAATTCCTTAACTTAGATTATTAGCAAAAAACATTAAAATGCATAATAGTTAAAATAGAGTGCAATGAAGCAAATTCTGAGATATCATTCTATGTTATAGCATTCAGATTTCATATATATAATAAAGATGGTGGAAAAACTTAAGAAATATAACAACACAAGAGAAAATAGTTTTCTGCACTTCTCTCTACACATGAATCATGTGAAATGTCTTGTCTTTATTCATTAATCTAACTTGTTGGTCCAAACATTGATACAATAGCTTACAGTCCTTTGATCAAAAAGGTCTATAGAAATGTATAAGAATCCACACCTACATACTTTGAATTGTGAAGTATATATACAAAATTATTACAAAATATCTCAAAACAAACTTGAGATTTAATCTAAGAAATACAAATATCTTCTTGCAAGAAGATAGAGATAGCTATTGAACTGTTTTATGTTGTCCCTTTTATTGTGGTACTACTAACTTTTATGGTTGGATTTGTAGCCCTTTATGCTAGCTTGCTGTTGTGGTCTTTTATGTTGGAATCTTCTTCAACTTTTATCTTTCACCTGATACTCTTTGACACTGATACTCTTTAACCTTGTTGTCCTGTTTTCATCTATTTACCTAGCTATTCTACTTTTATTGTGCAATAACTTTTTTACTGTAAATTTCTTACATTAAATCAGTCATTTTTTCCCACCATTCTACATCAGGTAATTTGACATTCATCATCCACCTATATATCTCATCAGCCTCAGTATATTTGGCAAAATTAGGTTTGGTGATGAACAAGTGTTTTACCTCATGCTAGAGAAAAAACAAGTTCTCAAATGCATTATACAAAACTTTGCCTATTGGCAGTACTTTTATAGCTGAGTGCTAGCTTGTTCTTTAGCCAACTGCCTAAGTCTATATTCATAGTCCAGCTATGTCATAAGTTTGTCATTAACAACCAAGGGATTGGGCAGTCCTTTCTCCCTCAAAATTTGGAATTTAGCCATGAATCTATCAAAACAATGTAAACATTGAAACGAGAACTATAAACTCAAAACGGGAACTCTGGCAAAAAAACCCCGTAAAAACATCAAAAATAATGCTAAAAAAGAAAAGTGTTGATGCTGGAATAACATTTTTTTTCTAGGGTAAATTTTCAACATGTTTTAAAAATGGCGGTAAAACCAATTTTTTTTTGCAAAAATTGTCCAAAAAACACCCTCAAAATGAGACGTGTTGATGTTCAAATAACACTTTTTTTTCAATGGTAAATATTGTGCAAAAAACACCCTCAAAATGAAAAGTGTTGACGCTGGGATAACACTTCTTTTTTTTCAAGGGTAAAATTTCAACATTTCGAAATAATTGCGTAAAATATTTTATCATGACCCCGAAAAACATAAAAATTTCAAAAAAATAATGAAAACATAAAATAAAAATAAAAATAAAAAATTAAAACAATGAAAAAACACAAACAAAAGTTGAAAAAAATAAAAAAACATAAATTAAAATATATACTAAAAACAAAACATTAAAAAAAAAATAGCAAACAAAAAAATAAAATATATAAAAAAAGACAAGAAAAAAAAAATCAATCATAAAAATGTTAAATAAAAAAAACAAAATTAACCTATAAAAGATAAGAGTTAAAAAAAAAAAAAAAAAAAAAAAAAAAAAAAACTTAAAAATTATAAACAAGTAAATAGCAAGAAAAACATATCTAAAAAAAATTGGAAAAAAATTTAATATTGTAAACCATTAAAAAAAAATTCAAGTTGTTTTATTTTTCTTTTTTTTAAATATTGATTACTTAAAAAACCAAATATAAAAATATATATAAAAAAACAAAAATAAAAATAAAAAATGTTAAATAAAAATTTATCTCGTAAACCATAAAGAATTTGGCAAAAAAAAAACAAAATTAAAAAAAATATATAAAATTAAGTAAGTAAAAATAGAAAAATTTAAGAAAACCTTAACAAAAGCTAGAAAAGAAAAATTAAAAACAAACTTGATTAAAAAAAATAGAAAATTAACCAAAAAAAAAAAATGAAAAAATTAGTAAAATTAATATTAAAAACATTTTTAAAAAACTAAAAAAAATAAAAATAAACTCAAATTATAAAAAAAAACCAAACAAATATGAAAATTTAATATATATATATATATATATATTAAAAAAAAATCAAAAACATTTAAAGTTAATAAATAATATGTATTTTAAAATTTTTTTTTTTTTTAATTATTAAGTCCTAGCTCCTTTATTTAAAAACAAAAAAATTTTAAACGTTTTTTTTAACAATTTTCTTTTATTTATTTTTTTTTAATTTAAAAAAAATTGACACTTGTTTATGCAATTTTTTTTTATTTGAAAAAAAAATAATTAAATTATTTTTTAAAACAATTTTTTTTTTATTAAAAAAAGATTAACAATTATTTTAAACATTTTTTTTTTATTTAAAAAAATAATTAATTATTTTTTTAAACATTTTTTTTATTTAAAAAAAAAAAAATTAGCCCGTGCCCCACAAACGCGCATGGTGGCATGTCCATCAACAAAGGGTTTCCACGCAGACCCCTTTGCCCAGGGCCGCGGCATCATGGGCGACCCGGGGCCGGAGAGGCAATTCTGTCCCGGCCGCCCGTGGTGGCGCAGCCCTGGGCGGAGGGGTCTACATCCAAACCCTCCGCCTAGGGCCACACGACCATGGGGAGATGAGGGGCGCAGTCTAAATTATTTTTTTTAAATAAAAAAAATGTTTAAAAAAATATTTTAATTTTTTTTTTAATAAAACAAAAGTTTGTTTAAAATTTTTTGTTAATTTGTTATTTTTTGAATAAAAAAAATTGTTTAAAAAAAGAATTAATTTTTTCTAAATAAAAAAAAATTGTTTAAAAAAAGTTTAAAATTTTAAAATTTAAAATTTTTTTGTTTTTAAATAAAAGAGCTAGGGATTAATAATTTTTAATTTTTTTTAGTTTTTTATTCTTTTATTTTTTAATATTTTTTTTAACTTTAAATGTTTTTTGGTATATATATATATATATATATATTATTTTTTTTTTAAATTTGAAAAGATAGATATATTTTTAAAATTTTCATAATTTTTTGTTTTGTCTTTTGTTTTTTTTTTTTTTTTATATATAATTTGAGTTTATTTTTGTTTTTTTTTTAGTTTTTTTTAAATGACTTTAATATTAATTTTACTAGTTTTTTAATTTTTTTTTGTTAATTTTCTATTTTCTTTTAATCTAGTTTGTTTTTAAATTTTTCTATTTTTACTTAATTTTATATAATTTTTTAAATTTTTTTTGTTTTTTTTTTCCAAATTCTTTTATGGTTGATGAGATAATTTTTTTTAACTTTTTTTTTTTAATTTATTTTTTTGTCCTTTTTTATATTTTTTTTAAGTAATCAACATTTAAAAGAAGAAAAATATAGAAACTTGGAAATTTGTTAAGTAATCATAATTTCAAAAAAAATTGGATATAATAAATTTTAAAGTGTGAAAAATAAGTCTTCCAAAAAAAATGTATGCTGCATCAACATATTTCAAAATCAACATGAAAATCGCTAACATTTAAAAAAAATATATATTTGATACATAAGAAAATTTAAAGTGTCAAAAATATGCTTTGAAAAAAAGAAGTATATTCTACATCACCACTTTTCAAAATCGGGTCACGTTTTTACTATTCCTACGAAACGGGTAATCGTATCAGTTATTTAAAGTGCCAAAAACTATGCTCTAAAAAAAAATATGTGTTCTGCATCAACCCTTTTTAAAATCAGGTCACTTTTTTGCTATCTCTACAAAACATGTAACATTATCAGTTCCCATTTCAAAGTTTACGTTTTTTCAATGGCTGCCTGCAGGTTCTGGCACTTTTCTTCCAAATTCAGCATTAGGTTTCTCTTGGAAAGGACCTTCCTTATTTCCAGACAAAGTAACAAGTTGTTTGGATGAGACGGCGAGATTGAGCTACTCCGCGCGCACCTCCCCCTGGCCATGACGGCCCTCTGACCTCCCCGCCGCCCCGCGCCTTGCAGCAGGGCTGCAAGGCTCTGCGCCCCTGCCTGGCCTCCTACCCTCGGGCCCGCTCTCCTCCCCCTCCCGTACTCCTTGATCCCTTCCCGTTTCTTTCTGCCTCTTCTGACCTAACCCCGGTTCAGCTCCGCTCCTGCGCCTAGCAGCGCTGCTGCTAGGTCGCTCAGACTCCTTCAGGACCCCGTTCTTGGCGGCCATGGGCCCTTCTGGACCGGATCAGGATGATCTCATGAAATCCTTTGCCTCCCTAACACAGGAGAACTCTTCGGAGAGAATCAGGCCTGTCACTTCTCGTTTTGTCAAAAAAATGGATGAGGTTCCAGAAATCTCGCTTCCCCCCGCCCTTCCAAGGAGAGCGGCGGTGGCTCTTGCAGCCAGAGGCCTGGTTGGCCAGTTCACGGGCTTATGGCCCTCCCCTCGCACTGTCCAGCGATGGGTGGAAAGAAATTGGAATTCGATGGTTCAAGGCAAGATAGCGATTCGATTCTGCGGAAGAGGGTTCTTCACCTTCCTCTTCGAATCCGTGGAAGACCGAAACTTAATCTTCAGGAATGGCCCATACTTCATGGACACGAGAGGCCTTTACCTGAACAAGTGGACTCCCGACTTCGATCCGGAGATGGACGTACCTAATGCTGTTCCTGTTTGGGTCCGGCTCCCGCATCTGCCCCTCCACTGCTGGGGGGACGAGTCAGTGAAAGCAATTGGAAACGGAATAGGGAAGTATATTGACAGATCGGAGCCTAAGGAGAACATGCATGCATGCGCAAGAATTTGTGTCGAAGTGGACCTGGGAAAAGGACTGCCAGAAGCCATCAAGATTAGAGTCGATCAATGGACGCACCTTCAGCAAGTCGACTATGAACAGCTCCCCTTCAAATGTAAGGTATGTCATGAGTACGGTCATTTCGCTAACAGATGTAGTAAAGCAAAGGCAAATCTCTCTGATTCTAACATTGAAACAGCAGAAGAAGTCTGGGAAACTGTAAAGAAAAAGAGGCCCAACCCCCCACAAGGAAACAACAAGAACCCCCCAGTAGCCCCCATCCCCTCCACCCAATCAGGCCCGGCCTTCCCTTTATCCTCTAACCAATTCGAAACCCTATCGGACGCTGACCCAATTTCCCCTCCCCCATCCCCTAGAGCCCCCCCCGTGATTCCCTCTTCTCCCCCGCCATCTTCCCCCCCTCCCTCTTCCCCTCCTCATACAATAGAGAGAATTCTAACCAGGAACAAGTCCAAAGAAAGCAACACATCAGCAGATCCCCCAAGAAAAGTGGGAAGGAAATCAAACAAGGAGCTAAGGGATGAGACGGCAGCAAAAGAAATGACCACAGGGATTCAACAACCAATGGATACCTATCTGGACAAGACGAGAGGAAACGGGGAAAAAGGGAAAGAGAAGGGAGGTACCCACGCCAAGACTACTAAATGATGAATTTGGTCTCTTGGAACTGTAGGGGGATGGGCTCCTCCCTCAAACTTAATGCAGTCCGCGATCTCCTTAAATCCGAACACCCAGACATCCTCCTCATCCAGGAGACCAAAATAAGTGAACAAGATTTCGAAAATTTCCTAAAAAATAGCAGAACTCATGAAGGAATTGCAGTTAGCGCATCTGGCGCCTCAGGTGGCATAGGGACCATCTGGAACAAACAAAACTGGAACCTTTTAAATCAAAGACAAAGCAGCTGGTGGATTCATTCAGACTTACAGAATACGGCAAAGACAGAAGAATACACAATCTACAATGTTTACGCTCCCCCTCACTTCAGGGACAAGGATGCTTGCTGGAAGTCAATTGCGGCAGACCTTCTGGAGACCCAAGGCAGAAGCATTATCCTAGGAGGGGACCTGAACTTAATAAGAAATGCCGAAGAAAAAATGGGGGGCAACTTTTTGGCGGATCCCTCAAGGGAAGCTCTAGAAGAAATCACTCTAAACCACAACTTGGTGGACTTCCCTCCTCAGAATGGGCGCTTTACCTGGTCCAACAAGAGAGCAGGCCGAAACAACATAAAGGAAAGATTGGATCGTATCTTGATCCAGGACAGAATAGTTGCTAATTTTGCATGCATCAAAAGCCTCATCATCCAAGGTTACCTTTCAGACCATAAGCCTGTTGCTCTAAAATTGGACAAAGGAGCCAATTTGGGCCCGCTTCCATTCAGATATAATAGAGCATGGGACAACCAGGAGGAATTCCGAGATCTGATAAAAGAACAGTGGGCAATAGAGATAAAAGGATCTCCGCACTATGTTTGGGAAACCAAAATAAAAGTCTTGCGCTCAGCCATAAAACATTGGGCCAAATCCAAATCAATAGAAGAAAAAAGAGCTAAATCAGCGCTCCAAGATAGGCTCACGCAGTGGGAAGAAGAGAAAGACAGCAGACAAGATACTGAAGAGGAGCTAGTCAAAGAGATGGAACTTCAAAAGGAAATCTACAAGCTGAACAGAAGAGAAGAAGAAGAACAAAGGCAAAAATCAAGGTGTCTATGGCTAAAGTCGGGAGATAAGAATACTACCTTCTTCCACAACAATCTGAAAATGAGGAGAGCTGGCAATAATATCGACAAAATTATTGTGGAGGGAGTAGAATTAAAAGAACACAAGGACATAATGGAGGCCGCGACCGCGCACTTCCAAGATCTCCTTACCGCGGACCAGCAAGACAGTGACGGTTTGGAAATACTGAACACCATGGAAAGTAAAATCTCAGAGGAGCAAAATTCTGAGCTGGACAAAGAGATCACTGTCGAAGAGATATAGCATACAATACGCAACATGGCCTTAGACAAAGCCCCGGGGCCAGATGGCTTCACTGTGGATTTCTATAAAAATCATTGGGACATCATCAAAAAGGACTACATCAGAACAGTTAGAAACTTCTTCCATAAATGCAAGATGGGAGGCGGAATGAAATCATCCTACCTAGCCCTCATTCCCAAAGAGCTCAACCCTCTCTCTTTCAACCGCTTTCGCCCTATCTCTCTCTGCAATGTCTCCTACAAAATCATAACTAAGATCCTTGCCAACAGACTTAAACCTATTCAACCCTCCCTCATTTCTGAGAACCAAGGTGGTTTTGTTCCTAAGAGGCAAATCGCCGACAATGTAATCCTCATCCAAGAAGCTATCCAAAGCAGTATCTCTAGGAAAGAAAAGGGCATGATACTGAAGTTGGACATGGCCAATGCTTTCGATCGAGTCAATCATTCCTTTCTCCAAGCCGTCCTCAAAAAGCTTGGCATATCTGAGCTGTTCATAAGCAGGGTGAGGGAGTGCATATCAGGCAATTGGACTGCTCCCCTCATAAATGGAAGACCAAGCCCAGCCTTCAAAAGCTCAAGGGGTCTAAGACAAGGGTGCCCGCTCTCTCCCTTCCTTTTTATTCTCATGGCGGAAGCCCTCAGCTCGAAGTTGGAAAACTTGAGGAGGAAAAAAGAAATAACGGGGATTGAAATTGTCAGAGGGCTGAAAGGAATAAATCACTCCCTGTTCGCGGACGACACCCTCCTCATAGGAGGTGCCTCTTGCATTATGGCGAGGAGATTTAAAAAAGTCTTGGATCTTTTCCTTCTTGCCTCGGGAGGCAAGCTAAACAATAATAAATGTATGTTATACGCCTGGAATGTCCCTAACCACATCATCCATCGCATATCTCTTATCTTGGAAATTCCGGCTCAGCTGAATTGGTCCCACTTCATGTATCTGGGGCTTCCTTTGGCCAAAGAGACAATCAAATCAGGGATTTGGGTCAAAATCATTGAAAAGCTCAGAGGCAAATTACAGTTGTGGGGAGTGCACTGGTTAAACTTAGCTGGCAGGTCGACCCTAATCAAGTCCATCCTCACCTCTCTCCCCATCTATCAGTTCGCCATAGCTCTTGCCCCTGCCAGTGTTCACAAACACATGGAACTAATAATCCGCAGCTTCCTGTGGCAAGGAGGCAAGCAGAATACCAAGAAGTTCAGCTTGGTTAAGTGGGACAAAGTTATCCTCCCTGTGGAAAAAGGAGGGTTGGGAATAAGGGTCCCAAGGCTGGCTAACCTAGCATTGGGCTTCAAGCTCATATGGAGGATCCTAAATGAAAAAGGGGCATGGTGGACTACTATAGTAAAGAAGAAATACCTGAATGGCCAAAACAGTAACATCCTCACTGAAAACATTATAGAAAGACATGGTACCCCAACCTGGAATCTGATCAAGAAAACGCTCCCCCTCTTCAAACCTTTCATCTCGTGCGCTCCAGGGAATGGCAGGGAGGTTAATATTTGGAATGACAGAATCATGGGGTCCCAGGCGAGGGGCACAATCCGCCATCTGCATCCTCTCCATCGGTGGATGGATGAAGCGAATTACACTTCTCTCTTTGACATTTCTCTATGGGATCAGGACTGCTGGGCAGGCTGGACCCCCCTCAATCTCCCCATGGACTTAGCAAAGCTTTGGAATGAGCTCAAGAGCTCACTAAGTGGCTCAGCCCCCATCAACAAAAGGAAGGAGGACAAGTTCGTTTGGGATCCTAATGGAGGAAATTATTCAGTTAAAGAAGGTTACAAAGCCCTCCAGGATATCTCAGAAGCTAACAATTGGCCTTTGTTCAAGGCTGTCTGGCGCCCTGAATGCCTTCCCAAGATTAAATTTTTCAATTGGACTCTCCTGCATGGCAAAATTTTAACAGCTGAGAACCTCAGAAAGAGAGGTATACAGGGTCCTTCCATGTGTTGTTTGTGCAGACTAGCTGAAGAAAACATCAACCACCTCTTCCTTGAATGCCCGATTTCTAAATCCTGTTGGCATCTCCTCTCGGGCGCAATCTCCTCCGAAATCCTCCCCACCCAGATCTCGACTCTTCACAAAAACTGGGCTAGAAGAATACATCAACCTAAAAAAGGAAATCTGATAGGGCACAGGATCTGGAACAGCATCCCTGCAAACCTGAGTTGGCAAATTTGGATTGCTCGTAACAAGTGCATCTTCAATAACGAAAAACCATCCATAACAGGTATTGTAGCTAAAACTATAGCCTTCACGGCTGAGTATTTCGAAGCAACAGGGATCAACCAGAAAGACATGGAGGTTGCGGATGATAGGCTTAAGGAATGGCTGAGCAAATTCAACCTCAATTCAAGTCCTTATGTTTATATCCGAAAAAGAAATGATAGCCAGAATTGGAAGCTGCGTGGTACTGAAGAGGAAATCAACAACTGGTTAAAAAGCCAAAGGAGGCCTATCCTGTACTTCGATGGGGCTTCAAAAAAGAATCCGGGACAAGCCGGGGCAGGCGGGATCATAAAGGATTCGCAGGGGAATACTATGGTTTCTTACGAATGGGGTTTAGGCCATTTGACTAACAACAAAGCAGAGGCCTATGGCCTTCTTCTGGGCACGTCTATCTTAAAGAACCTCGGCCTCCACAACCCCCTCATCCTAGGTGACTCAGCCATTACAATCGCTGCCATGTCCACAGGGAGAGATTTTAATCAACAGGCCCTTAACAACATCAAAATCCGAGTCATGGAGAATATCAGAGATTTAGGTGAGGTGACATTCAAACATATCCTCAGGAACTTCAACAAAGATGCAGACCAACAAGCAAACCAGGCGGTTAGAAGGGAACTGGGTCAAGTCAGGGAGAATAGTTTCATCTATGTCAGGGATATTCCGTAGCATCAAGCCTCTCACAGTCCCGAGTCACTTCAGGCAGCAAGGAAATCTGATCGTATCTCCTCCAAGATCACAAAGTAGCACTATCGGGCACCTGAGCGGATCTCTTCCTCCTCGGGCCTCCAATTCAATCACCTTTCTCAGAAAATGTGTGACTTCTCGTCCTTCCGAGGCAGACACTCTCTGCGTCATCAGTAGAACCCATACCTCCCCCACGAGTTTTGACAGCAGGGTAATCATCGCCCTTGACCGTTTCCTCCTCACCCTTGGGCACATTCAGCTTTCCTCCATCAGCGCCATCGACCTTCTTCCCTCTTTAAATATTGGGCATGCCCTCGACTCCTCGCCAGACTGTGATCAAGTCTTAAGAGCTCTCTTAATCTCTTGGTGCATCGCAGATGATTTTCCTCCGCCAAAGCCTCGGCTCTTTAGAGACCTCAGGGTAAGACTTTCTCATCTGTTTCTGTTGCCTACTAACAGTGGTCCTTGTTTTTTTAGCAGTAACTGGAAGCAGGTAAGGATAGCCCGCTCTCTATTAAAGCTTCAGCTCTTCAGAAGCCTTGTCCCTTCCACCACGTTCCCTGGCCCCCCCATCAACAGCACGACCTCTGGTTTTATCCTGAGAGCACCGCCCCTCTGTCTAAAGCCACAGCACTCCCGCAGTCAAGCTCCTCTCACAGCAGTACCTGTCTCTTTAATCAACAGCGAATCCTCTGACTTCATTCATCAGGCCAAAACGATGGAGGACAAGCAAGGCCAGCCTTCCAATCAGGGCCCAAACAAAGACCCTATGGCGAATCTCTTCAACAGCAAAGAATGCAATATGGGCATTGCACATACTGTTATGATCAACAACATTAAAAAACAGCTAAAAGAATTAACAGAGGACTACCATGCAGATAGAGAATCCAAAAGAAAGAAGCTGGGGAAACGAAAAAAGGAGATTGAAGATCTGAAGGACCGCTGCATTCACATGGAGGCGGTAATTGATCATCTCCGCACTCTCACTGAAAGCAACCAGGCAGAAGCATCGACTAGAGCCAGCGCCCAGAAGGATGATTCGGTCACTCCACACTTTCCGTGATTTATGCATTGCAAATTTGTTTTGTTAGTAGGATCCTATGTAAGGCAGTATAGCCGTTTACTTTCAACTTTGTTTACAATCACGAGAAGCAACGAGGATTGCGGGTCTGTGTACCCGATTTTGTGCCTCTGCTCTCATACTCTTCCTCATTATGTAATAGCACTTCTTTCAGAAAGTTTTTTTAATATATGAGTAGCCGACATTGTAAAAAAAAAAAAAAAAAAAAAAAAAAAAAGGACCTTCCTTATTTCCAAAATGGTTTCAGTCATGTCTTCTATATCTAGCTCATGAAGCTCATATATGTTTTTGTTGTTAAGGAAGTGGATGAGTCTATTGGCATCCTCAAGGATGTCACCCAATTCCTCCTTGACTTTTTGAATAGCTCCTGTAGCTATCTGTATCAATTCTGTCTGCTCAAAAGTAACTTGAATGGATGGCCAAATATCCTTGATGGAGTCAATGATATTGGCCCATAACAGTTCCTTGGCTTGCCCAAGGGGTTTCTCCAATGTTAAAGCTTTCTCCATAGCTTTGACTCTTTCACTCATTCTATTCACCTTTTGTGACTCTCCCTTTTGCATAATTTGGGCAAGTTTGTAGTGAGTTTCTAAACTCACCACCTTTTCCTTCAGTCTTTTCATTTTTGTAGCCTGAAAGGACATCTCTTCCATGGCTCTGACCAACTCTGCTACTTTTTCTCCTGATGCACCTGCTGTTGTAGACTCTGTTGTAACTGACAATACTGTGGTAGGTGGAGCTAGAGGTGCTAGTGACGCTGCTTGTGTGGAAGGGATTACTGTAGATACTGTAGGGATGACATTTGTAGAATTTGTGGGAATGTCAATTTGTTTTAAGTGGATCAAGATATCCAATTCTTTCTTTATCTCTCTTAGTTGACCGTTAAGTTTTAGTACCATGTCCATGAACTTTTCATGTTTGGTTTGGCTCTCTAAGACTTCAAGTGTTTGAGGATGTTGCAGCTGAGGTATCTTCAATTGCTTCTTAAGAGCAACAATATCATCATTTTTCTTCTTTATGAGCTGCTCGGTAGCCTTTATATCTTTGGGATCATGTCCCAACTCAATAACTATGTCTTCCAAAGACTTGATCCTTGTATCCTTGGCCTGTGAGGATGCCTTCTCCAACTGAAACTATGTCGAGATGTTGTTTAATGAGTTTTGTAGCTAATGGGAAACTATGGCTTTACCTGTAAGGGTGGAGTATATCATCTCTCCAGCCTGTTTAGGAAATTCTATCTGGTCTATGGGATGAATATCCCTTGCCAATACTTCAAAGTCAACCCTCTTGAAATCTGAAGATTTCTTGGGCTGTTGTGTTATAGGCTTGATAAAGGACATTTGAAGTTTTCCTTCCTTGATGTCAAAAGTTGGCATCAGTCTTGTTTGATTTGTGGGAGTGAGTTTCATATATTGTGCACAAGTCTGAGCTTTGAGCTTCTTATTCCTCAATTTGATTTCTTTATATCTATCCTTTATGTCTTGGTCTCTGTCAGCATGCCTACTAAAAGAAGACACTTCCACACTTAGTTTCCTTTCCAACATCTGAGTCTGTGATGTGGATGGCTCTCATATGTCTGCAGACAGAGTTACAGGCCTGCTTTTTTTTACCTATATGTTGGTCACCTGTGTTGATTCTTTTATATCTTCTTGTTCAGAAATAGAATTAAGCCTTTGCCTTTTGCTGTGACTAGTTTCAAATTGTACATTAGATGTTTCCATGCCTGAAGTAGAAGCTCTCTCTCTATTTCTCTCGGGATTTCTTTCTTCATTTTGAGGAGTTTGCATGATAGGAGGGGTGCTCATGGCTGGCTCTTGTTGTTCAGGTACCTACAAAAATGAGCCCTCATCAAACTGTCTTTCTAAGTCACATAAGGATTCTCTACATCTACCTTTGTACTATCTCTATCTACAAGAATGTTTTCCACCCACTCAGATTGATTTACATATCTTTCTATCTCAGGTATGGGGTGGTCGATATAAGGTCCCAAATTGGCCTTTTTTCTCAATCTAGTCATGAATTCTTATGGGTCATACCTCCACATGAAACTCTGCTAGAAATTCCTTTGCTGCAAAATTTGGTCTGCTTCCTTCCCTGCCTCTCTAGAATTATAGATGAAAGGGCCTCATTGAACTTTGACTTTGAACTGGGCTTTATTCTAGGCTGAAAAAAAAAATTATTTCATCTGAGTTCATTATTTTCCTATAATACTCCAAAGCAAATAACCTCATGGGGAGGTATTTGGGTAGTTTATATGGTGCAAGTTGGCACCCATAAATCCTTATCTCTGTGTGGTTTTGGTACAGGTACCAATCTCCCACTTAGATTTGTTTGGATAGCTGGAGGACTCTTTTTATCGCTGGACTTATACCAGGTAGAGGATTTCCTGTAAGCATAGTCATGACTGGATGTACAAAAGAGTCTATAAAATCTGAATAATTATATGGTGAGACATACTTATGGAATAGTGGGGTCCCAAAAATGACAGACTTGGGCTAGCCTTTGGTATCCAACTTCTAGAGGGGAAAAGGAAATCTGTCTAGCTAATAATATAAGAACATATGGTAGAGGACAGATGAGTATTTGAATACCCTTTCATTGTTCATTTTGGTGAATTGTTCATGCATTCTCTGAGCTATGAACTCAGCATAATTGTACACAACAGTAGGAGGTTGTCCTGGCGTATAGATTGACATGACATCAAGGACAAGTTCATCATCAAATTCATTAGCAGAGTAGCATAGGACACATGATATCATGGTGATGATTTGTTTTCCCCTTTTAGAGAACATGGCATAGAGATATGGGGGGGTGGTTTGTAATGTGCTTCTCTTCAACAATGAAATCTTGGAACAATTGGGCCAGTCTGGAGGGACTTAGTTTGGAATATTGGTCTAACAAATCTCCAATTGAGAGTGAAGTCAAGTTTGGTCCTGGTTGGAGTTGCAGCATTTCATTTATGGATTCAGCTGAGATAGTAAACAACAACTTTTGGTCATAAGACATTATGGTTCTATGGCTAGGGATGTAGCATGCATGGCACATATGAACAATTTTTGGGAAGATATGTACTTGGGGGAACTGATATTTGGGAAAATTTGACCCCCAAAGGCCAATATCATCAACATGGTTGAGGTATCTATCCCTTCTTTGACAATGGATTCTAAGCAAATTTCCCTAGGTAGATGTATCTTTGATTTGGAAATCCCTATCAGCCAAGGGAAGGTGGTCAACATCCAAATGAGGAGTTGTGATCGGTCTAACATCCAAGGCAACAGGGGCAACCATAACTTAGTCCTTGTGGATTTAAATTAGGCACTGGGGGTTTATTCAAAAGGTTTCAAATGGGAATTGGAAAGTTATCAGAGGGTTTGGCAACAGGTTTCTTTAATTTTAAGGTAATTTTCAATTAATTTGACTTAAATGAAAATACTTAATAGGCTGAAATCTTCCAATTTGAATAGGGAGTGGTATTCTATGATGAAATACATGAAAATTGGGTGAATTTGGATTCAAATTGATGGTTTGTGGCTGCTGCAAAGGTTTGTACAGTTCTGGTACAGACTGGGAGGTCAGTTGGGTTGTCTACAGCGTCTTTTAGAGCAAATTTGGAGGTCTTTTGGTCAATTCGGCATTTTTAGGAGTCGTAAAGTTTTTCACAGTTTTACAGAGAAAATGAGTGAAAAGGGTGAAAAGAGGGCTTTCTGGCCTTCTATAGAAAAATGATTGCTTTTGGCGAGTTCATTTACAAATGAATAGTTGGTGGTTTTTTTAATTAATTAGGGAAGCGGTATTGGAGGGCCATCGCACCGCTTTTGTGGCGCGGGCGGTATTCAGGAAGAGTCACCCAATCTATCTTAGAGTGTGACACATAGCATTTGGGGGGTCGAGGAAAACCACCTTATCAGGTGGGTATAGGTAGGTGATCAGGTTCGGCTGATATGGATGTAGGCCGTCAGATGAGGGGGGAGATGATCAAACTGGAGTCAGGTGAGGGAATTGCATGGGGGATGAAGGACAAGCTTTCTAGGTGGGCCATAGGTTTAATCTTCAGCGGTATGGGATTAGTTTAGGAATTAATCCTGGGTTAAGTGATCGGGTGGTGCTTAATAATAGGATTACACGATGGAGCGGGGTTAAATGTCATGATTAATTACTTATGTCGGGAAATGGGGTAAAGTTTATAGTTTATAACTAAACTAGGGGTTGGGTTATTTACATAGAGATTTAGTTAATATACAAGAAAATGGATATGGGGGAATTATATAATAAAGTTAATAATTAATATGAAATTCCATGGGCGGAGTGAATATTCCTGAAGTAAAAGGGTAAAGTGTAATATTTTCATGCTTCACTTTATACTTAGGATAAAGTGTTTTTATGGGCTTTTTAGTGAAATAGGATTTACATCGGGATGGTTCACTTTTCCTAGGTAAATGAAGTTTAACCTTAGGAAAAGGGGGTTTTATTAGGGAAATGAGTGAACATGAAAGAAGAAGAATTTTCATGAGGGGGATTCTAGCACTTGTGTCTATAAGTCATCAAGCTAAGGGTTTGGTCCCTCCAAAAGTCAGAGAAATGCTCTGAGCCTCTTTGACTTGTAGGATTCAAAGTACTAGAACCTATTTATGGAAAATTAGCAAGTAGAGAGGTGAAATGATTGAGGGGATGTTAAATAAAGAAAATTGTAAACCATTTTCTTTGCTTTGTTTACTGCTTATGCACATTTGAAAGATGCATTTAAACATGACATAAGTGCTTTTGTGTAATCACTTGATATTTCTGCAACCTTTCTTCTACTAACCCATTTACTTACCCTACCATTTTTTCTTCATTTTATTTGGGTGCATTTTGGCTAGAAAACCCTTATCAATCCTTTTTCATTTACAAAGTAGACTATCTAATTCTAACCTTATATCGTCCAAGGGCTTAGATTAAACTGATGATCTCCTTTTATTTTCTCTACCTATCTAATGATTTGCCAAGATTAAGTTGTTTGGTCAGATTTTATTCTCTAACTATGAACATAAAATTCAAAGCATGGTATAATCAAGATTAGATAGTTTGATTACCATGGATTGTGGCACAAATAACAAGCTACACACAATAATTATTATGCATAAAAGTAAATAGTAGTGGCATTTTCACTTGCACACTTTCATGGTCTCTTTTGTTCTTGGGGTTCATATATTTTCATTTTTTGACCTTTTCTTATTCTTTTTGTCCTTTGATTATTCTTTTAAGACATACCCTCTTTACATTTTTTAATTTTTGAATATGGAAAACATTTGCAGAAAGCAAAGGTATGTACAATATTACAAGGCTTAAACTTAGTCATTCAAAATTATGACTCCTATTGTTATAGGAACCTAACAGTGGCTCCACTTGGGGATGACATTTTCTAGTGAAATGTCAAGAACTCTAAAGATCAGTGGCCTTTGAATTGTTGTTGATATTACCTTGCAAAGTGTTCCTCTATGCATCTGCATTATTGATGCTTATGATAGTGAATCTTTAAATATTTGGGCCTTCTCTTTGGGCTTCAACTTCAAAAATCACCATCCAATCCAAACTAGACTTTTGAAAATAGAATATGTACACATGAAAATTAGTAACTAGGTTCAAAGTAGTGTTTTAGAATTCAACCATTAAATGGCCCACCTTCTGCTTCTGTACCATCAATTTCTCTTAGGAAGAAAGCATTATTTCCTCTCTAAGCATAAATGACATAAGAACCTTTCAATAGGAAATCAAATTTCCCATGTTTACCTTTGTCTTCCCTCCTTGAATCCCACTTGAGCACCTTGTCACCATGGTAGAAATCTTCGACCTTGGTTCTCTTATCAAAAATCTTTTTAACCCTTTCCTGCACAACTTGAGGCCTGATGTAGACCACTTCTCTAGTTTGTTGTAGATGAATAGTTTGGTTGATTCTTCTTTGGATACTATTGGGTTCAACCTGCAATTCTTGAAGTATCTTCATTACTGGTACTCCCAAAGAGGATGGAAAGACAACTTCCATCCCATAAACTAGTTGATATGGAGAAGTACCAATTGATTTCTTAGTGGTCAATCTATTTGCCCATAAGGAATTGACTATCTATTTATTCCAAGTTTTCTTATTGTCCTCTAGTAACTTCTTGATCATGTTTACTAGGCTTTTGTTTGAGGATTCTACCAGTCCATTTCCTTGAGGGTAATAGGCTGTAGAATGGCCCAAGGTGATATGATACTTATTGCAGAAATATATCATTCTTTTAGATTTAAAGGCTGCTGCATTATTAGTAATGAGCTTAGTTGGACATCCAAATCTTGATAGAATATTGGGTTCAAGGAAGGTTATGATAACAATGTCTGTGGCTTTCCTTGAAGGTGTGGCCTCTATCCATTTTATGAAGTAGTCTATGATTATGAGGATCCATTTGTGCTAGGCAGAGGAGGGTGGGTGAATTTCACCAATGAAGTCTAAACCCCACTATTGAAAAGGTATTTCAGTAGAGATTGGCTTGATGGGTAAAGGTAAAAGCTTTTTCTTCCCCTAAAAAAATTGACATTTGTGACAGGAGGCCACATATTTCTTGACATTAGAAAATAGGCTAGGCCAATCGAAACTAGCTCTAAGGATTTTATCTACAGTGGTCTTCCAATAAAGGTGTCCACCATAGTCACCTACATGAAACTCTTGCAAAACTCTGTCAGATTCATCATTTAATAAGCAATTAAGAAGAATGCCTTCATGATCTCTCCAAAACAGAGCATTTTCCAATATACAAAATTTCAAGGATTTCATCTTTAAAAACTTGCTTTTAGTCCTAGATAATTCCGGAGGAGCTTGTAAGTTCTCTAAAACATAAATAATATCAACATACCAAGGTGATTCAATAAAGTCCCGGCTGATTAGTGGAGTCCCCATCTCCTCTCCATCATCTATTGCTACAATAAAGTTTATATCCATGGCCTGACAGTTGGATTCAACCATGAGTTTGGCTAAACCTTGGCCCTTGATTAACTTAGTAGGTTTGATTTCTATATCATACTCTAAAATAGTAGCAATCCACTTTCCCCTCTTTCCATCTGGACCATCCCGAGTTAGGATGTCTTTGACTACATAATTTGGAACATAAGCTACTATATGAGAATATAAGATGTATACCCTGAAGTCTTTAATGGCTTTGACTAAAGCCAATTCTTGTTTTTCCATTATATTGTATTTAAGGAGGCATCCCTCAAGGCTTTGCTAAAGAAAGCGATAGGTTTTTCATAGCCCTAGTAATTTTTCTGCAATAGAACTGTAGCTATTGTGTGCTCAGAAGCAAAGGAAAACAAGATGAAATCTCTATCAAATTTAGGACTGATTAACACAGGTGTTTTGGTTAAGGTTAGTTTAGTGCCTTCAAAGGATTGTTTAGCCTCAACCATCCATTTATGGTCGAATCTTTTTTCAGCATATTGTTAAGTGATCTAATGAATTCTACGAGATTAGATATAAATATTCTAAGAAAGTTAATTTTTCCTAAAAAACTTGTAACTCTCTAATGTTCCTTAGGTGTTGTATTTGCAAGATGGCTTCTATTCTTACAGGGTCTATTCTTATACCATCTTTTAAAATTATGTGACCTAACAACTTTCCTTCCTCTAATCCAAATAAAGACTTCTTGGGGATTAAGGAGATTCCAAATTTCCTACACTTAATAAAAACTTGTCTTAGATGATCCCGATGTTGATTGTCAGATTTTGAGAAAACAATAATATCATCTAGATATATCACACGGAAATCATGAATTTCTTTTGCAAGGGATATATCCATAGCCCTCTGGAAAGTGGTTCCTGCATTCATTAGTCCAAAAGGCATTTTCACATACATAAATGTGCCCCAAGGAGTAGTAAAGGCAGTTTTGGGTTGGTCATCTGGATGAACCAAGATTTGATTGTAACCAAAAAACCCATCCAACAATGAGATTTTGGTTGATCCAACTACCCTTTGTAAAATGTGGTCCATTTTGGGGAGAGGGTATTTGTCTTTTAGTGACAGTTTGTTGAGGTTTCTAAGATCCACACAGAGTTTGATCTCACCAGTTTTCTATCTAGTTGGCACCAAATTTGAGACCCAATTAGTCTGATTGGTACAATTATTTTGGAATCATACATCCTCTGAATTTTTTTCTCAATTGCAGGTAATAAGATAGGATTGATCCTTTCAAGTTTTTTTTTGAAAGGCTTTTGATATTCCTTAATGGGAATTGTGTGATGGATGATGTTGGTGTCATAGGATTTGAGGTCCTCATAACTCCAAGCAAAAACATCCTGAAATTCTTTCAACAACTCAATGTATTTTACTTTTTCAGTGGGAGGTAATGATTTTGAACGTTTGATCAGTTTCAGATTTTCATGAGTGCCTATATTACATTCCTCTATATCAAACCTTAATGGTTCCGTTTTAGGTTTCCTAGGAACATCATTTGAATCAAATAAATCTTCCAGAGGGGTCAATCCCTTTGGTAAGAAGTTATCCTTGAGATTAATTACTTCGGTTTCTTCATTGATTATTTCATCAATCTCAATTTGCTCTAAGTTATCTACATCTGATTTAGTAAATTTAGTTGGGTTAAATCTATCTATTTCATCACCTTCTATCTCATTTATTTCTATGTTATCCTTAGTGTCAGGATCTATGGATGTATCAGTATCTATATTGTTATTAACAAACTCTTCTTCTAAAAGTAAAAATTTATTTATCTATTTGTCATTAGAAAATATTTGTCAATTCTTCAAATTATCAGGAATTGCAGGTCTATGCCTAACTTCAGCAGTGTATTGATGGTTAGGTTGGAAGGGTAATTTGCAAGTACTGGAAAACATTGCTAAACTATGGGCTTGCATATTGTGTTTTCTAGGGATTACTGTAAGCTTTGTTTCTAGGAAAGTGTTACATATTTCTATAATAATTCCCCTATAACAATTTAATCTAGGGTCCCTTGTCATATATACAACATCAATCTATTTTATAATTAGTTTAGAGTCTCCCATGACAGAAACTCTTTTAGCACCTATATTCCTAACTAACTTAAGACCTAAAATTAATGCTTCATACTTGGCCATATTATTAGTACATTTAAAATTCAATCTATATGCATGGCTTTCTAAGTGATTATTTTCCAAATTATATATCCACACTCCTGCTCCTGCTCCAAACTTATTGACTAATCCATCAAAACTCTAAATGCCATAATATCTCATGATCATAATTTTCACTATATGGTGCAACAAAATTTTCATCACTTACAGCAGTTTGACCATCTTGTTCATTGAAAAATTATGAAGTTTCGTTAGTTTCATTTTGTGTAGAAACTGAAATTTCTTTTGGTTCTATATTAATATTATCTAAAATCTATTCTTGTGTTTGATTAACATTACAAGATAAAAGAATCGATATCTGAGTGTATGGAGTAGATGGGAAAGTTTTGAGACTAATCCTGGCTACTTACCATATATTTCATTAAGGTTTCTCGGTATAGTTTCTTAGGTTGTCCAAAAACAAAAATTGTCGCATATGACATATCTAGTTGTAAGGATCCCTGAAGTTTGGCTCCCCATGATCTAGATAACAGCATGCCATACTTTGGTGGGATGTTAGCAACTACAATATCCATAAGGATGCTTTTGGAAGGATATTGGATTAAAGTAACACACAGATCTTTAATCAATCCTAGACACTTCACATGACTGGCATTAAGTTGTGAGAGGCCTTAGAATCCAACATTTCACTATGTAGAATTTTATCATTGATGCTAAGGCTGATGTAAAAAGGTGGAACTCCTCCTTCTAATGGTTTTCCATTAACATCTAGACCAAATATGAGTTCCGGTTAGTCATCAAACAAGTTGATAGAATCCTCATTTTCGGTAGTGTTTAAGGTCTGTTTTATCTGTGACTTGTAAGTTTCATTCTTGATTAGTTCTGTTAAAGGAATTGAAATATTTAGCTTTTCTATCTCTACTCCCAGAATGAATGGCAAATAAATGTTTTATGTTTGAAGGTTTTGGATTTTTGAAGCAGGGATTTGAGTAGACCTATCTTCTTTTCCTTTACTGGGGATCTCCTTATGTGGGTTTTCAGATCTGGTGTTTTGAGTTTTATCCACTGGTTCCTTAGGTGGAATTGAAGTGGATGCTTGATCAATAGAAGGTTGATCTGAGGTTATATCCACAATGGTGGGCCAGAAGGATTTGGGTTCTTCCTAGAGAGAATTTGGAGGATATTTGAAACAGGGGCTTATTTTATTTTCTTGGGTTGACTTTGGACTATTTTCTTGGTTTGGTTAGGGACATCAACATTCTTTTTTCTTCTTAGATTATAATTTTTATGTACTTCAAAAATGGTAGAATCATATCCATGTTTGTAATCAAATGACTCTCGAGACTGAATCTGCAATTACTGCAACATATGCAGTTCCTACTCATCTTGGGTCAAAAAAACAATGTCCTCATCATTTAACCCCATTAGGTTAATTTGCGTGTCTTGTTCTAGATCTTTAGGATGGGATGTCTCTGCATAATTTTCTTGAAAAGGAGGCCTAATGTTCTGATCCAGTCCATTTTTTCCAATGTTTTGATTTTGGTTCTTTCTAAAATTCGGGTTTCTATTTGGAGGTGCTTGTTGGTTATCCCATTGGGGTTTCCTTTCTATGTTATCTATTCTACCCATTAGTCTTTCCATACTTCTGGCTAAACTATCTATTTTAATTTATGATGGTGAAGTTTCGTCCTTATCAGTTCCTATTTTTTCATTTCTAACTTTAGCCCTTTTAGCTATAAATTAGCTTCAACACTTACATCTACACTTTGCATTTCTTCTAATGTTGGGGGGTTTCTTTCCATAAGTTGGTATGCCATATTTGTGTCAAAACCATCAGGGAAATTTATTAATGCTAAGTCAAATGGGGGTCTAAGATTAACTGGGATGGCATTATATATAATATTGAATCTAGTGCAGTAATCTTGAACAATTTCATTAGGTCCCCTTCTAATATTCTCATATTCTGAAAGGATTTGTAGGGGATTATTTTTCTTTTCCCATCTATTAAAAAATTGCTGGTGAAATGCTTCTAAACTATCAATACAACAGGTAATGCTCTAAACCATTTCCTACCATCACCAGCTAAAGTCTGGGCAAAGAGTCTCATTTGAACATTATCTGTCTCAATTTCATGAAACTCAAAGTAATCTGTTATCTTGTTGACATGTTGTTGTGTAGTGTAATGTCCTGTGCCATCAAATTGAACAATTTGACTTTGGTAGTTTGCTGGCATAGCACCAAGTTGAGCAGGTAAAACAAGAGGAGCATATCTATTTTCCATGGCTGTAGGCTGGGAGTGGTTAATATGTGGATGAAGAACCGGGACTAGTAGGTGATGAATGGGAGATGATAGGTTGGCGAGGAAGAGTAGGTACAAATGGTGGTGAAGAATTGACTTCAGAAGTTATTATTGATAAAGTTGAAGGGAACAATGGTGAACTTAAAGTAATGGACAATTGTTCAAAAAGCTCAGGGGCTGTGGAAGTATTAATGGATGATTGTGGATATTTCAAAATGTATTTATCAATGGATTTGTTGGCCTGCTGAACTTCAAGGTCTGCAATAAAGTCAGGATCTAGAACAGTTTCACTAAGTGCATTTTCGGATTTAGATCTAAATAATTACTGTTCAAATCGCACATCAAATGGAAGTTCGTCTAAAAATAACCACTCATCAGGACATTAATTAGCTTTAACTAATGGTATCTGGCTAATTGAACATTCTTCTTTTTTGGGTTTTCTTGAAATTAGGTTGGGATTATCAACTACTAGGGCAGGGTTTGGATCTGGATTAGCCCTAGTAAGAAAACTTCTAACAAATGACTTTAAGAGGATTAAAATGAAGATTTAGGATTTTCTTAAAGCTTTATTAAGACTGAGGATTCAAAGTACCCAGTATGGTCACCACTATGTTATCACTCAGAACTTTTCCCTAGAAGTTTTCAGAAGAAGGAAAGGACCAAGGTAACCACAAACCAACTTTTAAGCATAGGCTCTGTTAGTGCCTAAATCTACCTTAGGCTGAAGGAAGGAAAAAATTCAGGGTAACCACAAACCACATTTAGTCTGGTAGCTAGCCCTACCAGAACAGGAGAGGGCTCTCTCCAGGTCACACTCAGTTAAAATAGACAATAGGGTCTGAGATGACTCAAAATGAATGCTGATTTTAGGCTAGTAAATGGATATGAAAAAGGAAATTTATTGAATGACTGAACTTTCTGGGCTGTATGGGACAAAGGGCAGCCTGAGATGGGAAATTAAATCAAAGACGCAGAGTATTTCGTGAGGCAAGATAGGCAGGAGGTTTAGCAGTCAAACTGAAATAATATGTAGTGGAAAGACAGTTGAGAAAGTTGAAAAGGGCATATACATGAATCCTTCTCAGATAGAGGAAGACACACAAAGTATGAATGCTTTACAAGGCAGAGCATAAAAATGGATTCTACCTTTCCTACTTAAGAGCATTCAACTGGAAATGATTCTGAATGAAATGTAAAACATAACAAGGCACATATGAAACTGAAAGAGGAAACATCTGCTAAACTTCATACCACATGAATCTCATGAATCAGAGCTGCATCATTATTAAATTCCTGGCCAAATTGTACAATGAAACACTGAGTTTTTTCTCCACACCATTTCCCAGAAACTCCAACCATTACAAATGATTTTTCATACAATAAATAATCTCTACCATGAGGAAATGGATCGACCCAAAGTGGGGATCGTTTAATCATTATTGACAGTAGGTGAAAGGCCAACCACCTGTAAAGGAACAGCGTTACATTTTGTTTGTTGATAACCAATGAGAATGCGGAACCTGTGGCGTAGACCCTTTGAATTGCAACTGAAGACAAAAAAAATTAGACCATCCAACCATATTTCTTTGCCACGGTGGATATATACATTTAAATTTAGATTTTTGGTTTTGGACTTTTCACCTTCCCTTTTCCGTTTAATAAAAACTGATTATTCATAGAAAGGATTTGGAACTAAGTTTTTGCCTTTTAATAAAGGAGAAAACATGTCAATAACCGATCCAGCTAGCAATTCCACACGTTTTTGAGTGATGGGAGTGAGTTTAGGTGTCTCTTGGGTTTCCTGGTTGTGTGCACCGCGTGCAAGCCCAGTGCGTCGCACCATGTGGGTGCGCCGCGCTCTGTGGGTGCGCCTCGCGCCCGTCCAGCACACAACTTCGGCTATCAAATAGTAAATTCACTCCTCCTCTTCGTTGATTATTGATCTTGACTGTATTCTAGCATGATTGAACCAATTTCCCATCGTACAATTGTGTGTTGACAAGGAGGAATGCCATCCTCCCTCCTTCAGATCTCGAGCATTGTGTTGGATCCGATTTCATGGTATGGTGCATGGATCTACAGTTTTCAAATCTAGGGATCAAATCTTTAGAATTCAAGCCTTTCAACGAATCTGATAAATCGGGATTGCTTTCATTACTGGAGCACGTCACCAGTCCTTTTCCTCAAACTGACAAATCCGTGCATTTTTGGGTGATGGGGGAAGGTTTCGGCCATTTTTTGGCTTCCTGGCTTTGTGCGTCGCGTGCGTGCCCAGTGTGCCACACCTTCCCAGTGCGCCGCGCCTTCCCAGTGCGTCGCGCCTTCCCAGTGCACCGCGCTAGTGCAAATTTTCATTGAGAAAATCGGCTCTATGCGCCGGACGCAGCCAGTGCGCCGCGCCAGTTGCCCAGTCTGCCGTGCCAGGATTTCACACAGATTTTGTTTTCCAAACAACTGACTTCGACTTTCTACATTTTTCTTTATCTTCTCAATACCTTTCAACCTGTAGTTGCCAATGTTTGCCATAAAATACAATTTTACTAGTTATGTAACTAACCATACAACAACATGAATAATGGATTCTGCTGAAGAAATGGCACTGATCACACTCCTCGCTTCATGATGCCCACTGTTTGTATTTTGCACATTTTGTTTGCAATAAAATCTTATGCCATACCTCAAAGTCTTCTGTAGCTAAAGCATTACATGAATGATTGATTCTGCTGAGCATACAACAGTGGTCACACTCCTATCTTCATATGGTGCACTGTATTTTGTTTATTTTTCTTGTAATCCGAACTTATGCCATACCTCAAGTCTCTGAAAGTGGATCAGCATGAGGGCTGTTATAATCCACTTGCGTTTCCGAGCTGGGAGAATCAAATGGTGGAGCAATCAAATTTGTAAGCCCTACTGTACTAGCATGAATACATGCCTCTCCAAAAAAGTTGCACTTTCCTTC
Source organism: Pinus tabuliformis (assembly GCA_031772625.1). NCBI lineage: Eukaryota > Viridiplantae > Streptophyta > Pinopsida > Pinales > Pinaceae > Pinus > Pinus tabuliformis. The sequence continues at coordinate 313,054,267 of CM062805.1, read as the reverse complement.
ATTAGCCTTATGTTTTGCATGGTCTGCCATTGTGCAGTAGGTTCTGACCAAATCCTCAAATGGGACATTAATTTCACTCTGGACCGAGAGGAGGAGAATGAATGACAAAGCCCTTCCCTCAGATTATGGCATGTTGTTAAATGAAATGTAGGTGATCGAGTAGAATGGGACACCTAAAAATGAAATGCAAAAAAGAGTTTTGATCTCTGATGGAGGACTGACAAGATCGACTCTAACAGGCTCTGGCCAACCTATGGCTCAAAGAGGGCTCTCTCTATATGATTTAGCTTTATTTGCTAGGATTTTAGACTAGTTCTGAAGGTTTAGGGGTTTTTTATTTGTATTGAAGGTTGGATGGTGGAATCCTTAAAAGATATGGATAGAATGATGTCTTTGGACCATTGGGCTATGGAGTCAAAGAAGAGTAGCAGAACTAGAATTAACTCATTAAAGGGAGTGTTCAAAGGGTAAGCTAGTAGACTAAAGTGCAACTCTTTGGGCCAAATAGGTGAAATGGTATCAACCAGGGTGAGAGAGCAATTAAGAATTCTCAGACCAGGATCAAAACGAGGAACGAAGGGTAATCAGAAATAAAGGGCAATTAAGAATCCTTTGCTATAGATTATATGGAAACCACCTAAACTAAGGAGAAATCAAGAATTCCTTACCTTAGATGATTAGCAGAAAACATTAAAATGCATAATAGTTAAAACAAAGTGTAATGAAGAAAATTCTGAGATATCATTCCATATTATAGCATTCAAATTTCAGATATGCAATAAAGATGGTGGAAAAACTTTAAGAAAGATAACAACAAAAGAGAAAACACTTGTTTGTACTTCGCTTTACACATGAATAGTATGAAATGTCTTGTCTTTATTCATTAATCTAGTTTGCTGTTCCAAACAGTGATACAATAGCTTACAGTCTTTTGATAAAAAATGTCTATAGAAATGTCTAAGAATCCACACCTACATACTTCGACTTGTGAAGTATTTATACAAAATTATTACAAAATATCTGAAAACAAACTTGAGATTTAATCTAGGAAATACAAATATCTTCTTGCAAGAAGATAGAGACAACTATTGAACTATTTCATTTTGCCTCTTTTATTTCTGTACTGTTGGCTTTTATGGTTGGATTTTTAGCCCTTTATGCTGGCTTCTTGTTGTGTTCTTTTACACTGGAATATTCTTCAACTTTAATCTTTCACCTGATACTCTTTGACACTAATACTCTTTAACCTTGTTGTCCTGTTTTCATATGTTTACCTAACTGTTCTACTTTTACTGTGCAGTAACCTTTTTACTGTAAATTTCTTACAGTAAATCAGTCGTCTTTTCCCACCATTTTGCATCAGGTAATTTGACATTCATCATCTGCATATATATCTCATCAGCCTTAGTATATTTGGCAAAATTGTGTTTGGTGATGAGCAAGTGTTTTATCTCATGCTGGAGAAAAAACAAGTTGTCAAATGTATTATACAAAACTTTGCCTATTGGCACTGCTTTTATAGCTGAAGCGCTAGCTTGTTCTTTAGAAAATAGCCTAAGTCTACTATCGTAGTCCACCCGTGTCATAATTTTGTCATTAAAGACCAGGGGACTAGGCAATCATTTCTCCCTCAAAATTTGGAATTTAGCCATGAATCTATTAATGGCTACCTGCATGTTTTGGCACTTTTCTTCCAAATTCAGCATTAGGTTTCTCTTGGATAGGAGGGGTACTCATGGTTGGCTCTTGTTGTTCAGGTACCTGCAGAAACGAGCTCTCATCAAATTGTCTTTCTAAGTCACATAAGGCATTCTCTACATCTACCTTTGTACTGTCTCTCTCTATAAGGGTGTTTTCTACCCACTCAGATTGGTTTTCATTCTATCTTTGGTATGGGGTGGTGGATATAAGGTCCCAACTTGGCCTTTTTTCTCAATCTGGTCATGAATTCTTATGGGTCATACCTCCACATGAAACTCTGTTGGAATTTCATTTGCTGCAAACTTTGGTCTGCTTCCTTCCCTACCTCTCTAGAATTACAGATGAAAGGGCCTAATTGATCTTTGACTCTGAAATGAGTTTTCTTCTTGGCTGAAACAAAATTTAGTTCATCTAAGTTCATTATTTTCCTATAATACTCCAAAGAAAATAACCTCATGGGGAGGTATTTGGGTAGTTTATATGGTGCGAGTTGGCACCCATAAATCCTTATCTCTGTGTGGTTTTGGTATAGGTACCAATCTCCCACTTTGGTTTGTTTGGATAGCTGGAGGACTATTTTTATCTCTGGACTTATCCTAGGTAGAGGATTTCCTATAAGCATAGTCATGACTCAATGTACAAAAGAGTCTATAAAATATGAATAAGTGTATGGTGAGCCATCCTTATTGAATAGTGGAGACTAGAAAATGACATACCTGGGCTGGCCTTTGGTATCCAGCTTCTGGAGGGCAAAGGAAAATTTGTTTGGATGATAATATAAGAACATATGGTAGAGGACAGATGAGTATTTGAATACCCTTTCATTGTACATTCTATAGAAATATTCATGCATTCTCTGAGCCATGAACTCATCATAATTGTACACAACAACAAGAGGTTGTCTTGGGGTATAGATTGACATGATAGCAAGGACAAGTTCAACAAAAAATTCATCAACAAAGCAGCCTAGGACACATGATATCATGGTGATGATTTTCTTTCCCGTTTCAAAGAACATGGCATAGAGATATGGGGGGCGAGGGGGATTTTTTGGAATGTGTTTCTCTTCAACAATGAAATCTTGGAACAATTGGGCTAGTCTGGAGGGACTTAGTTTGTAATATTGGTCTAACAAATCCCAATTGAGATTGGAGTCATGTTTGGTCATGGCTGGAGTTGTAGCATTTAACTTATGGATTCAGTTGTGATAGTAAACAACACCTTTTGGTCATGAGACATTATGGTTCTATGGCTATAGATGTAGTGTGCATGGCACATATGAACGATTTTTGGTAAGATATGTACTTCGGGGAACTGATATTTGGGAAAATTTGACTCCCAAAGGCCAATATCATTAGCATGGTTGAGGTATCTATCCCTACTTTGACAATGGATTCTAAGCAAGTTTCCCTGGGTAGATGTATCTTTGATTTGGAAATCTCTGTCAGCCGAGGGAAGGTGGTTGAGGTCCAAATGAGGAGTTGTGATCCGTCTAACATCCAAGGCAATAGGGGCAGCCATAACTTAGTTCTTGAGGATTTAAATTAAGCACTGAGGGTTTATTCAAAAGGTTTTAAATGGGAATTGGAAAGTTATCAGAGGGTTTGGTAGTAGGTTTATGTAAATTTAAGGTATTTTTCAATTAATTTGACTTAAATGAAAATACTTAACGGACTAAAGTTTTCGAATTTGAATAGGGAGTGGTATTTTATGGTGAAATACCTGGAATTTGGGAGAATTTGGCTTCAAATTGATGGTTTGCAGCTGTTGCAGAGGTTTGTATGGTTCTGGTACAGAATCGGAGGTCAGTTGGGTTGTCTACAACATCTTTTGGAGCAAATTTGGAGGTTTGTTGGTCAATTCGGTGTTTGAAGGAGTCGCAAAGGTTTTCATAGTTTAATAGAGAAAATGAGTGAAAAGGGTGAAAAGAGGGCTTTTCAGCCTTTTATAGAAAAACAATTGCTTTTGGTGGGTTGATTTACAAATGAACAGTTGGTGGTTATTTTGATTAATTGGGGAAGCGGTATTGGAGGGCCATCGCACCGCTTTTGTGGCACAGGTGGTATTCGAGAGGAGTCACCTAATCTATCTTAGAGTGCAACATGTAGCATTCGGGGGGTCGGGGAAAACCACCTTATCGGGTGGGTAAAGGTAGATGATCTGGTTCGGCCGATATGGATGTAGGCCATTGGATGAGGGGGGCAATGATCAAACGGGAGTCGGGTGAGGGAATTGCACACGGGATAAAGGAAAATCTTTCGTGGGGGCCCAGAGGTTTAATCTTCGACGGTATGGGATTAGTTTAGGAATTAATCCTGGGTTAAGTGATTGAGCACCACTTAATAATAGGATTAGGAGATGGAGCGAGGTTAAATGTCGGGATTAATTACTTATGTCGGGATATGGGGTAAAGTGTATAGTTTATAACTAAACTAGGGGTTGGGTTATTTACATAGGGATTTAGTTAATATATGGGAAAAGGGATATGGGGGAATTATATAATAAAGTTAATAATTAATATGAAATGACATAGGCGGAGTGAATATTCCTTAAGTAAAAGGGTAAAGTGTAATATTTTCATGCTTCACTTTATACTTAGGATAAAGTGTTTTTGTCGGATTTTTTAGTGAAATAGGATTTACATGGGGGTGGTTCACTTTTCCTAGGTAAATGAAGTTTAACCTTAGGAAAAGGGGGTTTTATTAGGGAAATGAGGGAACATGAAGGGAGATGAATTTTCATGAGGGGGATTCTAGCACTTGTGTTTATAAGTCATCAAGTGGAGGGTTTGGTCCCTCCAAAAGTCAGAGAAATGCTTTGAGCCTATTTGACTTGTAGGATTCAAAGTACTAGAACCTATTTATGGGAAATTAGTAAGAAATGAGTGAGGGGATGTTAAATAAACCAAATTGTAAACCATTGCCCTTGCTTTGTTTAGTGCTTATGCGCATTTGAAAGATGCATTTAAAAATTGACATAAGTGCTTTTGTGTAATCACTTGATATTTCTGCAACCTTTCTTCTACTTACCCTACCATTTTTTCTTCATTTTATTTGGGTGCATTTAGGCTAGAAAACCCTTCTCAATCCTTTTTGTTTTATAAAATAGACTATCTAATTCTAACCTTATATCATCCAAGGGCACAAATTAAACTGATGAGCTCCTTTTATTTTCTCTACCTATCTAATGATCTGCCAAGATTAAACTGTTTGGTCAGATTTTATTCTCTAACTATGAACATAAAATTCAAAGCATGGTATATTCAAGATTAAATAGTTTTATTACCATGGATTGTTTCATGACTAACAAGCTGCACACAATCATTATTATGCATAAAAGTAAATTATAGTGGCATTTTGACGTGCACACTTTCATGGTCTCTTTTGTTTTTGGGTTGCATATATTTTCATTTTTTAAACCTTTCTTATTCTTTTTGTCCTTTGATTATTCTTTTAAGACATACCCTCTTTACATTTTTTATTTTTTTAATATGGAAAACATCTACAGAAAGCAAAGGTATGTAAAATATTACAAGGCTTAACGTTAGTCATTCAAAATTATGACTCCTATTGGTATAGTAACCTAACAACGTCCATTGTTATTAAAGTTTTATTTTCAGTTTTATTACAGAATGAAAGAAAAATAAAAAATATGAAAGAAATGGTTGATTTTATATTTTTAATGGCTTTTGAAAGTGATAAACTCATGAGAATATCTAGGCCGTTTGATCAACAGGCCACATACCTGATGGCACTTACTTAGTTAACTAGAATGGGGTTTATTTCGGAGATCGGACGCGATGGTGTATCAAATATAGTTTAATTCGTTGAAGTCCGGGCCAAATATTGGGTCGGAAAGTAATCAAGTTTTGTCTTTAAAATAGGACCTGATAAATCATTAACTGGAAGTTTTTATTTCCTATCGGGTCCATATGGGAGCGATGGATATTGGGTTGGAAAGTAATCAGGTTCTATCTTTAAAATCAAACCTGATAAATCATTAACTAGCAGTTTTTATTTCCTATCGGGCCCATATGGAAATCAAATGGGTGTTTAAAAGGCGGACGCGACATGTTTATGAACCAGAGTGTTAATTCTTTTGAGTTCCATAATAACCGATCCATTATCTAAAGGTCATGCAGGTTCAAGAGGTGTGATCAAGCGATGGATTGATAAGTACGTTGAGGTGTGCTCCAGGGGAGCAATTAGCACGAAGATTAATTAAAGTTCAACCCCCACAGTTGACCATGACATTAGCATGGTTGACCAAAATTTGTGGCTTGAAATCACTGTGGGGGTTTGACCTCGTTGAAGCTCTCGTACATTCTTTACCCCCGTAGTGTCACACGGAATCAGTCAAAAGTGCGGACACAACCGACCTTCCTAGAAGTCTAAGACATTCTAATGACAAACAAAACAAATTGGAGCTATCCTTCTCTAAACATGCATTATGATATGAGAAATCAAGTGTTTCGTTCTTACCTTTGTCCAAACGCTGTTGTAGAAGTCCAAGCTTTGTTGATCTGGATGAGCTCCTCCTTTTCTCCAAAACCTGCAATCACCAACAGTCAAACAATTAAATAGCACCTGATTATAACATAAAACAAAGCATATTCAACATATAGACCAAGGAGTACATGAAATAACCCATTAACAACAAGTTATTGAGAAGAATGGACCAATTTGCATTAAAGGTAATCAAAAGGAACCATTACAACCTGAGCCTTGGTGTTGTGCAAGCTCCTTCCAGGGTCCACAAGAGTCTTCCTCTACTTTGACAAAGCTCACCCACTTCCAAATAGAACAAGCAAAGATGGCAATCTCTCCTCACAAGCTTCTAAATGGGAGTCCTAATTCCTGCAGCATTTACCCTTAGAAAATGTATAGCTTCAACCTCCCCTCCTTCTGGCCCAATGCCTGTATTTATAGTACTCAAGAGGAGGTTAATCAGGTCCACCATCAATGGGATAGTCCCCTCTTTGGATGGGATCACTCCCTTATTGATGGGATAAGTTCCTCTTTGATAGGAGTGCATGAACCATCTGGAGGCGCCCAATACACGTCGAACAACCTTCTAGAATGCTCTAGAAATGACCACAAGTAACTTTTTAAAGATGAAACTTGTGCATTCTAACTTTTACAGGGGGACGCACCTGTCCCTTTACATACAGAGCGTCTTTGGACGCAGCTTTTGTGAACATTGGGAGCGTCCCCGCAGGTAAGTTTGAGAGAACCTGCGTCCCCAGAGATAAATACATTTATACAAGACTTTCTCTCTTTTTGGAGTTTGACATGGAGAGCAGAGGCATAAGACTTGCCTAAGAGGGTAGCATGACTATTGATTGAGCCATACTAACTGTAAATAGTCATGGTGACATTTTTTAGTGTAACAGATTGCCCCCTAAAGTGCGAAGCCTGGAATAGATTAGGGTTTGTAATATCTAGGAAGGGTGAAGCGCTTTATCATTTCAAGGATTATCCCGTGGAGAGCCTGGTCAGAACCTGCAATTTTCAACACAAAATACATGGATAAGATTATATCATCACTGAGGTAGGCATTCCCATACTCAGATCAAAACTTTAACTAACAGACTAACTACTCCGATACAGGAATGATCTTGCAGTACATCACAATCATAGACTTTTGTAGACACAGTATGGACACAGCCATCTGTTTATGATTAGTCTACTTAGATAATGAATACAAAACTCCTCGCAGCCTGGATGGTGGAAACTAGATCCAGGGTCTTCATCTCTACTTCCCGAATTGGCACGATTCTAGCCATGCGAATAAATGAGTTGATGTCGAACATGGTAGAAACCACTTGATTACCAGTCAATGATGTAAACTGTTAACAAGCGTGAGAGAGACCACCAGTAATGTCAATGGTTCTCAAAGTACCCAGTACAATCCATGAGATGTGAATGAATGAGTTGATGTCGAACATTTCACGGAATCCTTCGATCGAAAGTCAATGATGTAAACTGACGTCAAAGGCGAGAAACCTGCCATTGATGCATGCAGACTTCAAGGTACTGACAATTTCTAAGTCATCTCTCTAGATAATGTGCTGATGTCGATAGAAAGCGACCCGTTGCAGGCAAGCCCGCAACACGAAATCATTGTTCAAGTTGAAGAAATGTTGCTGTAAGGACTGACTCAGGGATGGTCAAATGGATGACAAGTATTTTGCAGATGAAAGTTTTGCTTGCAGACCTCTTGAACACATAACGACACGACAGATGGCTTGGTGACGAATAACTCAAAGTTAATCCCCGGAACCCGGTTAAAGACTTTCAAAGTGGTTTGATCAACTGTGAGGTAAAAGATTTCCCAACCCAAGTGAATGAAAAGTGTCGTGTTCAAGAGTGGTAATAAAGTTTCTTCTGAGACAAAAGGTAACAAACAGATTCATTCTTCTCTTTTTTCCCCCACCATTTCTGGCAAGTACCTCTTTATTTTTAACAAGCTTGAGGAGGATAACATGTGCTTGATTATAAGCTCATCCTTCGGATGAGTCCAACCTAGTTTTGATTCGAACCCTAGGAAGGAGTGGTTCGTTCCTGTTTGTAATTGAACAGGTCCTTTACTGTGAAATGTTTAACGAGCCCAGTATAGGAGAAACTCGGTGTTTTTCAATTTTAGAGAGTCTGAAAAACTTAAGAAGACTCCAAGTTGAACTTTTTCGTAGATTTGTGTCCCTCAAGCCCGAAAAAGTATAAAATAATACCTGGGGGAACCGCTTGATCTTGCGACCAAGGAGTACTTTCATAATTAGTGCCACTGACCTGAAAAGTAAAAAGGGATCAAGGACACGTCGTTTTATTTCCGTATCGAGTTTGAAACGACAAAAACCCGGCAATCTTTTCCTGATTTTACGGTCAGAAAAGAGCTATAAGGGGACCGTCTTTTAATTCCGTTTTAACGAGTGTAAAAGAAACGCTCGGCAATCTTTTCATTTTTTAGGAGTCAGAAAAGGGCTTAAAAGATGACTCTGATATTTTGTTCGTGAAAAAATAACAATTTTCCCTCTAAGTCCCTTTGTGAAAAATGAACAAATTCATCCAAAAAACCTATAAAAAGACTTTTTACCATGTCATTTTTACCGTTTGACTGTTGAGGTTGAAAAAGGAGCTTTTGACAAGAAACTTCCCGTGGTCGCTGCGGAAAATCTGACCGTCAGAATCGAACGCCGTCTCTTCCAGGTATTTTACAACATCCTACTCTTCATTTCTATCCGATTAAAATTGTTTTTTAGGTTTTAGTTTTGTTTTTTGGGAGGGTTTAGGTTTCAAAATGCGCTCCTCGGTGGACGCAGGTGCCCTTCGGGTGACCTGCGTCCCCCGAATTTTTCCTATACAGGAAAATGGTCGGGGGATGCAGCCCACCTTCAGGCCAGCTGCGTCCCGACGCCCTGTGTTACAAACGCGGGGTGCGTCCTCCGTGGAACGCGGAAATTGAAACCCCAATCCTCACAAATAACCATTCAAATCTCCCCAAATTAATTCTAATCATCATTTCTTGGTGTGTAGGGCACTCACCATGTTGGATTGGAGAGAAAGAGAGCACGAAGAGGTTGATGAAGCTGCAATAGAACACCAACCTTCCCTGGATGCCCTAAAAGCATGCGGGTTATACAAATACTGGGCCATACCGGGCATGAGGGCTCAGGTAAGATTCTTAGAATGGCTGGTTGAGAGATGGAACGTTCAAGAGCAATGTTTTTACATAGGAGGGCACCAGCTCGAGATAGAGCCCTCGGATGTATACTTTCTCACTGGCTTGCCGAACAGAGGCGAGCAACTCAATCTAGCCGGGACTAGGCCGGGTGGCCAATCCCTTGTTAGTCTCCGGGAAGATTGGTGCACACCTGGGGCACACCATTCGAAAGGCGTGGAAATCAAACACATCTCTCTGCGTGAACTCAAAGTTATTGCTTTCACGGTTACCAGAATTTGCGGCGCGGCCGCTTTGCACATTGCTTCTGGGTCCCAAATGCGGATGGCAATTGACTGTTACCAAGGGACCATTTTCAACTGGTGTGATGCTGTGTCGGCTAATATGAAGAGCCAACTGACTGAGGCAAAGAACGGACGACTGAAAACTTTTGGATATGGGCCTTTAGTCGTGAGCTTTGCCTTAGAGAGAGTTCCGATGCTGATCCCTCAGCAACTCACTGTTGATATCTTGGGTCCTTGGGAGCCAAAGCTGGTACGATGGGTTGCGGTGATGGCCCGGCATCCTGACGAGGGCGCGGCAGTTGTTCGATTTTCTGATAGTTATTTTCACTGGTTGGAGGACCAGGTTTTCTCGATCCAGGACTTTCCGTACGCCGGAGTAGATTTTCGACATGATCCGGACATGGTTCTTCCACAGGGAGAACAATGGGATGACAGAGGTACTTTATTTTTCACAAGTTTTCAAATTATGTATTTTTTTTTTTTATATATATCGTCTCAAAACTGACAGTAAAAGTTTCAAAATGCAGATGTTGGTCCACAACGTCCAGCCAACCTCCGGCCTTTTGAGAGGAGACATCCAGCTACACCGGTACCGGCCCCAAAGGACGCGGCTGCAGAAGTACTAGCTGAGTTGGAGCATGATCTAGAGCGTCTGACGGCAGATGTGCCTGAGACTACTATGGATGACATTCCTATCAGGCTTCAGCGCTTCGTAGTCGCAGTCCCTGGACCGTTTAGGAGATTTTTGCATAAGGTAGCCCGTGCAGTGGTGTCGTATAGGGAGCACCACCAGTGATTGGCTAGTCACTTTGTAGACACATGTGACATTTTTGACTTTTTGTACTTATCATTTTTGCCGATCATAAGGTGTTTTTCAACCTATGATCGAAGACGATGTATATTTTTTGACACACTCCTATCTATATATATATCACTATTACTGGCTTATCTTGTTTAACATGTATGATGAAATGTTTTTAAATTTACTTGCATGATTATCGTAAATGTCTCTCTAACATTCGAGAAGCAATTGCATCTGCTAATGTATTTAAAGACCTTGGAATATGCTGATATTCAATGTAATCAAATTCACGTTCCAAGAGACGCACTCTCAAAAACAACCTTAATAACACAGGATTTCTAATGGCATAAACTCTATTAAGCTGTAATACAACAAGTTCAGAATCTAACCTCACTATCAAACGTCGAATTCCAAATGAAATAGATTCGGATAATAATTCAACCACTGCACTGTATTCTGCAATGTTATTCGTTGTTTGACCGAGGCTTACCCCATGCATAGAAACTAACTCGTCAGAGGGTGAATAGATAACCCAAGCTGCGGAAGAGATATTCCGTGTACTACGACAAGCACCATCAGCAAATCCAATGTATGTTTGGAGAGGCGTCGACATCTGTAATATCAAGAGTAAAACCAAGATAAGCCAGAATAACGACGAAAAACACACTCACTAAGCTAAGCACACTGACTAACTAACAATCATACTAGCTAGAAAGAAAACCTAACCTAACTAAAAATTCTCCATACCCTCCATTTAAGCATAATACCTCTTTAGGTAAAGTCCATTTCTGGGTTTACCCAAAGAGTCCCCATCAAAATCTACCAGCTCATAAGCCCCTTTTGCTAGCTTTCGCTTTACAATATAGGGTCCATGCCACATAGGAACGAATTTTCCAGCACCTAGCTTATCGTTAGCTTGATCATATAAAAGCACTAGGTCTCCCTCCGAAAAACTTCGAGGGGTCACATTTCTATCATACTGAGCTTTCATTCGCTTCGCGTGAGTCTCGATTGCCAATGCAGCGTCACGTCGAGTCTCATCTAATTTAGCTAAGTACAATAAACGTTTCTCCTCTTCGGAAGTAGCTGGAAGTAATTCGACAGCCATTTGAAGTGATGGGATTTCACATTCAATGGGTAACACTGCTTCCAAGCCATAAACTAGCTGGAAAGGAGTGAACCCTGTTGAGGTTTTCACTGAGGTTCGGTATGCCCATAGCGCCGAAAATAACATGTTGTGCCAATTCGACCGATGAATACCAATGGTTCGTCGGATCATGATAACTAGAACTTTGTTGATAGACTCAACCAAACCGTTGGCTTGCGGATAATAAGGAGTAGAGCTGTCGTGGCGCAAACCAAGCTGGCTTGTAAGTTCAGTCATCATGGTGTTTCGAAAATGGCTCCCATGGTCAGTAATGATTGCTTGTGGGACACCAAACCTAGTTATTATATGATTGAATATGAAAACTGCAGCTGTTTTGCCGCTTGCGTCGAATGTAGGCATCGCCTCGGCCCATTTAGTGAAATAATCAACCGCGAGGATGATATACGCATGCCCCCCGGCCGAGTGAGGGTTACAAGTAATAAAGTCGATACCCCATTTGGCGAATGGACCAACGACAATTATAGGGTGGAGAGGAGCAGGTGGTGCGCGCATCTTTCGATCAAACACTTGACAGTTGTGGCACTTCCGGACTGCAATGATACAATCTTTAAACATAGATGGCCAGAAGTAACCAGCGCGCAACACCTTCTGAGCTGTGGCATACCCAGACATATGACCGCCACATGCTCCAGAGTGACAATCATTCAAAACTCTCTCAGCCTCTTCGTGAGTTAGACAACGTCGAAAAACTAAGTCTGCCCCCCGGCGATAAAGTGTATCTCCAATAATTTTGTATGGCTGGGATTGAAACCGAATTTTTCGACGTTCCGCTTTGGAAGCTTCAGGCCGAAAGGTTTGGGTTTGGAGATAGATGATTATATCCCCGTACCACGGATCTACAGTACTGATAAGAAACAAAGATTCGTCCGCAATGGACTCTTCTGCCACAGTCTCTGTGTCAGCACTCGGGAAATCACACATCAATTCCGCAAAAACTAAGGATTTCTTAGACTTGGACTTCTCGAACTCCAAGTCGAACTCTTGCAGGATAACGATCCATTTAGAGTACTTGCCCCCTAGCAATTGTTTTGTCAAAATGTAAATCATAGGGTTGCAATCCGAAATAACTGTAGTTTTACGGAGAAGAATGTAGTGACGAAAACGCTGGACAGCTTGAACGGCTGCCAGGGCCAATTTCTCCACATGCGAATATTTTAGCTCAGTGGGATTTAAGGTCCTACTAAGATAATATATCACATGCTCTGCTCCGAATTCATCTTCTTGAACTAACACCATTCCAATGGTGGAATGCGAAGCTGCGAGGTATAAGAAGTAGTCCTGGTTGTAGTTGGGAGGATGCAACAACGGTGCATGGGTCAACGCGTGTTTAAGTGCATCAAAAGATTGTTGGGCAATCTCGTCCCAAAAGAATTGAACGTTCTGTTTCAACAACCGTGTAAAACCTTTAGTGACCTCGGCGTAGTTTGGGATGAATCGGCGTAAAAAGTTCGCTTTCCCTTGCAAACTTTGGAGTTGGCGCAAACTCGAAGGAGGAGGCAATTTGATGATAGCCTCGACTTTCGAGGGATCGACGCGAATGCCGGCTTTTGAAACAACAAATCCCAGCAATCGACCTGTTTCTATACAGAAAACACACTTGTGGGGATTCAACCGAATTCGATAATGCCTACACCTCATAAAGATTGCTCGTAGGTGGACAAGGTGATCAGCTCGACGTAAAGAATGAGCAGGCAAATCATCGAGATACGGTTGCACAATGTGCTTGATGTCATGAAATGCATAAGACATCGCCCGTTGAAAAGTGGCCCCGGCATTCTTAAGCCCAAAAGGTAATTTGCAATAAGCAAATGTCCCCCATGGACAAATGAATGCCGTTTTTGGTTGGTCGGCAGGTAGAATATTGATTTGATTATAGCCCGAAAAACCATCCATGAAGGAAAACATTTCACTTCCGGCACAATCATCAATAATTTGATCGATATAAGGCGTAGGATAGTTGTCTTTTGGACAAGCTCGATTGATATCCCTATAGTCGATACAGATTCTTATTGTTCCTTGTTTCTTATTGACCGGAACAATATTCGATACCCAATCCGTTAACGGGATCGGATAAATGAAACCTGCTTTCAACAGCTTTTCGACTTCTGCTTTAATCGCAGCCGCTTTTCGAGGGTGAATTTGACGCAACCGTTGCCGGACGGGTTTAGCATCCGGGTAGGTCTTTATTTCATGAACAACAATGGCAGGATCGATTCCCGGCATTTCCTCGTAAGACCAGGCAAACACATCGCGGAATTCTTGGAATAGGGCCTTGTAAGTTTGGATTTCTTCTTCTGTACATGCGGCACCTATATGAATGTTCTCCTCAATTTCGGGCTTCACTGAAATATCAATGGGAATAGTACGAGAAATATTCCCTAAATTCAACTCTGAATCAGAATGTTTCGTTGGATCCTGAGCGTCTTTGACATATTCAGCGGTAAAGATAGATGAAAAATCATTTTCAAATGCATCATCCTTAGGTAAAAACGAAGATCTGTGATGGAGATCCTCCCATGGTAGATCGTCTACACTTAGGATTTCGCGAAGTTGTTCGTCAGATGACACGACTTCGGGAAACGCTATCCGTTCTAAGGGTGAGGTGAAAAGTGACTCTTCACTGACCACATTCATTTGGTCGACTTCGGTTGAATGAAAGTCGGTAAAAGACATGAGAGCTTCATAAGCAATTTCATATGGACTCAAAGGCATAGCATTACCGAATGAGTCTATCTCAGAGTCAGATGGGACAACCAAGGATCATCATAAATAATGTTTTCTGATGTAATCATATGAATTGTTGCAAACGAAGGATCTGTGCTGAGTGGAGGGAGAGGAAAAGTTCCCAGTAAACCGGAATCCTTAACTAAACCTACACCAACGTCCCTATAAGGGATTGTCGTCTTACCGACATGCTGGATACTCTCTGAAGAGGCTGGGTCGGATGAAAAGTATGTCAGCTGATCAATAGTCACGATCTTACCGTTATGTGGAAACTTAATTACTCTGAAGACCGATGAAACGACCGCTGTCATAGCATATGACCAACTTCGACCCAAAAGAAGGTTGTAGTCTAGAGGGGCATCAACCACTTCCACATCCAGACTAACGGTTTTACCTTCTACCCCTATAGGCAATTCCTGTAGAATACCAAACGGACGGAACCCACGGCCATCAAAGGCCTTAAGGATGGTGGGGGATTGGTTCAACGAAGGAGAACCAAGGGATCTCCAACATTGAATCGACATAATACACGTAGAAGCTCCCTCATCAATCACAGTCCTATGAATAGGCCTGTTTTTTACTATCACTGGAATTTGGAAAGCCATTTGATGGGGGAGACGTGGCGTACTATTTTCTAGATCGAAGATCATTAGATTCGGATCCTGAACATCAACAGCTCCTATAGCCGACAAAAGCAATTTTCGTTGTGCTGGACATGATTGCAGCACTTCTAACGCCGACATTGCTGAGGGTGAAACAGCTAAGTCCTCAACAATGTTGTAATTCTGGGCCGCTCTCGCATGTGGATTGAAAGCAGACCTTCGAAGTACACCCTTGGCGGGCGGTTTAATTACTAAGTCTGGGTTAGGTTTCTCGATCTGTAGTGGATCGGAACCAGGAGCTGAGGTTGATGGATTAGAATGAGAAGATTCTGCTTCCTTACCATCAACAGGATTCTTACTACCATAATCTTGCGATCGAGTCGCAATCCTCACATGAGACATCATCAAAATGGGTTCTTCACTGGCATTCGAGGAAGAACCTATCATCTTATTCTCCTGCTCCGGAAATGGATTTTTTAACACAGCAGGAGTGGGAGAACCTTTGACTATTTTCACTACCTCGGCCCGATGAGGGCAATCTCTCGTAAAATGATCCTCTTCACAAATAAGACAAGGATATCGAGGTTTGCGCTTTTCGTCATTGGTTTCTGACTTTTCTGTTTTCTCCTTCGGAGCCTTGTCTGCTTTAGCCTTCTTCTTTCCTTTCTTCTTTCCACCGTTTTTTGATTTGGCCGTAGATGACTCTACAGCGTGAATATCGGCGGTAAGTTCAGGAGAAGACTCTCCTGTCGGAGAATCAGGCAAAGTGATAATTGGAGTAGTTGAAGCCTTGGAAGACTTCTTCTTGCTCTTTGTATTCACGATACCAATCATACCATCAGCGGCATGAGATCCCGAAGGAGCAGCAGCGATTTGATTCGACTTTGGAAGATCCGGAATCTTCTCGTGTAATGTACCCGACTGAGTGTAAACTAAGTCAAGGTATTGTGCCTGAGCAATGACTTGCTCCTCAGTAACTACTCCGGCCTTAGCTACATCTTCAGTAATCCTTGGTAATAATGATTTAACAAACCATTCAGCTAAGATTTGGTCCGGGATAAAAACTTTCACTAGCCTTCTTCGACGTCTCCACTCATGAATGTGATCAGAAATATACGTGGACGTTGATTGTTTTAGTGAAGTTAATAACTCCGTACCATTATCGTATCTGACCGGTAACTGAAAGTGAGTTAAGAACGAGGTAGCTAACTGGCTAAAGTTGTAAAAAGAGGCCCGTGGTAACTCAATGTACCACTTGGCCGCGAGACCAATGAGTGTACGCTGGAAAAGACGTAAGCGGATCGAATCATCCGAGATAGAATTTGAAGCACACCAGAGGTGGTAAGTCATCACGTGATTGGACGGATCCTCTCCAGACTTACCTTCGAACTTGGGTATATCGCTGGGCAACTTATTTGGCATTGGCGGCCAGAACGGAAGATATTGAATTGGATCGTTCGTTAGGCGCGTCAAGTCTGGTAAATCCAAAGTTGCGATAAACGGTAACTGCCGGTTAGGATCTCTAAAAATCTGGGTCACAATACCAGCCCCAGGAGGAGGATATCCAGGATAACTAGGAACAGGAGTCGCATTTGGGATATTATATCCTCCTGGAAAACCAGGATTAACCGGACCGTACTGGGGTTGCTGAGGTTGTTGATAAGTGTACCCAGGATACGGTTGATACTGGTAAACCGGTTGTTGGACAGCTTGCCCAGGTTGGTACTGTCCCTGGTACGGAGGTTGAACAAATTGAGGTTGAGTAGTGACAACCGTACTTATACCAGGCTGGCCTACAGGCATCTGGACCGTGGTTTGAATCGTAGATCCGGACAACGGTACAGATGTCTGAGGAGTGGTTACAGAGACAGTAGAAACCGGAGCCGTCGATACTCCAGAAGTAAGTATGGTAGATGTGGCGGTAGTTGCAGCAGCCGTTTGAGATGGAGTACTAGGTGCAATTGGCGGCTGAGTAACTACCGAAGTTACAGAGGTTTGAACACTTGGTTGGACAGGTTGCGGTTGCTGGGGTGGACCAGAAACTACAGGTTGTCCAACTTGAGGTACCGACTGCATACTTGGCTGCAACATCTGTTGACCCTGTGAAGGATCCCACACTAACATTCCAGGGTATTGACCCATAACAGGTTGAGGATACTGAGATCCATAGCCGGATTGAGGATAGGATTGATAATTGTAAGGTGTAGTTCCCATACCTTGACCATATGATTGACCTTGAGGTGGTTGATAACCTTGACCTGAGTATTGACCTTGAGGTTGATAACCTTGAGGTAAATACGGGTACTGGGGTTGACCTTGACCTTGAGGTTGGTATCCTTGAGGTTGATACCCTTGGGGTTGATACCCTTGGGGTTGCCATCCTTGAGGTTGCCATCCTTGAGGTTGATATTGATACTGAGGTTGACCTTGGGGTACATATTGAGGCTGGGGTTGACCTTGAGGTATGTATTGCCCCATAGGAGCGTACTGACCTTGAGGTTGCCCCCCAGACACGAATGACGTACCTTGAGGTTGCCCCCCAGGCATTAACGAAGGCTGCCCCCCAGGCGGTAATTGGCCACCTTGAGGTTGGGAAATGGGAACTGAACCTGACATCATGTAAATGTCTCCTACACCCAATGGTACATTACCACTGTTTCCAACTAATAACCCATGATCAATGGGTTGAGGAGATGCTCCCGCAAAGGTACCAGAAAGAGATTGATACCCAGTAGGAACAGAAGGACCGCCATGTAAAAAAGATTCAGGACTTTGTGTAAACACGGACGACTGACCAGACATATTTACAGGAGTATGAATACCTCCAGGTGGAAAAGGAGTACGAGGTGTAGAAAAACCTAGCCCAAAGTTGTCTAGATAATTTGTTAACGAAAGGTACCAAGTAGTACTTCTAGGAGGACTGTAAAAGATAGATTCACGCTCCCTTAGATCAAGGGTAATTTGATCTTCAGGATCAGAGACGCCTATTTCTTCCTCTGGAACAAGTTCTTCAATAGCAATCAAACCAACAGGAAGATTTTCGGTGATAATTCTTTCTATTCTCGGTGAATCAGGAACACTAGGAGTCGGAGTAACAGGTTCGGATATTTCTGGTTCTTCGCCTGTATCACTAGCAGATGAAAAACTACCAACAAGCTCAGAAACTGTAACAGCTTCGGGATTATAACCTGTCTCTAAACTTTGGTAATCTGGATGGACCACCAAGGAAGATTCTCCTTCTTCTGGTGAACCTACTCTACTGCCACTAGGAGGAGTTACAAGGACCTTCAAACCTTCTAAATGACTGGACTCGTCTTGAGGAGGTTCACCCCTAAGTCTACGGGATCTTCTCAACAATTCGGCCACAGAAACAACTTCAGGAGACTGGCCCCGCAGTCTACGGGACTGTCTCGGTAATTCCGCCACAGCTAAAACTTTTAACTACTACACACGAAAACAAAATAAAATTTCAAATCAAACCACCTAAAGTCTCTAAAGAACCAAACAAATTTGAATCACATGCCTAAAGAATCTAGGGCGTCAAACCAAACACAAACAGTAGTCTTCCGGACCAAAAGCGCTAGTTGGTGATGAAGCCCAACCTCGCTGGATTCAGTACAGAAATGGCGGGTGGAACAGTTACCCCGGCAACCTGCTTAATGAATAGACTGGACCAAGTTCCTCCACTTTAACCGTCTCGAGTGAAGTGAACCCCCCAGAAAATCCAAGTGAGTATAACCGACGTCTGCTCCAGGTACAGTGGGACCTTCCCTCCAGCGTCACCTCGGTAGAATCCTAAAGGTAATGGCCACTAAGATTACCAATCGCAACAAATGCACCTGGGGGAACAGTCTAAACTCCGACAGCACGCAAGGGCAGAGTAGCAAGCTCAATCCCCTTACCGGCTCCTTGACAATAATCCAAGGTTTACCGACAAGTGACCCCTGGCTCCTCGACGATGGTTAATCCGAGGTTTACCGTTTGTAATACGTACTGTCTGGCGTCGTTCCCAACGAGGGGGGAATGATCCCCTCACTGGTTCGGACACGAGCTCGTGCTTCTCCTTTAAGAGGAGCTTTCCCAGAGTACAAGTGAGACAATTGGATTTATTCTATCACAAGATAAACTACTTGTTTGGTTTTGTTGTCTTGGAGAGTTAATTACTCACCTACCCCAAGACACTAGCCTGATCTAAATTGGTGCTTCAGAGCCCTAGTAAATAAAAGTTACTATTTCAATTTTACTTTAAGCGTTACTTTTATGGTTGTTCTTTAAAGTCACAAGGTAGTGGAAGTGAAACCAATGGTGTGTAGACTCAACTCCAACCACTACAAAGATGCACCTAAGATGATTTACGCTACTTTCCTTTTTCAATGAAATTCTTAACTAAGAGAGTTGAGAGAATGCAAATTTTAGAGAAAACAACTTCCTTAGAAAAGACAATCAAAGAAACAATTCTCTTTTTCTTTTCAAGCACACAAACATGACCACTCTTCACTTGCACGAAAAACTCTTTTTCTTTCAAAACTTTCAAAGCTACTTGAAACAAGACTTTTAAAGAAGATGTTTTTGTATTTTTCTTTTAATAAAGAAAATAAATCTAATTTAACAAAAATCAATCTTAACAACTATTAAAATCTACGAAAATTCACTCACAAGCAAACTAAAAGGTAAATTTACTCTAAGCAAACTTAACGAGGTCAAAACTTACAAGGATGTTTCTAGGTTGTTTTACTTGACCAAAATCAAATCAAGGACCAGCTATTGCAGAATCAAGAGCTGATCAAAACAAAACTCAAATCTTTTTGTTCTTTTTGTAAAATGGAATTCAAGACTTAATCAACAAGCACTTTGAAATTTGACCAAAGAGACAACTCAACAGGTTGGTTGCTCACACGGGTAGACTTACGACAGATCCAACTCTCAAGAAGGTTGACCAAACCAGAGAGATCTAAGGCTTGACAACTTCCAACATTAAAGTCACTACAGGATCTACTAAAAAATCAAACCCTAGGCTTAAATTTCAACGAAATCCACTAAAACACTTAATGCTATGAAAACAAGTTCAGGTGAAGATTCTTGGCAAGGGGCTAATGAATCTGGGCAGAAAAAACTAAGAGACAACAAAATCTAAGAGTAAAAAAGCAAAAAATGGAGTTTTCTCAAATTTAGCAGGGGGACGCAGGCAACCCGTTAGCACAGGTGCGGGCCCTCTCTGTGCACACAGCAAAAGTGCGTCCAGGGACGCACTGTGCAGCACTCAGAGGGTGCGTCCTACTGAAAAACTCAAGAAAATGCAAAATAAAACTGATCCTAAGCTAACCCACCCAGAGACAGAATCACAGAGCCAAAACCAGAAAAATAAACCAATTTTCTCAAAGCAAAGTTCATACAAAAGAAAAGACTCTTCTCATCAATGGTTTCCCCAGCGGAGTCACCAATTTGTCACACGGAATCAGTCAAAAGTGCGGACACAACCGACCTTCCTAGAAGTCTAAGACATTCTAATGACAAACAAAACAAACTGGAGCTATCCTTCTCTAAACATGCATTATGATATGAGAAATCAAGTGTTTCGTTCTTACCTTTGTCCAAACGCTGTTGTAGAAGTCCAAGCTTTTTTGATCTGGATGAGCTCCTCCTTTTCTCCAAAACCTGCAATCACCAACAGTCAAACAATTAAATAGCACCTGATTATAACATAAAACAAAGCATATTCAACATATAGACCAAGGAGTACATGAAATAACCCATTAACAACAAGTTATTGAGAAGAATGGACCAATTTGCATTAAAGGTAATCAAAAGGAACCATTACAACCTGAGCCTTGGTGTTGTGCAAGCTCCTTCCAGGGTCCACAAGAGTCTTCCTCTACTTTGACAAAGCTCACCCACTTCCAAATAGAACAAGCAAAGATGGCAATCTCTCCTCACAAGCTTCTAAATGGGAGTCCTAATTCCTGCAGCATTTACCCTTAGAAAATGTATAGCTTCAACCTCCCCTCTTTCTGGCCCAATGCCTGTATTTATAGTACTCAAGAGGAGGTTAATCAAGTCCACCATCAATGGGATAGTCCCCTCTTTGGATGGGATCACTCCCTTATTGATGGGATAAGTTCCTCTTTGATAGGAGTGCATGAACCATCTGGAGGCGCCCAATACACGTCGAACAACCTTCTAGAATGCTCTAGAAATGACCACAAGTAACTTTTTAAAGATGAAACTTGCGCATTCTAACTTTTACAGGGGGACGCACCTGTCCCTTTACATACAGAGCATCTTTGCACGCAGCTTTTGTGAACATTGGGAGCGTCCCCGCAGGTAAGTTTGAGAGAACCTGCGTCCCCAGAGATAAATACATTTATACAAGACTTTCTCTCTTTTTGGAGTTTGACATGGAGAGCAGAGGCATAAGACTTGCCTAAGAGGGTAGCATGACTGTTGATTGAGCCATACTAACTGTAAATAGTCATGGTGACATTTTTTAGTGTAACACGTAGTGAGCTCCCAAAGCTTTCTGCCCCACGTCGCTTTCATCTGTTAATTGCCCACGTCACTCACCATACCCCACCACTTCATCCACTACTCCATTAATGGATGATAGAGAAACAAAAAGATACATTAGCAGAACCACAGGATCAAGCTACAAATTTGAACAATGAACAACCATCACTTTCTAATTTCTGTTACTTCCTATTATTTTATTTTCTTGAGAATGAGGTGTCTTTTACCCTCTATGTGATTTTCTGTAATAACCTTTACTTCAAAGTAGTTAGAGGATAGTTAGGTAGCTTGATAGTTTTGGTGATTACCAACTGTCTCATAATGTATAAAAAGAGGAAAATTTACAAAGAGGGGGTTTGAATTCTGGAGAACCTAGAGACTAGGTCACTGTATTCCTGATACAACTGTTGATTAATGAAAGAATCAGAAGTTTTCCACACATTTTTGGGTATGATTTTGTGACTTCTTTGTTATGTGTCATTAAATGTTTTCTTCCTTTATGTATGGTAATGAAGCTGCAGGTCTTTATTTGCTTATGTAAATGAAGTTAAAATCCCTTAAAACAGCGCTCCTATACTTGAAGTTCCCACCTCTGTAATTCTTCTAAGTCACAGATAGTAGTTTCTGTGTAAGACAACATATTATCTTTAACTTCTCCCAGTGTCACAGATAGTAGATTCTATGTAAAACAACATATTGTCTATGACTTCTTCATTCATCATTTATATTCATCAATCAAATGGTATTATGAGATTATCATGTCACCTAAGTATTGAGGGTTTAAAACCAAGTCTTTCATGTCCTTCATTTGAGAATACAACATACAATTAAGTGACAAACAAGTGACAATAATTATAAACATTAGTGTCTTAAGCACAATTTCTACACAGCCAGGAAATCAGTTTCTTAATGTACAACACTAATGATAATCCGAATGCGGGGATTGCGGATATCCAAATTTCACTGAACAGAGAATTTAACAGGCTCAAAGTCATAGGCGCAGTCAATCATTAGATTCAAAGAGATCACAATGCTACCAGGCGAGACTCCTTAGGAGTTGGATCAAAGACTAAAGTGCACAATTTTCAAAGCTAATATGACTTTGATGGATGGAAAACACCGCGAATGGTTTGTAGCATCACTAACGCCGCATTTGAGGAACGCGTTGTCGCAACAGAGGTTAACGACTCAGGCAGAGGCCTTGGAGATCATGATGAGGCTGCGTGAGACCCCGATATAGGATCTTAACATGGGAGTTGAGCATATCCACTCGTAGTTGAAAAACTTATGCCTTAAGACGCAGAGTCTGAAATAGGACAGGATAGCCTGACCAGAAGTGAGTGAAGAGATATGGTGTGTTAAATGTAAGGGTCAGGGTCATGACAAGGACCATTTCTCGGTGTTCGTGAATTACCTCACAAGAGGAGGACCAATGTCATTAAGACTAGAGGCACAAGAAGGACCTAGTGCAGTGCCTTCTTTGTGGTGCGTGATTTGTCAAATAAGAGGAAAGCATGCTATGGACAACTGCCATTTGTTACAAAACTACACACAAAATTCTCAACAATTGTTCTATAATTTTTGTAGATCAGTTGGACACGATGAGTGCACTTGTAGAAGCTAGTAGCTAATGATGGATAGAACTCCCACCTATGGAGTTCAAGTCTAATCGTGGCCCCTTGACCAGAACACAGTAGTGCCATGAACCTAATTTCAAGGGCACGGGCGAGGCCGAGGTGTAGGAGGACTTGGAAGAGGTTGCGGACAGTTGATCTGCTACAATTGCAGAGGACCAGGACATTATGCCCATGTTGTACGAATCCAACGTGTCCATCATGTCTATATTGTACCTTTTTTGGCGATTAGACAGAGGATTGTCCTACATTGATAGCTAGGATGCATGACAAGGGAGTGCTACCACCTCCCCCGACTCAGAACATGTAGATGATGAGGTCTGAGCCACACGAGGAAGATCCAAATGTTAACATTGTGCTCCGAAGTGGAATTCGATGGGGGATGATAAAGGAAAACAACCAGAAGATAGTACTTGGGTTTGCAAGGCTCTGATGAAAGAAGCAAAGTTTAATTTGGAGTGCGCTAAGGAAACATTCATGCAACCTAAGAAGAGCTTCACTGATGCCTCCACTTTACGAAGACAGGATAGACCGGAGCCAGAGATGGACCCATCTATGCTTACGGTGTTCCTGGAAACATGCATGAATCTACTGCACAATAGTAAGGCTGTAACGAGATTGCGAGACTCATTAACAAATGTGTTGGGACTGTGCTAGGAGAGCCGCGGAAGCATGCGATGAGGATGGGAAGAGAAATGAGGTTGACCATATAGATTGGAGAATATGAGATGAACCAAGTAATTCTGGACCTAGGATTGGACGCGAACATTCTGCCGAAGCAAAACTGGGAGTGCATGGGAAGAACTACACTACAATGGTCTCCTATCCAGCTGTGAATGGTGAACCTACAAAAGATAATACCTATGGGGAGATTGAAGGGAATCACCGTGGATATTGAAGGGGCGAGCACACTAGTAGACTTTGAAGTGATAGAGATTTTTGATGACAGCAATCCCTACCCTGCTCTCTTAGGAATCAACTAGGCCATTGACATGAATGGCATGATTAATATGAAGAAAAGCAAGATGATTTTTGAGAAGAAGTATCTACGCATAGTCATACCTTTAGACCCTACTAAGGGATGGCGCTATATAGAGCTAGTGTACAACTATGAAAGTGACAATGATTTGGACTGCATCTACAAGATAACCACGTGAGAGCAAGACTGGGTAAATCCTATCGCAGATGGATGGATTTCATGGGAGCACGAAAGCTCCTATACTTTAGATTCAGATGAGGAGTTAGAGCGATGACAGAACCAGTTACACGAGGTAACCACGTTAAACTGTAACATGATGATAAGATCACTACGATGCTTATCAACAAAAATGAGATATTTACCTACTTATGATGTATTAGGTGAGGTAGATTCTTTCTTGGACATATTTGAAAGGGAGGTGCCGGAGAAACAATGTTTCGAAGCCTTGAATTGGGTACTGTGCACTACGCCTATGAGGTGGTGCGGTACACACAAAGGAAACTTTAAGGACTGGTGTGAATGTAGGAGAATGATGTGCATGTGTTTTGGGAATCCTAAGATGTGACTAACAGAAAAATACAATGGGCAAGATGATCCATGCACGCATCTGGCTAAGTGGACGTTGGCCTATGGGGAAAATCCGCAACCTAAGTGTGTGCATCTGTTCTGTCAAACCTTGGATGTTATACCAATGAACTGGTATATAGAAATAGAGCTCCGCCGTGGAACAATTAAATGGGATGTCCTACGTGAAGGGTTCGTAATGACTTTTACCTTTGAGGATGGATGGGATAGTATTAATGGAGTGATACAAGAAGTAAAAGCAGCCATATTTAGGATGTCGCAAGAGTCAATATAGATGATTCATCCTGATTGGGCTACTAAACTAAGTTGTGCGTTTAGGTGTTATAATGTAACTACTAAGGAAGAAGATGAAGATCCAAGGAACATTGATATTCCAAAGACAGAAGGCCAGCGTGAGGTTCAAGGACCACAGATCTAGAACCTTGACATAACCGTGCCAGTAAAGACTAAGCAGGTAAATATTGGTACAGAGGCGGAACCTAAATTTGTGAAGATTGGGGACTACTGGGACATCACGATAGTGGATAAGGTCGCTAAACTACTCCACGAGTATCAGGACTTATTCCTGACCAAGTTCACGGACTTAAAGAGAATAATCAGAGACTAAGTGGTAATGTCGATCATGTTAAAACCCGATGCGAAGCCAGTGAAGCAGAGAGTGTATCGCTTCAACCCAAAATACAAGGAGAAATTCTGCATAGAATTAGATAAGATTCTCATGGCAAGCATCATCAAGCCTATCGAAGAATCTGATTGGGTAAGTCCGATGGTGGTACAAGAAAAGAAGCAGAAGGATGAAATAAGAATATGTGTGGATCTTAGAAAGTTAAATGATGCGTGTGTACATGATCCATTCCCAACTCTGTTCACAGAAGATCTATTGGACAATGTAGGCGGTCAGGAAGCATATTATTTCACTGATGGGTTCACAGGGTACCACCAGATCAAAATCATGCCGAAGGATAGAAGTAAGAAAACCTTCATGATGGAGTGGGGTTGCTTTCAATACACTGTCATGTTGTTTGCTTTGAAGAACGCGCCAGCCATATTTTCGTGTGTAGTAGTTGTGGCATTAAGGGAATATATTCATAAATTCAAGGAGGTCTACTTTGATGATTAGATTGTATTTGGGTTAGTTAGGAACCATGTAGTGAGCCTGCACTTGATGTTGGATACATGTCGAAGACACCAAATTACGCTCAACCTCAAGAAATGTATGTTCCTTGTTCCTTTTGGGAACCTATTGGGGCATGTGGTTTGTAAACAAGGGATGATGGTAGACCCAGCGAAAATTGTGGTGATCCTAAATTTAGGAGCACCGCACAGTGTGAATCAACTGCATGCTACCCTGGGACATACAAGGTACTACATAAATTTTATCAAGAGTTACACATAGATCACCATGCCAATGGAAAAGCTACTAAAGAAGGATGTCACGTTCTGCTGGGATGATGAATGTAAGAAGAGCCTAGATATATTGAAGGAGAAAATGGTTATCGCATCAATTCTTGTCTTCCCAAACTGGAAGAAAGAATTTCATGTTCATGTTGATGCGTCGTGTATAGCACTAGGGGTAGTACACACACAAGAAGGTGGAGAAGGCTTGGATCACCCTATCATATTTGCAAGTCGTAGACTATCTAAAGTGGAAAAGAACTATTCCACCACTAAACATGAGGGACTCACTATGGTGTACGTGCTCCAGAAATATTGACGCTATTTGTTAGGGGGACACTTCAAGATGTATACAGGCCATTTTGCGCTAAAATACTTGGTTAATAAGCCTGTCTTGTGGGGGCGCATATGCATGTGCTTTTATTATTCCAAGAATATGATTTTGAAGTTGTTGTAGCCTTGACGACTAAACGCGGGACCAAATCACCTGTCACGCATTGAGATAGGAGAGGAACCTACTAGTCTGGAGGAAGGATTACCTTACGCAAAACTCTTTGCTGTGCGCATAGTGGATGGACACTTTGAAGATATAATCCACTTTCTCATGACTGCAACTATGCTGAAAGAGTACTCTGTCTAGCAGAAGAAGGAGCTAGTGGTGCACACAAAAGATTTTTTTGTCATTGCGGGGCACCTATGTAATATGGGCAATGATGAGGTACTATGAAGGTATGTACCTGAATTTGAATAAAGCCATATCCTCCTGGACGTGCATGGGGGCACTACAAGAGGACACTATGCAGGGAGAGTGACTGCACAAAAGATGCTCTGTGTAGGGTTGTGGTGGCCAACCCTTCATCAGGATTCAAAAGCACATTGTAAGGCCTATGATGTATGTCAAAGAACAGGTAAACCATCATGGAGGGACGAGATGCCTTTGCATCCGTAGATGATGCTGCGACCCTTTGAAAAGTGGGTTATTGACTTTGTATGACTTATCAAACCTCAAGGAAAAATGGGCGCAAGATATATTATCACTGTGACACAGTACCTCACTTGTTGGGTAGAAGCGTAGCCAGTAAAATATTGCACGACCACCATAGCCGCAAAGTTTCTGTCTGAACACGTATTGACATGATTTGGATGTCTAAATATCTTGATGAGAAATTGCAATACACATTTCCTGAATGAAATCATTAACATGCTTATAGAGGGGTTTCAGGTGTATCATTAGAAAAGTACATCGTATTACTCACAAGCCAATAGGACAGTAGAAGCATTTAAAAAAATACTGGAGACTGCATTGACCAAAGTATGCAACACGCAGTGAAGTGATTGGGACCTACACTACCTACAATATTATTGGCTTATAGGACAATAGGCAAGAAAGTGACGGGATAGACACCTTTCCGGTTGGTCTATGGAGTGGAAGCCGTAATGTCGATGGAATACATAATGCCTAGTTTTCCCATAGTAGCGCTCACGGGTATGAAAAACTGCGGAGCCCTGGAGGAGAGGCTCACGCAGTTGGAGGAACTCGAAGAAGAATGGTTTTTGGCTGGATTCCATTAGTAGGAACAAAAGCAGCACGAAAAGCCCTGGCACGATCGACATATTAAGTTGTGCACCTTCAAGGTGAACAATATGGTGTTGCTGTATGATAGTAAGTTTGATAAATTCTTGGTAAAATTAAGAATGCATTGGCTGGGACTGTATGTTATTAAAGAGGTCACAGACGAAGGCACAGTACAGTTGGTAAAGCTAAATGGAGAACCTTTCCTAGGAAATGTGAATTGCAGTCGGTTAAAGCCATACACAGGTGGCCCAGCTACCTGACTAGTTGACAGAAGCACAGTCTTAGCGCTCTAGGCACCTGAAATGAGGCATAGGACTATAAACAAATGCAAGGAATGCAGGATCAGATACAAGGAAGTAGTTCAGATATAGCGATCTCTGAACAGTGCGTCTAGGAGATACAGAAGGCAGTCGCTCAGTGCGTTGTCGATCTTGCAGCAGTTTGAGAAGAGTTCAGAGGTCTTCACGTGAAGATCTTTGCATCGACAGAGTGACTCAAGGGCAAGTCACGATGTTTGTGTTGGGGGTGTGTTGGGCATGGGATCCCCCAAGGCAAGTTTTAAGGTTTAAAGCCCAAGTTTTGACTAAGTCCAATGTAAAGACTCCACGATTTCTGGGCGCAGAGCATGAAGTTGTAATTGAGTCATAGGGTTGTCCACCCTTACTTTTGTAATGTAATGTTGGCTTGAAATATCTACCCATGGTTTTTGGACCATGGGATTGTATAAATAGATTGAGGCTCTAAGTGTAAAGGGACATCTAAAAAGTCTGTAAGATCTAATGATGATGAATTGAGTCTTAGTTGAAGTGTTAAGTCATTTCTTTGGGTAGTAGAGTAGGAGAAGGCTCTGTAGCTGAGTGTGCAGGGTATCTTGAGTCTATAACCGATTGAAGTATTAATAAGAGAAGTTTTACATCATTTCTATGTACCTTTTTCCTGCTTTATGCATTGACGTATATTGGGTATGAATTTCAAGTTTACTATTTATTTGTTGTGCGAACATACATGAATGTGTTGAACAAGTGAATATAAGATAAGCATCTGTTTACGTGAAGTTAACTAACATTTATAAGAAGAAAAGTAAGATCTGCAGCGTAACTTAGGAAAAGAGCATAGATCACTTCTTTAGTAGCACAAAATCACCTCAGCCTCTAATTAGGGTTGCGTGAAGGTGAGCATAATAGAGAGAAAAGGCCTCGCAGGTCTGGAAAGTGCACAGAGTAACCTGTGTAAAGGTATTCACAGTTGGACTGAATTGACCCCTCAGACATCTGAAGGGTGCAGAAGCTTGGTTACAACATCTCCCCATACTACTTCGGGTGAGACCTTAGTCCACGCTCCATGAGTTGTTGCCAAAAGCGCCAGTAGTACATGGATTTGTTTAGCTAAATAACTCCAAACTTGGGTCAGGCCCCCTCAAGCCAACAAGGGTTATAGTGCCACGAGACCCTGCAGAAGGGGTGTCGTATACTAAACCAATCTACGATTATGAAGAATGTGATGATGAACTGGATCAAATTTACAAGATAATAATGCGAGATCAGGACTGGATCAATATGACGGTAGATGGGCAGATTGCATGTGACCAGAACAGTTCCTAAACATCTGATTCAGACAAGGAGTTAGAGCATTGGAAGAATCACTTATGTGAATTTTGTACATTGTGATACAATATGATGACGAAGTCGCTGCACTGTGTTTCATCAGAGGTAAGAAAATTACCTTATTATGATGGTATAACTGACATAGATCTATTTTTGGAAGAATTTGAGCATGAATTCCCCAAGGAACAACGCTTCCAAGCACTAGAGTTGGCATTGCTCACTGCGCTTGCACAATGGTGGGGTACACATAAGGATAGTTTTGCTGGATGGCGAGATTACAAAATAATGATGAAGCTGTGTTTTGGGCATGCTAATACCAGAATGAACGAGAAGAATAATGGAAAGGATGATCTGCACAATCACCTAGAAAAATAGACTAAGGCATTGTTATAGCACCATTTACCACTCTTGCTAGATCTGATGCTCTGATTATGGCCTAGGGCAACCCTTCCTTCCAGACATGGTCCAAAATCTAAAAAACAGTGTTTTATTCCCTATACACTACTTTTCCCAGTGATAAAAGCGTGTATACGTGGGTCAACATATACCCAACCCACATACATATGTTAAAATACATAAAAGAAATTAAATTTCCTTAATTTTGGGTCGAGTTCGCGAGTTTTACCTGTTACTCACCTCCTATTTCCCATGGCCCAACTATTTTCTAACTGAAAAAACTAATTTGGAGAAGTATAAATAAACCTCCATGGGAAGGCCTTAAGGGGGAAGATATGAGATATTGATACTATACTGAGATCATCCATGATCGAGTTTACCGAAATCCTTGTGCCTCTTGCACTCCCCAATGTTTCAGCAAACCCTTGTTTCCTTGTTGGAGATATCCTTCATCTTTCTTGAGATATCCTTGTATTGGTGATGTAGGAAGATTGCTAAGGCTGAGAAAGGACAAATCTAGAGGATAGTTCTGCTTGGAGCCGGAGAAGGACTCATGTCATATTTCTCCACCTTACTTATAGCTTACTTCAATAAAGAAATGCTATTCAGTTTCCGATATTAAACGTGTTTATGCATTGACTTATGTTCTAATTCATTTATGAATCTTATATTGATGCGTAATTGTTAATTCATTTATATGATCTAAAGTTAATATCATGAAAATGCCTTATGTTTCTACTGTTGTATATCTTTCATTTGAATAATTTTCAAGTTTTGAAGACATCAAGAGAAGCTGAGTGTTTGAACCCTGTGGGATCTACTCAAACGTAGGACGTTTGGGTAAGGACACTCTTACATAGTTCAGTAGAATAAGCATTTAGGTTGATTGCTTGAGCATTTCTTGATGTCATTTGCCATCCGCTCTATTGGAGTTGTAACCCAAGACCCTAGGGTGGTCTCACCCACAACAAAATTGGTGACTCCACTAGGGATAACATTCTTGTTATTCCTGGTTTGGGTTTTTTTATTCTCAATCAGGGTTCATTTTCTTGATTTCTTGCTTTTACAGTGTTATTTGGTTCAATAATGTCCCAACCATCAAGTTTGATCTTTTTTATCAGACCTTGATTTTTTTTCCTAATTGAGATTTGTATACACTATTTTCTTGGATTACAGTCACCTATACACACAAGTTTCCTCAAGAAGACTCACATACACGCGAGTTTATTGTATTAGAAATGCGTGTGCATGCTTCTAATTCTGTACACAATTGCATATACAATTTTTTGAATTTTTTTTTCAAACCTCTTTGCCCAATTAGGTCTATTTCCTGGTGATTTATGCCGTTGTATGGTCATCTACTATTTGGAGAACTCAGTTTTCCTACAAGCTTTGTTTTTCAAAATCTCCTTGTCACTGAAAAAGCCTAGTTGTCCTAGGATTGCTTCTTAAGAAAGTTTGTGATTTGTGTCTTGGGTTCAAGACTTCTGTTTGAAGTTCTTGGATGTTTTAGTTTTCTAGAACAAGAAATTGATTTCGATTTTGTTTGCAACCCGAATTTTAATTTGCCTTGTTTTTCTTTTCCTCGTTTGATTGGCCTAGTTGCTTTTTGTGCTTTTTGAGAGTCATTTTTGGCAATTATGAAAGTTCTTCTTTCTAGACATTTTATTTGTTTTCCGAAGTCTTTTGCTGCTATTCAGGATCAGTTTGTGAAAGTTTGTAGTCTCTCTCGTTTCAAATTTCGTTTATTAAAGACTTTTATAACTTGCAAGATTTAGAGACTCCTTGTGATTATTTCTTGATATTTCAAATTTTAGTAGTGCTTTTGAGACCTAAAAAAGTTACTTTTGTTTCCTTAAAAGAAAATCACAAAAACATTGCTTTTGTTTTTCTTTTTCCAAGATTTTTGTCTACAGTTTATTTTGTTTGGTTGTTGTGAAGCAATTGGTTTCTTTTGTAATTTGTTTTGCTTGCTTTGGAGAGAGATTTGTTTTTTATTATTTTTTTCCTCTTCATTACCAAGATTGACTTAATTTTCTCTATAAAGAACCACATTTTCTTACAAGTGTTGTTTAGGATCTTGCATCCTCATTTTAACGTGCATTAGGTTAGTTTGCATCTTAAGCATTCTTAGTCTTTTTAGATTTTGGGGGTGTGTGTGGATTGTTTCAGAAAAGAAAAGGAAAACATTTTTCTTACATATAGGTTTTTGTAGAACCCAAGTAGAAATCACTCTTCATCAAAGAAAATAACTGCATGCATATACTTAGTTTTCTATTGGTTTTTTTTGCATCATAAAACATCATCAGTTTCACTCTTGTAATTCCCCCTGACTTTAAGAACAGCTATATAAAATCAAGTGATCTAGTAAAATGAACTAGAAATTTTATTGTTGTCATTATCAAACACAAACAAGTTTAGGTTCATTAGGGCCTTGGAATAGGTGAGTGGAGAGTTAACTCTCCAAGGCCACTCAAATTATAAAACCTAGAATTTGAATAAAGAGAGATATTCAATATCGTTAGAAAGATTGAGGACGTTTTGTGACTGGGAGTTAAGAATGAGGGAGAGTGAAGACAAGGAAGAGAGATCCCCTCTCTCCTACTTGTTGGATCCCGCCTCACCATTGTTCCACCTGGCTTTTGATATGAGTTGGTATCCATAGTTGCCTTTCTTAGGGATCACATAGGTGGCTGTGGAGGGGAATCTCATTGCACCTGAGGTTGACGTTGCATCACATTTATCAGTACTTCTGGAGGGTACCCTTGTGAAGCTTGGGTGCTTGCATTGGCAAAGGTTGTTGTCTAGAGGTCGGTGTAACTGCTTCTAATACCTTCACTAATAGCACTGGGGCATAATTACCCCTAACTCTTTTTGGAAGGCCCTTGATTCTGTCTTTCTTGTATTTTAGTGTCTGGTCCTAATCGCCTGAGTGGAAATACTTGAAAGTAGTTTGATTGTCTATATATTTAGGGACTTTTAGAGAGTGCTCTTTCCTCCTAGTTGGCCTAGCTTTATAATTTTTTTGAGTATTTAAGTAGATTTCTCAAAAATAATTCAATGTGGCTGATTGACTGGCTCGTTGGTCTAGGAGACGTTGTGGGCTTTCACCTATGAGTCCTAAGCCTTCTCCTCGGAGGCATAGGAGCAATTCTTCCAATGGTTTTCAATTAGTGGCAGTAGTCACATCGGAGATTGTTCCTCCGGTTGGAGTTATTAATTCACAGG
The DNA here is from genome assembly GCA_031772625.1 of Pinus tabuliformis. NCBI lineage: Eukaryota > Viridiplantae > Streptophyta > Pinopsida > Pinales > Pinaceae > Pinus > Pinus tabuliformis. The sequence continues at coordinate 313,021,408 of CM062805.1, read as the reverse complement.
ATAGACCTAGTACAAGTAGAGAGTTGGAGAGAAACACTCTAGTTCTTTCTCGATTCCTCTTCTAGCCTAAAGATGTTATTGAAGTTGAGGAGCTATCTGAGTTTATTTTGACTCCTAATTCTCCTCTTCCTCCCAATCATCGAGACATTTTATTATATGTCAGGACTCTGACCAACAGGCCTTCGAGCCCAAGTTTACATCAATCTTTTCCTTTGATGACCACTGCTGGAAGCATGGCATCCATGACAAGTGCTACGGGTATGCAAACTCTTGTATCCATACAAGGGGGAGGAACAATTTCAATACCTTTTGTTATTCCTAGCACTGCTATATTTGGTTCTACTTCCATTCCATCTTCAGGTGGAAGTTCTCAAGTTGTTTCCTATATCATTGGCTTTTTCCCTTTTAGAATGTTGACCTAGGCGATTCCTTCAGTTCTGATAAGTATTCCATCAACTGCCTCCACACCCATGGCAAGTGGATTAACTTCGTTTTAGGGTTTCCCATTTAGGGGTGGTCATATACCACACTCTAACCCATATTTGGGATCAATACCTTTTTCCTCTATGGGTCAAAGTTATAATCCGTCTCAAGGTTAGACAAACCTTGTGGTTAGCGTGTTAGGAGCCAGGAATCAATCTTATTTTGGCCAACAAGGGAATATGCCGTATTCTTCTACAAGTTCATTCTAGAAATTTTCTCCCTATGATAATGCATGGAACCCTTACCAAGGGCTCTTTGCTCCTTTTAACACTTCTCTAGGGGGAAGCTTTACTAGTTACGGAAGCTTTTTGACAGGAGTTGGTCAAACTCTAGTCTTTTCTAGACCATAAGGAGCTCCTTATGGTACAGTTGGGTCTAAAAATTACTTTAGGAAACCTAGTGACTTTACATATCTAGGGCACTCTTTTCAGAACATTGGGAGTTCCACCCACATCGGGTGGAATCCTCAGGGTCCTTCGTGGCTACCTTTTCTGGCAACGTTAAAATTTCCAAATCTTCCTGAATTGACTAATTATTTGATTAGGTATAACCTAGTTTGGCCTCTGGTCCCAACCAAACTTCCCTCAGATATACCTAAATTTGAAGCGAAAACTGGTGAAGATCCATGTGACCACGTAACCACTTTCCATTTATGGTGTTTGTCAAAATCCCGGATAGAAGATTCAATCAGGTTGAGATTATTTCAATGTACCCTAACTGGGAATGAGGCTAAGTGGTACATAGAACTTCCAGGGGGCACCTTCACTTCTTTCAAAGATTTCACTACTATATTTTTGAACCATTTTCAATTTCCTGTCCGATATGATGCTTGAACTGAGATTTTGGCTAATTTCCAACAGAATCAGGAAACTCACATTTCGTATCATATCTGGGAATGGAGGAGAAGGAAGAGGTTCATTAAAGTCGATATTCCACAAGAATTCCTTCTAGAATGGTTTCTTAAATCATTACAGCCTAAGATCTCTAAGGATGTGTCTCTCTTCGGTGTTTTCATGAAAGAGCATGTTATTTTTAGAGCCCAGAAGTTGGAACTGATATATTCTCAGTCTAGGGTTTGTCAAAAAATTCTACTTAACACTCCTAGATCCAAGGTGGATATAGCCAAGCCGAAGCTAGGTCACCATCCTGATGGGTTATTCAGATCAATTGATGCCAACACGGCTAACCTGTTGAATCAATTGCAGCAGTTGTCACTACAAACTGCTTCTTCTATGCAGGCATCGTCGTCTATATCTACACCTTCCCAACAGATATCTATAAACTTTATTTAAACTTCTAACCCCAAAGGAAACCAACAATCTGATGGGAAGAAGAAAGGGCAAGGTAGGAAAAAGAGCCAGGATGGGAAGGGTAATGCAAACAAACCTGGGGATGATGTCGGAGGGGGTAGGAAAAACTCCAAGAAAAAGGTACAATTTCCATGCAAGTTATGCAATGGAGATCATTTGACTCATATTTTCCCTAAGGTCGAAGACTCTTAGCACTTATTAGTGCAGCAAGGGTCCTCTAGCTCCCAAGTTGTCCTCACTAACCCTTTTCCCCAATGGCAACAATTACTTGCTAAACTATAACATGGGTACCCTTGCAGGTGGCAATCAGGAAGGGGATCATTAATCAAATGTCTACATGATGAGTTCACATATCGACATCACTACGCGATCGCATGATTACATTGAATCAGAATCATCTAAGGCTAAGTCTGCTTCTGATGCTTTAGAGCAGCTCCATATTGAGAGGCCCTCTGTTGAGTCTATACCTCAAATGTCGAAAGGTTCTGTGAAGCACTCGACCATTAACCCTAATGCTAGGGCAGCACAAAACTATTCCATTGTGGAAGATCTGGCTCAGAGTCCTTGTGCTATGTCAGTGTTAGAAGTACTCTAGTCGTGCCCTACTAAGAGGAGTGTGTTACTCTCTGTAATCGGAGCAGTAGATCCGAAAAATTCTCTTGTGCTTGCTTTTGATATGTTAAACGTCAAAAATAGACTCCTGCATCATATGGCTTTCTAGATAAGGTCCACATATCTAAATACAAACATCTTTTGAACTGTTATAGATGAGGTAGCTTCCACATGTGTGATGTGCATGTCATGTTGGCAGGCCATTAGATCGCCTCAAGTTGTTCCTTCACCTACTCTATTGACGGCATTTAATGGACATTATCATAGGCCGCATGGGATTATTCTAGCCTTTCCCATCTGTGTTGGGGGAAAGGGTGTAAATATTGAGGTAGAAATAGTTGATGCGAATCTATATTACAACCTCCTTTTAGGAAGGAATTGGATTTATGAGATGGATGCCATTGTATCATCATTATTTTGCATCCTTTGTTTTCCTCATGAAGGAACGATTGTAAAAGTTGATTAGATGGATTATTCTCTAGGTGACTCCCACGTATCTTCTGTGTCTACTATTCCATTAGTGGACAATCCCAGGCAACCTTAGAGAATTTAGGAGTTTGAATGTACTCTTCCTTAATGGGTACTTTTGATCTTCCTACTCCTACAACTAGAATCAACGCTATTTCATCCTCCAAGGGACCTTCTTGAAGAGAGTTCTTTCAAGCTCACTATTTTTCAGACCTTTGGCCTTTACCCTCATCTACCACCACATTAGATGGAGGATAGATAGGTGGAATGGTATGTCATATGTCTACAGTAGAAATTGCTTATTAGTTTATTCTTAACCCTGCAGACTCCCATCCTACTCCTTTCTCAACAAAAGAGTTAGATGGAGATGTGGCTCTGGCTTGGACCCTCGACTCAACATTGGCTCAGGATTTCTTAGATACTGTCTTACCATCTGAGGAAGAAATTCTAGAAGCAATGATGGGTGTTGATAGACTATGGGATGACCTACATCATCATTCATATTTCCTCCCTCATTTGCAAGAAATTGATTCAAGTTTGTGTTGGGTCCCTATAATACTAGTGATTTCCCCATTACTATTGTAGTTATACCCCTTATTTATATTGTTGTGCCCCTATTACCCCCATATTGTTATTTCTGTGCCCCATAGAATCCCTCTATTGTTATTTTTGTGGCTTTATATTATTATTGTTAGGTCGGCTGGATTATATTGTGACTCCTTAGACTCCTATATATAGAAAGGAGGTTAATTGTTCATTTATGTAATGTAAAGGAGGTTGCCCCCTCGAAGAGGCTGAATTCTAAGGCGTGGATTTATCTTTTCTATCTTTTCTTGAGCTAGTTTCATAACATTTGGTATCAGAGCTTTGGATTCTAGGGTTTCACTGCTCCAAACAGGTCATCGTGGAATTTTTGCTATAACGTTTTTTCTGTGACGTTTCGGAAGTCGCAAAAAAAACCCATTTGAGAAGAATTGGCGCTGAACCTTGGGTCTAAATTTTAGAGCTTTTCGCGCGATATTTTCGGAGATATGATCTAAGGAAGTTGGCCTTTTTGCAGACTCCTGAATTACATTCAAAACAGGTGACCTGGGGAAAATCGTCATAACGCTCTCTCTGAGGATTGGATTGAAATTTAGTAAAAAGGTACAGAAAGAGAACGGACGGTAGTTTCTTGTATGTGTGTTTTAGATTCAGAGGTTGAAACAGTGACTCGTGGCACGTCGTACAAGTTCGCTCTACTGAACTAGTCTAAAAGCAAGTCACTGTGGGAGATTTCACATAACTCTTCCTTGGAGAATCCAATTTGGCTCAGACTTGTGGCATTGGAAAGAGGACGCAGAAGGATACTGTAGGTAGAAATTTCAAAATTGGATGATCTGAAATTACAGAGATACATCAGATTCAATATCAGGCTTCTATAAAGTGAAAAAAGGTGTGTAGTTTTTTTTAAATTTTTGTGTAAGCTTGGTTTAACGGAATTCAAAGGGCATGGTAAAACATTATTATCGGTAACTGATGCCCCGAGGAAAGAAAATGCAAACACCTAGTAAGGAACCTGAAAGCTCTATCATGACTCATGAAGAAGAGGAAGAAATGCTACATGATATATCAAAATTACAAGAACAAGTGCAACAAATGTCACGCTCACAAAAGCTAACAGAAGCTAAGATAAGTGGCGTGGAATCTAAGGTAAATGGCATGGAATCTAAGATAAAGGGCATGGAAGCTAAGATGGATGGCATGGAAGCTAAGGTGAATGGCATGGACGCTAAAATTGATGGCATGGATGATAAGATGGATGAATTGAAGAAGTTGCTACAAGAAAGGGTCACTAATGGTGAAAAGGTTGTAAAGGAAACTCATGATGAGAATAAAAGAAATGTTAATCATGATTCCATAGACTCTAATGTTGGATCGAAGACTCACCATGTTCCAAAAATCGATATGAGGAAGTTTGATGGCAAGGATCCCGCCACATGGATATTACAGATTGAGCAATTCTTCGATCTCAATAATGTGCAAAACACACAAAAGGTACGTATGGCAACTTTATATTTGGAACCAAATTAGTTTGTATGGTATCAATGGCTTTGTTCTCGTAAAAAATTTATCACTTGGGCAATTTTTACGGAAGAATTGATAGCACATTATGAGGATACAAAAAGCAACACTTTTTTTAGCCAATTGATAAGTCTCAAACAAAAGGGTTCAATAATGGAGCACATTGAGGAGTTCCAAAAATTGAACATACGGGTAAAAGATATTCCAGAGGAGCATAGGATTGATGTGTTCATAGGGTCTTTAAAGGATAATATCCAACATGATGTGCGCCTTTGGGAACCTGATTCATTAGAGAAGGCATTCAGGTTAGCAAGAAAAATGGAAAGCAAAATTATGGCAACTAGGAAGCATACCGTTCACAACTATAAAGACGGAAGTGTTGTTGCCCATAGTCTTCCACAACCTACAAGGTTGATGCCACAACAATTGGAAGAAAAAAGAGCAAAAGGGCTTTGTTACAATTGTGATAGCAAATACACAAAAGGTCATAAGTGTGCTCAGAAAAAATTATTCTACATAGATTGTGAAGAGGAAGAAGAAAAGGAGCAAGAAAGGTCAAAAGAAGAGGATATATTCCAGGAACAAAGCCTAGATGAAGAACAAATAAATCCGACCATATCTTGTAATGCATTGGCGGGAATTACCACTCCTCAAACCATCAAGATAGAAGGACAAATCAAGAAGAAAAAGGTAATAGTGTTGATTGATTCAGGAAGCACCCACAATTTTATTCATTGTAGGGTAGCAAAAGAATTGAATTGCTTCCTATATCCAGCACCAGAGTGTCAAGTGATGATTGCAAATGGAGGAACAATAAATTGTTCTGGAAAGTGCCATAATATCAAGCTATCCATGGGAGAATATGTATTGACTAGCCCAATGCTTTCCATTCCAATGGGAGGTGCTGATGTTGTACTAGGAGTCCAATGGCTACAATCCTTGGGTACAATAGCTTTTAATTTTCAAGAACTTTTCATGAAATTTTCTGTGGAAGGAAAGGAAGTTGAATTAAGGGGTATTGCAAGGAAACCAGGAAAGATAATCAGCTCTAATGGCATGACAAAGCTTCTAAAAAAGGAGCAAAGAGGTGTAATTGCACAATTATGTTCGCTAGATGTTTCCACATTAGAATCATCTATTTCTCCAGATCTCCAAAAAGTCCTGGACAATCATTCCAAGGTATTTGAGACTCCCAAAGGTCTCCCACCTATGCGTGATCATGATCATGCTATTCATCTGATTCCAGGAAGTGTTCCTCCAAACATTAGGCCGTATAGATATCCATATGTCCAAAAAAGTGAAATTGAACGTATGGTTGCAGAAATGCTAGAGGCTGACAAGGATAATTTTAGGGGCGAATGTTCACCCTTTGGCGAAATTAAGGGGTTTTAAATTTTTAGTGGGCGAATATTTTGTATCATAGTACATTTTTACAAATCACCTCAAATAGCCCACCTTATTTTAAGGGAGAGGGTAAAAAAGGTAAATTTAGCCCTTGAAATTAGGACTTACAACCTTCCATTCGCCCATTTTCAAGAATAGGTTTTATTTAAGTGAATCCATTCGCCCATTTTCAAGAATAGGTTTTATTTAAGTGAATCCTATGGGCCAAATACCATATTTATAAAAGAGGTATGGTAAATTAATAAAAATATAAATGAATGAGAGGTATGGTAAATAAATAAAACATTTTTTATATTTACTCCATAAGTCACCTTATATACATGTAAGGGTGTAAACAAATAAAAATATAAGTAAAGTGGAGGTATGGTAAATAAATAAAACGTCTTTTTATACTTACTCAAAAGGTATGGTAAATAATTAAAATATAAATAAATTAGACGTATCGTAAATAAATAAAACCTCTTTTTATATTTAGTCCATAACCCTCGTTCTATTTATGAAGGCTAAAGAAAGAGGGAGGTAATATTTAAGTGAATCCTATGGGCCAAATACCATATTTGTAAAAGAGGTATGGTAAATTAATAAAAATATAAATAAACGAGGTGTATGGTAAACAAATAAAACATTTTTTTATATTTACTCCATAAGTCACCTTATATTTACGAACACTCAAAAAATGGGTTATATTTAGATGAAACCTATGGCCAAAATACTATGGGACAAATACCAGGGACTAGATTGTTATTAATACCATGCAAAAAACCATTATTAACCCTAATATTAGAATTAATAAAAATAAAAATGGCACATGGTATTGACCCATGGTATTCACCTGGAATGTAGCCTATTTAAATGGGGGAATTAAACCAGCATGTAGCCTATGCTAAGATTCACTAGGACTTTACAAAGTTTTATTATTTAGTGAAAGACTCACCAAGATCTTACAAGATTTTATAATTGAGTAAAATATTCGCCATGCCTGGTGAGAGATTCGCCAAAAAATTATATATACATATTATATTATTGATAAAATCGCCTTCCAGTTTTCCTATATACCATGGAGATTCGCCCATTTATTATATTTATAAATTTAGGGGGGGTTCTTAAAATTTTCCCTGGAGGCTGGTATAATTCAACCGAGTCAAAGTTCTTTCTCAGCTCCAGTAGTATTGGTGCACAAGAAGGATGGATCATGGCGCATGTGTCCAGATTATAGGGAGCTCAACAAGCTCACTATTAAAGATAAGTTCCCCATTCCTGTTATTGATGAATTACTGGATGAATTGCATGGATCAATTTACTTCACCAAGTTGGATCTTCGTTCGGGATATCATCAAATTAGAATGAAGATTGAAGACATTCCGAAAACAGCGTTTAGAACTCATGAGGGTCATTATGAATTTTTGGTCATGCCTTTTGGCCTTACCAATGCACCTTCAACATTTCAAGGTTTGATGAATTCAATTTTCAAACCATTCCTTAGAAAATTTGTGTTAGTATTTTTTGATGATATACTAATCTACAGCAAGTCTTGGAAGGATCATGTTGAACATGTTGACAGGGTGTTACAACTATTGGAGGAGAAACAATTATATGCAAAAAGATCCAAATGTTTCTTTGGAGTCCAGGAGGTGGAATATTTGGGTCATATTGTATCTCATGAAGGAGTTAAGGTAGACCCTAGAAAAATTAAAGCCATTAAGGAATGGAAAATCCCCACATCCATGAAGCATCTGCGAGGATTTCTTGGGTTGACAGGGTATTATCGCAAGTTTGTTAAGAATTATGGGAGAATAGCAGCACCTCTAACAAAATTATTGAAGAAAGATTCATTTTCATGGACTTCGGAAGCAACAAAGGCCTTTGAACATCTTAAAGAGGCAATGTGCCAAGCACCGGTCTTAGCTACGTCGGACTTCACAAAAACCTTTATTGTGGAATGTGATGCTTCAGGAAAATGAATTGGTGCTGTTCTAATGCAAGATGAAAGACCCATTGCTTTTGAAAGTCGTCCAATCAAGGGAAAGTTTTTAAACAAAGCTATTTATGAGAAGGAAATGTTGGCAATACTCCATGCACTTAAGAAATGGCGACCCTACCTAATGGTAAGACACTTCAAGGTAAAAATGGATCATGATAGCCTTAAATACTTTTTAGAACAAAGATTATCCTCTGAAGAGCAACAAAAGTGGGTCACAAAGATGTTGGGTTATGACTTTGAAATCATCTACAAAAAAGGGAAGCAAAATGTGGTGGCAGATGCACTCTCAAGAAAGGATGAGGATGTGGAAGCATTTTTGTGTGCCACTTCTATTATCCAACCAGATTCGATAAACGAAGCAAGGGAGGAATGGAAGAATGATGAAGAAGTGTGGGCACTTATTCAAAAGCTACAACAAGATTCCAGTACTTCTGATACATTTAGCTGGCAAAATGATTCGTTATGGTACAAAGATCGCTTATACCTCTGTAAGAATTCCCAGCTAAAACAAAAGATTCTTATGGAATTGCACACTTCTCCCTTAGGACGGCACTCAGGATTTTTAAAAACTTACCACAGGGTTAAGAAGGAATTTTTTTGGGATGGCCTTAAATCAGATATTCAAAAGTTTGTGGCGGAATGTTTGGTTTGCCAGCAAAATAAAGTTGAAACAATTAAGACACCAGGTCTATTACAACCTTTATCCATTCCAAGCCAATGTTGGGAGGAGGTTTCAATGGATTTTATCACAGGTTTACCCAAGTCTGAGGGAAAGAGTGTCATCATGGTGGTAGTTGACAGACTTACCAAGTATGCACACTTTTGTGCATTATCACATCCATTTAAAGCCAGTACAGTTTCTACTGCATTTATGGAAACAGTTCAAAAGCTACATGGAAACCCAAAGATTATTGTAAGTGACAGAGATCCCATTTTCACTGGAAATTTTTGGACAGAATTATTTTCTTGTCTTGGTACTCAGTTAGCTCATAGCTCATCTTATCATCCTCAATCTGATGGGCAAACTGAGATAGCAAACAAATGTTTGGAAGGATATCTTCGTTTCTTTGTATCTGATAAACAGACACAATGGGTCAAATGGTTGCCTCTAGCTAAATGGTGGTATAACACTTCCTTCCATACAGCAACAAAAATGACCCCATTTATGGCACTTTATGGGTATCAACCACCATCCATCACATCATATTTAAGAGAAAATTCTAAGGTTCAGGTAGTGGAACATCACATCGAACATCAACAACAAGTCCTCCAACTCTTAAAGGATAACCTCGTGTTGGCACAAAATAGAATGAAACAACAGGCAGATCAACATCGCAGTGAAAGAAGTTTTGATGTAGGTGATTGGGTATTCCTACGGCTACAACCATATAAGCAAATGTCCCTAAAGCAAGCTAAGAAGGATAATAAATTATCACCAAAGTATTATGGTCCATACAAGGTGTTGGAAAAGATTGGTACTATGGCATACAAATTGGAGCTTCCTGCAGCTTCTCGATTGCACCCAGTTTTCCATGTTTCATGTTTAAAGAAGGTTATAGGTGACAAGCTCCCAATTCAAACAATATTACCAGAACTTGACGAGGAAGGAAAAATTATATTGGAACCGGAAGCAATCACAGAAACAAGAACTCGACAGCTACGAAATCGATCAATTTCAGAGTATCTTATCAAGTGGAAGAACTTATCCGCGGAAGATTCCACATGGGAGGATGATAATTTTATGCAGAAGTATCCAGAACTGCTCAAGCATTGAGGACAACACTTTTTTGAAGGAGAGGGGCATGTTGGGTCCCTATAATACTAGTGATTACCCCATTACTATTGTAGTTATACCCCTTATTTATATTGTTGTGCCCCTATTACCCCCATATTGTTATTTTTGTGCCCCATAGAATCCCTCTATTGTTATTTTTGTGGCTTTATATTATTATTGTTAGGTCGGTTGGATTATATTGTGACTCCTTAGACTCCTATATATAGAAAGGAGGTTTTTTCATTTGTATCATCCAAGAATTGTTCATTTATGTAATGTAAAGGAGGTTGCCCCCTCGAAGAGGCTGAATTCTAAGGCGTGGATTTATCTTTTCTATCTTTTCTTGAGTTGGTTTCATAACAGTTTGTCCAGTCCTTCTACTAGTGATGTTCACATAGTTTTAAATCCTTTGGCACCAACACAGTTTCTGCCGAAGGTAACATGTTTGTTATCTCACAAATTGTACCAGCGAACATGTCTAGGAAACCTAACATAATTGAAAATGTCTTCATTGGAGTTGAATGTTCCCCTGAAGAAATTCAAACTTATACTGATCTCTTCAAAGAGTTTCATGATGTGTTTGCTTGGTCTTATGAGGAAACGCCCGGAATAGATCCATTTATAGTCTAGCATGAGATCAAGACATACGAAAATACTAAACCTATTTTTCAAAAACTTCGATCGGTTAATCCTATAAAAACAGAAGCTATCAAAGTTGAAGTCAAGAAGCTTCTAAAGGTAGGTTTCATATACCCGGTTCCTTTAACTGAGTGGGTCTCTAATCCAATCCTCGTCGACAAAAAGAAAGGAACGATTCGCATATGCATGGACTTTAGGGACCTAAATAAGGCTTGTCTGAAATACCATTACCCCACACCCTTTATTGATCAAATTATAGATGAATGTGCGGGTAATGCAATTTTTTCATTCATGGATGGCTTCTCTGGTTATAATCAAATTACTATCCATCCAAAAGATCAGCACAAGATAGCCTTTATTTGTCCCTGGGGTACGTTTTCATACAAAAATATGCCTTTTGGCCTAAAAAATGCTGGAGCCACTTTTCAGTGGGCCATGTCCTATGCTTTTCACGACATGAAGTACGTTATCAAAGCATATTTGGATGATTTACCTGCTTGTTCTCGAAAGAGAATTGATCATCCTAACCATGTTTGTTTGATATTTGAGCAGTGTCATTTTTATAAAATCCAGTTGAATCTGAATAAGTGCATTTTTGTAGTCACATCTGGTCAGTTGTTAGGATTCATCATGTCAATGGAGGGGATTTGTGTAGATCACTTCAAGGTTGAGGCAATACTTCAGTTTCCTCCCCTACCTTCCATATGTCAACTTCAAAGTCTCCAAGGAAAAGTAAATTTCTTGAGGATATTTATAGCCAATTATGCTAAGATCACGAAAGGATTTATGCATTTGCTTAAGAAAGGGGTCTCATTTGTATGGGATGATTTTGTGCAATGATATTTTGATGCTTTGAAAAAAGAATTAACCTCTATGCCATTGTTGAGTCCACCTGATTATGGCAGAGATTTCCTGTTGTATCTTGTTGCAGAAGAATCAACCATAGGTATGGTTCTAGTTCAAGAAGATGGTGCTTTTTGTGAGCATGTAATCTACTATCTAAGGTAAGGCTTGGTAGGTCCCGAATTGCACTATTCTCCCATCAAGAATTTGGCTTTGGAAACTATCCATGTTGTCCAGCGGCTTCGACATTACATTCTGCTTCAAAAAATGTTTGTCTTAGCAGTCGTCAATCCACTTCTATTTGTTCTTAGTAGGGAATTGATTGGGGGGAAATATAATAGATGGATTGTCATTTTGGAAGAATTCAAACTCAAATTCATGTCAACTAAATCTAATAAATATTTAGTACTTGCAGAGCTAATATTAGAGTTTCCTTGTGAGGAAGAAATTATACATGAGGAAAATTTTCATGATGAATATTTATTTCTTATTTGCTCACAAGATCGTTGGTATGGGGATATCGATAAATATCTCCAGACTTGGAAGTTTCTGCCCTCTTTTTCCAAAGAAAAGCATAGAAAGTTGCATCACCTTGCTAAGAATTATGTTACTATAGGTGAAACATTATATTGTCGTGGGATTGATTCAATCCTTAGGTGTTGTTTAACCTTGGAAGAAGCCGAGTCAGTTCTTAATGATTGCCACATTGGAGCTTGTGGTGGTCATCTATCTGGACTTGCAACAACGTAGAAAAAATTTATGAGCAGGCTACTTTTGGCCTTAAATCTTCAAAGATTGTATTGAGGCGGCCAAAATATGCCACCCTTGTCAGGTCTATACTTAGAAAATGTGCACACATCCAGCTCTGCTTTTCCCTGTTGTCACCATCGGTCCTTTCATGAAGTGAGGCATTTGTTTTACTACTTGTAATCTACCTTCAGTAGGAAAGCACAAGTATATCATTGTGTCCATAGAATACTTTATGAAGTGGGCTAAGGCCATGCCTACTTTTAAGAAGGATAGCGAAACAATGGCCTTGTTTCTCTTCAATCAAGTTATTTCGTGGTTTGGTATCCCTAAAGAGATTGTCACTAACCATGGCAGTTATTTCCAAAATAAACTGATGTTTGAATTGGCTCTCAAGTTGGATTTCCAGCAAGAGCATTCATCTCCGTATTATCCTCAGGCCAATGGGCAGGTTGAAATTGGGAACAAATCCCTTAAACTCATCCTCCCAAGGGCGATTTCCAAAGCTAGATCTAATTGGCACATCATGTTGTATCTGGCACTTTCAGCATACCAGAAGTTAATTAAGACTGCCACTAGCTTTACTCCTTTTCAACTTGTTTACAGGTTGGTATCTATCCTGTTGAATGTGAAATTCCTTCTCTTAAAATAATTGTTGAACTTCTTCCAAAGACTTCTACTCTCAAAGAGAACCTTGTTCATTTGGAGCATCTTGATGAGAAGTGTCGAGATGCCGCCAAAATAAACGAATCCCATAAAAAGAGGGTAAAAACTCAATATGATAAAGCTGGATGTCCTAGAAATTTATCTGAAGGTGACCTTGTCCTAGTCTATGATCAAGACAAAGACGCCTTAGCGGTAGGAAAGTTTAAGTCTATGTGGTATGGTCCCTTTATTGTCAAGCAAGTTTTAGAAAAGGGATGATATGAATTGATTGAATTTGAAGGAAACAAGTTGGCAAAGCCCAGAAATGGGTTGTACCTTAAGAAGTAATTTGCTTAGGCTTTGGCCAAGCAATTACTTGTTTGTATATACTATATGTTTGTACATATCTATCTATCGGTTTTAATGATGTCGATGTCTTTGATCTTCTTTGATAGGTATTGATGGACAATTCAATATATTCAGGGTTCACCGATGGTGCGTGTAGGCATACCCGGAACCTTTCTTATGTGGCGTGGGTGATTTATTATCCATCAGGTCAGTTGATGGTTTTGAGAGGAGTATGTATTGGTCCTACTTTGAATAATATTGCTGAATATACTTCTGTTATTAATTTTCTATCTGAAGCAATATCTTTTGATATTGATTCATTAATGATTTATTTAGATTCACAACTAGTGGTATCTCAACTGAGTAACATTTAGCGGGTAAGAGATCTGTATTTGTATCTCTAATTTTTTAGAGTGAAATTGTTGCAATGATCATTTGGTTATATAAAACTTGTTCACATTCCATGATCAGAAAATTCCTTAGTAGATTCTATTGCTAATCAGGCATTGGATTGGCATATAAATCATTCATCAAATTAAAAAGCATAAAAAATAATCGAAATATCATCTGTATATATGATCATCATAAAATTGTTTATATATAGAAAGAGTGCTTGTGTCCAAAATAATATACAAAAATTTGGGACAAAATGCCCTACAAAATTTGGGCTTATGTCCATCATCATGTCTAAATCATAAAAATATTTGATCATCTATTTATTTGGCTCAAGATGAGTAGCTAGAAAATAAACAACAACATTTCCCACACGCCGAAATAGCCACACCCAGTCCCGTGGTACTCCTACCACTTGACATTGCATATCCTTTGGTAAGTCCTATATGGATATCATGGGTACTTGGTGAGTCAATCTCACCAAGTTCCTCTCAACTGCACAGCGAAATCTCTTAGTCACAGCTGCAACCCCTTCAACATCTCTTCCACGATGTCTATGTCGAGGAAACCTGTCAGGTCTCATTGGTCTCACATCTGAAACATGATCAATAGATTTTGTAAGTGTCATGTCTCATCAAAAATATATTTAATTCATCTATATTGAAAATCCAAAAGATCTTAAAAATTACAAAATTAAAAAATAATTTATACCTATGGCACCCCATGTTCCGTCTGGTGGCAGTACTAGATCTAGATCTCCACGAAATTCCATTTTAGCATAGGGGTAGTCATCAACTACAATGACATGTTGATCCCACCGAAGGAAAACCTCATCATCAAAATTCATCCTTGGGACCTCACCACCCCCTAGGAATTTCATCAAGTCAGCCCATCTCCCCATCCACAGATCTGTCGGGCTACTGATGGTCGACAATACCTTGGGACGAAGCTTAGGTACATTCTCAAAGATGAATGAGTATAAGATAGTTCCATATCCGAAATTATTTATCTAACCCTTCTATATGGAGGTGAGTTGGTTCTTCATGTTGGTCAATACGGGTGTGCACCAATCAAACATGGTAGTGAGATATTCCACTACTAGGCTCATGGATACACATGAGGCCTGATGTAAAGAAGCATGACTATTTACTCTGGCAATGGGAAATAGTAGGATTTTCAAGGATAAGTTCTCTACATGCTTGATTGGAATCTGACTTCCAACCTTTTCAGGATGACCAGGACAGTATATGTGGATGTAGTCTTCTACACGGAGACTACCTCTCGTCTTACTAGTAGAATGCACTATGTCTCACCTTCGAGAAAGACCGGTAATCAAGTAAATATCTTCTATCTCGATCCTTAGGGGAATCTACTCAATCATGAATGCATCATCCTCTGCACTCCAGTAATGAATCAACAACTCAAGCAATCGAGTGTTCGCCTTCATGTTTGGAATTTTAAATAATTTTAGCAAACCACAACCTCTCAAAGCATCTAAGGCATTTTGATCTTCCATCACTTGGTTATCAATTGCACTGTGCTCCCTGTCACGCCAGGTAATTGTCATCATACCCAAAAAAATATGTTTTAAATCATTAAATTCATGTTCAAAATTTTTTACTGGTGCACATGTGGGTTCACTTTTTACACAGTCACGTGTAGGGCCCTCGTATACGTGGGTTACTTGTATTCAACCCACGTGTAAATAGAGTTGAAATTTTTAACATACTTTTCTACGGTCAAAATTATGAAAAAAAACATCTAAAAAGTATCAAAAATTATTAAAAGCATGATTAAATGGTTACCTGGAAATTTTAGAGCAACTTGAACAGTTGAATTTGATGGAGGAAGTTTGTTTCAGTTTTTCTCCACAGCTCCTTGCTCAAAACACAAATGACCAAAAAGTGAGTCCAAAAGTCCTTATATAGGTTGAAAAATGAAAATTATTTTTTCAAAAGTTGATTTTTATCTTATGGATTTTTGACCTTTTGGCTTGGAGTGTCGAGAATGGGTTATTTTTACAAGAAATGTTGGAGACTTCTTAGAGAAATCGCTTCAGTCCCATGATTGTAGACCCCTTATGGTAGGTATCATTTTATTACTGGAATATATAGGGAATACAACTCTCCACTGAATTGTGCATCCTAGCCTCCATATTGCGATAATTTTGCCATAGTTTCCACCCCATCATATCTTGATCCATAAACCATTTTCACTCGCCGACTTTAAAATCATGATGCAATGGTAGAGCCAACCTATACAGTTAGATCATCGTTGACATTTGTTACCCATGTTGCTACCTCGAGTAGGCTTAGGATTCCTCTTTAGTCCCACCATTAATTTTGCATTGAACACTCATTCTCATTCTTCTGTGCTATTTTCTGGCCTCATACCCTAGAGGCTCCTCTGCATTGAGTTGTATTGTTGCATTGCATATTGACTATTTGCACCTTTTTCCCTTGAGCCAGCTTCACTTGGACTCATGTTTAAGCCACTTTTGGACCATGTCTTTTGAAAAATCATCCTTGCAATCACTTAGCCTATGCAACTTGATGCACCCTTTTACTTGTGGAAAGAACATTCCTTTGAGTGTCATTCACCAATTTTCGCCACTTTGCATTGAGCATAGGAATGTTCCCCTCCAAGGAACTAGAACATATTCTTTTTTGACCCTCGTTCTTTCTACTATACAATAGAATTCTTTTATTCTTTTTCTGGCTTCGTATAAAATAAAAAGACAAAAAATTATATATCCCAAAAAAGAGCGGGAACGGGACATTATTTCCATATTTGATGGCAACTAGAGTCAGTTGTGTCTCCCTTGAACAAAGCACTCAAAAGTAAGTCTTTCCTCCATTGGATGGGCTTTAGATTGGCTTAGGAGAGCCTTAACCTTGTTATTGAGTCAATACTCCTCCGATTGGTTATCTTTTCCAATCATATGGAGATTTTTCTTATGCCTCCTGCATGACAAACTTATACAAAGTTATCATATGTGGCCATGTAGTCACAGTTGAGTCGTGCTTTTGTTCAAGGAAAGTAAACCTGAGTCAGCCTCTCTGTGGTGTCACTTGACCTATTTTTCAGTAGGCCATTACTAATTGTCAGCATAATGTTCATTATCACATCAGATATATTGGTCCTTTTCTCCTACATGTTTGAGAAGGTCTCCATTGACTTCTTTCTGGTGGGTCTCACTCTTATTGACTAAGAGAAATTTCTGTAAGGGTAGATCTAGAGCCACACCCTTGCCATATTTTCATTATTGATAGGCTACCTTGTGCTTAGCATCGATCAATATCATGGTTCTTTGACTGAATGGTTTCCCTTCTGTTCCACATCAGCTTTCATTATGACACATTGGGATTCATGCAATACCTTGGTTTCCATTTGACCCTATTGGTGGATTCCTCGCCTCTGTGTCATCTTTCATTATTGGTTGGTTTCGAGGGTTTCTATTGTGCTCTAATTACATTTGTGTACACCAGAAATGTGCCTCAATTGGGTTGCTACATCTTTGTTCATCTGATTCCTTCCACATTATTGGCCTACGAGTTACACTCGTGCTAGATTGATGAAGGATGCCTTAATGCCTTCCTTATAGTAGATCTTTTCCCATTGAATTTAGCTCATTGCTCTGGAAAAGAGATCTAGAGTCCATTTGGCAGTACCTTATGGTTTTCAGTCATCAGTGGCAGATTTCTTCACTATCAATAGTGGGAAAACATAATTATCTCCTAATTGATAGATTCTTCCAAGTGTTTCACTACAACTCATTTATTCACACTTGTTAGATTGTACTGGGTACCTTGAATCTCATCATCATTATTGGTGAGTAGCCTCAAATTTTTTAATGGTATACATAAATGATGGGTAATCAAATGATTTCTCACATGGTTGAATTCAGATCATTTATTCCCATTGTGTAGAAATGTACAACGACGGTCAGTGAAGACCTCGGGATTACATCAGCATATCTTGGTTCACTTGTCAGTTTCTCCTGTCTCTGCTAGTTGACACCATCCACCTTATAGGTTATGGTTCCTTACAGCGACATCCTATATGTTGGCCACTAAGCTGCGATGTAGTACCATTTATTCCACCATGTTAACTTGGTACTATTTGAATCTGTTTCTTGATTTCATTGATCAACTTCATATTTCAGCATCATTGATCAACTCTTTATGTGTGATATTCAAACATGTAATTTATTGATTATGTTCAGATGATCCATTATGTATTTTCAGTTCCATTATACTTTTATGCATATCGGATCTTCTTTTGTACTTGACATGCAGACATGATTTACTATTCTGAGCATGGGTATGCCTACCTCAGACATCATTTTTTTCCTGATCTCTTCCACTGGCTTGGCAGGCTGAATTCTGGTGAACTCCTCCTCGGTCTCGGCTTGATTCCTTCTATACACTTAATACATTTCGGCCATCATGTACCCCTTCTGACCTCATATATTAGGGGGCACCTATTATAGAACCATTTACCACTCTCGGTAGATCTGATGCTCTGATTATGGCCTAAGGAAACCCTTGCTTCCAAACATGGTCCAAAATATAAAAACAATGTTTTATTCCCTATACAATACTTTTCCTAGTGATAAAATCATGTACACACAGGTTAGCATATACCCAACCTACGTACATATGTTAAAACACTTAAAAAAAAAAATATCTTTAATTTCGGGTGGAGTTCACAGGTTTTACCTGTTACTCACCTCCTATTGCCCGTGGTCCAACTGTTTCCCAACTGAAAAAACTAATTTGGAGAAGTATAAATAAACCCCCATGGGAAGGCCTTAAGGGAGAAGATATGAGATATTGATACTATACTGAGATTATCCCTAATCAAGTCTGACAAAATCCCTATGCCTCTTGAACTCCCCAATGTTTCAGAAAACCCTTGTTTCCTTGTTGGAGATATCCTTCATCTTTCTTGAGATATCCTTGTATTGGTGATGGAGGAAGATTGTTGGAAGGATGGATCTAGAGGACGGTTCCACTTGGAGCCTGAGAAGGATTCAAGTCGTATTTCTCTACCTTACTTGTAGATTACTTCAATAAAGAAGTGTTGTTCAGTTTCCGATATTAAACGTTTTTATGCATTGATTTATGTTGTAATTCATTTATGAATCTTATATTGATGCGTAATTGTTCATTCATTTATATGATCTAAAGTTAATATCATGAACATATGTTATGTTTCAACTATTGTATATGTTTCATTTGAATAATTTTCAGGTTTTGAAGACATCAAGAGAAGCTGAGGGTTTTCACCCTACGGGATCTACTCAAATGTAGGACCTCCGGGTAAGGACACTCTAATATAGTTATGTAGAATAAGCATTTAGGTTGATTGCTTGAGAATTGCTTGTTGTTGTTTTCCATCCTCTCTATTGGGGTTCCAACCCAAGACCCTAGGGTGATCTCATCCACAATAGGCATGGAGCACAAAACCACAGCCAGAGTGGGTACACATATTTTATCATACCTTGGATACAATCCCCATGAACTAGTATCTTGAAACGGAACTCTGTCATGGCACCGCGGAATGGGATTTATTGAGGGAAGTTTACTTTTAGTTTTGAAGATGAGTTTGCAAGAATCGATGAAGCGCTACAAGAGATTAAAGTAGTTATCTTCAGAACATCGAAGGAACCTATGGAATGGACCCAAGAAGACTGAGCACCCAGCTGCACCACACCTTGGAATGCTATAACGTGACGGCTGAAGAGGAAGAAGAGGACCTAGGGAACATCAATATTCCAGAGGTAGAAGGGCATCGCGAAGTCGAAGGACCACAAATAGAGAACCTGAACATCTCCAAATGTTTGAAAATGAAGCAAGTAAACATTGGCACTGAAGAAGAATCGAAGGTCACAAAAATCAGAGATTATTGGGATGATGCCACAGTATATAAAGTTGTTGAATTACTTCGTGAATACCAGGATCTCTTGCCCACTAATTTTTCAGACTTAAAGGGCATAATAGGAGATTTGGGCATTATGAAGATCACATTGAAGCCATATGTGAAGCCTATTAAATAGAGGCCTTATCACATTAATCCTAATTATAAGGAAATGGTTTGCTAAGAGTTGGATAAGATGATGGAGGTAGGCATCATAGAACCCATTGAAGAATCTAATTGGGTGAGTTCGATGGAAGTTAAAGAGAAGAAACAAAAAGGTGAAATAAGGATCTGCGGAATCTTAATGATTCATGTGTCTATGATCCATTACTGATGTCGTTTATAGATAAACTATTAGACAATGTTGGAGGGAAGGAGGCCTATTCCTTTACTGATGGGTTTTCGGGGTATCATCAAATGAAGATCACACTAGAGGATAGGAACAAAATTACTTTCACAATAGAGTGGGGTTGTTTTCATTACACTGTGATGCCATTTAGACTAAACAATATGCCTGCGATATTTTCCTGCGTAGTCATAGCAGCGTTCAAGGAGTTCATTCATAAGTTTCTGGAAGTGTGCTTTGATGACTGGATGGTGTTTGGATTAGTGAAGCACCATGTAGCGAGTCTGTGCCTGATGCTACATACATGTCGTATATACTAGATAGCGCTCAATTTGAAAAAATGAATATTTTGTATTCCTTTTGGGATCTTGCTGGGTCATTTTGTGTGCAAGTAAGGATTGATGGTTGAACCTGAAAAGATTGCAGTAATTGTGAACTTGGAGGCCCCTAGGAACATCAAGCAGTTGCGCGCAGTGCTGGGACATACGGGATACTATAGAAAATTTATTAAAGCTTATGCTCAAATTATTGTGCCCATGGAGAAACTACTAAAGAAGGATGCAACATTATGTTGGGACGAAGAATGTCAACAAAGCTTAGATGTGTTGAAAGAAAAGATGGTCATTGCACCAATCTTGTTATTCCCTAATTGAAAAAAGGAGTTTCATGTACATCTGGATGGTTCTTTCATTGCGCTAGGTGTAGTACTAACACGGGCTAGTGCAGGAGAACTCGACCATCATATCACCTTCGCAAGTAGGAAGTTATCAAAGGTCAAGAAAAATTATTGAATGACTGAGCATGAAGGGATGGCCATGGTCTACACACTACAAAAATTCAAGAATTATCTGTTAGGAGGCCATTTCAAGATTTATATAGTTCATTTTGCCATAAAATACCTGGTTAAAAAGCCTATGTTGGGGGGGGTTAATTTGCAGCTGGTTGTTATTATTTCAAGAGTATGACTTTGAAGTCATTGTCAAGCCGGGGAGGTTGACTGTGAGCCCTGACCATCTGTCATGAATTGAAATAGGATAAGAACCTAATAATTTAGAGGAAGGGTTCCCAGATGCGTGGCTCTTTATGGTGCATGTAGCAGATGACCATTTTGCAAACATTATTCACTTATTAACTACTAGGATGGCACTGGAAGGATACACAAGTCAACAGAGGAAGGAATTAGGAGTATGCACAACCGACTTTTCAGTCATTGCAGGACATTTGTACAAAATGGGTGCCGAAGAAATATTACGAAGACATGCGCCAGAATTTTAGCGTGATAGCATTCTCACTGAGGCTCATGGGCAAAATGTGGGAGGCCATTATGCAGGCAAAGAAACTACATTGAAGATTTTGCGCACAGGTCTATGGTGGCCAACATTGCATAAGGATTCCAAGGCATACTATAAGGCATGAAATGCCTGTCAAAGAACCGACATACCATCGCGAAGAGATGAGCTACCACTACACCCTCAGGTATCTTTTCAACCCTTTGAGAAGTGGGTGATTGATTTTATTGGGCGAATTCAGCCCTATGGAAAGAAAATGGGTGCACATTACATTATCACTGCAACGAAATATCTAACCAGATGGGTAGAAGCACAACCCGTCAAGGATTTTATAGGGGCTACGACTCCAAAATTCTTTTTCGAGTATGTCTTCACAAGGTTTGGATTCCTGAAAGTGTTGATGGGTGAGAGGGGTATGCACTTTCTCAATGAAACAATCAGCACACTAATTGTGGAGTTCCATGTCTACCATTAGAAGAGTACACAATATCACCCGCAGGTAAATGGAACTATCGAAGCATTTAACAAGATTTTGGAGAACGCGTTGACGAATATTTGTAACGTGTAGTGTAATGATTGGGATGTACACGTACCTGTAGTGCTATGGGCTTATAGGACTACTTGTAAGAAGCTAATAGAAAAAATGCCATTCAGATTGGTCTATGAGGTCAAATCCGTGATGTCAATGGAATACATTGTGCCTAGTCTGTGCATAGCAACTTTGAGAAATATGGCAGATTCTGAGGCCTTGGGAGAACGGATCATGCAGCTGATAGAGCTCAAAGAAGACTGATTTTTGGTATAATTCCATTAACAAGTACAGAAGGAACGCGAAAAAACATGGCACGATCACCATATCAAGCTTCGTACATTCAAGACAAATGATCTTGTCCTGTTATATGATAGTAAGTTCACTAAATTTATGGGTAAATTCGAGATGCATTGGTTAGGGCCATATATTGTCAGAAATTACAGATGGCAGTGTATTTTAGCTCACAAAGGCGAATTGGGAACCCTTCCCAAGAAGAGTGAATGGAAGAAGGTTGAAGTTATATACAGGGGATCTTGCACAATGAATATATGGCAACAGGATAGTATTAGGGCTCCAGGCAGTTGCAAGGGAGCACGGGACTATAAACTACACTGCCTAGCTTGAGGGACAAGGCAGTGAGCAGGCTACATGGAGAGTGATGAAGTCACAACAATTGAAGCTGTGCTCAGGAAGTTGTGCCATGGGGGGAGATACCATGCAACTCGGTAGGAATATGACTGTGAGAGTTACTATTCATGATCGTATGGCCCGAGAGCGATTAGGAGGAGCAGGGTGGTGGAAATTAAGGAAAAAATATTTGAAGATCTGCAGCCAAAACAACATTTATTATCAGAATTTGGGGGCAATGGTCGGATTTGAATTCAAAACCCCCTATAAATTACGAGTGTCGTTCCAACAGAGAACACTTTTTCACTCTAAGACTTATTGGTGAATTTTGATGTCTGTTGCATATAAGCTGAGCATTCTGGGAAGAATTCTTATCACTAGAAAATTGTTCTCTCATAGCCTCAGAGTTATTTATGGAGAGAATGACTGCCACTAACCCCGTCGAATCCCTGAGTTTGGGAGAAGTTGTGTCTGATGGGCTAGGACCGAAAGTGTCTAGTGTAGAGGTTATGCTTGTGGTGCCCACAACGTCGAGGTCACTTAGGCAAAAGTAGACTATGGATAAATAAAAGCAGCCTACTATGAGGGAAAATCAATCAGCCGCGAAGGAAAAATCAAAGAAGCCGGTGTTGTGCATGCATGATGGAGGAAGCATACTGAAACACATGCAAAGCAGAAAATGGATAAGCATCGAGAAAAAGTATTGGACTTGGACGAGGAATAATTCCAGGGAATGGAGGATATTTATGCCAAAGGAATGGAGCCTATGATGAGGCTGCCTCATTATATCCCTCCACACAAGGGAAAAGCTAAGGTCATGAAGTATCCCGATATCGGAAAAATTTTAGTGTCAACACCTTTGTTGCCTAAGAAAGCTATGCTCGAGGGTCCTAGGTTGGCGTGTATTCCATTGCTCAAAATGGAAGATTGGGACCTCATGGACCACACAAAGTTTCTGCACTTAGCGACTCACAAGTACATGTAGAAAAACTACTTTACAGACATGGGGGTTACAACTTTGGAGCCCATGAAGTGGTTGTGTGGTATTGAGCAGTTAAGGCTGCTCAATCTGATGTTGGTTCCACATTATCACCACACCCCCATTAATATGATTTGTGTATGCCAACTCCTTGCGTTGGTGCCTGTTGGGTGCATATGGCTAGGAGAGCCTATCCCTATCACCGACATGTTGATCCTTAGGATCACTAAGTTACTCTACAAAGGCGCAAACCCCAATGAGGATTTTGGAGGAAAAACCAGAGAGAAAGAGTTGGGAGATAAAATGAAGGAGTTTGGTTTGATAAAAAAGTCACACGGGTACTCTATCACCTCCATATCAGACCCAAAAGTATAGTTGGTCACCTAGATTCTAGTAGGAAAGGTAATGAGAAAATTTCATGTGGATGAAGTTCCATCGTCGATCATATCGCTCGCATATCAATGCGCGAAGGGGGTTCAGTACAACTGGGCCAAGTATCTATGTCAAGAGTTCCTCACGAACTACCGTGAGGCCCAGGATGAGAGCAGGCCATTTCATTACACCCTTTTGTTGTTGTCAATTATTTTGGTTGCCTAGAAGCTACTGGAGGATAGCTAGTTTCCTCTACACAAAGAAGAATTTCCTGAGGCAGCACGATTTGCCTCGTTATGGGCCTCAAAATATCTAGAGTGCATTAAGGAGACAAACATCTTTTGGGTTCTGATGGAGATGGATATTCATATGGCAATTGACCAGTGGCCAAGGTCATCTCCCACCTTCTATGTGCAACTATCGGCTTATGTAGAATTCAAAGCCGATTTTCATAGGGTCTCAATCAAAGTGCACAAAGACCCTGAGAAGAAATGGAACCCATTGCCTTATATGGTGACAAATATAGATATCCAGAAATTTTTGGGCCTTTGAACATAGGAATGGTCCACGCCTATGGAGTTAGATGTAGGAACGAGCATAGGTGCATAAGCTCTTTTGCGCAGAAGCAGACAGATGCCACCAAACAAGTTGCGTGCACATTGGCTATGCAAAAGAATAAGGAGGCTGCTATGGTAGCTGCAGAGAAGGCTTGCATGGAGGAGTGTGCTAAAAAATCCCAAGAAGAAAGTGAACATAAGGATATAGAGGACAGTGAGAAGTTTGTTTCCCACCAAACTGATGAGCAAGAGCTACTAGGGAAAGGAGGAGGTGGTGGTGAGGAGAAAACCACTTCATTCATCCTGAAGAAGCACGTAGGAGCAACAAGGTGGGTAATGAAAGAAACAAAATTTTGATAGATAGACACATATTGATCCCATGATGTTGAAAGAGGGCAATCTTAATGATATCAATGACAAAATTTAGGACACAATAATAGAGTTTCTACAACAATTCGAGCAGCAATACATGCAGATGCTCAAGACCATCCAAAAGGATATGCACAAGTTGCATATCTAGGAAAATAGAATTCAAGCAGATGTGAGGAAGGTGAGTGGAGAGAAATCAAGTCTGACACGAGGATAGAGTGTAGTCACAGAGATTGATTGGCTGCAAGACGTCAGAGTCTTTCCCTTCCCTGAAGGGTCAGTCTACGTGGAGTCGGATGAGCATCGCGCAATGCTTGACAAAGTGAAACATATGGGACTGAACCTAGTCACGGCACCGCTAGAGTCCCTTCATGTGCTACATTATGGGGTTGCTAATAAGATACAAATTAGATAATGGCGTGCACTCACTACTGTCAGTGAGTTCAAATTCAACAATAAGCAATTGTTTGTAGAAAAGATTCATTCCATGAAGAAGTAGGAGGAGTTGTGCACACAACATCAGAACTTGGTCACAACGATCAAGAAGGCCTACAAATCTGTACATGAGTTGAGTATACCTGATGATGCAAAGGCCTTAGCCAAGGTAAGAAAATTGGATGTTGAAGTGTGCACTTTGAAGGAGAAGGTCGACAAGGTAATTTTTTATCTCAAGATGTAGATAGTTAAGTTGTAGTTAAAGTTGCAACTAATTAGACCACCAAAGGTTCGGGAACAAAGGAATGCGACGATTAAAGAATCCATGGCTTAGCTAGATGTCTTTGTTCAAGGGTGTGACAAGCTCTTCACTTAGGCATTGGGCCTCTAGGATACATTGCAGGATTATCCTACACTGAAACAATTAAGCATGGAGCTTAGGGAAGCACAGCAATAGTATGATAAAATCAACACAAAAGCGTGGACGTTGGTGCCAGTCGAACGTTTCGCACGCTTACAGGAAGGTAAGACAAAGTTGTTTCACATTCAAGAATTGTAGAAGAAGAATTTTGTGCTCAGTGCATGACTTGATCCCTAGAAAGAGGAAGCCAACTAGTTCTCACACACCATTATTAGGAAACTGAAGGCTATGCATCAGACAAGCAATCTATGCAACTTGAAGTAGAGGAACCAACCACGAAGAAACTAGTCTAGGAGGTGCAACAAGTAGCAGAACAGAGTACAACAGAGCCATAAGCATTGACCAAGGTGATGCGCACCAGCATTGCAACAAGAATGCTGCAACTCCTAGGCTACCAGCTTTACTTTGTCAAACTAGGGTTCGTACAAACTTGGAGGTGACAGTGTTGTATACACAAGTAAAAGTGATGGTTCTTCCTTTTGTCATGATTCAACTGGCGATAGATCACTATGGGTTTTCAAGCCAAAATTCTATGGAGTTAGAAGAAAATTGGTTTCTTGATGGAAGAAAGGGAAATCTTCTCTAAGGGAGAGCTACTCTATTGCAATAATGGAAAAGACCGAAATTCAATGCTAAATCACACCATTTCCTAATTAACTACCAAGAAACTATGCTTTGCAATAATGCTAAATTAACCTAAACCAAATGCTACTATATAAGGATGGAAGTAAAAAGAATAAAACATCACTAATGTGCAAGTAAAGGGACTAAAATAAATTTGTTTTTGTCTTTTTGTCCTTTCATGCAAAATCAAGTATGCAAACTAATTTCTTTTGGTGATGTGGTAGGTGAATTAAGGATGTTGGAGGATCGCTGGAAGGGTTAGGAGATGGTTGGATTTTGTGGGAGACCCTTGGGAGACTTTTAGTGACTTCCTAGAGGTTTTCCCTCAATTTGGTCTCAAAACAGGCCATTTCAAGAAAACCTACAGGATTCCCTATAAACCTACAAGATACATTTGAGACAAAAATGGAAGGTGTTGGAGGTGATGGAAGGCTTAGGGAAGGTGGTATATGAGTGGAATAAAGTGAGGAAACATGTATAATTCCCAAAAAGCTATGTAAACAAGAAGCATTCTAATAACCTAGAAAAGCAGAATTAATGAACTAAATGCCTACATGATGCATGAGGAAAGCTGTTGAAGGGAATGAAAGCATGGATGAGATCTACTGCAAGATTGAAGATAGAAGAGATGGCAATGAAATCCTACTTTGCAAAACTGATCAAATGATAACTTCAATGCAATAGACTCTAAAGCTTATGCAAGAAATAGAAATCATTGTTTCTAGGGCTACACAAGGGTCCCTTCCTCAAATCATGATCCCAAATGGAGGAAATTAGGCCAAAAAACCCACTGACAACCTTGTGGTACTCCTTTTATCCCTGCTAACCTGCTACTGAAGTAAGGCACAATTGGAAGCAAACTAATAAACAGCCAATCCAATCTACACTACTTGCAATGAAAACACATCTAAAAACAAATTAACAATGAAGCTATGAGACTAATCTAAATATACAGATACAAGAAAGAGGAGCCTTGGCTACTAGGGTTGGGCCCTAACCCAAGAGATTTAGCCCTCTAAGTTAACTCAGTGCTGGCTCAAAACAAAACTCATTGTTATTACCAAAACAAAAAATTACATCAATAAAACTTGCACAAGTTTGGAGCTCGAAAATAGATTAGAGTTTTACAACAAAAAATAGAATCCTAATGAGGCTCTAGGCCTCTATACTTATACAACTAAAGTCCCCAATGATTTCCTTAAAATTAGGGAGGCTCATCTCCCAAACTCTAGATAAACTAGCTCTTTTTCTCTCACTTGCTCAGTTGCCTTTTAATCCACATGGCTTGGCTACTTGCACTCCGAGATGGTGTGATGGATGGAGGAATATTCGAATGGGGGAGAAGTAAATGAGGAGTATTTACCTCCTACAATCCCTCTCCCTTGTCCCATTCAAGTTTTAACCTAAGTATTTTCCAAAATTCCTTGATTTTCTCCTTCAATCTTGCATTCAATGCATATTAGTCCACTAGGCATAATATCCAACTCTAACTCATCTCATAAACAAAATATAGAGAAAAACATGTAATAAGTTGTGAGAAATGTTGGGTTGACTAAGCTAGGAGGTAAATTAAGGCCCATATAATTACCCAATGATGAGGCTCATCATCACCCGCCTACTGAAAGTGTTTCTCATCCTCTAAGCAACTCAATCGATATCCATATCCTTCGTAGCTCTATTGGCCTCGCTGACATCCCATGCCTCTGTCGTGGTTTCCTCTTCTTGTTCATAGAAGCATGATTTCCTTTCTACCTCCTCCCACTGCCTCTTTTCTTCTTCTTCCTTACTTCCTTCTAGCATTCCTAAGAGTAGTGGTGGACTAAGTTTCAGGCCAATCTAATTGACATTCAACATTTGCATAGATTGCTTGTACATGGGTGTCCTGTTTACTTCTTCTCTCAATATTTCAGGAGAGTGGTACTCTCTTATCTTTAAGCTATATGGCAATGTGTTCCATCTCCTCAAGAAAGCATGTATGCTATCATCCCCTAATAGTTTGAACATCTCCTCAAAATGTGAAATTTCTTGCTCTTGGGTCACAAGATAAAAAGGTGCAAGTTAAGGATAATTTGCAATCAAATTATGGGTACTGATGAGGGCCATGGGATCTGACATTTCAACTCTGATCATAAGAGGTCTAGTTTGCTCCCTTGCTAATATCTTCTTCATCTCTGCAATCCTTGATTCCACATGGTTCATCCATGATGCCAAAGCCATCAACTATAAATCTCCTAGCTTCGCATTAGGGTCCCATACACTCATGTTTGTTAAGGCCATGTTATGCAAATAAAACTCAGACATTTTGGCCCTATATTCTAGTGTGCTATGATCACAAAAATCAATGAACTGCCTATAGTCCTAAAATGGCATTGTGCCTCTCTGTGCTAGGGTCTTGACCTGGACTACAACCATTGTTCCTTGAGGTATAGGGCATAATATTTAGCTGGCATCCTACACTGGATTGCTTCCAAAGAGAGACTGGCCATATATGCCAATTGATTGTCTCTTTCTTGCAACTGTCCTCTCAACCATGCATTTTCTATTTCTAGTTGCTTTTTCATTATGTCCTCTCTATCTCTCAAGCTACTTAGCTCTCTGCCCATCTCCTTTAGCTTCTCCTCCATGTTCCCAATGTCTTCCACCCCTTGCATTTGAAGATCTGCATCCATCAGTGAGTTTTGGCTCTCTCCTTCTCTAGCTCAA
The DNA here is from genome assembly GCA_031772625.1 of Pinus tabuliformis. Classification (NCBI taxonomy): domain Eukaryota; kingdom Viridiplantae; phylum Streptophyta; class Pinopsida; order Pinales; family Pinaceae; genus Pinus; species Pinus tabuliformis. The sequence goes on along the minus strand of CM062805.1, from coordinate 312,992,521 downwards.
AGAATAGTGGAATAGCAAATTCTTGAGGTATGACCCTCCCTCCTTCAATAAACCTATTTTAGGTTAGGTTCTTTTGACTCTTAGTCCTCTTCTTTAGTTCCTTATTATTGGCCTACCTTCTTTTTCAATTTTTGTGTCTCCTGTAGGTTCAACAAAGTGTCTTGTGGCACTGCTTCTGCTTCATATAGCTTCTGTTATGTATCTTGTAGGATTTCTTTTCCCTTGGAGGAGTTTGATCTAGTCATAGGCCTTCTCACATAAGTAATATGAGACTTAGGGGAAGGCATTTTCTCCTTTTTTAGGTGAGTCTTCAATTACAATGGGAATTTTGGTTGGTGTTTGGGGTTTTGCCTGGGTTATTCTTGTGGTTTCTCTCATCCTGCAATATAAGGGGTTCTGCGTCTGTCTTTTTCCTTTATTCTTGATGTGGGTGCTAAGAGTAGTGAAGGAAGTTGTGGCCACTCTCTCAATGGGTTTTGGAGACACCCTAGGTGACTCCTCCTTGTCTTCTACCCCCTCCTTCCCATTGCTTTCTTCACCTATGTCTTCCCTTTCTTCTTCCTCTTGTAGATCCTCATCATATTTATCAGTTCCCTCCTTAACATCCTCCTCTGTTTATTCATAATCCTCCTTCTGTTTCTCCTCTTCTTCTTCATCTTCCTCATTTTCTTGTGTTTCATATTCTTCTTCCTCCATGTCATCTTCATCTCCTTTTGTTTCTTCTTCTTCCTCTGGTTCATTCTCTTCCTTTTCCTATTCACTGACAGTAGGGCTAGCATCATATGCGAGAGCCTTGATGTCTTCCTTTGCCTGAATGTCTCTGAAAACTTACGATTGTATAGGAATTCTAATGTTTCAGAGGGCATATTATATAAGGATTATAATTAACCCATTGTGAGCTAACTGTTGGGAATTTCCCTCTTGCACTTTGATGCTTGAGTCTATTAGTGATAACAATAGGAAGTATGGTATGCTGAGCCTATGGTGAGGGGGTATTTCTGCTCCAGATCTCAATTCTTCAAGAAGCCTAAAATGATAGCCATAGACCACACTATACCTACCCTCACATGAAATGTATTTGATAAGTTTGTAGCTTACCTCATTCCAGGAATATGGCAAACTTGCTCTCCTTACTCCATTTTTGTCCTCAGTGTGTTCTTCACCTTATAAAAAGAATTTCCTTTTGTCAACCTGACTATCTCCTTTGTCTTCCTTCCTCAATGGTACTCCCAGGGAAAGTGTAGTAACTCTGCTGATGAGTTCAAGGGTGAGTTCTATAGATAGGCCTCTTACCACAACAGTGGCATGGACTCTGGTGAGTGGAATTAGGGAGAGAGCAAAATGTCAGGCCACCTCATCGTCATACCCCCTTAATTTTTTGAAAAACCCCATCCAATTATGGCTTGTGAAGATTTCTAGTGCCTGAGGATGTTGTTGGATTCTCACAGTGTTAGTGGAATCCCTCTTATTAAACCCTCCTATCATCTTGGTTGGTGAGGTTTTGAGGAGATGAAATGGTTGATACAATTTTCAATTGCAGAAGTAAAAAACGGATATGACTATGTGGACAATTCTCTTGCACAGCTGCCAAATTCACTCAAACTAGAGGATTTTTTTGTTCAATTTACTTGGAAAGAAGAACGTAATGATAGAGCCTACCTCTTCATAATGTTTTATGTGGTTAACCCTTGAGTTTTCCCCTCCAAAACTCCTCTCAGCATATCCTATAGACTATCTCTGTGTATCCTGTAGGAATCCTGTGTGCAATCCTGTAGGATTTCCTGTGCAATCTTGTAGGAATTCCTATGCAGAAAAACGATGGTGTCTTCCTTGCTGTAGGTTGCCTGGGTATGAGAGAGACTTGTGAGAGCGAGCCTTAAGGAAGTGAATGCATGAATGCATGGGGACGATGATTATTTCCTCTTATAGTCATTTGGGTTGAGGTGGTGTGGTGGCAGCCCAGGCACCTCATCATTCCCCACTTCCTCGTAATCAACTGCCACTTCATGCTTCCGTAGCCTTAACTGCTTTTGTCCTTCTCCTTTCTGTTTTTGAGTTGACTGCTGCCACGTGTGAGAGGACAAATTGTTTTGTCTTTGTTGAATGATTGAAGGTGGCCAAGTTAGCTGGCCACCTTTCACTTATAAACCAACTTACTCATAACCTTTACATCTTTTGACTAGATTATGCACATGAGTGAGTGAGAGGGATACTTACATGTGGTGCTTAATACCTTTCTGCAGTGGTTGAAGACCGGAGGTGCTTGCTGTGTGTATTGGCTACATGCTATTATTCTTCCCTTTTCTATTGTTCTATGATGATTTCTTTTTGTGGTGCAGGTAGCTAGTGTTGAATATGATGGTGTTGTTGCTGCTTTGGAGTCCCTTCTACTCTTCGATCATCATGCTAGAAGATTTATGTTCTTATTATTTATATTCTGTGGGATAGGTTGCTACAGTATTTCCTATTTGATTTCCTATAGCTGCTTCTCCCTCAGAACTCCTAATCATACCTTATGCTAGGAGTTTAAGGACAGTGACATGGATGGAGAGGGAGACTAGGAGTGTGGAGGATGAGGAATACTCAGGTGATGCTCCCTATTTCTCTTTGTTTCCTTTTTTTTTGAAGACTGTGATTTTTTTTTTGAAAGCGATATTTTTTTTTAAGGGTGAATGTAGGGGTGCTGAAGGTGGACATAGGTATGGTCATGGAATGATGATGTAGGGATGTTATTTTATTGATATAACAGGTCATTTTTTTTCCTTTAGGGTCACTTTATGTAGTATTTATGGGTCAGTGTGATTCCTATAGAATCATCCTATAGGTTTTCAGGGGATCCTGTAGGTTTACAGGGGTTTCTGTAGAAAACACAGTCCCCTTGTAAACTGAAGGAAAGGAGTGGAAAAAATGAGAGAAATGGTATAGTGATGAATGAAAATAAGTGGAAAAATAAAATGTGAGTGAAATAGGTCTCTTGGTGATCCTCATTTACTCTTTGATCATCCTGCTTACTGACCTGCAAAATAAAAATTTTCATGATTTTGTTTTTCTTTTTTTCTTTTTGTTTTGAAAACAACTACGCTGCCTCTGAGAGGTTTTCATCCTAGATGTTTGCCCTGGGTGCCTCAAGAGAGGTTTTCACCTAGGGATATTTTTATTCTCATTTATTCTCCCTTTTTTTTTTATTGACACCATTGGGCCACCCCAAGAGGTTTTCAACCCTATAGTGGACTCAGGCACCTCATGGAGGTTTTCACGTGAGTCCTTATTCTTTTTATTTTTTTTTCTTAGTGATTTGATGAGGTAGGAGTTGAAACTTGCTCGACTACCATCACTATTTTATTGATATCATCAATGAACTCTTGTTTTGACAATGGTCTCTTGTAAATTTTTAGTCGGTGTCCATTAACAAGTAAACGAATGGCCTCTTCATCTGTGGTTTTGATCTATATTGAACCATTATAATCGCATCTTTCTACGACATAAGATCCTGGCCATCTTGTCCTTAACTTGCCCTTAAAGTATTTATACCTAGAATCATATAATAAAGCCTAATAACCTTCTTGAAATTTCTTTTCCTTGATGTTCTTATCATGCCAGATCTTACTCTTAAATTGAATTACCTCTTTATGTAGGAGGGCGTGCATTCTGAACTCATCCAAACCATTCAACTAGAGCAATCTCTCTTTTTGTGCACTGCTGAGATCTACATCTAGTTGGCCTGCCATCCTTAATGTGTTATACTCAAATTCAATGGAAAACAGGGCCTTTTTTCCATAGACGAGCTCATAGGGTGTGAATCTAGTGGTGGTCTTCCAGGTGGTATAATAGGTATAGGTGGCCTCAACTAGTCTATCTTCCCAATCCTTCCTGCTGCTGCTTACCACTTTGGTCAAAATGCCCTCTGGTGCTCTATTGGTCACCTCTACTTATCCACTAGCTTGTGGATGATAGGGAGTGGAGGTTCTATGCTTGATTTTGTGCTAGTTGAGAAAGTCCTCAATAATGTTGGAGGTGAACTGACTGCCTTCGTCTGTGACCAACTTCCTAGGGTACCCACATTTGTAAAATACATTCTCCCTTAGGAACTCAGCTACCTTCTCTTCTGTTTCTGCCTTAATTGCCTTGGTTTCAGCCCACTTAGTTAGATAGTCATTACACATAATGATGTACTGCTTTTGTTTGGAAGGAGGGTCAATAGGTCCAATGAAGTCCATGCCCCACTTGTCAAATGACTCAAAAGTTACCTGAGGCTATAGATACATTTCATCTCTTAGAGTAGGCCTTCCCATCCTTTGGAACCGATCACACTAACTAGTATATCTTTTCACATCCTCATGAAGAGTAGGACAACAATAGCCTGCTTGTAACACTTTGAATGCTGTCCTTTTTGCTAAAAAGTGACCTCCACAAGGCCCATCATGACAGGTCAGAAGGATTTCAAAGACTTCCTCCTCCCTGACACACCTTCTCAAGATTTGATTTGGGCCAAGTTTGAAGAGATTGCCCCCAATCCAAGTGAAGGGGGTGCTCTTCCTCACTATCTTTCTTTTCTCTTTGGAGGACAAGTTCTGTGGGAACTATGCACATACCAAATAGTTTGATATATCAGCAAACCATGGAGACAAAACTAAAATAGAAAATAAGTTCTCATCCAGTAACTGGTCATAAACCATTCCTTCTTCACCTGCAAGAAAATTTAATGTGGACAAAAATTCTGCAACAACATTTTCCTTACCAGACTTATCAGCAATAGTTACATCAAACTGTTGTAATAAAAGTAACCATATTATAATCCGAGCATTCACATATGGTTTGTTCATTAAATATTTGATTGCAGCATGGTCAGTATGTACAAATGTTTGATAGCCTGTAATATAATGCCTAAATTTGTTCAATGAATGCACAACAACCAAGAGTTCCTTTTTGGTCACTTTGTAATTTAGTTCAGCCTTTGACAGATTCTTACTGATAAAGTAGATAGCATAAGGCAATTTTTCATCTATCTAACCTAGGGCTAATCCTATGGCTTTGTGTGAGGCATCAGCATGAATATGAAAAGGAAGGGCTCAATTTGGGTCTCGAAGAATCAGTGCAATGGTTAGCTTGTTCTTTAGGGTGTCTAAGACCTCTTGATATCTTTCTAACCATAGAAACTCAGAGTCCTTGGCCAACAACCCAAATAAAGGAGAGGCCAACTTTCTGAAGTCCTTTATGAACCTTCGGTAGTATCTAGCTAACCCTAGGAAACTTCTTACATCTCTCTGCTTTTGAGGAGGTGGGACCCTTTGGATGATAGCTATTTTGTTTGGGTCCACCTGAAGTCCTTGCTGAGATATTGAATGACCTAGCATGGTCCCTACAGTCATCAAGAATTCACATTTTTCGGGACTGAGGGACAGGTTAATTTCAATGCATTTGTGTAGTACTTTTACTAGGTTGGACAGAGCCTCTTCAAAATCATAGCCATAAGGTGTAAAATAATCCATATAAATTTCTACTGCATCATGGACTAACTCTTCAAAAATACTCAAGACTGCTCTTCGGAAAGTGGCATGAGCATTGCATAGGCCAAAAGGAAGGACCCTATGGAAAAACGTATCCCAGTGGCAAGTGAAGGTGGTTTTATCCTGGTCTTCCGAGCTAATTTGGATTTGGTTGTACCCGCTGAATCCATCTAGAAAAGAGAAAAACGTTTTCCATGCTAGGCCATCTAGCACTTGGTCAATGAAGGGTAGAGGGAAACGGTCCTTCTTTGTGGATTTTTTTAACTCCCTATAATCAACACAAATCTTCCACTTACCATTTTTCTTTGGAACTAACACCAAAGGAGAGACCCACTCAATGTCGGAGATAGGGTAAATGAATCCTGCATCTAGTAGTTTTTGCAATTATTCTTTGACCATATATTTAAGAGATAGATTCATCCTCCTTTGGGGCTACTAGACTGGCTTGCAACCTTCTTTGATGTATATGTTGTGAGTACACACTAAGCGGTGTACTCACTTCATTTCTTTGTAACTCCAAGTGAAGGCATCTAGGTGTTCCTTTAGCATGTTGCATAACTTATCTTCTTGGAGAGCAGAAAGAGATGGATTGATTTTGAAGGTTCTCTCAGGGTTGAATTCTATGGTTTTGACACGGATGGTGTTGGAATCGGCCAAGCATAGGTCAATTGGATGACTTTTCTGGGTTTCCTTTACTACATATTCTAAGGGCAATGTACAGGGAGTTAGACTTTGGAGTAGGTGTTCAATCAAATCATCTTCATCCTGCTATCATCCTCCCATGGTTGTTTCTAAAGTATGAAGTTGGGTTGAATAAACTACATCTTCTTCCTCCTCCTCCAACCATAAAGGTAAATCATTCTATCTAGATGGCTAAGCAACAGGGTATAGGACTAAATGCTTGGACATATGCCCATTCTTGATGATCATATTCCCAGCTCTGTAACTAATGTAAGCATCGGCAGTGGCCAATCAGGATCTCCCTAGGATTAGATGGTAACCAATAAGCTTATCCTTAGGTTGGAGAACTAGGAAATCTACAGGATATTCCAAAGATTCAATGGAGACCATCACATCCTCCACAATCCCCTTAGGGGTCACTGTGGAATGGTCTGCAAGTTACAGAACCGTTGTGGTCTTCCTTAATGAATCTTGGAGGTTGAGCTTAAGTATGGTTTCCTTGGTCATAACATTAATGGAAGCCCTAAGATCGATCAAAGTGTGTGGGATAATGGTGCCATTGATGTGCACATCTACTACAGGGCTTCCAGGGTCCAAATACTTTGGACAAATTACCTATCATAGCATTAAGCCGAACAATTGTCCAATGACATTAATGGTAGGGGCATCTCTTCTTCTCCTCTCTCGTTGCTTGAAGCACTTCTCCTTAATCAACTTATTGTAAATAAGAACATCTTTTATTGCTTGGAGAAGTGGAATCTCTACACATAGATTTTTCAATTCTCCCAGAAGTTTAGTCTCTTCTAGGGTAGGCTGGAGTGGTTGGGTTAATCTCTGAGGAAAGGGTGGATGCACTTTAAGAATTATTTTCTCTATTTCTTTCTCAACCTCCCTAGGTGGAGGTGGAGGTTGGGTATCTGCGAGAACTCTCCCAGATCATAGGTTAATCTTCTGGATTTCCACAACATAAGCTGGATATGATGTCTCTCCATTGTATACTTGTTGAGCCTGTCTATTGTTCAGGTTCGTATTTGGCTGGGCAGGTATCTAGGGTTGCTTGGGTGGAGCATAGTGTAACAGTTATGGTTGGGTAGGTGGTGGAGGAAATAAATCTGGATCATTTTTGTATTGGTGCCTCCACCACTGGGGCAGCGCATTCCACTAAGGTTGTGGCAGAGCATATGGTTGAAATGACGTGTTGGCTAGCTGGGAGTGATACTGAGATGTTGTTAATTTTAGGTATGTTATATGCTTAGAGCAATTTCTTTCAATTTTCATACTTAGCTCCATACCTTTTCCATATTAGCAATCACATCAGCATTAATGTAAACTGCAGATATAACATAAACATAAATCGTAGAAGACAAGCCAAGACAAGAGGACACAAGATGTGGTGCTAGTCAGGGACAAACCCCAATGAGGGGAAACCCTTGATCAATTATTCTTATATGTTCTTCAATAGTTCAGCACAGAGAGAGAGAGAGATAGTACGTTTACAACAGAAGTCAACACTTTGACTTATCTAGATAAGAGCATAGATCATCTCTAAGAAGATGATACATGAGATCAGTTGAAGACATGTTACTTCAACTAATTCTCGAAGGTGACTCCTTCACCTATTGTTGTGCTGCATTTAGTCATCATGCTGCACCTCACCACGCTGCACCATGCTGCACCCATCAACATTATACTGCATCTCATCACACTTCATTAATCATGACTGTACCCATCACTATACTGCATTATGTGCCATTGCTGCACCATGTTGCCATCTTGACCTATGTGTTGGTTGCACCTTGCTTGCTTGTTTTCCTTTGCTTTCTTGTTGTCCCTAGCATGCTTTTTGTCCTTAGCATGCTTGTTGTTGCAAGTTAGTTGTCCCTTGCATGCTAGCTGTAACATTGCATGCTTGGTGTATTTGCTGCTAAGTACCATAGAACTGTCTCAATGTTAGTTAGTTGTCCCTTGCATGCTGCTCTCCTTTGGAGAAATATGCTCTTGTTGTTTTGATAGTTCCTGGTAGTTCTAGTAGTTCCGGTTGTTCTTGGTAGTTCCAGTTGTTCCTGGCAGTTCTGGCAGTCCCGACAATTTCAGCTTTTCTGGCAGTTCCGACATTTCCGGCATTTCCGTCTTTTCCAATTTTTCTAACAGTTCCAGATTTTCTGGAATTTCTAGTATTTCTCGCTTTTCTGGATTTTCCGGCATTTCCAGTAGTTCTGAATTTTCCAGCTTTTTCGACAGTTTCGTCTTTTCCAGTAGTTCTGGATTTTCCAACAGTTCTAGCTTTTCTGGCTTTTTCAGCAGTTTTGGTTTTTCCGGCTTTTCCGGATTTTCTGGCAGTTTCAGCTTTTCCAGATTTTCTATCTTTTTCGACTTTTCCAGAAGTTCTGGCTTTTCCAGCAGTTCCAATATATCCGACTTTTCTGAATTTTCCGACATTTCCATCTTTTCCGGCATTTCCGGTAGTTTCAGCTTTTTCGGCTTTTCTGATAGTTTCGTCTTTTCCAGTAGTTCCGACTTTCTGTGCTCTGGATCAGGGCAATGTTGTTCCTTAGGATCTCTCCTCCTATTAAAACCCAAAGACAACTAGATAGAGGAATAGATCCCTAGTGTGTTGAAATGAATTGAAGGTCACCTCTATTTATACTAAAACATTAAGCACATATGGGGTTTATTTGGTTGCTGGCCAACCTTGACGAATTGTCTTATAAGGCAAATAAATTCATAACTCCATGCATACTTATCGGAATCGGATGATATTTAGATCAATCCTACACCTCTTGATGAGAGGGATCCAAGAAAAATATTATCTTGCATAAATAAGATGACCCACATGGATTTTTAGCCCTAGTTGCCAATTTCAACACTCCCTCTAAACTAGGGAGAACTCATCCTTTGATCCATATGTCTGACTATACTATCTCTGCCATCAGTGCCCTACAGTGCTCTACTCTACTCTAATCTGCTGAGCTCTGCTATGCTTTGATCTGTTGAGCTCTGTTCTACTGAGCTCTGCTCTGCTCTACTTTGCTTTGCTCTGCTAAACCATGAAGAAGAAGAATTGATTAAGAATGTCTCATACCATTATCTACTAACCTGAAGTCAGTTTCATCTGAAGAGAGTGAGCCACATCACTCTTACTGACCCAAAGTCAGTTTTATTGATCCCAAATCAATATCACAAGAGAGTGTCTCAAACCACTCATACTGATCCAAGATTAGTTTCATTGATCCTAGATCAATGTCACAAGAGAGTGTCTCAAACCACTCATACTAATCCCAGATCAGTTTCATTGATCCCAGATTAGTTTCATTGATCCCAAATCAATGTCACAAGAGAGTATCTCAAACCACTCATACTGATCCCAGATCAATGGAGGACATCCTAGCATAGGGAGTACGGTAGATACAACGATGCATCCATCGATAATACTGCTATGGTCCCTATCCTTATTTCCCTGCTCATTGATCAGATGAGAGGTACTTCCTATGCGTCCCAGATCGCATGGGTAGGATGCCTCGATAAGAGAACTAATCGTCACGTCCACAGGAGAATGAATCATTCTGTCAGTGGATGCCACGGAGAAATAATCATCCTGGCCCATAGGAGAACTAATCATCATGTTCCACAGTCGTCACAGAGAGCAAAACATCCTGGCCCACAGGAGAACTAATCATCCTGTTCCATAGTTGCCATGAGAACAAATCATCCTGGCCCACAGGAGAACTAATCATCCTATTCCACAGTTTCCATGGGAGAACTAATCATCCCAGGAGAACTAATAATCCTGTTCCATAGTTTCCACGGGAGAACTAATCATCCTGGCCCATAGAAGAACTAATCATCTTGTTCATAGCGCACCACCAGGGGGGGGTGAGTCACCCTGTGGCCGTATGTTGCCCCAGTAAGCACCCCAATCCCCCCCAAAGCTCCCAGAGCTCAATGCATGCAACATGTAGGACCCTTATAATAAGATCTCTCAACGACTCCAAGTCGTTCCGGAGAGTCACAGATTTGACCTTTCCCCAGGGATTTGACAAAACATCTGCGACCTGTACATCAGTCTCAATTTGATGGAGCCTCCTCACTCATCAAATTACCATATCGCAAATAAGGTAGTATCTGATGTCTATCTTCTGGAGAAATCATTGAATATGGGATTCCTCAATAATCGAAACCCCCCTATGGTTGTCATACAGAATCATAATGGTATTCATCATGCATACAAGCAGCTCACTTAAGAGCTTCTGCAACCATGCAGCTTCACACGAGATCATACTCGTAGCTATGTATTCTGTCTCGGTGGTGCTTATAGCAACCAACTTCTGCTTCCTACTCATCCATGATATCGAAGTAGAATCCAAAGAGAACCAACACTGAGAAGTGCTCTAATGATCCTCTACACTGCCTGCCCAATCAGCATTCAAATAATCATGCAGTTTCATATTTCTAACAGTGTATCTCAATCCATGAGAGATTGTGCCCTGAAGATATCTCAGAAGATTCTTGGCACCAATCCAGTGAGGCTCAACCAAATATGAGCTCACCAAGCTAATTGAAAAACATATGTCTAGATGGAAGTTCACCAAGAACATCAACGTGAATGAGTTTATGAGACTCAGAGGCATTTCCCAAATCTGGTCTGACATCACTACCATATAACTTCTGAAAGTTAAGATCCTCAAGGTAGTCACAAACTTGCAGTTTATCTTTCCACATCCAGAATCCAGCACCCTTACTTCTGCAAATGAGAGGGTCTGCACCTGTCAGAAATATGTCGTCCTCATAAGGTGCCAATATGAGAAGTCTATCATCCATAACCTTCGGGTAATGGTTTGGATTGGTTTCACTACTAGTGAATCTCAGCTTCATCAGACAGCTATCAATCCTCTCATACTATGCCCAAGGTGTTTTGCTTCAAGCCATAGAGGGCTTTCTTCCACCTATATACATGAGATTCCTGATCATGAATCTCAAACTCCTCTGGTTGTTCCAAACCTGTGGACATGCTGCATGAGGGGAATGGTCCCCCTATAAGATTTTCCTTTGGTACATCTTAGACATGTACCTTCATGCTCTACTTGAATTCAGACATCCCTATCACCATTTGACTCACATCAGGTAGTGCCCCATAGGTAGACCTCTGGTGTTATAGATGTGATATGTCAATTGACATGATCCCCAATGGACCATCCTGCTACTCGATACAAATTGCCAACCCTGAACCCATGAGAAAAAGCATCTTTGAAAATTATATTTTTTAACACGTACTTTTCCATCGATGAATGCCACCCTGAGACCTTTGACTTCCACTTCTGAGATGGACACCAGGTTCTTCTTGTAATCAGGTACATAAAAGAGATTCTATAAATGAATCGAGTTACCCTTATTCAATTGAGAGTTAGCATTCCCTACACCCTTTTTGGGATAAGTGGCATCAGCTCCAAGTATAATCCCATGATTGTTTCCATCTCTACCAAAGTAGAGAGTGCACCCATCTATCCAATGAAGTGCCTTGAAGCACTACAATCTATAAGCCATATTCCCAAAGAATCTGAAGGAGAGGGCCAATACAAGATAATGCTTCTTTATCTTATCAGAAACAACATTTGATTCTTCATAACAGGGGTTCCTTGCTTTATATGAAGAGTCAGCCATTTCCTTGATGACCTACATTACCTGTCATTCCTTTGATCATTGAAGATGTCCCTAGAATGATTGTTATCATCATCAACTAATGTGTCCCTGCCATTCGGACACTCCTTCACATAATGGCCGAACTAGTTATCTACCTTTCCTTCCACCCTAAGATCCAGTCTTCTAATGAAGTTAACTTTAGGTAGGCCATATTCCGATGTGCCATTCTGATAATATTCTTTGCTTTGACTTCACCCTCGGTGAATTTGAAGAGGGATGAGGAATCCATTGATCCTTTTGACCTTTCGCAAATGTCTTAAGTGATTTCTCTTTCACTCTTGCTTTGTCATTGTCTTCACCTCAGCTCTGATACCATGTTAATTTTAGGTATGTCCTATGCTTAGAGAAATTCATTTTAATTTTCACAGTTAGCTCCATATCTTTTCCAGATTAGCAATCACATCAACATTAAAGTAAACTGCAGATATAACATAAACATAAATCACAGAAGAGAAGCCAAGACAAGAGGACACAAGATGTGGTGCTAGTCAGGGACAAACCCCAATGTGGGGAAACCCTTGATCAATTCTTCTTATATGTTCTTCAATAGTTCAGCACAGAGAGAGAAAGAGAGATAATACGTTTACAATAGAAGTCAACACTTTAAATTATCTAGATAAGAGCATAGATCATCTCTAAGAAGATGATACATGAGATTAGTTGAAGACATGCTACTTTAACTAATTATCCAAGGTGACTCCTTCACATATCATTGTGCTGCATTTCGTCATCATGCTGCACTTCACCGCGCTGCACCATGCTGCACCCATCATCATTATACTGCATCTCATCACGCTTCATTAATCATGACTATACCCATCATTGTACTACATTATGTGCCATTGATGCACCATGTTGCCATCTTGACCTATGTGTTGGCTGCACCTTGCTTGCTTTTTGTCCCTTGCCTTCTTGTTGTCCCTCGCATGCTTGTTGTCCTTAGCATGCTTGTTGTTGCATGCTAGTTGTCCCTTGCATGCTAGCTATAACATTGCATGCTTGGTGTATTTGCTGCTAAGTACCATACAACTGTCCCAATGTTAGTTAGTTGACCCTTGCATGCTGTTCTCCTTCAAAGATAGATGCTCCAGCTATTTCGGCAGTTCCTAGCAGTTCTGGAAGTTCTGGCTGTTCCCAGTAGTTCCAGTTGTTCCTGGAAGTTCTAGCAGTCCCAACAGTTCCAACTTCTTCAGCAGTTCCAACTTTTCTGGCAGTTTTGACATTTCCAGTTTTTCCATCTTTTCTGGCAATTTTGGCTTTTCTGTCATTTCCGACATTTCCATCTTTTCTAGCTTTTCCAGCTTTTCCAGCAATTCCGGCTTTTCTTGCTTTTCCGGTAGTTCCATCGTTTTTGGTATTTCCAGATTTTTTGACAGTTCTAGCTTTTCCAACTTTTCTGGTAGTTTCAGATTTTTTGGCTTTTCCGGCTTTTCTGGCAGTTTTGGCTTTTCCGGCAGTTCTAGCTTTTCCAGCAGTTCCAACTTTTCCGGCTTTTCCGACAGTTTCGACTTTTCCGGCAATTCAGACTTTCTGCCCTCTGGATCAGGGCAATTTTGTTGTTCCTTAGGATCTCTCCTCCTACTAAAACCCAAAGACAAGTAGAGAGAGGAAGAGATCCCAAGTGTGTTGAAATGACTTGAAGGCCACCTCTATTTATACTAAAACGTTGAGCACATGTGGGGTTTATTTGGTTTCTGGCCGAACTTGAAGAATTGTCTTATAATGCAAATAAATTCATAACTCCATGAATACTTATCAGAATCAGATGATCTTTAGATCAGTTCTACACCTCTCGATGAGAGGGATCCAAGAAAATATCAGCTACCATAAATAAGATGACCCACATGGAGTTTGGCCCTAGTTGCCAATTTTAACAGATGCAAAGGACAAAGGAGGGGGTGTAGACCAGGAAGGATGAGCAGGGGGTCCCCAAGAAGGTATGGTTGTGGTTTGGTTGGGGTTGGAATATACATGGGATGACCCTTGCATGCCCTTCTAGTATGGTCTAGGCCCATGAGTACTCCTTGGTTTACGTAGCAGAGATTGTTGGGTCCCTATAATACTAGTGATTACCCCATTACTATTGTAGTTATACCCCTTATTAATATTGTTGTGCCCCTATTGCCCCCATATTGTTATTATTGTGCCCCATAGAATCCCTCTATTGTTATTTGTGTGGCTTTATATTATTATTGTTAGGTCGGCTAGATTATTTTGTGACTCCTTAGACTCCTATATACAGAAAGGAGGTTTTGTCATTTGAATCATCCAAGAATTGTTAATTTATGTAATGTAAAGGAGGTTGCCCCCTCGAAGAGACTGAATTTTAAGGCATTGATCTATCTTTTCTATCTTTTTCTTGAGCTGGTTTCATAACATTTGGTATCAGAGCTTTGGATTCTAGGGTTTCGCTACTCCAAACAAGTCATTGTGGCATTTTTTCTATAACATTTTTTCTGCGACATTTCAGAAGTTGCCAAAAAAACCCGTTTGAGAAGTAATTGAGCTGAACCTCGGGCCCAAATTTTAGAGATTTTTGCACTATAGTTGTGGAGATATGATCTGGGGAAGTTGGTCTTTTTGCAGACTCCTGAATTACATTCCAAACAGGGACCCGGGGAAATTTCTCTCTGGGGATCAGATTGAAATTTCATAAGAAGGTAAAAAAAAAGAGGATGGACTTTAGTTTCTTGTATGCATTTTTCAGATCCATAGGTCGAAATAGTGACTCATGGCACGTCGTACAAGTTCGCTCTACTAAACTAGTCTATAATCAAGTCATTGTGGGAGATTTCACATAATGCTTCCTTGGAGAATCCAATTTGGGTCAGAATTGTGGCATTGGAAAGAGGACGCAGAAGGCTACTACAGATCGCAATTTCAAAATTGGAGGATATGGAATTACAGAGATACATCAGATTCAATATCAGGCTTCTACAAAGTGAAAAAAGGTGTGTAGTTTTTTTTTTTAAATTTTTGCGTAAGCTAGGTGTGAAGGAATTCAAAAGGCATAGTAAAGAATTATTATCAGTAACTAATGCCCCGAGGAAAGAAAATGCAAACACCTAGTAAGGAACCTGAAATCTCTAGCATGACTCATGAAGAAGAGGAAGAAATGCTACATGATATATCAAAATTAAAAGAACAATTGCACCAAATTTCACGCTCACAAAAGCTAACAGAAGCTAAGATAAATGGCATGGAATCTAAGATAAAGTGCGTGGAAGCTAAGATGGATGATTGGAAGATAGATTTGAACACAGACATGGAAGAATTGAAGATAGATTTGAACACAAACTTGAAGACAGGCATGACAAATATGAAGACAGATTTGACAAATTTTCTACAAGAAATACTTACTAATGGTGAAAAGGTAGTAAAGGAAACTCATGATGAGAACAAAAGAAATGTTAATCATGATATCATAGACTCTAATGTTGTATCGAAGACCCATATTCCAAAAATCGATATGAGGAAGTTTGATGGCAAGGATCCCGCAACATGGATATTACAGATGGAGCAATTTTTCGATCTCAATAATGTGCAAAACACACAAAAGGTACGTATGGAAACTTTATATTTGGAACCAAATCAGTTTGTATGGTATCAATGGCTTTGCTCTCGTAAACAATTTATCACTTGGGAAATTTTTACGGAAGAATTGATAGCACATTATGAGGATACAAAAAGCAACACTTTTTTTAGCCAATTGATAAGTCTCAAACAAAAGGGTTCAATAATGGAGCACATTGAGGAGTTCCAAAAATTGAACATAAGGGTAAAAGATATTCCAGAGGAGCATAGGATTGATGTGTTCATAGGGTCTTTAAAGGATAATATCCAACATGATGTTCGCCTTTGGGAACCTGATTCATTAGAGAAGGCATTCAGGTTAGCAAGAAAAATGGAAAGCAAAATTATGGCAACCAGGAAGCATACCACTCACAACTATAAAGACGGAAGTGTTGTTGCCCTAGTCTTCCACAACCTATAAGGTTGACACCACAACAATTGGAAGAAAAAAGAGCAAAAGGGCTTTGTTACAGTTGTGATAGCAAATACACTAAAGGTCATAAGTGTGCTGAGAAGAAATTATTCTACATAGATTGTGAAGAGGAAGAAGAAAAGGAGCAAGAAAGGTCAAAAGAAGAGGATATACTCCAGGAACAAAGCCTAGATGAAGAACAAATAAATCCGACCATATCTTGTAATGCATTGGCGGGAATTACCACTCCTCAAACCATCAAGATAGAAGGACAAATCAAGAAGAAAAAGGTAATAGTGTTGATTGATTCAGGAAGCACCCACAATTTTATTCATTGTAGGTAGCAAAAGAATTGAATTGCTTCCTATATCCAGCACCAGAGTGTCAAGTGATGATTGCAAATGGAGGAACAATAAATTGCTCTGGAAAGTGCCATAATATCAAGCTATCCATGGGAGAATATGTATTGACTAGCCCAATGCTTTCCATTCCAATGGGAGGTGCTGATGTTGTACTAGGAGTCCAATGGCTACAATCCTTGGGTACAATAGCTTTTAATTTTCAAGAACTTTTCATCAAATTTTCTGCGGAAGGAAAGGAAGTTGAATTAAGGGGTATTGCAGGGAAACCAAGAAAGATAATCAGCTCTAATGGTATGACAAAGCTTCTAAAAAAGGAGCAAAGAGGTGTAATTGCACAATTATGTTCGCTAGATGTTTCCACATCAGAATCATCTATTTCTCCAGATCTCCAAAAAGTCATGGACAATCATTTCAAGGTATTTGAGACTCCCAAAGGTCTCCCACCTATGCGTGATCATGATCATGCTATTCATCTGATTCCAGGAAGTGTTCCTCCAAACATCAGGCCGTACAGATATCCCTATGTCCAAAAGAGTGAAATTGAACGTATGGTTGCAGAAATGCTAGAGGCTGGTATAATTCAACCGAGTCAAAGTTCTTTCTCTGCTCCAGTAGTATTGGTGCACAAGAAGGATGGATCATGGCGCATGTGTCTGAATTATAGGGAGCTCAACAAGCTCACTATTAAAGATAAGTTCCCCATTCCTGTCATTGATGAATTACTGGATGAATTGCATGGATCAATTTACTTCACCAAGTTGGATCTTCGTTCAGGATATCATCAAATCAGAATGAAGATTGAAGACATTTTGAAAACAACATTTAGAACTCATGAGGGTCATTATGAATTTTTGGTCATGCCTTTTGGCCTTACCAATGCACCTTCAACATTTCAAGGTTTGATGAATTCAATTTTCAAACCATTCCTTAGAAAATTTGTGTTAGTATTTTTTGATGATATACTAATCTACAACAAGTCTTGGAAGGATCATGTTGAACATGTTGACAGGGTGCTACAACTATTGGAGGAGAAACAATTATATGCAAAAAGATCCAAATGTTTCTTTGGAGTCCAGGAGGTGGAATATTTGGGTCATATTGTATCTCATGAAGGAGTTAAGGTAGACCCTAGCAAAATTAAAGCCATTAAGGAATGGAAAATCCCCACATCCATAAAGCATCTGCGAGGATTTCTTGGGTTGACAGGGTATTATCGCAAGTTTGTTAAGAATTATGGGAGAATAGCAGCACCTCTAACAACATTATTGAAGAAAGATGCATTTTCATGGACTCCGGAAGCAACAAAGGCCTTTGAACATCTTAAAGAGGCAATGTGCCAAGCACCGGTCTTAGCTACACCGGACTTCACAAAAACCTTTATTGTGGAATGTGATGCTTCAGGAAATGGAATTGGTGCTGTTCTAATGCAAGATGAAAGACCCATTGCTTTTGAAAGTCGTCCAATCAAGGGAAAGTTTTTAAGCAAAGCTATTTATGAGAAGGAAATGTTGGCAATACTCCATGCACTTAAGAAATGGCGACCCTACCTAATGGGAAGACACTTCAAGGTAAAAACGGATCATGATAGCCTTAAATACTTTTTAGAACAAAGATTATCCTCTGAAGAGCAACAAAAGTGGGTCACAAAGATGTTGGGTTATGACTTTGAAATCATCTACAAAAAAGGGAAGCAAAATGTGGTGGCAGATGCACTCTCAAGAAAGGATGAGGATGTGGAAGCATTGTTGTGCGCCATTTCTATTATCCAACCAGATTGGATAAACGAAGCAAGGGAGGAATGGAAGAATGATGAAGAAGTGTGGGCACTTATTCGAAAGCTACAACAAGATTCCAGTACGTCTGATACATTTAGCTGGCAAAATGATTCGTTATGGTACAAAGATCGCTTATACCTCTGTAAGAATTCCCAGCTAAAACAAAAGATTCTTATGGAATTGCACACTTCTCCCTTAGGAGGGCACTCAGGATTTCTAAAAACTTACCACAGGGTTAAGAAGGAATTTTTTTGGGATGGCCTTAAATCAGATATTCAAAATTTTGTGGCAGAATGTTTGGTTTTCCAACAAAATAAAGTTGAAACAATTAAGACACCAGGTCTATTACAACCTTTATCCATTCCAAGCCAACGTTGGGAGGAGGTTTCAATGGATTTTATCACAGGTTTACCCAAGTCTGAGGGAAAAAGTGTCATCATGGTGGTAGTTGACAGACTTACCAAGTATGCACACTTTTGTGCATTATCACATCCATTTAAAGCCAGTACAGTTTCTACTGCATTTATGGAAACAATTCAAAAGCTACATGGAAACCCAAAGATTATTGTAAGTGACAGAGATCCCTTTTTCACTGGAAATTTTTGGACAGAATTATTTTCTTGTCTTGGTACTCAGTTAGCTCATAGCTCATCTTATCATCCTCAATCTGATGGGCAAACTAAGATAGTAAACAAATGTTTGGAAGGATATCTTTGTTGCTTTGTATCTGATAAACAGACACAATGGGTCAAATGGTTGCCTCTGGCTGAATGGTGGTATAACACTTCCTTCCATACAGCAACAAAAATGACCCCATTTATGGCACTTTATGGGTATCAACCACCATCCATCACATCATATTTAAGAGAAAATTCTAAGGTTCAGGCAGTGGAACATCACATCGAACATCAACAACAAGTCCTCCAACTCTTAAAGGATAACCTCGTGTTGGCACAGAATAGAATGAAACAACAAGCAGATCAACATCGCAGTGAAAGAAGTTTTGATGTAGGTGATTGGGTATTCCTACGGCTACAACCATATAAGCAAATGTCCCTCAAGCAAGCTAAGAAGGATAATAAATTATCACCAAAGTATTATGGTCCGTACAAGGTGTTTCAAAAGATTGGTACTATGGCATACAAATTGGAGCTTCCTGCAGCTTCTCGATTGCACCCAGTTTTCCATGTTTCATGTTTAAAGAAGGTTATAGGCGACAAGCTCCCAGTTCAAACAATATTGCGAAAACTTGATGAGGAAGGAAAAATTATATTGGAACCGGAAGTAGTCATAGAAAAAAGAACTCGACAGCTACGAAATCGATCAATTTCAGAGTATCTTATCAAGTGGAAAAACTTATCTGCTGAAGATTCCACATGGGAGGATGAGAATTTTATGCAGAAGTATCCAGAACTACTCAAGCGTTGAGGACAACACTTTTTTGAAGGAGAGGGGCATGTTGGGTCCCTATAATACTAGTGATTACCCCATTACTATTGTAGTTATACCCCTTATTAATATTGTTGTGCCCCTATTGCCCCCATATTGTTATTACTGTGCCCCATAGAATCCATCTATTGTTATTTTTGTGGCTTTATATTATTATTGTTAGGTCGGCTAGATTATTTTGTGACTCCTTAGACTCCTATATATAGAAAGGAGGTTTTGTCATTTGAATCATCCAAGAATTGTTCATTTATGTAATGTAAAGGAGGTTGCCCCCTCGAAGAGGCTGAATTTTAAGGCGTTGATCTATCTTTTCTATCTTTTTCTTGAGCTGGTTTCATAACACAGATGCTCAGTGACGCATTTAGCTTGTTGATATATAGCTTTGAGTCCAGGAAAGGAAGGGCACTTGTCTGTGGAGTGGTTTTCTTCACATATTGAGAAAATTTCAATAGAATTCAATGGACATTCATTCCTAGGGTGCCTCCTTGTGCATCTAGAACAGGAAATGGTCAAGGCTCTCTTTCCTTCCTCCTGCTTTCTCTTAATGTACATAGTGTCCATTTGCAAGGTAAGGGTTTTCAACATCTCACTTTTGAAATCTTCCAGCATGTTTCCAATTTCACCCTTGATGGAGTTGGAATAGGATGTACTGACCATAGGTTGGTTACCCATACCCTTTTTCCTAACCACCCTAGAATGGTTTCTAAAGATAGTATTGATATCCTCATAGGGTGAGTGGTAGATATCTCCTCCTGCTAACAAGTGTAGGGTATATAGAAGATCTTCCTATACCCCACTAAGTAGGACTAGCTTTAGTGACTCAGGGTCAAGTGTGCACTTGGCCCTTTTGTAACTAAGCTAGAATATTTCTTTGTAATCCTCTAGGGATTCATCATTTCCTATGGTCATCCTAAAAATTTCCTCTTTAGTATCCTTTGATTGACAATAGTCTCGGTACTTGTGGTTAAAGGCTTTCTCCATCTGAGCCCAAGTTATGATGCTATCCCTAGGTAAACCCATGAACCAATGCAATGCTGCATCCTTGAGGGTAGATGGAAATAGTTTTAACTTCTGCTCATCATTTTTATAGTCATAGGTTTGGCATATAACAACAAACTCAAATTGGAAACTATTGGGGTATTCTGTGGTTAAGCCATGGAAATGAGGTAGGGCAGAGGGGCTTATATTTTTCATCTTAGTGTCCCCACTGGTTTCCCTAATGTAGAAGGCACCCTCAACTCTCTCTATATTCCCTCTGTCATTTCTATTTTCAGCCATTGGTTCAGTATGAATGGGTTCTTCTTCTTCTTCTTCCCCTGTAGGTTCTTTAAATATGTCAGGTTGCTCACCTAAGGGTTCCTCTAGTTCACAACCACCGAAGAAGAGGGAAGGTTGGTTGTTTGATGCAGTGGGGGTATTTGACAAAAATTTCCCTAAGTTATCCCTATTCCTACGAGGCATGAAAAGATTTTATTTTTTTGGGTTGGTTTTGTGTTTTTTTTTAACTTGGGAATAACTTTGCAGAATTGAAATTGCTAATTAAATGAAATCTAATAAGTTAATGTGTTAGCTGGATAAATCGATCTTGTGGACAAGGTCGATCTCCCTAGTATCAAAAGATATCTAACAACAAACAAGACAAACAAATATACCTTTCTCTAAACATATTGCGATTGATTAATAAAAACTATAGAGGTGTTTAGACCCTACCTTTAGTCCAACGCTAGTTTGTAGCAGCCATCCTTCAACCATCTGAAAGAGTTTCCTTTTGAGAACCTGCAATCACAAACAAGCACACATCAAATAACACCTGCATATCTAATATAGCAAATCATGTTCATCATGGTGATCAAGGAATCCATAAAATAAACCATAAAACACAACTTATTGAGAAAAATAAACTTGATTGTATTAACTTTGAAATAGAAGAACTTTACAACCTTTGGTGCCTTGATGTTGTACAAGTTCTTCCCAGGGTCTGAAAGAGGAATCTCCTCTACTTTGACAAGCCTCACACCCTTCCAAATGAGATCAAATAGGTATGTAATATTTCCTCAAAAAAGCTCAATTAGTAAGACTAAGTTCCAGCAGCGTTTCACCTCAAAAATATTCAGCTTTCAACCTCCCAAGTAACTAGCCCAATGCTTCATTTTATAGTGCAAAGGAAGGAGGTTACAGGTCCACCTATGAAGGGATAGAGTCCTCCTTCAAAGGGATAAGCTCCTCACATCAAGGGGTTAGCTCCTTAAGGTATGGGATGCATGAACCTTAAAGGAGCGAACTTGCCACCTCAAGATTCCTTCCAGAAGCTTCTAGGAGTGACTCAAAGTGAGTTTTTAAGAATATACTTGCACCTTTTTTACTTTTACAGGGGTCCGCACCCATAACATAGAGACAGAGCAGTCAGGTACGCAGGGGACATGACCATTAGGTGCAGGACCGCAGGTAATGCTAAGAGAAAATGTGGAACTAGAGTTTTAGAGTCTTTTGAAGACTTTCTCTTATTTTCAAGGCTTGATATGAAGAACTAAGGCTTAAGACTTGCAAAGGAGGAAAGTATGAGTGGTAATGGACTCACACAAATTGTAGAATGTCAAGGTGACAATTTTTAGTGCAACAGATTGCCCCCTAAAGTGCGAAGTCTGTAATAGATGAAAATGAAGTCTTTCATGTATGAAGAGTGAAGTAATTTATCATTTCAAGGATCATCCTGTGGACACCTGAGTCAGAACCTGAAAAAACATTCAATGAAATATATATATATATATATATATATATATATATATATATATATATATATATATATAGATGAACATATCATTGCTAAGGTAGGCATTCCCATGCTTAGATCAAAACTGACTAGAAAACTAACTAAATTGCTCTGATACAAGAATGATTTTGTAATACATCACGAGTATAGACATATGTAGACATAGTATGGACGCAACCATTTGTTTATGAATAGTCCACTGTATAATGAATAAAAAAATTCCTCACAGCCTGGATGGTGGAAACTAGATCTAGGGTCTTGATTTGTACTTCCCAAACTAGTACGATTCTATCCATGTGAATGAATGTGTTGAAGTCGAACATGGTAGAAACTAGTTGATTACTAGTAAATGATGTGAACTGTTAACAAGTGTGAGAGAAACCACCAGTAATGTCAATGGCTCTCAAAGTACTCAGTACAATCCGTGAAATGTGAATAAATGAGCTGATGTCGCACATGTCATAGAATCCTTTGATCTAAGGTCAATGATGCAACCTATCGTCGAAGGCGAGAAACGTGCCATTAGGGCATGCAGATTCCAAGGTACTGATGATTTCTAGATCATCTTTCTAGATAATGAGCTGAAGTCGATAGAAAGCGATTTGTCATAGGCAAGTCCACAACACGAAATCATAGATCAAGTTTTGAAGAAATGTATTTGGCAAGGACTAACTCAGGGATGGTCAAAATGGATGACAGATATTTTGCAGATGAATGGTTTATTTGAACTAACCTCTTGAACACATAACGACACTGCAGATGGTTTGGTGACAATTGACCCAAAGCTAATACCCAGAAACAGGCTGAAGACTTTCAATATGATTTGATTAACTCTTAGGCAAAAGATTTCCCAACCCAGGTGAATAAAAAGTGTCGTGTTCAAGAGTGGTTGACTGCTTTTCTAAAACACAAAGTATAACAAACAGGTTCATTTTTCTCTCTTTTCCCCCATGATTTATGGCAAGTACCTCTTTATTTTTGACAAGCTTGATGAGGATAACATTTGCTTGTTTATAAGCTCATCCTTCGGATGAGTCCAACTTAGTTTAAAATTCGAACCCTAAGAAGGAGTGGTTCGTTCTTGTTTAAAATTGAACAGGTCCTTTACTGTTAAATTTTAACGATTCCGGTATAGGAAAAACTCGGTGTTTTTCAATTTTAGGGAGTCAAAAGAAAAACTTCAGAAAACTCCATGGATGTCCTTTTTCGTAAATTTGTGTCTCCCAAGCCCGAAAAAGTATAAAATAATACTTGAGAGAACTGCTTGACCATTACGATCAAGGAGTACTTTTCATAATTAGTGGCTCTAATCTGAAAATGTAAAAAAGTGATTAAAGACACGTCGTTTTATAACCAATATTGAACTTGAAACAACAAAAGTCTGGTGATCTTTTCATGTTTATATGGTCAGAAAAGCGCTTTAAGCGGACCGTCCTTTTAATTTTTGTTTAACGAGTTAAAAAGGAAAAAACTCAGCAATCTTTTTATATTTTACGAGTTAGAAAAGAGCTTAAAGAGGACTCGTCCTAGAGGAACAAGTGGTATAAAGGGTAGCAACTGGTTCCGGAAATGGAGGAACTGCTCAAAACATGTAATGGTTAAGAAGCTGGCTAATAAAACCACTCATAGATGCGGTCCCTCAGGAAGGGTGAACAATCAAGTGAAAGCATATGATCAGCGAAAGTGCTGGTGGCGATGGAATGAAAACAACCAAGGCTCATCTAATAGAATTTAGTGGATAAAGATGGCAATCACGAGATGTAAAATGCGTATGGGTTCATTTTTACACAAGCTTGAACCATAGAGAACTCTACTTGGATTCGGTTTCATGTTTACGCAAGCTTGAAACGAAAAACTATGCTTGTTATAAGTTCGCATGCCCCCAGAATAATGACGCAAATCGAGGTACATGCCCCCCAACCTTCATTGCATTCAACTAGGTTGATGGAATGAAGGTTCACTTTCGAGGTCTTGGAAAGACTCGACTTGGAAAGGGAGTTGTTTCATTTTTTAATGAGCTTGAAACAGGAAAAGAACTATCCTCAAAACCCTTGTTTCATTTTTTAACGAGCTTGACATAAGACAAGGAACTATGCTCATGACATCCAGTTTCATTTTTTAATGAGGTTGAGACAGGAGCAAACTATCCTCGATGACTCCTTGTTTCATTTTTTAACGAGCTTGACATGAGACAAGGAACTATGCTTGAGACATCCGGTTTCATTTTTTAATGAGGTTGACATGGGAAAAAACTATCCTCGCAGACTCCTTGTTTCATTTTTTAATGAGCTTGACACAAGACAAGGAACTATGCTCGAGACATTCGGTTTCATTTTTTAACGAGGTTGACACGGGAACAAACTATCCTCATGGACTCCTTGTTTCATTTTTTAACGAGCTTGACACAAGACAAGGAACTATGCTCGAGACATTCGATTTCATTCTTTAACGAGGTTGACATGGGAACAAACTATCCTCGTGATAGGTCAAGAATCAGAAAATGACTGTACTTCCTGATATGCAATTTCAAAGGGATTCCTAGGCATTGTGCCATGAAATGAATCCACCTCAAAATCGGAAGGTACGATCCAAGGATCATAAAAAGTAATAGTATTCGATGAAATCATATGAATAGTTGCAATAGAAGGCGATACATTAGGAGGAGGGAAGGAAAAAGTTCCTAGTAAACCAGAATATTTAATCAATCCTACCCCAACATCCTTATAAGGGTTACTCATTTTACCGACGTGCTGAACACTATCAGTAGAGGCTGGGTCAGATGAGAAATAACTCAGCTGGTCTATCATAATGATCTTTCCATTATGAGGAAACTTAATAAGTGGATAGACCAATGAAACAATAGAAGTCATAGCATAAGACCAATTGCGACCAAAAAGAAGGTTGTAATCTAGAGGGGCATCAACCACTTCCACATCTAGCTTTACAGTTTTGCCTTCGACCCATATAGGTAAATCTTCCAAAATTCCAAAAGGATGGAACCCTTGGCCATCAAAAGCCTTTAGAATTGTCGGAGACTGATTGAGTGTATGAGAACCAAGAGATTTCCAACGCTGGATCAACATAATACACATAGAAGCTCCCTCATCAATCACAGCCCAAAAGCAATGTCTATTTTTGACTCACTGGAATCTGGAAAGCCATTTGATGAGGTAGGCGGGGTGTACTACTCTCTAAATTGAAGATTATTAGGTTTGAATTCTGAATATTGACAGCTCCTATAGTAGACAATAGTAATTTACGCTGTGTTGGGCATGATTGCGGCACTTCCAAAGCCGACATTGCTGAAGGGGCAACAGCTAAGTCTTCAACAATGTTATAATTTTGAGCAGCTTTTGCATATGGATTGAAAACTGATTTCTAAAATATACCTTTAGCAGGTGGTTTGGTTACTAAGTTTGGGTTGGGTTTCTTAATCTGTAGCGGAGAAGACCCATGAGGAGGTGTAGTTGATGGGTTTGAATTAGAAGATTCTGCTTCTTTACCATCAACAAGATTTTTACTACCATAATCTTGCAATCGCGTCACAATCCTGACATGAGACATCATCATAATGGACTCTTCCAAGGCATTCGAGGAAGGAGCAACCACTTTACTATCTTGAGTAGGAGAAGTATCCTTCAAGACAGCAGGCATTTGAGAACCTTTAACGAATTTTGAAAACTTTGCTCGATATGGGCATTCTTTAGTAAAATGATCCTCATCGCAGATGAAACAAGGATAGCGAGGTTTTCATTTTTCGTCAATAGATTCATTTTTATTATTTTATCTTTTGAATTTTGATTTTTTTTGTTCTTCCCCTTCTCTTTACTACCAGATTTGGTCATAGATGAATCTATGACATGGACGTCGGTAGAAACTTTAGCTGAAGAATATCCTTTTGGGGAATTAGGTAAAGTTATTTGTAGGAGAAGAATTCTTTGAATATTTCTTCTTGCTTTTAATACTAACTAAACCAATGATACCATCAGCGGCATGAGACCTTGAAGGAGCTATAGTTTTCAGAAGATTAGGGATTTTTTCGTGTAAAGTACCCGACTGTGTATAAACGAGGTCAAGGTACTGAGCCTGAGCAATGATTTACTCTTTAGTGACAACTCCTGCCTTAGCTACTCTAAAGTGATTTTAGGTAAGAATGATTTAACAAACCATTCTGCTAAAATTTGATCCGGAATAAAAAATTTCACTAAACGCCTTTTACGTCACCATTCATGAATATGATCAGAAATATATGTGGACGTGGATTGTTTTAGTGAAGTTAATAATTCCGTGCCATTGTCATATCTAACAGGAAACTGAAAATGAGTTAAGAAAGAAGTGGCTAATTGACTGAAATTATAAAAAGAGCCCCGTGGTAACTCAATGTACCATTTGGCAGCAAGACCAACCAGAGTTCGTTGAAAAAGACGTAAGCGAATTGAATCATCAATAATGGAATTAGATGCACACCAGAGGTGATAAGTCATCACATGATTTGACGGATCCTCACCTGACTTACCCTCGAATTTCGGGATATCACTGGGCAACTTATTAGGCATTGGTGGCTAGTACGGAAGATAGTAAATCGGATCATTCATAAGGCGCGACAAATCAAGTAAATCCAAAGTTGCAATAAATGGTAACTGACAGTTAGGTTTGGGAAAACCTTGTGTAATGAGACCAGCTCCAGGAGGAGGATATCCAGGATAACCTGGAATTAGATTTACAATAGGAATGTTATAACCTCCCAGGAAACCAGGATTAACCAGACCAAACTGGGGTTGTTGAGGCTGTTGATAAGTATAGCCAGGGTATGCTTGATACTGATAAACTAGATTTTGTACAGTAGGACCGGATTGATACTGTCCTTGGTACAGTTGACTCGTGACAATTGTACCTGGACTAGTTTGTCCTGCAGGCATCTGGACCGAAGTCTGAACTGTAGGTCCTCACTGGGGTACAGAGACTTGAGGAGTTTTCACTGATGCAGGGATAGTAGAAATCGGAGCTACAGATACTCCAGAAACAGGTGTGGTACATTGAACAGAAAATGCAGCAGTTGCAGCAGCAATTCAAGGCGGAGTATGAGGTGAGCTAGGCCCAGGCGACTGAACTAAACCAGGTGCAGAGGTTTGAATCATGGGTTGGAAAAGTTGTTGGGTTGGACTAGAAACCAAAGGTTGTCCAGCTTGATAAGGTAACTACACATTAGGTTGAAAAGTTTGTTGAGTTTGAGATGATCCCACACCATATTCATTCCAGGACCCATAAAAGGTTGTACATATGGGGGACCATAACCTAGTTGAACATAGGGTTGATAATTAGGAGGTACATTTCCAGCTCCTTATAAAAATGACTGACCAAAAGGCGGTTGGAAACTTTGAGTTGGGTACTGACCTTGAGGTTGATAACCCTGAGGCACGTACTGATTCTAGGGTTGATAAGCATCCTGAGGAATATGGGGTTGACCTTGGTGTATGTACTATCCTGAAGGTTGAAAACCTTGAGGTAGCCCTCCAAGCAGAAACTGACTACCTTGGGGTTGTCCCCCAGGCAATAACTGACTACCTTGAGGTTCCTCCCCAGGCGGTAACTGACTACCTTGCCCCCCAGGCGGTCACTGACTACCTTGCCCCCCAGGCGGTAATTGACTACCTTGCCCCCCATGCAATAACTGACTACCTTGAGGTTGAGGATTTGGAATACTACTAGACATCATAATGATCTATTCTGCATTCAACGTTTTAGTTCCATTATTACCAGGTGATAACTGATGTTTAGTCGGTCGAGGAGTTGCTCCTGAAAAAGTACCAGAAAGTGACTGGTACCCCAAAGGAATAGTAGGGCCACCATATAAAAATGTTTCCAGTGATTGGGAAAACATAGATGACTGTCTCGACATGATCGATCAAGAATAATAATCTTTGGGTGTAGGATGAGAATAATCACACGTAAATAAAGAAAATTTGAATAAAAGCACCTAAAGTCTCTAAAGAAACAAACAACTGAATCATACGCCTAAAAAATCTAAGAGTTAAAACCACACACAAACAGTAGCTTCTTGTACTAAAAACACTAGTTGGTGATGAAATCCAACATCGTAGAATTTTAATACAGAAAGGGCAGTTGGAACAGTTACCCTGACAACCTGCTTAATGAAACAGACTGGCACAAGTTTCTTCACATAACCATATCAAGTGAAGAGAACCCCCCAGAGAGTCCAAGTGAGTCTAGTCAACGTCTGCTCCAGATACAGTGACACCCATCCTTCACCGTCACCTTAGGAAATAATCTTAAGTATATGGACACTAAGGTTACCAATAGCAAAAAATACAACTGGGGGAACAATCTATGATCCGATCTATGCGCAAGGGCAGATTAACAAAGCTCAATCCCCTTGAAGGCTCCTCAACATGATCAATCCAAGGTTTACCAACAAGTGACCCCAGGCTCCTCGACCATGGTTAAACCGAGGTTTACCGTTTTTAATACGTGCAAATCTTCTATCTTTCCCAATTAGATAGACTTGATTGTCTCAAAGGTTCGGACATGATCTCGTGATTAACTCCTTTAAGAGGAGCTTCCCAAATTATATCAATTACAATTGGATTTATTTCCTACCACAAGATATATCTACTTGTTTATTTTAACTATCTTGGAGAGTTAATTACTCCCTACTCCAAGATACTAGCCTAAGCTATATTGGTGATAAGAGCCCTAGAAATAAAAAAGATTGCTGGATCAATTTTAATTAAGTCTTACTTTTATGGGTTGCTTATTAAGTCAATAGATATGGAAATGAAACTTTTATGGTGTGAAGACTCGACTCCAAAAACACTAAAAAATGCACCTAAAATGATAAGCAATTTGTTTTTCTTTCAATGAATTTCTAGCTAAAAGAAAGAGTTGGAAAGCAATTCTTCAAAAAACAAATCCTTCTTTCAACATGAAATGAAAAGAAAATCCTTTTGTCTTTTTCAATAAACTCAAAGCGATACTACTAATTAAATCTCACAAAAAATCCCTTTTCTTTTTCAAAACTCGAAACTACAAAAAACAATTTTCTTCAAAAAAGATTCTACAAGTTATAGAAAACACTCAAAAATACAAAAACTAATTTTGAGATCTAAAAACTTGAAAAGACCTAATGTATAAAAGCTTCAAATATTTTTGAGGATGTTTTACTTAGTTATTTAGTAAACTAAGGATTAATTCATTTAGAATAACAAATCAATCAAAAAACATCTAAATGTGTTTTCTTTTATAAAAATGAAATTCAAAACTTATAAGCAAGTTCGTTCAAAGCTTTGCAAAGAAAAAATATAATCTATTTCTAGGGAAAATTTTAAGAACCCCCCCTAAATTTATAAATATAATAAATGGGTGAATCTCCATGGTATATAGCAAAAATGGAAGGCGATTTTATCAATAATATAATATGTATATATAATTTTTTGGCGAATCTCTCACCAGGCATGGCGAATATTTTACTCAATTATAAAATCTTGTAAGGTCTTGGCGAGTCTTTCACTAAATAACAAAACTTTGTAAATTCCTAGTGAATCTTAGCATAGGCTACATGCTGGTTTAATTCCCCCATTTAAATAGGCTACATTCCAGGTGAATACCATGGGTCAATACCATGTGCCATTTTTGTTTTTATTAATTCTAATATTAGGGTTAATAATGGTTTTTTTCATGGTATTAATAACAATCTAGTCCATGGTATTTGTCCCATAGTATTTTGGCCATAGGTTTCACCTAAATATAACCCATTTTTTGAGTGTTCGTAAATATAAGGTGACTTATGGAGTAAATATAAAAAAATGTTTTATTTGTTTACCATACCTCTCGTTTATTTATATTTTTATTAATTTACCATACCTTTTTTACAAATATGGTATTTGGCCCATAGGATTCACTTAAATAAAACCTCTTTCTTGAGCCTTCATAAATAGAACGAGGGTTATGGACTAAATATAAAAAGAGGTTTTATTTATTTACGATACATCTAGTTTATTTATATTTATATTTATTTACCATACTTTTGAGTAAGTATAAAAAGACATTTTATTTATTTACCATACCTCCACTTTACTTATATTTTTATTTGTTTACACCCTTACATGTATATAAGGTGACTTATGGAGTAAATATAAAAAAAGTTTTATTTATTACTTATATTTTTATTTGTTTACACCCTTACATGTATATAAGGTGACTTATGGAGTAAATATAAAAAATGTTTTATTTATTTACCATACCTCTCATTTATTTATATTTTTATTAATTTACCATGCCTCTTTCATAAATATGGTATTTGGCCCATAGGATTCACTTAAATAAAACCTATTCTTGAAAATGGGCGAATGGATTTACTTAAATAAAACCTATTCTTGAAAATGGGCGAATGGAAGGTTGTAAGTCTTAATTTCAAGGGCTAAATTTACCTTTTTTACCCTCTCCCTTAAAATAAGGTGGGCTATTTGAGGTGATTTGTAAAAATGTACTATGATACAAAATATTCGCCCACTAAAAATTTAAAACCCCTTAATTTCGCCAAAGGGTGAACATTCGCCCCTAAAATTATCCTTGTCTATTTCTCACCAAGGGTAGATTTCAAAAACTAGTCAGTCTCATCAAGAAGACAAAAAAAAACCAGGGTAATCTAAGGTTTCTTAGGCTTCTAATCTCTAAGTCACTACAAAGACCAAGCGAAAACCAATCCAGGCATGCAAAACTTCTAGAAAATCATCTAAAACAAAAATACCGATGGAACTTACTTGCAAGAGATTTTTGACAGAACATATGCAGATCTGGGTAGACATTAAAAGCTGTAAATAAAAACCTAAACTTAACTAGAAGAAAACATTTTAGGTTTTTCAAAAATTTTAACAGGGTCCACAGGCTTCCAGTAGAACCAAATGCAGTACTACTCTGTGTACTAATGGAAAAGTGTGGAAAGGTCCGCACTGTCTGCAAAAATAAATTGCGGTTCCCTGTAAACTTCGGAAAAACAAAAAATAATCCAGATCCTAAAAACTACCCAATCCCACACACATCAAGAAAAAACCAGAAACAGGAACAAGTTCCTCAAGTCAAAGAAAAAGGAAAACCAAAAACCAAATTCAAGTCCCCAGCGGAGTCGCCAATTTGTTGGCCAGATAAATTGATCTTGCGGACAAGGCCGATCTCCCTAGTATCAAAAGATATCTAGCAACAAACAGGACAAGAAAATCTACCTTTCTCTAAACATATTGTGATTCATTAATAAAAACAATAGAGGTGTTTATACCCTATCTTTAGTCCAATGCTAGTTTGTAGTAGCCATCCTTCAACCGTCCGAAAGAGTTTCCTTTTGAGAACCTGCAATTAAAAACAAGCACACATCAAATAACACCTGCATAGCTAATATAACAAATCATGTTCATCATGGTGATCAAGGAATCCATAAAATAAACCATAAAACACAGCGTATTGAGAACAATAAACTTGATTGTATTAACTTTGAAATAGAAGAACTTTACAACCTTTGGTGTCTTGATGTTGTACAAGCTCTTCCTAGGGTCCAAAATAGGAATCTTCTCTACTTTGACAAGCCTCACACCCTTCCAAATGAGATCAAAGAGGTATCTAATATTTCCTCACAAAAGCTCAATTAGGAAGACTAAGTTCCAGTAGCATTTCACCTCAAAAATATTTAGCTTTCAACCTACCAAGTAACCAGCCCAATGCTTCATTTTATAGTGCAAACGAAGGAGGTTACAGGTCCACCTATGAAGGGATAGAGTCCTCCTTCAAAGGGATAAGCTCTTCACATCAAGGGGTTAGCTCCTTAAGGTATGGGATGCATGAACCTTAAAGGCGCGAACTTGCCACCTCAAGATTCCTTCCAGAAGCTTCTAGAAATGACTCAAAGTGAGTTTTTAAGAATATACTTGCGCCTTTTTTACTTTTACAGGGGTTCACACCCATAACACAGAGACACAGTGGTCAAGTACGTAGGGGACATGACCATTAGGTGTGGGACCGCAGGTAATGCTAAGAGAAAATGTGGAACCAAAGTTTTAGAGTCTCTTGAAGACTTTCTCTTATTTTCAAGGCTTGATATGAAGAAATGAGGCTTAAGACTTGCAGAGGAGGAAAATATGAGTGGTAATGGACTCACACATATTACAGAATGTCAAGGTGACAATTTTTAGTGCAACTGAATGAAAAACTACTTGCTGAATTAAAATATTGCTTGCAAAATGGAAAGGAAAGAAGAAAATGTAGAATGAAAAAGGAAGCAACTAAATTACTTTTGCAAAAATAAACTAATGGCAGAATATTAGAGACAAAAAATAGAAGAAAGAAGCAGTATTCACATATTACTCAGACACCTCTCCAGAAATCATGCCAAAAAGTGATGAGCACCAGTATTGCAGCAAGAATGCTGCAACTCCTAGGCTACCAAGTTTACTTTGTCAAACTAGGGTTCGTACAAACATGGAGGTGACAGTGTTGTATACACAAGTAAAAGTGATGGTTCTTCCTTTTATCATGATTCAACTGGCGATAGATCATTGGGGTTTTCAATCTAGACTTCTATGGAGTTAGAAGAAAATTGGTTTCTTGATGGAAGAAAGGGAAATCTTCTCTAAGGGAGAGCTACTCTACTGCAATAATGGAAAAGACCGAAATTCAATGTTAAATCACACCATTTCCTAATTAACTTCCAAGAAACTGTGCTTTTCAATAATGCTAGATTAACCTAAACCAAATGATACTATATAAGCATGGAAGTAAGAAGAATAAAACATCACTAGTGTGCAAGTAAAGGGACTGAAATAAATATGTTTTTGTCTTTTTTTCTTTTCATGCAAAACCAAGTATGCAAACTAATTTCTTCTGGTGATGTGGCAAGTGAATTAAGGATGTTGGAGGATCTCTAGAAGGGTTAGGTGATGGTTGGATGGTGTGGGATACCCTTGGGAGGCTTTTGGTGACTTCCTAGAGGTTTTCCCTCAATTCGGCCTCAAAATAGGCCATTTCAGGAAAACCTACAGGATTCCCTATAAAACTACATGATATAGCTAAGAGAAAAATGGAAGGTGTTGGAGGTGATGGAAGGCTTAGGGAAGGTGGTAGATGGGTGGAATGAAGTGAGGAAGGTTCTAGGATCACTTAGAAGTCAACAACAAAGATAGAGGATGGTTGGATTCACTCAATGTGCTTGGAAGAATTTCTATGAAAAATGATGAAAACTAGTGAAGGCAATGGTGAAAACAAGGAATGACTATGGTGGATGGAGTGGAAGGTGGTTGTTGGCTATGGAGTCTTTGTATCCTCCTGAAGCACCTTCTCTGTAGAAAACATGTATAATTCCCAAAAATCTATGTAAACAAGAAGCATTCTCATAAGCTAAAAAAGCAGCATTAATGAACTAATTGCCTACATGATGGATGAGGAAAGTTGCTGAAGGGAATGAAAGCATGGAGGATATCTATTGTAAGAGTGAAGATAGAAGAGATGGAAATAAAATCCTACTTTTCAAAATTGATCAAATGCTAACTTAAATACAATAAACTCTAAAGCTTATGCACGAAATAAAAAATTGTGTGCTTGGGGCTACAGAAGGGTCCCTTCCTCAAATCGTCATCCCAAAGTGAGGAAATGATGCTAAGACACCCACTGACAACCTTGTGGTACTCCTTTTATCCCTGTTAGTCTGCTACTAAAGTAAGGCACAAATGGAAGCAAACTAATGAACAACTAATCCAATCTACACTACTTTCAATGAAAACACATCTAAAAGAAAATTAACAATGAAGCTATGAGACTAATATAAACATACAGATACAAGAAAGAGGAGCCTTGGCTACTAGGGTTGGGCCCTAACCCAAGAGCTTCAGCCCTCTAAGTTAACTTAGTGCTGTCTCAAAACAAAACTCATTCTTATTACCAAAACAAAAAATTACATCAATAAAACATTCACAAGCCTGGAGCTCGAAAATATCTTAGAGTTTTACAAAAAAAATTCAAATCCTAATGAGGCTCTAGACCTCTCTACTTATACAACTGAATTCCCCAACGACTTCCTTAAAATTAGGGAGTCTCGGTTCCCAAACTCGAGATAAACTAGCTCTTTTTCTCTCACTTGCTCGGCTGCCTTCAAATCCACATGGCTTGATTGCTTGCACTCCGAGCTAGTGTGATGGATGGAGGAATATTCGAATGGGGGAGAATTAAATGAGGAGGATTTACCTCCTACAATCCCTCTCCCTTGTCTCATTCTAGTTTTAACCTTAGTATTTTCCAAAATTCCTTGAGTTTCTCCTTCAATCCGGCGTTCAGTGCATATTAGTCCACTAGGCATAATATTCAACTCTAACTCATCTCATAAAAAAATATAATAAAAAACATGTAATAAGTTGTGAGAAAAGTTGGTTTGAATAACCTAGGAGGTAAATTAAGGCCCATATAATTACCCAATGATGAAGCTCATCACAGGGCATTCAATGAACTTCGCCAGAAAGTAGAACAACCAGCTGAGTGACTCAAGGGAAACTCACGATCTTTATGTTGGGGGCCTATTGGGATGGAGTCCCCTAGGGAAAAATGATATTAATTAGTCATTTTTTATATACAATTTTGTAGAAGATGTAAAGTCTCCACGATTTGTGGAAGCAGAGCGCGTAGCTGAATAAGAGTCAAAGGGGCTTAGCCCCTTGTTTTAAGTAAAGTTTTGAGTCAGTTTTGAGATTCACCCATGGTCGTTGGACCATGGAATTGTATGGAAAAGTCTATAAATTGTTAGTCTTAGAGAGAGAAAGAAGTAACTTAGATAGAGAATTGGGTTCATTGAAGAGTCTTGGGTAGGAGCTAAGGCATGAAGGCTCTACTTCCTATGCTTAGGTAGAGAAGGAAAGGCTCTACAACTGAGTGTGTGAAGGCTTAAGTAAAGTCCATAGCTAAGTGCATGGATCCCTACAGCTATGTGCATAGGGAAGTTTGAGTTTGTAATCAATGAATTGAATATCAATAAAGACATTTTTCAGAGAATTACTGAGTATTTATGTTATGTATGTTATTGTTATGTGTTGCAGATAAATGACATGTTTTTTGAATTACTGATAAACCGCTATGCGACTGTATTGAATTTATCCTAATAATATATGAAATGAATGCTTAGCCACTTCCACAAATATTCTTGTGATTTATCTTATGTTTTCTGACAAATTAAGTAGATCTGCACGAACTCTAATTTTGGACTGCTTTCTGAAGTGCGTAAGTAGGAGAATCGACAGTTAAAGGTTTGTAAGGATTGACCATGGGCCTTCATGAAGGTCTAAAGGCCACCTTAACTGAGTTACGGTAACATACCCTAGGATTTTATCAATCTACGCGAGGGAAGATTTGAGGTGTTGAAAGACATCACACTAGCCTCTAGATGCAAAAAATTGGTTCTTGGCATCCCCCAATACTACTTCAAGTGAGACTACAGCTTATGCTATGCGGGTTGTATCCAAAAGGGCTAGTAGTGTAGTGTTTTGTTGGTTGGCACAACTAACTCTCAACCTGGGTTAGGACCCCCTAAGCCAAAAATAAGTCTCTCCATGGAGGCACTTCAAAGCAAGCTTTCATCCAAATCGTATGGATTATACCTCAAAGATCAATCAATGGAGTTTGAAATCAAGACATTGGCACAATGAGGGACTGTGCCATTCCAATATTATAGGAAATTCATAGAGGTATGTGACAAGAGTACCCTTGATGATAAGGCCAAATTATCTGAATTCTACCTGCACAACCTTGCATTGAAAGACTTGAATGTAT
Organism: Pinus tabuliformis; assembly: GCA_031772625.1. Lineage (NCBI taxonomy): Eukaryota > Viridiplantae > Streptophyta > Pinopsida > Pinales > Pinaceae > Pinus > Pinus tabuliformis. The sequence continues at coordinate 312,956,480 of CM062805.1, read as the reverse complement.
GGGACCCTAATGCAAAGTTGAGGGACATGCAGCTGATGGCCCTTACATCATGGATGAGTCATGAGAAGGCCACGACTGAGGAAGTGAAAAGAATAGTAGAAAAGATATGAAAGAGAACCGCTCTACATTAGAGAAGAATAAATAATTTCCATGGTTGTTATTAGTAACCATAGCATCATTTCCAATGATGCTCAACTTGCACCAAGATACCTGTCTACCCAAGAATAGGCCATATCCCATTTTGAGAACACTTTAAGATTATTTGACACTGAGAGCCAAAAAGCATGCTAAAGGAGATAGAATAACCTTCCACACAGGGAGTACCACTCTCCTGAGATATTGAGAAATGCATTGGAAAGGAAAACCATGTATAATAAGGCCATGCAAAGACTGAAGATCAATTGGATTAGACTAAAGGTCAGTCCACCTTTGTTGTTGGGTTTACTGGAAGGTAGGAAGGAAGAAGAGGAAAATATGTAGTGGGAAGAGATAGAGAAAAATGTAGGGTTATATCCTTAAGAAGGGACACCATCCATAGAAGCCAGGGATGTCAGAGAGGCCACCAGGACTATGAAAGATATGGATATAGATGACTAGGATTTTTAGAGGATGAGAAAAAAATTCAGTACGGGGGTGCTGATGAGGCTCATCAACAGGTAAACTATATGGGTCACAATTCCACTCTCTAGCTTATTAAATTGACTTTTCTCGCATTATTTACATATTTTGTCATATTTTGCTTAGTGAGAAGAGTAAAGGTGAGTTATTATGTCATGTGTCCTAATGTGTGTTAAATGCGAGAATTGGAGCAGTTTTGGGTTGACTTAAGTGTAGGAATTCAGAGTAAGCCAAAAAGAGATATTTTTGGAGTCGGTCTCCCTCCTTAACTCCTCAAATCGTTTGATGATTTCTCCACCGTATCTCATTAGCTTGGTGTCACTAGCAGCTAAGCAAACCAAGTTCATTGGCAACCAAGCCAGTGACAGTCAAGGAAAATTTATTCTTGAGTAAAGGAGACAAGTATCCCTATTTTCTAGGGAGCTATTGGTAGCTCAAGTTTGGTATAAATAAGAGAGCCAAGGGACTCATTAGGATTCAAATTTTTGTTGTAGCCAAGAGGCCATTTGAGTTAAAACATTGTGACTATTATTGTTATGTTGTAATTGACATTTTGACGATAATGAGAAATTCTAACTTCATCCAGCACTGAGCTGACTCAGAGGGATGAAGCTCTTGGGTTAGGGCCCAACCCTAGAAGCAGAGGTTCCTCTTTTGTATATGTATTCTTAACTTAGAATGATAGTTAGTTGCTGAAGTTTATTTATGTTTTTTTTTCCTTAAGCTTAACAAGTATTTGAATTGTTACTTAACCTTGTTTCCATTTGGTTGTAGAGGTATATTAGTGGTGGAGTTTAGTGAAGGAAATTACTTCAAAAAATCTTGTGACAATGGCCTCTATCTCATCTCCCTCATGGGATCATGATTAGAGGACCCCACTCTCACAACGTCAAAAATAGATATTGTCTTTTGATCATTGCACGGATTAGGTTTCATTCTTAGAGAGATCATTTTTTATGATTTCTTGGAAGCACCTGTAGTTGTGATCTTGTTTCCTTAAGTTTTCTATAGATTAAAAATAATTCCATTTCATAGATCTACTCCTTAATAGTAGATAGATTAGCTTCCTCAAATTCAATTCATATTTTCCATGTAGACATGTAGTGATGCATAAGTGAAAATAAAAATAGGTTTTGTTGTAGTTATTGTTGATCTGAAGGAAGGGACTCATCCAACCAGCTTCATCGAAGTCCTCTCCACCTTCTACTGAGGCATACCATCCCATAGTCTAAACCTTTGATTTACAACCACTGTGAGAAGCCACCTGAAGTAAATCCAACCTCCCTAGAGTGTTGAGCTTAGCCTTGGGAAGTGTGTACCTTCCATACACCTTCTACCACTGTCATACACCTCTCCAGCACCTCATCGCACTATTCTTTCCCTCCAAAACCATTCATCTAACTTCTTGCAATATTTCAAGACATCCTGTAGCAGATTAGGACATCCTGTAGTAGCATGTTTTGACCCCGTTTTGACCGGAAATGATAGGATATAATAGTCCAGGAGTAGGTTAACCCCTCATCCTATATTCCATGCCCATGAGTTCCACCTAGACCAACCGTCCCATTACTTTCCCTCCTACAAGAACAAATAACAATTGCATTTATATTTTTGAAGTTAGCACTTTAAGACTCGTTTTATGCAAATGTGAAATGATATAGTTAGTGCATGTATGTATGAATCCTAAAATGATAGAAAAACTTTCCATTTTCAAACAGTTTTATTATCTAGATGATAAATTGAAAGGTTAGCATAGTTCTTTTCTACAAGTGATTTGTCTTATTTCATAGCTAGATGATTCATGGAATTTCATATCATTTCCCATTTAGTGATTTCATTTCCTGGATAGGGAAGCATTTACTTTCCTACATTAGAACTAGCTTTGCATTCATTATCAGTAGCCAGACTCCTTCTAGTCAATAGAGGACTAGTCTAGTACCCTAATGGTATAGCACCCCAATTGAGAAGCAACATGAGTAGAATTATGCATTTGTTGTGTATATAGCACTGTCACCTCCAAGTTTGTATGAAACCCCAAGTTGATAAAATAAATTTGGTAGCCCTAGGAATTGCATCATCCTTGCTGCAATATTGAGGCTCATCACACATGATCAAGAATCATACACTTGATGGTCCCGTGATTCAGTAGATTGTACCAGCATTTCCTAGGTATGTGTGAGATGTTTCAGACCTCATGAGGGGTGGCCCTTCAGGTAGCCTCCCACATGCCCAAATGGTAATACATTATGATCCAGCCTCATATGAAGTTACATAGATTTCACTAGCTCGGTTTCAGCCACTTGTAGCACCCACAACATGCATGTCTCCTTCAAATGATCCATTCAGATATTCAAAGCCCTTTCCTATTCAATAGGTCTTCTTTGGTTGTTATCTCCCCTCACCATGTTAGCTTTAGGGTTATTATGTCTCATGTACTCAGATTAGCAGATGTTATCATACTCACTCTTGGCCTCTACTTTTATAGGAACATTATGTATATGTGACTCACTGTATCATTGTATCACTCTAGCCCATTTATTCCAGCATACCATGTATCATGTACTTTGTTTCTCATACCCACATTATTGGGCACATTATTATTATTTGTACTCAATTTTCTCGACAGGTATGGGTATGCCTCACCCAGCTCATTTAAGATGATGTACTTACCAAGAAAATTAGACTTCTATCAGCTAAGTAGGTCTCGTCCCCTCCATTCCCAATCCTTCATTTCCTTGATTCATCATTCTCTCTCTCTCTCCCTATTTCTCTCTCTCTATGACTCCCCTTTTATGTCTCATGAAAGTGCAACCTACAACGTATTTTTGTCATATGATTTTCTCCCGACACTTTTACATTGGGGGGAAATCTGTTATCACCCAAAAAACGATCGCCTAGCAATTTTTTACTAGGTGGATCGAAATACACCATGTAGGATTAATTTTACCATGGTAAACTCACTTTCACCATAGGAAATAATTTAGTAAACCATTTTTCCTAAATTATCTGTCCTTAAAATTCAAAAACCCCGTGAGAATAATGAAATAAATCGTTATTTATTTAATATCCTCTAGAAATAACTATTAAAACATTATTTGATAATTATTTCTTATAATTGTTTACTTAATCACCTTGGAATAATTAAATAAATCACTATTTATTTATTATTCCTTATTTATTCCATATTTTCCTTATGAGATCATTATTAAACCACTATTTGATAATTATTTCTTTCTTAATTCTCACAAAGTGATTAATAAACCATTTTTATTTGTTAATTAGTTCAACCAATTTATAAATAAAGATATTTTACCATTTTGAATATATTTTCCCTAAGAAAATTATAATAAAGTATTCACAACGACTACATTTTGATTTAGTCAATAATATTTTATTATTGTCTAATTCCTATTTTGGCTCAATACTTTATTATAAATAGGAGGTTTTCTATTCATTCTTCACCTTGACAATTCTCATCGTCACCACTATTGTCTCATCACTTTTGATCTCCCACATGAGCTCAAGATATTTGTTTTATATAATAGATTGTTGAAGCATGAGCACAAAAGGACCCATCCCATGGAGGGGGATCTATAGACCTAATTTTATAAGTTTTCCTTACTATGTGTATCATTCCTATTAATAAAGGTATTCTTATTCATATGATCCAATAGGTTGCTACACTTTCATCTTTGTTGTTATATGTTTCTAGTTGCATATGATCTTTTGTTGCATAATTTTTCTTCCTTTTTAATTGTAGATCTGAAGCATAGACATTCATACCTTTTGTTAGGGTTACTAGTCACTAGTGACTTAAGTGAAACATTTTTGGTATGCATACTAATAATTTTCACTCTAACACTAGGATTAAAAAAAACATTCTTGACTAAATGACAGGGAATACCCCCTAAGGCTATTGGAAGCCATCAAAACAATTTGAAGCAGGAGGGTTTTAAACCCTCAATGAAATATTTTTTTATTTTTCTATAATCATCAGGGCAATTAGAGAATCGACATTCTTCAGGTATCATTACTAGGAAATCGAATTTCTTTCTGTTTGTTGATGACTTATGGTAACCATGTTCAACCCTACATTTTTTTTTGTTTACATGATCAACACGGTAGTATTCTTTATAGCTTATATCTTTTCACTTTGGAGGTTTATGCAACTGAAGAAGAGCTAGAAAGAAACTGGAAAGTGTTATCCCAAGAATACAAGCGAGCACAACCTAACTCAAATCTTCTCCAATGACAAAAAAAGACTAAGATGGGGATTTTGTTAGCAAATACGAATATTTGCAACTGAATGCCCCACTCTAAATAGGTACATCCTTCTGCATATCAATAGATTACATTTAAATCATAGTTTTTAGTGACTCCAAAACTAGATATTCCCAAGAGAATTACAAGATCTACATATGACTTAACTTATTCAACCTTAGAGGATCCTAAAATCCTAGTGACCATTGCCAATAGATGAAGAAGAGTAGAGGAATTTTGATAGACCCATCCTCAATCACCCAACCCTATAAAAAGAGAGAAAATTTGCAATCTTCTACCCCTCTTCATGAGTTTTATATTCTTGGCTTAGAGAGTCCTGACCCAGGTTCAGAGGTAGATGCACCAAACAAATCCCTACAATACTGGCCCTTTTGACATCAATCTACGGTGCATGGACTGAAGTCTCACCTGAAGCAGTATGGGGGGATGCTGGAACCAAGTTTCTGCACCCATAGATCAGTGTGATGTCCTTTTGGTGACCTACAGCTACCTTCGTGCAGACCTCTATGCTTTTGCGGCCTAGTATTGTAACTTCCCTTAATCAGCCTCTAGACCTCTACGAAGGTTTATGGTTGACTTTTGCGGACCTTAACAAGCCAATTAACTACTTAAGCACATATTAGATTACCCTTAGATTAGTAATTACTTGGAATTACATAAGTGTCAGACAAATTCAACAGAAAGTGTTATGATCTTCATGTAATCACTTAACGTTAATTCCATTTAGATAACAATACAGATCAAGTAAAGTCACGCATCAATACATCATTATTTTATAAAACCATCATTCATCACAACATATAGTGCATTCATACATAAAAGAAGTAAAGGGACTAAACACAGGAATTTATGTAACAATATTCTTTATTGATATTCAACAAAGGTTTACAGACTCAAAACTTCCCTATGCACTCAGCTGCAGGGGTCTGCGCACTCAACTGCAGACACTACTCTAGGCCTCTACACACTCAGTTGCAGAGCCATTTCCTCCTCTAAGACTTCTATCTCGATCTTCCTTCTATTGATCCATTAGATTCATCATATCATATCGTGCCTTAGAATTTCGAAGAAACACCTATTTATACAATCCCATGGTCCATAGACCATGGGTATATCTTCATAAATGACTCAAGTTACATAAAAGAAGGGTAAAACCCTTTTTGACTCTTAACTAGCTACGCACTTTGCAACCACAATTTGCAGAGACCTTACATCTTTTTACATAAAAAATTGGGCTTTTGCCCCAAAACTGACCCAGGGGACCCCATCCCAATAGATATATCTTATGGTTCATCAGAGCTTGAGATCAGACCTAACTCAACTTCAAGCCCTTCTTCTCCTCCTTGGGTTAGTCCAATGACTTCCCCTTATCAATATTTACTAGCTTCACCTCCTTCCCCTCCCAATATGAATGTCTGAGTTAACGTTGTTGGAAATAATACTGAGAGGGGGGTGAATCAGTCTTATCAAATCAAATATTCCTTTTTCAAAATCAAATGATATATGCTACTTCAGTTAATTAAACCCACGTATATACGCAACTATGCAGAAGGAAACCCGCGTATACAATGCAAACTTTTAATTTACTTTATCTTTCTGATGTTGATTGTTAATCTATGTTTGAGAATCGAATAACCAGTAACCAGAAATAGTAAAGCAGAGCAGAAAGAAAATTGCACTCAAGAACAAGATATAAGGTGGAAACCCAATGTGGGTGAAAACCACCTGCTGCAATTCGTCTCTATCTTCTCTTTAATTAGAAACTTCTTTTTACAATTGTACTGGTGTAGTCCTTTACGCAGACTGCAACCTGCAGAGAGCTACAACCCTCTCTCATTTTCCAGCTTCTCCTGGAAGGGAGCTACAACCCCCTTAGCTCTTGTACTAGCCAAGCTACTAGTACGTAGGTGTTGGCCTATAGAAGGCTAGAACCTTCTCTTTCTTTTTGGGACCACGTTTCATATATTTTCAGACTGGATCCACAAATAACATCAATCAAACATCAATAATTTCTGCATCAACCAATCACCTTTTCACCAATCAAAACTGAATCAAAATAAACACTTCTCTGACAACTGTACCCAGATCATAGTAACAGTAACCACACACCAAATCTGAACCCAAAACACTGTAGTAATAAACAGAAGCAGCTAGATCACAACTCAAAAGATATACGTTGCTTTAATAATGTGAAACATGCGTACATACACTTCTGTTGTTAGAACAACCTACGTATACGCCCCTTCGCTTCACTGAACCAGCGTGTATATGCGCCTTCTCTTCACTGAAACTGCGTACAGATCTATAAAGGATAATTAGCTCTTTCAAATATTCAAACACTAATTAACCTAGATTATCAGACTTATAGATCAAGCAAGTGCCACGTATAGCAGATCAAAATCATACAAGGATACTATCATTCAAGCTTAAAGATTATGACCCATCAATAGAACTTATCCTTCTCTTTGCGCTAAGGTTCCTCCTTCATTCAGATCTAGATCTGCACCATAACCCAAATACCAGTATTCCAGATCTAGCACTTTATCAGATATTCAATAATAATTCAGATGATCTTTTGCCACATGATCTCCTTCCTCCTTTATAGTTTTAGGCCTTCCACTATACCACGGTCCAAAACCATAATAAACCAATACCACGGACCCAATACTTGGGATCAACACTTCTAATGAGGTACCATGAACAAAACCATAGGTTCAAATACCAAGGACTAACTACCACGGACCAAAGGTAAGTTCTCCAACATATACGTGCTTTTCGGTGCATGAAAGTGCGTGTATACGCATACGCGCCTTTGAAACGTCTAACCCACGTGTATGCGCGTCTTCATCTAGATGAACTTGCGTATATGTCTTTTCCTTCATTCTGAAAGCCTGAACTGAGATCTGTTACCAAAGAGAGTTGCCATCAAGGACAACACCTGTGCCATAGCTCCAAACTTGTGCCATAATGCCAACAATCTCCCCCTTTGGACTTGATGGCAACCCAAAATCCTCAAAGTCATTCTCCCCCTTTCTCATCAAGGGCACAGGGTTGTGCTCCCCTTGAGTACATGCTGAAATTTCTGCTCTGCTGTGTTGACCATGCTCCCCCTGACTGTAGGCAAGATCTGCAAAAGATGTTCTTCAAGAAGAACCATGACTTATACATCATAAAAGACCTTCCTATCACCAAAAGACTCAATACATACATCCATCACCCAACCAAGTGGGGATCATCCAACCAAGTGGGGATACATCAAAAATTTACATATGACAACCAAATTCATTACATGTTCATCCCAGGCATAGTGGGGAAACCGAAATAGGCCGTTACATGACCTTGACACCATAAAAGAGATACCACAGAAGAGATACATGACATAGAGACGAAATATCTAGAACAAGACTTATGAAAGTCACCAATAACTAATAGCAGCATCTGTCAATCACCACCAAGATGTCCTTCTGTTCTCCCTCTGCCTCTGTTCCAGCTGAAACCAACAACAACTGTGAACTAGAACCAAAAGCTTCTAGGATAATGCCAACAATGCATTATTAGAAGATTATCTGCTCCCCCTGAACCTGTGTCGGATGGTCTCTGATAGACCCATATCAGAATATCTTCAACCAGAGCCTGTCCCTACTGATATCCATCAAACCTCCATATACGCGACTGTCTCTACACAAACTGGCGTATGTACGTGGATCCTCCTCAGGCAACTCGCATACACCCATTCTTCTCTGAAACAGACAAGCTTTAACAGCAAGATGATGCATAAACTACTCCCAGCTTCTGTTTGAGGTATTCAAATGTCTCCCTGGGTAGTGGTTTGGTGAGAATGTTAGCAACTTGTTCCTTAGAAGGAACATACTCCAATTTGACCTTTTGTTCCAACACTTGTTCCCGGAGAAAGTGATACTTGATCGGTATGTGCTTGATCTTTGAATGCATGACTGGGTTCTTTGAAATGCTGATTGCACTTGTATTATTAGATAAGATGGAGATAGGTGGTGTACAAGTGATTTGAAAGTCCTGCAAGGTTTGCATCATCCAAAGAAGTTTAGTGCAACAAGATGCAGCAGCCACATATTCCGCTTCAGCTATAGATAAAGCAATCGAACTCTGTTTCTTGTTGAACCAAGATACTAATCTGGAACCCATAAAGAATGCACCACCACTTGTGCTCTTCCTGTCATCCATGCTTCCGGCCAAATCTGCATCTGTATAAGCATGAAGTGTGAGATCTGTTTCTCTAGGATACCATAAGCCATAGTTTTGAGTTCCTTGAAGGTACTTGAAGATTCTCTTAACTGCTTGAAGATGAGTTTCCTTAGGATTTGCTTGAAATCTTCCAACTATTCCCACTGCATGCATGATGTCTGGTTGTGTACCTGTCAAATAAAGTAGACTTCCAATCATAGATCTATAGGTTGGTTGATGCACTGCTGCTGATTCATCATTTGCACTGAGGCTGCATCCTGTAACCATGGGGGTACATACTGGTTTTGCATCTTCCATGCCATATTTCTTCAAGATCTGCTTGAGATATTTGGTTTGAGACAAAAAGATACCACCTTCATTTTGTTGGATTTGCAATCCAAGAAAATATGTCAGTTCTCCAAGCAAGGACATTTCGAATTCTTTCTGCATCACCAAGGCAAAGCTTTGACTCATAGCTTCTTCATTGCTGCCAAAGATAATATCATCTACATACACAACAAGTATTAACAATTTGTCATTTTCAATTTTTATATAGAGATTTCTATCTGCTGATCCTTTTGAAAAACCTTTTTGATGAAGAGTCCAAACGGTAGTACCAAGCCCTTGGAGCCTGTTTAAGACCATAGAGAGCCTTTTTTAGTCTGCATACAAGATTTGGATCATTCCCAAGAATGAAACCATCTGGTTGCTCAATGTACACTTCTTCTTCTAAGTCTCCATTCAGAAAGGCTGATTTCACGTCCATTTGAAATACTTTGAACTTCTGAAAGCTTGAGAGAGCAAGGAACATTCAGATGGCCTCAAATCTAGCAACGGGAACAAAAGTTTCTTCAAAGTCTATTCCTTCTTGTTGAGCATACCCTTTACACACAAGTCTGGCCTTGTTTCTGATTACTTCTCCATTTTCATTCAACTTATTTTTAAAGATCCATTTTGTCCCTATGACATTCTTATCTTTTGGTCTAGGAACCAACTCCCAAGTGTTGTTCTTTTCGATCTACTCAAGTTCTTCATCCATTGCCTTGACCCAGCATTCATCTTTGCATGCCTCTTTTACATTTTGTGGCTCAGTGGAGGAGAGCAAAGCCAAATAGCTTGAGGCTTCTGCAATTGTTCTTCTTGTTTGTATACCTGCCTCTTTCTGCCCCAAAATTTGAGATTCTGGATGATTCTTCTGAACATACCTAGATGGAGTCTTCTCTTCTATCCTTATCTGTTCCTCTGGTGCCTCTTGAGGTTCTTATTCATCATCAGTCTAATTTGGAGAGTAGTCTTCATCCTCTTTGATACTTTCATAATTTACTTGCCTAGGAATGTATCCTTTTTCATCAACTACTACATCAATGGTGTCAACAATTCTTCCAAGTCTTTTATTGTAACACTTATATGCTTTGTTGTGGGGAGAATAACCAAGAAGAATGCCTTCATCTGCTCTAGGTTCAAGTTTTCCAAGCTGTTCATCATTATTCTTAATATTAGCATTTGCTTCCAAAAATTTTGAAATGCTTTATCGAAGGAGTCTCACCATACCAGAGCTCATGAGGAGTTTGAGTGCTGTTCGCTCGGACATTTGTTTTGCTGAGAATAACAACCGCCGGAAATGCATCTTCACCCCAGAAGGTTGCGGAAGTTCCAAACTCATCAAGCATAGCACGAGCCATTTGTTGGACTATTCTGTTCATCCTTTCCACTACTCCATTTTGCTGAGGAGTCCTAGCTGTAGAGTATTCCCTTCTTATTCCATGTTCTTCACAGAAATCGAAAAATTCATTTGAGGTAAACTCCCCACCTCTGTCGAACCTAAGGCACGTAATTTTGTGATCTGATTTGTTTTCAGCCAAGGCTTTGAAGGATTTTAATTTTTCGAATTCTTCGTATTTGTGCTTCATAAGTCCTAACCAAACCATCCTGGAGAAGTCGTCAATGAATAATATAAAGTATTCTTCTCCTCGAGGTGACCTTGTCCTAAATGGACCACATACATCTGTATGGACTAGCTCAAGAGGCCTGCTAGCTGATCCTTCCTTCTCAGGGAAGTTAGTTCTGGTTTGCTTACCAAACTGACATGATTTGCATATTGTGTTGTCTGGAATTTTGATATTTGGAAGACCACGAACTGCCTGGTATTTTCATGCTTTCCTTATGTCTGAAAAGCTTAGATGCCCCAACCTCTGGTGCCATAAGCAGTGTTCATCATCCTTGCTCAAATAGCATTGTTGTTGTCCTTCTTCAAATATGTATAGATTATTTGGAGTTCTTCTACCTTTGATCACTGTTTTTCATGTATCAAGATCACGGACACTACATCCATTTGATCGAAATATTACCTCGGTTCCTTGATCGCACATCTGACTGACACTCAGTAGATTATGCTTCAAGCCATCAACATACAAAACATTTCCAGCTTTGACCTTTTCTTTCAACTGAGCAGTGGCTCTTCCTTTTATGACTGCAGGGGTATCATTTCCAAAAGAAACTTTCTTTCCCTTTTCTAAAACACTATATGATTCAAGTTTTTCTTTATCACCTGTCATATGCTTCGAACATCCACTGTCGATGTACCATAGATTTTCCTTTCCTTCTGCATAAAAGGCTATCCCACATCTTTTTGGTTGCGGTTCCTTCATTCTCCATGTTCTGGCACTTGAGGTTTGTTCCTTCTGAGTTGTCTTCCAAAACCTGCTCCCTCATTCAGAATCTTCATGACCAAAGTTATTACAAATAGAACATTCAGTTTCATTTTCAAGGGCGGAAAAGTTGTTATAGGTCCTTTTTGTGATTCCAGTCATACTTCTTGGTTTTTGAGCTTATCTAGTCATGATTGTCTTATAGGAAACACATTAAGCTACTGTGTGACCAAAGTTATGGCAAGAGAAACATTGGCCATTGAAGAAACTGCTGCGATTATCAAATCTACTAGCCAAATGATTGTAGTTTCGATTGTCATCCATTCTTGAAGAAAATTGAGAAGTTTTTACTTGTGTCTGGTTGTAGCTTTTGTTCACCCTTAAGATGCATTGCCCCAGATTTACCTAGTGGTCTTTGTTTATTCTTGATGGAATTCGTCCCTGTTTTACCTGGTGATCTCCATTGGGCTTTTGCTCATTCCTCCTTGCTGCGTCAAGATAACTCTTTGAGGTGGATGCTTGAGATGCTTCTCCATTATACCCTAGACCTGTCTTGATTAGTGGAGAACGTTGTACATTGATAATCTCATCGAGAGTTTCAAATCCTTTAACAAATTTAAGATTAAGAGCCTTTGTTTTCTCAATTTCTTTTCTAAGGCCAACAATTTCACATTCTAACTTCTCAAGAAATTTTTCTTTTTCATCAAGTTGGAATTGCAGAGTATCAATGATCATATTCTTTTCTTCTAAACATGTTTTGAGTCTAGAAATTTCTTCATAAAAACCATCTACATCTATAGAATCCATGTAATCATCATCTTCAAAAGCCATTAAAAGTTTATAATCATTACCTCGTTCATCTTCGTCACTATTTGATAGGCCATCACTATCTTCATGAGTGTAGTAACTTTTCTAAGTTGCATTCTGTTTCTTGTTCCATCTAACAGGTTCCTTCCCTTTGTCAACCTTATCCTTATGAGGACATTTGGCAGCATAGTGACCGACTCTTCCACAAGCAAAGCATTTGAAAGGTAACTTACCTCGGAATCTTCTGGCCCCCCGTTGAAGGTTTTTGACAAAATTTGATTCTTCTTCCTCTTCTGATGCATGTCCTAACTCATAGTAGTCTCCTTTGCCTGAAGCCTTGAAAGCTGCTTCTCTCCTGTCTGATGGTCCTCCTTTCCTCATTTCATAAGCAGTTAGAATCCCGTGTAGCTGTGACATGGTAAGGTTTCGAAGATTCTCCTTTTCTTCTATTGCAAAAACTTTAGATTCAAACCTAGGGGACAAAGATCTTAGAACTTTTTCAACCACAATAGCCTCTTTTATTTCTTCACCCAAGTTTTTCATACAATTAACAATCTCATCTACACGAAGGAAATAGTTAGCCACAGTTTCATCATTGTGCATTCTGAGATTTTCATACTGAATCCTGGGGGTTTGAAGTTTTGCTCGTTTTACCTGTTCATCTCCTTCATAGCTCAGAACAATCTTGTCCCATATCTCTTTTGCAGATTTAAACTACATTACCTTGACAAATTTTGATTGCGTAGGCATCCTAATAGAGTATTGACCGCCTTTGCATTTGTTTCATATTTCTTCTTCTCAGCCGCATCTGTAGGAGTTGCTGATGGAAAAGTATACCCTGTATCTATGATATCCCAGACTTCTGTACCAAGAGATTGAAGATAGGTAGTAACTCTTACCTTCCAATATACGAAGTTTGTCCCATCAAAAATCGGTGGCCTGATTGATGCTTCCCTCTCCTAGTTGCTCATGATGAAAGATCTTCCTTCAAGCGATCAAGCTTCTTTTGAGGAACCTGCTCTGATACCAATTGTTGGAAATAATACTGAGAGGGGGGGTGAATCAATATTATCAAGTCAAATATTCCTTTTTCAAAATCAAATGATATACGCTACTTCAGTTAATTAAACCCGCGTATATACGTAACTATGCAGAAGGAAACCCGCATATACAATGCAAACTTTTAATTTACTTTATCTTTTTGATGTTGACTGTTAATCTGTGCTTGAGAATCGAATAACCAGTAACCAGAAACATTAAAGCAGAGCAGAAAGACAATCACACTCAAAAACACAAGATATAAGGTGGAAACCCAATGTGGGTGAAAACCACCTGCTGCAATTCGTCTCTATCTTCTCTTTAATTAGAAACTTCTTTTTACAATTGTGCTAGTGCAGTCCTTTATGCAGGCTGCAACCTGCAGAGAGCTACAACCCTCTCTTGTTTTCCAGCTTCTCCTAGAAGGGAGCTACTACCCCCTTAGCTCTTGTACTAGCCAAGATACTAGTACGTAGGTGCTGGCCTACAGAAGGCTACAACCTTCTCTTTCTTTTTGGGACCACGTTTCATAAATTTTCAGACTGGATCCACAAATAACATCAATCAAACATCAAGAATTTTTGCATCAACCAATCACCTTCTCACCAATCAAAACTGAATCAAAATAAACACTTCTCTGACGACTGTACCCAGATCACATTAACAGTAACCACACACCAAATCTGAACCCAGAACACTGTAGTAATAAACAGAAGTAGCTAGATCACAACTCAAAAGATATACGCTGCTTTAATAACCTGAAACATGCGTACATACGCTTCTGTTGTTGGAACAACCTGCATATCTGCCCCTTCGCTTCACTAAACCAGCGTGTATACGCGCCTTCTCTTCACTGAACCTGCGTACAGATCTATAAAGGATAATTCGCTCTTTCAGATATTCAAACACTAATTAACCCAGATTATCAGACTTATAGATCAAGCAAGCGCCACGTATAGCGGATCAAAATCATACAAAGATACTATCATTCAAGCTTAAAGACTATGACCCATCAATAGAACTTATCCTTCTCTTTGCGCTAAGGTTCCTCCTTCATTCAGATCTAGATCTGCACCATAAACCAAATACCAGTATTCCAGATCTAGCACTTTATCAGATATCCAATAATAATTCAGATGATCTTTTGCCACATGATCTCCTTCCTCCTTTATAGTTTTAGGCCTTCCACAATACCACGGTCCAAAACCATAATAAACCAATACCACGGACCCAATACTTGGGATCAACACTTCTGACGAGGTACCATGGTTCAAAACCATAGGTTAAAATACCAAGGACTAACTACCACGGACTAACTACCACGGACCAAAGGTAAGTTCTCCAACATATACGCACTTTTCGGTGCATGAAAGTGCGTGTATACGCATACGCACCTTTGAAACGTCTAACCCGCGTGTATACGCGTCTTCGTCTAGATGAACCCGCATATATGTCTTTTCCTTCATTCTGAAAGCCTGAACTGAGATCTGTTACCAAAGAGAATTTCCATCAAGGACAACACCTGTGCCATAGCTCCAAACCTGTGCCATAATGCCAACAAACATTTGTTATTATCCCCTTAATTTGGGGGGCCCATATACATGACTTACCTGAAAAGTACGATAAGAATTTTCCCAAATTTAATAATGAGGGATAACGTAGTACAAAAGAACATGTTGTTAAGTTATAGGACTACTGCAAAAGTCTTGGAGCTGAATATGGTGATATATGCATGAGGTTATTTGTGCAAATCTTAGAGGGTGATGCATGAAAATGGTTTAGAACTTTATAGGATAATTTTTTTAAATTGTTAAATCGATTGGTTTAATTGTTTTTAAGACAGTTTGGCATCAATAAAAGTAATAAAATATGAATAAACAAGTTTGGGTCTACAAAACCTAAACCCCATGAATTTGTCAATGAGTTTAACAAAAAAATTAACAAATGCTTTAATCAACTTCCTGTTGATATTAAACCTTCAAACGATGTTTCCCTGGTAGCCTATTTTGTACCCTTGGACTCTAATATATCTCTAATGTTGAGAGAACATGATCCAACAACCTTATATGATTCTCAAGGAAAATATTTTTCTTATGAAGGAAATTTAATAGCCACTAGGAAGCACCATGCTAAATAAGAAAAAATTGAAGGTAAAAAGAAGATCGTTGACCTTACACCTCAAACCTCTGGAACTAAAGAATCCCAAGAGAAAAAAATATGTAAAATGTATAATAAATCAAGTCATTTTATAATAAACTCTAGAGACTCAAAGTTGCAAATAAACCTCAGGCCCTAGGTCCTCAAAATACTTCACCTCAAAATTTCCAACAAAACATCCCAAATAGAAACCATAATCAACCCTACATAAATCAATAGCTTTATCACACACCTTTTAATCCAAAATTTATCCAATGGAGGTAGAGAGGGGAGGAACCACTAGTTCAACCTCTCTTAAGGAATAACTCTAACCTACTAGAATATTATAATGATGAAATAGAAATCAAACAAACTGGTCTTGAAAACGAAGAATACCCTCAGCCAAATTGTCAAAATGACTCTTTTGGTTTTGATTAGTTATGCCTTGAACAAAGGAACGTCCAATATCATGATAAATAGTTTTGGGAACCTTAATTAGAACAATTTTCTCATCATTTGGAGGCCCAACTCCAACACAAATATGATCTCATGACACACAAGGAAAACCAAAGGATAGAAAATGCTAATCGCAAAGAAAATTTGCAAAAGGATCTTGCCCAAAAATATGGGAAAATAGTAGATAAATAAGACCCTAAAAGGATGGAGCAATATGAGTATCAACCTTGTGCCTCACAAAAATTCAATTTACAAAATGAATTAAATAAGTTAAAAGTAAAGTTTCCTCTAATTGAAAATGTCAAAATTCGAGCTTATTAGGAATGAAGTTAATAAATTTTTCAACATATTGAAAGTCCAACTTGTAATGAACAAGCAAATGATGTAATTGATGTATATGATGATGCCATTAGAATCATTATTGACTTACACAAGGATAAATATGATATTTTAGTTCCTCCCTTATATACCAGTATTAAGATCCATGACTTAACATTACACAACTACATGTTAGATTCAGGGGTGTCCCACAATTTAATGTCAAAACAAGTTATGGACTAGTAAGTTCTAGATATCACACATGAATACAAAGACCTTTATTCATTTGATTAATGGAAATTCAAATTTCGCAGCACGATAAAGGACCTCGTAGTAGTTCTACCTCAATTTCTGTTAAGTTATGGTATGTTCTATGCTTATAACAGTTAACTTCTTTTTCTTATTATATTCCATAGATTAGCAATCACATATACATAAAGTAAAGTGCAGATAGAACATTAAACGATCGACAAAAAACAAGCCAAGACAAGAGACACAAGATGTGGCGGCTAGCCAGGGACAAACCCCACAATGTGTGGGGAAACCCTTTGATCAAATCTTCTTTTATCTTCAATAATTTAGCAAAGAGAAATAGTACAATAAATCTGATTCATATCAGCAGTAGCAAACCCTAGATCAACAACATCAGCATTAGCGGCTTCATTATCAAACTAGGGTAGACAATATCTTGCAAACCGTTCGTCGGATTGACTTCATTCCACCACCAAAAGTTGCAGCTTTCAGAGGAGGTTCAGATGAACCTATAGTGCAGTTCGAAAGAGGAGATCTTCTAGGCCACGCAGGTCAATCGTTACTTCTGCAGTTGGAGCTTCAGTTTCAGCAGTTTTCGGCTTCAAACTAGGGCAGTCGATATCTTGCAAACCGTTCATCGGATTGACTTCATTCCACCACCAAAAGTTGCGGCTTTCAGAGGAGGTTCAGATGAAATTACAATGCAATTCCAAAGAGGAGATCTTCTAGGCCACGCAAGTCAATCTTTACTTCTGCAGTTGCAGCTTCAAATTCAACAGCTTCTGGCTTCACATGTGAGAGAGAGAGACCCATTTCAGCACAGTAGAGAAGAGACTCATTTCTGCGTAGTAGAGAGAGAGAGATGGGATGAGATGAGTGAGTCCAAATGAGGAAAATTCCTCTTATATTTATACATAACGTTGGTGGGTGAATAGATGCAACTGTTGGCCTTCTGAGCCTATATGAGTTGTAGGTCGGCTTGATAATAATTCCATAATCAAAATAAATTCATATCTCCATGAATACTTATTGGAATCGGATGATATTTATATCAATCCTACATCTCTCAACGAGAGGAATCTAATAAAAATATTATCAGCCATGAATAAGATGACCCACATGAAGTTTTGCCCTGGTTGCCAATTTTAACACTCCCTCTCAACTAGGGAGAACTTCATCTGCAATCTGTCTATCGGTCGTTATTATTCATCAATCAAATGCACTGCCCTGTACAGCCTGACCCTTGCCCTGATCTGCTCTATTCTGCCCGTTCTGCTTTGTCATGTTCTTCCTTGCACTGATCTGTACTTTTTGCTCTGTTCTTCTCTGCTCTTGCATTGTTCTGTTCTGCTCTTCTTTTTTCCGAATTATGAAGAAGAAGAAATGATCGAGGATGTATCATACTGACTCAAAGTCAGTCTCAGAGTATGTACCACTGGTCCCAGACCAGTCTCAACCAACCCGAAGTCAGCGTTATAGTGAGTACAACTCCACTGGTCCTAGACCAGTATCATCCTCCACTGACTCAAAATCAGTCTCAGAGTGCGTACCACTGGTCCCAGACCAGTCTCAGCCAACCCGAAGTCAGCTTCATAGTAAGTACCACTCCTACCACTGGTCCCAGACCAGTGTCACAGTCTCAGAGAGTGTACCACTGGTCCCAAACTAGTCTCAACTGACCCGAAGTTAGCGTCATAGTGTGTACCACTCTCACTGGTCCCAGAACAGTACTGCACTGACATGAAGTCAGTATCGGAGTATGTACCACTGGTCCCAGACCAGTCTCAACAGACCCGAAGTCAGTGTCATAGTATGGTACAACTCCTACCACTGGTCCTAGACCAGTATCGCAGTCTCCGAGAGTGTACCACTGGTCCCAGACCAGTCTCAACTGACCCAAAGTTAGTTTCATAGTATGTACCACTCTCACTGGTCCTAGACAAGTACTGCACTGACACGAAGTCAATCTCAGAGTATGTACCACTGGTCCCAGACTAGTCTCAACCGACCCGAAGTCAGTGTCATAGTATGTACCACTCTCACTGGTCCTAGACCAGTACTGCACTGACACAAAGTCAGTCTCGGAGTATGTACCACTGGTCCCAGACCAGTCTCAACCGACCCGAAGTCAGCATCATAGTATGGTACAACTCCTACCACTGGTCCCAGACCAATATCATTGATCCCAGATCAATGGAGGTCACCCTAGCGTAGGGAGTGCGGTAGATACAATGATGCATCCATTGGTACTACTATGGTACCTAACTTCATTTCCCTACTCATTGATCAGATGAGAGGTACTTCCCATGAGTCCTAGACTGCATGGGTAGGATGCCTCGAAAGGAGAACTAATCAATCCTATCCTCACATGATAACACATCAATCCTGCTACAATCACCGTGGAGAACACATCAATCCAGGCTACCATGGAGAACACATCAATCCAGGCCTCACAGGAGAACTAATCATCCTGCTACACAGGAGAGTGAATCATCCTGTTCCACAAGAGAGCGAATCATCTTGTCCCACAAGAAAGCGAATCATCTTGTTCCAGTGTTCACCACCAGGGGAGGGTGAGTCACCATGTGGTCATATGTTGCTCCATTAGGAACCGCAAGCCCTCAGAGCTCCCAGAGCTCAATGTATGCAACATGCAGGACCCTTGTACAAAGGTTTCTTGTCGACTCCAAGTCGTTTGGGAAAATCACAAATTAGATATTTCCTCGGGGCTTTGACAAGGTGTATCAACCTGTACATCATCTTAATGTGATGGAGCTTCCTTGTTCATCGACTTGCCATATCCCAGATGATGTCTATCTGCTGGAGCAATTGACGAATACGGGATTCCTCAATAATCGAATCCAACCTCTGGTTGTTACAGAGAATCACAGTGGTATCCAATGTAAATCCAAACAGCTCACTGAAGAGCTTTCGCAACTAGACTGCCTCACACGAGGTTATGTTAGCAACAATATATCCTGCTTCGACGGTGCTCAAAGCCACCGACTTCTGCTTCCTGCTCATCCAGGATATCGAAGCAGATCCCAAGGTGAAACAGTACCCGAAAGTGCTCTTACAGTCCACCACACTGCTTGCCCAATCAACATCAGCATATCCAAGTAGTCTCACATCTCCGACAATGTATCTTAATCCATGAGAGATTGTGCCCTGAAGACATCTCAGAAGATTCCGGCATCAATCCAGTGAGGCTCCACCAAATATGAGCTCACAATGCTAACTGCAAAACATATGTTCGGACAGAGGTTCACCAAGAACATCAATGCGAATGAGTTTTTGAAACTCAGAGGCATTTCCCAAGTCTGGTCTGACATCACTACCATATAACTTCTAAAAGTTAAGATCCTTGAGGTAGTCACAGGCTTGCAGTCCATCATACCGAATCTTTCCAATATATTTACCACATATTTTCCTTGAGATAGGAAAATTTCCCTTGGCTTCTGCCACACTTCAAGTCCTTGGTCCTTCATTTCAAATTTAGAAGCCATCTCCCTCTTACATTTGTGAATGAGAGGGTTTGCACCAGTTAGAAAGAGGTCATCCACATACAACACCAGTATGAGAGGCTTGTCATCTTCAACCTTAAAGTAAAGGTTAGGATCGGCTTCAATCCTAGTGAATCCCTGCTTCATCAAGTAGCTATCGATCCTCTCATACCATGCTCGGGGTGCTTGCTTCAGCCCATAGAGAGCCTTCTCCAACCTGCATACATGAGATTTTCAATCATAAATCTCAAATCCTTTAGGTTGCTCCACATAGACCTCTTCTTTGATAGAACCATGCAAGAACGCGGTCTTAACATCCATCTGATGTAGGTTCCATCCTTGTGAAGCCAAAAGGGCTATGATCAAGCAGATGGTCGTATATCTGGCAATAGGTGCAAATATCATAGTCTATACCTCCCTTCTCGGATAAACCATGAGCAACGAAATGAACCTTATACTTTTCCATACTTCCATTTGTTGCATGCTTTATCTTGTAAAGCCATTTTGAAGTAACAATTGTCTTGTCCAGGGTCTGGGAACTACTTCCCAGACATCATTCTCCATAATAGACTCATATTCTATGGTCATAGCATCCTTCCATAGTTAATGCTTGATGACATCTGAGAATGATGAAGGTTCATTTTGTATGATCATGCTCATGATGGTCAGGTATCCCTGATACCTGTTAAGTTTCTTACTTTGATGGAAGGTTCCTTAGGGTGTAGCATGTTCTTCAGCATCATCAAGTATCCCCCTAATCCATGAAGGCCTCTTCCTAGAAGAGGAAGGCTCATGTGGATGAGGATCAATCAGATCCATGGGTTCTTCTACATCAGGCATTGATTCATCATCCTTTTCTTTCGGTTCCCTGGTGTCGGCTTCTTGAGAGCTACTCAAAGTCAGCAGATTGTCCACCTTGCTGAGGGCCATATCTTTGTCAAAGGTGACATCATGACTAATCACGACTTCCCTTTGACCGGTGGTGAACATTTCTTCAGGAGTTTAGGAACCCAATGCTTGATGAGGGCATCGATTTTGTACATATACGACAGTGATTGTAGTTTCAGCCCATAGAAACTTTGGAAGTCTTTGATCATGTAGCATGGCCCGGACAACTTCCATCATCGTGTGGTTCTTCCTTCCCACCACACCATTCTTCTTAGGAGTATGTGGTGTAGTAGTCTCCCTCTTAATGCCAACCTCAGGTATGCCTGAGTAAACCAATTGTAATATATCGGAGGTCTTGCTTTAGCTTGAGAGGAATGGTCCCCTTTTGAGCTTTCCTTTGGTACATCCCGGACATACACCTTCTTTCTCTACTTGGAATTCGGACATCCCTGTTACCATCTGTCTTACATCAGGTAGAGCTTTGTAATGAAGGTGGGAAAACCTCCAATGCCAAAGTTCGGACTAAAGAGTTGTGTCACAAGACATGACACCTAGCGGACTTCCATCGACCTGATATAATGAATCAACACTAAACCCAAGAGTAAAGGCATATTTAACATTATTTTTCCATATACATACCTTGCCATTGCTGAAGGTTACCTTGTAGCCTATGTCTTCCATTGACAAGATGGACACTAGGTTCCTTTTGAGGTCAAGTGAATTTAATACATCCTAGAATTTCTAGCCTTCTTGAATGCTTGTCCTCTTCCTTGGTCCCAGCTCTCCTCTTGCCTTTGCTGTTGAATTTTTCATTCCTTTGATTGCCATCAAAGGGATTTCAAGTTGCACCACTGCATACTGTACCATGCTTCTCTAATCATGATTATCATCATGCTGCCCATGTCCATGATTTTATCCATCATAATTATTCTCAAACTAGTGTGCATCATCATCATGCTATCCTATATGTCCATGATCTCATGTTGCCCTTTATGTCCATGATCTCATTCATCATGATGCTCATGATCTCATACATAGTGACTTGCTTTATCGCAAATGTAACATCGTCATTTTCTTCTAGCCTTAGGTCCAGCCTTTCCTTTTGATTTAGTCCCAAAATTATTTCTTTTCTTTGCATGAGAAGAAAAGGCAGCAGGAGGACCTTTAGGCATGGGCATTTCTCGAACTTCTTCCCTTGTTTCTTCTTGAATGCATCTAGCCATTAATTCCTCGAAACCAAGAATTACATTATAGTTCAAAAGAGTAGTCCTGAACACATACCATTTAGATGGTAATCCTCCGAGAGTTGTGAGTGCCATTTCTCTGTTAGTAATAGTTTCCCCAATAGATAGGAGATTGTTCTTGATCTCGATGATTCTTAAGAAGTATGCTTGCATACTTTCATCTTTACCCTTCCTGATTTCCCTCAGCTTATTTCTAAGAAACAAAACTTGATTTGCATCATTAACTTTAAATAAACTCACCAGTCTATCGTAGATTTCCTTGGAGGTGTCTAGATCAGAGATGTAGGCCACCAAGCGCTTGTCGATAGAGTCCCGGATGATATTTTTTGCTTTAATTTCTCCATTCTTCCATTTGTTCCTGGCAGCAATGGATGCATTTGATGGAGGCTCAACAATATTGCCTCTTACATGGTCCAACACTCCTTGATATTCTAGGGTTAGATTGATAGACATCTTCCATCCATGATAGTCAGCTTTCTCACGAAGCTTGACTTCGGTAGGAAAAAGTGTTGAGGACCCCATAGTTCTTTTAGGATAGCCTTGCCAATCTTCTCTTTGGTGATTGCTCTTGCTCTTGCTCGGGCTTTGTCTTCACCTCAACTCTGATACCATGTTAAGTTATGGTATGTTCTATGCTTATAACAGTTTACTTCTTTTTCTTATTATATTCCACAGATTAGCAATCACATATACATAAAGTAAAGTGCAGATAGAACATTAAACGATCGACAGAAAACAAGCCAAGACAAGAGACACAAGATGTGGCGGCTAGCCAGGGACAAACCCCACAATGTGTGGGGAAACCCTTTGATCAAATCTTCTTTTATCTTCAATAATTCAGCAGAGAGAAATAGTACAATAAATCTGATTCATATCAGCAGTAGCAAACCCTAGATCAACAGCATCAGTATTAGCGGCTTCATTATCAAACTAGGGTAGACGATATCTTGCAAACCGTTCGTCGGATTGACTTCATTCCACCACCAAAAGTTGCGGCTTTCAGAGGAGGTTCAGATGAACCTACAATGCAGTTCCAAAGAGGAGATCTTCTAGGCCACGCAGGTCAATCTTTACTTCTGTAGTTGCAGCTTCAGTTTCAGCAGTTTCTGGCTTCAAACTAGGGCAGTCGATATCTTGCAAACCGTTCATCGGATTGACTTCATTCCACCACCAAAAGTTGCGGCTTTCAGAGGAGGTTCAGATGAACCTACAACGCAGTTCCAAAGAGGAGATATTCTCGGCCATGCAATTCAATATTTACTTCTGCAGTTGCAGCTCCAAATTCAACAGCTTCTGGCTTCACATGTGTGAGAGAGAGACCCATTTCAGCGCAGTAGAGAAGAGACTCATTTCTGCGTAGTAGAGAGAGAGAGAGAGATGTGATGAGATGAGTGAGTCCAAATGAGGAAAATTCCTCTTATATTTATACACAACGTTGGTGGGTGAATAGATGCGACTGTTGGGCTTCTGAGCCTACATGAGTTGTAGGTCGGCTTGATAATAATTCCATAATCAAAATAAACTCATATCTCCATGAATACTTATCAGAATCGGATGATCTTTATATAAATCCTACACCTATCAATGAGAGGAATCTAATAAAAATATTATCAGCCATGAATAAGATGACCCACGTGAAATTTTGCCTTCGTTGCCAATTTTAACAATGTCCCATCAAAAGTGTATTAATGGACATTGTAGTTGTTGATTTCCCTCCAAGTTACAAAATACTACATTCTAGGTCTTAGGGAGCCAAGTTGGGAGGCTCCCTTCAACTTGATTTATCCTATCAAACTATTCCAATCTTTTTTTGGAAATAATACTCAGAGGGCGGGGGGTGAATTAGTATTAGTAAGTCAATAATATTTCATTTCCATAATCAGATTCATATGTGCTACTTCAGTTAATGGAACTTGTGTGCATATGCAATTGTATTTAAAGAAACTAGCGTATATCCTACAAACTTAATATTCAGTTAATTTATCATATGTTGATCTCTACTCAGTGCATCAGAACCATATAAATAGTAACCAGGTGCAGTAAAATAGAACAGACAATCACACACACATGAACACAAGATATAAGGTGGAAACCCAATGTGGGTGAAAACCACCTGTTGCAATCATCTCTATCTTCTTTTTAATAAGAAACTTCTTTTCATAATTTTTGTATTGGTGAGTCTTATACCAATACGCAGGCTTCTACCTGCAGAAGGCTACAACCTTCTCTCATTCTCCACCTTCTCCTGGAAGGGAGCTACAACCACCTAGCTCTTGTACTAGCTGATATGTTTACTAGTACGTAGGTATTGGCCTATAGAAGGCTACAACCTTCTCTTTTCTTCCAGGGACCATGTTTCATAAATTTTCAGACTGGATCCATCAATAACATCATTCAAACATCAAATACATCTACATCAATCAATCTCCTTTGCACCAACAACAACTAAATCAATCAATCACTTTTCAGAATGTTATAACCAGAATATAGTAACCAGAACCCAGAACACAGTAATAACAACCAGAAGTAGCTAAAGCATAATTTATGAGGTATACACTACTTCAACGTGTCGAACCTATGTGCATACACATTTTTCTCAAGGTGAACCTGCGTATAGATCTGCAAATCAATTTTTAGATGTATACGCTATTTTGATATGCAGAACCAAGATGTATATGCACTTTTTCCAAGGTGAACCTATGTACAGATCTATAAATCATGATTTAATATTTAGAACAATTCCAAACTTCAGTTATACCCAGATCATCATATTTATAGTCTATAACATGCGCCAGTTATTTAGATAAAAGATCAAAACACACAAATATACTTCACTTCAAGCTTTAAGATCTTGACCCATGATTAGATCTTATCCTTCCTCAAGCGCTAAGGTTCATCCTTGATTCAGATCTAGCTGTGCACCATAACCCAATAACCTGTATTCTAGATCTTTCTCTTCATTAGATATTCAATACATGAGTGCCTTTGCCTAATGATCTTCTCCTCCTTTTATAGTCTTAGGACTTACTCAATACCATGGACCAAAACCACATAGAACCAATACCTTGGACCAAATACTTGGGGTCAACACTTTAGATAAGATACCTTGGACCAATACCATGGATAAAAAATACCATGGACCAAAACTAAGTTTTCCAACATGTACATGCCTTTCCTTCCTTGAAAGTGCGTGTGTACGGCATACGTGCCTTTTGATCTGCGAACCCACGTGTACACGCGCCTTGGTCAATGAGGAACCTATGTATACCTCTCTTTCTTCATTCTGAGGGTATGAACTATGATCTGTCATCTGAGTGAGTTGCCATCAAGGACAACACCTGTGTCATAGTGCCAAATTTGTGTCATAATGCCAACAATATCCCCCTTTGGACTTGATGGCAACCCAAGTCACTCTCCCTCTTTGTCATCAAGGGAAAAGGGTTATGCTCCCCCTAAGTACATGTTGAATGCTCTGATATGCAGAAGAGTGCTAAGTGAGCTCCATGCTTGAGTCCATGCTCCCCCTGAGAATAAGCAAGGTCTACAAAAATATGTTCTAAAATAATAACATGACTCTATACATCATAAATGACCTTCCTATTACCAATGAATCATACATACATCCATCTCCCAACCAAGTGGGGATATACCAAGTTTGACTCATCCACCCAACCAAGTGGGGATATACCAAATGTTTATACATGTCAAAACAAGAACATTACATCATCCATCCCATGCATAGTGGGGAACCAAAATAGGTCATTTCATGACCTTGACATTAAAATATATACATGACATAGAGATCAAATATTTGAAACAAGACCATGATAGTTATCAGCAACTATCATTAGCAGCATCTGTCAATCACCATCCAGACCAACAACCATGATCTCCCCCTGAACATGTTCCACCTGCATAAAAGACAATTGTGAATTGTACCAAGATCTTCTAAGATAATGCCAACAATGCATTATTAGATGTATATGCTCCCCCTGTGCCAAATGATCACTATCAGACCCATATCAGACTCCTTTCATCCTGAGTCTGGACCACTGTGTTTCTTTAAACCAACATATGCACGGTTTGTATCCACAGAAACCGATGTATGTATGTGGATACACTTCATGGAACTCGCATATAACCACTTCTCTTTGAAACAAATAAGTTTTGACCATAAGATGATGCATCAACTATTCCCAGCTTCTATCTGAGATATTCAAATGTCTCTCTGGGTAGTGGTTTGGTGAATATATCAGCAACTTGTTCTTTGGAGGGGACATACTCCAATTTGACCTTTTGTTCAAGGACTTGTTCATGTAGAAAATTATATTTGATGGGTATGTGCTTGGTCTTGGAATGCATGACTGGATTCCTTGAAATACTGATTGCACTTGTATTATCACATAGAATAGAGATGGGTGGAGTACATGTGATCTAAATGTCTTGCAATGTTTGCATCATCCAAAGGAGTTGTGTGCAGCAAGATGCAGTAGCCACATATTCTGCTTCAGTTGTAGATAATTCAATTGAACATTGCTTCTTGCTTAACCAAGATACTAATCTAGAACCCATATAGAATGCACCACCACTAGTGCTTTTTCTGTCATCAACGCTTCCTGCCTAGTTTGCATCTGTATATGCATGAAGTGTAAGATTTGTATCTCTAGGATACCATAAACCAAAATTATGTGTTCCTTGAAGATATTTGAAAATCCTTTTGACTTCCTGAAGGTGTGATTCCTTTGGATTGGCTTGGAATCTTCCAACTATTCCCACTGCTTGCATGATGTCTGGTCAGGTACCTGTTAGATAAAGCAGACTGCCAATCATGGGTCTGTAGGTTGGTTGATGTACTACTGCTGATTCATCATTTGAGCTGAGATTGCATCCTGTTACCATAGGGGTACATACTGGTTTATAATATTCCATGCCATATTTTTTTAAGATCTGCTTGAGATACTTGGTTTGTAATAGAAAAATACCATCTTTCTTTTGTTGAACTTGTAGACCAAGAAAATATGTGAGCTCACCAAGCAGGGACATTTCAAATTCTCGCTGCATTACCAAAGCAAAGATTTTACTCATGGCTTCTTCATTGCTACCAAAAATGATATCATCAACATACACAACACGTATTAGCAATTTATTATTGTCAATCATTGTATATAGATTGCTATCAGCTGATCCTTTTCAAAAACCTTGTTGATGGAGATATTTGTCAAGACGGTAATACTAGGCCCTTGGAGCTTGTTTTAGACCATAGAGAGCCTTTTTGAGTCTGCATACAAGTTTTGGATCATTTCCAAGAATGAATTAGTCTAGTTGCTCAATATATGCTTCTTCTTCTAAGTCCCCATTAAGAAAAGCAGATTTTACATCCATTTCGTATACTTTGAATTTTTGAAAACTAGAGAGAGCAAGGAACATTCTTATGGCTTCAAGTCTTACAATAGGTGCAAAAGTTTCTTCAAAATCTATACCTTCTTGTTGAGAATACCCTTTACAAATAAGTCTGGCCTTGTTTCTAATAACTTCTCCATTTTCATTCAACTTATTTTTGAATATCATTTGGTTCCTATGATATTCTTATCATGAGGTCTACGAACTAATTCCCAAGTATTATTCTTTTCAATCTGCACAAGCTCTTCATTCATGCCTTCGACCCAACATTAACATTTGCATGCTTCATTTACATTTTGAGGTTCGATGGAGGAAGGTAATGCTAGATAGCTTGAAGCTTCTGCAATAGTTCTTCTTGTCTGCACACCTGCCTATTTCTGTCCCAAAATTTGAGTCTCTAGATGATTTTTATGAACATACCTGGATGGAGTCTTTTCTTCTGCCATTATCTATTCTTCTGGCGCTTCATTGGTTTCTTCTTCAGAATTATTCTGATTTGATGTGGAAGGATAATCCTCATCTTCTCCACAATCTACGATTTTTACCTGCTTTGGATTTTTGCATGCTTCATCAACCACAACATCAATACTTTCAATATTTTTCCCAAGTCTTTTATTATAACACTTATATCCTTTACTTCGAGAATAGTAACCAAGGAGAATGCCTTCATCTGCTCTGGGTTCAAACTTGCCGAGTTTTTCATCAGTCATTTTGATGTAATATTTTCTTCCAAAAACTTTGAAGTATTTTATTGTAGGAGTCTTACCATACCAAATTTCATGTGGAGTTTGAGTGTTGTTTACCCGAAAATTTTCTTTGTTGATAATAGTGATGGCAATGAATGTAGCTTCACCCTAGAAGGTTGCCGGAGTTCCAGTCTCATTTAGCATAACATGAGCCATTTGTTGAATAGTTCTATTCATCCTTTCTACCACTGCATTTTGTTGAGGAGTCCTTGCAGTGGATAATTGCCTTTTTATTCAATGTTCTTCACAAAAGTCAAAGAATTCATCCGAGGTAAATTTCCCTCCTCGATTAGATATGAGACATTTTATTTTTGGATTTGATTCATTTTTAACGAGGGCTTTGAAGGCTTTGAATTTTTCAAATGCTTCATCTTTATGATTTAGAAGCCCTATCCAACACATTCTGGAAAAATCACCAATGAACAATATAAAGTATTCCTCTGCATGAGGTGAATTTTTCCTTGATGGACCACATAAATTAGTATGAACAAGTACAAGAGGCTTACTAGCTGATCCTTCCTTTTCAAGGAATTGTGACCTGGTTTGCTTACCAAGTTGACATGATTTTCATATTGTACTTTTTGGAATGTTGATATCAGGAAGATCACGAACAACCTGGAATTTGCTTTCTTTTCTTATTTGAGATAAGCTTAGATGCCCCAATCTTCTGTGCCATAGCAAGAGTTCATCATTTTTTCTTAGATAGCACTGTTGTTGTCCTCCCTTGTGTTGGAATTATGATACATATGTTGTACTTGATGGCAACCCACTCATCTCAGATGATAAATTATAGTGCAGCAAAGTTCACGCACTTTCATGAAGATAAAAGTTTCTTTCATGAAGATAAAAGTTTCCTTCATGTAGAGAAAGGTTCATGCACTTATATGCAGAGAAAAGTTTATTTCATGTAGAGAAAAGTTCACGCACTTTTATGCAGAGAAAAGTTTATTTCATGTAGAGAAAAGTTCACGCACTTTTATGCAGAGAAAAGTTTATTTCATGTAGAGAAAAGTTCACGCACTTTTATGCAGAGAAAAGTTTATTTCATGTAGAGAAAAGTTCACGCACTTTTATGCAGAGAAAAGTTTATTTCATGTAGAGAAAAAGTTCACGCACTTTCATGCAGAGAAAAGTTCCTTTCATGAAGAGAAAAGATCACCCACTTTCATGATTGGTTCATGGTATTAGTCCGACAATTTTTGATCCTATGGTTTTGGCCCGTGGTATTGCATCCAAAAGTGTTGATCCCAAGTATTGGGTCTGTGATATTGTGTTATTATGGTTTTGGACTGTGGTATTGTGAAAGGCCTAAGACTATAAAAGAGGAAGGAGATCATTTGGCAAAGTATCATCGAATGAATTGAATATCTAATAAGTGCTAGATCTGAAATATATGTGATTGGGTTATGGTGCAGATCTGGATCTGAATGAAGGAGGAACCTTAGCGCATAAAGAAGGATAAGTTCTTTTGATGGGTCATAATCTTTATGCTTGAATAATAGTATCTTTGCATCTGTTATATGAGGCGCATTCTTGATCTATAAATCTGACAATCTGGGTTAATTAGTGTCTGAATATTTGAAAGAAGGAATTATCCTTTATAGATCTGCACGCAGGTTTCAGGTTGTTGAAGTACCGTATATCTTTAAATTATGATCTAGCTGCCTCTGTCTATTGCTGCAGTATTCTGGGTTCAGAATTTGGTGTGTGGTTACTGTTACTGTGTTCTGGGTATAGCTGTCAGAGAAGTGTTTACTTGATTCAGTGCTAATTGGGAAAAGGAGATTGTTTGATGCAGATATACTTGATGATTGATTGATGTTCATGGATCTAGTCTGAAAATTTATGAAATGTGGTCCCTAGAAGAAAGAGAAGGTTGTAGCCTTCAACAGGCCAGCACCTACGTACTAGTATCTTGGCTAGTACAAGAGCTAATAGGGTTGTAGCTCCCTTCCAGGAGAAGCTGGAGAACGAGAGAGGGTTGTAGCTCTCTGCAGGTTGTAGCCTGCGTACTGGTAAAGGACTGTACCAATACAAAATCATTGTAAAAGGAGTTTCTAATTGAAAGAAGATAGAGACATATTGCAGCAGGTGGTTTTCACCCACATTGGGTTTCCACCTTATATCTGGTGTTCTTCTGTGTGACTATTTGCTTTTCTTGTTCTTGCTCATTATTTTATGATACTGACATACAAAGTAATGATCAATATTTGAAGAATTATTCAAAGTATAAATAAGGAAGATAGATTGATAAGAATTTGATAGTACTGATTCACCCCCCCCCCTCTCAGTATTATTTCCAATAATTGGTATCAGAGCAGGTCCTTCTGAAGAAGCTTGATCGCTTGAAGGAAGATCTAACATCATGAGCAACTACGAGAGGGAAGCATCAATCAGGCCACTGATTTTTGATGGAACAAACTTCGTATATTGGAAGGTAAGATTTACTGCCTATCTTCAATCTTTGGGTACAGACGTATGGGACATTATAGAAACAGGGTATACTTTTCCATCAGCTACTCCTACAGATTCAGCTGAGAAGAAGAAATATGAAACAAATGCAAAGGCGGTTAATACTCTTCTAGGATGTCTATCTCAATCTGAATTTGTGAAGGTTATGCAATATAAATCCGCAAAAGAAATATGGGACAAGATTGTTTTGAGCTACGAAGGAGATGAACAGGTAAAACATGCAAAACTTCAAACCCTCAGGATTCAGTATGAGAATCTCAGAATGTATAATGATGAAAGTGTGGCTAACTATTTCCTTCGGGTAGACGAGATTGTTAATTGTATGAAAAACTTGGGTGAGGAAATAAAAGAGGCTGTTGTGGTTGAAAAAGTCCTAAGATCATTGTCCCCCAAGTTTGAATCTAAAGTGTCTGCAATAGAAGAAAAGGAAAATCTACGAACTCTTACTTTGTCTCAGCTACACGGAATTCTAACTGCTTATGAAATGAGAAAAGGAGGTCCATTAGACAGGAGAGAAGCTGCTTTTAAGGCTTCAGGCAAAGGAGACTACTATGAATCAAGTCACGTGCCAGAAGAAGAAGAAGAATCAAATTTTGTCAGAAATCTTCAACGGGGTACTGGAAGGTTCAGAGCTAAGCTACCTTTTAAATGTTTTGCTTGTGGAAGAGTAGGTCATTATGCTGCCAAATGTCGTCATAAGGATAAGATTGACAAAGGAAAGGAACCTGCCAGATGGAACAAGAAACATAATGCAAATAAGAAAAGCTACTACACTCATGAAGACAGTGATGGTCTATCAAATAGTGATGAAGATGAACGAGGTAATGACTATAAACTTCTAATGGCATTTGAAGATGATGATTACATGGATGCTATAGATGTAGATAGTTTTTATGAAGAGATTTCTAGACTTAAGACATGTATAGAAGAAAAGAATATGATCATTGATGCTCTAAAATTTCAAATTGATGAAAAAGAAAAATATCTTGAGAAGTTAGAAGGTGAAATTGTTGGCCTTAGAAAAGAAATTGAGAAAACAAAGGCTATTAATCTTAAGTTTTTCAAAGGATCTGAAACTCTGGATGAGATCATCAATGTACAGCATTCTCCGCTAAACAAGATAGGTCTGGGGTATAATGGAGAAACATCTCAAGCATCCACCTCAAAGAGTTATCTTGATGCAGCAAGAAGGAATGAGCAAAATCACAATGGAGATCACCAGGTAAAGCAGGGATGAATTACATCAAGAACGAACAAAGACTATCAGGTAAACCAGGGGCAATCTGTCTTAAGGATGAACAAAAGCTACAACCAGCCACAGGTAAAATCTTCTCAATTTGCTTCAAGAATGGATGACAATAGAAATTGCAATCATTTGGCCGGTAGATTTGATAATCGCATAAGTTTCTTCAATGGGCAATGTTTCTCTTTCCATAACTTTGGTCACAAAGCAGTTCAATGTGTTGCATATAAAACAATCATAACTAGAGAAGCTCAAAAACAAAGAAGTATGATCGGGATTACAAAAAAGGACCTATAACAACTTTTCGGCTCTTGAAAATGAAGTTGAATGTTCTATTTGCAATAACTTTGGTCATGAAGATTCTGAATGCAGGAGCAGGTTTCAGCAGACAAAGGAACAAGCCTCAAGCACCAAAACATGGAGAATAAAGGAACCACAAACAGAAAGATGTGGGATAGCCTTTTATGCAGAGGGACAGGAAAATCTATGGTACATCAACAGTGGATGTTCGAAGCATATGACAGGTGATAAAGAAAAAACTTGAATCATATTCTGCTTTAGAAAAGGGAAAGAAAGTTTCTTTTGGAAATGATACTCCAGCAGCTATAAAAGGAAAAGGCACAGCTCAGTTAAAAGAAAAGGTCAAAGCTGGAAATGTTTTGTATGTTGATGGCTTGAAGCATAACCTTCTGAGTGTCAGTCAGATGTGCGATCAAGGAACCGAGGTAATATTTCGATCAAATGGATGTAGCGTTCGTGATCTTGATATAGGGAAAACAGTGATCAAAGGTAGAAGAACTCCAAATAATCTATACATATTTGAAGAAGGACAACAACAATGCTATTTGAGCAAGGATGATGAACATTGGTTATGGCACCGGAGGTTGGGGCATCTAAGCTTTTCACAAATAGCGAAGGCATGCAAATATCAGGCAGTTCGTGGTCTTCCAGATATCAAAATTCCAGACAACACTATATGCAAATCATGTCAGTTTGGTAAGCAAACCAGAACCAACTTCCCGGAGAAGGAAGGATCAGCCAGCAGGCCTCTTGAACTAGTCCATACAGATGTATGTGGTCCTTTTAGGACGAGGTCACCTCGAGGAGAAGAATACTTGATATTATTCATTGATGATTTCTCCAGGTTTGTTTGGTTAGGACTTTTGAAGCACAAAGACGAAGCATTTGGAAAATTCAAATCCTTCAAAGCCTTGGTTGAAAATGAATCAGGTTACAAAATTAAGTGCCTCAGGTCCGACAGAGGTGGGGAGTTTACCTCAAATGAATTTTTCGATTTTTGTGAAGAACATGGGATAAGAAG
This sequence comes from Pinus tabuliformis, assembly GCA_031772625.1. NCBI lineage: Eukaryota > Viridiplantae > Streptophyta > Pinopsida > Pinales > Pinaceae > Pinus > Pinus tabuliformis. The sequence continues at coordinate 312,922,909 of CM062805.1, read as the reverse complement.
GGAATTCTCTATAGCTAGAACTCCTCAGCAAAATGGAGTGGTGGAAAGGATGAACATAACAGTCCAACAAATGGCCCGTGCTATGCTTGATGAGTCCGGAACTCCCGCAACTTTCTGGGGTGAAGCTGCATATGCTGTGGTTGTTATTCTCAATAAAACAAATGTCCGAGTGAACAACACTCAAACTCCTCATGAACTCTTGTATGGTGAGACTCCTTCGGTAAAACACTTCAAAATCTTTGGGAGCAAATGCTATATTAAGAATACTAATGAGAAACTTGGCAAACTTGAACCTAGAGCAGATGAAGGCATTCTTCTTGGTTATTCTCCACACAGCAAAGCATATAAGTGCTACAATAAAAGACTTGGAAGAATTGTTGACAGCATTGATGTAGTGGTCGATGAAAAAGGATACATTCCTAGGCAAGTAAATCATGAAAATATCGAAGAAGATGAAGACTACCCTCAAAGACAGAATGATGAAGAAGAAGAACCTCAAGAAGCACTAGAGGAACAGATAAGGGTAGAAGAGAAGACTCCATCCAGGTACGTTCAGAAGAATCATCCAGAATCTCAGATTTTGGGGCAAAAAGAAGCAGGTTTACAAACAAGAAGAACAATTGCAGAAGCTTCAAGATATTTGGCATTAATCTCATCCACTGAACCACAAAATGTAAAAGAGGCATGAAAAGATGAATGTTGGGTCAAAGCAATGGATGAAGAACTTGAGCAAATCGAAAAGAACAACACTTGGGAGTTGGTTCCTAGACCAAAGGATAAGAATGTTATAGGGACAAAATGGGTCTTCAAAAATAATTTGAATGAAAATGGGGAAGTAATTAGAAACAAGGCCAGACTTGTTTGTAAAGGGTATGCGCAGTAAGAAGGAATAGATTTTGAAGAAACTTTTGCTCCTGTTGCAAGACTTGAGGCCATCCGAATGTTCCTTGCTCTCTCAAGCTTTCGAAATTTCAAAGTATTTCAAATGGACGTGAAATCAGCCGTTCTGAATGGAGACTTAGAAGAAGAAGTATACATTGAGCAGCCAGATGGTTTCATTCTTGGAAATGATCCAAATCTTGTATGAAGATTGAAAAAGGCTCTCTATGGTCTTAAACAAGCTCCAAGGGCTTGGTACTATCGTTTGGACAAATATCTTCATCAACAAGGTTTTTCAAAAGGATCAGCAGATAGCAATCTTTATATAAAAATTGAAAATGACAAATTGTTGATACTTGTTGTGTATGTAGATGACATTATCTTTGGCAATAATGAAGAATCTATGAGTCAAAGCTTTGCCTTGGTGATGCAGAAAGAATTCGAAATGTCCTTGCTTGGAGAATTAACATATTTTCTTGGCCTGCAAATCCAACAAAAGGAAGGAGGGATCTTCTTGTCTCAAACCAAGTATCTCAAGCAGATTTTGAAGAAATATGGCATGGAAGATGCAAAACCAGTATGTACACCCATGGTCACAGGATGTAGCCTCAGTGCAAATGATGAATCAGCAGCAGTACATCAACCAACCTACAGATCTATGATTGGAAGTCTACTTTATTTGACAGGTACCCGACCAGACATCATGCATGCAGTGGGAATAGTTGGAAGATTTCAGGCAAATCCAAAGGAAACTCATCTTCAGGCAGTAAAGAGAATCTTCAAATACCTTCAAGGGACTCAAAATTATGGCTTATGGTATCCTAGAGATACAGATCTCACACTTCATGCTTATACTGATGCAGATTGGGCCGGAAGCGTGGATGACAGGAAGAGCACAAGTGGTGGTGCATTCTTTATGGGTTCTAGATTTGTATCTTGGTTCAGCAAGAAACAGAGTTCGATTGCCTTGTCTACAGTTGAAGCAGAATATGTTGCTGCTGCATCTTGCTACACTCAACTCCTTTGGATGATGCAAACCTTGCAGGATTTTCAAATCACTTGTACACCACCCATCTCCATCTTATGTGATAATACAAGTGCAATCAGCATTTCAAAGAACCTAGTCATGCATTCAAAAACCAAGCACATACCAATCAAGTATCACTTTCACCGGGAACAAGTGCTTGAACAAAAGGTCAAGTTGGAGTATGTTCCTTCTAAGGAATAGGTTGCTGATATACTCACCAAACCATTGCCTAGGGATACCTTTGAATACCTCAGGCAAAAGTTGGGGGTTGTTGATGCATCATCTTGTTGTTGAATCTCTTCTGATTGTTGGTTGTACGCAAGGTTCATCTGAAGTATATGCGTACATGTGCTAGGTTGCGGATTGGTCAAAGATCGAATGGCACAGGTTCAGGGGGAGCATATCATGCATTGTTGGCATTATGGAGGAAGTACAGAAGGAGATCATGGATGTTGGTCTGAATATTGCTGCAATACGTCTCTATCTCTTTCATGGTCATTTACGGTGTTTGATGGATTATGGTTCTTCCTTGCAGATCTGGTTTATAGTCAGGGGGAGCATGTTCTTAGGGGGAGCATAACCCTTTGCCCTTGATGTCAAAGGGGGAGAGTGATTGGTTGTTGTTGCCATCAAGTCCAAAGGCGGAGATTGTTGGCATTATGATACATATGTTGTACTTGATGGCAACCCACTCATCTCAGATGATAAATTATAGTGCAGCAAAGTTCACGCACTTTCATGAAGATAAAAGTTTCTTTCATGAAGATAAAAGTTTCCTTCATGTAGAGAAAAGTTCACGCACTTATATGCAGATAAAAGTTCACGAACTTTTATGCAGAGAAAAGTTTATTTCATGTATAGAAAAGTTCACGCACTTTTATGCAGAGAAAAGTTTATTTCATGTAGAGAAAAGTTCACGCACTTTTATGCAGAGAAAAGTTTATTTCATGTAGAGAAAAGTTCACGCATTTTTATGCAGAGAAAAGTTTATTTCATGTAGAGAAAAAGTTCACGCACTTTCATGTAGAGAAAAGTTCCTTTCATGAAGAGAAAAGATCACGCACTTTCATGATTGGTTCATGGTATTAGTCCGACAGTTTTTGATCCTATGGTTTTGGCCCGTGGTATTGCATCCAAAAGTGTTGATCCCAAGTATTGGGTCCGTGGTATTGTATTATTATGGTTTTGGACCGTGGTATTGTGAAAGGCCTAAGACTATAAAAGAGGAAGGAGATCATTTGGCAAAGTATCATCGAATGAATTGAATATCTAATAAGTGCTAGATCTGAAATATTTGTGATTGGGTTATGGTGCAGATCTGGATCTGAATGAAGGAGGAGCCTTAGTGCATAAAGAAGGATAAGTTCTTTTGATGGGTCATAATCTTTATGCTTGAATAATAGTATCTTTGCATCTGTTATATGAGGCGCATGCTTGATCTATAAATCTGACAATCTGGGTTAATTAGTGTCTGAATATTTGAAAGAAGGAATTATCCTTTATAGATCTGCATGCAGGTTTCAGGTTGTTGAAGTAGCGTATATCTTTAAATTATGATCTAGCTGCCTCTGTCTATTGCTGCAGTATTCTGGGTTCAGAATTTGGTGTGTGGTTACTGTTACTGTGTTTTGGGTACAGCTGTCAGAGAAGTGTTTACTTGATTCAATGCTAATTGGGAAAAGGAGATTGTTTGATGCAGATATACTTGATGATTGATTGATGTTCATGGATCCAGTCTGAAAATTTATGAAATGTGGTCCCTGGAAGAAAGAGAAGGTTGTAGCCTTCAGTAGGCCAGCACCTACGTACTAGTATCTCGGCTAGTACAAGAGCTAAGGGGGTTGTAGCTCCCTTCCAGGAGAAGCTGGAGAACGAGAGAGGGTTGTAGCTCTCTCCAGGTTGTAGCCTGCGTACTGGTAAAGGACTGCACCAGTACAAAATCATTGTAAAAGGAGTTTCTAATTGAAAGAAGATAGAGACATATTGCAGCAGGTGGTTTTCACCCACATTGGGTTTCCACCTTATATCTGGTGTTCTTCTGTGTGACTATTTGCTTTTCTTGTTCCTGCTCATTATTTTATGATACTGACATACAAAGTAATGATCAATATTTGAAGAATTATTCAAAGTATAAATAAGGAAGATAGATTGATAAGAATTTGATAATACTGATTCACCCCCCCCCTCTCAGTATTATTTCCAGCACCTTGAGTATATATAAGTCGTTTGTAGCTCTTATACCTTTTATCATGGTTTCTCTTGTATCAAGTTCACAAACAACACATCCATTTGATTGAAATACTACTTCATTTCCTTGATAACACATTTGACTGACAGTCAACAGGTTATGCTTTAGACCATCAACATATATAACATTCCCAGCTTAAACTTTTTCTTTTAAAAGAACAGAGCCTTTACCTTTTATGATAGTAGGAGTGTCATTTCCAAATGAGACCTTATTTTCCCTTTTTAAGGCATTATATGATTGAAGTTTTTCTTTATCACCTGTCATGTGTTTCGAGCATCCACTGTCGATGTACCACTGATTTTCTGCTCCTTCTGCATACAGGGCTATACCACATCTTTCTGTTTGTGGTTCTTTCTTTCTCCATATTTTGGAATTTAATGCAGCTTGATCCTTCTGAGATGTTTTTCGAAATTTACTCCTGCATTCAGATTCTTCGTGACCAAAGTTGTTGCAGATAGGGCATTCTATTTCATTTTCAAGAAGAGAAAGGCTATTGTAGGTCTATTTCATGATCCTCGTCGCATTCCTTTGATTGTGTGCTTCTCTAGTCATGATGTTCTTGTAAGCAACACATTGAGCATCTTTGTTTCCAAAGTTATGACATGAAAAACATTGGTCGTTAAAGAAGTTCCTGCGATTATTGAATCTACTGACTTGGTGATTGTAGTTGTTATTGATATTCATTCTTGAAGCAGATTGAGTATGATTTACCTGAGTTTTGTAGCTTTTGTTCATCCTTGAAGTAAATTGAGCCTGATTTACTTGGTGATCTTCTTTATGCCTTTGTTGTCAATTGTCAAACTGTTCACTGCTCTTTGCTGCATCAAGATAGATTTTAGTGGAGGTTGACGACTTCTGTGCTTGGGATGCTTCTTCAGTATATCCAAGACCTATCTTTATCAGAGGAGAATGCTTCACCTTGATAATTTCATTTAAGGTTTTTGATCCTTTAGTAAATCTAAGATTGAGAGCTTTTTTTTTCTCAATATCCTTTCTTAGACCCACAATTTCACATTCTAGTTTTTCATTGTGTTTTTCTCTTTCAGCAAGTTGGAATGTCAGAGTATCTATAATCATATTCTGTTCTTGTAAATAGACTTTGAGTTTAGATATTTCTTCATAAATGTCATCTTCATCTAAAGCATCCAATAAATCATCATCTTCAAAAGCCACTAGAAGTCTATAGTCATTACTATTTTCATCTTCATCACTATTTGATAAAACATCACTATCTTCATGAGTATAGTAGCTCTTCTTACTTACACTTTTTTTTCTATTCCATTTTTTTTATTCCTTACCTTTTTAAAGCTTATCTTTATGAGGACATTTAGCAACACAATGACTGACTCTTCCACAAGAAAAACATTTGAAGGGTAGTTTACCTCTAAATCTCCAAAAATCCCATTGAAGGTTCTTGACAAAGTTTGCTTCTTCTTCTCCTTCTGAAATATGTCCTGATTCATGGAATTCTTCTTTTCTTGAAGCTTTGAATGTAGCTTCTCTCATATCTAATGCACCTCCTTTTCTCATTTCGAAAGCAGTTAAGATTTCGTGCAGTTGTGTCATAGTAATAGTCTGAAGATCCGGCTTTTCTTCTATGGCAGATACTTTTGATTCAAACTTAGTAGACAAGGATCTTAAAACCTTTTCAACTAAAGTAACTTCTTTTATCTCTTCACCCAAGTTCTTCATGCAATTAACAATCTCATCTATACATAAGAAGTAACTAGTGATATTTTCATCATTATGCATTTTGAGAGTTTCATATTGAATTCTGAGAGATTGCAGTTTTGGACGTTTTACTTGACTGTCTCCTTCATAGCTTAGAATGATCTTGTCCCATATTTCTTTGGAAGTGTTGAGATGCATAACTTTGATAAATTCTGATTGTGACAAACTCCCTAATAATGTATTGACAACCTTGGCATTGGTTTCATATTGCTTCTTACCTATCGTATCTGTAGGAATTGCTGATGGAAATGTATATTCTCCTTCCATGATTTCCCAGACATCTGTTCTAAAAGATTGAAGATAGGCTATAGTCCTTACCTTCCAATAATCAAAGTTGCTCCCATCAAATATTGGTGGTCTAATGGATCCCTCTCTTTCGTAGTTACTCATGATGATAGATCGTCCTTCAAGCGATCAAGATTCTTCTGAAGGACCTACTCTGATACCAATTATTGGAAATAATACTGAGAGGGGGGGTGAATCAGTATTAGTAAGTCAATAATACTTCATTTCCATAATTAGATTCATATACGATACTTCAGTTAATGGAACTTGCGTGTATACGCAACTGTATTTAAGGCAACTAATGTATATCTTGCAAACTTATGATTCAGTTAACTTATCATATGTTGATCTTTACTCAGTGCATCAGAACCATATAAAAAGTAACTAGGTGGAGTAAAACAAAATAGACAATCACACACATGAACACAAGATATAAGGTGGAAACCTAATGTGGGTGAAAACCACCTGCTGCAATTGTCTCTATCTTCTTTTTAATAAGAAACTTCTTTTTACAACTTTTGTACTGGTGCATTCTTATACCATTACGCAGGCTTCTACTTGCAAAAGGCTATAACCTTCTCTCATTCTCCAACTTCTTCTGGAAGGGAGCTACAACCCCCTCGCTCTTGTACTAGCTAATATGTTTACTAGTACGTAGGCGCTGGCCTACAGAAGGCTACCACCTTCTCTTTTCTTCCAGGGACCACGTTTCATAAATCTTCAAACTAGATCCATCAATAACATCATTCAAACATCAAAGACATATGCATCAATCAATCTCCTTTGCACCAACAACAACTGAATCAATCAATCACTTTTCAGAATGATGTCACCAGAATACAATAACCAAAAATAATAACCAGAACCCAGAACACAATAACAACAACTAGAAGTAGCTAAAGAATATTTTATGAGGTATATGCTAGTTCAATGTGTCGAACTTGTGTACATACGCATTTTTCTCAAGGTGAACCTGCGTACAGATCTGCAAATCAATTTTAAGATGTATACGCTATTTTGATATGTAGAACCAGTGTGTATACATGTTTTTTCTAAGGTGAACCTACGTACAGATCTATAAATGATGATTTAATCTTTACAACGATTCCATACTTCAGTTATACCTATATCATTATATTTATAGTCTAAAAAATGCGCCAGTTATTTAGATAAAAGATCAAAACACACAAAGATACTTCACTTAAAGCTTTAAAATCTTGACCCATCATTAGATCTTATCCTTCCTCAAGCGCTAAGGTTCATCCTTGATTCAGATCCAGCTGTGCACCATAACCCAATAACCTGTATTCTAGATCTTGCTCTTCATTAGATATTCAATACATGAGTGCCTTTGCCTGATGATCTTCTCCTCCTTTTATAGTCTTAGGCCTTACTCAATACCATGGACCAAAACCACTTAGAACCAATACCTTGGATATAATACCTCGGGTCAACACTTCGGACAGGATACATTGGACCAATACCATGGATCAAAATACCATTGACAAATACCACAGACCAAAACTAACTTTTCCAACATGTACGCGCCTTTCCTTCTGTGAAAGTGTGTGTGTATGCCATACGCGCCTTTTGATCTGCGAACCTGCATGTACACATGCCTTGGTCATTGAGGAACCTGCATATACCTCTATTTCTTCATTCTAAGAGTCTGAACTATGATCTGTCATCTGAGTGAGTTGCCTTCAAGGTCAACACCTGTGCCATAGTGCCAAATTTGTGTCATAATGCCAACATCTTTGGAGGAAGGACCTAGTGGTTAAACTATGCGTCACTATTGGCCTATACTATAGCTCAAAGGAAAAACTAAATAATTTTCCTATCTATGCTTTTGATTATAATTTATGGAAATTTGTATTTACACTAAGTGATGAAGAAAAAAATTTAATCAACCAAAAACAACCACCTAAAATTATTATGGATAATAATTATGTGTGCAAAATGTTTTTTGATGGTGTCTCATCCAAAAATGGATTTGGGGCTTGTGTGGTTTTAGTTTTCCCTTCCCAGGAAAATGTAACCTACCCTTTCAAACTCAATTTTGAAACTACCAACAACGTAGTTGAATATGAGGCATTGATCTTAGGTATGGAGGTGGATTGCAAGCTCAATATTCTAAATCTCCTAGTATTTGGTGACTCTAAGCTAGTAATCAAATACGTAAAAAATAAATTCCAAACTCAACATGTAGACTTTGAGCTTAGAGAAACCAGGTATGAGATCTGGTGGAAATTTTATTTTAAGCCATGAATTTCATTACCATTTCTAGATAAAAGAATCAATTGTTCAATGCCCTAGCTATTATATCTACTAAATTTTTTCCTCCATATCAGAAAAGTCATAATACAAAATTCAAATTTTGTACCACCCCTAAATACCCAACAATGTCAAACATTGGTAAGTGTTCGAGGCTAATCAACAAATCTAGAAATTTATTGAAATGGCCAGTGAATTTTAGAATTTTTGTATTGAAGAAAATGAGAATGGGGATCAGCCCCATTCTAACCTACATCGATTTAAGCCAAAAATTGGAAGGCATGAAGTAGTACAATTAAAAAATAACTATATTCCTCAAGGGCTCCTTCCCCTTGAGAAAATATTTTATTAGAAAGGAGCCATTTCTTCGCCCCTTCTAAAAGCACTAGAAGTAGAAATTGAGAAGATTAATCTAGGTATAGAGGCAAGACCTAAGAAAATAAATCTTTCTAAAACCCTTCTGAAATAATTGAAAAAATGTCTTGTAAGTATTTCAAAATAATTTCCAATGTTTTCTCCTGTAGTTATAGTGACATGAAAAACTTATTGTAGGGAAACTATCAAACACAGGATACCATTAAAGGATAGAGTAAAACCATTTTGACGAAAACTTAGACAAATAAACCCCCTCCTACTTCCTTCCATTGAAAAGGAAATAAAAAATTTATGATATTCCCAAATCATTATACCTTTCATATATTCATATTAGGTTACGAACTTAGTTCCCGTAAGGAAAAATAATGGAGAGATTAGGCTCTATGTTGACTTTCAAAATTTTAATAGGGCCTATTTAAAGGATAATTAAACCTTACCCAAGATGGATGACATATTATAGAGAGCATTTGGATCTCACAAAATCTCAATGATGGATGGTTTCTCTAGATAAAACCAAAGTGTCATCCATAAAGAAAATAGGCACAAAACAACTTTCACGACCCCTTGGGGGACGTTCATGTATGAGAATATGCCTCTCAGACTTATGAACATTGGGGCTACATTTTAGTGAGGTACAGATTTATATTTTTCTAATGGAAAGGACAATTTCATTGTTGTCTACCTAGATGACATGACGATATACTCAAAATCTGATTCACAACATCTAGATCACCTGAGGGTATTTTTCAAAAGTGTCAAAAATATAGTCTCTCCCTCAATCCCCACAAATTTTTCTTTTCCATGTGATGAGGCTCATCAATGGGTAAATTTTATGGACCTTAATGCCAATCTCCAACTTACTAAAATCAACTATATGTTTTGTTATATTTTTCTTAATGAGAAGGGTAAAGATGAGATGTCATGTCTTGTAGTCTAATGTGCATTGATTAAAAATTTTGGCTAATTAAAGTGCAGGAACTTGAAGTAGACAAGAAAGAGGGATTTTAGGAGATTGGATCTCCCTCCTTAACTCCTCACTCACTTGAAGATTCCTCCACCAGATCTCATCAGCTCAGAGTTACAAGCAGTCGAGCCTTTAATATCAATGGTAGCCAAGCCAGTGATAGTTGAAGACCAGTTGATCTCAAGTTTGGGAGCCAAGCCTCTTTAAATTTAAGGAATTTGTTGGTAACTTCAGTTGTATAAATAAGAATTCCTAGAGCCTCATTAGGATTCTACTTTTTTATATTGTATCTAAGAGGAATTTTCAAGCTAAGACACTGTGACTGATGACTTGTATGTATTTTTGATATCTTAATGAATTTAAATGAGAAGCATTACTTTGATCCAGCAATGATTTGACTTAGAGGGCTTAAGCTCTTGGGTTAGGGCCCAAGCCTAGCAATAGAGGTTCATCTTTTGTACATGTATGCTTAGATTACATTCATAGTTAGCTACTGAAATGATTTTGATTTTGTTAATTTGCAAGTATTTGGGTGATTAATTACTTTTCTTCCATTTGTGGCTAGTTAGATCAGTGGTATAATAGTGATAGAAGATACACCAGAAAATTTGGTGATAGTGCCTTTCACCTCATCTCCCTTATGAGATCATGACTTGAGGGTTCCATTCATATAGCCCAAAAACAAATTTCTTTCTTTGCTTCATAATCTAGTGTTTCTTGATGAGTAGGTAACTGTCTTTAAGTTTCTTAGGATGAGTTAAAATTGTCATTTTTTATCTCTTAAAGTTTCTCATTGGTTTCAAAGCACTTCCATTCATGAACTTAGTCACTAGATGATAGTAACTCTGTTTTCTTCCTTTTAATAAATCTTTCCTTTGTATAGATGAATTTGCGCATAAATGAAGACAAGAATGTATGTTTTTGTAGGAGCTTCTAAATTGCAAGGGGACCTCATCTCATTATCCTCATCCAAGCCTTATCCACCTATGTTTCCAAAGTCCACTAAAACCTAAATCCGAATTCTTATTTTGTAAGCAAAATTGCCATTTTCGTTTAGAAAATCCAACCATCTTAAAGAATTTGATTGAGCACTGGATAATGCTCACCTCCTCTGTGCCTTATTCCCCCATTATATCCCTTTCCCACACTTCATTCCACCTTCCCAACCACTTCCTAAGATTTTTATCTATTTCCTGTAGTAAAACATGGCATCGTGTAGTAGAACTAGGACATCCTATAGTAGTACTATAGGAAACCCTCTAGAAGCCTGTTTTGAGCTCGAATTTAGGAAAATTGTCATTTAAAGCTTGGATTAGGCCTCCACTTGGCTTCCATACCCTTGAGACTAGTATAGACCTCTTCCTCCATACCTATCTCCCCTGCCAAAGAACAAATGAATATTAGCATTTGCATTCATAAAATGAAAACATAAAAAAGAGCTTTTGCCACAATTGCTAAATTAGCACATGCATGAAGCAATTATAATACTACCTAGATCAGATTCGATGCTCAATTATTTTAGATCATCATATGTTATAAATAAGGTTAATATAGGTTTATTTTGCAACCAACATGTGTCAATGAGTAGCTAAAGTATTTCATGTCACTTTACAAGCATCTTCCAATTCAGTCTGTTGGATTATTTGGGCTTGACCTAGGTTCGGAAGAATTATTTAGCCGAACAAATCCCACAGCTACTAGCCCTTTCGGCAACAGCCCGCGAAGCACAGATTGAGGTCTCACCCAAGGTAGTAGGGGAGGGTGCTGGAACCAGGTTTCCGTACCCTGGGGATGTCTTGGATGTGGTTTGGGGCTTACACACTGTTTTGCAGCCTTGCACTATGCTAGATCCGTGCAGATCAGAATACCCTTATCGTGCTTATTACAGATTGAATCACTTATTACTGGTTTGATCTAGTTAAAATGGTCTTCAAGCAAACATTTACTACTTTTGGTTACTTCATGCATCAAGGTTAATCCAGTTCACATGTATTCAACCATAGCAAATGCAGAAATCATAATAGTTCATTTATCATAAAAGAGTAAAGTCGCAACCAACATGTAATTCAAAAGAAACTTATCTTTATTGTTAAGTCCCTACAATATTAGTGATTAGCCCATTACTATTGTAGTTGTATCCCTTATTAATATTGTTGTGCCCCTATTGTCCCCATATTATTATTACTGTGCCCCATAGAATCCCTCTATTGTTATTTTTGTGCCTTTATATTATTGTTGTTAGGTTGGCTGGGTTATATTGTGACTCCTTAGACTCCTATATATAGAAAGGAGGTTTTTCATTTGAATCATCAAAGAATCATTCATTTGTGTAATGTAAAGAAGGTTTCCCCCTCGAAGAGGCTGAATTCTAAGGCGTTGATCTATCTTTTCTATCTTTTTATGAGCTGCTTTCATAACATTTGGTATCAGAGCTTTGAATTCTAGGGTTTCGCTGCTCCAAACAGGTCATTGTGGAATTTGCACTATAACTTTTTTTTTATGCGATGTTTTAGACGCTTAAAAAATCCATTTAGGTTGAAATCGTTCTGAACCGTAGGTTTGAATTTTAGATCTTTTCACGCTATATGTGCATAGATATGATCTGAGGAAGTTGGCATTTTTGCAGACTCCCGAATTATATTCCAAATAGACGACCTGGGGAAAATAATCATAAATTTTGTTTTGAGCATTATATTCAAATTTCGTAAGAAGTTATAGAAAGAGGATGGACTGTAGTTTCTTGTATATATTTTTCAGATCCTAAGGTCGAAACAGTGACACGTGGCACTTCCTACAAGTTCACTCTTCTGAAAAGGTCTATAATCAGGTCATCTTGGGAGATTATGTATAAATCTTCCTTGGAGAATCTAAATTCGATCAGACTAGTGGCATTGGAAAGAGGACATAGAGGGCTACTACAGGTCATAATTTCATAACTGGATGATTTGAAATTATAGAGACACATTAGAGGCAATATCGAGCTCCTACAAAGTGAAAAAATGTGTGTATAATTTTTTAACTTTTTGCTTAAGCTTGGTTTGAAAAATTATTTTGAAGGAATTCAAATGGCATAACAGAGAATTATTATCGATAACTGATGCCTCGAGGAAATAAGATGCAAACACCTAGTAAGAAACCTGAAATCTCTAGCATGACTTATGAAGAAGAGGAAGAAATGCAACATGATATATCAAAATTACGAGACCAAGTGCAACAAATGTCACTTGCACAAAAAGTAACAAAATCTAAGATGTATGGTTTAAAGAAAGATGTAGAAGCTAAGATGAATGACTTGAAAGCTAAGATGGATGATTTGAAGATAGATTTGAAGATAGATTTGAAGACAGGCATGGCAGATTTAAAGACAGATTTGACAATTTTTCTACAAGAAATACTTACTAATGGCGAAAGGGTAGTAAAGGAAACTCATGATGAGAACAAAAGAAATGTTAATCATGATTTCATAGACTCCAATGTTGGATCGAAGACCCACCATATTCCAAAATTCGATATGAGGAATTTTGATGGCAAGGATCCCACAACATGGATATTACAGATGGAGCAATTTTTCAATCTCAATAATGTGCAAAACACACAAAGGTACGTATTGCAACTTTATATTTGGAACCAAATCAGTTTGTATGGTATCAATGGCTTTTCTCTCGTAAACAAATTATCACTTGGGAAATTTTTACGGAAGAATTAATAGCACATTATGAGGATACAAAAAGCAACACTTTTTTCAGCCAATTGATAAGTCTCAAACAAAAGGGTTCAATAATGGAGCACATTGAGGAGTTCCAAAAATTGAACATAAGGGTAAAAAATATTCCAGAGGAGCATAGGATTGATGTGTTCATGGGAAATTTAAAGGATAATATCAAACATGATGTTCGACTTTGGTAACCTAATTCATTAGAGAAGGCATTCAGGTTAGCAAGAAAAATGGAAAGCAAAATTATGGCAACTAGGAAGCATACCACTCACAACTACAAAGATGGAAGTGTTGTTGCCCCTAGCCTTCCACAGCCTATAAGGTTGACACCACAACAATTGGAAGAAAAAAGAGCAAAAGGGATTTGTTACAGTTGTGATAATAAATACACTAAAGGTCATAAGTGTGCTGAGAAGAAATTATTCTACATAGATTGTGAAGATGAAGAAGAAAAGGAGTAAGAAAGGTCAAAAGAAGAGGATATACTCTAGGAACAAAGCCTAGATAAAGAAGAAATGAATCCAACATACATTTTAATGCATTGGCTGGAATTACCACTCCTCAAACCATCAAGATAGAAGGAAAAATCAAGAAGAAAAAGGTAATAGTGTTGATTGATTCATGAAGTACCCACAATTTTATTCATTGTAAGATAGCAAAAGAATTGAATTGCTTCTTATATCTAGCACCAAAGTGTCAAGTGATGGTTGCAAATGGAGGAATGATAAATTTCATTGGAAAGTGCCATAACATCAAGCTATCCATGGGATTATATGTATTGACTAGCCCAATGCTTTCCATTCCAATGGCAGGTGCTGATGTTGTACTAGGAGTCCAATGGATACAATCCTTGGGTACAATAGCTTTTAATTTTAAAGAAATTTTCATGAAAATTTTTGTGGAAGGAAAGGAAGTTGAATTAAGGGGTATTGCAAGGAAACTGAGAAAGATAATTAACTCTAACAGTATGACAAAGCTTCTAAAAAAGGAACAAAGAGGTGTAATTTCACAATTATGTTTGCTATATGTTTCCACATCGAAATCATCTATTTCTCCAGATCCCCAAAAAGTCTTCGATAATGATTCCGAGGTATTTGAGACTCCCAAAGGTCTCCCACCTATTTGTAATCATGATCATGCTATTCATCTGATTCTAGGAAGTGTTCCTCCAAACATCAGGCCATACAGATATCCCTAAGCCCAAAAGAGTGAAATTGAGCGTATGTTTGCAGAAATGCTAGAGGTGGGTATAATTCAACATAGTCAAAGTTATTTCTCCACTCTAGTAGTATTGGTGCACAAGAAGAATGGATCATGGTGCATGTGTCTGGATTATAGGAGCTCAAAAAGCTCACTATTAAAGATAAGTTTCCCATTCTTGTCATAGATGAATTACTGGATGAATTGCATGGATCAATTTACTTCACCAAGTTGGATCTTCGTTCAGGATATCATCAAATCAGAATGAAGACTAGGTCATATTGTATCTCATGAAGGAGTTAAGGTAGACCCTAGCAAAATTAAAGCCATTAATGAATGGAAAATCCCCACATCCATAAAACATTTGCGAGGATTTCTCGGGTTGACAGGGTATTATCTCAATTTTGTTAAGAATTATGGGAGAATAACAGCACCTCTAACAACATTATTGAAGAAATATGCATTTTCATGGACTCCAGAAGCAACAAAGGCCTTGAAACATCTTAAAGAGGCAATGTGCCATGCACCGGTCTTAGCTACACCGGACTTCACAAAAACCTTTATTGTGGAATTTGATGCTTCAGGAAATGGAATTGGTTCTGTTTTAATGCAAGATGAAAGACCCATTGATTATGAAGACCGTCCAATCAAGGGAAAGCTTTTACACAAAGCTATTTATGAGAAGGAAATGTTGGCAATACTACATGAACTTAACAAATGGTGACCCTACCTAATGGGAAGACACTTGAAGGTAAAAACGGATCATGATAGCCTTAAATACTTTTTAGAACAAAGATTATCCTCTGGAGAGCAACAAATGTGGGTCACAAAGATGTTGGGTTATGACATTGAAATCATCTACAAAAAAGGTAAGCAAAATGTGGTGGTAGACGCACTCTCAAGAAAGGATGACGATGTGGAAGCATTGTTGTGTTCTATTTCTATTATCCAACTAGATTGGATAAACGAAGCAAGGGAGGGATGGAAGAATGATGAAGAAGTGTGGGAACTTATTCGAAAGTTACAACAAGATTCCAGTACATCTGATACATTTAGCTGGCAAAATGATTTTTTATGGTACAAAGATCGCTTATACCTCTATAAGAATTCCTAACTCAAACAAAATATTCTTATGGAATTGCACACTTCTCTCTTAGGAGGGCACTTGAGATTTTTAAAAACTTACCACAGGGTTAAGAAGGAATTTTTTGGGGATGGCCTTAAATTGGATATTCAAAAGTTTGTGGCAAAATGTTTCATTTGCCAACAAAATAAGGTTGAAACAATTAAGACCCCGGGTCTATTACAACCTTTATCCATTCCAAACCAAAGTTGGGAGGAGGTTTCAATGGATTTTATCAAAATTTTACCCAATTTTGATGGAAAGAGTGTCACCATGGTGGTAGTTGATAGAATTACCAAGTATGCACACTTTTGTGCATTCTGACATCCATTTAAATCCAATACAGTTTCTACTGCACTTATGGAAACAATTCAAAAGCTACATGGAAACCCAAATATTATTGTAAGTGACATAGATTCCATTTTCACTGGAAATTTTTGGACAGAATTATTTTCTTGTCTTGGTACTCAGTTAGCTCATAGCTCATCTTATCATCCTAAATCTGATGGGAAAACTGAGATAGTAAACAAACGTTTGGAAGGATATCTTCATTGCTTTGTATCTGATAAATAGACACAATGGGTCAAATGGTTGCCTCTGGCTGAATGGTGGTATAACACTTCCTTCCATACAACAACAAAATTGACCCCATTTATGGCACTTTATGGATATTAACCACCATCCATCACATCATATTTAAGAGAAAATTCTAAGTTTCAAGCAGTGAACATCACATCGAGCATCAACAACAAGTCCTCCAACTCTTAAAGGATAACCTCGTGTTGGCGCAGAATAGAATGAAACAACAGGAAAATCAACATCATAGTGAAAGAAGTTTTGATGTAGGTGATTGGGTATTCCTACGGCTACTACCATATAAACAAATGTCCATCAAGGAAGCTAAGAAGGATAATAAATTAACACCAAAGTATTATGGTCTGTACAAGGTGTTGCAAAAGATTGGTAATATGGCATACAAATTGGAGCTTCCTGCAGCTTCTCGAGTGCACCCAGTTTTCCATGTTTCATGTTTATAGAAGGTTATAGGTGACAAGCTCCCAGTCAAAAAATATTGCTAGAACTTGATGAGGAAGGAAAAATTATATTGTAACTGGAAGCAGTCACAGAAATAAGAACTTGATAGCTACGAAATCGATCAATTTCGGAGTATCTCATGTGGAAGAACTTATCCACTGAAGATTCCACATGGGAGGATGAGAATTTTATACAGAAGCATCCAAAAATACTCAAGCATTGAGGACAACACTTTTTTGAAGGAGAGGGGCATGTTAGGTCCCGACAATACTAGTGATTACCCCATTACTATTGTAGTTGTATCCCTTATTAATATTGTTGTGCCCCTATTGTCCCCATATTGTTATTACCATGCCCCATAGAATCCCTCTATTGTTAATTTTGTGCCTTTATATTATTATTGTTAGGTCAGTTGGGTTATATTGTCACTCCTTAGACTCCTATATACAAAAAAGAGCGTTTTTCATTTGAATCATCAAAGAATCATTCATTTGTGTAATGTAAAGGAGGTTGCCCCCTCGAAGAGGATGAATTCTAAGCCATTGATCTATCTCTTTTATCTTTTTGTGAGCTGGTTTCATAATATTTATTATCAATCTTCAACAATACATCCAGATCCACCCTATGCACTCAACTACAGGGGTCCATGCACAAAGCTGTGAACTTTCTAGGCCTCTGCACACATAGCTGCAGAGCCTCTACCTTCTACCCTTACTCCCTCGACTCAGACTTACAGACGCTTTCAAGCTATTGCCTTTAAGGACCCATTACATTCCATCTTCAAAAGAATTACTTTTCCTCATAGAGCCCCACTCTATTTATACTTTCCTTTGGCCCGCGATCCCACCGCGGGCCAACTCTATTACTATTTCTTTACATTACTTTTGGGCCGACTACCCTTTGACTCAACCTACTATAGTTCACACTCTGCGCTTTTCATAGAGTCTTTTACCCTAATATTACCCACAATTACAGGCTTCGCACCCCATACTCGTTCCACAGGGCTTGCGCTACCCAACAGTCCCCCAACACAATCATCGTTACTCGTCCCAAGTCACTTGCTGGCATAGCTAGATGCTCTGCCTTGGCATCACGATTCGCCTCCCATTGAGTGGCATTCATCATATGGCTGCTACTGGTTTGTCTCCTGTAATGCTTCATCCATCTCCTACTTCAGTGCTTCTACCACATCTCTCAACCAATGATACTCATTCTGCTCTGCTCGGTTAACACACAACACCCCCTCTGAGGATTTTGGCACAAGCGTGGGAGCCACATACGAGACCTCCTGGTACCACCGTAGCCCTTTCCGACCATCATATCTTCTCTTCGCACCTTCCGCTGCAACCTGTGTTGCAATTTTGCAAGACCCTGGGTGTTGTCCGCATGATCCCAATCGTCAATAACCATCAAAGGCGATTTATTGACTGTATCTCCACCCATAGTTGTCGTTTGTCCATCCTTCTGTTGTTCTATTGTAGTGTGCCATCCTGCCCCTAGGCAGGGTGATGAAATCTGGACCAATTCTACTTCACATTCCATTTTTCTTGGTACATCCCCTGCTAGCGATGCTGCAGCTTGCGAGATGCCTACAGCTATTAATACCAAACTACTTAGAGAGTCCTGCTCCTCCCTCAGCCAGATTACTACCTTCGGGTGCATGCCTGGTGTAGAGATGATGAACAACTCCATCTGTATTTCCGAAGCGTAGGCTGCCCAGCAGATTCCCCATGGTGATTTATAAGCCATGTGAACTTCAACTGCCCAGATAGTCACTCATTCCAGCTCGTGTAACCTTCCCGTGTGAAATCTGTGGCCGATCATTTCATATCTGGGTCGTACTGTTGCTCTTAATTTCCCATCGCCTGCTCCCTTTTGCCATAATGCAACCTTCTTGTCATGAACAGTGGTATCAATGGTCATCATTTCTTGGAATAGTGCATCCGTGCGGCTTTGTCTACAGAACCACGTCTGGCCAAATGTACGCACACCCTGATACCCACGCCTCTGTCCCCCAGACTGTTTTATCATCCCTCACTCTCTTTCAACTGGGTAGAGTGGTGAGACTCTCCTTGGAATAGTTAGTCAGGTGGTTGGCCTTCCCGTATAGAGCTTTAGGTGACTGCCATTCACTCTTCCCGGGAAGGGGTCTCCATTGAGCTTAGCCAGTTGAACTACACCCCCATCAGTTACTTCTTTGACGACATAAGGTCCCAACCAATGAATTCAGAGCTTACCTGGGAATTTCTTGAACTTACTGTCATATAACAATACGAGATCATCCTTCTTGAATGTGTGCACCTTGATATGGTGATCATGCTATGCTTTCTCGCACTGTTTTTGTACCTGCTGATGAAATCCCACCAGAAATCGTTCTTCGTCTAGTTCGTCAAGTTGTGCGAGCCTTTCCTCCAAGTCCCCACAATTGGCCATTCCTGTAGCTGCTGCAATCCGCAGACTGGGCATAATACATTCCATAGGCATCACAGCCTCCTTACCATAGACTAATCGAAACGGTATCTGGCCTGTCAAATTTTTGTACATGGTTTGGTATGCCCATAGCATAGCAGGGATGTGCAAGTCCCAATCATTCTGTCGCAGATTGCAGATCTTAGTCAGCACAGTTTCCAAAATTTTGTTGAATGCCTCAAGAGTCCAATTTGCTTGTGGATGGTATGGCGTGCTCTATTGGTGATATATCTGGAATTCCTCAATGAGTGCACTGATGGTTTCATTCAAAAAATGCGTTCCTTGATCACTCATGAGAATCTTAGGACACCCAAACCTAGTTAACACATTCTCGAATAAGAACTTTGTCGTTTTCGTGGCTGTGCAATCCTTAACTGGCTGTGCTTCTACCCATCGGGTCAAGTATTCAATTGCAGTGATAATATAGTGCATGCCCATCTTCCCTCGTAGTTCAATAGGCCCGACGAAGTCGATCACCCATTTCTCAAATGGTTGTAGCATTACTTGTGGCTGAAGTGGCATTTCATCCCTTCGCGACGGCTTGCCCATTCATTGGCATACATCATAAGCCTGATAGTATGCTTTTGAATCTTGATGGAGGGTGGGCCACCATAAGCTGGTGCGAAGAACCTTCTGGGCTATGGCGTGGCCCACATAATGTCTGCCAGCAACCCCTCCATGTGTTTCGGCAAGGATCTGTTCTCGCTCAAACTCTGGTACATATCTGCGTAATATATCATCATGGCCCATATTGTAGAGATGGCTGGAAACCACAATGAAATTTGTTGCTCGTGACACCAATTCTTTTTTTCGTTGCACAAAATACCCCTGCGGCGCAGTGCCAGTAGTCAAAAAATAGATTATATCTTCAAAGTGGCCATTCGCATTGCGCACTGCATACAACTGGGCATCCAGGAGTCCTTCTTCTAGATTCGTGGGTTCCTCATGCATCTCAATCTAGGATAAGTGGTCTGGACCCGCATTCAGACATCCTGGCTTTACGACAACCTCAAAATCATACTCCTGAAACAACAGTAACCATTGACAGATGCCCCCCCAACACAGGCTTATTCACTAGGTATTTTAGCGTAGAGTGATCAATATACATCTTAAAATGTCCTCCAAGCAAATAGTGACGATACTTCTGGAGTGCGTACACCATTGCCAATCCCTCTCGCTTAGTAGTAGAGTAATTTTTCTCAACTTTTGACAAACTTCGACTTGTAAACGCAATCGGGTGGTCAACTCCCTCTGTGCCTTCCTGAGTAAGTACTACTCCTAATGTGATACACTACACATCAACATGCACATGGAACTCATCCCATTTTGGAAAGTCAAGATAGGGGCAGATGCCATTTTTTCCTTCAACAATTCCAGGCTTTGTTACATTCCTCGTTCCAGCAATATGTGACATCCTTTTTTTACAATTGTTCCATTGGAGATGTGATCTGGGCATAACCTTTTATGAACTTCTGATAGTACCTCGTGTGTCCCAGTGTAGCGCTGAGATGTTTGACACTATGCGCTGCTTGCAGACCTAATATGATAGTGATCTTTGCCGGATCCACCATCAGGCCTTGCCTACAAACTACGTGACCCAACAAGTTCCCGAAAGGAACAAGGAACGTACACTTCTTTAGATTGAGCACAATCTGGTGTCAATGGCAGGTATCCAACATTAATCGTAAGCTCTCAGTATGTTTCTTAACCAATCCAAAGACAGTCCCATCGTTAAGATAGACTTCTAAGAATTTATGTATAAATTCCTTGAATTCAGCTACCACAATGCAGGAACATATTGTCGGCGCATTCTTCAGCCCAAATGGCATGACCATATAACGAAAAGAACCCTATTCCATAGCAAACGTTGTCTTTCTTCAATCCTCCAGTGTGATCTTGATTTGATGGTATCCAGAGAACCCATCCATAAAGGAATATGCTTCCTGCCCACCCACATTTTATAAGACTTCATCGGTAAAAGGTGTGGGAAATGGATCATTAAAACAAGCATCATTGAGTTTCCGTAGAAACTAGAGTCTAAAAGGAAACTAGAGTGTTGGTCAAGGGAATATGTGCAGTGGATGAAGGTGTAAAAGGAGGACTATGAGATGTGGATGGTGAACTGGGGGAATCAAGGCTAGACCGAAATAGAACCTTGATTGGAGTTGGAACAGGGTTTGGATGAGTTGTCTCAGGACTTGAATCAGCAAGATTTTCCTGTCCCTGCTGCTTCCTAATGATCTTAGGGATTGTATTAGGATTTTCAAAAACAGCTGGTGGATTTGGGTCAGGATTTGACCTTGTATATCGTGGATTCTTCTTGGGAGCCAGCTTCTGAGTTTCTTTTTGGTATTTTTAGGATATTTTTAGAACTGTTTCAAGGGACTGCTCAAACTTTTAGAACCACTGTCTATAGATAGACAACAGTTGAAAAATAATATGCTTGTCCCCAGTGGAGTCACCAATTATGTTAACTCCCAGGTTGTTCCCTTTGACTCCCAAGGGAATACAGCCGGGGTAACCACTAACCAATCTTTGGATTGCAATTTCTAGCCAAACTGTAATCAGAGAGGGCTCTCTCTTTATGATTTGTCTCTGTTTTGGTAGTATCTTAGGCTAGCTATGATGTTCAGGGTTTTGTTTTATGTTTTGGTTGAGGGATGTCTTCTGCATCTAAGGTGTAATTTTTCAGGCAGTATTAGTCCATTGGGCAATGGAGTCTGTGGCTACAGGTTGACTGAATTTTGAGTTGAGTTACTGAAATTACAGGGCCATTTAAATATCTCATGGAACAAATCTGAAATTGTGATTATGAGGTGTGTTCAACCAGTGAAAGGCAATTAAGAATTTTCCACTAAGCTGGGTGTGAGAAAGAGATGTGTTGCACAGGAGCAAACTTGAATTCCTGAAACAACAATCACTGTGAAAGATATAGTGTAGAGGTGTAGCAATTAAGAATTACACCTTTATAACTGTAACTGAAGAAAACATTTATAATAGCATAGATTGAGTCCAGGGTAATGTGTGATTAAATCCTAGAACTATTCTTTTTCTTTGCCATTAACTGTAAAACATAGAACATGAATGAGCTATGAGAAGATGACAAAACACATAACTAAGAGTTTGAAGAAAACTTATTGATTCATGAAACACGCAGGAATCCTGTAACATTCAGCAAAACACCACAATGACTCAGATAACGCAGAGCTTTGGAAATTCCATCAGCTTTTGTATTAATAGTCTGGAAATTTACAGCATAAGAAACTCTTGAAGAGAGATCAACAACAACCCCTGCAGGATTATGCGAGGGGGGAATATATACAATCGGTCATACAAAATATCTGGAGTGTTGAGTCACTTTAGAAATGAATACGTTCACCAACTTTTCAAGATAGTAGATAAGAAAGTTATTACATCATTGAATACAGAATAAGTGCTCTTTATGTATGTCAGAAGATATTTTGACCTTTGAAGGCCACTAAGTCGGTCTGAACGTTCTGCTTTAACTCTAAAAAATATGCCTTTATTGCTATCGTGCTGTAGTTTTTTGGCCCTGTCATCTGTAGCTGTCACTGCTGCTCTGGTGGCCGATTAGTTCTGCTGAGTTGGCCCAGCTTTTCCTTTTCATGCCTGCTGGTGTTATCAGATTTTCCTGTGCATGATCACCTATGAATTTAAATGGAAATTTGATTTACAGGCTCTGGTTTATAATATCATCTGTATTGCCTTAGTCCACCATTCCTGTGTGGGAAATTGACATCTTAGAATTACATCCAAAGTCTCATCTTCCTTGGTGTATTTGTAGAAGTTTGGAGGCACTTCAAATAGATGTTTGATCTCATCCATAATAAAAATATGTTTTCTACCCTGTTGTAGAGACTTTGTCCTGTAGCTGGCCCTGTTTCCTCTGAGGTGCTGGGCCTCTCAGTGATCTGATTTGTGGCGAATGTGTTGACCCTCTTGGCATACTGCTCATGTGTAAGTAGCCTTCCTGCGTTGTTCAGTAAGCCAGGGAGACCTCTATTTTGCAATGCCACATATTTGTCCATGAATCTATTGACCTCTGTCTCCATGTCCTCGGTCCTTCTTTCTAGTGTCTGCACCAGGCTTCTTAGTGTTAGGACCCTCTTTATTAACAAAATAGTCTCAGTCCTGTTGGAGATTCCCATAGTTGCTAACTGAGCACTTTTTCTATTATTAAGCACATTGATCATCCTGTTGGCAACTTCAGGCATATTGCCTAGAGAGGCCCTTGATCTCTGGATTTCCCTCTGTGCTTTTGCAATGAGCTCCAACTGCTCATGAATTGTCTCAATATATTGCCATTGATCAGTGATGGATTGGCCAATATTGGCCCATAGCACTGTCTTGAGCTCAGCCACTACTTTATCCAGTTTGAGCTCCTTCTCTAGCTCCTTTATCATGTCTTTGAGGGCTTTTATTTCCCTGCCCTTTTCTGCCACAGTCTGCTTGGATTTATCATATCTTTCATTTACCTTGGCTAAATTCTCCCTGGCCTCATTTAATTCTGTCATTTGGGCTTCCAGGGCTTGAATCTCATTCCTCAGCTTTTGCATGTCCGGGCTTGGGGCCTGCTCTGTTGTTGGTGGTGGTGCTGAGGTAGAAGGTGCTGCCTGTACCATTTGTTGAGTGAGCGGAGCAGTAGTTGGAGGAGCTTCCTCAAGGTTAATTATCTCTGGAGGAGGCTGAGATGTTTGACCTCCTTCCTTTTGCTGTAATGCTGCTTGCAATGCTGCCTGTGCAGCCTCTGATTCTCCCAACTTTTCTTGAGTCTGGATCAGCTGTTTATATAAAGACACCAGCAAAGCTGTTGCATCTTGATCATGTCTCAGCTGGGCAACTTCTTCCGTTTGAGGGTGAATAGTTGCTGGGATTTTGATCTTTTTCCTCAAAGCTGCCATGTCTGCATCCCTTAATTTCAATATTTCTTGTATGCCCTTGATGTCCTTGGGGTCATGCCCAATCTCTATGATTATATCTTCTAAGGCCCTGATCCTGTTGTCCTTTGCTTGAGAGGATGCTCTTTCCAACTCAAGTTGGGCAGCTGTATTATTTAGGCTATTTTCTAGCCTGTAGTTATCCAATGTCTTATCTGCCAAGGAGGCATACACCATCTCACCCGTTTGCTTATGCAATTCGATTTTGTCCATTGGGTGGATGTCCTTGGCAAGGACCTCAAGATTGGTCCTCAAGTAGTCTGAAGGGGACTGTGGTTGCAATGCAGTTGGCATGAAGTGACTCATGATCATTTTGCCTTCATTAACATCATATGCAGACATCAGTCTTTGTTGGTTAGTGGGAGCCATTTTCAACAAATGATTATATAGTTGAATTTTTATTGGCTCATTCCTCCTCTTTATGTCAATGAACTGCTGTTTGATGCTCAGTTCACCTTCTCTCTGCTGGCTTGAGGAGCTGACTTCTCCTCCCACTATCCTCTCTTGTTCCTGTTGGAAGGAACTTGCTGAGGCCTCCATACTTGGTGGGCCCATGCCCAAATATTTCCCTATAGGCATTTCCTCTTCTGAAAGGGGATTCATTCTGTGTCTTTTCCCCCCTTGAGTTGTTGTCGTTGTGAGGGGAGTCTCTCTGTCCCTCTTTCTACTTATATCCTCCTTTTGTGGGGTTTGGAGGATTGAGGTTTCAGCTGTTGTCTCCTGCCTAGGAGGCACAATTTGTGGTGGCTGCTGCTCAGTAGAAATTGGGGCCTCAGCTACCTTTTCTTGCTGTAGTGGCTGCTCTTTCTCTTGTTGCCCCTCTTGTGGCTGTTGTACCTGTTGTTGTTGCCGCTGTACCTCCTCATGAGGTGGCTGTTCTGGCTCCATTTCCTTTTCCTTGCCTTTGGTAGAAGTTGGCTCAGTTGCTTTGGCTGGTTGCTGATTTGCTGTGGAGGAAGATGCAGTTGTTCCCACTTGAGTGCTTGGAAGAGTGAACACCTATGAACAAAGCTCTAGGTCAGCCACCTTTTTCAGATTTCTTAGTGCTCTTTGATTTAACTCTTCTTGTGTGATAGGCTCCTCTAAGGTTCCTCTCCTCCACTTTATTTGATTTGCATACTTTTCTATATGAGGAATCCTTACGTGGTCATAACTAGCCAGCCTATATTTGACCCTTCTTAGGCTTATGAAGTGATTGGGGTCATAAGGTTTCCAGAGGAAACTGGTTTGCAGGCCAAGGGATTCTAACATGCTATCCGCCTCTCGCCAACCTTCCTCCCTTTTGTTGTAGATAAAATGGCATAATTGGTTCCTGACCTTGAGTTGTGCTTTCTTGCCTTTGCCTGAAAAGTGCAGCACATCAGCATTCCCAAATTGCCTGAAGTATTCCAGGGCAAACAATCTCATGGGCACATATTTGGGAAATCTGTATGGGGGCAACTCACACCCATATATCCTTATAACTGTGTGGTTTTGGTAGAAGTACCAGTCCCCAATGCTGTAAGATTTAGACAACTGAAGTACCCTTTGCATCTCATCAGTTAGTCTTGGAGGAGGTGAGCTCATCATCAGAGACATGGCTGGGTGGATGAAGAGATCTATGAACTCACAGTAAGTATATGGAGAGTCAGATTTGCAGTGGAAGACAGAGGACCAATAGACCACTGACCTTGGATTGCCTTGGGCATCCACTCTTTTCACAGTAAAAGAAAACTTTTCATGTTGATAATATAGGATTAAGTGGTAGATGTAAGAGGTGTATTTGAACACCTTTTCTCTTGCCAAGTTCATCAACTGCTCATGTATCTTATCAGAGATGTAGGTGGCATAGTCATAGCAGATTGGAGACTTGCCAGGAGCGAACATGAGCATGATCACTAGCACAGTTTCATCAACAAATTCAATTGAATTATAGCCCAAAATGGGACTAATCATGTCTGCAAGATCTCTGCCCAATTGGTTGATTTATACTTGGTTAATAGGAGGATACTTCACAGAGTCAGAGCTAATGTACAGCTGATTGAGTTTGGTGACCTGAGCATCTGTCAATCTAGCTCCTTGATTTATCAAATCTATTAGTGATAAAGGAACTAATTTCTTCTCAGTCTTGAAGTTCAGCATCTCTTTGATAGCTTCAGGGGTGATACAGAAAACAACTGAGCCTAAAGGGTCAAGCATAGCCCTCTGAGTAGGGTCATAGCATTCGGCACATAGGTGGATTAAATCAGGAAACTGGTTGACCTGAGGGAGCTTGAAGATAGGGAGAAAAGAGTCCCATATGCCCAATACATCAGTTCCATTCTCATGTTTAGCCTTCAATTCATTTAGCAGGTGGATGTGGAACTTGGTCTTCATCAGCATTTCCTCTGATATTTGATAATCCAGGTCTGCTAGAGGTTGCCATTCCAATTCTCTCTGAGGGGCATTTAAAGGGGCAATATTCAAGGCTACAGGTGCTACTGGAGGATCCATGGTCACCTTTAGGATTTCTGTTGTTTATAAACTGGCGTTACTGTGCAGAGCAACACCAAAGAGTTTTTCTTTAAAAGAAAGGTGAATTACTGATGAACAGAGGATAAATGGTTAATTACAGCAATTGAAATACTGCTCAAAGTATGGATAAGACAAAATGCCTGGCTTTGAACTCTTTTTCACGGCAAATTGGTGCAGTTTAGGCTACCAGTCCACGATTGCGCGAACAGAATGTAAGTTTTATGAAAACTCTAGTAATATAAAGCTCGGCTGGTGAATTTCGACCTTACAGTGCAAATGGGGACTAGGCACAGGGGATTTGCTGGTGAATTATGTGTTTTTCACTGTTTTTAAGCTATTTTTGGCGATTCATGGACAAAACGTGGTGCAGGAAGGATTTACAGGGATAAATACCTGGCAACTGTTAACAATGGTCTCGAATGCAGGTGGAAATGGCGCGTCAGCGGTCTCCAGGTCGAATTCAGCAGGTTGGCGTGAGTTTGGACGTGAAGAACATGCAGAGAAAACGACAGCCGTTTTTGCAAAAAGTGAAAAAAACGCGAAATTTTGGCCAAAATATGGATTTTTTGGAACATTGGCGCTTTTTTTGGATGACATCAGCATGACGTCATCAGGTGGGGTCAAGGTCGGATGACATCAGCATGACATCATCAGGTGACGTGGCAGCATAAGAGAGGTCCACGGGGATGGTGAGGTGGCAGACAGGTGGAGCACAGGCGGACGGGGGCGCCGACGCGGTGATGACGCTGGCGGTGACGCTGGCAGGCGGGTTCACCGAAACCGGAAGTGGTTAGCGGTTTCATATCGCACCGCCTTCCATACGGAAGCAGAGTTGTCAGAGGGGCCTCCGATACGATGTGGGGGTGACGCGTGGCAGAGGCCTGACGTCACCCTCTGACAAATTTCGGACGGTATCTTTCGGACGTCGGGGCCGGTCCGAAATGCACGAGGGCCGTCGGATGAAAAGGGCCCGATCCGACGGTCGACGGATCGTTGAGGTGGCCGGACGATACGGATGGGGGGCGGGATTAAAATAATATTTCTTTTGAGATTTGCGCCCGGCGGGAACCTTAGGATTTTGGCAATTTACATGGTTTTTTCAATGTTTTTTATAAAAATGCGGATAGCGCTAAGACTTTGGGTAAATGGAAAAAGTGGGTTTTTTGTATGTATTTTGCAAATGAAGCGGGTTAGGGGTAAAAAGGGGTTTATCACAAGGTTTCTTGGCAAATGAAGGGTTTAGTGGGTTAAATGACTTCTGAAGGGGAAAGAGGGGTAAGGCTTAGGGCTCTTAAACTGACCAGATGTCAATTTAATCCCTGATAGTGAACATAGGGCTATAATGCCAAGGGGAGGGATATTTATACAATGCTTGGGGTTTATACACCATAGTGTTATAATAGTAGGGAAAGGGTAACATAGGGGATTTAGATAATAGAAGTTAGGGGTTAATATGGATGGAAAAGGTGAATGAGGAGTGAAATCACTAAGTTTATGTGAAGACAACTTAGCTTAGGGAGTAGATCAAAATGAAAAGAATTTTTAGACAAGAAATGTGGTTTTCAAAGGAATAAGAACCAGCATAAAACCTCAAATTCTTCCATGAATTTCAACTGATGAAGGGATATTAGTAATGAATGTGAAAGGGGAAAATGTGAAGTTAGACATGCTTCTTTGTTTTGCTGCAACATGATGGAGAAGAAGAGCTTCTCACTCCATTGATATTCTTTTGTCAATAGGTTAGCACACATTGAATTGTAAGGAATGACATTTCTGCAACCCCATATGCCTACCCATCTACTTGCCTAGCATTTTTTGTTTCTTCATGGAGGGTGCACTTAGACTTGCAGACCCTTATGTGCCTTTTCTTTTCTTTGGCTTTTTCCTTTTGATTTTCTATCTAGAACTACCCTTATTGCTTCCAAGGTCCCAGATTAAGCAGTTGGGAACCTTACTTCTCTACCTAAGCTACTGATCTGCCAAGATTAAACAGTTTGGACAGACTTATTTCTCTATTCTACAACAAAAAAAATTGAAACATGGCATGATCCAGATTAGGCTTTTGGATCACCCATCAAAACTTACTCAACATGAAGCTATATACACACCTGGTCTCCTTTTGGGAATATGGGATCTTTGTATCACCAAAGCAGAGCATATTTGGAACTTTCTTTGCCAATCATGAAACATGAAACCTATTGGTATAGGTAGCTAACACCACGTAGATGCGGATCTCACCCTTTTGTTTCTTCTCCTGTACCACCATCGGACTTACCCAATCGGACTCCTCGACTAGTTCAATGATCCTAATTGCCAGCATCTTGTTTAGTTCTTCTCGTACTTTTGCTTTATATTTTGGATTCAATTGGTAAGGTCGCTACTTCACTGGTTTCATGTCAGGCTTCAAGGTTATCTTCATCATTCCTAGTTCACCTCGAATCCCTTCAAGCTCCGTAGTCTTGGTAGGGAAGAGGTCTTGATACTCACGGAGCAGCTCGACGACCTTTTACACTATAGCGTCGTCCCAGTAATCTCCAAGTGTAGCATACTTCAGTTCTTCCTCTATTCCGATATTCACTTGTTTTGTTTTTAATGGTGCTGCAACATCTGGATCTTCTATTTCGGGGTCGCGCACTTCTCGACTTCCTTCAGATTTTGGTATATTGATGTTGCGCGGATCATCTTCGTCACCTTCAACTTTTACATTGTAACATTCCAGAGCCCGGCTTAGCTATCGCGACCAGTCTGGTTGCACGAGTTCTTCTCGTTCTAGCGGCATTGTGAAAATTGCAATCTTTACTAGCTTTAATGCATCATCCACTATATCCACCCATTGATCCTCAAAAAGAAATGTTGACAGAAACCCTTCGCGGAAGATATCCCACTCCCCTGTGTGATGTCGAAGCTCTGTTTTAGTATACCAATTCCTTGGGATGACATCCAAGGTGTGATAAAATAGGTGCACCCATTCTGGTTGCAGTTCCTCGCCATAGGCTTTGGTCCATTTTCTGAGGTGTATATGCAGATTCTCTCATCCATCATATTTCTCTGTTAGTTGGAGCATTGTCTTCCCAAATCGTATTTGCATCATGCACTTACAACTTTTCCAATCTGTGAATGTTCCTTCATGGGTACCCCACCATCGTGCCAGTGTTGCGCACAATGCCCATTTGAGTGCATCAAATTGCTGGTATTCTGGTACTGTGCTCTCAAACTTCTCCAAGAATTCATTTACTATTGTGAGCCCAGCATACACCGACAGCTCGCGGTCCTGAGGTTTAACGTAGTACATGGATTTTGTCAACATATTATAGTTTAAAGTAGTTTCCCTATTCATTCTATTCTACCATTACTTGTCTTCTTCCTTTGACTCATCGGTATATGGTTCCACGTAACCCTGTGAAATTCTTCGTTCCTCCATTACCTTATCCTTTATTGGCCTTTGTGCGGCAATTTGGTAGATGTAATCCAATGCTTCATCCTACTCGTCGTCACACATAGGTCCCATGTAGTAGGGTCCCTTGGTTGGATCTAGCGGAACAACTACGCGGCGCGACTTTTTCTGAAATATCATCTTCCTATGCATGAAATTAATAATCCCATTTATTTCGATGGCCCAGCCTATTCCCAACAAAATGGGGTATGGGCTTTTCTCGTCCACTATCTCAATAACTTAAAATCCTTTCTAGTGCTCGCACCATCTAGGTCTACGGTGATTCATTGTAGCCTGCCCATGGGCAAGATATTTTGCTAATTTTCCATTTGTAATTGGATTGGATACCATTGGAGTGGGGGCTTGTTGATACGCTCTCACGTCTACTTAGGCAAGACATTTGCATCCGAGCCAAGGTCCAAAATGACCTGATCCATCTCATAGTCACCAATTTGCACTATTAATCGCATTTCTTGTCCGGTTCGCGACGTATGGCTCCCCATTCGTCGGACTATGCGAGGTTCTCCCCACCCTGCGTATCTATTAATTACCTCTTGTAGTCCTTTCACTGCCCTATTATCACGAAGTAACTTCATGCAGGTTTCTAAAAAAGTTGTCAACATCGAGGGACCTTTGTACGGCTCAAACTGATCCCCTTCTAAGGTTGCATCACCCCTTAGTACCATATTTACTTTAGATTCTTCATCGTGCGATTCGGCCCTTATCATCTACACATTCTGTGTCATCATAGGAGGTGTTGTCCTTTTTTCACAAATTTGTGCTAGCAGCATAGGGAAATCTAGTAGTTCATGGTCGAATTGCTCACAATAGGGACATGATATTCGAGTTAGATTTGTGCAATCCCACGCGTAATGTCCTGGTCCTCCACAATTGTAACAAATTAGTTGTCCTTAACCCCTTCCTGGTCCCATTCCACCCTGTCCTCAACCTCGTCCTTGGAATCCACCACACTTAAAAATTGCACTTGGTTTTTGACCTTGCCCCTCAGTCTGCATTCAATAGGTAGATGCCTGATCTATGAACATCTGCCAATCCTTTTCCTTGTGACCCATCGATCTACAAAAGTTGCAAAAAAGCTGCTGGGGGGTCTGATTATATTTCAACAACAGGTTGCAATTATCCATGTTGTTTTTTCCTCCTACTTGACATATTTCACAGCAGAGTGGGGCGATCACGCATGTCCTTGCCTATGCCTTAGGTCACAATAGTGCTAGTCCCCCCGTGACCACAAGGTTCATCGCAACTAGACAATGGTCTTTATCATGTCCCTAGCCCCTACCCTTGATGCACCAGACTTCTTCCCAAACTTCTGGCGCTTGGTCTTGTTTTAACTTCTGTATTTCCAAACACAAATTTTGGACCTGCGCTTGGATTTGCTAAACTCCCAACACTGGGTCCTATACCGGGGTTTTGTGCAACTAAATTGCTGCCTCCAATGCTTCTGCTTGGGTTGAGATCTTCTGCTGTGACAAAGCCGATTTTAGATATGGCATTAGTGATGTGATGAACCAAGTGTGGTGTTGTGCATCCGTCAGGGTCATGTTGGCCTCGTGAATAGTGCTTCTTAACCTTTGATCCAGATCCCATGGGGTCTCACCAGGCATCATTGTGATCTCTTTGAATCCCACGACCGACTGTGATTCCGATTTTGGCTGGCTAAACTCCTTTTTTAATTCTGTGTGGATGTCTGCTATCCCCGCCATTCGGTTGATGCCTAAATACTTCATATACCATGTTAGCGCTCAGTCCTTAAGTGTGCTGACTAAGACGAATTTCTTGATAT
The DNA here is from genome assembly GCA_031772625.1 of Pinus tabuliformis. Classification (NCBI taxonomy): domain Eukaryota; kingdom Viridiplantae; phylum Streptophyta; class Pinopsida; order Pinales; family Pinaceae; genus Pinus; species Pinus tabuliformis. The sequence goes on along the minus strand of CM062805.1, from coordinate 312,890,896 downwards.
TATCATCTATGATCTCCTGTGCGTTCCATACTAAATTTAATACAAACCAAAACTTTTCTGGATCTTCACTGCCTGCTTCTTTGAATACTGGTAACTGGATGGCGCTCACCATTACTATCGTCCTAATCTTTCATCACTCTTTCCTCTAGTGTCCCTGCCTTTCACACCAGACACCCCTTAGGCATATCCCGGCCCCAGAAACAGAACCATTTGTTGGCTTATTTGTGCTTGACCCAGGTTCAAAAGAATTATTTAGCCGAACAAATCCCACAGCTATCAGATCTTTTAGCAACAACCCACGAATCGCAGACTGAGGTCTCACTCGAGGTAGTAGGGGAGGGTGTTGGAACAAGGTTTCCACCCCCTCGGGATGTCTTGGATGTGGTTTGGGGCTCGTGCACTATTCTGCAGCCTCGTGCTACTCTAGATCTGCGCAGATCAGAATACCCTTATCACGCTTATTACAGATTGAATCACTTATTACTAGTTTGATCTAGTTAAAAGGGTATTTAAGGAAATATTTATTACTTTTGGTTACTTTGCACATAAATATTAATCCAGTTCACATGTATTCAACTGTAGAAAATGTAGAAATCATAATAGTTCATTTATCATAAAAGAGTAAAGTCACAACAAACACATAATTCATAAGAAACTTATCTTTATTATCAATCTTCAACAATACATCTAGATCCACCTTGCGCATTCAGCTGTAGGGGTCCACGCACGCAGCTATGGACTTTCCAGGCCTCTGCATACATAGCTGCAAAGCCTCTACCTTCTACCCTTACTCCCTCGACTCAAACTTACTTACACTTTCAAGCTATTGCCTTTAAGGACCCATTACATTCCATCTTTCAAAAGAACTACTTTCCCTCATAGAGCCCCACTCTATTTATACTTTCCCTTGGCCCACGATCCCTTCGCGGGCTGAAACTATTACTATTTCTTTACATTACTTTTAGGCAGACTACCCTTTGACTGAACCTACTATAGTTCGCGCTCTGTGCATTTCACGGAGTCTTTCACCCTAATATTACCCACAATTTCGGGCTTCGCACCCCATACTCGTTCCGTGGGGCTTACGCTACCCAACACAGCCTTTCATTCCTTAAAGTAGGCAGCATTCCTTTTCATTCATTAAGGATAATTTCCCTTCTCCAATTAGTAGTGAGACTTGTTCTAGTCAAAAGAAGTCTGGTTTGAGAAACCCTAGTGGTCTATCACCCCAGTTGAACAGTAACAAGAGTAGACCATTACATCTATTTGTGTATGAAACATTGTCACCTCCAAGTTTGTATGAACATCGGGTTGATGAAGTAAAAGTTGGTAGCCCTAGGAGTTGCAACATTCTTGCTACAATACTGGCACTCATGACCATGACTGAAGGAAAATTACTCGCTCATATAGTATCAAAATACAGGATTTGAATAGATCTAGAAAGAGTCCAGGCAATTGAAAAAAGTCCCTTTCCCATAACCAAAAAAGAGATCCAATCATTATTTGGCAAAATAAACTTTTTATGTCACTTTACACCAAAATTTTTTGAGGTTTTCAAAAACATAATTGTAAATATTAAGAAAGGAAATGAGGTTAAATGGACCAATGAATCTAGGTAATATTTCTCCCAAATTGAAAAAACATAAATGGAGCCACATGTCCTTGCAAGTCCAGATTACGCTAAGGATTTTTTAATCTTTACTTTCACATATAAAAAAAATACCATTGTTTTTCTCCTTCAAAAAAGTGACCAATGATTCGAGGAACCCATTGATCTATTTAGCAAGTCATTGCAACATTCTGAGCTTAAATATAAATTTATTTAGAAATATGTTAACTCACTAGTAAAATCTTTAAAGGCCTTTATGGATTACATACTACAATCCAAAATTATTATATACCTACCCAACCTAGCAGTCAAAGATGTTGTGACTCAGCATGATGTCAAGGGATGAAGGGGAAGATGGATCACTAAAATTTAGGAATACAATCTAGAACTCAAGCTTGCCAAGATAGTAAAGGGGCAGGGCCTTCCTAAGCTACTTGTCGAAGCTAATTTTGAGGCATTAGGGGTGAACCAATTAACTCATACGAGTTACATTGAACAGGTTGAGGATAAGGAATCAGATAAATAGTCACATTTAATGTTACTACAACTTAGTAACACCCACATCAGTCAAAGGTTAGCTACCTCTAAATGGTATGTTGACATAATAACCTAACTACAAACCTTGAAATGCCCAACTCATTGGATAAAATATGAAAGGAAATTCATTAAGATTCAAGTTTGTAAACTATTGTATCATAGATCATAAATTATACTGGAAACATCCAGTAGGAATTTTATTAAATTTCATTCTCCCTATGCAAGTCAATTATTTCATAACTAAATTTCACAATGAGATATGTGGTGGAAACTATGCATGAAAATCCATCACACATAGGATTTTAAGGGTTTGGTTTTGTTGGCCAACATTATTCTCCAATGTTCACAAAAAGGGGAGGGCATGTCACCAGCGTTAGACTTTTCTTCGAAAGAAAAATTTTGTTGCCTTACCTTTAAAACTCATTCCTGCGAAGGGCCCTTTTCAAAAATAGGGACTTGATTTTATTGGAGAGATTCATCCTCACAGTATTGGTCAACACCATTGGATATTGACCAACACTGACTATTTCACAAAATGGCTAGAGGAAATACCCATCAAAAACAAAAAAGATACAGTTTCCATGGATTTTCTTGTTGAAAACATTTTTTCACACTTTAGTTGCCCTCAAAAAATCATTGTCGATAATGATTAACCTTTATGCATGTATGTCTTCCTTAATTTTTGCAAAAGCCAAAATATTACTCTTGGTCATTCGTCAACTTATTAACCTCGGGGATATGGGTTGGCCAAATTGACAAATAATAATATTATGGTAATTTTAAAGAAGACAATTGATTCAAAGAAAAGGAATTAGCACACTATGTTAAAGTATGCTCTCTAGGAAGATAGGATTAGTACCAAAAATTCAATTGATACGTAAAATTTTCATCTAGTGTATGGTATAGATGCAGTTATACCATTATATGTAGGTAATAAGGTAATGAAACTTTTGCAAGAAATTAATGGGGAACCAACTAATTTGCAAAGAAGGATCAACCAACTAATTTATCTCTAACAAGATAGGGAAGCAGTTTACAAAAGGATAATAAAACATCAAGCAGAGGTCAAAAAATTATTCGATAAATGACCTAGGGACAGAAAATTGATCCTAGGAGATTTATTGTTAAAGTGGGATAAGAGGAACAAAGAGCCTGGGAAACATAGAAAAATTGATAATTTGTGGCTTGTTCCCTTTATCATTCACCACATTAAGGGATAAAATACTTTCACCCTTAAAGATTTCGATGGTGAGGTAATTGGTCCTTTAGTAAATGGCCAATTCCTCAAACATTATTTCACATATTGAATTTTTTTCTTAAAAAAAAAATGTGTATATAATTATAGAAAACTAGAAGTTAAAATGCACATAATATGTAAATCATAATGAATAAACTCCACATAAAACGATTTTTTTTTATATAATTGTTATTTTCAAGGGAATTGGCTATGATGGCATTGATGTGTTTTGTACATATGTTGTTTGAGTTGCAGGTGAGCTCGTCAACACTTATGTTTGGTTACTGGTAGCTTGTATGGATGATATGTAAATGGTCCCTGGTATGTCTACAAGTATGGATATGTGACTTGTAGGGGTTGCATATAGAGTGTGATCAAGATGTTGTGGTCCTCATGATCATGTTATTGTTGTTGGGTTGGATGATGGTGTGTTGCACTAGCTTGGATTTCTTCCCATGATAATGATCATCTTGATCATGTTGCTTAATATAGATGTTGGTGGCTACTACAAGATTTAGAGTTGAGGAGCTTTATTAATTACGTCTCCATGTCACGAATTAGTTCTCCCCTGTTAATGATGTTATAACTTTGGCTTGGAGAGGATATACATGTGTCAATGTATAATTGAGATGGTTGTACAAGTGTTGGAGTATGTTTGACATTTTTTAGAGTTGCATATTGATGGAAGAGTGTTTGTGGAGCAGTTTGATGGCCCATATGTTTTAGTATGGTCGTTGGTAGGCATCCTAGTTAGGTGGGCTACCTAGTGATGGCGATAATGATGTGGCAGTGATTTGGTGAAGTGTTACAGATATCTCAGTGACCTCCAAAGGTCCTACAAAGGATTTTCAAGCTTTGTAAGAAGGTGTAGTAGTTTCTGAGTCGGGGAAAGATGTTTTCCTTCATCCTCTACCCCAGTTGCATGGATGTTGAGTCATTGGAGCGACTGAAAATGTCCAGTCACTGGCAGACATTCCTATGGGAGCAAATTAGGTGCTCTAGTTGCATGGAGGCTTTGTTGTGGGTGAAATCGATATTTTTCATGAGTTTTCATTAGGGGAATTTTGAGGTCTAAAATATGAATCCTAAGGAAATTATAAAATAATAGTGGAAATAATAAAATAAGATTAGATTACATCATCAAATCTTATTGGGAAAAATAACAAACTAATTTTCAACTCATATTTTCAACTTATCTCCTTATAGGTTTACTCAAATTTCAAGCGGAAACACTCGTTGGATGAATAATTTGATTCCTCATCCAAGAAGTACCTATGTTGCATACACTTGATTGACCTTGCTACATGAGAAATGAGAAATACATGAAAAACGTGCTTGCAATCACATTTTTTCATTTATTTCTCATTTTCCGTGTAACAAGGTCCATCAAAAATATGCAACATGGGCACTCCTTGGATGAGGAATTAAATTTTACATCCAATGAGTACTCCTGCTGGAAATTTGAGTAAAACCTTAGGGAGTTAAGATTAAAATATGAGTTGAAAAATTAGTTTTATTATTTTATTATTTTTTATTATTTTTACTTTTTTACTCCAAAAATGGTGAATCATCCCCCATGGTTGACATCATCATATTGAATCTTATTGGTTCTTATAAAGTTTATTTTGGTTGTATAATTTTCTTAGGAGGCCCATTTTAGACCTCAAAATTCCCCTAATAACTCTGCATTCCTCACAATGCTTGACTAATTTTTATATTGTGGCAACATTCGTGTTTTAAATTTTTCAACATATGGTCAGAAAATTTTGTGGGCCCTTTAGAAGTTGATCAAAGGTTGAAGATATCAAAGGGATAGTTAAGTTAGTGGTTGATTTGGTCAAGAATCCTACCTCCATAAAATCTAAAGTTGAGAAATACATGAAAAACGTGATTGCAATCACATTTTTTCATTTATTTCTCATTTTCCTGTAACAGGGTCCATAAAAAATATGCCACATGGGTACTCCTTGGATGAGGAATTAAATTTTGCATCCAATGAGTACTCCTGCTCGAAATTTTAGTAAAACCTTAGGGAGTTAAGTTTAAAATATGAGTTGAAAAATTAGTTTTATTATTTTATTATTTTTTATTATTTTTATTTTTTACTCCAAAAATGGTGAATCATCCCCCATGGTTGACATCATCATATTGAATATTATTGGTTCTTATAATGTTTATTTTGGTTGTATAATTTTCTCAGGAGGCCCATTTTAGACCTCAAAGTTCCCCTAATAACTCTGCATTCCTCGCAATGCTCGACTAATTTTTATATTGTGGCAACATTCTTGTTTTAAATTTTTCAGCATATGGTCAGAAACTTTTGTGGGCCCTTTAGAAGTTGATAAAAGGTTGAAGATATCAAAGGGTTAGTTGAGTTAGTGGTTGATTTGGTCAAGATTCCTACCTCCATAAAATCTGAACTGTGTGAAAATGATTGTTGAGTGGTCTATAACCTATAGCATGTTGATTTGTTTAGCTTGGGAGGTACTCCAAGCCCTACAGTTCAGGGTTTGGAGGGAAAAGTGCCACAAGGGTCACTTATGGGCTTGGAACCCAAGGATGATGTTTTTCACCCATTGGGAGTTGGGTTACAACCATAATGAATTTGAGCTTGGGAAAAGTTGAGGCTATAGAACTTGGTGAGCCAATTCCAATGCTCCTAAGATCACTCAAATTGGATCTATAGAAATGAAGTTATGAATTTTTAAAGGTGACAAATAATTATGGATAATCAAGTCATGTAGGCTTGAAGTGAATTCGTCCAAGAGACATGTCCCTTCATGAATTCATTGGAGCCCCTCATTTGGATATGAAAGGAGGGTTAATTTATGTGTTTATCCATCTTGTGGAACATTCATCTAAGATAACTCTGAAATTCGGATGCCCTAGCCGCAACAAGAAAGGGTTAAGGACATCGTTGGGATAAGTCTGAAGTGGAGGCAAAAGAGCAGTGTGGGAGAGGTCTGTTTAAAGGCCGAAGTTTTGGGCATGATTGTGGTGGTGAGGAATATTCCTAGGAGAAGAACTGGCAATGACATGATTGGGTGCCTTTGATATGATTTGAGGGCAGTGTGTTTTCTACCCAAAATAGTCGTAGACTAGAAAACAAGAAGGACATTGTTGGTACATGATTGGGTGAAAATTCTAGCCTTAAGAGTAGTTCTTTGACGAACAAAAGAGGCTACTAGAAGGTAGATTGAAGCTCGATAACTGGCCATCCTAGAGAGAATTTGATGAATCCGTGTACATGCAACACAGATGACTTGCAACATTTTTGGGAGGAAACCCTCTTGGAGTCTCTATGTTTTGTCACTTGATGGACTAAGGGGCAACTAGAGAGGAGAATAGAAGCGAAGGACCAATAGGATGAGATATGACATAAATACTACAGTGAGATTGTCATTGTATCTTGTATACCATAGATTATTGTATTATTCATATTTTTCTTATTATAATGAAGATTATGATTGTACATATTGTACAATTTTGTTAAAAACCGTGTATATTTGTGCATATGTCATTTACTGCTTTATATTTCTACTTTGCAAGGTAGTTTATGGTTGAGATTCTTGGTTTGGTAGTGTTAGTGATTTTAAGACTCTAACCTAGACCTAGGGTCGTGGAAATTCAACATGGTACCAGAGTGTGTTTGAGCTACTCTGGAAGTAAGTAAATCAGAGTTGTGTGAGTGAAGTACAACATGAGAGGGAGTTGGTCACATTCTAAGTGAAGGGCTCAGTACAATGTCGAAGTTGCAGGCAGGTCCCTGGTATGTGGACGTGTTGGAGGATTTGTCCAACTATAATCCTTGGAAGGAAATGATCAAGTTTGTCTTACAGGACAACAGGCTCTAGGAGTTTGCTGAGAAAGAGATTAGGAAGCTAGTAGACCCTTATTATCACTCCATAATTTCCCAAGGTTGTGGAGAGAAACCTAGAGGTAACCGTAAAACCGCTTGCAAAGCTGGGATCTAGCCCTTCCAACCTCAGAGAGGGATCTCTCTATATGATTTAAGATTTATGTTTTGATATTAGGTTAATTATTGAGTTCTGAGTTTCGTTTTTTAAATATTTGGTTGAAAACTACAAGGAAATTCCATTAGGCATAGATTCATGAGTCTGTGGAGGATCAAATACAAAAAGGACAGAGCAGTTGTAATAGGGTAGGATAGGAAAGATTTTGGATCTTTAGAGAATTTATGGAGTGAATAAGATGAAATGATTTAGATTCAATTAAATATAGAGCATGCTAGGATGAATTTTATACTTAATATCAAAGTGAAAACATAGATATTGTTTATAAGCCATAGCATAGTGTGCTTAAACAAATTCAACCCTTTATCTTCTTTAAACAATAGAGATAGAAAAACATATGGAAAATTGAGGAAATAACAATTTCACATGAGAAGGAACATCACCAATTGCCTGACATGGGAATCCTAGAACAAACTCTCTATATTATTGAAATTGATCACTTCAGTACATGCACAACTTACATCAAAATGTATGCTTTCTTCATACAAGTTCAAACCTTTTCTAAGTCTTACTTTTGAATATTTATAGAAAACTATTACATTTCAGATTGGATTTCAAAATGAAATATATTTACAAAATAAAATATGTTAAAGGAATGGATAGTTTAGATATAGAATAAGAAAAATAGGGAAATTGTGCTGAAAATTTGGTGAGTTGTTGAGGCTATGTAGGAATCTGGTGATGGCTGTAGCTATTTCACTGCAAATGTTGTTCCTCTGATGCTAAAAATTGTGTGCTTCAGTTACACTTCACTTAATCAACTCTAGCAACCAGTCCCACCATTCTTCACTTGGGATAGAAAAGTTAACCATATTTCTAAATCTTTCATCCAGTTCTGTGTAAGTTTCAAAAGTTTGTTTATTGACAAAAAGGTGGTGGATTTCATGTTTAATATTCAAATCAAATTGTATTCCCTGTATGAATACTTCTCCACTGATAACTTCTTTTTCCTTTACAAAATTAGAAGCATCAACACCTATGTTGCACAATTGTTCTTGGTAGTTTTCTAATGGAATCAATTTTCCATTAGAATTTCTTAGAGTAGGTAAAAACTTTTCCTGCAACAGTGTGAATTTTCTGTTGAACCTCCTGACATGCAACTCAAGGTACTTTCATTTATTCTCTGAATGTATCATCAAAATATTTTTTATTAAGACCCTCTTAACCACCATGGCCGTTGTTGTCCTGTCTAAAATGTTTAGGTCTTCTAGTACCTCCTTGGTCTTGGAATTCAGTAGCCTAATAATATTGTGTGCCTCTTCCATTCTATGCTCCAAATCTACCTTTGTATTTTGTACTGGTTTTTTGACACTTTGCATAAGTTCTTCCCACTCAAAAATAGTCTAAATTGAAGGCCACATATCTGTTATGTTGGCATTTATATTCTTCCAAATATTGTTCTTAGCCTCTGCCAACATATGAATGACAAAGGACTGATCTTCATATTTATGTATCTATTGGATAAGCTTGTAATTTTTCTTCATTTCTGACAGATATGCATTGTCATTTTTAATCTTATTCTCCTCCATTCGAGTTAATGCTACTGACAATTTCTCCTTCTTAGCCTGAATTGTGACAGTTCATCCAGAGCTCTGGTAAAATCTTCTATAGACTCTGAAGCTGTGGTTTTTGCTAAAGTTTGTACTATTGTACCTGTGCCTGCTGTAGATGTGTCTACCACTTCCCATTGTTCTTTTTCTATCAAAATTGCTTCCATACCCTGCTCCATCTTTTGTACCTATGCATTCTGCTCAACCACTATAGTAAATAATTTTTCTTTCTCCACTTCTATATTAGCAACCGATTTAGCTTGAGGATGTTCTGTTGAGGGTAGCTTCAGTTGCTTCCTCAATGCTTGAATGTTTGCCTCCTTACTCTATATGAACTCTTCTACTTCTTTGATATCCTTAGGGTCATGTCCTAGGTTTATGATAAAATATTCTAGAGATTTGATCATGTTATCCTTAGAAAATGATGACATATTCTCAATATTTAAATGAGAATTCATGTTATTCAAAGATGGCTCTAATTTTGAAGCAGTGATGGCTAAACTAGTAAGTCTTGAGAAAATCAGCTTCCTAATTGTGAAAATGGAGTATTTGTAGTCTTCATCGCTTCTAGGAGTTGGTACTGAAGGTTCCATGAAGGCCATTTGGAATTGTCCTTTCTCTAAATTAAATGCAAAGACTAATCTGTGTTGGGTTTTAGTTGTCTGCTTGTAGAATTCAGAGTAGGTGGAAGCCTTCAAAGCTTCATTCTTCAATTTTATCTCCCTGTTTCTTGAAAAAATACTCTGCTGAGTTGAAATCTGGGAACTAGATGATACTGGAGACTAGACTGTTGTTTCTGCAATAGGTGACTATATTGTTTCTTCTATTTGAGTAGAAGGCGTGATAGGATTTACTGAAAAGATCACTATAGTTCTTTGCTATATTTCCTTTTCCTTTGGAGTTTCATCTTGGATAGTAATTACCTGAGGCTTAAACTGAGGATTTACCAGAGGATCAGATTGTTTCAGCAATGTTTGGTTCCTTCTTTTTCCTTCAAAAAATAAATAAACACTGCATCTTGATTGTTAGAATCAATAGGGGACATGGCTTCGCTTTCCCTTTTTCCCTCCTTTTCCTTGTGAAAATGTGTTTGTATGGATGATTGACTAATCAGTTGTGCTTCATATTCCTCTAAAGTACCCTCTATCCATTCCTCCTAGTTAGCATATTGTTCAATTTCAGGCCTTGGTGTGTGTGCACAATAGGTACTCTTCTGTTCCAATCTGAGCCTAGAAATGATGCGTAGGGGATCATAGGACCAATATAAACTAAGCTTTAATTTCATTTGACTCAAAATAGAATCCACTTCCTTTGTTGTAGCTCCGGTGTTGATAATATAGGGTAGTATAATGGCATTTAGCTTGAACTGTGCTTTCCTCTTGTAGGATACAAAATGATACTCATCCATGTTTAACATTTTTCTAGTGTATTATAATGCAAATATCCTAACTAGTACAAAGACTGGAAACCTGTAAGGAGGTAATTCTTATCCATAAAATCTAATCCCAGTGTAGTTCTGACATAAATACTAGTCTCCAACTTTGGATTGATTTGACAAGTGTAAAAATTTCGTTATTTCTGGTGAAATCCTTGGGATCAGATCACTCCTAAGCAAACATAGTGAGGTACGTAAAAATTTGTCAACAAAATTAGTATAAGAATACTCCTCTAAGTTATTTCTAAGCTGAGAAGTCTAGTGAATCATTGACCAAGGGTTTCCTTCATTATTTGTCATCTGTAAAGGAAACTTGAGCCTACCTGATTGACAAAATAACAAGAGGTAAACTAGCACTGACTGATACCTAAAGACACCTTCAGCTTTGAAATTTACAAACAGGTAGGATTTATGGTTGTTTTCTGACTGCAAAAATAGACAAAAATCCTAACATTGTCTCATCTACCCACTAATCACTATGGTACCCGAGCAGTCACGTTACCATATAAATTATCTGCATGGACATTTTAGGGAAAATTGAGACTGGATATGGGGGATTGATCCGGGGAAATTCAACATTTTTTGGAAGAAAACACTCAAATATTTGGGCTCTCTAAGGGAATGTCAATGTTTTATACAATTCCATTAAAAAATCAATAAAAAATAGATGATGGGAGACCTGGTATTCAATTTGCAGGGCCTCACAAATACTTTTATGGGAAATGGAGAAAATGAATTCATTATTATGGGAAATGACAGCCCTTTTACTTGACAAATATTGGAGATGGCACCAGACAGAGAATTCAGGGAAAAGGTGAGTCCAAGGAAAGAGAAACTGAGGGAGAAGGGATTCCTAGACACTCAAGTCGTCACATTTTTCCATGAGCTATTTCTTTGCTTAGTTGTGGAGCTCGTATAGGTCAAATTTGGACTGGGTCTCAACAATTTTGTATTGGGTGTCTATCAAGGGAGATTTGTCAAAATATGGGACTAGGGGAATGAGGGGATTTTACTATGTAACCTTTCCTTTCCCTTTATCATTTGACATCATGAAACTGAATAAGGTGAACATAAGAACAATACTAGAGAAAGCTTGATGAAAAAAAAGTTTGAAGAACAGGGTTACCCAGGGAAATTGTCAACTATGCGTAGGGAAGTTGTTGTTCAAGGCTGATAGTTGGTAACAATTTGTTCTTCATCCTGCGGGATCAATGGAGAGCTAAAATAAATTAACTATTCGAATCAAAGGATTTTTTATAATAATTGAATTAGTTGTATAATGGCACAATTACCATTTTTGGAGCAGGAGGGATTTATTTGTAAAACAGATAGACCCTAGGAATTGAATGAAATAACATTCGTTTGGGGTTTCACAGTAGATTTGAATGTTGAATGGATATATGATGTGGAGTGGAGTGGCTTGGTGGGAAATATAGTAGAAGTGGAGTGGCAGGGAGTAACGGGTATGTGGTGGGATATGAGTGGTGAAGGGGTAAGCCATTGGTGGGAGACGGAGGCAATATTTTGGGGTGAGGTGGGTGCAGGCAGTAAGTGGTATCAGGAGGGGAACCCTTGAAATTCCCTAGGCTCTGCCACATTGATCCGGGGGGTTTTAGTGGAAACTGCTTTTTGTCACCCCCCCTCGTGTTAACTGTCAGGAGTGCGGGGGGCAAAAATGCCCCTCCTCTATAGATCTGGGTGAAGTTGATCATAGTCGTTAACTCTAGCATAACCTTTATTTGCAAAATGACAAAATACTCTTTGTCATATTATATTACATCAAATAAAGCATAATAACTAAGGTTTAAAACCTTATAAAAATGACATTTTTGGAATATAAAGCAACATTTTAACTAGCTTGTTGTAGGGGCCCACTTTTTCTTTAATTTTCTATTTTTTATTCATTTTTTTATATCCCCTATTTTATTTTTTCTTTTCTTTCTAATTTCTTTTCTTTTTTTCATATTGTTTTTGAAGTTTTAAAAATAATTTGCAGAATGAAACAATAATTTACAACATCTCATAATAGAAAAAATAAATAGATAATCATCAATTGATCCTATAAATTATAGGACCCTAACAGTGACTCCAATGGGGATGGCATCCTCACTGTGAGGTGTCAAGAACAATGTAGATTAGTAGAATTTGTCCATTGGGCACCCTTTTCTTATTTTGTAACTAAATTGACTAGTTTTTGATATTATAAATACTAGCATCCACTACAAGAAAAAAGGACATTGGTGAGGGGCTAAAAATGTCACCATAAGCTCATTAGTGACAGTCAAAAGGAAATTCATCACCAAAAATTGAACATCACCAAAGGTGGCATCGCCAAAAGTATAGGTGTTGTAGTGACATACAAATTCTATCACCAATAATGATTTATAATGATGAATAATGATTGTCACCATTTCATATGAGCAATGGTGACGGACCATAGCCTCTGTCACCAAAAACTGAACGTCACCAAAGGTGGCATTGCCAAAAGTATATGTGTTGTAGTGGCATTCAAATTTAGTCACCAATAATGCTTTATAATGGCGGATAGTGACCGTCACCATTGCCTATGAGCAATGGTGATAGACCATAGCCTCGGTCACGAAAAACTGAACATCACCAAAGGTGGCATCGCCAAAAGTATAGGTGTTATGGTGACATTCAAGGTCCATCACGAATATTGATTATAACGATGGATAGAAACCATCACCATTTCATACAAACAACAATGATTTATTGTGATAGACCTTTAATGGCCGTCACTATTGGTGCATATATATGGTGATGTTCATTGACTGTCACGAAAAGCTGCATTGCCAGAAGTATAGGTGTTGTGCTGACATTCAAGGTCCATCATGAATAATTACTATAATGATGGACAATGACAACCACCATTTCATATCAACAACAATGATTTATGGTTATGGACCTTTGAGGGTCGTCTCTATTGATATGTATATATGGTGGCATTCGTTGACCATCACCATTTCATATTTTTAGTGAGGGTCTAAAAATGTCACCAAAGTCCATTGGTGATGGTCAAAAGAGCCTCCATCACCAAAAATTGATCGTTGCCATTCCATATGGATGTCAAGGCACGATGGAATCGAACCACCAACCTCCTACTTATAAAGCAGGTTCTCTTCCATTGAGCTAGCACCCTTTAAATAATTATACTTTTAAAATTATACCTTGAAACTTAATTAATTGTAAATTCTACAACTTTCAATAAATTAAAGTCTCTGAAATTCTACTAAACAAGCAAAGCATCATTGGAGCTGCAGGTCCCTACCTAATGGTTATTGAAGTTATGAAAAGTGGGTGGAGGGAAAAATAGTTATATATAAGACAATCTATATTTTCAGTTGAATACTCAATTAGAAGTTAAACTCTGAAGACATTTATAGCCTATAAATGACCTATAACTAGCAAATGCACCAAATATTGCAAAATAAATGTCATAAGTGGATAGCATATGGAAGAAGAGGAGGCAAGGACTTGGAACCCTTGTACATCTTGGCATGCCTTAGCACTTGGCACATCTTAGCTTGTAGTGACATGTCCAAATAACTATTCTAATTTGACATTCATAATGAAAAATTCAGAGTATCTTAAAGCACACTCAGGCTCACCAAACCTCTCTGGTAGTGAAACAACAACATGTTTGACCTACAAAATCAAGAGCATATAAATTCTATTAATGTCTAAAATGGAGCCCCAAAAAATCCTTGTTCATTGTAAGGGAGGTTATTCTTTAATGCAATTCATACATTGTACAAGTAGAAAGATAGCACAATACAAAAGCAATGAAGCAAAAGGATGAAGCCTAACTAACAAGTGCATTATGATGTTATGGCAGGAGGAGGTTGCATGGAAAATTCACTCAACTAAAATCTCAGAACAAAGAAAGACATGAGATTATTTGGATCTATAATCTCTAAATAAAATTCCAACTAAACTGGATATGTTCACCACTTCCCATATAAGTTTAGCTTCCATCTTCATGCAACATCAATTTCAGTAACAACAGGCATGACCTCTAGTAAGTGTGCTTCAGTTTATGTAGGTTGGGTTGTGGTCTAGCAGAAGCTTGATGTGAGTCTACCCCAACTAACCCATGTTTGATTCTTAGCATATGCATGGTTGGGCATCCCCAAAGTGACACATGCAAAGAATTTTGCACCCACTCAGGCCAAAATTTTCATAGTTCTTTCAAAAAAATAAAAGAGGAGGGGATGCTTCAATATGTATTCAGGTTGGGAGGGAGGGAGTGCCTCGGAAAGAAGTTGCTGCAGAGAAAACAAAAATAAACAATACCAAAGCATGATATAAACATGGTACAAAATCTTAAGCCAATCACCTGGCCATGTGGATGGTCTCACTTTTTAGACCATGTATATTGTGGTTGATATGCACCCATAGCAATCTCAGTATCTCTTGAACCATCCATTGAACGTTGGTTAATATTTGATGACCCTAGAATGATGTACTCATCATCTACAATCATACCCTTTGAATGGACATAAATCATGAAACGATGATTTTTCATAGCCCAAGTCTGTCACATAAAGAATGTCAGTAAAATTTGAAGGACCTGACATCCAAAAGGACAATATGATATCAGTTTCAGTAACAATAAAGATTCATCAATTTTGAACTAAAAATTTTTTAAGCCAGTCTAGCACTTGAAAGTGACTAAACTAAATGCTATTTTATAAATTACAAGAGAAAGCCATTTTCTACTAAAGGTATCTAACACAAAAAAAATCTATAAGGTAAACTAGTAATTGAGGACAGCATAGATCATTTTATGTAGAGAAGTTGAGAAAAAAATTGTGGATAAATTACATGAGGTTTATTTTCTAGAACTGCACTTGCAGAAGGTGCTTCATTATCATCCCTTCACGATTCCCAAGACAAAATAAGTTCAAATAATCCTGAGGAGGATATGTCTTTTGTAGACTCACTTCTTCTAATGCCTTGTAAATAGTTTGATATGTCATATGCATAGTCTGTCCCTGCAATGCCAAATAAAAGCTTAAGATACAAAATTAGTGAGTTCTTAAAGCATAAAATTTTTATCATTGTAATTTGTAGGTCCAATATAAATGTATATTTATTGAAAAACCCAACAAATTAGTTCAACCCAATATCTCCAATGTTGTTGGGCATTTGTCTAGTTCTGTGCCAACACGTGACTGGTTCAAATACTCTTGGGTAAGTGTGCTAGTCTACACTGATGAGTTTTCAAGGGATGCCATCCATGAATGTGAAGAAGTATTTTTTCGGATTTTCTCATGAGGTTTAAAAATTCAGAGACTTATTACATATCATATTGAATGGAAGACAAAAAATAATGGATGAAAACATAGACTAACTTGAGTACCTCACTTCCATCAAAATTCTCCTTTGATTTTAAGGTTGCCAAACTATCTTTTGGATGGTGGAACTTGAATTTTGAACCAAATTTGCAGATGCCATTTTTCATATAGTACTAAGTTCAATAATATGAAAATCAACAACACAACAAAAATCTAAATTAAACAACATCAAAAGACATCAAACATCACAAACAAAAGCTAAATTACAACAATATCAGAAGGATGTGTGAAATGACAAAATAATAATAATAATAAATAAATAAAAACTTTGTTTAAATTATAGGACACTCAGGCTCGCTTGGCCTCTCCGATGGGGACTCACTACTTGTGGCAATAGATGGCACCTAGAGCCACACAAAATATGTAAAATTACTAGTCCCATCAAAATTAATCATGTATTATAAAATGGAACAACCTTGTTGTCGACCTTACAAGATTGGATATACTGAATCAAAAGTTACAGCCACTTGACAATTTACTCAGCCATTCTTTAGATTGAAATTTACAATAAACATGTATATACCCAACAAGAAGTTCATCTGATAACACTGCAAGCAGTAGTTCTATATGGGGCTACAAAAAACAATTAGAGCTACAAATCTGTAGGTGGGAAATAATAGAGACAACAAGACAACAATCATTGTAAGGTTATTATTCTTGCTACAATCTGAGTGTCAAGGGTGAAAAACCAATTGCATAAGGATGATAAGAGCCATACCATATGAGAGAATTACAATTAAGCCCATGATTGGGAATTTTATTTGTTAAAGGAATAAATGTTTCATAGAAACAAATTACTCCCTAATACAACTGAAATGTGTTATCTAAAGCATAAGTTTAGACACACTATTTAGGTGAAGATAATCCTAATAGGTTGATATAAAAATTTAATAACATATTAAAACTTGCATGTGGTTGTTGGGTCCCTATAATACTAGTGATTACCCCATTACTATTGTAGTTATACCCCTTATTTATATTGTTGTGCCCCTATTACCCCCATGTTGTTATTTCTGTGCCCCATAGAATCCCTCTATTGTTATTTTTGTGGCTTTATATTATTATTGTTAGGTCGGCTGGATTATATTGTGACTCCTTAGACTCCTATATATAGAAAGGATTTTTTGTATTGAATCATCCAAGAACTGTTCATTTATGTAATGTAAAGGAGGTTTCCCCCTCGAAGAGGCTGAATTCTAAGGTGTTGATCTATCTTTTCTTGAGCTGCTTTCATAACATTTGGTATCAGAGCTTTGGATTCTAGGGTTTCACTGCTCCAAATAGGTCATCATGGAATTTTCGCTATAACTTTTTTTCTGTGATGTTTCAGAAGTCGCAAAAAAAAACAAGTTGAGAAGAAATCGTGCTAAACCTTGGGTCTGAATTTTAGAGCTTTTTACGTGATATTTGCAAAGATATGATCTGAGGAATTTGGTCCTTTTGCAGACTCCTGAATTACATTCAAAACAGGTTACCTGGGAAAAATTGTCATAACTTTCTCTCTGGGGATCGAATTGAAATTTCATAAGAAGTTACAAAAAAAGGACGGACTATAGTTTCTTGTGTGCATGTTTCAGATCCAAAGGTTGAAACAGTGACTCGTGGCACGTCGTACAAGTTCGCTCTACTGAACTAGTCTAGAAGCAAGTCACTGTGGGAGATTTCACATAACTCTTCCTTGGAGAATCCAATTTGGGTCAGACTTGTGGCATTGGAAAGAGGACGCAGAAGGCTACTACAGATCACAATTTCAGAACTGGATGATTCGAAATTATAGAGATACATCAGATTCAATATCAGGCTTCTACAAAGTGAAAAAAGGTGTGTATGTTTTTTTAAAATTTTTGCGTAAGCTTGGTTTAACGGAATTCAAAGGGCATAGAAAAGAAAATGCAAACACCTAGTAAGGAACCTGAAAGCTCTAGCATGACTCATGAAGAAGAGGAAGAAATGCTACATGATATATCAAAATTACAAGAACAAGTGCAACAAATGTCACACTCACAAAAGCTAACAAAAGCTAAGATAAATGGTGTGGAATATAAGATAAATGGCGTGGAATCTAAGATAAAGGGCATGGAAGATAAGATGGATGATTCAAAGACAGATTTGAAGAGAGACATGGCAGATTTGAAGACAGATTTGAAGACATACATGGCAAATTTGAAGACAGATTTGACAAATTTTCTACAAGAAATACTTACTAATGGTGAAAAGGTTGTAAAGGAAACTCATGATGTGAACAAAAGTAATGTTAATTATGATTCCATAGACTCTAATGTTGGATCGAAGACCCACCATATTCCAAAAATCGATATGAGGAAGTTTGATGGCAAGGATCCCGCCACATGGATATTACAGATGGAGCAGTTCTTCGATCTCAATAATGTGCAAAACACACAAAAGGTACGTATGGCAACTTTATATTTGGAACCAAATCAGTTTGTATGGTATCAATGGCTTTGCTCTCGTAAAAAAATTATCACTTGGACAATTTTTACGGAAGAATTGATAGCACATTATGAAGATACAAAAAGCAACACTTTTTTTAGCCAATTGATAAGTCTCAAACAAAAGGGTTCAGTAATGGAGCACATTGAGGAGTTCCAAAAATTGAACATAAGGGTAAAAGATATTCCAGAGGAGCATAGGATTGATGTGTTCATAGGGTCTTTAAAGGATAATATCCAACATGATGTTTGCCTTTGGGAACCTGATTCATTAGAGAAGGCATTCAGGTTAGCAAGAAAAATGGAAAGCAAAATTATGGCAACCAGGAAGCATACCACTCACAACTATAAAGATGGAAGTGTTGTTGCCCCTAGTCTTCCACAACCTATAAGGTTGACACCACAACAATTGGAAAAAAAAAGAGCAAAAGGGCTTTGTTACATTTGTGATAGCAAATACACTAAAGGTCATAAGTGTGCTGAGAAGAAATTATTCTACATAGATTGTGAAGAGGAAGAAGAAAAGGAGCAAGAAAGGTCAAAAGAAGAAGATATACTCCAGGAAAAAAGCCTAGATGAAGAACAAATAAATCCGACCATATCTTGTAATGCATTGGCGGGAATTACCACTCCTCAAACCATCAAGATAGAAGGACAAATCAAGAAGAAAAAGGTAATAGTGTTGATTGATTCAGGAAGCACCCACAATTTTATTCATTGTAGGGTAGCAAAAGAATTGAATTGCTTCCTATATCCAGCACCAGAGTGTCAAGTGATGATTGCAAATGGAGGAACAATAAATTGCTCTGGAAAGTGCCATAATATCAAGCTATCCATGGGAGAATATGTATTGACTAGCCCAATGCTTTCCATTCCAATGGGAGGTGCTGATGTTGTACTAGGAGTCCAATGGCTACAATCCTTGGGTACAATAGCTTTTAATTTTCAAGAACTTTTCATCAAATTTTCTACGGAAGGAAAGGAAGTTGAATTAAGGGGTATTGCAGGGAAACCAGGAAAGATAATCAGCTCTAATGGTATGACAAAGCTTCTAAAAAAGGAGCAAAGAGGTGTAATTGCACAATTATGTTCGCTAGATGTTTCCACATTGGAATCATCTATTTCTCCAGATCTCCAAAAAGTCCTGGACAATCATTCCAAGGTATTTGAGACTCCCAAAGGTCTCCCACCTATGCGTGATCATGATCATGCTATTCATCTGATTCCAGGAAGTGTTCCTCCAAACATCAGGCCGTACAGATATCCCTATGTCCAAAAAAGTGAAATTGAACGTATGGTTGCAGAAATGCTAGAGGCTGGTATAATTCAACCAAGTCAAAGTTCTTTCTCTGCTCCAGTAGTATTGGTGCACAAGAAGGATGGATCATGGTGCATGTGTCCGGATTATAGGGAGCTCAACAAGCTCACTATTAAAGATAAGTTCCCCATTCCTGTCATTGATGAATTACTGGATGAATTGCATGGATCAATTTACTTCACCAAGTTGGATCTTCGTTCGGGATATCATCAAATCAGAATGAAGATTGAAGACATTCCGAAAACGGCATTTAGAACTCATGAGGGTCATTATGAATTTTTGGTCATGCCTTTTGGCCTTACCAATGCACCTTCAACATTTCAAGGTTTGATGAATTCAATTTTCAAACCATTCCTTAGAAAATTTGTGTTAGTATTTTTTGATGATATACTAATCTACAACAAGTCTTGGAAGGATCATGTTGAACATGTTGACAAGGTGCTACAACTATTGGAGGAGAAACAATTATATGCAAAAAGATCCAAATGTTTCTTTGGAGTCCAGGAGGTGGAATATTTGGGTCATATTGTATCTCATGAAGGAGTTAAGGTAGACCCTAGCAAAATTAAAGCCATTAAGGAATGGAAAATCCCAACATCCATAAAGCATCTGCGAGGATTTCTTGGGTTGACAGGGTATTATCGCAAGTTTGTTAAGAATTATGGGAGAATAGCAGCACCTCTAACAACATTATTGAAGAAAGATGCATTTTCATGGACTCCAAAAGCAACAAAGGCCTTTGAACATCTTAAAGAGGCAATGTGCCAAGCACCGGTCTTAGCTACATCGGACTTCACAAAAACCTTTATTGTGGAATGTGATGCTTCAGGAAATGGAATTGGTGTTGTTCTAATGCAAGATGAAAGACCCATTGCTTTTGAAAGTCGTCCAATCAAGGGAAAGTTTTTAAGAAAAGCTATTTATGAGAAGGAAATGTTGGCAATACTCCATGCACTTAAGAAATGGCGACCCTACCTAATGGGAAGACACTTCAAGGTAAAAACGGATCATGATAGCCTTAAATACTTTTTAGAAAAAAGATTATCCTCTGAAGAGCAACAAAAGTGGGTCACAAAGATGTTGGGTTATGACTTTGAAATCATCTACAAAAAAGGGAAGCAAAATGTGGTGGCAGATGCACTCTCAAGAAAGGATGAGGATGTGGAAGCATTGTTGTGCGCCATTTCTATTATCCAACCAGATTGGATAAACGAAGCAAGGGAGGAATGGAAGAATGATGAAGAAGTGTGGGCACTTATTCGAAAGCTACAACAAGATTCCAGTACGTCTGATACATTTAGCTGGAAAAATGATTCATTATGGTACAAAGATCGCTTATACCTCTGTAAGAATTCCCAGCTAAAACAAAAGATTCTTATGGAATTGCACACTTCTCCCTTAGGAGGGCACTCAGGATTTTTAAAAACTTACCACAGGGTTAAGAAGGAATTTTTTTGGGATGGCCTTAAATCAGATATTCAAAAGTTTGTGGCGGAATGTTTGGTTTCCAACAAAATAAAGTTGAAACAATTAAGACACCGGGTCTATTACAACCTTTATCCATTCCAAGCCAACGTTGGGAGGAGGTTTCAATGGATTTTATCACAGGTTTACCCAAGTCTGAGGGAAAGAGTGTCATCATGGTGGTAGTTGATAGACTTACCAAGTATGCACACTTTTGTGCATTATCACATCCATTTAAAGCCAGTACAGTTTCTACTGCATTTATGGAAACAATTCAAAAGCTACATGGAAACCCAAAGATTATTGTAAGTGACAGAGATCCCATTTTCACTGGAAATTTTTGGACAGAATTATTTTCTTGTCTTGGTACTCAGTTAGCTCATAGCTCATCTTATCATCCTCAATCTGATGGGAAAACTGAGATAGTAAACAAATGTTTGGAAGGATATCTTCGTTGCTTTGTATCTGATAAACAAACACAATGGGTCAAATGGTTGCCTCTGGCTGAATGGTGGTATAACACTTCCTTCCATACAGCAACAAAAATGACCCCATTTATGGCACTTTATGGGTATCAACCACCATCCATCACATCATATTTAAAAGAAAATTCTAAGGTTCAAGCAGTGGAACATCACATCGAACATCAACAACAAGTCCTCCAACTCTTAAAGGATAACCTCGTGTTGGCACAAAATAGAATGAAACAACAGGCAGATCAACATCGCAGTGAAAGAATTTTTGATGTAGGTGATTGGGTATTCCTACGGCTACAACCATATAAGCAAATGTCCCTAGAGCAAGCTAAGAAGGATAATAAATTATCACCAAAGTATTATGGTCTGTACAAGGTGTTGCAAAAGATTGGTACTATGGCATACAAATTGGAGCTTCCTGCAGCTTCTCGATTGCACCCAGTTTTCCATGTTTCATGTTTAAAGAAGGTTATAGGCGACAAACTCCCAGTTCAAACAATATTGCCAGAACTTGACGAGGAAGGAAAAATTATATTGGAACCGGAAGCAGTCACAGAAACAAGAACTCGACAGCTACGAAATCGATCAATTTCAGAGTATCTTATCAAGTGGAAGAACTTATCCGCTGAAGATTCCACATGGGAGGATGAGAATTTTATGCAGAAGTATCCAGAACTACTCAAGCGTTGAGGACAACATTTTTTTGAAGGAGAGGGGCATGTTGGGTCCCTATAATACTAGTGATTACCCCATTACTATTGTAGTTATACCCATTATTTATATTGTTGTGCCCCTATTACCCCCATGTTTTTATTTCTGTGCCCCATAGAATCCCTCTATTGTTATTTTTGTGGCTTTATATTATTATTGTTAGGTCGGCTGGATTATATTCTGACTCCTTAGACTCCTATATATAGAAAGGAGGTTTTGTCATTTGAATCATCCAAGAATTGTTCATTTATGTAATGTAAAGGAGGTTTCCCCCTCGAAGAGGCTGAATTCTAAGGCGTTGATCTATCTTTTCTATCTTTTCTTGAGCTGGTTTCATAACAGTGGTTATCAATTTCCACAACACAACCCACACTGTCCACTAATAACATATCACATTAATAAGTTTGCCAAACCGGAAGAAAGATGTCTATTTACTTCACAAACACAGATGTGTAATCAAGTGTTCTTATCTTTATTATCTACATTTTGATGCTAATTAGGTTGGCACACACACAAACAGTAACAAGTACTACAATAGAATTTCGAACATATAATTGTTGTGATAGCCAAGGATCTGTCAATTTTGTCAATTTAATCTAGTCCAGGTGAAACAAATTACTCCCTAATACAACTAGGATGTGTTATCTAAGCATAAAATCATACATGCTATTTAGGGGCAAATAATCATAATTCCTTGATATAAAAAAATTAATAACATACTAACACTTGCATGCAGTAAAAATTGCCACACAGCGCACAATCCACTTATAACATATCACATTAATAAGTTTGCCACACTGGAAGACAGATGTCTATTTATTTCACAAAAACATAGACATGTAATAAAGTGTTATTATTCTTATTATCTCCATTTTAGGGCTAATTGGATTGGCACACACAAACAATAACAAATACTACAAACAGTAACAAATACTACAAACATTAATCTTCCTATATACATTGGACTCTTGCTAAATTGATTTATGTGCTTCCAATTTGGATTTTTCATGTAGACAGTAAGATAGCAAGTGATTCTTGCAGGCTTAAAATTATGAATTCATCCACCTATATCACAATCTCAATGTACTATATATAAAGTATTGATGGATAAATGTTGGAATGAGAATTTCACATGGGAAGCTACTATTTAACCCATATTACACAGTCTCAATGTATACAAGCCACCTTCCATTGTATATGAATTATTGATGGACGGATGTTGTTCTTTTTTTAATGCTATATCCAGAACTGCCACTAAGGGCTGTGTTCGATTATTGTAGCAGTTTCATAACAGTTCACTATTATTTGGATGCACATCTTCCTAGGTTTTCCCTGTATAGTGATTATTGTTCAATGGGTGATGCTATGATTAAATGTAGAGCATAAGTGAATGCCTTTTTGTACCGATTAATCTCCTCTAGTGTCAATTTGGTGATGAGAGTTGCTATGCATGGAATTCCTAATAGTATGCCATAATTGTATGAATATTATATATATATTAATTGGCTTCTTAATAATTGGTCTATTGCCTAAGAATCCTTGGAAATACGAAACGCATACCTTGTAATTGAATGCCAAATTTTGTCCACGTGGATGGTACTTCTTTCTTATTAAATTACTGTAGAAATTGACTTATGTATTTCTTGTGCCTACATGAGATGATTTAGCATTTCAGTGCACAGAATCATGCATACATGTATAGTTTATTTTTCACTATGAATAATACCAACTTGTTTTACTAAGATGTCACAAAATCATGGAGTTCACAAGAACGATAGAGGTATGAGTAGCCATTAGGATGACATACTGGTCTACTTTTCTTGGGTGGAGGTAGGTATTTGACTTTCAGGCACATCACTATAGAACCATTAAATATTGTGAAGCTCACATCTAGTTTCTCTATTTCTATTTCATAAGGACAAGGCCCAAGTTAAATTGCTTAATGATGATAGCAGAGCTTCAGAAATTGTATCATAAATGTATTAATGTTGTTGGACAATGTTCTTAACATATCAGCTAAAGTTGCCTCAAGTATTAATTTTT
Source organism: Pinus tabuliformis (assembly GCA_031772625.1). Classification (NCBI taxonomy): domain Eukaryota; kingdom Viridiplantae; phylum Streptophyta; class Pinopsida; order Pinales; family Pinaceae; genus Pinus; species Pinus tabuliformis. The sequence goes on along the minus strand of CM062805.1, from coordinate 312,866,654 downwards.
AGGACACACATCCTAGTGCGTCACATGTTCAATAGACATGGGGCCCCTAAGGGACTTGTTCTGTTACTTAGGATCTTATACATGGTAACATGCTCCTATAAGGTCTCATTACACATTGCTCTATATAATATGCTGACAAGGATTCTTTCCAAATTGATTGTCGTATATGAGCCCTTGACACTAAAGCTTATTAAATTATATCATAATACAAAACTGAAAAATATGACTTTGAAAAGAAAGAAAATAGTTGATCTAAGGCTCATAGCAGCAAGATTCAACCATATTGGCTTGTGCAGTAATGAAATTCCATAGCAGTACGAAATTCAGCAAAAATTTTGTATAGTACAAGTATAGTATGGTCAATCTAATTACTGAAATTATAAGCACCAAAAAGCCCATAAACCTCACAAATATTTTTAAAAAACGCTTGATGTATAAACTAAATTGTAGAATTTTCAAGCAATTTTTTATAATTTCTAGTTGGCTTAAGAATCCTATAATACTAAACAACATGGTAATAAATGGGCTTGAAGCAATGCCACTACAAATGTTTTTCCAAGAACATTATATCTTGTAAACATCTACCTTTTTCTAGGATATCAATAGGAATATATTAACAACGATATTGTAGAACTCAGATTCGAGGATAACCCCATTAGGATATTGAAACATTGACATGGGAAGAGCCCAGAAACAATTAGAAAAGTCAGCAAAAGCTCGGAGAACCTTGAAAAATGAATAGAAATTTATTTGTTTTTTATTCATTTCCTAATCCAAAAAAAGTATCTCTATCACTGATTAAACACCATGCTTCCCCTCTATTAGCACACTGAGCTAACTCTCACTGGCAAAATCAAAAGCTGAGCAAATATTATCCTTAAAAAAACATTTTACAAAAAGGTTTGAGCCCTGTCAAAACATTTTATGGACAATATCACTGATGACACGTCCAAATCACAACCTTCTCAATAAATAGTTAGTCAGCAAATCCTTTTAGAACAATTTTTTGGTAGTAATTTCTTGTTTAACGCTACAAAACCACTTAATAAATAAGAACAAAAATCACAAAGGAATAATTCACAAGAAAAAATAACTAACAATAGCTAAAAAGGGCATATGTATACTTATTGAGAAAGTTATAAAATTCAATGGCTATAAAATTGTACAAAGAGAAATTGAAAGCTATAACCAACACCAACCTTGAATCACCCACATACCCAGATCCCAATGCCCAACTGTAATGGCCCATGGGTCAAAGTTCAACTTACTCAAACAAATTTTCAAAGACAGCTTGCTCCAAATGGTACCAATCATTTTTTACTTTCAAGCAAACTAACCTGGAAATTTCCTACAATGGTCACTTTGATCCATACCCCCAAAGCCTAGCTGACTTGTTGGTGCTTAATCAAAACTAAGACATCCTATAGTTAGCCCTAAAACTCGATTGGATTAGCCTAAAACACAATTGGATTCTTACTAGTTGATCACAAATACGTTTTATAATCACTTATCACCAATTATTGAAAATATAACTTGGGAGAATGATTCCATTAGTAGTCAAAAACTTGACTAACCTTAATAGTGGACACTGGATGCCAGCTACATAAATCCATGGCCTATAAGTGTCCAAGTTAAAAATTTAATAGATCATCAAGTTTTTGAATTATTTTTAACATTTATAAATAGCTAGCTATAGATTAGAAGGAATGTCTGAATGAATTTTCAATCAAATTTGAAATAGCAAATAGTAAGGAAATATAAGGTAGGAAATTAATTATGACTTTACATTATATATCAATAGCGGAAAAAGGAACCTATAGCTTTGCTTTTTTATAGACATAATGCTAGCATATTTGTCTAAAGTTAACCAATTAGCAAACAATTGCCTCAACAGATTCAATTACCTTGCATTAGAATAAACATTACTGCAATTATTTTTCTAGTATAGCTTTCTATTTAGTATTGTCATTTGTACTAGTCAACTAATACTGCACATTACTAAGAAGATAATCTATATGGTATTCCCTTCAAATTAGTTACCTATCAAGTAAAAGTGTCAAGCACTTGTATTCCTTGAAGAAAACTTTTGGCCTTGACTACGATGATTTGATTTCCAAAATACACTGTTGGTGAGGCTAAGCATGTGATCTGACCTCAATTTCATTAAATTCGCCTTAAACTAGATATATACATATTAAATTGACCACCTTATTATTGTAGTCTGTAATCAACCAAAGTTTGCTTAAGGGAGTGAAAGTATCCTATAATTTGGCATCTATGAGTATGAAGTATCATCTAGTTTGGTATCTATCAAATATGCAGAGAATAAACCACAAGAGACCAACATAGGGGCAAGAGATCTAATAAGTAAAACTGTTGATACAAAAAATATATGATAATACATATTTTCATTTTATATTTTCAAATGGAGGACATGTGTTTGTCAAACAGTCCAAAATCAAAGGAATGGTGGCAAAAATGTTTAAAAATACCATCCAAAGAAAAACCTCTAATACAAGTCCAACTTTGAAATGATAGATTTTGTCAGCCAATTCAAGACAACAAGATAGAAAAACTAAGAGTGCATTATCCATCTATAATAGTGAAAATAATTTGATATATCAACATGTCTCTATTGCATGTGTTTTAATGTTTTCATTCTTTAATAACACTCTTATATTGACATGAATTCCAAAAATCGAGATCTTAAAGAGGTTGTCATTGATTCAACTAGTTGGTAGGTTTGACACTAGCAGTAGCCCACAAAATATGACACATAGATTCCATGTCATGCATATCATTACATAACCATGGAAATATAATTGGCATTAATAGAATAGAGAAAACAATTATTTCTTGTTGAGGACATGAATAACTAGAGAAAACAACTATTGACCCTTACAGACTTCAATAACGAGAGCAGGAAATGCCAATTTCTATTCAACGGATTCTGAGCTTGACTCAGTACAGAACAAAATTTTGGTTTTATTACAAATCATGGACCCCAAGATACATTCCTTGCTCTAGCTTCTGACTTGAATGGATTTAAAATCATATCAAAAACTTTACTGAAACAATCTCTTTTTCTTACTCAATGAACAACTGCATCAAAGCCTCACTTAATGATTAAATGGATCGCATCTTCAATGCAGAGGTTCTCTACTTATACTGTCTCATTGTAAAATGAGTAAGTTGTAGAGTTTCTCTTGAAGGAAGTGCAATGAATTCTACATTTTCATTGCGAGTCTTATAGATCACTAGTAGGCCACTAAATATTAATCTCAATGAACAAATGCATTGTAGCCTTGCCTAATGGTTAAATGGATCACATCCTTAATGAAAAAGTTCTCTAGTTATAGTGTTGAATTGTTAATGAGAATAAACTAGAGAATTTCTAAAATAAAGTGTAATGAAGTCTACATTTGTGTTGTGAGTCTTATACATCACTAGGAAGACACTAACCATTCAATCTTCACACTCATAACAATAGCTAAGTCATTGTTCCTGCCTTTTGGCAAGGATGCTGCATAGTAACAACCTTGTCATGATTCTAAGGGAAGAATAAATATGCACATTAAGAGATGTGGAATCCTAAGGTTTAAGAGAAAAACCTTGTCATTGGCTTTTCTGGTGGTTACATCTCTCTTGGGGAAGGTTTTGTGTTTGACAAAAGTTTCCATCCTTGATTTGTTGGTGAGAATCCGCATGAAAACCAAGACAAAACTACATTAATTATGAGTGATGTAAGTTGGATTATTTGGATGCTTGGTAATTATTTGAATTGTTTTGCTACTAATAAGAATCGTCATTGTGTAAATTATTTTTCTTTTTTCCTATTATATTGTATTAAGTATAAGTAGCTTCTTCCTTAGCACTCCACACTTCCCCATAGAATACTTCCCCACATCCCTACCCAAATTATTTCCACACAATAAAACTTTTACACATAAATATTTCTACACATTCAGGCTCCACCTCCTTCCGCACAACAATACTTCCACACATTTAGGAAATGTTTATGAGCCAACCTTAAGACTCACTAATGGTAAACTATATGATATTTGGATCTAATAGTTCCACCGCAAAATTAATGGGCAACAAAACAAAACTAAATTGAAGTGTCAAAAATTTTTACCTCAAGGAGACTAGAAAAATCCTAACAACTACAACAAGTTATCTGATTGAATGACAAGTCGAAATATTATTTAGCATATGAACTTGAATTCCTACACTACCACAACGAGAAAAAGTATGCAAGTTCAGGTTAATTAATTTATTTATAAAATATTTGATTCAATAAAATCAATGCAATTGGCCTAATTCACTTGTTGTACTAACAATTTCATGCCTAGATTAAAACAATTAAATTAAATTATTGTTGTTGTTAAAAGATTATATTAACTTTTAAATTTGTGTGGTTTGATTGTTGTCGATGTCAGTTAAAACATGGCCACATGCTCTGGTGAATACACACCATTTGGTTTTGTTTTAACACATATAAAGTAGAGAATTCAATTTTTGGGTAGACAAGCATAAAGGCATAAGTGTAGTTTGGGAAAAAAATGTATGTTTAGAAAATTGAGTCTATATGTTTTAGGACTCATAATGAAGGCATTCCACTTCTCAGCTATTCACGGAACTGTTGATATTGTCAGGCAAGGGTTTATGGACTGAAATAATTGAAAAGTATGTCTTCCTTAAACCTATTGTTGTGACTATCACTAGTTGAAACAAAGATCAACATATTCCAATGTCCTGGCATCTAGAACTTCTTCTCATCAGTGACCTCTATATTGTTGAAAAAAATTCAGTCATCTATTTTCATAGTCTTCCAAAATATAAACATCCATAACTAGATCCATGTAAAACCTATAATTTTGTCATTCTGTTGAAAATAATGAAAGTGGAGAAAGATACGATAGGGTGTGAGGTTTAAATAAAGTAGAAGTAGTGTGAATTTGGAATGGACTAGAAAAATCTAGAGTGTGAATATTATATAATGTACCCTAGTTGTGCTCTTGAAAATTTATAATTAATTATAATATTTTTTGAATATTGTCCAGAGTTTGAGATCAACAAAGTTCAAGAAATGTGTTGTGGAGTTGGTGGGTTGTATAGTTACAATATAGGTACACCATGTGGGGTGGGAGAAGCAGTTTCATGTGAAAATCCTCAACGATATTTTAACTAGGATGGGGTTCAACACGACAAGATAGCTAATTTATTTTTGGCCATACTGACTCATATTATGCTAGGATGGTTTGTCCTCCACACAAACTGCCATCTGCATCTTTCATCTCTACACAAACCATCTTCTGCACCACAACCTATCTCATAGAAATTATAATCATCCCCATATTAGAGTTGGCTAAATTTAGCAGAGTCAGTTAACTGATTCAAGTTAAGAGTTAAGTCATATTTTGGTAAAAGTAGAATTTAGAGTGTATGTGCCTGTAAAGTTAATTTAGGTTAGCGACTAGATGAAAACGCTTAAATATCCTTCCGAGTTTATTGAAATAATAAAGTTTTTGTGCGACCAATAGAAGAGTTGAACTCATGTGTTTTTTTATGTTAAATTTGTATTGTTCATCTGCCACACTTTTGGATTGAAAGGCTTCACTCGTAAATTGTGCAAGTAGTTTTGCTAGTTTCTTATTTTTTTTTACAATGGCATGGACATTCACAATGTCCTTCTCTATGGTTGTCTTTTTGGTCCTATTAGGTCATCTCATTTAAGCACCACATATTTCTCAGGTCACTCAAAAATTGGTCATAATGAGTAGAGTTGTCTTTAGTGTGACTTTTTGGAAGCTTTTCCAGTTGCTTTTTCAGGTCTAATTTCTCGACAATCCGGCAGAACTTTATTGGATCAAAAGCTTTATGGGTAACTCCTGCACAACCCAAATACACTAAGGATTTTTCAAGGTGCTAAATCCATATATACAGCCAAAAAACCATTTTAAATAACACAAATCAATATTTCACCTCAAATTTTTCTGCTAGATTCCGGTACCCGAAAATCCAAAAAATTACACTAAAAACAACTCCATAATGAAAAATTAATATCAATTGTGTGCCTTTAAATGGACCTCACACCTCCCCTTCCATGCAATAGACAAGCCAGCCCAAGCCTGCATTATTTAGTTACTTTTGATGTTTTTAAAGATTGGACGCCATTTCTAGAAGCAGAAATGTAACTCCATAAATGTTAGGCCTTGCTTTCGTTGTTGAAACAGAAATAGAGGAGGTTTTTTGCGCTTGCTTAATTTTGAATAAGAGGTGTTATCAGTAGTGACCAACCCATTGTTTTTTATTTTGTAATTGAAAAATTCCATTTTTATAAACAAATATTTTGTTGTGATTTGATAAACCTGTCTTAATGAGCTAGCATGTTGTATAACTTATATTCGACTTATATCACCACAATAAAAACTGTTAAAAATATACACAAATGGTTAAAAAAGTGTACTCTTTTAATTAAAATAAAATATAATGATACAAAGGGCTAAAACCATATATTTTTTTAAACTCACTGGAAAGTGCCCCTTTTCATATGCTTTTTAAACAATGTGCGTTTAATTAAAAAAATATATAATGAAAAAAATGGTTAAAACCATATGTTTTATTAAACTCACAAGACCCCTTCCATCTAATAGACAAGCCAGCCCAAGCCTGCTTTGTTACGGTTTGATACCCACTGATCTAGAAAATACACCACAAAATCCTGGGAGTGGATTTTCAATTTGTCCTGCTTTATGAGATACCTTTACAACTAGTGTGTTTCATAGGATGCATGCCACAAATGAAAGATGGGTCGTTAGGACCATAACCCTATTTATGGATTTGGGTTAATTGAAAGGAAATATTGCTCTAATTATGTCAGTCATCATAAGAATGTTTGGTCATCCATGTAGTTTTAGTCTCGTTGCCAAAACTAAAATAGCTCAACATCCACAGATGTTACTGACTTTTCATAAACTCTACCTATTTCAGATAGACCACACACCAATCTGGAAAATACACTGCAACCACCTGTGAATGGATTTTCAGTTTGTCCTACTTTAGGAGATACCTTTACATCCAGTGTGCTTCATACAATGCATGCCACAAATGAAAGATGGGTCGTCGAGAGAATAACCCTATTTATGGAGTTGGGTCAATTGAAAGGAAATACTTCTTTGATTATGTCAGTCATCATAAGAATATTTGGTCATCCATGCAGTTTTAGTCTCATTTCCAAAACTAAAATATCTCAACATCCACATATTTTACTGACTTTTTAGAAACTCTGCCTATTTCAGATAGACACCTTTAGTTGTTTTTGCTTTGCACCTTGTAAAATCACGTGTCTAGGAAGATAAATTTCCTTGTTATGCACATCAATGAAGTTGGAGAAATTTTTTTGAAAGATATGTGAACAATATTTTCTCTAGTGTCGGCATTTCTCGATTTACATATTGGTTTTGTGGTTAACGATTTATAGATAAAAGCATTGATCAACCACTATTTAATTGATTAATTAATTAGTTGATTCTAGATCACTTATTTAAATGTATTTTAGTCACACACATAACTACCAAAATGTCAAAAGAGTGTACTCGAAATCTTGAAAGAACATAACCCAATTACGCAACCAAACTACAAAGGGATAGCTTGAAAACAATCAATTTTGGGAAACATATATCAATGACACAATTGAAAAACACAAATATTCACCCATAACAAATAAAATCATCAGTGAATTGATGAATGAAATCATAAAATCGTGAGACTCGTAATATATTCACATGCAACATTAAAAAATAAACCTTCATCGTATTCATAGAAATTGAATTTCAACGTTAATGGTAACATAGCTTATTAAAAGCTTCCATTCATTAATCTATAGTATATGAAAATTAAAGCATAAGAACATGATTTCTAAGAGAAGTGAGGGTCGTTGAGATGAAGACTATCATTTGCAATTTCCAAACTATGAGAGTTAATTTGATTCCTCAATGTAATTATGAAAGTGAAGGGTGTGACATTACCAAGAGGTCTTCTCATCGAATCTAGAGAGAAATCGATTAGCGTTGTATACCTAATAGCTATATTATTACTGCAAATGCTTTGAATTCTCCACCAGTTGAACTAGAGCATGTCTAGAAAATCAAAAAGATACAATTTCAGATAATGAATAGGCCCTAAGAATGATCTCATAGGAAGATTCATTATTATACTCATCTTCCTGTTATTATAGACTTAATCAGAGATAATAAGTGGTTTTTCCCCTGTCAAAGCGACCGAACTCAAGGGCTTGGAGAAGGGCTAGAGAGGACTTTAAATAGTGTCGTGGTTAAATTGGGGATATGTAAAATATTTATAAATTTTGGGGATAGCATATTGCAAGTTTTGATTGTAAATGTTGTAACTAAACTATACGAGGTTGTGATGTGCTCAATATTGTATAACCAGTTGGACAATGTTGAGAGGAAGAGGAAATTAGTGATGAGCTGGTCTAGAATTTCAAATTTATTTTGAGTGAACATTCTATTGTGGTCCATAACCATCCCACCACCATCGGTTGGATGATAAATCCAGCATAGTTAGAAGTGACAGAGAAGGTTATACCCAGTTATATGGAAGGCCGCTCAATGCTCACCCATGGCTATAGGCATTCACATATCTCCGATTGCCACGCTCTGCTCCTAGGGTTTTTTTTCCTAAATTAGGGCTTACATACTTAGACATAACACATATCACACATATGAGCTCTAACTGCGAGAACACAGGAAGGATACCCACGCTAATGTGACATGTAAGTTGAATCTGTATTTCAGGAAATAACTATTCTAATCTCTATTTGCTGGAATGTTGTTACTTATGGTTTGACTCTCTGCACATTGAAGTCACGGAATGGACTAATATATAGTCATGAGCAAAGGTGGTCATATGTGGGTAATACATAATATATTGGTTGAGAGGGTGTACAATACATAGCTTCCTCTTACTGCCGCGCCTCTCGGCTGTTGTTGATTAGGGGTAGATCAATGTGGATCATTTTGTAATGGGAGATATATAATAGGAACCCAACACTTCTCAGGACCCTAGACCACACAGAATGGAAGATTCGAACTTGCATTATGTGCCAAATACAAATAAAGGGAATGCAAAAGAAATAGAGTTTGACAAAATTACCTCCGTGTTGACTTGTTGGGGCCTGACCTAGGTTCGACGTTAATTAGCCAAACAAATCCTTGTACTACTGGCCCTTTCGGAAACAGCCCATAGAGCGCAGACTGAGGTATCCCTGAAGTAGTATGGGGGGGCAATGGAACCAGGTTTTCTCACCCTTGAGATGTCTGAGAGGTTGAACTGGTCCAACTGTTAGTCCCTTCATGCAGGTTGCTTCGTGCACTTCCCAAGCCTTCGCGCCCTGATATACTTGTCTTTATGCAGCCCTAACCAAGGGATGTGGAGTTTCCATGCTGCTGGAGCAGCGCATTGTGCTATTCCCTTAAGTCGCACCTAAGATCTTACTTATCTTCATATGCCTAGTCGATTCTCTTCACGTAAATGGATGTCTTACGTTATATTTATTTATACAACACATTCATAAGAGTTCGCGTAGCAAAAAAACAATACACATGCAATTTAAACACAATCATACATTAAAACAGGGGAAGATACATAGTATTATGGTAAACCTCTCTTTATTAAAGCTTCCAATGATTACAGACTCCACCTATTTTATGCACTCAACTGCAGGGGTCTGTTCACTCAGTTGTAGAGCCTTCTCCTACTCTACAACCCAAAGGTACTCTTTACACTTCAAGTCAATTGTTTTGACTCATCATGCTATCATTCTATTTTCTCTTCCCTCTCTACACTTGGAGCCTCACTCTCTTTATACAATCCTATGGTCTTCGGACCATGGGTAGGTCTATCAAGCAGGAATTACATTAAAAAACCAAGGGCAGACAACCCTGTGACTCTATTATAACTTCGTGCCCATAACTCACGCAGCTTTTACAAAAGACTTGGTCAAAACTTGGGCTTTAAGCTCCAAAACATTCCTTAGGGGGATTCCATGCCCAACAATCTCGCATAAGCATCTTGATCGTCATCTACACTGGAGGCATTCATCGGCTAATTATCTTCATTGTCTTCGTGGTCATCTACCGTCAACGTGTTATGGATTCGATCTCTTCCTGGTCATCCTCTTCTACATCTGTGCTCTATTCTTCATTCTGTGAGAAGAAGTCATGTCATCTGATGAACTCCTACCGTGCTTTCCCATTGCTCAGCTTAGCTCAGCTGTTGAGGATAGATCCTGGATCTGTATGGAAAGCCGGAGTGCAAATTGGAAACCCTTGAACTAGTGAGGGTTTTAAAATTTTACGAACAAATAAAACTATTCTTTGGTAGCTTTTGTTGTCGTTCGAGTGAGGCAGGGAGGAGTGGATTTGACTAAAAGGGTGAAATGTTTGTGGCCACCCTTTTTATTGATTTCTTTTAATTTTTCAGCCTTCTCACCATTTTTTCTAGCCTTCTCACGGTGGATTGGGAATTTTTCCTTCCTATTGCATTTTTTTTTTTCACTTTCTCACGGAATTTGAGAGAGTGGGAATGGTTCCCGCCAAGGTTTGCAAGTTCCTGTATTTTGTTGCTAGGACTTCCTCGCACTTGGGTTGGGGTGAGTAGAGCCTCTTGAGTCTTTGTTGGTCCACTTTGGTAGGGAAAGGGTTATCATGTAAGTGCATGTAATGATTTGACAAAATATTAATATCTTAATGTAAGAATAAAAAATAAAGAGTATATTAATGAATAAGTTGTTACACTTTGTAAATTTAAGTAATATTTTTTAAAATTAATAGGCTTGAATCTATTCATGTTTTCTTACCCATTTTTATGAAGAAAGAGGGGTTGAGGATTGATTTTTATAAATTTATTTAATTATATTAACTTTCTTCTGTTTATTTTTTTACAATATAGATGGGACACTTATCTAGCATTAGAGGAGTGTGTTTCTTAATGGAATAAATTGGATTCGTAAGAGGAACACTTAAAAAGGCATGTAGATTATCTCAACATCTTCTCTTGCACTCTTTTATCATTAAAAAAAGTAGTTTTTATTTAAGTTGGAACAACAAAAAAATCATGGTTTTAATTACTATATTTTCATTGTCTACCTCTTAATCCAATGTAATCACAATTAAATTTGGTAGAACAATCAAGTCTTGAACAAAAGTAATTGTAGTGTTTGAAGCTAAATCTAATAACATGTTTGAGGCAAAGGAATCATTTCAATTATCCATGGAGCTACAACGAAATTATGCCAATTTATCTAATATTGGATCTTGAATGACTAAGAAAACACAAGATTGTGTATATGTCATATTTGTGTTGTTTTTTCTTTTGGGAGATGACTTTATGATGGAATGAATGGAATGCAAACATGAAAGATAAATTAAAAAACAAAATGGTTAGCCTACTTAAGAAATTGGTTGCACTATTTAAAGTGGCAGTTAAACATTAGTAAGAAGTCAAAACTTTTAAGGGGTAGAAAAAGCAATGTGGCATCTCCATCCCGTGCATTTTCATCTGTAGATGGATAGACACTTATAGGCCATTAAAATTTCGGCCCTTGAGGGACTATTATCGGGAAATCTAGTGTCTATGCAGAGCTACTAGTCCCACTAAGGCTGGTAGCTACCTTAGAAACAAACAAACTAAAACTACTTTCGTTTTCCTTTATGAGAAATAGATAACAGGGGAATAAAGGAGACCAACCTATGTCTTGCGCTTGGTTCCTTGCTTGATTCCTCTCCCTTCGGATAGATCTTTGCCACTCATTTCCTCATCTACCCAGCTTCAAAGAGCACCTGTAGAATCAAAGCAGCATAACACTATCCAAGAACATAGATCTATTATCATAAAAAATATAGGACCATATATATATTGACCACACAAATGCATATATCATCAATCATACAAGAATGTAGAGGAAAACTTGAATAGCTTTATTGATAATCAAGAAATAGCAAAGAGGATTACAACCAATTGTTCTAACCCAGCATCATCCTCTCAGCAAGAAATCCCTTCTTCACCTCATGAAAATCTTAGATCACCCAACACTATGATGTTACACCAAGAAACCAGCAACACTTCCTTACAAGATACAAAATTCTAGCCTCTGGATCCCTGGGATTGTTATAGACATTTTTGTGCCTTACAGCATGAAGCATGAAATGTCAATAATCTAAGGGATCCAAAGTCCCTAAACATGTTGTTCCTACCCCTAGAGGAACAAGGTCAGCAAACCACAGCACTAAATATCAGTTCTCCACCTGAAAACACTCAAAAACAAGCTAATTCTGGATCATGTCAACTGCTCCACTGAGCATCTGCGCTGAATGTCAACTGCTCCACTCTGTACTTGCGCTAAATGTCAACTGCAAAGAAGGCTACCTGCGCTGGGCGAGTTTGGCCAAGTGGCGCAGTCATTCCTCAAGGTGTCAATGCCCAGGAAGCTTCCAAAATGACACTTGGATCAGGGAATTCGACTGGTGATGAGTAAGAGGGTCTAGATCTCCAAGTGGAAGCAAGAACCTCCAAGTGGACTCAAGAACTGAAGAATAACTAAAGTGGGAGAGGACACTAGTCAGCTCCATGCCAAGCTCAAGCTGACTCATCCTTTCTCTAAAAATCCTATATATAGATCTCTCTCATGAGGTCTAAAGGAGGCTGGAATCTTGTGAATGTAAGGAAGTGCTGTTGGTTTGAGTATAGAACTATTGGGTGATTTGCTTGAAGGAGGTGAAGAGGAGATTTCTTTCTGCTGGGAGGTGATGCTGGATTGGGCCTTTTATGGTTGTATCACTTCCTGAACTTTACTTCTTCCATTAATAAAGCATTTGAAGTTCTTCTATATGCATGTGTCTCAATGGCGTATTGATACTTGTATATTTGATTTATTCTAATCCTTGAATCAATTATGAATGTATGCTTCTTGTAGTTTCCCTCTCTTTTCATTTTGCAGGATCTTGGTGTGGCTGGGCCAGTGAAAGAGCAAGGAGCTGGGAGCAAGCAGCAAGGAGAGAAGATTGGATCAATCATTAGCGGAAGACAACGGTTAGTGGATCTATTTCTCCCCTCTCTTACATCTCATAAAGAAGTAATCTCGAATAGCTTTGCTTTGATTGTTGCTGAGGTACTATCACCCTTAGAGTGGGATAGGGTCATTCCATATTGGATACTTTTCCCAACAACAAATTGGTGACTCCGCTGGGGATCGTATCTTGTTGGTTGTTTGTGTTTTTTCTATTCATTTCATAAACACAGGGAGTACCGAATCGAACTGCATTTGGATTTTTCAAATGCAAAGTAGAGGGCAACTACTCTAGCTCAGTTTCTGGGCAAGTTTATGATTTGAAGAGCTGACCCACAAGGACTCTAAATAGCTCTTAGTGATAGATTTTCATCCTCCTTTTCATCTCTTAGTGTGTACTTGACTGATAGCTTCTGATTTGGCCAAAAACTGTGAATTTTTGAGCAATCTGTGACCCGGAAACTGAGAAAAACGAAAGTTTGAATCTTCAGTGCAGGCACTGTGAAGGCAGTCTGCATTTCAGCGCAGTTCCTGAAGGGGCTACCTGCGCTGAAGGTCAAACTTCCAGTGTACTACCTGCGCTAAACCAGTTTTGCCTAGTGCTACTGGGGTTCCCTCCTGTTTATTGCCCTGTTTTCACCCTGGTTTTTGCAGCCTGTTACCAGTCAATGTACCTATCTGAAACCAACTTTCCTTGCCACTATTCCGCCTCGGTTGTATAAAGAAACTGTATTTGTTCTTTGTGTATTTCTTATATCATTTGCAGTTTCCCATAACGAAAGTGAACTAGTCTTGCTGTGGCCTCTTAGATCTAGACCTGTGTAAGTGTCGTTTTGATCTCAAGAGTTAGTTTATTTGCTGTTCATAGCTGATTGAGCTTTTACTTTCATCATATGGTTTGAATTTATATATTTCTAGTGTCGAAACAAGTAAATCTTAAGGTGTCTTTTGATTTTGGACAAGCTTGTTTGCTTTCACTTGAAATTGAATTCAAAGTTATACAACAGCTTTCTTTTTGTATCGCACAAACATTAAGAAAGAGAAAAGAAATACCTGCATTGTGCATGTGCATCTTTGACAGTTTGCATGTTGATTTAGGAAAAAGTGCATTAGTGTGTGCTCTATGATCTGTGTGAAAAGATGTTGTCTTTCTTTTCCCTCAGTAGTTAAGATTTTCAAAGTTGAAAGATTGAAAAGCTTGCTTATCATCTTAGACTGCATTTAGGAGTGTTACTATACATCTCGTGGTGATCCATAAAGGCAAACTGCTAAACAAGATCAACCTTAAAATAAATTGAATTTACATAACAACGCATTGAAACATAACGCAAACACATAGAGGTCTAAGCTAGAGACGTGTTCCGACGTCGTTAAACGTGATATCTTAGCGTTGAGTGGTTGGGTGATTCCTCCACGGTGAAGCGATAAGTATCAATACGGACTTGTGCTCCCACGTACCGTCACGTATATATTGGGAGACCCCTATAGGAACAAAGCCTTTATCCATAGGAAACCGTGTCGGCCGCCCTACTGATCGCAATGCAGTGAACACAGCATTCACGAAGATCGACCACCCGTACCGTAAAACGTATTCTGTGGTTTTGCGAAAGGTTTGGCACACCCTCTGCCTAGATCTCCAGAGTAGTTTCTTTTGGCCTTTTTCAAACTCTACAACTGAAAAAGTCCATCCGAGCATTTGTCACTTCGGGCTCATTAAAACATCGAAGGAGACTAGAGTCATCTTTAGCTTTTTCTCGACTCTTAAAAAGTGAAAAAGCAAGTTGTGTCTAAAGCGTCGTTATAAAAATTTATTTTAAATGGAACATAATCACCTCCTATTCCTGCGTTGATCTTTAGGTTGAGAACATGGAACGCCCCAACCAAGGAATTCCACATGATGGAAATCCTAGTCCTTTCTCCTCTTGGGGAGAAGTTGGTGCGCCCCACATGGCCACATTGTCGCTTCCAGGACTGACAATTGGCCTGCCGATTTGGCTATTCTCAACCAATGTAGTTCAGAACACCATGGTTCCTGAACAGTCGAGTCAACTGTTAGATCAGTCTAGAACTGCCCACCAGCCTTCTACTTCCTATAACTCTTCCTCCGATCCTTCATCTTCGCAAGGTAGAGCCGGCAAAAGCCAAGCTCCCATGGAGAAGAAGGAGAAGAAGAAGAAGGAGAAGAAGAAGAAGGAGCCTAAGGCGACTGGGGGCAAGCAAAAGACATCTGACAAAAATCCACACATAGCACAGATCGGGCATAAATCGCCATGTGTCATATGTAGAGGACACCACTTCCATAGAGATTGTCCCTGTATTCCCCAGATACTAAGGGATTGGTCCCCTCGGTTGCGCAATTCGGGAGCATCAACCTCTGATAGCCATGTTGAATGCTTACCGTCAACCAGCGAAAGTGAAGGTTCAAGACAAAGAGGGGGAGCAAGATCCCCCTGCAGACTGTGTGAAGACAATCACGCCATCCACCGTTGTCCCTTCTTAGACGAAGCGAAAAGAGTTTTGGAAGATCGCCCGGTTTCACCGTTGAGACTTCCTCCTGGATACAAAAAACTCGTGCCAAGTCCTTCGTTGGTTGAAAATACAGCTGGCCCGCTCAAGTGGTCAGCTGAAGCGTCAGTCATTGAAAATGAACCTACTGAATCCAGACCAGATGAAAGTCTGAAGGTCGAAACGGCAGTTGACCCGGTTCCGCCTTCAGAGGTTTCATCTTCAAATGACACCGTCACTGAAGATTCATCTTCAAATGACACCCTCACTGAAGAGAATAAGGATGACACCATCCAGATTCTTTTCATCAACACAGATTCTGATGAGCATCAGGGCAATGTGCCCATTCCTTTATCGCAGGAAGGAACATCGTCAGGGTCATATCCGGCCATGTATTTGGTCCCACCACCAAGAAACTTGGTTGTATCCTTTGATTGGAACCAACTAGGCAGACCCCGGTTGCCAGCCAGTATACCATTCAGAATCACAGTCCAAATCTACAGAATGGTAATGGCTGGAACTATCATTGATGAAGGGGCATCTGTGAGTATCCTTTCCTCTATTGCTTGGAAAGCATTGGGTTCCCCGGCGCTTTTGCCTGAGATAAGAAATCTCTCGGGTTTTGATAAAGAAACCAGTCAACCATTAGGGATCCTCCCCAATGTGCCTGTTACATTGAAAGGGAAGACCGTTAAAATGAACGTGATGGTCGTTCAAGGACCCTTGGATTATAACCTACTCCTTGGATGAGACTATATATATTGCATGGGAGCTATAGTCTCCTCACTCTTTAGAGTAATGTGTTTTCCACACGAGGGAAGAATGGTCAAGCTCGTAGACCAACTTTCATTTCCGGGATCACGCATCGCAAATAGTCAAATACCAACCCTGAATGGTCTGTTCAATCAAGAAATGTCTCCACCCCCAGTCCTCCTTCCCGATGAGTGCGAGTGATTCGGAAAGATGGGACTGGAACCCAGGGGGCATGCATCCTGGTCTGCTTCGGGCAGAGGAAACCTTGGGTATAAGGTAGAATTTCCGCGGGAGAATATGACTAGTCCGTACCCCGTCCGAAAGAAGGAAGAGGGGTTGTTCTGGAACAGGATTCTTTTGTTAAGGTTACTTGTTTGACAAAGGTCATTCACCATTGTCTACTTCGGTAGACAGTGCCGAGGAGATGTTTTCGTTTGATGGTGTTAACAAAACCATCTTTGGGTAACCAGAAAGAGGCAAGCCTCCCTCAATAACATTAATGTTTTGTCTTTGAGTAGTGTTCTTCTCTTGTCGCAAGTAGCTGCTCTCTTTTCGCAAGTAGCTGTTCTCTTGCGATCTTGCAAAAGATCTGTTAAAAGTTAGGCTGATGGGAAGACAAGTACCGCATAAGACCTGTTAAAAATAACGAGAAGACAAGTATCGTTAACATTAGACTGGCAAGACGACAAGTAGCTGTGAATACCCAAAGAAAAACAGAGGTGGGGGAGAGGAGGGGCAGCCTTGAAATTGTATTTTATACCTGGGGGCATGCAAACCTTTTGGAGTGCAAGGCAAGAGTGGTTATTTATCTGTTTTTTGGATTAGTCGTTTCCTAACTTGCATAAAGAAAGGATGTGAGGCAAAGGTAAAAATTTGCCAAATTAGGAGCATAGCTTCGTGAGATAAAGCTCCATAAAAAATAGCTATCTCACAGGAGACATTTCTTATCTTATGACTGGTATATCGAGCAGTTTTACCACGGAATTTATGCTCGTTAAAAAATAGAAAAGCGAGATCCGAGCAGTTTTAGCACATAGTTCATGCTCGTTAAAAAATAAACACAAGATTGAGCAGTGTTTTGGCGCATTCAAGCTCTTTAAAAAATGAACCCAGTACCGGTAAATAACCATTGTGATCGTAAATTTATTAGCCATAAAAAGCCTTGGTCGTGTTTTCACCTGCCACCTCCATTCCATTTGGCCGATCGTTCACCCCCATATGATTGTTTACCTATTTTGAGGAATAGCTACGAAGAGTGATTTCACCTAGCCATCCTTGTGACGCTGCCGTGATTGGAAAATTCCAACCTATACCTGGAATCTGCTACTATCCCTGTTTATCACTCGTTCCTCAAAAGACAAGTCTTCTTTGAGCTCTTTTCATCTGACTCATAAAATATGAAAAGTTTGCCGAGTTTTGGGCTTCCAGCTCGTTAAAATGACCGGAAGAGCTATCCCTCCTCTAGATTTTAATATTTTTGGACCTGAGGGATTATTACACAAAAAGGTCGAGCGCTTGTTTTATTCGGCTCGTTAAAATTATCGAAAACTCATCCCTTCTGTATTTTTTTATACTTTTTCGGACTTAAGGGATTAGATGACGAAAAAGGAATTTTGGAGTTAACTTTCTGTACCTTTTCAGACTCTCTAAAAATGAAAAGGACCGAGTTTTCCTTGTCGTTAGACTCGTTAAAATGATTAAATAGCGACAAACTTGTCTTTAGACGAGAACGAGTTTCCCTATCGCTAGGCTCGTTAAAACATAGCGATGGGCTTGCCCGAAGGGCAGGTTATAGAACAAGCATATGTTATCCTCCTCAAGCTTGACAAAAATAAAGAGGTACTGGTCAGAAATGACTAGGGAAAAATTGGGAGAACCTCAAAGCTTAATGGTAGCAAGTCGCTCTTGAACATGACACTTTTCCTCCGTATCACATCTTGTTGGGTTGTTTCATTCACCGGTCTCATCACCATGGTCTTCGCCAAACCATCCAAATTTGGGGTAATGCTACCGATCCATCACATCAGTGTCGTTATATGTTCAAGAGATGTTGTTCAGAAAGAGTCAACCGTGTCCCATCCACTGCCATACATTATCCTTCATCCACCCATGATCGCCACCCTGAATCATATTTCATAGATTGTTTTCACCTCCACTAAAATCATTAGCTCCGTTCCGTGTCAATGATGTGGGATTCATTAAGGCCCTCCTTTGACGGATCGCTTCTTGTCGACTTCAGCTCATTATCCAAGAAGTTGATCTAGGAACACCCCCCTCAGTACTTTGAAGCTTGCATGCCTCAATGGCAAGTTTCTCACTTCCGGCGACAGGTATACATCAATGACCTTTGACCAGAAGATTTTGCGTGGTGTTCGACGTCAAGTCCTTTATTCACACCACGTGAATTGTACTGCAGTACCTTGAGGGTCATTATCATTATCGGTGATTCCTCTCGCGCTTGTTAACGGTTTACATTATTGACCGGTAATCAAGCGATGTCTTTCCATGTTCGACTTCAGTGCAATTCTCACACGGATCGACTTGTACTTAGAGTGAAGATCGAACAAGTTTGAAGACCCCAGATCTAGTTTCATCCATCCGGGCTGCGATATATATTCAGGAAAAATAAAGACATTTGATATGTACATCATTGCAGCAGATGATCATCCTACTCAAAGGATGATAATTTCAATAGAGAATTATCAGTCTACCATCAGACGATTGTCTGTTCTATGTACCAAAATGAATTTATAAAGCTGAGCATGGGAATGCCCACCTCAGCTAGATCATGAAAGCAGAATGAAAAATAATGTATTGTATTGTATTTTATTACAGGTCACCTCTCAGCGATTGAATGAACTTCGGATCCTCCTGATAAAGCATTTCACCCGATAAACGACCTCATACTTTAGGGGGCAACTGTTATAGACATTTTTGTGCCTTACAGCATGAAGCATGAAATGTCAATAATCTAAGGGATCCAAAGTCCCTAAACATGTTGTTCCTACCCCTAGAGGAACAAGGTCAGCAAACCACAGCACTAAATATCAGTTCTCCACCTGAAAACACTCAAAAACAAGCTAATTCTGGATCATGTCAACTGCTCCACTGAGCATCTACGCTGAATGTCAACTGCAAAGAAGGCTACCTGCGCTGGGCGAGTTTGGCCAAGTGGCGCAGTCATTCCTCAAGGTGTCAATGCCCAGGAAGCTTCCAAAATGACACTTGGATCAGGGAATTCGACTGGTGATGAGTAAGAGGGTCTAGATCTCCAAGTGGAAGCAAGAACCTCCAAGTGGACTCAAGAACTGAAGAATAATTGAAGTGGGAGAGGACACTAGTCAGCTCCATGCCAAGCTCAAGCTGACTCATCCTTTCTCCAAAAATCCTATATATAGATCTCTCTCATGAGGTCTAAAGGAGGTTGGAATCTTTTGAATGTAAGGAAGTGTTGTTGGTTTGAGTATAGAACTATTGGGTGATTTGCTTGAAGGAGGTGAAGAGGAGATTTCTTTCTGCTGGGAGGTGATGCTGGATTGGGCCTTTTATGGTTGTATCACTTCCTGAACTTTACTTCTTCCATTAATAAAGCATTTGAAGTTCTTCTATATGCATGTGTCTCAATGGCGTATTGATACTTGTATATTTGATTTATTCTAATCCTTGAATCAATTATGAATGTATGCTTCTTGTAGTTTCCCTCTCTTGTCATTTTGCAGGATCTTGGTGTGGCTAGGCCAGTGAAAGAGCAAGGAGCTGGGAGCAAGCAGCAAGGAGAGAAGATTGGATCAATCATTAGCGGAAGACAACGGTTAGTGGATCTATTTCTCCCCTCTCTTACATCTCATAAAGAAGTAATCTCGAATAGCTTTGCTTTGATTGTTGCTGAGGTACTATCACCCTTAGAGTGGGATAGGGTCATTCCATATTGGATACTTTTCCCAACAACAGGGATGAGGAATCCATATATAGATATTTGCAAGGGGGGTGAGTCAGCTTTTGAGATTTGATTAGTGTCCTCTCTCTGATATTTCTTGATTCCACTTGGAGATTGATGATCTCTTACTCATCCCTGGGCAAATGCAGAGAGGCAAGTGTCACAGGAGAAGTTTCTAGAAGATTCCATGATCCTCCACCTTGCAGATCGACCCTGCCATTTGTCCACTCTCGCTCATCGCACCCCATAGAAGGGCTTTTCAAGATGCACCGCACCTCCTATGTGTATTTAGGTGGGATGCAGCGCACTTTGACCATGGAGCAGGTGAGATGGTATAGTTTTGACCAGTTCTGAGAAGTTTTTCATGGAGAACTTCTGGGAGAAGATGTAATCAGTTGACCTTGTTATTTTAGAGGTTGGAACAACACTTTTAGGGACTTAAGAGCCCTTGGTTTATGGGCATTTATGATTGGGGTTGCAGTGCCCAAAAATGTCTATAACAGTTTCCCCCTAAAGCATGAGGTCGTTAATCTGTTGATGTCAGGTGAAATGCTTTATCATGAGGATCTGAAGTTCTTTCAAGCTGGAAGATTTACCTCAATAAGCTTTTCATCATACAGGCTAGGCTAGGCTACTACAATGTATCAGACTCTTTTTAGTCTCTATACGCCCAGTCTCCCTATTACTTTATGGCATCTCATCTTGCACTCTCTATAGCCTTGAACACCCCAGTACCTTTTCTTACCTCGGCCAACCACCACCGTCACGCTATAGATTTCTTCTTTCCCGGGCTTACGCCTGGATACTTCCACTTCCTCTTGCCTGAGATAAGAACCTAACCCTTACCCTCCAGCGTTAGACCCCAACCTCCCCCAACAAAGGAAGCAAGGAAGGAATACTAGTCAAGTCAGAACCTACTTAGGGTTAGACTTCCATTAGCTTCTTTACTTACGGTTACCCCATACGAACTCTATTTACTTATTTACACCTATTACACTTGCCCGGGCGTAACCCGGATACCTCTTACTTACTCAGAGATCTTTAATTACCGGGATACGCCCGGATAAGACTCTTTTTTATTGAGATGTCACTTTGGATTTATTCATATTCTATTCCCAACAGATAGCTCTTGGGCAAAGCACAGGGCAGGCTACAGTTAGGAGGTATTTTCGGAGCAGAGAATTAGACCCGAGACCTGTAATAAGATACAATACAATACATTATCTTCATAATATTTTCATGATATAGCTGAGGTGGGCATTCCCATGCTTAGCTTTATAAATTCATTTTCATGTACATAAGACAGACAATCGTCTGAGTGTAGACTGATGATTCTGGTAGAGCCATCATCCCTTAGGTTGGATGATTATCTGTGCAGTAATGATGTACATTTGATGTCTTTATTTTCCTGAATATATATCGCAGCCCGGATGGATGAAACTAGATCCGGGGTCTTCAATATCGTTCGATCTTCACTCAAAGTACAAGTCGATCCATGTGAGAGATGTTCTGGAGTCGAACATGGAAAGACATCGCCTGATTACCAGCCAATGATGTAAGCTGTTAACAGGCGCGAGAGGAATCACCGATAATGATGATGACCCTCAAGGTACTACAGTACAATTCACGTGGTGTGAATAAGGGACTTGGTGTCGAACACCACGCAAAATCTTTCGATCGAAGGCCATTGATGTAAACCTGTCGCCAGAAGTGAGAAACTTGCCATTGAGGCATGCAAGCTTCAAAGTACTGAAAGGTTTGTTCCTAGATCGACTTCTTGGATAATGAGTTAATGTTGACAAGTAGCGATCCGTCATAGGAGGGCCTTAGTGAATCCCACATCAATGACACGGAATGGAGCAAATGATTTTAATGGAGGTGAAAACGATCTGATGATATAAGGTTCAGGGTGGCGGTCATGAAAGAATGGAGCGTAGATGTATTGCAGTGGGTGAGACACAGGTGAATTCTCTGAGCTACTTCTCTTGAACATATCAGTGACACTGACATGATGGATCGGTAGCATTAACCCAAAATATGGATGGTGTGATGGAACCATGGTGATGTGACCAGTGAATGCAACAACCCAACCTGACTCAGATGCGGAGTGAAAGTGTCATGTTCAAGAGCAACTTGCTACCGATAAAGTTTCTTCAAGTTTTCCTCCCAATTTTTCCCCAGTCATTGCTGACCAATACCTCTTTATTTTTTTCAAGCTTGAGGAGGATAACATATGCTTGTTCTATAATTTTCCCTTCGGGCAAACCCATCGCTATGTTTTAACAAGCCTAGCGATAGTAAAACTCGTTCTTGTTTGTATGGACAAGTTTTTCGCTATTCGGTTTTAACGAGTTTAATGACAAGGATAACTCGGTCCTTTTCAATTTTAGAGAGTCTGAAAAAGGGACATAAAGAAAACTCCAATAATCCTTTTTTCGTCATATAATCCCTTGAGTCCGAAAAAGTATAAAACAATACAAAAGGGATGAATTTTTGGTACTTTTAACGAGCCGAACAAAACAAGCACTCGATATTTTTGTGTAATAATCCCTCAAGTCCAAAAATATTAAAATCTAAAGGAGGGATAGAACTTCCTATCTCTTTAACGAGTTGGAGAGGCCAATTTCTCGACAATCTTTTCATATTTTACCAGTCAGTTGAAAAGAGCTTAAAGGAGACTCGTTCTTTGACGAACGAGTGATAAATTCAGGTAGCAGCTGATTCCAGGTAAGGTTTGGAATTTTCCAATCATGGCAGTGTCATAAGGATGGCTAACAGGATCACTCTTCGCAGCTGTTCCTCAAAAAGGGTAAAAAATCAAATGGAGGTGAATGATCGGCCAATACAGAGTAGAGGTGATGATGAGAACACGACCAAGGCTTCAAGGGTTGGTGATAATACATTCACGAAGGTTATTTACCGGAAATTGGCTCATTTTTTAATGAGCTTAAACTCTGGGGGAACATTTTCTCATTGTTTATGTTTATTTTTTACCGGGCTTGAATTCCTTGTTAAAACTGCTTGAGGCGGGTTTATTTTTTAACGAGCTTTAACCCTGCGGTAACATTGCTCATGATAAGTTTGCATGCCCGCAATCTTCACTGCATTCATCCCAGTGGTTGGAAGGAAGGTTTACCTTCGAGATCTTCGAAAGACTCGACTTTGATTTTACGAGATCGTAATCAAAGACTCGATTTGGAAAGGGAGTCATTTCATTTTTTAATGAGGTTGACACAGTAAAAGAACTATCCTCATGAATCCTTGTTTCATTTTTTAACGAGGTCGACACGAGATAAGAACCATCCTCGAAATCCACCGTATTTACAGTATTTGATAGAAAACCAAAAACTGAAGGATGATTAAGGTTGCTGGAATAATCTTCGTGGTAATCCGGAAGATGGGAGCGATGGTGGTAATCTTCCCATGGTGCCTCTCCTATCATCATTGATTGAATGATTCCTTCGTCTGTATAATGTACATGTGACCAAGGATCAGAAGAGTTGCCATATTCCTTAGACCTATCTATCCAAACACTCGATGAGAGTTGATTTGGGTTTGCCCCCCAGGCCAAGAAAATTGATTGCTAGAATATTTCTGAAATGGCAATGATCCATACTGAAAAAATGTTTAGGAACCTTCTGAATCCATTAGATACAGAAGATTTCATATTGCAAGTTTCCACTGTGGCCACTTCCACCAGATTACTCGGAGGCAGTAGGGAAAAAGTACCCATTAAGGCAGGGTCTTTTAGGAGGCCTACTCCAATATTTTGAAGCGAATGATTGCTTCCATGGATCATTGGAATGCTTCCCGTAACTTGTGAACTGTTGGGGAGAAATGTTTGTTGGTTGACGATTGTAATTCCTCCTTGGAAGGGAAATGCAATCTTCCTGAAGTAGGTCGACACAACTGCGGCCATGGCATATATCCAGGGCCTTCCCAGTAGGATTTTGTAATCGAGGTTTCTGTCGATTACTTCAACATCAATTTCTACTGTTTTGCCCCCTAGTTCAACTTGCAAGTTACTTAAAATCCCGTATGGAGTGTATGATCGTCCATCAAATGCTTTTAACATCGTTGACGATCATGACAAGGGTGGTGAGCCTAAATTTTTCCAACAACTCATCGACATAATACATGTAGATTCCCCCTCATCAATAATTGTTCGATGAACAGTTTTGTTGAGGGCTTTCACTTGAATAAGGAAAGCTAGTTGAGCTGGTAACTGAGGGTCATATCCTTTGTCATTAAATGATACAATATTGGAATCTGTTAGCTCAATCCCACCTATTACTAATAATAGAGCCTGCTTTTGTGAGGGGCAATTTTGTGGTACCTCAAGTGTTGACATAGAGGATGGCGATTGGGCCATATCTTCCACTATATTATAATGTTGTGCTACTTTAGCACAAGGATTAAATGTCGATTTGTGTACTACTCCCTTTGGCGGCTTTATCGTTAGCTCAGGAATGATGGGTGGCACAACTTCGGTTGAAGTTGTTGTCGAACTACTCAGTTGATCAGTAGCCTTGTTGTTCGACAACTGTGGATTCCCGTAATCTTTATTCCTTGTCGATATCAAAGCATCATTTTGTTGTTTTGAAATGGACAACATAAGCACTTGGGATCGGGAAGCATTTTGATTAGCAACTAGTTTGTTTCCCGGGTTTGGAAACGGATCAGTCAATACCGCTAAGGTTTTTGAACTCTTAAAGAGTTTCTTAACTTCAGCTTTATGTGGACAATCTCTCGTCCGATGATCCTCATCGCATATCTGACACCCCGTAGGGGGTTTCCTTTGCCCATAAGGGTTTGGAGAAGGTTTTTCAGGAGATGACTCATCCTTCTTCTTTTTTCTCCCTTTCATTTTCTTCTTGCCCCTTGGTTGCTTCAGTTGTTTGCCCTTGTCGGTCGACACGACATTTACCTCCGAGGCAAGAAGTTCTTCTTTTTCATTTTGACTAGAAATCTTACGGGCCTTTTTAGATGTAGCCTTTGTTGATTTCATGTCTGTCGTACCAATCACGCCATCGCCGGCATGAGAGTCATTGTTCGATTTAGGAGGAGGAGGAGTGGAAAATTCCGGTCTGGGAGCGTCAGGTATTTTATCATACAGCGTGCCAGACTAAGTATAAATCAAGTCTAAATATTGCGCACGAGCAATAACTTGCTCTTCAGTGATGACTCCTCCCTTTGCCACATCTTCTGTAATGGAAGGTAATAATGACTTAATAAACCATTCAGATAAAAGCTAATCAGGAAAATATGTTTTTACCATTCTACGACGACATCGCCACTCATGAATATGATCAAATATGTGAGTGTTCATCATTTGTTTGAAATTAGTAAGAAGTTATGTTCTCGTTTCGTACCTTATGGGTAACTGAAAATGGGTTAAAAAGGTTGTGGCTAGGGTACTGAAGTTATCAAATGAAGCTCTAGGTAATTCGATATACCATTTTGCTGCCGGACCAGTTAACATTCTCTGAAAAAGGCGAAGCATAATCAAATCATCGTTTAGGGTGTTTGATGAACACCACAGATGAAAGGTCATCACATGATTCAATGGGTCTTCACCCAGATTTCCATTAAATTTAGGAATATCTGACGGAAGTTAATGTGGAATCGCTAGCCACCAAGGGGCATAAGCAATTGGATCGTTCGTTAGCTGATTTAGATCTGGTAACTCTAAAGTCACCACGAAGGGTAACTTTTGATTCAGGTTTGGCGAAGCATACCTAGGATAAGATGGAATTACCTGAGCAGATGGTCTTTGCATAGCAGCATAATGCATTTGATGTTGGTAACTTTGGTAAGGTTGATAGGCATAACCATTGTAGAATGGTTGATTTTGACCGTTTTGAATATACGGCTGCCCATTATTTGCAAAGATTTGTTGCTCAAGTCCTTGATATGATTGCTAGAATTGCGGTTGTTGGGATTGAACTAGCCATGGTTGTTGGACCATTTGTTGTTTTCCAATTCTGGAAGATTGACCAAGATGAGGAGTCATAGTACTTGTTTGAGCCTGAGTCACTCCAGATACGGAGGCACTAACCTGAGGTTGTGGTTGAATCGCTGAGACGAGAGGCTGTTGTATTGCAACCTGAGAAACTTGGGGTTGGCATACAACAGGTACTTGCGATGCAGTCACCATAGCAGGTATAGTGGGAATATTCGACACAGGGTGGACTAGTTGCACTGAATATACAACCCTTGGTTCCTGAGGCAGTATTGGTACCCAACCGCTGGATGTAATTCCAGTTTGACTTGAACTTTGTTGTAAACTCCCATATGGTTGTTCTCCGAGAGGGAACAATGAAAAGGCATACTGCCCCCCATATGGTGGCAATCCAGTACTTAAAGGGTAGATTGGCCTTTGAAGACACATTGGATCAATTTGTTGAGTTTCAACATAAGAAATACCAGATGATAATCCGGATGAAGAAATAGGAATTGACCATGTTGTAGAAACAGTCCCTAATTGGACTCCAGCTTGTTGTTGATAATTTGTCGGGACAGATGGTACACCAGCGAACATTGTTGGAGTAGTAGCAGGAAGTTCTGTCGTTGCTGTGTCGGATGACACAGTCCTAGGTGTCGACGGTTGTTCAGACATTTCTAGTCTATCCAAAAGATTCCCTAGCAATTCTACAGGAGCTTCCGATAACGGTAGACTAATTTCTGATGAAGAAGGATATAGAGTGATCCCAACTCCAAATTGCGATGGAGTACTAGATGGAGGATCCTCCACAATATCTTCTATAGCAATCAGATCAGGTGGAAGAGGTAGACCGTCAGGTCCGTAAAATAATTCTGGTGCCGAAGAAGGTATAGAATCTGTAGCGATAGATGTTTGGGGAATAACACCTTCCGAATCAGCTGTAGATAGAGCTGGTTCAGTAATACAAGGGTTTACCTTCACACTAGGATCAGTTCTACTGTCCTTTGGTGGCTGCGGAACTTCTTCCATAAAGGCAGGGATACCAGAAATGGTTGGAGTAACCAGAGTTTCTGATGGTGTTGGAACACTTGTTCTAACTTTACTAGGGGATTTGGAACGGGTTAAATGAGTTCGCTTCGTCTGTAACAGTTTTGATTCTAGAGACAAAGATGGTTGATCATAAGCCTCCGTGAACGATGGGGTTTCAATTGACTTTCTTCCACGATTGTGGATTACTCGATCAACTAAAAATCAAGGGGAAATATGTTTCTGAATTAAATGAATTTTAGACACTTTGACACAACTTGTTTTTTCAATTTTTAAGAGTCAAGGAAAAACAAAATATGACTCTAGTCGCCTTCGATTTTTAATGAGCTTGAAGTGACAAGTGCTCAGATGGACCTTTTCCTTTAAGGAGTCTGAAAAGGAATGAAAGAGATTGCTCTGGAAATCTAGCCAGAGGGATTACCAAACCAATCGCAAAACTGCAAAATAATTTTTACGGTACGACAGTCAATCTTCCCAAATGTTGTGTTCAATGCATTGTGATCGATAGGGTGGCAGACACGGCTTCCTATGGATAAAGGATAAAGCCTATTGTGGTCTCCCAATATATACTCGACGGTACATGGGAGCACAAGTCTGTACTGGCACTTATCGTCTCAAAGTGGAGGAGTCACCCAACCAATAATGAAAACAACAGTTACCAGGCTTTATGACGCCGGAATACGTCTCTAGCCTAGACTTCTAAATGTTGTGCGTTAGGTTCCAAAGCGTTTTTAGATTCATTAAATTTATTTTATAGTTGATCTTGCTTAAGAAATTTTCCTTTCGGGTTCACCACATGATGTAGATGTACAATTCCTAAAATGCAATCTAAGATGATAAACAGTGGTTTAATCTTCTTTTTGCAATGAAAATACTAGTTACTAAGGAAAGAGAGATGATATTCTTTCAACATAGATCAGAGAGCACAAACTATATGCATTGTCCTAAATCAAACCAACAAACAGTCTAAATGCAAATGCACGTGCATGTATTTGTTTTCAGCCTTCTTAATGTGTGAATGATAAAAAGAAAGCTAAGCGCAAATCTGAATTATTTTTCAAAGCGACATTACTATTCAAGACAAAATGAAGATAATGACGACACTTTGCGATTTGGAATTGAAAACTTGCTTTCGACGCTTGAAAAACTACTAATTCAAATCAAATACAAGAGTAACAGTGTAATCGACTATCAAGAACAATCGGATTATCTTTTATGACTGAAAACGACACTTGCGACACTTTCAAATCAAGAAATGACAGTACAATTACGCTACTTCTTTGTAAAAGAGAATTGAAAATGGCTCAAAATACATAAAAAAATTTACAGTTCTTTGCACAATGGAGGTGGAATAATGGCAAGGAATGGGGTTTCAACATAGGTTTACTGACTACAGGCAGCAAAACTCTTGAATAGAGCTGAAAAGAGTGAACACAGAAACCAAAACTTAGGAGCAGGAAAGGCCTTGTCTGATCAGCGCACCTGTAACACAGTGAAAAAGAGATGCAGCGCACCGACTACACTCGGGAAGTGCGATGCATCTAGAAATACCAGAAGAGATAGTGCGATGGACCAGGGACGAGACTTTAACTAGGTTCCAGGTCACAGTTTGCAGCTCAGCTCAGGGATTTAGGCCGAGCAAGTGGTAATCAGTAAACCAATCACAGGGGTAGATCTAAAGAGGTTACTAGAGCCACCACAAGGGAAATTAGAGAGCTTGTAAATAAATTGTTCAGTTGATAAACAAAACCCGGAGATAGACTGAAGTAGCATTGATCTACTTTGCACTTGCATAGCAAATGCAGTTTGAAGGCTAGCTGGCTTAACTTCAGGCTCTGTCTGTAAGTTTATAAAGTAAACAAATGTAGACAAACAAACAATCTATTCACTCCCCAGTGGAGTCACCATTTTGTTATCGAGAAATCTAGTGTCTATGCAAAGCTGCTAGTCCCACTAAGGCTGGTAGTTACCTTAGAAACAAACAAACTAAAACTACTTTTGTTTACCTTTATGAGAAATACATAAGAGTGGAATAAAGGAGACCAACCTTTGTCTTGTGCTTGGTTCCTTGCTTTATTCCTCTCCCTTCTGATAGATCTTTGCCACTCGCTTCCTCATCTACCTAGCTTCAAAGAGCACCTGTAGAATCAAAGCAGCATAGCACTATCCAATAACATAGATCTATTATCATAAACAATATAGGACCAGATATATATTGACCACACAAATGCATATATCATCAATCATACAAGAATGTGGAGGAAAACTTGAATATCTTTATTGATAATCAAGAAATAGCAAAGAGGATTACAACCAATTGTTCTAACCCAGCATCATCCTCTCAGCAATAAATCCCTTCTTCACCTCATGAAAAGCTTAGATCACCCAACACTATGATGTTACACCAAGAAACCAGCAACACTTCCTTACAAGATACAAAATTCCAGCCTCTGGATCTCTGGGATGAGGGATCCATATATAGATATTTTCAAGGCGGGTGAGTCAGCTTTTGAGATTTGATTAGTGACCTCTCTCTGATAGTTCTTGATTCCACTTGGAGATTGATGATCTCTTACTCATCCCTGGGCGAATGCAGAGAGGCAAGTGTCACAGGAGAAGTTTCTAGAAGATTCCATGATCCTCGACCTTGCAGATTAACCCTGCCATTTGTCCACTCTCGCCCATCGCATCCCATAGAAGGGCTTTTCAAGATGCATCGCACCTCCTGTGTGTATTTAGGTGGGATGCAGTGCACTTTGACCATGGAGCAGGTGAGATGGTCTAGTTTTGACCAGTTATAAGCAGTTTTTCATGGAGAACTTCTTGGAGAAGATGTAATCAGTTGACCTTGTTCTTTTAGAGGTTGGAACAACACTTTTAGGGACTTAAGAGCCCTTGCTATATGGACATTTATGATTGGGGTTGCAGTGCCCAAAAATGTCTATAACAAGGACCATTTCACCATTATAACACAAATATGATTTTCTTAAGGAGGTATGTAATTCATTCAAATTCATACATAAGGTGTAATAACAAAAATGCAATGGGATTAAACAAGCATTCATTAACATTTCATAGCAACCAAGAATTTATGTTTAAATTAAACTTGACCACACATAACATGCATAATCCATGTTAATTTATTACAGTAAATAATATTCAATCAAATTTCATAGACACTTGTTTTTTAACTAAGAATGGTCCAAGGAAATTAGTTTCATATGAACAATTTTCCTCCTAGTCATAGGCATCCACTTAAGATGCCATCCCCAAGTTGGGTTATGAGGTCACTAGGGAAAATCAATGTAAGATATAGGCTCCCACTCACTCAACCCAACCCATTGCTCTCATGGAATTGTTACTTCACTCATTACAAATCATTACACATATAATCTAACCCACAAATATCAATGGCACTCTCTTTCACTTCCCTACATGACATAAGGAAGATCTTCCCCTACTATGGTCGACAATGCCTTAGGGATTTTATTCCCTTTAATTCTCTTTAGTGTAGGCAGAAAGAGTCCAATATGTTGAATGTTTTCTAGGAATAACTTGGAAGATTAAAATGTGCCTCTCAAATAACTAATGATCAATTTAACAAATGGGTGAAAGATTCCTTAGTTCCCCAACCATTGTGCTCATATGCTACCTCTCTATCTCTTCACCAAGGACAATTGATTCCCCTTTCAAGGTGTTTATTTTGATCATCTTCATATTTATGGTTAATTAGTAGAAGATAATTAGAAAGAACTACAACCATAAGCCTTTTTTAATGCCTCAAATGAACCTTAAAATTACTTATGAAAAGGTTTTTTCAACCTATTGTGTGACTTTGTGATCCACCCATGTTTTAGATAGGGGTTGCAAATTAGGTTTATAATAAAGTTGAAAAGTATTTTGTCCAAAAAACAAATATAATATATGTCAAAAATATAGGTCATAATTATTTATAAAACACATAATTTTAGATTGAGAAGCATATGTTAAAAATGGATATTACAAATGTGATTGAAAAAAGATTTGATAGTTGCCATTTATTACACAAATATTATAAATGAGGTAGAAAATTATTTTGAAATTTTAGTAGGAGGTATAGGTTGAAACTTTTATTTCAAAAAAATGTTCCTAATCATGAGCTCAAATACGATCCTTCTCATAGTTAAAGATCAAATCCTAATCCTAAACTCACTTCCTAATCTTAAGATTCCCTTGTGGAGCCTAACAACTAGTTGAGTCTAAATCACATTGTAAGTAGCTATATTCAACTTTGGATTCATAAGCTCCACAATGATTTATATATAATTTATGTTGTTATGTTTTACATTTAGGTTAATGCTTGAATCTCTCTCCATTATTAATATCAATTACAAAAATCTAATTTAATGTCATAGCATAATCAAACAACAAATTATGGTTGTTGTTGGATTGCATAATGTGAAATGAATGTATATGGAATGTTACTTAAAAGCACTCCATCATGGCATGATAACTTCACTATGTAGAGCTCCCCACCTATCTAATGCCTTGGTAACACTCCTCAAGTGAGGCCTTCCTTGCTTCAAGAATTGATAATGTTAATGCTAGACTAGTACAATGTTTGTTGGACACTTAAGTGGACCCTAGTTTACCAATTAAAGACAATAAATGGTTATTTTGTTGGGACCACGACGTGATTTTGAGGCCTTAGAAAAATTAAGGAATGACATGCTAAGCCACAAGTGGAAGATTTCTTTGATGATAGAATGGAAAAATTCAAGGAGTCATTCATGTGAAATTTTATGTATAGAGTTTTCTAGTGAGTTTGTGTGAATGGTTGCATATGCTTGATGAAGCTCGACGTCACCATTGAGAAGAAAAGAAGACAAGTAAGTTGAATCTTAAATCCAATAACTTTGGAGCATTGTGATCACTTGGTTATTGAAGCAATAGACTTCTAGGGAGAGCAGACAATGGAAGGATGCATTGTATCTATTTTGTAGTAGAATTGTAATAGTTGTACTCAAAATGTAAGGACCAATTTCAGAATCGGTTTTAAGAGATAATGGTGAACACAAACCCTACAAGGATAAAAAAATCTATTGGTGAAGGAAAATTTGTTTCCTACTAACCCACTGAGAATGTTGTTGTAAAACCTTACATTCAGGAATGGGCTACAACGAGGTTGGAAAAGATGAGAGCTCAAAGGACCAAATGACCATGGATGACAAAAAAGCTAACGAGAAAGTTGAACAAGCTTTGAGGAAGTAGAGATAACCAACTAGTGGTGGTTGAACAAGATGTGAGAAAATGAAGAAAGCCACGAGGAGTTACAAAATGGGATTAGTGACGAAGGGAGTAGTGAAGTGAGGATGACAGATTTTGAGAATTTGAATAGGAAAGTTGAGTTAGCGAGTGAATGGTTGTGAAACAAAGGTTTGGTGAGAAATATAGCTCAATAAGGAGTAGTATTCAAGGCACCTCAATGAGGTCTGATGAACACATTGGAGTGGGGTTACGAGAGATATGCGATTATAAAGTGATAGGTTGGATACAATGTAGAATGATATTGTGGATGAGAAATAATCAAATGAACTAATGGGAAACCATATTCTAAGGCCAACATATGTGCCCCTTCTATCTAGGGAGGATGAGAACCTAGTAGTGGGCATGGCACTAGACATTAGCAACGTTGGCCTCGTACCAACCCCACCCCTTATGCTTCTTAAATACAATTAGGTAACAATACACTAGCTTGATAATAATGGTTCAAGTCCACCTAGTAGTTAGCTTACTTATGGAGGAAAAATAGGAATTAGAGGAAGTAGTCTTAACAATGGTGCAAGTTTAATATTAGGAGTACCACAATTGGGATTTATAGCCTTTTAGAGCAGAAAATAAAAGTTTCATGAGTTTTAGTACCTATGATGTTTTGAATTATAACCTAGGAGAATGTAAGAGAAATAATATTAGAGTGATGCACTATTTAAAAAATTTATTCATATGTAAATACTTTGGAAAAAAAAAACATAATGATATGCATACCTTGATATAAAGCAAACCTTAAAAATGTCATTCTTAAAATATTTTGTGTAGCTACCTAATATCATGCAATTAGAATATCCAAATTATTTATGTTAGTAATGGTGTGATCATATTTTTCATTCTCTTAAAGGAACTCTTTCTAAACATGCACCCCATCAAGCATAAATCATCCTAACATATATATTTGAAGTAATATAAATCATCCAGTGACTATCGTCAAAAGAATTCTCACCCAGACTTGGTGACAGTGTAAGGGTCGTATTAAAGTGGTATGAGCTTCTTATGGGAGTTTGTTAATTTCTCTTAAGGCGAGTCCAACCATAACTTGTCACCAACCTGAAACTTATGCAAAACCCAATGGATTGTGTATCTACTTTTACTTGGAGTTGGAAACTTTCTACAAAATATAGTGAACTCATTGTTGAATTTGTTGGATACGTTCCTCAAAATTGGTTGCTTTTCTTACCTCATTCCAAGCATGGGAGGTATCTTCATGTGTTATTCCATGAATACAGCTACATTAATTGTGCCAATTGTTGAGACCATAAGCACACTTGAAAAGGCTTGTGGCTAATAGAAATATGAAGAGATATATCAAATTTCTATTGAAAATATGGAAGGCTTTCAACATGTGTATGTGGATGCTCACAATTGTATATTCTAAGGACATCTACGATAATCATATTGACTACTTTTTATTTATTGATATAGGGATGAAAGGAAATGGATTTGGTCAAGCTTGATGTCCATTATGGACCAAGGGTTAAACTAGAAAATATTGAGGAACCAACTATCCCTATCAGGAAATATGGTCTTTGGAAACCTAAAATGAACCAAAATATGCTTGAAGAAGAGCTTATGAGTGGATTTTGTTGTGAAACTCTTCTTACATGGTGCATCTTAAGGAAGCAATCAACAACAACAAAAACACATTCATTACCATGCTCTATTGACGAAAATAATGACATAAAGTCCCTGGGCACTAACTCCCAAGGATTACCTAGAGTAGTAAAAAGCCTACAAATGGTGTAGATGGCCATTTCCTTTGGCAGAAAATACTTCTTCCACTGCTTATAGGCATTGAAAATAGAATAAAACGTGTTGTTATAAATTGGTTATGTATGAAACCCATTATAGAGTGTCTAGCTATGATAAACCATTGAACGTTCATCTTCGTGTGGGCACCACATCGATGACATAAACGATTGGCTCATAGCGTCCTTGTTGTGTAACCATTCATTGATGAAAGCTACTTCCCCGATGAGATAGAAGTGAAAACTAATAGTTGTAAATCTTAGATAATGACGTGAACCTTGACTTGGTAACTTGTAACTTGTTAAGTGTGATAAGTTTAAATTGGACATGTGTAGCGTAAGATGAGTTATAGTCAGTTTGTCGGTGAACAAGACATAGTCTAGTTGTAGTAACTATAACTTGATCAAGTTATTGTAGTTGAGGAAGGACTTGGATGGGTTCCCAAGTCCCAAAAGAAGGTAAGGGTAGTTGTGAGGGAATGATAGCTAAGGAGTGCTAGGCACCAAAAGAGAGAACTAGGTCAAAATTCATGTAAATGAATTAATACGAGTGTGTGCCAAGGAGTGTCAATGAATTCTAGGTGTCTCAAGGATGAAGTGTACTAGGAGATGTTCATAATAGGACTTGTACGAGGTAATACTATGGTTGTGATAAGGGGTTATACAAAGAAGTTTTGAACAAAGGGAGACTTTGGGTTGGGCACAACATTGTTTTTTCAATGCCTTGGTTGGGTTCCCAAGCCACAAAAAAAGTAAGGTTGTTTATGAGGGCATGGAAAAAAAGTGCTAAGGTGTGTTAGGGAATGCTAGGAAGTACTAACACATTCTAGATAGTTCTAAGGCATGTTAGGCATGCCAAGACGTGCCAAGTGCTAAGGCTTGCTAGGATGTGTCAAGTGCCAGGGTGTGGCGTGAACACATGCTAGGGAGTGTTAGGATTAGGTGTCAGGGAAACACAAGGGAGCACTAGTTTCAAATTGATGGAAATGAAGTGTCAATGAGTTCCAGGTGTGCTAAGGAGGGAGTGAAAAGATATGTTAGACAGTTCCAAGGCATGCTAGAGTGTTAGGGAAGCATACCAATATGTGCTAAGTGCCAAGGTGTGCTGAGTGTTAGGGAGTGTCATGGAAACACAAGGGAGAACTAGGTTAAAATGCATGGAAATGAATGAATAAGAGTGTGTGACAAGGAGTGTCATTGAGTTCCATGTGTATTAAGGAGGAAGTGCCATGGTATGCTAGGCTGCACTAAGTCATGCTAGCATGCCAGAGTGGTATGTTGCCAAGATGTGCAAGGTGCCAAGGTGTGCCAACACATGCTATGGAGTGTTAGGGAAACATAAGGCAACATTGGGTCAAAATAATGCATGCAAATGAACGATTAAGAGTTTGTGACAAGAAGTGTCATTGAATTCCAGGTGTGCTAGGGAGGGAGTGATAAGGTATGTTAGGCATTGTTAAGGCATGCTAGAGGCTAGGGAAACACACCAAGATGTGTCAGGTGCTAGGGTGTGCCAACACATACCAAGGATTGTTATGGAGTGCCAATGAAATGCAAGTAAGCACTAGTTTCAAATGAATGTAAATAAATGAATAAGAGTGTGTGACAGGGAGTGTCAATGAGTTTTAGTTGTGCTAAGGAGGAGTGGCAAGGTATGATAGGGAGTGTCAAGGAATCTTAGAGTGCCAGGGCATGTCAGGGAGTGGTAGGGTGTGTTAGGGAGTGCCAAAGAATGCCAAAGAATGCCAAGGAATGTAGGGGATGATAACATGTGCCACATAGTGGCAAGGTATTGTTAGACATGCCAGGTGTTATGGCATGTCAAGATGTAAACTATGTTGCTTAGTTGTTTTTATTGCCATGGTTGGACATGAACCTTGACTTGGTAACTTGTTAAGCGGGATGAGTTAAGATTGGACATGAGTAACGTAAGATAATTTATAGGTCATTCTTAGGTAAATAAGGCATAGTCTAGTTGTAGTACCTGTAACTTAGCCAAGTTGTTTTAGTCGAAGCAAGACTTGGTTGGGTTCCCAAGTCTAAAAATAATAAGGGTAGTTGTGAGGGCATGATAGATAAGGAGTGCTTGGGTGTGCGAAGGAATGAAAAGATGTGCTAACACATGCCAGACAATTTAAATGCATGTTGAGGAGTTTTGGGGAGTGTTAGGGCATCATAAGAGGGAATTCAGTCAAACTGAATGGGAACAAACAAATAAGAGTGTCTATTAGGGAGGGTTAATGAATTATAGGTGTCCCAAGGATGAACTATGTTAGGATAATTTCAGAATAGGAATTTCAGGAGGAAAGACTATCATTGTGATAAGGGGATGGACAAAGTAGTTTCAAACAAATGAAGACTTTGGGCTAGGCACAACACTATTTTTTCAATGACTTGGTAGGGTTCCCAACTCACACAAAAAGTAAGGCTATCTATGAGGACATGACAAATAGGGAGTGCCAAGGTGTGCATGGAATTCCATGAAGTGCTAACACATGCTAGAGATTTTCAAGGCATGTTATTCATGCCAAGACATGCCAAGTGCTAATATGTGTTAAGTGCTAGGGTGTGGCACCAACACATGCCGAGGAGTGCCAGGGAAATACAAGGGAGAACTAGTTTCAATTTCATGGAAATGAATGAATAAGAGTGTGTGATAGGGAGTGTTAGCAATTTATAGGTGTGCTAAGGATGGATTGACAAGGTATGCTAGGCAATGCCAAGGCATGATAGAGTGTGAGGAAAGTATGTCAATATGTTCCAAGTGTCAAGGTGTGCCAATGTGTGCCATGGAGTGTTAGGGAGTGCTAGGGAAACACAAGGGAGTTGTACACCATAATGCATGGAAATGAATAAATAAGAGTGTATGACAAGGAGTGTTAGTGAGTTCCAAGTGTGGTAAGGAGGAGTGACAAGGCATGCTTGGCAGTGCTAAGGAATGTTAGAGTGTTAGGGCTGCATGCGGCCAAGATGTGCCATTACGTGCAAGGATGTGTTAGTTGGGAGTGTGTTGGGGAGTGTTAATGAGTGCTAGCTATCATGCCAAGGAGGGAGTGACAAGGTATGATAAGCATGGGTAAGGCATGCCATGGAATATCATACCATGTCAAAAAGTGCTAGAGTGTGCTAGGTAGTTTCGGGGTGTGCTAACATGTGCCAAATAGTTCCAAGCCATGCCAGGTGCTAAGACATGCTAAGATGTGCAGGGTGCCAGAGTATGCCAAAATGCGTCAAGGAGTTTCAAGGTAGAAAAAGGAATAACCAAGCTAAAATGTAAGGAAATGAACACATAACAGGGTTAATAAGTCAGGACTTTATATTTTTCAAAAGGGGCATGCTAGGCACACTAATTGTATGTTCCAATACATGCCAAGTGCCAATGTGTTCCAAGTGCTATTTTTTTGAATGAAATATTATGCCAAGGTGTTCCAGGGCATGTTAGGGACTACAGGGCATGCCGACACATTATAGGAGAGTGTTATGCTATTCTAGGGCATGCCAACATGTGCTTGGGTTTCCTACTCATGGCAAGATGTTCTAGGTACAAATATGTTCCAGGTACAAAGATGTTCCAAGACATGTGAGGTGCCAAGGAATGTTAGTGTATTGTTCCAAAGAATGTTAAGGTGTGCCATGAGTGATGAGAAGTTCTAGGTATCTCTCATTAATAGAATTGACAAAGCTTGATTATGTATTAAACAATATAGTTCCTACACACACTAGTGAAACTTTATTTAAAGTAAAATTGCTAGATAATAAACCTAATAGGAAAACTATATTCTTATGAATTGAGGGAAATGATACACACTAATTACTTCTTAACAAATTGACTGAATATAACCACTATG
This sequence comes from Pinus tabuliformis, assembly GCA_031772625.1. Classification (NCBI taxonomy): domain Eukaryota; kingdom Viridiplantae; phylum Streptophyta; class Pinopsida; order Pinales; family Pinaceae; genus Pinus; species Pinus tabuliformis. The sequence goes on along the minus strand of CM062805.1, from coordinate 312,828,472 downwards.
ACCTTGGACACATAATGAAAAATACACCACAACAATGGTCTTAAATCATTATCTTTTGACAAAAAATATAGTAACAGCACATAGCATCATCAAAAACTCGTTGGAATGATCAATGACAACGAACATTTTTTTACCGTCACCAAAAGTAACCAAAAAGAGCATTGGTGAGGGTCAATAAAATATCGTCAGTAGAAGTGTCACCAAAGAGATAATTAGTGACGGGCCTTTAACGACCCTCACCAAAAGTGTCTTTGAAAATGGCTTCGGTGACAAACCTTAAAGGACCATCACTATATACACTTACAACAATGTTTTTTAAAGACCGTCACCATATGCGACATTGGTGACGGACCTTAAAGGTCTATCATAGGCATGAAGCGTCATCAAAAGCTCATTGGAATGATCAATGGTGACGAACATTTTTTTACTGTCACCAAAAGTAACCAAAAAGAGCATTGGCGAGGGTCAATAAAAGATCGTGACTAAAAGTGTCACCAAAGAGAGAATGTAATGGGCCTTTAATGACCATCACCAAAAGTTTCACCAAGGAGAGAATTAGTGATAGGCCTTTAATGGCCCTCACCAAAAGTGTCATTGAAAATGGCTTTGGTAACAAACCTTAAAGGACCATCACTATATACACTTACAACAACGCTTTTTTAAAGACCATCCCCATATGCGACATTAGTGACGGACCTCAAAGGTCCATCACAAGCATGACCCTCACCAATGACCTTTTCTCGTATAGTGATCAACTCATCAAAAGCTTAGGCCCTTCTCTATGTGCTTTAATTCGTGATGTAAGCCACCCTTAGTTGTAGTAGAATGATAAATTGATATTTATAATGACATGTATGAAAAACTTATCTATCCTTGGGTGAAATAGTGCTTGAGTAGACTTCCATTGATAGGTTCTCTTGGTAGTCCTTCACTAGTCAAATATTCCAGCATGAATGTATTGTTACCCAGAAAATATTCAATTTTATAGGTTCCTTTCCATCAGGGAAAATTTTAAGGATATAAATTTATTTTAAAGTTTATAAACCTTGGTGAATATTGTTAGTTGTTAACATACAAAATATAAAATGTTTGAAGATAATTTTGTAAAAATATACAAATTTATAATGATTTTATATAGCTTTTATGAAATTTTGGCGATTTATAAGGTAAAATAATCTTATACTATAAAATTTGGGCGAACCATTTTCAGAAAAAAAATATAAATTGGTGAATCTGTTTTTTGGAAAAAACATGGAAAATTAGCCCATTTGCGAACATTAGCCCCTAAAATTGTCCATGCTTTCCATAGATTGTCAAATTTTCCATGCTTACCTTTCTCTTCATTTCTGGAGTCCCATCTCAGAATAAGATCATCTAGTTTGAAGTCATCTGCTATGGTCCTTTTGTCATGAATCTTCTTGATTTTTTCTTGAATTATCTGAGTTTTGTTCTAGACTTCCTTTGTTTTTTTCTCCAACTAAATCATTTGTTTTATCTTTCTCTGTACGTCATTTGGCTCCACTTGTGATTGTTGCAATAATTTTAGCATTGGAATTCCCAGGAAAGTTGGAAAATTTTCATCCACTCCATATACTAATTGGAAAGGAAACATTCCAATAGATTTCTTAGTGCTAATTCTGTTAGCCCATAGAGCATTAACCAACTTCTTGTGCTAGTATTTCTTATTTTCCTGCAATAGTTTATTTATAATGTTGACTAAACTCTTATTATAAGACTCAACTAATCCATTCCTTTGAGGATAGTGAGTAGTAGAATGTCCTAAATTTATGTGATACTTGTGACAGAAATCAATCGTTTTCTTTGATTGGAAAGTATCAGCATTGTCACTAATGATTTATGTGGACATCCAAATCTGGAAAGAATATTACCTTCTAAGAACTAAATTATGACACAATCTGTAGCTTGTTTAGTTGGAATGGCTTCGATCCATTTGGTGAAGTAGACAGTAGCTATGAGGATACATTTATGTTGAGATGAATAGCTTGGATTATTCCTCCAAGAAAATATAAACCCCATTGTTGAAAAGGAACCTCCACTGAAATGGGCTTTAAAGGTAAGGGAAATAGTTTTCTCTTGCCTTCAAATATTTGGCACTGATGCCATGTTAAAACTTTCTTATGAAGATATGAAAACAAGGCAGGCCATTAAAACCTAGCCCTCAATATTTTGTTGGTTGTGGCTTTCCAATATAAATTTCCTCCACATTCCCCTTCATGAATGTATTCCATGACTTTTTCTACTTCATCCTTCAATAAGTAATTTAGAAAAATACCTTTAGTATCCTTCCAATACAAAACTTGATCTAAAATACAGAATTTCATAGCTTTTAACTTGAGGAATCTAGTTTTGGTATTTGTCAAACCAAGAGGAGCTTGTAAATTTTGTAAAACATAGATAATATTTGCATATCAAGGATAGGAAGAAAATGCTTCTGATACCTACGGAGTCGCCAACCCTTCAAGTTCAACAATTGCGGCTATAAAATTTATGTCCAATGCATGAAAATTTGACTCATCCATTAGCTTAGCCAATCCTTTACCTTCAATGAGTTTATTAGGCCTTATCTCAATGTCATATTCTAAAATTATTGTAATCCATTTGCCTGTTTTCCCATCTGGATCAGTCTGAGTGAGGATATCTTTCACTACAACACTTGAAACAAATGTAATTATGTGGGAATGTAGAATGTACACTCTAAATTCTTTCAGCTCCTTTACTAAAGAAAAGGCTTATTTTTCCATGATATTTTACTTTAAGGAGGCATCTCTTAAATCTTTGTTGAAGAATTCTATAGGTTGTTCATGTCCCTCGTTTTTCTACAACAAAACTATTGCAATAGTGTTTTCTAATGCAAATTTAGAGAAAATCATGAAATCTTTAGTAAAATCAGGACTAATTAAAACGAGAGCACATGTCAAAGCTACCTTTACCTCACTGAAGTACTTTTTAGCCTCACTATTCCATTTTATCTCCATATCTTTCTTCAGCATGTTGGTGATTTCTCTCAATATCTCAGCTAGGTTTGGAATAAATCTTCTCGGGAAATTGATCCTTCCAATGAAAGACTGTTTTTTTTTTGCTCTTGGGGGGATCAATCTTCATTATGGCTTCAACTTTGTTGGGGTATATTCTAATACCATCTTTTGAAATAATGTGACCAAGTAGCTTTCCTTCTTCTTAACCAAAAAGAGATTTTTTGGGGTTCAAGGAAATACCATATTTCTTGCACTTTTCAAAAACCTGCCTTAAGTGCAGTAGATGATCTTCATCCGTTTTAGAAAATATAGTAATGTCATCCAAATAAATTACAATAAATCTATCATTCTCATCAGAAAAAGTAATATCCATTGCTCTCTAGAAACTAGCCCCTGCATTCATAAGGTCAAAGGGCATATTGACATACATAAATGTCCCCCAAGGTGTTGTGAAAGATGATTTATGTTGATCATCAAGAGGTACCAGAATTTGGTTATATCTTGAGAAAACATTCAACAATGAAATTGTGATGGACCCGGCTACTTTTTATAAAATATGATCCATTTTAGGTAGACGGTAGTTATACTTGAGAGAAACTTTGTTTCGATTCCTGTAATTCACACAGAGCCTTACTTCTCCTATCTTCTTCCTTGTTGGCACTAAATTTGACACCCATTTTGAAAATCTTAAAGGCAAAATTATTTTGGCATCAAAATTTTTTTAACTTCCTTTTATATATAAGGTAGCAGAACTATATTTACCCTCCTTAATTTCTTCCTGAATGGTTTTTTGTCCTCTTTGATGGGGACAGTATGCTGTATTATACTTGTATCATATGCTTTTAGATCTTCATAACTCCAAGAAAACAAATCAGAAAATTGTTTTAATAGATCAATGTAATTTTTTTTTGTTTGGAAGGAAAGGAGTTGGATAGCTTTACAATCTTAGGATTTTCCTCAGTACCTATATTATAGTCTGCAACCTCAGCTCCTACAGGTTCTATCTTTGGCTTTTTGGATACATCATTAAAATCAAACAACTCTTCTAATGGCACCAAACCTCTCGGTAACACATTCTATTTCGATTGTAGAACCTCAAGTTCTTATGGAATGTCATTAGTCTCATTTAACACTATTTCATTTATATCATCATCTATATAGTTATCTGCATCAATTTTTACATTCTCAAAATCTCATTTTAATAGCAAAAACTTTATATCTTCTTATCACCACCAAAAACCTGGAAATATCTAACTTTATCTAGGACAATTGGCCTATGTTTCTCTTCAACCTCATATTTTATATTGGGATTAAAATGCATCTTACAAGTACTAGTTGAAGTAGCCAATGCATCAGCAAAAATGTTTTGACCTCTAGGAATTGGAGACAATTTATATTTCGGGAAACACTATAGGAAATCTAAGACCACATTTCCGTAGGCCCTCAGTCTAGGGTGCTTAGTTGAGTACTCACATTTAATTTGGTTAATGATGAGTTTAGAATCACCATGTAAAAAAATCCTTTTAGCTCCCAACATCTTCAAAAGTTTCAATCCTAAAATCAATGCTTCATATTCAGCTATATTAGTTGTACATTAGAAATTTATCTTGTAAGAATGCCCCTTTTCTATACCTGTTTGTGAGTTTGAGATCTAAACACCTTCCCATGCACCTTCCTTTCTCACTTCCCCATCAAAGTCCATGTTCCAAAGGGCTTTTGTTGAGCATGGCCCAACTTGGTCCATGTTTTGGGTAAAAGACCCCATGAGAGAAGGAGCGGACAGTGCAGAGCTGTTACAAGTCTATTTGCGCACATCACTCCCAATGTTCAAGTCAGTACTATTAGGGCTCATCAAACCCTAATTCATTTGTTACATGCTCTAGAAAAGTCATCACATTGAATTCCATCATTCAGACCTGAGAGTTTCCTAGCTTGAAGATGTCCTGAAATGACTCCTTGAGGGACCAGTGCAGCCTTGGTCAGAGGCAAATGCACTTCAGAGCACTTAGACCCATTCAAGCCTATTCTACAGAGCACCTAGGCCCACTTTGACGTACTCTGGGTGAGATTAAGCGAAATCTTCATAGGGTTCTGGGAATATTCCTACATTCTAGATCATTCTAGAAGATTCCCACCTCTTATCCTCTCCTTTGAGCTTGAAATTGGATAGGGAATGAATCAAATGACCACCTATCCTATCATCCCTTACTCCATGGAAAATAACTCCCAAATTCAAACGCCATTCAATGCCCAATTTATCACAAAACCACCTCAATTTCCCTATAAATTGAGCAGTCATCTGATTTGAAAATGAGATCTTAAATCAATATTAAGGTATTACAAACTCATGTGCAGGAATGCATATATTACTTAGTGCAACGGATAGAAAATATTGTGAATAATATAGGCAATGAGTATTTAGAAAACATAACAGACACACACATCAACACAACAAACAATCAAGGAGTTCACTAGACTTCCTGGCTACGTCTTCTCGTCCAACTTTCAATGTCAACCTCTATATTAAGTCTTTAAGAACATATTATTACAAGGGTTAGCTCAAAACAGAGTCTCAACCAACAGTGACATCAAAGATGGATCTACTCAAAACCCTCGAGTCTAAAAGAGTGCATAGACTCTCCCTCTATCCTATTCCTCTATTCAATCTACCTCAATTTGACTGACTAACTGTCTTTCTGTGACTATCTTCAACTGACCCCCCTTTCTATGTTGCCATTGAGTGGCTTTTAAGCTATTAGTGTTGTCGGTTCATCTACATTCTTGGGCTTTCTGGCTCCTGCCCGCTGTCCATTCAACCCCCTGTCAAGCGTTAAACAATCATTGCAAAATGCTTGGGGTGTGGCGGCCACCTATTTTCAAACGGAAAGGCTGGTGTGGTGAAAAATACCAAAGAGTTGCTTCTTTGTTTACATAGAGAAATACACAGGAAAAACTCTAAAACAAAGGAATCAGATGACTCTTAGTTTACAGTTAGTTGTAATTAATAGTTTGTTTAAAGTTTGATAGGTGTCAGGTCTAGAGAAATTTGAATTCCCCTCTTACTGGAGGAAGGAATTCAAGCTTGTAAAGAAACTCTATATATGACAAGAGTGGTAATGCACCAAGGGTTGGAAATTTTCAGAGAAAACACTCATATTGTGTCATTGTAGAAGATTACGTTTTTATGAACACAGACTTTGGCTTTACTTCTTAGGATTTAGAAAGAGTTCAATGGTGGCTTGTTTTATGTTTTTCCTCACTTCTTAATTTGCATTAGTATGAATGTATGATACTTAGAACTCATTGGCTATGCTCTAACTTCCTTCATGCATTGGTAGACTATGTTTCCTACATGTTTCTATGTGTTAAATGATATATTGAACATTTGATGCCCTAACTTCCATGTTCAACTAATGTTGTTGTCATACTAAGAATTTTCTGACTCCATAAGCCTAATGGCTATTTATTGACTGTATAGACCAAAATTGTACTGCCAAACTTCAATAGGTGTGCAGCACACTTTTAATGCACAGCGCCAGGTGATAGGTGCGTAGCACCCGTTTACAGACCGCTTTTGGAGGCCTTCCTGATGTCCAAATTGAGCATGTGATAGCTCGTTCGAAATATTATTGAGTCTAATTTCCAAAAAAATCTTGAATTTTTCAATTTGGAGTTCATTTTCCTTATCAAAAGTCAAATCTCCCAAGACTGGTCAAAATGTGCAAAATGAGGCTGCCTAAATGTAGAGTGTTGTTGCAGTCAACTTTGGAAGGTCTTCCTGAACTCCAAATTGAGCTCATGATAGCTCATTGGAAACATCTTTGTGTATAGTTATCATTTTACTCATCTAAAAATTCATTTGGCCAACCAGGATAGGGGAGATTGTGATTTTCCCAAGGTCACTCCAGACGTGCATTAACTCTCCTGAGGCAACTTGTATTTCTGACATTTCTCTAAAACCATGACACCTGTATAAAAAGTGAAGGAGGCTTTTATTCCTTGGCCTATTATGGAAAAAAAATTGCTCACATTTTCCAAATTCATATTTTCTTGCTCAGAAACATCATTTGAATAAAACCTATCCCGATGTGTGGAACAGGGGATTTGTAGAAATGAAGGGAAATGAAGGGGATAAGGGGCTTCTAAATTCTTGAGAAAAATTTGGGAAGTAGGAAGGGATGTTAGGAAGTAGGGGAAAGTGGAATTTAAAATATTGAGTGAGGGGAAGGGGTCCAAAAGGGAAAAACACAGGCCTAGCATAGAAAATTGTCAAATTGTAGCAACAATCTAGGGTTTGTGGGAAAATGATGAATTTAAGGGATATCAGTGATGGGAAGTGCTTAAGAAGGTACATTAAGGATAGGGGAAGGTGTATGAGAATCAGGATACAATTTTTTTTGATGATTTGACCATCCAAGAGAAATTACCTTCAAAACCCTAGGAGAATGAAATGAGCCTTACCCAAGTACAACTCAAGCACAAACAAGGTATAAAATGACCCATTGGAACCTGAAATGATGATGACAACTCTCTGAATGATGGTAAACTCATCTAAATGGTGACATGGACCGAAATTTGGACAAATTTGAAAGAAGTGAAAAAAAATCCTAGACCTAATACCTAGTGACCAAATTTTATTTGAAGACTCACTGAAATGACAAAATTTGACCTTGACACCCTAAGACCACTTTGCAAGAGCATGTTTGATCACTAGTGAAAGGCTTCAAAGATTGACACTAACAATCTACACTCTTCAGTATTTTACTGCTCTATCCTTTATCACTTTGATCTCTGGCTACATCAATCCTAATGGTTCCTCTCGCTACCATGTACTTTTGGCTCCCATAGCAAGTTACGATCCATAAGATAAAACCTCTCAATGGACCCTCCCCAATTTCATCCCTCTTGGGACTATCACTTCACATCACCCCACCTCAAACTTGGAGGTATAGGTGCATCTGTTCCCTCTGCCCACTTGGCTCGAAATTTCCCCCTACTAGAGGTATCTGCATGAGTGGATGCCTCCAGCTGGTCTCCTCTGAGCTTCTCTAATTGTGTCTGCTCCACAATTTTCTGAGACTATTTCTTCTGGGGCTGCATGTTGAGAGGTAATTTACTCTCCCTCTCAACCACCAAGTCTCTAACCTTTTCCTTTCTCCTTAGGGCTTTGCATGCATCTTGAATTTCAAGAGCATACAAGTTCTTGACCTGTGAACCGATCTGTTTCACCTATCCCATGGTGATGTGTCTAAGGAAATCCTCTCCCTTACTAAAAGCCACATCATAGCCATAGTCATCCAATACCGCGACTAAAACAATATTATTATTTAGTCCTGGAACATACATCACATTTGTGATCCTGAGAGGGGAGCCAGACTCCCTCTGAAAGGTAACTGTACTGATCCTGGTAGCTCTATACCTCCCATCATATTCAAACTCTATGCTCTGCTTGAGGTCTTTCTCCTCAAAATCACTAAAGAGATCTCTATTCCCCATCATACGGAATGAGGCACCACTATCAAGATACCACATGCCTCCCATGACAGTGTTGGAAATGCATGTAATGAGAGTGAAATCAAGTTCGAAATGTGAATCTAGAGCTTCACCTGCTGCTACTATTGTCAGCTCCTTCTTGATTGCTTTCTTTTGTGGGCAGTTCTTGGCATAGTGCCCATGCTCGTGATAGTAAAAACAATTGACTTTCATTAGTTCCATCTTATTTCCACCCTACTCACCTTGGGACTTCTTTTCCTTAGCCTTCTTTTCCTTACTCACTAAGGCAAAATCCTCTTCCACTTCCTTGGAAGAGGTCCCATCTCTGGTGTTCCTCCTAATCTCCTCCTGCATCAAATTTGACCACAGTTATTCCCAATATGCCAGCTTCTCTCAACCATTGACAAGAGTAATGATAATTGTGCCAACTCTTTGGGAGTCCTAGAAAATAAACACTCACCATATCATCCTTGGAAACCATGATTCCAACACTTCCAATTTCATCATGACATTGAGTGAACTTGGGCAAGTATTTTGGAATAGTCTCGCCTTTCTCCATTTTGATTTTTCGAAGTATGTCCTTTAGTGCCAATTTTCTTTGGTCACTGTTGTTATTATACAAGTCTATTAATTCTTTCCCATATCATGCGGATTTTCCTTCCCATGGAGACTTAAAAAAATGTGGTCTCGAACTCCCTCAAGGATTATCTGCCTCGCCCTTGCCACACACTTCTTCTATTCAGCCAGATTCTAAGCATCTAATGCTAGTGGCTTAGGAATTTTGATGTAGGAGCATCTAACCCCCCTTAATTAAAGGAGGAATCCAAAGTGGAGAAGGAGGAGATGTGGACCATCGAGAAAAACATGGACAATTCCTTTTAAACAAAGCTAGATTGATGGAACTAATAAAAATATCGAGAGGACTTTAGTTAATGTAATATGCCATATGTATTCTATAGCGAGCTTTAGGGCTTCAGTTGAGTGATTCATGGAGAGGGTTGATCGGATCCTTTCAGTGATCCAATCCAATGTTCCTTATATTTATATATCATGAGACAGAGAGGGATGGATAGAAATTCGAGAGTTATAGAGTGTCCACAATGTAGTTGAGAGGAGAACCTGTTACTAAGGTTGAAATGACTTAGAATGTAATTATGCGTGTATAATAGAAAAGTGTGTTTAAGTGTTGATATTTTGTGCATTGTGTGTATTTTCATAATAGAGCATTCGTATGTTGTAGAATTGTTGATCGACCATCGATCACTGTATGGATCAATGGCGATCTAAAATGTCAATTATATGAGTGATATCATGCATAAACGAAGTGTGTCAGAACTGTGTTTAACATAGAAATCCATCAAAAACCAAGCGAGATTAAGTTAAGGGGGAACCAGATGAGAATGCACAAGAACTGCTAGATCTTGAAGATCAACGGTCGGGATTAAATCGGAACCAGAATGTTGCATCGCAGTCACCTAAGGGGAGGAATGAACCTTGGCCTAAAGAAAGAGCGATTGCTATAATGCGATGGATCATGGACCGTCAGATCGAGAGTCCATATCAACAGTCCAGATCTAATCACTAATTTCATATTGAACTAGTCAAGGGATGGTGCGATAGTGTTAATGTGGTGGAACGCCGATATTCCGATAGCGATAAGTCGGCGATCGGAGATTGGACTGATCGCTAATCGGAGATCGAAGATTAGAGTTGCGCTGCAGAATGGTGTGAAGGAGCAGACCCGCTGATATTTATAGAGGTAGGCTTATAGTATTTGAGATCGGGCCCAAGGGTTCCGGTGGGGATTTTCCTTTGTATCTCCTTTATTCCCGTGTATTCGGATATATGTATTGCCATGGGATTTTTAACGTAAAGGAGCAATGTAATGCTCCTGATAGTATAAAAGGATCTAATAGTTGAATGGCCCATGATTTTAAACGCTTAAAGCCTTATCAAACACTTCCAATGAGGTCTGTGGGCCATAATCCACAGGCCTCAAGATCGAATATTGTTATGAAATGGGAAATTGGTTATACCCCTATTTCTCTTTTAATCAAGTGGTATCAGAGCAGGGAAATGTTTCCTGTGAGAAGGAAGAAGGGAAAAGAGGTACAGTTGTTTAAAGCTGGAGAGTTATGATCTTACTATCATGCAGAGAACAGCAGCGGAATGTGAGAATATTTGCAGCAACCTAGGGCAAGGTGTGCTCAGTTGGTTCTAGAGAAGAGAACCAAAAGGATGCCAAAAGACTGAGTGAGGAGGACTTGGTGAGGTATCATGTAGCAGAGGAAGACTGTTACTGCAAAGGTTGGTTGTAGCTCACAGAAGATCATGAAGGAAGTTCCACTGAAGAAGTAAAATGGATAGAATTGCCAAGGATAAGGAGAAGCATATGACCAGAAGGTCATAAAATTTTGTGCCTCGGGAGTCTAATGCAAGAGCATCTAACCCCCCCCTTAATTAAAGGAGGAATCCAAAGCGGAGAAGGAGGAGATGTGGACCATCGAGAAAAATAGGGATAATTCTGTTTAAACAGAGCTAGATTGATGGAACTAATAAAAGTCTCGAGAAGACTTTAGTTAATGTAATCTACCATATGTATTCTATAGCGAGCTTTAGGGCTTCAAATGAGTGATTCATGGAGAAGGTTGATTGGATCCTTTCAATGATCTGATCCAATGTTCCTTATATTTATATATCGTGAGATAGAGAAGGATGGATAGAAATTTGAGAGTTATAGAGTGTCCACAATGTAGTCAAGAGGAGAACCTGTTACTAAGGTTGAAATTCCTTAGAATGTAATTATGTGTGTATAATAGAAAAGTGTGTTTAAGTGTTGATATTGTGTGCACTGTGTGTATTTTCATAACAGAGAAATCATATGCTATAGAATTGTTGATCAAACATCAATCACTGTATGGATCGTTGGTGATCTAAAATGTCAATTATATGAGTGATATCATGCATAAATAGAGTGTGGTAGAACTATGTTTAACAAAGAAATCTATCAAAAACCAAGAGAGATTAAGTTAAGGAAGAACCGTATGAGAATGCATAGGAACCGATAGATCTGGAAGATCAACGGTCAGGATTAAATCGAAACCAGAATGTTGCATCGCAATCACCCAAGGGGAGGAGTGAACCTTGGCCTAAAGAAAGAGCGATTGTGATAATGTGATGGATCATGGACCATCAGATCGAGAGTCCAGATTGATGGTCCAGATCTAAAATTGCTAGTCACATATCAGACTCGTCAACAGACAGTGCGATAGTGCCAATGTGGTGGAACTGCAATATGCCGATAGTGGTAAGTTGGCGATCGAAGATCAGGCTGATCACAAATTGAAGATCAGAGATCAGAGTGGTGCTGTGGAATGGTGTAAAGGATCGGACCCACCAATATTTATAGAGGCGGGCTTACAATATTTGAGATCTAGCCCAAGGGTTCCGGCTGGGATTTTCCTTTGTATTTCCTTTATTCCCTTGTATTTCGATATATGTATTGTCCTGGGATTTTTAACATAAAGGAGAAATGTAATGCTCCCGATAGTATAAAATACTCTGATAGTTGAATGGTCCATGATTTTAAAGGCTTAAAGCCTTATCAAACGCTTCTGATAAGGTTTGTGGGCCATAAACCACAGGCCTCAAGATCGAATATTGTTATGAAAGGGGAAATTGGTTATACCCATATTTCTCTTTTCATCAAATTTCCTAATCAATGAATTCATTCAAACCATTTTCTTCCAACATGGCCTCGATCCTGTCATTCTAAGCTATATAATTTCAGCTGCCATCGAAGGCATACTCGAGCTGCAAATAGTAGAATGTCATCTATCAATCCTGAAGTATGTATTGCAAATTTGAATTTCACCTGTAACCCTAAACTCAAAACTTTGAAATCTCCTCTAGTATTTTGAATTCAAATACAATATCATATAGAAAATCCTACAAATTTAGCTCTGATACCATGTAGAATTTCCTGTAGATTCACAAGCTCGTGAAATTTACTAAAGCAAAAGATAAGAATCGACTTATACTCTTTACAGTGGAAGACGATAAATTTCGGTGAAAACAATAATAGCAAGAGGAATACAAATCAATGGCACATAACAAAATTAGTTTTCCTCGGGAAAGCCACAAGTCAAAACACCTACTATCTATATTGTATTAATCAGAAATCCAAGATGATAATACAATGCTTGTCCTCACAAGAACAATCCCAGCACTCAGTATAATCAATCCTCAGCTCACAAGAAATCTCTTGGACAACGCTTAGCCAATTTTGCAGCTCTCCAAGCCCCTATTTCCTTGCGCAAATCCTATGGATGAATATGCCATATTAATGGGAATCCATTGCATCCAAAACTATGCAATCCACACTAGGTTCAGTTCCTGATTGCATGCATTATCTATACAACTCAATAAATCATACAATTGATAGTACATTGTCCCTACACTCTAGTCTCAACTGGATCCTTTTTAGAATTGACATGCATGAGTTTCTAATGAGGGAATATTCAGTTAACTGGAGTCGCACTAGTTAATGAATTAGTGCACCAACTAACTGTTAATTCACTATTAGTTCCTCAAACAGTTTGGAACTAATTTAACTTAACTTAACTCAGTAAACTAGTTATCTAATTAGAACTCACAGTTAACTCATCCTAGACCCCTATAATATAGGGAGAATATATACATTGTTGGCATTATGACACAGGTTTGGAACTATGGCATTGGTTTTGTCCTTGATGGCAACTCACTCAAAGAAAAGATCACAGTTCAGGCTGTCAGAATGAAAGAAAATGAGGTATACGCAAGTTCCTCTTAACAAAATCGCGTATACAAGCAGGTGTACCGATCAAAAGGCACGTATACGTATGCACACACTTTCATGCAAAGAAAATCGTGTACATGTGGGAAAAATTATGGTTGGTCCATGGTATTTAGTCCGTCATATTTGAACCTATGGTTTTGGTCCTTGTTATTGCATCCAAAGTGTTGAACCCAGGTATTGAGTCCCTAGTATTGGATCTCTATGGTTTTGGACCATGGTTCGAGTAAGGCCTAAGTCTATTAAAAGGGAAGGAGATCATTTGGCAAGGTATCAACTGAAGCATTGAATATCTTATGAAGAGCAAGATCTAGAATACTATCATTGGGTTATGGTGCATAACTAGATCGGAATTAAGGAGGAACCTGAGTGCAAGGAGAAGGATAAGTTCTATTGATGGGTCAAGGTCTTAAGGAGGCTTGAAGAGAAGTATCTTTGTGTAATTTTTGATCTGTTGTATTTGGTGCATGACGTGATCTATAAATATGATAATCTGGGTATAACTAATGTCTGAATAAGTAAAAAGGATAAATGATCTTTTATGTATTTGTACGCAGGTTCAGCGCAGCAGAGACGCATATACACGCTGGTTCGCTAACTTAAAATAGCGTATACGCAGGATGAACTTGATACAGAAGTGTATGCATGTAGGTTCCACATATTGAAGTAGTGTATATCTCATGAAATACGTTTTAGCTGCTTCTGTTCATTGCTGCAGTGTTCTAGGTTCAGAATTTGTGTTTGGTTACTGGTACTGTTTTCTAGTTACAACATTCTGAGAAGTTATTGGTTGATTCAGTATTTGTTTGTACAAAGGAGTTTGGTTAATGCAGATATACTTGATGTTTGATTGATATTCATGGATCCAGTCTGAAAATTTATGAAACGTGGTCCCTGGAAGAAAAGAGAAGGTTGTAGCCTTCTGTAGGTCAGCACCTACGTACTAGTACCTCAGCTAGTACAAGAGCTAAGGGGGTTGTAGCTCCCTTCCAGGAGAAGCTGGAGAACAAGAGAAGGTTGTAGCCTTCTATAGGTAGTAGTCTTTGTACTGGTATAAGGCTGCACCAGTACAAAAACATTGTAAAAAGAAGTTTCTAATTGAAAGAAGATAGAGACGAATTGCAGCAGGTGGTTTTCACCCACATTGGGTTTCCACCTTATATCTTGTGTTCTTATGTGTGATTGCATGTTCTGTTTTACTGTTCCTGGTTACTGTTCATATGGTTTGATGCACAGATTAATGATCAACATCTGAAGAATAATTTAAATTACAAGTCTTCTTATATACACTTGTTTCCTTAACTGAAGTTGCGTACATACGTGGTATTTACTAACTGAAGTAGCGTATACAAATCTATTTGTGAAATGAAAAATAATTGACATGATAATATTGATTCACCCCCCAACCCCTCTCAGTATTATTCCCAACATACATGACTATAGAAAGACTTCCAACTTGAAATTCCTAAGTTAATTAAGTTAATTAAACTTAATTAATCATTTACAAGTTGCTATGAGAATAGAATTTGATTTTAATTCTTAGTTTAATTCAAGGACAAATTAAACTAGAATTTATGGATTCTAATTTTAACATTTATTGTTGTTATTTTCAAAAAAAGAAAGGAATTCAACTTGATCCCGATCTTGAACCTTTGGAATGTTTTGCATGCAACACTTCTCTCTAGGGTTGTTTCTACGGAAAATCCAGAAACCAAAAAAACATCCAACTTGAATCAGTATGATTAATTTGTCATCAAAGTCTCTGACTTCTATTGCCTATGTCGACTGAAAACTATGCGCTTCTACTGACTCTCCCTTTCTGCACTGTTGTCAACCCTTCTCTGCGCTCTTCGGCATCTCACTAATCTAGCCTCTATCAATTTGATCTATGAGTTAAACAATCCCATTGATTCCTCCCGCTACCATGTACTTTGGGATCCCATAGAAAGGTACGATCCATGAGATAAAACCTCTCAATGCACCCTACCCAATTCCAACCCTCTTGGGACCATCACTTCACATTGCCCCACCTAACACCTAGAGGTATGGCTGCATGTGATCCCTCTACCCACTTGGCTTGAAATGTCCCTCTACAAGAGGTTTTTGCATGAGTTGATGCCTCCACTCAGTCTCCTCTCAGCTTCTCCAATTGTGGCTGCTCCACATTTTTCTAAGACAAACTACTTCTGAGACTGCTTCTTCTGGGGCTACATGTTGAGAGACAATTTACTTTCCCTCTCAACCATAAAGTCCCTAAACTTTTCCTTGCTCCTCAAGGCTTTGCATGCATCTTGAACCTCAAGAGTACAGGTTCTTGACCCATGAACTGATCTGTTTCACCTTTCCCATGATGATGTGTCTAAGGAAACCCTTTCCCTTACCAAATACCACATCATAGACATGGTCTTCTAATACCAAGACTGAAACAATATTCTTCTTTAATCCTAGAACATACATCACATATTTGATCCTGAGATGGGAGCTAGGCTCCCTCTGAAAGGTAAACATACCAATCCTAATAGCTCTATACCTCTCATCATCTCCAAACTCTATGCTCTGCTTGAGGTATTTCTTCTCAAAATCACTAAATATATCTCTATTCCCCATCGTGTGGAATGAGGCACCATTGTCAAGATACCACACGTCTCTCATGATAGTGTTGGCCATGCATTCAATGAGAGTGAAATTAATTTCAAATTGTGGATTTAAAGCTTCATCTGTTTCTGCTACTGTTGGCTCCTTCTTGCTTTCTTTCTTCTGTGGGTAGTTCTTTCCATAGTGCCAGAGCTCATGACAGTGAAAACACTTGAATTTTGTCACGTCAATCTTCTTTCCACCCTCCTCGCCTTGGGAATTATTTCCTTTGGTCTTCTTTTCCATACTCAGTTGGGAAAAATTCTCTTCCACTTCCTTGGAAGAGGTCCCACCTTTGGTGTTCCTCTTGATGTCCTCCTGCATCAAATCCAACCATAGTCATTCCCAATCTACCAGCTTCTCCCAACCATTGACAGAGTCCTGATAACTATGCCAACTCTTTGGTAGTCCTAAAAGAGTAAGACTCACTACAACCATGATTCCAACACTTCCAAGTTCATCACGACATTGAGTGAACTTGGTCAAGTATTTTTCAATAGTCTCGCCTTTCTCCATTTTTATTTTTCGAAGTTTGTCCTTGATCTAGGTGGATCTTTAGAAACTAGTGGCATGGAAAACGCTCAAGATTCAAAGTGGCAGAAATACGATGAACTTGACATCAGATCGAAGTGCCCATCACCCCAATCCCAACGGTGTGAATGACACTCCAATATGAGTCCGGCCGGTGGAATCCAGCCAACTCTGGCCAGATTCTAGGAAAAATCGTTGCCTAGTTAAAACAGCTCCTTCGGTCAAAAACCAAATTTTCAAAAATGTGCAATTGCTTTTTTTTTAGCAAGAAAAATATAAAAAAGGGGGTTGGCAGGCCACTAACCCCGCCACCCGAACCCATACATGTAACAATATAAAGTATTGGTGGAGGGTGGGCCATGACCCCTAGCCCCTCCCACAGAACCAATAGTGACAAACGGGGTGGGCAGCCATGACCCTGCCACCCCACAACCCATAACCCACACCATTATTCAATACACAACAGATTTAAGGTGGGCTGGTCATTGGGGCACGGACCTGGCCTCAACCACCACCATTTATTACAAGAGGCCTGCGGAGGTAGGTACAGGGGGCAGGCCACCCAAGGCGGGCCCATCCCAACCATAATGTAAAAAAAGGGAGTTTGGTTAAAATTAAAAAAAGATTTGATGTATAAAAAAGGAGGAGGCAGGGTTTGACCGCCTGACCTCCTCCATATTAACCAGATCCCTAACCAACTCAGCCAACCGCCAACTTGGGAAAATTAGCCACCATTATTTTATTTAAACATAATTTGTCAGTGCACCCAGGTAGAGAGGAGGCAGTGCACGCAGTTCGAGGCAGAATTTTGCAGCAAGGCTAAATTTTCACTTTGTCAGATTTTGACAAATTTTATATGGTTTCAGCACTTCTCGATGCCACAAACACAATGGGGCTGTTCATTTTTCCATCAGAGTTTTTCATTTTTCAGCCATTTTCCATTATGGAGGTATAAAACTCCTTTTTTGTAACTAATGCTTGTACTCTTCTTTCTCATACCACTTAATGAATGAAGGCCTCCCCATTGATCGAGCAGGGCCCAGAGACATAGTCCAAGTCGAACGAACTCTGTTATCAAGTCATGTTGTCTTCTTTCATTCTTTATGTGTTTCTCCTCTTCTCTCATGTGCACATTATGTTTTCTATGTTAAGCTACAATTTATGCATGTAATTCTTTAACACATCTATAAGCAAAAGATATTGGATAAAGTGGTATCGAAGTAGGTATTTTTAGATGTGAATTGCATGTTTGTATGCGAACAAGAAACAGGCTCTGAAGAGGTGAAGGGAAACTAAAGTCTTTCGATCCCGAAGAGAGGCATGGATATCAAAGGAGAAACATGGTAGATGAAGAGGCTTGTTATGAAGAGGAACTCAATTTCAGCAAAATCTTTTATACAATGGTAGAAAATGTTGGTTAGTTTCTTTCAAGGTTGGAGAAAGCCAAATGGAAAAAGGTTGAAGAACAAGGTTCAGTGCATGGAAATGGTGAAGAAGAACCCCCTCCTTCTCCTTCCACGAGTGAAAGCTCTTCTTCCTCTCATCATCATCATCATAGAAATTCAAGGGGTGCATTTAAGAAACCTTTCTTTAAATTAGATGTCAAATTTTATCTTCCCATGTATAACGGTGAAAGTAATGTAGAAAAGCTTAATAACTGGATTAGGCAGATTGAGATCTACTGCAGGATTCAGCAGATCAAAGAGGATGAGGCAAAGATTTAGTTGGCCTCTCTTCGACTAAGTGGCATAGCTCTCGTCTAGTGGGAGAGAAAATTGTGCAACAGTAAGAGTGTGGGTAATCTTCTTTCCTCATGGCCTAGTTTCATTTCTGCATTAAAGGAATAATTCTATCCCTTGGGTTATAAGAAAAAAGCCTTAATGGATTAGCAATACTTAAGGCAAGGTAGAGGTTAGGATGTTCAAAGCTTTACCGAGGATTTTAGAAAGCAAGCACTTAATTTGGGCATTGCACTTGACTCGCCTGAAGTAGTAACTAAGTATATTGGATCATTACATAGTTACATTAGACATTCATTATTATTGTTTGGACCTACTACCATTGACTCGACTAGTGTAAAGGCCATTCATCTGGAAAACAGGGGAACACTTGAACGAGATGACCACCCAAGGAGAGTCGCGGTAGCTAAGAGAAGGGGAGAAAAGCCCTCTTGTACACATTGTGAGAAAGAGGGACATGATGAAGAAAATTGCTAGAAGTTGCACCCTGAATTGAGACCTGAAAGGAATGACAGAAAGCTGAAGCAGAAGGTCATCACCGCCATGCAACAAAACCAAGATTCTGAGTCAGAGGAAGATGAGAAGGTCACAACTACAGGATTTACACAAGGTATGCCCATTGACTTGGGGTCCGATTCTGGCGATGAAACGAAGTTTGCAGCCCTTGGGATCGCAATAGGAGGACCTATAGATTTGGGGTCTAATTTCAGCCATGAATCAAGGATTTCAATAGACCTAACGAAAAGGGCACTCCCCGTAGTAGGGCTCCAAGAACTTGAGGAGATCAACCACCACATCCAAGCAAAGAATGCTGAGCTAAGGAGGCTTAAACAGGAGGTAAGAGAAGAAAAAAAAAGTTTACTACGCCAGCTGCAAGCCAAGGATGAGGGCTTGGAAAAGCTGCAGCATCGCGATTCGGAGGTAAAATGTGATTCCTCGATTTCATGTGATTTTCATAATGATGAATTCACTGCTTTTGATAAACATACTATAGGGATTGGATCCAAACTATTGAAGAATATGGGGTATCAGGGAAATGGCCTCAGCATCAAATTTCAAGGCATCGTAAACCCCATCGAAGTCGAGGAATTGTCGCATCGTGCAGGATTGGGGTACGCCAGAAAGGAAATGGGAGAAAGCTCCAATACAGCTAGAAACCAGCGAATGACAGATGATGAAATTCCCTCCTCACAGTCCAACGATAATGAGGACCCCATAAACAGTTTTCATAGAAACACCAGGGGAAATCGCCCCAAGGAACCCTGAAAGTTTGGAGGAAGAAGAATCGTTATAGCCATTGCAACAAAGAGGGACACCAACAGACCGTGTGTCTGATGCTCCATGCTCTAGAAACATCGCTTGAGGAGTCAAAAGGTGAACATGTTCAACAAATGAATCCACCCCATTCATGGTGGTCTACTTTGTTAAGTTGGTTTTTCTAAGGTAGTAGCTTGTTATGGCCACCATTGTAAATCATACGTTGCAAGTAAATGTAAAAGTGATGGTGTGTTTCCTATCACTTCAAAACACAATGATGATATCCTGGCCTTTCATAATTAGTAGTTGAGGTATTGATTACTTTTTATGTAATCATTGGCCAAGGAGTGTGTGCTATAAACACTTGGCTAGGAAGGGTTGCTAAGTCATGTGTGGTGTGCATAATTGCAAAAAAAAAAGAATGTACTAGTTTTGCATGCAGATGATCGAAAGTGTGGGTTGAAAGGAAACAAACAATGTGCTAAGTGTAAATGATTTTGAGGACCAAAATCTCATCAATGGGGAGGATTGATCTAGGTGCATCTCTAGACACCAATGGCATAGAAAAGGCTCAAAATTCAAAGTGTTGGAAAGATGGTGAACTTGACATCAGATCAAACTGTTCATCGCCATGATTCCAACGGTGTGAACGACACTCCAATCCGAGTCTGGATGAAGGAGATAGAGGCAGTCAAAGTTAGGTTGAATTTTTGATGACTGGGGAGGCTTAACAAAGAAACAACCTGGACTTTTCTGGGGAATGGAATCCAGCCAAATTTGACTGGATTCCGGGAAAAATTGTTGCCTCGTTAAAACGACTCCTTTATTCAAAAACCAAATTTTCAAAAATGTGCAATTGGTTTTTTTTAACAAGAAAAATATAAAAAAGGGGGGTGGCAGGCCTCCAACCCTGCCACCCCAACCAATACATGTAACAATATAAAGTATTGGTGGAGGGGTAGGCCACGACCCCCTGCCCGTCCCACGGAACCAACATCAACAAACGAGGTGGGTGGCCATTACCCTGCCACCCCACAACCCATAACCCACACCATTATTCAATATGCAACGGAGTTAAGGTGGGTCAGCCCTTGGGGCACAGGCCCAGCCTCAACCAACACCATTTATTACAAGAGGATTGCGGAGGTAAGTACGGGGGGTGGGCCACCAAAGGCAGGTCCAACCCATGTTGAAATGTGGCAATAAGAATATTCCAATTTTAATTTGTCCTTGAATTAAAATCGAGAATTAAAATTAGAATTTAGTCTCACCAGCTGCTTGAAAAATAATTAATTAATTCATCTTGAGTTAATTAGTTGGAGAAATTCAAGCTATAATTCTTTATGAACTCATGCAACAATTATCCCTTAAATTAAGGAGATTATCCCTTAATTAAGGAGATAAGGATGAGCTATAATTGATTTGTAACTAATTAGCTTAGTTAACTGAGTTATGTCCAGTTAAATTAGTTCCAAATAGTTTGAGGAACTAATTGTGATTTCAAACAGTAAATGCATGCATGCATCAAACTAGTGCACTCCAGATAACCAAAGATTCTCTCATAAATAACTCATGCATGTCTATTCAGAGAAAGACCCAGATGAGATTAAAGATAGGGACAGTGTACTGTCAGTTGCAAGAATTTTCCTAGAAGGAAAAATCTTGCATGCAGAAGGAATTCATTCCTTGTGATTTGCACAGTTTTACAAGGTGTAAGATCAATGTGAGTAATCAGTGTTACCCTTGGTAACATCTAGATCACCCAGGAGAAACTACGCAAGGAAATAGGAGCTTGGAGGGCAGTGGAGAAAGCATGTGAGTAGTCTATTTTGTATGTGAGCATTAGTGAGGGATTGTATTAAGCACTGGATAGCTGTGAGAGCTAAAGCTTTGTGTAATCCTCATATATTTCCACTTGTATGATAATATAGATAGCGGAGTTTTTTGGCTGAGGTTTTCCCCATAGTATTCTTCTGTGTTTCATGTGCATTGATTCTGCTTCTGGTTATATGTGTTCTGCTTGATCTTGCTCATATTTATTAAGCTTCCAAAAGTTTGATTGTAGAAGTAGATTAAATTATTTTTCTTTAGTTATTTTCCATTATCAGGTTAATCTACTGTCAGAATTTATACATGGTATCAGAGCAAAGGTTATTAGAGTTGTCAACAGTATACGGAGAAGATAATTCAAAGTTTGAAGTTTGAGATTGCAGGTACAAATAAAATTCATCTCATACTTCAGGGTGGTCAATGCCGTTATATGGCTTGAGACTCAACTATGCCTTGGAAGGCAGCTCAAATTACATAGCGTGGAAAGATAGAATGGAAGTTGTATTAGAAGCAATGGTTTGAAGGATTTCATTGATCAATAAATCCCTAAGCCGACTGCAGCTAATGCACAAGAATTGTTTGAATGGGAGAAGTGTGTGGCGAAGGTGAGACAGATTCTTCTGGAGGGAGTTCGAGACCATGTTATCTCGAGTCTCCATGGGAAGGATACTCCGTTTTCAATGTGGAAGACATTGAAGGACCTCTATCAGAATAGTAGCGACTAGAGGAAACTAGCACTCAAGGATAAGTTTCAGAAAATAAAGATGGAGAAGGGCGATACTATTTCTACATATCTGAACAAGCTCACCACCTGCAAAGATGAGCTTGGTAGTTGTTGGATAGCGAAAGCCCTGCGCAATAGTTAGAGGGCGTGAAGCTGGACATTTTGGGTAGAAGTTAGGGAAAAGACTCTGCTGAAAGCGCGAAACGTGAATTATAATAGGTCGAGTCAAAGGGTCGTCCACCCGAAAATAATGTAGAGAAAGATAAATAGAGTTGGCCTGCACAAGGATTGCGGGCCAGGAAAGGGTATAAATAGAGCAAGGCTCTATGGGTATAAAGAGCAAAATTTTGGATAGGAAATCTGTAATATGAAATGTAATGGGTTCTTGAAAGAGATAGTCTAAAAGCATTTCTATGTCCAGTTCAAGAGTTGGGTAGTAGGCAGAGGCTCTGCAGCTGTGTGCGTAGAGGCTTGGAAAGTCCACAGCTATGTGTGCGGACCCCTGTAGCTAAGTGCGCAGGGTAGATCTGGATGTATTGGTGGAGAATAATAATAAAGATAAGTTTGTTTCTGTAAATTCTATGTTATCGCTCATCTGTCTTTATGGTTTACCTTTCTATATCTGGTTAATGTAAATGTGATAAGTGTATGCGAATCTGGGTTCATTTTGTGCGTGAATCAATTATGTTGGTTAAATGTTTGCTTAAAGACCTAGTTGAATAACTCTGAATCATAAGAGCAGAACAATGCAATAAGAAAAATATAATCACTCTAGATTGGTGCAAACAACACAGAGCTGTAAACCAGTGTGTGAACCTCCCAGACCACACCAAGACATCCCTAGGGTGTAGAAACCTAGTTCCAACACCCTCCCCTGCTACCTCTAGTGAGACCTCAGTCCACGCTCCGCGGGCTATTGCCAAAATGGCTGGTAGCTGTGGGATTTGTTTGGCTAAATAACACTTCCAAACCTAGGTCGGGCCCATAGCAACCAACAAATGGTTCTGTTGTTGGGACCGGGATCTGCCTAAGGGGTGTCTAATGTGGGAACACTAGAATCCTACGAAGAAGGAGCTTGAAGATTGGTGGGATTTGAAGCTTCATGAGTTTGCGGTTCAAGAAAATAGAAACCCACGAGTATCGGAGGAACATTGGTTGGATCGCTATATATTCACTGATATCTTCTTCATAACATTTCCAATAGAATTGTATGAGTGGATCACGAAGTTAGCTGATAGCGTGGGGAGGTGCAGATTAGACCAGTCGATAGTGTGGACTCTAGAACTGGTGCACAGGCTGGAAGCCACCGAAGATAGACTTGCACGTGCGGTAGATCACTAGGTAGATCGGATCATAGGGGGATTTATTACTGAATTCGCGATAGATACAACCATAAGTTATAGCGAAGCAGAAAGGCAATTTCTCCAAGGACCGCAGGGTAGGTGCATCAGATCATTAAATACTTGGATTAGGATGTTGTTGTGCGAAAAACAGATCCTGCGTGTAGATTGATGTCTGGAGTAATGTAGAGCGGAAAGGGTTATCGAAGATCAGGAGAAATAGAGAACAACCCTTTGATTTCTATCTCGTTGGAGGATGAGGAGGACCTCCCCAGGTTCTCGCCAGGAAGTGCAGTTCAATTGATTAAGGAACGCTTCCCGCTAATACCACCTTCGTCTACACCGCCACCCGCTTCACCCACGTTGAGTCCATCCACACCAACACCACCTCCACCCTCTCCACCACTAAAAGCTGGGATGGCGACCATAGTCAAGTTACCGACATTTCAGGGTGTAGGGAATGAAGAGCCAAGTCGAATTTGGTTTGTGATAAAATCTGTATGGGATGCGCAAGGCATAACGGATGAAAAACATTAAAAAGGCCACGCTGGTCCGTGCACTATAGGACCGTGCGCTAACATTGTACATAAAATATTCAACCGACAATTCGAATGAGGGAATAGCGATGATCTAAGATGTGCTTAATAAAGAGTTTGGCTGACCAAAGTTTGAAGTCAAAATGGTCATTGGGTTCAAGGAGATAGTAATGTTGCCTGGTGAAACTCTGTGGGATTTGGACCAAAGGTTAAAGAGTACTATTCGTGAAGCTAACATGACTTTGATAGATGGACAGCATTACGCATGGTTTGTGGCATCATTAACACCCCATCTGAGGACGGCTTTGTCACAACATAAAATCTCAACCCAAGCCAAGGCACTAGAAACAGCAATGAGGTTAAACGCGACCCCAATACCAAATCCAGGGTTGGTAGTTCAACAAATCCATGCACAACTTCAAAACTTGAGTCTGGAAGTGCAAAGCTTGAAGCAAGGAAGAGTGTCCTGACCAGAGGTACGACTGAAGGTAGGTTGTATTAAGAGCCAAACACATGATAAAGATCATTGTCCAGTTTTCTCGAAACATCTGGGGGAAGAAGGCCCGATGCCGGTAAAGGTGGAGGTACAAGAAGGGTCAAGTGCACTGCCTGGGCTCTGGTGTGCAATTTTCCAGGTCTGAGGAAAGCATGCTATGGACAGCTGCCACCTATTGTCACACTTATGACAACCTCCTCAACACTTATTTTGCAACTTTTGCAGAATGATGGGTCACGAGGAAAGGGATTGTCGCATGTTGATGGATCGACCACCTACATATAGGATGCAGATAGAGACACGCGAGCAGGACTCGGCTGTACCATTCGCGTGTAGGGGATTCCTAATACACAGACAGGGGCACGGAGGATGGGGGCCTAGACAGGGCCGTCGACAGCTGATCTGTTATAATTATGGTGGTCAAGGACATTATGCTCGGAATTGTATGAATCCAACTAAAGCCTGTTGTCTATCATGCTACCAATTTGATCATGATGCAGTCGATTGCCCTATGCTGATTGCTCAATTATGGGAAAAAGGAGTACTCCCAGCTAGCCCCACCCAGAATGTCCAAATGATGAAGGCTAAACCATGCACTGAAGACCCCAACATAAACATGATGCTCAGAAGTGGCGCAGCTATAGGGGAAGATAAGGGGAAGAAGCTGGAAGAGGATATGTGGGTTTGTGAGGCTCCCACAAAACAACCAGAATTTGATTTGGCACAGGCAAAGGAAACCTTTTTGGAGGCTAAGAAATTTTTTACAGAAGCATCGACTTTAGGTAGTGAAGGGCAACCAGAATTGGAACAGGACAGGTCTTTGATAACTACCTTCTTAAAAACCTGTATGAAGCTTCTAAGGGATGCTAATGTAGTGAGATGGTTACAAGAATTAATAAACAAATGTGCTGGGGCAGAAAAACCACGCCTGATCCACAAATTGGGCAAACATGTTTTGAATACCAGTCGGGAGATGTGACTGACCGTCGAGATTGGCGACTACGAGATGGACCAGTTCATGTTAGATCTGGGGTCCGACGCAAATGTCCTACCAAAAAAAACATGGGAATGCATGGGCAGACCTACACTGCAATGGTCCCCGATCCAATTATGAATGGCCAACTAGCAAAATATTCTACCTATGGGAAGGTTGAAATGGGTTACCATTGACATCGACGGCACCTGCATGCAAACAGATTTTGAAGTCATTGAAATCATGGATGATAGCAACCCATATCCAACATTACTAGGGATAGATTGGGCAACAGACATGAATGGAATCATCAACCTTAAGAAACGAAAAATGATCTTTGAAAAGAACTCTCTTCGAGTAGTAATTCCATTGGATCTAGCTGAAGGAAAACGTTACACTAAACTTGTGTGCGACAACGACAGTGATGGCGAACTAGACTGTATCTATCAGCTCACAACAGAATATCGAGACAGGGTGAATCCAACAATGGACGGTTGACTCTCATGGGACCGCGATAGTTCTTGCACGTCAGATTTAGATGAAGAGGTTGAATGATGGAAAAACCGCCTGCATGAAGTAACCACGTTAAATTGCAATAGGATGGTCGCGACAGGAGTCGTAGAGCCGTTTGAGGAGAAAGCCGAAGAATCAGTTGCCTCGGTGAAATCAAAACCAGGTGCACCGGTAATATCTACGATAGCATCCCGAATGACCTTGGTTTCAACAAAAGGGGCAGTCGTAACCAAGCAAAGGAAAAAGCATGGGGGTCACGGACAATCATCGACACAAGTGGTCAGACAAACTTAGGGAAGCAGTCTGAAATGACTCTGGTCACCAGTAGCCAACGAAAACGTCTGCAAAGACTTAAGGGGAAGCACACATCACAGCCATCCTATGTCACAAACTTCTTGGAAGTTGCAAATACCTTGGACTTGGTGGGTCTAGAGTAAGCAATGGAAAAGAGCTCAGCAGAAGCCATGTAGCTGCAGGCCCTGCATTGACAACACACTTTGGGAACGACCGAGATACCAAAGAACGATAAGCGGAAATGGATTCAGCAAAATTCCACACCACGACACTCACACAAGGCGTGTCGGACCGCTTAGGCATATTTCTAAGAGAGACCGAGCTGTGACCCAGCTATCAGGGCTGCACACACATCCTCGGTAGGGAAAAATGGCTCCCCGCGCGGCCGAACGGTGCTCGCAACCTGGGTTGGTAGGGATGTTATGACAATGCACCCATGGTGCAAACACCTGACTAACAGTCGACACTATAGTCTCAGTGCCCCGAGCAGTTGAAGGAAGGTGTGGGACTATAAATAAGTCTACAGGAAGCTGTTCTGGTGAAACACTTCCCTCCCGATTGCAGCCACGTCCGCGAAACTATGCTTCCACACAGACCAGTCAAGAGATGACCATTAGCACCACTATTCATGACCAGGACGTTATGGTATGGTAGAAAGGAGCGGGCGGTGGCCATTTAAGGCAAAGGTTCCAAATCAAATCCGCTAAGATCTGCCAACGAGATAGTAGCCCTACGCTAGAAAAGGAGGGAAGAAAGTCGTTCAAAATCTCGACTTTATTTTATGATCAAGGCACGAGACAGACACATTGGCACTATACATCAGAGCAAAGCAACAAGCAGTTAGCTCCTAGATGACCCATGAATCCCATGGCTAGAACACGAGCATGATTCGTAGAAGAAATGTCGTAGAGTTGAGGCTTCTGTGATCCATAACAAGTTTATGATATATTTTTCGGCGAAAATCACATGAGAAACCATTTATCGACGCGTTTCGAACCAACCAGTGTGGTTCATCGTCAGGACAAGTTGAAGAACAGATCCAGCTTAGCCTGTTTAAATAGCTAGAGCAGAGACACCAACGGTTACCTGGGCAAAAGGTTGATTAAGGAGCAAGGTCAAATTTAGTTATATTAGGTATAAAGTAAATAAATAAATATCTAAATATATAAATGAAAATATAAATTTAGTTATACTAGGTGTAAGATAAATAAATAAATATATAAATGAAGAATTATAAAATAATAATAAATTATTTATTAAATAAATAAATAAATATATAAATAAATAAATGAAAAATATAAATTAATAAATATAATAGCAAAAATAAATTATTTATTTAATTTATAAAAACAAATGGTATCATTAGTAAGGTAAATAAATATATATAAATATATAAATTTAGTTATATTAGGTGTAAGATAAATAAACAAATGAAGAATAAATTATTTATAAATATATAAATATATAAATGAAGAATTAAAAATAATAATAAATTATTTATTTATTTATTAAATAAATGAATAAATATATAAATAAATGAAAAAATGAAAAAATATAAATTAATAAATAAATTATTTATTTAATTTATATAAATGAAAAAATAGAAATGGTATCATTAGTAAGGTAAAACTAAAGGGAAGTAGTTACGCAACAGGTTAATTAGTTAGAATTAATAAATAAATTAGAACAGTAGAATAAATAAATTAAATAATCCAATAAATAAATAGGAAGAGGAAATAAGGATTAGAAAATAAAATAAAATAAATAAATTATAGTTAGTTATAGGTATTAAAAACTAAAAGGAAAGTGGATAAATAAAAATACATAAAATTAAAATTAATTAATAAAATAAAATAAAAATGTAAGAATAATTAAAATTGATATTATTAGTTAAAAATATTAAAAGTAATAACGGACCTTTCTTATTCTAAACAAATAAAAGGGTTAATGATCTGAAAGAATGTTGGAAATAATAAATAAATAATAATCATAATAATAATAGAATAAATAATAATAATAATAGTATTTCATAAATGTTTATTCTATTGCTACATAATAGTATTTAGTAATAGTTTATAAATAAATAAATAATAATATAATAAATAATAATTAAGTTATTAAGTAAATAAATACTAATAATAATATACATAATAATAATAATAGAAATAAGTTATGAAAAACAAATAATAAAATAAATAATAAATATAAATAAATTCAGAGACACCAAATTACTAGTTTTTTATTTGTATTAATAATAGTAACTGTATAATAAATAAAGTAATTGTTTAAAGCAAGTCGTTAAACAATTACTTTATTTATTATACAGTTACTATTATTAATACAAATAATAATATAGTAATCGTTTTTGGTGTCTCTGAATTTATTTATATTTATTCATTTATTTTATTATTTGTTTTTAATAGCTTATTTCTATTATTATTATTATGTATATTATTATTAGTATTTATTTACTTAATAACTTAATTATTAATTATTATATTATTATTTATTTATTTATAAACTATTACTAAATACTATTATGTAGCAATAGAATAAACGTTTATGAAATACTATTATTTAGTAATCGTTTTTCTTGTTATTATTATTTATTTATTTATTTTAATTATTATTTATTTATTTTCTATAACTTAATTCTTTTATAATTATTATTATTATTATTTATTCTATTATTATTATGATTATTACTTATTTATTATTTCCAACATTCCTTCAGATCATTAACCCTTTTATTTGTTTAGTATAAGGAAAGGTCCGTTATTACTTTTAATATTTTTAACTAATAATATCAATTTTAATTATTCTTACATTTTTATTTTATTTTATTAATTAATTTTAATTTTATGTATTTTTATTTATCCACTTTCCTTTTAGTTTTTAATACCTATAACTAACTATAATTATTTTATTTTATTTTATTTTATTTTCTAATCCTTATTTCCTCTTCCTATTTATTTATTGGATTATTTAATTTATTTATTCTACTGTTATAATTTATTTATTAATTCTAACTAATTAACCCGTTGCGTAACTACTTCCCTTTAGTTTTACCTTACTAATGATACCATTTCTATTTTTTCATTTATATAAATTAAATAAATAATTTATATATTAATTTATATTTTTTCATTTTTTCATTTATTTATATATTTATTCATTTATTTAATAAATAAATAAATAATTTATTATTATTTTTAATTCTTCATTTATATATTTATATATTTATAAATAATTTATTCTTCATTTGTTTATTTATCTTACACCTAATATAACTATATTTATATATTTATATATATTTATTTACCTTACTAATGATACCATTTATTTTTATAAATTAAATAAATAATTTATTTTTGCTATTATATTTATTAATTTATATTTTTTCATTTATTTATTTATATATTTATTTATTTAATTAATAAATAAATAAATAATTTATTATTATTTTATAATTCTTCATTTATATATTTATTTATTTATCTTACACCTAGTATAACTAAATTTATATTTTCATTTATATATTTAGATATTTATTTATTTACTTTATACCTAATATAACTAAATTTGACCTTGCTCCTTAGTCAACCTTTTGCCCAGGTAACCGTTGGTGTCTCTACTCTAGCTATTTAAACAGGCTAAGCTGGATCTGTTCTTCAACTTGTCCTGACGATGAACCACACTGGTTGGTTCGAAACGCGTCGACAAATGGTTTCTCATGTGATTTTCGCAGAAGAAATGTCGCTGAATTCGAAGGAGCCGAAGGGCGGGAGTTGGACACCAGGGGTTCCAAAATCCCCACGAACACCGCAAAAGAAAAAGACTAAGAAAAATATGGGAATAGTTCAAGCCTCACCACAGTTCACTAAGCAATCCGCAACCAACAAGGGTAAAGCCATTTCCACCGTAACTAACGAGGAGGACGATGCTCTCCAAGAGTTTCTTGACCAGATAGACACACAGGCCAAGGAAGAGGTACATGCATTCCAACTCCCATCATTACCTCCATATCTTTCTCCATGGCAAGGGTCAACCAAGGTACCCAAGGACTTGGATGTCACAAAAGCTGAGCTTCAGGCTCTGCTTCTTCCTGATGATATAAGGTTTGAAGGTTTGCCATTGGGGCATGTCTTGAGCCTTAAGTTTGAAGATTGGGATCTGGCCAACCGTGATAAGTTCCTTGAACTAGTAGCAGACATGTTATTGCCATGGGTATCGCTCCTAGGTGTGGAGAAGGTGGGCATCCTCAACCTCAGATGGTTGCCTCACTACCACCACGTGAAGATTACCACATTTATAATTCGGAAACTCCTCTGTTTGGTACGTGATGGATTCATGTGGTTGGAAGAGCCGATCCTGATCACAACTGAACTAATTCACTGAATAACACACCTACCACTGAAAGGAAATGATCCCGCTGACATCGTAGGAACCAGCAGCGAGGTAGGACTCGCCAAAATAGCAAAAACATGATATCAGCTGGAGAAAGGTAAGCGCAGATATGTCGTAGCAAGCATCAGCGACCGAGCCATCTGAGTGGCTACCCAGCTCCTTGCTTGTAAACTCATGCGAAAATTCCATGCAGATGAAGTACCTGCTTCTGTCATTGTGCTGGCTGGACAGTGTGCCGAGGGGTTTCAGTTCAATTGGGTACAGTTCTTGTGCAATGAGTTCCTGACCAACTGTCAAGAAGCATAGGAAAAAGGTAAGACATTTCACTATGCATGGTTGCTTTTGTCAATTCTCTTGGTTATAGGTGAACTACCATAGGACAGCCAGTTCCCCAGCATCACAGATGACCTCCCTGAGGTAGTGCGGTATGTGGAACTATGTGATATAAGGGATGCGACAAGGGTTTCTGCAATTCGAGAATTTTGGACTTCTATGGAAGAGAAGATAAGGAAAAATATTGCTCGACGACCGCGAATGTCTTCCACTATCTATAATAACTTCGAGAGCACTACCGAGTTTAAAGCCAACATGCATCACTTGTATATCCGAGCGCGGAAAGATCCGGAACAATCCTGGGTCACACTCCCGTTCATGAAAACAAATGAGGTGATCTACGCAGTTTTGGTAGCATGGCCACTCGAATGGCGTGCTCCAGATAAGGCCATCCTCGACCAACTCACTATGCAGCAGTAGAAGAAGGACCGACAATAGTGGCTCATGCACCTGGCAAAAAAGGCACGATAGGAACAATAGTTGGCCTCGCAGCAAGAGGCATCTAAGAACCCACCAGTAGAAGAGATCACGATAGAGTAGGTATTGGAGTCAAACCAAGAGATAGAGATGCAGGACCACATGGTCCAATTCAAGTGATCACGCACACAGGACTCACCAAATGCCTGGAAAAAGTTCAAAATAGCAAAGGCTTTGGAGAAAGAATTCACAGCGAGTCCTACCACTGCGAGTGACTTGCCCGCTCTCATGCAGAACAAACAATTGTGTTGGGGGAGATCAGGATGAAATTAGAAGCAATACAGGTGAGCTCTCTGAGTGGAGTCCACCTCATTAACAATACAACCCTAGCTGAGCAAATGGTGCGTGCATGCACACCAAACACTATACCGTTGACAACCGATGCTATCCTAGTTAAAGGCACCGGTGACGACCGTAGTGGGGAGTTAAATCTGGCTACACTACACAGTGGGTTACTCTACCGACTGCAGGACGGACTCACTAATGAACTTTGGGATAGGGAAAGTCATGCCCTTCACACTTTAATAAAGCAAAAAGATGAGTTAGAGTAGATAAATCTTTGGCATGCTGCCTTGGTCGAACGTTATCGAGACGTCGAACAATACGTAACAGAAGATTGCAGCATGGTTCTGGTGTCAACTATCCCCGTGGGCCTTCCAACCATTACCAAGGTTCAACACATGGCTACAAGAGCTTGCATAGCCCAAGAATTGGCCGTCAAAGCCCAAGGGGAGCTTACTCGACAACTAGCAGAGCTTAGAATCCAAGCGCAGCAAAAATTGGTGGATCATGAACAGTGTCGTGTGAAAATTCACGCAAGGATGGAAGAAATAAGGTGTTTTATCCATGAGTATTCCGTTTTCTTCGATTAGTCTATTGGTATACTTACATCCCTCCAGGAGGACCCCGCCATACAACGCGTAGAAGTTGAGGTGCGCGCTCTACAACAGGCCTATGATTCCACTCGCGAAGATGCACAAACAGTCGCTCTCACACAGTAGCTGGCCAAGATGCGAGAGGCCTAGGCTCTCAAAGCCCAAATGGACATTACACAGAAACAAGAGGTAGAGCTTAAAGTATGCATTCAGCCATGGCTCGATGAAGCCTTTGCTATCTTTGCCACAATTGATGGCAATTTAGCACATATGCAGGCTGTGTGTGATTTCGAGCAGGCAAATCCAACTGACATGGATGCATCAATAACTCGGGTGGAACAGGTACAACGGATTGCCGCAGAGTTTTTTGAGGAAACACAAGTCATGCAGAAGGTATTAACTGACCTTCTTGACAAGATCGCCGCCCCAGCCGAGTGACTCAGGATGAGTCACAATGATTGTGTTGGGGGACTATTGGGTAGCGAAAGTCCCGTGCAATGGTTAAAGGGCACAAAGCTCGACATTTTGGGTAGAAGTTAGGGAAAAGACTCCATTGAAAGTGCAGAGCATGAATTATAATAGGTCGAGTCAAAGGGTAGTCCGCCTGAAAATAATGTAAGGAAAGATAATTAGAGTCGGCTTGTGCAGGGATCGCGGGCCAGGAAAGGGTATAAATAGAGCAAGGCTCTATGCGTAGAAAGAGCAAAATTTTGGATAGGAAATCTATAATATGAATGTAATGGGTTCTTGAAAGAGATAGTCTGAAAGCATCTGTAAGTCTGAGTCAAGGGATGGGTAGTAGGTAGAGGCTCTACAACTATGTGCGCAGAGGCCTGGAAAGTCCACAGCTGTGTGCACGGACCCCTGCAGCTGAGTGCACAGGGTAGATCTAGATGTATTGGTGGAGAGTAATAATAAAGATAAGTTTGTTTCTATAAATTCTATGTTATCGCTCATATGTCTTTATGGTTTACCTTTCTATATCTAGTTAATGTAAATGTGATAAGTGTATGCGAATTTGGGTTCATTTTGTGCTCGAATTGATTATGTTGGTTAAATGTTTGCTTAAAGACCCTATTGAATAACTCTGAATCATAAGAGCAGAATAGTGCAGTAATAAGAAAAATATAATCACTTTGTATTTGTGCAAACAACGTAGAGTTGTAAACCAGTGCGCAAACCTCCTAGACCACACCAAGACATCCCTAGGGTGTAGAAACCTGGTTCCAACACCCTCCCCTGCTACCTCAGGTGAGACCTCAGTCCACGCTCCACGGGCTGTTGCTGAAAGGGTCGGTAGCCGCGGGATTTGTTTGGCTAAATAATGCTTCCAAACCTAGGTCAGACCCATAGAAACCAACAATAGTGTGGGAATAACTATTGCTGATGATGATATGGTGAGCATTGCTCTCCTCGGTCTTCCAAAGAGCTAGAATAGCTACCAAGACTTGTGAATGGAAGGGAGAAACTGCTGGATTGGGAATGACTATGGTCAAATCTGATCAGGGAAAATTTTAAGAACCCCCCCTAAATTTATAAATATAATAAATGGGCGAATCTCCATGGTATATAGGAAAAATGGAATGCGATTTTATCAATAATATAATATGTATATATAATTTTTTGGCGAATCTCTCACCAGGCATGGCGAATATTTTACTCAATTATAAAATCTTGTAAGATCTTGGCGAGTCTTTCACTAAATAATAAAACTTTGTAAAGTCCTAGTGAATCTTAGCATAGGCTACATGCTGGTTTAATTCCCCCATTTAAATAGGCTGCATTCGAGGTGAATACCATGGGTCAATACCATGTGCCATTTTGGTGAATACCATGGGTAAATACCATGTGCCATTTTTATTTTTATTAGAATATTTTACTCAATTATAAAATCTTGTAATATCTTGGCAAGTCTTTCACTAAATAATAAAACTTTGTAAAGTCCTATTGAATCTTAGCATAGGCTACATGCTCGTTTAATTCCCCCATTTAAATAGGCTACATTCCAGGTGAATACCATGGGTCAATACCATGTGCCATTTTGGTGAATACCATGGGTCAATACCATGTGCCATTTTTATTTTTATTAATTCTAATATTAGGGTTAATAATCGTTTTTTGCATGGTATTAATAACAATCTAGTCCATGGTATTTGTCCCATAGTATTTTGGCCATAGGTTTCACCTAAATATAACCCATTTTTTGAGTGTTCGTAAATATAAGGTGACTTATGGAGTAAATATAAAAAAATGTTTTATTTGTTTACCATACATCTCGTTTATTTATATTTTTATTAATTTACCATACCTCTTTTACAAATATGGTATTTGGCCCATAGGATTCACTTAAATAAAACCTCTTTCGTGAGCCTTCATAAATAGAACGAGGGTTATGGACTAAATATAAAAAGAGGTTTTATTTATTTACGATACGTCTAGTTTATTTATATTTTTATTTATTTACCATACCTTTTGAGTAAGTATAAAAAGACGTTTTATTTATTTACCATACCTCCACTTTACTTATATTTTTATTTGTTTACACCCTTACATGTATATAAGGTGACTTGTGGAGTAAATATAAAAAATGTTTTATTTATTTACCATACCTCTCATTTATTTATATTTTTATTAATTTACCATACCTCTTTTATAAATATGGTATTTGGCCCATAGGATTCACTTAAATAAAACCTATTCTTGAAAATGGGCGAATGGATTCACTTAAATAAAACCTATTCTTGAAAATGGGCGAATGGAAGGTTGTAAGTCCTAATTTCAATGGCTAAATTTACCTTTTTTACCCTCTCCCTTAAAATAAGGTGGGCTATTTGAGGTGATTTGTAAAAATGTACTATGATACAGAACATTCGCCCACTAAAAATTTAAAACCCCTTAGTTTCGCCAAAGGGCAAACATTCGCCCCTAAAATTATCCTTGGATCTGATGTAGGAGGAGATCAGGAGAAGCCCATGAGATGGTTCTTCATCAAAGAATGATGATGAAGAAAAGATAGCCTTAGCAAGTAAGGCAAGGAAAGGTAAGGCGAAGACGTCCCATTCCAAATCGAATTCTTCTCATGGAGGGAAGAAGGTTGACAAGTCTAAAGTGAGATGATTTAATTGTCACGAGATGGGACATTATGCAACTAATTGCCCATCGAATAAGTCCAAGAAGGGATCCTCGAAAGGATCAAAAGTTGAGGCATTAGCCTCTCAGTTCGAAATCGACTTTACCTTCATGGCATGCATGGTGTCATTGATGGTGGGTTGTGTTTGGTATCTAAACAGTGGAGCCTCATTCCACATGACCAACAATAAAAGTTTATTCATTACCTTGTAGGAGAAAGACCTCAAGATGCGGATTGAGATGGGTGATGACAGAAAGTACAATGTTTCAGGAGTGGGCATGGTTGTTTTTCAGAGGGAACATGGAGCTCCTCTCACCTTGACAGATGTGAAGTATGTGCCCAGACTGAAGAAGAACTTGGTATCGGTCGCGATGTTGGAGGAAAAAGGCTACAATTTTGTCTTCAGTAAAGGAAAGGCATTCCTAAGACACATAGGGATGGGTCAGACCAAGAGGATCAGGATTCAAGTGAAGAATCTCTATAAACTGGAGGTAAATGACTGTGTTGCATTGAGTTCTAAAGTAGAATTGGTGCAAAGTCAAGACATTGGCGAGTTATGGCATAGGTGGTTGGGCCCTTTGCATCATGGGGCCTTCAAGATAATGCAGTAGATATCTACCGGACTTCCCAAAGGTAAACTTGAGAAAGTTGACACATGTAAAGGTTGTACCTCAGGAAAGTACGCCAAGACTTCCTTTCATGATCGAGACAATTGAGCAGAAGCAATCTTAGCGTGAATTCATACTGATGTGTGTGGACCATTCTCGATGGCATCCATAGCAAAGAAAAGGTTTTATGTGATTTTCATTGATGATTATTCTCGTAAATGTTGGATTTATTTCATGCAGAATAAGTACCAAACCTTCTCAAAGTTTTGTGAGTTCAAAGCTTTGCTCGAGAAAGAATCAAGGAAGAAGATCAAGCCCTTGAGAAGCGACAACGATGGAGAATATGTTTCTCAAGAGTTTAAGGCCTTCTATGTAGTGGAAGGAATTAAACGAGAGTTGACAACACCTCATAACCCACAACAGAATGGGGTGGCCAAGAGGAAGAATAGAACGATTGTAGGGGCAACACGGGAGATGTTACAAGACCAAGGCCTACCACTTCATTTGTGGGCTAAGGCATGCAACAGAGTGGTCTATTTGCATCATAGAATCTTGCATTGCATACTTGGGATGAAGACACCAGAGGAAGCTTTCTCTAGTAATAGACCGGATGTGGGTCACTTCAGGATCTTTGGCTCATCGATATATTGCCATGTGATAAAGGATGCATGGAAGAAGCTTGAGCTGACAATCGAGTTGGGGATACTTGTGGGGTACACTGATACACCCCATAACTATCGGGTGTACTTGCCTACCAGTCGAAGGACAGTGGTTTGCAGAGATCTCAAGTTTGATGAGCAAAAGGCCATGCAAGTTTCCCTTGAATGGGAGCTCCAACTACAGGTTGTGGAGGAATTGCTGTTTCCTAAGGAGGAGGAGCCTCAGGCTGATGCGAAGTAGCCACATGCAGAGGATCCAAGAGTGGAGACATCCACTCAAGTAGAGTCTTTCAGATATGGATGGAAGTGCACAAGAGAAGCTGAAATATTGTTGTCAGATGTGAGAGAGAATGTGGGAGAACCATCTTCTCAGCGTAGATAGAGGAGGCCACCTGAGAGGTACACTGGATACATGGGCCTTGTTTGGGAATGTGTTGAGACCGAGCCATCTTCCTTTGAGGAAGTAGTGCAACAACCAATTTGGGTTGATGTTATGGTAGAGGAGTATGACTCCATAGTTCAGAACAATGTTTGGGATGTGGTTCCAAGATCGGAGAACAAGTCAGTTGTGAGTTCCTGTTGGCTTTACAAGGTAAAGCAAGCTACTCATGGTAGTGTGGAGAAGCATAAGGCAAGATTTGTTTCACGTGGCTTCTCTCAGCTTGAGGGGATTGACTATGATGAGACTTTTGCACCTGTCACAAGGTACTCATCTATCAAATCCATGTTGGCACTATCAGCACAGATGGGTTGGAAGATCCATCAAATGGATGTGAATATTGCATTCCTCAATGGCAAGATTGAGGAAGGGGTGTACATAGAGCAGCCAGAAGATTTTGAGACCTTCGATCATGAGTTGCATGTGTGCCAACTCAAGAGAGCTTATTACAGGTTGAAGCAAGCACCTCGTGCTTCATACACCAGGATCGACAACTACTTCACTAGGTTGGGCTTCACAAAGAGTGAAGTAGATGCAAACCTGTACCACATCATGGTGAAAGGTAAGCAGTTGATCATTGTACTTTATGTTGATGATATCATATTGATAGGTGATGATCAGTTGATCATGTCTTTCAAGGAGGACCTTGCAAGAGAATTCGAGATGAAAGACATGGGTCTCATGCACTACTTCTTTTGTATGGAAGTGTGGCAGAAGGATGGGGAGTTGTTTGTGTCTCAGGGCATGTATGCCAATGAGATACTCATGAGATTCCACATGGAGAAGTACAAGCCCATGCATACTCCTCTAGTAGGTAACTAGAGGAAGGAAGATGTTACTTCAGCAGAAGTATTAGGGGCTACTGTGTATAGGTAGCTTGTGGGTTCACTAATGTACTTAGTGAACACATGACCAGATTCATGCTATGTGGTGAACCAGCTGAGTCAAGCTATGATTCAGCCTACCAAGATGTTTTGGAAGGAAGCTAAGCATGTTTTGAGAGTCCATTAGATCAGAAGAGCACATCAGGAGGAATTTTCAACCTTGGGTCAGCTTCAGTTTCTTGGTACAGCAGGAAACAAAGGTCAGTTTCACTCAACTCGGCAGAGGCTGAATACATTGATGCAAGTCAAGCAGCATGTGAGGCCATCTGGATGCGAAAAATTCTAGTTGGTTTTTTTAATGAGAGGATGGATCCAACTGTGATCTTTTGCGATAATCAGAGTTGTTTCAAACTCTCTGAGACTCCAGTATTTCATGATAGGTCCAAGCACATCGACATCCAGTATCATCATCTTAGAGACTATGTGGGGAAGAGGATCATGTTGTTGTATTATATTTCGACTGAGGAGAAAGATGTTGACATTTTGACAAACGCATTGTCAAAGTGTAAATTCAAGCTCCATTCAGACAAGATCAAGGTGGAAGATAATCCATTTCTTGTTAAGAGGGAGTGTTGAAATCTGGCAACAAGAATATTCCAATTTTAATTTGTCATTGAATTAAAATTTAGAATTAAAATTCGAATTTAGTCTCACCATCTTCTTGAAAAATAATTAACTAATTCATCTTGAGTTAAATAATTGGAGAAATTCAAGCTAGAAGTCTTTATGAATTCATGCAATAGTTATCCCTTAAATTAAGGAGATTATCCCTTAATTAAGGAGATA
Organism: Pinus tabuliformis; assembly: GCA_031772625.1. Taxonomy (NCBI): domain Eukaryota; kingdom Viridiplantae; phylum Streptophyta; class Pinopsida; order Pinales; family Pinaceae; genus Pinus; species Pinus tabuliformis. The sequence goes on along the minus strand of CM062805.1, from coordinate 312,789,684 downwards.
AGGATGATTTATAATTTAATTGTAATTAGTTAGCTTAGTTAACTAAGTTATGTCCAGTTAAATTAGTTCCAAATAGTTTGAGGAACTAATTGTGAGTTTAGTCAGTTAATGCATGCATGCATCAAACTAGTGTACTCCAAATAACAAAAGATTATCTCATAAATAACTCATGCATGTCTATTAAGAGAAATACCCAGTTGAGATTAAAGATAGGGACAATGTACTATCAGTTGTAAGAATTTTCCTATAAAGAAAACTCTTGCATGCAGAAGGAATTCATTCCTTGAGATTTGTGCAGTTTTACAGGGTGTAAGATTAGTGTGAGTGATCAATGTTACACTTGGTAACAGCTGGATCACCCAGGAGAAATTTCGCAAGGAAATAGGAGCTTGGAGGGTAGAGGAGAAAGAAAATGAGCAGTCTAATTTGTCTGTGAGCATCAGTGAGGGATTGTACTAAGAGCTGGCTAGCTGTGAGAGCTAAAGATTTGTGTAATCCTCATATATTTCCACTTGTATGATAATACAAATGGTGGGGTTTTTTGGCTGAGGCTTTCCCCAGAGTATTCTTCTGTATTTTATGTGCATTGATTTTTCTTCTGGTTATATGTGTTCTGCTTGATCTTGCTCAAATCTATTAACCTTCCACAAGTTTGATTGTAGAAGTAGATTAAAGTATTTTTCTTTAGTTATATTGCATTATTAGGTTAATCTACATTCAAAATTTCTACATGGTATCAGAGCAAAGGTTATGAAAGTTGTGAACAGTAAATGGAGAAGAGAATTCGAAGTTTGAAGTTAAAGATTGCAAGTACAAATTGAATTCATATCATACTTCAGGTTGGTCAATAGTGTTCTATGGCCTGAGACTCAAGTATGCCTTGGAAGGCAGCTCGAATTACATAACATGGAAAGATAGAATGGAAGTTGTATTAGAAGACAATGGTTTGAAGGATTTCATTGATTAAGAAATCCCCAAGCCAACTGTAGCTAATGCACAAGAATTGGTTGAATGGAAGAAGTGTGTGGCGAAGGTGAGACGGATTCTTTTGGAGGGAGTTCGAGACCATATTGTCTTGAGTCTCCAAGGGAAGGAATAATTCCTGAGAGGAATAACCCATATTTAATTGGGAATTCCTTCTTCCATAAGTACGCAATCCAACACTAGGTGCTCTTTTGATTGCATGCATGATCTGTACTACTCGGATAATTCTACAACTGAAATTACATTGTTGCTATACTCTATTCTCAAATGGGTCTTTCTTTGAACTGACATGCATGAGTTTCTACAAAGGGAATTTTCAGTTAGCTAGAGTAGCACTGAGGATGCGCTAGTGCACCAACGACTAGACCTCTACTAGTTTCACAAATAGTTAGAACTAGTTTAACTGTCTATAACTCAATCAAACTGAGTTATCTAATTACAACTCAAATAAACTCATCCTGAAACCCTAAAATTTAGAGAGAACATATACATGACTAAAGAAAGACTTCCAACTCGAATTTCCTAAGCTAATTAAGTCAATTAAACTTAGTTACCTATTTACAAGTTATGAGAATATAATTCCATTTTAATTCCCAATTTAATTCAAGGACAAGTTAAACTAGAATTTCCTGTTGCTATTTCTCAACAACTATAGGAATTTTTTTACTCTTTTCAAGTTGTAAATATGAAAAAGAAAAAAATTAATATATTCCAAAAAGAGTGGGAACGAGACAGTTACTTCCATATTTGATGGCAGCAAGAGTTAGCTATGTCACCCTTGAACAAGGCACTCAAATTAAGTCTTTCGTCCATTAGGATGGGACTTAGTTTGAATTTAAGAGAGACATAACCTTGTCCTTGAGTTAGTCCTCATCTTATTGGTTATCTCTTCCAATCATATGGAGAGTTTGTTAATGCCTCCTACATTGCAAACTTACACAAAGTTATTTTATGCTGCCATAAAGTCACATATGAGTCATGCTTTTTTTCAAGGGAAGTTAACCTGTGTCAGTCATTCTGAGGTGTCTCTTGAATCCTTTTCAGTCAACCATACCTAGTCTATCAAGTTATCTTTAGTATCACATTAGTTATCTGGTCCTTCGCTCATGCTGGTTAAGAAGGTGTCCATTGACTTCTTTCTTGTGGGTTTTCTCTTATCGACTCCAACAAATTTCTTTGAGAGTAGGCCTAGAGCTACACCCTAGCCTTATTTACATCATTGATAGGTGACCTTTTGCTAAGCTTTGATTAGTATCGTGAGTCTTTGACTGAGTGGTTTCCCTTTTGTTCAATGTCAGCTTACAATATCACACATTGGGATTCATATGATACCTTGGTTTCCATTTGACCCTCTTGGTGGATTCCTTTCCTCTATGTTAGCTCTCATTATTAGTTGGTTCATAGGGGTTTTTCCGTGTGCTAGACACATCTTTTTTATGCCAAAAACGTACTTTGGAATGGTTACTTCATCTATTTTCATCTAATTTACTCAAAATTATTGGCCTGCAAGTTACACTCACACTAATTCATGTGGGATGCCTTAATGCCTTCCTTCTAGCAGATCTTTTCCCATTAACTCCAACTAATTTCTCTCTGAAGAATATCTAGAGTCCTTTTTTTAACACCTTAGGGTTTGCAGTCATAAATGGTAGACTCGTTCACTATCGACAGTGATAATACATCAATGTCTCATGATAGATAGACTCCTTCACTATCGACAGTGATAATACATCAATGTCTCATGATAGATAGATTCTCTCAAGTGTTCGACTTTAACACATTTATTCGCACTTATTATATTGTACTGGGGTACCTTCACTCTCATCATCATTATCAGTGAGTTGTATCACATTTGTTAATGGCATACATCAATAATCAATAATCAAACAATTTCTCACATGGTCGACTTCAACTCATTTATTCCCATAGTGTATAAATGTACCATCTGCGGTCAGTGAAGAGCTTGGGTTATGTCAGCATCTTGGTTCACTTGTCAGCTCCTTTAGTTTTCTGTAAGTGTTACCATCCACCCTTATATGTTGCAATTCATCACAACAACATCTTATATGTTTATACCCGAGTCTATATGGTACCACTATTACATCTATATGACATGGTACTATTATGAGGATCAATTATGCAGCATCAGTGATCATGCATTCTTCGAGCATCATTGATCAGATTTATTTTTTTTCTATGTTTGATATTGAGACATAGCTCCACTATGTTCCTTCATGGCTATGACCAAATGATCCACTGTGTATTCATCAATATTCTTTGTACACTTATGTATACATGATGGATCTACTTTATACTTGATCATTGGACATGCTTTACTATCTTTGAGCATGGGTATGTCTGCCTCATACATGAGGCTTATTTCAGATTCCTTCTATAGGTATTCAGTGGGCCGAAATCTAGTGATCTCCTCTCAGGTCCTCAAATGATCTCTCTTTGTACTTAATACATTTCAGCCTTCATGTACCCCTTCTGACCTCATATATTAGGGGGAATCTGTTATAGCATCATTCAGCACACATGTAGTTTTCATGCGCTAGTATTGCCTTAAGCAACCCTTTCCTATTCATACTTGATCATTTGTTTAAAAATAATATTTTCAATTCCATAAGAAACTATGCCCTTTAAAAATAACTTACACATGCAGGTACCATAATACAGAATCCACGTACATAATTTAAAATATGAAAAAATAAAAATATTTCCTATTTCTCAGGTGGGGTTTACGAGTTTCACTGAAATCACACCTATAGGAGCTTGTGGCCTAACTGAATCAACTAATTTATGTTGGTATTTATACACCTCATGGGAATGTCTAATCGTAAAAGGAGATAGGATATCGAAATTATAGTCCTTTTGTCCCCAAATCAAGTTTGATTTTCCCTATGCCTCTTTCACTCCGAGTAATAGGAAACTCTTGTTTCCTTGCATAGGTGTTAATCTTCCATTATATGGCATCCTTTTGCACATGCTTGAGATGTGATATTTGAGGCTTGGGTTGGACGGGTCCATAGGATGGTTTTGTTGGTGCCATGATCCAATTAGGTTGTATCTTTACACTACTATTTGTTGATGTCAATAAAGAAGCTTTGTCTTGTTCCTGATATGTTATGATCTCATGTTTCTTATGATTCATGTATAATATACCATGATTTATATGTTTATTCTTGATGATCTGACATGTTTATTTTTCACACACTTCGAACAACTTACTATTTATATGCTTCTTTGAACTTTGTTGCGGGTTTGCTCACTTTGGAGGAAGTAGAGGGTTTGGACCCTATGGGATCGACATCAAATGTAGGACCTATGGGTACTCCTCTCAAACCCAGATTTAATAGTTTACATAGTTTGCTTGCTTAAATGTATGCTTCTTGTTAATAGTATGCCTTCAATTTGTTGAGGTTGTCAACCCTACCAACAATCATTATCCTAAAAAAAGAAGATGCCACTACCCTCATTTCATACATGTAACTTCGGCCAAGAAGGATATTGTAATCTGACTGTGTGTCCAAGACTTATATGTCAATGAGCATTGTTTTACCAGTAATTTGTATTAGAACATCTTCGTATAGGCCTATGGGAGTAGAAGGATGCCCATCATATGCTCTAAGAGTGATGTCGAATGGTTTGAATTCGAGAGATCCAAGATTTTTCCAAATTGTTTTGGACATAATACAAGTGGATTCTCCCTCATCAACTATGCAGTGGTGGATGGTGATATTCCATATTAAGACCAGAATTTGGATGGCGATTATAAATGGAAGATGCGGGGTAGTGTTATCCAAATCAAAATCCATTAAATGACAATCGAGCAGGTTGAATTCTCCTAATGCGGAAAGTAAGGCTTTTCATTGGGTTGAACATGTTTGTAAGACTTCCAATGTTAAAATAGCTAAAGGAGATTCAGCTAAGTCATCGACTATGTTGTAGTTGTGAGCATCCTTTGAGTTATGTCTTGTTCACCATAAATGCCCTTTTACCATCTTTGGGATGGGTTTTATGGGGTATCGAGGGATTTTTAAAGGTGTTGTAGGTGTTGCAGTGGTTGAGGTGGAAGGGTTGGTTTCTGGAGGAGTTCTGTAATCTTGGTTTTGCGTCTGTAGGAGAATGTCTTCCCCTTCCATATAAATGTCGTGACATGAGGTATTCTGCGAACTTCCTCCAGGGGGATTCTAATATTGTTGTTGGGAGGATTCCTGCTAAGTATTTACCACTCCTTGATGGGGGAAAGGATTTTACATTACTACAGTTTGTTGGATTTGTCCCCCTTTCCCCCCATATCTTTCCTCCTCTTCGACACAAGGAGTTGAGGGGAATGATGGGTGTAATGATTGTATTCCCAACGAATGGCACAAGAATGATTAGATAGTAGAGTGGGGTTCTTTTTTTCCTTTGTGGGTTATTATTGATTTGTCCTTAGTTTGGGTTCCATATGGGGTTTCCCCTAATTAGTTGCTGCGGGGTTTTTTTTTATTGTTCCCCCCCATCCAGGCTCTACCTTTGGCTTGTTCTTTCCTTTATTCTTAGCAGCATTAGGTGGATTAGCCATGTTTAGTTGTTGAAATGATATTTGTTTTGCAAAAAATTAACCCTTGCCTTAGTTTGTGTTGGTGGGTTATTACGTTAAGGTGTTAGAAAAGGGAAATATTGGTTCCCCTGTCCTTGGTTAGCATATGTGTTTTAGGAAGTGGGAATTTCTTCCATAGTCCTAGGGGAATATGCATTTCCCTGTGCGAGAGGATATTGGCTACACTTCATGGGGGGGTATTAGTTACCCTGTGTGGGAGGGTATGGGCCAACCTGCATAGCAGGGTTCTGTAGAAGGGTAGGTTGACTACGATAATATCCTATGTTTTGCAGTGGAGGTGCTGCAAGCGTGGAACCAAATTGTTGGCCACTCTACATAGTTCCAGTGTACTAGAAGGTGTTTCATCGTTGATTTTTGGCTATGGTCCCGATCAACCCATCTTTATCACTACATGTGCCTGGTAACTCATGTTTAAAAGTTTGCAAGTGGGGTGCATCTGGAAGGATATGGTAGAGGTATCCAGATTTCATGTGCATGAGCTCTAATTGTTGATCTCTGTTGATAGCTTCTTACTCATTTTGTGGGGATGAATTTGCCTCATATTTTGATATTTTTGATGTGAGATATCTTAAAAACAAGTCAAGGAGGATTTTTTCATTCATATGAGCTTTGCCCAATCTACAACGTTTTCTCCATTCATGGATGTGGTCTAATATGTGTGTGGAATATGTTTGCATGAAATGGGTTAGGAGTTCCAGTCTTGAGTCCTGGCATATCGAGAGCTGGAAGAATGTGAGGAATGTTGTGGTGAGAGAACCAAAGTTCCCATGTGACCCAGAGGATTGGCAGATGTACCATTTTTTTATGAGCCCTGTGAGGGTGCATTGAAATAGTCGCAAGGTGAATAGTGTCCTCCATGATATTGTTGGATTAACACCAAAGGTGAAAGTTCATAACATGGTTTCCCAAACCTTCTCCTTATTTCCCTTCAAATTTTGAAACATATGAAGGTAGCTTGGTTGGCATGGGTGGCCAATTTTGGCCATGTGAAATAGGGTCATTGGTTAACTGACTTAAATTGGGAATATTTAAGGAAGTTAAAAATGGGATTTGGAAGTTGTTTTCCATTGAAAATTAATTTTGAATAGTTGTATGTAAAGGGGTTCCTTGTGGGAAAGTGCAAGAGGGGTTACCCTGGTGGGTACCACGTGGACTCTTTAAAGGGGTGGTGTGTGGACTTCCCTTAGGGGTAGTGTGAGGGGTCCCTTGAGGGGTAGTGTGTGGAGTCCCTTAAGGGGTAGTGAAAGGAGTGTTTTGACGAGGAGGGGTCACAACCAATGTTGCACTGATAAAGTATGATCCTATAATAGTGGTTGTGTGTGTTTTCTACACCTAAATAGAGAGAGACCTGGCACACCTCCCTATAATTTGGTCAGGTTTTCGAAACATCTAGAGTGATGAGGAGTTGTGGGGTACCCTATGGTATTGAGTAGAGTGTGTCGCATTTCAAGTTATGAGGGCAAGAAATAAGTATTAAAGCAAGTAAATTGGATAGAGTAAATAAAGTGAAAAATAAAATGATTACTTTCCCTTTAACTTCTGCTATGTGATCAATCAAACAAAAAATGGTTTTCATTTTTTTTGGGTATGATAAAATATCCTATGAATGCCTATTCGTTTTTACCACTCTCAAAGTAACTAGGCCTTGTAGACATATATTCTAATGGGTATTGGGGTAATGTACTGAGAGAACAAGCAACACTTTCCAGTAGTCGAATAATCAAACAAGGTAACGAATGTGGCTTTAGTTCTACCTACACCTCCACCTATATTAGGAAAAATAATGAGAGAGGGGGATGAATCGGTATTTAAACTTTCACAATAACAATTTTTCCTTTTCACAATAATACCGAATAGTGTATGTCCACGACTATAATGAATGGAACCAATGTATATATAATAAACTTGTAAAACAACTAATTCATTGTTTGTTGAACTTAAATTAGAGTGTGATGCATTTACTAAGCAGTAGAAATAATGCAGTAAAAATAGAATAAATCAACACACATAAGCAGCACACATGAACACCAATATTTTTCAGGTGGAAACCCAATGTGGTAAAAAACCACCATTGTTGTCGTCTCAGTCTTCAATCTTGTTATTATAAAAAGTGTTTACAAGTTTTTTACTAGTGCAGAATTTTTCAATACACAGGCATCTACCTGTTGAAGGCTACAACCTTCACTCGTTTTCTAGCTTCTACTAGAAGGGAGCTCCAACCCCCTAGCTCTTGTACTAGCTGATATGTTTACCAATACAGAGGCACCAACCTACAGAAGGATACCACCTTCACTCTTTCTCCAGGGACTAAGTTTCATAAATTTTCAGACTGGATACTCCTGGTACATGTCAACACAATATGTAGGCCACATTTCATTAAATTTTCATATTGGAACTATCAGAACATTGAATCTAAAAATCAATCACCACTGCAATACAACCATCAAATACAACTACATCAACCAATCACTGAAACCTGTCAACTGTTATGAAACCAGCTCAAGAAAAGATAGAAAAGATAGATTAATGCCTTAGAATTCAGCCTCTTCGAGGGGGCAACCTCCTTTACATTACATAAATGAAAAATTCTCGGATGATACAAATGAAAATACCTCCTTTCTATATATAGGAGTCTAAGGGGTCATAACATAATCAGAGCCAGCATAACAATAATAATGTAAGGGCACAATAATAATAATAGTGGGCTTCTATGGGGCACAATAGTAACAATATGGGCACTACATGGGTACATCAATATAATAAGTGGGTTGTACTAATAACAATAAGGAGTTACACTAGTAGTATAGGGGCCTAACATGCCCCTCTCCTTCAAAAAGCGTTGTCCTCAACGGTTGAGTAGTTCTTGATGCTTCTGTATAACATTCTTGTCCTCCCATGTGGAATCTTTAGCGGGTAAGTTCTTCCACTTGATGAGATACTCTAAAATTGATCGATTTTGTAGCTGTCGGGTTCTTGTTTCTATGACTGCTCCAGGTTCCAATATGATTTTTCCTTCCTCTTCAATTTCTAGCAATATTGTTTGAATTGGGATCTTTTGCAACTTTTGAATAAGTGGCCATACTTCTTCATCCTTCTTCCATTAATCCGTTTGTTACACAGCAATTTGTCATTGTTTGTCACCGTCCCTGTTACCCCTTTCCTACACACTGGAGGACTCATTCCAGGACCTGTGAGAAGTGACATGACCTGAAACCACTTGCATCATATTCCTCTAAGTGTGAGCTTCATTTTCCCTGAGGACATCTCCTGCAAAATCTCCATGAAAACAGCTCTTTTTTCATTAGCGTGGGTCCACAATTCGCTGCCCGCGCCAATGAGGGAAATCCTCTAAAAAGGGCGCGCCATTGGCACTTTGTCTCAGCGTCACACTCGCGCCAACCGAATTGAGTAAAGTTTTTAACCAACAAGCTTCCGAAGGTTCTCTTCAACCCATTCACCAACTGAATCTATGTTGAGCTAGGATGGTTTGGCTTCGAATCTCCATAGAAGGGAAAGTGGTTTGCCACCTTTCATGGAAGTTTCCAAGTGATAAAGCCAATCCCATGAATAATGTGGTTGATCCTATCTCTTTCTTCTCTATCTATAAAAGCTTGTCTCTATGCCTTGAGCAAGCTAGTCAGTAGTCATAGTTACAATAGTTCCAGTTCTAGCATAGTGATAGAGAGTTTGAAGCTGCAAGAGCCTTCTTTGCACCCATAAGGCCAAATCTAAGTAAGGAGATTCTTGTCACCCAAAGAGAGAGAGGCTTGTTCCTCATCCCAACAAGCTTTGCAAGACTTGTGTAGCTGACTACCCAGCCAAAGGAGGATTTGACGTCAGAAAAATGGTTGTATTCTTCTTTGTTATTTATTAATAATAGATGACTATCATTATGGTTCCACATTCATTGTCTTATGTTTAATGTTGAGTTATATCTTTTCTGACTGATATATAATTGCATCTACTAGATTTTATGCTTGTATTCATGTTGTTCATTGCATGTGCAGGTGTCCCATCACGGAGATCGTGGGGATCGTGACCGGCCAAGGCAAAGGAACGAGGGCGATATCTCTTCTACGAACACTAGCGTTGGAATCCAAGTAGGTTCTCACCATCTACTTTTTATTTGCAATTAGGAACTTGCGTGATAGCATTGTGTGATTGTTGCTAGACCCGGTCTAGGCTAGTAGGGATCGTCTCTGTCCGCAGAGAGGATTTACCTCCACAACAATTTGGCAACTCCACTGGGGAGTCTTGTCTCTTTGGTTTCTTGTTTGGTTGGTTAGATAGCTTTCTAGGTTGGATTTCTTGTTGTTTCTTGCTTCCTGGTTTTCCTAGATACTGTCTTCAAGCCCTGAGTTGCTTGCTTTTGTTTTTGACTTAGCAAACTTGATTAGCACGCTTTTTAGCCTTACAGTTGCACCAATTGGTGCAAGTTGCTCAAAAACAACCCACGCCAATCCCATAAAAGCGCGAGTTGCAGCCTGATAGTCGCGCCAGGCCTGTCAACTTTTCTAGTTCGCTTGTCTTCAAGCCCTCTGAGCTTGGATTTGTATTTTGACGCGTCTTTTTCAATTACTGGAGTGTGTTTGATCCTTGTTTGACTAGTTTTAGACCTTCATCCTTCGGGTGTTTGCCTCTTTCTATCGATTTCACTTTTTAGCCCTAGGGCATCTAGTGGCTTTGTGCATCGAGCCTTCCGTAGGAGTCTTGGGTTTTTTGATCGTCCAGTCGACTTTGTGATTACTTTTTGCATTTGCTCAATAGTTGTCAAAGCCTTTTCTTGTTATTCAAGTGATTTGTTTCTTTTTCTCTTGGGTTTCGCTTGGCTTCGTTTGGGCTTAGATCACATAGCTCATAGAGGTCTTTGTGCTTTCTTCTTGGTTTGAAGGCCTGTTTTGGTGTTTTGGGGATTCGATTGTGTTCTCATTGAGTGAAATTGATCTTTTGCTCGGTGTTACTATCTCTCAAAATTTGTTTAGTGCACTTTTCCATTGAAAAGAAAAACGAATAATCTCTTTTGCGTTGCATTAGTTAATTGAAATTAGAAGATTTTCATTGATTAAGTGATTTAAAACAAAGAAAAGTTTAGTTTATTTGTCATTAGTTGCATTAGAGTGCTTCCTGATTGTTTGTGGTCATTTTGTTTGAAAAATTCTCAACTCTCTCGTAGTTAGTATTCATCGAAGGAAATGATATTCTTTGGCATATAGTTTGCATTTAGGGAATTGTGAGAGATTACATACAGTAGGACCTGGAAATTGAAACTTAACTAAAGATCAACCATAAAATGAACTGAATGAACTTAAAAATGCATTGGAACTTAACGCTCACTAATTAGAGGTCTAGGCTAGAGACGTGCTCTGGTGTCGTTAAACCTAGTCACTGTTGTTTCACACTACATTTGGGTGATTCCTCCTTTTGTGACTCGATAGTGGTCTAGCACGGACTTGAGCTCCCACGTACCGTCGCGTATATAGGGGAGACCCCACTAGGTTATCATCCTTTATCCACAAGAAGCCATGTCTGCCGCCTTACAAGCCGTAACGCACCGAACACAGCATTCGGGAAGATTGACTGCCATACGGGAAGTCCTTGGTTTTCATATGACTGCCAAGGTGTATATGCAGTTTTATGGATTTGTTTGGTAAACCCTTGCCTAGTCTCTCCAGAGTAGTCACTTTTGATCCTTTTCGGACTCCTTAAAAGAAAAGGTTCACTTGAGCAGTTTGTCACTTCGGGCTCACAAAACATTCGAAGGCGACTAGAGTCACCTTTTTGTCCTTTTCTCAACTCTTAAAACATGAAAAGGTCAAGTTGTTTCCTTGCGTCTTAAAATTTATTTGGCCGCGATAAACATTACCTGGTTAGATCTTGTGTGCGTTAGTTTGAGTAGGGTCCTTTATCGTTAGATTCCCTTAGGTTTTGTTTGAAGTTTGTCATCCTAGCTGAACCGTCGTCTCCCGTTCCAAGTGATCAAGGGTCTCTGTCTTCCGTTGCTCCTGAGGTACCGGTTGTAAGCGATACTCTTCTTGTTATCCCAAGTATCCAACCCATCAACACTCGCGCTCTGGACGACGAAGGTTACGAAATTCATTGGAACCCCATCTGGGAGCCTGAAGAGGACAATATTCCTTTTACCCCCCCTGGTGTTTCGTCTCCAATGTCTACCTCTCACATGGATGAGACATCTCCTAGAGTGAGTGAGACACCTGTTTTGTCGAATATCGACACTCCCATCCCAGCTACTTCTCCGCTCCCCCCATGCTACCAGTCGTTGAGGGATAGAGTAAGTGCCAGGATCCCTACTTCGACTATGTGGGATCCCCGTATCACTCCCACCACGGGATCTTTTGTTTCACATGTCCACACTACACCTATCACTTCAGTTCCGACAAATCCAACTGTTTGTGTAGCACATTCAACTCCGGTTGTGAGTACCGTTACAATGTCTTCAGCTCTGAATACTGGTGCTGGTCCCCCCCACGGTCAAGTGAGTAGTGGCCAGCCGGCACACTCACCCAAAGTTGTTCACCCTGTACAAAGTGCTCCACCCTCTTCTGGTCCCGTCCCAGGAGGGGGGCCATATGATGCTTATGGACAAGCTGTTCAGGATCTGAATGCGCAGGGTCCATTCTTTTATTACGATTCTACTGGTCAATACCTTCAGCTTTCTCGACCCTTGCCTACTCAACCTATTGTTGAGGTTTCGGTACCATTATCTATTGCTTGGAACACCACCACTTTCCATGGGGGCCAAGAAATGCCTGCATAGCTTCAAGGACCACCTAACCAAGGCCAGCCATCTTATGTGCAAACCCCCAAGGGCAGCAATATTATGGCCAGTCTTACCCAGGACAATCTGGGGGCCCACAAGGACAACCCTATCAGGGAAAACCTTCGGCCGCTGGTGGTCCATCTTTTACTTATCTGAATCAACCTTCTGGTTATCCAGGGCAACCTGGTACCCAGCAAGGTTACCCGTCTGGACAACCAGGACAACCTTACATCCAACAAGGCCAACCTGGTATCCAGCAGGGTTATCCCTTTGGACAAACTGGACAAACTTATATTCCACAAGGTCAACCGGCAGTCCAACAGGGGTATCCTTCTGGGAAAGGGGGGCAGCCTTACATACAGCAGGGCCAACCCACTGCTCAGCCTAGTCATCCTTTTGGGCAAGCGGGTCAGCTCCCTGCACAGCAAGGCCAACCCACTGCCCAGCCTAGTCATCCTTCTGGACAGGCTGGCCAACCTCAAGGTCAACCTTCCGTTCAGCCCACTCAAACATCTGTTCCGCAAGGACAACCCTCGGTTGCTCAAGGACAACCTGGTACCCAACAAGCATATCATTCTGGGCAAACAGGTCCGTCCCAAACCCAACCAGGCCAACCTTCTGGCCAGATGGTCCAAGGTCAACCTGTTCAAGGACATCCTTCTGGGCCCCAGACTCAAATTGGTTATCAAATTCAAGGTGGGCCACGACCCCAACCTTCTTACCAAGCGCAGACTTCTTATCAGGCTCAGTATGGAGCTCAACAAACGTATGGCTACCAGCAACCCCAAGGGCAAACTCAGTTTACCCCTTATCAAAATTATCAACAAATGCAGGTCACTCCTTACCAGAATTATCAGCAACAATACGTTGCACCTGCAGGTCAAGTTGCTAATCCATGTGGTGTTGGGGGTAAAACCCAGGGTCAACTGTCTGCTTATGGACAGAATCCTTATGGACAGAACCCCTATGGGAAAAATCCCTATGGGCAGAACCCTTATAGGCCACGCCCATCCAGACAAAGTCCATGGGGGCAACCACCACCTAGTTGGAACCTTGGTACTACCTCCCTTCCACAGCCACAAATGTCCTTTAATCCTCAGTTTCCTTTCTTAGCGACGTTGGAACTCCCAAATGTGTCCAAGTTGACGAATGATCCCATTCTTCATAATCCATATTGGACACCAGTTCCAACTAAGATACCCAGTGATTGCCCGAAATTCGATGGCAAAGCCGGTGAGGACCCTCAAGCCCATGTCATGACCTATCACCTTTGGTGCTCATCCAACTCATGGCTTGATGACTCCATCCGGCTCCACCTCTTCTAAAGGACTCTCACCAGCTCGGCTGCTAAGTGGTATATTGAGTTGAATCGCGGAACATTTCAAGATTTCAACTCGCTGGCTATGGCATTCCTAACTCATTTTCAGTGTATGAGACAAGGACACATCTCCTTACGTCTCTCAAACAGGACACGACCACACATATATCCAATCATATACATGAATGGAGACGGTGCCATCGCTTGATCAAATTTTGGATTCCTAATCAGCTCCTAACCGATTGGTTCACAACTTCCTTTGTCCCTGCAATTGCGCGAGACGTCGCCATGGGAGCTTGTGTAACTGAAGAGCAATCTATCGCGCGTGCTCAGTACCTTGACTTGGTATATTCTCAGTCAGGTACTTTATATGATTATTTGCCAGACACCCCGAGACCCGGAACATCCAAAGCTCCGCCAAAGCCATCTGTTGACAGTGTTATTGGCTCTGTAAACGCATCTTCAAAGAAATCATCCGCAAACCCTGGGAAGCAAAAACAAAATGCTTCTAATGGAAACACTTCTTAGGGTCAATCTAATTCTGGAAGTACCTCCGAGGTAAACACCGTTCAGTCCTCCACGGTGGATAAATCCTCGAAAGGGAAAAAGAAAGAGAAAGCCAAGAATAAATCCGAACAGCCCAAACAGGACTCCCCTAAACCTCCACCCGAGGAAGGAGCCAAACGTAAACCTAAGTATCCTTGTCTTATCTGTGATGAGGATCACTTCACTAAAGACTGCCCTAGGCGGTCTGAAGTTAGTCGATTATTGAAAGGTGCTCTTGGGACTCCTGCTGTGCTTAAAGAACCTTTCCCTTCACAGCAAACTCAAATGGTGGCAGATCCATCGCAACCCTCTTCTTCATTCGGCTCTCAAGTCTTCATGGATGGGACGATTCCCATCCATGTCACTACTCAAGCGAAATAATATCCATCTCATGCCGGGAAAGAACCGAAGGTCCCCTCCAGCGCTCCTCCGTCCAGTTATGGTCCTCTCCACATCGAAAGACCTAGCACTGAGACGACGATCCGACCCCTTCCAAAAGGTGTACTCCGGAAGTCTTCTTACAACTCGAATGCTCGTGCTGCTCAGCACTACAGCATTGTTGAGGACTTAGCCCAGGCTTCGTCTGCTATGTCTGCTCTAGAAGTCCTCCAGAGCTGCCCCTCCCAGAGGAAGTCCTTGCTATCAGCCATCGGTGGCATAGACCCGACTGACTCGGATCTGATTTCTTTTGATCTCGAGGGCTATACGCCTAGACTGCCTCACCAAATCGCTTTCCTTATACAGGTCATCATCAATGGTAAAACGATTCATCGTACAGTCATTGATGAAGGTGCCTCAACTTGCATCATGTCTGTTGCTTGCTGGAAAGCTATTGGTTCTCCAACATTGAGCCAGTCTCCTACGACGTTGGAAGCCTTTGATGGAAGAGAGTCCCGTCCTTACGGTATCCTCCAACGCTTGCCCATCTCCTTGGAAGGGAAGACGGTAGAAGTGGAGGTCGAAGTTTTCGACGCTAATCTTACCTACAACCTCCTCCTCGGACGTAGCTGGACATACGCCATGCAAGCCGTGGCTTCCTCCCTTTTCCATGTCATTCGTTTCCCTCATCAAGGGAAGATTGTCACGGTGGACCAGCTCTCCTTCTTCGCCTCTTCTTCCGAAGGTAATGTGCCATTCGTGGAGCATACCTCTAAATCATTCGAGAGTGTGGGAGTTGGACTCTTTAAGGATCCTGCTCTAATGGGTGTCTTTCCCCTTCCACCTTTGAATCTCGCCCCTATTAACATGATTTCCGTGCGTTCTGATCCGTGGGTCCTTCCTCCCGCTAATCAGATAGAATCTCGGGGCGATATGATGCCATTCAAGCGCAATAACAGTGATGTCAACCTTCACTCCATTTTCAATGGACTGAAGCTTGGGGGGCATGTACCTCGAATTGAGACACCATGCTAGGGGGCATGCCCGTCCCTTTATTCTCAAGTTTAATGCGCTTTGATTTGTACATGCATGTGTATGTGTGTGTTAGTTTTCATGTTTTCAGTTTGGTGTGAAAGCGTGATTCCCCCTTATTGTGTCTTTTGCTTCTTGTGCAGATGTCGGGTGCACCTTACATTGGTTTCACTGATGGTGCCTGCCGCAGCACTCGTAATTTGTCCTCTGCAGCGTGGGTGATATACGATCCTCACGGTGAGTTGATAGATCTTCAAGGTGTCTGTTTAGGCTGTACTACAAACAATGTTGCTGAATATAGCGCTGTTATTGAATTATTAGCCGAGGCAATTAATCTCGGTATTCGTACATTGCTTGTTAACCTAGACTCTCAGCTTGTCGTCCATCAGCTCAATGGGCGATATTCCATCAGAGACCGTCACATTTTAAGGTTGTACTTACGTGTTAAATTGTTAGAAAGGAATTTTGACTTTATCACATATCAGCATATTCCACGACGATTAAATACATTATCTGATGCATTGGCCAATCATGTATTAGATAGACATTTGCGTAATTTATAATCAAAACATCATACAAGCAAGCACATAAAAGCATAATAATAAACCATAGGCATATGTATATATATATGTGTGTCATAATGTTTGCACCGCGTGTGTTACAAAACCCAACAAATAATACATGTTAATCCTGATACATCCTCGGACGACATGTCCCTCAAAAAAATATGCATGAAAGAAGCCTAGGAGTCTATTCGTGGTGGTGCTCATGATAGCACGCCACCGTGCACCAAGCGTCTCAACAGACGATGGATGTGGGTCGGCACCCCCACTGTGTGCCTCTAGTATGCAAAGGGCACGTCCGCCAATCTAGCGTAGCCTGGAATCCCTTGGGTAAGTCCCTCGAGATTCTGCACCAGCTCTTCCCCCACGGCACCCCTTGCCTGAGGGTTAGCTGCAGGTTGGTCCCTCCGTGCTATAGGAGACAAGCTGGCTGGTCGCTCTGGGCCCACATCTGCATATACATACAACTGTCATCAGAACATGCATGTATTGACAAAAAAATGAAAATACATAAAACACCAAAAAGAGAAGATCATACCTAACTCCTCTTCCCACTCCTCTCCCTCTGGTAATGGGAGGTCTGGGTCCCCCATGAAGTTGGTTCCCGCGTATGGCCAATCCTCTACCACGATCAGCTGACGGCGAAGCCATATGAAGAACTCGGACCGCCAAGACATCTGCTGGCCCCCTCCTCCTCTGGGCATCAATGTTGCCTAGCGAGCCATCCTAAGCTCTCGTGGCAATGGGTCCGCCACTACAGCTCCCTGGTACTGGAAGAGGGGTAATCGTTCCAAGAAGAACGACACCAAAATCGATCCATACCCGAACTGTTTCACTCCCCCGCGCTTACACTTTGTAAGCTGCCTTTTGATATTTGTAGTCACCGCTGTAGCCCAGTCAAAAATGGTGGGGCTAAGGCATTCTGTCGCTAGTAACAGATGATTACTGCTTGCCTCATGGGGCGCCTGTACCCCAGCTGCATGCGTGATAGTGAACAGCATCACCCTAAGAGCCAAGTCGTGGATGGTGGCGATATCCACCTTAGCACTGTTTTTCCCAAATTGTGCCTCTGGGCACACACGAGCCTTCACTTCACCTATCTTGTCCCCGGAAGGCCTGCTTCTGGTCAAAATGGGGCTCGCCCCTCTCCGTGACAGCCCAGTAATGAAGTACACATCAGATACATCCAGCTCTAAGGTCTGATCCCGTAAGCGGAATACTTGGTCATCGACATCCCAAGCATCCACTATGAACTGTAATAGCTCTAGTTGAGCTCGCAGATAAGAGGTGAGGAAGAACTTCTTGAGACCACAGTCTCTCAAAGCATTCATGCATCCCTCATCCGCTATGGCCAAGGCATCTACGACATCTTGCTCCCGTTCTTTCCATTCCACCACCATTTTTGCTTGTTTCCTGCACCCACAAGGATGAATAAATCGTTAATGAAACCCTAGTAAGCTTACACACCGGACAAATTTCAAAAATGATGAAACAATTCAAGTAAAAAGTTAGGTCGCGCGGTTGGCGCGACTGTTTTTAAAACAGTCGCGCCAATAGCGCGACACCTTTGGGTAAATCACCCCATTGGCATGGACCCGTGTCGGATACCCGCGCTAATGGGGTGCAACCCTAAATTTTAAAATCCTCCTTGTGGAGGCTCAATCAGGGAACAAAATGCATAAAAAGAGTATGAAAATGGAGCTAAGGGAAGCACCTCTTACTTGGAACTGACGGAATCTCAAATGGTTGCACGGATTGGCGGTAATCACTACTCGAAGTATGCTCTCCAAATGGACCACTACTACTATGCAAAAGGTAAAAAGTAAAAGTAATTCTATTTTTTACATTTTCACCATATTTATAGACTTTTTGACTTGTAATTAGGGTTAAAAAGTTCTTTTTTGAATATTTTAATATATTTTTGGTCGAAAATGGATTTTACGCTTGTTTTTGGTGCTATGACAGGTCTTTTTTACAACTTCGATGGTGAAATGAGTTGTATTTTATACTTTTTCGGACTCAGTAAATACACAAAAAAAGTCACTATGGAGTCATCTTTCAGCTCTTTTCTGACTCGCTAAACATGAAAAGATTGCCGGGTTACCCCTCTTGACTCGTTAAGCTTAAATAAGAGGCGGTCGTCTTTAAACTCTTTTCCGACCGTGTAAAAACGAAAAGATCGTCAGACCCTTGTCGTTTCAGGTTCGTTAACGGTTACGAAACGACGTGATGTTGATCGCTTTTTTACTTTTCCAGATCGATATCACTACTCATGAAAAGTACTCCTCGATTATAATGGTCGGGCGGTTCTTTTGAGCATTGTTTTATACTTTTTTGGGCTCGAGAGACACAACTTTATGAAAAAGGACCCCCCTGGAGTTTTCTTTTTTGCTGTCTTTTCAGACTCTCTAAATAGGAAAAGACGCCGAGTTCTTCCTTTGTCAGGCTCGTTAAAACGTAATGACATCGGGTTCTGTCGTAATGAAACCTTACAAGAATATGCTATCCCTGTCAAGCTTGTTAAAAATAACCGGGGTACTCGCCAGAAATGGTTGGGAAAATGGACCCATAATTGTCGTCGTGTCGGCAGTATGTCGCTCTTGAACATGGCACTAGTCTACATTCGTGTCTGGGTGGGGACATCTCGTCTTGTTTTACACTAGCCTCCGTGGGTTTGGGTGATCCTATTTGACCTCTCATCTGCTCATTGCCTTATCACCATGACCTTTGCTCATTCGATGTCAAATACTACCAAGTCCACTGTCGTGCCGCCGATATGTTCAAGAGAAGTTGACCTCTGCAGAATTACAACCTCCCTCTGATACCTCACATAATTCTGAATCACCACAACATCTTTCCTCTGTCTCGTGTCAATGATGTGGGAAACACTATGGCCCACCTTTGATCAAGGTCACTTCCTGTCGACTTCAGCTCATTATCCAGGAAGCTGATCGAGAGACTCCCTTCGGTGCCTTGGAGCCTGCATGCCTCAATGGCAGGTTCTTCGTGTTCGACGAGAGGTTTTCATCATTGGCCTTCGATCGAATGATTCTACGGGTGTTCGATGCTAGCTCATTGATTCACACACCGTAGATTGTACCTATAGTACCTTGAAGACCATTGTCATTATTGGTGGTACCTCTCGCGTCTGTTAACATTTTTCGTCATTGACTGGTAATCAGACGATGTTCATGCATGTTCGACTTCAACTCATGCATTCGCATGCTTGAACTTGTACTCTGTTCAGGTCAAGATGGAGCGCAAGACCCTGGATTTTGTCTATTGGAATCCAAGCTGCGATTTGTGGCTTATTATGATCATTACATGACTCATTCACTGGATGGCTGCACCCATGCCTGAGTCTACTTTTCGATCCTCTCTGGATGGCTACATCCATGACTTGGATCTAGATTATTATGTACTCTCTTATGGATGGCTGCGCCCATATCACATACATCATGTACTTGAGATATCAGTTGTACTCCTTTACACAGGTTCTCCGGTGGCCGTGTTTTCAGTCACGCATGTTCCTGTAAAGCATTTCACCCCTCTCTCTCTCGGGCCTCATGCTTTAGGGGGCATCTGTTACATAGCAATTTGTCACCGTTTGTCACCGTCCCTCTTACTCCTCTCCTACACACTGGAGGACTCATTCCGGGACCTGTGAGAAGTGACATGACCTGAAACCACTTGCATCATATTCCTCTAAGTATGAGCTTCATTTTCCCTGAAGACATCTCCTGCAAAATCTTCATGAAAACAGCTCTTTTTGCATTAGCGCGGGTCCACAGTTCGCTGCCTGCGCCAATGAGGGAAATCCTCTAAAAAGGGCGCGCCATTGGCGCTCTGTCTCAGCGTCGCACTCGCACCAACCGAATTGAGTAAAGTTTTTAACCAACAAGCTTCCGAAGGTTCTCTTCAACCCATTCACCAACTGAATCTATGTTGAGCTAGGATGGTTTGGCTTCGAATCTCCATAGAAGGGAAAGTGGTTTGCCACCTTTCATGGAAGTTTCCAAGTGATAAAGCCAATCCCATGAATAATGTGGTTGATCCTATCTCTTTCTTCTCTATCTATAAAAGCTTGTCTCTATGCCTTGAGCAAGCTAGTCAGTAGTCATAGTTACAATAGTTCCAGTTCTAGCATAGTGATAGAGAGTTTGAAGCTGCAAGAGCTGTCTTTGCACCCATAAGGCCAAATCTAAGTAAGGAGATTCTTGTCACCCAAAGAGAGAGAGGCTTGTTCCTCATCCCAATAAGCTTTGCAAGACTTGTGTAGATGACTACCCAGCCAAAGGAGGATTTGACGTCAGAACAATGGTTGTATTCTTCTTTGTTATTTATTAATAATAGATGACTATCATTATGGTTCCACTCTCATTGTCTTATGTTTAATGTTGAGTTATATCTTTTCTGACTGATATATAATTGCATCTACTAGATTTTATGCTTGTTTTCGTGTTGTTCTTTGCATGTGCAGGTGTCCCATCACAGAGATCGTGGGGATTGTGACCGGCCAAGGCAAAGGAATGAGGGTGATATCTCTTCTACGAACACTAGCGTTGGAATCCAAGTAGGTTCTCACCATCTACTTTTTATTTGCAATTAGGAACTTGCGTGATAGCATTGTGTGATTGTTGCTAGACCTGGTCTAGGCTAGTAGGGATCGTCTCTGTCCGCAGAGAGGATTTACCTCCACAACACCCTTGCTTCATTTATCCCATCTGGTTGGATAATAGAAATAGAACAAAACAATGCTTCCACATCCTCATCCTTGAGGAGTCTTTCCATTCGGTAAGGTCGCCATTTTTTAAGTGCATGTAGTATTGCCAACATTTCCTTCTCATAAATAGCTTTCTTGAGATGTAGTAGTAACAATACCCAATCACCTACAACAAAACATTTTTCACTACGACGTTGATCTACCTGTTGTTTCGTTTGATTTTGCACCGAAGTGGCGTTATCCTTTAAAAGTTGGAGAACTTGTTGTTGATGCTCGATGTGACCTTTCACTGCTTGAACCTTTTTCTTCTTGATATGTCCTTCTATCTCTAGAGTTTGAAAAGTGGTAATTTCTTCCAATCCTTTACAAGATATGGTCGGATTCATTTCTTGACGCTCACTGTGATCTTTCACTTCTTGAACATTTTTCTTCTTGATATGTCCTCCTATCTTGATAGTTTGAGGAGTGGTAATTTCAACCAATGAATTACAAGATATGGTTGAATTCATTTCTTCTTTCTCGATGTGATATTTCACTTCTTGCACCTTTTTCTTCTTGATATTTCCTTCTATCTTGAGAGTTTGAGGAGTGGTAATTCTTGCCAATGCTTTACAAGATATGGTCTAATTCATTTCTTCTTTCTCTAGCGTGGGGTCCCGGCGTATATCTTCTTCTTTTGATGTTTCTTGATCCTTTTCTTCCTCCTCTTCATATTCTATGTAAAATAATTTCTTCTCAGCACACTTATGACCTTTAGTGCATTTGCTATCACAATTGTAACAAAGCCCTTTTTCTCTTTTTTCTTCCAATTGTTGTGGTGTAACCCTTGTAGGCGAAACAACACTTCCATCTTTATAGTTGTGAGCAGTATGCTTCCTAGTTTCCATAATTATGCTTTCCACTATGTCACAAATCCCTTTTACTCTTTCCAATTGTTGTGGTGTTGCTCTAAAGAAGGTGTTGCTCTTTGTATCCTCATAATGTGCTATCATTTCCTCCGTGAAAATTGACCACGTAACAAGTTGTTTATGAGAACAAAGCCCTTCATACCATAAAAATTGATCTGGTTCTAAATATGAAGATGCAATACATACCTTTTGTAACAATGGTACACTGTGTAGATCAAAATATTGCTCCATCTGAAGTATCCAATTTATTGGATCCTTGCCATCAAACTTCCTCATCTTGCTTTTTCTTGATTTTAGGAGCTTGATCTTGAAACAACTGTAACTCTATACTTTCGGATCTTTAAGTTCTGAAATTGTGGCCTATAGTAGCCCTCTATGTCCTCTTTCCAATGCCACCAGTGTGATCCAAATTGGATTCTCCAAGAAAGAGTTATGCACAATCTCCCAAGATGACCTGATTATAGACCTTTCCAGAAGAGCGAACTTGTATGAAGTGCCACGTGTCACTGTTTCGAACTTTGGATCTGAAAAATGCATACATGAAACTACAGTTCGTCATCTTTTTATACCTTCTTACAAAATTTCAATCTGATCCCCAGAGAGAAAGTTATGACAATTTTCCCCAGGTCACCTGTTTGGAATGTAGCTCAGGAGTCTGCAAAAAGACCAACTTCCTCAGATCATATCTCTGCAAATATAGTGCGAAAAGATCTAAAATTTGGACCCAAGGTTCAGTGCGATTTCTTCTCAAATGAGTTTTTTTTGCAACTTCTGAAACGTCGCAGAAAAAAAGTTATAGAGAAAATGCCACGATGACCTGTTTGGAGCAGCGAAACCCTAGAATCCAAAGCTCTGATACCAAATGTTATGAAACCAACTCAAGAAAATATAGAAAAGATAGATTAATGCCTTAGAATTCAGCCTCTTCGAGGGGGCAACCTCCTTTACATTACATAAATGAACATTTCTTGGATGATACAAATGAAAATACCTCCTTTCTATATATAGGAGTCTAAGGGGTAATAACATAATCAGAGACGGCATAACAATAATAATGTAAGGGCACAATAATAATAATAGTGGGCTTCTATGGCTCTTTTCAAACCACCCGTTTCAAATTTCGCAGTCGGCTCAATAAACCCATTCTATCAGCCAGCATTACGGTTATCTTGGCTGAGGAGGAAGATAAGCCCAGCAGCTCTGCTCATACCTCACCGTCGCAGTCTCAGGATGACAGTGTGCTTCAGGGAGACGTGGTTGGAACTGTGTTCAATTGTGAAGATTTGCAGGAAGCGGGGAATGTGCCTGAGGCACCTCAGCCTCCAGTTGATTCTGCTCAGCGCAATTTGCCTGCGGTCGAACCGGAGCACCCTTCTGGCGGCAATCTGAATTTGGTAGCTCCTCCAGGTGGCGGTGACATGGGAGATGGGGACAATGTCGTTGACATGTGGATGGGCTCTCCTTTCCGGGTGGAAAAGGATGCTCCGGACTCTCTGAAACATGCTTGATTTTTACGGTACAGCGCCTACTGATGGCAGTCTCCCTTCTGGTCTTTATATCATTTTGCTATGCTTCTCTGGATTATGTCAATTCTGTTCTGTATCAAGTCCTGGCTAGGTATCGATACCAGCCATTATAGTCTAATGTGTTGTATCAGGTCATGGCTCAGAAAGCCATTGTTTTTGCTAAATTTTGTATATGGCTATCAGGGCAGAATGATTATTAGTAACGCCATAGTCCTTGATAGTTTTGCAGTGATGTTCACAACTTTGGTTCGCACTTTTGTCTGTAAGGGCTCTGGAAAACATGTCTTGAGTTTTCTCAATCCTAGGATTGTTGTCACAGGGGTATATGTCTATCAAGATATCTGGTTGTGGGATGGCTTTAGCCTCCTCTGAGGTCTTAACCTCTCTGTAAATATTTTTCTCTTTTTAATAGATTTATCCTTTACGTAGAAAAAAAAATAGTGGGCTTCTATGGGGCACAATAGTAACAATATGGGCACTACATGGGTACATCAATATAATAAGTGGGTTGTACTAATAACAATAAGGGGTTATACTAGTAGTATAGGGGCCTAACATCAACTCTGAAGAAAAATACAATCAATCAATCTGAACACTCAGATCATTGTCACCATAACATAGAGCTAAACCCAGATCACTGCATCAACAACCAGAACCAACTACAACCTCAAAAATCATATGTTAGAATGTATACACTACTTCAATGAGGAAAACCTGCATGCATATGCTACTTTTTGTGACCCAACCTACGTATACCTCTAAAGATACTAAATCATCAAACCTTTGAACCAAAAACTATACTACCCAAAGACATTCTAAATATCTATTGTCATATTATAGAATTATAAATAAATAATAGCAAAGATCACCCTTCTTATTCAATCAATCAATCAACCATATTCAATTTCCTTATATAATTAGTTTAACCTCAGATCTAATGAATACATCATTAACAAATAGTAGTAAAAAATAAACATTGATCAGATAGATCAGTCATTTCTGAACAACAATCCCTTTCTCTACATACGTGACTTGGAAGTGTTGAACCAGTGTGTATACGTGCCTTCACTAAGGTGAACCATCATATAGATCTATAAATAATGACTTATAACTTCACAGCTTTTCAAGACTTCAAATATACCCATATCATAGCATATAAAGGATAAAACATGTGTTAGCAACCAGATCTAGACTATCCATTATCAGATCATACAATGATAAGTCATTTCAAGTCTTATGATCATGATCCAACATTGTATCCATGGGTGCACAAGATGTTTCAAATCTATATCATAACCATAGCCCTTACCACAAAATATACATTAGATAGAAGTATGCATGAAAAACCCTTTCACTTGCACACTTAGCCCTTTGATCTTCTCCTCCTCATATACTAGAGCCTTTGTCAATACCATGCACCAAAATAACACTTAGAACCTATGGTATTCTTAGACGTGATCAAGTAATCATTATTCTGCTCAATATTGTGGGCTAATACCTTGCTATGGACTGTTGGTATTCTTTAACCTTAATTTCCCATCCCATATGCACTTTGTCTTCTGTGAAACCGCGTGCATATGTATACGCTCCTTTTATTTTGAGTACCTGCATGTATACGCTACTTGGACTAGGTGAAACAACATATACAACTTAAAAAAATTCTCTTTCCTCATTTTTTTCATTCTGTCTATAAGCCTTTGTCCCATCATCCTATTCTTTTGTGCCATTACATTGTTACCTTTGAACAAACCTGTTACAATTTGAGTTGCCATCATACATCATTGTATCATTCCTATACTAACCTATATGTGGATTTCCATCAAGGACAACACATGTACCATAATGCCAACAATCTCCCCCTTTGGATTTGATGGCAACCATATTGGTGTTGATCACTTCAAGCGGTAGAACTTTTTAGATATATTAAAAAACACCAAGATACTCTCCTCCTTTTACATCAAGGGTAAAGGGAAAACCAATATATTTTCCACCTTAATACATGTTGAGATGCACTATATTGTCCATGCTCCCCCTGAGCACATGCAAAGTCTGCAAAAATATTTTTCATAAGAATAACATGACTCTATAACTCAACTATGTGAGTATGACCTTCCTATCACCAATGACTCATTCATACATCAATCACCCAACCAAGTGGGGATACACCAAATGTTCATACATAACTAAAAATAGAAATTATGACATCATCCTTCCCATGCATAGTGGGTATAAAAATTACATCATATGTCCAAAAGGATTTATTCATAATAGACTATGACAGAAAGAGACATATTATTACACCATAGGTCTTTGCATGACCTTTTCAGTAAATGACATTAATAAGTGAGACCATAGCTGAATTTAGCAACCATGATGCCAACAATGCATAATATTTTGAAGACTAATACTCCCACTAAACCTATGCTACCTGTGCATTGTCAACAATTCATTCATCAAGGCATCTTCATCAATCAAATAATATCAATGAGAAAGTCATATTAGCAGACTGTATCCATCAACATCAAACTGAATAGTCATGTCAGAAACTGATTTTGAGTTTGACCCACTATTTTTCTATAAGAAAAACATATACGCTATTGTCGGCATGAAACTCGCGTATATACGTGACTATGCTTTATGAAATCCGCATATAGAAAACAATCCTTTGAATTAGAATAAATTGGTTTTAACAGCAGGATGAGGCAAAAACAACTCCCAGCCCTTGTCTAAGATATTCAAATTCTTCTTTGGGAAGAGCTTTGGTAAATATATCAGCAACCTATTCTTTGGAGGGAACATACTCCAATTTAACCTTTTGTTCAAGCACACGTTCTTGTAGAAAGTGGTACTTAATGGGTATGTTCTTGGTCTTGGAGTGCATGACTAGATTTTTTGAAATACTAATAGCACTTGTATTATTACTTAGGATGGAGATGGGTGGAGAACATGTGATTGAATATCTTGTAGTGTTTGCATCATCCAGAGTAGTTGTGTGCAACAAGATGCAGTAGCCACATATTTTTCTTCCCATGTAGATAAGGAAATCAAACTTTATTTCTTGTTGAACCAAGATACTAATCGTGATCCCATATAAAATGCACATGCACTAGTGCTTTTTTGTTCATCAACATTTCCAGCCCAATCTGCTTCTGTATATGCATGAACGGTGAGATTTGTATCTTTAGGATTATAGACCAAGGTCTTGGGTTCTTTGGAGATATCTGAATATTCTTTTTAATGCCTAAAGATGTGATTCCTTAGGATTGGATTGGAATCTTCCAACAATTCCTACTGCATGCATGATATTTTTTTTGGTACATGTTGGATAAAGTAGACTTCCAATCATAGATCTATACTCTGGTTGATTCACTGTAGGAGATTCTTTCTTAGAACTGAGACTACATACTGTTACCATTGGATTACATACTCGTTTGGAATCTTCCATTTCGTACTTCTTCAAAATCTGCTTGCGATACTTAGTTTGTGAGAGAAATATGCCATTTTTTTGTTTGTTGCACTTGAAGACCAAAAAGTAGGTTAGTTCTCCAAGTAAAGACATTTCAAATTCTTGCTACATAACAGAAGGAAATTTTTTACTCATAGATTCTTCATTACTGCCAAAGATGATATCATCAACGTAAACAACAATAATTAGCATTTTATCATTTTAAATTTTTGTATAAAATTTGTTGTCAACAGATCCTTTTGTGAAGCCTTCTTGTTGAAGATATTTTTCAAGACGACAATACCATGCCCTCAGAGATTGTTTCAATCCAGATAAAGCCTTTTTTATTTTGCATACAAGTTATGCATCATTTCCAAAAATGAATCCTTTTGGTTGTTCAACGTATTCTTCTTCTTCTAAATATCCATTAAGAAATGCAGATTTTACATCCATTTGATAAACTTTGAATTTTTGAAAACTTGAAAGAGGAAGAAACATTATTATGGCTTCAAGTCTACCTACAATTGTAAAAGTTTCTTCAAATTCTATACCTTCTTGTTGTGTATAACCTTTACAAACAAGCCTTTCTTTATTCCTAATCACCTCTCCATTTTTATTCAACTTATTCTTGAATATCCATTTTGTTCCTATAACATTTTTATCATGAGGTCTAGGAATGAATTCCCAAGTATCATTTTTTTCAATTTGGTCAAGTTATTCATCCATATCCTTAACCCAACATTCATATTTGCTAGCTTCATTTACGTTTTGTGGTTCTATGGAGGATAATAAGGCTATATAACTAGAAGATCCTACAAGAGTCCTTCTTGTTTGTACTCCAAACCCTTTTTCTCCTAGAATTTGAGATTTTGGATGATTCTTTTGAACATACCTGGATGGAGCCTTTTCCCTATGAGATGTATCTTCTTCTAATGCTTCATTGGTTTCTTCCTATATATCATTTCGATTTGATACGAGAAAGCATTCACTGTCTTCATTATTATCATCTTCTTTTCTGGTTGGGATGTGTCTCCAGTGTATCCAAGACCAGTATTTATAAGAGGAGAACACTGAACCTTGATGATTTCATCTAAGATTTCTGATCCTTTACCAAATCTAAGATTCAGATATTTTGTCTTCTCAAGTTCTTTTCTTATACCTACTACTTCACACTCTAATTTTTCATTGTGCTTTTCCTTTTCTTTGAGTTGATGTGTCAAAGTGTCTATGACCACATTCTTTTCTTCCAAGCAGATTTTGAGTTGAGTGATTTCTTCAAGAAAATCTTCTTCTTCTAAGGCATCCACAAACTTATCATTTTCATAAGCCATGAGTAGTTTAATATCTTGTTCATATTTATCTTCATCATTATTAGATAAGCCATCACTATCTTCATGAGTATAATAACTTCTTCTATTAACAAATTATTTCCTATTACCTTTTGCAAAATCCTTTCCTTTGTCATGATTATCTTTATGAGGACTTTTAATAGCATAATGACCAACCCTACCACAAGCAAAACATTTGAAGGGAAGCTTACCTCTGAATCTTTTGGAACCCCTTTGGCTGTGTTGAGCTACATGACTTTGACAAATTCTGATTCTGATATAGAATTCCCAATAATGAATTGACAGCTTTGGCATTGGTTTCATATAATTTCTTTTCTGCTGGATCTGTGGGGACTGCTATCGAATATTGGTATCCTCCTTCTACAATTTCCCAAACATCAGCTCCAAGTGATTGAAGATAGGCTCTGGTTCTTATCTTCCAATATGCTAAGTTATTTCCATTTAAAATTGGTGGTCTAATAGATCCCATTCCTTTGTGATTTCTCATCTTGATGGATCTTCCTTCAAGCGATCAAGCTTCTTCTAAAGGACCTGCTCTGATACCAATTTTTCAAAAAAATATTGAGAGGGGTGTGAATCATTATTTAAACTTTCATAATAATAACTTTTCCTTTTTAAACTATATACGCTATTTACAGATACCAAATAGCGTATGTCCACAACTATAATGAATGGAACCAACATATATATAATAAACTTGTAAAATGGCTAATTCATTGTCTGTTGAACTTAAACCATAGTTTGATGCATTTTTTAAGAATTAAACAGATGCAGTAAAAACATAATAAATCAACATACATAAGTAGCACACATGAACGCCAAGATTTTTCAGGTGGAAACCCAATGTGGAAAAAAACCAATGATGCTTTCATCTCAGTATTCAATCTTGTTATTGTAAAAGGTGTTTACAAATTTTTTACTAGTGCAGACTTTTTCAGTACTCAAGAATCTACCTGCTAAAGGCTACAACCTTCACTCGCCTTCCAGCTTCTTCTGGAAGGGAGCTCCAACCCCCTAGCTCTTGTACTAGATGATATGTTTACCAGTACATAAGCGTTGGCCTACAAAAGCCTACCACCTTCACTCTTTCTCCAGGGACCACGTTTCATAAATTTTCTGACTAGATATTCCTAGTACACATCAACACAATATGTAGGCCACGTTTCATCAAATTTTCATACTAGAACTATCATAACATTGAAGCTCAAAATCAATCACCACTGCAATACAACCATCAAATACAACTACATCAACCAATCACTGAAACCCATCAACTCTGAAGAAAATACAAGAAATCAACCCGAACAGTTAGATCACTGTCACCATAACACAAAGTTGAACCCAGATCACTGCATCAACAACCAGAACCAACTAGAACCTCAAAAATCATATGTCAAAATGTATACACTACTTCAAAGAGGAAAACCTACATGTATACACTACTTTCTGTGACCCAACCTGCGTATTCCTCTAAATATACTAAATCATCAGGCTTATGAACAAAAAATTGTACTACCCAAATACATTCTGAAGATCTACTCTCATATTATAGAGTTCTAAAAGATAGCAGCAAAGTTCACCCTTCTTACCCAATCAACCAATCAGCCATATTTAATTTCCTTATACAATTAGTTTAACTTCAAATCTACTGAAGACATCATTTACAAATATTAGTAAAATAGCAATATTGATTTGATAGATCAGTCATTTTTGAACAACAATCCTTTCCTCTGCATATGAGACTTGGAAGTTCCGAACCAGCGTGTATACGAGCCTTCACCGAGGCGAACCAGCGTATAGATATGTAAATAATGACTTATAACTTCACAGCTTTTCTAGGCTTCAAATATACCTAGATCATAGCATATAAAGGATAAAACATGTGTTAGCAATTAGATCTAGACTATCCATTATCAGATCATACAATTATAAGTCATTTCAGGTCTCATGATCCTAATCCAACATTGTATCCATGGGTGCACAAGATGTTTAAGATCTATATCATAACCGTAGACCTTACCAAACAAAATATACTTCAAATAGAAGTATGCATGAAAAACCCTTTCACTTGCACACTTATCCCTTTGATCTTCTCCTCCTTATATACTAGAGCCTTTGTCAATACCGTGCACCAAAACAACACTTAGAACCTATGGTATTCTTAGACGAGATCAAGTAACCATTATTCTGCTCAATATTGTGGGCTAATACCATGGTATGGACCCTTGGTATTCTTTAACCTTAATTTTCCATCCCATACGTGATTTTCCTTTTGTGAAGCTACATGAATACATATACGCTCCTTTTATTCGGAGTACCCGCATGTATACACGACTTGGACTAGGTGAAACAACGTATACAGCTTTAAAAATTCTCTCTCCTCAATTTCTTGATTCTAATTTGTAAGCCTTTGTCCCATAATCCTGTTCTTTTGTGCCATTACACTGTTACCTCTGATAGACTTGTTACAATGTGAGTTTCCATCATACATTACTGTATCATTTCTGAATTGACTTCTATGTGGGCTTCCATCAAGGACAACACATGTACCATAATACCAACAACCTTTAGGGAAAGGATGCCTAATTTTTTCCACTAAGATATCTTCGTCCCATAGGAGCAGTCGAGTATTTAGCTTCTTGGTAGTAAGTTACCAATATCAAGCACTAGACAGGTCGAGTAGCCCCAAATAGTACCGCACACACTAGACTTAAGTTGAACCCCCTTTGAATTGGGTCTCTGACATGATCGTTGTTGGGCCCTAGACATGTTATCACAATGGCTATCCAAACCTTTCATTTATGAGCCATATTCATACCCTTACAACATATTCTGTAACTATCATATTACCAATTTTCCCTAAATGCATTCATTTTACCTTATGGTTAACTATTAATTATTTCTTGTATTTTTAATGATTAAATGAGTTTTTAATGTGGTTTTATCAATGACGGTTTAGTAATGTGGTCATGTGGCCAAGGAGCATGTTCGACTATGAAAATTTATATCTTTGTATTAGTTCAACAGTCTAGTACTTAATTATGCACTTACACAAATGGAGGGAAAATAATTCAAAATTATAAAATATGCTTTTATTTTCTCTAGCATAGTAAACTAGGTGCCACATGGACCTAATATGTTGTTGAAAGAGTTGGAATATACCCATCTCACACATGGGATCCTAGCACGTGATTTAAGTTACAACCAAAAGTAGCTGAAGTTTGGGAACTACCATGTATTACCTCGAATTTCATGCAAATGGTGGAGAATCACAAGAATATGGAAAAGGATTTTTTAGAAAACATAGAAATTTATTTGCATCTCGAACTGTTTCCAAAAATTCAATACAGTTTAAAAGTTATAGCTAGATCTTCGAAGCAGTTTTGTATAAAATTTCTGCAAAATCCGGATTGGAAAAAGATTCAAACAGATATATTTGGGTGTGATTTACAAGGCCATGGAAGTGAATCAAGAAATTCCAAAAGAATTTTTTTTCATGTTATAACAAATTAGACTCCATAAAAATATCTTTCCAAAATAAATCATGGTCGAGAATATATGATTAGTTCTTTAAAACCAATTTGTATAAAATTGCAAAAAAACAAGAATTATGAGATTTTCCTCTAAAATTGAATATTTGTTTTCTGAGTTAAGGGGATTGGATCATATCTTTGCCCAATGAATTTTATGTATAAATAAGGTCTCAAATGATATTTTTTTTGGAGAGATTTAGAGAGTTGATTTGTAACAAAGATTTTTTATGTGAACAAATAATTGATGGTTGCTAAATTGTGGTACATGTTCTTAGCTTGATCTGAGATTTTGTTAGTAGCACTAACCTCCTTGGAAGGGCCCCTCAGTGTGGGTAAGTGTTGCTATGATTCATGTGTTTTGTAGATTATTTTTACATCTAACAATTTAGTTTCAATTTGCAATGAATTTATGCTAGATAAAACTTAGATCTATTCACTTTAATGCTCTAAATTTACTGTTTAGTACTTCCCTTTAGGTTTAAGAAGTGAATTCCATTTGATTGCATATTTTATTTTATGTTTCTTTCAATTTTCATTCGATTTATTTTTCACATAGTATTAATATTATATTTGTTTGTTTTTTTTTATAGTTGTCACCATTTACCTTTTTGTAGTGTGTTTAATGGGTTTTCATCACTATAGGATTAAAACCACTGAAGTCTCAAGACCTAATAAGCTACATATATACAACCACATGAACATTGTTAATGAAAGATTGTGGTTCAAAACCTGATAAGCATTAGAGTCCCATAGTCCAGTGACAAGTGATAATCCTTAGTGATTAGTTATTTCTAGTGTTAATTGTTAGCATAGGCTAGAATAGGCTCTAGTCCTGCATTTCCTGTGCTTGCATCTCTAAGTCTTACGACCCCAGATTGATAATTAAATGTTGGAATTAGAATACATATAATTCCACCAACATTTTTGGCGTTGTTGTTGGGGAGATGCTAAAGGGATTAGAGCATAGTTGCTTTCACAAGTTTTATGTGTGATCTTAGTTGCAGGGCAACTAGAGGGCGGAGAAAGATGGTAAGACATGAGTGAAGAGCCATGCATCCTCTTTGCTTGGGGGTTGTTCCAAAGTCTCGTTGTCTCTAATTGATTTTATAGTTTCTTTTTCATATGCATAGAATTAAATGTAGGATCTAAAGCCATATTTTTCTTTGTTTTTATTTGAAAGTGTATTTTCCTTTAGATTGATTCATGGAAAGAAGAGAATCCTAACTTGTGTGAACATATAACTTTGTGACAACAGGATCCTAGTAGCACGGTGGAAATTCAAGTACATGATTGGTTTTCATGCCTTTGTTTTAAGTGTGTTTCCTTCTTATTTATTTAGGATTTTTAATGAGAATTCCATGCACTAACCCATGTGCATGACAGGGATTAGCAACCAGCGAAGAAATATTCAAGGATGATCAAGAGTTTGGAAGAACTCTCTCAAATCCTAGCAGCAACTAGTGTCTCTTCTTCTCAAGAAGAACAAATCTTGACAGTAGGCAAGAAATTATTTTCCTTTGCAGAATCGATAGAAGAATAACAACTCCATCAATCACATCCACACAAAGATCTTTACTCTTGCAAACTTCTTCAGGAAATTGAAGAATCATGGACTACATCCAATGGAGAACAAGCATTAGAACCTGAGATTGAAGAATTGTTGACATGCATATCTACATATCCTCTAAGCACGCAAGAGGATAATCACCTAATATTAGAATATCTGCATGGCATGGTAAAGGAGGATATGCCAAATGAGTGAAATAAAGAGGTAAACCAAGAGCATTTTTATTTTATTGAAAGTTGGTTTCAAGAAACTATAAGGCCATACCACTCCTTCATTCTTACTTACTTCTTAACATCATCATTAAAACAACTAGTTCTTCATACTCAAGTATTCATTGAAGATTATATTCTAAACTTGAGTATAAATGCATTTTTATACTTGTTACGTACATGGTTACATTGGAAATACTCATATACTTGAGGAGAGGAAATTATTTTTTTCAAGTAGAGTAGGATAATAAAAAAATGTTGCATATAATAGTTAGTTTAGTTCTAAATGATACTGCAACATATTTCTCATTTATTTTGTATAAGTGGGGATGTTAACAACTAAAAATAAATTAGTTGAAAATGGGAGATCTATGTTCATATTGCATATTTTTGTTGGGGTCTCTTTCAGCTGCATATTGTTTTAATGAAGATTTTCACTCATACTTATTTCAAATAGCAGCATGGTTCATGTTATGAAAACAGCTCAAGAAAAGATAGAAAAGATAGATCAACACCTTAGAATTCAGTCTCTTCGAGGGGGAAACCTCCTTTACATTACATAAATGAACAATTCTTGGATGATTCAAAT
Source organism: Pinus tabuliformis (assembly GCA_031772625.1). Lineage (NCBI taxonomy): Eukaryota > Viridiplantae > Streptophyta > Pinopsida > Pinales > Pinaceae > Pinus > Pinus tabuliformis. The sequence continues at coordinate 312,755,627 of CM062805.1, read as the reverse complement.
GAAAAAACCTCCTTTCTATATATAGGAGTCTAAGGAGTCACAATATACCCAGCCGAGCTAACAATAATAATATAAATCCACAAAAATAACAACAGAGGGATTCTATGGGGCACAGTAATAACAATATGGGGATAATAGGGGCAAAACAATATTAATAAGGGATGCAACTACAATAGTAATGCGGTAATCACTAGTATTATAGGGACCCAACATGCCCCTCTCCTTCAAAAAAGTGTTGTCCTCAACGCTTGAGTAGTTCTGGATGCTTCTGTATAAAATTCTCATCCTCCCATGTGGAATCTTCAACGGATAAGTTCTTCCACTTGACCCTCTCCTTCAAAAAAGTGTTGTCCTCAACGCTTGAGTAGTTCTGGATGCTTCTGTATAAAATTCTCATCCTCCCATGTGGAATCTTCAGCGGATAAGTTCTTCCACTTGATAAGATACTCCGAAATTGATCGATTTCGTAGCTGTCGAGTTCTTGTTTTTGTGACTGCTTTTGGTTCCAATATAATTTTTCCTTCCTCGTCAAGTTCTGGCAATATTGTTTGAACTGGGAGCTTTTCACCTATAACCTTCTTTAAACATGAAACATGGAAAACTGGGTGCAATCGAGAAGCTGCAGGAAGCTCCAATTTGTATGCCATAGTACCAATCTTTTGCAACACCTTGTACGAACCATAATACTTTGGTGATAATTTATTATCCTTCTTAGCTTGCTTGAGGGACATTTGTTTATATGGTTGTAGGCATAGGAATACCCTATCACCTACATCAAAACTTCTTTCGTTGTGATGTTGATCTGCCAGTTGTTTCATTCTATTCTGTGCCAACACGAGGTTATCCTTTAAGAGTTGGAGGACTTGCTGTTGATGTTCGATGTGATGTTCCACTGCTTTAACCTTAGAATTTTCTCTTAAATATGATGTGATGGATGGTGGCTGATATCCATAAAGTGTCATAAATGGGGTCATTTTTGTTTCTGTATGGAAGGAAGTGTTATAGCACCATTCAACCAGAGGCAACCATTTGACCCATTGTGTCTGTTTATCAGATAAAAAGCAACGAAGATATCCTTCCAAACATTTGTTTACTATCTCAGTTTGCCCATCAGATTGAGGATGATAAGATGTGCTATGAGCTAACTGAGTACCAAGAAAAGAAAATAATTTTGTCCAAAAATTTCCAGTGAAAATGGGATCTCTGTCACTTACAATGATCTTTGGGTTTCCATGTGGCTTTTGAATTGTTTCCATAAATGCAGTAGAAACTGTACTGGCTTTAAATGGATGTGATAATGCACAAAAGTGTGCATACTTGGTAAGTCTATCAACTACCACCATGACGACACTCTTTCCCTCATACTTGGGTAAACCTGTGATAAAATCCATTGAAACCTCCTCCCAACATTGGCTTCAAATGGATAAAGGTTGTAATAGACCCGGTGGCTTAATTGTTTCAACTTTATTTTGTTGGCAAACCAAAAATTTTGCCACAAATTTTTGAATATCCGATTTAAGACCATCCCAAAAAATCCCTTCTTAACCCTATGGTAAGTTTTTAAAAATCCTGAGTGCCCTCCTAAGGGAGAAGTGTGCAATTCCATAAGAATCTTTTGTTTTAGTTGGGAATTCTTACAGAGGTATAAGTGATATTTGTACCATAAAGAATCATTTTGCCAGCTAAATGTATCAGATGTACTGGAATCTTATTGTAACTTTCAAATAAGCGCCCACACTCCTTCATCATTCTTCCATTCATCCCTTTCTTCATTTATCCAATCTAGCTGGATAATAGAAATGGCGCACAACAATGCTTCCACATCCTCATCCTTTCTTGAGAGTGCATCTGCCACCACATTTTTCTTCCCTTTTTTGTAGATGATTTCAAAGTCATAACCCAACATCTTTGTGACCCACTTTTGTTGCTCTTCAGAGGATAATCTTTGTTTTAAAAAGTATTTAAGGCTATCATGATCCATTTTTACCTTGAAGTGTCTTCCCATTAGGTAGGGTCGCCATTTCTTAAGTGCATGGAGTATTGCCAACATTTCCTTCTCATAGCTTTGTGTAAAAACTTCCCTTGATTTGACAACTTTCAAAAGCAATGGGTCTTTCATCTTGCATTAAAATAGCACCAATTCCATTTCCTGAAGCATCACACTCCACAATAAAGGTTTTTTTGAAGTCTAGTGTAGCTAAGACCAGTTCTTGGCACATTTCCTCTTTAAGATGTTTGAAGGCCTTTGTTGCTTCTGGAGTCCATGAAAATGCATCTTTCTTCAATAATGTTGTTAGAGGTGCTGCTATTCTCCCATAATTCTTAACAAACTTGCAATAATACCCTGTCAACCCGAGAAATCCTCGCAGATGCTTTATGGATGTGGGGATTTTCCATTCCTTAATGGCTTTAATTTTGCTAGGGTCTACCTTAACTCCTTCATGAGATACAATATGACCCAGATATTCCACCTCTTGTACTCCAAAGAAACATTTGGATCTTTTTGCATATAATTTTTTCTCTTCCAATAGTTGTAGCACCCTGTCAACATGTTCAACATGATCCTTCCAAGACTTGCTGTAGATTAGTATATCATCAAAAAATACTAACACAAATTTTCTAAGGAATGGTTTGAAAGTGGAATTCATCAAACCTTGAAATGTTGAAGGTGCATTGGTAAGGCCAAAAGGCATGACCAAAAATTCATAATGACCCTCATGAGTTCTAAATGTTGTTTTCAGAATGTCTTCAGTCTTCATTCTGATTTGATGATATCCTAAATGAAGATCCAACTTGGTGAAGTAAATTGATCCATGCAATTCATCCAATAATTCATCAATGATGGGAATGGGAAACTTATCTTTAATAGTGAGCTTGTTGAGCTCCCTATAATCTAAACACATGCACCATGATCCATCCTTCTTGTGCACTAATACTACTGGGGTAGAGAAAGAACTTTGGCTCGGTTGAATTATACCAGCCTTTAGCATTTCTGCAACCATACGTTCAATTTCACTCTTTTGGGCATAGGGATATCTGTACGGCTTGATGTTTGGAGGAACACTTCCTGGAATTAGATGAATAGCATGATCATGATCATGAATAGGTGGGATAACTTTGGGAGTCTCAAATACCTTGGAATGATTGTCCAAGACTTTTTGGAGATCTAGAGAAATAGATAATTCCAATGTGGAAACATCTAGCAAACATAATTGTACAATTACACCCCTTTGTTCCTTTTTTAGAAGCTTTGTCATACCGTTAGAGCTTATTATCTTTCCCGGTTTCCCTACAATACCCCTTAATTCAACTTCCTTTCCTTCCATAGAAAATTTCATGAAAAGTTCTTGAAAATTAAAAGCTATTGTACCCAAGGATTGTAGCCATTGGACTCCTAGTACAACATCAGCACCTCCCATTGGAATGGAAAGCATTGGGCTAGTCAATACATATTCTCCCATGGATAGCTTGATATTATGGCACTTTCCAGAGAAATTTATTGTTCCTCCATTTGCAACCATCACTTGACACTCTGGTGCTGGATATAAGAAGCAATTCAATTCTTTTGCTACCTTACAATGAATAAAATTGTGGGTACTTCCTGAATCAATCAACACTATTACCTTTTTCTTCTTGATTTGTCCTTCTATCTTGATGGTTTGAGGAGTGGTAATTCCCGCCAATGCATTACAAGATATGTTTGGATTCATTTTTTCTTTATCTAGGCTTTTTTCGTGGAGTATATCCTCTTCTTTTGACCTTTCTTGCTCCTTTTCTTCTTCCTCTTCGCAATCAATGTAGAATAATTTCTTCTCAGCACACTTATGACCTTTAGTGTATTTGCTATCAAAACTGTAACAAAGCCCTTTTGCTCTTTTTTCTTCCAATTATTGTGGTGTCAACCTTATAGTGGAAGACTATGGGAGAAAACACTTCCATCCTTATAGTTGTGAGTGGAATGCTTCCTGGTTGCCATAATTTTGCTTTCCATTTTTCTTGCTAACATGAATGCCTTCTCTAATGAATTAGGTTCCCAAAGGCAAACATCATGTTGGATATTATCCTTTAAAGTCCCTATCAACACATCAATCCTATGCTCCTCTAGAATATTTTTTACCCTTATGTTCAATTTTTGGAACTCCTCAATGTACTCCTTTATTGAACCCTTTTGTTTGAGACTTATCAATTGGCTAAAAAAAGTGTTGCTTTTTGTATCCTCCTAATGTGCTGTCAATTCTTCCGTAAAATTTGCCCAAATGATAAATTGTTTATGAGATCAAAGCCATTGATACCATACAAACTGATTTGGTTCCAAATATAAAGTTGCAATACGTACCTTTTGTGTGTTTTGCACATTATTGAGATCGAAAAATTGCTCCATCTGTAATATCCATGTTGCAGGATCCTTGCCATCAAACTTCCTCATATCGATTTTTGGAATATGATGGGTCTTAGATCCCACATTAGAGTCTAAGAAATCATGATTAACATTTATTTTGTTTGCATCATGAGTTTCCTTTACTACCTTTTCACCATTTGTAAGTATTTCTTGTAGAAAATTTGTCAAATCTATCTTCAAATCTGCCATGTTTGTCTTCAAATCTGTCTGCAAATCTGCCATGTCTCTCTTCAAATCTATCTTCAAATCTGTCTTCAAATCTATCTTCAAATCATCCATCTTAGCTTCCATGCCCTTTATCTTAGATTCCACGCCATTTATCTTAGCTTCTGTTAGCTTTTGTGAGAGTGACATTTGTTGCACTTGTTCTTGTAATTTTGATATATCATGTAGCATTTCTTCCTCTTCCTCATGAGTCATGCTAGAGCTTTCAAGTTGCTTACTAGGTGTTTGCATTTTCTTTCCTCAGGGCATTAGTTAACAATAGTAATTCTCTACTATGCCCTTTGAATTCCTTCAAAATAAATTTTCAAACCAATCTTAAGCAAAAATTTAAAAGAATCTACACACCTTTTTTCACTTTGTAGGAGCTCAATATTGCCTCTGATGTATCTTTGTATTTTCAGATCATCCAATTCTGAAATTTTGACCTGTAGTAGCCCTCTGTGTCATCTTCCCAATGCCACCAGTCTGATCTAAATTGTATTCTCCAAGGAAGAGTTATGTGAAATCTCCCACAGTGACATGATTATAGACTAGTTCTGTAGAGCGAACTTGTACGACCTGCCACGAGTAACTATTTCGACCTTTGGCTCTAAAAAATATACACAAGAAACTAAAGTCCGTCCTATTTCTATAACTTCTTACAAAATTTAAATCCGATGCTCAGAGAGAAGGTTATGACGATTTTCCCCAGGTCACTTTTTTGGAATGTAATTAAGCAGTCTACAAAAAGACCAACTTCCTCATATCATATCTCCACAAATATATTGCAAAAAGATCTGAAATTTAGACACGACATTCAACGCGCTTTCTTCTCAAATGGGTTTTTCTTTTAGCTTCTGAAACATCACAGAAAAATAGTTATCGCAAAAATTCCCACGATGACCTATTTGGAGTAGCGAAACCCTAGAATCCAAAGCTCTGATACCAAATGTTATGAAACCAGCTCAAGAAAAGATAGAAAAGATAGATCAACGCCTTACAATTCAACCTCTTCGAGGGGGCAACCTCCTTTACATTACATAAATGAACAATTCTTGGATGATTCAAATGACAAAACCTCCTTTCTATATATAGGAGTCTAAGGAGTCACAATATAACCCAGCCGACCTAACAATAATAATATAAAGCCACAAAAATAGCAATAGAGGGATTCTACGGGGCACAGTAATAACAATATGGGGATAATAGGGGCACAACAATATTAATAAGGGATGCAACTACAATAGTAATGGGGTAATCACTAGTATTATAGGGACCCAACAGTTCAACTATTACTTTCTTTCCCACTTATTATTTGGTTATGATAGTTAGATTTGTTTCTAGTTTTTCATTTCAATATGTTTGGAATATTATGTGAAAATGGAAATGATTGCATTGCAACATGGTCTAGTATTGCATACCAATTGTTTAGTACCATATTTTATCTAACCAGTATTAAGAATTCCTGTACCAATTTGCTATTTTGCAAGAAAAAATGACATTCAAGGATATTGTTCATTTGAGATGCTTAAATACTAGAAGAATATTTTCAAAAGAGGAAAAGAGATCTTCATCAATCAAATCGAACACTTAGGGGAGAATTTGAAGACATCTTTCATTTTTCCTTATGTTATTAAAAAAGATGCATTCATGCTTTATCTGTTTTAAGACCAATTTTTTAGAAAGATGATATAAGCAATCATTTTCATCAAATTTGAATTAAATGATAATTCCAAACTATTCATAGTTGATATACCTTTTATTTTTTTTGGAATTTCATTTCTCTTATCCATATAGATTTTTGATTATTAATACAAAACAGTTGCTCAAAATATAGTTACCAAAACATACAAAGGGGATTAAAACAAAGTTAAGAGGTTCATACAATGATACTGATGAAAAAGAAACTTGAATATTATAACCATAACACAAAAGCGTGATATCTGAAGCATATTTATTAAGACTTGCAAGAGAATTAATGAAGTCTCTACTCATAGTGAAACACTACTTTAGAGGAGAAAGTATACATGGAAACTACGATTAGTAGGATTTTAGGTGTATTTTGGTTATTCTTTGGCAGCCTCATCCATCTCACATTAAAATGACTCATTCATTCCATGTCCTTTGAGTACCTATAAGTACCTTATGTGTCTAAGACATTATGCAGGTAATCTAAGTCACTTTGAAATGTACCATCCTATGTCTTTAAGAGGTTTTCTAAAGTCACTCCCCCATATACCAATTGCAAAAGCAATATCCATAATCTAACCTAAAATGGTAGGAAGCATGGGACTAGAGCCTTCAATGTAAAATGGGTTTAAGAGGTTAACCCGTTGCGGCTATGGACGCTTGCTGGCAGGGGGTACTGACCTGTGATACCACTAGGCAAACCCATTTGGGCTATGGATGCTCTCAGGGAATGGGGCATTCTGACTAAAGAAGTGTCAACCAAACCAAGTATTTTGTCTACGCATATCATGGTTACTTTATAGTGTTACAATAAAAGAAGAATGTGTGGATGAAGTCAAGGGTAAAAATGAACTCCATAAATTTGCTACTAAAGAATGGCTTTAAGGTAACCTTGAGTCCTCTATCATTGGTTTTTCATACTATATCTAAGATTTAATTATATTAGAAGTGAGACCTATGATCATAGAGAATTAATAAAAATCAATTGCAAATCTTATCTGTAATACTTAAATAACTATAAGACTTTGGGATTTGATTAGTAATAACTAATTTTTCACTGGTTTATCATTTGTTGTGATCATAAAAAGCCTCCTACCTACAAAGAAGGAGATCCCCTTAGATTTATAAAAGGTTTCTTTCTTGAGCATAAGACTGTTAAAGATTGATGAAATCATATGTAATGAGTGATTTGGAATTTTTTTTATGATTAGTGTTAGTTTTAAATCATTTTAATAAATCTGAGATGATTTATTTGTTTAGTATTCATCTCATTAGTTCCATTGTTTGTTTTTCAGGTTCCTTTATACTATATCCATCTCAACAACCATCCTTACTTCTTCAATACCTCACTTTGTTGCATGACGCCACGCAAAACCTCAGGCATGGGGGAATGGTTGTTGGGGTCTTTTCAGCATATTCATTTCATTCTCTTTAGCTTCCTTCAATATATCAAATTTGAACTCATCAAGTCTAGCTATTCCATATAATTCCAGACTCTCATCTTTACTCTGCCTCATCTTCTGCTTCATACAACTTCCATTGCATCCTATAATACAAATCAAAGTTCAAAAGGTATACTTGAGGTAAAACATGTTTAAAGGCTCTTTAGCTCATTTAAATTTAAGGAATATTGATAATTAACCACCTCATATTTATTCACCTTTCTTAAACCACCATTTCCAAATCCATTAATGCATATTCTAGTTTCAGGTCCAAATTTTCTTAGCCATTATCTTCATTTGTCACCTTATATCATCCATAATTCCTTCCTAGTCCATATTTTTTTTGCATGAGGACATGCAAAGTCTTAAGCATGAGGGGGTGTGTTACATATCCATTTCGGCACATCAATCCCATCATCCAGATTAGTATTTTAGGGCTCATCAAACCCTCATTTCAGTTGCTAATTGCACTAAACAAGTCACCCCTTTGAATGCCTCCTTCCCTAGACAGTTTCATGACTTGAAGACATCCAGAAATGGCCTCTAGAGGGACCATCATAGGTAGGCCCATGTAAGGGTGCACTGCAGAGAAGTTGAGTCCATGCCAGGGTGCTCTCCAGAGCACTTAGGCCCTCTTTCACCTGCACTAGGTGAGATTGAGCGAAATTCACATAGGGTTTAGGGAATATTCTTATCTCTTGGAGTCATCTAGTAGGTTCCCTCACTTATCAACTCCTATGAGCTCGAAAATGGATGAGGAATGAGGTAAGATGCATCCTATCCTCTCATCCCTTCCTCCATGGAACTAATTCTAAGTATGTAAGGCCATTGAATACCACCATTTATGACAAAACCTCCTTCATCTCCCTATAAATTGACCACTCATCTAAGTGATCAGGGGCTAGACTATGTTGAATTGTAAGGAGATAATGTTGCTATGAGAATTGAATTTGAGACAAGTATTGTTATGCTACAAGTCTGTCATGCTTTTGATGTGATGTGGATCAGATCAAAGCTAGAGGAGTGACTTTGAATCAGACTTGATGGTTGTAATTCCTTCTTCTATTCAATAAAGTATTTGAACCTTTTTCCATATGCTTATCTTGTTATATGATGCTTATATGTGTGAATGTATCTGATTCCATTTACTTGTAATCAATAGATCTTTTTCTTTGATTGGTTCCTTGTCTTTTGTTGATGTTTACAGGTACTTCTCAAGTGTGCTAAGTACGGGAAGGAGCAACGGGACCGATACAAAGGAGACAAGAGGAAAGCGGAACTACAAGTAGGTCTTCTCATTCTATTTTTCTTATCTATTGCTTATAGGAAAAGGCTAAAGCTCTTTAAATTGTCATTCTAGATATGGCTACTTATCTAGGGAATTAGTATTTATCAGTAGATACCAACATAACAAATTGGTGAGTCCATTGGGGAAGATCCTCTTTCCTAGTAGCTTATCCACCTCCTAGGACACTCTTGCAGACCCTACTTGTGTTCATTGATTGTATTTTAGCTCTTTTGCATTAAAAATTTGGTCAAAACTGTGTCAAATTGCCTTTTGAAATGGCTCACTCTCACCAACGCAGGCTTGTGAGGGACACAGTGTGATGCAGAGCACCCATGGCTTAGGGACTGTGCTCTAAAGCACATTGTCTCCCATTCAGGGCTACGCTGATCCTCCTAGGGTCAGTTTCCCACCTTTGAAATGTGTTTTTGCCAACTTTTCTCTATTTGCTTTCTTGCTTATTGATCAATGAATGTTATGTCTCAGAGAACAAGTTTCTATCTCCTTTCCTAACCCTACTTTGACTTGATTGATTAATGTTTCTTGAATGTTTTCTTTGTCATTATCTGTCTATAGTCAAAGTTAGAATATAGTTGATTAATATTTGTTTGAAATAAAATGTAATAAAGTCTTCTTTTCCTTCGAAATAGAACTGTCGTAAAAGTCTTCATTCTTATTAAAGATTGATTGATTGTATGTGCATCTTTCCTTTTGTTCATATTAACATTAAGTAATTTGAAAAGAAAAACTTGCATCGTTCATATTGTAGTTTGTGAATGCTTGAAAGGAATAGCTAAGGAAATTGCATTAGATGTGCTCTTTGCTCTTTGTCAAAGATCTGATTGCTCTATCCCTACTAGCTAAGGTTTTCATTATTCAATTGAATGAAAATAATGCTTATCATATTAGTTTCATTTTAGGAATTGCAAACATACATCACATGGTGAACCTTGAAAGGAAAATTCTAAAGAAGATCAACTTAAAATTTATCTGAATTTATCTAATGGATCATTGTCACCTAACGAAAAACATTTAGTGGTTCTAGGCTAGAGACGTGTTTCGACATTGTAGAACATAGCAGTTGTCGCTAACTTGTTTTTAATACATCACGAGTGTGATACCTCATTCCACGTACATGATTATATTGTAGCTCATCCACATACCTTTGGGTATATAGGGCAGTGTTATAGTACATAAAGTATATGGGAATGCTCTCACTGTGCGGTTTTGCATTAGACAACGCTAATATGGATTGGGCCTCCACGTACTTTCGGGTATATATGGGAGGACAACACTAGGTTTCTATCCATCCTTAGGTAACCAAGTCAGCCGCCTTGTACATTGTGATACACCGAACATAGCATTCGAGGAGATTTCCTGCCCGTACTTCTTGGTTTGCCGGGAGGTATTCTGTAGTTCACAGTTGCTTGGTAAACCTTTTGCCTAGATTATCCCTCTTTTGTCTTGTTATGTTACTTTGATTAAAATAAATGTAATTGGCCATGGATAACATCCTCCACACTCACTCCTTAGTTGATCTTAGGTTGAAACATATGGTAACAAATTCGAAGTCCACCGATCAAGGAATTCCTTTTGATGGGAATCCTAGTCCTTTTCCTCCTTTCGGAAATATTGGTGCTCCTTATATGGCTGCATTATCCCTACCAGAATTTACCATTGTCTTACTAGTATGGTTGTTTTCAACCTCTTTGGTTCAAAATGTCATGATTTCTCCACAATCGAATACTTCTCCAACTAGAAAAAATCAACCTCCAGTTGATCCTAAAGTTGACCATTTTCCTTCTTCCTCAGTTGTTTCTTCCTCCCCTTTTTCCTCTTCACCTAGTGAAAGTATTGGTACTAGTAACTAGGTGGCTAATAAGAAGAAGAAGCAAATTTAGCAAAGGGGCAACCAAGCAACCATTGCTTTGAATGCAATATCTGATGAGAAACTATCTGTAAAGCCTCACAAAGTTTGATATCCATGCGAACTTTGTGCGGGAGACCATCTTCTTCGGAATTGTCCTAATATTCCTCATATCTTAGAAGAATGCTCTTCTCGTTCACATCATCTTGTGTCATCAACTTTTTCAGATCATGTTGATGACACACCATCAACTAGTGGTAGTAAAGTTCATGGAAAGAAGGGTAAAGTTAAGTTTCCCTTTAGGTTATGTGAAGGGAATCACCCCATTCACCTTTGTCCCTATCTCGATGAAGCCAAAAAAGTGTTGGATAACTGTCCTGCTTCACCGCAGAAACCTCCATCTGGTTATAAAAGACTCTCCCTTAATCCTTCACTGGTTGGTGAATTTACTGACCAAAATCAACCATTTGTCAAACCCACTCTCTCTGAAAGTGAAACCTATGAGTTTATACCTGACCCAAATCAATAGGTTGAGGAAATAGTTGACCCAATTTCACCTTCAGTTAATCGTACCTTTCCCAAAGAGAGTGAATATGATACCACTCAGGTTATTTTTGTTTCTTCATATTCAAATGAGCTTGGGGGAAATCCTCCTATTCCATCAAGATAGGAGGAAAATCCTCTCGTTCTCGTAACTTAAGGGGTTAATTCTCTCATGTCTACAGTACCCCCTCCAAGTAGTCTGGTCACTTCCTTTTATTAGAATTGACTGACAGGATTTTTTCTTCCTTCTTATGTGCCTTACGAGTTCATAGTATACGTTTGTAATATTATTATATCTGGCACTATTATAGATGAAGGCGCATTAGTGAGTATCCTTTCCTCCACTGCTTGGCAAGTGCTCGGTTCGCCGCCACTTGTGCCAGTTAGCCAGAATTTATTGGCTTTTAACAGAGGAACCAATAAACCATTATGGACCCTTCCTTGGTTACCTATTACTTTGGGAGGAAAAATCATTTATCTAAATGTGATGGTAGTCCCAGGCTCTTTAGATTACAATTTAATTCTTGGGCGTGACTATGTTTATGACATGGGAGCTATTGTTTCAACACTCTTTCGAGTGATTTGTTTCCCGCATGAGGAAAAAATTGTCACCATTGACCAGCTTTCATTTCCTAGTCCAAATATGGATTCCAATCAACCATCTTCCCTAAGTGGTCCTTTTGTACCAATGGTATCATCCCCGCCACAGGTTAATTATGTGGCAACCCGTTCCTTGCCTTGTGGCAACCCGTTCCATGCATACATCAACTGATGATCAATTCAGTGATGTTGTACGTTATGTACTGGGGGCATTGGAACCAGATATTGAATTCCTTGCTACGGATCCCTTCCAGAGCATTGTTCTCCCATCTGATGAGAATCTCTTGGAAGTCATGACCTCTTATGAGTCATGATCAAGTAATATGAGGATATTTCCTTGTCTTGTGTCAACCTCATTAAAAAATGAAACAAGGAATATGAGGACAGTTCATGGTCTTGTGTCAACCCTGTTAAAAAATGAAACAAAGGATATGAGGATAGTTCTTTTACTGTGTCAACCTCATTAAAAAAATGAAACAACTGCCATGAGGATAGTTCCTTGTCTTGTGTCAACCTCGTTAAAAAAATGAAACCAAGGATATGAGGACAGTTCCTAGTCTTGTGTCAACCTTGTTAAAAAATGAAACGAGTATGAGCATAGTTCCTTGTCTTATGTCAAGCTTGTTAAAAAATGAAACAAGGAATCTGAGTAGAGTTCCTTGTCTTGTGTTAAGATCATTAAAAGATGAAACAAAGTCCCCGAGAGCAAAGTTCCAAGTCGAGTCTTTGATTAGATCTCGTAAAATCCCAGTCAAGTCTTTCACTTGATCTCATAAACGAACCTTCTTTCCATCCATCTGATAGCCAAGAGAAGTCTATTTAGGCGAATGTAATGAAGCTTTGGGGGCATGCACCTAGTGGTAAAGTTAAGTTTCCCTATAGGTTATGTGAAGGGAATCACCCCATTCACCTTTGTCCCTATCTGGACGAAGCCAAAAAGGTGTTGGATAACCATCCTGCTTCATCGCAGTGACTTCCATCTGGTTACAAGAGACTCTCCCTTTCATCATGTTGGGGGCATGTAAACCAATCTCAGGCATGTTTTTTTTGTTTTAAGCTTGTCTAAAACTGAAATTGAATCCAAGCATAGTTGTTCATTTCAAGCTTGTGTAAACATGAAACGGAATCCAAGCATAGTTCCCTATCTTTCAAGCTTGTGTAAAAATGAACCCATATTCATTTTAACCCTCGTGATTGCCATTTTATCACCCTCTTTCATCAGATGAGCCTTGGTTTTTTTCATCCCATTGCCACCATCCCTTTTGCTGATCATATGCTTTCACTCGGTTGTTTTACCTTTTTTGAGGAACAGTTGCAATGAGTGGTCTTATTAGCCAGCCTCTTCACATAAATCAACATGTTTTTAGAAGTTCCAACATCACCAGAACCATTTGCTACCCTAGAGACCACTCGTTCCTCAAAGTGGAGTCCTCTTTAAGCTATTTTCAGACTCTCTAAACATGAAACGATTATCGAGCGCTTGTCCTTTCCAACTCGTTAACGAATTGGGAACGACATCTCTCTTATACTCTTTTAGGCTTTTTTCGGCTTGAGAGATTAATTTATGAAAAATAACTTGTGGAGTTTCTTTTTTTTCCTTTTCAAACTCTCTAAACATGAAACGGATCGAGTTATCTTTGTCACTAAACTCGTTAAAACATCAAATAGTGATGGATTCACCTGAAGGGTGGAATTATACAACAAGCATATGTTATCCTCCTCAAGCTTGATAAAAAAAAAGAGGTACTGGTCAACAATGACTGGGGAAAATGGGAAAAAGGGGAAAACAACTTTATGGTAGTAGGTCGCTCTTGAACATGACACTTTCACTCCATCACCGTGACTATTTGGGTTGGGTTATTAGCTTAATGGTTACCACACCATTGGTCTATCATACCATCCATCACTTTGTTTTGGGTCAATGATACCAATTCATTTTAGTGTCGCTGACATGTTCAAGAGAAGTCATTCAGTCAAAATTCATCCTTTGCAATACTATAAACCTTCATTTTCGTGACTGCCATTCCTGAACCTTGTGTCGTCAGTCAAATTCCATCTCAAAAATCATTACACTCGTTTTGTGTCATTGATGTGGGATACATCAAGGCCCTACTACGACGAGTTGCCTCTTGTCAACATCAGCACATTATCCAAGATGTTGACTTAGAAACACCCTTCCAATACCTTGAGGCTTGCATGCATCAATGGCCTTCGACCAAAAGACTTTGTATGGTGTTCGACATCAAATCATCCATTCACATCGTGCAGAATGTACTGCAATACCTTGAGGATCATTATCATTATCGGTGATTTCTCTCGCATTTGTTAACGGCTTACATCATTGGCTAGTAATCAGATGGTGTCTTCCCATGTTAAACTTCAGATCACATATTCACATGGCTAGACTCATACTTGAGTGGACAATTGAACGAGATAGAAGACCCTAGATCTAGTTTCATCCATCTGGGCTGCGATTTCAGGAGTACTAAATCATATGTATAATGGCTTTACATTGATAGTCATTCCAATCATGGGTCTATATCTGTAGATGGTTGTTTATGTACATGTAATGAAAGTTTATAAGCTGAGCATGGGTATGCCTTCCCTCAGCGATTCATGTAAAAATCAAAAATCATGATATATGTATTGTAATTGATGCAGGTCACCTTCCACTTCGATACCTCCTCATCACATCGTAAAGAATTTCATTCAACATTGGCAATTTTCTGACTTCATGCTTTAGGGGGCAACTATTACAAATCCATTTGGGCACATCAATCCCATCATCCAAATTAGTGTTTTAGGGCTCATCAAACCATAATTTTAGTTGTTACATGCCCTAAACAAGTCACCCCTTTGAATGCCTCCTTCCCAGACAATTTCATGACTTGAAGACATCCAAAAATGGCCTCTAGAGGGACCAGCGCAGGTAGGCCCATGTAAGGGTGCAGTGCAGAGTAGTTGTTATGAAACTAGCTCACAAAAGATAGAAAAGATAGACCAATGCCTTATAATTCAGCCTCTTCGAGGGGGCAGCCTCCTTTACATTGCATAAATGAACAATTCTTGGATGATACAAATGATAAGACCTCCTTTCTATATATATGAGTCTAAGGAGTCATAATATAATTAGAGCCGACATAACAATAATAATACAAGGGCACAATAATAACAATAGTGGGCTTCTATGGGGCACAATAGTAGCAATATGTGGACTACATGGGTACAACAATATAATAAGGGGGCTGTACTAATAATAATAAGGGGTTACACTAGTAGTATAGGGGCCTAATATGCCCCTCTCCTTCAAAAAGTGTTGTCCTCAACACTTGAGTAGTTCTTGATGCTTTTGTAGAATATTCTTGTCCTCCCATGTGGAATCTTCAGTGGGTAAGTTCTTCCACTTGATGAGATACTCTGAAATTGATCGATTTCGTAGCTGTCGGGTTCTTGTTTCTTTGACTACTCCAGGTTCCAATATGATTTTTCCTTCCTCTTCAAGTTTTGGGAATATTGTTTTAATTGGGATCTTCTACAACTTTTGAATGAGTGGCCACACTTCTTCGTCCCTTTTCCATTCATCACTTGCTTCGTTTATCCAATCTGGTTGGATAATAGAAATAGCACAAAACAATGCTTCCACCTCCTCATCCTTTCTTGAGAGTGCATCTGCAACAAAATTTTGCTTCCCTTTTCTATAGATGATGTCAGACTCATAACCCAATATATTTGTGACCCATTTTTTCTGTTCTTCTATATGTAATATTTGTTCTAAAATGTATTTAAGACTATCATGATCCATTTTTACCTTGAGGTGTCTTCCCATTCGGTAAGGTCGCCATTTACTAAGTGCATGTAGTATTTCCAACATTTCCTTCTCATAAATAGCTTGCTTGAGATGTAGCAGTAAAAATACCCAATCACCTACATCAAAACATTTTTCACTACAATGTTGATCTACCGGTTGTTTCATTTGATTTTGCACCAAAGTTGCATTATCCTTTAAAAGTTGGAGAACTTGTTGTTGATGCTCAATGTGATCTTTCACTGCTTGAACCTTTTTCTTCTTGATATGTCCTTCTATCGTGAAAGTTTGAGGAGTGGTAATTTCTTCCAATGCTTTACAAGATATGGTCAGATTCATTTCTTGATGCTCGATGTGACCATTCACTTCTTGAACATTTTTCTTCTTGATATGTCCTTCTATCTTGATAATTTGAGGAGTGGTAATTCTGGCCAGTGCATTACAAGATATGGTTGGATTCATTTCTTCTTTCTCGATGTGATCTTTCACTTCTTGAACCTTTTTCTTCTTGATATGTCCTTCTATCTTGAGAGTTTGAGGAGTGGTAATTCTTGCCAATGCTTTACAAGATATGGTTGGATTCATTTCTTCTTTCTCTAGGGTTGGTTCCTGGTGTATATACTCTTCTTTTTATGTTTCTTGATCCTTTTCTTCCTCCTCTTCATAATCTATGTAAAATAATTTCTTCTCAGCACACTTATGACCTTTAGTGCATTTGCTATCACAATTGTAACAAAGCCCTTTCTCTCTTTTCTCTTCCAATTTTTGTGGTGTAACCCTTGTAGGTTGTGGAAGGCTAGGAGAAAAAACACTTCCACTATTATAGTTGTGAGGGGTAGACTTCCTTGTTGCCATAATTTTACTTTCCACTATGTAACAAATCTCTTTTACTCTTTCCAATTATTGTGGTGTTGCTCTAGAGAAGGTGTTGCTCTTTATATCCTCATAATGTGCTATCATTTCCTCCATGAAAATTGACCACGTAACCAGTTGTTTACGAGAACAAAGCCCTTTATACCATAAAAATTGATCTGGTTCTAAATATGAAGATGCAATACATACCTTTTGTAACAGTGGTACACCATGTAGATCAAAATATTGCTCCATCTGAAGTATCCAATTTACCGGATCCTTGCCATCAAACATCCTCATATAGCCTTTTCTTGATTTTAGGAGCTCGATCTTGAAATGACTATCACTCTGTAATTTCGGTTCTTCCAGTTCTAAAATTGCGTCCTACAGTAGCCCTCTGTGTCCTCTTTCCAATGCCACCAGTCTGATCCAAATTGGATTCTCCAAGGAAGGGTTATACCAAATCTCCCACAGTCACCTGATTATAGGCTAGTTCAATAGAGCAAACTTGTACGATGTGCCACGTGTCCCAGTTTTGACCTTTGGCTCTAAAAATTATGTACAAGAAACTACAATCCATCCTCTTTCTGTACCTTCTGATGAAATTTCAATCCGATGCTCAGAGAGAAAGTTATGACGATTTTCTCTAGGTCACCTGTTTGGAATGTAATTCAGGAGTCTGCAAAAACACCAACTTCCTTAGATCATATCTCCGCAAATATAGTGTGAAAAGCTCTGAAATTCGGACCCGAGGTTCAATGTGGTTTCGTCTCAAATGGGTTTTTTTTTGCTTCTAAAACATAGCAGAAAAAAGTTATAGCACAAATGCCACGATGACCTATTTGGAGTAGCGAAACCCTAGAATCCAAAGCTCTGATACCAAATGTTATGAAGCTAGCTCACAAAAGATAGAAAAGATATATCAACGCCTTATAATTCAGCCTCTTTGAGGGGGAAACCTCCTTTACATTACATAAATGAACAATTCTTGGATGATACAAATGACAAGACCTCCTTTCTATATATAGGAGTCTAAGGAGTCATAATATAATTAGAGCCGACATAACAATAATAATATAAGGGCACACTAAGAACAATAGTGGGCTTCTATGGGGCACAATAGTAACAATATGAGGACTAAATGGGTACAACAATATAATAAGGGGGCTGTACTAATAACAATAATGGGTTACACTAGTAGTATAGGGGCCTAACAGTAGTTGAGTCCATGCCAGGGTACTCTACAGAGCACGTAGGCCCTATTTCACCTGCACTGGGCGATATTGAGCGAAATTCACACAGGGTTTGGGGAATATTCTTATCTCTTGGATTCATTTATAAGGTTCCCTCACTTATCAACTCTTGTGAGCTCGAAAATGGATGAGGAATGAGTTAATATGCATCCTATCCTCTCATCCCTTCCTCCATGGAATTAATTCTAAGTATGGAAGGCCATTCAATACTACCATTTATGACAAAACCTCCTTCATCGCCCTATAAATTGACCACTCATCTAAGTGATCAAGGGCCGGACTATGTTGAATTGTAAGGAGATAATGCTGTTATGAGAATTGACATTAAGATAAGTATTGTTATGCTACAAGTTTGTCATGCTTTTGATGTCATGTGGATGGGATCAAAGCTGGAGGAGTAACTTCGAATCAGACTTGATGGTTGTAATTACTTCTTCTATTCAATAAAGTATTTGAACCTTTTTCCATATGCTTATCTTTTTATATGATGCTTATATGTGTGAATGTATCTGATTCCATTTACTTATAATCAATAAATCTTTTTCTTTGATTGGTTCTTTGTCTTTTGTTGATGTTTACAGGTACTTCTCAAGCATGCTAAGTATGGGAAGGAGTGATGGGATCGATACAAAAGAGACAAGAGGAAAGTAGAACTACAAGTAGGTCTTCTCATTCTCTTTGTCTTATCTATTGCTTATAGGAAAAGGCTAAAGTGCTTTAAACTATTGTTCTAGATATGGCTACTTATCTAGAGAATTATTATTTATCAGTAGATACCAAATTCCTCATAACAGGGTGTTGGGCCCCAGATATGTTATCATATTGGCTATCCAAACCTTTAATTTATGAGCCATATTCATTCCCTTACAACATATTTCGTAACTATCATATTACCAATTTTCCCTAAATGCATTCATTTTACTTTGTGGTTAATTATTAATGATTTCTTGTATATTTAATGATTAAATGAATTTTAAATGTGGATTTATCAATGAAGGTTTACTAATGTGGTTATGTGGGCAAGGATCATGTTCATCTATGAAAATTTCTATCTCGATATCAGTTCAACAATCCAATACTTAATTATGCGCTTGCACAAATGGAGGGAAAATAATTCAAAATTAAAAAATATGTTTTTATTTTCTCTAGCATGGTAAATTACATGCCACATGGACCTAATATGTTGGTACAAGCCTTGGAATATACCCAGTTCACACATGGGATCCTAGCACATGATTTAAGTTACAACCAAAAGTAGGTAACAGTTTTGGAATTGCCATGTTTTGCCTCGATTTTTGTGCAAATGGTGCAAAATAACAAGAATATGAAAAATGGGTTTTTAGAAATATCGAAATTTATTTGGATCTCAAACATTTTCCAAAAAATCAATACGATTTAAAATTTATATTTGGTTCTTCGAAGCAGTTTTGTATAAAATTTATACAAAACCCAGATTGGAAAAAGATTCAAACAGTCATCTTTGGGCACGATTTCCAAGGCCATGGAAGCAACTCCAAGAATTCCAACAAATTTTTGTGTTCATAGTATAACAAATTAGACTCCATAAAAATATATTTCCAAAATACATCATGGTCGAGAAGATATGGTTAGTTATTTAACACCAATTTGTATAAAATTGCAAAAAAACCAGAATTATGAGATTTTCCTCTAAAATTGTAAATTCATTTTCTGAGTTAAGGGTATTGGATATTATCTTTCCCAAATTAATTTTATGTATAAATAATGTCTCGAATGACAAAGATCGAGAGGATTTTTTTCATTATTGTAATAGAGGAGATCAATGATTAGTTTTTGGAGAGATTTAGAGAATTGATTTGTAACAGAGATTTTTGATGTGAATAAATAATTGATGGTTGTTGAATTGTGGTACATCTTCTTAGCTTTATCTGAGATTTTCTTAGTAGAACTAACCTCTTGGGAAGGTCCCCTAAGTGTGGGTAAGTGTTGCTATGCTTCATGTGTTTTGTAGATTAGTTTTACATCTAGCAATTTAGTTTTATTTTGCAATGAATTTATGTTAGATCAAACTTAGATATATTCACTTTCATGCTCTCGATTTAGTGTTTAGTACTTCCCTTTAGGTTTAAGAAGTGAATTCCATTTGATTGCACATTGTATTTGATGTTTCTTTAAATTTTCATTAGATTTGTATTCCACATAGTATTAGTATTAGATTTGTTTGCTTTTGCTTATAGTTGTCGGCATTTACTTTTATGCAATTTACTTTTCTGCAATGTGTTCAATGGGTTTTCATCACTATAGGAATAAAACCAATAAAGTCTCAAGACCTAATAAGCTACATATATACAACCACACGAACATTGTTAATGCAAGATTGTGGTTCACAACCTGATAAGCATTAGAGTCCCATAGTCCAGTGACAAGTTATAATCCTTAGTCATTTGTTCTTTCTAGTGTTAATTGTTATCATATGCTAGAATAGGCTCTAGTCATCCATTTCTTGTGCTTGCATCTCTAATTCTTACAACCCATATTGATAATTAAATGTTGGAATTAGAATACATATAATTCCACCATTACTTAGGTAGTAGTTTACTTGGGATGATATAGGATTTTAAGAACCCTAAAAGTCAACTTGTATGTTTCAAATATGTAACATGAACATGGCAGCTTATGGGATGCCTACCCCCACTGGTCCTAACCTAAATAATAAATTATTTTGTGGCCCTTGTGGGGAAATTTAGTTGGTTCAAGTTATGTTTTCTTTTAGGAGCCTTGCTTCACTTATGGTGTGATAATGTAAGCCAAAATACACTAAGCACAAAAATATCGGGAAACTGGATGCCCTTGTGTACAAATCTTATAGAAGTTTAGTGTGTTACGTGTAATGTGTGTGCAAGTGGAAAGGTGAACATATAGAGTGTGATAAGATGTGGATATTCAATGATTATTTACAATACCCTCTAATTACACTAAGTTTTGATTGTTCCTTGCATGAAAAAGAAATAATGTGTGAATAATGGGTCACTTACTCTTTTTCTATTACACTATGTGTGCCTAAAGGGAGATGGAAAACTCAAGTTCTTTAAGAAAGCTTTCATATTTAAGCCTAGCTTCATCTAAAAGATGCAAAGGAAGTAGAGATTACTTACTTTCTGTGTTAACACTTGGTCCTAGTCTCAAAAACTAATGAAATAAAAATGCTTTGGTTAGTAACAAGATATGTGGCTAATGGGTCACTTACTCATTTACTAATTAATCTATGTGAGTTGTGAAAAATAAACATATGTGGAATGTGGCTACTTACTTTTCTTGAAAATTGGCAACAAGAAATTGCTAAAACTAGAAGTGTTAAAAATGGCACTGTTAAAAATAGCAGTTTGGGCATCAGTGCTAGATTGAGCAACATGGAATGAAATATGGAAGTGCTAAAAATAGAAGTTTTATTTTTAGCAGTTCAAGTCAGATTCCTATTTTTAGACAGTCCCTAGTCTAAAATAGGAAATAAAATTTGAATTTGGTCTTACCAAAAGTTTGAATATTAATTAATTGATTCTCCATGAGTTAATTAGTTAAGGAAAATCAAACTTGAAGTCTTTGTGAGAACATGCAATAATTTCTCCACTGATTGGGGAATGTGTCCTTGATTTGCTCCACTGATTGAGGAATTAAGGATGAGTTCTATATTGACAGGATCAGTCGACTTAGTTTAACTTAGTCAAGTTCAGTTAGATTAATTTAAGAAGTTGATAAATTAATGAGATACAATTTGTTGATGCTTGCATGCATATGACAACTGTTATTTTCAGATAACTAAGTAGTCTCTCATGGATAACTGATGCATGGAAGCTTAGATAGAGACTCAGTTGAGATCGGTGAAGGGACAGTGTACTATCAGTTGGATGAATATTTTTCCAATAAAGGAAGCTCATCGATGATGAGGATTTATCTCCTTCAAGTTTTTGCAGTTAGATCAGAGGTTAGTGAGTGTGTGAAGAGGCCAATTCACACAGGTGGTAACACTGGACCCCAAGGAAATTGCACAAGGAAATAGGAGGCTTGGAAGGTAGAGGAGAAGGTTTGTGAGTAGCCCTTAACTGTCTATGAGCAGCAGAGGGATTGTACTGAGAGCTGGATAGCTTCCAAGCTAAGGCTTTGTGTAATCCGAACTATATTTCCACTTGTATGATAATACAGAGATGGGGTTTTAGGGAGGTGCTTTCCCCGGGTAACTTCTTCTGTATTATGTGTGATTGATTCATTCTTATTAGTTATATGTGTTCTTATTGATGTTGTTCATGGTTGATTAAGCTTCCGCTAAATTGTTTGTATAAGTAGATCAAGTGTTTTGCTTTAGTACATTTCATTACCAGGTTGATCTACAGGTGGAAAATTTCTACATGGTATCAGAGCTAGCTGATTTGTAGAAAAAGTTCTACATGGTATCAAAGCTAGCTAATTTGTAGGAAAAATCCTATGAAATTTTACATGGTATCAGAGCACAGGTGATCAAGGAGGGAATAGTATACTGAGAGGAGATTTCAAAGTTTTTAGTTTTGGGCCGAGAGTTTGCAGAGCGGATCTAAAAATTTATGTACAAAATTTTCAGAAATAAATAACAGATTTTGATTCCTTGCAGGAAAATATACAAAATCAAAAAAAAAAATAAAAAAATTGGCTGAGTCGGAGTTTGGATGAGGGAGATATCGGTGATTTAAAATCAGTTCTTTTTCTAGAAAATTTCGTGAGGACGAGAAAGTGGAAATAGATTGGTGTGCTAGCCAAGAACTTGTATGCAATTGAGGTACAAGATGCATGCAAAGCCTTAAGGAGCAAGGCAAAGGTTAGAGACTTGGTGGTTGAGAGGGAGAGTATATTACCTCTCAACATGCAGCGCGAGAAGAATTCTCAGACAATTGTGGAGGAGCCACGATTGGTGCAACAACTTCAGGAGGTTATGGAGTAGCCACAACAAGGGAAGCTGAGAGGAGATCGAGTAGAGAAATCTACTCATGTAGATACCTCCAATAGGGGGTAAAATTCGAGCCAGGTAGGCAGAGGGATCACATGCAGCCATACCTCCAGGTAGGAGGTGGGGCCATGTGGAATGATCATCCCATGGAGGAGGGGCAAGATCCTTGAGGTACCCAGCCTCTTGGATGAGACCTTGCTACAGGAGCCCCGATGTGTAGTAGCAGGAACTAACTAACTGGGTAGAGACAGATGCAGATGGAGCAGTAGAGAGAGCTACAGTGCAGGGAATCCCATGACAACGCAAAGCATGTAGGTTGCGGTGATGCGAGAGGCACAAGTGTGTTTCACTGTGCAGGGTAGCATAGAGAAGGGTGCAATGGTGCAAGATGCATGGAGATGTTGTAGTAGCACAGAGGTCAGGGAGGGAGCACTTGTCAGCAGCAGATAGAGCTTCAGCATCAAAGTATGTTTCTAGCCCAACAGAGTGGTCAGTTGGGAGTTTTTTTTGTTCCAAGATTTGAAGGAGCAACCACACTTGGTAGATGTGTTGCATACAGAACATTCAAGAGGTACAGGATCAAGTTCAATAGGAATCCTTTCTTGTTGAGAGGGAGTGTTGAAAATTGGAAACAAGAAATTGCTAAAAATAGAAGTGCTAAAAATATCACTGCTAAAAATAGCAGTTTGGGCATCAGTGCTGGATTGGGCAATAGGGAATGAAAAATGGAAGTGCTAAAAATAGAAGTTCTATTTTTAGTAGTTCAAGTTGGATTCCTATTTTTAAACAATCCATGGTCTAAAATAGGAAGTAAAATTCAAATTTGGTCTTACCAGTAGTTTGAATATTAATTAATTAATTCTCCATGAGTTAATTAGTTAAGGAAAATCAAACTTGAAGTCTTTGTGAGAACATGCAATAATTTCTCCACTGATTGGGGAATTTGTCCTTGATTTGCTCCACTGATTGAGGAATTAAGGATGAGTTCTATATTGAGAGGATCAGTTGACTTAGTTTAACTTATTCAAGTTTAGTTAGATTAATTTAACAAGTTCTTAAATTAATGAGAACAGTTTGTTGATTCTTGCATGCATGTGACAACTATTATTTTCAAATAACTGAGTATTCTCTCATGGATAACTGATGCATGGCAGTTCAGACAGAGACCCAGTTGAGATCAGAGAAGGGAAAGTGTACTATCAGTTTGATGAATATTTTTCCTATAAAGGAAGCTCATACATGATGAGGATTTATCTCCTTCAAGTTTGTGCAGTTAGATTAGAGGTTAGTGAGTGTGTGAACAGGCCAATTCACACAGGTGGCAGCACTGGACACCAAGGAAACTACACAAGGAAATAGGAGGCTTGGAAGGAAGAGGAGAAGGTTTGTGAGTAGTCTTTGACTGTCTATGAGCAGCAGAGGGATTTTACTGAGAGCTAGATAGCTTTCGAGCTAAGGCTTTGTGTAATCTGGACTATATTTCCACTTGTATGATAATACAGAGATAGGGTTTTAGGCAGGTGCTTTCCCCGGGTAAATTCTTCTGCGTTATGTGTGATCGATTCCTTCTTATCAATTATATGTGTTCTTATTGATGTTCCTCATGGTTGATTAAGCTTCCGCTAAATTGTTTGTAGAAGTAGATCAAGTGTTTTGCTTTAGTACATTGCATTACTAGGTTGATCTACAGGTGGGAAATTTCTACATGGTATCAGAGCTAGTTGATTTGTAGAAAAAGTTCTACATGGTATCAAATCTAGCTTATTTGTAGGAAAACTTATACAAAATTCTACAACTTTCCCTCCTAATTAAGTTATGTGAGAAATGAAAATAAAAAGAAAAGATAATGTAATTACTCTACTAATAGTGACTAGTAAAGAAACTAGGCAATCTGAACTAACTAGAAAAAAATGGTAAAGGTGAAGGAAATTCACTAAAGGCTTCCAATCACCTAGGAAAAGAAAATTACAACGGTTTTTTGTGTTCTCTATAAATTGCGTGATTTTTCTTGTGCACAGGCATGATTGCATGTTTTTTTGCACAAAATCCGTGCAGATGATGAAAAGGAGTGAACAGTCAAACTTCTCAGTTAAAAATGGGTCTAGAAGGTCCTGCAAAAATTCCAGAGAGATGATGAATGCACCAATCAGTGATAATGTAGAAAGAAGGTCCTACGAAAACAACCATTAGTGTAAAGAAAAGAAACTAGTGGAGTCACCTAATATGTGGTAGTGTATTTGTTGTTATGGGGTACCAAAAGACACCTTCTTAGTAGTTGGTTGTTCCCTGCAAAGAAAACATAGATAGTTGGTTGTTTTTAGTGTAAAATTATGAGTAAACAAAGAACTGTAAATGGTTAATACAATGCATACATAAACATAAGCTAAAAACTAAGAAACAAACATATAGAAAATTCTTGATGAGGAAACAAGTCAACAAAGTAATGGAAAAGGGATCCCTTTATTGATTGTTGAATGTAGAAGAGATACAAATGATGAATACTAAAACACTTGGAGGGAATTCTTTGAGATATGGTTCTCAAAAATCCCCTACAAGGAGGTTCATTTCCTCAATCCCTTTGCAATTTTCTCCTCTCTCTCAAACAAGTATGAAGACTCTCTCAATGGTGAAATCATCTTCCCACTAGAATGTTGGATTGCTGAGAAACAATTTGTATGGCATAACAATGCTCTACTTCTTCTTCTCAACAATATAATGCAGGATTGCTTGAGAGAAATTTTTCCAAGAGGGTCTCTTAGGGGCTACATATCTCTATGGTGACTCAAAATCAGTTGTCCTTGACTGGAACATGTCAGGGAATCCAATATTCCAAGTGTGTGAAGTGGTCCTGGACTGCTAAGTCAGAATTTCTCTTGACCACATGACTATCGAAGGAAAATTCACACGGTCTATTGTCACTCACTGCATTATGGGTTTCAATTGGTCAAGGTTCCCTAAGAGAAGTGAATTTTGGAGCCACTTTCCTAGGCCATAGAAGATCTCAGAGCTTAATCAGACCCTCTCTAGTGCCTAGTGCTCAAAAATAGATTTCCATTGGTATATAGAAGTCCAAAAAAGGACTCTTGGATCAAAGGTTAGAGCCTGTCGAAGGTTGCCTTTGAAAAGCCCAGAAAACCAAGAAAATGGCTAACTATGAGGGCATCCTACAATTCCACATCCTGCAAATCAGTAGTCCCACAGTACAATAGTCTCGTATGGCCCCTGCAATACTTGATGGGCCATCCTTAAGGAATTACAGGGGGAGGATCGTCGATAGTGTTAAAGCACTGAGAGGGCAGAGGATGATTTACACTAAAAATCAATGAAAAAAAGAGGTTGGATCGCCCCCTTATCACTCCTCCACGTGGAAAAATGTGGTAAATCCTACATCCTGTAATCCTGCAATATTAGTGGATTGATGGGGTTCTGACTTAATAGACCTTGCGGGGGGTGATTCTGCGATACAATGTAAAAGTCTCAGGGGAAGAAAAATTTGTTTTACACAGGAAACATATGCAAAAATAGGTTCGGGTTGTCCCCCTCCTCTCTCCTCCACGTGGAGGAATACGGAAAATCCCGCACTCCTACAATCCCACATCTCGCACTCCCACATATTCACAGTCAGGTAATATCGGCAGATCGACGGGGTTCTGACTTAATAGATCTCGCAGGTTACGATCGTGCGATATGGTGTGACATCGTCAAGGAGGGCCGAAAATTTTTAATAAAGAACAGCATGAAAAAACCAAGGCTAGGCCACCCCCTTCTCTTTCCTCCACATGGTAGTATGGTAAATCCCGTAACATCAGCAGATCGACAGGGTTTTCATTCCAAGACCATGCAGGGGCCGATTCTGCGGTATAGTGTAAAAGTTCCGAAAAAAGGCCTAATGTTGGGGCCTTCATTTTGATAATAAAAGATTCTGATTATTTTGTCTTTCCATAAAACAAAGAGGGAATGGGTGGTGGCAGAAATGATTAGGTTGCGGTGAAGGCAACTTGAGCAGGAAGAAAAAACAAGCAGTTGTGGGGTGGTTGCGGCAAAGTGTCAGCAGAAAGCAGAGGCAGCCGAGTGGACGAGATGGATGGAGAGGTAGCCAAGGGAATGAATAGCCTATTAGGAACTAGAAATCCAAGTGAGAGAGGAAATACAAAAGGAGAAGCCCGTAAGGAAAAAGATGGTTGTTGTTGGTGGGTTGGTTGGTTACAGGGTTATAGAACAAAAGCGTCGGGATGCAGGCGAGCAAGACCTCTAGATTGAAGATTGAACCTTTGAATCTAGCATAGGAAAATAGAGCCTATAATCAAGTATTCCTTGTCATCATTCATGGCTAAGGCCAGTCTATTTTATCTTCTGTGGACTTAATATGAAGTAAGATTTGTATTGGTTTCTTGATACAATGTACGTGATTGCTTATGATGTATGGACCCACTTAAATTTTAAACTATTCTGCAAGTATAGGCATGTAATGGCTTTCTGGTGATTAAACGATATGTTTTTGTATTAGTTGCATGTATGATGTTGTTTAAATATTGATGTTTGACACACCCTTCACCCCATGATGAACCCTTCTCTGTTCTAGTCGCAGCACACCTCAGGTGAGACTCCTTATCATTTGGGTAAGGTTAAAATGTTGGCTTTGTCCTAGACTACACTGAGCCATTGTTGGCCCTCCATGCTTGAACCCAGAGTCTCCCCATAATGACTCTTTTGCGCTAACAAATGGTTCCATTGTCGGGACCAGAAGTTACAAGAACTAGTTTGGAACATGGTGTCTAGGATATTCAAGAAAGATATTAAAGATTGGTAGGATAACAAAGTATATAAATTTATAGGAGAACAAGCTACTCAAAGAGGAAAACTTGCTGCCAAATTTTGCGAAGAGACGTTGTATGTTGAGGTTGCTAGCGACCAGTACAAGATCTTCTAGTGCAAGTTCCCATAAGACCTATACGATTGGTTGAGAAGGTTGAAAGTGCAGAATCGATTGGGAGGGATAACGTTAGCCTGTCGTAGCTAGACTTCCATAGATCTTATATTGCTACAGCAGGTAGATAGTGATCTAAATAGAGCAGTCAACTTTTGGGTAAATACTAAGGTGGAGGGGTATATAGTCGAGTTTTCCACAAAAAGTTATCAATCTTTTTCAAGGGTTGAAGCAGTGTTCGGATTCAAGCTAAGAGGAAGGTTGGTGAAGGAAGAGTCATTATGGATTAAAATGTTCATGGTAGAAGAAGGACTACTGCCCTCACCTACCACGAAGATGGTAGTGTAAAACCCCAGTACTGGGGGAAGGACCTAAGGGGAGAATGCTACTAGTTGGGGAATAGAAATGCTGCTAAAGGAATGGATGTAGAAGGGTTTTAGAATGATAGAGATGTTAGAGTGCAGAGGAGAGAATTTTTAGATGACAAGTGGCAAGAAAGAGTAGTTCAGACTCTGAAGAAGAGAAAGATGGGACCCCACCAAGTAGGAGTGTTGTCGGGGAAACCCCAAGAGGAAGGGAGAGAATCGAGAGATGCCGAACAAAGCAGGATTAGTGATTGGAAAGACGGAAGCTAGAAGGATAAAGAGGATCATTCCTTACATGTTGCAGGAAGGATAGCAGAGGAACAAATGTCAAGCAGTTGTGAAGAGGAAAGGGAAGAGGAAATGGGAAACGTCATGCGAAGGTTATTTGCTGAAGAAGAAGCATCCCCAAGAAATCAGCAGCAATATCCCCAAGGTATAGGTAGTATTGCTCCCAACCTTCCCCTAGTACCTTACTATCATCCATAAAATTTTGTTATTAAATTAGCTAAAGAAACATAGGTACATAGTGTTCACGAGAGATATAAGGCTAGTTTCAATACAGTAAACAACAAAGGAATTAATGGTATTAGTAACTTGGGATTGCAAGGATCTCAGTAGCCCGGAACCAAGGGATTTGTGTTATTGGTGCATACTCAAATAAACATGGCAGGATCCTTTACCAGATACCTAGAGTTTGCGGGTAGGGGAAATGAAGATGTAGAATAGCACTGGTATCTCTACGAAGCTATATGGAGAGCATGATAGACTCCAAACAACGTCAAAACAGTTGAGTTCCAGACTACGCTAAGGGAGAAAGCTCTGCGTTGGTTTATAAAATGGGCAAAAAAGAACTAGAATCCCATGGTAGATGCCATCAAGAGGGGGTTTGTATAAGAATTAAAAGCACCTCAGACTAACCAACAAGGGTTATCAAAGCTATGGAAAATCAAGCAGAAGGAAGGTGAAACTTCCTGGGAGCTAATGCAAATATTTAAGGACACCATTGCTAAGCTGAGTTACACCCTAGATCCTAATCACCAGAGCAACTGGTTCATCAAGGTGCTCTTGCCCCTTACAAGGACATCATTGATGCAACAAAAGATTGGGACCCTCCAAGATGCCCTAGAGTAAGCATCACTTATAGAGGCTATGGTTGGATATCCTCATGAATACCGAGGAGGGACAGGATTGTAGGATCCATCGATTATGCGCCTTCAAAACCAGATTACAACTTTAACGGATAAATTGAAGAACCTTTAGCCAGTGCGACCAGCTAGACCCAATGTATGGTGCCCACACTGCATGGTGGAGGGACATGTCGCGATGGAGTGTCTGAGGTTGTGGGGAATTAATCATACAAGGGAGATTGCAAGATCGTCAGGAACCCCACCAATAGCAGGAGTTGTGGTAGTAGGAGCGCAAGGATTTTTCCCTAGACGAAACAATCAGGAATATTGTGAGATCTGTAGGATGTATGGAAATCTACCACGGATGTGCCCAATACAACAAAAGTACTCCAACATCCCCAATAATAACTATTGTGATTTTTGTGCATCCACAACACATCACACTAACTAGTGCAGAGCATTGGATGCTTTAGAAGAACGACTGGACAAGTCGACGTTCAGGATCAATGAGTCCAACCAGGGAAGACGTGGAGGAAATGGGAGAGGAGGAATAACAGGAGGAAAATGTCCCATGAGATGTTACAACTGTGACCAAAAGGGGCATGTCTCTAGGGAATGCCCGCTCCCTAGAAGACCAGGGTGTTCACAATGCAGAATCAATACTCACACCATGGAGGATTGCCTAAACCTCATTGCGAAGTCGGAAGAAAGGACTAGATAGAGAGGGGCTAACCTAGTTAATGTTGAACCTCATACCAATGACGGTCTTCCCATAACCAACATAAATATAGTCACAAGAGGGGGAAAGAGGACAAGGAAAGATCAAAGTACAGTGGACCCGCCCTTGGTCGTTAAGGCAGCATCCCCAAAGAAATCATACTAGCTTGAGCAACAAAAACAGTATTACCATGAGGCAGCTAAATTGTTCACATGGATGACCAAGGCAAGGGAGAATCAGGGATAGAATGACCATGCACTCAACAATGATCACCCAATAGAAGAATGGTTTAAGTTGTTCCTACAAATCGTTGAGGATGAATACATGTTGAAAGAGTTGGTCAAAATTTTAAAGGCAGCATTGTCTGAGGAGGAAGGGGAAGTGGAACAACCATCTTCCAACTTACCAGAAATGCATACCAGAAGCGTGCGGTGAAATAAGAAGAGAAGCAGAAAGGAATTTTGAATCAATGCCTAGGTTGTGGGATTCCAAATTAAGGAAACAATGTTGGACCTAAGGTCGAATGTAAACATCCTTCCTAGGAAAACATGGGAGGAAATGGGGAAGCTGCAATCGAGATATTCTCCGATACAATTGAGAATGGAAAACCAATATTTCATTCTACCCATTGGAAGGCTAAAGAATGTAGAAGTAGATGTGGTGGGAGTAAAGACGTACACTGAATTTGAAGTAATCAACATAATGGGTGATAAGGACCCATATCCAGTGATCCTTGGGATCAACTGAGATTATGAAAACTATGTTGTCATCGATCTAAGGAAAGAATTAATTATTTTTGAAGTATAAGGGATGAGAGTAATACAACCCTTGGAACCATATCAGGGACACAGGTTCACAGAACCCGTAGATGACAAGGACAACCTAGGAGTGCTACACCATTTATACACCCTAAGAGCAGGTGAAAGAGAAGATTGCATAAATACTACAACAGGAGGATATGTCAGCTAGAAGAGTATTAAGAGCTCGGAAACTGGTTTGGAAGCTATGTGGGATGCATGGAAACAAGGTGGATATGAACTCAATACCAGATGTTGTGCATCAATAGGTCGGATAAATTGGATAGGAGCATAGGTAAGTGACTATCCGAAATTCCACGACATCGAACCAATGAGCATCTTCTTGACCAAAGTGGATAGAGAGGTAAGGGAGTATTACAAAGTTCCCTTTCTAGATATCATGCTCCTTGCCACACCAGCAAGGTGGTGGAGAACACACCGCAACACAATGTGAGAATGGGGAAGTATAAAGCAAGCCATGAGGGATAGGTTCGATCAGGGGGATGACCACCATCAAGATAATATGAAGTACAGAGGTAACTTGGATCCTAATAAGAACTTAGAGATTTGCATGAGAAGCTGGGAAAGACATGGGATTTTGAAATAACTTTGGGTACATGTATTCATAGATACCCTAGGTACCATTCCCTAAGATTGGTACGTGCAAGAGAAGCTCCGTAAACAAACAGCATATTGGGATACTATGGTGACTCAATTCATTAGCAGATTCTCATTCAGGAATGACGATATATGAACTACTAAAACACTACAAGCAATTAAAAGGATCTTGTTCACCCTAGGATAGGTGCTTGAAGGTTGTTTTTATGAAAATTTCTTATAGTACCTCTATGACACAAGTTCTCCAAAATATGTAGCATGCGACAAGGTGGATGCAGAACCAAATGAGGATGGGTTGGAAGTACTAAGACATCTAACCTTTGAAGAAATAGAAGGGAAAAGAGATATATAGGAAAGTCTTGCTGGAGAAGTTTCCCACCTTCTACCGATGAAATTAAGGAAGAAAAATGTTGGAACAAAGGATAAACCTAAGATGGTGTCTATGGGAGATTATTAGAATGAACATATGACAAAAGAAATTTTTGACCTGTTGCAGGAATACCAAGACGTTTTCCTAGTGTCAGTGGCGGAGCTAAAAGGAATAAAAGGATAGATAGGGGAGATGCAGATTGTTCTGAGGTCGGACACTTGTCCAATGAAGCACAGGATGTATAGGTTGAACCCTAGGGTAAAGGAAAAGGTTAAGAGGGAGATCGAAAAAAATTTGCAAGCATGGATTATATTCCCGGTAGATGAAGCGGAGTGGATAAGTCCAATAGTTATACAGAACAAGGAAGATGCAACATAAATCAGGGTATGTGTTGATTATAGAAGTTTGAACAATGCATGTGTGCATGATCCCTTTCTGACGCCCTTAGTGATGAAGTCTGGGACAATGTAGCAGGCAATGAATCATATTCATTCACAGACGGATTCTTGGGCTACCATCAGGTCTGAATAGTTGAAGAAGACAAAAGAAAGACAACGTTCACCATGAAGTCGGGGTAATATGCATACAATGTAATGTCGTTCGGGTTGAAGAACACGCATGCGGTCTTCTCAAGAATTTTTATAGTTGTGTTCTGAGACTACATTCACAAGTTCCTGCAAGTGTACATGGATGACTCGACAGTATATAGCCTGCTAAAGAAACACACAATCTTACTAAGGAACATGTTTGAAAGGTGTTGACAGTTGCAAATTTCTTTAAACCTAAAGAAGTGTATCTTTGTGGTTCCATTTGGAACACTACTAGGCCACATAGTCTGCAAGGAAGGTGTGTGTGTAGATCCAGGAAAGGTCACGGTAATTAACAACATGGAACTGCCACACAATGTAAAGCAACTGAGGTCCACTCTAGGACATATAGGGTATTACCGACGCTTCATCAGGAAATATGCATCAATAACGGCCCCGATGGAGAAGCTACTGAAGAGGACGAAAGCATTTAATTGGATGTAAGACTGTCAAGCAGCATTGGATAAATTAAAAGAGAAACTGGTAAGTGCCCTAATCCTTGTTTATCAGACTGGAACAAGATGCTTCACGTACACATTGATGCGTCAGGGATCCTACTAGGAGTAGTCTTAGCGCAACCAGGGGAAATAAATATGGACCACCTAGTGTACTATGCTAGTAGGAAGTTTTCAACTGCGGAAATGAATTACACGATAACATAGAGGGATGCATTGGCCATGGTTTACTCTCTGTAGAAATTCATGCATTACCTGTTGGGGGTGACATTCAAGTTTTGCACAGATCACTTAGCACTAAAGTATCTAGTGAAAAAATCAATGTTAGAAGGTAGGATATGTCGATGGTTATTACTCTTCCAAGAATTCATTTTCGAGGTGGTCTTCAAACCCAGAAGATTGAATGTGGGGTCAGATCACTTGTCACGACTGGAGATCAGAGAGAGCGAAGGATCATTGGATGATCAGTTGCCTGATGCTGACTTATTCAGAATAGATGCAGTCTCGGACTACTTAGAATAGATTGTTGCGTTGTCGACAACATGGCACTGCCCAGAGAGATATACAACAACATAGAAGTGGTACTTAATAGTAAGGGCAGAAGACTACCAACTAAGCGCAAGACATCTCTATAAGATGGGCTTGGACCAAATCCTAAGGCGTTGCATACTCCAGAACAAACGACAAGATGTGCTATGGGAATGCCATGCAGGGGTCACAAGAGGCCGTGTAGGAGGAAAAGCCACCGCAATGAAGATACTGCATGCAATATTATGGTGGCCAACCCTCCACAAAGATTCTAAGGAATATGCTAAGAATTACGAGATTTGTCAGAGGGTTTAGAAGCCTTCCCAACAAGATGAACTATGATTAAATATTGTTCATACAGTGCAAATCTTCGAGAAGTGGGCAATATATTTCATTGGAACTAGAACACCACCAGCAAGGCATTCACAAGCAAGATATATAATAATCGCGACCGAATATCTCACCAAATGGGCAAAAGAAGCACTTGTTAGATATTGTACAACCGAAACTGCCGCAAGGTTTATTTTCGAGAACATAATCTCAAGATTTGGATGCCCAAAAATATTGACAAGACCAAGGAACACATTTTATAAATGAAACTGTTGAGTCACTTCTCAAGAATTTCATGATTCAGCATCATAAAAGTAGTCCATATCATCCACAGGCCAATAGGACTATCAAGGCATTCAACAACATACTAAAAAAGGGTCTCGCAAAGATTATATCAGCGAATAGAGATGACTAGGACGAAAGAGTACTAGCAACTCTATGGGCATACAGTAAAACGGTAAAAAGACTTCATAAACAACCCCCGTTCCAGCTAGTATACAGGAAGGAAGTAGTGGTGCCAGCAGAGTTCATAATACCAAGCATGTTCATCTCTAAGGCAATGACAATGATGGACAATGTCGCTTTGAGAGAAAGGCTAAGTCAACTAATGGAACTTGAAAAATCGAGGTTCTTGGTCGAGTTTCACCAGTCAGTAAAGAAGAGAAGGAAAAAAGATTGGCATGATAGGTACATTAGGAGGGAAACATTAAAAATTGGATATCATGTATTTCTCTATGACAGCACGTTCCAAAATTTCTCAGGTAAACTGTAGATGCACTGGCTAGGCTATTCATAGTTGTAGAAATCAGAGATTCTGGAGTGGTAAGGTTGGAGCAACTAGATGGAGATATGCTAGAAGGTTGGCTAAATGGTGCATGCTTGAAGCCCTTCCACATGCCAAGGAACACAATCTCAAGTTGAAAGGGTCTTGGAAACAAGCCCACAACTAGGTAGGAGTTAATAAATTATATTAAATAATTTTCAGCATCCATTTGATTTTATGTCTTTTACATCATTTTAATAAGAATAGATATAGCGTCAATAAGGTTGCAGCAACATTGTTATAGTACCGCAACCCCTTTGTGGTCAAGGGGGATAGGTAATGTTAATAGTCACTTGTAGGTGCATGCTTGCTAGCTCTTAAGTTACATGTAGGCAGTCGCTTTTTCAGTATTTATCGTCACACATTGTCTATCCTTTCAGTCGTACTAGTAGCCATTTCCATAATAAGTAACCAATAATGCAACTATCAAGTGGGAGCCGTAAAATTTTTTCCCATTATGAACAAGCTTAGTTAATAAAGAACCCCCATAACGGAAAAATTAATAAGCCATGCATCCCACTCTATACGTTCCCAGTCCACGTTAGAAATGTCAGGTCCAAGTCAGCCGATAACGGAAAATCAGGGTCAGGGTACATGGGGAAATTTGTCGTAGTAATTAGTTACCAAAGTCCAGTCAGAAACGTTGTGTCAAGCCCGGCTACTTAATTTGCAAAGGATAATGAGGAATGCTACAAAATTTCAATTGTAGATAGTAGAGAAAATCCACGTCCACTCTGAAGAATAGCAGCAGAAACATAGCAGTGTGAAGTCCAAAGTGACAAGATAAGCTAGATGAAAGAATTGAGCCAATGGAGAATCTATATGGGAAATACGACAAGGTGATCCTAGTCGATAATGATCTAACTAACTCCTTCCAGTTTCTGACTCTAAAGAGGGAGGTCTACACAGAAGAAATCTAGAGGGAAGATGGCACCAGAACATCCAGAGTCAGGGAGGAGTTCAGAGGATTACAGAGGTTGGCACTGCTCAATTTCAGAAGCTTACCAGTCTTCGACACCTAACTGACTGCAATGCAATGTACCAAATTACTGGTCTGTAGAATGTATGAGGGGCCTATTGGGTTGTGTTATATTATTTCCACAACTAGCTGACCTAGTTTACCGGGGGGTTAGAGGGGGGGCAGAGCCCCCCTTCCTTGCAACGATTGCGCAACGGGGGGGTCATAGGGGGGCTGGAAGCCCCCCTTGTACGGGGGGATTGAAGGGGATGGTTAGTCCCCCCTCTACGAGGTTTGGGTCAGCGCCCCAGGGAAATTTGTTTTTTTTGGACCCTATATTAGTTGGGTGAACCTACCTATGGTTTTGTGCATGATTTTCACACATGGTTTTAGGTGTGATCGTTTTCAGTCCATAGTATTTTGTAGATCTGGCCAAGGGAGCTACGGTTATGTTCTAATCCAGGGTTAATGGATTGGGGTTATGGATGCTTCAGCATGTATATATATGTATTGTAACATTGAAAGGAAGATAATGAAAAATCAAGCTGGTAGTCCCGGTTTTGGGATCTAGAGGAAAATATTTGTGTATATGTGTTTTATGTGTTATGCTCTTGCATTGTTTATTTTATGTGTTTTAGAATTCATATGTAGGTAATTTATGTATGTGGCTCGAGAGGGAGTACCCAATTCACGTAGACAATATTCATCGTCTCACAGGGCTATTAGCTGGAGGAAATGCAATGAACACAACATTCTAGGCAGGGGCCAAAAGAGCAAAGAAGCACGAAGAGGAGAATTAATATGCAAAATATGGAACGAAACGAGGTGGAAGGGTAGAAAAAATTGACCTGATCAACAAAATTGACATCAAATTCGCCCGCTACATCATAGCAGGTAAGACCATGAGACACTTCGTGAAGAATGAATGCACTCTAGATGAAATTTCGGTTGTAGAGCACTGCTACAATGTGGAGGTGCTCAATTATTCTGCATTTGTTTTAAACAAGCTCTTTGAGGCCTACGAAGATATTTACAGGTATAGTACCAATTTCCTGTTTGGGTACATACTGATGTCTCTGGCAATGTGGAAATGGCAACCACCAGGCGGGAGGGGGATGATGCCTATCATTGAAGGACAATCGTTAGCACTTCGATACGAGTCGTGGAGAGCTTCGGGGGATCCGAGCACTAAAGAAGTAAATGAATCAACTTTCAAAGAGTGGTATGAGATGATGTTGATTACAATCAAGTTGATGAAGAGGATACCCAAACCTCTACTGGATGAGTTCTCTAAGGAAGTCTGGTTTGGAGCCTTGCATGGGCACACTTACCTTTGACCACGGTGCGTCCATCTTGACACCTTCAATATGAGGCCACATAAATTTATTTTAACTAAATAGGCACTCCACAGTGAGCTTGGATCATGGTTGGGGGTTGCCTGTGAAATTATTGAAGGGAAGTACAAATATTTGTTCAAGGGCTTGAAGCCTCAATTGCAAGAGGAAGAAGTAGGGGAAAGCAACCGAAAGAGGCCAGCTAAAGGTGACCTCCACCTAATGGTACTACAAATGGAGGAAAAAATGTTCGCTCTGAGGCAGCAAATTGCAAGTTTTGACAACCAATCAGGTGAGGTTCACCAACCCTTACAATTTCAAGGTTCCACTATGTTTTCGCCAATTATCACAACTCCATTGGCTTTGGCAATCCCCACTAGAGGTTCCTGGACTCCATCCTAGCCAATAGTCCCCAAGCCCAAGAAGAAAAGAGTCATGCAGAACCCAGTTGTTAAAAAGCTAAGAACTACCCTGGAAATTCAAATCGTTGACCTTACTGATGAGGTCAAACAGACAATCTCTACATCCCCCATAGTTGATTAAATCCCCCCACTACCTCCACCATCCTCCCTCAGTCGCGGGAATCTTCCCCTCACATGACCCCACTTCCACAACCCTGTCCGAAACCCTCCCTTTTGGCACAAGATGAGCAACTATAGAAATGGAAGTTGAGTCAACAGAGTAGGTTAGAGGGGCAACCTCTACCATCGGCACCTAGAAAATTTCACTAGTGCCTCTACTCCTTGGGTCATACCCACTCCAAGAGAAAGGACAAACCACAATTATTTCGTAGGAGGGAGGGGATGAACCATACTAGACACTTTTCCCTATAAATTTCCCAGTGGTTCTAATCCTACTATTGTCCCCCCCACTTCCCAATTCACTCCACAGTCACAGCCCATTCATTCGGCCACCTCCCACTCCAACAAATCCATAGCCAGTGGCTTACCAATACAACAGAATTTTCTAGAACCTAGTACAATGCAAGGCGACACCCTGTAGCACTAGTCTTTGGCACAGTTGTTTGTGTTTATCCAGCAAGCACCACAAAGGGATGAGAGGATACATGATGAACTGGCCCATGAACACGAGCAAAAAAGACAGCAAATGCAGGAGGTGATAGAGGAGAGAGATAAACTGCGACGAGAAAATACAGATTTGCAAGCGCAGGTTGATCAGGTAACGAAGAAATTCTGGTCATTATGGCTGATGATCATGGAAGTTCCAGAGGATATTATATCCTATACACTGGTGAGCTTCTGTGACCATATCCAAGCAGCGTGTTCAAATCTGGTAGTAACCAATGTTGAGATAAGAAAGAAACTGGAGACAGGAAGATCAGCGTTGCCAGACCCTATCGAGATATATGCGAGGACAATTGAGGGTGAGATCAGCGAGGTAGCAGTGAAGAAGCAAGCACTTGCTGATGCACTAGCAGACAAGTATGCCTTGATGAACAAAGTTCACAACTGGTCGGGAAGCC
This sequence comes from Pinus tabuliformis, assembly GCA_031772625.1. Taxonomy (NCBI): domain Eukaryota; kingdom Viridiplantae; phylum Streptophyta; class Pinopsida; order Pinales; family Pinaceae; genus Pinus; species Pinus tabuliformis. The sequence continues at coordinate 312,717,314 of CM062805.1, read as the reverse complement.
TGGCCTTGAAAAATCATCTAGTATACCCTATGAGAGAGAAGATACAGGTATTGTTCAACAGTAGCAAGGATTGCATGGATTCTAACCAACTCCAGCAGATTAATGAGCATATTTCCACCATCCAAGTGCAAGTGGATCAGATTGAGGAAGAATCAACAAAAACTAAAAAGGTGATAAGAGACCTACGTCCACTAGTCTGTTTACAGGTTCTAGCTCTAAAAGAAGTTTACAACAATAGCGGGGAATAGTGGGACCATCTGTGAAGTCAAAGGCCAACCAAATTAATGTCCAATATCGCTGAAGACTTCATGCAACAAGACAACGTGATCATGGTTGAATGGGAGGCTGCCCTCCTGAAGTATAATGAATTCAGGTAGCAAATGACCACTTCTCTCGCTGGGTTCAAGCCTTTGTTTGAAAAGGAAGGACATCAGAAAGAGGAAGGTGCAATAGGAGCAGGCACCACCCCGCAAGTGACGGTTGAGACAATGGGAGCATTAGATCAGCAACCAATGGAATCAGTGCAGCCACCAATAGGAGCACCCACCGAGACACCAACAGGACTGACAAAGCTCGAAATGAATTGACTCAGGGATGAGTCAAAGAATTGCAGTCGGGGCCTATTGGGGCCTTCTTTTGATAATAAAATATTTTGATTCTTTTGGATTTCCATAGAATGGAGAGGGAATAGGTGGCAACAGCAATGATTAGGTTGCGGTGAAGACAACTGGAGTGGGAAGTAGGAACAAGCAATTGTGGGGTGGTTGCGGCAAAGTGTCAGCAGAAGGTATAGGTAGCTGAGCAGACAAGATGGATGGAGAGGTAGCCAAGGGAAGGAACAGTCAAGCGGGAACTGAAATTCCAAGTGGCAGAGGAAATACAAAAAGAGAAACCCATAAGGAAAAAGGTGGTTGTTGTTGGTGGGTTGGTTGGTTGTGGGGTGATAGAACAGGAGTGTCAGGATGCAGGTGAGCAAGACCTCTAGATCGAAGATTGAACCTCTGAATCTGGCATAGGCAAATATAGCCTATAACCAGGTATTCCTTGTAATCATATGTGGCTAAGGCCAAACTATTATATATTATCTTCTGTGGACTTAATATGAAGTAAGATCTAGATTGGTTTCTTGATACAATGTACACGATTGCTTATGATGTATGGACCCACTTAAATTTTAAGCTATTCTACAAGTATAAGAATGTAGTGGCTTCATGGTGATTAAACGATATGTTTTTGTATTAGTTGCATGTATGATGCTTTTTGTATATTGATGTTTGACATACCCTTGACCCCATGATGAACCCTTCTTCGTTCTAGTCGCGACATGCCTCGGGTGAGACTCCTTATCCTTTGGGTAAGGTGAAAATGTCGGTGTTGTCCTAGACTACAACGAGCCATTGTTGGCCCTCCTCGCCTGAACCTAAGGTCTCCCCCTAATGACTCTTTTGTGCCACCACCGAAATTCATTAACAAAGGAAATTCCTACAAAACCATGACAGGCGACCCCCTTTCTCTCTCCTCCATGTGGCAGTACGAAGGGTGACGTGGCCATACGGGGGACATGTGTCACCTAGTTTCAGAATTTTCAAGGGTGAAATGGGGCCATTTCTAGTTGACACGTGGCAGCAATGACATCACCCCACAGACTGTCAATCGTAGTTGTTAGGGGGAAAAGCTAAAGGTAAGGTGCCTGCGATTGCGATATGTGAGGGATCCTCCTGGATGCAATACGCATGTGTATATTGTATAAGGATTTCACGTCGGGACTATGAGCCCATGCTAATGAAAAAGGTAAAGGGTCACCCTCTCCTATAGTGCGATTTCTATGTCCTAGGTGGGCCTGATCCTACAGATCGGTGTTTGTAGTTGTCTAGGGAATAAGCTTAAGGTAAAGCATGGTAATGCACCGATATGCAAGATTTTTATTTAAAAAAGAAAAAGGCTCTCAAACACGTGTCTAATGGCCTTAGTGGCTCATTTCTAAGCCCCTAGTTCTAGCCCCCAATCATATGAGGAAAGCCACACGAGGGGCTATAATAAAGGGGGAAATAAAAAGTGCATGTTTCACCTATTTTAGAGGAAATAAGCCTACGCCTGAGAGATTGCACTGTTACACTGTAATAAATATCACCCACTACATCAAGGCAACAATAGTGCGGGATAAAGTTTTAATGGGTAGATGGGCTGACAGCTAAAGACTTAAATGGAGCATGGTGCAGCAATGGAGCAGTACACGGGACTCCAGAAGATTAATGGATCAGTAGGGAGCCCCATCCCTCTACACAACAAAAGACAACAAATACGGGCACTTACAGTCGACCTAACCCCTACTCCATTGAACAAGGCATCCAAGCAGTAAAGGAAGAAGCGATGGGGTCATTTGAGTAGAACAGAGGCCATACATGAGAAAATAACAGCCTGAAGCAGAGGCGATCACACGATGGGCACAAAGACTCTTCATTTACTTTTTTTGTCTAGTTATTTATTATTTTTGTCCTATAACATGCCTTCCTTTCAATGAGGCTTTTAATTCTATAATGTTTTGGGCCACAAAGCCATCTCTAACTAAGTCAGCTAGTTGACCTGACAGCTGAGTCTAGACTAGTGATATTTTGTTGTAATGATTGTTCTTGCTCCCCTCTCTAGATAAATAGGGGAAAGTAAGACTTAACAAAGGTTTAGAAATTCTATAGAAAAGAATACATTCCATTTTCAAACGATTTTTTCTTTGTAACTCATATATTTTTCAGAATATCAAGGATATTGTGGTGATTCCCCCTTCAAGTATTGTAGTATGTGTCCCTTCTGTTAAATCTAATTTTATGTTCATCTTTCCTCTCTATATTCATGCAAATTATTTCTGCTAGAAATGTTTCAGGCTTCCTCATAGATTTATTTGTATTGATATGTGAATGCAAGTTCCTAAAATTATATCATAGATTCACTTATCTCAACATTGTTGATGCATATACCTATGTGGGGTATTGAAATCGTATCTTTAAATCTGCAACACATAAATCGTAGCATTCTGCCCCTCCTTCACCCATTATTTCTACTTGCAACTCAAATAAGTATAGAAATCCTTAATGTCTCAAGGTCTGTATGTTAAGTGTAGAATTCTTGAAGCCTTATTCTCTATGTGATGAGTTTCTCCTTCTCTTTGTCCTCTCTCATCTACTCTGCAAAATCTTATTAAGTTGTAAAACCTTCAATTACTCAGCCTCCACTATTTTTATGCATATTTCTGAGATCTGAACCTGTGAAGAAGTAACATAAATCCATGTCTTATTTCTTTGGATAAATGAACCAACCTATTTCCTATATATATATATATATATATGTATATGTATATGTATATGTATATGTATATGTATATGTATATGTATATGTATATGTATGTATGTATGTATGTATGTATGTATGTATGTATATATATATGTATATCTATATATATATATATATCTATATATATATATATATAACATAAGTGATGTCTCAAGTTTCCTTTAAATAATTTGAGACACACAAATGTTGATGTTCCCAGGCACTAGTCTTGTAAGAAATCCAAGGTTGTCTCTGGGATCTACAACACAGTGGCTAATTTCTTCCTTTGGGTAGGCCGCGCGGATGAATTTTATACTTAAGACCTTTGGATAATTTTTTATTTCTATGTTTCATGGTGTCTTCACCTGGAAAATATTCACCTATACACTTTTCTAGACGACTTTGGACGTCATCTAGATTGTACAAATATGCGTATGATTTTTTTTGTGTTAACATTGTCGAAGATGAAAAAGAGATGAAAATGAAGGAACTCACCAAGAAAAACATGATTGTAAGTGTTGAAGTTTCTTGTGATAAACATGAAAAATTCCATAAGTCTCCAAGAAAATGTTAACCCACTTGAAAAGAGATGCACTACTACACCTTCTTGTGAAGTAGACTTGATCCTCATCTCAGATATAATGTAATAAAATACCCTAGATATAACATCAAATAATGAAATAATTCAGAAGTGTCGATATGGTGACCTAACATTTCCTCAACAAGTGATACTTCTTGTTCCCTACATATGTTATAATTTTCCTTGAGGTAGAAGAGTTGAATTTTCCAAGGTGCAAGATGGAATTAAGCTAATGGAGTCTACCTGGAAAAAATAAAATAATCCTTGATACGAGAAACCAAACGAAAAACAAGAGATACATGTGGAAATATTAGAGATTACATAAAAAAATAATTGCAAGAGCATGGAGGAGTAAAGAAGCTATATCAAGATTTTGTATTCATTCAATTTTGTTCCTCTAACAAAAATTAAATCGAGAGATTAATTAAAGACTAGGAAATGAAATAACTTAAGGTGTAAGTGAAGTTAGCTTAATTGTTGAGAAAAGTATTTCATATATTGAAAATATCATGGGATTTTCCTCCAAAGGAATTCTTTGTACCACATGTAGAAAACTATAGTAGCATACGACTTAAGAAATCTATGGTTCACTTGGTGAAAAAAAATAGAAATGGTTAAGGATGATTTAACCCTGTGGACTCCAAAATCAGATGTAAAAATGGATTTGGACCACTAAGGATTTAAAATGAATCATCCTAACCAACTGTGGGCCATATCATGGGCTTGAATCCCAATACTAAATCCAACAGTAGGAAAGCAACGCTAACCTTAGAATTTCCTACAAATTCTCTACAAATCTACCTCTAAGATCTATGTAGAAAATCTAACTATAGATTAACTCCATAATGCAATATACCAAAGAAAAATACTATAATCTACTTCTACTATCAAACTTGTGAAAGCTCAAAGATCGAGCTGAATCAGAGCTGAACACATATAACCATACGAAGAAGAATCAATACACATGAAACACAGAAAATACTCAGGGGAAAGCCTCAGCTAAAAACCCCACTATCTGTATTATCATACAAGGTGGAAATATATCAAAATTATACAAAGCCTTAGCTCTCACAGCTAGCCAGCTCTCAGTACAATCCTTCTGGATGCTCATAGGCAAACAGAGCTTCTCTCAAGCCTTCTCCTCTACCCTCCAAGCTCCTATTTCCTTGTGCAGTTTCTCCTGGGTGATCCTCATGTTACCAAGTGGAAGACTGATCACTCACACTGATCCTACACCCTGTCAGAACTGCGCAATCCTCAAGGAACATTTCCTTGACTGCATGGATGAGTTTCCTTTATAGGAAAACACATGCAACTGATATTAACTTGTCCTTGACATTTAGCTCAACTGAGTATTTATCAGAATATACATGAATGAGTTTCTAATGAGAGAATCTTCAGTTATCTGGAGTACACTGGTTGAGTTCATGCATGCATCAACTGACTGATAACTCACAATTAGTTCCTCAAATTGTTTGGAACTAATTTAACTGGACTTAACTAAGTAAATTGAGCTAACTAATTACAACTCAAATATAACTCAATCTTATCTCCTTAATTAAGGGATAATCTCCTTAATTTAAGGGATAACTATTGCATAACTGCAGAAAGAATTCTAACTTGAATTTCTCCAACTAATTAATCCATAATGAATTAATTAATTATTTCCAAGCAGCTGGTGAGACTAAATTCGAATATAATTCACAATTTTAATTCAAGGAGAAATTAAAATTGGAATATTCTGGATTCTATTTTTATCATTTCTTGTTTCTATTTTCAACACTCCCTCTCAACAAGAAAGGAATTCAACTCGATCCCAATCCTGAACCTTTGGAATGTTTTGCATGCAACACTTCTCTCAGGTGTTGTTGCTCCAGCTGTTAGCTACCTATACCAATAGGTTTCATATTTCATGATTGGCAAAGAAAGGTCCAAATATGCTCTGCTTTGGTGATGCAAAGTTCCCATATTTCCAAGAGAAAACAATGTGTGTACATAGCTTGAGGTTGACTAAATTTTGATGGGTGGTCCAACAGCCTAATCTGGATCATATCATATTTCAATTTTCTATTGTAGAATACAGAAAGAAGTCTGTCCAAACTGTTTAACCTTGGCAGACAAGTAGCTTAGGTAGAGAAGTAAGGTTCCCAACTGCTTAATCTGGGACCTTGGAAGCAATAAGGGTAGTTTTAGATAGAAAATCAAAAGAAAAAGCCAAAGAAAAGAAAAGGCACATAAGGGTCTGCAAGTCTAAGTGCACCCTCCAGGAAGTAACAAAAAATGCTAGGAAATAGATGGGTAAGTAAATGGGGTTGCAGAAATCTCATTCCTTTCAAGTGAGTGTTTGATAACATGTTTGCAAAGGAATATCAGTGGATTGAGAAGGTTCTCTTCTCCATCATGTTGCAGCAAAACAAAGGAGCATGTCTAACTTCCCATTTTCCCCTTTCACATTCATTTACTAACATCCCTTCATCAGTACAGATTCATGGAAGAATTTAAGGTTTTATGTTGGTTCTTGCTCCTGTAAAAGCCACATTTCTTGTCTAAAATTCTTTTCATTTTGATCTACTCCCTAATCTAAGTTGTTTTCATATAAACTTAGTGATATCACTCCTCATTCACTTTTCTCACTCATATTAACCCCTAACTTCTTATTATCTAAATCCCTTATGATTCCCTTCCCCCTACTACTATAACACCATGGTGTATAAATCCCCAACATTGTATAAATATCCTCCCTTTTAGCACTATAGCTAAATAAGTTTGTTGAGGGAGACATTGGTCCACCAGGGACCAGGGTCAACCCTGTCATGGGATTGCTCTAGCCTCTGGTTGGAGCAATAACCTCCCCTAAGCCCTCACCTCCCCTATGTTCAGAAAGTCCACAAAGAACCCCCTTACCTCTGCTAAAACCCACTAAAAACCCTTTTTCCTACAGAAAAAACCCAAAAAACCCATCAAAACCCTTAAATCCTAAGTTCCGCGCATATATATTAAATTGAATATTTTAATGCGAGCGGGACCCAACCCAGAAGCTGCGCGACCGACGGCAGTACCCACCAGCCGTCCGATCTCCGCCGCCCCGATCTAACGATGGGCGGTCGATTTCGCTCCCCGACCTACCTCCCTTTAACGTCCGAGGAAGGGCGGTATTGGGGGCCGTACCCAGGACGCGTGGCAAGCGCGGGGGTTGTTCGGAGCCCCCCTCCCCGATACCGCCTGTCGCCAAAAGCGGTGCGGGGAGACCGCTTACCGCCTCCCCGTTACCACCCTTCCTACGTCACCGCCCACGTCACTCTACTGGCGCGTCACCCCGTCCGCCCCGCGCCCCGTGGCCCTCCACGTGGCCTGCCACCGCATCCGCCTGCCACCGCATCCGCCTGCCACCGCGTCTGCCACTCTGGCCGCCAGCTCAGCATCCATGTCACCTCCGTACCCGGGCCCGCCGTGACGTCATGCTGACGTCATTGGCGGAAAAGCGCCAATGACCCTTTTTTCCGAATTTTTCGTTATAAACGCCCAAATTAGCCGTTTGCGGTCATTTTCACGCGAAAATGACGTAGCCGTTGTCAACCAGTTTGCCGCAAAATTGCCTCCAGCCCTCAAATTCGAAGCTGCGACCACTATAACTCGGAAATCCAGCTGCAGTGAGCTCCCCTGTTCGGCCCGAAGGCATTCCAGCTCGTTTTTCAGGTATTTCACCGCAAGTTCCCTGTTTTCCCACTGAGCATACCAATTTCTATGTGAATTTTCCATAAGAAACATTCAATTGCCAAATTGCACACTGTTTTTCACCAAATTTACCATCAAATCCACCTGCATTATCCTTTGCCCCGGCAATTCGCTATTAAAACGTTAATTCACGGTCGAAGGTTACCAGTTCGGCCTCGAACTTGCCCGGCATTGTTCCCTTTTGCCGGGTGTAGACCAGCTGCAGCTTTTTACCAAAGTAAAACTCACATACCCTCTGCAATTTGCCCCTAGCAATTCACAATCCCTGTGAATTTACCAAAAACTGCAGAAACAAGCCTGCCAAGCCTGCCTTTTCAACTGTGAGGAGAATTTCAAGCATTGTCTGCAATAAGCCTGTCACTCAAATCTTTGAGCAACCTTGCAAACCATTGTAATCACCTCTGTTAAATTCAAACTGCATAATGGCTACTCCTGCACCATCAGCCCTCAGTGTTGCTCCATTAAATCCACCAAATAAAGACCTGGAGTCCTTGCCTCTTGCTGACAAGGACTACCTCATTGAAGACTTTGTGGGTAACAGGGACTTCTTGCAGACCTTCAGGCAGTTAAGAGATGACTATCTGAATGGCAAGGACACATATGGGATATGGGAATCAAATCTGCCATACTACTGTCTCCCCTCTGTCAATGTTTTTCCGGAGATTATTCGCCTATGTTCTGAGAACTATGATGTGCAGCAAAGAGCTATTAAGTCTCCATCTGGGAGCATCCTCTTTCACATCAATCCTGAAACCATCAATAAGATGCTCCACTTTGATCAAACTAAGCTGATGTTCCCATTTTCCATGAATTATCTGCTGGACAATGGTGCCAAGATGACCAGTGAAGAGATCCAAAGAATCACCGAGACATTTATGAGGCCTGAGTGCCAGCCCACAGGGCCACCTCCCTACCTGGATGTCTTTTTCACTGATGTAGGCAGGCTTTTGCTGGACATGATTGCCTATGTGTTGGGGTACAGAACCAGTGAGCATGTGGATGCAACAATGCTGGTATTGTTAGCTGCTTACAGCCCAGGCCAGCCCCCTGCCCGCAAGTACAACTTTGCTAAGTTCATAGCTAACAAGATTCATGATCAGTTGAGGAAAGTGGACAGACAGGGTGTCTTCAAGTACTCGGCCTATATTTACCACCTTTTCATGTACTATCAGTCCGAGGTTTTTCCTTGCTACATCAAAAAGATGGATTATAGAGGGGAAAGAAGATCTGTGATCTTCTGGACATCTGTCTATCACAAAGTCTCAAATTCACCCTATTCCTATTGTGAATTTATTGACCAACTTGTATACCCTGTCTCTTGCCTATTGATGAGGTCCCCTCCTCCCATAATATCAATTGAGATACAGAAAGCTCTGCAGCTTTCCAAGAAGTACAAAATAGGTGATTGGTACCTATATGAGGATCATACAGTCATCAGAGTCTATGGCTGTGAGCTCTGTCCATACAGGCTCCCAAAATATGTGCCTATGAGGATATTTGCCTTGGAATATTATAGACAGTTAATTCAATCTGACCTCACTCACTTTCACAGCTCCAAAAAGAAAGCCCATCTCAAGTTCAAGCACCACTTGGGCCCCTTCATCATGAATAAAAAAGAAGGATGGGAAGATGCTGACCTAATCCTCAAAGATAAATACAAGCTATCATATAGTTTTCGGTGGGTCCCTTATGACCCTGAAGGCTTCATCACTGCTAGGAGAGTCAAGTACAGGCTACTAGGCTATAAGCATTGCAAATATCCACACATTGAAAAATATGCCAACCAGCAAGAATGGCAACAGGATACCTTAGTTGAAAAATTAACTGAGGAAGAAGTAATGCAAAAGAATGTCAGGGAATTGGAAAAGATGCTTGACTTAGATTCTGTGCAGCAGGTACCCTTCAAACGACCGCACTCAGCAGGAGAAGGGACCTCAGCCTCAACAGCTGCACCAACTACACGGATACCCTCTACAACAGCACCAGGCACGGACAAAGGCAAAGGGATAATGGGTGCAGAAGAAGAAACAGTGAAAGAAAAGCCTGCCCCTTCAAATGAGCAGCAGCAAGAGCCCCAACAAGGGCAGCAAACAGAACAGCAACAAGAGCAGACTGCCCCTCCACAAACGGAGCTACCGGCAGCTCCAACAATGCAAACTCCACCTCCACAAACTGAGCCATTAACTACTCCAATTTTGCAGACCCCAGCACATGAGGAGAGGGGTACGAAAAGAGCCAGAGAAGAGTCCACTCCTGCTAGTGGATCCTCCCAGCAACCCTGGACCAAGAGGCCAAGAGCTGATTCCCCGGAGGTAGAAGACATCACTGAAGAATTCCTTGATAGTTCAAGGAAAAACAGGGAGGGCAGCCAGCACACAGGGACAAGCTTCTTTCAGTAGGAGCAAGGATTGCAACTTGGTTTGGAGGTGTCTTCCTCCTCTCAGCAGGGCAAGAAGCCTAAAAGCACTAAGGCTTCTTTCAAACAAATAAAGGCACAGAATGACTTGCTAAGGGTAGAGGTGTACAAACAATTTCTAGATGCAACACCAGTCCAGTAAGAAAGGCTAATGTCTGTATATGACATTAAAGAGGAAAAAATCATCCTCAGTCACTTTAAGCCTACAATACCGCAGCCTAAGTCAGCTGCAGATTTTGTGAAGACAAGGGTGGAGGTCATGGCCAAAGACATCCATCCCATGGACCAAATTGAACTCCACAAGCAGGCTGGAGAGATGGTTTATGCAACCTTGGTGGAGAGGGCAACCATGGCCCATGAGCTAAAGGAGTCCCTGAAAAATACCAACACACAGTTGGATTTTGAGAGAATGTCCTCCCTGGCCAAAGACAATAGAATAAAGTCACTTGAGGACATCATTATTGATCTAGGACATGATCCTAGTGATCCAAAGGGTGTAAAGGCCCTTCTGAAGAAGAAAGAAGATGACCTAAATGCATTAAAGAAGAGGTTAAAGCTGCTGCCCACAGAGCACCCTCAAACAACAGAGCTACAAAAGGAAAAACAGGTTGATGACCAACTGGACCTCATAATGCAGCTAAACCAGAGGGTCCTGGATTTGGAGAAAGAGCTGGAAGGAGCATTACAAGATAAACAGGGAGAGTCCACATCCCAAGCTCCTCCAACTACTTCAACAACAGCAACAACTACAGAGGTAGCAGTGGCCCCCACAACAGAAGCAGCAACAACAACAACAGCTCTAGATTCCAGCACAAGCGTAGAAGAATTGACTAAAGCCATCAAAGAAATGGAGCTCCAAGCAAATGAAATAAGAAAGGCCAAGGAAAAATTGGCAGAACTGGATGCCAAGTATGATAAATCAAAGGTGACTGTGGCAGAGCAAAGAAAAGAAATAAAGGCCCTAAAAGAAAAGATAAAGGCCTTAGAGAAGGAGCTAAATCTAGAAACTGCCATGGCTGATATAAAAAGAATTCTATGGGCCAAAATTGGCCAATCCATCACTCAACAATGGAGGTCAATCAAAACAATACATGAGCAGATGGACTTAATGGGCCAAGCACAAGCAGAAATTCATAAGGCCAAAACATTACTGGGAGACAGACCTGAACAGGCCAACAGAATGATAGACTTCCTGAACAGGCAGGAAAAGGAGGAACTGGCAGCCATAGGCATAGTCAACAGAACAGAGGCTGTCCTCACTGCTAAGAAGGTACTAACTCTCAGGAACTATGTACAAACTGTGGAGAGGAAGTGCTATGAGATACAAGCTGATGTGGAGGAATATAAAGTCAAGATGGCAGTGCTGCAAGCAAAGGGACTGCCCAGCCTCCTAAGCGGTGCAGGAAGACTGATCTCCTGAGATCAATTTGCCAACAGAATGGAAACCTATATTGAAAATCAGATTACTGCATCTGGCAGTACATCTGAGCAAACAGTGCCTCCCACGGGACAGAGCTTATATGATAAACTTGAAGGCCTGTTCTTCATTGAAAATGAGGTAAATCATCTTTTTGAAACTCCTCCTAACTTTTATAGATATACAGAGGCCGATGAGACTTTGATAAAAATTCGGAGACATCAAATGCCTAAGGAGGATTGGTGGCAAGCAATGCTTCAAATTTTGCCACGGTAGCCTCAGTTGCTCGGTCATTGCCCTCTCCAGCCCACTAGAAGACAAACAAAAGAAAAAGGTTAGCATTTAAGGCAGCTGAAAAGTGACTCAGCACATGGACAACGACAGCTAGCCCAAAGGATAAAAATTATGCAAGTTTTGGACAATGCATCCTCAGCCGACTCCAACAGCCGTAAAGTCAATATCTTCTGACCATTTTTGACAGCTAAGGCACTAAAGAGTTATTGCAGCATTCACTCCCTCAGCTACTACGCTCCAGGAGTTGGCATGACATCAATGAAACATTTACTCTTCATCCAGATATTTTCTTATGTAAATTTTGTATATATACCTCCCCTAATAACGTATGAGGGGTTGGTAATTTTCACTCTGAGGCAAATGTACTGTGCACTTTCAGAATTGTCTAATACAAAGAGCTGGATCAGCTCAGTGATTTCCTGGAACTTTGATGTCTCGCTGATGACTTAAGTGCTGTTGCAGAATTCTTGTGCTGTCTGATGGAATAATAGGTTTTCTTAATCTCTGTTTTGTCTTCTTATGTTATTTCATATTCATGTTTTCATCAAATCTAGCAATAGAGAAAAGGGATAGTACAGGACATGTTTCATCACACCCTGTGCTCAATCTTTTATTGTTGTAAATGTTTTTCTTCAGAATTAACTATGGACATGAATTCTTAAATGCTCATGTTTTATTTAATTCTATAATGTGAATGTTGTCTAGAAATTCTTCACTGCTTCTAAATAACATTCTCACTTCTTTATCATATCAGTCTATTGGAAGATCCTTAACTGCCTTTCATGAACTGAACACATCACACTTAATCACAATTTCAAAGCATTATTTCTCAGATAGTTATCCAGCTCTGCAGCTTCACTACTGTATCAACATAGCACACCAAACAACTAAAGGACCACTGACTCCATTGCCCAATGACATATAACATTCTAGTGAGAGCATACATATCTTGACTGAAACATTCTCCAACCAAATACAAAACAAATCTTGAACATCATAGCTAGCCTAAAATTTATACACAAACATAGCTAAACCTTAAAGAGAGAGCCCTCTCTGATTACAGCATGGCTAGAAGCTGTAATCCAAAGATTGGTTAGTGGTTACCCCGGCCGTATTCCCTTGGGAGTCATAGGGAACAACCTGGGTGTTAACATAATTGGCGACTCCACTGGGGAGAAGCATATTATTTTTCAATTGTTGTCTGTCCATAGACAGTGGTTCTAAAAATTTGAGCAGTCCCTTAAAACAATCCTAAAATATCCTGAAAATTACTAAAAAGAAGTTTAGAAGCTGGCTCCTAAAAGGAAAACCAGACACACTAGGTCAAACCCTGACCCAAATCCACCAGCTGTTTTTGAAAATCCTAATACAATCCCTAAAATCATCAGGAAATAGCAAAGGCAGGAAAATCCTAGTGATTTGAGCCCTGAGACATCTCACCCTGAACCAGTTCCAACTCCTATCAAAGTTCTATTTCGGTCTACCCCTGTCTCCCCCAGTTCACCATCTACATCTCAAAGCCCCCCTTTCACACCTTCATCCACTGCACATATTCCCTTCACCAACACTCTAGTTTCTACCGGTCCCATCAACCCTGTAGTACCCATCGTCCCTGTTATCCCGTTTATCCCTGTCAATCCCATAAACCCTGCAAATATGGCCAATAGGTATGCACCCTTGCAGTTACCTGCTAATGCTGCAGCTCTACCCCAAGACTACCAATCTAAGATCTCATATTTTGACTCCATTGGCCCCTTCACAGCTATTCAGCATGCCAAAAGGATGCAAGATCATTTTGAGACCTATGAAATAGATGATGACAGTGTGAGAATGAGGATGTTTGTTCAAAGTCTGACTGGGGATGTAAGAACTTGGTTTAGATCCCTGAATGCAAATTCCATCGCAACTCCTGATGAGCTTTATCAAGCCTTCACTAACAGATGGGAGAAAAAGAAAGATCCTCTGCACATACTTGGTGAATATGACACTATCAAACGAGGTCCTCAAGAGACCGTTCTGGAGTATTGTGCAAGATTCAACAATGTATATAACGCAATCCCACAAAATTTAAGACCTCCTCCTGATTTGGCCTTGTACAAATTTCCTGATGGTTTTGACCCTGATATGGCCTATCAGTTGAAGGAGAGAGCTCCTGAAACCCTTGCAGATGCACAAAAGGTTGCTGTCACAGTGGAAGCTAACCTGATTGCCAAAAGAAACAGAGCAAGGTTGGAAAAGAGAACCACCTTCAAAGAAGAACCCTCAGCCTTTGATCAAAAACTGGATGCAATACTCACTGGTATGAAAAGATTGGGTGATAGAGTGGAATCAGTTGAGAGAAAGTCATCATGGGAAGCACCACAAAACAACCCTCCTAGGAATCCAAATTTTAGGAGAACTCAAAATCCAAACGTTGGCAAGGCCAGTTTTGACCCAGACATAAGACCCCCTTTCCAAGAGAATTATGCTGAGACTTTGTTATAGACATTTTTGTGCCTTACAGCATGGAGCATGAAATGTCAATAATCTAAGGGATCCAAAGTCCCTAAACATGTTGTTCTTACCCTTAGAGGAACAAGGTCAGCAAACCACAGCACTGCAAATCAGTTCTCCACTGAAAAACACTCAAAAACAGGTCAATTTTGGATCAAAGCAGCTGCTCCACTAAGCATCTGCGCTGAATGTCAAAAGCTCTATGGTGTACCTGCGCTGCATAGCAAGTGCAACAAAGGCTACCTGCGCTGGGCGTACTTTGACATGTGGAGGAATCTTTTCTCAATGTTCCAGTGCCCAGGAAGCTTCCAAAATGACACTTGGATCAGAAGATTCGCCTAATGATGAGTAAAGAGGTTCTAAAACTCCAAGTGGAAGGTAGAAACTCCGAGTGGACTCAAGGACTGAAGAACAACTGGAGTTGAAGAGGACAACAAGTCACACATCAAGCTGACTTATCTTCACTCCAAAACTCTATATAAGGATCTCATCCCATGGGATCTAGAGGCCGGAATTTTGTGCAAAGAATTGTTGTTGGTTTACAGTTGTGAGTATTGGGTGATTGCTTGAGGGAGGTGAAGAGGAGATTTCTTTCCATCGGGAAGGTGATGCTGGATTGGACCTCTCACGGTTGTATCACCGCCTGAACCTTACTTCCTTATATTAATAAAGCATTTGAGGTTCTTCTATTCGCATGTGTTTCAATGGTGTATTGTCTTACTTGCGTATTTGATTTATGCTAATCCTTGAATCAATTATGAATGCATGCTTCTTGTAGTTTCCTTTTCTTGTCTTGTTCGCAGGATCTCGTGTAGCTGGGCCCGTGAGAAGACTTGGAACTGGGAGCGAGCGGCAAGTAGAGGAGATTGGATCAACCATTTGCGCAAGACATCGGTAAGTGGATCTCTTCCTTTCATCTCTTGCATGTCATAAAGAAGTAACTTTAGATAGCTTTGCTTCAGCTGTTGCTAAGGAACTATCACCTTTAGAGTGGGATAGGGTCATTCCGTGTTGGATACTTTTCCCCACAACAGACTGGCGACTCCGCTGGGGATCGTGTCTTGTTGGTAGCTTGTGTTTCTTGCTATTCATTTCCTAAACAAAGGGAGTACCGAATCGAACTGCATTCGAATCCTTCGAATGCAAAGTAGAGGGCAGCTACTCTAGCTCAGCGCTGGGCATGTTTATGATTTGAAGAGCTGATCCACAAGGACTCTTTCTAGCTCTTTGTGATAGTGTTCATCTTCCTTAATCATCCTCTAGTGTATACTTGGCTGATAGCCTCTGATTTGGCCAAAAACCATTGATTTTTGAGCAAACTGTGACCCGGAATCTGAGAGAGACGAGAGTTGTCTCTTCAGTGCAGCTGCAGCAAAGGCTACCTGCGCTGCAACGCAGGTCCCGAAGGGGCTACCTGTGCTGCATGTCAGATTGACAGTGCAGTACCTGCGCTGATCCGGTTTTGCCTTGTGCAACTGGGGTTCCCTACTGTCTGTTGCCCAGTTTTCAATATTGTTTTTGCAGCCTGTTGTCAACCTGTATACCCAGCTGAAACTACCTTTCTTTGCCTTCATTCCGCCTCAGTTGTATGAAGAAACCGTGATTTTTCTTATTGTATTTCTTGCTTTCATTCACATTTTCCCGTAGCGAAAGTGAACTAGTCTTGATGTGACCTCTTGGATCTAGGCCTGTAAGAAAGTGTCGTTGTGATTCTAAGAGCTAGCTTATTACTGTTCATAGCTGCTTGAACATTTGCTTTCGTTATATGGTTCGAATTTCAGTATTTCTTGTGTTGAAACGAGTGAATCTTAAGGTGTTCTTTTGATTATTGGACAAAAACTTGTTTTCTTTCACTTGAAATTGGATTCGAAATTATACAACAGCTTTCTTTTTGTAATACATCAACATTAAGGAAGAAGAAAAGAAATACTTGCATTGTGCATGTGCATTTTGACAGTTTGCATGTCGATTTAGGAAAAGTGCATCAGTGTGTGCTATATGATCTGTTTGAAAAGATGATGTCTTTCTTTTCCCTCAATAGTTAAGATTTTCATAAGTTGAAAGAATTGAAAAAGCTTGCTTATCATTCTTAGACTGCATTTAGGAGTTGTATCATACATCACGTGGTGATCCATAAAGGCAAACTGCTAAGCAAGATCAACCTAAAAAGAACTGAATTTATCTAACAACGCTTGGAAACATAACGAAACACAGTAGAGGTCTAGGTAGAGACGTGTTCCAGCGTCGTTAAACATAGTGACCGTCGATCTCTACGAAGGTGGGTGATTCCTCCTGAGGGACGATAGCACTAATACGGACTTGTGCCCCCGCGTACCGTCGCGTATATTGGGGGACCCCTATAGGAACAAAGCCTTTATCCATAGGAAGCCGTGTCGGCCGCCCTACTAATCGCGATGCAGTGAACACAGCATTCACGAAGATCGACCACTCGTACCGTAAAACGTATTCTGTGGTTTCGCGAAAGGTTTGGCACACCCTCTACCTAGAACTCCAGAGTAGTTTCTTTTGGCCTTTTTCAAACTCTATAACTGAAAAAGTCCATCCGAGCATTTGTCACTTCGGGCTCGTTAATACATCGAAGGAGACTAGAGTCATCTTTAGCTTTTTCTCGACTCTTAAAACATGAAAAAGCAAGTTGTGTCTTAAAAAGCGTCTAAAATTAATTCAATTCGAAAACATATTTTTACCCTGTGCATTGTTGGTTGATCAAGTAATCCGCAATCGTGGAAGAAAGTCAATCGATGAACCGTCGTTCGCGGAGGCGTACGAGTCAATCGTCTTTGTCTCCAGAATCGAAAACAACCCGGGCAAAGCGATCTCATTCAACTGGTTCCAAATCTCCTGTCAAAGTTAGAACAAGTGTTCCGACGACATCTGAGGTTCCGGTTACTCCAAACATTTCTGGAAACCCTGCCCCTATTGAAGAAGTTAAACAGCCCCAGAAGGACAGTAACACTGATCCTAGTCTGAGAGCAAATACTTGTGTTACTGAATCAGTTCCATCAGTGATCGGTTCAGAGAGTCTTGCTCCTCAAACAACTGTCGCTGTCGAAACAACCCCTTCTTCTGCACCAGAAATATTCTACGGACCTGACGGTCTTCCTCTTCCACCCGGTCTGATCGCAATAGAAGAAATTGTAGAAGATCCGCAAGCAACTACTCCAACACATTTTGGAGCAGGGATCACTCTACTTCCTACTACATCAGAAGCTAGCCTATCACCAAGAGAAGTTCCTGAAGAATCACTAGGCAATCTACTGGATAGACTCAAAATGTCTGAACATCCGTCAACATCTAGGACTGTGCCAAATGACACAGCGACAACAGAACTCCCTGCAGTCATTCCGACAATGTTCGCCGGGATACCATCTGTCCCTAACTCTCAATAGCTGGAGGGGGTCCCTTCGGGGGCCATGACGACAGTATGGTCTGTTCCTGTTTGTTCTCCCGGGATAATACCCGGTAACTCCTATGTTGGAACTCAACAAATTGATCCTTTCGGAAATCAGTTTGGGCAATCCGGTCCTCGAGGTGTAATAAATCCTCTCGGTTCTGGACCACCACCGTATGGGGGGCAATATGCTTTTTCATTACCCCCTCCGGGAGGTTACCCATACGGGAGCTCACAACCATACTCAGGTTATACTGGAATAACTACAAGTGGTTGGATGCCTATGCTACCCCAGCAACCAAGAGTTGTGTATTCTATGCAACAACAGATGCCTCTGACGAACATCCCGACGACACCAGCAATTGTGACTGTGTCGCAAGTTCAAACAATACCTGTTGCATGTCAACCTCAGTTTTCTCAGGTTGTAATGCAACAACCCTTTGACCCTGCAACCCAACCACAATCACCGACTGGGAGGGCGACACAAGCACAAACGGGTATCCTTACCCCTCATCTTGGCCCAGTGGTAAGCATCGCACAACAACCAATGGTATCACAACCATGGTTGGTGCAGTATCAACAACCGCAGTTCCAGCAAGTGTACCAAGGTACCGAGCAGCAGATTTTTGCGAACAATGGACAACAGTACCTACAATACGGTCAAAACTAACCACTTTACAGTGGGGTAGTCCACCAACCGTATCAATCATACCAACATCAAATACATTATGCCGGTATGCAAAGACCAACTGCTCAGGCGATCCCTTCGTATCCTGGGTACGCTTCGCCTAATCTGAGTCAACAGCTGCCATTCGTGGCAACTCTAGAGTTACCCGATTTACATCGGTTGACGAACGATCCGATTGCTTATGCCCCTTGGTGGCCAGCGATTCCTCACAAACTTCCCTCCGACATTCCTAAATTCAATGGAAATCTAGGTGAAGACCTGTCGAATCACGTCATGACCTTTCATCTATGGTGTTCATCGAACACTCTGAACGATGATTCGATAAGACTTCGCCTCTTCCAGAGGACATTGACAGGTCCGGCGGCTAAATGGTATATAGAATTGCCGAGAACCTCTTTCGACAATTTCAGCTCCTTAGCCACGACTTTCCTAACCCATTTTCAATTACCTATCAGGTATGAAATAGGAACCGAGATACTGACCAACTTCAAATAGACGACAGCTACTCACATATCTGATCATATACATGAGTGGCGTCGCCGTCGTAGGATGGTGAAAACATACGTTCCTGATCAGCTATTAGCCGAATGGTTTATAAAGTCATTACTTCCAGCTATAACGGAAGATGTGGCCAAGGGGGGGGTCGTAACAGAGGAGCAAGTGATTGCTCGTGCTCAATATTTAGACTTGGTATATACTCAGTCTGGCACGCTCTACGACAAAATACCTGATGCCCCCAGACCTGAATTTTCAATTCCTCCCCCTCCTAAATCGAATATTGACTCTCATGCCGGAGATGGCGTGATTGGCACTGCAAGCGCGAAGTCGAAAAAGGCTTCACCTCAGAAAGCCCGTAAGACTTCAGATCGAAATGCCCATGAAGAGATTCTTGCTTCGGAAGTAAATGCCATATCAGCAGATAAAGGCAAAGAAACCAATCAACCAGGAAGCAAGAAGAAGCAAAACAAAGGGAAGAAGAAGCAACAGGATGATCCGTCACCTGAAAAAACTTCTTCAAACCCTCCTGAGAAAGGGAAAAAGAAATGGCCTTGTATGATATGTGACGAAGATCACAAGACAACAGATTGTCCATACAAAGCTGAGCTCAAGAGATTCTTTAAAATTCCAAAGAACCCAGCTGTGTTGACAGATCCATTTCCCAATCCAGGTCAAAATATGGTTGATAGTGGAAATGCTTCCCCGTCGCAAGTGCTGATGTTATCGATCTCCAAGTAGCAGAATGATGCTTTGATTTCGACAAGGAACAAAGATTACGGGAATCCGCAACTGTCAAACGAAAAAGGTAAAGATCAACCTAGTAGTTCGACAACAACTTCGACAGAAGTTGTCCCACCCATAATTCCAGAATTAACGATAAAGCCACCTAAGGGTGTAGTACACAAGTCGACTTTTAATCCTCGTGCCAGAGCGGCGCAGCATTATAACATAGTAGAAGATTTGGCTCAATCGCCATCCACTATGTCGACTCTAGAAGTACTACAAAATTGTCCATCCCAAAGGCAGGCATTGTTATCGGCAATAGGGGGGGTTGATCCTAAGGATTCCAATCTTGTGTCCTTTGATCACAAAGGGTATGACCCTCAGTTACCAGCTCAACTAGCTTTCCTTATTCAAGTGAAGGCCCTCAACAAAACTGTTCACAGAACAATTATTGACGAGGGGGCATCTACATGTATTATGTCGATGAGCTGCTGGAAAACACTAGGGTCACCAACCTTGTCGAGATCTTCGACAACACTAAAGGCTTTCGACGGTAGGACATATACCCCCTACGGTATCCTAAGTAACTTGAAAGTTGAACTAGGTGGAAAAACAGTAGAAATTGATGTTGAAGTCACAGATGGGAATCTGGATTACAACATCCTACTGGGAAGACCATGGATTTATGCCATGGCAGCTGTCGTGTCGACTTATTTTAGGAAGATCGCTTTCCCGTTTGAAGAAGGGATTACGGTCATCGACCAACAGAACTTCCTCCTTAATGGTTCACAAATTACGGGAAGCATTCCCATGATCCATGAAAACGACCATTCAATTCAAGATATAGGAGTAGGCCTGTTGAAAGACCCCACGATGATGGGGACTTTCTCGCTACCAAATCATATGTACATAGGAAATTTACCATTGGTGGCTACCTGCAACATGATATCTTCCACGAAGGTCGCAAAAGACAAAGTCATCATGGATCGGGCAATGGTCTTGCACCCGAGCCCAATCGAAATATTGTAGCAATCAATGTTTCAGGCATGGGAGGTGAGCCCAAATCAATGCTCGTCAAGCGTTTGGGTAGATAGGTCAGGAGAATGTGGTACCCCTTTGGATCCTTGGTCACGAGTGCATGCAAGTGACGAAGGAATCCTGCAATCAATGTGGATTGAGGGGGCACCATGGGATGATAACCACCATCGTTCCCTTCCTAAGGAAGATACTCAAGGCGACCAGTATCACCCTTCAGTATTTGAATTCCTAACGAATACTGTAAATACGGTGGACTCCGAGAGAAACCTATCCAATATAGAAGAAACTATAGCCATAAATATCTCGACCAAAACAGACATTGTAGAGAATAATTATGTCGGCAAAGGTTGTTCCCCTTCAGAACAAGAAATATATAAAGCTCTTTTCCGCGAATTTAGAGATGTCTTTGCCTGGTCATATGATGAAATGCCAGGCATTGACTCGAGTATCGTTGAACATGAAATTAAGATGTACCCTGATGTCAAACCAGTAAGACAGCGGCTTCGGCAGGTACACCCCAAGAAGGCCGCTGCCATTAAAGCGGAAGTTGAGAAACTTCTCCATGCTGGTTTCATCTACCCGGTTCCTCTAACCGATTGGGTATCGAATATTGTCCCTGTTATGAAAAAACAAGGAACAATATGAGTGTGCGTCGATTATAGGGATGCAAATCAAGCCTGTCCAAAGGACAACTACCCTACACCCTTCATCGACCAGATAATTGATGAATGCGCCGGATGTGAAATCTTTTCGTTTATGGACGGATTTTCTGGGTATAATCAAATTAATATCCGCCCACAGGACCAGTCAAAGACTGCATTTATTTGTCCATGGGACACCTTCGCTTATCGAAAATTACCCTTTGGTTTAAAGAACGCAGGAGCGACGTTTCAGAGAGCAATGAATTATGCTTTCCATGACATCAAGAACATCGTTCAACCTTATCTTGACGATCTTCCGGCTCATTCGCAAAAGCGGACTGATCATCCGCAGCATTTAAGAGCGATATTTCTACGTTGTCGACACTACAAGATAAGACTCAATCCGCACAAATGTGTGTTTTGCGTCGGTTCTGGTCGTTTACTTGGCTTTACAGTCTCCAAGGATGGAATTCGTCTCGACCCTTGCAAGGTGCAGGCAATCATTAATTTGCCTCCACCTTCGAACTTGCTGCAGATTCAGAAACTCCAAGGGAAAGCAAACTTTCTGAGGAGGTTCATTCCAAATTACACAGAACTTGCTAAAGGTTATACCCGTCTCCTGAAAAAGGATGTACCTTTCGTCTAGGACCAGGTTGCACAAGCTTCCTTTGATGCTTTGAAAGAAGCGCTAGTCAAAGCATCATTAATGTACGCCCCAGACTATCTAAGGGACTTTAACCTGTATCTGGCTGCAGCAGATACGACCATAGCAATGGTTTTAGTTCAAGAAGCCGATGGAATTGAACACCCTATATATTATTTAAGTAAAAACTTAAATGATACAGAAAGAAGATATTCTCATGTTGAAAAGCTAGCACTTGCTGCTGTTCAAGCGATACAAAGATTTCGGCATTATGTCCTCTTCAGGAAGACCACCGTATTGTCAGATTGCAACCCCATGACTTATATACTGTCGCGACAGTTGCTTGGGGGCAAATATTCAAAGTGGATAGCTATCCTTCAAGAGTTTGATCTGGAATTTGTGAAATCCAAATCAAAGAAAGCTTTAGTTTTCGCAGAATTATTATGCGATCACCCGTCATCGTCCAACGATGAAACGTCCAAAGAATCGATCGTGGACGAAAGTTTGTTTCTGATATTAGCAAGTGATGAGTGGTATGGAGATATAATAGTTTATCTCCAAACCCAAAAGTTTCGGCCAGACACCTCTCACTCAGAACAAAAACGCATTTGATACCAAGCAAAAGACTACATGATCGTCGGTGATACGCTTTACCGTCGTGGTGTCGATACGGTCCTGAGAAGGTGTCTAACCCATGAGGAGGCCGAAAAAGCCCTGAATGAATGTCATTTAGGCACCTGTGGGGGGCATCAATCTAGATATGCTACAGCACAAAGAATCTTACGAGCAGGATACTTCTGGCCAACCATTTTCAAAGATTGCATAACCGCAGTTAGAAGTTGCCATGCATGTCAGATTTTTGATAGCAAAACCAGAAGACCCCCCGCTCCTTTACAGCCAATAATAGCTGTGGGGCCTTTCGCCAAGTGGGGCATCGATTTCATGCAATGTAACCCCACCTCGATCGGGGGGCATGGGTATATTATAGTCGCAGTTGACTATTTTACCAAATGGGCCGAGGCGATGCCTACATTGGATAACACTGGTGAAACAGCAGCCCTATTCTTTTTTAATCATGTAGTCGCCAGATTTGGCGTACCACAGGCCATAGTAACAGATCATGGATCGCATTTTCGCAATCACATGATGGTTGAATTAACTGCCAAACTAGGATTGTCTCACGACAACTCTACTCTGTACTATCCGCAAGCTAACGGACAAGTTGAAGCGATCAACAAGGTCCTGAAGCGCATGCTGCAAAGGATGGTGGGGGTTCACAAAAGAAGATGGCATTTGATCCTGTACTCGGCTTTGTGGGCCTACCGAACATCGGTAAGGAATGCGACTGGGTTCACACCGTTTCAACTGGTGTATGGCCTAGAGGCGATCCTACCAATCCAGTGTGAAATTTCGTCCCTTAAACTCGCAATTGATCTCCTCCCCGGAACCTCGGAAGAAGAAGCTCGTTTCTTGGAATTAATCCAGTTGGATGAAACCCGTCATGATGCCACCTTGGCCAACGAAGCCCACAAGAAACGAGTCAAAGCGCAGTTCGACAAAAATGTCAAACCCCATGTCTTCTCGGAAGGTGATTTGGTCTTGCTTTATGACCAAGAATCCGATAAATTGGGAGCTGGGAAATTCAAGTCCTTATGGATGGGCCCTTATATTGTTAAAAGTGTGTTAGCAAAAGGTGCCTACGAGTTTGTAGATTATGACGGAGTTCCACTGGCGCAACCCCGTAACGGGTTGTACCTTAAACGTTACTATGCCTAATAGTAACCTGTATGCTTTTGTTACATTTTTGTTTTTGCTAAAGCGTTTGTTCCGGTTTAAGTAATCCGCTTTTTACACTTATTGCAGATGTCAAATCCATTGGAACCGTGGGCTGGATATGCTGACGGAGCGAGTCGTAGTTCGAGGAACCTATCCTCTGCAGCATGGGCCATTTTTGACCCAAGCGGCGAGTTAGTGAGTTTCAGGGGGGTATGTATTGGTCAATCAACAAATAATATCGCTGAGTATATCGCGTTGATAGAGCTCCTCTCTGATGCCATCACCCATGGCATACGCCGGCTAGTCGTCGGGCTAGACTCACAGCTCGTGGTACTACAGCGCAATGGTACCTACTCTGTCCGAAATCCAGCTATTTATTGCAAGTTCCTAAGAGTTAAAATCTTGGAAAGACAGTTTGATTTTATCCAATATCAACACATTTCCAGAAACTTAAACACATTAACCGACTCATTAGCAAACTATGTGTTAGATAGACATTTGCAAAATTGATAAAAAGAGAAGCATCATCGTTGTTTCATACATGGATCACATAAAAACTGGAATAAACCCCGAAAATCAAAAATATATATAACTGTTTACAGTTTACATATAATGTTCTGTAATCAAGACAAAATCGGTCATACGACCCCAAAACTCAAAAATGGCTGGGGGGCACCCTAGCCTAGTGATGCTCATGATAACATGCCACGGCCTGTGCGATCATGCGCAGAAGACGAGACCATCGTCTAGGAACACCAGCAATATGTCGCTACAATCGTAGAGGCAACTCATCGATCCGTACATCCGGAATCCCAAGGGTAAGACCCTCGACCTATTCCTGCACAGCTGCAAGAGTCTCGACCAAGTCAAGGTCATGGAGAATAGCTCTCCCAAGAGCCTCCCCTGCTGGGGCAGCGGCCGGAACTCTCGAATGAACTGCTGGACGGATGGGGCCCACATCTGCATGCACACATGAGTTTGATTAGAGTCTTGAAAGAGTAAAGCACAAGGACATTATAAATAAAAGACAGTAAACAGTGATAAGGTCAAAATATTTACCAAGATCACCCCACTGCTCGCCGTCCGGTAGCACCAAATTCGGATCGCCTCGGAAATCCATGCCAATATATGGATACTCGGAAAAAGCCATATCCTGCCGCTCAAACCACCTAAAGAAGGCATCAGTAAAAGTAATCTGGGATTGACCTGCGTGTCTGGACATGTGGTCAACCCACCTCTGCATGCGTGGCTCAGTAGGAGATGGCAAGTCGAGAACAATATACTGAGGTTGCATCAGGGGTATCTTCTCCAAAGCGAAGGCAGTCAAAACTGAACCAAAGCCAAAGTTCTTCAGTTTCCCGGCCTTTACTTTGGTCAACTGGATTTTCATCTGAACCAGTACTGCATCACACCAGTTAAAAACTTTCGGCTGAAGACACTCCAGGGCGTGCTGCACATAAGACCTGTTGGCAACATGAGGGGATGCGCTGCCGGCCATCCTACAAATCGTGTACAGAATAGACCTGAGAGACCTGTCAGTGATATCACGGATAGAAACCTTGCCGTCTCTATTCGGCTGGGATCCCTCCCTACAATACTGACGGATATAATCTTTCACGAAATCGCTCCCTCGGGCCGAACCGGACAAGGAAATGGGGGCACCCCGCCTTGACAACCCAGTCAAGAAGTAAATGTCCACTATGGTCAAAGGGATGGACTTGCCCCTAATCTGGAACACTTGGTTAACAGGATCCCAAGCATCAAGCAGGTACTACAGTAAACGTATCTGTGCCCTCATGCTAGATATGCGGAAGAATTTTAGCAAGCCACAGTTCCGCAACGCGCTCACGGTAACAGGATCATGGAGGGCAATCATGTCCTCCTCTTCATGCTCTCGTTCTCGCCACGTAAGAGTCATTCTGCTCCAATAAACTCTGCAAAACAAACAAGAGGAGGAGTAAGATCCCTGACTCGGTAAAGAAAATGGCAAAATTCTCATGAAAAAGAGTGCAACCAAGAAGTTTTCTGCGCCCAACGCAGGTAGAGAAGGGTCTCACCTGCGTTGGGGGACAAACTGCCTTTGAAAAATGAGAACCCCAACGCAGATTTCGAATGGGGCACCTGCGCTGATGGCAGAGCGCCCTAGTGAAACCCCAAGGGCTCATGGGGGCAGGAAAACAAGAATAAAACTGAGAAATAAGACCATGAAAAGATAGAGCTAGGGTTTAGCTCCTACCTGGTGGAAACGGCGCTGAAAATCGTCCACAGAATCTCCCGAAATCAGCTGGTGAAAAATCGAGAGGAAGAGGCACCTCCAAAGCTCCAACAAACCAAATGCACATGAAATGGTAAAATGAGAGGTAAAAACATCTTTTAATTGCTTTTTACGTAGTTCAAAGTGAAATATTAGTATTTTTACTTCATGTTATCCGTTTCTAACAAGTTTGTTGCAGCAATTGATGAAACAATACTATCTCTGGAAAAGAAAAACCTAGTCATGGTAAAATATGAATTTGACCTTATCAAACGAGCAGTTTTGGCAAAGTTCATGCTCATTAAAAAATAAACGCAAGATCCGAGCAGTTTTAATGCGGACTTCATGCTCGTTAAAAAATAAACATAAGCATGTGAGCAGGCTTCCCCCCCAGAGTTCAAGCTCATCCAGAAAAATGAACCGGTAAATAACCATTTGAGACCATAGATTCATCAGCCATAAAAGCCTTGGTCGTGTTTGTGCGCCGTCACCTCCACTTTTCATTTGGCCGATCATTCACATCCACTTGATTGTTTACCTATTTTGAGGAACAGCTGCGAAGAGTGATTTCACCTAGCCGTCCTTATGACACTGCCGTGATTGGAAAATTCCAACCTGTACCTGGAATCTGCTGCTATCCCTGTTTATCATTCGTTCCTAAAAATACGAGTCTTCTTTGAGCTCTTTTCACTGACTCGTAAAATATGAAAAGTTTGCCGAGTTTTGGCCTTCCAGCTCATTAAAAGGACCGGAAGAGCTATCCCTCCTCTAGATTTTAATCTTTTTGGACCTGAGGGATTATTGCACAAAAAGATCGAGCGCTTGTCTAGTTCGGCTCGATAAAGATATCGAACATTCATCCCTTCTGTATTGTTTTATACTTTTTCAGACTTAAGGGATTAGATGACGAAAAAGGACCCCTGGAGTCCACTTTATGTACCCTTTTCAGACTCTCTAAAGATGAAAAGGACCGAGCTGTCTTTGTCGCTGGGCTCGTTAAAAATATTAGATAGCGACAAACTTGTCTTTAGACGAGAACGAGTTTCCCTATCGTTAAGCTCGTTAAAACATAGCGATGGGCTTGCCCGAAGGGTAGGTTATAGAACAAGCATATGTTATCCTCCTCAAGCTTGACAAAAATAAAGAGGTACTGGTCAGAAATGACTGGGGAAAAATTGGGAAGAACCTCAAAGCTTAATGGTAGCAAGTCGCTCTTGAACATGACACTTTTGCCTCCGTAAATATCGGGTTGGGTTATTATCATTCACCGGTCCCTTCACCATGGTCTCGCCATACCATCCATACATGGGGTAATGCTACCGATCCATCACATCAGTGTCGTTATATGTTCAAGAGATGTCATTCAGAAAGTGTCAACCGGGTCCCATCCACTAGCATACATCATCTTTCGTCCTTCCATGACCGCCACCCTGAATCATATTTCACAAATCGTTTTCACCATCATCACTAGCTCCGTTCCGTGTCACTGATGTGGGATTCATTAAGGCCCTCCTTTGACGGATCACTTCTTGTCGACATCAGCTCACTATCCAAGAAGTTGATCTAGGAACACCCCCTCAGTACTTTGAAGCTTGCATGCCTCAATGGCAAGTTTCTCACTTCCGGCGATAGGTATACATTAATGACCTTCGACCGGGAGACTTTGCGTGGTGTTCGACGTCAGATCCTATATTCACGCCACGTGAATTGTGCTGTAGTACCTTGAGGGTCATCATCATTATCGGTGATTCCTCTCGCGCTTGTTAACAGTTTACATTATTGACTGGTAATCAAACGATGTCTTTCCATGTTCGACTTCAAGAAATTCTCACATGGATCGACTTGTACTAGAGTGAAGATCGGACAAGTTTGAAGACCCCGGATCTAGTTTCATCCATCCGGGCTGCGATATATATTCAGGAGATAAAAACATAGACATGTGTAGCAGATGATCATCCTACTAAAAGGATGATAATTAAAAGCAGAGAATTATCAGTCTATTATCAGACGATCGTCTGTTTATGTACAGCAAATGTATTTATAAAGCTGAGCATGGGAAATGCCCGCATCAGCTAGATCATGAAAAGAAAGTATGAAAAGATAATGTATTGTATTGTATTTTGTTACAGGTCACCTCCCGACGATTGAATGAACTTCGGATCCTCCTAATAAAGCATTTCACCCGATAAACGACCTCATACTTTAGGGGGCAACTGTTATAGACATTTTTGTGCCTTACAGCATGGAGCATGAAATGTCAATAATCTGAGGGATCCAAAGTCCCTAAACATGTTGTTCTTACCGTTAGAGGAACAAGGTCAGCAAACCACAGCACTGCAAATCAGTTCTCCATTGAAAAACACTCAAAAACAGGTCAATTTTGGATCAAAGCAGCTGCTCCACTAAGCATCTGCGCTGAATTTCAAAAGCTCTATGGTGTACCTGCGCTGCATAGCAAGTGCAACAAAGGCTACCTGCGCTGGGCGTACTTTGACATGTGGAGGAATCTTTTCTCAATGTGCCAGTGCCCAGGAAGCTTCCAAAATGACACTTGGATCAGAAGATTCGCCTAATGATGAGTAAAGAGGTTCTAAAACTCCAAGTGGAAGGTAGAAACTCCGAGTGGACTCAAGGACTGAAGAACAACTGGAGTTGAAGAGGACAACAAGTCACACATCAAGCTGACTTATCTTCACTCCAAAACTCTATATAAGGATCTCATCCCATGGGATCTAGAGGCCGGAATTTTGTGCAAAGAATTGTTGTTGGTTTACAGTTGTGAGTATTGGGTGATTGCTTGAGGGAGGTGAAGAGGATATTTCTTTCCGTCGGGAAGGTGATGCTGGATTGGACCTCTCACGGTTGTATCACCGCCTGAACCTTACTTCCTTATATTAATAAAGCATTTGAGGTTCTTCTATTCGCATGTGTTTCAATGGTGTATTGTCTTACTTGCGTATTTGATTTATGCTAATCCTTGAATCAATTATGAATGCATGCTTCTTGTAGTTTCCTTTTCTTGTCTTGTTCGCAGGATCTCGTGTAGCTGGGCCCGTGAGAAGACTTGGGGCTGGGAGCGAGCGGCAAGTAGAGGAGATTGGATCGACCATTTGCGCAAGACATCGGTAAGTGGATCTCTTCCTTTCATCTCTTGCATGTCATAAAGAAGTAACTTTAGATAGCTTTGCTTCAGCTATTGCTAAGGAACTATCACCTTTAGAGTGGGATAGGGTCATTCCGTGTTGGATACTTTTCCCCACAACAGACTTCCACATCGAGTGAACCCAATGAAGATCCCCACATTAATTTAATGGGTTTGGATGGTGAAAGTCAAGTCTTTTTAACACAAGAAGATCATGAGAATGATGAAATCAAACTATTCCAAACCAAATCAGGCGAGTCATTTGACTTTAAACAAGGCTATGACACAGCTGTTTATGAAGTCCATAAACAATACAAGTTAAGGAGTAGAACTGTAAATGTAACGCAGCCTGAAAAGATAAAGGATAGCCAGCAGCCTGAAAAGATAAAGGATAGCCAGCAGCCCAAAAGAGCCATAGTCACAGAGCCAAACGACACAACGGAATCACTTGCAAAGGAAGTAACCATTGAAGAAGTCACTGAACCATTTTCTTCAAAACAGCAGCCCATGGCTACATCATCCTTGCACCCTAACCCAAGTGTCACTCCTCAAGAGATGAGCAAGAAGGACAAGCCTCAAGATCAAGATAAGAATCAAGAAGAAGAGTTAGTGAACAAGGAAAGAACTGTCATCCACAACCAAAAGACCCAATCTGAAAAACCCTTTGACCTGGAAACTGAAATTGGTAAATTGAAGGTAGCTATTCCTCTTTCAGAACTAGCCAAGCATGACATTTATAAACAACAAATCAAGAAGTCCCTTCAACTTACTAACAACAAAGATGATGTCAATGTGTTGGATGATACCCCAGAATTGTTGTTCGGTCCAGAAGTTGATGGAAAAACAATAGTCACAGGGATCTTACCCTTTTATGTCAGTTTACATGTTCATGATAAGATATTGCACAATGCAATGTTTGACTCAGGTGCCTCTCACAACCTCATGCCAAAAGCAGTCATGGAAAGATTGAATCTAGATATTACAAGACCCTATAAGGACCTATTCTCCTTTGACTCCAGCCAAGTCAAGTGCTTAGGTCTAATAAAAGATCTATGTGTGTCCCTTGTTCAGTACCCAAATAAAACAATTCTAATGGATGTTGTAGTTGCTGATATCCCACCCAAGTATGGGATGCTGTTATCAAGGTCATGGGGGGCTAAACTTCAAGGTTCCCTACAACTGGACATGTCATACGCCACCATCTCTGTTTTTGGGCAACCAAAGAGACTGTACAGAGAAACACTAATGAAATACATGGTCAGCAGTGAAGAACAGCCCCAAAATTTTCCCATATATGCTGTCCATTCAGACATAGACTCATACATTCTCTTCAATGATAATACAACTCCCTCAAACAAGGATGTTGAAACCAATACACTCATACAAGAGGAGGACACTGATGAACAAACCGCTACCCAAGAAATAATGGTTAAACCATCACTAAACAAAGCTGTTGTTCTAGAAATCAAGCTAATTCAATCAAGTGATCAGACTGTCCTAGAAGACAAACCAGGTGAAAAACCAGAACTTCAACTTATGATCCCAGATCACAGGGAAGTTATTAAATCTCCCCTAGAAAAAGAGAACCTATGGTTTCTTGAATTTGATGGGTCAGTCAACAAATTAGGGGCAGGAGCTGGAGTTTGGATACATAATAAACAAAACAGTCATGCAGAAGGTCGAGCCTACAGACTAAATTTCAGATGCACTAATAACATGGCAGAATATGAAGCTCTTTTACTAGGCCTCAAACTAGTAAAGTCCCTACAAGCCATAAAAGTGTCAATTCTAGGAGACTCAGACCTAGTTATCCAACAAGTAAAGGGAAATTTTGTCACCAATGACAAAAGACTGAGATCTTATAGATCTGCTGCTGCTGAAATACTACAGTCCTTCACTGAATTTCAAATTACCAAGATTCCCAGAATCCATAACTTGCATGCTCACAGTTTAGCCACATTTGCAAGTACCTGCAAGCTACCTTTTGAGCCCCACCACTATTTCACAGCTGAGGTAAAACACAAACCTTCTGTCCCAAACAATGTCAAGGACTGGCAAGTATTTGAAGATGATGCACAAATAAATAATTTTTTGACTTTGCAGCAAGAATTTGCAGGATTAAATATTGACACTGAGAGAGCAAGTCAATCACAAATACAGTTTGAACAGAATAACCACCCAATATCACCCAGAACAGCAAAACAAATGCTACATCCAACCATTTTCAACAAAGAAAACATACAACAAATTCAACAAAACAGTTGTGAAGAAGTGCCTGTTACAGAGGCTGAGATCATAGAGCTGAAAGACAATTTTCTTCCAACAGGCCTAACTCCATTAGAGGACATCTTTGATTCAAATGATATCCCTAGAAAACCAAAAATGCAGCCCTTAAATGCGGCCATTGAAGAATGCAACATTGGAACCATTGAGAAACCCAAAATAATAAAATTGTCTGCATCTTTACCTCCTGATCAAAAACCCAAATACATTGACCTTTTCAAAGAGTTTCAGGATGTTTTTGCATGGGGCTATGAGGATCTAAAATCCTATGATACCTCTGTTATCCAGCACACTATCCCTCTCAATCCTAATCAAAAGCCCTTCAAACAGAAATTGAGAAGGATTAATCCCATGCTTCTCCCCTCAATTGAAAAAGAGCTACAAAAAATGTTTAAAGCTGGTATCATAGCACCAATCAGGTTTTCTGATTGGATTTCAAATTTGGTGCCCACAAGAAAGAAAACTGGTGAAATAAGGCTTTGTGTTGATCTTAGAAACTTGAATCAAGTGTCCCTCAAGGACAATTATCCCTTGCCCAAGATGGATCGCATTCTACAAAGAGTGGTGGGTGCCTCAAGGATCTCACTACTTGATGGGTTCTCAGGCTTTAATCAAATCCTAGTACACCCTGATGATCAAGACAAAACTGCATTCACAACCCCATGGGGAACTTTCAAATATGTAAAAATGCCTTTTGGATTGAAAAATGCAGGGGCAACATTTCAAAGAGCAATGGATATTGCTTTTGCTAAGGAGATTCATGACTTTCTAGTCATTTACTTAGATGACCTCACACCTTTCTCAAAATCTGATCAAGAACATTTGAAACATCTAAGGCAGATCTTCTTAACATGCAGCAAATATGGAATTTCCTTGAATCCCAAGAAGTCCCTATTTGGTTTGCAAGAAGGTAAGCTATTGGGACATATCATTTCAAAGGATGGCATTAGAATTGATCCAGATAGGATACAAGCTATCTTACAAATGCCCCACCTCAGAAATATCAAAGAATTGCAAGCATTCTTGGGAAAAATAAACTTCTTGAGAAGGTTTATCCCAAACTTAGCAGAACTGATCAGATTACTGAATAACATGCTAAAGAAGGATTCAAAAGTGAAATGGACAGTTGAAGCAAATCAAGCCTTTGAAGGTATAAAATTGGCCCTTACCCAAACCCCAGTCTTAACAAATCCTCAGTTTGATAGAGAATTCATCATTTTCTCTTTTGCCTCCCAGCATACTATTGCTGCTGTTTTATTACAGAAAGATGACCAAGGAAATGAGAAGCCCATTGCTTTCTTTAGTAGAGCTCTTAGAGATGCACCTCTGAAATATCAAATCATGGAGAAACAAGATTATGCTTTGATCAAGGCCATTAAATACTTTAGGATTTACATTCTTTATTCCCATGTTATAGCTTATGTGCCAAGTCCTATTGTAAAAGACATACTCACTCAAGAAAACTTAGAGGGCAGAAGAGGAAAGTGGATTGCCAACATTTTGGAATTTGATATTGAGATAAAACCTACAAAACTAATAAAAGGGAAAGGTTTGGCCAAACTAATGACAGAAGCAAACTTCCAAGCCTTAGACATAAACCAGCTGGACAATGAACCGGAGCTGGCGACTCCCAAGATCAATGTAGCCTTTGAACAATCCCCTTGGTACTGATATATGTTATGTGTTACAAAACCTGTGTGCTCCCCCAGGATTGTCCAGAACTAAATGTAGATTCTTAAAAATGAAAGCTTCAAGATTTTGTGTCATGGATGGCAATTTGCTTTGGAAAAACCATGAGGGTATACTGTTAAACTGCCTGATTGAAAATGAAGCTAATAATATCACCAAAGAATTTCATGCAGTTGACTATGGTGGACACTTGTACTGGAAGTCCACCATGGACAAAATACTGAGGGCTGGTTACTATTGGCCCACTGTTTTCTCTGATGTTAAAAAGTTTACCACATCATGTCATAAATGTCAAGTGTTTGAGGGAAAAAGAAAGTTATTACCACTTCCCTTGAGGCCTATTGCAACAGAGAGACCTTTTCAACAATGGGGCTTGGATTTCATTGGGGAAATTCATCCCTCATCCTCAGGCCAACACAGATGGATTCTAATAGCTACAGACTACTTCACTAAATGGATTGAAGCTGTTCCATGCAGACAAGCAAATGATTCAACAATCATTCAGTTTTTGGAGAATAACATATTGGCTAGATTTGGTTGTCCTGACAAAATAATAACAGACAATGCTGTTGCTTTCAGATCTAAGAAGATGGTGAATTTCTGCCACAAATTTCACATTACCTTGGACCATTCTACTGCATACTATCCCCAAGGAAATGGCCTTGCTGAATTCAAATAAAAGTCTGGTAAACATCATAAAGAAAGTGTTAGAAGAAAATAAAAAGAATTGGCATAAGAAACTTGTGAATGCCTTATGGGCAGATAGACTAACAACCAAGAGATCAATTGGGGTCAACCCATATGAGTTAGTTTATGGATTAGAAGCTAAATTCCCTTCATCACTAGGGATTCTTTTCATGAAACTTCTTCAAGAAAGTCAAGCTGAACCAAATGACATGCAAAGAAGGATCAATCAAATAATATGTTTGCAGCAAACTAGAGATCAAGTTTACAACAGGGTTCAAGTTTTACAAGAAAAAATAAAGAAAGCTTTTGACAGAAGGACTAAGGCAGAAGATTTCAATATTGGAGACAAAGTCCTCAAGTGGGATTCAAGAAGAGAGGATAAGGGAAAACATGGAAAATTTGACTCCCTTTGGAGAGGGCCTTTTGTCATACAAGCAATACAGGGAAATAACACTTACTTTTTGGAAAATTTGGATGGCACTGACTTAGGTGAAGGTCTTGTGAATGGCAGGATGCTGAAGCACTATTTTGACTACCATCCATGAGTGCAGCCTAATTTTCCTTTGTACATAATCAGCTGTATATATTTTCTTTCAGCAGATAAATAGTTCAGTTTGAGAAGTCACTATAAATAAACAGAAAGGGGGCTTTACATCCCAGAAAGTCCATAGAGGTAATAGCTTCTAGTTTTGAAATACAAAGAGAGAATTTTCAAATTTTGGCAAGAATAGATCAAGGGCCAAGGCATTCTGACCTGCTGTTCTTGGTCTTTCAAGAAGAAAAACCATCCCCAAGTGGAGCCACTGTTAGCTACCTATATCAATAGGTTTCATATTTCATGATTGGAAAAGAAAGGTCCAAATATGCTCTGCTTTGGTGATGCAAAGATCCCATATTTCCAAGAGAAAACAATGTGTGTACATAGCTTGAGGTTGACTAAATTTTGATGGGTGGTCCAACAGCCTAATCTGGATCATACCATATTTCAATTTTCTGTTGTAGAATAGAGAAAGAAGTCTGTCCAAACTGTTTAACCTTGGCAGACAAGTAGCTTAGGTAGAGAAGTAAGGTTCCCAACTGCTTAATCTGGGACCTTGGAAGCAATAAGGGTAGTTCTAGATAGAAAATCAAAAGAAAAAGCCAAAGAAAAGAAAAGGCACATAAGGGTCTACAAGTCTAAGTGCACCCTCCAAGAAGTAACAAAAAATGCTAGGAAATAGATGGGTAAGTAAATGGGGTTGCAGAAATCTCATTCCTTTCAAGTGAGTGTTTGATAACATGTTTGCAAAGGAATATCAACGGATTGAGAAGGTTCTCTTCTCCATCATGTTGCAGCAAAACAAAGGAGCATGTCTAACTTCCCATTTTCCCCTTTCACATTCATTTACTAACATCCCTTCATCAGTACAGATTCATGGAAGAATTTAAGCTTTTATGTTGGTTCTTGCTCCTGTAAAAGCCACATTTCTTGTCTAAAATTCTTTTCATTTTGATCTACTCCCTAATCTAAGTTGTTTTCATATAAACTTAGTGATATCACTCCTCATTCACTTTTCTCACTCATATTAACCCCTAACTTCTTATTATCTAAATCCCTTATGATTCCCTTCCCCCTACTACTATAACACCATGGTGTATAAATCCCCAGCATTGTATAAATATCCTCCCTTTTAGAACTATAGCTAAATAAGTTTGTTGAGGGAGACATTGGTCCACTAGGGACCAGGGTCAACCCTGTCATGGGATTGCTCTAGCCTCTGGTTGGAGTAATAACCTCCCCCTAAGCCCTCACCTCCCCTCTGTTCAGAAATTCCACAAAGAACCCCCTTACCTCTGCTAAAACCCACCAAAAACCCTTTTTCCTACAGAAAAAACCCAAAAATCCCATCAAAACCCTTAAATCCTAAGTTCCGCACATATATATTAAATTGAATATTTTAATGCGGGCGGGACCCAACCCAGAAGCTGCGCGACCGACGGCAGTACCCGCCAGCCGTCCGATCTCCGCCGCCCCGATCTAACGGTGGGCGGTCGATTTCGCTCCCCGACCTGCCTCCCTTTAACGTCCGGGGAAGGGCGGTATTGGGGGCCGTACCCAGGACGCGTGGCAAGCGCGGGGGTTGTTCGGAGCCCCCCTCCCCGATACCGCCTGTCGCCAAAAGCGGTGCGGGGAGACCGCTTACCGCCTCCCCGTTACCACCCTTCCTACGTCACCGCCCACGTCACTCTACTGGCGCGTCACCCCGTCCGCCCCGCGCCCCGTGGCCCTCCACGTGGCCTGCCACCGCATCCGCCTGCCACCGCATCTGCCACTCTGGCCACCAGCTCAGCATCCATGTCACCTCTGTACCCGGGCCCGCCGTGACGTCATGCTGACGTCATTGGCGGAAAAGCGCCAATGACCCTTTTTTCTGAATTTGTCATTATAAACGCCCAAATTAGCCGTTTGCGGTCATTTTCACGCGAAAACGACGCAGCCGTTGTCAACCAGTTTGCCGCGAAATTGCCTCCATCCCTCAAATTCGAAGCTGCGACCACTATAACTCGGAAATCCAGCTGCAGTGAGCTCCCCTGTTTGGCCTGAAGGCATTCCAGCTCGTTTTTTAGGTATTTCACCGCAAGTTCCCTGTTTTCCCACTGAGCATACCAATTTCTATGTGATTTTTCCATAAGAAAAATTCAATTGCCAAATTGCACACTGTTTTTCACCAAATTTACCATCAAATCCACCTGCATTATCCTTTTCCCCGGCAATTCGCTATTAAAACGTTAATTCACGGTCGAAGGTTACCAGTTCGGCCTCGAACTTGCCCGGCATTGTTCCCTTTTGCTGGCTGTAGACCAGCTGCAGCTTTTTACCAAAGTAAAACTCACATACCCTCTGCAATTTGCCCCTAGCAATTCACAATCCCTGTGAATTTACCAAAAACTGCAGAAACAAGCCTGCCAAGCCTGCCTTTTCAACTGTGAGGAGAATTTCAAGCATTGTCTGCAATAAGCCTGTCACTCAAATCTTTGAGCAACCTTGCAAACCATTGTAATCACCTCTGTTAAATTCAAACTGCATAATGGCTGCTCCTGCACCATCAGCCCTCAGTGTTGCTCCATTAAATCCACCAAATAAAGACCTGGAGTCCTTGCCTCTTGCTGACAAGGACTACCTCATTGAAGACTTTGTGGGTAATAGGGACTTCTTGCAGACCTTCAGGCAGTTAAGAGATGACTATCTGAATGGCAAGGACACATATGGGATATGGGAATCAAATCTGCCATACTACTGTCTCCCCTCTGTCAATGTTTTTCCAGAGATTATTCGCCTATGTTGTGAGAACTATGATGTGCAGCAAAGAGCTATTAAGTCTCCATCTGGGAGCATCCTCTTTCACATCAATCCTGAAACCATCAATAAGATGCTCCACTTTGATCAAACTGAGCTGCTGTTCCCATTTTCCATGAATTATCTGTTGGACAATGGTGCCAAGATGACCAGTGAAGAGATCCAAAGAATCACCAAGACATTTATGAGGCCTGAGTGCCAGCCCATAGGGCCACCTCCCTACCTGGATGTCTTTTTCACTGATGTAGGCAGGCTTTTGCTGGACATGATTGCCTATGTGTTGGGGTACAGAACCAGTGAGCATGTGGACGCAACAATGCTGGTATTGTTAGCTGCTTACAGCCCAGGCTAGCCCCCTTCCCGCAAGTACAACTTTGCTAAGTTCATAGCTAACAAGATTCATGATCAGTTGAGCAAAGTGGACAGACAGGGTGTCTTCAAGTACTCGGCCTATATTTACCACCTTTTCATGTACTATCAGTCCGAGGTTTTTCCTTGCTACATCAAAAAGCTGGATTATAGAGGGGAAAGAAGATCTGTGATCTTCTGGACATCTGTCTATCACAAAGTCTCAAATTCACCCTATTCCTATTGTGAATTTATTGACCAATTTGTATACCCTGTCTCTTGCCTATTGATGAGGTCCCCTCCTCCCAGAATATCAACTGAGATACAGAAAGCTCTGCAGCTTTCCAAGAAGTACAAAATAGGTGATTGGTACCTATATGAGGATCATACAGTCATCAGAGTCTATGGCTGTGAACTCTGTCCATACAGGCTCCCAAAATATGTGCCTATGAGGATATTTGCCTTGGAATATTATAGACAGTTAATTCAATCTGACCTCACTCACTTTCACAGCTCCAAAAAGAAAGCCCATCTCAAGTTCAAGCACCACTTGGGCCCCTTCATCATGAATAAAAAAGAAGGATGGGAAGATGCTGACCTAATCCTCAAAGATAAATACAAGCTATCATATAATTTTCGGTGGGTCCCTTATGACCCTAAAGGCTTCATCACTGCTAGGAGAGTCAAGTACAGGCTACTAGGCTATAAGCATTGCAAATATCCACACATTGAAAAATATGCCAACCAGCAAGAATGGCAACAGGATACCTTAGTTGAAAAATTAACTGAGGAAGAAGTAATGCAAAAGAATGTCAGGGAATTGGAAAAGATGCTTGACTTAGATTCTGTGCAGCAGGTACCCTTCATATGACCGCACTCAGTAGGAGAAGGGACCTCAGCCTCAACAGCTGCACCAACTACACGGATACCCTCTACAACAGCACCAGGCATGGACAAAGGCAAAGGGATAATGGGTGCAGAAGAAGAAACAGTGAAAGAAAAGCCTGCCCCTTCAAATGAGCAGTAGCAAGAGCCCCAACAAGGGCAGCAAACAGAACAGCAACAAGAGCAGACTGCCCCTCCACAAACGGAGCTACCGGCAGCTCCAACAATGCAAACTCCACCTCCACAAACTGAGCCATTGACTACTCCAATTTTGCAGACCCCAGCACATGAGGAGAGGGGTACGAAAAGAGCCAGAGAAGAGTCCACTCCTGCTAGTGGATCCTCCCAGCAACCCCAGACCAAG
Source organism: Pinus tabuliformis (assembly GCA_031772625.1). Classification (NCBI taxonomy): domain Eukaryota; kingdom Viridiplantae; phylum Streptophyta; class Pinopsida; order Pinales; family Pinaceae; genus Pinus; species Pinus tabuliformis. The sequence goes on along the minus strand of CM062805.1, from coordinate 312,678,647 downwards.
AGGCCAAGAGCTGATTCCCCGGAGGTAGAAGACATCACTGAAGAATTCCTTGACAGTTCAAGGAAAAACAGGGAGGGCAGCCAGCACACAGGGACAAGCTCCTTTCAGCAGGAGCAAGGATTGCAACTTGGTTTGGAGGTGTCTTCCTCCTCTCAGCAGAGCAAGAAGCCTAAAAGCACTAAGGCTTCTTTCAAGCAAATAAAGGCACATAATGACTTGCTAAGGGTAGAGGTGTACAAACAATTTCTAGATGCAACACCAGTCCAGCAAGAAAGGCTAATGTCTGTATATGACATTAAAGAGGAAAAAATCATCCTCAGTCACTTTAAGCCTACAATACTGCAGCCTAAGTCAGCTGCAGATTTTGTGAAGACAAGGGTGGAGGTCATGGCCAAAGACATCCATCCCATGGACCAAATTGAACTCCACAAGCAGGCTGGAGAGATGGTTTATGCAACCTTGGTAGAGAGGGCAACCATGGCCCATGAGCTAAAGGAGTCCCTGAAAAATACCAACACATAGTTGGATTTTGAGAGAATGTCCTCCCTGGCCAAAGACAATAGAATAAAGTCACTTGAGGACATCATTATTGATCTAGGACATGATCCTAGTGATCCAAAGGGTGTAAAGGCCCTTCTGAAGAAGAAAGAAGATGACCTAAATGCATTAAAGAAGAGGTTAAAGCTGCTGCCCACAGAGCACCCTCAAACAGCAGAGCTACAAAAGGAAAAACAGGTTGATGACCAACTGGACCTCATAATGCAGCTAAACCAGAGGGTCCTGGATTTGGTGAAAGAGCTGGAAGGAGCATTACAAGATAAACAGGGAGAGTCCACATCCCAAGCTCCTCCAACTACTTCAACAACAGCAACAACTATAGAGGCAGCAGTGGCCCCCACAACAGAAGCAGCAACAACAACAACAGCTCCAGATTCCAGCACAAGCGTAGAAGAATTGACTAAAGCCATCAAAGAAATGGAGCTCCAAGCAAATGAAATAAGAAAGGCCAAGGAAAAATTGGCAGAACTGGATGCCAAGTATGATAAATCAAAGGTGACTGTGGCAGAGCAAAGCAGAGAAATAAAGGCCCTAAAAGAAAAGATAAAGGCCTTAGAGAAGGAGCTAAATCTAGAAACTGCCATGGCTGATATAAAAAGAATTCTATGGGCCAAAATTGGCCAATCCATCACTCAACAATGGAGGTCAATCAAAACAATACATGAGCAGATGGACTTAATGGGCCAAGCACAAGCAGAAATTCATAAGGCCAAAACATTACTGGGAGACAGACCTGAACAGGGCAACAGAATGACAGACTTCCTGAACAGGAAGGAAAAGGAGGAACTGGCAGCCATAGGCATTGTCAACAGAACAGAGGCTGTCCTCACTGCTAAGAAGGTACTAACTCTCAGGAACTATGTACAAACTGTGGAGAGGAAGTGCTATGAGATACAAGCTGATGTGGAGGAATATAAAGTCAAGATGGCAGTGCTGCAAGCAAAGGGACTGCCCAGCCTCCTAAGTGGTGCAGGAAGACTGATCTCCCGAGATCAATTTGCCAACAGAATGGCAACCTATATTGAAAATCAGATTACTGCATCTGGCAGTACATCTGAGCAAACAGTGCCTCCCACGGGACAGAGCTTATATGATAAACTTGAAGGCCTGTTCTTCATTGAAAATGAGGTAAATCATCTTTTTGAAACTCCTCCTAACTTTTATAGATATACAGAGGCCGATGAGACTTTGATAAAAATTCGGAGACATCAAATGCCTAAGGAGGATTGGTGGCAAGCAATGCTTCAAATTTTGCCACGGTAGCCTCAGTTGCTCGGTCATTGCCCTCTCCAGCTCACTAGAAGACAAACAGAAGAAAAAGGTTAGCATTTAAGGCAGCTGAAAAGCGACTCAGCACATGGACAACGACAGCTAGCCCAAAGGATAAAAATTATGCAATTTTTGGATAGCGCATCCTCAGCTGACTCCAACAGCCGTAAAGTCAATATCTTCTGACCATTTTTGACAGCTAAGGCACTAAAGAGTTATTGCAGCATTCACTCCCTCAGCTACTACGCTCCAGGAGTTGGCATGACATCAATGAAACATTTACTCTTCATCCAGATATTTTCTTATGTAAATTTTGTATATATACCTCCCCTAATAATGTATGAGGGGTTGGTAATTTTCACTCTGAGGCAAATGTACTGTGCACTTTCAGAATTGTCTAATACAAAGAGCTGGATCAGCTCAGTGATTTCCTGGAACTTTGATGTCTCGCTGATGACTTAAGTGTTGTTGCAGAGTTCTTGTGTTGTCTGATGGAATAATAGGTTTTCTTAATCTCTGTTTTGTCTTCTTATGTTATTTCATATTCATGTTTTCATCAAATCTAGCAATAGAGAAAAGGGATAGTACAGGACATGTTTCATCACACCCTGTGCTCAATCTTTTATTGCTGTAAATGTTTTTCTTCAGAATTAACTATGGACATGAATTCTTAAATGCTCATGTTTTATTTAATTCTATAATGTGAATGTTGTCTAGAAATTCTTCACTGCTTCTAAATAACATTCTCACTTCTTTATCATATCAGTTTATTGGAAGATCCTTAACTGCCTTTCATGAACTGAACACATCACACTTAATCACAATTTCAAAGCATTATTTCTCAGACAGTTATCCAGCTCTGCAGCTTCACTACTGTATCAACATAGCACACCAAACAACTAAAGGACCACTGACTCCATTGCCCAATGACATATAACATTCTAGTGAGAGCATACATATCTTGACTAAAACATTCTCCAACCAAATACAAAACAAATCTTGAACATCATAGCTAGCCTAAAATTTATACACAAACAGAGCTAAACCTTAAAGAGAGAGCCCTCTCTGATTACAGCCTGGCTAGAAGCTGTAATCCAAAGATTGGTTAGTGGTTACCCCGGCCATATTCCCTTGGGAGTCATAGGGAACAACCTGGGTGTTAACACCAGCAACTCCAAAAACAAAAAAAAACATCCAACCTAAATCAAAATGATGCCTCTGTCATCAAAGTCTCTAACTACTATTGCCTCTGTCAACTAAAAAACTCTACGCTTTTGCTGACTCAGCCTTTCTCCACTATTGTCAATCCTTCTCTGTGCTCTTCAGTATCTGATTGCTCTAGCCTATGTCACTTTTATCTCTCACTGCATTAATCCCATTGATTCCTCCCGCTACTATGTACTTTGGGCTCCCATAGCAAGGTATGATCCATGAGATAAAACCTCTCAATGGACCCTACCCAATTTCACTTCACATTGCCTCACCTCACACCTGGAGGTATGGCTGCATGTGATCCCTCTGCTGACTCTAATTGTGGCTCCTCCATAATTTTCTGAGACTTCTTCTAGGACTGCATGTTGAGAGGTAATTTACTCTCCCTCTCAACCACCAAGTCTCTAACATTTTCCTTGCTCTTCAAGGCCTTGCATGCATCTTGAACCTCAAGAGCATACATGTTCTTAACTTGTGAACCGATCTGTTTTACCTGCCTCGTGGTGATGTGTCTAAGGAAAAACTTTCCCTTACTGAAGACAACATCATAGCCTTTGTCCTCGAACATCGCAACCAATACCAAATTCTTCTTCAGTCCAGGCACATACTTCACATCTGTCAAGGTGATAGGAAGTCCATGCTCCCTCTGAAAAGCAATTATGCCCACTCCTGAAACACTAAATCTTTCGTTGTCACCCATATTTATGCAAATCTTGAGGTCTTTCTCCTCCAAGGTACTAAATAAACTTTTGTCGTCAGTCATGTGGAATGAGGCTCCACTGTTAAGACACCAACCACAGCCCATCATCAATGAAACCATACATGCGATGAGGGTAAAGTCCATTTCGAACTGAGAGGCTAATGCCTCACCTTCCGATCCTTCCAATGATCCCTTCTTGGACTTCTTCGATGGGCAATTAGTCACATAATGTCCCATCTCATGACAATTAAAGCATCTCACTTTAGACTTGTCAACCTTCTTCCCTCCATGAGAAGAATTTGATTTGGAATGGGAATCCTTCCCCTTCCCTTTCCTTGCCTTACTTGCTAAGGCCAAATTTTCTTCATCATCATCCTTGGATGAAGAACCATCTCGAGTGCTCCTCCTAATCTCCTCCTGCATGAGATCCGACCACAGTCGTTCCTAATCCGGCAGTTTCTCCCTTCCATTCACAGAGTCCTGGTAGCTGTCATATCATCATCATATCATCATCGGAAATAGTTATTCCCACACTTCCAAGCTCATCTCTACAAGTGGTGAGCTTGTTCAAATATGTGGAAATAGTATCGTTGTTCTCCATCTTGATTCTTTGAAGCTTATCCTTGAGCACCAATTTCCTCTGGTCGCTACTGTTCTGGTAGAGGTCCTTCAATGTCTTCCACATTGAATATGGAGTATCCTTCCCATGGAGACTCAAGACAATATGGTCTCGAACTCCCTCAAGGATGATCTGTCTCACCCTTGCCACACACTTCTTCCACTCAGCCAACTCTTGTGCATTAGTTGAACCTAGCTTTGGGATTTCTTGATCAATGAAATCCTTCAAGTTGTTGTCTTCTAATATAGCCTCCATGCGATCTTTCCATACTATGTAATTTGAGCTACCTTCCAAGGCATACTCGAGTCTCAAGCCATAGAATTCCATTAGCTAACCTTGAAGTATGATAAGAATTTGATTTGCACCTGCAACCCTGAACTTCAAACTTCAAATTCTCTTCTCTGTATACTGTTCACTGCTTTGATAAACTCAGCTCTGATACCATGTAGAATTTCCTGCAAATTCTCTACAAATCTACCTCTGAGATCTATGTAGAAAATATGACTGTAGATCAACTCGATACTGCAATATACCAAAGCAAAATACTATAATCTACTTCTAGTATCAAACTTGTGGAATCTTAAAGATCGAGCTGAATCAGAGTTGAACACATTTAACGATAAGAAGAAGAACCAATACACATGAAACACAGAAAATACTCAAGGGAAAGCCTCAGCTAAAAACTCCATTATTTGTATTATCATACAAAGTGGAAATACATCAAAATTATACAAAGCCTTAGCTCTCACAGCTAGCCAGCTCTCATTACAATCCTCCTGGATGCTCATAGGCAAACAAAGCTTCTCTCAAGCCTTCTCCTCTGCCCTCCAAGCTCCTATTTCTTTGCGCATTTTTTCTTGGGTGATCCTCTTGTTACCAAGTGGAAGACTGATCACTCACACCGATCCTACACCCTGCTAGAACTACACAATCCTTAAGGAACCTTTCCTTGACTGCATGGATGAGTTTCCTTTATAGGAAAACACATGCAAATAATAGTAACTTGTCCTTGACATTTAAGTCAACTGGGTCTTTCTCAGAATAGACATGCATGATTTTCTTATGGGAGAATCTTCAGTTATCTGGCATACACTAGTTGAGTGCATGCATGCATCAACTGACTAATAACTCACAATTAGTTCCTCAAATAGTTTGGAACTAATTTAATTGGACTTAACTCAGTAAACTGAGCTAACTAATTACAACTCAAATATAACTCAATCTTATCTCCTTAATTAAGGGATAATCTCCTTAATTTAAGGGATAACTGTTGCATGACTACAGAAAGACTTATAACTTGAATTTCTCCAACTAATTAATCCATAATGAATTAATTAATATTTCCAAGCAACTGGTGAGACTAAATTCGAATTTAATTCACAATTTTAATTCAAGGACAAATTAAAATTGGAATATTCTCGATTCAATTTTTATCATTTCTTGTTGCTATTTTCAACATAACCAAGTACACCAAAGGGTCTATAATTCAAACTGAGATAAGGTAATAAGGGACTCTATTCAAGAACTAGATATTCGAAAAGGTCATGCATATTGACTAAGACAAGGTCAAGGAAGGAAGACTATTCCAAACATAAAATAATTTTTCATTGAAGGATGAGAGGTGATGAAACCATTATTGAGTAGGTCATGCATGGACATGGCATAAATGTAGATCACACCATACAGTCTCTAAGTAGTTAGGAAGATGTAAGTATTAAAGTGAGAAATACATATGCTATAATGAATACTTAAATTTTCTAAAAAAATAAATTTAGACCTTTTGTTATTTGTAACAATGCATTTTCTAGTTAAGCACTTAAAATCCTACAATTTATCCCAAAGGAAAAAGTTTATGGAGTTCTCAACTAGGAATTCCCACCTCATGAAAGCCAGCACAAGTGTTGGTATCATTGGTCCACTAGAGCTTACGAAAATGTTAACATTAATTTTTAATAAACTTCAATAAGGCCTAGGAATAATAGCCCATCCAAAGTTAATAACAACTATTAACTGATAAATATACCAAAAAGCTTCAACTCCTCCATACCTCGGGTAGCACTCAAACACATCGTAAGCTACTTGAATCACCCATTTGTAGTTAGTCCACCAAGGATAACATTTTTAAAACTCAAGGCAGTACCTAGATGACTAGTAATAACTTTTAAACCAATCTCTTCCAACCAAGATATAACTTTTTTAAACATTCCACTGATCACGAAACAAATTTCTACACATATTAGCTAGATTTATCGAATGAATACCATGGACTGCAACATTTTAAATATTCACGTTATTCCAATTTTAAACTAATAATTTTAACTACAAATCACATAGAACTATTTTGAAATGTATGATTGGAAACATAAATTGAACCTTTACTAATCAAAGTAATAGATATAGAAATTTAAGTATACAATTACCACTATTTATTAGGTTTTATTTTTCCCATTTAAGCATTTTTTCCTTTAACTTAATTTTTTGTTTAATATAAAAAATTTAAAAACATAATATGCCGAAGAATAAAATTGAACTAACGAAAATTTTGAGTTGATATTATTTAGAAAATTTGGGGTTGGAGAAAAATATCAATCTTAATATAATTAAGAGTAGAAGTTATAAGGTAAGAGATTTTTTCAATAACCTTGTTTGAATTAGTGGCGAGAAAATTATCCTTATTGTTGAAATTTTCAAAATTTTGTTGATAATAATATTTTCTTCACTAAATCATTCCTAGTTCTAATAATGATTTAATCAAATAATCAAAACCTTCTTCAATATTATGGAATTGTTTGTTGTTTTAATAAAAAATTCGCCCTTATTTTTTAAATTATCGTTTTTTTTTATTTTATAATTGATTAATCAATACAATTATTTTTTATATATCAACTAAAAGTTGAAATAATATTTTATTATATCAGAGTTAAAAATTTAATCTTTAGGGATTATGAAAATTTGGATCATTCAATTATGAAGCAGGAAAAAAGCCGAGGATTCGTAGAGACCTCTTAAAAGATGAAACCAAGGGTCATAATAAATCATATTTATGTGTGTTATATAATTGAAGATTGCATCTCACACTTATAATTAATCATTTATTCTGATCTCATTATTCTAGTAAGGGTATTAAAGCATGAATATTATGGCCCTACTTGATTTTTTGTGAATCAAGTCCTCTAGCTAAGTAGTCTCACTATTCTCATACCCAATCCATGAACATGCTCATTTGCTTGTTGTTCAAATTTGTAAGTTTCCTTTGTTCTAAACCCTCAGCTTGACACTCTACATTTTGCACCCACTTCACCACATGCATAGTCTAAATCTAACAGAAGCTTACTGGAATCAACCTTGAAATTACCTACACACCATGTCATGGATCCTGTAACTAGGGTTGTCCCACTACAGTGACGATGTTGCACTAAGACTATGGAGGTGGAGAAGGAATTGATTTGGAAGGTGGGCCTTGAGTTCTTCATAGATTATGGCAATAGAAAAAATTGATAGGCATGTTTCTCAGATGGGTACAGAAAGTTGTAGTTGTGCTATAATGTTGTATCTAAGGATTCATGTTTTCATTAAAAAATAAATAAATAAATAAAAGCGAAAATCAAGGTGTTTGATGATGGGGAAAAATGCACCACCAACCGTTAGGGCGTCTTCCTGGTCTAAGGTCCCAATCATACCTCACACCTTTTAGGATAGGAGCCGCATCCTATATGTGGGCTTGGTTGCCAAACATGATAGTTTCACTCTTGGTTGTCAAAATGAAAGGATGTTAGTCTGAGGAAAAGAATGAAATGCTCTAAAATTGGGAATGAAATTAGCCCATGATTGATAGCTTGTAGAAAATAATACAAGAGTGTAACAGCAGTATGATAAGAACAATAGTCCTTAAGAGGAAAGAGTTAGTTGACACCATATAAGACATACACGCAAGCGATTACTAGAAGTCAACTATAAATTATTTCACAGTTAGTTACTAGTATTTGCATGGAATTAGAGAGCAACGATCCAAAACAAACGTATAAGCCATAAGTCATGAATTAGTTCATTAGCCTATAACCACTATGAGAGCACACATACACCATAATAAAGATATTGGATAAACATTACAAACACCATGAAAATGCACAGGAATCAATGCAAGGAGTGAAAAGCTTCTCATTATTCATGTTGCAAAGCCAAGTACATGCTCCACAAACCCATCAAAGTCCAGTAGTGGAATGTAAGTTGCTCCCACCATCTTCAAGAAAAAAAGCCTATTCTCACCACAACTCACCCTACTATCTACCAAGAGTAGAGTGCTTCTAGCTCACTAAGCACAAAATAGCTATATAATTGCTAGCTAAGCTCAGGTATTAAAATTCCCCTCTAAATGAGGCTTGAGGGTATATTTATACAAATGGGGAGGTGGATTTTCACCTTCCTCATGACCATTTGTATTCCTTACATTTCCTTTTACATGTGCTTACATTTATTATTTTCGTAAACGTGACAAAAATTATTTACAATATCATATTCTCTGAGTTAAACCTTAAGGGGGAAGTCAAATCACCTCTTAAGCTAATATGTGATGAAATGAAGCAATAATGTGATTATCATAGATGACAATAGCACTTTGTAGTCATAATCACCCTTTGTATTCGTAATCACACTTTGTAGTCTGAGTCGCACTTTGTTGTACCGTTTTCACTTTGTAGTCACAGATGCCCTTTCTAGTCACAATGGCACTTTGTAGTCACAATCATCATTTGTAGTTGTGGTCACACATTGTAGTCACAATCACACATTGCAGTTAAAATTGCACTTTGTAGTCACAGTTTCCCTTTGTAATTGCAATCGAACTTTGTAGTCATTGTCACCATGGATAATTGCAACAAGCTCTAGTCAATGTGACAATTATAGGTCGTGTTTCTATAGTGTGATGAGGGGAAGGATAAGTATAAAGTCACAAATATATATGATAGTTAGTAAGTTGCAAGGCACTGAATATGTAAATTACGACTTGAGTTATCTCTCTAGCCCTCGCAAGTCACAAGTCTAAGAGGTAGTCAATAAGTCACAAGGCACTAAAGATGTGATTTGTGACTTGAGTTATCTCTCTAGCCTCTAGTCACAAGTCATAAGTCGGGATTGTGCTTGCGATTTGTGACTTGGGAGTTATCTATATATTTTTGGTCGCAAATCAAAACTCTAGAAGATAGGAATGGTATAACTGCAAGTTTTGATTGCAACTTGCGACTAGAGGCACAGGTCTTAAAGCCTTATACCTGATCATGTAAACTCAAGTATGGATGAAGAAAATGTTTAGTTGGGGTAGAATCAAATGTGCTCTAGCCATGAAAATTGGTGGAGAGGCTAAAGGACATGATATCTCCAAGACCCAAAAATGGTTTGGGGAAAGTTTGTCTAGTGAAGGAGATATTAAAATAATTAATATTTTTAATAGGTCCCTAAGTCTAAACTTAGGAAAATAAAAACATTAATGGGTATTAATATAAAACTGGGTTAGAAGGTTCTGAATGACTTGGATCAAACCAAATCTAATATTAGCCTTTGATTAGAGATGTAATATTGGTTGTTGAAGACTCAACAGAAAAAGTATAAGAGGAGGCTTGAGGGTTAGTTGGAGATACACTAGAGTGATCAGTCAGTTCAATTTTCTAGAGTGGGGTTTGCTAATAGAAATCAAACCAATGATCAGTTGCAGAGAGGGGAAGTGAGTGCATAGAAAAGAGGAAAAGTAGTGTCGAAAGACCAACATAGAGGCAGAGAGGCAGACAGAGAGTCAGAAGGAGCCACAAAGAGGCCAACAATGACTGCGTAGAGGGCCACAGGGCATGCGTGAGTGACACAGAGGGCCAAAGAGGTTGCACAAAGCCTCATAGGGCTGACGCAGAGGATTGCAAGATGACGTAGATGCTAGGAGGGATGACGTTTAGCCTCGGAGAGATGCTGGAGAGGGTTTCGTGGAGAAGAATTCTAGAATATCTGCTTCCGAAGAGAGTTATTGCTGCCAGATTAATTTCTCTATAGGGTGAGCCAGTTTAGCACCCCATTGTACTCAGAAAAGTTGCGTAATAATAAAAACCTCAAAATTGTTGTATCGATTTTCCCAAATTGGGTTCTTCTGGGGACGATTGTCCAAAAATAACAGTGCCCTTATGTGTTTGTCTATTTCTTTCAGTTGTTGATCTGTAGATGGTTGAGATTGCATTGTATTTATTTCAACATTTATATGGTTAAATAACTTGTTCAGTAACTAACAAGTAGGAAAAATAAACCAGATAGTGCAGAAAAATTTCTAACGGGTTAGACTAAGAAATTTTAACATGGTATTAGAGGGTTGTAGATCACAGGAGAGTTGAAGGCGCTAGCTGAATCAGAGAATTTGCAGCAGAAACAGTTGTCCCGAGTGACAAAAGTTGTTCCTAAGCAAAAAGTGGCAAATAAGGGTTGATGCAAAGGGCCTGTGTCATCAGTTCGAGCCAGAGAAGGGGCCAACGTAAAAGTAGTAATAGGAAGAAGAGGCTCATGAAGAGCCACATCATCCTGCTTAACCAAGTAGGAGTGATGTAGTTGGCTAGTGGAGCGATTCAACCACTGTTGGGATTGCGTAGAGCGTAGAGGCTCAGTTCCTCAGTTGTTGGGGCATAGGAAGTTGTGGGCAGATTGTGGAGTATGAAGCTATTGGGGAGTTGTTGTTGTTAAGGCAGAACAATACCTAACGAGATAGAACTAAGGTATAATGGATTCGCTACCTATGCGGATTTCTAGCCAAGAAATCCAGATCAGTGTTGCAGGAGAGAAGGGGATCATAAAGATGCGATTTGACTGTTGATAGGAGGATTTCCAAGAGGAAAATCGAGACTCAGAGGGAGTCTACCAGAGAACTTCCAGGAGGGAAGTAGAGACTCAGAGGGAGTTGAAGAGAAAACTTCGAGGAGGGAAGTAAAGACTTGGAGGACTGAAAAAGAAGAGCAGAGATGGCCATGAACAGACTGAGGGATCAGGACGGGTTGGACAGGGCGTCCAACTTTTTCATCTGGAAGGCTATGATCCTATTTGTTCTAGATATACATCACATCAAGGCCTTCGCCTTGAGAACCGTGGTTATCCCAGTCGACCCAGCTGATAACAAAAAGTGTGAGGATGTGATGGCTAAGGCTAAGTGCATAATCCTTGATGGGGTCAAGGATCATGTAGTCCAACACATTGACAAGAATAATACAACAAAGGAGATGTGGGACACCTTGACGACATTGTATCACGGAATTTCTATGAAGAGGAAGATTCTACTAGAGAATCAGTTGTGATCGTATTAGATGCAGAAGGGGGGGGGGGGGGGGGGGCAGATAGATCACTTCCTAAGCAGTTTGCAGGAGATCTAGGATGAACTGACTTCCATAGGGGCCATGTCGGACAGGAATTGATGGTGAGGACCACCCTAAACATGGTCTCTAAGGAGTGGGCAATATTCATCCAAAGAATTTTGGGCAGATCGAATCTTCTAGATTAGGAAGAATTGTGAGCAGCTCTTCACCAAGAAGAAATAAAATGGCTGACCAAGGTAGGAAGTAGTGGCAAAGGAGCTCGTTTCAAGAAAGAGGAGGAAGAGGATGTGGCTCTGGCATATGCGGGGTAGCAAGGGAAGAGGAAGAGAAAGGACCTCTCCAAGGTAAAGTGCTTCGATTGTGAGGAATTGGGCCATTACACAACCTAGTGTCTGAGGAAGAAGAATAAGGGAGAGGCATTTGACTCCAAGGCAGCGCTAGCGAAGGCAAAGAAGGAGGTAGAGGATGATGACGATTGTGCCATGAGAGCTCATGTACCTCTGGAGAAGAGGTGGGATGACATCGAGCTATAGTCAAGAGGACTACAGGAGACGAGGGGCAGGATCCTTGAGGTATCCAAATTCTTGGATCATATCCAGCTACGAGAGACCCAAGGTGAGAGTAGTAGCATGGTGGATACCCGTAGAAGCGGATGCAGATGGAGTGGAAAAGAGTGCTAGAGTGTAGTAGTCCCTGGCAGCACAGAGAGGATTACAATAGTGCGAGAGGCACAAAGGAGGTTGTAGTAGTGTAGGAAGGCACAGAGGTGTTTGCATCAGTGCGAGAGGCACAGAATTTGTTGCAACAATGCAAGGGAAGCAAAGGGAGAACAAGATAGCAACAGAGAGAGCTTTAGCATCAGGAGGGTTTCTAGCTTGATAAGGATGTCAGTAGTTGGGTAGATCAATTACCATCATCTTAGTAACTGAGTTATAGTGCAGCAGTAGCATGGTAGTGCTATGGGAAGCATGATGAGAGAGGGTTGCAGTGCAAATGGAGTGTTGGGAGGAAGGACCAGCATCAGCATAGATGCAGAGGAGTTTTTGTACAGATGTATCAGTGGCAGTGGCATAGCCATGGGCAATAGTATAGAATGCAATAGTGTAGAGGATGTTGGGCAGCAAGGCAAAACATCATCACAGGTATCGATTTCAGATGATGAGGGTGTTGCTCAGTGGTGGAGTATTACTAAAGCAGATTCCTTGCTAAGAGGGAGTGTTGATTTAGGGTAGCATAGGATGTGCTCTAGCCATTAAAATTGGTGGAGAGGCTAAAGCACATGAGATCTCCAATACCTAGAAATGGTTTGGGGAAATTCTTCCCGGTGAATGAGATATTAAAATAATTAATATTTTTAATGGGTTCCTAGTCTAAACTTAGGAAAATAAAAATATTAATGGGTATTAATATAAAATTGGGTTAGAAGGTTCTAAATGACATGGATCAAACCAAATCAAATCTTAGTCATTGATTAGAGATGTAATCTCAACTATTGAAGACTCAAAAAAAAAAATATAAGAGGAGGCTTGAGGGTCAGTTGGAGATACACTAGAGTGATTAGTCAGCTTGATTTTCTAGAGCAAGGTTTGCTAAGAGAAATAAAACCATTGATCAGTTGCAGCGAGGGGCAGTGAGTGCATAACAGAGAGGCAAAGATAGTGCCAGAAGACCAGTGCAGAGGCAAAGAGGCAGACGTAGAGCCAAAAGGATCCACGCAGAGGCTACCAGTGACTGCACAGAGGGCCAAAGGGCCTACATGAGTGATGCAGAGGCTGCAGATGATGCAGAGGGCCAGAGAGGCTACGCAGAGCCTTAGAGGGCTGACGCAGATGGTTTCAGGATGACACAGAAGCCAGGAGGGCTGACGTTATGCCTCAGAGAGACGATGGAGAGGGTTCGTGGAGCTGACTTTCAGAATATCTTCTTCCGAAGAGAGGTATTACTGCCAGATTAATTTCTCTGCAAGCTAAGCCATTTTTGCACCCAGTTATACTCAAAAAATATGCATAATAATAAACCCTCAGAACTACTACACCGATTTTCCCGAGTTATGTTTTTCCGGGGACAATTGTCCAAAAATAACGGTGTCCGTTGTGTGTTTGTCTATTTCTTTCAATTGTTGATCTGTAGATGCTTGAGACTGCATTGTATTTATTTCAGTATTTATATGGTTAAATAACTTGTTCAGTAATTAACAAGTAGGAGAAATAAACTAGATAGTGCAAAAAAATTTCTAACGGGTTAGACTTAGAAAATCAACAGCAAAGTTGATCTCTACAACAAATATTCCATCATTGAACCACTATGGACTATGATGTATCTTCTAATCTTTCTTTTGATTAAGAGTTTCTTCTAGCGGTAGCAATCATTCTAGTCTAGTTTTAACCTTGTCCAAACCCTGGACATACATAGATATGCATAAGTATAGTCCCTGTAGCTTCTCATAAACAAAATACATTTCACCTAGATAAACATAAATGGAGGATATGTGCTACAAGATCCTTTACAAAATTTATTGAATTCAAATGCTATAAACCCTAATATATCTATAAAAATAGGAATGAGGATGAAACAAGGTAGGCAAGCATGGATAATGTGTCTCATGAAAATATGCACAACCATATTCCCTGTCGTTAACTAGGTCATTAAAGGGAATTTGACCATTTCAAGTGATAAGAATACTACTAAAACCTTGAAAATCATGAGGGACCCAAAATTTAGTTATTTTCACTAAAACGTTTGGCAGGGTGTTGTAGCAGCTACAACAATTGGCAAACCACAGGTAAAATTCAGCATCTTTTCCTTTGTCCCTTCAATGGATAGATTCTTATTAATAATGCAAGGAAGTATTGGATATACACTATGGGTACTGTTTTGAGTTACCTGAACATTTACAAATGTGTTATCTATGTGTATCCTGGTTAATTCGTTTTAGTCTTCAGTCACCAAACCAAAAGTTCACACTTCAAGTCTTCAACAATAACATGGACAATATGACAGAAGGCTTATTATATTTAGAACTTAAAGTGATTTTTCAGTGTTACTCCACTACCAATGAGTGTCCATAGACCTAGTGGAGTCACTCAAGAAACCTTAAGCATCACTTCGCTGCTAGTGAGCATCCATAGCCCTGGAAAATTTTCTTGCATCGCATCTCTGCGTAGGAATCCTTTCTTAATCCTTTACCCTTTTATTTCATTTTTTCTCTTGCATGCACTTAGAAATATTTATTATGGTGTTCATTGTGCCAAGGTGGATGAGGGATCTTGACTTATTTTATGAGCAAGAGAGGTTGTTTCTTGTTTGATAGGAAATCAGATATTTTCTGACTTAGGTTTTCCCTCATGCCATATTTTCACTTCCCATCTCTAACTCATAAGTGGAGAACAAAACACAAAATAAAATATGTTTAGTACCAGAGCAGAAAAATATTTTAGGCTAAAGGTATAGGTATTATGAACCGATTAGAGTTCCCCACAAACACTAAATCATATTTTCCTTGCTAATAGGTTAGACTCAGAGGAAACATATCCAATACAGAGTTTTAACACCAAGGTCTAAAAGAGGTTTCCTCTTGGAGCAACCATCACAACCACACACAACCATTAGGTCAAAGGGGGCGAAGAATATTTTCTAGGGTTTTATTTATATATGGGATTGGAGTAACATGAAGAAATGCAAATAAATAATGCTAAATGAAAGGTATTTGAATTATGCAATGCAAAACAAAATGCAATTGCAAAGAGAAATGCAAGAAAAGCAGACTGGTTAAGAAGGAATTTATCCATGCAATACATATTATACCAAATGCAATATAAAATAGCAATGCGATGCAATTTTAATGACAATTGAATGCATAGAAATGAAATGTAACTATCTCAATGTGAATGAACAAAATGTAAGCATGAAAATAACTATGAAAGAAAATTTGTGCATAACTACTCTAGTAAGAAAACAACTAAAAATAAACATAAACCCTATTCTAACTAAAAAGGAGATCGGGATTATTTGAATTCAAACTTCTAATGTATCCATCAGAGCTTTTCCTAGCCTACAAACACAAATATGCCTACAATTAGCACTAGTATGAAATAATGTGCAAACAAAAAGATGTTTACCTATGTAGCTTGCCCAAAATATAGAAGGTCCAGCTTGCTGGCAAAAGAAATTTCCAAGAAAGATCGCTTTAGCCAAGCTACAATTATATCTTGATGGACAGAATGATACACATAAAAATTTTGGAAACCCCTCACAAACATGCATTCATTAACACTTTCATTCATATTGAGCACAAGAGAAATAAGAGGTCGTTTATTTGCATAAGAGTTTGCTAGAAAATATTATTCTAACCAATCAACAATTATGTCTTGATATTTAAAATTATCAGCTTGAAAAGCCTATAATTATTTGAAAGATGAGTATTCATTTGGTGTAGTTGTGATATGAGAATAATCTAGCGAGGAAACCTTAATATGATCTTCTTCATGGAATTTGTTAAGAACGTGAGAACCTAACATAACAATCAGCAAGAGTTGAAGTGCCTCACTATCCTAATAAACCTACGAATCTTCAAATAGTGGATCGTCAAATTTTAGTGGCTTGCTTAAATAAACAAACTTACACAAAAAATGAGCATCAATGTATCAATGGGATCATCATTAACTGAATCAAATTTGTTAATGCCAATGTGATTTTGATCGGCTTGGTCATTTAACATATAAGATTCTTCATTTTTCAAAAGTGAAAATGAACTAACTGGAGAGATTTCATGAATGGTCTGGCTTGTAGAATTTTCATCTTCACATATTGAGGATCGGAAATCAGAATAAAGACGAGTTGAGAATCCATTGGCTTCCGCTTCCAAATGTAAGAGATCATTACATTGTATTTGATTACAAGTTAGGCTATCAAATGGTAGTTTGGGAGATTAAAAACAATTTCTACTATAGCATATTTATAAAATGAGTCAGCCTGATATAAGGAATAGTGAGAAAAAACTTAAAGTAGAATAAAAAACTCTCTCAAGGAAAAATACATCAAATCAGATCCAATATTCATATGTTGCATAATAATATCATTTTGAAGAATCAACCCATCAGCACACAAATTATGTTCCACCAACTGATTTAAACATACATTGTCACCTAATAGAATTGCTTCTACAAAAACGAAAATACTTTTCTTCATACCATGCATAAGAGGAAGGAGGTCTTGTTTGCTGAAAAAATAACTTTCTAGAAAACACTACCCTAGTTAGGCCACAATTTAATCTTCATATATAGAGTAATGAACATGAAAACCCTAGCAACCTCACAAAGTTCAGCATCCGTTCATATTTAACCCTAAATTCGATGCGAGAGAGATGAAATGATGCTTTCTTGCATAAGCGTTTGCTAGATAGGATTCTTCCAACCAATCAAAGACCTTATCTTGATATTTAAAAAAGATAGTTTTAAAATTCTAATAATATTTCAAAAATAAGTTTACCTCTAGTGAGATGGCACTGAGAAGAGAATCTTGCGAGAAAACCCTAATCTAACCTAGTTCAAGTATCTTATCACGATCATGAGTACCTAACATAACCATCAGTGAGAGTTGAAGTGCCTAACTTTCCTGGCAAGTCTCTGAACCCTCAAATGTTGGATGATCACATTTCAAGGTCTTGGTTAGATCAGCAGTTGTTTACAAATAGTCATCATTAACAACATAATTATTAATAGGATGGTAGTCGTTAGAATCATTGGTTTTCTCAGATGATTCAATATCACCAAATAAATTATTTAAGACATAAGATTATTCTTGGCTCATAAATGAAATGAATCAATAGGGGAGATTTTGTGAACGACCTGAACAAATTATCTAACCCCTTCCAATGTTGGAGATTGTAAACCATAAGAAAGACGTGAAAATTTTCCATTGTTTTCCTCTTCCTGAGATAAAACCTTACTGCCTTGTGTTTGCTTAAGATCCAAGTTGTCATAATGAGGGCCTGAAATCTTTAGTGTTTTCAATGTTAGCAAATTCATCACACAAGTCAATACATAAGGAGTAGTGGGTTGAGGACGAAGAAACATCAATTCCCATAGGAATTCATTTTATAATCAAATCATGTTCATGATATAAATTTTCCACATCCACATATTCTTGAGGAATTGTAAAATCAACAGATGAATAATGGAATGATTCGTCACATATATTAGTGAGTTAATTGTCAACTGGATGATGGTTTCCAAAGTTTCTGGTTTGAATAAGTGATTGGATGTTGTCAAATTTATCATTCAACACATTAGATTCTTCATCAATAATGAGTGGAGAGACATTAACTGGAGGGTTTTCATTGTTGAATTGACTAGGGAAATAATCATCTTGACATGTTGGGATTTTGGAATTAGAAGATACACGAAATTTGTTTTCGTTTTTTTCTTCCTCTATATGCAATACATTACCACCTTGTACATTATTTCTACCTAACCCAGCATAATGAGAATCAAGAGAATTTGAAGTGATTAACGTGGTAGCAGATCCATCGAGAAAATCTAGGCGCAATGAGTTATGATTTGTGGATAAAAGAGGATGAAAATAATCCCCCGAAGAAACATCACTACCAATTAAATCTAATTCAATATTTGGATTTTTCACCAACATATCAACATCCATACTATGTTCCATGGGGTTGGTCAAACATTCAGTATTATCCAATACAAAACCTTGGTCATTGCACGTAGGTAAAGGTAGAAGCATATTATGAGGAGATTCACAAATGGATCCTAGAATATTCTCAAGGGGAATATGGTGTTTACAAATTTTATTTTCAAGTTTCCCTACTTCTGAGAAATTAATAACGACTTGTACAATAGGACAACTCTGCTCCTTTTCATGCAAAATCTCTTCATTAACTAAATTATCGATAATAGAAAATTTCATTATTGGCACAAGAAATCGTCTATTTGGATAATGAAATAGAAGGATGATGACAGATCTCAGAGGTGCTAACTTCCTTCTCTAAGGATTAAGATTTTCCACGACTCAAAAAAGTTAGTATAAGAAAATTAGGGATAAAATATGGTTGATTTATAACTTGAAGATCACCTAGATCATTGGATAATTGATTATTAACACTTATTTCAGATTCAAATTTTTCCATAGAAAGGTAAACCAATCACCAAAAAATTTCATCCAAATAGATAAAATCTATGTCTCTCTCATGAAATTGATAGCAAAGACGGATAAATCTACCAATGAAATCCTCCAATTATCATTTGGTTTCACTCTAATCTCATTGATCCTTTTAAACATACTTTGAAAATCATACCTATCGAAAGCATCATGAAGCCTTAAAGAATTGTTTGAAAGAATGGATAGATGCAGCTGGTAAGGTTATAGAGGCTCTAGTCGCATGCAAGAATTCTAGGTCATGTTTCCAAAGGGAGATGAGGTTACGAATAAGTTGCAAGTCAAAAATATAGAGGATATTCAAAAAGTCACAAGGAACTAAATTTGTGATTTTTGACTTGAATTATCTCTCTACCCTTTAGTCGTAAGTCACAAGTCTAAGAGATAGTCAATAAGTCACAAGGCACTGAAGATATGATTTGCGACTTGAGTTATCTCTCTAGCCTTTAGTCACAAGTTGCAATTCAAGGTTATAGAGGCTAGTGGATTGATCATTAGGGATTATGCTTATGATTTTTGAATAGCGAGTTAGTTGTATAATTTTTTTGCGTAAATCATAACTCTAAAACATAAGTAGGGTATCACTACAAGCTGCGATTGTGACTTGTGACTAGAGGAACAAGTATTCAAGCCTTATAGCTAATCCTATAAACTCAAGTATGGATGAATCCAAGTTTATGTATGCAATAATATGCCATCATTAAATCACTAGTTTACTATGATGTATATTCTAATCGTAATTCCCAGTAATGACTTCTTCTAGTGGTACCAATCATTCTAGTTTGATTATAGCCGTGTCCAAACTATAGATATACAAGGATGTGCATAAGTATAGTCTTGATAGCTTCTCAGAAACAAAATATATTTCACCTAGATAAACAAAAATGGAGGAGAAGTGCTACAATATCCCTTGAAAGATTGATTGAATGCAAATGTTGTAAACACTATTATATCTATATAAATAGGAATGATGATGAAACAAGGTGCGCCAACATGGATAATGTGTCTCATGAAAATATGCACAATTGTATCCTCAGATGTTAACTAGGTCATTGAATGGGTCTTGACCATTTCAAGCCACAAGAATACCGATAAAACCTTGAAAAGGAGGGACCCAAAATTTTGGTTATTTAAACTAAAAATTTTGGGGGGTTATCGTAATAGCTACAACAATATTCGATAGTGTTATTCATTTGGCTTCTTGCAAATAAGGTTTAAAGGTTTTATGTTGATGGTTTTCGATGTTCAATGCAATGCCATGTATATTTATTCAATGTCTAAGTGTGGAGATATTTCTCTAGTTGTGAAATCAAAGAGAGACAAATATATAAAAGTTAAAGCATCTCATGCCAAATGCATTTTCCTCTTGGACTCAAGAATGGTATCAACATTGTCAACTTGGCTGGTTTAAGAAAAAAATTAGTCTTAATTAGCCATTGGATTCTACTATTTTTGAAACAAACAAGTGGCATAACGTCCCTTTTTAAGAGTTGCATGCTATTCCTATAACTTCTACCAATATAAAACCTACTTTTCCACATCAATCTATAAATGCTCCACTACCTATCCTTGCATTTCTTATGAAAAGAAATTATATTTTCATTTTCCCAAGTTAGCCCTCAACCAAAATCCATATGGCACACCCATCCTTAGCCTTAAAAACACACAAATTAGCTGAAAAATTTGAGCTCGTACTAAGTTCCAAGCCTTGTTCCCCATAGGATACTACCATTTCCCATTTCCTAGAAGTAGAAATTGAGGGATATAATCGAATATTCCCTATAGAATAAGGTGAAATATATTCCAATTTTGAGGTAGGTTTAATAGACAACAAAGAAACCTTTGAGTGGCTTATCAGTGGGCTCACTTTTCTCCATTCACTCTCTCATGAAATGTTATTGTGATTTGCGATATATTATGAGTTTGACAATGGTTGATCTTGAGTTTTTTGTGAAGGGCTTCATAGGAAAGCAAAGTAGATCTTCTAATAATTTCCATTGTGCCCCCATGAATTTGCTAGCCAAGAGAAAATAGTTTGTTAATGATCATTTTTCGTTGTGAGATTGGTAGAGAAAGAATTGGTGGTAAAGTATAATTGTTGTTGCAATGGTCACCTGGGGAAGCCTTAGTTTTCTTCATGGTTGTAATGCTCCCTCCCACCCCCTTAGATTATTCCAGGATGAATGGGAGGTGTTCCTTTTAACTAACCCAACCTTTATGGTCTCAATATGGAAATGGGGTTACAAAATTTCTACCCAACCAAAGTGTGTAGAACTTACTTTAGTTAGCACCATCACATCCAACTCATCAAGAGCTTCTAGCAATATAAATGTTCCCTCAATCTGACCTCTAGATTGAAATTTGTGCCTATTTGAAATTTGGGCCCCTTATCCCTTGCCACATTAGCAAGTGTTACCATGTGAAAACCTAAGTTTCCATATGACACTACCACATCACATGTATTACAATGTGACTTCCACACCTCATCGCACCACAACACTATTGTGCAATTGGGCCACACTTCTAAGAATGTTCCATTCCAAACAACTATGGCACGACATGAATATTCACAATAATTACTAGAAAAATCATTGTCTAGTGCTTTACGTAAACCGTGGTGGTATGCGAAGATCAAATTTTAGAGCCTTCCAATAGACACAGTTTTGGGATGATGTGGCATGACTCATGGTGCCATCAAGAACCCTTGTTATATAGTTCCACATCACCTATCTCCTTTGTGTCTTGCTAATGTCATGCAGATGTCAAAGTGATGTCAGCCTACCATGTGGCATCCTCTCGCAATGTTACATGTCATCTAAAATACTACCTTTTTTCCATCCAAAGGGGTTGTTCTTCCTTCCATGTGTCACATTGTCAACATGCCATATTAGTAGCTTTGCAACAACACATGTCCACATCCTCCATATTTCCACATGGTATCCATGTATCCTTATCTAGCATACATGGCATATGCCACCCCACCCTATTTTGTGAGGCCCACCAAGTCTCGATCCTTTGTGTAAATCAACGTATACATGTTATAAGAAATTTGGCATCAAGTGTGACTTTTTTTATATGTCATTCTATTTCTTTGTTCCCTATATAGAGATATAACTTTCTACCATGCCCCCATTCGTTGTCATTCCTCCATAAAGTGACGTGAAAGATCACATCAAATAATAGGAATGTTCTCATTCTACAACTTTTATTTACTTTTTGCAACTCTTATAAGGAAACATTTCAAAACTTCGTTGAGGGGTTGAGCTTCGAGGTGGTGTGGCCCTGGCCACATAAGCTCGATGTGGCTATCCCAAGCCACTTGATCCCACATATCCATTGCCACATGTTAGGCAAATTCAACCAATTTATCCTTCGAAAGTGTCCATACCAACTGCAACAGTAGGACCACATCAACGTACCTATCTACGTCACTTGTCTACATGGATCATTGTTAAAGGCTTGAATCCTCCGTTAATGTATAACTTACCATTTTCTAACGAAAATAATTTCCCTTTGTAGCCCTTTTGACTCCCATCATTAGTGTTCATTTTTGTAGAAGGCCCACATAGTACTTATCATGGCCCATGCAATTCTAATTAATGCTAAGCAAGGTCATTACATGCTATATCAACCAGGAAATTAGTGTTAATCATGAGGATTAAATAAATTCCTCCACCCTTCATAAAAAAAATTGAACTCCTTTGTAAATTTTATGAGGCTTATTTAGCCCCAATTATATAACTGTTACTTGGGGATACTCAGGCTCAAAGTCTTAATGACTTCAATGATTTTGCAAATCCATCCTTGATATCAACACTACTCAGATCCTCAATAACGACAGGAATGAACCTTCATTCCAATGTCACTATTTTAGACATAAGCACAACCAAAGCTTAAAATGAGACTATTTTCATGTTTCTAATGGGCATTGAATGGGCCCAAGCCATGATAAGAAATACTCAATAAATTTAACACGACACTATAATATTAAACCATATAATGGTTTCTGACGCACTCTATCAAATTCCATGATATATGATATAGTTTGATGAAAGTCAATAGTCTATATTATTCAACTAGCTACAATACCCATGGCATGCCTAAAAAATGAAATTTACACACTATAACAGTTAATTGAGTACATCAAGCAACCGCACATGCTCATGCAAATTGATTTTCAATTCAGTTAAAGGTATCAATCACCATAGGGATATGAAATCCCTCATAACCATGAGAACATTAACATAAACATCTCATTGTAGACAGACAAGAATATCACATTCCTCCATTAATAGTGCTAATACATACATTTCCATAACACAACACCATCATTCATCAGTCATAGTACAACATGGATGTTTACAAGTAAAAATACTTATATGTTCACTTAAATGAGTGTAAATTGAGGGACTTCAACTCTCCACCCAACCATAGGCCAACTATATTGCAAATATTTCTTGCAATTCTCCATCCCCAAGCCATATTCAAAGTTTAAGGAGTTAATTTCACAAGGGAATTCACATCGATACAAAATTAATTAGATCACACTGAGATCTAGAGAATAATGTGTCTCCACCTACAACTAGGAGTCTATATCACATAATGTCTCCACCAGCCAAATACTATAGGAATCTAGAGCCCTAAAATGTCTCCACCTACTTCACATTTCAGGATTCCAAAGCCTACAATGCCTCCACCTCTAACCTGCAAGAATCTAGAACACACTATGTCCCCACCTAATAGGTTTCACGAGAATCCTTCGAAATGGGTTCTCTACCTATTAAACACCATAGGAATCTAGAGAACTAACTAGTGTCTCCACCTATTACTCTTTATTTCTCTTACATGAGACTTTTCCTTCATCCTATGTGCTTTATCTACACATTTCATGCCCACTTCGTCTGAATTCCCCCCTTTGCCTCTTCGTCCTCATTTGTTCTTTTCCCTTTCCTTTTGTGTGTTGAATTCTCAATACGTCTCACCTTGACATAGATTGTATGGGCTTGTCTTCGTCAACCAGGTAGCACATACTCCCTTCAATTATTATGTCATCAAGGTCATCAATTCAGCAGCATGATAGGTGGTCGTAAGTTAAATGCAATGGCTTGGGTTTACTCACTTCCCAAGAAAATATTCCTCCACGTAATCTGAATCTATGTCCTCTTCTCAGTTTAGTCATTATTTTTATTTTACATCAATTTACATAAACAGTTTATTCAATGATATTTACATGATGGGTGAAAAAAAGGGTTGTTATAGACCCCACGCCCTTAGAGGAACACCATACTCAGTTTTCTATACTCAAACACAAAATTCACAATGAGATTTAGATATAAATAGATCTCTTTACATTTTCTTACATAGCAAAAAAAATGGGTATGATACCCTCATATGATCAACCATTTCCCAAGTGGCTTCATATGGTCCAAAGTGCCTCCACTACACCTTGACATGCTCGATTACTCAATTATGGAATTCTCCCTCAGGTTCCATTCGAATCATAGACCAATCAATGACATAATTAGCATTATGCACATGCTTTTTAAGCAAAGTGTGAAGCAGGAAAGTGTTCCCTCTACGGACAGAGGCAACCCCTCTAGCCCTAGAGTGGGTCTAGTCACAAACAAGGACAAATCAACAACAATTCTCCTTAAATAGTTCAAGTTAGAGGCCTACCTCAACCGGTGGTCGATGAAGTTCCGTTGCACTATTCCAGCTTCCACTTCCTGCTCCTAATGAGTAATCAACCTGAAACAAAGCAAGGAAAGACAACAAAGCACGTAACCGGATACAACAAAGAACTATTTACCCATAAGGTCAAGAAATCATGAGCTATCTAGTACATTTCATATGAGACATAGGAAAACATCATCGATTGTATTAAATATGAAAATAGAGTAAGCTTACAACCCAGGTCTTGACATCACAAGCCTTCTCAAGAGGGTCCAGCCCGCATGTTCTTCAAGCATTCACCCTTGAAGATGGATCTCCCAATACAAGTCTCTCTCACTCACAAGTTTCACACAAGATCAAAAGCACTTCACAACCTTCCTTAAGCCCTCAAACAATCCCACACTTGTCACACCAGCTACCTATCAAGCTCACAACACCATCAGCAACACTCCAAAGACTAAGAATTTCCCAACTATCCAAAAACCCAGAAGGAGTCTCCATGAATTGTGGGAAGATGAGCTTATCTCCAAGGAAGGTAGCACAAATGACGGAACAGTCATGCCAGAGAAGGGAGGGCGACATAAACAAGGCCAACAACCAGGTCTGGAGTCATCTGGAAGGCCGGCTGTTAGAACAAACTCGCCCAAACTGGATCATCGCGGGTACATAACTGTACTGGCGCGTTGACATCGCTACTGCATAACGGAGAAGGTCATGTCATCGCGATAAAATAAAAGTAACAGTCGCGTTGTCTCATGAAATTCGACCATCGCGGGAATCACATGTACTTCCACGATGACAGTGTGTATGGTCTGTTTTGGAGTGCTCATCAACGCGTTTATTTTGACAATAGTCGCGATGATGCAGAAACTTTGGCAAAGTGGGTCATTTGGAAACATCAGAGAGCATGAGCATGAATGATTTGGACTCATGACATAGTAGGAAGACTGGGATGAAGGCAGCGACAAATTACTGTGTAACACAAAGAAATATTGAAAACATTGTGTGCTTTCACTGTGGGTGACAAGGCTATTTAGTAAGCCACAACTCCTGATCTTTCTAAAATCTAAGATGTTACACAAAATCTTGGTACCAACTTAGCACAAGATCAAATTCTTAATGAACTCGTGTTCACCCACTTGAAATTCCTTGTGCACTCTATTTTGATCTACATTATTCTTTTCCCTATTTTGAGCCACTTTTATTTTATGTCTGATAGTAATTATCTCCTACTCCATTTCCTTCCGCATATCAGGTCCAATATGCACCCTATTCACTAGATCATTCCAATTGATAGGTGTATTACATTTCCTGCCATGTAGGGCCTCAAAAGGACTCACCTTCGATTATCCTTGGTAGCTATTGTTATAGGTAAATTATATCAAAGGTAAAAAGTCTTCCCACCTTTTGGTATGATGCATGACATACATTCTTAGAATGTCTTCCAACACCCTCTTTGCTCTCTTAGTTTGTCCATCCGTTTGAGGATGACATGTTGTACTAAATGTTAACTTTGTTCCAAGGCCAACAAAAATCGCTTTCCAAACTTTAAGGTGAACTTGGTATATTGATCTGAAATAATATTCTTGGGTACTCCATGCAATATTAACACTTCCTTCATGAAACTACAGACAACGCCACTTGCTTGGTGAGTGGATCTGATAGCTATAAAATGAGTTTCCTTACTCAGGTTGTCCACCATTTGGCATCACGTGGTCTAGGAATTCTTAATATCCATGTGATGAATTCCATAGAAATGATTTCCCACTTCCACTGAGGAATGGAGATTGGTTCTAATAATCCCGGTAGATGTCTACACTCCTCTTTCACTTGTTGACACTCCAAGCACTTGGAAATGTACTTAGAAACATCCTTTTCCATGCACATCTAGTAGTACATATTGTTCATAGATGTTATAATTTTTTGATAACCAGGATGACTTGAATAAGGTCTTTTGTGAAACTCATCAAATATGATATTCTTCAATTCACCCATGCAAGGTATATACCACCTACCTTTTAACTTCAACAGATCGTCCTCTGTGAAAGAGTAATTCTTACCCATTGTTCCCTTTGCCTCTTATTTCAAGCGCTCTTTCACTTTCTAGTAATACTCATATTGATGCATTGCTTCCTTGATCCTCTCGTTGATGTCAATTTCAACAGTGTTAATGGCTTCCACATGAGCCACTTTTATCATTTTGTTAAGTGCATCTGCCACTTTGTTTTCTTTTCCCTTGATATATTTGATTTCAAAATCAAATTCAATGATTAAGGATATCCACCTTGCATATCTTGTTGGAGATAATACTGAGAGGGGGGTGAATCAGTATTATCAGATTATTAATTTTATTTCCCAAACAGATTTATATATGCTACTTCGGTGAAGTGAACTAGCGTGTACACGCGACTGTGCTTAAAGAAACCACTGTATATGCAGAGAACTTGTGATTTAGATAGTTTATCATGTGTTGAGCTTAAACCAGTATATCAAAGATTTATTAGACAATGCAGTAAAAGAAGAATAAAGCATCACACATAAGCAACACACATGAACACCAAGATTTAAGGTGGAAACCCAATGTGGGTAAAAACCACATGCTGCTGTCGTCTCTGCCTTCTTTTAATAATAAGAAAATCTATTTACAATCTTGAAATGGTGCAGACTCATACTAGTACGCAGGCTTCTACCTACAAAAGGTTACAACCTTCTCTCGTTCTCTAGCTTCTAATGAAAGGGAGCTACAACCCTAGCTCTTATACTAGCCAATATGTTTACTAGTACATAGGTGCCAGCCTACAGAAAACTCCACTCTTCCACCAGGGACCGCATTTAACGAATTTTCAAACTAGATACTCTTTGATCACAACACTGCAAGATGAAGGCCACGTTTCATCAAATTTTCACACTGGACCCATCAAAGCCTTTTAAACTTAAACTGCATCAACCAATATTCAGATAATCTAAACAATCAGATCACTGACACCAGAACATTGTGTTGAACCTAGAACCCAACATCACCATCCAAAACCAGTTGTAACCTCAAAAGCATGCATTAGAGTGTATACGCTACTTGGTTGAACCCAACCTGCATGTATATGCTACTTTCTTTAACCCAACCTACATATATCTTTAAAGATACTAAATCATAAACTTCTGAACCACAGACTATACCAATCAGTGACATTCTGCAGATCTACTGTCATATTATAGAGTTCAAAATAGATAGAAACAAGGATCACCCTTCCTTCTCAATCAATCAATCAATCAGACTCAATTTCCTTATACAACAGTTCTACGTTCAAACCTAAGAAGACTTCATTGATAGACAGCAGTAAAATAACAGAATTTGATCAGATAGATCAATCAGATCTCAAAAGAAGCTTTTATTTTTGTATATTCCACTTGAAAGAGTCGAACCTACGTGTACATGCTCTTTGGCCGAGACGAACCTGCGTACAGATCTGCAAATTTTGACTTAGAACTTTGCTGCAATTCTAGACTTCAGACAAACCCAAATCATGATAGATAACAAATAGAATAGGCACAAAACATCAGATCTGGTCTCAACCAATATCAGATCATTCAAGAATAATTCATTACAAGTTTCATGATTCCTAATCTAATGTTGAACTCAAGGTGCACATGAATATTTCAGATACAGTCCCAAACATAACCCTGCAGCATAATATATACTTTAGATAGAAGCATTCCTTAGAATCTCATTGCTTGCACCCCTTGGCTTAATGATCTTCTCCTCCTTATATACTCTTAGGCCTTTCTCAATACCTTGGACCAAAACCACTTAGGACCAATACCTTGGACCCAATACCTAGGGTCAATACCTTGGACCAAATGCCTCAGACCAATTATCTTGGACCAAAATACCTTGGATCAAATACCTTGGACCAAAAACTTGGTTTTCCACATGTACGCACTTTTCCTCCTGTGAATGTACATGTATATATTATACGCTATTTTTGTTCTATTAAACTGCGTGTATATGTGCCTTGGACAAAGTGAACCAATGTATACCTCTCTTTCTTCATTCTTTGGAGTCTGATCTGTAATCCTTTGTTGTTGACCTGCTGCACTGTGAACTTTCATCTGAGTGAGTTTCCATCAAGGACAACACCTATATCATAATTCCAACAATCTCCCCCTTTGGACTTGATGGCAACAACAACACCAAGACCAACAACACCAAGACACTCTCCCCCTTTGACATCAAGGGAAAAGGGTAGACCAAGATATTCCCTCCTATATGTTGTTCATGCTTGTTACACAGTAATTTGTCACTACCTTCATCCCAGTCTTCCTACTGTGTCATGAGTCCAAATCATTCATGCTCATGCTCTCTGATGTTGCCAAATGACCCACTTTGCCAAAGTTTCTGCATCATTGCGACTGTTGTCAAAATAAACGCGCTGATGAGCGCTCTAAAATAGACCATACGGGCTGTCATCGCAGAAGTACACGTGATTCCCGCAATGGTCGAATTTCATGAGACAGCGCGACTGTTACTTTTATTTTATCGCGATGACATGACCTTCTCCATTATGCAGTAGTGATGTCAGCACGCCAGTACAGTTATGTACCTGCGATGATCCAGTTTGGGTGAGTTTGTTCTAATAGCCGGCCTTCCAGATGACTCCAGACCTGGTTGTTGGCCTTGTTTATGTCGCCCTCCCTTCCCTGGCATGACTGTTCTGTCATTTGTGCTACCTTCATTGGAGATAAGCTCATCTTCCCACCATTCATGGAGACTCCTTCTCCTATTTAAGCTTTCACCATTGCTATGAGCTGCTAGTTTTTTGGATAGTTTAGAATTCTTAGTCTTTGGAGTGTTGCTGATAGTGTTGTGAGCTTGATAGGTAGCTGGTGTGACAAGTGTGGGATTGTTTGAGGGCTTGAGGGAGGTTGCGAAGTGCTTTTGATATTGTGTGAAACATGTGAGTGAGAGAGACTTGTATTGGGAGATCCATATTCAAGGGTGAATGCTTGAGGAACATGCTGGCTGGACCCTCCTGAGAAGGCTTGTGACGTCAAGACCTGGGTTGTAAGCTTACTCTATTTTCATATTTAATACAATCGATGATGTTTTCCTATGTCTCGTATGTAATGTACTAGATAGCTCATGATTTCTTGACCTTATGGGTAAATAGTTCTTTGTTGTATCCGGTTACATGCTTTGTTGTATTTCCTTTCTTTGTTTCAGGTTGATTACTCATTAAGAAAAGGAAGCGGAAGCTGGAACAGTGCAACGAATCTTCATCGACCACCGGTTGAGGTAGGCCTCTAACTTGAACTATTTAAGGAGAATTGTTGTTGATTTGTCCTTGTTTGTGACTAGACCCACTCTAGGGCTAGAGGGGTTGCCTCTGTCCGCAGAGAGAACACTTTCCTGCTTCACAAATTGGTGACTCCGCTGGGGAGCAGTGGGATGACGGTGGTAAGACACTTGATCTCATTTTTTGATTTTTTATTTTTATGATGTTTTTTATTTTTCCATGTACATGTCCTAATGACGAACGCTATGGTATGCATATGTAGGTGATGAGCCCCAAAAATGGACAATTATTTGGGCTCATTCAACCTTCTAATTTGACTTAATCCACCATTCTCATTGGTTTATTGCATGTTTTTGATTATTTTTATGTTAATAGAGTGAATTTGGTTAGTCATTATGCCAACAAGTCTAATGGGTGCTTTGTGTAGCCTTTTTGGTCAACTTGGAGACAAAATTGAAGGTCTTAATGAGCACTTGGCAGCCAAATTCGTGGGAGAACAAGCTA
Organism: Pinus tabuliformis; assembly: GCA_031772625.1. NCBI lineage: Eukaryota > Viridiplantae > Streptophyta > Pinopsida > Pinales > Pinaceae > Pinus > Pinus tabuliformis. The sequence goes on along the minus strand of CM062805.1, from coordinate 312,648,317 downwards.
GAGGATTTGTAGGAAGGTGTCCCCCTCATTTATGGGCCCTTACCTCGAATTCTCCACCATCAGCTCGGAGTTCAAAGGCCACCAAATCAATGAGCACAAGGGCAGCCAAGCAAGTCAAGTAGGACTGCTGTTAACTACAAGTCTTGGGCAGCCAAGTCCCTAAATTTTAGGAGGACTGTTGGGTCCTCAAATTGTATAAATAAGAAGACTTAGGGCCTCATTTTGGGTTAGCTAGTTGATAGTCATTTTCGTAGCTAGTGGTTAGTAATTTTTGTAGCCAATAGTTAGTGAATTTGGTTAGCCAGTTAGTCATTTTGTTTTAGCCATTAGTTAGCTAGTTTGTAGTTCGATTTTTATGCAATAGATTAGCTTTGCTTTCAGCTCATTCTCAAGCTCTCCTTGTGGACAGTTTTGATGTAACTCTTCATTCTTGTTTAATAAAGATGAATCGAGCTTTGCACCAGCTCTAAATCTCTCTTGGGAGGCTGTAGCTCTTGCGGTTGGGCCCATCTCAAGCACCCAGTACCTCCCTTGTTTATCTTTATGTGTTTTGTTGCGTTCTTGAAATAAAATCGGCTATCTAGATTTAGATCTTTCTTTGTTATCTAGATTTATTTTGATGGTTAAAGTAGCTTTTTATGGTTAGAATCGATTGGTAGGAGTTTGTCATGCATTTACATCTTTTTGAATGTTCTTACTCACGTGATGTACATGGTTCTCTTTCCAAACAAAGCTGTTGTTTATTCATTTCATTGACAGTTGGATTAAGTTAGCTAGGACTTGGTTTGTTTGCAAGGATTCATTGATTCGTTTGAATGAGCATTGTGCAGGGCATCTCTATCACCTTCATCACCTCCTCGTTCATCTGAGCCTCGTCCAGATCAGCTCCTCCATCACCAAGTCTGTTTCCTCATCTCCCATCTGCTCTTTTGCCACGTAACCCTACCTTCTTGCTTTTCCATTGCCTACACCTTCGTTGATGCAAGTCAGCCTTCCACATCATCTCACCACTCCATCCATCAGTTCCTGGGTCACTTCAGACCCCCATCCTACCTCCATAACCATCCATGCATCTTCCATCAACCATCCATCCTCAAACATCCCATTTTGAAACATCCTGTAGAAGAATTGCAGAACATCCTGTAGAAACCCCTGCAAACTTCCTGTAGAAGTTCATAAACACGGTTGCATGTCATCCAGACTTTGTGAAACTCTCAGAAAGAATGTTAGGGATCCCTTAGACCCTCTCTGTACCATCCCAACCTTTCCCAAAGCATTTCATCCCTTGATCCATCCCTGCACAGTGGAGAACTAGTTAGAAGCACATGCATGATAATTTCAACAACTTAAGCAAAAATACAAAAATATGTTTTCTTCAGATAGTAATAACTTAGACACATGCATTTTACCTTCCTAGAAGTAAGGCATCTCTTCTCGTAGTTTGCATTCTCCTTTTTGCATCAGTAGGACTAGTTAGTAGAATTAGGGTTTGCTAGGGTTTGCTAGGGTTTGTATTTCTTTTTGGCTTTCAGTTTCTTTCCGCAAGTAGATTAGCTTCTTTCGAGTTAGCTTTCATCCATCAATTAAAAAGCTTCTTCTAAGAGCTCATAGAAGTTGGCTTATGCTCCTAGTGGACTTGTGCCAGCTGACCAAGTGACAGCTGCGGCAAGAGCTAGTACTTGTGCATACAGCACCATCGCTTCCAAGTTTGTTACGAACTACCGGGTTGATAAAATTAAAGAAGGGAGTTCCAGGAGTTGTAGCATTATTGCTACAATACTGGAGCCCACCATCTTTTTGGCGCCGTTGCCGGGGAAGCGTCAGAGTATTGGTGATTGTCGCTTTTCTTCTATTTTCTTACTCTTGCCTTCTGCTAAGTAGTTTATTTCATTTCCATTCTGCAAAAGTAGCATAGACATTTCCTGCTTTCATAGATTAGCATTTCCTGCTTTCATAGATTAGCATTTCAATTCTGCAATTTCATTTCTGCAAGCGTAGATTAGCATTTCAATTCTGCAAGCGTAGATTAGCATTTCATTCCTGCAATTTCATTTGAGAAAAATAGATTAGTCCTTTCCTGCTTTCATTTCAATTCCGCATTTTCATTTTAGCAAGATAGTTAGTTGCAGTTCAATCTATTTCAGTTTTGCAAGTAGAAGTAGAAAAAAACAAAAATCAACCAAAAAGATTTCATTTCATGCCTTGTAGGAGTAGAGATAAGTTAAAAAAATGATTGCACAACACCGCCACTGCTTCACACAGCCAAGATTCTCTCTTCTTCGATGGCTGTGATTGAAGAACCGCTGGGTGGACATCAAGACATATCTGAAGAACCTCTAGGGGAGAAGAAGAAGAAAACATTCCTCTGGAGCAAATGGCTACAAGTAGAAATGTTGGGAGCAACATCTTGTCCAAAGATGAATTTGAAAATCAGATCAAAGATTTCAAGAGTGATATGAGGCAGTTTCTTGCCATGCAACTGGATACCTTGCGGATCCAACAGAAGCAAGAGGAAGCCAAGAGGGCTTTGGTCATTTTTTGTCCTAGTTGCACTAGAAAGCATCCTAGGAACGAATGTCCATTGTACTCCATAGAAGTGTGTTTTGTCTGTGAAGAATACCATCCTACAGATCAGTGCCCTTCCTTACCCAGATTCAAAGTTGCATATCAGAGAGCCAAAGGAGCCACTGAATCACTCTATTATCTGAACCCAAGGAGGCCGCATGGACCTAGAGCTTACCAGCAGGAACTACAAGGGACACCCGAGACCTATTATGACCCCTATCAAGCCACTTTCATGCCTTCTTGGGGTCCCCCTGCTCATCCTTCCTGGTTCACACCTCCTCCTTGTTCCTTCACAGATCCATATTATGCCCAACCAGTTGCTCATTCATTTCACTCTTATGCTCAGCCACAGCCTCAGTGGAATGCACCTTATCAGGAGTGGAGGCCCCAGTACAACTCTCATCCCTCTCATTTTCCTCCACCACCTGCTCATCCACAACCATCGCCTCCTCCTCCACCAAGGCAACCCCAAATGCCTACCCAACCACAATGCCATCCATCTCCATCTCAATTTCACACCTCCACTCAACTACCCATACCATTTCCAAAACCACACAATGGAGCAGCTCAACCCCATTGCAAATCTGAGGCACAACATATCCAAACAACTCCTCTTGAGCCCAATGGTCTTCACCAAAGCTCAAGAAGAGTGTTGCAAAGCAGAGATTATATTGACAACATTGAAGGACCAAAAGCAAAAGAAGATTCCAAAGAGGAGATCAAAGAACCATGGGCTGCACTTGATGAAGAGAAGAGATCAGAATTAGAGATCGAGAGAGTTCCCTCATGGTTATCATCAAATCCTCCATGTACTTAAGAGAAAGATCAACAAAAAGAGGAAGATCAGAAGGTCATGATAGAAGGTGACATGAAGAATGATCCAAATCAGCAAGATGACCAAGGATATCAAAGCTATATTGAGATATGGTTTCAGAAGGTCACTAAGTTGCAGCAGTACTCTCTTCCTCAGCTATGTTTTGTACTTTCAAAGTCAGATCATGTTGTCTCTGAAAGTTGGATAGTTGTCAAAGCATGCATTCCGAGCCTTTACATCATCTTGTCTCTAATCTCGATGTGCACATGGCTCCATTGCAAGTATTCTTATACTTGAAAGGAATTTTGTTTTTCAAGTAGGGTAGGGTAGAAAAAAAAGGAAAAAAAAAGAGGAAAATAGAAATCTAAGGTGAAAACCTCCTCGGAGGCGCCTTAGATTGGCTCATTAATTGAAAACCTCCATGAGGCAGTCAATGGGTTGGAAAAAAAGAGAAAAGAGAATAAGATCTTTGGGTGAAAACCTCCCTTGGAGGTGCCCAAGGCAGGCAATTAGGGTGAAAACCTCCATGAGGCGCCCTAGTTGTTTTTCAAAAAAAAAAAAAAAAAGAGAGAGAAAAAGAAAAAAAAATAAAGCTAATCTCCATTGAATAATTTCATGTTACAGCAGTGACATTGCAGGTTGCAAGAAGGACGTTTCATGACAGGAGAAGCACTCAAATCAAGGTCAAAGGAATTTTCTTGCCTTCTACAGGAAGCTCTGTATTTCTACAGGAAACATCCTGTAGAACCTTTGGACGAGCCAAATCCAATTTCAAAAGTGAATCTAATGGTGGGAATCTGTTGATTAGGCCTGCAAGCACTTGTATGTCCATCCCTTGCCTTTCTCCATCATTTTTTCCACCTCATTGTGCTTCTCATTGTGCTTCTACAGGAACTTCCTGTAGAAATTGTGGGAAACTAGACATGGATTTCAAAAAGTGGTTTGGCGAACATGGTAGCTTCCTCAAGGGTTCAGAAGCCCTCATGCAATCTTCCAACTCCTCCTCCATCATCTCCATACCTGCATCACAGCCCAAGCTCAGTTTTCCCTTCCATGCAAACACATGCAAAGTGCCTTAAAGCAAAAATCCATAGAACAAAATTTGTTTTTGCCATAACTTGAAAACCATGCATCCATTTGACAAACTGTTTTATGGGGAATTGTACAAGGGTGATGGCAACACGCTTGAGCAGTTTCAGCCAATTCCGGTGCATGGTTTCCAAGAAATCAGCCTCCATCACCATCAGCCATTTTTGCATTTTCTCCATAACCGTGCATCCGTTTCAAAACCTATTTCATGGGGAGATGCACATGGGTGATAGTAACCTACCCAAGTAGTTTCAGCCGATTCCGATGCACGGTTTCCGAGAAATCAAGCTCTAAAATCTTCAGCCATTTTCCATTTTTCTCGAAATCCGTGCATCCATTGATCACAATTTTGCTATGGGAGATGCATAATGATGATAGGAACATGCTCACCGAGTTTCAGCTCAATCCGGGTTACCGTTTGAGAGCAATGGCGAAAACAAGTTCTGATTTTGTGACCATGCAGCAGCAGCAGCTTGAAGGTGCAGATCTGAACGTGAAAACAATTGCATGCAGCTCAGATCCGGCCAGAGGACACCTGCACAAGGAAAAGCAATCAAAATCATCAGCCAAGCCTCATGCAATCAAAGGATCCAAGCATGCAGCAGCAGAATCAGAGCATGCAGCAGCAAAAAGCTTCACGGCAGCCATTCAACTTCGAGGTATGTGACTGATCTCATTCTTCTATTGCATAGATTTAATTTGAAAACTGCATGAATTGATGGAATGGTGGAATTAAGCCACGGATTAGCAAGGCTCAACTGATTGTCTTCTTTAGAACTCAGCCGGCAGTCACGCAGTGCACGTGGACAGTGGACTCACGTAAAAATTAAAAAAAAAATTAAAAGAAAAAACAGTGATAGAGAGTTTAACTCCAGTGCAGTTGATTAACGGGAAGAGGACATGCAGCTTCACAGCACTGCCGTCTGCATGTGGCCACGTACGCTTGGCCACTGCACTCCTTCACCAAAAATCACGCAACAATTAATCAACGCTCAGCTGAAACTCTCACCATTCAACTGCAGTCAACTGAAACCATTTCCAGATCAGTTAACCGATGGTGCTCTACAAGATTTCTGCCTTTTTTTCTCGAGATCTCTACAGTTCCTTAAACAATTCCTGCCTGTCGCACTCTACAGGCGTTTCTACAGGAAGACTTTCTACAGGAAAGTACAGCAGAGCCTTCTAGAGCAGAAAAGCTTGGATTTCTCTTCGACAAATTGGGAATCCCGAAAGTGGTAGGTTTGAAAAAACACTCTTCCATGCATGATACATCTGAAAGGCGGTGAATTAAAACTATTTTTGAATAAGAAAGTAGGAAAGAAATCTGTCTGTGGGTCAAGAATGGTAGTTTTCCTGTGTGATACACGAAATTTTTCAGTTGGTTATGCATCACATTCCCCTCCACAGGTCCTATTAACAAATTTCTCCTGTACAAAAGTTAAAGCACTGTGAGGACTAACATGTGCATGAAGGATGTGAAATTTATGTGGTTGTATGCGTGCTGGGGATGAAAATTAAGCTCTACACTTTGTCTGTGGGAGCCTAATTCCCTTCTGACAGTCGAGTATTTGGGCAGCAAAAGTCTTGAAACGAGGGAATTGTTGTTCATTGATATCAAACAGCTGAGGAATTCTTCCTTGAGTCCAGGGGGAAACTATAAACAACACTTCTGTTTCTGAAAAAAGAATAAGAAAAAGGGAGCACTCTTACCATGCCAGGGGGATTCATGATTCTGCATTATCCATGGTTGTCATGTGAACTTACACTTCCTCCAGCAGTGAGGAAAAAGAAGCAGTGGCCGAGGGAAAGAAAGAAACAGGCCAGAAGACCCCGACCACAGTGCAGAAGAAAGAACAAAAGAAGAAGCATGAGAAAAAGGATGACAAAGAAGAAGGTGACACACCCATCTTGTCAGCAAGAGAAAAGAGGTTGAAGAGCAGAACGGACAAAGCTGAGGTGGTCCACATCAGCCCAAGTACCTCATCAGCACCTGCAACCAAACCAAAAAGCAAAACCCATGCAGCAAAGCAAGCAAAGGTGGTGACACCTGTGTCTACAGGAAAGCAGAAACAGGCTTCTACAGGAAGCCCGAAAACAGTAAAAGGGTCTTCTACAGGAAGCCCGAAAATCATGGAGAAAAGGGCTTCTACAGGAAGCCCGAAAACTACCAAAACAGGGGCTTCTACAGGAAGCCCGAAATTGGCTAAAACAGGGTCTTCTACAGGAAGCCTTAAAAAGGTGAAACCCAAGGAGAAGAAGGCGGACATCCTAGCTAGGGAGGCAGCAGCTGTGCTGGCCGCCCTAAGTACCTCTCCCAAGCCGAAGGAGAAGTAAAAGAGGGAGCTTCCACTATTTTTTAAGGCAAGAAAGGGCATGCAGATAAGAATTGGCAGACCCCAAACCACAGTCAAAGAAGCAAATTGTCATTGAGGACACACAAGCTAAACAAAAGAAAGAGTCTCCTTCAAAGAGATCCATCATCTATGAATGAGGAAGCTAAAAGCCTTCACCTAAAGAGAGCAAATCAAGATGATGGACTCAAAGACAGTCCTACAGGAAGCAAAAACAGTTCTACAGGAAGACAGAGAACTGTTTCTACAGGAAGTTTGAAAAGAGGGAAGCCAAAGGAGAAATCAGCCGAGATGTTAGCCCAAGAAGCCACCAGGGCCATCAAAGATGAGGAGAGAGATTGGTTGCTCAGAGGATGAGCAACACTTTCAGTAGGGGGGTGATGATGAGCCCCAAAAATGGACAATTATTTGGGCTCATTCAACCTTCTAATTTGACTTAATCCACCATTCTCATTGGTTTACTGCATGTTTTTGATTATTTTTATGTTAATAGAGTGAATTTGGTTAGTCATTATGCCAACAAGTCTAATGGGTGCTTTGTGTAGCCTTTTTGGTCAACTTGGAGACAAAATTGAAGGTCTTAATGAGCACTTGGCAGCCAAATTCGTGGGAGAACAAGTTAGAGGATTTGTAGGAAGGTGTCCCCCTCATTTATGGGCCCTTACCTCGAATTCTCCACCATCAGCTCGAAGTTCAAAGGCCACCAAATCAATGAGCACAAGGGCAGCCAAGCAAGTCAAGTAGGACTGCTGTTAACTACAAGTCTTGGGCAACCAAGTCCCTAAATTTTAGGAGGACTGTTGGGTCCTCAAATTGTATAAATAAGAAGGCTTAGGGCCTCGTTTTGGGTTAGCTAGTTGATAGTCATTTTCGTAGCTAGTGGTTAGTAATTTTTGTAGCCAATAGTTAGTCAATTTGGTTAGCCAGTTAGTCATTTTGTTTTAGCCATTAGTTAGCTAGTTTGTAGTTCGATTTTTATGCAATAGATTAGCTTCGCTTTCAGCTCATTCTCAAGCTCTCCTTGTGGACAGTTTTGATGTAACTCTTCATTCTTGTTTAATAAAGATGAATCCAGCTTTGCACCAGCTCTAAATCTCTCTTGGGAGGCTGTAGCTCTTGGGGTTGGGCCCATCTCAAGCGCCCAATACCTCCCTTGTTTATCTTTATGTGTTTTGCTGCGTTCTTGAAATAAAATCAGCTATCTAGATTTAGATCTTTCTTTGTTATTTAGATTTCTTTTGATGGCTAAAGTAGCTTTTTATGGTTAGAATCGATTGGTAGGAGTTTGTCATGCATTTAGATCTTTTTGAATGTTCTTACTCATGTGATGTACATGGTTCTCTTTCCTAACAAAGCTGCTGTTTATTCATTTCATTGACAGTTGGATTAAGTTAGCTAGGACTTGGTTTGTTTGCAAGGATTCATTGATTCGTTTGAATGAGCATTGTGCAGGGCATCTCTATCACCTTCATCACCTCCTCGTTCATCTGAGCCTCGTCCAAATCAGCTCCTCCATCACCAAGTCTGTTTCCTCATCTCCCATCTGCTCTTTTGCCACATAACCCTACCTTCTTGCTTTTCCATTGCCTACACCTTCGTTGATGCAAGTCAGCCTTCCACATCATCTCACCACTCCATCCATCAGTTCCTAGGTCACTTCAGACCCCCATCCTACCTCCATAACCATCCATGCATCTTCCATCAACCATCCATCCTCAAACATCCCATTTTGAAACATCCTGTAGAAGAATTGCAGAACATCCTGTAGAAACCCCTGCAGACTTCCTGTAGAAGTTCATAAACACGGTTGCATGTCATCCAGACTTTGTGAAACTCTCAGAAATAATGTTAGGGATCCCTTAGACCCTCTCTGTACCATCCCAACCTTTCCCAAAGCATTTCATCCCTTGATCCATCCCTGCACAGTGGAGAACTAGTTAGAAGCACATGCATGATAATTTCAACAACTTAAGCAAAAATACAAAAATATGTTTTCTTCAGATAGTAATAACTTAGACACATGCATTTTACCTTCCTAGAAGTAAGGCATCTCTTCTCGTAGTTTGCATTCTCCTTTTTGCATCAGTAGGACTAGTTAGTAGAATTAGGGTTTGCTAGGGTTTGCTAGGGTTTGTATTTCTTTTTGGCTTTCAGTTTCTTTCCGCAAGTAGATTAGCTTCTTTCGAGTTAGCTTTCATCCATCAATTAAAAAGCTTCTTCTAAGAGCTCATAGAAGTTGGCTTATGCTCCTAGTGGACTTGTGCCAGCTGACCAAGTGACAGTTGCGGCAAGAGCTAGTACTTTTGCATACAGCACCGTCGCTTCCAAGTTTGTTACGAACTACCAGGTTGATAAAATTAAAGAAGGGAGTTCCAAGAGTTGTAGCATTATTGCTACAATACTGGAGCCCACCAGTAGGACTGATGAGACCCCTTGGACTGTCTCTAGAGGTGCGGAGGGACGCACAGGGCATTGGACCTCTAGCCCTAGCCCCTCCGGGAGATGACACGATGGAGACAGTGATCCGAAACCTTGAGGGCCTACTAGCAGGGATTCCAGACTACATGGGGAGAGAGGAGGTCCCCATAGCATCCCAGATCCACACAGTAGGAGTGGAACCCAGGATGCACTGCCTGTTGAGGCAGGTGGGACGAACGGCTGTGCAGTATAGGGAGCACAACCTGCCACAGTAGATACCTAGGTTTTTATTTCCTACTGGCGATTTTTTGAGAGACATGTGTCTCAGATGTACAGATAACACAGGCTCTATTTAGACATGTACACTTATTTTTGAGCGCCTCGGTGCGCCACACAATATATATATATATACATATTCCTATGGTGGATGGATCTTTTACATGTGATGATGTTTTTACATGCTATGCAGATGTCTAACACAAATGTAATCTAATGTATTAGTTGCATAACAAATGACCCAATGTGAAATGTATTTAATCACATATTTTATTTTTACGCAAGCATAAAAGCACACATGACAACACATATGCAAACTATGCTTGGAAATGGATTTTATTTTTATGCAAGCTTAAAAGAACACACATGCAAACTATGCTTGAAAGCAAGGGAAAACGAGCATGCCCCCCAGCATGATGTCTCAATTGAAAATGGAGTGAAGGTTGACAATAGTGCGATCGCACTCGAATTGTACGAGTTCATGTTTCATTATTTTAACAAGGTTGACACACTTAGAAGAACTATCCTCGTGACACCTAGTTTCATTTGTTAAGGAGCTTGACACAGGAAAGGAACTATGCTCTCACCAGACCTAGTTTCCTTTTTTAAGGAGCTTGACATAGGAAAGCGAACTATGCTCTGACCAGACCTAGTTTCATTTTTCAAGGAGCTTGACACAGGAAAGGGACTATGCTCCGCCTGAACTTCATCATAATGAACAGGAATTCGGGGCTTCCAAGAGTGCCACTCCTGGTGGAAGGACAACATCTCAGAAGTCAGAACCCAATGCCCCCAGGACACTACAGATGACAGCGGCATCACTGGATACAGGCACGGGATAAGTGGCCACATAGTTGATCTGTGGTGGGGCAAATACAGCTGGTGGATAAAAACCAAGAGGGGATGACAACTGCGCGGAGGCACCGGGTGGCTAAAGAACAATAATTGATCTATAGTTACGATTCTTCTGTCGTGTGGAAAGCAAACCACACGGAAAAGTGAAGAGACAAGGGCCCCCATGGCATAAACATAGTCACGACCAAGGAGAAGACTGAAATCTAGAGCACCTTGGGTAACCAGTACGTCTATATAGACGGTTTTTCCTCCCAAAGTAATAGGGAACTTCGGAAGGATCCCTAATGGTTGGCTGGTTCCTCCGTCAAATGCTAACAGATTCTGTGTGACTGGCACAAGCTATGGGAAACCCTAAGCTTGCCAAGTAGTGGACGGCATAAGACTGACCGACGCACCCTCATCCAAGACAGTGCCAGGTACTGCCTTATCATAGGCATGTACTGTAATCTGGAAAGGCACATGGGATGGAAGGCAGAAAGCAGTCAGGTGACTCGAGTTGAAGGAGACGGCCAAACTACTTGGTGGGGGAATCGTATGATTGCCCCCATGCTCTATAGGAACCGAAGAAGGACTCTCTGGAGCAGCTGGGATAGGAGAGTTATTTTCAGACTCAGGAGAATCTAAGGAGACGAGAAGAACATGAGCATGATGCTCATCCGAAACAGAGTGATCAACAGGTGGTGAACCCAAGTCAACACTCTCTCCGACCAATGGTTGGTCTGGAGGAGGCTTGGCACAACCAGGTTTGGGAGGAGGAGCCTAGACAAGAGAAGAATCTAAATCAATCTCTTTGTCAACAAGGAGGGGGTCAGAAGAGAGCTTCTGATAACCAACAGGAATTTGGGGTGAAGAAGCTGTAAGACTTTCCAAAACAGTGGAAGCTTTATCCATGAGCGGACAAAGGTGAAGGGGATGATTGCCTTCACATATTCTGCAGGGTATTCGAATCTTCCCTTTCTTCTGAATGTTGTCAGTTGATAGGGTGGCATCGCCATGAGCTTCAGAGGACGATGAGGGATGAGCCGGATCATGAGACCATACTTCAAGGATCCTGGGAATACCAGGACAATCACGAAGAAGGTGGTCATCCTTGCACAATCTAAAAGGAAATTTGACCTTCCGCGAAGGAGCAGAAGGTGGCTCGACTTGAGTTGTACTTTTAACCTCTCACTTAGAAGACTTCTTCTTCTTCTTAGCCAACTGGTTACTTGAATCTAGACTTCCACCAGGCGAAGTAGAAGATGAGGACATAGAGGAAGAAGGGGAGAGGTCCACCTTAGAATCAACATGATGTTGATCAGGTGGAGGAACTGATTGACCAATAGTTGAGACAGTAGGGACCAGAGAGGTTGAGAACAACCAAACAGGCAACCCAACAGTTAACCCAGGAAGGGACAATGTTGCCATGTAAGGAGCACCAACATTTCCAAAAGGAGGAAAATGAGCAGGATTCCCGTCAGAGGGGAGTCCTGGGTTGGTGAACTCTGGAAAAGTTGCCAGCAAAAATGAGAAAGAACCCTACTCAAGCTAACGCAAACAAGATCTAACCGAGTAAATGTGAATCGTGGCGGAATAAATTTTAAGGCACAAGGATAAAACTTGACCTTTTCATCTTTAAAGAGTCGAGAAAAGGACAAAAAGTTGACTCTAGTCGCCTTCGAATGTTTAATGAGCCTGAAGTGACAAGTGCTCAGATGGACCTTTTCTTTTAGGGAGTCCGAAAAGGAACGAAAGTGACTACTCTGGAGAGCTAGGAAAAAAGGTTTACCAAACAAATCCGTAAAACTGCATATACACCTTGGCAGTCATACGAAAACCAAGGACTTTCCGTACGGCAGTCAATCTTCCCGAATGCTGTGTTCGGTGCGTTACGGCTTGTAAGATGGCAGACACGGCTTCCTATGGATAAAGGATGATAACCTAGTGGGGTCTCCCCATATACTCGACGATACGTGGGAGATCAAATCCATGCTAGACCACTATTGCATCATGGAAGGAGGAATCACCCAACCTTGAGTGAAACAAAAGTGACTAGGTTTAACGACGCCGGAGCACGTCTCTAGCCTAGACCTCTAAATGTGTGCGTTATGTTCCAATGCGTTGTTAGATTCATTCAGTTCATTTTAAAGTTGATCTTGGATTATGTTTCAGTTTTCAGGCCTTACCGTATGTAATGTCTCAAAGCCTAGGATGCAGCTAAAATGAATGAAGTATCCTTTTTCTTCGATGAACACCTACCTACGGGAGGGTAAAGAGATCATTCCCAAACCAAGAAAACCAAGGAAACACACAGTCACTCAATGCAAGCAGACATCAATTCCTAAAATGCATGAATACTACTAATGAGAGATCTAAACATTCGCTTTTCAATATGCAACTTGAAATGCAAATTTTCTTTCACTTTCGCATGCTAAATGAGATGCAATTTTTTGATTTTGATGCCTTTAATCTAAAGAAATCAGTAAGCAACAAACAAATGTGGAAAACCAGTTGACCCCAAACAATTGTAATCTATGTCCGGGTAGTGAAGAGAAATCGAAACAATGCCAAGATTGGTTCAACAACGATCACTTAGATAATCAACCAAAAGCAAGCAAAGGGGAAGGCTCAATCAAACCAACAGCAAGCAGCAAATGAATCTTTGCGAACAAGTAACCAAGCAAAGCTGATCCAACAAACTTGGAACAATAAAACTAGGTCACAAAGCAAAAAGGCAAGATTCGCTCAACAAAACTCACAAGAGAGTGCTTCAACCTCCAGACAGTGAAAAACAAGTCATAAACCAAGTGAGAACAGCAGGGGATAGCAAGACTAACAGATTCAGGAGGCAGAATTGAAGAAATTCAATTCTACAGGAATCAGCGCGGGTGATACACAGCAACAAAGCGCTGATAAAGAACGATGCGTAGCAACAATGCGATGTCAACACGGAAGTACACGTCTTTTCCGTGATGGTCCGATTTACAGAACCGTCGCGTCCGTTAGGTGTAATAACGTGATGGACAGGAGATTAAAAAAAGGGTGGCACGATGACAGCGCGATTGTTTAATTAAAAAACGCAATGATGTTCAAAGACAACCACATTCGAGCCAAAAACTCCCAAACGAAGATAGTCAATCTTTAAACAAACAAAGCATCTCCCAGACCAAACCAGGAAACCCAAAAACAGACAACTAATCCCCAAATTTTTGAAAAGAGATCGAAACAAAAAACTCAAGGCAAGAATGAACAAAAAGGGACAAAGGCCAGCTCCCCAGCGGAGTCACCAATTTGTGAAGCAAGAAAGTGTTCCCTTTGTGGACAGAGGCAACCCCTCTAGCCCTAGAGTGGGTCTAGTCACAAACAAGGTGTTATAGACATTTTTGGGCCCTACAACCCCAAGCATGAAATGTCCATAAACCAAGGGCTCCTAAGTCCCTAAAAGTGTTGTTCTAACCCCTAAAGGAACAAGGTCAACATATTACAGCTTCTCCCAGAAGTTCTCCATGAAAAACTGCTCAAAATTGGTCAAAATAGGATCATTTCAGCTACTCCACTGGCTAAGTGCGTTGCATATCACCTAAATACACTATGTGGGTGCGTTGCATTTCAAAAATCCCTTCTATGGGGTGCGATGGGAGAGAAATGACAAATGGCAGTGTCATTCCACGAGATGGAGAGGCAATGGAAGCTTCCAGAATCTTCTCCTGTGACACTTGCCTCACTGAATTCGACCAAGGATGAGTAAGAGACCATCAATCTCCAAGTGGAATCAAGAACTATCAGAGGGAAGACACTAATCAAATCATGCGCTGACTCATCTCCATTACAAACATCTATATATGGATCCCTCATCCCAGAGATCCAGAGGCAGGAATTTTGCATATTGTAAGGAATTGTTGTTGGTTTCTTGAGACAAACATCAGATTGTTGGGTGATCTAAGCTTTGTTTGAGGTGAAGAGGGGATTCTTTGCTGGGAGGTTGATGCTGGGTCAGAACAACTGGTTGTAACTCCTCTTGGCTCTTTTCTTGTTTATCAATAAAAGCTATTCGAGTTTTCCTCCATGCTTTTGTGTCATTGATGCTTGCTACATTTGTATGGTCAATTTACATCTGATCCTAGATTGTTTATGATTATAGATCCATGTCTTTGTATAGTGCTATGCTTCTGTGATCTTACAGGTACTTTGGGAAGCTGAGTGTGCAAGGGAGCAGGTAGATGAAGACTATCAAAGAAGAGAGGAATCAAATCAGGAGATTAGCGCAAGACAGAGGTTGGTCTTTCTGTTCCTCTTTATCTATAATTCATAAAGGAAAAATGAAAGTAGCTTTTCTCTGTTTGTTTCTAAGGCAGCTGTCACACCTTAGTGGGATAGAGCAGTTCTATATAGACACTTTTCCCTATAACAAAATGGCGACTCCACTGGGGAGCTAATTAGTTTGTTTGTTTATCACTCTTTGTTGTTTGTTTCATAAACTTACAAGTAGCATTCGAACTGCATTTGCCATAACAAATGCAAAGTAGATAACTGCTACTTCAATCCATCTACTGGATCTGTTTATGATTTAAACAACTTGTTAGTGTCAGTCTTTCCAGCCTTCCTCCAGTGATCAAATATGCTCTTACAAAGTGGTCTCAGAGTGTCAAGGTCAAATTTTGTCATTTCAAAGAGTTTTCAAGCAAAATTTGGTCACTAAGCATTAGGTCTAGGGTTTGCTTTCACTCCTTCTAAAGTTTTCCAAATGGTGGTCCATGTCATCATTCAGCTGAGTCTATCATCATTCATAAGGTTTTCATTATCATCTCAGTGTCTAATGAGTCTTTTTACAACTTATTCATGCTTCAGTTGTGCCTAGGCAAGGTCATTTCCCTCTCCTAGGGTTTTGAAGGCAATTTCTCTTGGGCGGCTAAATAATTGGAAAAACTTGTATCCAGATGTTCATACACCTTCCCCTATCCTTAAAGTACCTTATCAAACACTTCCCAACACTCAGATCCCCCAAATTCCTCATTTTTTCACAAACCCTAGTTTCTAGCTACAACCTGGCAATTTTCTAGGTTGGGCCTGTGTTTTGCCCTTTTGGACCCCTTCCCCTCACTCAATCTCTGAGATTCCACTTTCCCCTACTTCCTAACATCCCTCCCTACTCCCCAAAATTTCCCCAAGAATTTAGAAGCCCCTTATCCCCTTCATTTCGCTTCATTTCGACAAAATTCCTTGTTTCACACATCGGGACAAGTTTCACTCAAATGATGTTTCAGAGCAATCAAAGATGAATTTTGGAAAACTGAGAGAGGTTTTTGTCCAAAACATGCCAAGGAAGAAAAAAATCCTTCACTTTTTACACAGGTGTCATGGTTTGAGAGAAATGTCAAGAATATCGTTGCCTCAGGAGAATCAAAGACACCTCTGAAGTGACCTTGGGAAAATCAAGTTTTCTCCTAGCTTGGTTGGCCAAATGATTTTTTTGATGGGTAAAATGATAACTAGACACAACTATATTTCCAATTAGCTATCATGAGCTCAATTTGGGGTTGAGGAAGGCATTTAAAAGTTGACTGCAACAACACTCTTCCTTGAGGCAGCCTCATTTGGCACTTTTTGACCAGTCTTGGGAGATTTGATTTTTGACAGGTTGAATGAACTCCAAATTGAAAAATTCTAGTTGGGTTGTAAAGTAGACTCAAAGGCCTTTCCAACGAGCTATCCTGCACCTGATTCGGACACCGGGAAGGCCTCCAAAAGCTCCTGAAAAAGCGCGTGACCCGTCAGAGGCGCGCGACCCGTCAGGCAGTTTTTGCCAGATTGCATTGTACAGCCCAGAAAACGCAGTTTTGACCCAGTTTGACTTTTTGGGGTGGAATATTATTATCTTTGATGTAATTATTGTAACTCTAAGACACTTTTACTCTTGGTTAACACTTCTAGAAGACTCATTCATGTAAAGGGTAAATATTTAATGAATGGATTGGTTTCCTAGCTTATAGAGGCAAGTTGTTTTGACTGCCTAGATTTTAGTGCTCAGTTTAGAATTGGTTGAAACAGCTCCTAGAAGGATGAAATCGACCCCTAGAGGTAAGGGAAGAGGTTGGCTTGCCTATATTATGTATTTTCTTAGTCATTTTTAAGGGTTGGAAGGTTGGACTCTTGAGGGAGAAGCTATCATTGTATTATTTCACTGTATCTCTGCAATTTTTGGCTAAGGAAGACCAAGGTTTTGCAGTCCTCTTTGGGAGTCTTGTGGACTCATGTGTTGATGGTGTGTTTCTCAATGTTCTTGTAAGTGTGTTTATGTGATCATCTCCTTTCTCTCCTTCTGCATATTAAACAAATGAAGTGTTAAAGTAAGAATTCATGCTTGCCATGCTCTGCTTTTAAATTTGTTTAATTTCTATGTTTTCTACTGTTTAAGGAGAATTCAAAGTATTATTTGCTCCCTTTAGCTCCTCACCGGTCTTTTCCATCCACTCACCTCAATCAAAGGCATCAATACTGTCTCCTACCTCACCCCAAAGAACCCCCTGCAGAAACTGTGTCAAATCCCCGCACCCAAAATCGCAATTCCTCAATTTGCCACCAAAAACCCAAAAAAATCCAAATCAACCTTTTTAATCAGTTTACTAGCCTAATATCAGTGTTACCTTGTTGGTCATCTCATCCCATTGAATATCTGCCGAGATTGACCGGAGAGAGCCTTCTCCTGCCCCGTAGGGCTAGCTACGAGGCTAAATGGTTTGATGTAGCCTTGAGGTTTACCTTTCTCAGCCTGAGGTGAAATTTCAAGCGCTAACACAATTGATTCACAAACTATCTAATTGCCCTTGTGATAGCTCTTAGATCCTCCTTAGATCTACCCCTGATTGTTGCATTACTGATTGCTTTTTGCTCGGCCAAAACCCAATAACTGAACTGCAAACTGTGACCCGGAACCCGAACAGAGTCTCGTTTCTGGACCAACGTAGGTACTGTTCAGAGAATCTAAATTTTAGTGCACTCCCCGAGTGGACAAGCTGCGCTGCATTTCAAATTCTCTATGTTACAGGTGCGCTGATCAGACTAGCTCTGTGTAGTTTTGGCTTCTGTGATTCATTCTTTCCAGTTCTATTCCTGAATTTTGCTGCCTGTGATCAGTATATGTCTGTTTGAAACCCCTTTTCCTTGCTGTTATTTCGCCTCCTTTGTACAAAAGAACTGTAGCTGTTTTTGTGTGTTTGTTGAGTCATTTACAGTTCTCCTTTGCAAAAGTAGCATAATCGTACTGTCGTCCTTTGATTTGAAACTGTCACAAGTGTCGATTTCAATCGTAGGAAAGAGTTTGATTGCTGTTGATGGTCGATTATCCTGTTACTATTTCTTTTGGTCTGAATTTGTAATTTTCTAGTGTCGAGAACAAGTATTCAGTTCAAAATCGTAAAGTGTTGTGATCGTCTCCATTTTTTGATTTCGAAAAGAAACTTGTTGATATTTGTCGCTTGAAAAGAAATTTAGATTTGTGCATCAACTTTCTTTTTAGCATTCATATACTAAGAAAGTCGAAAACAAATACATTCATGTGCATTTGCATATAGACAGTCTGATTGGCTTGATTTAGGAAAGTGCATTTAGAGCGTGCTCTTTGCTCTTTGTGAAAAGATTCTGTCTTTCTTTTCCTTAGTAGCTAGGATTTTCATTACACAAAGAAGATCAAAAGTTTGTTTATCATCTTAGATTGCATTTTAGGAATTACATCTACATCTCGCGGTGAACCTAAAAGGCAAACTTCATAAACAAGATCAACTTAAAATTAATTCAATGAATCTAACAACGCTTTGGAACTTAACGCACAACATTTAGAAGTCTAGGCTAGAGAAGTATTCCAGCGTCGTAAAGTCTGGTAACTGTTGTTCTCACTGATGGTTGGGTGATTCCTCCACTTTGAGACGATAAGTGCCAGTACAGACTTGTGCTCCCACATACCGTCGAGTATATTTTGGGAGACCCCAATAGGCTTAATCCTTTATCCATAGGAAGTCGTGTCTGCCTCCCTATCGATCGCAATGCACTGAACACAGCATTCGGGAAGATTGACTGTCGTACCGTAAAAAGTATTCTATAGTTTTGTGATTGGTTTGGTAATCCCTCTACCTATATTTCCAGAGCAGTCCCTTTCGTTCCTTTTCAGACTCCTTAACAGAGAAGGTCCATCTGAGCACTTGTCACTTCAGGCTCATTAAAAATTGAAGGAGACTAGAGTCATCATTTGTTTTTTCTCGACTCTTAAAAATCGAAAAAACAAGTTGTATCAAAGCGTCTAAAATTCATTTAATTCGGAAACATACTTCCCCTTTATTTTAGTTGATCAAGTAATCCGCAATCGTGGAAGAAATTCAACTGAAACCCCGTCATTCGCGGAGGCTTACGAGTCAGCCATCTTTGTCTCTGGAATCGAAGCTAGTACGGACAAAGCGAACTCGTTTAACCAGTTCCAAATCTCCTGTTAAAGTTAGAACAAGTGTTCCAACAACATCAGAGATTCTGGTTACTCCAAACATTTCTGGAAACCCTGCCTCTACAGAAGAAGTTCAGCAGCCACAGAAGGACAGTGATACTGATCCTAGTCTGAGAGTAAACACTTGTGTTACTGAACCAGTTCCATTTTCAACCGGTTCGGAGAGTCTTGCTCTTCAAACATCTGTCGCTGCCGATTCCATACCTTCTTCGGCACCAGAAATATTCTACGGACCTGACGGTCTTCCCCTTCCACCTGGTCTGATTGCCATAGAAGAGATTGTGGAAGATCCTCCAACGAGTACTCCATCGCAATTTGGAGTCGGGATCACTCTATATCCTTCTTCATCAGAAGTTAGTCTACCGCCAGTGGAAGCTCCTGTAGAATCGCTAGGTAATCTTTTGGATAGACTAGAAATGTCTGAACAACCGTCAACATCTAGGACTATGTCGTCTGACACAACAACGAAAGAACTCCCCACTATCACTCCAACAATGTTCGTCGGTATACCATCTGTCCCGACTAGCTCTCAACCGCTAGAAGGAGCCCACTCAGGGGCCATTTCGACAGTATTGTATGTTCCTGTTTGTTCATCCGAAACAATATCCGGAAACTCTTATGTTGAGTCTCAACAAATTGATCCATTTGGAGGTCAATTTGGGCAGTCCGGCCCCCAAGGGAAAACCATTCCCTTGAGTTCTGGATTAATACCATATGGGGGGCAGTATACCCTTTCATTATCCCCTCCGGGAGGATATCCATATGGGAGTTCACAACAACATTCGGGTTATACTGGAATTACCTCAAGCGGTTGGGTACCAATACTACCTCAACAACCAAGAGTTGTATATTCAATGCAATAATGCTTACCTATGTCAAATATACCAACTACGCCAGCTATTGTGATGGTGTCGCAAGTTCAAGCGCTGCCTGTTGTATGCCAACCTCAGGTTTCTCAGGTTGTAATGCAACAGCCCCTTGACCCTGCGACTCAACCAAAATCACCGACTAGTGGAATGACACAGGTTCAGACGGGTACAATTACCCCTCATCTTGGTCAAACTGTTAGTATCAGGCAACAGCACATGGCTTCACAACCATGGCTAATACAATACCAACAACCGCAATTCCAACAAGTACACCAAGGTTCTGAGCAACAAATCTTTGCAAATAGTGAACAACCGTATATTCAAAACGGTCAAAATCAACCATTTTACAATGGTCATGCCCACCAACCTTACCAAAGTTACCAGCATCAAATGCATTATGCCGGTATGCAAAGACCAACTGCTCAGGCAATCCCATCTTATCCTAGGTATGCTTCACCTAACCTGAATTAGTAGTTACCCTTTGTGGAAACTTTAGAGTTACCTGATTTAAATCGGTTAACAAATGATCCAATCGCTTATGCCCCTTGGTGGCTAGCGATTCCACATAAACTTCCATCAGATATTCCTAAATTTAATGGAAATCCGGGTGAAGATCCATCGAATCATGTGATGACCTTTCATTTATGGTGTTCATCAAACACCCTAAATGATGATTCGATAAGACTTCACCTCTTTCAGAGGACGTTAACGGGTCCAGCGGCAAAATGGTACATCGAATTGCCTAGAGCTTCGTTCGACAACTTCAGTACCTTAGCCACAACCTTTTTAACCCATTTTCAGTTACCAATAAGATACGAAACGGGAACAGAACTTCTTACCAACTTCAAATAGACAATGGCCACTCACATATCTGATCATATACATGAGTGGCGACGTTGTCGTAGAATGGTAAAAACGTATGTTCCCAATCAGCTCTTAGCTGAATGGTTTATCAAGTCATTACTACCTTCCATCATAGAAGATGTGGCAAAAGGGGGAGTCGTAATAGAAGAGCAAGTTATCGCTCGTGTGCAATACTTGGACTTGATTTACACTCAGTCTGGCACGCTCTACGATAAAATACCTGACACCCCTAGACCGGAATTCTCAATTCCTCCTCCTCCTAAATCAAACAATGACTCTCATGCCGGCGATGGCGTGATTGGCACAACAGACACGAAATCGACAAAGGCTACATCCAAAAAGGCCCGTAGGATTTTGGGTCAAAATGCAAAAGATGAACTTCTTGCCTTGGAAGTAAATGCCGTATCGACGGATAAAGGCAAAGAAACCAAACAACCAGGGAGCAAGAAGAAAGGCAAAGGGAAGAAGAAGAAACAGGACGAATCATCACCTGAAAAATCTTCTTCAAACCCTCCTAGAGATAGGAAACCAAAAAATCCATGCTTTATATGCAATGAGGATCATTGGACTGCAAATTGTCCACACAGAGTTGAGCTTAAGAAATTCTTCAAGAATTCAAAAACCTCCGCAGTGTTAACTGATCCGTTTCCAAATCCAGGAACAAATCTGGTTGAAAGTGGAAATGCTTCCCCGTCTCAAGTGCTAATGTTTTCAGTTTCAAAACAGCAAAATGATGCTTTGATATCGACAAGGAACAAAGATTATGGGAATCCACAGCTGTCGAACAACAAGGATAAAGATCAACCTAGTAGTTCAACAACAACTTCGATAGAAGTTGTGCCACCCATCATTCCTAAATTGACAATAAAACCGCCAAAGGGAGTAGTACACAAGTCGACATTTAATCCCAGCGCTAGAGCGGCGCAGCATTATAATATAGTGGAAGATTTGGCCCAATTGCCATCCGCTATGTCGACTCTTGAAGTACTACAGAATTGCCCATCCCAAAGGCAGGCTTTATTATCAGCCATTTTTGGGATAAACCCAAAGGATTCCAATCTTGTATCCTTTGATCATAAAGGATACGATCCTCAATTACCAACTCAACTAGCTTTCCTTGTTCAAGTGAAAGCCCTCAACAAAACTGTTCATCGAACAATTATTGATGAGGGGGCATCTACATGCATTATGTCGATGAGTTGCTGGAAAACTTTAGGATCTCCAACCTTGTCGCGATCTTCGACGACATTAAAATCATTCGACGGAAGGACATATACCCCATATGGTATTCTAAGTAACTTGAAAGTTGAACTAGGAGGGAAAACAGTAGAAATAGATGTTGAAGTAATCAACGAAAATCTCGATTACAACATCCTGCTGGGAAGACCATGGATATATGCTATGGCTGCGATTGTGTCGACCTATTTTAGGAAGATTGCATTTCCCTTTCAAGGAGGGATTACAATTGTCGATCAACAAAACTTCCTACCCAATGGTTCTCAAGTTACAGGAAGCATTCCTATGATCCATGGAAGCCCTCATTCGCTTCAAAATATCGGAGTAAGCCTACTAAAAGATCCTATATTAATGGGAACTTTCGCCCTTCCACCTCCAATCAATCTAGCGGAAGTAGCGTCGATAGGAACCTGCAATATGATATCTTCTAAAAAGATCTCAGAAAATGATATCGACATGGATCATGCGATGGTTTTGCCTCCAAGCCCAACAGAAATATTGTAGCAATCAATGTTCCTAGCATGGGAGGCAAACCGAAATCAACGCTCAACACGCGTTTGGATAGATAGGTCTAAAGAATATGGTACCCCTTCAGATCCTTGGTCGCGAGTGCATGTCACCGACGAAGGAATTGTCCAATCAATGGTAATTGAAGGGACACCATGGAATGATTCCCACCATCGTTCCCTTCTTCCGAATTGTGGAGAAGACACTCCAGATGACCTTTATCATCCTTCAGTTTTTTATTTTCTATCAAATACTGTAAACACGGTGGATTCAGAGCGAAACTTGTCCAACATTGAAGAGACTATCGCCGTAAATATCTCGACCAAAATAGATGTTGTAGAGAATATTTATGTTGGCAAATGTTGTTCTCCTTCAGAACTGGAAATATATAACGCTCTTTTTCGCGAATTCAGAGATGTCTTTGCTTGGTCATATAATGAAATGCCAGGCATTGAATCGAGTATCGTTGAACATGAAATTAATATTTATCCAGATTTCAAACCAGTACGACAACGGCTACGGCAGGTGCACCCCAAGAAAGTTGCTACCATTAAGGTAGAAGTTGAAAAACTTCTCCATGTTGGTTTCATTTACCCGGTTCCTCTAACCAATTGGGTATCGAATATTGTCCCTGTTATGAAAAAACAAGGAACAATTAGAGTGTGCGTCGATTATAGGGATGTAAATCAAGCTTGTCCAAAAGACAACTACCCTACACCCTTCATCGACCAGATAATTGATGAATGCACCAGATGCGAAATCTTTTCATTCATGGATGGATTCTCTGGGTATAATCAAATAAATATTCGCCCACAGGACCAGTCAAAGACTGCATTTATTTGTCCGTGGGGCACATTCGCATATCGAAAATTACCCTTTGGTTTAAAGAACGCAGGGGCGATGTTTCAGAGGGCAATGAATTATGCCTTCCATGACATCAAAAACATCATTCAACCATACCTCGATGACCTTCCGGCTCATTCGCGAAAGCGAACTTATCACCCGCAGCATTTAAGAGCGATATTTCTACGTTGCCGACACTACAAGATACGACTCAATCCACACAAATGTGTATTTTGCATCAGTTTTGGTCGTTTTCTTGGCTTTGTAGTCTCAAAGGACGGGATTCGTCTCGACCCATGTAAGGTCTAGGCAATCATAAATTTGCCTCCACCTTAGAATTTGCTTCAGATTCAGAAACTCTAAGGAAAAGTGAACTTTCGGAGGAGGTTCATTCCAAATTACGCCGAACTTGCTAAAGGTTATACACGTCTTTTGAAAAAGGAAGTACCCTTTGTTTGGGATCAGCTTGCGCAAGCTTCCTTTGATGCTTTAAAAGAATCCCTAATGAAAGCATCATTAATGTACGCTCCTGATTATCAAAAATAATTTAACTTGTATCTGGCTGCAGCGGATACGACCATCGCAATGGTTTTAGTTCAAGAAGTCAATGGGATTGAACATCCTATATATTATTTAAGTAAAAACTTAAATGATACAGAAAGAAAATATTCTTACGTTGAAAAGCTAGCACTCGCAGCTGTTTAAGCGATACAGAGATTTCGACACTGTGTCCTCTTTCGAAAAACTACCATTCTGTCAGATTGCAACCCCATGACTTATATATTGTCGCGACAGTTGCTGGGGGGAAAATATTCAAAATGGATAGCAATCCTTCAAGAGTTTGATCTAGAATTTGTAAAATCCAAGTCAAAGAAAGCTCTAGTTTTTGCAGAATTATTATGCGATCTCCCATCGTCGTCCAACGATGAAACATCCGAAGAATCAATCATGGATGAAAATTTGTTTCTGATATCAACAAGCAATGAGTGGTATGGAGATATAATCATTTATCTCCAAACCCAAAAATTTAGGCCAAACACCTCCCACTCTGAACAAAAACGTATTCGATACCAAGCAAAAGACTACATGATCGTCGGTGATACACTTTACCATCGCAGTATCGATACAGTTCTAAGAAGGTGCCTCACCCATGAGGAGGCTGAAAAAGTCTTGAATGATTGTCATTCAGGCGCGTGTGGGGGGCATCAATCCAGATATGCTACAGCACAAAAAATCTTATGAGCAGGATACTTCTAGCCAACAATGTTCAAAGACTGAATAACCGAAGTCAGAAGTTGCCATGCTTGTCAAATTTTCGATAGCAAAACCAGAAGACCACCCGCACCTCTGCAACCAATAGTTGCTGTTGGGCCATTCGCCAAGTGGGGCATCGATTTCATGACATGTAACCCCACCTTGACCGGGGGGCATGGGTATATCATAGTCGCAGCTGACTATTTTACCAAATGGGCCGAAGCGATGCCTACATTAGATAATACTGGTGAAACAGCTGCCCTCTTCTTTTTCAATCATGTAGTCACCAGATTCGGCGTACCACGCGCTATAGTCACAGATCATGGATCGTATGTTCGCAATCACATGATGGTTGAATTAGCTGCCAAACTAGGGTTGTCTCACGACAGCTCTACTCCATATTATCCGCAAGCCAACGGACAAGTTGAAGAAATCAACAAGGTCCTGAAATGCATGCTGCAAAGGATGATTGGAGTTCACAAGAGAAGATGGCACCTAATCCTGTACTCAGCTTTGTGGGCTTACCGAACATCGGTAAGGAATGCAACCGGGTTTACACCTTTCCAACTGGTATATGGCCTGGAAGCAGTCTTACCAATCTAGTGTGAAATCTCGTCTCTCAAACTCGCAATTGATCTACTCCCCGGAACTTCAAAAGAAGAAGCTCGTTTCTTGGAATTAATCCAATTGGATGAAACTTGTCGTGATGCCACTTTGGCTAACGAAGCCCATAAGAAACGAGTCAAGGTGCAGTTCAACAAAAATGTCAAACCCCATGTCTTCTCAGAAGGTGACTTGGTCTTGCTTTACGACCAAGAATCTGATAAATTGGGAGCAGGTAAATTTAAGTCTTTATGGATGGGCCCCTATATTGTTAAACGGGTGTTGGAAAAAGGAGCCTACGAGTTAATGGATTATGACGGAATTCCACTGGCGCAACCTCGTAACGGGTTGTACCTCAAGCGTTACTATGCGTAATGGTAACCTGTATGCTTTTGTTATGTTTTTGTTTTCGCTAAAGTGTTTATTTTGGTCAAGTAATCCACTTTTTACATTTGTTGTAGATGTCAAACCTATTGGAGTCATGTGTTGGATATGCCGACGGAGTGAGTCGTAGTTCATGGAACCTATCTTCCGCAGCCTGGGCTATTTTTGATCCAAGCGGCGAGTTAGTAAGTTTCAGAGGGGTATGTATTGGTCGATCAACAAATAACATCGATGAATATAGCGCATTGATAGAACTTCTCTCTGATGCCATCACACATGGTATACGCCGACTAATTGTCAGCTAGACTCACAACTCATAATACTACAACTCACTGGTATCTATTCCGTCCGAAACCCAGCTATTTATCGCATGTTCCTAAGGGTTAAGATTTTGGAAAGACAATTTGATTTTATTCAATATCAACATATTTCCAGAAACTTAAACACCTTAACTGACTCATTAGCAAATTATGTGTTAGATAGACATTTGAAACATTTATAAAAAGAAACATACCATCAATGTTTGCATTTGGATCATGTAACTTAACCAAAATAAAACTCCGAAAATCAAAAATATATATAACTCTTTATGGTTTACACATAATGTTCTGTAACCAAGACAAAATCGGTCAAGTGACCAAAAAAATCAAAATGCTAGGTGGTACCCTAGTCTAATGATGCTCGTGATAGCAAGTCACAGCCTGTGCGATCATGCGTAAGAGACGAGTCCATCGTCTTGGCACACCAATAGTATGCTGCTGTAACCTCAAAGGTAGCTCGTCAGTCCTCACATCTGGAATACCAAGAGTGAGGCCCTCAACCTGCTCCTGTAATGCTGTGAGAGTCTCGGCCACATCGAGGTCATGAAGGATAGCCCTTCTGACAGCCTCTCCTACTGGGGCGGCTGCTGGTACTCTCAAGCGAGCTACTGGACGAACAGGACCAACATCTGCATGTACACGTGAGTTTGATTAAAGTCTTGATAG
Source organism: Pinus tabuliformis (assembly GCA_031772625.1). Classification (NCBI taxonomy): domain Eukaryota; kingdom Viridiplantae; phylum Streptophyta; class Pinopsida; order Pinales; family Pinaceae; genus Pinus; species Pinus tabuliformis. Next base: position 312,621,933 of record CM062805.1, on the reverse strand, counting down.
AATAAAGCACAAGGACATTATAAATAAAAAACGATAAATAAGAATATGGTCAAAGATTTTACCAATGGTGCCCCACTGTTCGCCATCCGGCAGTACTAAATCTGGATCACCCCGGAAATCCATGCCAGCATATGGATACTCGGAATAAACCATCTCCTGATGATCAAACCACCTGAAGAAGGTATCAGAAAATGAAATCTGAGACTGACCAGCATGCCTAGAGATATGGTCAACCCATCTCTGCATACGTGGTTCAGTAGGTGAAGGTAAATCGAGTGCAATATATTGCGGCTGCATCAGTGGTATCTTCTCCAAGGCAAAGGCGGTCAAAATAGAATCGTACCCAAAGTTCTTCAACCTCCCGCTCTTTATCTTGGTCAACTGTTCTTTCATCACAAGAAGTACTGCGTCGCACCAGTTGAACACCTTCGGTTGGAGGCATTCCAAGGCATACTACATATAAGATCGGTTGGCTACATGAAGAGCCGCACCACCAACCATCCTACCAAAAGTAAACAGAATAGTCCTGAGGGACCTGTCAGTGACATCACAGATGATGATCTTGCCATCTTTACTCAGCTGAGATCCTTCTCTGCAGTACCAGTGAACGTAATCTCTCACAGAGTCACCTCCTCGGGCCGAACCTGATAAAGAGATGAGGGCACCCTACCTCGACAAGCCAGTTAAGAAATAGATGCCTACTACAGTCAAGGGGATAGATTTTCCCCTGGTCTGGGAAACCTGGTTGGTAGGATCCCAAGCATCGAGCAAATACTGCAGTAAGTTGATCTGTTGTCTCATGCTAGAAATACGGAAAAACTTCAGCAAACCACAGTTCCGCAGTGCGTTTACTGTAACCAGATCATGTAGGGCAAGCATGTCCTCTTCTTCATGCTCGCGTTCTCGCCATGTAATGGTCATCTTACTCCAAAGATCTCTGAAAAACAAACAAGAGAAGAGTTAGATCCTGATTTTGGTAAGAAACAGGCAAAATTTCCATCAAAAATTGTGCACAGAATTCCTTCTCTGTGCCCATCGCACCTACAATAGTGCTCTGGGTGTGTTGCATGTTAGATGCCCTTTAGACAGGCCAACATTCAACGCACCTTTTGATACACAGAGGGTGCGTTGAAGGCAGAACGAGTTTTTCAAACCCCAAGGGCTCAGAAAAACTAGGAATCAAGCTCAGAATGTAAAATGGAAACCATGAAATAAAAGAGCTCAGGTTTAGCTCCTACCTGGTCCAAACGGCGCCAAGAATCGTCCACAGAATCTCCCGAAATCAGCTGATGAAAATCAAAGGGGGAAAGCACCTCCAAAGCTCCAACAAACCAAAGTTCAAATGAAATGGTAAAATGAGAGGTAAAAACACTTTTTCATTACTTTTTACGTAGTTCAAAGTAAAATATTAGTGTTCTAACTCGTTTTCAAACATATATTGTTCATTTCTGACTAGTTTGATGAAGCATTCGAAAATATAGTACAATCTTTGAAAGAACAAGGCTATTTATGGTAAAATAAAAAAGGGACCATTTGATCGAGCAGTTTTAGCACATAGTTCAAGCTCGTTAAAAAATAAACATAAGCCATGAGCAAATTTTCCCCCCGCGTTTAAGCTCGTTAAAAAATGAACTATTCCCCTGGTAAATAACCATCATGAATGTAGTACTTCAACCATTAAAGCCTTGGTCGTGTTTTCACCGTCACCTCCACTTTTGCATTGGCCGATCATTCACCCCCATTTGATTGTTTACCCATTTTGAGGAACAGCTACGAAGAGTGATCTCACTAGCCATCCTTGTGACACTGTCGTGATTGGAAAATTCCAAACCTTACCTGGAATCAGCTGCTACCCATTTTATCACTCGTTCCTCAAAAGACAAGTCTCCTTTAAGCTCTTTTCAATTGACTCGTAAAATATGAAAAGATTTCCGAGCCATTGGCCTCTCCAGCTTGTTAAAAGGACAGGAAGTGCTATCCCTCCTCTAGATTTTAATCTTTTTGGACCTGAGAGATTATTACACAAAAAGATCGAGCACTTGTTTTGTACGGCTCGTTAAAAGTATCGAAAATTCATCCCTTCTGTATTGTTTTATACTTTTTCGGACTTAAGGGATTAGATGACGAAAAATGAATTTTGGAGTTACCTTTACGTTCCTTTTCAGACTCTCTAAAATTGAAAAGGACCGAGTTATCTTTGTCGTTAAACTTGTTAAAAGTGTAATAGCGACAAACTTGTCTATAGACGAGAACGAGTTTCACTATCGCTAGGCTCATTAAAACATAGCGATGGGTTTGCCCGAAGGGAAAATTATAGAACAAGCATATGTTATCCTCCTCAAGCTTGACAAAAATAAAGAGGTACTGGTCAGCAATGACTAGGGAAAATTGGGAAGAAAACTTGAAAAACCTTTGTTGGTAGCAAGTCGCTCTTGAACATGACACTTCGACTCCATGTCTGAGTCGGGTTGGGTTGTTTCATTCACCGGTCACATCACCATGGTTCCATCATACCATCCACATTTGGGGTTAATGCTACCAATCCATCACATCAGTGTCGCCGATATGTTCAAGAGAAGTCATTCAAAGAATTCAACTGTGTCTCACCCACTACCATACATTTATACTACATTCTTTCATGACTGCCACCCTGAACCTTATATCATCAGATCGTTTTCACCTCCATTAAAATCATTTGCTCCGTTCCGTGTCATTGATGTGGGATTCATTAAGGCCCTCCTGTGACGGATCATTTCTTGTCGACATCAGCTCATTATCCAAGAAGTTGATCTAGGAACACCCCATTCAGTACTTTGTGTTAGCTACCTATACCAATAGGTTTCGTATTTCATGATTGGCAAAGAAAGTTCCAAATATGCTCTGCTTTGGTGATACAAAGATCCCATATTTTCAAAAGGAGACAATGTGTATATAGCTTCATGTTGATTAAGTTTTGATGGATGGTCCAACAGCCTAATCTGGATCATGCCATGTTTCAATTTTCTGTTGTAGAATAGAGAAAGAAGTCTGTCCAAACTATTTAATCTTGGCAGACCAGTAGCTTAGGTAGAAAATTGAGGTTCCCAACTGCTTAAACTGGGACCTTGGAAGTAATAAGGGTAGTTCCAGATAGAAAATAAAAAGAAAAAGCCAAGAGGAAAGAAAAGGCACATAAGGGTCTGCAAGTCTAAGTGCACCCTCCATGAAGAGACAAAAAATGCTAGGCAAGTAGATGGGTAGGCAGATGGGGTTGCAGAAATGTCATTCCTTACAATTGAATGTGTGCTAACCTATTCACAAAGGAATATCAATGGATTGAGAAGGTCTTCTTCTCCATCATGTTGCAGCAAAGCAAAGGAGCATGTCTAACCTCACATTTTCCCCTTTCACATTCATTACTAACATCCCTTCATCAATTGAGATTCATGGAAGAATTTGAGGTTTTATGGTGGTTCTTATTCCTTTAAAAGCCACATTTCTTGTCTAAAATTCTTTTCATTTTGATCTACTCCCTAAGCTAAGTTATCTTCACATAAACTTAGTGATTTCACTCCTCATTCACCTTTTCCATCCATATTAACCCCTAACTTCTATTATCTAAATCCCCTATGTTACCCTTTCCCTACTATTATAACACTATGGTGTATAAACCCCAAGAATTGTATAAATATCCCTCCCCTTGGCATTATAGCCATATGTTCACTATCAGGGATTAAATTGACATCTGGTCAGTTTAAGAGCCCTAAGCCTTACCCCTCTTTCCCCTTCAGAAGTCATTTAACCTATTAAACCCTTCATTTGCTAAGAAACCTTGCGATAAACCCCTTTTTACCCCTAACCCGTTTCATTTGCAAAATACATACAAAAACCCACTTTTTCCATTTACCCAAAGTCTTAGCGCTATCCACATTTTTATAAAAAAAACATTGAAAAAACCATGTAAACCACCAAATTCCCAAGGTTCCCACCGGGCGCAAATCTCAAAAGATATATTATTTTAATCCCGCCCCCCATCCGTATCGTCCGGTCACCTCAACGATCCGTCGACCGTCGGACCGGGCCCTTTTCATCCGACGGCCCTCGTGCATTTCCGACTGGCCTCGACGTCCGAAAGATACCGTCCGAAATTTGTCAGAGGGTGACGTCAGGCCTCTGCCACGCGTCACCCCCACATCGTATCGGAGGCCCCTCTGACAATTCCGCTTCCGTATGGAAGGCGGTGCGATATGAAACCGCTAACCACTTCCGGTTTTGGTGAACCCGCCTGCCAGCATCACCGCCAGCATCATCGCCGCGTCGGCGCCCCCGTCCGCCTTTGCTCCACCTGTCTGCCACCTCACCATCCCCGTGGATCTCTCTTATGCCGCCACGTCACCCGATGACGTCATCCGACCTTGACCCCACCTGATGACGTCATGCTGACGTCATCCAAAAAAAAGCGCCAATGTTCCAAAAAAATCCATATTTTGGCCAAAATTTCGCGTTTTTGCACTTTTTGCAAAAACGGCTGTCGTTTTCTCTGCATGTTTTTCACGTCCAAACTCATGCCAACCTGCTGAATTCGACCTGGAGACCGTTGGTGCGCCATTTCCACCTGCATTCGTGACCATTGTTAACAGTTACCAGGTATTTATCCCTGTAAATCCCTCCTGCGCCTCGTTTTGTCTGTGCATCGCCAAAAATAGCTTAAAACAGTGAAAAAACACATAATTCACCGACGAATCCCCTGTGCCTAGTCCCCATTTGCACTGTAAGGTCGAAATTCACCAGCTGAGCTTTATATTACCAGAGTTTTCATAAAAATTACATTCTGTTCGCGCAATCGTGGACTGGTAGCCTAAACTGCACCAATTTGCTGTGAAAAAGAGTTTAAAGCCAGGCATTTGTCTTATCCATACTTCGAGCAGTATTTCAATTGCTGTAATTAACCATTTATTCTCTGTTCATCAGTAATTCACCTTTCTTTTTAAAGAAAAACTCTTTGGTGTTGCTCTGCACAGTAACACCAGTTTATAAACAACAGAAATCTTAAAAGTAACCATGGATCCTCCAGTAGCACCTGTAGCCTTGAATGTTGCCTCTTTAAATGCCCCTCAGAGAGAATTGGAATGGCAACCTCTAGCAGACCTGGATTATCAAATATCGGAGGAAATGCTGATGAATACCAAGTTCCACATCCACCTGCTAAATGAATTGAAGGCTAAACATGAGAGTGGAACAGATGTATTGGGCATATGGGACTCTTTTCTACCATTCTTCAAGCTCCCTCAGGTCAACCAGTTTCCTGATTTAATCCACCTATGTGCCGAATGCTATGACCCTACTCAGAGGGTTGTGCTTGACCCTTCAGGCTCAGTTGTTTTCTATATCACCCCTGAAGCTATCAAAGAGATGCTGCACTTCAAGACTGAGAAGAAATTAGTTCCTTTATCACTAATAGATTTGATCAATCAAGGAGCTAGATTGACAGATGCTCAGGTCACCAAACTCAATCAGCTGTACATTGGCTCTGACTCTGTGAAGTATCCTCCTATTAACCAAGTATACCTCAACCAATTGGGCAGAGATCTTGCAGACATGATTAGTCCCATTTTTTGCTATAACTCAATTGAATTTGTTGATGAAACTGTGCTGGTGATCATGCTCATGTTCACTCCTGGCAAGTCTCCAATCTGCTATGACTATGCCACCTACATCTCTGATAAGATACATGAGCAGTTGATGAACTTGGCAAGAGAAAAGGTGTTCAGATACACCTCTTACATCTACCACTTAATCCTATATTATCAACATGAAAAGTTTTCTTTTGCTGTGAAAAGAGTGGATGCCCAAGGCAATCCAAGGTCAGTGGTCTATTGGTCCTCTGCCTTCCACTGCAGATCTGACTCTCCATATACTTACTGTAAGTTCATATATCTCTTCATCCACCCATCCATGTCTCTGATGATGAGCTCACCTCCTCCAAGACTAACTGATGAGATGCAAAGGGTACTTCAATTGTCTAAATCATATAGCATTGGGGACTGGTACTTCTACCAGAACCACACAGTTATAAGGATATATGGGTGCGAGTTGCTCCCATACAGATTGCCCAAATATGTGCCCATGAGATTGTTTGCCCTAGAATACTTCAAGCAATTTGGGAATGCTGATGTGCTACACTTTTCAGGCAGAGGCAAGAAAGCACAGCTCAAGGTCAAGAACCAATTAGGCCACTTTATCTACAACAAAAGGGAGGAAGGTTGGCAAGAGGCGGATAGAATGTTAGAATCCCTTGGCTTGCAAACCAGTTTCCTTTGGAAACCATATGACCCCGCTCACTTCATAAGCCTAAGAAGGGTCAAATATAGGCTGGCCAGTTATGACCACGTAAGACTTCCTCATATAGAAAAGTATGCAAATGAAACAAAGTGGAGGAGAGGAACCTTAGAGGAGCCTATCACACAAGAAGAGTTAAATCAAAGAGCACTAAGAAATCTGAAAAAGGTGGCTGACCTAGAGCTTTGTTCACAGGTGTCTACTCTTCCAAGCACTCAAGTGGGAATAGCTGCATCTTCCTCCACAACAAATCAGCAAGCAGCCAAAACTACTGAGCAAACCTCTACCAAAGGCAAGGAAAAGGAAATGGAACCAGAACAGCCACCTCATGAGGAGGTACAGCAACAACAACAACAGGTACAACAGCCACAAGAGGGGCAGCAAGAGAAATAGCAGCCACTGCAGCAAGAAAAGGCAGCTGAGGCCCCAATTTTTACTGCGCAGCAGCCACCACAAATTGTGCCTCCTAGGCAGGAAACAACAGCTGAAGCCTCAATCCTCCAAACCCCACAAAAGGAGGATATAAGTAGAAAGAGGGACAGAGAGACTCCCCTCACAACAACAACAACTCAAGGGGAGAAAAGACACAGAATGAATCCCCTTTCAGAAGAGGAAATGCCTATGGGGCAATCTTTGGGCATGGGCCAACCAAGTATGGAGGCCTCAGCAAGTTCCTTCCAGCAAGAACAAGAGAGGATAGTGGGAGGAGAAGTTAGCTCCTCAAACCAGCAGAGAGAAGGTGAAATGAGCATCAAACAATAGTTCATTGACATAAAGAGGAGGAATGAGCCAATTAAAATACAGCTATATAATCATTTGTTGAAAATGGCTCCCACTAACCAGCAAAGACTAATGTCTGCATATGATGTTAATGAAGGCAAAATGATCATGAGCCACTTCATGCCAACTGCATTGCAACCACAGTCCCCTGCAGATTACATAAGGACCAACCTTGAGGTCCTTGCCAAGGACATCCACCCAATGGACAAAATCGAATTGCATAAGCAAACGGGTGAGATGGTGTATGCCTCCTTGGCAGACAAGACATTGGATAACTACAGGCTAGAAAATAGCCTAAATGATACAGCTGCCCAACTTGAGTTGGAGAGAGCATCCTCTCAAGCAAAGGACAACATGATCAGGGCCTTAGAATATATAATCATAGAGATTGGGCATGACCCCAAGGACATCAAGGGCATACAAGCATTATTGAAATTGAGGGATGCAGACATGGCAGCATTGAGGAAAAAGATCAAAATCCCAGCAACTATTCACCCTCAAACGGAAGAAGTTGCCCAGCTGAGACATGATCAAGATGCTGCAGCTTTGCTGGTGTCTTTATACAAACAGCTGATCCAGACACAAGAGAAGTTGGGAGAATCAGAGGCTGCACAGGCAGCATTGCAAGCAGCATTACAACAAAAGGAAGGAGGTCAAACATCTCAGCCTCCTCCAGAAATAATTAACCTTGAGGAAGTTCCTCCAACTACTGCTCCCCTCACTCAACAAACAGAACAGGCAGCACCTTCTACCTCGACACCAGCACCAACAACAAAGCAGGCCCCAAGCCTGGACATGCAAAAGCTGAGAAATGAGATTCAGGCCCTGGAAGCCCAAATGACATAACTAAATGAGGCCAGGGAGAATTTAGCCAAGGTAAATGAAAAATATGATAAATCAAAACAAAATGTGGCTGAGAAAGGAAGAGAGATAAAGGCTCTCAAAGAAAGGATAAAGGAGCTGGAGAAGGAGCTCACACTGGATAAAGTAGTGGCTGAGCTCAAGACAGTGCTATGGGCCAATATTGGCCAATCCATCACTGATCAATGGCAATATATTGAGACAATTCATGAGCAGTTGGAGCTCATTGCAAAAGCACAAAGGGAAATCCAAAGATCAAGAGCATCTCTAGGCAATATGCCTGAAGTTGCCAACAGAATGATCAATGTGCTTAACAACAGAACAAGTGCTCAGTTAGCAACTATGGGAATCTCCAACAGGACTGAGACTATTTTGTTAATAAAGAGGGTCCTAACACTAAGAAGCCTGGTGCAGACACTAGAAAGAAGGACCCAGGACATGCAGACAGAGGTCAATAGATTCATGGACAAATTTGTGGCATTGCAAAATAGAGGTCTCCCTGGCTTACTGAACAACGCAGGAAGGCTACTTACACATGAGCAGTATGCCAAGAGGGTCAACACATTCGCCACAAATCAGATCACTGAAAGGCCCAACACCTCAGAGGAAACAGGGCCAGCAACAGGACAAAGTCTCTACAACAGGGTGGAAAACTTATTTTTTATCATGGATGAGATCAAACATCTGTTTGAAGTGCCTCCCAACTTCTACAAATACACGGAGGCAGATGAGACATTAGAGGCAATTTTGAGACATCAATTGCCCACACAGGAATACTGGACCAAAATGATACAGCTGATATTATAAACCAGAGCCTGTAAATCAAATTTTCATTTCATAGGTGATCATGCACAGGAAAATTTGATAACACCAGCATGCATGAAAAGGAAAAGGCTGGGCCAACTCAGCAGAACTAATCGGCCAATAAAGCAAGATTGACAGCTACAGGTGACAGGGCCAAGAAACTACAGCACGACAGCCATAAAGGCACATTTTTCCAGAGTTAAAGCAGAACGTTCAGACTGACTCAGTGGCCTCCAAAGGTCAAAATATCTTCTGACATACATAAAGAGCACTTATTTTGTATTCAATGATGTAATAACTTTCTTATCTACTATCTTGAAAAGTTGGTGAACGTATTCATTTCTAAAATGACTCAACGCTCCAGATATTTTGTATGATCGATTGTATATATTCCCCCCTCGCATAATCTTGCAGGGGTTGTTGTTGATTTCTCTTCTAGATTTCTTGTGTTGTAAACTTCCAGATTATTAATACAAAAGTGATGGAATTTCCAAAGCTCTGCGTTGTTTGATGCATTGTGCTGTTTAGCTGAATGTTACAGGATTCCTGCGTACTTCATGAATCAATAAGTTCTCTTCAAACTCTTCGTTATGTGTTTTGTCATCTTTCCATAGCTCAGTCATGCTTCTATGTTTCATAGTTAATAGCAAGGAAAAAGAATAGTTCTAGGATTTAATCACAGATTACCCTGGACTCAATCTATGCTATTATAAATGTTTTCCTCAGTTACAGTTATAAAGGTGTAATTCTTAATTTCTGCACCTCTACACTATATCTTTCACAGTGATTATTGATTCAGGAAATTCAAGTCTGCTTCCTGTGCAATATATCTCTTTCTCACACTCCCAGCTTAGTGGAAAATTCTCAATTGCTTTCCACTGGTTAATACACACTCCACCATCACAATTCCAAATTTGTTTCATGAAGTATTTAAATGGCCCTGTAATTTCAGTAACTCAACTCAATATTTCAAAAAACTTGTAGTCACAGACTCCATAGCCCAATGGATTAGAACTGTCTGAAGTTTTTCCACCCTAGATACAGAAAGATATCCCTCAAACAAAACATAAACCAAACCCTGAACTCACAACTAGCATAAAATCCTCACAGAACAGAGACAAATCATAAAGAGAGAGCCCTCTCTGATTACAGTTTGGCTAGAAACTGTAATCCAAAGATTGGTTAGTGGTTACCCCGGCCGTATTCCCTTGGGAGTCAAAGGGAACAACCTGGGAGTTAACATAATTGGCGACTCCATTGGGGACGAGCATATTATTTTTCAACTGTGGTCTGTCCATAGACTGTGGTTCTAAAAGCTTGATCAGTCCCTTAAAACAGTCCTAAAATATCCTAAAAATACCAAAAAGAAATTCAGAAGCTGGCTCCCAAGAAGAATCCACGATATACAAGGTCAAATCCTGACCCAAATCCACCAGTTGTTTTTGAAAACCCTAATATAATCCCTAAGATCATTAGGAAGCAGCAGGGACAGGAAACTCTTGCTGATTCAAGTCCTGAGACAGCCCATCCAAACCCTGTTCCAACTCCAATCAAGGTTCTATTTCGGTCTACCCTTGATTCCCCCAGTTCACCATCCACATCTCAAAACCCTCCTTTCACACCTCCATCCACTACACATATTCCCTTGACCAACACTCTAGTTTCCACCTTTCCCACTACCCCTGTTGTACCAGTCATTCATGCTATCCCAGTTATCCCTGTCAACCCTATAAATCCTGCAAATATGGCTAATAGATATGCACCCCTGCAGTTACCTGCCAATGCTCTAGCTCTACCTCAGGACTATCAATCCAAGATCTCATATTTTGACTCCACTGGCCCTTTCACAGCAATTCAGCATGCCAGAAGGATGCAAGACCACTTTGAGAACTATGAAATAGATGATGACAGTGTGAGAATGAGAATCTTTGTTCAGAGCCTCACAGGGGATGTAAGAACTTGGTTTAGATCACTGGCTGCAAATACCATCACAACTCCTGATGACCTTTATCAAGCCTTTACTAATAGATGGAAGAAGAAGAAAGATCCCCTGCACATACTTGGTGAATATGACACAATCAAACAAGGTCCTCAAGAGACCATTTTGGAGTATTGTGCAAGATTCAATAATGTATATAACGCAATACCACAGAATTTAAGACCCCCCCTGATTTAGCCTTGTACAAATTTCCTGATGGTTTTGACCCTGATATGGCATATCAATTAAAAGAAAGGGCACCTGATACCCTTGAAGAAGCCCAAAAGGTTGCTGTCACAGTAGAGGCTAACCTGATTGCCAAAAGAAACATGGCAAGATTGGAAAAGAGAACCACCTTCAAAGAAGAACCCTCAGCCTTTGATCAAAAACTGGATGCAATACTTACTGGTATGAAGAGATTGGGTGATAGAGTAGAATCAGTTGAGAGAAAGTCATCATGGGAAGCACCACAAAATAACCCTATCAGGAATCCAAATTTCAGGAGAAATTAAAACCCAAACACTGGCAAAACCGGTTCTGATCCAGACATAAGGCCTCCTTTCCAGGAAAACTATACTGAGGCATCCACTTCGAATGAGCAAACAGATGACACCCACATTAACCTAATGGGCCTGAATGATGAGCAGCAAGTTTTCTTGAGTCAAGAGGATCATAAAGATGATGACATTCAGCAATTCCAAACCAGGTCAGGTGAGTCATTTGACTTTAAACAAGGATATGACATAGCTGTTTATGAAGTTCATAAACAATACAAGCTAAGGAGCAGAACTGTAAATATAACACAGCCTGAAAAGACAAAGGATAACCAGCAGCCCAAAAGAGCCATAGTCACAGAGCCAAATGACACAACTGATGCAATTACAAAGGAAGTAACCATTGAAGAAATCATTGAACCGTTTTCTTCAAAACAACAACCTATGGCTACATCACCCTTGCAGCCTAATCTAAGTAACACTCCTCAAGAGATGAGTAAGAAGGATAAGCCTCAAGATCAAGATAAGAATCAAGAAGAAGACTTAGTGAACAAGGAAAAGACTGTCATCCACAACCCCAAAATCCAATCTGAAAAACCCTTTGACTTAGAAGCTGAAATTGGCAAACTAAAAGTAGCTATTCCTCTTTCAGAACTAGCAAAGCATGACATTTATAGACAACAAATCAAGAAGCCCCTTCAAATTACTCGTAATAAAGACAATGTCAATGTGTTGGATGATACCCCAGAATTGCTATTCGGTCCAAAGGTTGACGGAAAAACAGCAGTCACAGGGATCTTACCTTTTTATGTCAGTTTACATGTTCATGATAAGATATTACACAATGCAATGTTTGACTCAGGTGCCTCTCACAACTTGATGCCTAAATCAGTCATGGAAAGATTGAATCTAGATATTACAAGACCATACAAGGACTTATTCTCATTTGACTCCAGTCAAGTTAAGTGTTTAGGTCTGATAAAAGATCTATGTGTGTCCCTAGTTCAGTATCCCAATAAAACAATCCTCATGGATGTTGTGGTTGCTGATATCCCACCCAAATATGGGATGATGTTATCAAGGTCATGGGGGGCTAAACTCCAAGGCTCCCTACAATTAGACATGTCATACGCAACCATCTCAGTCTTTGGTCAACCCAAGAGGTTATATAGAGAGTCACTTATGAAATACATGGTCAGCAGTGAAGAAAAACCTCAAAATTTTCCCATATATGCTGTCCATTTTGACATAGACTCATACATTCTTTTCAATGACAATACAGGTCTTACAAATGATGAAGAAACCGAGACACTCATACAAGATCAAGACATTAATGAACAAGCTGGTGCTCTAGAAGTAAAGCTGATCCAATCAACCAATGAGACTATCCTAAAAGACAAACTAAATGAAGAACCAGAACTTCAACTCACAAACCCAGATCACGTAGAAGTTATTAAGCCTCCCCTAGAACAAGAAGTCCTATGGTTCCTTGAATTTGATGGATCAGTCAACAAATTAGGGGCAGGAGCTGGAGTTTGGATACATAACAAGCAGAACAGTCATGCAGAAGGTCGAGCCTACAGGCTAAATTTCAGATGCACTAATAACATGGCAGAATATGAAGCTCTCTTGCTAGGCCTCAAGCTAGTAAAATCCTTACAAGCCATAAAAATTTCAATTCTAGGAGACTCAGACCTAGTTATCCAACAAGTAAAGGAAAATTTTGTCACTAATGACAAAAGATTGAGATCTTATAGATCCGCTGCTGCTGAAATATTAAACTCTTTCATTGAATTCCAAATCACCAAAATCCCTAGAGACCATAATCTTCATGCTCACAGTTTGGCCACATTTGCAAGTACTTGCAGGCTACCTTTTGAGCCCCACCATTTCTTTACAGTTGAGGTAAAACACAGACCTTCTGTCCCAAACAATGTCAAGGACTGGCAAGTGTTTGAAGATGATAACCAAATAAACAATTTCTTGACCTTACAAGAGGAATTTGCAGGACTAAATATTGATACTCAGGGAGCAAGTCAATCACAAATACTTGAAAGAGCAAGTCAATCACAAATACTTGATCAACAGAAATATGATCCAATATCACCTAAAACAGCTAACCAAATCCTACATCCAACAATTTTCAACAAAGACAACATACAAGAAATTCAACAAATCAGTTGTGAAGAAGTGGCTGATGCTGAGGCTGAAGTGATACAATTGAAAGACAATTTTCTTCGAACAGGCCTAACTCCACTAGAGGATATGTTTTCAAATGATGTCCCTAGAAAACCAAAAATGCAGCCCCTTAACTCTGCCATTGAAGAATGCAACATTGGAACCATTGAGAAACCCAAGATAAAAAAATTATCTACATCCCTACCTCCTGATCAGAAGCCTAAATACATTGACCCTTTCAAAGAGTTTCAAGATGTCTTTGCATGGAGTTATGAGGACTTAAAATCCTATGACACCTCTGTGATTCAACACACTATCCCTCTCAAGCCAAATCAAAAACCCTTTACGCAAAAATTGATGAGAATCAATCCTATGCTTCTCCCAGCAATGGAGCAAGAGGTACAAAAAATGTTTAAAGCTGGTATCATAGCACCAATCAGGTTTTCTGATTGGATCTCAAATTTGGTGCCCACAAGAAAGAAAACTGGTGAAATAAGACTTTGTGTTGATCTTAGAAATCTAAACCAAGTGTCTCTCAAAGACAACTATCCCTTACCTAAGATGGATCACATTCTCCAAAGAGTGGTAGGGGCCTCAAGGATTTCATTACTTGATGGATTCTCAGGTTTTAATCAAATCCTAGTGCACCCTGATGATCAAGACAAAACTGCATTCACAACCCCATGGGGAACTTTCAAATATGTAAAAATGCCTTTTGGATTGAAAAATGCAGGGGCAACATTTCAAAGAGCAATGGATATTGCTTTTGCCAAGGAGATTCATGACTTTCTTGTCATTTATTTAGATGACCTCACACCTTTCTCAAAATCAGACCAAGAACATTTGAAGCACTCGAGGCAGATTTTCTTAACATGTAGGAAATATGGAATTTCCTTGAATCCCAAGAAGTCTCTATTTGGTTTGGAAGAAGGTAAGCTGTTAGGGCATATTATTTCAAAGGATGGCATAAGAATTGACCCAGACAGGATACAAGCTATCTTACAAATGCCCCACCCAAGAAACATCAAAGAATTGCAAGCCTTCTTGGGTAAGATCAACTTCTTAAGAAGGTTTATCCCAAACTTAGAAGAATTAATCAAATTACTAAATAACATGCTAAAGAAGGATTCAAAAGTGAAATGGACAGTTGAAGCAAATCAAGCCTTTGAAGGTATAAAATTAGCCCTTACACAAACCCCAGTCCTAACAAATCCTCAATTTGACAGACAATTTATCATTTTCTCTTTTGCCTCCCAGCATACCATTGCTGCTGTTTTATTACAGAAAGATGACCAAGGAAATGAGAAACCCATTGCTTTCTTTAGCAAAGCTCTTAGAGACGCACCTTTGAAATATCAAATCATGGAGAAACAAGCTTATGCTTTGGTCAAGGCCATTAAAGACTTTAGGATTTACATCCTTTATTCCCATGTTATAGCTTATGTGCCAAGTCCCATTGTTAAAGACATTCTCACTCAAGAAAACTTAGAAGGTAGAAGAGGAAAATGGATTGCCAACATTTTGGAATTTGATATTGAAATAAAACCTACAAAACTAATAAAAGGTCAAGGTTTGGACAAACTAATGATAGAAGCAAACTTCCAAGCCTTAGACATAAACCAGCTGGACAATGAACCGGAGATGGCGACTCCAAAGATCAATGTAGCCTTTGAACAATCCCCTTGGTACTCTGATATATGTTATGCGTTACAAAACCTGTGTGCTCCACCAGGATTGTCCAGAACTAAGTGTAGGTTCCTAAAAATGAAAGCTTCAAGATTTTGTGTCATGGAAGGCAATTTTCTTTGGAAAAACCATGAGGGTATACTGTTAAACTGCTTGATTGAGAATGAGACTAACAATGTTACCAAAGAATTTCATGCAGGTGACTGTGGTGGACACTTGTATTGGAAGTCCACTGTGGATAAGATTTTGAGGGCTGGTTATTATTGGCCCACTGTTTTCTCTGATGTCAAGAAATTCACCACCTCTTGTCATAAATGTCAAGTGTTTGAGGGAAAGAGAAAGTTACTGCCACTTCCTTTGAGGCCTATTGCAACAGAGAGACCTTTTCAACAATGGGGCTTGGATTTCATTGGGGAAATTCACCCTTCATCTTTAGGCCAACATAGATGGATTTTAACAGCTACAGACTACTTTACTAAATGGATTGAAGTTGTTCCATGCAGACAAGAAAATGATTCCACTATCATTCAGTTCCTTGAGACTAATATTCTTTCTAGATTTGGTTGTCCTGATAAAATAATAACAGACAATGTTGTTGCCTTCAGATCTACGAAGATGGTGAATTTCTGCCACAAATTTCACATTACCTTGGGCCATTCTACTGCATATTATCCCCAAGGAAATGGCCTTGTTGAATCATCAAACAAAAGCCTTGTGAACATCATAAAGAAGGTATTGGAAGAAAATAAGAAGAATTGGCATAAGAAGCATGTGAATGCCTTATGGGCAGATAGACTAACAACTAAAAGATCAATTGGGATCAGCCCATATGAGTTAGTTTACGGATTAGAAGCCAAATTTCCTTCATCACTGGGAATCCCTGTCATGAAATTACTTCAAGAGAGTCAAGCTGAGCCAAATGATATGCAAAGAAGGATAAATCAAATAATATGTTTGCAACAAACTAGAGACCAAGTCTACAGCAGAGTTCAAGTTTTACAAGAAAAGTTAAAGAAAGCCTTTGACAGAACAACCAAGGCAAAAGATTTTAATGTTGGAGACAAAGTCCTCAAGTGGGACTCAAGAAGAGAAGATAAGGGAAAACATGGAAAATTTGATTCCCTTTGGAGAGGACCATTTGTTGTTCAAGCAGTACAAGGAAACAATACTTATTTCCTTAAAAGCCTTAATGAAACTGATTTGGATGAAGGACCTATGAATGGCAGGATGTTGAAGCACTATTTTGACTACCATCCATAAGTGCAGCCGGAGTTTCCCTTGTACATATTCAAGTGTATATATTACTTTCTGTTAAAATATAAAAATGCAGTTTCTCAAGTTTTATTGGTTGTCAGCAAAAGGCTAATGAGTTTAGAGATCTACCAAGATGGGAAGAGTACAATTGGGTATGTCAAAGCAGCACACTTCAAATTTTAGTAAAAGCAGTCAAGGGCCCAGGAATTCTGACCTGTTGTTCTTGGCCTTTCAAATAGAAAAGCCATCCCCATGTGGAGCCACTGTTAGCTACCTATAACAATAGGTTTCATATTTCATGATTGGCAAAGAAAGTTCCAAATATGCTCTGCTTTGGTGATACAAAGATCCCATATTTCCAAAAGGAGACAATGTGTATATAGCTTCATGTTGATTAAGTTTTGATGGATGGTCCAACAGCCTTATCTGGATCATGCCATGTTTCAATTTTCTGTTGTAGAATAGAGAAAGAAGCCTGTCCAAACTGTTTAATCTTGGCAGACCAGTACCTTAGGTAGAGAATTGAGGTTCCCAACTGCTTAAACTGGGACCTTGGAAGTAATAAGGGTAGTTCCAGATAGAAAATCAAAAGAAAAAGCCAAGAGAAAAGAAAATGCACATAAGGGTCTGCAAGTCTAAGTGCACCCTCCATGAAGAGACAAAAAATGCTAGGCAAGTAGATGGGTAGGCAGATGGGGTTGCAGAAATGTCATTCCTTACAATTGAATGTGTGCTAACCTATTCACAAAGGAATATCAGTGGATTGAGAAGGTCTTCTTCTCCATCATGTTGCAGCAAAGCAAAGGAGCATGTCTAACCTCACATTTTCCCCTTTCACATTCATTACTAACATCCCTTCATCAGTTGAGATTCATGGAAGAATTTGAGGTTTTATGGTGGTTCTTATTCCTTTAAAAGCCACATTTCTTGTCTAAAATTCTTTTCATTTTGATCTACTCCCTAAGCTAAGTTATCTTCACATAAACTTAGTGATTTCACTCCTCATTCACCTTTTCCATCCATATTAACCCCTAACTTCTATTATCTAAATCCCCTATGTTACCCTTTCCCTACTATTATAATACTATGGTGTATAAACCCCAAGCATTGTATAAATATCCCTCCCCTTGGCATTATAGCCATATGTTCACTATCAGGGATTAAATTGACATCTCGTCAGTTTAAGAGCCCTAAGCCTTACCCCTCTTTCCCCTTCAGAAGTCATTTAACCTATTAAACCCTTCATTTGCTAAGAAACCTTGCGATAAACCCCTTTTTACCCCTAACCCGCTTCATTTGCAAAATACATACAAAAACCCACTTTTTCCATTTACCCAAAGTCTTAGCGCTATCCGCATTTTTATAAAAAAAACATTGAAAAAACCATGTAAACCACCAAATTCCCAAGGTTCCCGCCGGGCGCAAATCACAAAAGATATATTATTTTAATCCCGCCCCCCATCCGTATCGTCCGGTCACCTCAACGATCCGTCGACCGTCGGATCGGGCCCTTTTCATCCGACGACCCTCATGCATTTCGGACCGGCCCCGACGTCCGAAAGATACCGTCCGAAATTTGTCAGAGGGTGACGTCAGGCCTCTGCCACGCGTCACCCCCACATCGTATCGGAGGCCCCTCTGACAATTCCACTTCCGTATGGAAGGCGGTGCGATATGAAACCGCTAACCACTTCCGGTTTCGGTGAACCCGCCTGCCAGCGTCACCACCAGTGTCATCGCCGCGTCGGCGCCCCTGTCCACCTTTGCTCCACCTGTCTGCCACCTCACCATCCCCGTGGATCTCTCTTATGCCGCCACGTCACCCGATGATGTCATGCTGACGTCATCCGACCTTGACCCCACCTGATGACGTCATGCTGACATCATCCAAAAAAAAGCGCCAATGTTCCAAAAAATCCATATTTTGCCCAAAATTTCGCGTTTTTGCACTTTTTGCAAAAATGGCTGTCATTTTCTCTGCATGTTTTTCACGTCCAAACTCACGCCAACCTGCTGAATTCGACCTGGAGACGGCTGGCGCGCCATTTCCACCTGCATTCGTGACCATTGTTAACAGTTACCAGGTATTTATCCCTGTAAATCCCTCCTGCACCTCGTTTTGTCTGTGCATCGCCAAAAATAGCTTAAAACAGTGAAAAAACACATAATTCACCGGCGAATCCCCTGTGCCTAGTCCCCATTTGCACTGTAAGGTCGAAATTCACCAGTTGAGCTTTATATTACCAGAGTTTTCATAAAACTTACATTCTGTTCGCGCAATCGTGGACTGGTAGCCTAAACTGCACCAATTTGCTGTGAAAAAGAGTTTAAAGCCAGGCATTTGTCTTATCCATACTTCGAGCAGTATTTCAATTGCTGTAATTAACCATTTATTCTCTGTTCATCAGTAATTCACCTTTCTTTTTAAAGAAAAACTCTTTGGTGTTGCTCTGCACAGTAACACCAGTTTATAAACAACAGAAATCCTAAAAGTAACCATGGATCCTCCAGTAGCACCTGTAGCCTTGAATGTTGCCCCTTTAAATGCCCCTCAGAGAGAATTGGAATGGCAACCTCTAGCAGACCTGGATTATCAAATATCAGAGGAAATGCTGATGAATACCAAGTTCCACATCCACCTGCTAAATGAATTGAAGGCTAAACATGAGAGTGGAACAGATGTATTGGGCATATGGGACTCTTTTCTACCTATCTTCAAGCTCCCTCAGGTCAACCAGTTTCCTGATTTAATCCACCTATGTGCCGAATGCTATGACCCTACTCAGAGGGCTGTGCTTGACCCTTCAGGCTCAGTTGTTTTCTATATCACCCCTGAAGCTATCAAAGAGATGCTGCACTTCAAGACTGAGAAGAAATTAGTTCCTTTATCACTAATAGATTTGATAAATCAAGGAGCTAGATTGACAGATGCTCAGGTCACCAAACTCAATCAGCTGTACATTGGCTCTGACTCTGTGAAGTATCCTCCTATTAACCAAGTATACGTCAACCAATTGGGCAGAGATCTTGCAGACATGATTAGTCCCATTTTGGGCTATAACTCAATTGAATTTGTTGATGAAACTGTGCTGGTGATCATGCTCATGTTCGCTCCTGGCAAGTCTCCAATCTGCTACAACTATGCCACCTACATCTCTGATAAGATACATGAGCAGTTGATGAACTTGGAAAGAGAAAAGGTGTTCAGATACACCTCTTACATCTACCACTTAATCCTATATTATCAACATGAAAAGTTTTCTTTTGCTGTGAAAAGAGTGGATGCCCAAGGCAATCCAAGGTCAGTGGTCTATTGGTCCTCTGCCTTCCACTGCAGATCTGACTCTCCATATACTTACTGTAAGTTCATAGATCTCTTCATCCACCCAGCCATGTCTCTGATGATGAGCTCACCTCCTCCAAGACTAACTAATGAGATGCAAAGGGTACTTCAATTATCTAAATCATACAGCATTGGGGACTGGTACTTCTACCAGAACCACACAGTTATAAGGATATATGGGTGCGAGTTGCCCCCATACAGATTTCCCAAATATGTGCCCATGAGATTGTTTGCCCTGGAATACTTCAGGCAATTTGGGAATGCTGATGTGCTACACTTTTCAGGCAGAGGCAAGAAAGCATAGCTCAAGGTCAGGAACCAATTAGGCCACTTTATCTACAACAAAAGGGAGGAAGGTTGGCAAGAGGCGGATAGAATGTTAGAATCCCTTGGCTTGCAAACCAGTTTCCTTTGGAAACCATATGACCCCGCTCACTTCATAACCCTAAGAAGGGTCAAATATAGGCTGGCCAGTTATGACCACGTAAGACTTCCTCATATAGAAAAGTATGCAAATCAAACAAAGTAGAGGAGAGGAACCTTAGAGGAGCCTATCACACAAGAAGGGTTAAATCAAAGAGCACTAAGAAATCTGAAAAAGGTGGCTGACCTAGAGCTTTGTTCATAGGTGTCTACTCTTCCAAGCACTCAAGTGGGAACAACTGCATCTTCCTCCACAGCAAATCAGCAAGCAGCCAAAACTACTGAGCAAACCTCTACCAAAGGAAAGGAAAAGGAAATGGAACCAGAACAGCCACCTCATGAGGAGGTACAACGGCAACAACAACAGGTACAACAGCCACAAGAGGGGCAGCAAGAGAAAGAGCAGCCACTGCAGCAAGAAAAGGCAGCTGAGGCCCCAATTTTTACTGAGCAGCAGCCACCACAAATTGTGCCTCCTAGGCAGGAAACAACAGCTGAAGCCTCAATCCTCCAACGCCACAAAAGGAGGATATAAGTAGAAAGAGGGACAGAGAGACTCCCCTCACAACAAAAACAACTCAAGGGGAGAAAAGACACATAATGAATCCCCTTTCAGAAGAGGAAATGCCTATGGGGCAATCTTTGGGCATGGGCCAACCAAGTATGGAGGCCTCAGCAAGTTCCTTCCAGCAGGAACAAGAGAGGATAGTGGGAGGAGAAGTCAGCTCCTCAAACCAGCAGAGAGAAGGTGAAATGAGCATCAAACAGCAGTTCATTGACATAAAGAGGAGGAATAAGCCAATAAAAATACAGCTATATAATCATTTGTTGAAAATGGCTCCCACTAACCAACAAAGACTAATGTCTGCATATGATGTTAATGAAGGCAAAATGATCATGAGCCACTTCATGCCAACTGCATTGCAACCACAGTCCCCCGCAGATTACATAAGGACCAACCTTGAGGTCCTTGCCAAGGACATCCACCCAATGGACAAAATCGAATTGCATAAGAAAACGGGTGAGATGGTGTATGCCTCCTTGGCAGAAAAGACATTGGATAACTACAGGCTAGAAAATAGCCTAAATGATACAGCTGCCCAACTTGAGTTGGAGAGAGCATCCTCTCAAGCAAAGGACAACAGGATCAGGGCCTTAGAAGATATAATCATAGAGATTGGGCATGACCCCAAGGACATCAAGGGCATACAAGCATTATTGAAATTGAGGGATGCAGACATGGCAGCATTGAGGAAAAAGATCAAAATCCCAGCAACTATTCACCCTCAAACGGAAGAAGTTGCCCAGCTGAGACATGATCAAGATGCTGCAGCTTTGCTAGTGTCTTTATACAAATAGCTGATCCAGACACAAGAGAAGTTGGGAGAATCAGAGGCTGCACAGGCAGCATTGCAAGCAGCATTACAGCAAAAGGAAGGAGGTCAAACATCTCAGCCTCCTCCAGAAATAATTAACCTTGAGGAAGCTCCTCCAACTACTGCTCCCCTCACTCAACAAACAGAACAGGCAGCACCTTCTACCTCGACAACAGCACCAACAACAGAGCAGGCCCCAAGCCTGGACATGCAAAAGCTGAGAAATGAGATTCAGGCCCTGGAAGCCCAAATGACAGAACTAAATGAGGCCAGGGAGAATTTAGCCAAGGTAAATGAAAAATATGATAAATCAAAACAAAATGTGGCTGAGAAAGGAAGAGAGATAAAGGCTCTCAAAGAAAGGATAAAGGAGCTGGAGAAGGAGCTCACACTGGATAAAGTAGTGGCTGAGCTCAAGACAGTGCTATGGGCCAATATTGGCCAATCCATCACTGATCAATGGCAATATATTGAGACAATTCATGAGCAGTTGGAGCTCATTGCAAAAGCACAGAGGGAAATCCAAAGATCAAGGGCCTCTCTAGGCAATATGCCTGAAGTTGCCAACAGGATGATCAATGTGCTTAACAACAGAACAAGTGCTCAGTTAGCAACTATGGGAATCTTGAACAGGACTGAGACTATTTTGTTAATAAAGAGGGTCCTAACACTAAGAAGCCTAGTGCAGACACTAGAAAGAAGGACCCAGGACATGCAGACATAGGTCAATAGATTCATGGACAAATTTGTTGCATTGCAAAACAGAGGTCTCCCTGGCTTACTGAACAGCGCAGGAAGGCTACTTACACATGAGCAGTATGCCAAGAGGGTCAACACATTCGCCACAAATCAGATCACTGAAAGGCCTAACACCTCAGAGGAAACAGGGCCAACAACAGGACAAAGTCTCTACAACAGGGTGGAAAACTTATTTTTTATCATGGATGAGATCAAACATCTGTTTGAAGTGCCTCCCAACTTCTACAAATACACGGAGGTAGATGAGACATTAGAGGCAATTTTGAGACATCAATTGCCCACACAGGAATACTGGACCAAAATGATACAGCTGATATTATAAACCAGAGCCTGTAAATCAAATTTTCATTTAAATTCATAGGTGATCATGCACAGGAAAATTTGATAACACCAGCATGCATGAAAAGGAAATGGCTGGGCCAACTCAGCAGAACTAATCGGCCAATAAAGCAAGATTGACAGCTACAGGTGACAGGGCCAAGAAACTACAGCACGACAGCCATAAAGGCACATTTTTCCATAGTTAAAGCAGAACGTTAAAACCGACTCAGTGGCCTCCAAAGGTCAAAATATCTTCTGACATACATAAAGAGCACTTATTCTGTATTCAATGATGTAATAACTTTCTTATCTACTATCTTGAAAAGTTGGTGAACGTATTCATTTCTAAAATGACTCAACGCTCCAGATATTTTGTATGACCGATTGTATATATTCCCCCCTCGCATAATCTTGCAGGGGTTGTTGTTGATTTCTCTTCCAGATTTCTTGTGTTGTAAACTTCAGATTATTAATACAAAAGTGATGGAATTTCCAAAGATCTGTGTTGTTTGATGCATTGTGCTGTTTAGCTGAATGTTATAGGATTCCTGCGTACTTCATGAATCAATAAGTTCTCTTCAAACTCTTCGTTATGTGTTTTGTCATCTTTCCATAGCTCAGTCATGCTTCTATGTTTCATAGTTAATAGCAAGGAAAAAGAATAGTTCTAGGATTTAATCACAGATTACCCTGGACTCAATCTATGCTATTATAAATGTTTTCCTCAGTTACAGTTATAAAGGTGTAATTCTTAATTGCTGCACCTCTACACTATATCTTTCACAGTGATTATTGTTTCAGGAAATTCAAGTCTGCTTCCTGTGCAATATATCTCTTTCTCACACTCCCAGCTTAGTGGAAAATTCTCAATTGCTTTCCACTGGTTAATACACACTCCACCATCACAATTCCAAATTTGTTTCATGAAGTATTTAAATGGCCCTGTAATTTCAGTAACTCAACTCAATATTTCAAAAAACCTGTAGTCACAGACTCCATAGCCCAATGGATTAGAACTGTCTGAAGTTTTTCCACCCTAGATACAGAAAGATATCCCTCAACCAAAACATAAACCAAACCCTGAACTCATAACTAGCATAAAATCCTCACAGAACAGAGACAAATCATAAAGAGAGAGCCCTCTCTGATTACAGTTTGGCTAGAAACTGTAATCCAAAGATTGGTTAGTGGTTACCCCGGCCGTATTCCCTTGGGAGTCAAAGGGAACAACCTGGGAGTTAACACTTTGAAGCTTGCATGCCTCAATGGCAAGTTTCTCACTTCCGGCGACAGGTTTACATCAATGGCCTTCGACCGAAAGACTTTGCGTGGTGTTCGATGCCAAGTCCTTTATTCACACCACGTAAATTGTACTGCAATACCTTGAGGGTCATTATCATTATTGGTAATTCCTCTCACGCTTGTTAACAGTTTACATCATTGACTGGTAATCAAGCGATGTATTTCCATGTTCGACTTCAGAACATTTCTCACATGGATCAACTTGTACTTCGAGTGAAGATCGAACGAGATTGAAGACCCAGGATCTAGTTTCATCCATCCGGGCTGCGATATATATTCAGGGAAATAAAGACATCAAATGTACATTATTGCTGCACAGATAATCATCCAATCAAAAGGATGATGGCTCTATCAGAATCATCAGTCTACACTCAGACGATTGTCTGTCCTATGTACATGAAAATGAATTTATAAAGCAGAGCATGGGAATGCCCGCCTCAGCTAGATCATGAAAATATTATGAAGATATTGTATTGTATTGTATCTTATTACAGGTCTCCTCCCAACACTGAAAGAACTTCGGATCCTCATAATAAAGAATTTCACCAGACATCAAAAGATTAATGACCTCATGCTTTAGGGGGCAACTGTTATAGACATTTTTGGGCCCTACAACTCCAAGCATGAAATGTCCATAAACCAAGGGCTCCTAAGTCCCTAAAAGTGCTGTTCTAACCCCTAAAAGAACAAGGTCAACAGATTACAGCTTCTCCCAGAAGTTCTCCATGAAAAACTGCTCAGAATTGGTCCAAACAGGATCATTTCAGCTGCTCCACTGGCTAAGTGCATTGCATCTCACCTAAATACACTATGCTGGTGCGTTTCATTTCAAAAATCCCTTCTGTGGGGTGCGATGGGTGAGAAATGACAAATGGCAGTGTCATTCCGCGAGGTGGAGAGGCAATGGAAGCTTCCAGAATCTTCTCCTATGACACCTGCCTCACTGAATTCGACCAAGGATGAGTAAGAGACCATCAATCTCCAAGTGGAAGCAAGAACTATCAGAGGGAAGACACTAATCAAATCATGAGCTGACTCATCTCCATTACAAACATCTATATATGGATCCCTCATCCCAGAGATACAGAGGTTGGAATTTTGCATATTGTAAGGAATTGTTGTTGGTTTCTTGAGACAAACATCAGATTGTTGGGTGATCTAAGCTTTGTTTGAGGTGAAGAGGGGCTTCTTTGCTGGGTGGTTGATGTTGGGTCAGAACAACTGGTTGTAACTCCTCTTGGCTCTTTTCTTGTTTATCAATAAAAGCTATTCGAGTTTTCCTCCATGCTTTTGTGTCATTGATGCTTGCTACATTTGTATGGTCAATTTACATCTGATCCTAGATTGTTTATGATTATAGATCCATGTCTTTGTATAGTGCTATACTTCTGTGATCTTACAGGTAATTTGTGAAGCTGAGTGTGCAAGGGAGCAGGTAGCTGAAGACTATCAAAGAAGAGAGGAATCAAATCAGGAGATTAGCGCGAGACAGAGGTTGGTCTTTCTGTTCCTCTCTATCTATAATTCATAAAGGAAAAACGAAAGTAGCTTTTCTCTGTTTGTTTCTAAGGCAGCTGTCACACCTTAGTGGGATAGAGCAGTTCTATATAGACACTTTTCCCTGTAACAAAAGGACAAATCAACAACAATTCTCCTTAAATAGTTCAAGTTAGAGGCCTACCTCAACCAGTGGTCGATGAAGTTCCGTTGCGCTGTTCCAGCTTCCGCTTCCTTCTACTAATGAGTAATCAACCTGAAAAAAAGCAAGGAAATACAACAAAGCATGTAACCTGATACAACAAAGAACTATTTACCCGTAAGGTAAAGAAATCATGAGCTATCTAGTACATTACATACGAGACATAGGAAAACATCATCAATTGTATTAAATATGAAAATAGAGTAAGCTTACAACCCAGGTCTTGATGTCACAAGCCTTCTCAGGAGGGTCCAACCAGCATGTTCCTCAAGCATTCACCCTTGAAGATGGATCTCCCAATACAAGTCTCTCTCACTCACAAGTTTCACACAAGATCAAAAGCACTTCACAACCTCCCTCAAGCCCTCAAATAATCCTACACTTGTCACACCAGCTACCTATCAAACTCACAACACTATCAGCAACACTTCAAAGACTAAGAATTCCAAACTATCCAAAAAACTAGCAGCTCATAGCAATGGTGAAAGCTTAAATAGGAGAAGGAGTCTCCATGAATGGTGGGAAGATTAGCTTATCTCCAAGGAATGTAGCACAAATGACGGAATAGTCATGCCAAACAAGGGAGGGCGACATAAACAAGGCCAACAACCAGGTCTGGAGTCATCTGGAGGGCCGGATGTTAGAACAAACTCACCCAAACTGGATCATCGCGGGTACATAATTGTACTGGCGCGCTGACATCGCTACTGCATAACGGAGAAGGTCATGTCATCGCGATAAAATAAAAGTAACAGTCGTGTTGTCTCATGAAATTCGACCATCACGGGAATCACATGTACTTCTGCGATGACAGCGCGTATGGTCTATTTTGGAGCGCTCATCAGTGCGTTTATTTTGACAACAGTCACGATGATGCAGAAACTTTGGCAAAGTGGGTCATTTGGCAACATCAGAGAGCATGAGCATGAATGATTTGGACTCATGACACAGTAGGAAGACTGGGATGAAGGCAGTGACAAATTATTGTGTAATAAGCATGAACAACATACAAGGGAGAATATCTTGGTTTACCCTTTTCCCTTGATGTCAAAGGGGGAGAGTTTCTTGGTGTTGTTGGTCTTGGTGTTGTTGTTGCCATCAAGTCCAAAGGGGGAGATTGTTGGAATTATGATATAGGTGTTGTCCTTGATGGAAACTCACTCAGATGAAAGTTAACAGTGTAGCAGGTCAACAACAAAGGATTACGGATCAGACTCCAAAGAATGAAGAAAGAGAGGTATACGTTGGTTCACTTTGTCCAAGGCACGTATACACGCAGTTTAATAGAACAAAAATAGCGTATAATGTATAC
This sequence comes from Pinus tabuliformis, assembly GCA_031772625.1. Lineage (NCBI taxonomy): Eukaryota > Viridiplantae > Streptophyta > Pinopsida > Pinales > Pinaceae > Pinus > Pinus tabuliformis. The sequence goes on along the minus strand of CM062805.1, from coordinate 312,595,045 downwards.
ATGTACTTTCACAGGAGGAAAAGCGCGTACATGTGGAAAACCAAGTTTTTGGTCCAAGGTATTTGATCCAAGGTATTTTGGTCCAAGATAATTGGTATGAGGCATTTGGTCCAAGGTATTGACCTTAGGTATTGGGTCCAAGATATTGCTCCTAAGTGGTTTTGGTCCAAGGTATTGAAAAATGCCTAAGAGTATATAAGGAGGAGAAGATCATTAGGCCAAGGGGTGCAAGCAATGAGATTCTAAGGAATGCTTCTATCTAAAGTATATATTATGTTGCAAGGTTATGTTTGGGACTGGATCTGAAATATTATGTGCACCTTGAGTTCAACATTAGATTAGGAATCATGAAACTTGAAATGAATTATTCTTGAATGATCTGATATTGGTTGAGACCAGATCTGATGTTTTGCGCCTATTCTATTTGTTATCTATCATGATTTGGGTTTGTCTGAAGTCTAGAATTGCAGCAAAGTTCTAAGTCAAAATTTGCAGATCCGTATGCAGGTTCGTCTTGGCCAAAGAGCATGTACATGCATGTTCGACTCTTTCAAGTGGCATATACAAAAATAAAAGCTTCTTTTGAGATCTGATTGATCTATCTGATCAAATTCTGTTATTTTACTGTTGTCTATCAATGAAGTCCTCTTAGATTTGAACGTAGAACTATTGTATAAGGAAATTGAGTCTAATTGATTGATTGATTGAGAAGGAAGGGTGATCCTTGTTTCTATCTGTTTTGAACTCTGTAATATGACAGTAGATCTTCAGAATGTCACTAATAGGTATAGTCTGTGGTTCAGAAGTTTATGATTTAGTATCTTTAAAGATATATGTAGGTTGGGTTAAAGAAAGTAGCATATACATGCAGGTTGGGTTCAACCAAGTAGCGTATACACTCTAATGCATGATTTTTAGGTTACAACTGGTTCTGGATGGTGATGCTGGGTTCTAGGTTCAGCACAATGTTCTAGTGTCAGTGATCTGATTGTTTAGATTATCTGAATATTGGTTGATGCAGTTTAAGTTTAAAAGGCTTTGATGGGTCCAGTGTGAAAATTTGATGAAACGTAGCCTTCATCTTGCGGTGTTGTGATCCAAGAGTATCTAGTTTGAAAAATCATGAAATGCGGTCCCTGGTGGAAGAGTGGAGTTTTCTGTAGGCTGGCACCTATATACTAGTAAACATATTGGATAGTATAAGAGCTAGGGTTGTAGCTCCCTTTCATTAGAAACTAGAAAATGAGAGAAGGTTGTAACCTTCTGTAGGTAGAAGCCTGCGTACTAGTATGAGTCTGCACCAATTCAAGATTGTAAATAGATTTTCTTATTATTAAAAGAAGGCAGAGACGATAGCAGCATGTGGTTTTTACCCACATTGGGTTTCCACCTTAAATCTTGGTGTTCATGTGTGTTGCTTATGTGTGATGCTTTATTCTTCTTTTACTGCACTATCTAATAAATCTTTGATATACAGGTTTAAGCTCAACACATGATAAACTATCTAAATCACAAGTTCTCTACATATACAGTGGTTTCTTTAAGCACAGTCGCGTGTACATGCTAGTTCACTTCACCGAAGTAGCATATATAAATCTGTTTGGGAAATAAAATTAATAATCTGATAATACTGATTCACCCCCCTCTCAGTATTATCTCTAACAAGATATGCAAGGTGGATATCCTTAATCATTGAATTTGATTTTGAAATCAAATATATCAAGGGAAAAGAAAACAAAGTGGCAGATGCACTTAACAAAATGATAAAAGTGGCCCATGTGGAAGCCATTAACACTTGTGAAATTGACATCAACGAGAGGATCAAGGAAGCAATGCATCAAGATGAGTATTACTAGAAAGTAAAAGAGCGCTTGAAATAAGAGGCAAAGGGAACAATGGGTAAGAATTATTCTTTTACAGAGGACGATCTGTTGAAGTTAAAAGGTAGGTGGTATATACCTTGCATGGGTGAATTGAAGAAGATCATATTTGATGAGTTTCACAAAATACCTTATTCAAGTCATCATGGTTATCAAAAAATTATAACATCTATGAAAAATATGTACTACTAGATGTGCATGGAAAAGGATGTTGCTAAGTACATTTCCAAGTGCTTGGAGTGTCAACAAGTGAAAGTGGAGTGTAGACATCTACCAGGATTATTAGAACCAATCTCCATTCCTGAGTGGAAGTGGGAAATCATTTCTATGGAATTCATCACATGGATATTAAGAATTCCTAGACCACGTGATGCCAAATGGTGGACAACCTGAGTAAGGAAACTCATTTTATAGCTGTCAGATCCACTCACCAAGCAAGTGCCATTGTCAGTACTTTCATGAAGGAACTATTTATATTGCATGGAGTACCCAAGAATATTATTTCAGATCAATATACCAAGTTCACCTTAAAGTTTGGAAAGTGATTTTTGTTGGCCTTGGAACAAAGTTAACATTTAGTACAACATGTCATCCTCAAACGGATGGAAAAACTAAGAGAGCAAAGAGGGTGTTGGAAGACATTCTAAGAATGTATGTCATGCATCATACCAAAAGGTGGGAAGACTTTTTACCTTTGATATAATTTACCTATAACAATAGCTACCAAGGATAATCGAAGGTGAGTCCTTTTGAGGCCCTACATGGCAGGAAATGTAATACACCTATCAATTGGAATGATCTAGTGAATAGGGTGCATATTGGACCTGATATGCTGAAGGAAATGGAGAAGGAGATAATTACTATCAGACATAAAATAAAAATGGCTCAAAATAGGGAAAAGAATAATGTAGATCAAAATAGAGTGCACAAGGAATTTCAAGTGGGTGAACACGAGTTCATTAAGAATTTGATCTTGTGCTAAGTTGGCACCAAGATTTTGTGTAACATCTTAGATTTTAGAAAGAGCAAGAGTTGTGGCTTACTAAATAACCTTGTCACCCACAGTGAAAGTACACAATGTTCTCAATATTTCTTTGTGTTACACAGTAATTTGTCACTGCCTTCATCCCAGTCTTCCTACTGTGTCATGACTCCAAATCATTCATGCTCATGCTCTCTGATGTTGCCAAATGACCCACTTTGCCAAAGTTTCTACATCATCGTGACTGTTGTCAAAATAAACGCCATGATGAGCACTCCAAAATAGACCATACACGCTGTCATCGCGGAAGTACACGTGATTCCCGCGATGGTCGAATTTCATGAGACAGCGCGACTGTTACTTTTATTTTATCGCGATGACATGACCTTCTCCATTATGCAGTAGCGATGTCAGCGCGCCAGTACAATTATGTACCCGCGATGATCCAGTTTGGGCGAGTTTTTTCTAACAGCTGGCCTTCCAGATGACTCCAGACCTAGTTTTTGCCTTGTTTATGTCTCCCTCCCTTCTCTGGCATGACTGTTCCGTCATTTGTGCTACCTTCCTTGGAGATAAACTCATCTTCCCACCACTCATGGGGACTCCTTCTCCTATTTAAGCTTTCACCATTGCTATGAGCTGCTGGGTTTTTGGATAGTTGGGGAATTCTTAGTCTTTGTAGTGTTGCTAATAGTGTTGTGAGCTTGATAGGTAGCTGGTGTGACAAATATGGGATTGTTTGAGGGCTTGAGGAAGGTTGTGAAGTGCTTTTGATCTTGTGTGAAACTTGTGAGTGAGAGAGACTTGTGTTGGGAGATCCATCTTCAAAGGTGAATTCTTGAGGAACATGCTGGCTAGACCCTCCTGAGAAGGCTTGTGACGTCAAGACCTGGTTGTAAGCTTACTCTATTTTCATATTTAATACAATCGATGATGTTTTCCTATGTCTTGTATGCAATGTACTAGATAGCTCATGATTTCTTGACCTTATGGGTAAATAGTTCTTTGTTGTATCCGGTTACATGCTTTGTTGTATTTCCTTGCTTTGTTTTAGGTTGATTACTCATTAGGAGCAGGAAGCGGAAGCTGGAACAGTGCAACGGAACTTCATCGACCACCGGTTGAGGTAGGCCTCTAACTCGAACTATTTAAGGAGAATTGTAGTTGATTTGTCCTTGTTTGTGACTAGACCCACTCTAGGGCTAGAGGGGTTGCCTCTGTCCGCAGAGGGAACACTTTCATGCTTCACACTTTGCTTAAAAAGTATGTGCATAATGCTAATTATGTTATTGATTGCTCTATGATTCGAATGGAACCTGAGGGAGAATTCCATAGTCGAGTAATCGAGCATGTCAAGGTGCAGTGGAGGCACTTTGGACCATATGAAGCCACTTGGGAAATGGTTGATCATATGAGGGTATCATACCCATTTTTTTTGCTATGTAAGAAAATGTAAAGAGATCTATTTATATCTAAATCTCATTGTGAATTTTCTGTTCGAGTATAGAAAACTGAGTATGGTGTTCCTCTAAGGGGGTGGGGTCTATAACAACCCTTTTTTTCACCCATCATGTAAATATCATTGAATAAACTGTTTATGTAAATTGATGTAAAATAAAAATAATGACTAGACTGAGAAGAGGACATAGATTCAGATTACATGGAGGAATATTTTCTTGGGAAGTGAGTAAACCCAGTCCATTGCATTTAACTTATGACCACCTATCATGCTGCTGAATTGATGACCTTGATGACATAATAATTGAAGGGAGTATGTGCTACCTGGTTGACGAAGACAAGCCCATAAAATCTATGTCAGGGTGAGACGTATTGAGAATTCAACACACAAAAGGAAAGGGAAAAGAGCAAATGAGGACGAAGAGGCAAAGGGGGAAATTCAGACGAAGTGGGCATGAAATGTGTAGATAAAGCACATAGGATGAAGGAAAAGTCTCATGTAAGAGAAATAAAGAGTAATAGGTGGAGACACTAGTTAGTTCTCTAGATTCCTACGGTGTTTAATAGGTAGAGAACCCATTTCTAAGGATTCTCGTGAAACCTATTAATTGGGGACATAGTGTATTCTAGATTCTTGCGGGTGAGAGGTGGAGGCATTGTAGGCTTTGGAATCCTGAAATGTGAAGTAGGTGGAGACATTTTAGGGCTCTAGATTCCTATAGTATTTGGCTGGTGGAGACATTATGTGATATAGACTCCTGTTTGTAGGTGGAGACACATTATTCTCTAGATCTCAGTGTGATCTAATTAATTTTGTATCGATGTGAATTCCCTTGTTCAATTAAGTCCTTAAACTTTGAATATGGCTTGGGGATGGACAATTGCAAGAAATATTTGCAATGTAGTTGGCCTATGGTTGGGTGGAGAGTTGAAGTCCCTCAATTTACACTCATTTAAGTGAACATATAAGTATTTTTACTTGTAAACATCCATGTTGTACTATGACTGATGAATGATGGTGTTGTGTTATGGAAATGTATGTATTAGCACTACTAATGGAGGAATGTGATATTCTTGTCTGTCTATAATGACATGTTTATGTTAATGTTCTCATGGTTATGATGGATTTCATATCCCTATGGTGATTGATACCTTTAACTGAATTGAAAATCAATTTGCATGAGCATGTGGGGTTGCTTGATGTACTCAATTAACTATTATAGTGTGTAAATTTCATTTGTTAGGCATGCCATGGGTATTGTAGATAGTTGAATAATATAGACTATTTATTTTCATCAAACTATATCATATATCATTGAATTTGATAGAGTGGGTCAGAAACCATTATATGGTTTAATATTATAGTGTCGTGTTAAATTTATTGAGTATTTCTTGTCATGGCTTGGGCCCATTCAATGCCCATTAGAAACATGAAAATAGTCTCATTTTAAGCTTTGGTTGTGCTTATGTCTAAAATAGTGACATTGGAATGAAGGTTCATTCTTGTTGTGATTGAGGATCTGAGTAGTGTCGATATCAAGGATGGATTTACAAAATCATTGAAGTCATTAAGACTTTGAGCCTGAGTATCCCCAAGTAACAGTTATATAATTGGGGCTGAATAAGCCTCATAAAATTTACAAAGGAGTTCAAATTTTTATATAAAGGGTGGAGGAATTTATTTAATCCTCATGATTAACACTAATTTCTTGGTTAATATAGCATGTAATGACCTTAGTTAGCATTAATTAGAATTGCATGGGCCATGATAAGTACTATGTGGGCCTTCTACAAAAATGAACACTAATGATGGGAGGAAAAAGGGCTACAAAGGGAAATTATTTTCGTTAGAAAATGGTAAGTTATACATTAATGGAGGATTCAAGCCTTTAACAATGATCCATGTAGACAAGTGACGTAGATAGGTATGTTGATGTGGTCCTACTATTGCAGTTGGTATGGACACTTTCGAAGGATAAATTGGTTGAATTTGCCTAACATGTGGAAATGGATATGTGGGGTCAAGTGGCTTGGGATAGCCACATCGAGCTTATGTGGTCAGGGCCACACCACCTCGAAGCTCGACCCCTCAACGAAGTTTTGAAATGTTTCCTTATAAGAGTTGCAAAAAGTTAATAAAAGTTGTAGAATGAGAACATTCTTGTTATTTGATGTGATGTTTCATGTCACTCTATGGAGGAATGATAACGAATGGGGGAATGGTAGAAAGTTATATCTCTATATAGGGGAACAAAGAAATAGAATGACATATAAAAAAAAGTCACGCTTGATGCCAAATTTCTTATAACATGTATATGTTGATTTGCATAAAGGATCAAGACTTGGTGGGCCTCACAAAATAGGGTGGGGTGGCAGATGCCATGTATGCTAGATAAGGATACATGGATACCATGTGGAAATATGGAGGATGTGGACATGTTTTGTTGCAAAGCTACTAATATGGCATGTTGGCAATGTGACACATGGCAGGAAGAACAACCCCTTTGGATGGAAAAAAGGTAGTATTTTAGATGACATGTAACATTGCGAGAGGATGCCACATGGTAGGCTGACATCACTTTGACATCTGCATGACATTAGCAAGACACAAAGGAGATAGGTGATGTGGAACTATATGACAAGGGTGCTTGGTGGCACCATGAGTCATGCCACATCATCCCAAAACTGTGTTTATTGGAAGGCTCTAAAATTTGATCTTCGCATACCACCACGGTTTACGTAAAGCACTAGACAAAGATTTTTCTGGTAATTATTGTGAATATTCATGTCGTGCCATAGATGTTTGGAATGGAACATTCTTAGAAGTGTGGCCCAATTGCACAATAGTGTTGTGGCGCGATGAGGTGTGGAAGCCACATTGTAATACATGTGATGTGGTAATTTCATATGGAAACTTAGGTTTTCACATGGTAACACTTGCTAATGTGGCAAGGGATAAGGGGCCCAAATTTCAATCTAGAGGTCAGATTGAGGGAACATTTATATTGCTAGAAGGTCTTGACGAGTTGGATGTGATGGTGCTAACCAAAGTAAATTCTACACACTTTGGTTGGTTAGAAATTTTGTAACCCCATTTCCATATTGAGACCATAAAGGCTGGGTTAGTTAAAAGGAATACCTCCCATTCATCCTGGAAAAATCTAAGGGGGTGGGAGGGAGCATTACAGCCATGAAGAAAACTAAGGCTTCCCCAGGTGACCATTGCAACAACAATTATACTTTACCAGCAATTCTATCTCTACCAATCTCACAACGAAAAATGATCATTAACAAACTATTTTCTCTTCGCTAGCAAATTCATGGGGGCACAATGGAAATTATTAGAAGATCTACTCTGCTTTCCTATGAAGTCCTTCACAAAAAACTCAAGATCAACCATTGTCAAACTCATAATATATCACAAATAACAATAACATTTCATGAGAGAGTGAATGGAGAAAATTGAGCCCACTGATAAGCCACTCAAAGGTTTCTTTGTTGTCTATTAAACCTACCTCAAAATTGGAATATATTTCACCTTATTCTATAGGGAATATTCGATTATATCCCTCAATTTCTGCTTCTAGGAAATGGGAAATGGTAGTATCCTATGGGGAACAAGGCTTGGAACTCAGTATGAGCTCAAATTTTTCAGCTAATTTGTGTGTTTTTAAGGCTAAGGATGGGTGTGCCATATGGATTTTGGTTGAGGGCTAACTTGGGAAAATGAAAATAATTTCTTTTCATAAGAAATGCAAGGATAGATAGTGGAGCATTTACAGATTGATGTGGAAAAGTAGGTTTTATATTGGTAGAAGTTATAGGAAGAGCATGCACCTCTAAAAAAGGGACGTTATGCCACTTGTTTGTTTCAAAAATAGTAGAATCCAATGGCTAATTAAGACTAATTTTTTTCTTAAACCAGCCAAGTTGACAATGTTGATACCATTCTTGAGTCCAAGAGGAAAATGCATTTGGCATGAGATGCTTTAACTTTTATATATTTGTCTCTCTTTGATTTCACAACTAGAGAAATATCTCCACACTTAGACATTGAATAAATATACATGGCATTGCATTGAACATCGAAAACCATCAACATAAAACCTTTACAGCTTATTTGCAAGAAGCCAAATGAATAACACTACCGGATATTGTTGTAGCTATTATGATAACCCCCCAAAATTTTTAGTTTAAATAACCAAAATTTTGGGTCCCTCCTTTTCAAGGTTTTATCAATATTCTTGTGGCTTGAAATGGTCAAAACCCATTCAATGACCTAGTTAACATCTGAGGATACAATTGTGCATATTTTCATGAGACACATTATCCATGTCGGCGCACCTTGTTTCATCATCATTCCTATTTATATAGATATAATAGGGTTTACAACATTTGCATTCAATCAATATTTCAAGGGATATTGTAGCACTTCTCCTCCATTTTTGTTTATCTAGGTGAAATATATTTTGTTTCTAAGAAGCTATCAAGACTATACTTATGCACATCCTTGTATATCTACGGTTTGGACAAGGCTACAATCAGACTAGAATGATTGGTACCACTAGAAGAAGTCATTACTGGGAATTACGATTAGAATATACATCATAGTAAACTAGTGATTTAATGATGGCATATTGTTGCATACATAAACTTGGATTCATCCATACTTCAGTTTATAGGATTAGCTATACGGCTTGAAGACTTGTGCCTCTAGTCACAAGTCACAATCGCAGCTTGCAGTGATACCCTACTTATGATTTAGAGTTATGATTTACACAAAAAAATTATAGAGCTAACTCGCTATTCAAAAATCATAAGCATAATCCCTAATGATCAATCCACTAGCCTCTATAACCTTGAATTGCAACTTGTGACTAAATGCTAGAGAGATAACTCAAGTCGCAAATCATATCTTCAGTGCCTTGTGACTTATTGACTATCTCTTAGACGTGTGACTTACAACCAAAGGGTAGAGAGATAATTCAAGTCAAAAATCACAAATTTAGTTCCTTGTGACTTTCTGAATATCCTCTATATTTTTGACTTGCAACTTATCCGTAACCTCATCTCCCTTTGGAAACATGACCTAGAATTCTTGCATGCGACTAGAGCTTATCGCAATTCACCATAGAGACTGTGACTACGAAGTGTGATTGTGACTACAAAGGGTGACTGTGAATACAAAGTGTGATTGCGATTACAAAGTGTGATTGCAATTACAACGTGTGACTATGAATACAAAGTGTGATTGTGGCTAAAAAGGGTGACTATGACTACAAAGTTCGATTGTGAATACAAAGGGAGATTGTGATTACAAAGTGTGATTGCGAATACAAAGTGCGATTGTGACTACAAAGTGTGATTGCGACTACAAAGTGTGATTGTGACTACAAAGTGCAATTGTGATATGTGATAATCACAATATTCCTTCATCGCATCGCAAATAATATTAAGAGGTGGCTTGACTTCCCCCTTAAGATTTAGCTTAGAGAATATGATATTGTAAATATATTTTGTCATGTTTATGAAAATAATAAATGCAAACCCATGCATAAGGAAATATGAAGAATATAAATGGTCATAAGGAATACAAAAGGTCATGGGAAAGGTGAAAAGACACCTCCCCATTTGTATAAATATACCCTAATGCCTCATTTAGAGGGTACTTTTAGCACTTGTACTTGGCTAGCAATTAGATAACCATTTCGTGCTTAGCAATCTAGAAGAACTTTGCTCGTGGAAGATAGAAGCATCAACTATGGTGAGACTATGGTTTTGTCTTGAAGATGGTGGGAGCAATTTACATTCCACTTCTAAACTTTGATGGGTTTTTGGAGCATGTAATTGAGTTTGCAACATGAATAATGAGAAGATTTTCACTCCTTGCATCAATTCCCATGCATTTTCATGGTATTGGTAATGGATATCTAGTATCTTTATTATGGGTGTATGTGTGCTCTCATATTTGTTATAGGTTAATGAACTAATTCGTGACTTATGGATTATATGTTTTCTTTGGATCATTTCTCTCTCATTCCATGCAGATACTAACAACTAACTATGAACTAATTTGTATTTGACTTCTAGTAATTGCTTGCTTGTATGTCTTAGATGGTCTCAGCTAATTGGTTCCTCTTAAGGCATATTGTTCTTATGATTCTATCGTTATATTTTTGTATTCTTCTTTGAAATCTATCAATCATGGGCTGATTTTGTTCCCATTTCTGGGTCATTTGATTCTTGTCCTCACACTAACATCCTTGCATTTTGACAGTGAAGAGTGAAACTATCATGGTGGTAGTCTAGCCCACATACCATATTGGGCTCCTATCCCAAATGGTGTGAGGTCTGATTGGGACCTTACACCGAGGAGACTCCCTGACTGTTGGGTGCATTTTTACCTATCAATATATTTGGTGCTGGAAGGAGCGCAAGATGACAAGATGATACTTTGGAGCCTATATTTAAATATTTTATCTTGAAATGGCTCTGTCCCAAATAGTTATCCCAAGTTATTTTTCCAAAAGACTAAATCTTTCAATTCCCTTGGAAATAGTTCATCACTTTTCATAGATTAAGTTTGATGGAGAGGGTAAAATATCTATATTAGAACGTGCACTTCAATTTCTTTAATATTTTATTTCTAAGGATGTGTATTGTGAAGATGTCACTTACATACTTTTCACCCTTACCATTGAGGTTTGTGTCAAATAATGGTGCACAACCTTACCAGCTGCATCTATCCATTCTTTCAAACAGTTCTTTAAGGCTTCATGATGCTTTCGATAGGTATGATTGTCAAAGTATGTTTAAAAGGATCAATGAGATTAGAGTGAAACCAAATGATAATTGGAGGATTTCATTGGTAGATTTATCCGTCTTTGCTATCAATTTCATGAGAGAGACATAGATTTTATATATTTGGATGAAATTTTTTGGTGATTGGTTTACCTTTCTATGGAAAAATTTGAATCTGAAATAAGTTTTAATAATCAATTATCCAATGATCTAGGTGATCTACAAGTTATAAATCAACCATATTTTATCCCTAATTTTCTTATACTAACTTTTGTGAGTCGTGGAAAATCTTAATCCTTAGAGAAGGAAGTTAGCACCTCTGAGATCTGTCATCATCCTTCTATTTCATTATCCAAATAGACGATTTCTTGTGCCAATAATGAAATTTTCTATTATCAATAATTTAGTTAATGAAGAGATTTTGCATGAAAAGGAGCAGAGTTGTCTTGTTGTACAAGTCGTTATTAATTTCTCAGAAGTAGGGAAACTTGAAAATAAAATTTGTAAACATCATATCCCCCTTGAGAATATTCTAGAATCCATTTGTGAATCTCCTCATAATATGCTTCTACCTTTACCTACGTGTAATGACCAAGATTTTGTATTGGATAATACTGAATGTTTGACCAACCCCATGGAGCATAGTATGGATGTTGATATGTTGGTGAAAAATCCAAATATTGAATTAGATTTAATTGGTAGTGATGTTTCTTCAGGGGATTATTTTCATCCTCTTTTATCCACAAATCATAACTCATTGCGCCTAGATTTTCTCGATGGATCTGCTACCACGTTAATCACTTCAAATTCTCTTGATTCTCATTATGCTGGGTTAGGTAGAAATAATGTACGAGGTGGTAATGTATTGCATATAGAGGAAGAAAAAAACGAAAACAAATCTCATGTATCTTCTAATTCCAAAATCCCAACATGTCAAGATGATTATTTCCCTAGTCAATTCAACCATGAAAACCCTCCAGTTAATGTCTCTCCACTCATTATTGATGAAGAATATAATGTGTTGAATGATCAATTTGACAACATCCAATCAATTATTCAAACCATAAACTTTGGAAACCATCATCCAGTTGACAATTAACTCACTAATATATGTGACGAATCATTCCATTATTCATCTGTTGATTTTAAAATTCCTCAAGAATATGTGGATGTGGAAAATTTATATCATGAACATGATTTGATTATAAAATGAATTCCTATGGGAATTGATGTTTCTTCGTCCTCAACCCACTACTTATGTATTGACTTGTGTGATGAATTTGCTAACATTGAAAACACTAAAGATTTCAAGCCCTCATTATGACAACTTGGATCTTAAGCAAACACAAGGCTGTAAGGTTTTATCTCAGGAAGAGGAAAACAATGGAAAATTTTCACATCTTTCTTATGGTTTGCAATCTCCAAAATTGGAAGGGGTTAAATAATTTGTTCAGGTCGTGCACAAAATCTCCCCTATTGATTCATTTCATTTATGAGCCAAGAATAATCTTATGTCTTAAATAATTTATTTGGTGATATTGAATCATCTGAGCAAACCAATGATTCTAACGACTACCATCCTATTAATAATTATCTTGTTAATGATGACTATTTGTAAACAACTGTTGATCTAACCAAGCCCTTGAAATGTGATCATCCAACATTTGAGGGTTCATAGACTTGCCATTAAAGTTAGGCACTTCAACTCTCGCTGATGGTTATGTTAGGTACTCATGATCATGATAAGATACTTGAACTAGGTTAGATTAGGGTTTTCTCGCAAGATTCTCTTCTCAGTACCATCTCACTAGAGGTAAACTTATTTTTGAAATATTATTAGAATTTTAAAACTATCTTTTTTAAATATCAAGATAGAGTCTCTAATTGGCTGGAAGAATCCTATCTGGCTAATGCTTATGCAAGAAAGCATCATTTCATCTCTCTCGCATCGAATTTAGGGTTAAATATGAAGGGATGTTGAACTTTGTGAGGTTGCTAGGGTTTTCATGTTCATTATTCTATATATGAAGATTAAATTGTGGCCTAACTAGGGTAGTGTTTTCTAGAAAGTTATTTTTTCAGCAAACAAGACCTCCTTCCTCTTATGCATGGTATGAAGAAAAGTATTTTTGTTTTTGCAGAAGTAATTCTATTGGGTGACAATGTATGTTTAAATCAGTTGGTGGAACATAATTTTTGTGCTGATGGGTTGATTCTTCAAAATGATATTATTATGCAACATATGAATATTGGATCTGATTTGATGTATTTTTCTTTGAGAGAGTTTTTTATTCTACTTTAAGTTTTTTCTCACTATTCCTTATATCAGGCTGACTCATTTTATAAATATGCTATAGTAGAAATTGTTTTTAATCTCCCAAACTACCATTTTGCTAGCCTAACTTGTAATCAAATACAAGGTAATGATCTCTTACATTTGGAAGCGGAAGCCAATGCATTCTCAACTCATCTTTATTCTAATTTCCAATCCTCAATATGTGAAGGTGAAAATTCTACAAGCCAGACCATTCATGAAATCTCTCTAGTTAGTTCATTTTCACTTTTGAAAAATGAATAATCTTAGATGTTAAATGACTAAGCCGATCAAAATAACATTGGCATTAACAAATTCGATTCAGTTAATGATGATCCCATCGATACACTGATGCTCATTGTTTGTGTAAGTTTGTTTATTTAAGCAAGCCACTAAAATTTGACGATCCACTATTTGAATATTCATAGGTTTATTAGGATAGTGAGGCACTTCAACTCTTGCTGATTGTTATGTTAGGTTCTCACGTTCTTAAAAAATTCCATGAAGAAGATCATATTAAGGTTTCCTTGCTAGATTATTCTCATATCACAACTGCACCAAATGAATACTCATCTTTCAAATAATTATAGGGTTTTCAAGCTGATAATTTTAAATATCAAGACATAATTGTTGATTGGTTAGAATAATATTTTCTAGCAAACTCTTATGCAAATAAACGACCTCTTATTTCTCTTGTGCTCAATATGAATGAAAGTGTTAATGAATGCATGTTTGTGAGGGGTTTCCAAAATTTTTATGTGTATCATTCTGTCTATCAAGATAGAATTGTAGCTTGGCTAGAGCGATCTTTCTTGGAAAGTTCTTTTGCCAGCAGGCTGGACCTTCTATCTTTTGTGCAAGCTACATAGGTAAACATCTTTTTATTTGCACATTATTTCATAGTAGTGCTAATTGTAGGCATATTTGTGTTTGTAGGTTAGGAAAAGCTCTGATGGATACATTAGAAGTTTGAATTCAAATAATCCCGATCTCCTTTTTAGTTAGAATAGGGTTTATGTTTATTTTTAGTTGTTTTCTTACTAGAGTAGTTATGCACAAATTTTCTTTCATAGTTATTTTCATGCTTACATTTTGTTCATCCACATTGAGATAGTTACATTTCATTTCTATGCATTCAATTGTCATTAAAATTGCATCGCATTGCTATTTTATATTGCATTTGGTTTAATATGTATTGCATGGATAATTTCCTTCTTAACCAGTCTGCTTTTCTTGCATTTCTCTGTGCAATTGCATTTTGTTTTGCATTGCATAATTCAAATACCTTTTCATTTAGCATTAACTATTTACATTTCTTTATGTTACTCCAATCCCATATATAAATAAAACCCTAGAAAATATTCTTCGCCCCTTTTGACCTAATGGTTGTGTGTGGTTGTGATGGTTGCTCCAAGAGGAAACCTCTTTTAGACCTTGGTGTTAAAACTCTGTATTGGATATGTTTCCTATGAGTCTAACCTATTAGCAAGGAAAATATGATTCAGTGTTTGTGGGGAACTCTAATCGGTTCATAATACCTATACCTTTAGCCTAAAATATTTTTCTGCTCTGGTACTAAACATATTTTATTTTGTGTTTTGTTCTCCACTTGTGAGTTAGAGATGGGAAGTGAAAATATGGCATGAGGGAAAACCTAAGTCAGAAAACATCTGATTTCCTATCAAACAAGAAACAACCTCTGTTGCTCATAAAATAAGTCAGGATCCCTCATCCACCTTGGCACAATGAACACCATAATAAATAATTCTAAGTGAATGCAAGAGAAAAAATTAAATAAAAGGGTAAAGGATTAAGAAAGGATTCCTACGCGGAGATGTGATGCAAGAAAATTTTCCAGGGCTATGCATGCTCACTATTAGCGAAGTGATGCTTAAGATTTCTTGAGTGACTCCATTAGGTCTATGGACACTCGTTGGTAGTGGAGTAACACTGAAAAATCACTTTAAGTTCTAAATATAATAAGCCTTCTGTCATATTGTCCATGTTATTGTTGAAGACTTGAAGTGTGAACTTTTGGTTTGGTGACTGAAGACTAAAAGGAATTAACCAGGATACACATAGATAACACATTTGTAAATGTTCAGGTAACTCAAAATAGTACCCATAGTGTATATTCAATACTTCCTTGCATTATTAATAAGAATCTATCCATTGAAGGGACGAAGGAAAAGATGTTGAATTTTACCTGTGGTTTGCCAATTGTTGTAGCTGCTACAACACCCTGCCAAAATTTTTAGTGAAAATAACTAAATTTTGGGTCCCTCATGATTTTCAAGGTTTTAGTAGTATTCTTATCACTTGAAATGGTCAAATTCCCTTTAATGACCTAGTTAACAACATGGAATATGGTTGTGCATATTTTCATGAGACACATTATCCATGCTTGCCTACCTTGTTTCATCCTTATTCCTATTTTTATAGATATATTAGGGTTTATAGCATTTTCATTCAATAAGTTTTGTAAAGGATCTTGTAGCACATGTCCTCCATTTATGTTTATCTAGGTGAAATGTATTTTGTTTATGAGAAGCTACAGGGACTATACTTATGCATATATGTGTATGTCTAGGGTTTGGACAAGGTTAAAACCAGACTAGAAAGATTGCTACCACTAGAAGAAACTCTTAATCAAAAGCAAGATTAGAAGATACATCATAGTCCATAGTGGTTCAATGATGGAATATTTGTTGTAGAGATCAACTTTGTTGTTGATTTTCTAAGTTTAACCCGTTAGAAATTTTTCTACACTATCTAGTTTATTTCTCCTACTTTTTAATTACTGAACAAGTTATTTAACCATATAAATACTGAAATAAACACAATGCAGTCTCAACCATCTACAGATCAACAATTGAAAGAAATAGACAAACACACAAGGGACACCGTTATTTTTGGACAATTGTCCCCAGAAAAACATAACTTGGGAAAATCGGTGTAGTAGTTATGAGGGTTTATTATTACGCAGATTTTTTGAGTATAACTGGGTGCCAAAATGGCTCACCCTGCAAAGAAATTAATCTAGCAGTAATACCTCTCTTCAGAAGAAGATATTCTAAAAGTCTGCTCCACGAACCCTCTCCATCGTCTCTCTGAGGCTCAACGTCAGCCCTCCTGGCCTCTGTGTCATCCTCAAACCATCTGCGTCAGCCCTCTAAGGCTCTGCGTAGCCTCTCTAGCCCTCTACATCATCTGCAGCCTCTGCGTCACTCAGGCAGGCCCTTTGGCCCTCTGTGCAGTCACTGCTAGCCTCTGCGTGGATCCTTTTGGCTCTACGTATGCCTCTTTGCCTCTGCGTTGGTCTTCTGGCACTATCTTTGCCTCTTTGTTATGCACTCACTGCCCCTCACTGCAACTAATCAATGGTTTGACTTCTCTTAGCAAACCTTGCTCTAAAAAATCAAGCTAACTGACCACTCTGGTGTATCTCCAACTGACCCTCAAGCCTCCTCTTATATTTTTTTTATTGAGTCTTCAATAGTTGAGATTACATCTCTAATCAATGACTAAGATTTGATTTTGGTTTGATCCATGTCATTTAGAACCTTCTAAACCAATTTTATATTAATACCCAAAAATATTTTTATATTCCTAAGTTTAGACTTAGGAACCCATTAAAAATATTAATTATTTTAATATCTCATTCACCGGGAAGAATTTCCCCAAACCATTTCTAGGTATTGGAGATCTCATGTGCTTTAGCCTCTCCACCAATTTTAATGGCTAGAGCACATCCTATGCTACCCTAAATCAACACTCCCTCTTAGCGATGAATGTGCTTTAGTAATACTCCACCACTGAGCAGCACCCTGATAATCTGACACCGATACCTGTGATGATGTTTAGCCTTGCTGCCCAACATCCTCTACACTATTGCATTCTATATTGTTTCCCATGGCTATGCCACTGCCATTGCTACATTTGTACGACAACTCCTCTGCATCTATGCTGATGCTGGTCCTTCCTCCCAACACTCGATATGCACTGCAACCCTCTCTCATCATGCTGCCCATAGCACTACCATGCTACTGCTGCACTATAACTGAGTTACTGAGATGATGGTAACTGATCTACCCAACTACTGACATCCTTATCAAGCTAGAAACCCTCCTGATGCTAAAGCTCTCTCTGTTTCTATCTTGTGCTCCCTTTGCTGCCTTTGCACTGTTGCAACAAATTCTGTGCCTCTCGCACTGATGCAAACACCTCTGTGCCTTCCTACACTACTACAACCTCCTCTGTGCCTCTCGAACTACTGCAATCCTCTCTGTGCTACCAGGGACTACTACACTCTAGCACTCTTTGCCACTCCATCCGCATCCACTTCTACCGATATCCACCATGCTGCTATTCTCACCTTGGGTCTCTCGTAGCTGGATATGATCCAAGAATTTGGATACCTCAAGGATCCCGCCCCTCGTCTCCTGTAGTCCTCTTGACTATAGCTCGATGTCATCCCACCTCTTCTCCAGAGGTACATGAGCTCTCATGGCACAATTGTCATCATCCTCTACCTCCTTCTCTTCCTTCGCTCGTGCTACCTTGGAGTCAAATGCCTCTCCCTTATTCTTCTTCCTCAGACACTAGGTTGTGTAATGGCCCAGTTCCCTGCAATCGAAGCACTTTATCTTGGAGAGGTCCTTTCTCTTCCTCTTCCCTTGCTACCCCGCATATGCCAGAGCCACATCCTCTTCCTCCTCTTTCTTGAAACGAGCTCCTTTGCCACTACTTCCTACCTTGGTCAGCCATTTGATTTCTTCTTGGTGAAGAGCTGCTCACAATTCTTCCTAATCTAGAAGATTCGATCTGCCCAAAATTCTTTGGACGAATATCTCCCACTCCTTAGAGACCACATTCAGGGTGGTCCTCACCATCAATTCCTGTCTGACATGGCCCCTATGGAAGTCAATTCATCCTAGATCTCCTGCAAACTGCTGAGGAAGTGATCTATCTGCCCCCCCTTCTGCATCTAATACTATCACAACTGATTCTCCAGTAGCATCCTCCTCTTCATAGAAATTCCATGATACAATGTCGTCCAGGTGTCCCACATCTCCTTTGTTGTATTATTCTCGTCAATGTGCTGGACTACATGATCCTCGACCCCATCAAGGATCATGTAGTCCATCACATCCTCACACTTTTCGTTATCAGTTGGGTCGACTGGGATAACCACGGTTCTCAAGGCGAAGGCCTTGATATGATGTATATCTAGAAAAAACAGGATCCTAGCCTTCCAGATGAAAAAGTTGGACGCTCCGTCCAACCTGTCCTGATCCCTCAGTCTGTTCATGGCCATCCCTGCTCTTCTTTTCGAGTCCTCCAAGTCTTTACTTCCCTCCTCAAAGTTTTCTCTTCAACTCCCTCTGAGTCTCTACTTCCCTCCTGGAAGTTCTCTGGTAGACTCCCTCTGAGTCTCGATTTTCCTCTTGGAAATCCCTACCAACAGTCAAATCGCATCTTTATGATCCCCTTCTCTCCTGCAACACTGATCTAGATTTCTTGGTTAGAAATCCGCATAGGTAGTGAATCCATTATACCTTAGTTCTATCTCGTTAGGTATTGTTCTGCCTTAACAACAACAACTCCCCAATAGCTTCATACTCCACAATCTTCTCACAGCTTCCTATGCCCCAACAACTGAGGAACTGAGCCTCTAGGCTCTACGCAATCCCAACAGTGGCTGAATCGCTCCACTAGCCAACTACATCACTCCTACTTGGTTAAGCAGGATGATGTGGCTCGTCATGAGCCTCTTCTTCCTATTACTACTTTTACGTTGGCCCCTTCTCTGGCTCGAACTAATGACACAGGCCCTTTGCATCAACCCTTATCTACCACTTTTTTCATAGGAACAACTTTTGTCACTCGGGACAACTGTTTCTGCTGCAAATTCTCTTATTCAGCTGGCGCCTTCAACTCTCCTGTGATCTACAACCCTCTAATACCATGTTAAAATTTCTTAGTCTAACCCGTTAGAAATTTTTCTGCACTATCTGGTTTATTTTTCCTACTTGTTAGTTACTGAACAAGTTATTTAACCATATAAATGTTGAAATAAACACAATGCAGTCTCAACCATCTACAGATCAACAACTGAAAGAAATAGACAAACACATAAGGGACACTATTATTTTTGGACAATCATCCCTAGAAGAACCCAATTTTGGAAAATTGATACAACAGTTTTGAGGTTTTTATTATTATGCAACTTTTTTTAGTACAACTGGGTGCTAAACTGGCTCACCCTACAGAGAAATTAATCTGGCAGTAATAACTCTCTTCGGAAGCAGATATTCTAAAATTATTCTCCATGAAACCCTCTCCAGCATCTCTCTGAGGCTAAACGTCATCCCTCCTGGCATCTACGTCATCCTGCAATCCTCTGCGTCAGCCCTATGAGGCTCTGTACAACCTCTTTAGCCCTCTGTGTCACTCACGCATGCCCTGTGGCCCTCTACGCAGTCATTGTTGGCCTCTGTGTGGCTCCTTCTGACTCTTTGTCTGCCTCTGTGTTGGTCTTTCGGCACTACTTTGCCTCTTTTCTATGCACTTACTTCCCCTCGCTGCAACTGATCACTAGTTTGATTTCTATTAGCAAACCCCACTCTAGAAAATTGAACTGACTGATCACTCTAGTGTATCTCCAACTAACCCTCAAGCCTCCTCTTATACTTTTTCTGTTGAGTCTTCAACAACCGATATTACATCTCTAATCAAAGGCTAATATTAGATTTGGTTTGATCCATGTCATTCAGAACCTTCTAACCCAGTTTTATATTAATACCCATTAATATTTTTATTTTCCTAAGTTTAGACTTAGGGACCCATTAAAAATATTAATTATTTTAATATCTCCTTCACTAGACAAACTTTCCCCAAACCATTTCTGGGTCTTGGATATATCATGTTCTTTAGCCTCTCCACTAATTTTCATGGCTAGAGCACATTTGATTCTACCCGAACTAAACATTTTCTTCATCCATACTTGAGTTTACATGATCAAGTATAAGGCTTTAAGACCTGTGCCTCTAGTCGCAAGTTGCAATCAAAACTTGCAGTTATACCCTTCCTATCTTCTAGAGTTTTGATTTGCGACCAAAAATGTATAGATAACTCCCAAGTCACAAATTGCAAGCACAATCCCAACTTGTGACTTGTGACTAGAGGCTAGAGAGATAACTCAAGTCACAAATCACATCTTTAGTGCCTTGTGACTTATTGACTACCTCTTAGACTTGTGACTTGCGAGAGCTAGAGAGATAACTCAAGTCGTAATTTACATCTTCAGTGCCTTGCAACTTACTAACTATCATATATATTTGTGACTTTATACTTATCCTTCCCCTCATCACACTATAGAAACACGACCTATAATTGTCACGTTGACTAGAGCTTGTTGCAATTATCCATGGTGACAATGACTACAAAGTGCGATTGCAATTACAAAGGGAAATTGTGACTACAAAGTGCAATTTTAACTGCAACGTGTGATTGTGACTACAATCTGTGACCACAACTACAAATGATGATTGTGACTACAAAGTGCCATTGTGACTAGAAGGGGCATCTGTGACTACAAAGTGAAAATGGTACAACAAAGTGCAACTCGGACTACAAAGTGTGACTACGAATACAAAGGGTGATTATGACTACAAAGTGCTACTGCCATCTATGATAATCACATTATTCCTTCATTTCATCACATATTAGCTTAAGAGGCGGTTTGACTTCCCCCTTAAGATTCAACTCAGAGAATATGAAATTGTAAATAATTTTTGTCACGTTTACGAAAATAATAAATGTAAGCACATGTAAAAGGAAATGTAAGGAATACAAATGGTCATGAGGAAGGTGAAAATCCACCTCCCCATTTGTATAAATATACCCTCATGCCTCATTTAGAGGGGAATTTTAATACTTGAGATTAGCTAGCAATTATATAGCTATTTTGTGCTTAGGGAGCTAGAAGCACTCTACTCTTGGTAGATAGTAGGGTGAGTTGTGGTGAGACTAGGGTTTTTTCTTGAAGATGGTGGGAGCAACTTACATTCCACTACTGGACTTTGATGGGTTTGTGGAGCATGTACTTGGCTTTGCAACATGAATAATGAGAAGATTTTCACTCCTTACATTGATTCCTGTGCATTTCATGGTGTTTGTAATGTTTATCCAATATCTTTATTATGGGTGTATGTGTGCTCTCATAGTGGTTATAGGCTAATGAACTAATTCATGACTTATGGCTTATATGTTTGTTTTGGATCGTTGCTCTCTAATTCCATGCAGTGCGAAATAATTTATAGTTGACTTCTAGTAATCGCTTGCGTGTATGTCTTATATGGTGTCAACTAACTCTTTCCTCTTAAGGAATATTGTTCTTATCATACTGCTGTTACACGCTTGTATTATTTTCTACAAGCTATCAATCATGGGCTAATTTCATTCCCAATTTTAGAGCATTTCATTCTTTTCCTCAGACTAACATCCTTTCATTTTGACAACCAAGAGCGAAACTATCATGGTTGGCAACCGAGCCCACATATAGGATGTGGCTCCTATCCTAAAAGGTGTGAGGTATGATTTGGACCTTAGACCAGGAAGACCCCCTAACGGTTGGTGGTGCATTTTTCCTCATCATCAAACACCTTGATTTTCACTTTTATTTATTTATTTATTTTTTAATGAAAACATGAATTCTTAGATACAACATTATAGCACAACTACAACTTTCTCTACCCATCTGAGAAACATGCCTATCAATTTTTTCTATTGCCATAATCTATGAAGAACTTGAGGCCCACCTTCCAAATCAATTCCTTCTCCACCTCCATTGTCTTAGTGCAACATCATCACTGTAGTGGGACAACCCTAGTTACAGGATCCATGACATGGTGTGTAGGTAATTTCATGGTTGATTCCAGTAAGCTTCTGTTAGATTTAGACTATGCATGTGGTGAAGGGGGTGCAAAATGTAGAGTGTCGAGCTGAGGGTTTAGAACAAAGGAAACTTACAAATTTGAACAACAAGCAAATGAGCATGTTCATGGATTGGTTATGAGAATAGTGAGACTACTTAGCTGGAGGACTTGATTCACAAAAAATCAAGTAGGGCCATAATATTCATGCTTTAATACCCTTACTAGAATAATGAG
Organism: Pinus tabuliformis; assembly: GCA_031772625.1. Lineage (NCBI taxonomy): Eukaryota > Viridiplantae > Streptophyta > Pinopsida > Pinales > Pinaceae > Pinus > Pinus tabuliformis. Next base: position 312,572,437 of record CM062805.1, on the reverse strand, counting down.
ATCAAAATAAATGATTAATTATAAGTGTGAGATGCAATCTTCAATTATATAACACACATAAATATGATTTATTATGACCCTTGGTTTCATCTTTTAAGAGGTCTCTACGAATCCTCGGCTTTTTTCCTTCTTCATAATTGAATGATCCAAATTTTCATAATCCTTAAAGATTAAATTTTTAACTCTAATATAATAAAATATTATTCCAAGTTTTAGTTGATATATAAAAAATAATTATATTGATTAATCAATTATAAATTAAAAAATAAGGATAATTTAAAAAATAAGGGTAAATTTTTTATTAAAACAACAAATAATTCCATAATATTGAAGAAGGGTTTGATTATTTGATTAAATCATTATTAGAACTAGAAATGATTTAGTGAAGAAAATATTGTTATCAAAATTTTTTTGAAAATTTCAACAATAAGGATAATTTTCTCGCCACTAATTCAAACAAGGTTATTGAAAAAATCTCTTATCTTATAACTTCTACTCTTAATTATATTAAGATTGATATTTTTCTTCAACCCCAAATTTTATAAATAATATCAACTCAAAATTTTCGTTAGTTCAATTTTATTCTTCGGCATATTATGTTTTTAAATTTTTTATATTAAACAAAATATTAAGTTAAAGGAAAAAATGCTTAAATGGGAAAAATAAAAAATAAAACCTAATAAATAGTGGTAATTGTATACTTAAATTTCTATATCTATTACTTTGATTAGTAAAGGTTCAATTTATGTTTCCAATCATACATTTCAAAATAGTTCTATGTGATTTGTAGTTAAAATTATTAGTTTAAAATTGAAATAACGTGAATATTTAAAATGTTGTAGTCCATGGTATTCATTCGGTAAATCTAGCTAATATGTGTAGAAATTTGTTTCGTGATCAGTGAAATGTTTAAAAAAGTTATATCTTGGTTGGAAGAGATTGGTTTAAAAGTTATTACTAGTCATCTAGGTACTGCCTTGACTTTTAAAAATGTTACTCTTGGTGGACTAACTACAAATGGGTGATTCAAGTAGCTTACGATGTGTTTGAGTGCTACCCGAGGTATGGAGGAGTTGAAGCTTTTTGGTATATTTATCAGGTAATAGTTGTTATTAACTTTGGATGGGCTATTATTCCTAGGCCTTATTGAAGTTTATCAAAAATTAATGTTAACATTTTCGTAAGCTCTAGTGGACCAATGATACCTAACACTTGTGCTGGCTTTCATGAGGTGGGAATTCCTAGTTGAGAACTCCAGAAACTTTTTCCTTTGGGATAAATTGTAGGATTTTAAGTGCTTAACTAGAAAATGCATGGTTACAAATAACAAAAGGTCTAAATTTATTTTTTTAGAAAATTTAAGTATTCATTATAGCATATGTATTTCTCACTTTATTACTTACATGTTCCTAACTACTTAGAGACTGCATGGTGTGATCTACATTTATGCCATGTCCATGCATGACCTACTCAATAATGGTTTCATCACCTCTCATTCTTCAATGAAAAATTATTCTACGTTTGGAATACTCTTCCTTCGTTGACCTTGTCTTAGTCAATATGCATGACCTTTTCGAATATCTAGTTCTTGAATAGAGTCCTTTATTACCTTATCTCAGTTTGAATTATAGACCCTTTGGTGTACTTGGTTATGTTGAAAATAGCAACAAGAAATGACAAAAATTGAATCGAGAATATTCCAATTTTAATTTGTCCTTGAATTAAAACTGTGAATTAAATTCGAATTTAGTCTCACCAGTTGCTTGGAAATATTAATTAATTCATTATAGATTAATTAGTTGGAGAAATTCAAGTTATAAGTCTTTCTATAGTCATGCAACAGTTATCCCTTAAATTAAGGAGATTATCCCTTAATTAAGGAGATAAGATTGAGTTATATTTGAGTTGTAATTAGTTAGCTCAGTTTACTGAGTTAAGTCCAATTAAATTAGTTCCAAACTATTTGAGGAACTAATTGTGAGTTATTAGTCAGTTGATGCATGCATGCACTCAACCAGTGTACGCCAGATAACTGAAGATTCTCCCATTAGAAAATCATGCATGTCTATTCTGAGAAAGACCCAGTTGACTTAAATGTCAAGGACAAGTTACTATTAGTTGCGTGTGTTTTCCTATAAAGGAAACTCATCCATGCAGTCAAGGAAAGGTTCCTTAAGGATTGTGTAGTTCTGACAGGGTGTAGGATCAGTGTGAGTGATCAGTCTTCCACTTGGTAACAAGAGGATCACCCAAGAGAAACTGTGCAAGGAAATAGGAGCTTTGAGGGCAGAGGAGAAGGCTTGAGAGAAGCTTTGTTTGCCTATGAGCATCCAGGAGGATTGTACTGAGGGCTGGCTAGCTGTGAGAGCTAAGCTTTGTATAATTTTGATGTATTTCCACTTTGTATGATAATACAGATAATGGAGTTTTTAGGTGGGGCTTTCCCTTGAGTATTTTCTGTGTTTCATGTGTATTGGTTCTTCTTCTTATGGTTAAATGTGTTCAACTCTGATTCAGCTCGATCTTTAAGATTCCACAAGTTTGATACTAGAAGTAGATTATAGTATTTTGCTTTGGTATATTGCATTATCGAGTTGATCTACAGTCAGATTTTCTACATAGATCTCAGAGGTAGATTTGTAGAGAATTTGCAGGAAATTCTACATGGTATCAGAGCTGAGTTTATCGAAGCAGTGAACAGTATACAGAGAAGAGAATTTGAAGTATGAATTTCAGGGTTGCAGGTGCAAATCGAATTCTTATCATACTTCAAGGTTGGCTAATGGCATTCTATGGCTTGAGACTCGAGTATGGCTTGGAAGGTAGCTCAAATTACATAGCATGGAAAGATCGCATGGAGGCTATATTAGAAGACAACAACTTGAAGGATTTCATTGATCAAGAAATCCCAAAGCCAGGTTCAACTAATGCACAATAGTTGGCTGAGTGGAAGAAGTTTGTGGCAAGGGTGAGATAGATCATCCTTGAGGGAGTTCGAGACCATATTGTCTCGAGTCTCCATGGGAAGGATACTCCATATTCAATGTGGAAGACATTGAAGGACCTCTACCAGAATAGTAGCGACCAGAGGAAATTGGTGCTCAAGGATAAGATTCAAAGAATCAAGATGGAGAACAACGATACTATTTCCACATATTTGAACAAGCTCACCACTTGTAGAGATGAGCTTGGAAGTGTGGGAATAACTATTGCCGATGATGATATGATGATGATATGATAGCTACCAGGACTCTGTGAATGGAAGGGAGAAACTGTTGGATTAGGAACGACTGTGGTCGGATCTTATGCAGGAGGAGATTAGGAGGAGCACTCGAGATGGTTCTTCATCCAAGGATGATGATCAAGAAAATTTGGCCTTAGCAAGTAATGCAAGGAAAGGGAAGGGGAAGGATTCCCATTCCAAATCAAATTCTTCTCATGGAGGGAAGAAGGTTGACAAGTCTAAAGTGAGATGCTTTAATTGTCATGAGATGGGACATTATGCGACTAATTGCCCATCGAAGAAGTCCAAGAAGGGATCATCAGAAGGATCGGAAGGTGAGGCATTAGCCTCTCAGTTTGAAATGGACTTTACCCTCATCGCATGTATGGTTTCATTGATGATGGGCTGTGGTTGGTGACTTGACAGTGGAGCCTCATTCCACATGACTGAAGACAAAAGTTTATTTAGTACCTTGGAGGATAAAGACCTCAAGATTCGCATAAATATGGGTGACGATGAAAGATTTAGTGTTTCTCGAGAAGGCACAGTTGCTTTTCAGAGGGAGCATGGACCTCCTATCACCTTGACAGATGTGAAGTATGTGCCTGGACTGAAGAAGAATTTGGTATCGGTTGCGATGTTCGAGGACAAAGGCTATGATGATGTCTTCAGTAAGGGAAAGGTTTTCCTTAGACACATCACCACAAGGCAGGTAAAACAGATCGGTTCACAAGTTAAGAACCTGTATGCTCTTGAGGTTCAAGATGCATGTAAGGCCTTGAGGAGCAAGGAAAATGTTAGAGACTTGGTGGTTGAGAGGGAGAGTAAATTACCTCTCAACATGCAGTCCCAGAAGAAGTCTCAGACAATTATGGAGGAGCCACAATTAGAGTCAGCAGAGGGATCACATGCAGCCATACCTCCAGGTGTGAGGTGAGGCAATGTGAAGTGAAATTGGGCAGGGTCCATTGAGAGGTTTTATCTCATGGATCATACCTTGCTATGGGAGCCCAAAGTACATAGTAGCGGGAGGAATCAGTGGGATTGATGCAGTGAGAGATAAAAGTGACATAGGCTAGAGCAATTAGATACTGAAGAGCGCAGAGAAGGATTGACAATAGTGCAGAAAGGCTGAGTCAGCAAAAGCGTAGAGTTTTTCAGTTGACAGAGGCAATAGTAGTTAGAGACTTTGATGACAGAGGCATCATTTGATTCAGGTTGGATGTTTTTTTTGTTTTTGGAGTTGCTGGAGCAACAACACCTGAGAGAAGTGTTGCATGCAAAACATTCCAAAGGTTTAGGATTGGGATCGAGTTGAATTCCTTTCTTGTTGAGAGGGAGTGTTGAAAATAGAAACAAGAAATGATAAAAATAGAATCCCGAATATTCCAATTTTAATTTGTCCTTGATTTAAAATTGTGAATTATATTCGAATTTAGTCTCACCAGCTACTTGGAAATAATTAATTAATTCATTATGGATTAGTTAGTTGGAGAAATTCAAGTTAGAATTCTTTCTGCAGTTATGCAATAATTATCCCTTAAATTAAGGAGATTATCCCTTAATTAAGGAGATAAGATTGAGTTATATTTGAGTTGTAATTAGTTAGCTCAATTTACTGAGTTAAATCCATTTAAATTAATTCCAAACACTTTTAGGAACTAATTGTGAGTTATCAGTCAGTTGATGCATGCATGAAATCAACCAGTGTACTCCAGATAACTGAAGATTCTCTCATTAGAAACTCATGCATGTATATTCTGATAAATACTCAGTTGAGCTAAATGTTAAGGACAAGTTAATATCAGTTGCATGTGTTTTCCTATAAAGGAAACTCATCTATGCAGTCAAGGAAATGTTCCTTGATGATTGCGCAGTTCTGACAGGGTGTAGGACCAATGTGAGTGATCAGTCTTCCACTTGGTAACATGAGTATCACCAGGAGAAACTGCACAAGGAAATAGGGGCTTGGAGGGTAGAGGAGAAGGCTTGAGAGAAGCTTTGTTTGCCTATGAGCATCCAGGAGGATTGTACTGAGAGCTGGCTAGCTGTGAGAGCTAAGGCTTTGTATAATTTTGATATATTTCCACCTTGTATGATAATACAGATAGTGGGGTTTTTAGCTGAGGCTTTCCCCTGAGTATTTTTTGTGTTTCATGTGTATTGGTTCTTCTTCATATGGTTATATCTGTTCAGCTCTGATTCAGCTCGATATTTAAGCTTTCACAAGTTTGATAGTAGAAGTAGATTATAGTATTTTTCTTTGGTATATTGCATTATCGAGTTAATCTGCAGTTAGATTTTCTACATAGATATTAGAGGTAGATTTGTAGAGAATTTGTAGGAAATTCTACAGGTTAGCATTGCTTTCCTACTGTTGGATTTAGTATTGGGATTCAAGCCCATGATATGGCCCACATTTGGTTAGGATGATTCATTTTAAATCCTTAGTGGTCCAAATCCATTTTTACATCTGATTTTGGAGTCCACAGGGTTAAATCATCCTTAACCATTTCTATTTTTTTTCACCAAGTGAACCATAGATTTCTTAAGTCATATGCTACTATAGTTTTCTACATGTGGTACAAATAATTCCTTTGGAGAAAAATCCCATGATATTTCCAATATATGAAATACTTTTCTCAACAACTAAGCTAACATTCACTTACACCTTAAGTTATTTCATTTCCTAGTATTTAATTAATCTCTCGATTTAATTTTTGTTAGAGGAACAAAATTGAATGAATACAAAATCTTGATATAGCTTCTTTACTCGTCCATGCTCTTGGAATTATTTTTTTATGTAATCTCTAATATTTCCACATGTATCTCTTGTTTTTGGTTTGGTTTCTCGTATCAAGGATTATTTTATTTTTTCCAGGTAGAATCCATTAGCTTAATTCCATCTTGCACCTTGGAAAATTCAACTCTTCTACCTCAAGGAAAATTATAACATACTTAGGGAATAAGAAGTATCACCTGTTGAGGACATGTTAGGTCACCATATCGACACTTCTGAATTATTTCATTATTTTGATGTTAGATCTAGGGTATTTTATTACATTATATCTGAGATGAGGATCAAATCTACTTCACAAGAAGGTGTAGTAGTGCATCTCTTTTCAAGTGGGTTAACATTTTCTTGGAGACTTATGGAATTTTTCATGTTCATCACAAGAAACTTCAACACTTACAATCATGTTTTTCTTGGTGAGTTCCTTCATTTTCATCTCTTTTTCATCTTCAACAATGTTAACACAAAAAAATAATACACATATTTGTACAATCTAGATGACGTCCAAAGTCATCTAGAAAAGTGTATAGGTGAATATTTTCCAGGTGAAGACACCATGAAACACAAAAATAAAAAATTATCCAAAGGTCTTAAGTATAAAATTCATCCGTGCGGCCTACCCAAAGGAAGAAATTAGCCACTTTGTTGTAGATCCCAGAGACAACCTTGGATTTCTTACAAGACCAGTGCCTGGGAACATCAAGATTTGTGTGTCTCAAATTATTTAAAGGAAACTTGAGACATCACTTATGTTATATAGATGCAGACATATATATATATATATATATATATATAGGAAATAGGTTGGTTCATTTATCCAAAGAAATAAGACATGGATTTCTGGTACTTCTTCACAGGTTCAGATCTCAGAAATATGCATAAAAATAGTGGAGGCTGAGTAATTCAAGGGCTTACAACTTAATAAGATTTTGCAGAGCAGATGAGAGAGGACAAAGAGAAGGAGAAACTCATCACATAGAGCATAAGGCTTCAAGCATTCTACACTTAACACATAGACCTTGAGGCATTAAGGATTTCTATACTTATTTGAGTTGCAAGCAGAAATAATGGGTGAAGGAGGGGCAGAATGCTACGATTCATGTGTTGCAGATTTAAAGATATGATTTCAATAGCCCACACAGGTATATGCATCAACAATATTGAGACAAGTGAATCTGTGATATAATTACAGGAACTTGCATTCACATATCAATACAAATAAATCTATGAGGAAACTTGAAACATTTCTAGCAGAAATAATTTGCATGAATATAGAGAGGAAAGATGAACATAAAATGAGATTTAACAGAAGGGACACATACTGCAATACTTGAAGGGGGAATCACCACAATATCCTTGATATTCTGAAAAATATATGAGTTACAAAGAAAAAATCGTTTGAAAATGGCATGTAGTCTTTTCTATAGAATTTCTAAACCTTTGTTAAGTCTTGCTTTCCCCTATTTATCTAGAGAGGGGAGCAAGAACATTCATTACAACAAAATATCTCTAGTCTAGACTTAGTTGTCAGGTCAACTAGCTGTCTTAGTCAAAGATGGCTTTGTGGCCCAAAACATTATAGAATTAAAAGCCTCATTGAAAGGAAGGCATGTTATAGGACAAAAATAAGTAAATAACTAGACAAAAAAGTAAATGAAGAGTCTTTGTGCCCATCCTGTGATCGCCTCTGCTTCAGGCTGTTATTTTCTCACGTATGGCCTCTGTTCTACTCAAATGACCCCATCGCTTCTTCCTTTACTGCTTGGATGCCTTGTTCTATGGATTAGGGGTTAGGTCGACTGTAAGTGCATGTATTTGCTGTCTTTTGCTGTGTAGAGGGATGGGGCTCCCTACCGAGCCATTAATCTTCTGAAGTCCCGTGTACTGCTCCATTGTTGCACCATGCTCCATTTAAGTCTTTAGCTGTCAGCCCATCTACCCATTAAAACTCTATCCCACACTATTATTGCCTTGATGTAGTGGGTGATATTTATTACAGTGTAACAGTGCAATCTCTCATGCGCAGGCTTATTTCCTCTAAAACAGGTGAAACATGCACTTTTTATTTCCCCCTTTATTATAGCCCCTCGTGTGGCTTTCCTCATATGACCAGGGGCTAGAACTAGGGGCTTAGAACTCAAGCACTAAGGCCATTAGACACGTGTTTGGGAGCCTTTTTCTTTTCTAAATAAAAATCTCGCATATCGGTGCATTACCATGCTTTACCTTAAGCTTATTCCCTAGACAACTACGAACACCGATCTGTAGGATCAGGCCCACCTAGGACATAGAAATCGCACTATAGGAGAGGGGGACCCTTTACCTTTTTCCTTAGCATGGGCTGACAGTCCAGAAGTGAAATCCTTATACAATATACACATGCGTATTGCATCCAGGAGGATACCTCACATATCGCAATCGCAGGCACCTTACCTTTAGATTTTCCCCTTAAAAACTATGACTGACAGTTTGTGGGGTGATGTCATTGCTGCCACGTGTCAACTAGAAATGGCCCCATTTCACCCTTGAAAATTCTGAAACTAGGTGACACATGTCCCCCGTATGGCCACGTCACCCTCCGTACTGCATGTGGAGGAGAGAGAAAGGGGGTCGCCCGTCATGGTTTTGTAGGAATTTCCTTTGTTAATGAATTTCGGTGGTGGCACAAAAGAGTCATCAGGGGGAGACCTTAGGTTCAGGCGAGGAGGTCCAACAATGGCTCATTGTAGTCTAGGACAACACTGACATTTTCACCTTACCCAAAGGATAAGGAGTCTCACCCGAGGCATGCCATGACCAAAACGAAGAAGGGTTCATCATGGGGTCAAGGGTATGTCAAACATCAATATACAAAAAGCATCATACATGCAACTAATACAAAAACATATCGTTTAATCACCATAAAGCCACTACATGCCTATACTTGTAGAATAGCTTAAAATTTAAGTGGGTCCATACATCATAAGCAATCATGTACATTGTACCAAGAAACCAATCCAGATCTTACTTCATATTAAGTCCACAGAAGATAATATATAATAGTTTGGCCTTCGCCACATATGATTACAAGGAATACCCAGTTACAGGCTATATCTACCTATGCCAGATTCAGAGGTTCAATCTTCGATCTAGAGGTCTTGCTCACCTGCATCCGACACTCCTGTTCTATCACCCCACAACCAACCAACCCACCAACAACAACCACCTTTTTCCTTATGGGTTTCTCTTTTTGTATTTCCTATGCCACTTGGAATTTCAGTTCCCGCTTGACTGTTCCTTCCCTTGGCTACCTCTCCATCCGTCTTGTCTACTCAACTACCTATACCTTCTGCTGACACTTTGCCGCAACCACCCCACAATTGCTTGTTCCTACTTCCTGCTCTAGTTTTCTTCACTGCAACCTGATCATTGCTGTCGCCACCTATTCCCTCTCCATTCTATGGAAATCCAAAATAATCAAAATATTTTATTATCAAAAGAAGGCCCCAATAGGCCCCTACTGCAATTCTTTGACTCGTCCCCGAGTCAATTCATTTCGAGCTTTGTCGGTCCTATTGGTGTCTCGGTGGGTGCTCCTATTGGTGGTTGCACTGATTCCATTGGTTGTTGATCTAATGCTCCCATTGTCTCAACCGTCACTTGCGGGGTGGTGCCTGCTCCTATTGCACCTTCCTCTCTCTGATGTCCTTACTTTTCAAACAAAGGCTCGAACCCAGCGAGAGAAGTGGTCCTTTGCTACCTGAATTCATTATACTTCAGGAGGGTAGCCTCCCATTCAACCATGATCACGTTGTCTTGTTGCATGAAGTCTTCAGCCATATTGGACATTAATTTGGTTGGCCTTTGACTTCACAGATGGTCCCACTGTTCCCCATTGTTGTTGTAAATTTCTTTTAGAGCTAGAACCTGTAAACAGACTGGTGGACGCAGGTCTCTTATCACCTTTTTAGTTTTTGCTGATTCTTCCTCAATCTGATCCACTTGCACTTGGATGGTGGCAATATTCTCATTAATCTGCTGGAGTTGGTTAGAATCAATGCAATCCTTGCTATTGTTGAACAATCCCTGTATCTTCTCTCTCATAGGGTATACTAGATGATTTTTCAAGGCCAGGCTTCCCGACCAGTTGTGAACTTTGTTCATCAAGGAATACCTATCTGCTAGTGCATCAACGAGTGCTTGCTTCTTCGCTGCTACCTCGCTGATCTCACCCTCAATTGTCCTCGCATATATGTCGATAGGGTCTGGCAACGCTGATCTTCCTATCTCCAATTTCTTCCTTATCTCAACATTGGTTACTACCATATTTGAACACGCTGCTTGGATATGGTCACAGAAGCTCACCAGTGTACAAGATATAATATCCTCTGGAGCTTCCATGATCGTCGGCCATAATGACCAGAATTTCTTTGTTACCTGATCAACCTGCGCTTGCAAATCTGTATTTTCTTGTCACAGTTTATCTCTCTCCTCTGTCAACTCCTGCATTTGCTATCCTTTTTGCTCGTGTTCACGGGCCAGATCATCATGTATCATCTCATCCCTTTGTGGTGCTTGCTGGATAAACACAAACAACTGTTCTGAAGACCAGTGCTGCAGGGTGTCGCCTTACATTGTACTAGGTTCTAGAAAATTCTATTGTATTGGTAGGCCACTGGCTATGGATTTGTTGGAGTGGGAGGTGGGCGAATGAATGGGTTGTGACTGTGGAGTGAATTGGGAAGTGGGAGGGACAATAGTAGGGTTAGAACCACTGGGAAATTTATAGGGAAAAGTGTCTAGTATGGTTCATCCCCTCCCTCCTACGAAATAATTGTGGTTTGTCATTTCTCCTGGAGTGGGTATGACCCAAGGAGTGGAGGCACTAGTGACATTTTCTAGGTGCCGTTGGTTGAGGTTGCCCCTCTAACCTGCTCTGTTGACTCAACTTCCATTTCTATAGTTTCTCATCTTGTGCCAAAAGGGAGGGTTTCGAACAGGGTTGTGGAAGTGGGGCCGTGTGAGGGGAAGATTCACGTGACTGAGGGAGGATGGTGGAGGTAGTGGGGGGGATTTATTCAACTATGGGGGATGTAGAGATTGTCTGTCTGACCTCATCAATAGGGTAAACGATTTGAATTTCCAGGGTAGTTCTTGGCTTTTTAACAACTGGGTTCTTCATGACTCTTTTCTTCTTGGGCTTGGGGACTATTGGCTAGGATGGAGTGCAGGAACCTCTAGTGGGGATTGCCAAAGCCAATGGAGTTGTGATAATTGGCGAAAACATAGTGGAACCTTGAAATTGTAAGGTTTGGTGAACCTCACCTGATTGGTTGTTGAAACTTCCAATTTTCTACCTCAGAGCAAACATTTTCTCCTCCATTTGTAGTACCATTAGGTGGAGGTCACCTTTAGCTGGCCTATTTCGGTTGCTTTCCCCTGCTTCTTCCTCTTGCAATTGAGGCTTCAAGCCCTTGAACAAATATTTGTATTTCCCTTCAGTAATTTCACAGGTGACCCCCAACCACGATCCAAGCTCACTGTGGAGTGCCTATTTAGTTAAAATAAATTTATGTGGCCTCATATTGAAGGTGTCAAGATGGACGCACCGTGGTCGAAGGTAGGTGTGCCCATGCAAGGCTCCAAACCAGACTTCCTTAGAGAACTCATCCAGTAGAGGTTTGGGTATCCTCTGCATTGACTTGATTGTAATCAACATCATCTCATACCACTCTTTGAAAGTTGCTTCATTTACTTCTTTAGTGCTCGAATCCCCCGAAGCTATCCACCACTCGTACCGAAGTGCTAACGATTGTCCTTCAATTATAGGCATCATCCCCCTCCCGCCTGGTGGTTGCCATTTCCACATTGCCAGAGACATCAGTATGTACCCAAACAGGAAATTGGTACTATACCTGTAAATATCTTCGTAGGCCTCAAAGAGCTTGTTTAAAACAAATGCAGAACAATTGAGCACCTCCACATTGTAGCAATGCTCTACAAATGAAATTTCATCTAGAGTGCATTCATTCTTCGCGAAGTGTCTCATGGTCTTACCTGCTATGATGTAGCACGCGAATTTGATGTCAATTTTGCTGATCAAGTCAATTTTTTCTGCCCTTCCACCTCATTTCGTTCCATATTTTGCATAGTAATTCTCCTCTTCGTGCTTCTTTCCTCTTTTGGCCCCTACCTAGAATGCTGTGTTCACTGCATTTCCTCTAGCTGACAGCCCTGTGAGACGATGAATATCGTCTACGTGAATTGGGTACTCCCTCTCGAGCCACATACAGAAATTACCTACATACGAATTCTAAAACACATAAAATAAACAATGCGAGAGCATAACACATAAAACACATATACACAAAGATTTTCCTCTAGATCCCAAAACCGAGACTACTAGCTTGACTTTTCATTATCTTCCTTTCAATGTTACAATACATATATATACATGCCGAAGCATCCATAACTCCAATCCATTAACCCTGGATTAGAACATAACCGTAGTTCCCTTGGCCAGATCTATAAAATACTATGGACTGAAAACGATCGCACCCAAAACCATGTGTGAAAATCATGCACAAAACCATAGGTAGGTTCACCCAACTAATATAGGGTCCAAAAAAAAAAATTTCCCCGGGGCGCTGCCCCAGACCTCGTAGAGGGGGGACTAACCATCCCCTTCAACCCCCCGTACAAGGGGGGCTGCCAGCCCCCCTATGACCCCCCAGCTGCGCAATCGTTGCAAGGAAGGGCGGGCTCTGCCCCCCCTCTATGCCCCCGGTAAACTAGGTCAGCTAGTTGTGGAAATAATATAACACAACCCAATAGACCCCTCATACATTATACTGGCCAGTAATTTGGTACATTGCATTGCAATTAGTTAGGTGTCGAAGACTGGTAAGCTTTTGAAATTGAGTAGTGTCAACATCTGTAATCCTCTGAACTCCTCCCTGACTCTGGACGTTCTGGTGCCATCTTCCCTCTAGATTTCTTCTGTGTAGACCTCCCTCTTTAGAGTCAGAAACTAGAAGGAGTTAGTTAGATCATTATCGACTAGGATCACCTTGTCGTATTTCCCATATAGATTCTCCATTGGCTCAATTCTTTCATCTAGCTTATCTTGTCACTTGAGGCTTCACATTGCTATGTTTCTATTGCTATTCTTCAGAGTGGACCTGGATTTTCTCTACTATCTACAATTGAAATTCTGTAGCATTCCTCATTATCCTTTGCAAATTAAGTAGACGGGCTTGACACAATGTTTCTGACTGGACTTTGGCAACTAATTACTACGACAACTTTCCCCATGTACCCTGACCCTGATTTTCCATTATCGGCTAACTTGGACCTGAAATTTCTAACATGGACTGGGAACGTACAGAGTGGGACGCATGGCTTATTAATTTTTCCGTTATGGGGGTTATTTATTAACTAAACTTGTTCATAATGGGAAAAAAATTTACGGCTCCCACTTGATAGTTGCATTATTAGTTACTTATTATGGAAATGGCTACTAGTACAACTGAAAGGATAGACAAAGTGTGACCATAAATACTGAAAAAGCGACTGCCTACGTGTAACTTAAGAGATAGCAAGCATGTGCCTACAAGTGACTATTAACATTACCTATCCCCCTTAACCACAAAGGGGTTGCGGTACTATAACAATGTTGCCGCAACCTTATTGATGCTATATCCTATTCTGATTAAAATGATGTAAAAGACATAAACTCAAATGGATGCTGAAAATTATTTGAATATAATTTATTAACTCCTACCTAGTTGCGGGCTCGTTTCCAAGACCCTTTCAACTTGAGATTGTGTTCCTTGGCATGTGGAATGGCTTCAAGCATGCACCATTTAGCCAACCTTCTAGCATATCTCCATCTAGTTGCGCCAACCTTACCACTCCAGAATCTCTTATTTCTACAACTATGAATAGCCCAACCAATGCATCTGCAGTTTACCTGAGAAATTTTGAAACTTGTTGTCATAGAGCAATACATGATATCCAATTTTTAATGTTTCCATCCTAATGTGCCTATCATGCCAATATTTTTTCCTTCTCTTCTCTACTGACTAGTGAAACTCGACCAAGAACCTCGATTTTTCAAGTTCCATTAGTTGACTTAGTCTTTCTCTCAAAGCGACATTGTCCATCATGTCATTGCCTTAGAGATGAACATGCTTGGTATTATGAACTCTGCTGGCACCACTACTTCCTTCCTATATACTAGCTGGAATGGGGGTTGTTTATGAAGTCTTTTTACCGTTGTTCTGTATGCCCATATATTTGCTAGTACTCTTTCATCCTAGTCATCTCTAATAGCTGATATAATCTTTGCGAGACCCTTTTCTAGTATGTTGTTGAATGCCTTGACAGTCCTGTTGGCCTGTGGATGATATGGACTACTTTTATGATGATGAATCATGAAATTCTTGAGAAGAGACTCAACAATTTCATTTATAAAATGTGTTCCTTGGTCTTGTCAATATTTTTGGGCATCCAAATCTTGAGATTATGTTCTCGAAAATAAACCTTTTGGCAGTGTCGGATGTACATTCTCTAACAAGTGCTTCTTTTGCCCATTTGGTGAGATATTCGGTGGCGATTATTATCTATCTTGCTTGTGAATGCCTTTCTGGTAGTGTTCTAGTTCCAATGAAATATATTGCCCACTTCTCAAAGATTTTCACTGTATGAACAATATTTAATCGTAGTTCATCTTGTTGGGAAGGCTTCTAAACCCTTTGACAAATCTTGTAATTCTTAGCATATTCCTTAGAATCTTTGTGGAGGGTTGGCCACCATAATCTTACATGCAGTATCTTCATTGCAGTGGCTTTTCCTCCTATGTGGCCTCCTCTGACCCCCCTGGCATTCCCATAGCACATCTTGTCGTTTGTTCTAGAGTATGCAACACCTTAGCATTTGGTCCAAGCCCATCTTATAGAGATGTCCTACGCTTAGTTGGTAGACTTCTACCCTTACTATTAAGTACCACTTCTATGTTGTTGTATATCTCTCTGGGCAGTGCCATGTTGTCGACAACGCAACAATCTATTATAAGTAGTCCAAGACTGCATCTATTCTGAATAAGTCAGCATCAGGCAGCTGATCATCCAATGCTCCTTCGCTCTCTCTGATCTCCAGTCGTGACAAGTGATCTGACCCCACATTCAATCTTCGAGGTTTGAAGACCACCTCGAAATGAATTCTTGGAAGAGTAATAACCATCGACATATCCTGCCTTCTAACATTGATTTTTTCACTAGATACTTTAGTGCTAAGTGATCTGTGCAAAACTTGAATGTCACCCCCAACAAGTAATGCATGAATTTCTACAGAGAGTAAACCATGGCCAATGCATCCCTCTATTTTATCGTGTAATTCATTTCTGCAGTTGAAAACTTCCTACTAGCATAATACACCAGGTGGTCCATATTTATTTCCCCTGGTTGCGCTAAGACTACTCCTAGTAGGATCCCTGACACATCAATGTGTACGTGAAGCATCTTGTTCCAGTCTAATAAACAAGGATCAGGGCACTTACCAGTTTCTCTTTTAATTTATCCAATGCTGCTTGACAGTCTTTCGTCCAATAAAATGCTTGCACCCTCTTCAGTAGCTTCTCCATCGGGGTCGTTATTGATGCATATTTCCTTATGAAGCATCGGTAATACCCTATATGTCCTAAAGTGGACCTCAGTTTCTTTACATTGTTTGGCGGTTCCATGTTGTTAATTACCGCGACCTTTCCTGGATCTACACACACACCTTCCTTGCAGACTATGTAGCCTAGTAGTGTTCCAAATGGAACCACAAAGATACACTTCTTTAGGTTTAAAGAAATTTGCAACTGTCGGCACCTTTCAAAAATGTTCCTTAGTAAGATTGTGTGTTTCTTTAGCAGGCTATATACTATCGAGTCATCCATGTACACTTGCAGGAACTTGTGAATGTAGTCTCGGAACACAACTATAAAAATTCTTGAGAAGACCGTAGGCGTGTTCTTCAACCCGAACGACATTACATTGTATGCATATTACCCCAACTTCATGGTGAAAATTGTCTTTCTTTTGTCTTCTTCGACTATTCAGACCTAATGGTAGCCCGAGAATCCGTCTGTGAATGAATATGATTCATTGCCTGCTACATTGTCCCAGACTTCATCACTGAGGGCATCAGAAAGGGATCATGCACACATGCATTGTTCAGACTTCTATAATCAATGCATACCCTGATTTATGTTGCATCTTCCTTGTTCTGTATAACTATTGGATTTATCCACTCCGCTTCATCTACCGGGAATATAATCCCTGCTTGCAAAAATTTTTCGATCTCTCTCTTAACCTTTTCCTTTACCCTAGGGTTCAACCTATACATCCTGTGCTTCATTGGACGAGCGTCCGACCTCAGAACAATCTACATCCCCCCTATGTATCCTTTTATTCCTTTTAGCTCCACCATTGACACTAGGAAAAATTCTTGGTATTCCTGCAACAGGTCAAAAATTTCTTTTGTCGTATGTTCATTCTAATAATCTCCCATAGACACCATCTTAGGTTTATCCTTTGTTCCAACATTTTTCTTCCTTAAATTCATCGGTAGAAGGTGGGCAAATTCTCCAGCAAGACTTTCCTATATATCTCTTTCCCCTTCTATTTCTTCAAAGGTTAGATGTCTTAGTACTTCCAACCCATCCTCATTTGGTTCTGCATCCACCTTGTCGCATGCTACATATTTTGGAGAACCTGTGTCATAGAGGTATTGTAAGAACTTTTCATAAAAACAACCTTCAAGCACTTGTCCTAGGGTGAACAAGATCCTTTTAATTGCTTGCAGTGTTTTAGTAGTTCATATATCATCATTCCTAAATGAGAACCTGCTAATGAATTGAACCGCCATAGTATCCCAATATGTTGTTTGTTTACAGAGCTTCTCTTGCACGTACCAATCTTGGGGAATGGTACCTAGGGTATCTATGAATACATGTACCCAAAGTTATTTCAAAATCCCATGTCTTTCCCAGCTTCTCATGCAGATCTCTAAGTGCTTATTAGGATCCAAGTAACCTCTGTACTTCATATTATCTTGACGGTGGTCGTCCCCCTGATCAAACCTCTCCCTCATGGCTTGCTTTATACTTCCCCATTCTCACAATCTGTTGCAGTGTGTTCTCCACCACCTTGCTAGTGTGGCAAGGAGCGTGATATCTAGAAAGGGAACTTTGTAATACTCCCTTACCTCTCTATCCACTTTGGTCAAGAAGATGCCCATTGGTTCAATGTCGTGGAATTTCGGATAGCCACTTACCTATGCTCCTATTCAATTTATCCGACCTATTGATGCACAACATCTGGTATTGAGTTCATATCCACCTTGTTTCCATGCATCCCACATAGCTTCCAAACGATTTTCCGAGCTCTTAATACTCCTCTAGCTGACATATCCTCCTACTGTAGGATTTATGCAATCTTCTCTTTCACCTGCTCTTAGGGTGTATAAATGGTGTAGCACTCCTAGGTTGTCCTTGTCATCTACAGGTTCTGTGAACCTGTGTCCTGATATGGTTCCAAGGGTTGTATTACTCTCATCCCTTCTACTTCAAAAATAATTAATTCTTTCCTTATATCGATCACAACATAGTTTTCATAATCTCAGTCGATCCCAAGGATCACTGGATATGGGTCCTTATCACCCATTATGTTGATTACTTCAAATTCAGTGTACGTCTTTACTCCCACCACATCTACTTCTACATTCTCTAGCCTTCCAATGGGTAGAATGAAATATTGGTTTTCCATTCTCAATTGTATCGGAGAATATCTCAGTTGCAGCTTCCCCATTGCCTCCCATGTTTTCCTAGGAAGGATGTTTACATTCGACCTTAGGTCCAACATTGTGTCCTTAATTTGGAATCCTGCAACCTAGGCATTGATTCAAAATTCCTTTCTACTTCTCTTCTTATTTCACCGCACGCTTCTGGTATGCATTTCTGGTAAGTTGGAAGATGGCCGTTCCACTTCCCCTTCCTCCTCAGACAATGTTGCCTTTAAACTTTTGCGCAACTCTTTCAACATGTATTCATCCTCAACAATTTGCAGGAACAACTTAAACCATTCTTCTATTGGGTGAGCATTGTTGAGTGCATGGTCATTCTATCTCTAATTCTCCCTTGCCTTGGTCATCCCTGTGAACAATTTAGCCGCCTCATGGTAATACTGTTTTTGTTGCTTAGGCTAGTATGATTTCTTTGGGGATGTTGCCTTAACGACCAAGGGTGGGTCCACTGTACTTTGATCTTTCCTTGTCCTCTTTCCCCCTATTATGACTATATTTATGTTGGTTATGGGAAGACCGTCATCGGTATGAGGTTCAACGTTAACTAGGTTAGCCCCTCTCTGTCTAGTCCTTTCTTCCCACTTCGCAATGAGATTTAGGCAATCCTCCGTGGTGTGAGTATTGATTCTGCATTGTGAACACCATGGTCTTCCAGGGAGCAGGCATTCACTAGAGACATGCCCCTCTTGGTCACAGTTGTAACATCTCATGGGACATTTTCCTCCTGTTATTCCTCCTCTCCCATTTCCTCCACGTCCTCCCTGGTTGGACTCATTGATCCTGAACGTCGACTTGTCCAGTCGTTCTGCTAAAGCATCCAATGCTCTGCACTAGTCAGTGTGATGTGTTGTGGATGCACAAAAATCACAATAGTTATTATTGGGGACGTTGGAGTACTTTTGTTGTATTGGGCACATCCGTGGTAGATTTCCATACATCCTACAGATCTCACAATATTCCTGATTGTTTCATCTAGGGAAAACTCCTTGCGCTCCTACTGCCACAACTCCTACTATTGGTGGGGTTCCTGACGATCTTGTAATCCCCCTTGGATGATTAATTCCCCACAACCTTAGACACTCTGTCGCAACATGTCCCTCCACCATGCAGTGTGGGCACCATACATTGGGTCTGGCTAGTCACACTGGTTAAAGGTTCTTCAATTTATCCGTTAAAGTTGTAATCTGGTTTTGAAGGCACATAATCGATGGATCCTGCAATCCTGTCCCTCCTCCGTATTCATGAGGATATCCAACCATAGCCTCTATATGTGATGCTTACTCTAGAGCATCTTGGAGGGTCCCAATCTTTTGTTGCATCAACGATGTCCTTGTAAGGGGCAAGAGCACCTTGATGAACCAGTTGCTCTGGTGATTAGGATCTAGGGTGTAACTCAGCTTAGCAATGGTGTCCTTAAATCTTTGCATTAGCTCCCAAGAAGTTTCACCTTCCTTCTGCTTGATTTTCCATAGCTTTGATAACCCTTGTTGGTTAGTCTGAGGTACTTTCAATTCTTATACGAACCCCCTCTTGATGGCATCTACCATGGGATTCTGGTTCTGTTCTGCCCATTTTATAAACCAACGCAAAGCTTTCTCCCTTAGCGTAGTCTGGAACTCAACTGTTTTGACATTGTCTGGAGTCTATCATGCTCTCCATATAGCTTCGTAGAGATACCAGTGCTATTCTACATCTTCATTTCCCCTACCCGCAAACTCTGGGTATCTGGTAAAAGATCCCGCCATGTTTATTTGAGTATGCGCCAATAACACAAATCCCTTGGTTCCGGGCTACTGAGATCCTTGCAATCCCAAGTTACTAATACCATTAATTCCTTTGTTTTTTAATGTATTGAAACTGGCCCTATATATCTCGTGAACGCTATGTACCCATATTTCTTTAGCTAATTTAATAACAAAATTTTATGGATGATAGTAAGGTACTAGGGGAAGGTCGGGAGCAATACTACCTATACCTTGGGGATATTGCTGCTGATTTCCTGGGGATGCTTCTTCTTCAGCAAATAACCTTCGCATGACGTTTCCCATTTCCTCTTCCCTTTCCTCTTCACAACTGCTTGACATTTGTTCCTCTGCTATCCTTCCCGCAACATGTAAGGAATGATCCTCTTTATCCTTCTAGCTTCCGTCTTTCCAATCACTAATCCTGCTTTGTTCAGCATCTCTCGATTCTCTCCCTTCCTCTTGGGGTTTCCCTGACACCGCTCCTACTTGGTGGGGTCCCATCTTTCTCTTCTTCAGAGTCTGAACTACTCTTGCTTGCCACTTTTCATCTAAAAATTCTCTCCTCTGCACTCTAACGTCTCTGTCATTCTAAAACCCTTCTACATCCATTCCTTTAGCAGCATTTCTATTCCCCAACTAGTAGCATTCTCCCCTTAGGTCCTTCCCCCAGCACTGGGGTTTTACACTACCATCTTCGTGGTAGGTGAGGGCAGTAGTCCTTCTTCTACCATGAACATTTTAATCCATAATGACACTTCCTTCACCAACCTTCCTCTTAGCTTGAATCCGAACACTGCTTCCACCCTTGAAAAATATTGATAACTTTTTGCGGAAAACTCGACTATATACCCCTCCACTGTAGTCTTTACCCAAAATTTGACTGCTCTAGTCAGATCGCTATCTACCTGCTGTAGCAATATAAGATCTGAGGAAGTCTAGATACGACAGGCTAACGTTATCCCTCCCAATCGATTCTGCACTTTCAACCTTCTCAACCAATCGTATAGGTCTTATGGGAACTTGCACTAGAAGATCTTGTACTGGTCGCTAGCACCCTCAACATACAACGTATCTTCGCAAAATTTGGTAGCCAGTTGTCCTCTTTGAGTATCTTGTTCTCCTATAAATTGATCTACTCCGTTAGCCCACCAATTCTTAATATCTTTCTTGAATATCCTAGACACCATGTTCCAAACCAATTCTTGTAACTTCTGGTCCTGACAACGGAACCATTTGTTAGCGCAAAAGAGTCGTTAGGGGGAGACCCTGGGTTCAAGCATGGAGGGCCAACAATGGCTCATTGTAGTCTAGGACAAAGCCAACATTTTCACCTTACCCAAAGGATAAGGAGTCTCACCGGAGGCGTGCTGCGACTAGAACAGAGAAGGGTTCATCATGGGGTCAAGGGTGTGTCAAACATCAATATATAAACAACATCATACATGCAACTAATACAACAACATATCGTTTAATAACCATAAAGCCATTACATGCCTATACTTGCAGAATAGTTTAAAATTTAACTGGGTCCATACATCATAAGCAATCACGTACATTGTATCAAGAAACCAATCCAAATCTTACTTCATATTAAGTCCACAGAATATAATACATAATAGACTGGCCTTAGCCATGAATGATGACAAGGAATACTTGATTATAGGCTCTATTTTCCTATGCTAGATTCAAAGGTTCAATCTTCAATCTAGAGGTCTTGCTCGCCTGCATCCCGACGCTTCTGTTCTATCACCCTGTAACCAACCAACCCACCAACAACAACCATCTTTTTCCTTACGGGTTTCTCCTTTTGTATTTTCTCTCTCACTTGGATTTCTAGTTCCTGATAGGCTATTCATTCCCTTGGCTGCCTCTCCATCTTTCTCATCCACTCGGCTGCCTCTGCCTTCTGCTGACACTTTGCCACAACCACCCCGCAACTGCTTGTTTTTTCTTCCTGCTCAAGCTGTCTTCACCGCAACCTAATCGTTTCTGCCACCACCCATTCCCTCTTTGTTTTATGGAAAGAAAAAATAATCAGAATCTTTTATTATCAAAATGAAGGCCCCAACATTAGGCCTTTTTTCGGAACTATACCACAGAATCGGCCCCTGCATGGTCTTGGATTGAAAACCCTGTTGATCTACTGATGTTACGAGATTTACCATACTACCATGTGGAGGAGAGAGAAGGGGGTGGCCTAGCCTTGGTTTTTTCATGCTGTTCTTTATTAAAAAATTTCAGCCCTCCCTGATGATGTCACACCATATTGCACGATCATAACCTGCGAGATCTATTAAGTCAGAACCCCATCGATCTGCCGATATTACCTAACTGTGAATATGTGGGAGTGCGGGATGTGGGATTGCAGGAGTGCGGGATTTTCCGTATTCCTCCACGTGGAGGAGAGAGGACGGGGACAACTCGAACCTATTTTTGCATATGTTTCCTGTGTAAAACAAATTTTGCTTCCCCTGAGACTTTTACATTGTATCGCAGAATCACCCCCCGCAAGGTCTATTAATTCAGAACCCCATCAATCCACTGATATTGTAGGATTACAGGATTTAGGATTTACCACATTTTGCCACATGGAGGAGTGATAAGGGGGCGATCCGACCTTTGTTTTTCATTGATTTTTAGTGTAAATCATCCTCTACCCTCTCGGTGCTTTAACACTATCGACGATCCTCCCCCTCCAATTCCTTAAGGATGGCCCATCAGGTATTGAAGGGGCCATACGAGACTACTGTACTGTGGGACTAATGATTTGCAGGATGTGGAATTGCAGGATGCCCTCATAGTTATCCATTTTCTTGGTTTTCTGGGCTTTTCAAAGGCAACCTTCGATAGGCTCTAACATTTGATCCAAGAGTCCTTTTTTGGACTTCTATATACCACTGGAAATCTATTTCTGAGCACTAGGCACTGGAGAGGGTCTGATTAAGCTCTGAGATCTTCTATGGCCTAGGAAAGTGGCTCCAAACTTCACTTCTCTTAGGGAACCTTGACCAATTGAAACCCATAATGCAGTGAGTGACAACAGACCGTGTGACTTTTCCTTCGATAGTCATGTGGTCAAGAGAAATTCTGACTTAGCAGTCCAGGACCACTTCACACACTTGGAATATTGGATTCCCTACATGTTCCAGTCAAGGAAAACTGATTTTGAGTCACCATAGAGATATGTAGCCCCTAAGAGACCCTCTTGTCCTACTCATAAGTCATTTTCTCATTGATGGGCCAAGAGAGGGAAGACAGATTCAAAATTCTATATAAACATGCCATCAAAAGACCAAAAACAAGGCAATGTTATGTTGGAAAAATTTCTCTCAAGCAATCCTGCATTCTATTGTTGAGAAGAAGAAGTAGAGCATTGTTATGCCATACAAATTGTTTCTCAACAATCCAACATTCTAGTGGGAAGAGGATTTCACCATTGAGAGAGTCTTCATACTTGTTTGAGAGAGAGGAGAAAACTGCAAAGGGATTGAGGAAATGAACCTCCTTGTAGGGGATTTTTGAGAACCATATCTCAAAGAATTCCCTCCAAGTGTTTTAGTATTCATCATTTGTATCTCTTCTACATTCAACAATCAATAAAGGGATCCCTTTTCCATTACTTTGTTGACTAGTTTGCTTCATCAAGAATTGTCTATATGTTTGTTTCTTAGTTTTTAGCTTATGTTTATGTATGCATTGTATTAACCATTTACAGTTCTTTGTTTACTCACGATTTTACACTAAAAACAACCAACTATCTATGTTTTCTTTGCAGGGAACAACCAACTGCTAAGAAGGTGTCTTTTGGTACCCCATAGCAACAAATACACTACCACATATTTGGTGACTCCACTAGTTTCTTTTCTTTACTGTAACGGTTGTTTTTGTAGGACCTCCTCTCTACATTATCACTGCTTGGTGCATTCATCATCTCTCTGGAATTTTTGCAGGACCTTCTAGACCTATTTTTAACTGAGAAGTTTGACTGTTCACTCTTTTTCATCATCTGCACGGATTTTGTTCAAACAAAAATGCAATCATGCCTGTGCACAGGAAAAATCACGCAATTTATAGAGAGCACAAAAAACCATTGTAATTTTCTTTTCCTAGGTGATTGGAAGCCTTTAGTGAATTTCCTTCACCTCTACAATTTTTTTCTAGTTAGTTCAGACTGCCTAGTTTCTTTACTAGTCACTATTAGTAGAGTAATTACATTATCTTTTATTTTTATTTTCATTTCTCACATAACTTAATTAGGAGGGAAAGTTGTAGAATTTTGTAGAATTTTTCCTACAAATAGGCTATATTTGATACCATGTAGAACTTTTACTACAAATCAACTAGCTCTGATACCATGTAGAAATTTCCCACCTGTAGATCAACCTAGTAATGCAATGTACTAAAGCAAAACACTTGATCTACTTCTACAAACAATTTAGCGGAAGCTTAATCAACCATGAGGAACATCAATAAGAACACATATAACTGATAAGAAGGAATCAATCACACATAACACAGAAGAATTTACCCGGGGAAAGCACCTGCCTAAAACCCTATCTCTGTATTATCATACAAGTGGAAATATAGTCCAGATTACACAAAGCCTTAGCTTGAAAGCTATCTAGCTCTCAGTAAAATCCCTCTACTACTCATAGACAGTCAAAGACTACTCACAAACCTTCTCCTCTACCCTCCAAGCCTCCTATTTCCTTGTGCAGTTTCCTTGGTGTCCAGTGCTGCCACCTGTGTGAATTGGCCTGTTCACACACTCACTAACCTCTAATCTAACTGCACAAACTTGAAGGAGATAAATCCTCATCATGTATGAGCTTCCTTTATAGGAAAAATATTCATCCAACTGATAGTGCACTGTCCCTTCTCTGATTTCAACTGGGTCTCTGTCTGAACTGCCATGCATCAGTTATCCATGAGAGAATACTCAGTTATTTGAAAATAACAGTTGTCACATGCATGCAAGAATCAACAAACTGTTCTCATTAATTTAACAACTTGTTAAATTAATCTAACTAAACTTGAATAAGTTAAACTAAGTCAACTGATCCTCTCAATATAGAACTCATCCTTAATTCCTCAATCAGTGGAGCAAATCAAGGACAAATTCCCCAATCAGTGGAGAAATTATTGCATGTTCTCACAAAGACTTCAAGTTTGATTTTCCTTAACTAATTAACTCATGGAGAATTAATTAATTAATATTCAAAATACTGGTAAGACCAAATTTGAATTTTACTTCCTATTTTAGACCAGAGACTATTTAAAAATAGGAATCCAACTTGAACTACTAAAAATAGAACTTCTATTTTTAGCACTTCCATTTTTCATTCCCTGTTGCCCAATCCAGCACTGATGCCCAAACTGCTATTTTTAGCGGTGATATTTTTAGCACTTCTATTTTTAGCAATTTCTTGTTTCCAATTTTCATCACTCCCTCTCAACAAGAAAGGCTTCCTGTTGAACCCGATCCTGTACCTCTTGAATGTTCTGCATGCAACACATATACCAAGTGTGGTTGCTCCATCAAATCTTGGAACAAAAAAAACTCCCAACTGACCACTTTGTTGGGCTAGAAACATACTTTGATGATGAAGCTCTATCTGCTACTGACAAGTGCTCCCTCCCTGACCTCTGTGCTACTACAACATCTCCATGCATCTTGCACCGTTGCACCCTTCTCTATGCTACCCTGCACAGTGCAACACACTTGTGCCTCTCGCATCGCTGCAACCTGCATGCTCTGCATTGTCGTGGGATTCCCTGCACTGTATCTCTCTCTACTACTCCATCTGCATCTGTCTCTACCCAATTAGTTAGTTCCTACTACTCCACATTGGGGCTCCCGTAGCAAGGTCTCATCCAAGAGGTTGGGTACCTCAAGGATCCTGCCCCTCCTCCATGGGATGATCACTCCACATGGCCCCACCTCCTACCTGGAGGTATGGCTGCATGTGATCCCTCTGCCCACCTGGCTCGAATTTTCCCCCCTATTAGAGGTATCTGCATGAGTAGATTTCTCTACTCGATCTCCTCTCAGCTTCCCCAATTGTGGCTGCTCCATAACCTCCTGAAGTTGTTGCACCAGTCGTGGCTCCTCCACAATTGTCTGAGATTTCTTCTGGCATTGCATGTTGAGAGGTAATATACTCTCCCTCTCAACCACCAAGTCTCTAACCTTTGCCTTACTCCTTAAGGCTTTTTATGCATCTTGTACCTCAAGTGCATACAAGTTCTTGGCTAGCACACCAATCTATTTCCACTTTCCCGCCCTCATGAAATTTTCTAGAAAAAGAACTGATTTTAAATCAGCAATATCTCCCTAATCCAAGCTCTGATTCAGCCAATTTTTTTTTTTTGATTTTGGGTATTTTCCTGCAAGGAATCAAAATCTGCTATTTATTTCTGAAAATTTTGTACATAAATTTTTAGATCTGCTCTGCAAACTCTCAGCCCAAAACTCAAAACTTTGAAATCTCCTCTCAGTATACTATTCCCTCCTTGATCACCTGTGCTCTGATACCATGTAAAATTTCATAGAATTTTTCCTACAAATCAGCTAGCTTTGATACCATGTAGAACTTTTTCTACAAATCAGCTAGCTCTGATACCATGTAGAAATTTCCCACCTGTAGATCAAAATGGTAATGAAATGTACTAAAGCAAAACACTTGACTTACTTCTACAAACAATTTAGTGGAAGCTTAATCAACCATGAAAAACATCAATAAGAACACATATAACTAATAAGAATGAATCAATCACACATAATACAGAAGAAGTTACCCAGGGAAAGCACCTGCCTAAAACCCCATCTTTGTATTATCATACAAGTGGAAATATAGTCTGGATTACACAAAGCCTTAGCTTGGAAGCTATCCAGCTCTCAGTACAATCCCTCTGCTGCTCATAGACAGTTAAGGGCTACTCACAAACCTTCTCCTCTACCTTTCAAGCCTCCTATTTCCTTGTGCAATTTCCTTGGGGTCCAGTGTTGCCACCTATGTGAATTGGCCTCTTCACACACTCACTAAACTCTAATCTAACTGCACAAACTTGAAGGAGATAAATCCTCATCATGGATGAGCTTCCTTTATTGGAAAAATATTCATCTAACTGATAGTACACTGTCCCTTCATCGATCTCAACTAAGTCTCTGTCTAAGCTACCATGCATCAGTTATCCATGAGAGAATACTCAGTTATCTGAAAATAACAGTTGTCATATGCATGCAAGCATCAACAAATTGTATATCATTAATTTAACAACTTCTTAAATTAATCTAACTGAACTTGACTAAGTTAAACTAAGTCGACTGATCCTGTCAATATAGAACTCATCCTTAATTCCTCAATCAGTGGAGCAAATCAAGGACACATTCCCCAATCAGTGGAGAAATTATTGCATGTTCTCACAAAGACTTCAAGTTTGATTTTCCTTAACTAATTAACTCATGGAGAATTAATTAATTAATATTCAAACTTCTGGTAAGACCAAATTAAAATTTTACTTCCTATTTTAGACTAGGGACTATCTAAAAATAGGAATCTGACTTGAACTGCTAAAAATAGAACTTCTATTTTTAGCACTTCCATATTTCATTCCATGTTACTCAATCCAGCACCGATGCCCAAACTACTATTTTTAACAAATGCCATTTTTAGCACTTCTATTTTTAGCAAATTCTTGTTGCCAATTTTCAACAAAAGTAAGTGGCCACATTCCACATATGTTTATTTTTCACAACTCACATAGATTAATTAGTAAATGAGTAAGTGGCCCATTAGCCACATATCTTGTTACTAACCAAAGCATTTTTATTTCATTAGTTTTTGAGACTAGGACCAAGTGTTAATACAAAAAGTAAGTAATCTCTACTTCCTTTGCATCTTTTAGATGAAGCTGGGCTTAAATATGAAAGATTTCTTAAAGAACTTGAGTTTTCCATCTCCCTTTAGGCACACATAGTGTAACAGAAAAAGAGTAAGTGACCCATTATTCACACATTATTTCTTTTTCATGCAAGGAACAATCAAAACTTAGTGTAATTAGAGGGTATTGTAAATGATCATTGAATATCCACATCTTATCACACTTTATATGTTCACCTTTCCACTTGCACACACATTACACGTCACACACTAAAATTCTATAAGATTTGTACAAAAGGGCATCCAGTTTCCAGATATTTTTGTGCTTAGTTTATTTTGGCTTACATTATCACACCATAAGTGAAGCAAGGCTCCTAAAAGAAACCATAACTTGAACCAACTAAATTTCCCCACAAGGGCCACAAAATAATTTATTATTTAGGTTAGGACTAGTGGGGGTAGGCATCCCATAAGCTGCCATGGTCATGTTACATATTTGAAACATAGAAGTTGACTTTTAGGGTTCTTAAAATCCTATATCATCCCACGTAAAATACTACCTAAGTAATGGTGGAATTATATGTATTCTAATTCCAACATTTAATTATCAATATGGGTTGTAAGAATTAGAGATGCAAGCACAAGAAATGGATGGCTAAAGCCTATTATAGCATATCATAACAATTAACACTAGAAAGAACGAATGACTAAGGATTATAACTTGTCACTGGACTATGGGACTCTAATGCTTATCAGGTTGTGAACCACAATCTTGCATTAACAATGTTCGTGTGGTTGTATATATGTAGCTTATTAGGTCTTGAGACTTTAGTGGTTTTAATCCTATAGTGATGAAAACCCATTAAACACATTGCAGAAAAGTAAATTGCATAAAAGTAAATGCCGACAACTATAAGCAAAAGCAAACAAATCTAATACTAATACTATGTGAAATACAAATCTAATGAAAATTGAAAGAAACATCAAATAAAATATGCAATCAAATGGAATTCACTTCTTAAACCTAAAGGGAAGTACTAAACACTAAATTGAGAGCATGAAAGTGAATATATCTAAGTTTTATCTAACATAAATTCATTGCAAAATAAAACTAAATTGCTAGATGTAAAACTAATCTACAAAACACATGAAGCATAACAACACTTACCCACACTGAGGGGACCTTCCCAAGAGGTTAGTTCTACTAAGAAAATCTCAGATAAAGCTAAGAAGATGTACCAGAATTCAACAACCATCAATTATTTATTCACATCAAAAATCTCTGTTACAAATCAATTCTCTAAATCTCTCCAAAAACTAATCATTGAGCTCCTCTATTACAATAATGAAAAAAATCCTCTCGATCTCTGTCATTTGAGACATTATTTATACATAAAATTAATTTGGGAAAGATAATATCCAATACCCTTAACTCAGAAAACGAATTTACAATTTTAGAGGAAAATCTCATAATTCTGGTTTTTTTGCAATTTTATACAAATTGGTGTTAAATAACTAACCATATCTTCTCGACCATGATGTATTTTGGAAATATATTTTTATGGAGTCTAATTTGTTATACTATGAACACAAAAATTTGTTGGAATTCCTGGATTTGCTTCCATGGCCTTGGAAATCGCGCCCAAAGATGACTGTTTGAATCATTTTCCAATCTGGGTTTTGCATAAATTTTATACAAAACTGCTTCGAAGAACCAAATATAAATTTTAAATCGTATTGATTTTTTGGAAAATGTTTGAGATCCAAATAAATTTCGATATTTCTAAAAACCCATTTTTCATATTCTTGTGATTCTCCACCATTTGCACAGAAATCGAGGCAAAACATGGCAGTTCCAAAACTATCACCTATTTTTGGTTGTAACTTAAATCATGTGCTAGGATCCCATGTGTGAGCTGGGTATATTCCAAGGCTTGTACCAACATATTAGGTCCATGTGGCACCTAATTTACCATGCTAGAGAAAATAAAAACATATTTTATAATTTTGAATTATTTTCCCTCCATTTGTGCAAGTGCAGAATTAAGTATTGGATTGTTGAACTGATATAGAGATAGAAATTTTCATAGTTGAACATGATCCTTGGCCACATAACCACATTAGTAAACCTTCATTGATAAAACCACATTAAAAATTCATTTAATCATTAAAAATACAAGAAATCATTAATAATTAACCACAAGGTAAAATGAATGCATTTAGGGAAAATTGGTAATATGATAGTTACGAAATATGTTGTAAGGGTATGAATATGGCTCATAAATTAAAGGTTTGGATAGCCAATATGATAACATATCTGGGGCCCAACACCCTGCTATGAGGAATTTGGTATCTACTGATAAATACTAATTCTCTAGATAAGTAGCCATATCTAGAACAATACTTTAAAGCACTTTAGCCTTTTCCTATAAGCAATAGATAAGACAAAGAGAATGAGAAGACCTACTTGTAGTTCTACTTTCCTCTTGTCTCTTTTGTATCGGTCCTGTCACTCCTTCCCATACTTAGCATGCTTGAGAAGTACCTGTAAACATCAACAAAAGACAAAGAACCAATCAAAGAAAAAGATTTATTGATTATAAGTAAATGGAATCAGATACATTCACACATATAAGCATCATATAACAATATAAGCATATGGAAAAAGGTTCAAATACTTTATTGAATAGAAGAAGTAATTACAACCATCAAGTCTGATTCGAAGTAACTCCTCCAGCTTTGATCCCATCCACATGACATCAAAAGCATGACAAACTTGTAGCATAACAATACTTATCTCAAAGTCAATTCTCATAGCAACATTATCTCCTTACAATTCAACATAGTCCAGCCCCTGATCACTTAGATGAGTGGTCAATTTATAGGGCGATGAAGGAGGTTTTTTCATAAATGGTAGTATTGAATGGCCTTCCATACTTAGAATTAGTTCCATGGAGGAAAGGATGAGAGGATAGGATGCATATTAACTCATTCCTCATCCATTTTCAGGCTCACAGGAGTTGATAAGTGAGGGAACCTTATAAATGACTCCAAGAGATAAGAATATTCCCCAAACCCTGTGTGAATTTCGCTCAATCTCGCCCAGTGCAGGTGAAAGAGGGCCTAAGTGCTCTGTAGAGCACCCTGGCATGGACTCAACTACTGTTAGGCCCCTATACTACTAGTGTAACCCATTATTGTTATTATTACAGCCCCCTTATTATATTTTTGTACCCATTTAGTCCCCATATTGTTACTATTGTGCCCCATAGAAGCCCACTATTGTTATTATTGTGCCCTTATATTATTATTGTTATGTCGGCTCTAATTATATTATGACTCCTTAGACGCCTATATATAGAAAGGAAGTTTTGTCATTTGTATCATCCAAGAATTGTTCATTTATGTAATGTAAAGGAGGTTTCCCCCTCGAAGAGGATGAATTATAAGGCGTTGATATATCTTTTCTATCTTTTGTGAGCTAGTTTCATAACATTTGGTATGAGGCTTTGCATTCTAGGGTTTCGCTACTCCAAATAGGTCATCATGGCATTTGCACTATAACTTTTTTTCTACGACGTTTCAGAAGCAAAAAGAAACCCATTTGAGACGAAACCAAATTGAACCTCGGGTCCGAATTTCAGAGCTTTTCACACTATATTTGCGGAGATATGATCTAAGGAAGTTGGTCTTTTTGCAGACTCCTGAATTACATTCCAAACAGGTGACCTAGAGAAAATCGTCATAACTTTCTCTCTAAGCATCGGATTGAAATTTCATAAGAAGGTACAGAAAGAGGATGGACTGTAGTTTCTTGTATATAATTTTTAGAGCCAAAGGTCAAAACAGGGACACGTGGCACATTGTACAAGTTCGTTCTATTGAACTAACCTATATTCAAGTGACTGTGGGAGATTTGGTATAACTCTTCCTTGGAGAATCCAATTTGGATCAGACTGGTGCCATTCGAAAGAGGACACAGAGGGCTACTTATAGGTCACAATTTTAGAATTGGAAGAACCGAAATTATAGAGTTATAGTCATTTCAAGATCGAGCTCCTAAAATCAAGAAAAGGTGATATGAGGAAGTTTGATGGCAAGGATCCGGTAAATTGGATACTTCAGATGGAGCAATATTTTGATCTACATGGTGAACCACTGTTACAAAAGGTATGTATTGCATCTTCATATTTAGAACCAGATCAATTTTTATGGTATAAAGGGATTTGTTCTCGTAAACAACTTGTTACGTGGTTAATTTTCACGGAGGAAATGATAGCACATTATGAGGATACAAAGAGCAACACCTTCTCTATAGAAACACCAAAATAATTGGAAAGAGTAAAAGAGATTTGTTACATAGTGGAAAGTAAAATTATGGCAACAAGGAAGTCTACCCCTCACAACTATAATAGTGGAAGTGTTGTTTCTCCTAGCCTTCCACAACCTACAAGGGTTACACCACAAAAGTGGAAGAGAAAAGAGAGAAAGGGCTTTGTTACAATTGTGATAGCAAATGCACTAAAGGTCATAAGTGTGCTGAGAAGAAATTATTTTACATAGATTATGAAGAGGAGGAAGAAAAGGATCAAGAGACATCAAAAGAAGAGTATATACACCAGGAACCAACCCTAGAGAAAGAAGAAATGAATCCACCATATCTTGTAAAGCATTGGCAAGAATTACCACTCCTCAAACTCTCAAGATAGAAGGACATATCAAGAAGAAAAAGGTTCAAGAAGTGAAAGATCACATCGAGAAAGAAGAAATGAATCCAACCATATCTTTTAATGCATTGGCCGAAATTACCACTCCTCAAATTATCAAGATAGAAGGACATATCAAGAAGAAAAATGTTCAAGAAGTGAAATATCACATCAAGCATCAAGAAATGAATCCGACCATATCTTGTAAAGCATTGGAAGAAATTACCACTCCTCAAACTTTCACGATAGAAGGACATATCAAGAAGAAAAAGGTTCAAGCAGTGAAAGATCACATTGAGCATCAACAACAAGTTCTCCAACTTTTAAAGGATAATGCCACTTTGGTGCAAAATCGAATGAAACAACAGGTAGATCAACATTGTAGTGAAAAATGTTTTGATGTAGGTGATTGGGTATTTTTATTGCTACATCTCAAGCAAGCTATTTATGAGAAGGAAATGTTGGAAATACTACATGCACTTAATAAATGGCGACCTTACCGAATGGGAAGAAACCTCAAGGTAAAAATGGATCATGATAGTCTTAATACTTTTTAGAACAAATATTATATATAGAAGAACAGAAAAAATGCGTCACAAATATATTGGGTTATGAGTTTGACATCATCTATAGAAAAGGGAAGCAAAATTTTGTTGCAGATGCACTCTCAAGAAAGGATGATGAGGTGGAAGCATTGTTTTGTGCTATTTCTATTATCCAACCAGATTGGATAAACGAAGCAAGGGATGAATGGAAGAAGGACGAAGAAGTGTGGCCACTCATTCAAAAGTTGTAGAAGATCCCAATTCAAACGATATTCCCAAAACTTGAAGAGGAAGGAAAAATCATATTGGAACGTGGAGCAGTCATAGAAACAAGAACCCGACAACTACGAAATCTATCAATTTCAGAGTATCTCATCAAGTGGAAGAACTTACCCACTGAAGATTCCACATGGGAGGACAAGAATATTCTACAGAAGCATCAAGAACTACTCAAGCGTTGAGGACAACACTTTTTTAAGGAGAGGGGCATGTTAGGCCCCTATACTACTAGTGTAACCCCTTATTGTTATTAGTACAGCCCCCTTGTTATATTGTTGTACCCATGTAGTCCACATATAGTTACTGTTGTGCCCCATAGAAGCCCACTATTGTTATTATTGTGCCCTTATATTATTATTGTTATGTCGGCTCTAATTATATTATGACTCCATAGACTCCTATATATAGAAAGGAGGTCTTGTCATTTGTATCATCCAAGAATTGTTCATTTATGCAATGTAAAGGAGACTGCCCCCTCGAAGAGGCCGAATTATAAGGCATTGATCTATCTTTTCTATCTTTTGTGAGCTAGTTTCATAACAACTACTCTGCAATGCACTCTTACATGGGCCTACCTGTGCTAGTCCCTCTAGAGGCCATTTTTGGATGTCTTCAAGTCATGACATTGTCTGGGAAGGAGGCATTCAAAGGGGATGATACCATTGGTACAAAAGGACCACTTAGGGAAGATGGTTGATTGGAAGCCATATTTGGACTGGGAAATGAAAGCTGGTCAATGGTGACAATTTTGCCCTCATGTGGGAAACAAATCACTCGAAAGAGTGTTGAAACAATAGCTCCCATGTCATAAACATAGTCACGCCCAAGAATTAAATTGTAATCTAAAGAGCCTGGGACTACCATCACATTTAGATAAATGATTTTTCCTCCCAAAGTAATAGGTAACTATGGAAGGATCCATAATGGTTGACTGGTTCATTTGTTAAAAGCCAATAAATTATGGCTAACTGGCACAAGTGGCGGCGAACCGAGCACTTTCCAAGCAGTGGAGGAAAGGATACTCACTAATGTGCCTTCATCTATAATAGTGCTAGATATAATAATATTACAAACCTATACTATGAACTCGTAAGGCACATAAGAAGGAAGACAAAATCCTGTCAGTCGATTCTAATCAAAGGAAGTGACCAGACTACTTGGAGGGGGTACTGTAGAAATGAGAGAATTAACCCCTTAAGTTACGAGAACGAGAGGATTTTCCTCCTATCTTGATGGAATGGGAGGATTTCCCCCAAGCTCATTTGAATATGAAGAAACAAAAATAACCTAAGTGGTATCATATTCACTCTCTTTGGGAAAGATACGATTAACTGAAGGTGAAATTGGGTCAACTATTTCCTCAACCTATTGATTTGGGTCAAGTATAAACTCATAGGATTCACTTTCAGAGAGAGTGGGTTTGGTCGATGGTTGATTTTGGTCAGTCAATTCATCAATCAGTGAAGGATTAAGGGAGATTCTCTTATAACCAGATGGAGGTTTCTGCGGTGAAGCAAGACAGTTATCCAACACTTTTTTGGCTTCATAGAGATAGGGAAAAAGGTGAATGGGGTGATTCCCTTCACATAGCCTAGAGGGAAACTTAACTTTACCCTTCTTTCCATGAACTTTACTACCACTAGTTGATGGTGTGTCACCAACATGATCTCCAAAAGTTGATGACACAAGATGATGTGAACGAGAAGACCATTCTTCTAAGATATGAGGAATATTAGGACAATTCCGAAGAAGATGGTCTCCCGCACAAAGTTTGCATGGATATCAAACTTTGTGAGGCTTGACAGACAATTTCTCATCAGATATTGCATTCAAAGCAATGGTTGCTTGGTTTCCCCTCTGCTAAATTCGCTTCTTCTTCTTCTTAGCCACCTAGTTACTAGTACCAATACTTTCACCAGGTGGAGAGGAAAAATGGGAGGAAGAAACAACTGAGGAAGAAGGAAAATGGTCAACTTTAGGATCAACTGTAAGTTGATTTTGTCCAGTTGGAGAAGTATTTGATTGTGGAGAAATCATGACATTTTGAACCAAGGAGATTGAAAACAACCATACTGGTAAGACAATGGTAAATTCTGGTAGGGATAATGCAGCCATATAAGGAGCACCAATATTTCTGAAAGGAGGAAAAGGACTAGGATTCCCATCAAAAGGAATTCCTTGATCGGTGGACTTCGAATTTGTTACCATATGTTTCAACCTATGATGAACTAAGGAGTGAGTGTGGAGGATGTTATCCATGGCCAATTAATTTTATTTTAATCAAAGTAACATAACAAAACAAAAGAGGGATAATCTAGGAAAAAGGTTTACCAAGCAACTGTGAACTACAGAATACCTCCCGGCAAACCGAGAAGTACGGGCAAGAAATCTCCTCGAATGCTATGTTCGGTGTATCACAGTGTACAAGGCGGCTGACTTGGTTACCTAAGGATGGACAGAAACCTAGTGTTGTCCTCCCATATATACCCGAAAGTACATGGAGGCCCAATCCATATTAGCGTTGTCTAATGCAAAACCGCACAGTGAGAGCATTCCCATATACTTTATGTACTATAACACTGCCCTATATACCCAAAGGTATGTGGACGAGCTACAATATACTCACGTACATGGAATGAGGTATCACACTCGTGATGTATTGAAAACAAGTTAGTGACGACTGCTGTGTTCTACAACATCGGAACACGTCTCTAGCCTAGAACCACTAAATGTTTTTCGTTAGGTGACAATGCTCCATTAGATCAATTCAAATAAATTTTAAGTTGATCTTCTTTAGAATTTTCCTTTCAAGGTTCACCACGTGATGTATGTTTGCAATTCCTAAAATGCAACTAATATGATAAGCATTATTTTCATTCAATTGAACAATGAAAACCTTAGCTAGTAGGGATAGAGCAATCAGATCTTTGACAAAGAGCAAAGAGCACATCTAATGCAATTTCCTTAGCTATTCCTTTCAAGAATTCACAAACTACAATATGAACGACGCAAGTTTTTCTTTTCAAATTCCTTAATGTTAATATGAACAAAAGGAAAGATGCACATACAATCAATCAATCTTTAATAAGAATGAATACTTTTACGACAGTTCTATTTCGAAGAAAAATAAGACTTTATTACATTTTATTTCAAACAAATATTAATCAACTATATCCTAACTTTGACTATAGACAGATAATGACAAAGAAAACATTCAAGAAACATTAATCAATCAAGTCAAAGTAGGGTTAGGAAAGGAGATAGAAACTTGTTCTCTGAGACATAACATTCATTGATCAATAAGCAAGCAAGCAAATAGAGAAAAGTTGGCAAAAACACATTTCAAAGGTGGGAAACTAACCCTAGGAGGATCAGAGTAGCCCTGAATGGGAGATAGTGTGCTTTAGAGCATAGTCCCTAAGCCATGGGTGCTCTGCATCACACTGTGTCCCTCACAAGCCTGCGCTGGTGAGAGTGAGCCATTTCAAAAGGCAATTTGACACAGTTTTGACCAAATTTTCAATGCAAAAGAGCTAAAATACAATCAATGAACACAAGTAGGGTCTGCAAGAGTGTCCTACGAGGTGGATAAGCTACTAGGAAAAGGATCTTCCCCAACGGACTCACCAATTTGTTATGAGGAATTTGGTATCTACTGATAAATACTAATTCCCTAGATAAGTAGCCATATCTAGAATGACAATTTAAAGCACTTTAGCCTTTTCCTATAAGCAATAGACAAGAAAAAGAGAATGAGAAGACCTACTTGTAGTTCCAATTTCCTCTTCTCCTTTGTATCGGTCCCGTCGCTCCTTCCCGTACTTAACACACTTGAGAAGTACCTGTAAACATCAACAGAAGACAAAGAACCAATCAAAGAAAAAGATCTATTGATTACAAGTAAATGGAATCAGATACATTCACACATATAAGCATCATATAACAAGATAAGCATATGGAAAAAGGTTCAAATACTTTATTGAATAGAAGAAGGAATTACAACCATCAAGTCTGATTCAAAGTCACTCCTCCAGCTTTGATCCCATCCACATCACATCAAAAGCATGACAAACTTGTAGCATAACAATACTTGTCTCAAAGTCAATTCTCATAGCAACATTATCTCCTTATAATTCAACATAGTCTAGCCCCCGATCACTTAGATGAGTGGTCAATTTATAGGGAGATGGAGGTTTTGTAATAAATGGTGGTATTGAATGACCTTCCATACTTAGAATTAGTTCCATGGAGGAAGCGATGAGAGGATAGGATGCATCTTAACTCATTCCTCATCCATTTTCAAGCTCATAGGAGTTGATAAGTGAGGGAACCTTCTAGATGACTCCAAGAGATAAGAATACTCCCAAAACCCTATGTGAATTTCACTCAATCTCACCCAGCGCAGGTGAAAGAGGGCCTAAGTGCTTTGCAGAGCACCCTGGTGTTACAGGGAAAAGTGTCTACATAGAACTGCTTATCCCACTAAGGTGTGGTAGCTACCTTAGAAACAAACAAAGTAAAGCTACTTTCATTTTTCCTTTATGAAATATAGATGAGAGAAGAACAAAGAAGACCAACCTCTGTCTTGCGCTAATCTCCTAGTGCGATTCCTCTCTCTCTTGATAGTCTTTCACTACTTGCTCCCTTGTATGCCCAGCTTCACAGAGTACCTGTAAGATCACAGTAGCATAGCACTATACAAGAACATGGATCTATAATCATAAGCAATCTAGGATCAGATGTAAATTGACCATACAAATGCATAAAACATAAATGACACAAGGGTATGGAGGAAAACTTGAATAGCTTTTATTGATAAACAAGAAAGAGCCAAGGGAGTTACAACTAGTTGTTCTGACCCAGCATCATCCTCTCAGCAAGGAATCCCCTCTTCACCTCATACAAAGCTTAGATCACCCAACAATCTGATGTTGTCTCAAGAAACCAATAGCAATTCCTTACAATATGCAAAATTCCAGCCTCTGGATCTCTGGGATGAGGGATCCATATATAGATATCTGTAAGGGAGATGAGTCAGCTTGTGATTTGATTAGTGTCTTCCCTCTGATAGTTCTTGCTTCCACTTGGAGATTGATGATCTCTTACTCATCCTTGCTTGAATTCAGAGAGGCAAGTGTCACAGGCGAAGTTTCTGGAAGTTTCCATGCCTCTCCACCTCGCGGAATGACACTGCCATTTGTCACTTCTCACCCATCACAGCCCATAGAAGGGCTTTTTGAAATTCAATGCACCTACACAGTGTATTTAGGTGAGATGCAACGCACTTTTCCTATGGAGCAGCTGAAATGATCCTATTTTGACCAGTTCTGAGCAGTTTTTCATGGAGAACTTCTGGGAGAAGCTGTAATTAGTTAACCTTGTTCCTTTAGGGGTTAGAACAACACTTTTAGGGACTTAGGAGCCCTTGGTTTATGGTCATTTCATGCTTGGGGTTGTAGTGCCCAAAAATGTCTATAACAGTTTCCCCCTAAAGCATGAGGTCGTTAATCTTTTGATGTCGGGTGAAATGCTTTATTATGAGGATCCGAAGTTCTTTCAAGATGGGAGGAGACCTGTAATAAGATACAATACAATACATTATCTTCATAATATTTTCATGATCTAGCTGAGGCGGGCATTCCCATGCTCAACTTTATAAATTCATTTTCATGTACATAGGACAGACAATTGTCTGAGTGTAGACTGATGATTCTGGTAGAGTCATCATCCCTTTGATTGGATGGTTATCTGTGCAGCAATGATGTACATTTGATGTCTTTATTTCCCTGAATATATATCGCAGCCTGGATGGATGAAACTAGATCTGGGGTCTTCAATCTCGTTTGATATTCACTCGAAGTACAAGTCTATCCATGTGAGAGATGCTCTGGAGTCGAACATGGAAAGACATCGCCTGATTACCAGCCAATGATGTAAGCTGTTAACAGGCGTGAGAGGAATCACCGATAATGATAATGACCCTCAAGGTACTACAGTACAATTCACGTGGTGTGAATAAAGGACTTGGCCTTGAACACCACACAAAATCTTTCGGTCGAAGGTCATTGATGTAAACCTATCGCCGGAAGTGAGAAACTTGCCATTGAGGCATGCAAGCTTCAAAGTACTCAATGGGGTGTTCCTAGATCGACTTCTTGGATAATGAGCTGATGTCGACAAGAAGCGATCCGTCACAGGAGGGCCTTAATGAATCCCACATCAATGACACGGAACGGAGCAAATGATTTAAATGGAGGTGAAAACAATCTGATGACATAAGGTTCAGGGTGGTGGTCATGAAAGAATGGAGTGTAAATGTATTGTAGCGGGTGAGACACAGGTGAATTCTCTGAATGACTTCTCTTGAACATATCGGCGACATTGACATGATGGACTGGTAGCATTAACCCCAGATGCGGATGGTTTGATGGGACCATGGTGATGTTACCGGTGAATGAAACAACCCAACCCGACTTGGATGTGGAGTGAAAGTGTCATGTTCAAGAGCGACTTGCTACCAACAAAGTTTCTTCAAGTTTTCTTCCCAATTTTTCCCCAGCCATTGCTGACCAGTACCTCTTTATTTCTGTCAAGCTTGAGGAGGATAACATATTCTTGTTCTATAATTTTCCCTTCAGGCAAACCCATTGCTATGTTTTAACGAGCCTAGCGATAGTGAAACTCGTTCTTGTCTGCTATGGACAAGTTTGTCGCTATTAAGTTTTAATGAGTTTAACGACAAAGATAACTCGGTCCTTTTCAATTTTAGAGAGTCTGAAAAGGAACATAAAGGAAACTCCAAAATTCCTTTTTCGTCATCTAATCCCTTAAGTCCGAAAAAGTATAAAACAATATAGAAGGGATGAATTTTTGATACTTTTAACGAGCCGAACAAAAAAAGTGCTCGATCTTTTTGTGTAATAATCCCTCAGGTCCAAAAAGATTAAAATCTAAAGGAGGGATAGCACTTCTGATCCCTTTAACAAGCTGGAGAGGCCAATGGCTCGGCAATCTTTTCATATTTTACGAGTCAGTTGAAAAGAGCTTAAAGGAGACTCGTCTTTTGAGGAATGAGTGATAAAATTGGGTAGCTGTTGATTCCAGGTAAGGTTTGGAATTTTCCAATCACAACACTATTACAAGGATGGCTAGTGAGATCACTCTTCGCAGTTGTTCCTCAAAAGGGGTAAACAATCAAATGGAGGTGAATGATCAGCCAATACAGAGTGGAGGTGATGATGAGAACACAACCAAGGCTTTTAAAGGCTGAAGTACTACATTCACGATGGTTATTTACGGGGAAATAGTTCATTTTTTAATGAGCTTAAATGCGGGGGGAAACATTTGCTCATGGCTTATGATTATTTTTTAACAAGCTTGAACTATGTGCTAAAACTGCTCGATTAATCCAGTAGTATAATAAGAATGTCCCATTTAAAAATGGAAATTTTTAGAGTTTTGCCCCACATCCTTTATTTATGCAAGTTAGGAAATGACTAATCCTATGAGTTTAAAGGGTTAGAGGACCTACAAATTTAAAAAAGAAATAGTCACTCTTCACTTGCATGCCAAAAGGTTTGCGTGCCCCCAGGTATAAAACAGAGTTTCAATGTCACCTTTCAAATCTCCAACAAAACATTTGTTTTATCAGGAAAGGTCTGCCTCTTTCAAGTTACCAAAGATTGTTCTATTCACAGTGCAAGCAAAACACTTCTTCGGCGATGTCTACCGAAATAGACAAAGGTGAGACAATCCACTCACATAACTTTGACAAGAGAATATTATTCCAGTCTAGCCCCCTCTTCCAATCACAGATGGGAGTACAGTCTGGTCATATATCTCTCGCGGAAACCTACCTTATACCCGAAGTTTTCCTGCCGAAGCAGACCAGGGTGCATGCCCCCTGGGTTTCAGTCATGTTCCCCGAATCACTCGCGCTCATCGGGTGGACGGACTGGAGATTGATGAGACATTCCTTGTGTGAAAAGACCATTCAGGGATGGCATATGACTATTTGCTCTGTGTGATCCGGGAAATGAAAGCTGGTCTACGAGCTTGACCACTCTTCCTTCGTGCGGAAAACACATCACTCTAAAGAGTGATGAGACAATGGCTCCCATGCAATAAATATAGTCTCGTCCAAGGAGTAGATTATAATCCAGGGGTCCTTGAACTACCATTACGTTCATGTGAACAGTTTTTCCTCTCAATGATATGGGCACATTGGGAAGGATCCCTAACGGTCGACTGGTTCCTTTGTCAAAGCCTGTTAGATTTCTCATCTCAGGCAAAAGCGATGGCGAACCAAGCGCTTTCCAAGCAATCGAGGAAAGGATACTCACAGAAGCCCCTTCATCTATGATGGTACTGGCCATAACCATTCTATATATTTGAGCAATAATTCGGAATGGTATACTAGCTGGTAAACGGGGTCTGCCTAGTTGATTCTAGTCGAAAGAGACAACTAGGTTGCTTGGAGGTGGGACCGAATAGATGGTTGGGTACGACTCTGACGAACTTCCTTCCTGTGGTAAAGGAATGGGTAAATTTCCCCCATGTTCATCAAAGTCTGTGCTTACGAAAAGAATTTGGACAGTGTCATCCTTATTCTCTTCTGTGATTGTATCATCTGAAGATGGAACCTCTGAAGGCAAGACCGGGTCAACTGCCTCCTCGACCTTTTGACTTTCGTCTGGCATGGGTTCAAATGGTTTGTCTTCAATGATAGATTCTTCGGTTGACCAGCTAAGCGGGTCAGCCGGCTTTTCAACTAGTGACGGACTCGGCAAGAGTTTTTTATATCCAGGAGGAAGTCGTAACGGTGAGACCGGATGATCGTCCAAAACTCTTTTAGCCTCATCTAAGAAGGGACAACGGTGGACGGCATGGTTGCCTTCGCACAGTTTACAAGGAAATATATATTTTCCTTTTTGTCCTGGGGCTTCACTTTCACTAGTCGACGGTGTGCTTTCAACATGATCATCAAAGGTTGACAACACCGGGTTGTGCAAACGAGGAGACTAGTCCCTTAAGATCAGAGGGATGTAAGGACAATCTCTATGATAGTGGTCTCCTTTGCAAATGACACATGGTGATTTAGGCCTGGTCGGTGCAGTGTGTGGATTTTCGCTAGACGACACTTGGTTGCCCCATTTCGCTTTTGGCTCCTTCTTCTTCTTCTCTTTCTTCTTCTTTTCCTTCTTCTTCTCAGGTACTTGATTTTTGGCTTTACCAACCCCATCAAGCGAAGAAGAAGGAGGAGAGGAAGAATTGGAGGAAGTAGAAGGTTGGTGGGTAACTCTGGATTCGTCTAGTTGCCGACTCGATTGTTCAGGAATTGCGGTGTTCTGAACGACAGAGGTTGAGAAGAGCCATACGGGCAAGCCGATTGTCAATCCTGGAAGCGACAATGTGGCCATATGGGGTGCACCAACATCTCCCTAAGAGGAGAAGGGACTAGGATTTCCTCCAAGGGGAATTCATTGGTTGGTGGGTTCCATTTTCTCAACCTAAGATCAACATAGGAAAAGGTGATGATTATTCCGTTTAAAATAAATTTTAGACGCTTAGAAACAACTCATTTTTTCAATTTTCAAGAGTCGAGAAAAAACAAAAGATGACCCTAGTCGCCTTCGATTTTTAATGAGCCTGAAGTGACAAGTGCTCAGATGGACCTTTTCCGTTAAGGAGTCTGAAAAGGAACGAAAGGGACTGCTCTAGAAATCTAGGTAGAGGGATTACCAAACCAATCGCAAAACTGCATAATACTTTTTACAGTACGGCAGTCAATCTTCCCGAATGCTGTGTTCAGTGCATTGTGATCAATAGGGCGGCAGACACGACTTCCTATGGATAAAGGATTAAGCCTATTGTGGTCTCCCAAAATATACTCGACGGTACGTGGGAACACAAGTCCGTACTGGTACTTATCGTCTCAAAGTGGAGGAATCACCCAACCATTAGTGAGAACAACAGTTACCAGGCTTTACGACGCCGGAATACGTCTCTAGCCTAGACTTCTAAATGTTGTGCGTTAGGTTCCAAAGCGTTGTTAGATTCATTGAATTTATTTTATAGTTGATCTTGTTTAAGAAATTTGCCTTTCAGGTTCACCGCGAGATGTAGATGTATAATTCCTAAAATGCAATCTAAGATGATAAATAGTCTTTTATCTTCTTTGTGCAATGAAAATCCTAGCTACTAAGGAAAGAGAGACAGTATTCTTTCACAAAGAGAAAAGAGCACACACTAAATGCACAGTCCTAAATCAAGCCAATCAAACAGTCTAAATGCAAATGCACATGCATGTATTTTTTTTCGGCTTTCTTAGTATGTGAATGGTAAAAAGAAAGCTAATGCACAAATTTGAATTACTTTTCAAGCGACAATTACAAACAAGTTTCTTTTCGAAATCAGAAATGGAGACAATCACAACACTTTACGATTTGGAAATGAATACTTGCTTTCGACACTAGAAAAATTACAAATTTAGACCAAATACAATAGTAACAGGATAATCGACTATCTACAGCAACCAAACTCTTTCCTATGACTGAAAACGACACTTGCAACACTTTCAAATCAAAGGACGACAGTACGATTACGTTACTTTTTGCAAAGGAGAACTGAAAATGACTCAAAAAATACACAAAAACATTTACAGTTCTTTTGTACAACGGAGGCGGAATAAAAACAAGGAAAAGGGGTTTCAAACAGAGATATACTGATTACAGGCAGCAAAATTCATGAATAGAACTGGAAAGAATGAATCAAAGAAAGAAAAAATGAACAATGCCTAGTCTGATCAGCGCACCTGTAACACAGGGAATTTTAAATGCAGCACACCTTCTACACTCGGGAAGTGCGCTGAATTTCAGATTCACAGAACAGTACCTACACTGGACCAGAGACGAGACTTTGCTTGGGTTCTGGGTCACAGTTTGCAGTTCAGTTCATGGGTTTTGTGATGAGCCCCAATTTTTGGTACAATTTGGGCTCATTTGGCCTACTTGCTTTGCTCAAACCATTCATCTTTTATTGCTTATGCATTCATTTCTTGGTTTATTCGTGTTGTTTGTAGGAAGAAGGGTAGGCATTCTATCTACGTGACTAATACATGATGATTTCAGGTTTTTGGCATTAAAAGGGAGCAAAGACCACGAAAAAGGAGACAAGGAGACAGTAAGGTGGCACTGCTGGTTTTTAGGAGAGGATGTCCACAGTCTTGGGGACCTTCCTCGTGATTCCCACCATAGCTCCGAGCTCCAACCAATCTCCCCACCGAGCTTAGAGGCAGCCAACCGTTCTACAGGAACAGCAATTACAACTGTTCTACAGGATCAGCAGTTTAACCTTCAGTTGGACAGCCGAGCTCCACAAATCAAGGAAACCTGTTGGATTATCATTTTGCA
Organism: Pinus tabuliformis; assembly: GCA_031772625.1. NCBI lineage: Eukaryota > Viridiplantae > Streptophyta > Pinopsida > Pinales > Pinaceae > Pinus > Pinus tabuliformis. Next base: position 312,528,022 of record CM062805.1, on the reverse strand, counting down.
TAAATACTGAGGCCGTAGCCTTTGATAGAAGCTTTTTGAACTTTTGCATTACCATTGTAATTTCGAAGTACAAGCTACAGCTCGGTGTTGGTTCTTTTTGTAAGCCAGTTTTGGCATGACATCAGATTTTTGGTTATGAATAAAGGCAGGCAGATTTTGATCTCATTCTGAGTTTCTAAGGGAGCTATAGCTCTCAGGTTAGGGCCAAACCTGAGAGCAATAGACCTCCTCTGTGTTGTAATTTTATTTGCCTTTCGTTCCAGCACTTCGTTTCTTTACTTTGACATGCAATTCGAATTTACAGTCTGCTGATTTAGTTTTTATGGGATTGAATAGGATTAGTTTATGGTGAATTTGCTTCCATTTTCTTAGGTTAGAATAGGATAGTTATAATTCATTGGAGCTCCAGAAAAAGGTTGAAAGGACCTCACTGCCATCTCTGTTAGGGATTGGGGTGTAGTCTGAACCAACCACCAAAACCAAACACAGTTCTTTTCACATCCATGCAAGCTGCAACAGTTACTTTAGTCGTAGATCCATCCATGCACTTTGGTCTTGATCATTACTTCTTCATTCCACTTCCATGCACGAGTTTCTTTCACAAATTGCACTGTTGTTCATTGGTTCAAAATAGCACAGTTAACATAGGTTAAAGAGTTCTCGTTTTTGGTGACATTCATAGACAATTTGTTTCATTTACACTGCTCCACACCATTCCATTACCTTCCTCTTCTTGTCAACCACACCTAAAGCCACTCAACCGACCTCTTTTCAGCTCGTTTACCTTACAGATCTTCCATTACTCACGTAGCTCCATTTACTTAACCTTTCGTTGATCCCATCCTTCGAGCCATCAACCCACTGCATGCACTCTTTCTCCATCTGACTTCTCTACTCCTGAGCCATCACCAATTCCATCTCCACCTTACCTATCCACCCAAGCCATTCCATCACTTCACCAACACACAAAACTTCCACCTACAACACATCCTGTAGAAGTTAGCAGACTTCCTGTAGAATTCCTGAGTTTCCTGTAGGATCCCCTGCAGACATCCTGTAGAAGCCTGCAAACTTGGTTGCCGAGCATCCGAATGTTGTAGACCTCTGTAGACTAATGCTAGGGACCCTCTGGGACCTCTCCTAGCCATCCTGACCTTGCCCATCCTTTCCTTCCATTCAAACCGCTCCTGCACAATCAAACCCTAATCAAAAGCATCATCACAATAAATCCAACCACTTAATGAAAAAATACAAAAACATGTCTTTTCAGATGCAAGTAGCTTAGATGCATGTATTTCAGCTCACTGCAAGTAATGGCATCATTGGTAGAAGTTTCATTCACAGTTTTGCATTGTAAGGGCCTAGCTAGTCAAATTAGGGTTTACTAGGGTTTTCATGCTTTGTTGGCTTTCAGTTTCTTTCTGCAAGTAGATTAGCCTCCTTTGAGTTAGCTTTCATCCATCACTCATAAAGCTTCTTCTGTGAGCATATAGAAGTTGGCTTGAGCCCTAGCGGACTTGTGCCAGCTGACCAAGTGACAGCTGCGACAAGAGCTAGTACTTGTGCATACAGCACCGTCGCTTCCAAGTTTGTACGAACTACCGGGTTGATAAAATTAGAGATAGGAAGCTCCAGGAGTTGTAGCATTATTGCTACAATACTGGAGCCCACCATCTTTTTGGCGCCGTTGCCGGGGAAGCGTCAGAGTATTAGTAATTGTTGCTTTTCTTCTATTTTCTTACTCTTGCCTTCTGCTAAGTAGTTTATTTCATTTCCATTCTGCAAAAGTAGCATAAACATTTCCTGCTTTCATAGATTAGCATTTCCTGCTTTCATAGATTAGCATTTCCTGCTTTCATAGATTAGCATTTCCTGCTTTCATAGATTAGCATTTCCTTTCTGCAAGCGTAGACTAGCATTTCCATTCTTGCAATTTCATTTGAGCAAAATAGATTAGTCCTTTCCTGCTTTCATTTCAATTCCGCATTTTCATTTTAGCAAGATAGTTAGTTGTAGATCAATCTGTTTCAGTTTTGCAGGTACCAAAGAAAAAGCAAAAGCAATCAAAAAGAAGTCTTTCCATTTCATGCCTCGTAGGAACAGAGATAAATCAGGCAAATTCCTACCCAACACCCCCACCACATCACTAAGTCACCCTTCTCTCTTCTTTGGTGACAGTGATCCAGAGGAACCTATAGGTGAACATCCTGAGATATACCAAGATCCTATAGAAGAAGAAGAGTTAGAAACCACTCCATCTGAAGCTATGGCTGACAATAGAGGAGAAGATGAGAGGATAGAAGGTGCCTTCCCCATCCGAGAGACCAATGGAGAGATGAAAATGAAGAACATTAGCCCCTCTGCTTTACCTCACTTCCATGTGCTGAACACTGAAGATCCTGATACCTTCCTGTTTGAGTTTGCTGTCCTTTGTAGAACCTATGACTATATTGAAGATGAGCAAAAGCTGAAACTTTTCCCTTCCACTCTTAAGGATGCAGCATTACGCTGGTTCATGGGCTTACCTGGGAATAGTATCACCACTTGGGCTCAGATGCAGCAAGCTTTCAATACCAAGTACCAGGATTACTGTAGGTCCAAGGAAACAAAGGGGGAAATCTTTCGGATGACCATGGGAAATGATGAGTCCTTAGAGGATTATGAGGAGAGGTTCCAACTAAGCTATAAGCGGGCCAGGTGCACACTTGACCCTGAATCCCTCAAGTTGGTCCTGCTCCGAGGAGTCCCTGAAGACCTCTTAGATACCCTTCACATGTTAGCTGGGGGGGACATTTACCAACTGCCTTATGAGGACATCAAAACTGTGTTTAGAAACCACTCCAGGGCAGCTAGGAAACGAGGTAGGGGAAACCTCCTCTCAACTAGTGTTCCTTTCTCCAAACATGAGCTTATAAATCAATTAGAAGATCTCAAGAGTGAGGTGAGATAGACCATTGCCATGCAGCTGGACACATTCAGAATCCAGCAGAAGAAAGAAGAAGCTGAGAGAGCCTTGGCTGTCTTCTGCCCTAGGTGCACAAGGAGACACCCTAAGAACGAATGCCCATTGCATTCGGTTGAAGTATGTTTCGTTTGTGAGGAGGACCATCCCACAAATCAGTGTCCAACCTTACCTGGGTTTAAAGCCATGTACCAAGGGACAGAAGCTCCCACTGAACCTCTCTATTACCTCAACCAAAGGAGGCCACAAGGATCTAGACCTTATCAGCAGGGGATGCAAGGGGCACCTCAAGCTTATTACAGCCCCAACCAATCGACTCCTATGCCTTCCTGGGGTCCCCCTGCTCATCCTTCATGGTCCATGCCTCCTCCATGGTCTTATCCACCTCAGTACCCCACTCAACCTACTTCTCATTCATATCATTCACAGGCCCAGCCACAACCTCAATGAAATGCACCTCAATCGGGGTGGAGGCCCCAGTACAACACTCCTCCTGCCATCTTGCCTCCACCACCAGTTCAACCTCAGCCTTTACCTCCTGCTCCTCCAAGGCAACCTCAAATGCCTGCTCAACTGAACCTGAACCCCAACAATAGACAGGCCCAGCAGGTATACACTGGGGAAACCTCATGCCCTACCTATGCTGTGGAGATCCAAGAGATCAATCTTCGATCTGGAAAGACTCTACCAGATCGCCAACCTCCTCCCCCAGAGGATGAGGAAGACCATCAGGAGAGTGAACCAAAGGCTATTCCACCCTTTCCTGAGAGACTAACAGCCACCACACAACCCAACCCAGAGGAGGATGAGCTTCTGGGAGAGCTCAAGTAGTTGTGTGTGAAAATACCCCTTCTCCAAGCCATCAAGGATGTGCCAATATACAACAAACTGGTTAAGGAGAAGTGTTTCAAACACCCAGGCAGACGGAAGAAAGATGCTTCAACCATTAATGTCATAGGACAACTGTATGACCTGATGCTAGGACAAGTCATCTGCCCAAAGTACCTAGATCCTGGAAGTCCTCTAGTAGATGTCCACATCAATGGCACCATCATACCTCACACCTTGATTGATCTGGGGGCTGCCATTAATGTGATGACCAGGGATACCATGCTCAAACTCAATCTTCAGGGTTCCTTGAGGAAGACCTCGACAGTACTACAATTAGCAGATCGCTCCACCATGACTCCCGAAGGGATTGTGGAGGATGTCTTTGTCTCTATTGACTCTTGGGAATACCCTGCAGACTTCCTGGTTCTGCAACCAAAGGCAAAGCTTACTGGATATCCTCTCATTTTGGGAAGGCCTTGGTTAGCTACTGCAAATGCTTACATAAGTTGTCGTGTAGGAAACATGACCATCAAAAATGGTCCCATGTCCAAGCAGTTAGTCCTATACCTGTTATAGACATTTTTGTGCCTTACAGCATAGAGCATGAAATGTCAATAATCTGAGGGATCCAAAGTCCCTAAACATGTTGTTCCTACCCCTAGAGGAACAAGGTTAGCAAACCACAGCACTTCAGATCAGTTCTCCACTGAAAAACACTCAAAAACAGGTCAATTTTGGATCAAAGCAGCTGCTCCACTGGGCATCTGCGCTGAATGTCAACTGCTCCATGGTGTACCTGCGCTGAATGTCAACTTCATCAAAGGCTACCTGCGCTGAGCGAGTTTGGACATGTGGAGGAATCTTTCCTCAATGTGTCAGTGCCCAGGAAGCTTCCAAATTGACACTTGGATCAGAAGATTCACCTAATGATGAGTAAAGAGGTTCTAAAACTCCAAGTGGAAGGTAGAATCTCCGAGTGGACTCAAGAACTAAAGAACAACTGGGGTTGAAGAGGACAACAGTCACACATCAAGCTGACTTATCTTCACTCCAAAACTCTATATAAGGATCTCATCCCATGGGATCTGGAGGCCGGAATTTTGTGCAAAGAATTGCTGTTGGTTTACAGTTGAGAGTATTGGGTGATTGCTTGAGGGAGGTGAAGAGGAGATTTCTTTCCATCGGGAAGGTGATGTTGGATTGGACCTCTTATGGTTGTATCACCGCCTGAACCTTACTTTCTTCCATTAATAAAGCATTTGAGGTTCATCTATTCGCATGTGTTTCAATGGTGTATTGTCTTACTTGCGTATTTGATTTATGCTAATCCTTGAATCAATTATGAATGCATGCTTCTTGTAGTTTCCTTTTCTCGTCTTGTTTGCAGGATCTTGTGTAGCTGGGCCCGTGAGAAGACAAGGAGCTGGGAGCAAGCGGCAAAGAGAGAAGATTGGATCGACCATTTGCGCAAGACATCGGTAAGTGGATCTCTTCCTTTCCTCTTTTGCATGTCATAAAGAAGTAATCTTAGATAGCTTTGCTTTGACTGTTGTTAAGGAACTATCACCCTTAGAGTGGGATAGGGTCATTCCGTGTTGGATACTTTTCCCCACAACAGACTGGCGACTCCGCTGGGGATCGTGTCTTGTTGGTAGCTTGTGTTTCTTGCTATTCATTTCTTAAACAAAGGGAGTACCGAATTGAACTGCATTCGAATCATTCGAAGGCAAAGTAGAGGGAAACTACTCTAGCTCAGTTCTGGGCATGTTTATGATTTGAAGAGCTGATCCAGAAGGACTCTTATTAGCTCTTTGTGATAGTGTTCATCTTCCTTTAATCATCCTCTAGTGTATACTTGACTGATAGCCTCTGATTTGGCCAAAAACCGTTGATTTTTGAGCAATCTGTGACCCGGAACCAAAGAGAGACGAGAGTTTTCTCTTCAGTGCAGCTGCAGTGAAGGCTACCTGCGCTGCAACGCAGGTCCCGAAGGGGATACCTGTGCTGAATGTCAAACTGACAGTGTTCTACCTGCGCTGAACCAGTTTTGCATTGTGCAACTGGGGTTCCCTGCTTTCTGTTGCCCAGTTTTCAGTATTGTTTTTGCAGCCTGTTGTCAACCTGTATACCCATCTGAAACTATCTTTCTTTGCCATCATTTCGCCTCAGTTGTATGAAGAAACTGTGATTGTTCTTGTTGTATTTCTTATATTCATTTACAGTTTCCCATAACGAAAGTGAACTAGTCTTGCTGTGGCCTCTTGAATCTAGACCTGTGATAAAGTGTCGTTGTGATTCTAAGAGCTAGTTTATTGTTGTTCATAGCTGCTTGAGCATTTTCTTTCGTTATATGGTTCGAATTTCAGTATTTCTTGTGTTGAAACGAGTGAATCTTAAGGTGTTCTTTTGATTATTGGACAAAAACTTGTTTGCTTCCGCTTGAAATTGAATTCGAAATCATACAAAGCCTTTATCCATAGGAAGCCGTGTCGGCCGCCCTACTGATCGCAATGCAGTGAACACAGCATTCACGAAGATCGACCACTCGTACCGTAAAACGTATTCTGTGGTTTCGTGAAAGGTTTGGCACACCCTCTGCGTAGAACTCCAGAGTATTTTCTTTTGGCCTTTTTCAAACTCTATAACTGAAAAAGTCCATCCGAGCATTTGTCACTTCGGGCTCGTTAATACATCGAAGGAGACTAGAGTCATCTTTAGCTTTTTCTCGACTCTTAAAAAGTGAAAAAGCAAGTTGTGTCTAAAGCGTCGTCATATAAAATTCATTCTAAACGGAACATAATCACCCCTTATTCCTGCGTTGATCTTGAGGTTGAGAACATGGAACACGCCAACCAAGGGATTCCACATGATGGGAACCCTAGCCCTTTCTCCTCTTGGGGAGAAGTTGGTGCGCCCCACATGGCCACGTTGTCGCTTCCAGGACTGACAATTGGCCTGCCAGTTTGGCTATTCTCAACCACTGTAGTTCAGACCACCACGGTTCCTGAACAGTCGAGTCAACAGTTAGACCAGTCTAGAGCTGCCCTCCAGCCTTCCGCTTCTTATAGATCTTCCTCCGATCCTTCCTCTTCGAAGGGTCGAGCCGCCGAAAGCCGAGCTCCCATAGAGAAGAAGAAGGATTCCGATCCTTCCTCTTCGAAAGGTCGAGCCGCCGAAAGCCGAGCTCCCATAGAGAAGAAAAAGGAGAAGAAGAAGAAGGAAAAGAAGCAGAAGGAGCCAAAGGCGGCTGGGGGCAAGCAAAAGACATCTAACCAAAATCCACACACAGCACAGACCGGGCCTAAGGCGCCATGTGTCATATGTGAAGGAGACCACTTCCACCGTGATTGTCCCAGTATCCCCCGAATACTAAGGGACTGGTCCCCTCGTTTGCACAGTTCGGAAGCATCAACCTCTGACAACCAGGTGGACTGCTTACCATCGATCAGCGAAAGTGAAGGTTCTAGACGACGAAGGGGAATGAGATTCCCCTGCGAACTGTGTGAAGACAATCACACCCTCTGCCATTGTCCCTTTTTAGACGAAGCAAAGAGAGTTTTGGAAGATCAACCGGTTGCACCGTTGCTACTTCCTCCTGGATATCAAAAACTCGCTCCAAGTCCTTCGTTGGTTGAAAATATAGCTACCCCGCTCGTGGGGCCAGCTGAAGCGTCAGTCACTGAAAATGAACCTACTGAATCCGGACCGGACGAAAGTCCAAAGGTCGAAACGGCAGTTGACCCGGTTCTCCCTTCAGAAGTTTCGGCTTCAAATGACACCGTCACTGAAGATTCATCCTCAGCTGACACCCTCACCGAAGAGAGTAAGGATGACACCATCCAGATTCTTTTCATCAACACCGATTCTGATGAGCATCAGGGCAATGCGCCCACTCCTTTACCGCAGGAAGGAGCATCATCAGGATCATATCCGGCCGTATATTCGGTCCCACCACCAAGCAACCTGGTTGTGTCCTTTGATTGGAACCAACTAGGCAGACCCCGGTTACCAGCCAGTATACCATTCAGAATTATAGTCCAAATATACAAAATGGTGATGGCTGGAACTATCATTGATGAAGGGGCATCTGTGAGTATCCTATCCTCTACTGCTTGGAAAGCACTGGGTTGCCCGGCGCTTTTGCCTGAGATAAGGAATCTCTCGGGTTTCGATAAGGGAACCAGTCGACCATTAGGGATTCTACCTAATGTGCCTATTACCTTGAAAGGGAAGGCTATCAAGATGAACTTGATGGTCGTCCAAGGACCCTTGGATTATAACCTACTCCTTGGACGAGACTACATATATTGCATGGAAGCAATAGTCTCCTCACTCTTTCGAATAATGTGTTTTCCACACGAAGGAAGAATGGTCAAGCTCGTAGACCAACTTTCATTTCCGGGATCATGCATCGCAAATAGTCACATACCTATCCTGAATGGTCTATTCAATCAAGAAAGGTCTCTACCTCCGGTTCTTCTTCTTGATGAGTACGAGTGATTCGGGAAAGTAGGGCCGGAACCCAGGGGGCATGCATCCTGGTCTGCTGGGGTCAGAAAAAACCTTGGGTTTAAAGTAGAATTTCCGCGGGAGAATATGACTAGTCCGTACCCCGTCCCCTCCTTCATCTTCATAAGAGTAAGAGCCGGCAAGAGAGTCCGGATCTTATAAGGAAGAAGGGGCAGTTAGGAATGGGGTTGTTCTGGAAAAAGATTCTTTTGTTAAAGTTATGTGGGAGGACGGGGGCCCGTTACTCACCCTTGTCTATCTTAGGTAGGCATTGCCGAAGAAAGTTTCTGTTTGAAAGGATTAGCAGAACGATCTTTGGATAACCTGAAAGAGGTAAGCCTCACCCGTTGAAAACAAGGGTTTTTGACGGACAAGTAGGGGCGACCTTGAAATTAGACTTTATACCTGGGGGCATGCGAACCTCTTGGAATGCAAGCACGGGCGGCTTTTTAGTTTTTTAGGTAGGTCTAACCCCTCTAACCCGTAGGATAAGTCGATACCCAGCTTGCATAAAGAGAGTATATGGAGCAAAGCATAGCGAGATGAAGCTCCTTAAAAAATAGCGAGCAATCTACCAGGAGACCTTCCTACTTTATGACTGGTAAAAACGAGCAGTTTTGGCAAAGTTCATGCTCGTTAAAAAATAAACGCAAAAACGAGCAGTTTTGGCAAAGTTCATGCTCGTTAAAAAATAAACGCAAAACCGAGCAGTTTTAGCAAGAGTTCATGCTCGTTAAAAAATAAATGCACATGTGAGCAAGCTTCCCCCAGAGTTCAAGCTCATCAAGAAAAAATGAACCGGTAAATAGCCAATTGAGACCATAGATTCATCAGCCATAAAAACCTTGGTCGTGTTTTGCACCTGCCACCTCCTCTTTCATTTGGCCGATCGTTCACCTCCATATGATTGTTTACCCATTTTGAGGAACAGCTGCGAAGAGTGATTTCACCTAGCCATCCTTGTGACACTGCCGTGATTGGAAAATTCCAACCTGTACCTGGAATCTGCTGCTATCCCTGTTTATCACTCGTTCCTCAAAATACGAGTCTTCTTTGAGCTCTTTTCACTGACTCGTAAAATATGAAAAGTTTTCCGAGTTTTGGCCTTCCAGCTCGTTAAAGGGACTGGAAGAGCTATCCCTCCTCTAGATTTTAATCTTTTTGGACCTGAGGGATTATTGCACAAAAAGATCGAGCGCTTGTCTAGTTCGGCTCGATAAAGCTATCGAACATTCATCCCTTCTGTATTGTTTTATACTTTTTCGGACTTAAGGGATTAGATGACGAAAAAGGATCTTTGGAGTTAACTTTACGTACCTTTTTAGACTCTCTAAAAATGAAAAGGACCGAGTTGTCTTTGTCGCTAGGCTCGTTAAATATTGAATAGCGACAAACTTGTCTTTAGACGAGAACGAGTTTCCCTATCACTAGGCTCGTTAAAACATAGCGATGGGCTTGCCCGAAGGGCAGGTTATAGAACAAGCATATGTTATCCTCCTCAAGCTTGACAAAAATAAAGAGGTACTGGTCAGAAATGACTGGGGAAAAATTGGGAGAACCTCAAAGCTTAATGGTAGCAAGTCGCTCTTGAACATGACACTTTTGCCTCCGTAAAAACATCGGGTTGGGTTGTTTTCATTCACCGATCCCTTCACCATGGTCTCGCCATACCATCCACATTTGGGGTAATGCTACCGATCCATCACATCAGTGTCGTTATATGTTCAAGAGATGTCATTCAGAGAGTGTCAACCGGGTCCCATCCACTGCCATACATCATCTTTCATCCTTTCATGACTGCCACCCTGAATCATATTTCACAGATCGTTTTCACCATCATCACAATTACTAGCTCCGTTCCGTGTCACTGATGTGGGATTCATTAAGGCCCTCCTTTGATGGATCGCTTCTTGTCTACATCAGCTCATTATCCAAGAAGTTGATCTAGGAACACCCCCTCAGTACTTTGAAGCTTGCATGCCTCAATGGCAAGTTTCTCACTTCCGGCGACAGGTATACATTAATGACCTTCGACCGGGAGACTTTGCGTGGTGTTCGACGCCAAATCCTATATTCATGCCACGTGAATTGTGCTGCAGTACCTTGAGGGTCATCATCATTATCGGTGATTCCTCTCGCGCTTGTTAACAGTTTACATCATTGACTGGTAATCAAGCGATGTCTTTCCATGTTCGACTCCAAGAAATTCTCACATGGATCGACCTGTACTTAGAGTGAAGATCGGACAAGTTTGAAGACCCTGGATCTAGTTTCATCCATCCGGGCTGCGATATATATTTAGGAGATAAAGACATAGACATGTGCAGCAGATGATCATCCTACTAAAAGGATGATAATTTAAGCAGAGAATTATCAGTCTACTATCAGACGATCGTCTGTTTATGTATAGAAAATGTATTTATAAAGCTGAGCATGGGAAATGCCCGCATCAGCTAGATCATGAAAGCAGTATGAAAAATAATGTATTGTATTGTATTTTGTTACAGGTCACCTCCCGACGATTGAATGAACTTCGGATCCTCCTAATAAAGCATTTCACCCGATAAACGACCTCATACTTTAGGGGGCAACTATTATAGACATTTTTGTGCCTTATAGCATAGAGCATGAAATTTCAATAATCTGAGGGATCCAAAGTCCCTAAACATGTTGTTCCTACCCCTAGAGGAACAAGGTCAGCAAACCACGGCACTTCAGATCAGTTCTCCACTGAAAAACACTCAAAAACAGGTCAATTTTGGATCAAAGCAGCTGCTCCACTGGGCATCTGCGCTGAATGTCAACTGTTCCATGGTGTACCTGCGCTGAATGTCAACTTCATCAAAGGCTACCTGCGCTGAGCGAGTTTGGACATGTGGAGGAATCTTTCCTCAATGTGTCAGTGCCCAGGAAGCTTCCAAATTGACACTTGGATCAGAAGATTCGCCTAATGATGAGTAAAGAGGTTCTAAAACTCCAAGTGGAAGGTAGAATCTCCGAGTGGACTCAAGAACTAAAGAACAACTGGGGTTGAAGAGGACAACAGTCACACATCAAGTTGACTTATCTTCACTCCAAAACTCTATATAAGGATCTCATCCCATGGGATCTGGAGGCCGGAATTTTGTGCAAAGAATTGTTGTTGGTTTATAGTTGAGAGTATTGGGTGATTGCTTGAGGGAGGTGAAGAGGAGATTTCTTTCCATCGGGAAGGTGATGCTGGATTGGACCTCTTATGGTTGTATCACCGCCTGAACCTTACTTTCTTCCATTAATAAAGCATTTGAGGTTCTTCTATTCGCATGTGTTTCAATGGTGTATTGTCTTACTTGCGTATTTGATTTATGCTAATCCTTGAATCAATTATGAATGCATGCTTCTTGTAGTTTCCTTTTCTCGTCTTGTTTGTAGGATCTTGTGTAGCTGGGCCCGTGAGAAGACAAGGAGCTGGGAGCAAGCGGCAAAGAGAGAAGATTGGATCGACCATTTGCGCAAGACATCGGTAAGTGGATCTCTTCCTTTCCTCTTTTGCATGTCATAAAGAAGTAATCTTAGATAGCTTTGCTTTGAATGTTGCTAAGGAACTATCACCCTTAGAGTGGGATAGGGTCATTCCGTGTTGGATACTTTTCCCCACAACCCCAACCCTCCTTAGAGCATGACTTACCTCTCTGGTTGGAAGAAGGAGAGGAAGACGAGGTGTACTCAGCACCTCTGTGCACCTTAGATACCACTAGAAGAGACCCCCCAACCGAGGATGACTTGATCGAGACCTTGATCCAGAATCCACCTTCCAGTGCACTACCCTTAGAGAAATTGGTGGAGGATGCCCAAGCTAGCACCTTAGTGGATCTTTGTACAACCAACCCTGTTACTCCTAGAGTCAAGAATGTGGAGTTTGGCCCTGAGAAAGCATTGAAGATCAGCTCCTCCCTATCTCCTTCCCAGGAAAAGGAGTTGTGTAGTCTGTTGGCCAACCACCTAGATGCTTTTGCTTGGAGCTATCAGGAAATGAAAGGAGTCCATCCTTCGGTCTGTACCCATCATATATACATCAAAGAGGATTGTAAACTGGTTAGGCAACCCCAGAGGAGAATGAATCCAGCTCTTAAGGACATTGTCAAGGAAGAATTGCAAAAACTGTTGGATGCAGGATTCATCTACCCCATCTCAGATAGTGAATGGGTGTCCCCTCTGGTGTTGGTTCCCAAGAAAAATGGGAAATGGAGAATCTATGTGGACTACCGAGAACTGAACAAAGCTACCAAGAAAGACCATTTCCCTCTACCTTTCATAGATCAAGTGTTGGATGGACTGGCAAGGAAGAAGTTCTTCTCTTTCCTGGATGGGTTTAACGGGTACAACCAAATCCAAATCAGCCCAAAAGACCAAGATAAGACCACCTTCACTTGTACTTGGGGTACCTTTGCCTACCGAGTCCTTCCCTTTGGGCTATGCAATGCTCCTGCTACCTTCCAGAGAGCTGTCTTGAGCATCTTCTCGGAGCTGGTCCATGATGCAGTGGAAATCTATATGGATGACTTTACTCCTTATGGGGCCAACTTCCAGGAAACATTGTCCAATATGGGAAAAGTCCTAACCAAATGCATCGAGATGAACTTGTCCCTTAGTCCTGAAAAATGTGAATTCCTAATGACTGAAGGGACCGTGCTAGGTCATACCATTTCTTGCCAAGGGTTGCAGGTGGATCCCAACAAAATTGCTCTCATCAAGAGGGTTCCACCTCCTCAAAAGGTAAGGGATGTCCAGAGTTTCTTGGGATTAGCAGGATACTACCAGAGATTCATTAAAGATTTTAGCAAGCTAGCCTCACCATTGTTTGGCCTGTTGGCAAAAGATGTGGAGTTTAAATGGACTGACCATTGTCAGAAGAGTTTGAATGAATTAAAGGACAAGTTGGTGTCAGCACCAATCTTGAGAGGTCCAAACTGGGCCCTACCTTTCCACATCCACACCGATGCCTTGAACAAAGCCATAGGTGCAGCTTTAGGACAGGTTGAGCAAAAACTTCCATATGCCATCTACTTTGTTAGCAAAAACTTGTCCAAAGCTGAGCTGAATTACACTGTAACCGAGAAAGAATTCTTGGCTGTGGTCCACGCACTGAACAAGTTCCGACATTATATTACTGGTTACCAGACCTTTGTACATACAGACCATGCTGCAATTAGATATTTAATGAATAAACCAGATGTGAATGCTCGTATTATTAGATGGTTACTTTTATTGCAGCAGTTTGATTTGACCATTGTTGACAAACCAGGTAGAGAAAATGTTGTTGCTGACTTTTTATCTAGATTGGATTTGTCTGCAGATGAGGATGGAACAGTGGATGACCAGATGACCGATGAACATCTGTTTGCTATTTCAGTACTCTCTCCATGGTTTGCTGATATAGCAAACTACCTTGTTTCAGCACAGTTCCCTCCGCACCTATCTTCCAGAGAGAAGAGCAGAATCATCAGTAAAAGTGCCTCATTTACTTGGATCAGGGGCAATCTGTTCAAGCTTGGCCCCGATCAGATCTTAAGGCGTTGTGTAAGGGAGGAGGAAGTCTTTGATATCCTCCTCACTTGTCATGATGGGCCTTGTGGAGGACATTTTGCAGCAAAGAGAACTGCCTTCAAGATCCTGCAGGCAGGCTACTATTGGCCCACACTTCATCAAGATGTCAGAAGATATGTCAGCCAGTGTGACCAATGCCAAAGAATGGGGAAACCAACCCAAAGGGATGAGATGCCTCTCCAACCTCAAGTGACTCTTGAGCCATTTGAGAAGTGGGGCATGGACTTTGTGGGCCCAATCAACCCTTCTTCGAGGCAAAGGTCTTACATCATTGTGTGTACTGACTATTTGACAAAGTGGGCAGAGACCAAAGCAATCAAAGCAACAACAGAAGAAAAGGTGGCCGAGTTCCTAAGAGAAAACATCTTCTATAAGTTTGGCTATCCAAGAGAGCTGGTCACCGATCAAGGGAGCCAGTTCACATCCAACTTGGTTGAAGATCTACTAGCTCATCACAAGATCAAGCATAGGACTTCCACCCCCTATCACCCTCAAGCAAATGGGCAGGTGGAAGTCACCAATAGAGCATTAGAAGGGATCTTGACTAAGGTGGTGAGCAGCAGCAGAAAGGACTGGGCAGATCGCCTGGTTGAAGCCACATGGGCTTACAACACCACTTGGAAGACCACCACCGGCTTCACACCTTATGAGCTGGTCTATGGGAAGAAAGCTTTGCTGTCCATTGAGTTTGAATACAACACTTTGAGGATGGCAGCTCAGCTGGACCTAGATCTCAGCCATGCACAGCAAGAAAGGTTATTGCAGCTGAATGGATTGGATGAGCACCGAATGCAGGCCCTCCTTCACTCAGAAGTGGTTCAACTTCAGAGAAAGGTGTGGCATGACCAACATCTCCATGACAAGCAATTTCAGTCGGGAGATTGGGCTTTGTTGTATGACTCCAGATACAAAGATTTCAAGGGGAAGCTGAGAACCAGATGGCTAGGACCATATGCAGTGGAAAAATGCCATGACAATGGATCTGTCCTTATTCGAACCATTGATGAGGAAGCCATTCCCATGCTTGTCAATGGGCATCGATTGAAGATCTACAGGAGACCTCTCTCAAGACAAGAGTTCATCAAAACTATGGAGAAATCTGTATTGGTCATAGAGAAGGGTTCTGCCTCTGCTTTGGGCATACCCTGAAGGATTTAAAAAATAAATAAAAATAAATAATAATAATAAAGATCCTTGGGTGAAAACCTCTCTGAGGCGCCCAAGGAAGGTGGTAGGGGTGAAAACCTCATTGAGGCGCCCCTATTGTCTTTCAAAAAAAAAAAAAGGAAAAGGTTTGAAAAAGATCCTTGAGTGAAAACCTCTCTGAGGCGCTCAGGGCAGATGGCACGGGTGAAAACCTCTTTGAGGTGCCCCTGTTATCTTTCAAAAAAAAAAAGAGAAAAAAAAGGGAAAAAAAAGAGAAAAAAACAATAAGCAAAATATGGTAAAATTGCATGCAGGTTGCAGATGTTCTATGGAGGAGAGGAAGCCTCTCAACTCAAAGCCAAGGGTCCTTATCATGCTGTCAAGGGACCTCACCAGCACCTCCTCCAAGGATACCCATGTTTTTTTAAGGTATGTGAAATTTTATCATGGTTTGAATCTTCTACAGGAAGATGCAGTCTTTCTATAGGAAGACGCAGATCTTCTACAGGAAAGTGCAGACTTTCTACAGGAAGCCCGAACTTTCTACAGGAAGCTCTGTGTTCTACAAGAAACTTCCTGTAGAAGTTTGGAATGGCCCAGAATTCATTTTAAAAGTAGATCTAGCGACTAAGGATCGGTTTGGACGCATGCAAGCCTCTGTTGGCACCCTTGCACATTGCTGTTACCTTGCTCCATCATCCTTCTCGACATGCAACCAAGTTCCCTGCACCAGCAAAGAAGATCGATGAGTTCTCGCGGGAAAAGCCATTTTCAAAGATAAACAAGTGCTGAGATCTCATACCACAGGCATCAGAAGCTCCGGGAGCATGATTGAAAGGCCAGATCCTCCGTCGTGCAGCATGCACCCAAGGAGGAAGAACTGTTACGAGACACCCCGCGGGAATCCTGTAACAGTTAAACCTACTAGAGTGGATACCATTCACAGCACAGCCATCTGCAATGAAACGCGGGCGCATGCAACCAAAGCATCCACTCCCTTGTCGGCAGCCTGTAACCATGAGCCTCCGAGTCTGTGTAAGTTCGCATGCAGCAGGTAGATCCACTCACCATCGTCCAAAAACTGGAAAAATCGTGTGCAGCCACGCAGGTAAGTGTCTCGACCCTTCCTTCCATCAAATCGCATGAATTTTACTTTGAATTTTTTGCACAACGTAAAAGTGAATGGTTGAGCGACCGTATGGCCAGTCGACTGGCCACATCGGCTAGTTATGGTATAGTTGGATGTTTGGGTGGCGGCCACGACAAAGAGAATGAGCAGCACACACGTGAGAACACTCCCGTCAAAAGCAATGAGTTTAACAGAAAGAGGCGGCGACAGATCTGTGGGAATGGATGCGGCAGCAAGTGAATACGCAGGCGAATGATGGATGACGTCGCCCAACGGTCCGGCGGGGACAGCTCACCCCCCCGCCACAGATTGCGTCGATTCAAAATCTAATCGGCTAGATTGTGCGCATGCATTTATCAACCACCACTTCAAACTCGAGTGGCTATTCTGATCTCTTCTGCACTTTGATACGCCGAGCTTTTGGCTACCAGAACGCCGGTGAAGCACACCTCGAGCGCAGGCCAACTACAGTCCTCCCTGAAATTTGCGCACTGCTCCTACAGGAACATAGTTTCTACAGGAACGCAGTCTCTACAGGGTTGCAGTTCTACAGGAAGGCGGGTTCCCCACGTAAAAAAGGTGGCAGAAAAAGGTAACCCTGAAACTCTTCATGCAATTGGTTTTCAAAGGTGGCAGGATCATCGTCCATAGGCTGGTCATAAAGCTATTGGTGAAATTGTTGTTTGCTGTGCCTATACTGTCGTTCTACAGGATGTCAGTGTAATTAGACTGTGTTGAGATCCGCAGGGATAAATTTTGTGGATTATGTGCATGCTCTGTCTCAATAGACCAAATCTCTTTCGCACTTGCCACCTTTAGTTAAAACAACCGTGTTCATCATGCCGGGTGGGTTTATAAGACGGGAACCCACTGATTCAACCAAATTAAGGGAAAACTAAGAAGTGGTAGAACTCTTCACACGGGTTCAATGGATATCTTTTTGTGATAAATTGCAGGGTTACGATGATGAAGTGGCCGAAGAATTTCTGCAAGCTCTAAGGCCGAAATCCAAAACACTGGCTACAGTAACCTTCAGGGGCCTAAGCCTCAAGCTCACCCCACAGTATATCAGTCAGATTACAGAACTTCCTATGGGTTTGCCGTGGGATAAGGAAGAAAGAAAGCTGAGCCAGCAGGCAAAGAAAGAATTCTTTCCACCTGAGGAGGAATTCTCGGAGGACAAAAATGGGGTGCGAAGAACGAGTCTGTTGCCACCATGGAATGAAGTCAGTTTGCAAATCATGAAATATATAACTTGTGAAGGCCGTTTTAGCATCGTGTATGCATATCACTTTCGGTTGCTCACTGAATTGAGGCACCGGATTGATCTTCTTGTAGAACAAAAACTGAGCATCCCTCATTTCCTATTGCAATCTCTAATGGAATGTGCCACAAAGCTAAAAGAGGGCATACCAGATCAGATAGCCCACCATGGGCTGATAAAGCTTCTTGTGGAGGATGCGCTGCATTCATATAAGGTTCCCCTCTCATGGGAATCATTCCGGAATTTGACAAGAGATGGAGACATTAAAATGTTGATTGAAGAAACGGGGTCCTCCAGCAGTGAGGAACAAGAAGCAGTGGCCGAGGAAAAGAGAGAAAAAGGCCAGAAGACCCCGACCACAGTGCAGAAGAAGGAACAAAAGAAGAAGCATGAAGAAAGGGATGACAAAGGAAAAGGTGGCACACCCATCTTGTCAGCAAGAGAGAAGAGGTTGAAGAGCAGAATGGACAAAGCTGAGGTAGTCCACGTCAGCCCAAGTACCTCATCAGCACCTGCAACCAAAGCAAAAAGAAAAACTCAGGCAGCTAAGCAAGCAAAGGTGGAGACACCTGTGTCTACAGGAAAGCAGAAACAGGCTTCTACAGGAAGCCCGAAAACAGAGACAAGGGCTTCTACAGGAAGCCCGAAAATCATTGAGAAACAGGCTTCTACAGGAAGCCTGAAGACAGAGAAAGGGTCTTCTACAGGAAGCCCGAAAATTACCAAAGTAGGGGCTTCTACAGGAAGCCCGAGAGTGGCTAAAACCGGGTCTTCTACAGGAAGCCCAAAATTGGTAAAGAAAGGATCTTCTACAGAAGGCCCGGAAGTGGGCAAAGTAGGGTCTTCTACAGAAAGCCCAAAATCTGAAAAGAAGGGGCCCTCTACAAGGAGCTCTGAGAAAGCAAAATGCAAGAAAGAGAAGGCTGGTATTCTCGAAAAGGAGGCAGCAGCTGCGCTGGCCGCCCTTAGTACACCTCCAAAGCCGAAGGAGAAGAGAGAGAGGGAGACCCCTCTACCATCTGAAGCCAGGAGAAGTAAGAGGATAAACATGGGCAAGCTGCAGCCTCCACCCAGTAGCCAAACCATTTTAGGGGATCTCCCTACTTCACCCAGTGCAAGAACCCCCTCTAAAACATCAGCCACCCCCGAGAGGGGAAGCCCAAAAATAACTTCCTGGACACGAAAAATAGGCCAATCGCCTTCCGAAGCCCGGCTCAAGGAAATGGAAAAGGGGGAAGAAGCGCCACCCTCGTCACCACCAAGGGCAGAAAAGGCAGGGCCACCAAAAATAGGAAAGGAAGAGCATGCTCCGGGCTCTAGTTCTCGGCCAAAGACGAGGAGCCAGAGCAAAGTTGCTCAAGGATGAGCAAATAGTTTAGCTGGGGGGTGATGATGAGCCCCAATTTTTGGTACAATTTGGGCTCATTTGGCCTACTTGCTTTGCTCAAACCATTCATCTTTTCTTGCTTATGCATTCATTTCTTGGTTTATTCATGTTGTTTGTAGGAAGAAGGGTAGGAATTCTATCTACGTGACTAATACATGATGATTTCAGGTTTTTGGCATTAAAAGGGAGCAAAGACCACGAAAAAGGAGACAAGGAGACAGTAAGGTGGCACTGCTGGTTTTTAGGAGAGGATGTCCACAGTCTTGGGGACCTTCCTCGTGATTCCCACCATAGCTCCGAGCTCCAACCAATCTCCCCACCGAGCTTAGAGGCAGCCAACCGTTCTACAGGAACAACAGTTACAACTGTTCTACAGGATCAACAATTTAACCTTCAGTTGGACAGCCGAGCTCCACAAATCAAGGAAACCTGTTGGATTATCATTTTGCATAAATACTGAGGCCGTAGCCTTTGATAGAAGCTTTTTGAACTTTTGCATTACCATTGTAATTTCGAAGTACGAGCTACAGCTCGGTGTTGGTTCTTTTTGTAAGCCAGTTTTGGCATGACATTAGATTTTTGGTTATGAATAAAGGCAGGCAGATTTTGATCTCATTCTGAGTTTCTAAGGGAGCTATAGCTCTCAGGTTAGGGCCCAACCTGAGAGCAATAGACCTCCTCTGTGTTGTAATGTTATTTGCCTTTCGTTCCAGCACTTCGTTTCTTTACTTTGACATGCAATTCGAATTTACAGTCTGCTGATTTAGTTTTTATGGGATTGAATAGGATTAGTTTATGGTGAATTTGCTTCCAATTGCTTAGGTTAGAATATGATTGTTATAATTCATTGGAGCTCCAGAAAAAGGTTGAAAGGACCTCACTGCCATCTCTGTTAGGGATTGGGGTGTAGTCTGAACCAACCACCAAAACCAAATGCAGTTCTTTTCACGTCCATGCAAGCTGCAACAGTTACTTTAGTCGTAGATCCATCCATGCACTTTGGTCTTGATCATTACTTCTTCATTCCACTTCCATGCACGAGTTTCTTTCACAAATTGCACTGCTGTTCATTGGTTCAAAATAGCACAGTTAACATAGGTTAAAGAGTTCTCGTTTTTGGTGACATTCATAGACAATTTGTTTCATTTACACTGCTCCACACCATTCCATTACCTTCCTCTTCTTGTCAACCACACCTAAAGCCACTCAACCGACCTCTGTTCAACTCGTTTACCTTCCAGATCTTCCATTACTCACGTAGCTCCAATTACTTAACCTTTCGTTGATCCCATCCTTCCAGCCATCAACCCACTGCATGCACTCTTTCTCCATCTGACTTCTCTGCTCCTGAGCCATCACCAGTTCCATCTCCACCTTACCTATCCACCCAAGCCGTTCCATCACTTCACCAACACACAAAACTTCCACCTACAGCACATCCTGTAGAAGTTAGCAGACTTCCTGTAGAATTCCTGAGTTTCCTGTAGGATCCCTTGCAGACATCCTGTAGAAGCCTGCAAACTTGGTTGGCGAGCATCCGAATGTTGTAGACCTCTGTGGACTAATGCTAGGGACCCTCTGGGACCTCTCCTAGCCATCCTGACCTTGCCCATGCTTTCCTTCCATTCAAACCGCTCTTGCACAGTCAAACCCTAATCAAAAGCATCATCACAATAAATCCAACCACTTAATGAAAAAATACAAAAACATGTATTTTCAGATGCAAGTAGCTTAGATGCATGTATTTCAGCTCACTGCAAGTAATGGCATCATTGGTAGAAGTTTCATTCACAGTTTTGCATTCTAAGGGCCTAGCTAGTCAAATTAGGGTTTACTAGGGTTTTCATGCTTTGTTGGCTTTCAGTTTCTTTCTACAAGTTGATTAGCCTCCTTTGATTTAGCTTTCGTCCATCACTCATAAAGCTTCTTCTGTGAGCATATAGAAGTTGGCTTGAGCCCTAGCGGACTTGTGCCAGCTGACCAAGTGACAGCTGCGACAAGAGCTAGTACTTGTGCATACAGCACCGTCGCTTCCAAGTTTGTACGAACTACCGGGTTGATAAAATTAGAGATAGGAAGCTCCAGGAGTTGTAGCATTATTGCTACAATACTGGAGCCCACCATTTTGGCCGAGCAAATGGTAATCAGTAATGCAACAATCAGGGGTATATCTAAGGAGGTTCTGAGAGCTACCACAAGGGGCAATCAGAGAGTTTGTGAATCAGTTGTTTAAGTTATAAAAAAATCCCGGAGATTAACTGAAGCGGCATTTATCTACTTTGCATTTGCATAGCAAATGCAGTTCGAAAGCTACCTGGCTCAACTTCAGGCTCTGTCTGTAAGTTTATAAAATAGACAACAAGGAAGATAAACAAACAAACTAATTTGTCCCCAGCGGAGTCGCCATTTTGTTACAGGGAAAAGTGTCTACAGAAAACTACTTATCCCACTAAGGTGTGGTAGCTACCTTAGAAACAAACAAAGTAAAGCTACTTTCATTTTTCCTTTATGAAATATAGATGGGAGAAGAACAAAGAAGACCAACCTCTGTCTTGCGCTAATCTCCTAATGTGATTCCTCTCTCTCTTGATAGTCTTTCGCTACTTGCTCCCTTGTACGCCTAGCTTCACAGAGTACTTGTAAGATCACAATAGCATAGCACTATACAAGAACATGGATCTATTATCATAAACAATCTAGGATCATATGTAAATTGACCATACAAATGCATAAAACATAAATGACACAAGAGTATGGAGGAAAACTTGAATAGCTTTTATTGATAAACAAGAAAGAGCCAAGGGAGTTACAACCAGTTTTTCTGACCCAGCATCATCCTCTCAGCAAGGAAGCCCCTCTTCACCTCATACAAAGCTTGGATCACCCAACAATCTGATGTTGTCTCAAGAAACCAACAACAATTCCTTACAATATGCAAAATTCCAGCCTCTGGATCTCTGGGATGAGGGATCCATATATAGATATCTGTAAGGGAGATGAGTCAGCTTGTTATTTGATTAGTGTCTTCCCTCTGATAGTTCTTGCTTCCACTTGGAGATTGATGATCTCTTACTCATCCTTGGTCAAATTCAGAGAGGCAAGTGTCACAGGAGAAGTTTCTGGAAGTTTCCATGCCTCTCCACCTCACGGAATGACACTGCCATTTGTCACTTCTCGCCCATCGCACCCCATAGAAGGGCTTTTTGAAATTCAACGCACATACACAGTGTATTTAGGTGATATGCAATGCACTTTGCCTATGGAGTAGCTGAAATGATCCTGTTTTGACCAGTTCTGAGCAGTTTTTCATGGAGAACTTCTGGGAGAAGCTGTAATTAGTTGACCTTGTTCCTTTAGGGGTTAGAACAACACTTTTAGGGACTTAAGAGCCCTTGGTTTATGGACATTTCATGCTTGGGGTTGTAGTGCCCAAAAATGTCTATAACACCTGGCATGGACTCAACTACTCTGCAGTGCACCCTTACATGGGCCTACCTATGATGGTCCCTCTAGAGGCCATTTTTGGATGTCTTCAAGTCATGAAACTATCTGGGGAAGGAGGCATTCAAAGGGGTGACTTGTTTAGTGCAATGAGCAACTGAAATGAGGGTTTGATGAGCCCTAAAACACTGATATAGATTATGGGATTGATGTGCCGAAATGGATATGTAACACACCCCCTCATGCCTAAGACTTTGAATGTCCTCATGCAAAAAAAATATGGACTAGGAAGGAATTATGGATGATATAAGGTGACAAATGAAGATAATGGCTAAGAAAATTTGGACCTGAAACTCGAATATGCATTAATAGATTTGGAAATGGTGGTTTAAGAAAGGTGAATAAATATGAAGTGGTTAATTATCAATATTCCTTAAATTTAAATGAGCTAAAGAGCCTTTAAACATGTTTTACCTCAAGTATACCTTTTGAACTTTGATTTGTACTATAGGCTGCAATGGAAGTTGTATGAAGCAGAAGATGAGGCAGAGTAAAGATGAGAGTCTGGAATGATTCAGAATAGCTAGAATTGATGAGTTCAAATTTGATATATTGAAGGAAGCTAAAGAGAATGAAATGAATATGTTGAAAAGGCCCCAACAATCATTCCCCCATGCCTGAGGTTTTGCGTGTCGTCATGCAACAAAGTGAGGTACTGAAGAAGTGAGGAGGGTTGTTGAGATGGATCTAGTATAAAGGAACCTGAAAAACAAAACAATGGAACTAATGAGATGAATACTGAACAAAAATAAATCATCTCAGATTTATTAAAATGATTTAAAACTAACACTAATCATAAAATAAATTCCAAATCACTCATTACATATGATTTCATCAATCTTTAACAGTCTTATGCTCAAGAAAGAAACCTTTTATAAATTTAAGGGGATCTCCTTCTTTGTAGGTAGGAGGCTTTTTATGATCACAACAAATGATGAACCAATGAAAAATTAGTTATTACTAATCAAATCCCAAAGTCTTATAGTTATCCAAGTATTACAGATAAGATTTGCAGTTGAATTTTATTAATTCTCTGTGATCATAGGTCCCACTTCTAAGATAATTAAATCTTAGATATAGTATAAAAAACCAATGATAGAGGACTGAAGGTTACCTTAAAGCCATTCTTCAGTAGAAAATTTATGGAGTTCATTTTTACCCTTGACTTCATCCACACATTCTTCTTTTATTGTAACACTATAAAGTAACCATGATATGCGTAGACAAAATACTTGGTTTGGTTGACACTTCTTTAGTCAGAATGCCCCATTTCCTGAGAGAATCCATAGCCCCAATGGGTTTGCCTAGTGGTATCACAGGTCAGTACCCACTACCAGCAAGCATCCATAGCCTCAACAGGTTAACCTCTTAAACCCATTTTACACTGAAGGCTATAGTCCCATGCTTCCTACCATTTTAGGTTAGATTATGGATATTTCTTTTGCAATTGGTATATGGGGGAGTGACTTCAGAAAACCTCTTAAAGACATAGGATGATACATTTCAAAGTGACTTAGATTACCTGCATAATGTCTTAGACACATAAGGTACTTATAGGTACTCAAAGGACATGGAATGAATGAGTCATTTTAATGTGAGATGGATGAGGCTGCAAAAGAATAACCAAAATACACCTAAAATCCTACTAATCGTAGTTTCTATGTATACTTTCTCCTCTAAAGTAGTGTTCCACTATGAGTAGAGACTTCAGTAATTCTCTTGCAAGTCTTAATAAATATGCTTCAGTTATCAAGCTTTTGTGTTATGGTTATAATATTCAAGTTTCTTTTTCATCAGTATCATTGTATGAACCTCTTAACTTTGTTTTAATCCCCTTTCTATGTTTTGGTAACTATATTTTGAGCAACTGTTTTGTATTGATAATCAAAAATCTATATGGATAAGAGAAATGAAATTCCAAAAAAAATAAAAGGTATATCAACTATGAATAGTTTGGAATTATCATTTAATTCAAATTTGATGAAAATGATTGCTTATATCATCTTTGTAAAAAATTGGTCTTAAAATAGATAAAGCATGAATGCATCTTTTTTAATAACATAAGGAAAAATGAAAGATGTCTTCAAATTGTCCCCTAAGTGTTCCATTCGATTGATGAAGATCTTTTTTCTGCTTTTGAAAATATTCTTCTAGTATTTAAGCATCTCAAACGAACAATATCCTTAAATGCCGTTTTTTCTTGCAAAATAGAAAATTGGTACGGGAATTCTTGATACTGGTTAGATAAAATATGGTACTAAACAATTGGTATGCAATACTAGACCATGTTGCAATGTAATCATTTCCATTTTCACATAATATTCCAAACATATTGAAAAGAAAAACTAGAAACAAATCTAACTATCATAATGAAATAATAAGTGGGAAAGAAAAGTAATAGTTGAACTATTGGGTCCCTATACTACTAGTGATTACCCCATTACTATTGTAGTTGCATCCCTTATTAATATTGTTGTGCCCCTATTATCCCCATATTGTTATTACGGTGCCCCATAGAATCCCTCTATTGTTATTTTTATGGCTTTATATTATTATTGTTAGGTCGGCTGCATTATATTGTGACTCCTTAGACTCGTATATATAGAAAGGAGGTTTTGTCATTTGAATCATCCAAGAATTGTTCATTTATGTAATGTAAAGGAGGTTGCACCCTCAAAGAGGTTGAATTGTAAGGCGTTGATCTATCTTTTCTATCTTTTCTTGAGCTGGTTTCATAACATTTGGTATCAAAGCTTTGGATTGTAGGGTTTCGCTGCTCCAAATAGGTCATCGTGGAATTTTTGCGATAACTATTTTTCTACAATGTTTCAGAATTTAAAAGAAAAACCCATTTGAGAAGAAAGTGCGCTGAACCTCAGGTCTAAATTTCAGAGCTTTTCGCGATATATTTGTGGAGATATGATCTGAGGAAGTTGGTATTTTTGTAGACTCCTTAATTACATTCCAAAAACGTGACCTGGGGAAAATCGTCATAACCTTCTCTCTGAGCATCGGATTGAAATTTCGTAAGAAGTTAGAGAAAGAGGACAGAATTTAGTTTCTTGTGTATATTTTTTAGAGCCAAAGGTCGAAACAGTGACTCGTGGCACGTCGTACAATTTCGCTCTACTGAACTAGTCTATAATCATGTCACTGTGGGAGATTTCGCATAACTATTCCTTGGAGAATCCAATTTGGATCAGACTGGTGGCATTAGAAAGAGGACATAGAGGGCTACTATAGGTCAAAATTTCAGAATTGGATGATCTGAAAATACAAAGATACATCAGAGGCAATATCGAGCTCCTACAAGGTGAAAAAAGGTGTGTAGTTTCTTTTAAATTTTTGCTTAAGATTGGTTTGAAAATTTATTTTGAATGAATTCAAAGGGCATAGTAGAGAATTACTATCGGTAACTGATGCCCTGAGGAAATAAAATGAAAACACCTAGTAAGCAACCTGAAAGCTCTAGCATGACTCATGAGGAAGAGGAAGAAATGCTACATGATATATCAAAATTATAAGAACAAGTGCACCAAATGTCACTCTCACAAAAGCTAACAGAAGCTAAGATAAATGGCGTGGAATCTAAGATAAAGGGCATGGAAGCTAAGATGGATGATTTGAAGATAGATTTGAAGATAGATTTGAAGACAGATTTGAAGAGAGACATGGCAGATTTGCAGACAGATTTGAAGACAGACACGCCAGATTTGAATATAGATTTGACAAATTTTCTACAAGAAATACTTACTAATGTTGAAAAGGTAGTAAAGGAAACTCATGATGCGAACAAAAGAAATGTTAATCATGATTTCTTAGACTCTAATGTGGGATTGAAGACCCATCATATTCCAAAAATCGATATGAGGATGTTTGATGGCAAGGATCCTGCAACATGGATTTTACAGATGGAGCAATTTTTCGATCTCAATAATGTGCAAAACACACAAAAGGTACGTATTGAAACTTTATATTTGGAACCAAATCAGTTTGTATGGTATCAATGGCTTTGATCTCATAAACAATTTATCATTTGGGTATTTTTTACGGAAGAATTGACAGCACATTAGGAGGATACAAAAAGCAACACTTTTTTTAGCCAATTGATAAGTCTCAAACAAAAGGGTTCAATAATGGAGCACATTGAGGAGTTCCAAAAATTGAACATAAGGGTAAAAAATATTCTAGAGGAGCATAGGATTGATGTATTCATAGGGACTTTAAAGGATAATATCCAACATGATGTTTTCCTTTGGGAACCTGATTCATTAGAGAAGGCATTCAGGTTAGCAAGAAAAATGGAAAGCAAAATTATGGCAACCAGGAAGCATTCCACTCACAACTATAAAGATGGAAGTGTTGTTTCCCATAGTCTTCCACAACCTATAAGGTTGACACCACAATAATTGGAAGAAAAAAGAGCAAAAGGGCTTTGTTACAGTTGTGATAGCAAATACACTAAAGGTCATAAGTGTGATGAGAAGAAATTATTCTACATTGATTGCGAAGAGGAAGAAGAAAAGGAGCAAGAAAGGTCAAAATAAGAGGATATACTCCAGGAAGAAAGCCTAGATAAATAAAAAATGAATCCGACCATATCTTGTAATGCATTGGCAGGAATTACCACTCCTAAAACCATCAAGATAGAAGGACAAATCAAGAAGAAAAAGGTAATAGTGTTGATTGATTCAGGAAGTACCCACAATTTTATTCATTGTAAGGTAGCAAAAGAATTGAATTGCTTCTTATATCCAGCACCAGAGTGTCAAGTGATGGTTGCAAATGGAGGAACAATAAATTTCTTTGAAAAGTGCCATAATATCAAGCTATCGATGGGAGAATATGTATTGACTAGCCCAATGCTTTCCATTCCAATGGGAGGTGCTGATGTTGTACTAAGAGTCTAATGACTACAATCCTTGGGTACATTAGCTTTTAATTTTCAAGAACTTTTCATGAAATTTTCTATGGAAGGAAATGAATTTGAATTAAGGGGTGTTGTAGGGAAACTGGGAAAGATATTCAGCTCTAACGGTATGACAAAACTTCTAAAAAAGGAACAAAGGGGTGTAATTGCACAATTATGTTTGCTAGATGTTTCCACATTGGAATCATCTATTTCTCCAGATCTCCAAAAAGTCTTGGACAATCATTCCAAGTTATTTGAGACTCCCAAAGGTCTCCCACCTATTTTTGATCACGATCATGCTATTCATTTAATTCTAGGAAGTGTTCCTCCAAACATCAGGCCGTACAGATATCCCTATGCCCAAAAGAGTGAAATTGAACGTATGGTTGCTGAAATGCTAAAGGCTGGTATAATTCAACCGAGTCAAAGTTCTTTCTCTGCCCCAGTAGTATTAGTGCACAAGAAGGATGGATCATGGTGCATGTGTTTGGATTATAGGGAGCTCAACAAGCTCACTATTAAAGATAAGTTTCCCATTCCCATCATTAATGAATTACTGGATGAATTGCATGGATCAATTTACTTCACCAAGTTGGATCTTCATTTAGGATATCATCAAATCATAATGAAGACTGAAGACATTCTAAAAACAACATTTAGAACTCATGAGGGTCATTATGAATTTTTGGTCATGCATTTTGGCCTTACCAATGCACCTTCAACATTTCAAGGTTTGATGAATTCCATTTTCAAACCATTCCTTAGAAAATTTGTGTTATTATTTTTTGATGATATAGTAATCCACAGCAAGTCTTGGAAGGATCATGTTGAACATGTTGACAGGGTGCTACAACTATTGGAGGAGAAACAAATATATGCAAAAAGATCCAAATGTTTCTTTGGAGTACAAGAGGTGGAATATCTGGGTCATATTGTATCTCATGAAGGAGTTAAGGTAGACCGTAGCAAAATTAAAGCCATTAAGGAATGGAAAATCCCCACATCCATAAAGCATCTATGAGGATTTCTCGGGTTGACAGGGTATTATCGCAAGTTTGTTAAGAATTATGGAGAATAGCAGCACCTCTAACAACATTATTGAAGAAAGATGCATTTTCATGGACTCCAAATGCAAAAAAGCCCTTCGAACATCTTAAAGAGGAAATGTGCTAAGCACCGGTCTTAGCTACACTAGACTTCACAAAAACCTTTATTGTGGAATGTGATGCTTCAGGAAATGGAATTGGTGCTATTTTAATGCAAGATGAAAGACCCATTGCTTTTGAAAGTCATCCAATCAAGGGAAAGTTTTTACACAAAGCTATGAGAAGGAAATGTTGGCAATACTCCATGCACTTAAGAAATGGTGACCCTACCTAATGGGAAGACACTTCAAGGTAAAAATGGATCATGATAGCCTTAAATACTTTTTAAAACAAAGATTATCCTTTGAAGAGCAACAAAAGTGGGTCACAAAGATGTTGGGTTATGACTTTGAAATCATCTACAAAAAAGGGAAGCAAAATGTGGTGGCAGATGCACTCTCAAGAAAGGATGAGGATGTGGAAGCATTGTTGTGCGCCATTTCTATTATCCAGCTAGATTGGATAAACGAAGCAAGGGAGGAATGGAAGAATGATGAAGAAGTGTGGGCTCTTATTTGAAAGTTACAACAAGATTCCAGTACATCTGATACATTTAGTTGGCAAATGATTCTTTATGGTACAAAGATCGCTTATACCTCTGTAAGAATTCCCAACTAAAACAAAAGATTCTTATGGAATTGCACACTTCTCCCTTAGGAGGACACTCAAGATTTTTAAAAACTTACCACAGGGTTAAGAAGGAATTTTTTTGGGATGGTCTTAAATCGGATATTCAAAAATTTGTGGCGGAATTTTTGTTTTTCCAACAAAATAAAGTTGAAACAATTAAGCCACCGGGTCTATTACAACCTTTATCCATTTGAAGCC
This sequence comes from Pinus tabuliformis, assembly GCA_031772625.1. Taxonomy (NCBI): domain Eukaryota; kingdom Viridiplantae; phylum Streptophyta; class Pinopsida; order Pinales; family Pinaceae; genus Pinus; species Pinus tabuliformis. Next base: position 312,498,822 of record CM062805.1, on the reverse strand, counting down.
AACATTGGGAGGAGGTTTCAATGGATTTTATCACAGGTTTACCCAAGTCTAAGGGAAAGAGTGTCATCATGGTGGTAGTTGATAGACTTACCAAGTATGCACACTTTTGTGCATTATCACATCCATTTAAAGCCAGTACAGTTTCTACTGCATTTATGGAAACAATTCAAAAGCTACATGGAAACCCAAAGATTATTGTAAGTGACAGAGATCCCATTTTCACTGGAAATTTTTGGACAATTTTATTTTCTTGTCTTGGTACTCAGTTAGCTCATAGCACATCTTATCATCCTCAATCTGATGGGAAAACTAAGATAGTAAACAAATATTTGGAAGGATATCTTCGTTGCTTTTTATCTGATAAATAGACACAATGGGTCAAATTGTTGCCTCTGGCTGAATGGTGGTATAACACTTCCATACAGAAACAAAAATGACCCCATTTATGACACTTTATGGATATCACCCACCATCCATCACATCATATTTAAGAGAAAATTCTAAGGTTAAAGCAGTGGAATATCACATCGAACATCAACAGCAAGTCCTCCAACTCTTAAAGGATAACCTCGTGTTGGCATAGAATAGAATGAAACAACAGGCAGATCAACAGCACAGCGAAAGAAGTTTTGATGTAGGTGATAGGGTATTCCTACGACTACAACCATATAAACAAATGTTCCTCAAGCAAGCTAAGAAGGATAATAAATTATCACCAAAGTATTATGGTTTGTACAAGGTGTTGCAAAAGATTGGTACTATGGCATACAAATCGGAGCTTCTTGCAGCTTCTCGATTGCACCCAGTTTTCCATGTTTCATGTTTAAAGAAGGTTATAGGTGACAAGCTCCCAGTTCAAACAATATTGCCAGAACTTGACGAGGAAGGAAAAATTATATTGGAACCAGAAGCAGTCACAGAAACAAGAACTTGACAGCTACGAAATCGATCAATATCGGAGTATCTTATCAAGTGGAAGGACTTGTCCACTGAAGATTCCACATGGGAGGATGAGAATTTTATACAGAAGCATCTAGAACTACTCAAGCGTTGAGGACAACACTTTTTTGAAGGAGAGGGGCATGTTGGGTCCCTATAATACTAGTGATTACCCCATTACTATTGTAGTTGCATCCATTATTAATATTGTTTTACCCCTATTATCCCCATATTGTTATTACTGTGCCCCATAGAATCCCTCTGTTGTTATTTTTGTGGCTTTATATTATTATTGTTAGGTCGGCTGGGTTATATTGTGACTCCTTAGACTCCTATATATAGAAAGGAGGTTTTTTCATTTGAATCATCCAAGAATTGTTCATTTATGTAATGTAAAGGAGGTTGCCCCCTCGAAGAGGCTGAATTATAAGGTGTTGATCTATCTTTTCTATCTTTTCTTCAGCTAGTTTCATAACATGAACCATGCTGCCATTTGAAATAAGTATGAGTGAAAATATTCATTAAAACAATATGCATCTGAAAGAGACCCCAACAAAAATATGCAATATGAACATAGATCTCCCATTTTCAACTAATTTATTTTTAGTTGTTAACATCCCCACTTATACAAAACAAATGAGAAATATGTTGCAGTATCATTTAGAACTAAACTAACTATTATATGCAACATTTTTTTATTATCCTACTCTACTTGAAAAAAAGAATTTCCTCTCCTCAAGTATATGAGTATTTCCAATGTAACCATGTACGTAACAAGTATAAAGATGCATTTATACTCAAGTTTAGAATATAATATTCAATGACTACCTGAGTATGAAGAACCAGTTGTTTTAATGATGATGTTAAGAAGTAAGTAAGATTGAAGGAGTGGTATGGTCTTATAGTTTCTTGAAACCAACTTTCAATTAAATAAAAATGCTCTTGGTTTACCTCTTTATTTCACTCATTTGGCATATCCTCCTTTACCGTGCCATGCAGATATTCTAATATTAGGTGATTATCCTCTTGTGTGCTTAGAGGATATGTAGATATGCATGTCAACAATTCTTCAATCTCAAGTTCTAATGCTTGTTCTCCATTGGATGTAGTCCATGATTCTTCAATTTCCTGAAGAAGTTTGCAAGAGTAAAGATCTTTGTGTGGATGTGATTGATGGAGTTGTTGTTCTCCTATCGATTCTGTAAAGGAAAATAATTTCTTGCCTACTGTCAAGATTTGTTCTTCCTGAGAAGAAGAGACACCTGCTGCTGCTAGGATTTGAGAGAGTTCTTCCAAACTCTTGATCATCCTTGAATATTTCTTCACTAGTTGCTAATCCCTGTCATGCACATGGGTTAGTGTATGGAATTCTCATTAAAAATCCTAAATAAATAAGAAGGAAACACACTTAAAAAAAAGGCAAGAAAACCAATCATGTACTTGAATTTCCACCGTGCTACTAGGATCCTATTGTCACAAAGTTATATGTTCACACAAGTTAGGATTCTCTTCTTTCCATGAATCAATCTAAAGGAAAATACACTTTCAAATAAAAATAAAGAAAAATATGGCTTTAGATCCTACATTTAATTCTATGCATATGAAAAAGAAACTAGAAAATCAATTAGAGACAACGAGACTTTGGAACAACCCCCAAGCAAAGAGGATGCATGGCTCTTCACTCATGTCTTACCATCTTTCTCCGCCCTCTAGTTGCCCTACAACTAAGATCACACATAAAACTTGTGAAAGAAACTATGTTCTAATCCCTTTAGCATCTCCCGAACAACAACGCCAAAAATGTTGGTGGAATTATATGTATTCTAATTCCAACATTTAATTATCAATCTTGGGTCGTAAGACTTAGAGATGTAAGCACAGGAAATGCAGGACTAGAGCCTATTCTGGCCTATGCTAACAATTAACACGAGAAATAACTAATCACTAAGGATTATCACTTGTCACTGGACTATGGGGCTCTAATGCTTATCAGGTTTTGAACCACAATCTTTCATTAATAATTTTCATGTGGTTGTATATATGTAGCTTATTAGGTCTTGAGATTTCAGTGTTTTTAATCCTATAGTGATGAAAACCCATTAAGCACACTACAAAAAGGTAAATGGTGACAACTATAAGAAAAAACAAACAAATCTAATATTAATAGTATGTGAAAAATAAATCGAATGAAAATTGAAAGAAACATCAAATAAAATATGCAATCAAATGGAATTCACTTCTTAAACCTAAAGGGAAGTACTAAACACTAAATTTAGAGCATTAAAGTGAATAGATCTAAGTTTTATCTAGCATAAATTCATTGCAAATTGAAACTAAATTGCTAGATGTAAAAATAATCTACAAAACACATGAATCATAGCAACACTTACCCACACTGAGGGACCCTTCCAAGGAGGTTAGTGCTACTAAGAAAACTCAGATAAAGCTCAGAACATGTACCACAATTTAGCAACCATCAATTATTTGTTCACATAAAAAATCTTTGTTACAAATCAACTCTCTAAATCTTTCCAAAAAATAATATCATTTGAGACCTTATTTATACATAAAATTCATTGGGAAAAGATATGATCCAATCCCCTTAACTCAAAAAACAAATTAACAATTTTAGAGGAAAATCTCATAATTCTAGTTTTTTTGCAATTTTATACAAATTGGTTTTAAAGAACTAACCATATATTCTCGACCATGATTTATTTTGGAAAGATATTTTTATGGAGTCTAATTTGTTATAATATGAAAAAAAAATTCTTTTGGAATTTCCTGATTCACTTCCATGGCCTTGTAAATCACACCCAAATATATCTGTTTGAATCTTTTTCCAATCCGTATTTTGCAAAAATTTTATACAAAACTGCTTCGAAGAACTAGCTATAACTTTTAAACTATATTGAATTTTTGGAAACAGTTTGAGATGCAAATAAATTTCTATGTTTTCTAAAAAATCCTTTTCCATATTCTTGTGATTCTCCACCATTTGCATGAAAATCGAGGTAAGACATGGTAGTTCCCAAACTTCAGCTACTTTTGGTTGTAACTTAAATCACGTGCTAGGATCCCATGTGTGAGATGGGTATATTCCAACTCTTTCAACAACATATTAGGTCCATGTGGCACCTAATTTACCATGCTAGAGAAAATAAAAACATATTTTATAATTTTGAATTATTTTCCCTCCATTTGTGCAAGTGCATAATTAAGTACCAGACTGTTGAACTAATACAAAGATATAAATTTTCATAGTCAAACATGCTCCTTGGCCACATAACCACATTACTAAACTGTCATTGATAAAACCACATTAAAAACTCATTTAATCATTAAAAATACAAGAAATAATTAGTAGTTAACCATAAGGTAAAATGAATGCATTTAGGGAAAATTGGTAATATGATAGTTACAGAATATGTTGTAAGGGTATGAATATGGCTCGTAAATGAAAGGTTTGGATAGCCAATGTGATAACATGTCTAGTGATCCAGGTGGATATTGGTGGCCACCTACCAAGTCCACCTGGACCCCCACCATTGTCTTTCTTGGCATTTTCAGTTTCCTTAATTGTAGCACAACTTACTATTTTTAGCAGTTTTTCAGGTCCTGAACTTTCGGAGCCGTTTTGAGGCCACAAACGACGTTTTTTGGGGAATCCAGGGGCAACATGGGTCCATGGAATGGATCGATGTTGCCCGTTCCAATAATGATAGTGCTCGGATAGATCTTTCTAATGAGCTATTTTACGCGTCAAACGGAGATCATGTGCCAAAGTTACGACCCCGGGAAGTTGATGTACCAACTTACCCCCAAACGGGGCCCATAGTTTGGCGTTTCATCTCCTAGGGTTAGGTTTTGGAATGTTAAGGGTTTTCCATTGTTTCTCAACAATAAATAGGCCTTCAATCCTCATTGTAACACAGTTCAGAGGCATGTAGCCATCACATCTCTTCTCAGAGATAAGCTACCATCGCCCTAGCTGGTTTATTTCCATTTCTGATTGTAAGAATATTTCAGTATTTTCCATTAATGAAATGAAGTATTATTTCCGCTGCATCTTTGTGTATATGGTTATCTCTGTAATTTGTTGCGTTCCTGTTTAAATCCAGATCAGTGGTATCAGAGCGGTCTGCTTTTTCTCTGTTTTTCTTTGCATGTCCCCAACAAGGTCGGGATATAAGGAGTTAGGGCTTGAACTGGTTGAACCTTTGCAAGACCAGCCTCGCAAATCCCGACGGCCTCCCATGGCGGACGAGAAGAAAGACGAGGGGTAGGAGATCCCATCAAAATCTTGCTCGAAGAAGCCCTCGAGCGACAACGGAATGCGATGATGGACAGCTTTGCTCAGATCCTTCAGCGGCTACCCAGAAGCAAAGCAACGCATCGGCTTCCAGCAGCTACTCTGGAAACGCCACACCCTTTAAGGTACAAGTTAATTTTGAAATCCCCATATTCGAGGGTCAGATAGATGCAGATGCCGTAGATAAATGGTTAAATCTGCTAGAGGGTTATTTTTCTGTTCATGAATTTTTGAGTCGGGAAAAGATTGTTTTTGCTCTCCTCAAAGCAGCCCCTCACGTCAAGGACTGGTGGGAAACCTACTGCGAGCAGAAGGATGAAAGTACTCGCTCACTATTTTCAGCCGCACCCACCTGGGATTCATTCCGGGATGCCATCAAGGAGCAGTACTACCCTGTCGGGAGCTATGAGGATGAATACATAAAGTGGACCACGCTGCGGTAGGGAAGGGACCAAGACGTGCCGGAGTTCACCAATCTTTTCCATACCCTGCGCACAAAGTTGGGTATCAAGGATTCAGAGCAACATTTGATACTCAAATACCGTGGCTGCCTGCACAAGTACATCCAGGAAGAAATACAATTCCTAAACATCCCCTCGCTCAGCGCAGCATACCGGTATGTCGTCAAGGTCGAGCATAAGTTTAAACAAAATCCAAAGCAGGGGAAAGGTGCCCCTAAACCGCAGAACAAAGGACAAATCCAAGGCGGGACAGCCCAAGACAACCAGCCGAAGCTGCAAGCAAAGAACAGCGCCGCGAAGCCGAGAAAGGACACTGGAAAATGGTGCGAGTTTCATAAGAGCTCCACTCATAACACAAGTGAGTGTCGGGCCAAGCAGTCACTGGTGGCTGAGCTAAAGGTTTCAGAATTAGATGCATGTTCCGACTCTGAGTCAGAACCCGATAAGGGGTATGAAAAAGGGAAGCAGATCATTGATGCGGACCCCAGCGCCACTGTTGCTACCGCAAAGATCCAGAAAAATGAACCCGAAGATCCAGAGGAGGAGGAGCGTCTCTTCCACTCCCAGATGTGGGTAAAGGGCTCCCCGATACAGTTCATTGTTGATAGCAGGAGTCAAAAGAACCTCATTTCGGCAGAGGTCGTGAAGCGGTTGGGCTTACCGACCACAGCACATCCAAAACCATACACCATTGGGTGGCTTCGCCAAGGACGAGATCTTCGCATGAGCCAGCAGTGTCGCCTTCCATACAACATCAAGCCCTTCACGGATGAGGTATTGTGTGACATTGCTCCCCTTGAAGTTTGTGATGTATTACTAGGACAACCATACTTGTGGAAGCGACATGCTGTGTATGAATCAAGGCCCCGTGCTGTTATTATTACATTGGGAAATAAGTTGTTCAGGATACCAGAAGTAGCACCACCTGCCGCCCTCTCTTTGATTACTGCAAAACAATGCAGTAAGATCATTTCCAAAACCAGGAAATTTGTTTTCCTGATGATACGCCCTCAAGGAAAGAAGAAGACAGTGGCCGCGGCCTCCAAACGGGGCCCCTCCGCACGACAACTACATATGGACAAGGTTGTGGAGGAGTACGAGGACATCTTCACCTCCCCGACAGGGGTTCCTCTGCACTGTCAAGTCAAGCACTCCATCGATCTGACCCCAGGTGCGCCGCTACCCAATGGACCAATTTATCGGTGCTCCGTGCTGGAGAACGATGAAATCAAGAGGCAGATTCAGGAGCTCCTACAGAAAGGTCACATCCGTCCGAGTTCATCGCCCTGTGGGAGCCCGATCGTGTTGGTACAGAAGAAGGATGGGACGTGGAGACTCTGTATTGACTATCAGGCGCTGAACAAGATCACTGTCCGTAATAGGTACCCGATCCCACGGATTGATGACCTCCTAGACCAACTAAAGGGGGCAAAATATTTCAGCAAGATCGACCTGAAGTCGGGATATCACCAGGTACCAATCGAACCCTCCGATGTGTGGAAGACTGCCTTCAAATCTAAGGAGGGCCTCTTCGAATGGTTGGTCATGCCTTTCGGATTGACGAATGCTCCTGCAACCTTTATGAGGCTAATGGATGAAATCTTGTGGCCATTCACCAACTCCTTTGTAGTAGTATACTTGGATGACATTCTGATCTTCAGCCAGAGTTGGGAATAGCACCTCCACCACATCCGACAGGTTCTCCAAACACTGCGACAACACAAGCTATGTGCCAATTTGGAGAAATGCACTTTTGGCATGACCCAGGTTCAGTATCTGGGATACATCATTGATGAACAGGGGTGCATGTCGATCCAGCCAAGATCCAAGTCATTCAGGATTGGCCCTCTCCAACCACTCTAACAGAGCTCCGCAGCTTTCTAGGCCTTGCCAACTTCTACCACAGGTTTGTGTTGGGGTTTTCTCATATTTCTTGGCCCTTGAGTCAAGTCACCAAGGGCGGGGCGAAAGCAAAATTCTTTTGGTCTGAATCTCAACAGAAGGCATTCAGGGAGTTGAAGGATCGCCTCTGCACGGCACCAGTGCTCGCGTTACCAGATTTACAACAACCATTTGAGGTCGAGACAGATGCCTCTGACTATGCTATTGGGGCAGTCCTTACTCAACATGGACATCCAGTGGCATATCACAGTGAAACACTTTCAGACACAGTCTGGAAGTACCCCACTTATGATAAAGAGATGTATTCCATTGTATAGGCCTGCCGACAATGGAAGCATTACATATTGGGGAAGGAAACGGTCATCCACACAGACCACCGACCTCTGCAGTTCATATAGACCCAAGGGAAATTGCAGAATGATCGCCATCAGAAGTGGTCTACATACCTGCAACAGTTTCACTTGAATATCAAGTATAAAAAGGGCAGCACCAATAATGTTGCAGATTGCCTCAGTCGACCACCGATCATGGCGCTAACCACCGTGCTCAACTCTTGTGGGCATGAGACTTCTGATTGGCCACTTCTCTACAAAAGCGACCCAGAATTCGGCCACACATACCAGACACTCTTGGAGGGTCGGCAGGTTACAGATTTTCACCTCCAGGATGCCCTATTATGCCACCTCGGTCACCTTTGTTTTCCTTCAAGCGAGCGTGCCAAGATGATTTGGGAAGCACACTATAGTCGGGCTGCTGGGCATTTCGGGGTCGAGAAAACAGTGGCAGTACTGCAAAATTATTTCTATTGGCCGAATCTTCGACAGGATGTTGGGAAGTACATCCGATCATGTACTGCCTGTGCCATTGCCAAACCGGCCATTAAGAAGCACGACCTCTATACCCCGTTGCCTACCCCTAGTTGACCTTGGGAATCCATCTCCATGGATTACATGTCAGGCCTTCCTTCCACTAAGCATGGAAATGACTGTGTTTTTGTGGTCGTCGACAGGTTCTCGAAGATGGCCATTATGGTGACCTGCAAGAAGAATATCACAGCAGAAGCCACTGCTAAACTCTTCTTTGAACGAGTGTGAGGGCACTTTGGGATCCCACAGTCTATCATCTCAGACCGGGACAGTCGGTTTCTCAGCACATTTTGGTCCAGTCTCTGGTCAATGCTGGACACCAAACTCACGAAGTCCACAGCCTTCCATCCTCAAACTGATGGCCAGACAGAGGTTGTCAATAGGATGATTGTGCACATTCTGCGCATGTATAACTCAAAGCATCCATGCACATGGGATGAGAGCCTCCACTATGTTCAGCACAGCTACAACCGAGCTCTTCACAGCTCCACTGGCCATAGCCCTTTTCAGGTGGGTTTGGGATTCCAGCCACTATTCCCCATTGATGTGGCCATGCCACTTGCAGCTACTCACATGAATTCAGCTCATGTCCAGTCCGAAATAGATAAGGCCACCAGTTTCATTGAGCGCATCCAACATATTCGCCAGCAGGTCCATGACATTCTTGAGAAATCAAATGCCAAGTACAAGCAGCAACATGATCAACATCGAGTGCCACACAAGTTTCAGGTGGGCGACAAAGTCTGGTTGCATTTGCAAAAGGAATGCCTTACTGGAGCCTATCGGAAATTGAGACCACTCCGATATGGTCCTTACACCATTACTAAGGCTATGGGAGACAATGCATTTGAGCTCAGCATTCCCCCATTCCTTGGCCTGCACCCAGTGTTCAATGTGGACCGCCTTCGGCCATACTTTCCACCATTGCTAGACACATCCGACATTGCAGAACAGCTCAAACCCACAGAATTAAATCCAGATTGCATGGAACAAGCTGCAACTGATCGGATCATGGACACACAGATCAAGAACACTCGCCAACAGAATATCCAACTGTATCGAGTTGTCAAAGCAGGCCTACTCCTTCAGCAGGGCAAGTGGCTCACCAGGGAACAAGTTCAGCAGAAGTTTCCTCATCTCATGGAGGAACTCAACGCAATGGGGACCATTGCTTCCTAAGGGGGGAGGAATGATCCAGGTGGATATTGGTGGCCACCTGCCAAGTCCACCTGGACCCCCACCATTGTCTTTCTCAGCATTTTCAGTTTCCTTAATTGTAGCACAACTTACTATTTTTAGCAGTTTTTCGGGTCCTGAACTTCCGGAGCCGTTTTGAGGCCCTAAACGACGTTTTTTGGGGAATCCAGGGGCAACATCGGTGCATGGAATGGATTGATGTTGCCCGTTCCAACAATGATAGTGCTCGGATAGTCTTTCTAATGAGCTATTGTACGCGTCAAACGGAGATCATGTGCCAAAGTTACGACCCCGGGAAGTTGATGTACCAACTTACCCCCAAACGGGGCCCATAGTTTGGCGTTTCATCTCCTAGGGTTAGGTTTTGGAATGTTAAGGGTTTTCCATTGTTTCTCAACAATAAATAGGCCTTCGAGCCTCATTGTAACACAGTTCAGAGGCATGTAGCCATCACATCTCTTCTCAGAGATAAGCTACCATCGCCCTAGCTGGTTTATTTCCATTTTTTATTGTAAGCATATTTCAGTATTTTCCATTAATGAAATGAAGTATTATTTCCGCTGCATCTTTTTGTATATGGTTATCTCTGTAATTTGTTGCGTTCAAGTTTAAATCTAGATCATTTAGGGCCCAACAACAATCATGTCAGGGACCCGATTCAAAGGGGGTTCAACTTAGGTCTAGTGTGTGTGGTACTATTTGGGGCTACTCGACTTGTCTAGTGCTTGATATTGGTAACTTACTACCAAGAAGCTAAATACTCGACTGCTCCTATGGGACGAAGATATCTTAGTGGAAACAATTAGGCATCCTTTCCCTAAAGGTTGTTGGTATTATGGTACATGTGTTGTCCTTGATGGAAGCCCAAATAGAAGTCAATTCAGAAATGATACAGTGATGTATGATGGAAACTCACATTGTAACAAGTCTATTCAGAGGTAACGGTGTAATGGCACAAAAGAACAGGATGATGGGACAAAGGCTTACAAATCAGAATCAAGAAATTGAGGAAAGAGAATTTTTAAAGTTGTATACATTGTTTCACCTAGTCCAAGTCGTGTATACATGCGGGTACTCAGAATAAAAGGAGCGTATATGTATTCATGTAGTTTCACAAAAGGAAAATCACGTATGGGATGGAAAGTTAAGGTTAAAGAATACCAAGGGTCCATACCATGGTATTAGCCCACAATATTGAGCAGAATAACGGTTACTTGATCTCGTCTAAGAATACCATAGGTTCTAAGTGTTGTTTTGGTGCACGGTATTGACAAAGGCTCTAGTATATAAGGAGGAGAAGATCAAAGGGATAAGTGTGCAAGTGAAAGGGTTTTTCATGCATACTTCTATTTGAAGAATATTTTGTTTGGTAAGGTCTACGGTTATGATATAGATCTTAAACATCTTGTGCACCCATGGATACAATGTTGGATCAGGATCATGAGACCTGAAATGACTTCTAATTGTATGATCTGATAATGGATAGTCTAGATCTAATTACTAACACATGTTTTATCCTTTATATGCTATGATCTAGGTATATTTGAAGCCTAGAAAAGCTGTGAAGTTATAAGTCATTATTTACATATCTATACCCTGGTTCACCTCGGTGAAGGCTCGTATACACGCTGTTTCGGAACTTCCAAGTCTCATATGCAGAGGAAGGGATTGTTGTTCAAAAATGACTGATCTATCAAATCAATATTGCTATCTTACTAATATTTGTAAATGATGTCTTCAGTAGATTTGAAGTTAAACTAATTGTATAAGGAAATTGAATATGTCTGACTGGTTGATTGGGTAAGAAGGGTGAACTTTGCTGCTATCTTTTAGAACTCTATAATATGAGAGTAGATCTTCAGAATGTATTTGGGTAGTACAATTTTTTGTTCATAAGCTTCATAATTCAGTATATTTAGAGGAATACGCAGGTTGGGTCACAGAAAGTAGCGTATACATGTAGGTTTTCCTCTCTGAAGTAGTGTATACATTTTGACATATGATTTTTGAGGTTGCAGTTGGTTCTGGTCGTTGATGCAGTGATCTGGGTTCAACTTTGTGTTATGGTGACAGTGATCTGACTATTTGGGTTGATTTTTTGTATTTTCTTCAGAGTTGATGGGTTTCAGTGATTGGTTGATGTAGTTGTATTTGATGGTTGTATTGCAGTGGTGATTGATTTTGAGCTTCAATGTTATGATAGTTCTAGTATGAAAATTTGATGAAACGTGGCCTACATATTGTGTTGATGTGTACTAGGAATATCTAGTCAGAAAATTTATGAAATGTGGTCCCTGGAGAAAGAGTGAAGGTGGTAGGCTTTTGTAGGCCAACGCTTATGTACTAGTAAACATATCATCTAGTACAAGAGCTAGGGGGTTGGAGCTCCCTTCCAGAAGAAGCTGGAAGGCGAGTGAAGGTTGTAGCCTTCAGCAGGTAGATTCTTGTGTACTGAAAAAGTCTGCACTAGTACAAAAATTTTAAACACTTTTTATAATAACAAGATTGAATACTGAGATGAAAGCATCATTGGCTTTTTTCCACATTGGGTTTCCACCTGAAAAATCTTGGCGTTCATGTGTGCTACTTATGTGTGTTGATTTATTATGTTTTTACTGCATCTGTTTAATTCTTAGAAAATGCATCAAACTATGATTTAAGTTCAACAGACAATGAATTAGCCGTTTTACAAGTTTATTATATATATGTTGGTTCCATTCATTATAGTTGTGGACATACGATATTTGGTATCTGTAAATATCGTATATAGTTTAAAAAGGAAAAATTATTATTATGAAAGTTTAAATAATGATTCACCCCCCTCTCAATATTTTTTTGAAAAATTGGTATTAGAGCAGGTCCTTTAGAAGAAGCTTGATCGCTTGAAGGAAGATCCCTCAAGATGAGAAATCACAAAGGAATGGGATCTATCAGACCACCAATTTTAAATGGAAATAACTTAGCATATTGGAAGATAAGAACCAGAGTCTATCTTCAATCACTTGGAGCTGATGTTTGGGAAATTATAGAAGGAGGATACCAATATTCGGTAGCAGTCCCCATAGATCCAGTAGAAAAGAAATTATACGAAACCAATGCCAAAGCCGTCAATGCATTATTGGGAATTCTATCAGAATCAGAATTTGTCAAAGTCATGTAGCTCAACATAGCCAAAGGGGTTCCAAAAGATTCAGAGGTAAGCTTCCCTTCAAATGTTTTGCTTGTGGTAGGGTTGGTTATTATGCTGCTAAAAGTCCTCATAAAGATAATCATGACAAAGGAAAGGATTTTGCAAAAGGTAATAGGAAATAATTTGTTAATAGAAGAAGTTATTATACTCATGAAGATAGTGATGGCCTATCTAATAATGATGAAGATAAATATGAACAAGATATTAAACTACTCATGGCTTATGAAAATGATAAGTTTTTGGATGCCTTAGAAGAAGAAGATTTTCTTGAAGAAATCACTCAACTCAAAATCTGCTTGGAAGAAAAGAATATGGTCATAGACACTTTGACACATCAACTCACAGAAAAGGAAAAGCACAATGAAAATTAGAGTGTGAAGTAGTAGGTATAAGAAAAGAACTTGAGAAGACAAAATATCTGAATCTTAGATTTGGTAAAGGATCAGAAATACCGGAGAAACATCCCAACCAGAAAAGTCTTTAGCCATCACCATAAGCTATCTTGATGCAGCAAAAACTAGTCAACAATGCGTCAATACTTAGCAAAATCCTAAAGGTATTCCTTAGGTAAATCATGCTCATTTTACTCCAAGGGTGAACATCAATAGAAGCACCAACCAAAAGGTGAACAATACCAAAATATTTTATGATCACATAAACTTCTTCTTTAATGGACAATGTTTTTCATGCCATAACTTTGGCCATACAATGGCTCAATGTGTTGCTTAAAAAACTATCATGACTAGAGAAGAAAGAAAATAAAGGGGCTTGACCGGAATCAAGAAGATCTCTTATAATAAATTTTCTCCTCTTGAAGATGAAAGTGAATGTTTATTTTGCAATAACTTTTATCATGAAGAATCTGAATGCATGAGAAAATTTCGTCGAACATATCAAAAGGAGAAAACACCATCAAACTCCAAGGCACGAAAAAAGAAGGAACTACAATTAGAAAGATGTGGCATAGCTCTTCTTACAGAAGGACAAGAAAATCAGTGGTCATTGATAGCGGATGCTCACAACACATGACAGGTGATAAATATAAACTCATTTCATACAATTATTTAGAAAAGGAAAATGATGTCTCTTTTGGAAACGACGCACTAGCTGTCATTATGGGTAAAGGTTCTGTTTATCTAAAATAAAAGCTTAAAGCTGGAAATGTTATGTATGTTGATGGCTTAAAGCATAACCCATTGAGTGTTAGTCAAATGTGTGATCAAGGAAATTAAGTCATGTTTTGATCAAAAGAATGTGTGATTCATGAGCTTGACACAAGAAAGACCATAATCAAAGGTACAAGAACTCCAAGCAATCTATATATACTAAAAGGAGGTCAAGAACAATGTTATCTAAGAAAAACCGAAGAGAATTGGTTATGGCACAAAATATTGGGGCATCTAAGTTTTTCTCAAATAAGAAAATCATGCAAGCTCAAGGTTGTTCGTGATCTTCTAGATATCATCATCCGAGAAAATACCATCTGCAAACCATGTTAATTCGGTAAGAAAATCATAGTTCAATTCAATTCAAAAGAAGAATCAGAAAGTAAGCCTCTTGAACTCATTCATAGTAATTTGTGTGGACCAACAAGGAAAAATTCACCTCGTGGAGAATAATACTACATTTTATGCATTGATGATTTTTCTAGAATGTGCTGGATTGGTTTACTAAAACATAAAGATGAAGCATTTGAAAATTTTAAAGTCTTCAAAGCTTTCTTTTAAAATGAATTAGATGTAAAAGTCAAATGTATTAGATCTGATCAAGGAGGAGAATTCATATCAAATGATTTTTTTGAATTTTGTGAACAACATGGAATAAAGAGACACTTCTCTGTTGCCAAAACTCCTCAACAAAATGACATGGTGGAAAGAATGAATAGAACAGTTCAAAAAATGGCTCGAGTTATGCTTGATGAGTTTGGAACTTCTGACACCTTCTGGGGTGAAGTTGTATATACTGTAGTAAATATTCTCAACAAATATAATGTAAGTGTAAATAGTGATCAAAATTCATATGAACTTTGGTATGGTAAGCCTCCTACTGTAAACACTTCAGAGTTTTTGGAAGCAAATGTTTCATCAAAAATACTAATGAAAAACTTGCCAACTTTGACACCAGAGAAGAATAAGGAATATTTCTTGGTTATTCATCTAGAAGTAAAGGATACAAATTTTATAATAAGGGACTTAAAAAAATTCTTGAATGCATTGATGTTGTAATTGATGAAGCATGCAGAAATCCGAAACAGGTGACATAAACAAAAGAAGATGATAATAATGAATATAGTGAATGCTTTCTCGTATCAAATCGAAATGATATATAGGAAGAAACCAATGAAGCATTAGAAGAAGATACATCTGATAGGGAAAAGGCTCCATCCAGGTATGTTCAAAAGAATCATCCAAAATCTCAAATTCTAGGAGAAAAAGGGTTTGGAGTACAAACAAGAAGAACTCTTGTAGGATCTTCTAGTTATATAGCATTATTATCCTCCATAGAACCACAAAACGTAAATGAAGCTAGCAAATATGAATGTTGGGTTAAGGATATGGATGAATAACTTGACCAAATTGAAAAAAATGATACTTGGGAATTCGTTCCTAGACCTCATGATAAAAATGTTATAGGAACAAAATGGATATTCAAGAATAAGTTGAATAAAAATGGAGAGGTGATTAGGAATAAAGAAAGGCTTGTTTGTAAAGGTTATACACAAAAATAAGGTATAGAATTTGAAGAAACTTTTGCAATTGTAGCTAGACTTGAAGCCATAATAATGTTTCTTTCTCTTTCAAGTTTTCAAAAATTCAAAGTTTATCAAATGGATGTAAAATCTGCATTTCTTAATGGAGATTTAGAAGAAGAAGAATACGTTGAAAAACCAAAAGGATTCATTTTGGGAAATGATGCATAACTTGTATGCAAAATAAAAAAGGCTTTATTTGGATTGAAACAATCTCTAAGGGCATGGTATTGTCGTCTTGAAAAATATCTTCAACAAGAAGGCTTCACAAAAGGATCTGTTGACAACAAATTTTATACAAAAATTTAAAATGATAAAATGCTAATTATTGTTGTTTATGTTGATGATATCATCTTTGGTAGTAATGAAGAATCTATGAGTAAAAAATTTCCTTCTGTTATGTAGCAAGAATTTGAAATGTCTTTACTTGGAGAACTAACCTACTTTTTTGTCTTCAAGTGCAATAAACAAAAAATGGCATATTTCTCTCACAAACTAAGTATCGCAAGCATATTTTGAAGAAGTACGAAATGGAAGATTCCAAATGAGTATGTACTCCAATGGTAACAGTATGTAGTCTCAGTTCTAAGAATGAATCTCCTACAGTGAATCAACCAGAGTATAGATCTATGATTGGAAGTCTACTTTATCTAACATGTACCAAAACAAATATCATGCATGCAGTAGGAATTGTTGGAAGATTCCAATCCAATCCTATGGAATCACATCTTTAGGCATTAAAAAGAATATTCAAATATCTCCAAAGAACCCAAGACCTTGGTCTATAATCCTAAAGATACAAATCTCACCCTTCATGCATATACAGATGCGGGTTGGGCTGGAAATGTTGATGAACAAAAAAGCACTAGTGCATGTGCATTTTATATGGGATCACGATTAGTATCTTGGTTCAGCAAGAAATAAAGTTTGATTTCCTTATCTACATGGGAAGAAAAATATGTGGCTATTGCATCTTGCTGCACACAACTACTCTGGATGATGCAAACACTACAAGATATTCAAATCACATGTTCTCCACCCATCTCCATCCTATGTAATAATACAAGTGCTATTAGTATTTCGAAAAATCCAGTCATGCACTCCAAGACCAAGAACATACCAATTAAGTACCACTTTCTACAAGAACGTGTGCTTGAACAAAAGGTTAAATTGGAGTATGTTCCCTCCAAAGAATAGGTTGTTGATATATTTACCAAAGCTCTTCCCAAAGAAGAATTTGAATATCTTAGACAAGGGCTGGGAGTTGTTTTTGCCTCATCCTGCTGTTAAAATCAATTTATTCTAATTCAAAGGATTGTTTTCTATATGTGGATTTCATGAAGCATAGTCACGTATATACGTGAGTTTCTATGCCGAAAATAGCGAATATGTTTTTCTTATAGAAAAATAGTGGGTCAGACTCAAAATCAGTTTCTGACATGACTATTCAGCCTGATGTTGATGGATACAGTCTGTTGATATGACTTTCTCATTGATATTATTTGATTGATGAAGATGCCTTGATGAATGAATTGTTGACAATGCACAGGTAGCACAGGTTTAGTGGGAGTATTAATCTTCAAAATATTATGCATTGTTGGCATCATGGTTGCTAAATTCAGTTATGGTCTCAGTTATTAATGTCATTTACTGAAAAGGTCATGCAAAGACCTATGGTGTAATAATATGTATCTTTCTGTCATAGTCTATTATGAATAAATCCTTTTGGACATATGATGTAATTTTTACCCCCACTATGCATGGGAAGGATGATGTAATAATTTCTATTTTTAGTTATGTATGAACATTTGGTGTATCCCCACTTGGTTGGGCGATTGATGTATGAATGACTCATTGGTGATAGGAAGGTCATACTCACATAGTTGAGTTATAGAGTCATGTTATTCTTTTGAAAAATATTTTTGCAGACTCTGCATGTGCTCAGGGGGAGCATGGACAATATAGTGCATCTCAACATGTATTAAGGTGGAAAATATATTGGTTTTCCCTTTGCCCTTGATGTAAAAGGAGGAGAGTATCTTGGTGTTTTTTAATATATCTAACAAGTTCTACCACTTGAAGTGATCAACACCAATATGGTTGCCATCAAATCCAAAGGGGGAGATTGTTGGCATTATGGTACATGTGTTGTCCTTGATGGAAATCCACATATAGGTTAGTTTAGGAATGATACAATGATGTATGATGGCAACTCAAATTGTAACAGGTTTATTCAAAGGTAACAATGTAATGGCACAAAAGAATAGGATGATGGGACGAAGGCTTATAGACAGAATGAAAAAAATGAGGAAAGAGAATTTTTTTAAGTTGTATATGTTGTTTCACCTAGTCCAAGTAGCGTATACATGCAGGTACTCAAAATAAAAGGAGCGTATACATATGCACGCGGTTTCACAGAAGACAAAGCGCATATGGGATGGGAAATTAAGGTTAAAGAATACCAACAGTCCATAGCATGGTATTAGCCCACAATATTGAGCAGAATAATGATTACTTGATCCCGTCTGGGAATACCATAGGTTCTAAGTGTTATTTTGGTGCATGGTATTGACAAAGGCTCTAGTATATGAGGAGGAGAAGATCAAAGGGCTAAGTGTGCAAGTGAAAGGGTTTTTCATGCATACTTCTATCTGATGTATATTTTGTGGTAAGGGCTATGGTTATGATATAGATCTGAAACATCTTGTGCACCCATGGATACAATGTTGGATCAGGATCATGAGACTTGAAATGACTTATCATTGTATGATCTGATAATGGATAGTCTATATCTGATTGCTAACACATGTTTTATCCTTTATATGCTATGATATGGGTATATTTGAAGTCTTGAAAAGCTGTGAAGTTATAAGTCATTATTTATAGATCTATATGATGGTTCACCTCAGTGAAGGCACGTATACACACTGGTTCAGCACTTCCAAGTCACGTATGTAGAGAAAGGGATTGTTGTTCAGAAACGACTGATCTATCTAATCAATGTTGATTTTTTACTGCTATTTGTTAATGATGTATTCATTAGATCTGAGGTTAAACTAATTATATAAGGAAATTGAATATGGTTGACTGATTGATTGAATAAGAAGGGTGATCTTTGCTATTATCTATTTATAATTCTGTAATATGATAATAGATATTTAGAATGTCTTTGGGTAGTATAGTTTTTGGTTCAAAAGTTTGATGATTTGGTATCTTTAGAGGTATACGCAGGTTGGGTCACAAAAAGTAGCATATACATGCAGGTTTTCCTCATTGAAGTAGAATATACATTCTAACATATGATTTTTGAGGTTGTAGTTGGTTCTGGTTGCTGATGCAATGATCTGGGTTTAGCTCTGTGTTATGGTGACAATGATCTGAGTGTTCAGATTGATTGATTGTATTTTTCTTCAGAGTTGATGTTAGGCCCCTATACTACTAGTGTAACCCCTTATTGTTATTATTACAACCCACTTATTATATTGATGTACCCATGTAGTGCCCATATTGTTACTATTGTGCCCCATAGAAGCCCACTATTATTATTATTGTGCCCTTACATTATTATTGTTATGTCGGCTCTAATTATGTTATGACCCCTTAGACTCCTATATATAGAAATGAGGTATTTTCGTTTGTATCATCCAAGAAATGTTCATTTATGTATTGTAAAGGAGGTTTCCCCCTCAAAGAGGCTGAATTCTAAGGCGTTAATCTATCTTTTCTATCTTTTCTTAAGCTGGTTTCATAACATTTGGTATCAGAGCTTTGGATTCTAGGGTTTCGCTGCTCCAAACAGGTCATCGTTGCATTTTCTCTATAACTTTTTTTCTGCGACGTTTCAGAAGTTGCAAAAAAAACTCATTTGAGAAGAAAACACGCTGAACCTTGGGTCCAAATTTCAGAGCTTTTCGCACTATATTTGCAAAGATATGATCTGAGGAAGTTGGTCTTTTTGCAGACTCCTGAACTACATTCCAAACAGGTGACCTAGGGAAAATCGTCATAACATTCTCTCTGGGATCAAATTGAAATTTTGTAAGAAGGTATAGAAAGAGGACGGACTATAGTCTCATGTATGCATTTTTCAGATCCAAAGGTCGAAACAGTGACACGTGGCACTTCATACAAGTTCGCTCTTTTGGAAAGGTCTATAATCAGGTCATCTTGGGAGATTGTGCATAACTCTTTCTTGGAGAATCCAATTTGGATCAGACTGGTGGCATTGGAAAGAGGACATAGAGGGCTACTATAGGCCACAATTTCAGTGCTTAAAGATCCGAAAGTATAGAGTTACAGTCATTTCAAGATCAAGCTCCTAAAATCAAGAAAAAGCAAGATGATGAAGTTTGATGGCAAGGATCCGGTAAATTGGATACTTCAGATGGAGCAATATTTTGATCTACATGGTGTACCACTATTAAAAAATGTATGTATTGCATCTTCATATTTAGAACTGGATCAATTTTTATGGTATGAAGGGCTTTGTTATCGTAAACAACTTGTTACGTGATCAATTTTCATGGAGGAAATGATAGCACATTATGAGGATACAAAGAGCAACACCTTCTTTAGAGCAACACCACAACAATTGGAAAGAGTAAAAGGGCTTTGTGACATAGTGGAAAGCATAATTATGGAAACCAGGAAGCATACTACTCACAACTATAAAGGTGGAAGTGTTGTTTCGCCTACAAGGGTTACACCACAACAATTGGAAGAAAAAAGAGAAAAAGGGCTTTGCTACAATTGTGATAGAAAATGCACTAAAGGTCATAAGTGTGCTGAGAAGAAATTATTTTACATAGAATATGAAGAGGAGGAAGAAAAGGATCAAGAAACATCAAAAGAAGAAGATATATGCCAGGACCCCACCCTAGAGAAAGAAGAAATGAATCAGACCATATCTTGTAAAGCATTGGAAAGAATTACCACTCCTCAAACTCTCAAGATAGAAGGAAATATCAAGAAGAAAAAGGTGCAAGAAGTGAAAGATCACATCGAGAAAGAAGAAATGAATTCAACCATATCTTGTAATTCATTGGTTGAAATTACCACTCCTCAAACTATCAAGATAGAAGGACATATCAAGAAGAAAAATGTTCAAGAAGTGAAAGATCACATCGAGCGTCAAGAAATGAATCCGACCATATCTTGTAAAGGATTGGAAGAAATTACCACTCCTCAAACTCTAGAGATAGAAGGACATATCAAGAAGAAAAAGGTTCAAGCAGTGAAAGATCACATCGAGCATCAACAACAAGTTCTCCAACTTTTAAAGGATAACGCCACTTCGGTGCAAAATCAAACGAAACAACAGGTAGATCAACATCATAGTGAAAAATGTTTTGTTGTAGGTGATTGGGTATTGTTACTGCTACATCTCAAGAAAGCTATTTATGAGAAGTAAATGTTGGCAATACTACATGCACTTAAAAAATGGTGACCTTACCGAATGGGAAGACTCCTCAAGGATGAGGATGTGGAAGCATTGTTTTGTGCTATTTCTATTATCCAACCAGATGGGATAAATGAAGCAAGGGATTAATGGAAGAAGGACGAAGAAGTATGGCCACTTATTCAAAAGTTGCAAAAGATCCCAATTCAAACAATATTGCTAGAAATTGAAGAGGAAGGAAAAATCATATTGGAACCTGGAGCAGTCACAGAAACAAGAACCCGATAGCTACGAAATCGATCAATTTCAGAGTATCTCATCAAGTGGAAGAACTTACCCGCTAAAGATTCCACGTGCGAGGACAAGAATTTTATACAGAAGCATCAAGAACTACTCAAGCATTGAGGACAACGATTTTTGAAGGAGAGGGGCATGTTAGGCCTCTATACTACTAGTGTAACCCCTTATTTTTATTAGTAAAACCTACTTATTATATTGATGTACCCATGTAGTGCCCATATTGTTACTATTGTGCCCCATAGAAGCCCACTATTATTATTATTGTGCCCTTACATTATTATTGTTATGTCAGCTCTGATTATGTTATGATCCCTCAGACTCCTATATATATAAAGGAGGTATTTTCATTTGTATCATCCAAGAATTGTTCATTTATGTAATGTAAAGGAGGTTGCCCCCTCAAAGAGGCTGAATTCTAAGGCATTAATCTATCTTTTCTATTTTTTCTTGAGCTGGTTTCATAACAGTTGATGGGTTTCAGTGATTGATTGATGTAGTTGTATTTGATGGTTGTATTGCAGTGGTGATTGATTTTGAGATTCAATGTTCTGATAGTTCCAGTATGAAAATTTAATGAAACGTGGCCTACATATTGTGTTGACATGTACCAGGAGTATCCAGTCTGAAAATTTATGAAACTTAGTCCCTGGAGAAAGAGTGAAGTTGGTATCCTTCTGTAGGTTGGTGCCTACGTATTGGTAAACATATTAGCTAGTACAAGAGCTAGGGGGTTGCAGCTCCCTTCTAGTATAAGCTAGAAAACGAATGAAGGTTGTAGCCTTCAACAGGTAGATGCTTGTGTATTGAAAAATTCCGCACCAGTAAAAAACTTGTAAACA
This sequence comes from Pinus tabuliformis, assembly GCA_031772625.1. Lineage (NCBI taxonomy): Eukaryota > Viridiplantae > Streptophyta > Pinopsida > Pinales > Pinaceae > Pinus > Pinus tabuliformis. The sequence goes on along the minus strand of CM062805.1, from coordinate 312,476,669 downwards.
CTTTTTATAATAACAAGATTGAAGACTGAGACGACAACGATGGTGGTTTTTTACCACATTGGGTTTCTACCTGAAAAATATTGGTGTTCACATGTGCTACTTATGTGTGTCGATTTATTCTATTTTTACTGCATTCTTTCTACTACTTAGTAAATGCATCACACTCTAATTTAAGTTCAACAAAGAATGAATTAGTTGTTTTACAAGTTTATTATATATACATTGGTTCCATTAATTATAGTCATGGACATACGCTATTCGGTATTATTGTGAAAAGGAAAAATTGTTATTGTGAAAGTTTAAATATTGATTCACCCCCTCTCTCATTATTTTTCCTAATATAGGTGGAGGTGTAGGTAGAACTAAAGCCACATTCGTTACCTTGTTTGATTATTCGACTAATGGAAAGTGTTGCTTGTTCTCTCAGTACATTACCCCAATACCCATCAGAATATATGTCTGCAAGGCCTAGTTACTTTCAGAGTGGTAAAAATGAATAGGCATTCATAGGATATTTTATCATACCCAAAAAAAAATGAAAACCATTTTTTTTTTGAGGATCATATAGCACAAGATAAAGGGAAAGTAATCATTTTATTTTTCACTTTATTTAATCTATCCAATTTACTTGCTTTAATACTTATTTCTTGCCCTCATAACTTGAAGTGTGACACACTCTACTCAACACCATAGGGTACCCCACAACTCCTCATCGCTCTAGATGTTTCGAAAACCTAACCAAATTACCGGGAGGTGTGCCAGGTCTCTCTCTCTTTAGGTGTAGAAAACACCACACAACCACTATTATAGGATCATACTTTATCAGTGCAACTTTGGTTGTGACCCCTCCTCGTCAAAACACTCCTTTCACTACCCCTCAAGGGACTCCACACACTACCCCTCAAGGGACCCCTCACACTACCCCTAAGGGAAGTCCACACACCACCCCTTTAAAGATTCCACGTGGTACCCACCAGGGTAACCCCTCTTGCACTTTCCCACCAGGAACCCATTTACATACAACTATTCAAAATTAATTTTCAATGGTAAACAACTTCAAAATCCCGTTTTTAACTTCCTAAATATTCCCAAGTTAAGTCAGTTAACCAATGACCCTATTTCACATGACCTAAATTGGCCACCCATGCCAACCAAGCTACCTTCATATGTTCCAAAATTTGAAGGGAAATAAGGAGAAGGTTTGGGAAACCATGTTATGAACTTTCACCTTTGGTGTTAATCCAACAATATCATGGAGGACACTATTCACCTTGTGACCGTTTCAATGCACCCTCACAGGGCTCATAAAAAAATGGTACATCTGCCAATCCTCTGGGTCACATGGGAACTTTGGTTCTCTCACCACAACATTCCTCACATTCTTCCAGCTCTCGGTATGCCAGGACTCAAGACTAGAACTCCTAACCCATTTCATGCAAACATATTCCACACACATATTAGACCACATCCATGAATGGAGAAAACGTTGTAGTTTGGGCAAAGCTCATATGAATGAAAAAATCCTCCTTGACTTGTTTTTAAGATATCTCACATCAAAAATATCAAAATATGAGGCAAATTCATCCCCACAAAATGAGTAAGAAGCTATCAACAGAGATCAACAATTAGAGCTCATGCACATGAAATCTGGATACCTCTACCATATCCTTCCAAATCCACCCCACTTGCAAAATTTTAAACATGAGTTACCAGGAACATGTAGTGATAAATATGGGTTGATCGGGACCATAGCCAAAAATCAACGAGGAAACACCTTCTAGTACACTGGAACTATGTATAGTGGCCAACAATTTGGTTCCACGCTTGCAGCACCTCAACTGCAAAACATAGGATATTATCGCAGTCAACCTACCCTTTTACAGAACCCTACTATGTAGGTTGGCCCATACCCTCCCACACAGGGTAACTAATACCCCCCCATGAAGTGTAGCCAATATCCTCTCGCACAGGGAAATGCATATTCCCCTAGGACTGTGGAAGAAATTCCCACTTCCTAAAACACATATGCTAACCAAGGACAGGGGAACCAATATTTCCCTTTACTAACACCTTAACATAATAACCCACCAACACAAACTAATGCAGGGGTTAATTTTTTTCAAAACAAATATCATTTCAACAACTAAACATGGCTAATCCACCCAACGCTGCTAAGAAAAAAGGAAAGAACAAGCCAAAGGTAGAGCCTGGATGGGGGGAACAATAAAAAAAAAAACCCCGCAGGAACTAATTAGGGGAAACCCCATATGGAACCCAAACTAGGGAAAAATCAATAATAACCCACAAAGGAAAAATAAGAACCCCATTCTACTATCTAATCATTCTGGTGCCATTTGTTGGGAATACAATCATTACACCCATCATTTCCCTCAACTCCTTGTGTCGAAGAGGAGGAAAGATATGGGGGGAAAGGGGGGAAAATCCAACAAACTGTAGTAATGTAAAATCCTTTCCCCCATCAAGGAGTGGTAAATACTTAGCAGGAACCCTCCCAACAACAATATTAGAATCCTCCTGGAGGAAGTTCCCAGAATACCTCAAGTCACGACATTTATATGGAAGGGGAAGACATTCTCCTACAGACACAAAACCAAGATTACAGAACTCCTCCAGAAACCAACCCTTCCACCTCAACCACTGCAACACCTACAACACCTTTAAAAATCCCTCGATACCCCATAAAACCCATCCCAAAGATGGTAAAAGGGCATTTATGGTGAACAAGACATAACTCAAAGGATGCTCACAACTACAACATAGTCGATGACTTAGCTGAATCTCCTTTATCTATTTTAACATTGGAAGTCTTACAAACTTGCTCAACCCAATGAAAAGCCTTACTTTTCGCATTAGGAGAATTCAACCTGCTCGATTCTCATTTAATGGATTTTGATTTGGATAACACTACCCCGCATCTTCCATTGATAATCGCCATCCAAATTCTGGTCTTAATATGGAATATCACCATCCACCACTGCATAGTTGATGAGGGAGAATCCACATGTATTATGTCCAAAACAATTTGGAAAAATCTTGGATCTCCCGAACTCAAACCATTCGACATCACTCTCAGAGCATACGATGGGCGTCCTTCTGCTCCCATAGGCCTATACCAAGATGTTCTAATAAAACTTACTGGTAAAACAATGCTCATTGACATATAAGTCTTGGACACACAGTCAGATTACAATATCCTTCTTGGCCGAAGTTACATGTATGAAATGAGGGTAGTGGCATCTTCTTTTTTTAGGATAATGATTGTTAGTAGGGTTGACAACCTGAACAAATCGAAGGCATACTATTAACAAGAAGCATACATTCAAGCAAGCAAACTATGTAAACTATTAAATCTGGGTTTGAGAGGAGTACCCATAGGTCCTACATTTGATGTCGATCCCGTAGGGTCCAAACCCTCTACTTCCTCCAAAGTGATCAAACCTGAAACACAGTTCAAAGAAGCATATACATAGTAAGTTGTTCGAAGTGTGTGAAAAATAAACATGTCAGATCATCAAGCATAAACATATAAATAATGGTATATTATACATGAATCATAAAAAACATGAGATCATAACATATCAGGAACAAGACAAAGCTTCTTTATTGATATCAACAAATAGTAGTGGAAAGATACAACCTAATTGGATCACGACACCAACAAAACCATTCTATGGACCCGTCCAACCCAAGCCTCAAAGATCACATCTCAAGCATGTGCAAAAGGATGCCATATAATGGAAGATGAGCACCTATGCAAGGAAACAAGAGTTTCCTATTACTCGGAGTGAAAGAGGCATAGGGAAAATCAAACTTGATTTGGGGACAAAAGGACTATAATTTCGATATCCTATCTCCTTTCATGATTAGGCCTTCCCATGAGGTGTATAAATACCAACATAAATTAGTCGATTCAGTTAGGCCACGAGCTCCTGTAGGTGTGATTTCAGTGAAACTCGTAAACCCCACCTGAGAAATAAGAAATATTTTTATTTTTTCATATTTTAAATTATGTACGCAGATTCTGTATTATGGTACCTGCATGTGTAAGTTCTTTTTAAAGGGCATAGTTTCTTATGGAATTGAAAATATTATTTTTAAACAAATGATCAAGTATGAATGGGAAAGGGTTGCTTAAGGAAATATTAGCACATGAAAACTACATGTGTGTTGAATGATGCTATAACAGATTCCCCCTAATATATGAGGTCAGAAGGGGTACATGAAGGCTGAAATGTATTAAGTACAAAGAGAGATAATTTGAGGACTTGAGAGGAGATCACTAGATTCCAGCCCACTGAATACCTATAGAAGGAATCTGAAATAAGCCTCATGTATGAGGCCGACATACCCATGCTCAAAGATAGTAAAGCATGTCCAATGATCAAGTATAAAGTAGATCCATCATGTATACATAAGTGTACAAAGAATATTGATGAATACATAGTGGATCATTTGGCCATAGCCATGAAGGAACATAGTGGAGCTATGTCTCAATATCAAACATAGAAAAGAAAAAAAATCTGATCAATGATGCTCGAAGAATGCATGATCACTGATGTTGCATAATTGATCCTCATAATAGTACCATGTCATATAGATGTAATAGTGGTACCATATAGACTCGGGTATAAACATATAAGATGTTGTTGTGATGAATTGCAATATATAAGGGTGGATGGTAACACTTACAAAAAACTAAAGGAGCTGACAAGTGAACCAAGATGCTGACATAAGCCAAGCTCTTCACAGACCGCAGATGGTACATTTATACACTATGGGAACAATGAGTTGAAGTCGACCATGTGAGAAATTGTTTGATTACTGATTATTGATGTATGCCATTAACAAATGCGATACAACTCACTGATAATGATGATGAGAGTGAAGGTACCCCAGTACAATATAACAAGTGCGAATAAATGCGTTGAAGTCGAACACTAGAGAGAATCTATCTATCATGAGACATTGATGTATTATCACTGTCGATAGTGAAGGAGTCTACCGTTTATGACTGTAAACCCTAAGGTACTAAAAAAAGGACTCTAGATATTCTTCAGAGAGAAATTAGTTGGAGTTAATGGGAAATGATCTGCTAGAAGGAAGGCATTAAGGCATCCCAATCAACTAGTGTGAGTGTAACTCGCAAGCCAATAATTTTGAGTAAATTAGATGAAAATAGATGAAGTAACCATTCCGAGGTATGTTTTTGGCATAAAAAAGATGTGTCTAGCACACGAAAAAACCCCTATGAACCAACTAATAACGAGAGCTAACATAGAGAAAAGGAATCCACCAATAGGGTCAAATGGAAACCAAGGTACCGTATGAATCCCAATGTGTGATATTGTAAGCTGACGTCGAACAAAAGGGAAACCACTCAGTCAAAGACTCACGATACTAATCAAAGCTTAGCAAAAGGTCACCTATCAATGATGTAAATAAGGCTAGGGTGTAGCTCTAGGCATACTCTCAAAGAAATTTGTTGGAGTCGATAAGAGAAAACCCACAAGAAATAAGTCAATGGACACCTTCTTAACCAGCATGAGCGAAGGACCAAATAACTAATGTGATACTAAAGATAACTTGACAGACTAGGTATGGTTGACTGAAAAGGATTCAAGCCGCAGAATGACTGACACAAGTTAACTTCCCTTGAAAAAAAGCATGACTCATATGTGACTTTATGGCAGCATAAAATAACTTTGTATAGGTTTGCAATGTAGGAAGCATTAACAAACTCTCCATATGATTGGAAGAGATAACCAATCAGAGGAGGACTAACTCAAGGACAAGGTTATGTCTCTCTTAAAGTCAAACTAAGTCCCATCCTAATGGAAGAAAGACTTAATTTGAGTTCCTTGTTCAAGGGCGACATAACTAACTCTTGCTGCCATCAAATATGGAAGTAATTGTCTCGTTCCCACTCTTTTTGGAATATATTAATTTTTTTCTTTTTCATATTTACAACTTGAAAAAGAATAAAAAAATTCCTATAGTTGTTGATAAATAGCAACAAATTCCAGTTTAATTTGTCCTTGAATTAAATTGGGAATTAAAATGGAATTATATTCTCATAACTTGTAAATAGTTAATTAAGTTTAATTGACTTAATTAGCTTAGGAAATTCAAGTTGGAAGTCTTTCTATAGTCATGTATATGTTCTCTCAAAATTTTAGGGTTTCAGGATGAGTTTATTTGATTTGTAATTAGATAACTCAGTTTGACTGAGTTATAGACAGTTAAACTAGTTCTAACTATTTGTGAAACTAGTAGAGGTCTAGTCGTTGGTGCATTGGTGCATCCTCAGTGCTACTCTAGCTAACTGAAAATTCCCTTTGTAGAAACTCATGCATGTCAGTTCAAAGAGAGACCCATTTGAGAATAGAGTATAGCAACAATGTAATTTCAGTTGTAGAATTATCTGAGTAGTACAGATCATGCATGCAATCAAAAGAGCACCTAGTGTTGGATTGTGTACTTATGGAAGAAGGAATTCCCAATTAAATATGGGTTATTCCTCTCAGGAATTATTCCTTCCCTTGGAGACTCGAGACAATATGATCTCGAACTCCCTCCAGAAGAATCTGTCTCACCTTCGCCACACACTTCTTCCATTCAACCAATTCTTGTGCATTAGCTACAGTTGGCTTGGGGATTTCTTAATCAATGAAATCCTTCAAACCATTCTCTTCTAATACAACTTCCATTCTATCTTTCCATTTTATGTAACTCGAGCTGCCTTCCAAGGCATACTGGAGTCTCAGGCCATAGAACACTATTGACCAACCTGAAGTATGATATGAATTCAATTTGTACTTGCAATCCTGAACTTCAAACTTCGAATTCTCTTCTCCATTTACTGTTCACAACTTTGATAACCTTTGCTCTGATACCATGTAGAAATTTTGAATGTAGATTAACCTAATAATGCAATATAACAAAAGAAAAATACTTTAATCTACTTCTATAATCAAACTTGCAGAAGGTTAATAGATTTGAGCAAGATCAAGCAGAACACATATAACCAGAAGAAAAATCAATGCACATAAAAGACAGAAGAATACTCTGGGGAAAGCCTCAGCCAAAAAACCCCACTATCTGTATTATCATACAAGTGGAAATATATGAGTATTACACAAATCTTTAGCTCTCACAGCTACCAGATCTTAGTACAATCCCTCACTGATGCTCACAGACAAAATAAACTGCTCATATGCTTTCTCCTCTACCCTCCAAGCTCCTATTTCATTGCGCAGTTTCTCCTGGGTGATCCAACTGTTACCAAGTGTAACATTGATCACTCACACTAATCTTACATCCTGTAAAACTACACAAATCTCAAGGAATGAATTCCTTTTGCATGCAAGAGTTTTCTTTATAGAAAAATTCTTGCAACTGATAGTACACTGTCCCTATCTTTAATCTCAACTGGGTATTTCTCTTAATAGACATGCATGAGTTATTTATGAGAGAATCTTTTGTTATTTGGAGTACACTAGTTTGATGCATGCATGCATTAACTGACTAAACTCACAATTAGTTCCTCAAACTTTTTGGAACTAATTTAACTGGACATAACTCAGTTAACTGAGCTAACTAATTACAATTCAATTATAAATCATCCTTATCTCCTTAATTAAGGGATAATCTCCTTAATTTAAGGGATAACTGTTGCATGAATTCACAAAGACTTCTAGCTTGAATTTCTCCAATTATTTAACTCAAGATGAATTAATTAATTATTTTTCAAGAAGCTGGTGAGACTAAATTTGAATTTTAATTCTCAATTTTAATTCAAGTACAAATTAAAATTGGAATATTCTTGTTGCCAGATTTCAACACTCCCTCTTAACAAGAAATGGATTATCTTCCACCTTGATCTTGTCTGAATGGAGCTTGAATTTACACTTTGACAATGCCTTTGTCAAAATGTCAACATCTTTCTCCTCAGTCGAAATATAATGCAACAACATGATCCTCTTCCCCACACAGTCTCTAAGATGATGATACTGGATGTCGATGTGCTTGGACCTATCATGTAATACTGGAGTCTCAGAGAGTTTGAAACAACTCTGATTATCGCAATAGATCACAGTTGGATCCATCCTCTCATTAAACAAACCAACTAGAATTTTTCGCATCCAGATGGCCTCACATGCTGCCTGACTTGCAGCGATGTATTCAGCCTCTGCCGAGTTGAGTGAAACTGACCTCTGTTTCCTAATGTACCAAGAAACTGAAGCTAACCCAAGGTTGAAAATTCCTCTTGATGTGCTCTTCTGATCTAATGGACTCTCAAAACATGCTTAGCTTCCTTCCAAAACATCTTGGTAGGCTGAATCATAGCTTGACTCAGCTGGTTCACCGCATAGTACAAATCTAGTCGTGTGTTCACTAAGTACAATAGTGAACCCACAAGCTACCTATACACAGTAGCCCCTAATACTTCTCCTGAAGTAACATCCTCCTTCCTCTAGTTACCTGCTAGAGGAGTATGCATGGGCTTGCACTTCTCCATGTGGAATCTCCTGAGTATCTCATTGGCATACATGCCCTGAGACACAAACAACTCCCCATCCTTCTGCCACACTTCCATACCAAAGAAGTAGTGCATGAGACCCATGTCTTTCATCTCAAATTCTCTTGCAAGGTCCTCCTTGCAAAACATGATCAACTGATCATCACCTATCAATATGAGATCATCAACATAAAGTAAAATGATCAACTGCTTACCTTTCACCATGATGTGGTACAGGTTTACATCCGCTTCACTCTTTGTGAAGCCCAACCTAGTGAAGTAGTTATCGATCCTGGTGTATGAAGCACAAGGTGCTTGCTTCAACCTATACTAAGCTCTCTTGAGTTGGCACACATGCGACTCATGATCGAAGGTCTCAAAACCTTCTGGATGCTCTATGTACACCTCTTCCTCAATCTTGCCATTGAGGAATGCAATATTCACATCCATTTGATGGATCTTCCAACCCATCTGTGCTGATAGTGCCAACATGGATTTGATAGATGAGTACCTTGTGACAGATGCAAAAGTCTCATCATAGTCAATCCCCTCAAGCTGAGAGAAGCCACGTGCAACAAATATTGCCTTATGCTTCTCCACACTACCATGAGTAGCTTGCTTTACCTTGTAAAGCCAACGGGAACTCACAACTGACTTGTTCTCCGATCTTGGAACCACATCCCAAACATTGTTCTGAATATGGAGTCATATTCCTCTACCATAACATCAACCCAAATCGGTTGTTGCACTACTTCCTCAAAGGAAGATGGCTCGGTCTCAACACATTCCCCAACAAGGCCCATGTATCCAGTGTACCTCTCAGGTGACCTCCTCCGTCTACGCTGAGAAGATGGTTCTCCCACATTCTCTCTCACATCTAACAAAAATCTTTCAGCTTCTCTTGTGCACTTCCGTCCATCTCTGGAAGACTCTACTTGAGTGGATGTCTCAACTCTTGGATCCTCTGCATGTGGCTACTTCGCATCAGCCTGAGGCTCCTCCTCCTTAGGAAACAACAATTCCTCCAAAACCTGTAGTTGGAGCTCCCATTCGAGGGAAACTTGCATGGCCTTCTGCTCATAAAACTTGAGATCTTTGCAAACCACTGTCCTTCGACTGGTAGGCAAGTACACCCATTAGTTGTGGGGTGTATCAGTGTACCCCACAAGTATCCCCAACTCGATTGAGATCTCTGCATTCAGGGGCCAATCGAAGATGAGTCTTCGAGGCCTCATGTTGGGCCTGGGAGCCCGCTACCCGTGTCACCATGAAAAGCATCGCATGAAGGATTATGTCCTCCACCGTTGGGATTGCCACCTTTCCGCTCCTTGACTTGCATGCCTGTGGGCACACCTGAGCCATCAGCATATCTAAAGTATCACCCCCGAGTCGCTGCCCCTCCAGAATGGGCATCTCACCTCGACGAGACAGCCCGGTCAAAAAATAGATGTTTGTAGAATCGAACTCAATATCCCAGCCTCGGATGACAAATTTCCCATCTGTGGGATTCCAGGCCCTGATCAGTAGCTCCAGCAGGTCAGGTTGTGCCCGTAAGCGTGGAGTTAAGAAAAATTTGAGTAATCTGCACCCCCGCAATGCGTTCCGGCACCCGGCATCAGCAAAAGCCGCTATATCATCGTTATCATGTGTGCGTTCTTGCCAGATGAATGCCATTATAACCCTGCATGACAAAAAATTCCATTAGTGCCCTGCTTGCAAAGTTTGAAACGTGAATTTTATTAAAAATTTGTCGCGCGGCATCATCGTGACTGTTTCTAAAACAGACGCGATGATAATGGGTGCTTGTGTTATTTTCCCGGGTCAGTGCGGAAGTACATCACTTTTCCGCACTGATCCAGGCGTGGCCTGTGTAAATTTTTATCGGTCATCAGAGACTCGATAGTGAAACCCGTGATGACCGAGAGCGGAATGTAAATTGAAAAACTACCCAAATAAACACATCCCACCGTCAAATGCAGTAAAAAAGACATTAAATCAGAGCATAGGGCAATGTGTGTCTACCTGGAACTGGTTTTAGGACGAATGATGCACGTACGGGGCCGAATTTCATTCGCCAACCTCAATGCTCCAAGTCGCTCCACAATGGCTGAATGGTAACAATGGTAAAAAATATGGTTTAACCTCCCTATTTATGGTAATTTTGTGAAATTAAATATTATATTTCATAAATGTTGGTTTTTCTCATGGTTTTTGCTATATGCATGGTCAAAATATGGTTTTTAACTATGTTTTTATGCACATTGTTCATATTATCTTGAACGGGTTTACATGTGCAGTGTTCTTTGTGCAGGATCTCAGGTGGTGGAATTACGACAGTTTTATACGCACTTGATCCTGAAAAGTCGTCTTTAAGCTCTTTTCCGACTTGAAACATGAAAAGATGGCCGAGTTTCCCTCTTGACTCGTTAAAAGAAACGAGAGGCGGTCACCTTTAAGCTCTTTTTTCGACCGTTTAAACTTAAAAAGATCGCCGGATTTTTGTCGTTTTAGAGTTGTTATTGGCTACAAAATGACGTGCTTCTGACCGCCTTTTACTTTTTCGGGTCGAAGTTACTACTTACGAAAAGTACTCCTCGATCATATTGGTCGAGCAGTTCTTTCGAGTATTGTTTTATACTTTTTCGAGCTCGAGAGACACAACTCTACGAAAAAGGGCCCCCCTGGAGTTTTCTTTTCCAAGTCTTTTTCAAACTCTCTAAACATGAAAAAGACTCTGAGTTTCACCTATGTCGAACTCGTTAAACCTTGACGACATTGGACTCGTCACCATGACGAGACTCGAGCTTCTCCTTCCTAGGGCTCGTTAAATTATTACTAGGTTGGATTCCAAAACAAGTTATCATTGATTGTCTATGGTAGTTCATCACTCTTGAACATCGACACTTTTTCTTTTTGTCGGGTTGGGTCATCTATACATCGTCACTAGGCCTTCCGCGAGTTTGGGTCATCATTCTAGCCTTATTTTATGCGATTCATGCCGCCTCCTTCATGCCTCTGTTCCATCATTCACTGAATGTTGCCGCCCCCCTTCCGGAGTCATGTCGCTGATATGTTCAAGAGTATAATCCCTCTACAATTTACACCCTCGCCTCCTCTTCTGGTACTCTACTCCGCCATCTACCACTTGTTCCTTATCTCATGTCGTTGATGAGGGAAACATTATGGCCCTCCTACGACGGGTCATCTCCTGTCGACACAACTCATTATCCAAGAGATTGACCTAGAGATCCCCTTTGGTACCTTAAAGCTTGCATGCCTCAATGGCAAGTTCTTCGCACCTGACGGTCGGCTTTCATCATTGGTCGTCGATTGGGTGATTCCATGAGTGTTTGACTTCAGCTCCCTTTTTAACACTTCGTGGATTGTACTGGAGAGTACCTTGAGAGTCGACTGATAAGGAGAGGAGAGGACCTTTTAGGTACTCGACCCCAAGGGAGAGGAGAGGAGAGGAGAGGGGGCTCGACCATAGGGACATATCAGAGGTATTATGGATACCTGGTAATTTCAAATTACCAGTCTTCAAAAGAAGGGAAACTTGCAAGTACAGTTTGGGGGGAGGCGGATGTACCCGAACAAGGGCTGGGCATCGACCCAACCTTATGCATTGGCATTATTGGTGGTTTCTCTCGCGCTTGTTAATTGTTTTCATCATTGACCGGTAATCAAGCGATATTCTATCATGCTCGACCTTAGCACCTCTATTCGCATGGTAGGATTTGTACTATGATCGGATGGGTTCAAGACCCGGAACTCAGCTTACACGTGTTCGAGCTGCGTGGATTGGTTTTATGATTACATGACTCATTGATGGATGGCTGCGACCATACCTTTATTATCATCATGGTCTCATTAGCTGGGTGGCTGCGTCCATACCACAGACCTATTTCGTATGTCTTTTGGATGGTTACGCCCATGCCTAGACTACATGTAATTCATTATCGGAGATATCAGTTGTACTTGCGTGTAGGTTCTTCCCGATGGTGTTCCAATTCAGTCAGTTTCATAAATCATTTCACCCCTCCCACTATCTTGGGCTTCATACTTTAGAGGGCGTCTGTTACACAGTAATTTGTCACTGCCTTCATCCCAGTCTTCCTACTGTGTCATGAGTCCAAATCATTCATGCTCATGCTCTCTGATGTTGCCAAATGACCCACTTTGCCAAAGTTTCTGCATCATCGCGACTATTGTCAAAATAAACGCACTGATGAGCGCTCCAAAACAGACCATACGCGCTGTCATCGCGGAAGTACACGTGATTCCCGTGATGGTCGAATTTCATGAGACAGCGCGACTGTTACTTTTATTTTATCGCGATGACATGACCTTCTCCGTTATGCAGTAGCAATGTCAGCACGCCAGTACAGTTATGTACCCACGATGATCCAGTTTGGGCGAGTTTGTTCTAACAGCCGGCCTTCCAGATGACTCCAGACCTGGTTGTTGGCCTTGTTTATGTCACCCTCCCTTCTCTGGCATGACTATTCCATCATTTGTGCTACCTTCCTTGGAGATAAGCTCATCTTCCCACCATTCATGGAGACTCCTTCTCCTATATAAACTTTCACCATTGCTATGAGCTGTTAGTTTTTTGGATAGTTTGGAATTCTTAGTCTTTGGAGTGTTGTTGATAGTGTTGTGAGTTTGACAGGTAGCTGGTGTGACAAGTGTGGGATTGTTTGAGGGCTTGAGGGAGGTTGTGAAGTGCTTTTGATCTTGTGTGAAACTTGTGAGTGAGATAGACTTGTATTGGGAGATCCATCTTCAAGGGTGAATGCTTGAGGAACATGCTGGCTGGACCCTCCTGAGAAGGCTTGTGACGTCAAGACCTCGGTTGTAATCTTACTCTATTTTCATATTTAATACAATCGATGATGTTTTCCTATGTCTCGTATGCAATGTACTAGATAGCTCATGATTTCTTGACCTTATGGGTAAATAGTTCTTTGTTGTATCCAGTTACGTGCTTTGTTGTATTTCCTTGCTTTGTTTCAGGTTGATTACTCATTAGGAGAAGGAAGCGGAAGCTGGAACAACGCAATGGAACTTCATCGACCACCGGTTGAGATAGGCCTCTAACTTGAACTATGTAAGGAGAATTGTTGTTGATTTGTCCTTGTTTGTGACTAGACCCACTCTAGGTCTAGAGGGGTTGCCTTTGTCCACAAATGGAACACTTTTTTGCTTCACAATGCTCCCCGTGATTACATGCTAAATTCTCTGATTGAGCTCCCCTTTTTACATGCTGAGATGCACTGAAACTGTCCATGCTCCCCCTGAGCATAGGCAGAGTCTGAAAAAAAATTCTCCAAAAGAATAACATGACTCTATAACTCAACTATGTGAGAATGACCTTCCTATCACCAATGATGCATACATACATCCATTTCCCAACCAGGTGAGGATATACCAAATTTGATTCATCCACCCACCAAGTGGGGATATGCCAATTTTTTATACATGATAGAAATTTAATTACATCATCCATCCCATGCAAAGAGGGGATACAAATTACATCATTTTTCCAATAGGACTCATTCAAATGTATGAGAAGACATATCACACCCTAGACTTTTACATGACTTAAGCAACAAAAGGTATAAATATCTGAAGCCATAGCGGGACTCAACAACCATAATGACAACAATGCAAAATGCGAGTGAAGGCTAATGATCCCCTTGAACCTGTGCTACATGTGCATTGTTAACAATTCAATGATCAAGGCATCTTTGTCAGTTAGATAAAAATTAATGAACAGAGCAGAGAAATAGACTGTAACCATCAACATCAGACAGAGCACCCATATCAGAGCCTGCCCCACTATTTTTCTTGTCTGAAAAACATATACGCTCCTTGACCCACAGAAACCCGTGTGTGTATGCGACTATACTTTATGAAACATGCGTATGATAACCTTTCTCTGAAAAATTGGATTTAATCAACAGGATGATGCAGCAACTACTCCCAACTTTTGTCTAAGATATTCGAACGTTTCTCTGGGTAATGGTTCAGTGAATATATCAGCAACCTGTTCTTTGGAGGTAACATACTCCAATTTGACCTTTTTTTCAAGCACTTGTTCATGTAGAAAATAGTATTTGATGGGTATGTGGTTGATCTTGGAGTGCATGACTGGATTCTTTGAAATACTGATGGCACTTGTATTATCACATAGAATGCAGATGTGTGGAGTACATGTGATCTGAATGTCTTGTAAGGTTTTCATCATACAAAGTAGTTTTGTGCAGCAAGATGCCGCAGCCACATATTATGCTTCAACTATAGATAAAGCAATTGAAATTTGTTTCTTGCTGAACCAAGACACTAACCTGGAACCCATATAGAATGCACCACCACTAGTGCTTTTTCTGTCATCAACACTTCCTGCCCAATCTGCATCTGTATATGCATGAAGGGTAAGATCTGCATCTATAGGATACCATAAACCAAAGTCTTGAGTTCCTTGAAGATATTTGAAAATTCTTTTGACTGCCTGAAGGTGTGATTCCTTTGGATTTGTTTGGAATCTTCCATCTATTCCTACTACCTACATGATGTCAAGTTAGGTAACTGTTAGATAAAGCAGACTACCAATCATGGATCTGTAAGTTGGTTGATGTACTACTATTGATTCATCATTTGAGTTGAGATTGCATCCTATTTCCATTGGGGTACATACAGGTTTAGAATCTTCCATTCCATATCTTTTCAATATATGTTTGAGATATTTGGTTTGTGAAAGAAAAATACCATCTTTATCTTGTTGAACTTGTAGACCAAGAAAATAGGTAAGTTCACCAAGCAAGGACATTTCAGATTCTTGCTGCATTACTAAAGCAAAATTCTGACTCATGGATTCTTCATTGCTACCAAAAATGATATCATCAACATAAACAATAATAATTAGCAATTTATCAGGTTCAATCTTTATATATAGATTGTTATCTATTGAACCTTTTATAAAACCTTGTTGGTGTAGATATTTGTCAAGGCGATAATACCAGGCCCTTGGAGCCTGTTTCATACCATAGAGGGCCTTTTTAAGTTTGCATACAAGTTTTGCATCATTTCCAAGAATGAATCCTTCTAGCTGTTCAATATAAACTTCTTCTTCTAAATATCCATTCAGGAACATTGATTTTACATCCATTTGGCATACTTTGAATTTCTGAAAGCTAGAAAGAGCAAGAAACATCCTTATGGCTTCAAGTCTGGAAACAGGTGCAAAAGTTTCTTCAAAATCTATACCTTCTTGTTGAGCATACCCTTTACAAACAAGTCTAGCCTTGTTTCTAATGACTTCTCCATTTTCATTCAGCTTGTTTTTGAATATCCATTTAGTTCCTATAATATTTTTATCATGAGGTCTAGGAACTAATTCCCAAGTATCATTTTTTTCAATTTTCTCAAGTTCTTCATCCATGGCCTTGACCCAACATTCATCTTTGCATGATTCTTTTACATTTTGAGGTTTGGTGGAGGATAGTAATGCTAGATAGCTTGAGGTCCCTGTAATAGTTCTTCTTGTCTATACACCTGCCTCTTTTCCCCCTAAAATTTGAGTTTCTTGATGATTTTCCATAACATACCTAGACAGAGTCTTTTATTCTACCATTATCTCTTCTTCTAGTGCTTCTTTGGTTTCTTCTTCAATATGATTTTGATTTGATGTGGGAAAATAATCCCCATCTTCTTCATTGTCATAATCTTTTATTAATTTTATCTGTTTTGGATTTTTGCATGCTTCATCAACTACAACATCAATGCTTTCAACAATTTTTCCAAGTCTTTTATTATAACACTTATATCCTTTACTTCTGGAAGAATAACCAAGAAGAATACCTTCATCTGCTCTGGGTTCAAACTTACCAAGTTTTTCATCATTCCTTTTGATATAACATTTTCTTCCAAAAACTTTAAAGTATTTTATAGTAGGATTCTTACCATACCAAAGTTCATGTGGAGTTTGAGTGTTTTTTACCCGAACATTTGCTTGGTTGATAATAGTTACGATAGTGAATGCAGCTTCACCTTAGAAGGTTGCAGGAGTTCCAAATTCATCTACCATAGATCGAGCCATTTGTTGAACTATTATGTTCATTATTTCTACCAAACCATTTTGTTGAGGAGTCCTTGTGGTGGATAATTGCCTTTTTATTCCATGTTGTTCACAAAAGTCAAAGAATTCATCCGAGGTGAATTCCCCTCCTCGATCAGATCTGAGGCATTTGATTTTTTGATCTGATTCATTTTCAACCAAAGCTTTGAAGGCTTGGAACTTTCAAAAGCTTCATCTTTATGCTTTAGAAGACCTATCCAACACATTCTGGAAAAATCATGAATGAAAAAAAAAAAGTATTCTTCTCCACGAGGTGACTTTTTCCTTGATGGTCCACATAAATTAGTATGGACAAGTTCAAGAGGCTTACCAGCTAACCCTTCTTTTTCCGTGAAGTGAACTCTAGTTTGCTTGCCAATTTGACATGGTTTGCATATTGTATCTTCTGGGATGCTGATATCTAGAAGATCACAAACAGCCTTGAATCTACATTCTTTTCTTATTTGAGAAAATCTTAGATGTCCCAATCTTCTAGGCCACAACCAGCTTTCATCATTTTTTCTTAGATAGCATTGTTGTTGTCCTCCATTAAGTATGTATAAGTTGTTTGAAGTTCTTGTACCTTTGATCACTGTCTCTCCTGTGTCAAGCTCATGAACAACATATATGTTTGATCGAAACACCACTTCATTTCCTTGATCACACATTTGACTGACACCCAACAGGTTATGATTTAAACCGTCTACATACATAACATTTCCATCTTTAACCTTTTCTTTCAAGAAAATAAAGCCTTTACCTATTATGATAGCAGGAGTATCATTCCCAAATGAGACATTCTTTTCCTTTTCTAAAGCATTATATGAGTGAAGTTTTTCTTTGTTGCTTGTCATGTGTTTTGAGCATCCACTGTCGATGTACCACTGATTTTCTTGTCGTTCTGCATACAAGGCTATACCACATCTTTCTATTTGAGATTATTTCCTTCTCCATATCTTGGGATTTAATGGAGTTTGATCCTTTTGAGATGTTTGCCGAAATTTTCTCCTGCATTCAGATTCTTCATGACCAAAGTTGTTATAGATTGAGCATTCTATTTCATTTTCAAGTAGAGAAAAAGTTATTATAGGAACTTTTCTTGATCCTTGTTACATTCCTTTGATTTTGTGCTTCTCTAGTCATGATGGTTTTGTAAGAAACACATTGAGCAGCTTTGTATCCAAAATTATGACATGAAAAACATTGCCCATTAAAGAAGTTCCTGCGACTATTGAATCTATTGACCTGGTGATTGTAGTTTCTATTGATATTCATCTTTGGAGAAAATTGAGAATGATTTACCTAAGGTTGGTTGCGACTCCTATTCATCCTTGGAGTAAATTGAGTCTGATTTACCTGGTGATCTGATTTATGCCTTTGCTGACGATTGTCATATTGTTCAATGGTCTTTGCTGCATGAAGATAGCTTTTGGTGGAGGTTGGCGGCTTCTGTGATTGAGATGCTTCTTAATTATATCCAAGACCTGTCTTTATCAGAGGAGAATGCTGAACTTTGATAATTTCATTTAAAGTTTCTGATCCTTTAGCAAATCTAATATTGAGAGATTTCTTTTTCTCAAGATCCTTTCTTAGACCCACAATTTCACATTCTAGTTTTTCATTGTGTTTTTCCTTTTCAGAAAGTTGGTATGTCAAGGTATCTATAATCATATTATTTCTTGTAAATAGATTTTGAGTTCAGATATTTCTTCATGAAGGTATTCCTCTTCTAAATCATCCCAAAAATTATCATTGTCATAAGCCATGAGAAGTTTGTAATCTTGTCCAATTTCATCTTCATCACTATTAGATAAATCATCGCTATCTTCATGAGTATAGTAACTCATTTTATTCACAACTTGTTTTCTATTCCCTTTTCATATTCCTTTCCTTTCTCAAATTTATCTTTATGAGGACATCTGGCAGCATAATGACTGACTCTGCCACAAGAAAATCATTTGAAGGGTAACTTACCTCTAAACCTTCCAAAACCACGTTGAAGCTTTTTGACAATGTTTACCTCATCTTCGTCTTCTGAAATATGTCCTAATTCATTGTGTCCGTCCTTTCCTTTTGTTGAAGCTTTGAATGTGGCTTCTCTCATATTTGATGGTCCTCCTTTTCTCAAAGGCAGTGAAGATTCTGTGAAGCTATGTCATAGTGATATTCTGTAGATCCCGATTTTCTTCTATGGTAGACACTATCAATTCAATTTTAGCAAACAAGGATCTCAAAACTTTCTCAACTAAGGTAACTCCCTTAATTTCTTCACCCCGATTCTTCATACAATTGACAACCTCATCTATACATAGGAAGTAACTAGCTATACTTTCATCACTATGCATCTTAAGAGTTTCATATTGAATTCTGAGAGTTTGAAGCTTAGCATGTTTTACATGAGAGTCTCCTTCGTAGCTCAGAATGATTTTGTCCCATATTTCTTGGTTGATTGGAGCTGCATGACTTTGAAAAACTCTAATTATGACAAACTTCCCAATAACGTATTGATAGCTTTGGCGTTGGTTTCATATTACTTTTTACCCGTCGTATCTGTAGGAAGTGTTGTTGGAAATGAATATCCTCCTTCCACAATTTCCCAGACATCCATTCTAAGCGATTGTAGATAGGTTATGGTTCTTATTTTCCAATAAACAAAGTTGCTCCCATTGAAGATTGGCGGTCTAATGGATCCCATGCTTTCTTGATTATTCATGTTGATGGATCTCCCTTCAAGCGAACAAGTTTCTTCTGAAGGACCTGCTCTGATACCAATTGTTTGAAATAATACTGAGAGGGGGGTGAATCAGTATTATCAGATTAATAATTTTATTTCCCAAACAGATTTATATATGCTACTTCAGTGAAGTGAACTAACATGTACACGTGACTGTGCTTAAAGAAACTGGCATCTATATAGAGAACTTGTGATTTAGATAGTTTATCATGTGTTGAGCTTAAACTTGTATATCATAGATTTATTAGACAATGCAGAATAAAGCATCACACATAAGCAACACACATGAACACCAAGATTTAAGGTGGAAACCCAATGTGGGTAAAAACCACCTGCTATTGTCGTCTTTGTCTTCTTTTAATAATAAGAAAATATGTTTACAATCTTCTACTGGTGCAGATTCATACTAGTACGCAGGCTTCTACCTGCAGAAGGTTACAACCTTCTCTAGTTTTCTAGCTTCTATTGAAAGGGAGCTACAACCCCCTAGCTCTTGTACTAGCCAATACAATTACTAGTATGTAGGTGCCAACCTATAGAAAACTCCACTCTTCCACCAAGGACCAAGTTTCATGAATTTTCAGACTGGATACTCCTAGATCACAACATTTCATCAAATTTTCACACTGGACCCATCAAATCCTTTTAAACTTAAACTGCATCAACCAATATTCAAAAAATCTGAACAATCAGATCATTGACACTAGAACACTATGTTGAACCCAGAACCCTACATCATCATGCAAAACTAGTTGTAACTTCAAAATCATGCATTAGAGTGTATACACTACTTGGTTGAACCCAACCTGCGTGTATACGCTACTTCCTTTAACCCAACCTGCGTATATCTCTAAAGATACTGAATCATAAAATTTTGAACCACAGACTGTACCAATCAGTGACATTTTGAAGACCTGTTATCATATTACAGAGTTCAAAATAGATAGCAACAAGGATCACCCTTCCTTCTCAATCAATCAATCAATCAGACTCAATTTCCTTATACAACAGTTCTACGTTCAGATCTAAGAAGACTTCATTGACAGACAACAATAAAACAATAGAATTTGATCAGATAGATCAGTCAGATCTGAAAAGAAGCTTTTCTTTTTGTATACGCTACTTGAAAGAGTCGAACCTATGTGTACACTCTTTGGCCGAGACGAACCTATGTATAGATCTGAAAATTTTGACTCAGAACTTTGCTGCAATTCCAGAATTTAGACAAACCGATATCATGATAGATAACAAATAGAACAGGCTTAAAACATTAAATCTAGTCTCAACCAATATCAGATCATTCAAGAATATGTCATTTCAAGATTCCTGATCTAATGTTGAACTCAAGGTGCACATGAATATTTCGAATCCAGTCCCAAACATAACCCTGCGATATAATATATACTTCAGATAGAAGTATTCCTTAGAATCTCATTGCTTGCATCCCTTGGCCTAATGATCTCCTCCTCCTTATATACTCTTAGGCCTTTCTCAATACCTTGGGCCAAAACCACTTAGGAATAATACCTTGGACCCAATACCTAGGGTCAATACCTTGGACCAAATGCCTCGGACCAATTACCTTGGACCAAAATACCTTGGATCAAATACCTTGGACCAAAAACTTGGTTTTCCAACATGTACGCGCTTTTCCTCCTATGAAAGTGTGTGTATACATTATACACTATTTTTGTTTTGTTAAACCACGTGTATACGCGCCTTGGACAAAGTGAACCAGCGTATACCTCTCTTTCTTCATTCTTTGGAGTCTGATCTATAATCCTTTGCTATTGACCTGCTGCACTGTGAACTTTCATCTGAGTGAGTTGCCATCAAGGAAAACACCTATATCATAATGCCAACATATCTTACATCCATCATGAGTTGGTTACATAAATACTTCAATCCTCCATGATCTAAAATCAATACAAATTTCCTTCCAAGGAGGTATTGCCTCCACATTTTCAATGCATGCACTATCACTGCCAACTCCAAGTCATGAGTAACATAATTTCTCTCATTCTCATTCAGTTTCATTGATTCATAACAAACCACCTTTCCTTCCTTCATTAGGACTCCACTGAAACCTTCCTTACGGCAATGAAAACCACAAAATATTTCTTCGGGTCTACCATTCTTAAAATTGGTGCATGTGTGAGCAGATGTTTTGACTGCTTAAAGTTGGCTGCACATTCTATTTTCCGTTGGAATTCATTTCCTTTTCTCTTTAATGTTATAATTGGATGTACGATATTTGAGAAATTCTGAATGAACCTTCTATAATACCCAACCAATCCCATAAAGGATATAACTTCTACAACATTATGAGGAGCAGGCCACTTGATGGTAGATTTGATCTTCTTGGGATCTACTGCTACTCCTTCCTTGGAAACAATGTGTCCAGAGTACTCAACTTTTGATTGGAAGAAATCATATTTGTTGAGCTTGGCATAAATATTGTGCTCTTTTAACAAGTGAAATATTTTTGCCAAATGTTCTTCATGTTCCTCAGTCTTAAAATAAACCAAAATGACATGTACAAAGACCAACACAAACTTATCCAAATATGGACTCAGAAAATTGTTCATTAAACTCACAAACATTGTTGGGGCATTGGTGAGTGCAAATAGAACCACCAAAAATTCATATTTCCCATATCTAATTCTAAAGGTTATCTTGTGGATGTCTTCATACTTAATTTTTATTTGATGGTACCCGTATTTCAAGTCTATTTTCGATAATATTGCAGCTCCTCTCAGCTAGTCAAACAAGCCATCAAACCTCGACAGAGGATAGTTTTTATTTATTATGGCTTTATTGAACTACCTCTAGTCGATGCACAGTCTCAACGTACCGTCCTTTTTCTTTACAAATAGTATGGGAGCCTCCCAGGGTGATACGTTGGGTCTAATATATCCCCTGTCCAACATTTTTTAATTGCAATTTTAGCTCCACCAACTATGATGTACTCATGTGATATAGATATCTTGAAATTGGTGTCAATCCAAGTAACAATTCAATTAATAAATCAATTTATCTCCTTGGTGGTAATCGCATAATTTCCTCAGGAAACACATTGTTGAAATTTTTTAAAATTGGATATTCTTTCATCCTATCTTTGTCAACTTCTAACTTGTTGGTCATTTGGAAAGCATATAGTTTGCATCCCTTTCGACTGCACCTTTTCATATGCAGTGCTAATATTTTCCAAATAGTCACCAACTTTCTTATCCATTGAGGCATCACTCTTTCCCCTTCTTTGTTGAGGCATTCCATTAAATTGTTTTAGTAGTTGATCTTGGTCTTATGGGCCGTTAGCTGGGCCATGTTGACTAGTATGCCATACGATCCCAATGATAGTAAGTTCAGGTCTACAAAGGTGGGCATGTTTTTTACCACTACTAGGCATGACTTCACCACATCTTTAACTTGCCTCTTAGTTCCAATGGCCAATTTAACTAACCATGACTTTTCATGTGCTATCTTCTGCAATGCACACTTCTCTACAACTTGTGGACTTACATAACTGAAATTAGAACCTGGGTCAATCAAAATTGAAATAAGTTGGTTATCTACCATACCTTCCATCTCAATCATTGATACTTGGTGATCAGCTTTCCCATTGTCTAGTGCAACATAAATTTGTGTCAAATCCTAAGTTGCATCATTCACTATCTCTACCTCTTGCACATTATGTATCCTTGTGTCACTCTATTTTTGTTGTGGATAGTCCATTTTCATGTGGTTTTCTCCACAATTCCAACACTTTATATGTTATTTATCAATATTAGTGGGTTTTTGTGGGGACTCTTCCTTGATAGGAGTGGTAAACTTTACATTTCTTCCTCTTAATTGAGGTCCTGCAATTCTCTAACATTTTCCTTTATGGATAGGATTCCTCTTTTCATTCCAATTTGTCCAAAATTAATTCATATGCTTGGAAAGTTCATAACAATTCCTCATTTTCCGAATGGTATCCTCCAGTGATTTTGGCTCATTAAACTTTATTTTGTCCCTAAATTCCAGTGGAAATATATTGATATACCTCTAGATTTTCACCTTCTAATATTTGATGTAATTCACATAACTCAACAACTCCAAGAATTCTTTGGCTTATTCCTCAGCAATCAATTGCCTCGATTTGTGCTGATAAATCTCTTTGACATTGTTTTCATAGTACCTTTTAGATAGTTACTTCTCCTAGAAATACCTCTCAAATATCCTCTATGATAGTTCCTTTTCTCTAATGTTCTTAGCATTCTGCAGATCTTCCAACTAGATATCAACTTTACTCTTCAAGATGAAAATGGTTACTCTTTCCTTCATATACTTAGAGTATTCATGCACTTTGTAATAATTTTTCATTCCCAATAACCATGATTCTGTTTCCTCGGCCTTCTTCACTTCTCCATCAAACGTAGGAGGTTTTTGCTTCTTAAATTATTTTGGCATAAAATTTTCTGTTTTCTTTTATGCTGGAAGTGTTTCTTAGTTGTAGCACTAGCAGTTGCTCATGATTTCCCATCCTCCTTTTTGGAGTACTTAGTGGATTTCGACCTCTCATTGTATCTTCACTTGTTTTCCAATGTCTTTTCTTATATCTACCACCCTTTGCACCATTAGTCCTTAATTCATGCTTCTCTCATCTTGATGAAACTTTCTTGCCTTTATCTCTTCCTAGGTAGCTAGCACATAGCTCATGCTTCTTTTATCATTGCAAATCTTGCAAACTCTACAGAATAATTGCATTTACTTCTGCCATTTTTCCTGAGATATGAAAATCCTCTAATTATCATACTTATAACGTCTCAACTTAGCTCTTAAACTTCTAAGAATGTTCATCCAGTCAAGGGAATCTTCCTATATCCTCTTTCCAACTGACTCTTATTCCTAACAATGTTGGAACCTATCATTGTTGTGTTGCACCATTATGGATTTCATCCCATTTACTCTCTTGTTATTCCTTGGTGCCTTCTTATGATTTTTTCAACACACAAAATTGCTAGTCAAATCAAATACTATTAAACATATTAACTCATCCCTTTGGCATATTTTTGCAATAAACATGTTAGTCTAATCAGCTTTGTGAAACCTCAAACCTCAGGTTGGTGTTCTAGTTAGAAACAAACTGGCATATCCAAATATGACATGTCAATTATCTCTATTAATTCACAATTTCAATATCAATAGACATAAGCATACAATACACAATAAACAATCATCCTTTAAATGAAAAAGATTCTGGCATCCCACATTGTAACAGGGATCAATCTTTTTCTCTGAAGGGTACTATATTGTACTCTTGCTCAATGTTCATATATTGTATAACATTACTCTAAACTTTTATCCTCCTAAGCCAATTTAGTCTGAGCATTGAACTTGGGAACTTTGATACCACTTTTTAATGCTCCCTCCCAAACCCTTGGATTAGTCCAAGCTGAATGGGATGTGTTACATTTAACTAACCCAACATCCATGGTATCAATATGGAAAATGCAGTTAAAAAAATTCTTCTCACCCAAAGTGTGCAAAAATCAAATTAATTAGCACCATCACATCCAAATCTTCAATATCTTTCCAATGATATAACTTCTACCTCAATTTGACCTCTATATTGAAATTTATGCCTATTTTAAATTTGGGTCACTTAACCTTCGTCACTTTAGAAAGTACGGCCATGTGATAACGTGAGTGTCCACTTGACACTACCACATCACGTGTAGTCCAAGGTGGCTTCCACACGTCATCATGATATAGCATTATTACACCCTCGGGCCACACTTCTAGGAACATTTCATTCCAAACATAAATGGCATGACAATATTCACGTTAATTACTAGTGGAATCTTTGTCCAATGCTTTTTTCCAACTATAGAGGTATACGAATATCAAAATTAAGAGCCCTCTGATAGGCATGGTTCCAGGTTGACGTCACATGACCCGTGGCACAACCTAGCATCCATGTCATCCAACTCCATATCATTTTTCTTGTCTACATCTTGCTAACATCAAAGTGACATAATCCTTCCATGTGGCATCCCCTCGTAATGCCATGTGACATCCAAATCCCTACCCTTTGACCTTCTAAATGGGTTGTTCTTCCTTCCACATGCCACATCAGCATCTTTTCCATCTCACGTGTCTGCATCCTCCAGAATTCCACATGCATCCACGTAGCCTTATCTAGCCTATGTAGCATCTACCACCTCACCCTAGTTCATGGGTCCCATCAAGTCTCGGTCCTTTGTGCAAATCAGCTTTTTCATGTTATAATAAATGTGGGATCAAGCACAACTTTTCTATTATATGATATTATGTTTCTTCGTTCCCTGAGATAGAGATACCTTCATCTACAATGTCTCCTTTCATTATTATTCATTCGTGGTGTGACATGAAAGATCACATCATGTAACAAGAGTGTTCTCATCCCATGGCTTATGTCTACCTTAGTTTTTGTTAACTATGTACCACTCCCATAAGGTAGCACTACGAAAATTTGTCCAGGGGATGAGCTCTACAGTGATGAGGCCCTAGACATATAGGCTCCACACTAGCTCCATGTGGCTCTCCCAAGCCATTTGGAACCATAAATCCACTACCAAATGTCAGGCAGATTTAGTCAATTCATCCTTTAAAATTATCCATACCATCTACCATGTGTCACTACCATGATAGTGCTATGTTAGTGTACCTATCTACGTCACTTATTTACATGGACCATCATTAAAGACTTGAATCCTTTGCTAACATATAATTTACCCTTTTATGATAGAATTGATTTCTCTTCAAGGCCCTTGTGTCTCCTATCATTAGCATTCATTAGAAGGCCCACATAGTACTTGGCATGGCCCGTGTGGCACTAATTAGCGCAAGTCAAGGTAATTACATATCATATTAACTAAGAAATCAATGGTAATCATGAGTGTTAAATAAAGTCCTCTACCCTTTATAAAATTTTCCAAACTCCCTTGTAAATTTGAAAATCCTTCTTCGGCATTGGTTGTAGTCATGTTACTAGGAGATACTTAGGCTTGAATTCTTAAGGACTTCAATGATTTTTTAAATCCATCCTTAGTATCAACAATACTTAGATCCTCAATCATTACAAGAATGAGCCTTCATTCCAACACCGCTATTTTAGACATAAGCATAGCCAGAATGCTTAAAATGAGACTAACCTTGGCCTACTAATAGGCATTGAATGGGACCAAGCCATGATAGGCAATACCCAATAAATTTAACACAACACTAGTATATAAAACCATAAATCGGGTCGTTACCCACTCTATTAAATCCATTTATATATTATAGAGTGTGATGGAAATCAACAATTCAAATAGTTAGAGGTATACAATATCCATGGCATGCCAAACAAATGGAATTACACATTGTAATAGTTAATTGAGTATATCAAGCAACCATACATGATCATGCACATTGCTCTGCAATTCAAGTGGAGGTACAATCACCAAAAGGATATGCAATCCCTCATAACCATGAGAACATTAACATAAACATCTCATTGTAGACAAATAGGAATATCATATTAACAATGTTATAACATACACTTCCATAACATAACAACATCATTCATTAGTCATAGTACAACATAGATTTTACAACTAAAACTACTTATATGTTCACTTAAATTACTGGAAACTGAGGGAGGGACTTCAAATCTCCACCCAACCATAGGCCATATACACTGTAAATATTTCTTACAGTTGTACAGCCTTGAGCCATAATATGGGCCTGAGTTAAGTTCTCTAGGGAATTCAAAACGATAAAAAATCAATCATATCGCACTAGGATCTAGCAACCATTGTGTCTCCACCTGTAACTAGGAGTCCATAGCACACAGTGTCTCTGTTGTCGCTCCCAGAGACAACCTTGGATTGCTTACAAGACCAGTGCTTGGGTACATCTAAATTGGTGTGCCTCAAATTATTCTTGAGCAGGAGGAGACGCCACCAGTATTCTATTCATATAGATTAGAGAGTTGGTTCTTTCATTCAAAGATACAAGCCGTATGTTTCAGCATTTCTATACACACATAGTTCCCAAAAATATAACAGAAATAGTGAAGGCCAAGCACTTCAAAGACTTACATTTTAATCAAATTTATAAGATAAATGAGAGGAGACAAAGAAAAGGGACAACTCAAGATATAGAGCTTAGAGTACCAAGAATTCTATATATAAAATATAGAGCCTAAAACCATAAGATTTACTATAACTATCTAAGTGACAGGAAGATGTAATGGACAGAGAAGAAATGAATGATATGCTTCACGCAATACAGTTTTGGAAATATAATTTCAACCCCTCACACAGGCATATGCATTAACACTTTAACGCAGATGAATCTGTAGACAAGTCTGAAATATCAAAGTATCTATTATCGCATGAATTCAAAGAGGAAAACATACAAGATGAATGAAACAGAGTAACAGATTGTAATACATCAAAGGAGGAATCACCATTATTACTATAATATTCTACAAGATCTATCTAAGTGATACAGTTTACACAAAAATATCTTACTTTCTTTCATATTTCAGAACCCATTTTTAGTTTTGCGACCCCCTATTTCTAAGAAAATGGGGTGTGTTTAATCATGGTTCAATACATAAAATCTTGGGCCAAGTTTTTAGCTGTCGAGTCAAATTGCTCTCTCGACCAGAGGAAGTTTTGTATCCAAGAAACATTAAAAGAACAATAGTAATGGCCTCCTAGAGCAAAGCACATCTTAGAATCGCAGAATAAATGAGACATTAATGCAAACTCCTAGCACCCCATCCCTGTAATCACTTGTGTTTCATGGCTACATTTATTTCAAAGCATATGGTCCTGCACTGTTTAGCTAACTCTCATCATTCCATGTTTAAGACCTTCGACACCGACCTTGAGAACAGGTTACGAAGGGCCATTTCTAGGGGGGTGCCCATACTTGGTTTTGAATTCTCCTTCTCCTAATTCACTGCTATAGCCACCTCTGGGACTGAATCTGTCATTTCCGCCATAAAAACCTTATGAGCACAATCAACACCCTTATCTGACCTGGGGGTGAGTTCTCAGTTTAATGATGGAAGTCTAAAGGGGTGCAGGCATTTACCTCTTCAGACAAGCAAAAGGGCATATGAATTTAATCTTTGGAACAGGCGAAAGGGAACCTTTGGGTTTCCCCCTTAGCTCCACTTTATTACGACCCATTTTGTAGTGCTCCATATATGACCAGGGGCTGGGACCAAGGGCTTTGTGCTTTGGTGCTAAGGCTCTCAATAGCTACACAGGGGGCCTCTTCCTTTATAACTTGAAAATACCTTCAATCTCTCCTTACACTGCATCGGCTAATTTCCTGGATGCGAAATCCGTAAAAATTGCAAGACATAACATATCGCATCCGGGGCCTCTTTCCTGATCGCAATTTCAGCCAAGGAGGTGTATCAGTGGTAGGAAGAACTTTCACTTCACGCAATCACCGATTGCTGATACCCTAGGGTGATGTCATCACTGCCACATGTCACCCTATGAGTGGTGACATGTGGCACCTAGAAACAGCCCCATAGGACCCCTAAAAACACCAAAAGTGAGTGACATGTGTCCACCTACCACCTCAACATCTGTATGTCCACGTCATTTCTAACGTCAATTGTCATGTTAGCTTCCAGAATCAATAACATGCCACCACGTGGCCCCCTAGAGGAGAGAGAAAAAGGTCTCCCTGGCCCTTTTTTTCTTGATTTTCCTTTGTATTTGGTTTTCGCGACCCCCCGACGATGCACCACTTTATCACATGATCGATGGCTTACAGATATTTTAGGTTAAAATCACGCCAATACATCGATCACCAATATCATGGGACTGGGGGACTGCAATAGCGACCTTAGGTGCTGAGAACCACCGATATTGTTAAGTTTGAACCCTGGGACTCCACCGATAGTCGATCATCGACGCCACGTGGAGGAGAGAGAAAGTGGCGGCCCGTTCTTGTTTTGTTAACCATTTTCTTAGTAAACGTTTTTCGACCCGACCCCGTAACTTTAATACTACATTGAAGTATCGACCCCCCACAAGGTTTTGGAGTGTCAACCCATTGTTCCACCGCTATGCTGATTGTCGATACATTTCTGTGATCGGGGGGTTCCAACCGTCGATAAATGTTGGGTAGTGACCCGCCAACTATCGATATGCAATATCGGCAATCGGCGTATCATTGTTACTTTTTGCATCAGTTCTCCATACCCATCTGAATGCCCGATTGTGATTGTGATGAGCCTTCCAGGTCTCGAATGCGATTTTTTCTCCATACTTAGCCATTTTCCTTAATCAGCTAATCTTTTCAGGGGTAATCTTGAACATACTCTATATTTTGACCCAGGAACCATTTTTTGGACTTCTATATATCACTGAAAATAATTTTCCAAGAACTATGCAATGGAGAGGGTCCCATCAATCTCTGATAACTTTTGTGGCTCGGGAGATGGCTTCAATTTCACTGTTCTCATGCATCCTTGATCAATGATCATTTCCAAAGTAGTGAGTGAGTAGTGAATGAAAACATTGGCTCCATCTGGGGATAGTGCCTTCCTAGCAACGTGGTGAGAGCTTGCACACTATGAACTACTCCTTTGGGCATGGAGTCACTTCTCAATCAAAAGATAACTTTCACAAAAGCAATTTTTTTTTAATAAAAAAAAATTTAAATAACAATTTCAGTAAACACACCGAATATTTACAATGAGTGTAAGGCAGATAATTATTAATTTTGAGAATAGAACTTGGGGAACTGACCATTCACTGGTAGTTCCAAGTTTTCAAGTAGAAATGTGTTTCTCCCTCTCTCTTCTGCAATCCTGAAGGGGCCAAACCACAGTGGATCAAATTTTCCATGTTTTCCTTTGTCCTCCCGTCGTACATCCCATATGATAACTAAATCTCCTAGCTGAAGAGGTATGTCCTTGGACATCTTGTCAAACAAATATTTCATTTTTTGTTGATAATTGGACAGTTTGGCCTCCACCTGTTCCCTGTTCTCCTGAAGCTCAACCAACTGATTTAGCCTCCTTGTCAAGGCACTTGGCTCTTCTTCAGCTTCTTGTAACAAATTTTCTACTACGATTACTAGTTAAATTGGGAAGGAATTGGCTTTTCCATATACTAACTCAAAAGGTGATTTCCTAGTGGATCTTTTAGGAGTTACTCATTTGGCCAATAGAGAAAACTTCAGTTGGGAGTCCTAGTTCCTTTGATTTTCAGTGATGGTCTTATTCAATGTCCTCGCCATAGTTTTGTTTGAGGACTTAGCCAAACCATTTCCTTGAGGGTAGTATGTAGTGGAGTGCCCAATAGTGATATTATATTTATGAAAGAAGCTGGAAAACTTGGCAGATTCGAATACCTAGGAATTATTAGTGATGATTTTGAAAAGGAAACCAAAGTGGGACAGTGTGCTCTCCTCCTTAAAATTTATCACCACTGAATCTGTAACATTTCTAGCTGGGATGGCCTCTACCCACTTGGTGAAATAGTTAGTGGATGTCAATATCCATTTTTGTTGGCCACTAGATATTGGGTTGATCTCCCCTATGAAGTCCAGTCCCCACTATCTAAAAGGCTCCTCCACATGCACAGGAATCAGGGGGAGAGGAGAAAAATTTTGTCTTTCAGCAAACACCTAGCATTTCTAGCACCTCCTAACTCTGTTATAGACATCCTGGAATAGCGTAGGCCAATAAAGTACAGCCTTGAGGATTTGGTGTGTCGTGGTCTTCCAGTTGTAATAATGCCCTCCACAGACTCCTTCATGAAACTCCCCAATCACCTTATGGGTCCCTCCTTCCACCAGACATAGAAACAATATGCCCATAGGGTCCTTCTAGTAGAGTAGGTCATTGGATATGATATATTTATGGGCTTGCAACCTCAAGCTTCAATATTTGGAGGCGTCCAGCCCAAACGGGCACCTCAAGAATAAGAGGTGATGAATGATATTCTTGTACCATGGTGATCCCTCATACCTGACATATATTTTCTTCTTAGATTTTTTAATACTTCTTTGATGTTCCTCTAGTCTGTCTTCCTCTATGGTCAGGTTTATCCCTAACGCTTGGCAGTTAGATTTAGCTAAAACCTTGGCCAACCCCTGGCCTTTAATGAGCTTGGTGGGCTTTATTTCTAGCTCGTATTCTTGTATTTTTTCTATCCACCTGCCCCTCTTACCCTTGTTGTCTCCTTGCACAAGGATGTCCTTGACTGCTGTCGTTAGGACAAACGTTGTGATTTTAGACTACATCACATACGTACAAAACACATTTTGAGCTTTGACCAATTCATAATCTTGTTTATCCAATATATTATATCTTATTTCAGTGTCCCTTAGTACTTGGCTGAAGAAGGCAATGGGCTTCTCATAACCTGCTTTTCTTTCTGTAGCAACACTATAGCAATGGTATGTGGAGAGGTGAAAGAAAAGATGTAGAAAGGAATTGAATAGTCAGGACTGACTAACATTGGGGCTTTAGCCAAATCTTTTTTTATCCTACTAAAAGAATTATGGGGGATAGGGCTCCACTTGACTTCATTTCCCTACTTGAGCATGTATGTAATTCTCTTGACAATCTCTGCATATTTGGGTATAAATTGTCTGAAGAAAATTATTCTTCCCAAGAAGGCTTGGAATTCTTTCTTATTCCTGGGTAGAGGAATATGGCTAATGGCTTCAACCCGTTTGGGATCAATCTTCACACCCTCCTATGATATTATGTGTCCTAGAAGCTTCCCCTCATTTTTCCAGGGAGAGACCATATATCCTGCACTTCTCAAAGGTAAATTCTAAATGGAGGATGTGTTCTTCCTCAATCTTGGAAAAGATTGTGATGTCATCCAAGTAAACCACCACAAATTTATCTCACTCCCAAGAAATATATGTCCACGACTCTCTTAAATGTGGCCCCTACATTTATCAGCCCAAAAGGCATGCAAACATACATAAATGTTCCCCACGGGGTGGTGAAAGCGGACTTTTCCTGATCCTCACATTGAATAGCCATTTGATTATATCCAGAGAACCCGTCCACCATGGACATTCTAACTAAACTGATGTAGACAGTGACTGGTTTCAGGAGGACCCTACGGTACAGTGACTGGAGACAGAAGCACATGAGCTACAGCATCGCTATGATGAGGTCAAGGGAACAACATGAACCGTTGCGCTCACACAAAGACTAGCGAAGCTGCAGGAGGCCAAGCAGCTGAAAGAGTAGG
The DNA here is from genome assembly GCA_031772625.1 of Pinus tabuliformis. NCBI lineage: Eukaryota > Viridiplantae > Streptophyta > Pinopsida > Pinales > Pinaceae > Pinus > Pinus tabuliformis. The sequence continues at coordinate 312,444,012 of CM062805.1, read as the reverse complement.
TGGATGAAGCGTTGCACAAGGAAGTAGTGTTGAAGGCATGACTGAAGCCCTGGATAGATGAGGATTGAACGGTGATAGCCTCTATTGAAGGAAAGCTTGCGACTCTGCAAGCAACTCAGCAAAAGCTTTAGGCCCATAGTTCAGGAGTAGTTACCTAGCAAATGATGGAAGACGTGAAGCAGGCGGCCACACAATGCACTGCCGAGGTTGCAGTCATATGGGTCAAGTTGGGAGGTCTTCACGCTAATATCTCTGCACCTGCCAAGTGACTCGAGGGTGAGTCACGATGTTTGTGTTGGGGGCCTGTTGGGAACGAGATCCCTCGAGGAGATTTTTGGGGCTAAAAGCCCATGTTTGGGTTGAATTTTGTAATAAATATGTAAAGACTCTGCATATTGTGGCCACGGAGCGCGAAGGTGTCATGATTCATAAAGGGTTGACCGTCCTTATTTTGTAAAGTAAATTTAGTTTTAAAAGATCTAACCATGGTCCACAGACCATGGAATTGTATAAAAAGAGCTAAACAAGTAAGCTCTAAGTAGTTAGAGAAGTCATGAGTTGTAGATGAAGTCTGGAGGATAAGGAGAGAATTCTAAGTTTCGAGTCTTAGAGTAGGTAGAGGCTCTGCAGCTCAATGCATAGAGGCCTACGTTAGAAGTCCGTAGCTGAGTGCGTGGACCCCTGCATCTGTGTGCGCAGGGCAAATAGAGTCTGTAATCGTCTGAAGATATCAATAAAGAGAAGCATTTTACAAATTTTTTGTCTTTGTTTCTTGTTAATGCATCTTGTCATATTGTCTATGACTTTCATTTATAATGCTTATATGATGCACGAATGTATGTAATTACATTGGATAATTGAACGCAAGTAAGAATATCTATTTACGCGGTGCTAACTGTGATTGTTTAATAAGATAAGTAAGATACTTAAGCTAGTTTGGGAATCTACATAGAACACTGCCCTAACAACACGAAATTACCTGAACCATAGGTTAGGGCTACGCAAAGACCAATCGTATCCCTTCGCGGAGGTACTGAAGGGTGAAATAAAGGGCTAGTCTGTCAAAGCCCTATAACTTAAGTGACCTGCGCGAAAGCAGGAATAGAAGGAATAAACCAACATCATGACCATCTTAGGGTGCAAAAACTTGGTTCCAGCATCCCCCCATACTGCTTCGAGTGAGACTTCAATCCATGCTCCGCAGGTTGATACCGAAAGGACCAATAGTGTAGGGATTTGTTTGTCTAACCAACGTTGAACCTAGGTCAGGCCCCACCAAGCCAAAAACCGACTACCTTCTTCTATATATTATCCATCTTGGGCAGCAGGTAGTTATCTTTCAAAGATGCCCTATTTAGTTTCCAGAAGTCTACACATAGCCTTATCTCTTCATTCTTCTTACGAATCAGGACCAGATTTGCTACCCACTCAGAGTATCTTAAAGGTACTATAATCTTTTCTTATAGCAACTTCCTTATCTCCCTTTCAATGGAGGGGAGTAAGAGTGGATTTATTTTTCTGAGTTTCTTCTTGCAGGGTTTCACTCTGCTTTTCAAAGGAATCTTATGTTTTATGATGTTAGTATCAAAAGTTTTCAAATCATCATAAGACCAAGCAAAAACATCTTTATAGGCTTTGAAAAGATCTAAATACCCCTATTTGTAATGCAAGGGGATTCCTTTTGATAGCTTGATCATCTGAGGCTCCTCCAATGACCCAACATTGCAATCTTGTACTTGATCATCCATCTCAGGAGCTATTTGTTTAGCAGCTATGTCATCTTTATTAAAAATCCTTTCTAGTGGTACTAGTCCATGAGGGATAGTGTTCCCTTCCAGTTGCAAAATTTTATGCCTAGCCATTGAATCTTTCCATGAAGTGTCTTCTTGATCTTCTTCTTCTTCTTCTTCTTCTTCTTCTTATTATTATTATTATTATTATTATTATTATTATTATTAATCAATGGTGGAGTTAGAAAACTCCCCAATGAAATCTATGAATCATTTCACTTGTCTATCATCTTCGAGCACCTACCAATGCTTAATGTTATCTGGTATGGAGGGTCCGCACCTAACTTCCAACTCATATCCGAGGAGAGGATTTTGAGGGGGCCTGAAAGTAGTTGCAACTATATAAAGAGTGTCAACCATCATGTTTTCTTCCATGGATAGAAACTAAATGTTAAGTCTAGGAAGAACTTATCAACTAATTCCCACACTTCATTTCGGTATGTCCTTAGTCTAGAGTATTTGGCCTAGCATTGATTCCTGATTTTCCTTACGACCAGCTCAAAGTCTCCATAAATTGTTAGACATTCAATATTCAGGTTTATTGTACTCTATAACCCAAGGAGCAGTGCTTCATACTCCACCACATTATTGGTGGTTTCAAACTTCGTCTTGACTGACAAGGGTATCAAGCGGCCTTCAAGAGATACCAACAATACTCTTGCCCCATTTCCCTCTTTTGGATTGGCTCCATCAAAATATAATTTCCATACTTTGCTTTCATTTTCATGCTGATGTTCTAACTGCCATGTTAGGTGGACTGATGTTTCTTCTGTGATAGCCTCATCTTCTTCTAGAAATAGGCAAGAGATGTCACTTTATTTTCCATACACTGGGGAGTTTTTCAAGCCCTTAATTGTGGTCACAATTTTTACAAACCTAGATTCTCTATATAGTCTCCTATGTTCTCCTCCAAAGGTGTGAATGGTGGAATAATTTAGATCCAACTTGATAGAGCCCCCTGCCTTGGAACCCGAAGATCTAGATAGTATATCTGCCAAAACGAGGAGGTATATCTTCCACTACTATGTCCATTATCGCGCTCTTTTTAGGAACCTGAGCCAGGTTCACCACCAGATCTTTTATCATACCCAAACATTTGACCCTCTTGGAGTCGAAGGAGTAAAGGTCCTTGTAGGTCCTGGTGATCTGCAAGCCAAGTTGTTCCATTACTTCCAATGGCATGAGGTTGTGGGAGGCTCCGGAGTCCAACATGCAATTATGTAAAAGAAGATCATGAATTCCCAAAGTTACATAGAAAGGTGCAGTAGAAGGATCAAGTTCTTCCACATGTGGCCCAAAGACCACCATTGGCCTCTCTTCTTGAAGATTTAGAGAATCATGGGTGGGTGATGAAACTGATGGAAGCATGAATTGAGATACCTGAGCTTTATAGGTAGGCTGCTTCAGAAGCTCAGTTAGTGGAACATAAATCTTTACCTTTTCAAGCTCCCTTTGAAGGTTGAATGTAGATTGGGTCTTCTCTATACCTCCTGGCTCTGCTTCTCCTTCACTACCACCGGTATTTTTCTACAAAACAGGTGCTTCCTTTGTTGTGTGCTCCTCTAAGCTATTTCTTTCCTTATTCAAGGGGAATTTTATCCTGGTAGGGCTAGAATTTAGCTTACCTTTCCCTTTATCTAGTATTGAGGGAGAAATTTGGGAAGAAATTGCTTCTTTTTGTTCTGAATTCCTAGACCTATTTCTTAAAGATCTTAAAGAATACCTTTGGTGCAGTTTTTCTTGCATGAAATCCACAAACTGTCTACAATAATAATCTATATCTTCCTCCTTGGTTGTTGTTTCTCTATCATGATTGGCCTCTTGGTGAGCCATATTTCCATGTTCTTCCTCAGAGAAGGCAGAATATAAGTTTCCCTGCATCTCCCGTGTATCTGACCATTGTTCATCAAGATCATCTTCTAAATATAGAGGATGAAGGATCTGATCTGGTTGTTCCTTTCTTTCCCTTGGTAGTATCTATAAGGGAGGCCTTCTATATTGTGGGTTATATCCCCGATTTTTGCCTTGATCATTCTGCTTGGTGAGGCTCTTATTTTCAATTTTGAGATTTCCAACCTTATGTGAAAATCTCCAAATACATTTATCCAGCTCCTCTAACTTTAGGTCTGGTGATTCTCTTTTTTGACCAAAGGAGGAGGCTTCTTCTTTACCTCTTCTCTTCCCAGTGGTTTCCTGCTTTCCACTTGACTTCCTTGTGGAGGAAAAATTTGCTTCTACTTCCAGATCATCAACCTAGATTTGATATAAGGTAAGAGATTTCCACTCTCTTAAGGTAAAACCAAAGTCTAATTCAAACACTCCCAAGTAAACTACCCGAGTAGTAGTTAGCGGAGGTTTTATCTCAGCAAGAAAGTTGTTATACTACTTAATCAATCTCTTATTAAATTCTAAGATAACCTCCTTTGGCTTCATCTTGATGGAATTGAAATTTGTAAGGAGGTACTCGTGATCTCTCTTCTCACCCCATTTTTGTGTGAAAGAGGTTTCAAGTTCCTCCCAGGTAGTGATGGAAGCATCAAGGATGGTTTTGAACCATTTTCTAGCTTCTCCATCAAGGGACTGTATAAAAAGTCTCAGGACCACATCCAGTTGTTCTACATTCAGGTTCTCAGCAAAAGCACAGAAGGCCTGAATGTGTTTCTGAGTAGAATTATCATCTTCCACATTAAAACTAGTAAAAAGCTTCAAGTAGTCTTGGGGATAGCACTCAGGGGCTATGGTAAATCGAGCGGTGCATACTTATTTAGCAAGAAACCTAGAAGAGCTATCGGGAATGGTGGAGGAGGATTGAAATTTACTTGAGGAACTCAAGTGAAGACCACAGGGGTTGGAGGGGAAGGAGGGTATGTTAGGGTCTTAGGAGAAAGTCTTGAATTGTGATCAATAGTGGGCTAAGAACTAGAGGAGGATGTTACAAAGGCTGGTGAGATGGTAGCAAAGGCACAGGGGGTTTTCTCTCTCCAAAATTTCCTGAAAATTAATTTTTCAGGGTCAGAAACAAATGGGGCTTTCTGTTGTGAGGTATTGTCTGAGTGAGTATAAGGCATTCTAAAATGCAGGGCGATAAATTAAGATGAAGGGGGTGTGGAGTCACCAAGGTGATGTGAAAGAAATCAGAACATACTTCACTCACCTACATGAAGGGTGCTCAACTTTTCGTATCCCGAGGGAAAAATCTTTAAATAAGCTCCCCGGAAATGGCACTAGAAGATGTTTTCACTCCTAGAGATAGCCTTGGATTGCTTACAAGACCAGTGCCTGGGTACATCTAAATTGGTGTGCCTCAAATGATTCTCAAGCAGGAGGAGACACCACCCGTATTCTATACATAGATATCAGAGAGTTGGTTCTTTCATTCAAAGATACAAGTCGTATGTTTCAGCATTTATACACACACATAGTTCCCATAAATATAATATAAATAGTGAAGGCCAAGCACTTCAAAGACTTACAATTTAATCATATTTATAAGATAAATGAGAGGAGACAAAGAAAAGGGACAACTCAGGATATAGAGCTCAAAGTACCAATAATTCTATATATAAAATATAGAGCCTTAAACCATAAGATTTACTATAACTATCTGAGTGACAGGAAGATGTAATGGATAGAGAAGAAATGAATGATATGCTTCATGCAATACAGTTTTGGAAATATAATTTCAACCCCTCACATAGGAATATGATTTAACACTTTAACGCAGATGAATCTACAGACAAGTCTGAAATATCAGAGTATCTATTATCGCATGAATTCAAAGAGGAAAACGTACAAGATGAATGAAACAAAGTAACAAATTGTAGTACATCAACGGAGGAATCACCACTATTCATGCAATATTCTACAAGATCTATCTAACTAAGTGATAGAGTTTACACAAAAATATCTGACTTTCTTTCAGAGTTCAGAACACCTTTTTAGTGATGTGACCTCCTATTTATAATAAGAGGGGGTATGTTTAATCATGGTTCAATACATAAAATCTTGGGCTGAGTTTTCAATTGTTAAGTCTTATTGCTCTCTTGGCTAAGGAAATTTTTGTAGCCAAAAAACATTAAAAAACAATAGTAATGGCCTCTTAGATGAAAGAAAATCACAAAATCGCAGAACCAATGAGACATTAATGCAAAATCCTAGTGCTCCATCCCTGTAATCACTTATGTTGCATGAATTCATTTAGTTCACGGCATCTGCTCCTGCATTGCTCAGCTAACTCTCTTCATTCCATCTTTAAGACCTTTGGCACCGACCTTGAGAACGGGTTACGAAGGGCCATTTCTAGGGGGTGCCCATACTTGGTTTTGAATGCTCCCTCTCCTAATTCACTGCTATAGCTGCCTCTAGGACCGACTCTGTCATTTCCGCCATAAAATCCTTCTGAGCATGATCAGTGCCCTGATCTGGCATGGGGGTGAGTTCTCAGTTTAATGATGGAAGTCTCAAGGGGCACAAGTATTTACCTCTTCAAACGGGTGAAATGGAATAGGTGTTTAACCTCTAGAACAGGCGAAAGGGCACCTTTGGGTTTCCCCCTTAGCTCTACTTTATTACGACCCCTTTTGTAGTGCTCCGCATATGACTGGGGGCTAGGACCAAGGGCTTTGTGCTTCAGTGCTAAGGCTATCAACAGCTGCACAGGGGGCCTCTTCCTTTATAACTTGAAAATACCTTCGATCGCTCCTTACACCACATCGACTGATTTCCCAGACGCGAAATCCATAAAAATTGCAAGACATAACATATCGCATCTAGGGCCTCTTTCCTGATCACAATCGTAGCCAGGGAGGTGTATCGGTGGTAGGAAGAACTTTCACTTCGTGCAATCACCAATCATCGATCGTCAATACCGTGGGTGACATCATCACTACCATGTGTCAACCTATGAGTGGTGACATCTGGCACCTAGAAACAGTCCCATAGGACCCCTGAAAATGGAAAAAATGTGTGACATGTGTCCACCCGCCATGTCATCACCTGTACTTCCACGTCATTGCTAACATCAGTTTCCATTTGAACTTTGAGAACTAATCACATGTTGCCACGTGCCCCCTGGAGGAGAGAGAAAAAGGATTGTTTGACCCTATTTTTTCATTCTTTTCATTTGTATTTTCTTTTCTCGGCCCCCCGGTGATGCACCACTTTATCGCACAATCGGTGACTTACAGATATTTTAGGTTAAAATTCCTTCGATACATCAATTGTTGATATCATGAGACTACAAGACTACGATATCAGCCTTCAACATCGAGAACCATTGATATCATTAAGTGTGAACCCTGGGACTCCCCTGATAATCGATCGTCAATGCCATGTGGAGGAGAGAAAAAGTGGTGGCCCAGTCCTATTTTGTTAACCATTTTCTTTGTAAAAAAAATTCGGCCCAACCCCAGAACTTTAATATTGCATTGCAATATTAGCCCCTGCAAGGCTTTGGAGTGTCAACCCATTGTTTCATTGATATGCCAATCGTCGATATGTTTCTGTGCCTAGGGGGTTCCAATGACCGATAAATGTTGGGCCCTAACCTGCTGATATGCGATATCAGCGATCGATGGATCATTGTTCCTTTTTGCATCAGTGCTCCTTACCCATCTGAATGCCCAATTGCGATTGCGATGATCCTCCTGGGTCTCGATTGCAATTTTTTCTCCATACTTAGCCATTTTCCTCAATCAACTGGGCTTTTTAGGGGTAATCTTCAACATACTCTAACTTTTGACCCATGAACCCTTTTTTGGACTTCTATATATCACTAGAAATATTTTTCTGAGCACTATGCAATGGAGAGGATCCCATCGAGCTCTAATAGCTTCTGTGGCTCAAGAAATGGCTTCAATATCACTATTTGTATGCATCCTCGATCACTGATATTTTACAAAGTAGTGAGTCAGCGGTGAATGACAATAGTCTCCACCATCCAAACTCTATAGGAATCCAAAACCCCAAAATGTCTCCATCCACTTCACACTTCAGGATTCCAGAGCCCACAGTGCCTCCACCTCTCACCCGCAAAAATCTTGAGAACACTATGTCCCCACCTGATAAGCTTCATAAGAATACAACGAACTCAGATATCCACATATTAAAAACCACAAGAATCCATAACACTAACCAGTGATGCCACCTACTACTCTTTCTTTCTCTTTTCTGAGATTTTTCATTCATTGTTTGTGCTTACCTTCACTTGTTCCTTGTCTATGATTTCTCTCCATGTTGCATGTCCACTTCCTCCAAATTCCCCTCTTTTCCTCTTCATCCTCGTATCCTATGTTTCATTTCCTTTTGTGTGTTAACTTCTCAACGTGTCTATGAGCTTGTCCTCCTCAACTAGGATACCCATACTCCCTTCAATGTGTGTACCGGCAAGGTCATTAATTCAGCAAGGATATAGGTGGTAATTTAAATGCAATGTCTTGGGTTTTCTCACTTCCCAAGCAAATATTAAGCTCCACAAAATCTGAATCCATTTTCTCTCCGCAATCCATTCATTATTTTCATTTTATATCAATTTCCATAAAGAGTTTATTCAATGATATATACATGAGGGGTGAAAAAAAGGGTTAATACAGTGGGTAATTTGAACACCTAAATTTTAACTCCACTTCATTTCATTGTATTGTATTGTATTGGGTGTTGTAATTACCTCCTCAGTTGGAATAGTTTTCAAATTTCAAGAGGAATAATTGAGTCACAAACCCTACACTTCCATGCTCCGAGGATCAAGCATTGGATGAACATAGAATTAACCATTCCTTAAAGCAAAGCAATTGTCATGGCTATCTATTATGTTGAAAACATTGTATCCATAGTTTTGATTTCACTGAACATATCTTCATAAACTAACTATTCTTCAATGTGTTCCTCATGGAGTTATTCCTTGGGAGATTAGAATTTCTCTAGAAAAGAAATTGGAAAATTTGGCACCACCTCTAGTTTTTAAAGGAGAAGAAAACCAACCAAACCTATACAACCCTCAATTGCATCGATGATAATTCTACTATAACTATAATAAATCATACATTAGCTCTAAAATATATGATCATCTATCTAGCATTGGGAGCTACATGTCTTTTTGTTGGCTTGTTGGGGCCTGACCCAGGTTCAGAGTTAAGTTAGCCAAACAAATCCCGGTACTATTGGCCCTTTCGACAACAGTTCACAGAGCGCAAACTGAGATCCTATCCGAAGTAGTATGGGAGGGTGCTAGAACCAGGTTTCTGCACCCTGGAGATGTCTAATGAGTTCAAGTGGTTTTCCATTTGACCCTACGCGCAGGTTGCTTTGCGCACTTTTCCATACCTCGCGCCCTGATAAAATGCCTTCGTGTAGCCCTACCCAGGGGTTGAACGTCTTGCTCTGCGTTATTACCAAAGACCTTACTGGTATTCCAATGTTAGTTGATTATTTTAGCCTACTTACATGCTTTAAGTTATACTTAACAACATAAACCATTCATACAGGTGCGCACAGTAAATAAATAGTATATTTGCAAATGATATCAAACATTCATTAACCCAAGAAAAGATACACATAGTTATGATAAATCTTCTCTTTATTAATGCCTTCCTTGGTTATAGACTCGAATCGCCCTGCGCACTCAGCTGCAGGGATCCGCGCACTCAGTTGCGAACTACTAGGTCTCTACGTACTCAGCTGCAAAGCCTTCTCCTACTCTATGACCCAAAGACACTCCACACTTCTGGCTCAGTCACTTAGACTCTTTTCTACTTCTTTTCTTCCTTCCTTCTCCTTTACCCTTAGAGCCCCTCTCTATTTATACAATCCCATGGTCCACGGACCATGTGTAGGTCTATCCATCTGACATTACATTAAAAAACTAGGATAGACAACCCTATGACTCTATCATACTTTCATGCCCCATGCCCACAATTCGTGGAGCTTTACAACAAGATTCAGTCAAAACTTGGGCTTTGAGCCCCAAAACATGCCTTGGGGGGATTCCGTCCCCAACAGGCCCCCAACACAAACATCGTGACTCGCCCTTGATTCACTCTGTTGGCGTGGCGATCTTTGCACGGAGTCCCTACAACTTTTCTCGAATTGCACAGGGGTCAGCAGTGCATTGAGCTTCTGCTTGATGGATCTGCTGCATACACTATTCCAAGACCCCTGTGTTGGGAGTCCTTCTCTGCATCAATGTGTGCATCCCCTGTATGTGTGTGAGCTTGCCTTCAATGTCTGCTATGATGGTGAAGGCCTTGTTGATCCAAGGCTAGATGCACACTTTTAGGACTGCTTCCTTATGGTGTGTTGTGTCCACCTGCTCCTTCAGTGCCTTAGCCTGCTGCATCCGCCCCAGGCTCTAAGTGAGGACCACTGCTGCGCAGTTCCTCGGACACTATCATATTGTTGTTGGAGTTCTCGCTACTCTGTCTCTAAGTGCTAGATGTTGGGGTCCTCCTGTAGAGTTGTGAGGACCTCAAGTGATTCTTCCAACATGCTGGTGTAGTCTCTTACTGCACCTTCAATTTCCTCCAGTCCCGTTGCGATAGAGCTCATGTGTTGTTCTCTGACTTCTAGGGGAGTGGATAGCTACGCCTTTAACCGCAGTTTGATGATCTGAAGATTTATCTCCAGTTGAATCTTTTTCATTTCCTCCCTAGCCTCGCGGACCCCTGCTGCTAACATGTGGATCCATGCCTCTGCTGGTATATTTGCTAGGATGGCCAACTCCGGGATTCTTTGGAAAGCATCGTCTATCACCTGCACTAGTTGTTGATTTTCCGACACCAATTCGTTACGCTGCAAGCTTAGTTGTTCCATATTTATTCTTCTGCTCACTGAGGACTTGGTGCACGTAGCTCTCCTTAGCTCGCAGCTCTACAGTTATCCCATCCCGCAACACATATAATGTCTCACGTGGAAGGGCAGCTAGATTAAAATCAAGACCTTTCAGCATGCTAACCAAAGGCCCGTCGGCCTCATTTGATGTCACAAATTCCCCTTCCGGTGGCACTATTGTGTTCGTCATCTATGCGCACAGCATCTGCTCTACTATCGTGGATCCAACTATAAGGTTGGTCGAAAGGGTACCAACAAGAGGGGGGCATGCCTGTAATTTCTACAACTGTGCTCTGAGGGCCCCCAACACAATCTGGATCTACATGAAATCTTGGAGAGCCTCATTCGTGACATCGCGCACTGTCTCACCAATCTCATGCAGATCACCCTCGATCAGGTTGATTGGTTCAATGGACAATTTCGAGGCCTTAACCTTCTTCCGCGACCCTACCCGCTTTGTTGGGTGTTGGCGCTTTAGTTGTGTTGACGCAGTTTGTGTGTCCGCACCTCCTTCTTCTGTTTTTTCTTCCTCTACTTCCTTCCCCTGCAAATGCGTTATTTGTCCCTCGCCCGCCTTCGCGGCTGCTGCCTGTGCTGCTGCTGCCGCTGTAGCCTTTTACTGCTCAACTGCATTCTCTGTCGTGTCCCACATTGCCCACACTTCTGCTGCTGCTGTTTCCTTCTTTTATTTTTCGGCCAACTGCGATGCGTAGCTTGGCCTCGTATTTCTTCTTTTGCATTGTCGATTTCTCGATTTCTATAATGTCTAGGGTGCACCATTCTGGTAGCCATACCTCCAAAACATTGAAAATGGTATCATTGGTGGCTACAAAGAGAATCTTTGTCCACTGCTTCGTCAGGTCCTTGTGCACCCTGATATATATGTTATGCATGTCAGCTTTAAATTCTATAAAACTCTACACACTATTGTAAATTATGGGTGACAAGTGCAGCTTACGGTTAATCCACATTCGGATGTTCATCTCCATGAGCACCTAGAAGATCTTGCTTTCGCGTATCCTTTTAGCATCCTTTGTGGCCCAGAGCGAAGTTTAATTCGCAGCCTTTGGTAAATCTCTGTCAATTATCAGGGATTAACTATCCTCTGGCAATTCCCCGACTACGAGCACTATGAAGAACAACAGCCATGCATAGTGGAATGTTTTTCTCTGTTCCTGAGCTTCATGGAAATTCTCTAAAAATTCCATGTAGAGGAATTTGGACTAGTTAAACTGGACCCCCTCCGTGCATTTCTCGACCAGTGCAACCACCGGCGTAGGTACCTCATCTGCACGGCACTTGCACATAACTTTACCTGCGAGGATTTGGGTTGCTACGCGTACTGCTTTTTCCTTGATGTTGGAGATGGCGTAGACCCTCTTCTTCTTTTCTAACTTGTACTTCTTCTCCATGGCCTCTGCGATGGCCAAATCACTACCCCTCCATTCTGATATGTTCGTGGGGTCCTCTCCATTGTATGGAAGCTGGGAGATACAATGAATCAAGTCTGCCATGATGCGGATGGGCTCCTCCAGCCATAAACACCCATCATGCACCAGGTAGAGCAGCTGCCTGATGACGAAAATCGTTATTGGGGCATGATAAAAATGCGGCACCCAGAGTAGGTTCAACATCCCGACCTTTTCCACTCCGTGCAACCACTTATGTGGCTCTAATGTTGTCACCACCCCCGCGGTGTTCTACTTCATGAGGTTTCCAGTCTCAAGGTGAGGGAACTTCTCGTGGTCAACGAGGTCCCAATCTTTGAATTTCATGGTTGGTATGTGTTCCAGGTGCATGCCTTCAAACCTAATGCCATCTGAGAGGAACGGGGTTTGAAGCAAGCTCTTGGGCTCTATTAGCTCTGCTACACTTTGCAATATTTGATGGATGAAATCAGGTCAGGCAATGCTGATTTGGGTTGCAAACGGTTTGCAGCAGTTTGTTCTATTTCTCCCTTTCATTTTCCTTATGCACTTTTAACTCCTCGCTCCCCCGTTTCCTCCTTCCTCTTGATTTTCTTCATTCCCCTTTAAACCCCTTTGTCCTTGTTTTCCCCCCATAATCCCGCCTAAACCCTTTTCCGAGCTCCCAGGCTTCTTTTGGTTTAAAACTTATAAACCTCGAAAACCTTTAAAAAAAACCCACATTAACCTTTGTTTTCATTTTAACCCTGGCTCTAATGTTTAATCCATTATCGTCGTGCATACAATAGAAACATAACCTATCGGCAGGCCCCTTACCTGTCACATTGCCTGTCATATCAACCAAAACGCATGTTAATTCCGCGCCGTCCAATCTTACCTCGCCAGGATCCAACGATAGACGCTTCCCTCGCTCCGTGAACCTGCGCATGCGATAGCTTGCGGGGAAAGCGGTTTCGCGCCTGTCAAATCAGACACGTGACACTCGCTGACTCATATCACACCCTCCCTATACGTTTACCACCATTGCACATAAGCAGTGCGGGGAAACCGCTTCCCGCCACCATACCCAGCTCCCTGCTCATTAACCATTGTTCATCTCCGCCTCCCATCGGACGTTGGATCATTCCCACCATGATCCAACGGCCATAGTTCATTTGTTCACATACCCGCCCGATAGCCCTCTTAGATCTAATCTCAGCCGTCAATCTACCAGATCTAGCGTCCAGCATTCTTTATCAGCTCTTGGTTCATTATCCATGCATTTTACGTGTCTATGGCAGTCCTGTGCACCTGAAGAAGAGAAGAGCTCATGGTTAAATACTCAGCGCATTTAATCTGCAACCAACTACTTTTAAAGACAGAATGGCCGAAGGACAGAAAGGACACCCTCGAGCAACTCAATGACTGCAGCAGTTATGGAAATTTATTCAGTTAATATTTCACCTATTCAAGAAGGACATCAAAGTACAGAAAGAGCCATTTTGTTTATTAAAAACAAGCAAACTGTTATCAGAGACCCATATCTGACTATAAATGCGGTTGGTGGTCCAATAAGACACCTCCATGCATAGCATAGCAGAGATTTTTGTAAACAAACTCTATATATACCCAGGAAAAAGATGTAATCATGTTGATGAGTGTTATTTTGTTGTAAGGTTCAACTTCTAGAGATTGCAACTGTTGTGATACCTGCAGCGTCTGGTCTTCATTTTCAGCTAATGCAAGCTTCTTTTGCTTTTAATTGCTCACTGTCCACTTCTTCTTGTTCCAGGCTATGCCTGTTTTGCAATTATTCATGTGATGTTAATGTTTAGCAGTAGAGGGGCTGTCATCCCACCTCTGTGTTACGATTTAGCATGTATCATTGAATTTGTTTGCAGGTTTCTGTTATTTGAATGCCAGAGAGCTATCATCCTGTCTGTGTATTAGAAAATAGATTTACAGACATTTTAACTGGATGCAGCCGGCCATCACAGGGTCCTGTGCATCTGCTGGTGTGGTCAGTCTTCTCCATTATCACATTTTTCTTAAACTGTGAGTAATAGGTGCTTAAAAGCCTTGTATTCTGGGGGTGTTCACCCATGTCTGGGGTCAAGCACAGTAGAAGTGGTTATCTGGCTTGAATATGAAGCATTTCTTTCATTCATCCACCATTTAACCAACTTTTTCTTGAGTTTGTAATGTTCCTGAGCATCTCTGATATACAACCTAGGAGAGTTTCTTGGGTGATAACATTAATTGGCGCCGTTGCCAGGGAGAGGAGAATTGAAGCTCAGCTTCCCTCGGAGAACGACACAGTTTCAAGCTTTGATGATAGACAAAGTTTGAACATAGTTTTTTGTTGTAATCATCTATCTGGCGACTCCATTGGAGGAAGACCATCATTTGGTGACTCCACATTGAAGTTCTGGCTCAGTTTGTGAGAAATACTCGAAAAAATCCTCAGAAACTACCACCTGAACCAGTGTCTGAACCTGAGAGGACTACTAAATCTAAGAGAGCTTCACAGAAAGGGGCATCAAAATCAGGTAAGCCTAAAAAGTCTCATTCATCTCTGAAAGATAAGGTTGTTGCTGAAGATTTACAGTTTGAAGATTTAGAAATCAACACTCTTAATAAGGAAAAACCTTCGGAGATTAGTTCAGCCCCTTGTTTAGTTAGTTCCCCTATGAATCTCAGTCCAAATAAAGCTTCCCATTCAGTTGAAAACATCCCTTTGTATCTGCCATCCATTACATTACTCCCTACCTTTCAATCTGCTAGTATTCTTCCAAATATTCCAATCATGGCAGGACAACAAGCACCTACTAGGATAGAAAGAATTGTAGCTGCTAGATATGGACCATTGGTATTACCTGTACCTTTAAATCCTATGCCTGTGGGGGAATATCAAAAATATATGCCTAAATTCACTAGTACAAAGGGAGTAACAAATTAAGAACACCTAGAAGCTTTTTACAGTTATGATGATAATTTAGACATAAGTGAAAATGATTTCTGGATGAGAGTTTTTGTCCAGAGCCTTGATGGAGAGGCTAGGAAGTGGTTTAGAGAATTACCCCAGAGATCTATAACAGATATTGAAGCATTAGATAATGCATTTTTGAAGCAATGGGGAGATAAAAGAAGCCTGTTGTATTATCATACTGAGTTTGGTAATCTGAAGAGGGAAAATGGGGAATCAATACCTGATTTTAATAAAAGATTCAATCGTATGTATAGTAAGATACCAGCTGAGGTAAAACCTACCCCCACCTCTACCAAACTCACTTATGCCAATGCTTTTGACTCTGATTTCTACTTGTTGTTGAGAGAAAGGAGATGTGCTACTATAGCAGACATGCAGGATGCAGCCCTAGAAGTAGAGTCTAATATCATGGCTGCAGAGAAGCTAAAGGGTCAAGCTGACAGAAGGAGGTAGAGAGGTCAGGCTTCTACTTCTTCTGCATCATCTTCGGAGGCTAAATTAGACAAAATGACCAAGATGATAGAGTCATTGGCTGCTGAAATTTATAAGCTAAAGGTTGAGCAGAATTCAGGGAAAACAAGGCAGCAGAACACATTTTCTCCAAGAAATCCTATTCCATTTAGGAGAGCAAATGAGAAGTTACAAATTATGCATAGGGGTGAAGATTCAAAAGAAGATCAGAAAGTTAAAGCTCCTTTCCAAAATGTAGTCTTGGAGGAGAAACAATTTGAAGAAGATGAGGATGAAATTCACTGCATGGAAGATAAAGGTAGTGCTACATTTTTTACGTTGGCTGAGTATGAACAATCATTGTTGCAGGAACAACGTAGTCAAGAATGGGATAGAGAAGCTGTCCTACAAGTTGAACAGTAGTAGAGATATAACCTGAGATCCAATGAAAAAAATGTCAAAGAAAATCCTTCACAAAGAGCTATTGTCCAAACAGAACCACAGAATATCAAGCAGAGAAGACCAGCAGTTGATTCAGTCATCCTCAAAGCTCTAGTTCAAGAGATAAAAAGTTTTGATAGGTCATCTTCATCTTTCAGCTTTGAGTCAAAAGTTCAGAAACTAAAAATATCTGTGCTTCTGGTTGAGTTGGTGAAGAGTGAAGTATTTAGGAAGCCTATCCTTGAAGCCTTTGAGCTAGAAACCAAACAAGCCTCTACTGACTCTGCTAATTTGAAATATGACAAGCTTGCTATTGTGCTCAGCCCAATGATTGAACCTGATAATAACAATTCTCCATATTTTTATGTCTCATTGACCATTCATGACAAAATCCTCCACAATTGCCTGCTAGACACAGGGGCCAGCCACAATTTGATGCCTAAAGCTGTCATGGAAGAGTTAGGCCTTGATATCACCAGACCCTATCATGATTTATTTTCTTTTGATTCAAGGAAGGTGAAATGTCTTGGATTGATCAAAGACCTAGCCATTACCTTAACTCAGCTGCCCATGAAGAGTATGATGATGGATATTGTGGTGGCAGATGTCCCTCCTAAGTTTGGCATGCTGTTGTCCAGAGGGTGGATTAAGAGACTAGGTGGCACACTGCAAACTGATCTATCTTATGTCACTGTCCCAGTGTTTGGAGGGGAAAGCAGGAGGTTATATAGAGAAGCACAGTTAGCATACATCATCAGTGATGAGAAGAATCCTACAAATCATCCCATTTATGCAGTGGAAACTGATTTTGGAGCATGTATTCTCCAAATAGAAGAATCTTAGAAGGTCGCAATGTAGCTCAAGAAACCAATAGTTCAGGCCAAAGAAGAGCAAGGAAGTCAGGTTTGGGAGATGTTCTTTGATGGAGCATGTTCCAAAGAGACTGCAGGAGCAGGGGTGGTGCCAGTATCTCCTCAACAAGAAAGTATTCAACTGTCATTTAAGCTGGTTTTTCAAGTGACAAACAACATAGCAGAATATGAAGCACTGTTGTTGGGTCTTAACGCATCCAAAGACAGAGGAATCAAGAATCTGAAGGTGTTTGGAGATGCTGATCTAACCATTCATCAAGTGAATAAAACATTTCAGGCAAAGCACCCAAGACTGAAAGCATACAGAGATGAGGTATGGATAATCATATATTCCTTTGATTATTTTTGTATTTCATACATTCCTAAAACCCAAAATCAGCTTGTTGATTCCCTTGCTATTTCTGCTAGTCTATATATACCTCCTTTGCCTCCCAGACTAGTTTATGAAGTCCAAATGAAATACAAACAGTCCTTGCTTGATAATGTCCACCAGTGGAAAGTTTTTGATGATGATGATGAGATAAATAGGTTCCTTCAAGTCATTGATGAGTTCTCTGAGATGCAAATTGACCAAGAAAATGAAGCCTTGGAAGAAAGCCACCAACCCCAGCTTAGAAATAAAATTGGTAAAAGTAGCATTGTCCAGCTTCCTAATAACCATATTCCTAAAGGTCTAATTCCTCTTGAAAGACTGTTTGATCAAAATGATGTGCCTTACAAAGCTGCCCAAAAAGAAGATCAATATGCAGTCTGTAGGCATGATATAGGAAGTCCAGGTCAGCCTAAATATGTAAATTTGTCCACTCATTTTTTTGTTGATCAAAGTGTTGAATACTGCAATTTAATGAGGCAATTTGCTGATGTGTTTGCCTGGGAGTATAGTGACCTGAAAACTTATGATAATAATATAATTCAGCATAAAATCCCGCTGGAAAAAGACACTTTTCTTTTCAAATAGAAGCTGAGACCAATAAATCCTATGCTTCTTCCACTGATTGAAAAAGAAATTAAACAATTGTTGGCTGCTAAGATCATAGTACCTCTCAAGTTTTCGAAATGGGTAGCCAATATAGTGGTGGTAAGGAAGAAAAGTGGTGAAATCACATTGTGTGTTGATTTTAGAAACTTGAAAAAACACTCAAAGAAAGACAACTATCCCCTACCAAAAATGGAGCATTTGTTGCAAAAAGTCTCAGGAGCTAAAGTGATGTCATTTTTGGATGGATTTTCAAGCTTTAATCAAATTGCTATGCACCCAGATGATCAAGAAAAGATTGCTTTTACCAGTCCTTGGGGCACTTTTATGTATGCCAAAATTCCATTTGGATTGATGAATGTTGGAGCCACCTTTTAGCGAGCTATGGATATAGCATTTGTGGGAGAGAAGGACAAATTTGTGCTTATCTACCTTGATGATATAATAGTTTACTCCAGCAACCATCAAAATCATTTGCATCATTTGAGAAAGGTCTTTCTGAAGTGCAAAAGGTTTGGAATATCAGTCAATCCCAAAAAATATCAATTTGCTTTGGATGAAGGCAAGCTGTTAGGACATATTGTGTCCGCTGCAGGTGTTCAAATTGACCCAGAAAGAGTCAAAGCAATACAGACCTTGTCTGTATCAAAGAAAGATATCTAATCCTTTTTGGGAAAAATTAATTTTGTCAAGAGGTTTATTCCAAATTTCGCAGAATTGGTTAAGCATGTGACCTCCATGTTGAAGAAAGGATCAGAGGTAAGATGGACTGATGCAGCAAGAAAATCATTTGATTCCATCAAAAAAGCTATTATGGAGGCTCCTACATTAATAAGTCCAGACTACAGTAAGGAGTTCCACATATTTTCTTTTTCCTCTGAAAACACCATTGCAGATGTTCTATTGCAGGCAAATGAAGAAGGTTTAGAACATCCAGTGGCATTTTTCAGCAAGAACTTGAGGGATACTGAACTGAAGTATGATATTATTGAAAATCAGGCATATGCTCTTATCAAATCCTTGAAAGCTTTTAGAGTTTATATTTTGCATTCAAAAATAATTGCATATGTACCCTCTGCTGCAATAAAAGATGTCCTAACACAACCTGATGCTGATGGAAGAAGGGAAAAATGGATTGCAAAAATGATAGAATTTAACATAGAGCTGAAGCCCACCAAGCTGGTCAGAGGTCAGGGGCTTGCCAAGTTATTGGCAGAAGAAAATTGCATATCTTTAGATATTGATCTTTTGTGCTCAATTGCAGAAAATAGTCAGGTAGAAGAGGAAAAAACAGCTGAAACAGACTGACATCAGTCAGTGGTCGAGAATCTAGCTTCATGTAATTGGTATGCTGAAATAATTAATTTCTTGCTGAAGTTATAAAACCCTTCAGACTTAAGCACAAGTCAAGCTAGAACTTTAAAACTCAGGGCAACAAAATATTGTATCAATGAAAATCTGCTCTATTGGAGGGATCCATCTGGAATATTTTTAAGGTGTCTGGACAAAGAACAATCAAAAGAAGTTATGCAGCAGTTTCATAACAGCATGTGTGGAGGGCACCATTATTGGAAAACTACAGCCCATAAAATTCTCAGAGCTGGGTACTATTGGCCCACTTTATTTTCTGATGTATTTGTTTTTGTTAAATCTTGTGACAGGTGCCAAAGATTTGAAGGAAAATAGCAGTTGAAGTCCCTGCCCCTAAAACCAATACATGCAAAAGGACCTTTTCAGCAGTGGGGCTTGGATTTTATTGGAGAAATCAATCCACATTCCAGTGGCCAGCATAGATGGATATTAGTAGCCACTAATTATTTCACTAAGTGGATTGAAGCAATTCCTACCAAGAAGGCTGATCATAGTGTGGTCATGAAGTTTTTAACAGAAAATATTTTCAGCAAATTTGGTTGTCCACATAAGTTAACAATAGATAATGCAGCAGCTTTCAGGGCAAAGGAATTGGTGGAAATGTGTGATTATATGGGTATCAAACTTGTTCATTCCACCTCATATTATCCTCAATTAAATGTTCTGGCAGAATCCTCTAATAAAATTCTAATCAGGATAATTAAAAAACTGTTAGAGGACAATAAAAAGAATTGGGATTCAAATCTCAAGTATGCACTGTGGGCTGACAAAGTGACCATTAAAAAATCCACAGGCAATTCTCCTTTCAAGCTGGTATATGGCACTGAGGTTGTATTCCCAATTCAATTAACTCTCCCCATGGCAAAATTCCTTCAAGAAGAGCAAGATGAGGAAGAAGATATGGCAAAGAGAATCATTGATTTAGCAGAGTTGCATCAAATTAGGGAACAGCTGATTGAAAAGGTTGCAGCACATCAGAAAAAGATCAAGGAAGCCTTTGACAAAAAGGCAAAAACAAATAATTTTCAGATTGGTGACTTGGTTTTGAAATGGGATGCACTAAAGGAGAAGAAAGGCAATCATAGGAAATTTGATGCTTTCTGGACATGGCCTTTCATCATTTCACAAATTCAAAGGAAAAACACCTTCATACTGAAAAGTATCGGAGGAGAGACAGTCTTTGATGGCCCAGTTAATGGGTGGTTTTTGAAATTTTATGTTATTTAAGGTCTTTGGCCTTAAAGGTTATAAATATTATGTTTTTATCAGTTTTAGTGCAGATGTAGTAGACTCCATGCCCAATGGAACACTAGGAATTTTGGTTAATTTGTTTTTAGCTAGAAAGGCATTGATCTATAGGTTCTCGAGACCTCAAAGGGAGGATCTCATCCGTAGAAGGAGCCAGCGTTAGCTCCGCTACACTTTGCAATATTTGTTGGATGAAATTAGGTCAAGCAATGTTGATTTGGGTTGCAAAGGGTTTGCAGCAGTTTGTTCTATTTCTCCCTTTCATTTGCCTTATGCTCTTTTAACTCCCCGCTCCCCCGTTTCCTTCTTCCTCTTGATTTTCTTGATTCCCCTTTAAACCCCTTTGTCCTTGTTTTCCCCCATAATCCAGCCTAAACCCTTTTTCGGGCTCCCAGGCTTCTTTTGGTTTAAAACTTATAAACCCCGCATTAACCTTTGTTTTCATTTTAACCCTGGCTCTAATGTTTAATCCTTTATCCCGGCGCATACAATAGAAACATAACCTATCGGCAGGCCCCTTACCTGTCACATCGCCTGTCATATCAACCAAAACGCATGTTAATTCCGCACCATTCGATCTTACCTCGCCAGGATCCAACGATAGACGCTTCCTCCGCTCCGCGAACCTGCACATGTGATAGCTCATGAGGAAAGTGGTTTCACACCTGTCAAATCAGACACGTGGCACTCACTGACTCGTATCGCACCCTCCTTGTACGTTTACCACCATTGCACATAAGCGATGCGGGGAAACCACTTCTCGCCACCGTACCCGGCTCCCCGCCCATTAACGTGTGTTCATCTCTACCTCCCGTCGGACATTGGATCATTCCCGCTGCGGTCCAACGGCCATCGTTCATTTGCTCACATACCCGCCCGATGGCCCTCTCAGATCTAATCTCAACTGTCAATCTACCAGATCTAGTGACCAGCATTCTTTATGAGCTCTTGGTTCATTATCCATGCATTTTACGTGTTTATGGGAGTCCTGTGCACCTGAAGAAGAGAAGAGCTCATGGTTAAATACTCAACACATTTAATCTGCAACCAACTACTTTTAAAGACAGAATGGCTGAAGGATAGAAATGACACCCTCGAGAAACACAATGACTGTAGCAGTTATGGAAATTTATTCAGTTAATGTTTCACCTGTTCAGGAAGGACATCAAAGTACAGAAAGAGAAATTTTGTTTATTTAAAACAAGCAAACTATTATCAGAGACCCATATCTAACTGTAAATGCGGTTGGTGGTCCATTAAGACACCTCCATGCATAGCATAGTAGAGATTTTTGTAAACAACCTCTATATATACTCAAGAAAAAGATGTAATCAGGTTGATGAGTGTTATTTTGCTGTAAGGTTCAACTTCTGGATATTGTAACTGTTGTGATACCTGCAGTGTCTGGTCTTCATTTTCAGCTAATGCAAGCTTCTTTTGTTGTTAATTGCTCACTGTCCACTTCTTCTTCTTGTTCTAGGTTGTGCCTGTTTTGCAATTATTCATGTGTTGTTAATGTTTAGCATTAGAGGGGCTGTCATCCCACCTCTGTGATAGGATTTAGCATGTATCATTGAATTTGTTTGCAAGTTTATGTTATTTTAATGCCAGAGAGTTGTCATCATGTCTATGTCTTAGAAAACAAATTTACAAACCTTTTAACTGGTTGTAGCCGGCCATCACAGGGTCCTGTGCATTTGCTGGTGTGGTCAGTCTTCTCCATTATCACATTTTTCTTAAACTGTGAGTAATTGGTGCTTAAAATCCTTGTAGTCTGGGGGTGTTCACCCATATCTGGGGTCAAGCACAGTAGAAGTGGTTATCTGGCTTGAATATGCAACATTTCTTTCATTCATCCACCATTTATCCAACTTTTTGTTGAGTTTGTAATGTTCCCGAGCATCTCTGATTCGCAACCTAGGAGAGTTTCTTGGGGTGATAACAGTCTCGTCTAGGTCCTTGGGCACTTTGGCCTTCCCTTTTCATGGGGGGACATAGGCAGGTAGTTTTGTCACAGGGTGCATAGGCTGAGTATCCCCTTCCATGCCTTCATCTTCTTCTTCTGCGATGATAAGATCCTCCAAATCTTCTTCTTCTTCATCTTTTTCTATATTCACAACTTTCCCCTTGTACTCTGTCAACAGTTTTTTGTGCAGCGGGTTCCCCGTGGACATGTGTATGGGAGTGTTGGCCATGGGATCCCCCTTAGCATGTTTTGGGGCTCAAAACCCAACTTTTTGTTAATTCGCGGCCTCTGGTAAATCTCTGTCAATTATCAGGAATTGACTATCCTCTGGCAATTCCCCGGCTACGAGCACTATGAACAACAACAACCATGCATAGTGGAATGTTTTTCCCTATTCCTAGGCTTCGCGACAATTCTCTAAAAATTCCATGTAGAAGAATTCAAACCAGTTAAACTGGACCCCCTCCATGAACTACTCAACCAGCGCGACCACCGGCGCAGGTACCTTGTTTAGACGACACTTGCACATAATTTTACCTGCGAGGATTTGGGTTGCTACGCGTACTGCTTTGTCCTTGATGTTGGAGATGGCATAGACCCTCTTCTTCTTTTCTAACTTGTATTTCTTCTTCATGGCCTCTGCAATGGCCAAATCACTACCCCTCCCTTCCGATATGGTCTCGGGGTCCTCTCCATTGTATGGAAGCCGGGAGATGTAGTGAATCAAGTCTACCAGGATGGGGATGGGCTCTTCTAGCCATAAACACCCATCATGCACCAAGTAGAGCAGATGCCTAATGATGAAAATCGTTATTGGGGCACGGTAAAAATGCGACACCCAGAGTAGGTTCAACAGCCTGGCCTTTTCCACTCTGTGCAACCACTTACGTGGCTCTAATGTTGTCACCACCCCCGCAGTGTTCTGCTTCATGAAGTTTCCAGTCTCAAGGTGAGGGAACTTCTTGTGGTCAGCAAGGTCCCAATCTTTGAATTTCATGGTCGACACATGGTCTAGGTGCATGCCTTCAAACCTAATGCCATCTGAGAGGAACGGGGTCTGAAGCGAGCTCTTGGTCTCTGTTAGCTCCACTACACTTTGCAACATTTGCTGGATGAAATCAAGTCAGGCAATGCTGATTTGGGTTGCAAAGTGTTTACAGTAGTTTGTTCTATTTCTCCCTTTCATTTGCCTTATGATATTTTAACTCCACTTCTTCTTCTTGTTCCAGGCTGTGCCTGTTTTGCAATTATTCATGTGTTGTTAATGTTTAGCATTAGAGGGGCTGTCATCCCACCTCTGTGTTAGGATTTAACATGTATCATTGATTTTGTTTACAGGTTTCTGTTATTTTAATGCCAAAGAGCTGTCATCCTATCTATGTATTAGAAAACATATTTACAGACCTTTTAACTGGTTGCAGTTGACCATCACATGGTCCTGTGCATCTGATGGTCTGGTCAGTCTTCTCCATTATCACATTTTTCTTAAATTGTGAGTAATTGGTGCTTAAAAGCCTTGTAGTTTGGGGGTGTTCACCCATGTCTGGGGTCAAGCACAGTAGAAGTGGTTATCTGGCTTGAATATGCAGCATTTCTTTAATTCATCCACCATTTATCCAACTTTTTGTTGAGTTTGTAATGTTCCCGAGCATCTCTGATATACAACCTAGGAGAGTTTCTTGGGGTGATAACATTAATTGGCGTCGTTGCTGGGGAGAGGAGAATTGAAGCTCAGCCTCCCTGGGAGAACAACACAGTTTCAAGCTTTGATGATAGAGAAGGTTTAAACATAGTTTTTGGTTGTAATCATCTATCTGGCAACTCCATTGGAGGAAGACCATCATTCGGTGACTCCACATTGAAGTTCTAGCTTAGTTTGTGAGAAATACTCGAAGAAATCCTCAGAAACTACCAGCTGAACCAATGCCCAAACCTGAGAGGACTGCTAAATCGAAGAAAGCTTCACAGAAAGGGGCATCAGGATCAGGTAAGCCTAAAAAGTCTCATTCATCTCTGAAAGATAAGGTTGTTGTTAAAGATTTAGAAATCAGCACTGTTAATAAGGAAAAACCTTCAGAGATTAGTTCAGCCCCTTGTTTAGTTAGTTCCCCTTTGAATCTCAATCCAAAGAAAGCTTCCCATTCAGTCCAAAACATCCCTTTGTATCTGCCATCCATTACATTACTCCCTACCATTCAATTTGCTAGTATTCTTCCAAATATTCCAATCATGGTAGGACAGCAAGCACCTATGAGGATAGAAAGAATTGTAGCTGCCAAATATGGACCATTGGTATTACCTGTTCCTTTAAACCCTATGCCTGTGTGGGAATATCAAAAATATATGCCTAAATTCACTGGTACAGAGGAAGTAACAGCAGAAGAACACCTAGAAGCTTTTTACAGTTATGTTGATAATTTAGACATAAGTGAAAATGATGTCTAGATGAGAGTTTTTGTCCAGAGCCTTGATGGAGAGGCTAGAAAGTGGTTCATAGAATTACCCCAGAGATCTATAATAGATATTGAAGCATTAGATGATGCATTTTTAAAGCAATGTGGAGGTAAAAAAGACCTATTGTATTATCATACTGAGTTTGGTAATCTGAAGAGGGAAAATGGGGAATCAATACCTGATTTTAATAAAAGATTCAATCGTATGTATAGTAAGATACCAGCTGAGGTAAAACCTACCCCCACCTCTGCCAAACTCACTTATGCCAATGCTTTTGACTCTGATTTCTGCTTGTTTTTTAGAGAAAGGAGATTTGCTACTCTAGCAGACATGTAGGATGCAGCCCTAGAAGTAGAGTCTAATATCATGGCTGCAGAGAAGCTAAAGGATCAAGCTGACAAAAGGAGGCAGAGAGGTCAGGCTTCTACTTCTTTTGCATCATCTTCAGAGCCTAAATTAGACAAAATGACCAATATGATAGAGTCATTGGCTGCTGAAATTTCTAAGCTAAAGGTTGAGCAGAATTTAGGGAAAATGAGCAGTTACAAATTATGCAGAGGGGTGAAGATTCAAAAGAAGATCAGAAAGTGAAAGCTCCTTTCCAAAATATAGTCATGGAGGAGGAAAAATTTGAAGAAGATGAGGATGAAATTCACTGCATGGAAGATAAAGGTAGCGCTGCATTTTTTACGTTGGCTGAGTATGAACAATCATTGCTACAGGAACAAGGCAGTCAAGAATGGGATAGAGAATCTATACTACAAGCTGAAAAGCAGCAGAGATATAGCCTGAGATCCAATGCAAAAAATGTCAAAGAAAATCCTGCACAAAGAGCTGTTGTCCAAATAGAACCATAGAATATCAAGCAGAGAAGACCAGCAGTTGATCCAGTCATCCTCAAAGCTCTAGTTCAAGAGATAAAAAGTTCTGATAGGTCATCTTCATCTTTCAGCTTTGAGTCAGAAGTTCAGAAACTGAAAATATCTATGCCTTTGGTTGAGTTGGTGAAGAGTGAAGTATTTAGGAAGCCTATCCTTGAAGCCTTTGAGCTAGAAACCAAACAAGCCTCTATTGACTCTGTTAATTTGCAGGATGACAAGCTTGCTATTGTGCTCAACCCAATGATTGAACCTTCTAATAACAATTCTCCATCTTTTTATGTCTCATTGACCATTCATGACAAAATCCTCCACAATTGCCTGCTAGACACAAGGGCCAGCCACAATTTGATGCCTAAAGTTGTCATGGAAGAGTTAGGCCTTGATATCACCAGACTCTATCATGATTTATTTTCTTTTGATTCAAGGAAGGTGAAATGTCTTGGATTGATCAAAGATCTAGCCATTACCTTAACTCAGCTGCCCATGAAGAGTATGATGATGGATATTGTGTTGGCAGATGTCCCTCCTAAGTTTGACATGTTGTTGTCCAGAGGGTGGATTAAGAGACTTGGTGGCACACTACAAAATGATCTATCTTACGCCACTATCCTAGTGTTTGGAGGGGAAATAAGGAGGTTATATAGAGAAGCACAGTTGGCATACATCACCAGTGATGAGAAGAATCCTACAAATCATCCCATTTATGCAATGGACACTGATTTTAGAGCATGTATTCTCCAAATAGAAGAATCTTAGAAGTTCGCAATGCAGCTCAAGAAACCAACAGTTCAGGCCAAAGAAGAGCAAGGAAGTCAGGTTTGGGAGATGTTCTTTGATGGAGCATGTTCCAAAGACACTGCAGGAGCAGGGGTGGTGCTAGTATCTCCTCAACAAGAAAATATTCAACTATCATTTAAGCTGGTGTTTCAAGTGACAAACAACATAGCAGAATATGAAGCACTGTTGTTGGGTCTTAACGCATCCAAAGACAGAGGAATCAAGAATCTGAAGGTGTTTGGAGATGCTGATATAATCATTCAGCAAGTGAATAAAACATTTCAGGCAAAGCACCCAAGACTGAAAGCATATAGAGATGAGGTATGGAGAATCAGAGATTCCTTTGATTATTTTTGTATTTCATACATTCCTAGAACCCAAAATCAGCTTGCTGATTCCCTTGCTATTTCTGCTAGTCTATTTATACCTCCTTTGCCTCCCAGACTAGTTTATGAAGTCCAAATGAAATACAGACCGTCCTTGCCTGATAATGTCCACCATTTGAAAGTTTTTGATGATGATGATGAGATAAATAGGTTCCTTCAAGTCATTGATGAGTTCTCTGAGATGCAAATTGACCAAGAAAATGAAGCCTTGGAAGAAAGCCACCAGCCCCAGCTTAGAAATAAAATTGGTAAAAATAGTGTTATCACTCAGGTTGTTCCCTGGCTCCTAAAGGAATACGGCCGAGGTAACCACTAACCAATCTTTTAGCTGCAGGTTCTAGCCTACCTGCAACCAGAGAGGGCTCTCTCCTTATAATTTAACTTTGTTTTGGTGTAATTTTAGGCTAGTTATGATGTACAGAGTTTTGTTTTATGTCTGGTTGGATGATGATTTCAAACAGAACTAGTATGCAGCTTTTTTTTAGAACAGCCCAGACCATTGGGCAATGGATTTAATGATTCTATACTGCTGAGAGTATTTCTTGGACAGGTAATGCTACAAAGCCAGACAGGCATCTATGGAACAATTCTTCAAATCTGGGAATCGATGGCATGAAATCAGGGAATGAAAGGCAGTCAAGGATCTTTCAATATGCTGATAGAGGGAAAGCGTGAGATTATTATCTAGGAGAAGTTAAGAATTCCTAAACATCATCCATAATGAGAGAATCAGTTCAAACATGAGCAATCAAGAATTCATATTTATGACTACTTCTGAAGAAAACACAGTTAGAAATAGAGATTGAGCAGAGGGTGTATTCAAACAAGTCCTGAGCTATTCTTCTTCTCTATTACTATGATCATGAAACATATGTGAAATTTGCAAACACAGAAAGAAAAAACACGGTTTAGAATAACTTATTGTTCCATTAAACGATAGAGGAATTCTGTAGCAGAACGCAGTTCATTACTTTCACATCTAGACAGTGCAGAGCCCATGAACTTCACCAGCAATTTGTATTAAAATTCTGAAAATTTACAGCGTAGCTCTTAGAGAGAATCACCAACCAAACCCAAATACGTTCTATGGGGAGGTATATATACAAAAAATAAGATACAAAATATCTAGATGATGAGTTTTCATGCAATAAATTACATCACCAACTCTACCAAGGGAGTAAATGAACAATTAAACGCTGCAGTTAATATTGGCTTGCTAGCCGTCCATTTTGTTAGAAAATTTTGACTTTCTGGGCTGAATGAGTCGGCTGCCTGCTACGCATTTATTTTGCATATGGTACGTTGCTGACTTTGTCTTTGTCTTCATCATGGGTGCTTGGCTTCTTTGCATTTATTGAGTTGTAGTGGTCATTCTATGTCTACCTTGCACTGCATTTTCCTCCCTTTTGACAGGTGGAGCATGCCATCTATATATGCTAAACTGTAGTTTACAAAAAAGAATTAATAACCAAAATCACCTGAGCAATGTCTCCATCATTCCTCTCCACCAATCTTCTGTAGGTAGCTGATGCCTTTGTATCTTTATCAGTGTTTCATCAGCTTCTGTGTATCTATAAAAGTTTGGCTGGTCTTCAAAGAGATGGTTTATCTCATGTGCAATGTAGAATAGATTTTCTAGTTTATCAAAAACACTCTGTCCAGATGGAGGCCCTGTTTCTTCTGATGTGCTTGAGGAAGCTATGATTTGATTGGAAGCATAGTTGTTTACTCTGTTGGCATAATGGTCATGTGACAGCAGTCTTCCAGCACTGGTTACTAAACTTGGTAGCCCTCTGCTCTGTAATGCCGTGATCTTTATCTTGAACTCATCCACCTCTGCTTGCATTTCTTGGCATTTTCTTTCCAATGTCTGCACAAAATTCCTAAGGGTCAACACCCTTTTTATTAGCAAGATAGTATCAGTCTTGTTCCTGATTCCTATTGCTGCCAACTGCCCTTTGGTGCGAGTATTCAGGAATTGGATCATTCTATTAGCTTGCTCGGGCATATTTCCTAAAGATGCTCTAGCCTTTTGGTTTTCAAACTGAGCCAAGCTTATCAAATCCATTTGCTCATGAATGGTTTCAATGGATTGCCATTGGTCTGTAATGGATTGGCCAATCTTGGCCCACAGAACTTTCTTGACATCAGCTAGAGTTCTATCAAAAGTGAGCTCTTTCTCCAGTTATTTTATCCTTTTTTCCAGGGCTCTTACTTCCCTTGTCTTCTCAGCTACTTCCTGCTTTGACTTGTCATATTTTTCCTCAATTATAGCTATATTTTCTTTGGTTTCTTTCAATTCTGCCATTTTCAATTCCAAGGCTCCTATTTCTTTCATCATATTGTCCATTCTCAAGCTGGTCCCTTGCTCTGCAGGTGCTGTGGTAGTTGTTGAAATTGGTGCTGAGCTTGAAGTACCTGCTTCTGATGCTGGGGTAGTGAGAGGGACTGTGGTGGGGGCCATAGGAGGAGCAGCTGTAAGAATTTGAGCTGTTTGAATTGGCTAAGAGGCCAACTCTCCCTGTATTCCCTGTAATGATGCCTCCAAGGCACTCTCTGTCTCTACCAACCTTTTATGTAAGGTCATAAGCATAGCTACCACATCCTGCTCTTCCTTTTGTTGTGCCACCTCTGTAGTTTGAGGATGCAATGTGGGTGACAGCTTGATTTGTCTCCTAAGGGCGGCTATATCTTCGTCCTTCTTTTTTATCAAAGCTTGTATGCCCTTGGGATCAGTGGGATCATGTCCCAGCTCTATAATGATTTCTTCCAAGGATTTGATTCTATTGTCCTTGGCCTGTGATGAAGCTTTCTCCAACTCTAGTTGGGCAACAGTATTGTGCAAAGAGTTTTGCAATCTATGGACTAACAATGTTTTATCTCCTAAAGTAGAATATATCATTTCCCCGGTCTTCTTGTGCAATTCAATCTAGTCCATCGGATGGATATCTTTGGCGAAAACTTCCAGATTGGTTCTGATGTAGTCAGCAGCTGATTGGGGTTGTTGAGTTGTACGTCTGAAGTGACCGAGGGTCATTCTCCCTTCCTGGATGTCATAGGCTGCTATTAGCCTTTGCTGATTGGTTGGAGCCATCCTTATTAACTGGTTGTACGGCTGTAATCTCAATGGCTCATTCCTAGCTTTGATATCAGTGAATGCTTTTTTGATGTCAGAGCCTTTTTGATGTCAGAGCCCTGTCGGCTCTGTTGCCTAGTGGATGTTACTTCCACCCCCTGTTGTCTCTCTTGCTCCTGCTGAAAGGTGCTGGCCTATGTTTCCATGCTTGGGGGAACTTGTTGTTCAGTGGGCCCCTATGGCATTTCTTCTTCTAAAAAAGGATTTAATCTCTGTCTTTTTTCTCCTTGCTGCTCTGTGGATGTCCCTGGAGGTGTTTCTTCCTGTCTATCCCTCTTCTTTGCTCTTTCTTCATTGGCAGGAGTCTGCAACACAGGAATTTTAGTCACTTTTGCTTGAGTTAAAGGGTCTTGCCCTTGACCTTGTTCATCTGTAGAAACCAGCCGGTCTGCCATTGTTTCTTGTTGTTCTAAATTGTGCACTTGCTCTTCTGAATGCTGCACCGTTTTTCCTTTAGATGTCCCTGGTAGTGGAGCACTTTCTTGAGCTGGTTGCTGGGGGGTCGTGGCAGATGAGGTGCCTTCTCCAAGGTGCCGAGGAGCTATAAAAAAGACCTGTCCAAAAGATTCCAAGTCAACTGATTTTTCCAGGTTCTTTATTGCTTTTTCTGTTATCTCTTCTTCAGTAAGCTCTTCCACTAATGTGCCCTCTACCCATTCTTGTTGATTGGCATATTGTTCAATTTGAGGGATATTGCAATGTACATATCCTGCAAGCTTATATTTGATTCTTCTAAGGCTTATAAAGTGATTGGGATCATATGGTGACCAAATGAAACTTAGTTTGAGCTTAAGTTTCTCTCCCAGCATCTGGTCAACATCCTTCCATGCTTCTTCTCTCTTATTGAAAATAAAGGGGCCCAATTGATGTCTGATTTTCAGCTGTGCCTTTTTGCTTTTGCCATGGAAATGAATCATATCTGCATTACCAAATTGCCGAAAGTATTCTAAGGCAAAGAGTCTCATAGGGACATATTTTGGCAGTTGGTAGGGGGATAATTCACAGCCATAAATCCTAATTACTGTGTGGTTTTGGTAAAAATACCAGTCACCAATGCTGTAGCTTTTGGAAAGCTGTAGAATATTTTACATCTCATCAGTGAGTCTGGGAGGACGATATGTTGATAATAAGCAGGTATTTGGATAGAAAAAAAGGTAAATGAACTCACAATATGTGTATGGGGAGTAACTAACATGATGGAATATTGATGACCAAAATATGACTGACCTCCTTTCCCCCCTAGCATCCAATTTTTTGAGGAAGGCTGGGAAAATTTCAAACTGATAATATAGCAGCAAGTGATAGATATATGAGGTGTATTTGAATACCCTTTCCCTTTCTAGGGTCATGAAATACTCATGAATCTTGTTGGCTATGAAGGTAGCATACTCATACTTGATAGCAGGGGGTTATCCTGGAGTGAAGATAGACATCAAGGCAAAGACAGTGTTGTCCACAATTTCACTTGTTCTGAATCCCAAGATGTAAGAGATCATATCTATAAGAATTTTTCCCTCCTCAGTAAATGCAACATGGAGATATGGGATTGTGAATATGGAGTAACAGTCTGGTGGCATAAACAACTTAGCAATTCGGTCAATCTCTGCAGAGGGCAACTTTGAGGCTTGATCCAGCAGATTCTTCATGGAAAGGGGGACCAAAGGCTGAGTTGGTTTGAATTGCAACATCTCATTTATAGACTGAGGAGTAATGTAAAAGAGGACTTTACCAGCAGGGCCCATCACTGCCCTTTGAGAAGGCTCATAATTGGAACAACATTGATGGATGAGGTCAGGAAAGACATTTACTGAGGGCAAGTAGTACATGGGCATGTTGGACTCCCATATTCCCAATGGGTCATCTTTGTTTCTGAATTTATTCCTTATCTCACAGAAAGCCTGAAGGTGAGGCTTGTCTCCTTCCATATCAACAATTTGATAGTCTCTATCTGCCAGTGGAATCCATTCTAACTGTCTATGGGGTGCATTTAGTGGTGAAATATTGAGGGCAACTGGGGCCTCCATGTTTTGACTGTGATTACAATTGGATTAGGCTTGTATTTCAGCAAGGAACAGAGTTATGATAATGGCTTTCTGGGTAAGGAACTCACAGTTTTAAGTTCTGTGCAGAGATGTTATTGATGAGTAAAACTCAATGAAATGAAGATTGTGCAGGGCTCTGCACTAAGTTCACCTGAAAGGGAGAAAAATAAAAGGACTTTTACAGATAGTCTTCAGTGGTTTGGCGGGAGAAGTGGAGCTGAATTTCGAGTTTAATGCAAATTTTGCAGGGGATAACAGAGTTGCCAGGTTTTTGGTCGCAAATCAGGTTATACAGTGGGGCAGAGAGGAGAAGCTCGCGGGTGCCAACGTCTTCCAGGTGAATTTTAGGTGTATTGGCAAATTTTGTAGAGAAATTATGAAAAACAGGGTTACGGGCGTTTTTTCGGGTAAATACCTGTTCTTTCGAGAGATTGCTGTGGTGAAGAGTTGCAGGCAGAGGCCGAAGAGGTCAGGTTGCAGGTCGAGTACGCCTGGGTGGCTGACGGGAACGTCGAATGCGAACTGGACGTAAGTTTCATGCAAGAACTGGCACCGTTTAGTTGCATAAAAAACAAACAAAAATGACACTTTCACGAGTTTTAACACAAATTTGTGTTTTGCAGCATTTTGGCGCTTTTTTGCGATGACGTCAGCATGACGTCATCGGCGGGTCCCGGGTACAGCAAGGTGATGTGGCAGTTGACTGGGGCGATGACGTGGCATAGGACACAGTGGAAAGGTAGGGACGCAGGCAGATGAGGTGGCGGTGACACGGAGCAGCAGTGGGTTGACGCGGAGGTGACGTCACAGGGACGTGACGACCAGACAGAAGGCGGTAAATGGTTTTATCGGACCGCCTTTGGTACGGGGGTGGTAAGTGTCAGCGCAGGCCCGATGCAATTCGAACAGGCCATGCATCCCCGCGTATGGCGGAAAAACCACCCTCCAACGAGAGCTAACCCTCGTACGTTGGGGCGGCTCCTAAATCGGCATGGGCCGTCGGATCTGGGAGGGCGGGTCGGAGGGTTAACGGGACTGCGAGCTTGTTATAGACATTTTTGTGCCTTACAGCATAGAGCATGAAATGTCAATAATCTGAGGGATCCAAAGTCCCTAAACATGTTGTTCCTACCCCTAGAGGAACAAGGTCAGCAAACCACAGCACTACAGATCAGTTCTCCACTGAAAAAACACTAAAAAACAGGTCAATTTTGGATCAAAGCAACTGCTCCACTAAGCATCTGCATTGAATGTCAAAAGCTCTATGGTGTACCTGCGCTGCATAGCAAGTGCAACAAAGGCTACCTGCGCTAGGCGTACTTTGACATGTGGAGGAATCTTTTCTCAATGTGCCAGTGCCCAGGAAGCTTCCAAAATGACACTTGGATCAGAAGATTCGCCTAATGATGAGTTAAGAGCTTCTAAAACTCCAAGTGGAAGGTAGAAACTCCGAGTGGACTCAAGGACTGAAGAACAACTGGAGTTGAAGAGGACAAAAAGTCACACATCAAGCTGACTTATCTTCACTCCAAAACTCTATATAAGGATCTCATCCCATGGGATCTAGAGGCCGGAATTTTGTGCAAAGAATTGTTGTTGGTTTACAGTTGAGAGTATTGGGTGATTGCTTGAGGGAGGTGAAGAGGAGATTTCTTTCCATCGGGAAGGTGATGCTGGATTGGACCTCTCACGGTTGTATCACCGCCTGAACCTTACTTCCTTATATTAATAAAGCATTTGAGGTTCTTCTATTCACATGTGTTTCAATGATGTGTTGTCTTACTTGCGTATTTGATTTATGCTAATCCTTGAATCAATTATGAATGCATGCTTCTTGTAGTTTCCTTTTCTCGTCTTGTTTGCAGGATCTTGTGTAGCTGGGCCCGTGAGAAGACTTGGAGCTGGGAGCGAGCCGCGAATAGAGGAGATCGGATCGACCATTTGCACAAGACATCGGTAAGTGGATCCCTTCCTTTCATCTCTTGCATGTCATAAAGAAGTAACTTTAGATAGCTTTGCTTCAGCTGTTGCTAAGGAACTATCACCCTTAGAGTGGGATAGGGTCATTCCGTGTTGGATACTTTTCCCCACAACAGACTGGCGACTCCGCTGGGGAGCGTGTCTTGTTGGTAGCTTGTGTTTCTTGCTATTCATTTCCTAAAAAAAGGGAGTACCGAATCGAACTGCATTCGAATCCTTCGAATGCAAAGTAGAGGGCAGCTACTCTAGCTCAGTGCTGGGCATGTTTATGATTTGAAGAGCTGATCCACAAGGACTCTCTTTAGCTCTTTGTGATAGTGTTCATCTTCCTCAATCATCCTCTAGTGTATACTTGGCTGATAGCCTCTGATTTGGCCAAAAACCATTGATTTTTGAGCAAACTGTGACCCGGAATCTGAGAGAGACGAGAGTTGTCTCTTCAGTGCAGCTGCAGCAAAGGCTACCTGCGCTGCAACGCAGGTCCCGAAGGGGCTACCTGCGCTGCATGTCAGATTGACAGTGCAGTACCTGCGCTGATCCAGTTTTGCCTTGTGCAACTGGGGTTCCCTACTGTCTATTGCCCAGTTTTCAATATTGTTTTGCAGCCTGTTGTCAACCTGTATACCCAGCTGAAACTACCTTTCTTTGCCTTCATTCCGCCTCAGTTGTATGAAGAAACCGTGATTTTTCTTATTGTATTTCTTGCTTTCATTCACAGTTTCCCGTAGCGAAAGTGAACTAGTCTTGCTGTGACCTCTTGGATCTAGGCCTGTAAGAAAGTGTCGTTGTGATTCTAAGAGCTAGTTTATTGCTGTTCATAGCTGCTTGAACATTTGCTTTCGTTATATGGTTCGAACTTCAGTATTTCTTGTGTTGAAACGAGTGAATCTTAAGGTGTTCTTTTGATTATTGGACAAAAACTTGTTTGCTTTCGCTTGAAATTGAATTCGAAATTATACAACAGCTTTCTTTTTGTAATACATCAACATTAAGGAAGAAGAAAAGAAATACTTGCATTGTGCATGTGCATTTTGACAGTTTGCATGTCGATTTAGGAAAGTGCATCAGTGTGTGCTCTATGATCTGTTTGAAAAGATGATGTCTTTCTTTTCCCTCAGTAGTTAAGATTTTCATAAGTTGAAAGAATTGAAAAAGCTTGCTTATCATTCTTAGACTGCATTTAGGAGTTGTATCATACATCACGTGGTGATCCATAAAGGCAAACTGCTAAGCAAGATCAACCTAAAACGAACTGAATTTAGATAACAACGCTTTGAAACATAACGAAACACAGTAGAGATCTAGGTAGAGACGTGAACCGGCGTCGTTAAACATAGTGACTGTCGATCTCTACGAAGGTGGGTGATTCCTCCTGAGGGACGATAGCACTAATACGGACTTGTGCCCCCACGTACCGTCGCGTATATTGGGGGACCCCTATAGGAACAAAGCCTTTATCCATAGGAAGCTGTGTCGGCCGCCCTACTGATCGCGATGCAGTGAACACAGCATTCACGAAGATCGACCACTCGTACCGTAAAACGTATTCTGTGGTTTCGCGAAAGGTTTGGCACACCCTCTGCCTAGAACTCCAGAGTAGTTTCTTTTGGCCTTTTTCAAACTCTATAACTGAAAAAGTCCATCCGAGCATTTGTCACTTCGGGCTCGTTAATACATCGAAGGAGACTAGAGTCATCTTTAGCTTTTTCTCGACTCTTAAAAAGTGAAAAAGCAAGTTGTGTCTAAAGCATCGTCATATAAAATTCATTCTAAACGGAACATAATCACCCCTTATTCCTACGTTGATCTTTAGGTTGAGAACATGGAACACACCAACCAAGGGATTCCACATGATGGGACCCCTAGCCCTTTCTCCTCTTGGGGAGAAGTTGGTGCGCCCCACATGGCCACATTGTCGCTTCCAGGACTGACAATTGGCCTGCCAGTTTGGCTATTCTCAACCACTGTAGTTCAGAACACCACGGTTCCTGAACAGTCGAGTCAATAGTTAGACCAGTCTAGAGCTACCCTCCAGCCTTCCACTTCTTATAAGCCTTCCTCCGATCCTTCATCTTCGAAAGGTCAAGCCGCCGAAAGCGGAGCTCCCA
This sequence comes from Pinus tabuliformis, assembly GCA_031772625.1. Lineage (NCBI taxonomy): Eukaryota > Viridiplantae > Streptophyta > Pinopsida > Pinales > Pinaceae > Pinus > Pinus tabuliformis. The sequence goes on along the minus strand of CM062805.1, from coordinate 312,407,916 downwards.
TAGAAAAGAAGAAGGAAAAGAAGAAGAAAGAAAAGAAGCAGAAGGAGCCAAAGGCGCCTGGGGCAAGCAAAAGGCATCTAACAAAAATCCACACACAGCACGGACCGGGCCCAAATCGCCATGTGTCATATGTAGAGGGGACCACCTCCACCGTGATTGTCCCGGTATTCCCCGGATACTAAGGGACTGGTCCCCTCGCTTGCACAGTTCGGAGGCGTCAACCTCTGACAGCCAAGTTGAATGCTTACCGTCGACCAGCGAACGTGAAGGTTCTAGACAACGAAGGGGAATGAGATTCCCCTGCGAACTGTGTGAAGGCAATCACACCCTCCGCCGTTGTCCCTTTTTAGATGAAGCAAAGAGAGTTATGGAAGATCAACCAGTTGGACCATTGCTACTTCCTCCTGGATATCAAAAACTCGCGCCAAGTCCTTCGTTGGTTGAAAATACAGCTGCCCCGCTCATAGGGCCAGCTGAAGTGTCAGTCACTGAAAGTGAACCTACTGAATCCGGACCGAACGAAAGTCCAAAGGTCGAAACGGCAGTTGACCCGGTTCTCCCTTCAGAAGTTTCATCTTCAAATACCACAGTCACTGAGGATTCATCTTCAGCTGACACCCCTACCGAAGAGAGTAAGGATGACACTGTCCAGATTCTTTTCATCAACACCGATTCTGATGAACATCAGGGCAATGTGCCCACTCCTTTATCGTAGGAAGGAGCATCGTCAGGATCATACCCGGCCGTATATTCGGTCCCACCACCAAGCAACCTGGTTGTGTCCTTTGATTGGAACCAACTAGGCAGACCCCGGTTACCAGCCAGTATACCATTTAGAATTATAGTCCAAATATACAAAATGGTGATGGCTGGGACTATCATTGATGAAGGGGCATCTGTGAGTATCCAGTCTCTATTGCTTGGAAAGCACTGGGTTACCCAGCGCTTTTGCCTGAGATAAGGAATCTCTCGGGTTTTGACAAAGGAACCAGTCGACCATTAGGGATTCTACCTAATGTGCCTATTACATTGAAAGGGAAGGCTGTCAAGATGAATTTGATGGTCGTCCAAGGACCCTTGGATTATAACCTACTCCTTGGACGAGACTACATATATTGCATGGAAGCAATAGTCTCCTCGCTCTTTCGAATAATGTGTTTTCCATACGAAGGAAGAATGGTCAAGCTCGTAGACCAACTTTCACTTCTGGGATCACGCATTGCAAGTAGTCACATACCTATCCTCAATGGTCTTTTTGATCAAGAAGGGTCTCTGCCTCCGGTTCTTCTTCCTGATGAGTGCGAGTAATTTGGGAAAGTAGGGCCGGAACCCAGGGGGCATGCATCCTGGTCTGCTGGGGTCAGAGAAAACCTTGGGTGTAAAGTAGAATTTCCGCGGGAGAATATGACTAGTCCGTACCCCGTCCCCTCCTTCATCTTCGTAAAACAGAAGAGCCGGCAAGAGCTCTCATGCAGAAGAAGGGGCAGTTAGGAATGGGGTTGTTCTGGAAAAAGATTCTTTTGTTAAAGTTAAGTGTGTGGCGGAGCATCGTCATTCACCGTCGCCTAGTCGGTGTCGCCGAAGAAAGTTCTGTTTGAAAGGATTAGCAGAACAATCTTTGGGTAACCTGAAAGAGGTAGGCCTCACCCGTTGAAAACAAAAGTTTTTAAACGGAAAAGTAGGGGCGACCTTGAAATTAGACTTACACCTGGGGGCATGCAAACCTCTTGGAATGCAAGCACGGGCGGATTTTTAGTTTTAGGTAGGACTAACCCCTCTAACCCGTAGGATAAGTCGATACCCAGCTTGCATAAAGAGAGTATATGGAGCAAAGCATAGCGAGATGAAGCTCCTTAAAAAATAGCGAGCAACCTACCAGGAGACCTTCCTACTTTATGACTGGTAAAATCATGAGCAGTTTTGGAAAAGTTCATGCTCGTTAAAAATTAAACGCAAGATCTGAGCAGTTTTAGCAAGAGTTCATGCTCGTTAAAAAATAAATGCACATGTGAGCAAGCTTCCCCCAGAGTTCAAGCTCATTAAGAAAAATGAACCGGTAAATAACCATTTGAGACCGTAAATTCATCAGCCATAAAAGCCTTGGTTGTGTTTGTGCACCGTCACCTCCACTTTTCATTTGGCCGATCATTCACATCCACTTGATTGTTTACCTATTTTGAGGAACAGCTGCGAAGAGTGATTTCACTTAGCCATCCTTGTAATACTGCCATGATTGGAAAATTCCAACCTGTACTTGGAATCTGCTGCTATCCCTGTTTATCACTCGTTCCTCAAAATACGAGTCTTCTTTGAGCTCTTTTCACTGACTTGTAAAATATGAAAAGTTTGCCGAGTTTTGGCCTTCCAGCTCGTTAAAAGGACAGGAAGAGCTATCCCTCCTCTAGATTTTAATCTTTTTGGACCTGAGGGATTATTGCACAAAAATATCAAGCGCTTGTCTAGTTCGGCTCGATAAAGCTATCGAACATTCATCCCTTCTGTATTGTTTTATACTTTTTCGGACTTAAGGGATTAGATGACGAAAAAGGACCCCTGGAGTCCACTTTATGTACCCTTTTCAGACTCTCTAAAAATGAAAAGGACCGAGTTGTCTTTGTCGCTGGGCTCGTTAAAAATATTAGATAGCGACAAACTTGTCTTTAGACGAGAACGAGTTTCCCTATCGTTAAGCTCGTTAAAACATAGCGATGGGCTTGCCCGAAGGGTAGGTTATAGAACAAGCATATGTTATCCTCCTCAAGCTTGACAAAAATAAAGAGGTACTGGTCAGAAATGACTGGGGAAAAATTGGGAGAACCTCAAAGCTTAATGGTAGCAAGTCGCTCTTGAACATGACACTTTTGCCTCCGTAAATATCGGGTTGGGTTATTATCATTCACCGGTCCCTTCACCATGGTCTCGCCATACCATCCATACATGGGGTAATGCTACCGATCCATCACATCAGTGTCGTTATATGTTCAAGAGATGTCATTCAGAAAGTGTCAACTGGGTCCCATCCACTACCATACATCATCTTTCATCCTTCCATGACCGCCACCCTGAATCATATTTCACAGATCGTTTTCACCATCATCACTAGCTCCGTTCCGTGTCACTGATGTGGGATTCATTAAGGCCCTCCTTTGACGGATCACTTCTTGTTGACATCAGCTCATTATCCAAGAAGTTGATCTAGGAACACCCCCTCAGTACTTTGAAGCTTGCATGCCTCAATGGCAAGTTTCTCACTTCCGGCGATAGGTATACATTAATGACCTTCGACCAGGAGACTTTGCGTGGTGTTCGACGTCAGATCCTATATTCATGCCACGTGAATTGTGCTGCAGTACCTTGAGGGTCATCATCATTATCGGTGATTCCGCTCGCGCTTGTTAACAGTTTACATTATTGACTGGTAATCAAGCGATGTCTTTCCATGTTCGACTTCAAGAAATTCTCACATGGATCGACTTGTACTAAAGTGAAGATCGGACAAGTTTGAAGACCTCGGATCTAGTTTCATCCATCCGGGCTGCGATATATATTCAGGAGATAAAAACATAGACATGTGCAGCAGATTATCATCCTACTAAAAGGATGATAATTAAAAGCAGAGAATTATCAGTCTATTATCAGACGATCGTCTGTTTATGTACAGCAAATGTATTTATAAAGCTGAGCATGGAAAATGCCCGCATCAGCTAGATCATGAAAAGAAAGTATGAAAAGATAATGTATTGTATTGTATTTTGTTACAGGTCACCTCCCGACGATTGAATGAACTTCGGATCCTCCTAATAAAGCATTTCGCCCGATAAACGACCTCATACTTTAGGGGGCAACTGTTATAGACATTTTTGTGCCTTACAGCATAGAGCATGAAATGTCAATAATCTGAGGGATCCAAAGTCCCTAAACATGTTGTTCCTACCCCTAGAGGAACAAGGTCAGCAAACCACAGCACTACAGATCAGTTCTCCACTGAAAAAACACTCAAAAACAGGTCAATTTTGGATCAAAGCAGCTGCTCCACTAAGCATCTGCGTTGAATGTCAAAAGCTCTATGGTGTACCTGCGCTGCATAGCAAGTGCAACAAAGGTTACCTGCGCTGGGCGTACTTTGACATGTGGAGGAATCTTTTCTCAATGTGCCAGTGCCCAGGAAGCTTCCAAAATGACACTTGGATCAGAAGATTCGCCTAATGATGAGTTAAGAGCTTCTAAAACTCCAAGTGGAAGGTAGAAACTCCGAGTGGACTCAAGGACTGAAGAACAACTGGAGTTGAAGAGGACAAAAAGTCACACATCAAGCTGACTTATCTTCACTCCAAAACTCTATATAAGGATCTCATCCCATGGGATCTAGAGGCCGGAATTTTGTGCAAAGAATTGTTGTTGGTTTACAGTTGAGAGTATTGGGTGATTGCTTGAGGGAGGTGAAGAGGAGATTTCTTTCCGTCGGGAAGGTGATGCTGGATTGGACCTCTCACGGTTGTATCACCGCCTGAACCTTACTTCCTTATATTAATAAAGCATTTGAGGTTCTTCTATTCGCATGTGTTTCAATGATGTGTTGTCTTACTTGCGTATTTGATTTATGCTAATCCTTGAATCAATTATGAATGCATGCTTCTTGTAGTTTCCTTTTCTCGTCTTGTTTGCAGGATCTTGTGTAGCTGGGCCCGTGAGAAGACTTGGAGCTGGGAGCGAGCGACGAATAGAGGAGATCAGATCGACCATTTACGCAAGACATCGGTAAGTGGATCCCTTCCTTTCATCTCTTGCATGTCATAAAGAAGTAACTTTAGATAGCTTTGCTTCAGCTGTTGCTAAGGAACTATCACCCTTAGAGTGGGATAGGGTCATTCCGTGTTGGATACTTTTCCCCACAACAGAGCTGGCGGCACGTTAATGTACGGGGCCCGCTGAATATTTAATCTTTATATAATGCTGCGGGGGTTCAGAACTTTGGGTTTGTGGGTTTTATATGGTTATGCGCCGGGGGTAGAGTTTAATTGTTTAATCAAATATTTAAACAAAACCCGAAAATGTGAGCGCGCAGGGTAAAACAATAAGGTTTACGGGTAAAAAAGGGGAGGGAATGGTTATTAACTTAACCAAATGTTAAATTAACCCCAGGTTTGAACGCGGAAAGGCTAATGCCAAGCCCCAAATGAACTTAGCATTTCCCCGAACTTATGTTATAGGGCTATAGTGCCAAGGGGTGGGAACTATTTGTGGGTTTTTATATAATTTTTTGTATAATAGGGGGTAAGGAAGTGATAGGGAGCTAGATAATAGAGTTAGAAGTTAATATGACCTTGTGAAGTGAAAGTGTAGGGGCATGAAGCTAAGCTTATGAAGGAAAACTTAGATATAAGAAGTGAATGGAATTTGGAATGAGGATTTTTACACAAGAAATGTGGTTTCTTTTCCTTAAGAAAACCCAAAACTTGACTCGGTATTTGACAAAAAAATGAAGTGAAAGCATGACTTATTGGGCAGATCCCAAGGCCCTTAAGGGGATGTCACTAAAATACTTTTTAGGGGGATTGAAGGGGAATTAGACATGCTTCCAAAGTTGTGCCATCAAACAACTGCTTTGACATTTCTTTCATCGATGAGATGAGCTCTCCTTGACAGTATCATAAGTGACCAAAACCTTACTTTTGCAACCTCAAACTACCTACCCAACCTAATACACCTAGCATTTTTCTTCCTTTTGAATGGGTGCACTTAGACTTGCAAACCCTGATTGTTCTCTTTTCTTTTAGCTGCCCTCCTAGCTAAATGTACCCTTATTTCTTCCAAGGGCCCAGATTAAGCAGTTGGGCTCCTTAATTTCTCTTCCTATCTAGCGATCTGCCAAGCTTAAACTGTTTGGACAGATATTCTTTCTCTATTCTACAACAAACAATTTAAACTTGGACTGGTCCAGATTGAACTGTTGGGCCACCCATCAAGTGTGATAAACAACAAGACTTTGCACATTGTGAACTTGCAAATCAGCTAGCAGTGGCATTTTGGCTAGCCACTTTCCTGGTCTTTCTTTGGGGTTCATTTCTATCATTTTTTCTGACCAATTTACTCGTTTTTCCCTTTGATTGTTCTTTTAGGGCATACCCTCTTTACATTTTTAACTTTCCTCTAATCCTTTTACAAAATATGGAACCTTTGCAGTATGAAAAGATGAACATATTTGGCACTTCCACTGTCAATCATGAAAAATGAAACCTATTAGTATAGGAACCTAATAGTGGCTCCACTTGGGGATGGCCTTTCCTTGTGAAAGGCCAAGAATAGCAGGTCAGATTGCCTTGTTTTTCAACTATTGGTGTAGCCTGAAATTTCCTTCTCTTGAAGACCAATGATCTGAACCTTTGTATCCTGTATGCAGTCCTTATGAGCTGATCTGTACAAAATTACAGCTCTGCCTTTACTGGTTTCTCTGAGTATTGATCATCATCTGTATACTTCCCAAGTCTTCTTCTTGATCTGCTTTGTTAATTTCAAAATATACACCAAAATGGTGTAGCTCCTTGACTTTTTCTTCAAAATCTGCTACATGTTGTTCCTTATTTAATTGCTGTAAAATAAAAAACTGCTGGAAATACAAATATTTATGTACAATACACAGTGGTGTTATGCTGATTACATGGAATCAAAATAATGCTTGAGCATTCGCCCATTGACTGGGCCTTCCTCAGTATTTGTGCCATCTAAACTCCTCAAGAAATAGGTATTGTTACCTTGTACAACATGTATTCCACAGAAAATCAAATTTCCCATGTTTCCCTTTATCTTCCCTCCTTGAATCCCATCTCAGCACTTTATTCCCTATGAAGAAGTCTTCAGCCTTCATTCTTTTGTCAAAGATCTTCTTGAGTTTATCTTGTTGGACCTGGGTTCTCTGATATACTTCTTCTCGTCTGCTACAAGTGAATAGTTTGATTGATCCTTCTTTGAATATCATTAGGCTCTGCTTGTATTTCTTGTAGTAACTTGATCACAGGGATTCCCAAGGATGAAGGAAATCTTGCCTCCATTCCATAAACCAATTCATAGGGACTTGTACCAATTGATCTTTTAGTGGTAAATTTGTCTGTCCATAGTGCATTTACTAGCTTCTTATGCCAATTCTTTTTCTTCTCCTCCAAGACCTTTATGATGATGTTGATGAGGCTGTTGTTGGAGGACTCAGCTAGGCCATTGCCTTGAGGGTAATAGGCTATGGAATGGCCCAAGGTCATGTGGTATTTATGGCAAAAGTTGATCATTTTTTTGGATTTGAAAGCAGCAACATTGTCTGTAATAATTTTATCTGGACAGCCAAATCTGGACAAGATGTTGGTTTCTAAGAATTGCATGATAATAGAGTCATTGGCTTGCCTACAAGGGATGGCTTCTATCCACTTGGTAAAATAGTCTGTGGCAGTCAAGATCCACCTGTGTTGGCTAGAGGATGAAGGGTGGATTTCACCAATGAAGTCTAAACCCCATTGCTGAAATGGTCTTTCAGTTGAAATAGGTTTGAGTGGTAAAGGTAACAACTTTCTCTTGCCTTCAAAGATCTGGCATCTATGACAACACATTACAAATTTTTTCACATCGGTAAACAGGGACGGCCAATAGAATCCAGCCCTTAATATCTTATCAGCTGTAGACTTCCAGTATAAGTGTCCTCCACAGTCACCTGCATGAAATTCTTTGAGGACATTGTCAGTTTCATCCAATGTTAGGCAATTAAGTAAAATTCCTTCATGATTTTTCCAAAACAAAAGATTTCCCATAATGCAAAACTTTGATGCCTGTTAACGGGAAAAGTGTCTACTCAGAACGCCCCTATCCCACTAAGGTGTGACAGTACCTTAGAAACAAACAAGGAAAACTACTTTCATATTCTTCTTTATGAACTATAAACGAAGAGGAATAGGATGAACCAACCTGTGTCTTGTGCTAGTCCTTTGATCCAATCTCTCTCCTCTTTGACAGCTTCCAGCTACCTGCTCCCTTACTTGCCCAGCTTCACCAAGTTCCTGCAAGATCACAGAAGAGGAAAACTACACAAAGACATGGATTTATATTCATAAATAGCTTAGGATCAGATTTAAGCTAAACATGCAAATATAACAAAACATCATTGGTACACAAGCATGTAGGAGAAACTCAAATAGTTTTATTGATATAACAAGAAGGTCCAGGAGGAGTTACAACCGATGATTCCTGATCCAGCATCAACCCCCCAGCAAAGGAATCCCCTCTTCACCTCCAACAAAGCATAAATCACCCAATACATTGATCTCTATCTCAAAACCAACAGCAATTCTCTACAATGCACAAAATTCCAGCCTCTGGATCTCTGGGATGAGGGATCCATATATAGATGTATGCAAAGAGGATGAGTCAGCTTATGATTTGACTAGTGGCTTCTCTCTGTCAGTTCTTGCTTCCACTTGGAGACTGAGAGCCTCTTACTCATCCTTGGTCGAACTCAGTGAGGCAAGTGTCATTGGGGAAGATTCTGGAAGCTTCCATTGTCTGTCCACCTCACGGAATGACACTGTCATTTGTCATTTCCCGCTCAGCGCACCCTGGTAGTGCATTTAGGTGCGTTGCAATGCACCTAGCTAGTGTACTGGGGTGCTATGCAACGCAGCTAGCTAGTGGAGCAGCTGAAATGATCATGATTTGACTGATTCTGAGTAGTTTCTCGTGGAGAACTTCTAGGAGAAGCTGTAATTGGTTGAACTTGTTCCCCTAGGGGTAGGAACAAAAATTTTAGGGACTTAGGATCCCTTGGTTTATGGACATTTTATGCTTAGAGCTGTAAGGCACAAAAATGTCTATAACAGTTGCCCCCTAAAGTATGAGGCCGTTTATCGGGTGAAATGCTTTATTAGGAGGATCCGAAGTTCTTTCAATGCTGGGAGGAGACCTGTAATAAGATACAATACAATACATTATCTTCATACTGTTTTCATGATCTAGCTGAGGCGGGCATTTCCATGCTCAGTTTTATAAATTCATTTTTATGTACACAGGACAGACAATCGTCTGATGGTAGACTGATGATTCTGATGAAGTCATCATCCTTTTGGTAGGATGATTATCTGTGCTGCAATGTTGTACATGTCAATGTTTTTATTTTTCTTGAATATATATCGCAGCCCGGATGGATGAAACTAGATCCGGGGTCTTCAATCTCGTCCGATCTTCACTCGAAGTACAAGTCAATCCATGTGAGAAATGTTTTGAAGTCGAACATGGAAAGACATCGCTTGATTACCAGTCGATGATGTAAACTGTTAACAAGCGCGAGAGGAATCATCGATAATGATGATGACCCTCAAGGTACTGCAGTACAATTCACGTGGTGTGAATAAAGGACTTGGCGTCGAACACCACGCAAAATCTTTCGGTCGAAGGTCATTGATGTATACCTGTCACCGGAAGTGAGAAACTTGCCATTGAGGCATGCAAGCTTCAAAGTACTGAATGGGGTGTTCCTAGATCAACTTCTTGGATAATGAGCTGATGTCGACAAGAAGCGATCCGTCAAAGGAGGGCCTTGATGAATCCCACATCAATGACACGAAACGGAGAAAATGATTTTGATGGAGGTGAAAAAGATCTGATGACATATGGTTCAGGATGGCGGTCATGAAAGAATGAAGTATAATGTATGGTAGTGGATGGGACACGGATGACTTCTCTGGATGACTTCTCTTGAACATGTCGGCGACACTTATGTGATGGATTGGTAGCATTTACCCCAAATGTGGATGGTATGGCGTGACCATGGCGATGTGACCGGTGAATGAAACAACCCAACCCGACTTAGGCATGGAGTGGAAGTGTCATGTTCAAGAGCGACTTGCTATCAATAAAGATTCTTTGAGTTTCTTCCCAATTTTTCCCCAGTCATTGCTGACCAGTACCTCTTTATTTTTGTCAAGCTTGAGGAAGATAACATATGCTTGTTCTATAATTTGCCCTTCGGGCAAACCCATCGCTATGTTTTAACGAGCCTAGCGATAGTGAAACTCGTTCTCGTCTAAAGACAAGTTTGTCGCTATTAATCTTTTTAACGAGTTTAACGACAAAGATAACTCAGTCCTTTTCATTTTTAGAGAGTCTGAAAAGGTACGTAAAGGTAACTCCGAAATTTCTTTTTCGTCATCTAATCCCTTAAGTCCGAAAAAGTATAAAACAATACAGAAGGGATGAATTTTCGATAGTTTTAACGAGCCGAACAAAACAAGCGCTCGATCTTTTAGTGCAATAATCCCTCAGGTCGAAAAGGATTAAAATCTAGAGGAGGGATAGCACTTCCGGTCGCTTTAACGAGCTGGAAGGCCAAAACTCGGCAATCTTTTCATATTTTACGAGTCAGTTGAAAAGAGCTTAAAGAAGACTCGTCTTTTGAGGAACGAGTGATAAAATGGGTAGCAGCTGATTCCAGGTAAGGTTTGGAATTTTCCAATCACGGCAGTGTCACAAGGATGGCTAGTGAAATCACTCTTCGCAGCTGTTCCTCAAAATGGGTAAACAATCAAATGGAGGTGAATGATCGGCCAATGGAAAAGTGGAGGTGACGGTGCAAACACGACCAAGGTTTTAATGGCTGAAATGCTTCATTCATGGTGGTTATTTACCGGGTAATAGTTCATTTTTTAATGAGCTTAAACGTGGGTGGAAACACTTGCTCATGTCTTATGTTTATCTTTTAACGAGCTTGAACTATGCGCTAAAACTGCTCGATTAATCCAATCATATGATAAGAATGTCTCATATAAAACGGCAACTTTTAGATTTTTGCCCCACATCCTTTCTTTATGCAAGTTAGGTGACGACTAATCCTACGAGTTTAAAGGGTTAGAGGTCCTAAAAATTTTAAAAATAAATAGCCGCCCCTCGCTTGCACTCCAAAAGGTTTGCATGCCCCCAGGTATAAAGTATGGTTTCAAGGTTACCCCTTCTTTAGTCCAATAAAACATTTGTTTTACCGGGAGAGGCCTACCTCTTACAGGTCACCAAAAGACTATTCAATTCGCGGTGCAAACAAAACACTTCTTCGGCGATGTCTACTGAGATAAACAAAGGCGAGTGACTCAGTTCTGTCAACTCACATAACTTTGACAAGAGAATCTTGTTCTAGAATAACCCCTCTTCCAATCACGGACGGGGTACAGACTAGTCATATTCTCCCACAGAAATCTACCCTATACCCGAAGTTTTCCTGCCGAAACAGACCAGGATGCATGCCCCCTGGGTTTCAGTCATATCCCTCCGAATTACTCGCGCTCATCGGGAGGACGGACTGGAGATTGAGACATTTCTTGCGTGAAGAGACCATTTAGGGATGGTATATGACTATTTTCTATGCGTGATCCAGGAAATGAAAGCTGGTCCACGAGCTTGACCACTCTTCCTTCGTGCGGAAAACACATTGCTCTAAAGAGTGAGGAGACGATGGCTCCCATGCAATAAATGTAGTCTCGTCCAAGGAGTAAGTTATAATCCAAGGGTCCTTGAACTACCATTACATTCATTTGAATTGTCTTCCCTCTCAATGTTATGGGCACATTGGGAAGGATCCCTAAAGGTCGACTGGTTCCTTTGTCAAAGCTTGTCAGATTTCTCATCTCAGGCAACAGCGATGGCGAACCAAGTGCTTTCCAAGCAATAGAGGAAAGGATACTCAGAGAAGCCCCCTCATCTATGATGGTACTAGCCATGACCATTTTATATATTTGAACGATAATTCGGAATGGTATGCTTGCTGGTAAACGGGGTCTGCCTAGTTGATTCCAGTCGAAGGAGACAACTAGGTTGCTTGGAGGTGGGACCGAATAGATGGCCGGGTATGGCTCTGATGAACTTCCCTCCCGCGGTAAGGGAATGGGTAGATTGCCCCCATGTTCGTCGGAGTCTGTGTTGATGAAGAGAATTTGGACGGTGTCATCCTTTTTCTCTTCAGTGACTGTATCATCCGAAGATAAAACCTCTGAAGGCAAGACTGGGTCAACTGCCGCCTCGACCCCTTGACTTTCGTCTGATATGGATTCAGATGGTTTATCTTCGATGATAGGCACTTCAGCCGACCACTTGAGCGGGCCAGCTGGATTCTCAACTAGCGACGGACTCGGCAAGAGTTTTTTATATCCAGGAGGAAGTCATAACAGTGAAACCAGACGATCATCCAAAACTCTTTTCGCTTCGTCTAAGAAGGGACAGCGGTGGACGGCATGATTGCCTTCGCACAGTTTACAGGGAAATCTAGCTTTCCATTTTTGTCCTGGGGCTTCACTTTCGCTAGTTGATGGTGTGCTTTCAACATGATCATCAGAGGTTGATGACACCGGATTGTGCAAACGAGGAGACCAGTCCCTTAGTATCTGAGGGATGCAAGGACAATCTCTGTGAAAGTGGTCTCCTTTGCAAATGACACATGGCGATTTAGGCCTGGTCGGTGCAGTGTGTGGATTTTCGTTAGACGACACTCGTTTTCCCCCATTCGCCTTTGGCTCCTTCTTCTTCTTCTCTTTCTTCTTCTTCTCCTTCTTCTCCTTAGGAACTTGGCTTTTGGCTTTGCCAGCCCTATCAAGCGAAGAGGAAGGAGGAGAGGAAGAATTAGAGGAAGTAGACGGTTGGTGGGCAACTCTGGACTCGTCTAATTGCTGATTCGATTGTTCAGGAATAGTGGTGTTCTGAACGACATTGGTTGAGAAGAGCCAGACTGGCAAGCCAATTGTCAGTCCTGGAAGCGACAATGTGGCCATATGGGGTGCACCAACATCTCCCCAAGAGGAGAAGGGACTAGGATTTCCACCAAGGGGAATTCCTTGGTTGGTAGACTCCATTTTCTCAACCTAAGATCAACGTAGGAAAAGGGTATGAATATTCCGTTTAAAATAAATTTTAAGACGCTTTGACACAACTTGTTTTTTCAGTTTTAAAGAGTCGAGAAAAAACAAAAGATGACTCTAGTCTCCTTCGATTTTTAATGAGCCTGAAGTGACAAGTGCTCAGATGGACCTTTTACGTTAAGGAGTCTGAAAAGGAACGAAAGGGACTGCTCTGGAGATCTAGGTAGAGGGAGTACCAAACCAATCGCAAAACTGCAGAATACTTTTTACGGTACGGCAGTCAATCTTCCCGAATGTTGTGTTCGGTGCATTGCGATCAGTAGGGTGGCCGACACGGCTTCCTATGGATAAAAGGTTTTAAGCCTATAGGGGTCTCCCAATATATACTCGACGGTACGTGGGAGCACAAGTCCGTACTGGCACTTATCGTCTCAAAGTGGAGGAATCACCCAACCATCAGTGAGGACAACAGTTACCAGGCTTTACGACGCCGGAATACGTCTCTAGCCTAGACCTCTAAATGTTGTGCGTTAAGTTCCAAAGAGTTGTTAGATTCATTCAATTTATTTTAAGTTGATCTTTCTTAGAAGTTTGCCTTTTGGGATCACCACGAGATGTAGATGTAATTCCTAAAATGCAATCTAAAGATGATAAGCAAACTTTTATCTCTTTTCAGCAATGAAAATCCTAGCTACAAGGGGAAAAGAAAGACACAATCTTTTCTCAAAGAGCAAAGAGCACACTGTAGATGCACTTTTCCCAAATCAAGCCAAACAGACTATCAATATGCAAATGCACATATGCATGTATTTGTTTTCACTTTCTTAATATTGATGCCTAAAATGAAAGTTGATGTACAAATCTGAATTTGCTTTCAAGCGACAAACACAAACAAGCTTCTTTTCGAAATCAAAAGGTAGAGAAGATTACGACACTTTATGATTTTGAAATAAACACTCGTTTCGACACTAGAAAGTGACAAATTCAAACCAAAGACAAAAGTAAAAGCACAATTGACTGTCAACAGCAAATAAACTTTCTCCTAAGATCAAAATCGACACTTGCGACAGATCTAAATCTAAGGACGACAGTATGACTATTCTACTCTTTCAATGGAAAACTGTAAATGATGTAACAAACACACAAAGAAAATCTACAGTCTTTTTGTACAAAGGAGGCGGAATTAAGGCAAAGAAAAGGGGTTTTTAAACAGACACACACTGATCACAGGCTGCAAAATCAGAGACAAAACTGAAAAAATGAAGCAAAGAACCTCAGCTGCACAGGGCTAGGCTGATCAGCGCACCTGTTACACAAAGAAACTGGATTGCAGCGCAGGTAGCCCTCTCGGGAACTGCGTTGAAATGTAGAATCTCTTCACAGAGCCTGCGCTGGGGCAGAAACGAGAATTCCTTCCGGGTTCTGGGTCACGGTTTGCAGTTTAATCTATGGATTTTGGCCGAGTAAAAGCAATCAGTAATGCACAATTAGAGGGTGGATTTAAAGGAGGTCTAAGAGCTATCACAAAGGGTAATCAGATCATTTGTGAATCAGCTGTTCAAATCATAAACAAATCCAGTGAATGGATTGAAGTAGCAAGTGTCTACTTTGCATTTGATAATGGCAAATGCAGTTCAATTGCTACTTCCGTGTTTATGAAACAAAGAACAAGAGAAACACAAACAAACTAACTAGACACGATCCCCAGCGGAGTCGCCATTTTGTTAACGGGAAAAGTGTCTACTCAGAACGCCCCTATCCCACTAAGGTGTGACAGTACCCTAGAAACAAACAAGGAAAACTACTTTCGTATTCTTCTTTATGAACTATAAACGAAGAGGAATAGGATGAACCAACCTGTGTCTTGCGCTAGTCCTTTGATCCAATCTTTCTCCTCTTTGACAGCTTCCAGCTACCTGCTCCCTTACTTGCCCAGCTTCACCAAGTTCCTGCAAGATCACAGAAGAGGAAAACTACACAAAGACATGGATTTATATTCATAAATAGCTTAGGATCAGATTTAAGCTAAACATGCAAATATAACAAAACATCATTGGTACACAAGCATGTAGGAGAAACTCAAATAGTTTTATTGATATAACAAGAAAGTCCAGGAGGAGTTACAACCGATGATTCCTGATCCAGCATCAACCCCCCAGCAAAGGAATCCCCTCTTCACCTCCAACAAAGCATAAATCACCCAATACACTGATCTCTATCTCAAAACCAACAACAATTCTCTGCAATGTACAAAATTCCAGCCTCTGGATCTCTGGGATGAGGGATCCATATATAGATGTATGCAAAGAGGATGAGTCAGCTTATGATTTGACTAGTGGCTTCTCTCTGTCAGTTCTTGCTTCCACTTGGAGACTGAGAGCCTCTTACTCATCCTTGGTCGAACTCAGTGAGGCAAGTGTCATTGGGGAAGATTCTGGAAGCTTCCATTGTCTGTCCACCTCGTGGAATGACACCGCCATTTGTCATTTCCCACTTAGCGCACCCTGGTAGTGCATTTAGGTGCGTTGCAACACACCTAGCTAGTGTACTGGGGTGCTATGCAACGCAGCTAGCTAGTGGAGCAGCTGAAATGATCCTGATTTGACTGATTCTGAGCAGTTTCTGGTGGAGAACTTCTGGGAGAAGCTGTAATTGGTTGACCTTGTTCCTCTAGGGGTAGGAACAACACTTTTAGGGACTTAGGATCCCTTGGTCTATGGACATTTCATTCTTAGAGCTGTAAGGCACAAAAATGTCTATAACAATGCCTTCATTTTCAAGAATCTCTTCTTAGTTCTGGACAACCCTGGAGGAGCTTGCAGGTTTAGAAATACAAAACATATGTCAGCATACCAGGGTGATTGTAAAAAGGCTTGATTGATCTGTGGAGTCGCCATCTCCTGTTTGTTGTCTAGTTCATTGATATCAAGGGCTTGGAAATTGGTTTCAGTCATTAGTTTGGCTAGCCCTTGTCCTTTTATTAGTTTTGTAGGCTTGATTTCAATGTCATATTCTAAGATATTGGCAATCCATTTGCCCCTTTTGCCTTCAATTCCTTCTTGAGTTAAAATGTCTTTAACCACAACATTTGGGACATAGGCAATCACATGAGAGTATAGAATGTAAACTCTGAAATCCTTGATGGCCTTTACCAGGGCATAAGCTTGTTTTTCCATGATCTGATATTTTAAGGGAGCATCTCTAAGAGCTTTGCTGAAAAAGGCAATGGGCTTCTCACACCCTTGGTCATCTTTTTGCAATAGGACAGTAGCAATTGTATGCTCAGAGGCAAAGGAAAAAATGATGAAATCTCTATCAAACCTGGGACTTGTGAGGACTGGTGTATTTTTCAAAGCTCTTTTGATGTCCTCAAAGGCTTGTTTGGCTTCCATGGTCCATTTGACTTTAGAATCTTTCTTCAGCATATTGTTTAACAGTCTTATGAGCTCGGGCAAATTAGGAATTAATCTTCTCAAAAAGTTAATATTCCCTAGAAAAGCTTGTAGTTCTTTGATGTTTCTTGGATGAGGCACCATAAGGATAGCTTGAATTCTATCCGGGTCGATCCTAATGCCATCTTTTGAAATTATATGACCTAGGAGCTTGCCTTCCTCTAGGCCAAACAGTGATTTCTTTGGATTCAATGATATGCCATATTTTCTGCAAATTAGGAAAACTTGCCTCAAATGTTCTAAGTGTTCTTGGTCTGATTTTGAAAAGGCAGTAAGATCATCCAGGTATATGACTAGGAAATCATGGATTTCTTTGGCAAAGGCTATGTCCATTGCTCTTTGAAAAGTGGCCCCTGCATTTTTAAGCCCAAAAGGCATTTTCACATATTTGAAGGTTCCCCAAGGTGTTGTAAAGGTAGTTTTGTCTTGATCATCCGGGTGTACTAAAATCTGATTGAATCCTGAGAATCCATCTAACAATGAGATCCTAGAGGCTCCTACTACCCTTTGTAGGATATGGTCCATTTTTGGTAAGGGGTAATGGTCTTTGAGAGAGACTTTGTTCAAATTTCTTAAGTCAACACACAGTCTTATCTCTCCCGTTTTCTTCCTAGTAGGCACTAGATTTGAAATCCACTCTGAGAACCTAATTGGAGCTATGATTCCAACCTCATACATTCGTTTAACTTACTTTTCAATTAAGGGAAGAAGGACTAGGTTCACCCTTCTAAGCTTTTGTTTAAACGGTTTTTGATTTTCTTTCAAAGGTATAGTATGTTGGATAACTGAAGTATCATAGGACTTGAGGTCCTCATAACTCCAGGAAAACACATCTTGGAATTCCTTAAACAAGTCAATGTATTTCAATTTCTGATCAGTAGGCAAGGCTTTGGAGAGTTTTACCATTTTGGGATTTTGTGTGGTTCCAATGTTACAGTCCTCAATTTCAGCATTCAGTGGTTGTATTTTTGGCTTCCTTGAAATGTCATTTGAATCGAATAAATCCTCCAAAGGGGTTAAACCTGTGGGCAGAAAATTGTCCTTTAGATCAATTACTTCAGCTTCTCCCTCAGCTATTTCATCAAAATCTGTTTGCTTCAGCTGTTGTACATTCTTGTCATTAAAATTAGTTGGTTGCAAAATCAGACTTGCTGTTTCAGCTGATATATTCTGCTCAATTCTGTCTGTCTGTTGTTGATCATCCATAGTGCTTGTATCAATGTTGATGCTGGAGAATTCTTCCTTCAAAGTCAGGAAGTTATTTATCTGTGTATCACTTTCAAAGACTTGCCAATTTTTGACATTATCTGGGACTGCAGGCCTATGTTTGATTTCAGCAGTGAAATTGTGGTTGGGTTCAAATGGTAGCTTGCATGTGCTGGCAAAGGTTGCCAAGCTATGTGCATGTAAATTATGCTTTCTTGAGATTTTGGTGAGCTGAAATTCTAAGAAAGTGTTAAGTATTTCAATGGCTGCACCTCTGTAAGCCCTCAACCTAGGATCATTTGTGACAAAATTTCCCTTCATCTGCTGTATGATTAGATCTGAATCCCCTAAAATTGAGACTTTGGTTGCACCCAGGTTTTTGATGAGCTTGAGTCCTAGCAAAAGGGCTTCATACTCGGCCATATTGTTTGTGCATCTGAAGTTTAATCTATATGCATGACCTTCAGCATGGTCATTTTGCATGTTGTGTATCCAAACCCCTGCCCCTGCTCCTAATTTGTTTACTGAGCCATCAAACTCTAAGTACCATAAGATTTCTTGGTTATGACTCGCATTGAGAGTTTTGGAAATTTGTTTAGTGGGCAGATTGGGTTCTTGTGAGTCATATGATATGTCATTTTTCTTTATTACATTAGTCATATTGACAATTTTTTGATCTGGATTAGCAAACTATTCATTCATGCTTCCTGGTTGTGCTGTTATCAGGAGATTGGCATCAATTTTGGGGCTTATGTCAGCATTATACAAAATGAATGAATCCATGTCGGAATGTATTGCATAGATGGGGAAATTTTGGGGCTTTTCTTGACTACTCACCACATATTTCATCAGTGTTTCACGGTACAATCTCTTTGGTTGTCCAAAGACTGAAATAGTGGCATAGGACATGTCTAGTTGCAAAGATCCTTGGAGTTTTGCACCCCAAGATCTTGATAAAATCATACCATATTTGGGTGGAATATCAGCTACCACCACATCCATCAGAATTTTTTTGGTTGGGTATTGGACCAGGGAAACACACAAATCTTTACTTAGGCCTAGACACCTGACTTGGCTGGAATCAAATGAGAATAAGTCTTTGTACAGTCTTGTGATATCTAGGTCTAGTTTTTCCATCACAGATTTAGGAATTAAGTTGTGGGAAGCTCCTGAATCAAACATTGCATTGTGTAACACCTTTTCATGAATGTTTAAACTGACATAAAAAGGTGGAACTCCTCCATTTGCTGTCTTTCCATTAACTTCAGGACCAAAAAGTAATTCAGGTTGATCATCTAAAACATTTACAACATCCCTATTGTCTGGTATTTGGAGGGACCTATTGATTTGTTGTCTATATACTTCATGTTTGGCTAATTCAGCGAGAGGAATAGCTATTTTCAGCTTACCGATTTCTGTTTCTAAATTAAAGGGTTTTTCTGTTTGCAGCTTTGTGTTGTGGACAACAAATTTTTCTTTTTCAGCTGGATCTTCAATGATCTTCTCTTGATTTTGAATGTTATTTTGAAGTACCTCTTTTTTAGAAATATTCTCAGGAACACTGTTTGAATTTTCTTTTGAGGGAGGATCTGTAAAAGTCTGACTTTTTGTGGGCTGTACATCTGATATATCTTACACAATAACTTCTCTTTGGTTAGGGTCTATTTTATCAGAGGATTCTGTGAGCACACCTTTATCTTTTACTTCCTTTGGTTGCTTAGTATCCTTGAGCTTGGTAGTTTCAGGCACATCTATGGTTTTACTTCTTAATTTGTATTATTTATGAACCTCATAGATTGTTGCATCATAGCCTTCTCTAAAATCGAATGACTCTCCTGATTTGGTTTGAAATTGATTGCAATTATGGGCCTCTTGATCTTCTTGTGTTAGAAAGACTTGGTGTTCACTATCCAAACCCATCAAATTGATATGAGGGTCCTCTGTTGGTTCACTAGATGTTGAGGCTTCGGCATAATTTTCTTGAAAGGGAGGTCTGATGTTCTGGTCGGGACCAGCCCTTCCAACATTTGGATTTTGATTCTTTCTGAAGTTTGGGTTCCTTGCAGTACTTGGTTGACCTTCCCATGATGACTTTCTTTCGATGGTGTCCACCCTATCCCCAAGTCTGTCCATGCCTTTGATGATTGCATCAAGCTTTTGTTCAAATGCTGAAGGTTCTTCCTTGAAAGTTGTTCTTCTTTCAGCTCTTGCTCGATTTCTTTTAGCAATTAGGTTTGCCTCCACACTAACAGCTATATTCTGCATATCTACTAAGGTTGGGGGGGCTCTTTCCCTCAGTTGATATGCCATGTCAGAATCAAATCCATCAGGGAATTTGATTAAGGCTAAGTCAGGTGGAGGTCTAAGGTTTTGAGGAATAGCATTGTAAACATTGTTGAATCTTGCACAATAATCTAGGACAGTTTCTTGTGGGCCTCTTTTTATACTGTCATACTCTGATAGGATATGCAATGGATCCTTCTTCTTTTCCCACCTATTCAAAAATGACTGCTAAAGGGCATTAGGATTGGCTATGGAATTTGCAGCAAGTGCTCTAAACCAAGTTCTTACTTCCCCTGTTAGACTTTGGACAAAAATTTTCATTCTCACATCATCATCGTCTATCTCATAATTCTCAAAATAGTCCTGCATTTTCTTAGTGTGTTGTAAGGCAGTATATGTACCTGTACCATCAAAATAAGTGATCTTACTTTGATAATCCTGAGGCATAGCCCTAGGATTTCTAGGTAACTGTAAAGGGGCATATCTATTTGCCATATTTATAGGGACAAATGGGACAACAGGAAGAAATGGGACAGCTGGAACTGCGGGAAATGGAGTTGAAATATGTGCAGTGGATGGAGGGGTAGGGAAAGTGCTTTGAGAGGTGGATGAGGAAGAAGGAGAAGTAGGAGCAATGTGAGGATGGACTGAAGGTTTAGCAGGGGTTGGAATATAACTTTGCTGAACTGCTTCAGGGCTAGAATCAGCAAGATCTTCTTGTTCCTCTTGTTTCCTAAGGATCTTAGGGATTAAATTAGGATTGTCAAAAATAGCTGGAGGATCTGGGTCAGGATTTGACCTGGTATAACGAGTTTTCTTCTTTGGAGCCAGCTTCCAAATTTGTTTTTGGTATTTTTCTAGGAATATTTCAGATTAGAAGGAAAATGGTCAAATTTTTGGAACAGTTGTTTACAGCTTAAAACTAGAATGAAGATTGACTAAAGCAGCTTTTATTTAATCCTGTAAATGAAAAGCAAGAACAGTTTCAAAGGCTTTTTGGCTAATATTCAGGCTTCATCTGTAGTTTTAAGCAATAGATAGCAATTGAAAAAATTCATTCATCCCCAGTGGAGTCGCCAATGATGTTATCACTCATGTTGTTCCCTAGCTCCTAAGGGAATACGGCCGAGGTAACCACTAACCAATCTTTTAGCTGCAGGTTCTAGCCTACCTGCAACTAGAGAGGGCTCTCTCTTTATAATTTAACTTTGTTTTGGTGTAATTTTAGGCTAGTTATGATGTACAAAGTTTTGTTTTATGTCTGGTTAGATGATGATTTCAGATAGAACTGGTATTCAGATTTTTTTTTAGAACAGCCCAGACCATTGGGCAATGGAGTTAATGATTTTGTACTGCTAAGAGTATTTCTTGGACAGGGAATGCTACAGAGCCAGACAGGCATCTATGGAACAATTCTTCAAATTTGGGAATCGATGGCATGAAATCAAGGAATGAAAGGCAGTCAAGGATCTTTCAATATGCTGATAGAGGGAAAGCGTGAGAATATTATCTAGGAGCAGTTAATAATTCCAAAACAACATCCATAATGAGAGAACCAGTTCAAACATGAGCAATCAAGAATTCATATTTATGACTACTTCTGAAGAAAACACAGTTAGAAACAGAAATTGAGCAGAGGGTGTATTCAAAAAAGTCCTGAGCTATTCTTCTTCTCTGTTACTAAGATCATGAAACATATGTGAAATTTTCAAACACAGAAAGACAAAACACGGTTTAGAATAACTTATTGTTCCATTAAACGACACAGGAATTCTGTAGCAGAACGCAGTTCATTACTTTCACATCTAGACATTGCAGAGCCCATGAACTTCACCAGCAATTTGTATTAAAAGTCTAAAAATTTACAGCGTGGCTCTTAGAGAGAATCACCAACCAACCCCAAATACGTTCTATGGGGAGGTATATATACAAAAAATAAGATACAAAATATCTAGATGATGAGTTTTCATGCAATAAATTACATCACCAACTCTACCGAGGGAGTAAATGAAGAATTAAACGCTGCAGTTAATATTGTCTTTCTAGCTATCCATTTTGTCAGAAAATTTTGACTTTCTGGGCTAAATGAGTCGGCTACCTGCTGCGCATTTATTCTGTGTGTGTTGTTCTGATGTTGGTACGTTGCTGACTTTGTCTTTGTCTTCATCATGGGCACTCGGCTTCTTTGCATTTATTGAGCTATAGTGGTCATTCTATTTCTGCCTTGCACTGCCTTTTCCTCCCTTTTGACAGGTGGAGCATGCCATCTATATATGCTGAACTGTAGTTTACAAAAAAGAATTAATAACTAAAATCACCTGAGCAATGTCTCCATCATTACTCTCCACCAATCTTCTGTAGATAGCTAATGCCTTTGTATCTTTATCAGTGTTTCATCATCTTCTGTGTATCTATAAAAGTTTGGCTGGTCTTCAAAGAGATGGTTTCTCTCATGTGCAATGTAGAATAGATTTTCTAGTTTATCAAAAACACTCTCTCCAGATGGAGGCCCTGCTTCTTTTGATGTGCTTGAGGAAGCTGTGATTTGATTGGAAGCATAGTTGTTTACTCTGTTGGCATAATGGTCATGTGACAGCAGTCTTCCAGCACTGGTTACTAAACTTGGTAGCCCTCTGCTCTATAATGCCGTGATCTTTATCTTGAACTCATCCGCCTCTGCTTGCATTTCTTAGCATTTTCTTTCCAATGTCTGCATAAAATTCCTAAGGGTCAACACCCTTTTTATTAGCAAGATAGTATCAGTCCTGTTCTTGATTCCTATTGCTACCAACTGCCCTTTGGTGCAAGTATTCAGAAATTGGATCATTCTATTAGCTTGCTCGGGAATATTTCCTAAAGATGCTCTAGCCTTTTGGTTTTCAAACTGAGCCAAGCTTATCAAATCCATTTGCTCATGAATGGTTTCAATGGATTGCCATTGGTCTGTAATGGATTGGCCAATCTTGGCCCACAGAATTTTCTTGATATTAGCTAGAGTTCTATCAAAAGTGAGCTCTTTCTCCAGTTCTTTTATCCTTTTTTCCAGGGCTCTTACTTCCCTTGTCTTCTCAGCTACTTCCTGCTTTGTCTTGTCATATTTTTCCTCAATTTTAGCTAGCTTTTCTTTGGTTTCTTTCAATTATGCCATTTGCAATTCCAAGGCTTCTATTTCTTTCATCATATTGTCCATTCTCAAGCTGATCCCTTGCTCTGCAGGTGCTGTGGTAGTTGTTGAAATTTATAGTGAGCTTGAAGTACCTGCTTCTGATGTTGGGGTAGTGAGAGGGACTATGGTGGGGGCCGTAGGAGGAGCAGCTGTAAGAATTTGAGCTGATTGAATTGGCTGAGAGGCCAACTCTCCCTGTCTTCCATGTAATGATGCCTCCAAGGCACTCTCTGTCTCTACCAACCTTTTATGTAAGGTCATAAGCATAGATACCACATCCTGCTCTTCCTTTTGTTGTGCCACCTCTCTAGTTTGATGATGCAATGTGGGTGACAGCCTGATTTGTCTCCTGAGGTCGGCTATATCTTCGTCCTTCTTTTTGATCAAAGCTTGTATGCCCTTGGGATCAGTGGGATCATGTCCCAGCTCTATAATGATTTCTTCCAAGGATTTGATTCTATTGTCCTTGGCCTGTGATGAAGCTTTCTCCAACTCTAGTTGGGCAGCAGTATTGTGCAAAGAGTTTTGCAATCTATGGGCTAATAATGTTTTATCTGCTAACGTAGAATACACCATTTCCCCAGTCTGCTTGTGCAATTCAATCTGGTCCATCGGATGGATATCTTTGGTGAAAACTTCCAGATTGGTTCTGATGTAGTCAGCAGCTGATTGGGGTTGCTGAGTTGTAGGTCTGAAGTGACCGAGGGTCATTCTCCCTTCCTGGATGTCATAGGCTGCCATTAGCCTTTGCTGATTGGTGGGAGCCATCCTTATTAACTGGTTGTACAGCTGTAATCTCACTGGCTCATTCCTAGCTTTGATATCAGTGAATGCTTTTTTGATGTCAGAGCCCTGTCGGCTCTGTTGCCTGGTGGATGTTACTTCCACCCCCTGTTGTCTCTCTTGCTCCTGCTGAAAGGAGCTGGCCGATGTTTCCATGCTTGGGGGAACTTGTTGTTCAGTGGGCCCCTCTGGCATTTCTTCTTCTGAAAAAGGATTTAATCTCTGTCTTTTTTCTCCTTGCTGCTCTGTGGATGTCCCTGGAGGTGTTTCTTCCTGTCTATCCCTCTTCTTTGCTCTTTCTTCATTGGCAGGAGTCTGCAACACAGGAATTTCAGTCACTTTTGCTTGAGTTAAAGGGTCTTGCCCTTGACCCTGTTCATCTGTAGAAACTGGCCGGTCTGCCATTGTTTCTTGCTGCTCTAAATTGTGCACTTGCTCTTCTGAATGCTGCACCGCTTTTCCTTTAGATGTCCCTGGTAGTGGAGCACTTTCTTGAGCTGGTTGCTGGGGGGCCGTGGCAGATGAGGTGCCTTCTCCAAGGTGCCGAGGAGCTGTAAAAAAGACCTGTCCAAAAGATTCCAAGTCAACTGATTTTTCCAGGTTCTTTATTTCTTTTTCTGTTATCTCTTCTTCAGTAAGCTCTTCCACTAATGTGCCCTCTACCCATTCTTGTTGATTGGCATATTGTTCAATTTGAGGGATATTGCAATGTACATATCCTGCAAGCTTATATTTGATTCTTCTAAGGCTTATAAAGTGATTGGGATCATATGGTGACCAAATGAAACTTAGTTTGAGCTTAAGTTTCTCTCCCAGCATCTGGTCAGCATCCTTCCATGCTTCTTCTCTCTTATTGAAAATAAAGGGGCCCAATTGATGTCTGATTTTCAGCTGTGCCTTTTTGCTTTTGCCATGGAAATGAATCATATCTGCATTACCAAATTTCCGAAAGTATTCTAAGGCAAAGAGTCTCATAGGGACATATTTTGGCAGTTGGTAGGGAGCTAATTCATATCCATAAATCATGATTACTGTGTGGTTTTGGTAAAAATACCAGTCACCAATGTTGTAGCTTTTGGAAAGCTGTAGAATCTTTTGCATCTCATCAGTGAGTCTGGGAGGAGGATCTGTTGATAATAAGCAGGTAGCTGGATAGACAAAAAGGTCAATGAACTCACAATATGTGTATGGGGAGTAACTAACATGATGGAATACTGATGACCAAAATATGACTGACCTCCTTTCCCCCCTAGCATCCAATTTTTTGAGGAAGACTGGGAAACTTTCAGACTGATAATATAGCAGCAAATGATAGATATATGAGGTGTATTTGAATACCCTTTCCCTTTCTAGGTTCATGAACTGCTCATGAATCTTTTCGGCTATGAAGGTAGCATTGTCATACTTGATAGCAAGGGGTTGTCCTAGAGTGAAGATAGACATCAAGGCAAAGACAGTGCTGTCCACAATTTCACTTGTTCTGAATCCCAGGATGTAGGAGATCATATCTATAAGCATTTTTCCCTCCTCAGTAAACGCAACATGGAGATAGGGGATTGTGAATCTGGAGTAATAGTCTGGTGGCATAAACAACTTAGAAATTCGGTCAATCTCTGCAGAGGCAACTTTGAGGCTTGATCCAACATATTCTTCATGGAAAGGGGGACCAAAGGCCTAGTTGGTTTGAATTGCAACATCTCATTTATATACTGAGGAGTAATGTGAAAGAGGACTTTACCAATAGGGCCCATCACTGCCCTTTGAGAAGGCTCATAATTGGAACAACATTGATGGATGAGGCTAGGAAAGACATTTACTGAGGGCAAGTAGTACATGGGCATGGTCGACTCCCATATTCCCAATGGGTCATCTTTGTTTCTGAATTTATTCCTCATCTCACAGAAAGCCTAAAGGTGATGCTTGTCTCCTTCCATATCAGTAATTTGGTAGTCTCTATCTACCAGTGGAATCCATTCTAACTGTCTATGGGGTGCATTTAGTGGTGAATAATTGAGGGCAACTGGGGCCTCCATGTTTTGACTGTGATAACAGCTGGATTAGGCTTGTATTTCAGCAAGTAACAGAGTTCTGATAATGACTTTCTGGGCAAGGAACTCACAGTTTTAAGTTTTGTGCAGAGATGTTATTGATGAGTAAAACTCAATGAAATGAAGACTGTGCAGGGCTCTGCACTAAGTTCACCTGAAAGGGAGAAAAATAAAAGGACTTTTGCAGACAGTCTTCAGTGGTTTTGCGGGAGAAGTGGAGCTGAATTTCGAGTTTAATGGAAATTTTGCAGGGGATAACAGAGTTGCCGGTTTTGGTCACAAATCAGGTTATACAGTGGGGCAGAGAGGAGAAGCTCGCGGGTGCCAATGTCTTCCAGGTGAATTTTTAGGTGTATTGGCAAATTTTGCAGAGAAATTATGAAAAACAGGGTTACGGGCATTTTTTCGGGTAAATACCTGTTCTTTCGAGAGATTTCTGTGGTGAAGAGTTGCAGGCGGAGGCCGAAGAGGTTGGGTTGCAGGTCGAGTACGCCTGGGTGGCTGACGGGAACGTCGAATGCGAACTAGACGTAAGTTTCATGCAAGAACTTGCACCGTTTAGTTGCATAAAAAACAAACAAAAACGACACTTTCGCGAGTTTTAACGCAAATTTGTGTTTTTGCGGCATTTTGGCGCTTTTGGCGCTTTTCTGCGATGACGTCAGCATGACGTCATCGGTGGGTCCCGGGTACGGCAAGGTGACATGGCAGTTGACTGGGGCGACGACGTGGCACAGGACACGGTGGCAGGGTAGGGACGCAGGCAGATGAGGTGGTGGTGACACGGAGCAACAGCGGGTTGACGCGGAGGTGACGTCACGGGGACGTGGCGCCCAGACAGAAGGCGGTAAATGGTTTTATCGGACCTCCTTTGGTACGGGTGTGGTAAGTGTCAGCACGGGTCCGATGCAATCAGAACGGGCCACACATCCCCACGTACGGTGGCAAAACCGCCCTCCATCGGGAGCTAACCGTCGTATGACGGTGCGGCTCCGAAATCGGTGAGGGTCGTCGGATCTAGTAGGGCAGATCGGAGGGTTGACGGGACTGCGAGCTAGCGGCACGTTAATGTACGGGGCTCGCTGAATATTTAATCTTTATATAATGCTGCGGGGCTTCAGAACTTTGGGTTTGTGGGTTTTATATGGTTATGCGCCAGGGTAGAGATTAATTGTTTAATCAAATATTCAAACAAAACCCGAAAATGTGAGCGCGCAGGTAAAACAATGAGGTTTACGGGTAAAAAAGGGGGAAGGAATGGTTATTAACTTAACCAAATGTTAAATTAACCCCAGGTTTGAACACGAAAAGGCTAATGCCAAGCCCCAAATGAACTTAGCATTTCCCCGAACATATGTTATAGGGCTATAGTGCCAAGGGGTGGTAATATTTACTATTTTTGGGTTTTTATATAATTTTTTGTATAATAGTGGGTAAGGAAGTGATCTAGGGAGCTAGATAATAGAGTTAGAAGTTAATATGACCTTGTGAAGTGAAAGTGTAGGGGCATGAAGCTAAGTTTATGAAGGAAAACTTAGATATAAGAAGTGAATGGAATTTGGAATGAGGATTTTTACACAAGAAATGTGGTTTCTTTTCCTTAAGAAAACCCAAAACTTGACTCAGTATTTGACAAAAATGAAGTGAAAGCAGGACTTATTGGGCAGATCCCAAGGTCCTTAAGGGGATGTTAGTAAGAGACTTTTTAGGGGGATTGAAGGGGAATTAGACATGCTTCCAAAGTTGTGCCATCAAACAACTGCTTTGACATTTCTTTCATAGATGAGATGAGCTCTCTTCGATAGTATCATAAGTGACCAAAACCTTACTTCTGCAACCTCAAACTACCTACCCAGCCTAATACACCTAGCATTTTTTCTTCCTTTTGAGTGGGTGCACTTAGACTTGCAAACCCTGATTGTTCTCTTTTCTTTTAGCTGCCCTCCTAGCTAAATGTACCCTTATTTCTTCTAAGGGCCCAGATTAAGCAGTTGGGCTCCTTAATTTCTCTGCCTATCTAGCGATCTGCCAAGCATAAACTGTTTGGACAAATATTTTTTCTCTATTCTACAACAAGCAATTTAAACTTGGACTGGTCCAGATTGAACTGTTGGGCCACCCATCAAGTGTGATAAACAACAAGACTTTTCACATTGTGAACTTGCAAATCAGCTAGCAGTGGCATTTTAGCTAGCCACTTTCCTGGTCTTTCTTTAGGGTTCATTTCTATCATTTTTTCTGACCAATTTACTCTTTTTTCCCTTTGATTGTTCTTTTAGGGCATACCCTCTTTACTTTTTTTAACTTTCCTCTAATCCTTTTACAAAATATGGAACCTTTGTAGTATGAAAAGATGAACATATTTGGCACCTCCACTGTCAATCATGAAAAATGAAACCTATTAGTATAGGAACCTAACAAATAGCATTGTCCAGCTTCCTAGTAACCATATTCTTAAAGGTCTAATTCCTCTTGAAAGATTGTTTGATCAAAATGATGTGCCTTACAGAGCTGCCCAAAAAGAAGACCAATATGCAGTCTGTAGGCATGATATAGGAAGTCCAGGTCAGCCTAAATATGTAAATTTGTCCACTCATTTGTCTGCTGATCAAAGTGATGAATACTGCAATTTAATGAGGCAATTTGCTAATGTGTTTGCCTGGGAGTATAGTGCCCTGAAAACTTATGATAAGAATATAATTCAGCATAAAGTCCCTCTGAAAAGAGACACCTTTCCTTTCAAACAGAGGCTGAGACCAATAAATCCTATGCTTCTTCCACTGATTGAAAAAGAAATTAAAAAGTTGTTGGCTGCCAAGATCATAGTACCTCTCAGGTTTTCGAAATGGGTAGCCAATCTATTTGTGGTAAGGAAGAAAAGTGGTAAAATCAGACTGTGTGTTGATTTTAGAAACTTGAACAAATGCTCAAAGAAAGACAACTATCCCATGCCAAAAATGGAGCATTTGTTGCAAAAGGTCTCAGGGGCGAAAGTGATGTCATTTTTTGATGGATTTTTAGGCTTTTTAATCAGATTTTTGTGCACCCAGATGATCAAGAAAAGACTGCATTTACAGTTACTGGGGCACTTTTATGTATGCCAAAATTCCATTTGGATTGATGAATGTTGGAGCCACCTTTCAGCGAGCTATGGATATAGCATTTCTAGGAGAGAAGGACAAATTTGTGCTTATCTACCTTGATGATATAACAGTTTACTCCAGCAGCCATCAAAATTATTTGCAGCATTTGAGAAAGGTGTTTCTGAAGTGTAAAAGGTTTGGAATATCAGACAATCCCAAAAAATCTCAATTTGCTTTGGATGAAGGCAAGTTGTTAGGACATATTGTGTCCACTGCAGGTGTTCAAATTGACCCAGAAAGATTCAAAGAAATACAGACCTTGTCAGTCCCAAGATCAAAGAAAGATATCCAATCCTTTTTGGGAAAAATTAATTTTGTCAGGAGGTTTATTCCAAATTTCGTAGAATTGGTTAAGCACGTGACCTCCATGTTGAAGAAAGGATCAGAGGTAAGATGGACTGATGCAGTAAGAAAATCATTTGATTCCATCAAAAAATCTATTATGGAGGCTCCCACATTAATAAGTCCAGACTACAGCAAGGAGTTCCACATTTTCTTTTGCCTCTCAAGACACCATTGTAGATGTTCTATTGCAGGCAAATGAAGAAGGTTCAAAACATCTAGTGGCATTTTTCAACAAGAACTTGAGGGATGCTGAACTGAGGTATGATATTATTGAAAAGCAGGCATATGCTCTTACGAAATCCTTGAAAGGTTTTAGGGTTTATATTTTGCATTCAAAAATAATTGCATATGTACCCTCTGCTGCAATAAAAGATGTACTAACACAACCTGATGCTGATGGAAGAATGGAAAAATGGATTGCAAAAATGATAGAATTTAACATAGAGCTGAAGCCCACCAAGTTGGCTAGAGGTCAGGGGCTTGCCAAGTTATTGGCTGAAGAAAATTGCAGATCTTTAGATATTGATCTATTGTGCACAATTTCTGAAAATAGTCAAGCAGAAGAGGAAAAAACAACTGAAATAGACCGAAATCAGTCAATGGCCGAGAATCTAGCTTCATGTAATTGGTATGCTGAAATAATTAATTTCTTGTTGAAGTTAGAAATCTCTTCAGGCTTAACCACAAGTCAAGCTATAACTTTAAAACTCAGGGCAGCAAAATATTGTATCAATGAAAATCTGCTCTACTGGAGGGATCCATCTGGAATATTTTTAAGGTGTCTCGACAAAGAACAATCAAAAGAAGTTATGCAGAAGTTTCATAACAACATGTGTGGAGGGCACCATTATTTGAAAACTACAGCCCATAAAATTCTCAGAGCTGGGTACTATTGGCCCACTTTATTTTCTGATGTATTTGCTTTTGTTAAATCTTGTGATAGGTGCCAAAGATTTGAAGGAAAGCAGTAATTGAAGTCCCTGCCCCTAAAACCAATACATGCAAAAGGACCTTTTCAGCAGTGGGGCTTGGATTTTATTGGAGAAATCAATCCACATTCCAATGGCCAGCATAGATGGATATTAGTAGCCACTGATTATTTCACTAAGTGAATTGAAGCAATTCCTACCAGGAAGGCTAATCATAGTGTGGTCATGAAGTTTTTAACAGAAAATATTTTCAGCAGATTTGGTTGTCCACATAAGTTAATAACAGATAATGCAGTAGCTTTCAGGGCAAAGGAATTGGTGGAAATGTGCGATTCTATGGGTATCAAACTTTTTCATTGCACCTCATATTATCCTCAAGGAAATGGTCTGGCAGAATCCTCTAATAAAAGTCTGATCAGGATAATTAAAAAACTATTAGAGGACAATAAAAAGAATTGGGATTCAAAGCTCAAGTATGCATTGTGGGCTAACAGAGTGACCATTAAAAAATCCACAGTCAATTATCCTTTCAAGCTGGTATATGGCACTGAGGTTGTATTCCCAATTCAATTAACTCTCCCCATGGAAAAATTCCTTCAAGAAGAGAAATATGAGGAAGAAGATATGGCAAAGAGAATCACTAATTTAGCAGAGTTGCATCAGATTAGGGAACAGCTGATTGAAAATGCTGCAGCACATCAGAAAAAGATCAAGGAAGCCTTTGAAAAAAAGGAAAAACAAATAATTTTCAGATTGGTGACTTGGTTTTGAAATGGGATGCACTAAAGGAGAAGAAAGGCAATCATGGGAAATTTGATGATTTCTGGACAGGGCCTTTCATCATTTCACAAATTCAAGGGAACAACAACTTCATACTGAAAAGTATGGGATGAGAGATAGTCTTTAATGGCCCAGTTAATGGGCAGTTTTTGAAAGTTTATGTTATTTAAGGTCTTTGGCCTTAAAGGTTGTAAATATTGTGTTTTTATCAGTTTTAGTGCAGATGCAGTAGACTCCATGCCCAATGGAACACTAGGAATTTCGGTTAATTTGTTTTTAGTTGGAAAAGCATTGATCTGCAGGTTCTTGAGACCTCATAGGGAGGATCTCATGCCCAGAAGGAGCCAGTGTTGGCTCCGCTACACTTTGCAATATTTGTTAGATGAAATCAGGTCAGGCAATGCTGATTTGGGTTGCAAAGGGTTTGCATCAGTTTGTTCTATTTCTCCCTTTCATTTGCCTTATGCTCTTTTAACTCCCCGCTCCCCATTTCCTCCTTCCTCTTGATTTTCTTCATTCCCCTTTAAACCCCTTTGTCCTTGTTTTTCCCCCATAATCCTGCCTAAACCCTTTTCTAGGCTCCCGGGCTTCTTTTGGTTTAAAACTTATAAACCCCGAAAACCTTTTAAAAAAAAACCCCGCATTAACCTTTGTTTTCATTTTAACCCTGGCTCTAATGTTTAATCCATTACCGCCGTGCATACAATAGAAACATAACCTATCGGCGGGCACCCTTACCTATCACATCGCCTGTCGTATCAACCAAAACACATGTTAATTCCACGCCGTCCGATCTTACCTCGCCAGGATCCAACGATAGACGCTTGCGATAGCTCATGAGGAAAGCGGTTTCATGCCTGTCAAATCAGACACGTGGCACTCGCTGACTCATATTGCACGCTCCTTGTACGTTTACCACCATTGCACATAAGCGATGCGGGGAAACCACTTCCCGCCACCGTACCCGGCTCCTCGCCCATTAACTTATGTTCATCTCCGCCTCCTGTCGGACATTGGATCATTCCCACCACGATCCAATGGCCATCGTTCATTTGTTCACGTACCCGCCTGATAGCCCTCTCAGATCTAATCTCAGCCGTCAATCTACCAAATATAGGGGCCAGCATTATTTATCAGCTCTTAGTTCATTATCCATGCATTTTACGTGTTTATGGTAGTCCTGTGCACCCAAAGAAGAGAAGAGGTCATGGTTAAATACTCGGCGCATTTAATCTGCAACCAACTGCTTTTAAAGACAGAATGGCTGAAGGATAGAAAGGACACCCTCAAGCAACTCAATGGCTGCAGCAGTTATGGAAATTTATTCAGTTAATGTTTCACCTATTCGGGAAGGACATCAAAGTACAAAAAGAGCCATTTTGTTTACTAAAAACAAGCAAAGTATTATCAGAGACCCACATCTAACTATAAATGCGGTTGGTCGTCCATTAAGACACCTCCACGCATAGCATAGCAGATATTTTTATAAACAAACTCTATATATACTCAGGAAAAATATGTAATCAGGTTGATGAGTGTTATTTTGTTGTAAGGTTCAACTTCTGGAGATTGTAACTATTGTGATACCTACAGTGTCTGGTCTTCATTTTCAGCTAATGCAAGCTTCTTTTGCTATTAATTGCTCACTGTCCACTTCTTCTTGTTCCAGGCTGTGTCTGTTTTGAAATTATCCATGTGTTGTTAATGTTTAGCATTAGAGGGGCTGTCATCCCACCTCTGTGTTAGGATTTAGCATGTATCATTGAATTTGTTTGCATGTTTCTGTTATTTTAATGCCAGAGATCTGTCATCCTATTTGTGTATTAGAAAATAGATTTACAGACCTTTTAACTGGTTGCAGCCGGCCATCACAGGGTCTTGTGCATCTGCTGGTGTGGTCAATCTTATCCATTATCACATTTTTCTTAAACTGTGAGTAATTGGTGCTTAAAAGCCTTGTAGTCTAGGGGTGTTCACCCATGTCTGGGGTCAAGCACAAATATGCAACATTTCTTTCATTCATCCACCATTTATCCAACTTTTTGTTGAGTTTGTAATGTTCCCGAGCATCTATGATATACAACATAGGAGAGCTTCTTGGGGTGATAATAGTCTCGTCCAGGTCCTTGGGCACTTTGGCCTTCCCTTTTCACGGGGGGACATAGGTAGGCAGTTTTGTCATAGGGTGCATAGGCTGAGTATCCCCTTCCATGCCTTCATCTTCTTCTTCTGCGATGATAAGCTCCTCCAAACCTTCTTATTCTTCATCTGTTTCTATATTGACAACTTTTCCCTTTTCCTCCCTCGACAACTTTTTGTGTAGCAGGTTCCGCATGGACACGTGTATGAGAGTGTTGGCCATGGGATCCCCCACAACATGTTTTGGGGCTCAAAACCCAAATTTTGGTCAATTATATTATAAAACTTTGTGAATTGCGGGCACGGAGAACGAAGTCTAGGATGAGTCATAGGGTTTTCCACCCTAAAATATTGTAATTTAATGTAAAGTTGTGTCGGCCTACCCATGGTCCACGGACCATGGGATTGTATAAATAGAGCGAAGGTCTAAGTGTAAAGAGGGTAAATGATAGATAGAATAGTGAAGGCATGGTTCAGGGTCAGAGTTGGATCTGAAGCGTACTAGGTCATAGTAGTAGGAAGAGGCTCTGCTGTTGAGTGCGTGGAACCCTGCAGCTGAGTGCGCAGGGCGGAGTCGGGTCTCTAATTGAGATTAAAAGTTAATAAAGAGAATTTTAGTCTGTGCACCTGTTCTTGAATTTGTATTTTGATTTTATGCATTACTTTTACTCTGTTATTTACTGTGTGCAATTGATGAATACTTGTATGAATGATTATATATAAATAATCTAAGTAACCAGCTAACAGAGCGTGAATAAGGAAGACTTGGGTAAATAACATGGGTCACACTGTGGCTAGATCTATGTGAAGACAGTATCACAAGGCGTAGGGTACCCGCTGGTGTGCGTAGCGCAGTAAGTGTGAAGGTTGTACCGTATACTCATCACCTCATATCAGACATCCCCAGGGTGCAGAAACCTGGTTCTAACACCCTCCCATACTACTTCATGTGAGACCTCAGTCCGCGCTCTGCGAACTGTTGCCGAAAGGGCCAATAGTATTGGGATTTGTTTGGCTAAATCACTTCTGAACTTGGGTCAGGCCCCACTAAGCCAACAAATGGTTCCATTGCCGGGACCGAGATTTGCATAAGGGATGTCTGATGTCGTGCCACTGGAACCCAACACAGAAGGAAATTGAAGACTGGTTGGACAAGAAGATTCACGAGTTCGCGACACAAGAAAATAGAACTCCACAAGTATCTAAGGAAAAGTTGTTGGAGCGCTACGTGTATACGGAAATCCACGATATTTTCTTTGCATCCTTTCCTTCTGAGCTGCATGAGTGGATCGCAAAGTTAATCGACAGCCAAGGAAGGTGTAGACTCAACAAACCAATAGTGTGGACTTCGGAATTAGTGCACATACTAAAAGCATCAGAAGATAAGATCGCGTGAGCTGTGGACCATTGGCTCGACCAGATAATAGGAGGATTTATCCTTGAATTTGTAGTAAGCATGACTGTGAGCTACAGTGAGGCAGAATGACACTTTCTCAAAGGACCGCGAGGTAAGTATATTAAATATTTGAATACTTGGATTAAGATGCTATTGTGTGAAAAAATGGTCATGCGAATACATTAATGTTTGGGACTACGCAAAGTGGAAAGATCTACAAGAGTAGCGAAGAATTAGAAAACAGTCCCTTAATTTCACCCTCACGAGAGAGCGAGGAAGAGTTTGCTAAGGTCTCTCCAAGAAGCGCGGTCAATTTGATAAGGCAGCACATTCCGTGGTTACCACCTCCACCCACACCACCACCCGCTTCACCTCCCTCACCTCCATCTCCACCCACTCCACCTCCACCACCTCCACAGTTCAGTATGGCGAGTGCGATCAAACTACCAGTATTCAAAGGAGTAGGGAATGAAGATCTGAACCAATTCTAGTTCATGGTAAGAGCAGTATGGGAAGCACAAGTTGTCATAGATGACATATTTGCAAGGCTACATTGGTGAGAACACTGCAGGATCGTGCATTAACATGGTATATCAAGCACTCTAACGACCACCCAAACGCAGGGATAGCAGAGATCCAGAACGCGCTGAATAGGGAATTTAGCAGGCCAAAGTCAGAAACACAATCAATCATCGGGTTTAAAGAAATCATGATGCTCCCGAGTGAGACTCCCTGAGATCTGGATCAACGGCTGAAGAGTATGATCCGCGAAGCCAAGATGACATTTACATAAGGACAGCATCGCACATGGTTTGTAGCATCTCTGACACTGCACTTGAGGACAAAACTGTCACAATAGAAACTTTCCACCCAGGCTGAAGCATTGGAAATGGCAATGAGATTACATGAGACCTTGATACAAGACCCTGGGTTGGGAGTTCAACAAATCCACATGTAACTACAGAATCTGTGTTTGGAAATGCAAAGCTTGAAGCAGGATAGGGCACCGCGGACAGAGGCGCGCGAGGAAGTATGGTGCATAAAATGCAAAGGCCACGGCCATGACAAGGATCATTGTCCAGTGTTCACAAATTACTTGGCAGGAGGAGGGCCAATACCATTGAGACCGGAGGCACAAGCAAGGCCAAGCGCAACACCCGCTTTATGGTGCGCGATCTGTCAGATAGGAGGGAAACACATTGTTAGCCCTGTTGGCATGTGATCCAATATGGATCCAAAACACTCTCTAAGTCCTCGAAACCTTCTTAAAAATCATTCAAAACATCAAAATAACTGCATGAGAAGAGCCCTTAGAAGGGCGGAAAAACACTATCGAGAGGAAAAAACCCAAGAAAATAGTTAAAAAAAAGAGCTATCGGTGGCTGCAAAAGTCAATGAACAAGAGCCATCGAATCTAGCCAATCAACAATCCAGATCCGATCAGAAAATCGCAATCGGCTAAGGCAGTGAGAGGATATCGGAGGAAGATGCGCAATAGGACTGGGCCAATGCGATATTGCAATCTTTGATATCGATGAATCGCAATCGGCGGGGGCATAGGCCATGTTATATGAAAAGACCTCAGGATTGGCCGATATGCGATTACAACAAGTTGCATCGCAATATCACATCAGAACATTGCAAAGGAGCAGGGTTGTTATACATTTATGTGATCCAATGAACCAGACCCGATGGCTATATAAACCTCATTGCATAGATTTTGAGATCTGCAGAAAAGGCATTTTCCTTTGTATTTGCGTATTTCATTTATTAAACAAAATACAAAGGGATGAAGCGTCGATGCGATAAGCTGGACCCAAAAGGGTTCCTTAAGGCTAATGTATATTATTTCAAGTCTGCATAAAGCCATTTTTGTGATATTTTCAATGTTTTTAACGTATTTTCTAAATCCAAAGGGAAGCCATGGAAGGGGCATTGCGACTTGCGATAAGCAATCACAGGCAGACCCGATGGGAGAATAGACCATATTTAAGGACTTTTGAAGTCTGGATGAGCAATGTTTTGGCAGAATTTCACAGTATGGCAGTGTTTATCTGTGTAAAATAGAAAAGGGGCCATTGCAGGGATTTCATAGGCTCGATAACCATTCCATTGCAGGTACAGGTGGCCAACATATCCTTAGAAGAATTTAGCGATTATTGTTGACACGAGAAGAAGGATTCGATCGGGAGACAGCAGCCGGTGGACAGAGGCTGGAGGGGGAAAAAGCCTAGCACAATGCAACCGAATCAACCCAAAGAGATCATGGAGCATCACCGGCATGAGTGAGCCACCTGCCAGCGCAACGAATCACCAGAATTGGTTAATGCGTTGTTAGAAAAGGAGCCCTCTCACTCATATCTTTTTAATCGTGGCATCAAGAGGTTAGAAGCCAGAAGGGATGGATTAAGACAGTCAAGCCTCAGAGGGTTCAAGAGAATTCTAAAAAACCTATAAATGGATACAAGTTAGAAGTATCAAGGGTTCAACTTTTGGAGACTGTAGAGACTTTACTCCTCTAGCTTCTCATCTTCATTCCAGCAATATAAGCTTCTTTTTTA
Organism: Pinus tabuliformis; assembly: GCA_031772625.1. NCBI lineage: Eukaryota > Viridiplantae > Streptophyta > Pinopsida > Pinales > Pinaceae > Pinus > Pinus tabuliformis. The sequence goes on along the minus strand of CM062805.1, from coordinate 312,370,813 downwards.
GTTACATGTTCAATTCCCATCTTCTCTTTTGTTCTATGCTTGCACTTGAATAGGTTATTCATGTTTTCTTCTGTGTCTAATGCCAGATAACTGTCATCTTATCTCTGCATTGATAAATTAGATTTGCAAGCTTCATTTACTTCCTATATCTAGCCATTCATATGTGTTTATGTATGCATCTGTTGGGACAATCAAATTCTCCATCCATCCATTGAATCTATAAACTATTGAGTATTAGTGGTCTAAAGCCTTGTAAAGATGAGGGTGTTCATGCATGTCTTGAGTGAAAATAGAGTTGAAACAATCATCTAACTTGATCCAAACCATCATCCATTCAAATAGTTCAGAGAACAATATTGAAGATTATATGTTACTAGGCATCTCTGAGCTACAACCTAGGAGAGTTTCCTAGAGTGATAACATAATTGGCGTCGTTTTCAGGGAGAGGAAACTGAAGCTCAGCTTCCCTGGGAGATGACATAGATCTAGCTTTGATGATAGACAAAATCTGGGCACTTTTTCAGTTTTAATCATCTATCTAGCGACTGTACTGGAGGACGAACCTCTTGGCGACTCCACTTCATAGTTCTAGCTCAATTTGTGAGGCATACTCAAAGAAATCCTTAGAAGCCACAAGCTGACCCAGTATATGACCCTGAAAAATTCATCAAAGAAAGAAATACATTGCACAAAGAAGCATCAGGTTCAGGTAGCTCTAAACAATATTCCATATCTCTTCAAGAAAATCCTGTAATAGAGCAAATACATGTTGAGAGTATAGCATCTAATACTAGCAGTGAAGAAAAAATCTCAGAGATTCATAAATCTCCTTATTATTTAGGTTTTCCTTTTGTTGCAAGCCCAAAGGAAACCTCACCTCCTATCCATCATACCCCTTTAGTCTTATCAGTCACTCCTTAGCCCCCTATCATTCATATTTCCAGTACCCTTATAGCCACCACAGTTATGGCTGGACCACAAGCACCTACCAAAATGGAAAGAATCATAGCTACTAGGTATCGGCCTCTAGTACTACCCACTCCTTTAAATCCCATGGCTACTAGATAATATCATAATTACAGGCCTAATTTCACTGATACTAAATGTGTTACAGCTGAAGAACATCTTGAATCATTTTATAGCTATGCTGATAACCTGGACATTAGTGAAGATGATGTGTGGATGAGAGTCTTTGTCCAAAGCCTAGATGGAGAGGCTAGAAAATGGTTCAGAGAACTGACCCCAAGATCTATAGCAGATATTGAAGCTTTAGATGATGCATTCCTAAAGCATTGGGGGGGTAATAAGGATATACTCTACTATCACACCGAGTTTGGGAACTTAAAGAGGGAAAATGGTCAGTTGTTATCTGATTTTAATAAGAGGTTTAACCGCATGTATAGCAAGATACCAGCCAAAGTAAAACTTACCACTACCTCTGCTAAACTCACCTATGCTAGTGCCTTTGATTTTGAATTTTGTCTACTGTTGAGGGAGAGGTGATGTGATACTTTGGCTGATATGCAATATGCAGCCTTGGAAGTAGAATCAAACATCATGGCTGCAAAGAAGCTCAAGGGAAATGTTGATAGAAGGAGACAGAGGGGTGAGTCTTCATCATCTTTAGATACCAATATAGATAAAATGACCAAGATGATAGAGTCATTAGCCTATGAAAACTCCAAGTTAAAGGTTGAGCAGCACCCTGGGAAAGGAAGAGTTCCTAATACCTTTGCTCCTAGAAATCTATGTCCATATAGAAGAGCTAATGAGCAGTTGCAGATTTTGCAAAGAAGGAAAGATGCCAATGAAGAGCAAAGGGTGAAGACCCCTTTCCAGAATGTATTCATGGAAGAAGAGAAATTTGAAGAAGATGATGAGATCCATTATCTGGAAGACAAAGGTAGTGCCTCATTTTTTACCTCAGCTGCCTATGAAAAGTCATTATTCAATTACCAGATCAGCCAAGAATGGGATGGTGAAGTTGTTCTGCAAACTGAAGATCAGCACAGATATAATCTGAGGTCGAAGATGAATAATGCCAAGGAACCTCCTGTTCAAAGAGCTACTATCCCTGCAGTACAGCAAGCTAATAAGCAGAAGCGAACGGCAGTTGATCCCCTCATCCTCAAAGCTCGAGCTCACGAGGTAAGAGGCCTTGACAAGTCTCCTTCTCCTTTCAGTTTTCAATCAAAAATTTAGAAGCTAAGAATATATATACCTCCAATTGAACTAGTGAAAAATGAGTCCTTCAAAAGATCCATCCTCGAGGCCCTTAAGCCTAAATCCATCCAAGCCTCCACTGACTACGTAAATATGCAAGATGACAAACCAACTATTATTCTCAGCCCAATGATTGAAAATTATGAAGACAGCTCCCCATCATTCTATGTCTCACTGACTATTCATGACAAAATCCTTCATAGCTACCTTCTGGATACTGGAGCTAGCCATCATCTAATGCCCAAGGTTGTCATGGATGAGTTGGGTCTTGACATTACCAAGCCTTATCATGACCTATTTTCTTTTTACTCTAGAAAAGTGAAATGTCTGGGATTAATCAAGGACCTAGCCATCTCTTTGTCTCAGCTGCCCATGAAGAGCATGATGATGGATATTGTGGTATCAGATGTACCCTCCAAGTTTGGCATGTTGCTTTCCAGAGGTTGGATCAAGAGATTAGGTGGAACATTACAAAATGATCTGTCCTACGCTACTGTCCCAGTTTTTGGAGGTGAGAGCAGGAGATTATACAGAGAAGCTCAGTTGGCTTATATCATCAGTGATGAACAAAATCCCACTAATCATCCCATCTATGCTGTCAACACTAATTTTGGAGCTTGTATTCTTCAGATTGAAGAATCCAAGTTGGCCTCCATGGAGCTTAAGAAACCAGTTTGGAAAATCATAGAGGAAGAAGGCCCACAAATTTGGGACATGTTCTTTGGTGGAGCTTCCTCTAAGGAAGTTGCAGGGATAGGTGTAGTCCTTGTGTCCCCCACACAAGAATACATTCATTTATCTTTCAAATTAACTTTTCAAGTCACAAATAACATAACAGAGTACGAAGCCTTGATATTGGGCTTAAACACTGCTAAAGAAATGGGCATCAAAGGTCTAAAAGTATTTGGAGACGCAGATCTTATCATTCAATAGGTCAACAATACTTTCCAAGCAAAGCATCCAAGGTTGAAAGCATACAAAGATGAGGTATAGAAGTTTAAGGACTCTTTTAATATTTTCATCATTTCTTACATCCCAAGAATGAAAAACCAGCTCATTGATTCCCTTGTTGTGTCTACTAGCACATTTATTCCTCCTTTGCCTCCTAAATTGACTTATGAAGTTCAGGTGAAATATAGACCATCTTTGCCTGACAATGTCAAATACTGGAAAGTTTTTGAAGATGATGATGAAATTAATAGGTTTTTACAAGTCGTTGATAAATTTTCTGAAATTCACATCGACCAAGAAAATGAAACCTTGGAAGAATACAGCCAGTCCAAGCTAAAGGACGAGATTGGCCACGAAAGCATTGTCCAGCTACCCAGTAACCATATACCTAAAGGATTGGTGCCCCTAGAGAAGTTGTTTGACCATAATGACGTACTTTATAAGCCTTCCAAAAAAGAAAAAAAATGAGTCTATTGTTCATAAACATAATGTAGGGAGTCCAGCCCATCCAAAGCACATAAATCTATCCACTCACATGTCTTCTACCCAAAGTTCCAAGTTTTGCACCCTAATGAAACAATTTGCAGATATTTTTGCTTGGGAATACAGTGATCTTAGGACCTATGACACCAACGCCATTCGGCATAAGATTTCATTGGACAAAGAATACCATCCCTTGGAAGCAGAAATCAAGACCTATCAACGCTTTCTTATTGTATTTGATTGTAAGGATAATAAAAAGGAGTTGGGATTCCAAGTTGAAGTTTGCACTATGGGCTAACAAAGTTACCAACAAGAAGTCCATAAGAAATTCTCCATTTAAGCTGGTTTATGGCGCTGATGTTGTTTTTCCTATCTAGTTGATTCTCCTTATGGCCAAATTCTTGCAAGAAGAACAGGATGAAGAAAATGACATAGCGAGGATAACGAGTAACTTGGTTGAATTACAACAGATCAGAGAACAATTGGTTGAGAAGTAAAGAATTCATCAGAAGAAGATCAAAGAAACCTTTGGCAGAAAGGCAAAAAAGGACAATTTTCAGGTTTGTGACTGGGTTCTCAAATGGGATGCATTTAAGGAAAAGAAAGGCAACCATGGTAATTTGTTGCCTTATGGATAGGACCATTTGTCATTGCTCAAGTTCAGATGAACAATACTTTCATTTTGCACAATTTGGAGGGGGAAGGTGTTTTTGATGGCCCAATCAATGGGCGGTTTTTGAAACTTTACTTTGTATAAGGATTTAAGGCCTTAATATTGTAAATAGGTTTTATTTTCAGTTTTTTTTTATGCAAATAAACTCCATGCCCATTGGAACACTAGGAGATAAGTGTTTTGGTTCTTAAAGGAAAGGCAGTGGTCTACAGTTCTTGAAACCTCACAGGGAGGCTTTCATCCCTAGAAGGAGCCAGTGTTAGTCCTGTTGGCATGCGATCCAAAATGGATCCAAAACACTCTCTAAGTCCTCGAAACCTTCTTAAAAATCATTCAAAAGATCAAAACAACCACATGAGAAGAGCCCTTAGAAGGGTGTAAAAACACTATCGGGAGGCAAAAACCCAAGAAAACAGTGAAAAAACAGAGCTATCGGCGGTGGCAATAGTCAATGAATAGGAGCCATCAAATCTGGCCGATCTGATTAGCAAATCGCAATCGGCTAAGGAAGTCGGAGGATATCAGAGGTGAATGCACGATAGGACCGGGCTGATAGGCTGCTGATCAGGAAGACTTTGAGTAACTATTTCAAACCAAATTTTGGCTGAGGCTTAGCCTCCTCAACCTGAGAGGGCTCTCTCACTAGGTTAAAGATTTTGATAAAGATTAGATGGCTAACTCTATGAAGCAAGAGAAAAACATGAATGGTTGAACATGATCAGTAAAAATCCATTGGGCTATGGAGTCAAAGTGTGTTTCAGTACAACAGCAAGATCAATTTCACATGGAAGTCAGGGCATAGAGGGTCTTAACATAAAAGCAAAACAAAGATATAATATAGAGAACACAGCCTACAAACACATGAAGGAAGTTAGAGCATCATCAAATGAATTCTAAGTAACATGTGTCTATACCGCTACAAGTAAGTATATGAAGGAATCCATGAGGAAAATCAAACATTGAAACCCTTTCTGAATCCTGAGTAGTGAAAGCAACTCTTTGTATTAACCTGAAAACATACAGTCACATACAATAGCACAATGTGCTTGTTTCTTTGAAAATTGCCACTCTCAAGTGCATTACATCTCTTGTCATATATAGAGTTCATTACAATCGTGTATTCCTTCCTCCATCATGAGGGGAATTCGAATTTTCCATCAGTGACACCTATTCTAACCATAAAACAAACCTTTAAATGCACTTGACAACCAACTAGCAGTCCTAGAGACCTAATACAACTAGGAGTGTAACTCCTTATTATGACTAAACCACCTCAAATAAACATTAAATGCATTCTTTGACAACTATAACCTCATGAAGTCTAATTTTATGAAGCCTCCCACGTTGTCACCTGACTGCTGATGACAAACCCTAGAAATTAGGGAACATGTTTCCCTGTTTTTAGGTTTAGGATCCTTGAAAGTTGGCACGTGAGACAGAGCCTTTATCACCTCATCCATGACACATTTTTTGAAACTAAAGGAGGTTTTTTTATTCCATGATGTCTAGAATAAAAAACTCTCTTGTTTTTTTTAAACACTTCTCCAGCTGTCCAGAATCGGTCCTTGAAAAACACATGTAAAACAGGAAAAATCCGTTTTTTGAAATTAGGGTCTCAATGAAAGATTATTATCTCCAAACTTAAAACACTTATGAAGAAAGTGAGATAGGTTATTGTATCTAGAGAGTTTATGAAGAGAAACCTCCCTCAGAATTCCAAAATAAGTTTTCCTGTAACCAAAAACTGATCTTGAAAAAGATTGCTAAAACTAGAAGACAAAACTGCACTTGCAGCAGTTTCGTAGCGCAAGTTTAACCATACATTTCTCCCACCTCAGAACGAATTTGAAGAAACTGAAAGAGGTTTTTGTATTTCATTATGTTAGGAAGAAAATTTTCTTTAATTTTTAAAAATTGAGTTTTCAGCTGCTCAGGAAACCTTCTGGAAGTTGACTAGTAAAAATAGTTTTTTTGTTGAAACAGGTTGCTTCAGGAGTTTCGTAGTGCGCTACGAAAACTCCTAGTTCAGTGATTTCGTAGCGCAAAACTAGTTTTTTACATTGTCTGTGCTACAAAAATGTGGATTCGTAGCAAGTTTCAAAAAAATTTCAAAATGGCTAAACACATGACTTTCAAAACATGATATGAGATCCATAGAGTGTAAAACAAGGTTGTTGAGCTTTATTTGATGATGGAAATGAGACTCTAACCCTATGACTTAGACTCTAAAAACCATAAAAGCGACTTAACCACCATCTAAAATTATGACTTAGGAAAAAATGTAAAATGTAAACCTTGACACAAGCTTGACACATGGAAATAATGTGGGATGTGGGACTAGTGATGGGCAAGAACGGAGTGTTGACCCTATTTGACCATACCAACAAGACTCTTTTCTAGATCTTAGACACTAAAGAAACCATGGAAAGACTAGACCAAGGCTAATACCAATCCTTTGGAATATAACTGATGCTCTAAATTTAGAAATCATTTCTTAAGTGATAACAGTGGGCATGGGCCATGTTATATGGAAAGACCTCGGGCTTGGGCGATATGCGATTGCGACAAGTCACATCACAATATCGTGTCGGAACATTGCAAAGGAGCAGGGTTGTTATACATTTATGCGATCCGATGAACTAGACCCGATGGCTATATAAACCTCATTGCATAGATTTTGAGATCCACAAAAAAGGCATTTTCCTTTGTATTTGTGTATTTCATTTATTAAATGAAATACAAAGGGATGAAGCGTCGATGTGATAAGCTAGACCCGAAAGGGTTCCTTAAGGCTAATGTATATTATTTCAAGTCTACATAAAGCCATTTTTGTGATATTTTCAATGTTTTTAACGTATTTTCTAAATCCAAAGGGAAGCCACGGAAGGGGCATTGCGACTTGTGATAAGCGATCACAAGTAGACCCGATGGGAGAATAGACCATATTTAAGGACTTTTGAAGTCTAGATGAGCAATGTTTTGGCAGAATTTCACAGTATGGCAACGTTTCTCTGTGTAAAACAGAAAAGGGGCCGTTGCAGGGATTTCATAGGCCCGATAACCATTCCATTGCAGGTACAGGTGGCCAACATATCCTTAGAAGCATTTAGCGATGATTGTTGACGCCAGAAGAAGGATTCGGCCAGGAGACAACAGCCGGCAGACAGAGGCCGAAAGGGGAAAAATCCCAGCATGATGCAGCCGAATCAACCCAAAGAGATCATGGAGCATCGCCGGCATGAGCGAGCCACCTGCCAGCGCGACGAATTACCAGAATTGGTTAATGCGCTGTTAGAAAAGGAGCCCTCTCACTCATATCTATTTAATCGTGGCATCAAGCAGTTAGAAGCCAGAAGGGATGGATTAAGACAGTCGAGCCTCAGAGGGTTCAAGAGCATTGTAAAAAGCCTATAAATGGCTACAAGTTAGAAGTATCAAGGGTTCAACTTTTGGAGACTGTGGAGACTCTACTCCTCTAGCTTCTCATCTTCATTCCAACAATATAAGCTTCTTTTGTTGTTACATGTTCAATTCCTATTTTCTCTTATGTTCTATGCTTGCACTTGAATAGGTTATTCATGTTTTGTTCTGTGTCTAATGCCAGATAACTGTCATCTTATCTCTGCATTGATAAATTAGATTTGCAAGCTTCATTTACTTCATGTAGCTAACCATTCATATGTGTTTATGTATGCATCTACTGGTAGAATCAGTATTCTCCATTTATCCATTGAATCTATAAACTATTTTGCATTAGTGGTCTAAAGCCTTGTAAAGCTAAGGGTGTTCATGCATGTCTTGAGTTAAAATAGAGTTGAAATAGTCATCTGGCTTGATCCAAACCATCATCCATTCCAATAGTTCAGAGAACAATATTGAAGATTATATGTTACCAGGCATCTCCGAGCAACAACCTAGGAGAGTTTCCTGGAGTGATAACGCACATGACGGATAATTGTCATTTGTTGTAGAAGTATACACACACACCCCAGCAATTGTTTTGTAATTTTTGCAGGTTGGTAGGCCACGATGTACGCACTTGCCGTAGTTATGAGCTAATGATGGATCAGACCCCTGCCTATAGGATGCAGACTGAAATGCGAGCCGTCAACCCAGATGCGGGGATGGCGCATGTTGGATTTCATGGGCGAGGTCGAGGACGAGGTGGAATGGGACTAGGAAGGGGCCGTGGATAATTAATTTGTTACAATTGTAGAGGACCAGGGCACTATGCCTGCGATTGTACCAACCCAACGAGGATATCATGTTCGTATTGTGCTCAGTTTGATCACAAAACAATAGACTGTCCTACGTTGATCACAAGGATGCATGAAAAAGGGGAATTCCAGCCTCCCCCAACTCAGAATATACAAATGATGAGGTTTGAGCCGCACGAAGAGGACCCGAATGTAAACATGATGCTCCGAAGTGGTATGGACACGGGAGAGGATACGAGGAATCAGCCAGAGAAAAGTACGTGGGTTCGCAAGGCTCCTGTAAAGGAACCCAAGCTTGACTTGGAACACGCAAAGGAGACATTCATGAAAGCTAAGAAGAGCTTCATGGAGGCCTCCACTGCAGGGAGTAAGCATCAACTAGAGCCAGGAATGGATCCTTCAATTCTCACTACCTTTCTGGAGACATGCATGAAACTATTGTGTGACAGCAAGGCAGTTAAAGGACTATAGGAGCTGATCACCAAGTGCGCGGGGTTAGGAGAACGTGCGTAGTCCGAAAATTGGGGAAGCATGCATTACGCACTAGAAGGGAAATGAGGTTGATTGCATAGATTGGTGAGTATGAAATGGATCAGGTAATCCTAGATCTGGGTTTGGACACAAATGTATTATCGAAGCAGACATGGGAAATCATGGGCAGGCTCGCGTTATAATGGTCCCCTCTTCAATTACGAATGGCAAACCAACAAAAGATTTTTCCCATGGGGAGTTTGCAAGGGGTAACCATTGATATTGAAGGCACAAGCACGTAGGTGGATTTTGAAGTAATAGAGATTGTCGATTACAACAATCCCTATCCCGCGCTACTAGGGATAGACTGGGCCACCCATATGAATGGAGTCTTCAACTTGAAGAAGCACAAAATGATCTTCGAAAAAAGGTCACTACGCATAGTAGTCCCACTGGACCCAGCCGAAGGAGCATGTTACACTGAACCGGTGCACGATGATGATCTTGATTGTATTTACAAGAAACCTATGTGAGGCCAGGATTGGGTGAATCCAACTGCAGATAGGAGGATCTCGTGGGAGCACGAAAGCTCCTACACTTCAGATTCAGACGACGAAGAAGAGCAATGGCAGAATTGGTTGCACGAAGTGACGATGCTGAATTGCAACATGATGGTTAGATCACTGTGTTGCATGACAACAGAGACAAGAGAGCTGTCGACATATGATGGATTGACAGTGATGGATGAATTCCTGAGCAAATTTCAAATCGCAGTACCGGAACAACAGCGATTCGATGTGTTCAAGTGGGCACTGCGTGCAACACCCGCACGATGGTGTGGTACAGATCAAGGAAATTTTGGGGACTGGCATGGATGTAGAAGGATGATGCGCCTTCGGTTTGGAAGCCTCCAAATTCGAACAAGAGTCAGTCAGCAAGGACGGAGCAACTTGCGCACCCACCTATCTCAATCGGTACATATATGTGTTGGGCAGCCCACACAAGCACACCCCAAACTCAGGATCAGAAATCGGAATAGGATGCAGCAATAGGAAAGGCGATGCGAACCACAAACGTTCCATGTGGAAGAATTCAATAAGGTATGCAGAGTCTTGAACAGGGTTCACCAGGTGAGAAGAACTGATTGGGACCTGCGCATGCCAGTGGTTCGATGGGCCTATAGAGCCATGTGAAAAAACCTGAGCATGGAGATCATTCCAAAGCTAAGGAGTAGAGTCAAGACCATAATTTTGGAGGAAAGGAATCCTCACACAATAGCTCCCACAGTTGGGACAATACGTGAGGACCAGGACAAAGGAATTATGCAACTACGCGAGGGTGAACATATGCGGATTCAGGAAGCCATTTGGCGAGGAAACCTTAAGCTTCATGAACTTGAAGAAGATCGCGTATTCCTGAGGAAGAAAAGCATGTTAATGGACACGAAAATCGAAAAATTGGAAACTAAAATCAAACAGGAATGTCTCATTGATAAACTAAGAGTGACAAGGCAAGATACAGATAGCTAAACTACTACATTAGAAGATTGACACCGAGAATTTGTGACTCTGTTACCATGGCTGCAACTGCACCTTACCAAACAAAGTAACCAGGGGATGCACCGCATAAGGAAGAACGTGCGGTGCTGACTGTCGCGAAGGTAATTGAGGAGGGACCACGGACTAGGCTGGAAGGTGAATTGAAGTCCCGCACAGATGGTGCAACCACCTGACTAGCCGTAGGGAGCACAGTCTCAGTGCCCCAAGCAATTGAAAGAGAGCGCGGGACTATAAAAGAGTCTATGAGGGAGCTGTGCAATAAGGAGGTTGCGTGCAGGATTGACATGTCACAAGGGTCATGCCCGTGTAGAGGGGGCTGCGCTACCATGTGGGTAGGCTAGGAAGTGACCGTTGGTGTCACTATTCATGACAAGATGTCCAATTTAAGACAAAGAGGAGCGGGCGGCGGGAAATTAAGACACGAATTAAGAGCTAGATTTGGGACAATCTACTGCCAAGAAAGAATTAATGACTCAAAAGTGGGGGGAATGGTCGAATTCAAATTCAAAAGATGCTATAAAACCCCAAGGCTAACCATGAGACAACACTTGGTTGTTTGATATTTGAGCAGTTACAGAGCATTGAGCGTCGAGCACTCTTACCACCTTTTAATACGTGATAGAACATATCCCGTGTAAACACGATGATTGCTACCAGACAAGAAGTGCGATTCACCGAAGATACTGCTGGTGAGGTCGCAGAGCCCCATATGGTCCATGAGGAGCCCAGAGATGCAGCGGTTGCACCAGAAGTTCCAAAATCACCATAGATGTCGCGGCCGAAGAAAGATAAACATACTATGGGACCAGCCCACGTATCCCCAAGAAACCCACGGTTTAGCAAATTGTCAATGGAAGAAAAAGGTAAAGCCATCACCATTGAATTAGATGAAGAGGAGGAAGAATTACAGGCTCTAATTGATTAAATAGAGTTCCAAGATGATGTGGAGGATGATTTCCCACCAATGCCTTCCGCAACAAAGTTACCCACGTATGTCCCTCCACGGAAAGGGAAAGTTAGGGCGACCAAAGACCTGAAGGCCACGAAGAGTGTGCTCCATACCCCACTCCTCCCCAATGGCATTACTTTTGAAGGACCACCCCTTGAATGGGTGCCTATTCTGAAGTTCGAAGATTGGGACCTCGTAGAGAGCGAGAAGTTCACGCACCTAACGATAGAAAGCTTGATGAAACAAAAGTTAGAGGGGCCAGTGATCACGTTGGAGCTGCAAAAATGGTTCCGTGTTGTGGAGAAGGCCAGGTTACTTCATCTATGATGGATACCCCACTTTCACACCGCGCCCATCACCATTTTCGTCATCAGGTAGCTGTTGTGCCTGGTGCATGATGGGTATCCATGGCTAGAGGATCCTATTCCCATCACGGTGGAACTTATGCACAGAATTTCTCGGCTTCCCTGTAAGGGAAGGGACCCTAGGGAAATATCTGGTAAAAGCAATGATTTGGCTCTCGCAGAAGCCATGAAAACCAAATAAAAGCTAGAAAATAAGAAGCGTGGCTATGAAATTACGAGTATCAAGGACAAGGGATGTGCGTAGCCACCCAGCTCTTGGATGGAAAATTAATGCAAAAGTGTTGTGCCAATGAAGTACCAGTGCCTATGGTTGCACTAGCCAAGCAGTGCGTGAAGGGGGTCCAGTTCAACTGGGTTGAGTTCCTCTGTGAGGAATTTTTTATGAACTGCAAGAAGGCCCAAGAGCAAGATAAGACCTTCCACTACGCATGGTTTCTCTTATCCATCTTGCTGGTAGCAGGAAAACTACCGAAAGATAGCTAGTTCTAGCCTATCAACCAGGATGTTCCTGAGGCCACGAAGTACGCTTTGCTCTGGGCCACGAAGCATGCAAAGTAGATTCATGCAATCAAGGTTCTTTGGGTGCTGATGTAGGGAAGCATTCAGATGTGGATCAATAGAAGACCACGATTGTCGCCCACAGTGTACGCCACTCTATAGAGCTTTGTAGAGTTTAAAGCGGACATGGAAAACATTCATGTCCGTGCGTGGAAGGATCCAAAAAAGGAATGGACAAAGCTTCCATTTATTGCTACTGATGACGCCATCTTCACAACATTAGAAACATGGCCTCTGGAGTGGCATGCCCCAGACTTGGAAGGAATGGAGAAGGCTGCAGCCCAAAAAAGGATGAAGGACACCAAGATACACATCGCACAGCTGGCCGATAAGAGGCGCTGGGAACAAGAACCAGCCGTACAGTAGAAGACGGTCGATGCAGCAGCAGCAATGTAGATGGCAGAAACAACAACAGTGCCAATAAAAGAGGCTAACGGGGACCATGGAATGTCCACAAGGCAGGGGGCTGAGGACATCGACCTGGATGAAGAGTGCGTGGGTCTGGAAACTACCTCATAATAGCTGAAACAGTCACGTGTCCCTGAGAAATTGGTCCCTAGAAAGAAGACGAAGGCATCCAAGACGTCCATTGACCCAATCACACCTATAAAAGGTGATCTTTTTGACATAGGCGAAATGGTTCGTGATGTCACTAAGGGTGTGCTCCAAGAAGTGATGGTGGACTAGAACACTGGGTTGGGGGTGCTACGAATGTAGTTACAGGGACTATAGGTGCAACCCCATCAAACAGGAACAATGTTCCCATATGCCACAGTAGGTACATCAAATACGGAACAGATGTTGCACGCCCACGTGACCAACACTTTCGTGTTCCCCGAGGGCACGTTAGCGGCAGCAAATGAAGTTGACCGAGCTGCGATGGGCAAGATTAAGGGGTTGAGTGTAAACTTGGTTGCCCTTCCATGAGAAACCCTGTACCAGTTACAGGATGGGGTCATAGCCAAGCTCCGCGCCAGAGAAGGTCGTGCGCTACAGGTATTGAGTGAACAAAAGATCAATATGGAATAGCTCAGCCAGCAGCGTGATGAACTCGTTGCGCAGACTCAAGGACTGGCGCAAGTGGTGGACGATGCTTATAGAACTATCCTAGAATTGGTTGTCTCGGCAGATCTACCAGTAGGAGTGCGAATTCATAGATTGGCCAGTGGATTCCATGAGGAAAAGGAGGAAGCAACAAGGATACAGCTTGACCTCAACCTTCAGATTGCCAAACTGCGATTAAAGGTGCAGTCATCCATGCCCCCAGAAGCTAGGGAATAGTGCATTGGCGCTATCCAAAAAGGGTTGGAAATAGGAGAGGCAGTGCATAACTGTACTGCTATGTTGGAAGAATCCTTCGTGGTCCTCACTTACTTACAGGAGGACCCCACCATACAGCGCCTAGAAATAGAGGCACGGGAGCCTCAAGTGCGATATGATAGTGTGTGCAGAAAGATGCAGATAGTTGTCCTGACAAACGGCTGGTGAAGCTACAACATGTGAAGGCATTGAAGGAACAAGTGGATGTTGTGTGACAGAAAGTGACAGTACTTAAAGTGCACATCCAACCTTGGATTGATGAGGCCATCCTCATCACTACTGATATCGAAGGAAGGCTCACACAGATGAAGGTGATGCATGCCTTAAGACAAGGATTTTCCCCTAACAGTGAGCATTCGGCTGAAAGAGTAGAGCAGATCCAGTAGATGGCAAAACAATGTGCTACAGACCTTCGCGCAGCACAGGCACAGTTGGAGGGGCTATGTGCCAAGATCGTCGCACCAGTAGAGTGACTTGGGACAAGCCACGATGATTGTGTTGGGGGCCTATTGGGCATGGGATCCCCCACAACATGTTTTGGGGCTAAAAGCCCAATTTTTGGTCAATTATATTGTAAGACTCAGTGAATTACAGGCACGGAGCACAAAGTCTAAGATGAGCCATAGGGTTATCTGCCCTAAAATATTGTAATTTAATGTAAAGTTGTGTCGGCCTACCCATGGTCCGCGAACCATGGGATTGTATAAATAGAGCGAGGATCTAAGTGTAAAGTGGGGTAATGATAGATAGAATAGCGAAGGCATGGTTCAGGGTTAGAGTTGGATTTGAAGTGTACTGGGTCATAGTAGTAGGAAGAGGATCTACAACAGAGTGCATAGAGGCCTAGAAGAGTCTGTAGCTGAGTGCGCAGGGCAGAGTCGGGTCTGTAATTGAGATTGAAAGTTAATAAAGAGAAGTTTACTCTGTGCACCTGTTCTTGAATCCGTATTTTGATGTTATGCATTACTTTTACTCTGTTATTTATTACACGCAATTGATGAATACTTATATGAATGCTTATATATAAATAATCTAAGTAATCAGCTAATAGAGCCTAATTAAGGAAGACTTGGGTAAATAACATAGGTCACGCTGCGGATAGATTTGCACAATGACAGTATTACATGGCGCGGGGTGTCACTAGTGTGCGTAGCGCAGTAAGTGAGAAGGTTGAACCGTATACCCGTCACCTCATATCAGACATCCCCAGGGAGCGAAAACCTGGTTCTAGTACCCTCTCATACTACTTCGGGTGAGACCTCAGTCCGTGCTCCGCGGACTATTGGCGAAAGGGCCAGTAGTACTAGGATTTGTTTGGCTAAATCACTTCCGAACCTGGGTCAGGCCCCACTAAGCCAATAGGGAGCCATTGCTTGCTTGTCTTTCTTGGGTCTTGGCATGCGCAGTGAATTTTGGATTTCTGTCACAATCTCGACACCTTCTAGAACATCCCCCATAGTTAGGGCCTGTGCGGCCTCCTCGGCAGTCATTTCTGTTATGTCCATAACATCCTAAGCAGTTTCCATCGTACTGATCCGAATCGAATCCTTAAACACTCTTAAAGTTTCCTGAACTATGTAAAACTCATGCCAAAGTTTCAAAGTCTTATGGATGTCGAGCTTATCAGAAATAACCTCTAAACAATGGAAATTTCTGATCAACATGGAGCAACGAGGACCCTTGATCAAAGCACACAGACCGTTGGCCCATGGTAACCGTGCGCTGGCGCAAACTAACATACGATAGGTCAAATCGAGAAACAAGGGTAGTTTCCGATATGAAATTATCGCTAAAGCGCTAATCGCGTATTGCAGGTCATCCCCCTCAGTGAAGGAAAGCCCCAAAATGCTCGGTCCCGAGAAAAACATAAAATCGTACGGAAATCGCCGATTCTGTCAGAAGGCGGGTCCCACACTAAAACTGGTAGGATATCGGAAGGGCTTCAAGTGGTAAGCAGGTTCGACCGAGTCCCGCCTGATGCCATACGCTGGTTGACACACGTCCAGTGGATGAGAGAAAAAACTACTCACATCAGACGGGTAAATGGCATGCTACTTACCCGCCTGATATGGACGGAGACCGTAGGATCTGGAGGCTCCAGATCAACGATGGACGAACAATCTGATGGATGACCAGATTCAATGGGGAAATAGGCTGAGGCGGATAAGATTTGAGATCCGGAATGACCGATGAGTTGGCAGAGGAATCAGTTTCACGGGCAATCTTGGAGCAATGGAAATAACGACCATTCAAAGAGAACTGACACTCAGTTCGTGAGGAAATGGCTGGCCACCTCTCTGTGAAGCATTACACAGTGATGATGACACAGTAGGGGAATTCAAACGGACAGAGGTAGGAGATCCAGATAGTTGGGAAGCAGAAATGAACAGTCAGGAAGTGGATTGGCTTTAAGCCACGAACTGATAAAGAGTAAGACAGGCAGAGAGGAAGCAGAAAGCCGAGAGGCCAGAGAGAAGTGAATTGCAGAGAATAGCCGACCTGTAGAGCAAAGGCAGTATCGAGCCAGACAGAGACAGAGAGAGTCTGAGAGTCTGTGAACTCCAGAGAAGGCTTGAGAGGTTCAAGCTAACTCCTCTGAGTAAACCTGTCAAGTATTGAGTCTCAGAATGGACTCATACCATTGTGACCAGTTGAGATCGAGATTCAGTAAGAGGAGTCTGTGTACTCTAGAATCTTGGGGAATCCAAGTACAATCCTACTGATCATCATCTAGTGAGTGAGACTCAAATTGAGCTCACTGTTGTAAAACTCTGCTTTTTAAGACACAACAGAAAGGCCACCACTAAAGCCTGAACCAGGAGACATAGCCCAGGAGGATTGGGTGAACTCCTTATTAAATTTGTTGTGTTTATGTGTTTGCTTATTGTGTTTCTCTTACTACTTCAACGTCTGTGTATTTCGCAATCTTATCGATCCGTTTCATAAAATAACATAGGCACGCCCCAGCACATGAGTCTGTAATACCTTCAAAAATTCTCTAAGATCATTCACGAGTGATTTCAGATCAAGTGGTATCAGAGCTCTAGGTTGTTAAGGTTAGACAAGCTTGCACTGGATTTTGTTGCTGAATGCTAACTAGGTCAAAGCTTAAATTAGGGGAAAAAGAGTTGGTTGAAGCTAACCCAGAAATTGGAAGAGTCTATCCTAAGAAGAAAATGTCAGAAGAAAGTCCCTTGGGATCAGACCCCCAGTTCATAGATAGTTTCTTGGCCATGAGGTCCATGGTAGAGGAAATGTATAGGGAGTTTAAGAAAGGTAGAGATGCATATTCCTCACACTCCAAAGATAAAGGAGAAGAAGAATCTCTCCTCCATGACCACTCTAAAGGCAAAGAAGAAAACATTCTCACACCTCGTAATATCCCTGAAAATAAGAATAGGACATCTTTGATTAAATTAGATGTTAAATTTGATTTTCCTATCTATGATGGAGAGTTGAATGCAGAGAAGCTGGATAATTGGATTAGACATATTGATATGTATTGCAGGGTGCAGAATATTGACTCAGATAGAAGTAAGATTCAGTTGGCCAGCCTACACCTTGGAGGAACTGCCTTGGTATGGTGGGAAGGTCAAACACAAGCTGACATGAAGAAGCATGGTAAAATTCTACCTTTCTGGAGTGAATTTTTTTTCTGCAATTAAAAAGAAATTCTATCCACTAGCTTATATGCAACAAGCCATGATGAGCTGGAAAACTCTTCGACAATTGAAAGGGAAAAGTTTACAAGGTTATACTCAAGAATTTTGAAAAAGAGCATTGATTCTAGGCATTTCTTTAGACTCACCTGAAACTCTACTGAAATATATAGGTGGTCTACGCAGTTATTTAAGACATACCATTCTCATGTTTAACCCTACTAGCATAGATGAGGTCTCTGTTCAAGCAACCCGTTTAGAGGCTTGAGGAAAGAATGTGGTCCTAGAAGTTGGGGGATCATCAAAACCCACTGCAAGCAAGAACAAGGAGAAGAGAAAACAGAAATGGAAAGAGAGGAAGGCCAATGTTGTACAAAAGACAAAGTCTTCATGCACTCACTATAAAAAGGATGGGCATGATGATGAACACTATTGTATTTTCCATTTGGAGCTGAGACCTAAGAAGCTCAATGGAAAAAAGAAGAAGATTGTTGCAGCTATTCAAAGAGATTTTGGGTCAGACTCAGGAGATGAAACAACCATTGCAGCCATCAGTATAAAAGGTAAAAATTCTGAAGCATCTACTAGTAATTCTACACAATCTACTGATAATGAAGAAAATGAGAGGAAAAGACATGAGCTTTTTCATATTTGAGTTATTTCCAAGCATCAAAAGATTGATACTTTGTTTGATAGTGTCTAACAACTAAATTTAATTTCTGAAGCAATTGTCAAAAAGTTGGGATTACTGACTACACCTCACAAGAAGCCATATCCATTAGGTTGGTTATGTGATAAATCACAACTACAAGTGACTAGACAATGCAAACTTAGGTTTTCTTTTGGGTCAGCATTTGTAGATGAGGTTGAGTTAGATATAGTTCCTTTGGATATATGTGGAATTGTTTTAGGAAGTCCTTACTTGTATGATAGAAAGGAAATTTTCTATAGAGAAAAAAACAAGTATCAACTCATTAAAAATGGAATCAAATATATTGTAAGAGCTCATAAACTCATAAATAATTATACTTTCATAAACTCAGGGCAGATGAAATGAATTGTAAATTCATGCAAGAAATTTTTATTGATGGTTGTAAAGGAAAAGAAACGTGATAAAACCAAAATATTTGAGGGTTGTAATGCTAAACAGCAAGCTGATTTAGAAAAAAAAAAATCAGAATATGATATACTATTCCAAGAACCTAAAAGTCTGCCACCCCAAAAGGAAATAGTACATGATATTAATTTGCAGCAAGATGCTCCATTGCCTAACATCGGAATGTACAGGTTGTCTGCTTTAGAGAATGCAGAAATCAAGAA
Source organism: Pinus tabuliformis (assembly GCA_031772625.1). Classification (NCBI taxonomy): domain Eukaryota; kingdom Viridiplantae; phylum Streptophyta; class Pinopsida; order Pinales; family Pinaceae; genus Pinus; species Pinus tabuliformis. The sequence continues at coordinate 312,352,065 of CM062805.1, read as the reverse complement.
GCAGGTATAAGAGCTTCTTGAGAAAGGGTTTATAAGACCTAGCACATCACCATGTGGGTCTCCAATTGTCTTGGTGAGAAAGAAAGATGGCTCATGGAGAATGTGCATTGATTACCAAGCACTGAATAAGATAACGATCAAAAATCGTTATCCCCTTCCTCGCATAGATGATCTACTGGATCAGTTGAAAGAAGCTGTTTATTTTTCCAAGTTGGACTTGCATAGTGGCTATCATCAGGTCAGAGTTGCAGAGCAAGATGCATGGAAGACTGATTTCAAAACAAAGCAGGGATTGTATGAGTGGTTGGTTATGCCTTTCGGCTTAACTAATGCTCCTGCTACTTTCATGAGAGTAATGAATGATGTACTCGGACATTTTATTGATGATTTTGTAATTGTATATTTGGATGACATTCTTATATTTAGCAAAACATGGGAAGGACATTTAAAGCATGTAAAGCAAACTCTAGATGTTTTAAAAAGAGAAAAAAAATTATGTTAAACTCTCAAAATGTGAATTCGGTAAAACATCTTTGAATTATTTTGGTCATATAGTAAGGGGTGGTGAATTGAAGATAGATCCCTCTAAGGTTGCAGTCATTATAAACTGGCCTAAACCCAAATCTGCTACTGAAGTTAGAAGCTTCCTAGGGGCAGCACAATATTGGAGAAAGTTTATTGCTAAATTTTCCTTAATTATAGCACCTTTACATGCTTTGAAAGGATTGAACAAGGTGTTTCAGTGGGGAGGCAAACAGCAGAAAGCCTTCTAAACCTATACGATTAGTACAACACCAATACTAGCACTGCCTGATCTTCAAAGACCATTTGAGATTAAAACAGATGCCAGTGACTATGCCATGGGAGCATTGTTGATACAGCACAATAAACCCACATGTTATCATTCTGAGACATTAAATTCTGCAGTAGTTAATTATCCCACATATGATAAAGAATTGTATGCATTAGTACAGAGTGTGAAAAAGTGGAAACATTATTTAATGGGAAAAGAGACAATTATACATACTTTTCATCAACCACTTCAATATTTACACTCCCAAACTAAGTTGCAGCAATCAAGACACTATAGGTGGATGGGTTTCCTACAGTAGTTTCATTTAGTCATCAGATATAGAAAGGGCATACACACTAAAGTTGCAAATATGTTGTCCAAACCAATCATCAATGTATCTACTATACTTCAGCATAATTCAATATTGCATGAAAGCTACATTGAACAATATGCTCAAGATATAGATTTTAAAGATGTATATGCAACTTTAAGTCACGGAAAACAAATAGAAGAATTTTATTATCATATTAAGGACCGACTCTTGTATCATTTTTGTGAAAGTTATGCATTCCACAAATTGAAAGAGTAAAGATAATTCGAGAAGCACACACTTCTCTAATATCAGGTCACTTTGGTGTAAGTAAAACAGTTGCATAGCTGTAAAGATTTTGTTATTGGCCTAAAATGAATGAGACAGTTTCTAGATATGTAAGGGGGTGTACTATGTGTGAAAAAAGCAAGCCCAGCAATAGAAAACTAGGCTTGTACACTCCACTACCAGTACCTTCTCATCCTTGGGAAAGTGTTTCCATGGAATTTGTTGGGGGACTGCCCAAATATAGAAAAGGTCATGACTATATATATGTTGTTATGGATAGGTTCAGTAAAATGTGTATTCTAAGTTGTTCTTCCAACATGTATGGGTTCATTTTGGATTACCCACTTCCATTGTATCTGATCAAGATTCCCGATTTGTAGGGAAGTTTTGGTCGAGTCTGTGGGAACTGATAGACACCAAACTGAAGAAGAGCACAGACTTTCATCCACAAACAGATGGCCAAACAGAAGTGGTCAATAGGACAATGATCTAGTTTCTCAAAGGCTATTGTAGCAAGCATCCCAAACTTTTGGATGAACATTTATGTTATGTACAACATGCTTACAATCGTGCTAAACATTCTTCTACACAAATATCTCCTATTGAGACGTGTTTTGGTTTCACACCAAGGTCTCCCTTGGATTTTGTCTTTAGTAAAGACATAGCGGTAGGTGGAAACAGTGATGTGGACAAAGAAAACAGGTTCATTGAACAAATCCAAGAGATTCACCAAGAAGTACAGGATCATCTGGAAAAGAGCCAAGACAAGTACAAAGCAAGGCATGACAAGCATCAAATGGAGCACAGTTTTCAAGTTGGTGATCAAGTCTGGCTGTATATCAGCAAAGAAAGAATGCAAGGTGAAGGTAAGAAGCTAAAGCCAATAAGGTATGGACTTTTCAACATACTTGAGAAAATTGGTGAGAATGATTTTCACCTTGATTTACCAGCTTACATGCACATCTACTCAGTCATTAATACAGACAACTTGAGACTATTTGAACCTTCATTAATTGAAGATCCCAAAGAGCAGAGTCAATTGCCTTCTATTGACGATCTGTTACCTGAATATCTCAATGAATTGCAAGAAGACACAGTTCTGGACAGGAAGGTGAGGATGACGCATAGGGGAGATGTTGAGTACCTCAAGATTGGACTCAAGGGTTCAAAGCCAAGTAGTGCAAAATGGATAAAGATTGGACAATTGAGACATATATACCCTCACTTAGTCGATGCTTGAAAACCAACTTTTGGTGGTTCAAAAGCTTTTTCAATGGGAAGGTCGTGATCCGAATTAGATATTTAAACACTCTTAAAGTTTCCTGAACTCTATAAAACTCATGCTGAAGTTTCAAAGTCTTATGGATGCCGAGATTATCATAAATAACCTCTAAACAATGGAAATTTGTGATCAGCATGGAGCAACAAGGACCCTCGGTCAAAGCGCGCAGACCGTTGGCCCACGGTAACCGCGCACTAGAACAAATTGATAAACGAGAGGTCAAATCCAGAAAAGGGGTTGTTTCTGATATGTGATTAGTGCTAAAGCGCTAATCGCGTATCGCAGGGCGTCCCCCTCAGTGAAGGAAAGCCCCTAAGCACTCGGTCCCAAGAAAAGCATAAAATCGTATGGAAATCGCCGATTCTGTCAGAAGGTGGGTCCCACACTAAAACTGGCAAGATATCAGAAGGGCTTCAAGTAGTAAGCAGGTTCGACCGAGTCCCACCTGATGCCATACGCTGGGTGACCTGCGTCCAGCGAATGAGAGAGAAAACTGCTCACATCGGACGGGTAAATGGCATGTTACTTACCTCCCAATATGGACAAAGACCGTAGGATCTGGAGGCTCCATATCAACAGCAGAGGAACTATCTAATGGATGACTTTATTTGACGAGGAAATAGGCTAAGGTGGATAAGATTTGAGATACAGCATGACCGATGAGTTTGCAGAGGAATCAGTTTCGCGAGCAATCTTGGAGCAATGGAAATAACGACCGTTCAAAGAGAAATGACACTCAATTCATGAGGAAACGGGTGGCCACCTCTCTGTGAAGCATTACACAGTGATGATGATGCAGAGAAAGGGAATTCTAATGGACAAAGGTAGGAGATCCAGACAGCTAGGAAGAGGAAACGAATAGTCAAGAAGCGGATTGGCTTTAAGCCACGAACTGACAGAGAGTAAGACAAGCAAAGAGGAAGCAAAAAGCCGAGAAGCCAGAGAGAAGTGAATTGCTGAGAATAGAGAAGAATTCGAGCTGACCTGCAAAGCAAAGGCAGTATCAAGCCAGACAGAGATAGAGAGAGTCCGAGAGCCTGTCAAATCTAGAGAAGTCTTAAGAGGTTCAAGCTAACTCCTCTGAGTAAACCTGTCAGGTATTGAGTCTCAGATTGGACTCATACCACTGTGACCAGTTGAGGTCGAGATTAAGTAAGAGGAGTCTGTGTAATCTAGAGTCTTGGGGAATCCAAGTACAATCCTACTGACCATCATTTGTTGAGTGAGACTCAAATTGAGCTCATTGTTGTAAGAACTCTACTTTTTAAGACACAATAGAAAGGCCACCACTGAAGGCTGGACCAGGAGACGTAGCCCAGGAGGATTGGGTGAACTCCTTATTAAACTTGTTGTGTTTATGTGTTTGATTATTATGTTTCTCTTACTACTTCAGAATCTGTGTATTTTGTAATCTTATTGATCCGTTGCATAAAATAACATAGGCACACCCCAGCACATGAGTCTATAATACCTTCAAAAATTCTCTGAGATCATTCACGAGTGATTTCAGATCATGTACTCATCCGGAAATCTAGCAATCACGAACTTAGGGGCTCAATCAACACTCGGCTCACAACACTCAGGGCTCTTCTCAATCTCTCAATTCGCAAATGACCAAGTGTTGTTTGCTGGGTAGCCCTTTGTATTTTATAGCGCTTTTTGAATTCAAATTCGACCGTTCCCCCCAATTCTGGTTCATTAATTCTTTCTTGGCGGCAGATTTTCCCAAATCTTGCCCATAAATCACGTCTTAAATGCCTACCACCCACTCCATTTGGCCTCAAGTCAAGCATCCCATCATGAATAGTGACTTCAATGGTCACTTTCTGACCAACCCACATGGCAGTGCAGCCCCCTGTGCACGGTCGCGAACCTTGTGACTTTTTGTTTCTGCATGCAGCTCCATCCTCGCGCAGCTTCCGGGAAGATTAGTATATCTAAATCTTGCGCTTCCATTCAACTGCTTGGAGCACTAAGACTGTATTTCCTTTGGCTAGTCAGGCGGCTGCACCACCCACGTAGAGTTCCATCCTGCCCTCCATCATGATTCTTGGAGAATCCCCACCTTTTATTGTTATTGTCAGCATCGTGCACTTCACCATTTGCAATGCGCTACCGTGATCACTATGCTTAGCCATATGTGATCCAAACCAAGGCATCAAACTAATTCATGGCGATAGTTATCAAACTTTTCAACATGATCGTACGCACCTTGCCTTACCATCCTAGTTTTTTTGGCGAGAAAATATTCCTTTATCTCATCCTCCAGCTTCTTGACTTCCGCGTCCACCAGCACGCTTTTCTTTCTTAACGTACCCTTTCTTCTTCAAGGTCTTGGAGTCTAAAGTTTCCCTGTTGGACTTCGACTTCCAAGGTTCCATGAACCATCGTCCCTACCAGTGCTGGATTAGGCTTTTCAAGTACTAGAGGGCTTACAGCATTCGTCTCATATTCTAGCCTTGGTGGTGCCTGCGCAGTCAGGTTCTTGCGTGTGGTCCTATACGCCCATATAATCGCTAGTACGCGCAGGTCCCAATCAGTCTGTTTCACATTGTGGACCATGTTCAGTACTTCCAACACTTTGTCAAATGCTTCCATGTGGATAACCTTTTGAGTGCTTGGTCGTATCATGCCTCCTGGTCCAAAACAGAGGGGTTGTTTGTGCCATTGTCTTTCCCACTCCTGCTTGTCGATCGTGTTTCCTACTGTACAGACGATGTGCCTTCATGCAGGTTGTGCACCATATGCCTGTATCCATCTAGAAAGGTGGGCACACGGGCCATTTTTTCCAACATACTTGGCTTTTATCTACATCTAAGGCTTCCCAAATCATAGGTGCATCATCCTTCTACATTCACGCCAGTCCTCAAAATTCTGTTGGTGCATACCCCACCACCTTGTGGGCATAGCGTGCAGTACCCATTTCAAAGCATCGAACCGTTATTGTTCCGGCACTTCTTTTTCAAATTTATTCAGGAACTCCTCTACCTCGCTTAACCCGTCATATGTAGGCAGGTCTCTTGTTTTCGTTGCTATGCAGCGTGGTGACCTTATCATCATGTTACAGTTGAGCATGGTTACCTTGTGTAACCGGTTCTATCATCATTCTATTTCCTTGTCCGAATCTGAAGTGCAGGAGCTTTCGCGCTCCCAAGAGAGTCTGCTATCTGCTGTTGGATTCACTCGGTCCTGCTCCCACACGATTATCTTGTAGATACAGTCCAGATCATTGTCGTTGTCATTTTTGAGCACCAATTATGTGTAGTGCGATCATTTTGCAGGGTCTAAGGTATCACTATGCGTAGTGACTTTTTCTCAAAAATCATCTTGTGCTTCTTTAGATTTATCACTCCATTCATGTAAATGGCCCAATCTATTCCTAGTGGCGTAGGATAGGGATTGTTGTCATCAACAATCTCTCTCATTCAAAATCTACAAGCGCACTCGCACCTTCGATATCTATCGTTATTCCCTGCAATCTTCCCATAGGTAGGATCTTTTGCTGGTTTTCCATTCACAATTGAATAGAGGACCATTGCAGTGCAAGCCTACCCATGCACTCCCATGTCTGCTTTGGCAGGATGTTTGCGTCTGATCCTAGGTCCAGAATCACTTGATCCATTTCATATTCCCTAATCTACACAGTCAATCTCATCTCTATTCCTGTTCGTGTTGTGTGCTTCCCGAGCTTCTAGACTATGTACGGTTCTCCTGGTGCAATCCTAGCACATCTAGTGATGAGTTCTTGCAGTCTCTTTACAGCTTTGCTATCGTGCAGCAACTTCATGCATGTCTCAAAAAATGTAGTGAGCTTTGATAGGTCCATTTCTGGTTCCAGTTTGTATTTACTTCCTGAAATGGAGGCCTCCGCAAAGCTCTTCTTAGCTTCCATGAATGTCTCTTTAGTGCGCTCTAAATCAAATTCTAGTTCCTTTGTTGGAGCCCTGCGAACCCAGGCACTCTCTTGGGGATGCTTGCCCTTGTCATCCCCCGTTGTAATACCACTTTGGAGCATGATATTTACATTTGGGTCTTCCTCGCGCAGCTCAAACCTCATCATTTGCAGGTTTTGAGTCAAGAGAGGTTGGAGTGCTCCTTTATCGCGTAACCTTGCTATTAGCGTGGGATAGTCCTATGTCTCATGATAAAACTAGGTACAATATAAGCATGATGGTCTCATCGGATTTGTACAATCGCAGATGTAATCCCCTGGTCCTCCGCAATTGAAACAGATCAGTTGTCCGTGACCTCTTCCTAGTCCCATTCCACCTTGACCTCGTCCGCGCCCCTGAAATCTAGTGTGTGCCATCCCTGCACTTTGATCGGGGGCCCATGTTTCGATCTAAACTCTGTAGGTAGGAGTTTGATCCATCATCAATTCATAACTTCTACAGGTACGCTCATCGTGGCCTATTGACTTGCAAAAATTATTGAACAACTGTGGGGAATTCTATGGTAATAGATGGTTGTTATCTGTAGCATGCTTCCCTCCTATCTGACAAATCACGCACCATAATGCAAACGTCATGCTTAGTACTGCTTATGCCTCTGGTCTTAATGGCATTGGTCCTCCTTCCTCCAAGTAGTTCGTGAAGACTGGACAATGGCCCTTGTCATGTCCCTGGCCTTTTCACTTTATGGACCATACCTCCTCATGCGCTTTTGGTCGAGTCGTCTTGTCTTGTTTCAAACTTTTCATCTCAAGGGACAAGTTTTTCAACTGCGCATGGATTTGTTGAGCTCCCAGGTTAGGATCTTATGTTGGGGTCTTGTGCAGTCTCATCGCGATGTCCAAGGCCTCGTCCTGGATAGTTAGGTTCTGCTATGACAACGCGTTCCTTAGATGCGGTGTTAGTGATGCTACAAACCATGCGCGGTGTTTCCCATCCGTCAAGGTCATATTGGCTTCACGAACTGTACACTTCAGTCTTTGATACAGCTCCCAGGGGGTCTCTCCTGGAAGCATCGTGATTTCCCTAAATCCAATGATCGACTATGTCTCTAATTTTTTGCCTACTAAATTTCGTGTTTAGTGCAGCTTGGATATCCACGATCCCTGCATTCGAATATTCATTGGAATTCTTAATGTACCAAGTCAATGTGCAATCTTGCAGGGCTGACCAGCGTTTCTTTCTTTATATTTTCATCCATGACTCCCTACACTTCCCATATGGCCCTTACCAAAAACTAGTTCGGATCTTCATTCCCTACTCCTTTGAACACCGGCAACTTTATTGCGCTTTCCATATTGAGCTATGGTTGTGGCGGGGGTGATGTGGGTGAAGATAGGCGTGAAGATGGTGAAACTGGCGATGGTGTAGGTGGAAGTGGTATGCGTGGAATTTGTTTCTTTATCAAACTGATTGTACTTTTTGGTGAAACCTTCGCGAGCTCTTCCTCACTTTCTCGCAGAGGTGAAATCAAGGGGCTAGTTTCTAGTTCTGCGCTACCTTTGTTTCTATAGATCCTCCCACTTTGCGTAGCCCCAAACATCAATTTATTCGCATAACCCGCTTTTCACACAGTAGCATTTTTAATCTAAGTGTTCAAGGATTTAACGCACTTACGTCGTGGTCCTTTGAGGAAGCGTGGTTCCACCTCGCTATAGTTGATTGAAGTGTCTACAACAAACTTGGTGATAAATCCTTCGATAATTCGATCGAGCCAACGATCCATAGTGCGCACGATCTTATCTTCCGATGCTTCCAGTCTGCACACCAACTTTGGAGTCCACACAATAGGTTTGTTAAGCCTACACCTTCCTTGACTGTCTTCTAGCTTTGTGATCCACTCGTACAGCTCAGAGGGGAAGGCTGCAAAGAAAATTTCGTGGATTTCCGTATATAAGTAGCAATCTAACCACTCTTCCTTTGATAATCCCAGATTCTTGTTTTCCTACACCGCGAACTTGTGAATCTTTTTGTCCAGCCTCTCTTCAATTCCTTTATTTGTTGAATTCTAGAGATATGACATCAGACATCTTTATGCAGATCCTGATCCTAGCAACGGAACCATTTGTTGGCTTATTAGGCCCTGACCCAGGTTCAGAGTTATTTTAGCCAAACAAATCCCGGTACTACTAGCCCTTTCGGCAACAGTCCGCAGAGCACGGACTGAGGTCTCACAAAAAGTAGTATGGGAGGGTGCTAGAACCAGGTTTCCACATCCTGGAGATATCTGATGAGTTTAAGTGGTCCGCAGTTTGACCCTGTGCGCAGGTTGCTTCACGCACTTTCCCATACCTCGTGGCCTGATCGACCACCTTTGCGCAGCCCTACCCAGGGGTTGAACGTTACGCTCTGCAGTATTACCCAAGACCTTACTAGTATTCCAATGTTAGTTGATTATTTTAGCCTACTTATGTGCTTTAAGTTATACTTAACAACATAAACCATTCATACAGGTGCGTGTATAAATAAATAATATACTTTCAAATGATATCAAACATGCATTAACCCAAGAACAGATACATATAATTATGATAAATCTTCTCTTTATTAATTCCTTCCTTGGTTACATACTCGACTCGCCTTGCGCACTTAGTTGCAGGGGTCCGCGCACTCAGCTACAAACTACTAGGTCTCTATGTACTCAGCTGCAGAGCCTTCTCCTACTCTACGACCCAAAGACACACTCCACACTTCCAACTCAATCACTTAGACTCTTTTTCTACTTCTTTTCTTCCTTCATTCTCCTTTACCCTTAGAGCCTCGCTCTATTTATATAAGGTAGGTCTATCCAGCCGACATTACATTACAAAAATAGGGCGGACAACCATGTGACTCTATCATACTTTCATGCCCTACGCCTGCAATTCACAAAGCTTTACAACAAGATTCGATCAAAACATAGGCTTTGAGCCCCAAAACATGCCTTGGGGGGATTCCATGCCCAACACTTTTTATAAGTTTTTTTATTGAATTGCATTGTATAGGAGTGCATTTTTGGTAGAAGTCAACAACCTTCATTTCTTGAGTTTAAGTTTTGAGAAGATGGCTCAAACCAATGAATTATTAGATTATTTAATACTCTAATTCTCTCTTCTATTGACAATACAACTACAATTGACAAAGAAACTCTCACCAATGTTCAAATCTGTTTACAAGATGTATAGGACAAAATCAATTTTCTCCAATTAAATACAACAAAGGAATCAACATTATAAACTAGCCTTTGTTCAGAGAAATTCTCTATTTTAATTTGAGAAAGATTATTGTCAGCATCTAGCATATAATCATAATAGTGGCATCACTTCAAAATAATTTTAAAATGAAGATGCGTAAATTTCACTTGCACTTACCAAACCCACCAACAAACCTTGGTAAGAAGTCATCAACAACAAGCAAAGAATCAGTGTTGGATATGGAAAGCAATTGACCTTTCACATTCCAAACTATTTCAAATCAATCCAATTTTAAAATCTAGGAAACCTTAAAGAAATCTCATCTTCATCTACTCTACATCCTCATCAAATTCCTATATTCCAACATTGTCATCAAGTTGGCCACATGAAAGATTAGTTTTTGATCTTCATACTCAATTTGAGCATTGTGGAAAATGTAATCGTCATTCAGATAGATGTTTCAGTGACAAGAAATTTACTAAAATAAATTTTCACCTTGGATGGATCGCTTCTTGGAAATGGTATTCAATAGCCAAGAATATATATCGGTCATACTATATAATTAATTATTGAGTATTAAAACATCTTGCAATGGAGATATTTTATCTTCTCTCTTCGTATATAACAAAGTCAAAATTCGAAATCAACTACTAGTTTCAAAGTCCTTCCAAACGAGCTCCATCCACAACCAAAACTAAAGCTAGAAACCAAATCCTAGAGCCAAATTCATCAAAAGCTAAAATCAAAGTTGTATCCAAAAATAGACTCATACTCCATGAGCATGATTTGGTTTTTGGTCCTACTTGAACCACTCGATAGAAGACACTACTTCTGCTAGACTACAGTTTGTTGTCATCTTTAAACCATTATCAAAGAGCATATCCATTTAGCAGAAGGCATCATCTTCTAACCAAATTAGGAACTTTTCCAGGAACGGCTTCAAGACAATTTCCAAAGTTGGTGGCCATCCTTAAACCACCATTAGTGGAAGAATTCAACTCTTTCTACCCATTTGGTTTATGACCTTATTTAAAACCACAATAGTCAGAGATCACCTCTAGCCATTGGCTGCTATCCATATCCATATTTCAGCTCTCTTCTCAAACAGACATACAACCATTCATAATAACAAAAAAATGTTGGAAACATAATCCTTAGGGATTATGAAAATTTGTATTTTTCTTTTGACAAAGGTGACAAGCCACAAGTGAATGTGAAGAATCATGAGGGAACCCAAAAATCCTCTTAAAATATGAAACGAAGTGCCATAGAAAATCATACTTATGTGTGTCAAATGAATGCATATTGTATCTCACATTTATCATGAAATAGTTATTTTAGTCTTGTAAATCTAACAATTAGTAATGATTTAATATGTAAATGAAAAAACCATATAATAAAAGGAAAATGACTTTTTAATACACAAAATTTATTTTAACAAATTCAATTGTTTTCCTATTAATTTATTTTTGAACAATAAATTTTAAATAAATAATTGTTTATATTTATAAACAAATATCTATTTAAAAATTTTATATATATATATATATATATGGAGAGGAAAATGAAAGTGTTTTCTCTCAATTCTAAATATTTTGTTATGACCCAAAAATGTAGACCTGGCCATTTCTTACTAAGTTAATTGAAATACACCATGTAGGATGGGTTTACAATAGTAAAACTCACTTTCACCATAGGAAATAATTTAGTGAACCATTTCTCTAAATTATTTCTCATTAAAATCCAAAAACCCATAAGAATAATTAAATATATCATTATTTATCTGATATTCTCTAGAAATAATTATTAAATCATTATTTGATGATTATTTCTTATCATTTTTTACTTTATCACCTTGGAATAATTAAATAAATCATTATTTATTTATTATTCCATCTTTATCCCCTATTTTTGTCATGAGATAATTGTTAAATAATTATTTAATAATTATTTCAAATTCATATTTGACTTAATCCTCACAAAGTAATTAATAAATAATTTGTTAATTACTATAACCATTTTTTAAATAAAGATATTGATCATTTCAAATATCATTTCCCTCTCAAAAAATATAATAAAATATTCACAATAGTTATATTTTGATTTAGTCAATAATATTTTATTATTTTCTAATTCTCAATCTATCTCAATATTTTTTATAAATAGAGGGTTTTTCTCCTCATTTTTCACCATGACCATTTTCATCTTCCCCATTATCATCTCATAGAATTTTAGCTCCCACTTGAGTTCAAGCATCCTTTGATTTCTTTGTTACCATTGCATACCACGTATTGAGGGAGAGAAGCACATTGCTAAAGCGCAAGGTCAAGAAGAACCCATCCCACGAAGGGGGGTCTATATACCCAATTTTGTAATCACTCCTCACTAGGTGTATTGTTCTTTATTAATAAAATTGATCTTTCATATTCTCCATTGGGTTTTTGCACTTATATTTCTATTGTAATATGTTTCTATTTGCATGCTATATTTTTCTACAGGGTTTTTTTTAACATTTTGTTGCAGATATGAAGCATAGACACAAGTATCATTTTTTGTTAGGGTTATAAGTCACTTATAACTTAAGTAATGGATTTTGGTACCATTTTCCAAAACCTTTACACTAACATATGTAGTTTAGGGTTTAGTTGGTTAGGATGGTTCACTCGCCCAAATGAATTATTCTGGAAAAGGGTTCGTTAGGATGGCTCACTCACTCCATGGAGGATGCAAACAAGCTTCTCTAATGGCGTTGAAAGAGGCATTCCCAAACACTCTACCTTATGTTTTTTTCTTTTCTATGTGGTTCATGAGCTCCAAAGATCGGTGACCGCTACATCCACAGAATATTTGTACCAGGAAAATCCACCCAAAGGGATCACTTCCTACCATCTAAACCACAGAGCCTGAAATTGATGTTGGGTGCTAATAGGTGTCTTTTAAAACTCCTAATTGCCTCACATTAATTATCAACCCAGGCAAGTCCTTTTATTCCAAGAGTGTACACAATATGTGCATGCTATGAATCCAGAGAGTAATGCTTTTAAAATGAAATATAAAACTTTGATACAAGAGTGAATGGATGCATTATAAAACTCAAACTGCAACTGTTAATAGAAATATTACATCTAAGCATCAAGACTTAACCCTCAACTGAAATCGTAATCAAATCTCAAACAGGTAATTCAAATGGAAATGATGTCAACTGAGAGTTTAGTAGCAATAACCAATCTCTTTCAGTTGATTCTATCTAAATCACACTCAATCTCAATTAAGAAATTCAGATGGAAATGATGTCAACCGAGAGTTCAGTAGCAATAACCAATCTCTTTCAGCTGATTCTATAATAACCACACTCTTATCATAATCAACAAGATTCAATGCCTTAACTGATAATCAATTTAATCTACAATAAGCATAAATGGAATCAATTGACAAAGCTACAAATCACATAAGGAAAGTAACCTAACTTCAATACAGGAAATTGGCAAATAGCAAACAAGATAAACTCGCGGAGAATGGAAACACATCAAACCAATCAAAATTGCGTGAATTAGAAAGATATAACACAAAGGGTAGCAATTTAATCCACCAGAGGTCCGGTCGTTAGCCAGCAGCGAATACTGTTGAGATACTTCAGATAATACAAATGAATAACAACGCAAATTATGTATTAACCATTGAACTCAATCCTCATTACAATACGGTCGTTTTCCTCAAAAGCATGAGTCTGTAACTTAAAATTACAATTTGAAATAAAATAGAGATTCCCCCTTTTCTCCTACAGTTTACACTTTTATAGTCAAAAAGGGTAAAAGATAAATGTGATCCCTCATGATCGGGAGATCCTGAGGGATTCACAACTGGATGTTATCTTCTGACATTCTTCTTATTTAGTATTGATCCTCTTGATTCATCCTCTAGCTTGACCGCAACCGACGCACCTCATTCATCCTTTGTTAGTTTACATTGTTCCATCTCTAGGGAACAGCAACTGTTCCTTTTGTCGTTTTTCTGCATAAAAAGTAATAAGAGTTAGTTACAGTGGCTAACTCTTGATCGAGAGTATTTATACATTTCTTATCATAATCCATCAAATATGTTAGCGTATCAAGGCACAAAAGAGATAAGAAAAGAGGAAACATGAAATGTAATTGAGAGTAAATACATACCCATTGCATAACTCAACACTTGAGAGTGTTGAGAGAATTGAACCTCTTACCTCTATATATCAAAAGTTCTTTAATGACGGGGACTCCATCAATTGAGCTAACCCTCAAGGCTCACAAACACTCTACCTCAAAAATTGGATGGTGGATTTTGATGCTCGCTCTGAGTGGATTTCAGTGATTGTTGTATGGGGAATACTTCGATACCTCCCCCTGTAGTTATGGTATGAAAAGGTCTTTCATGGAATCAATAATATCCTGGGGTTTTATTATGAGGCAAATTCCTCCTACAAGAGAACTGGATAAATGGTGATGGAAAGAACCCTAGTTGGTCTTAACCTAGTGCGATGCCTCTTTGATTAATTTTCCATCAAAGAGGGATATACAACACACAAGAAAGACCTCAATTATGAAGTAATTCCACATAATTTCACTTGCTATCACTCATACAACCAATTGGGGGAGGAATTTCCTAGTGGGAAGCTAAAGAAAAAATGGGTTCAAAAATTGCACAAGGGTTTGGACTTTGGCAGTGCCCCCTCACACAATATAAATTATGAAGAGACTATTACCAAGGGAAATTATTATATTCCAATGTTTGGTTCAAATGGAAGGGGGGGGCCTTCAATACCCCCCTGTCCCCATCACCAACCTTTATCTCCTCTCTTAGGACTCATTTCCCCCCTTCCCTACAATTCTGCATAAACATCACTACAACCCCCGCTCCCTTTCCTCTGACCCCATAGAGAGCAACCTTTAGAAATGGTTTTCAACCCAAAACTTAGTAGGGGTCTTGGGACTATCAATGGACTATTACCACAGGGTTCAAGAAGAGGAATAAAATCATGTATATCCTTAGCCATGAAACAAGCTTCCTCAGAGATAGAATAAAGAAAGCAAAAGTCGATATTGGGGCTCTCAGAGCAGTAGGCCACAAGAGGCTTTTATAATGAGATTACTTTCTCTAAACATTCAGGGGCTCACCAACCCCTTAAAAACCTTGGCTCTGAAGAGACTAATCACATCTCTCACACCTCATATTATCTTTCAGTAAGAGACTATGATAAATGGACATAAGGTGGAGTTCCTTCTATCTTCCCTACACCCAAATTGGTCTTTCCATAATATTAATGCTTTGGGGAAATCTAGAGTGTTGATCACTAGCTAGAACTCTACCCTTTTATTGTCTTCCTTGCATGGGCCTCCAAGTCATGCCTAGCTACTTCATTCACATTAAGAAATGATGGGTCTTGTTTTACTGGTCTAAATGTTTATGACCATATATGGAGAGGAAAGTATTCAAGGAAAACATCTTCAACCTCTCTTGCTTTGGATCTAATTTCATTTACCTCAAGGGTGACCTAAATTTTAAATTAGGGAAATCTGAAATTTGGGGTCCCTCTGCACACCCTAACCCAATGGTGAATTATGTTGTGGATAGTATTAAGAATATTTGGTTTTTGGATGTCCTCCCTGAAAAACTACTCCCAGCATAGATGAATAATATGACCAGTCCTTTATATATTGCTAAAATACTGGACTTCTTCCTCATCATTGAAAAACTTTCTATACCAACTTTTCCATATTGTGCAATGGGTGGATTCACATCCCTATTATTATGGACATGATTTCTATCTCACAAAAACCTCAATGACCATTCAAGTTGAACCCCAGTTGGCTTGATCACCCATCTCTTATTGAAAAAATTAAGGCAAATTGGACCCCCTATTATCCAACTCAGGGATCATCTCCTCCGATTCAATTTCAGGAAATTTACCTAAAAAGGGCCTAAAAGACCATCTCACAATGGGTTGTGGAGAATAAAAATCAAGAGGAGAGGTCCCTATCTTAAATTGAAGAAAAAATAAAGGACATTCTTATGAATATGAATCTGTGTTCTATCTCCAAGGATAAAATATTAGTCTAGAAAGATCTTGAAGCAACAAAAAGAGCCCTCCTATTGGAGGAGAAGGAATGGCGTCTGAAGGGTAGATCCCTTTGATTAAAGATCATCAATGAAAACAAAAATTTATTCCATAGGATACAAAACCACAAGAATTACATAAACACTATTTGGGAAATTAACAAAGTTAATGGAACTAAGGCTGCCTCCTTTAAGGATATCTCTAAAGAGGGTGTATCATACTTTAGAGATATCTTCAAATAGCCCAAGATTTTACAAATAGAAGCTTTATTTCCTCTCTTTATAGAGGATGATGATAATAAAGAGCTAATGAAGTAAATTACAAAGCCAAAATTGGAAGATGTCCTCCATACTTTCCACAAAGATAAAATTCTGGTTCTGGACGGACTCTCTATTGAATTCTACTTCCAAAATTATTGGAGATGATTTGTTGCAGGTAGTGGAATATTCTAGGAAGCACCGAAAAATACTTTCCCCCTTCAACTCCACCTTCATATCCCTTATCCTAAAATCTAATAATCTTTTCCACTTTGACCAATTTCAACCCATCTATCTTTGCAACTCTATATACAATATTATCTCTAAAATCATAGCCCTTCATATTAAGCCTTTCCTATCAGATCATGTATCTATGGAACATTTCATCTTTCTGAAGGAAAAGAAAATACATGAAGTTATTGGGCTAGCACAAGAAGGCCTTAACTCTATTCATAAATGGAAGACAAAATTTTTTATATACAAAGTGGATCTATCTAAGGATTTTTACCAGGTGGATTGGTTATTTATCATATTGATTCTTCTACATTTGGGCTTTAACCTTGTTTTTGTTTCTTGGATCTATAGTTGTATTAGTACATATTCGATGGCCTTCTTAATAAATGGATCAGCTTCCCCATTATTCAAACCCCAAAGAGGGCTAAGACAAGGATGTCCCCTATCCCCTCTCCTTTTCTCGCTTATGGTTGAAGCCCTTAGTTGGGCTATCATTGATGCAAATAGTCGTCATCCTATAAAAGGTATTGAGCTCTCTCATGCTTGTTGATTGCACATATTTTATTTTTGGATTATATGATTATTTTTCTCACAATGGATGTCAGAAGTACCCTAGTTATAAATTGCATACTGGAGTTATTCTCTATGGCCACTTGCATGATGATAAACTATGCAAAATCTTCTTTGATCAAGAATTCGCTTAACCGAGTAGACATTGATATTTTCTCTAGGATCCTCTCTATCACCCCACCTCGTTTGGGGGACCATATGAAATATATAGGTTTATTTTTAAATCCAAACAATTTTTGAAAATAGGACTGGTCCTAGCTCATTGCAAATGTAGAACTCAGAATCAGGAATTGGTGTAAAAGATTTCTATATAGAGATGAAAGCCTAGTACTATGCAAGGCAATGATAGAGGTTATTCTTGTTCATTGGGTGTCATTCGCATGGTTCCCCTTGGGATTCTTACATAAAATAAAGAAGATATATTTAATATATCTAAGGGTAGAAGACTTAGTGGCCCTTTGCCCTTGTACCTTTGTCTTCCATTTCCCTCCCAAAGCAGCTTGGAGGATCGAGTTTAAAAAATCTCAGTTGGTTCTCAAAGGTGTTTGCTACTAAGGGAGTTGGGATACTAATTCAGGGTTCTGGACTTTGGGCCCAAATTATGGAAAATAAATATATATATCCCTCTTCAATATTGGATTGGATATAAGCTCCAAGTTGATATCTGTGTTCCAGATCTTTGGTCTAGAAAGCTATTAAAAAATTTTCATTTGTCATTCTACAAGGCCTCTGATGGAAGATAAGGGATGGTACAAAAATTCTAGTGGGAAAATATCCATAGATAGGAATTTATTCTCACATCCTTTATGATCAACTCATCCAAGTATTGAATGTTCATGGAATATTCTTCTTAAATCAGGTGTCTACTGAGATGGGGTTGATGGTCCCTCAAGTTTGGAAGAGGGAAATAGACTTACTCCTAGAAGGGACCCTACTTGATGAATGGAATTGGTACCTTGAAGCCCTTCATCATAATCTTGTCTCTCTCTCACCTACCAAGGACACTCTAGTTTGGTCAGATTCCCCTGCAAGCATCTACAGTAAAAAATTTGGCTATCTTACCATAACTTAATAGCCAAATTCCCACCTCCTCCTTGGTGGGTTCAAAATTTTTGGAAATTATTATCCCCACCAAAAACTAAACTTTTTATGTGGTTCTTCTTAAAAAATGAAGTGTCAACCTCATAGATTCTATAGAAAAGGTCCTTATGCGGGCCTAGCATGTGCTCCTGTTATAGACATTTTTTGGCACTGCAACCCCAATCATAAATGTCCATAAACCAAGGGCTCCTAAGTCCCTAAAAGTGTTTTTCTGACCCCTAAAAGAACAAGGTCAGCTAATTACATCATCTCCCAGAGGTTCTCCATGAAAAACTACTCAGAACTGGTCAAAACTGGACCATCTCACCTGCTCCATGGTCAAAGTGTGCTGCATCCCACCTAAATGCACACGGGAGGTGCGATGCATACTGAAAAGCCCTTCTATGGGGTGCGATGGGCGAGAGTGGACAAATGGCAGAGTCAATTTTCGAGGTGGAAAATCATGGAATCTTCCAGAAACTTCTCCTGTGACACTTGCCTCTCTGCATTCGCCCAGGGATGAGTAAGAGATCATCAATCTCCAAGTGGAATCAAGAACTATCAAAGAGAGGGCACTAATCAAATCTCAGAAGCTGACTCACCCTCCTTGCAAACATCTATATATGGATCCCTCATCCCAGAGATCCCGAGGCTGGAATTTTGTATCTTGTAAGGAAGTGTTGTTGGTTTCTTGGTGTAACATCATAGTGTTGGGTGATCTAAGCTTTTCATGAGGTGAAGAAGGGCTTTCTTGCTAAGAGGAAGACGCTGGGTCAGAACAATTGGTTGTAATCCTCTTTGCTATTCTTGATTATTAATAAAGCTATTCAAGTTTTCCTCCACATTCTTGTATGATTGATGATATATGCATTTGTGTGGTCAATATATATCTGGTCCTATATTATTTATGATAGTAGATCTCTGTTCTTGGATAGTGTTATGCTGCTTTGATTCCATAGGTGCTCTTTGAAGCTGGGTAGATGGGGAAGTGAGTGGCAAAGACCTATCAGAAGGGAGAGGAATCAAGCAAGGAACCAAGCGCAAGACAGAGGTTGGTCTCCTTTGTTCCCCTCTTATCTACTTCTCATAAAGGAAAACGAAAGTGGTTTTAGTTTGTTTGTTTCTAAGGTAGCTACCAGCCTTAGTGGGACTAGTAGCTCTGTATAGACACTAGATTTCCCGATAACAAAATGGCGACTCCACTGGGGAGCGAATAGATTTTTTGTTTGTCTATATTTGTTTGCTTTATAAACTTACAGACGGAGCCTGAAGTCAAGCCAGCTAGCCTTCGAACTGCATTTGCTATGCAAGTGCAAAGTAGATCAATGCTACTTTAGTCTATCTCCGGGTTTTGTTTATGAACTGAACAATCGATTTACAAACTCTCTAATTGCCCTTGTGGTGGCTCTAGTAACCTCCTTATATCTACCCCTATGATTTATTTTCTGATTATCACTTGCTCGGCCTAAATCCCTAAACTGTGCTGCAAACTGTGATCAAGAACTGGATCAAAAGTCTCGCACTAAACCATCGCACCCTCTCTTCAAGGATATCAGTATGCATTGCACTTCCCGTGTGTTGTAGGTGGGATGCATACTGGAATCCCTGTGTAACAGGTGCGCTGATCAGAAAGGGCTAATTTTGCCTCTAAACTTTGGATTTTTCATTCTTTTCAGCTCTATTTAGGAGTTTTGTTGTCTGTAGTCAGTATACCTCTATTGGAAACCCCCCTCCTTGCCATTATTCCGCCTCCATTGTGCGAAGAACTGTAAATGTTTTTATGTATTGTGATCCATTTTCAGTTCTCTTTTACAAAGAAGTAGCGTAATTGAACTATCATTTCTTGATTTGGAAGTGTCGCAAGTGTCTTTTTCAGTCATAGAAGAGAATCTGATTGTTCTTGATAGTTTATTACACTATTACTCTTGTATTTGATTTGAATTAGTAGTTTTTCAAGTGTTGAAAGCAAGTTTTCCATTCTGAATCACAAAGTGTTGTCATTGTCTTCATTTTGTCTTGAAAAGAAGCTTGTTAGTAATGTCGCTTTGAAAAATAATTCAGATTTTCACTTAGCTTTCTTTCTATCATTCACACATTAAGAAGGCTGAAAACAAATACATGCATGTGCATTTGCATTTAGACTGTTTGTTGGTTTGATTTAGGACAGTGCATATAGTCTGTGCTCTCTGCTCTATGTTGAAAGAATATCGTCTCTCTTTCTTTAGTAGCTAGGATTTTCATTGCAAAAAGAAGATTAAACGATTGTTTATCATCTTAGATTGCATTTTAGGAATTGTATATCTACATCATGCGGTAAACCTGAAAGGAAAATTTCTTAAGCAAGATCAACTGTAAAATAAATTTAATGAATCTAAAAACTCTTTGGAACCTAACGCACAACATTTAGAAGTCTAGGCTAGAGACATATTCCGGCATCGTAAAGCCTGGTAACTATTGCTTTCATTGCTGGTTGGGTGATTCCTCCACTTTGAGACGATAAGTGCCAGTACGGACTTGTGCTCCCATGTACCATCGAGTATATATTGGGAGACCACAATAGGCTTTATCCTTTATCCATAGGAAGCCGTATCTGCCGCCCTATCGATCACAATGCACTGAACACAGCATTTGGGAAGATTGACTGCCATACCGTAAAAAGTATTCTGTAGTTTTGCAATTGGTTTGGTAATCCTTCTGTCTAGATTTCCAGAGTAGTCTCTTTCGTTCCTTTTCAGACTCCTTAAAGGAAAAGTTCCATCTGAGCACTTGTCACTTCAAGCTCATTAAAAATCGAAGGCGACTAGAGTCATCTTTTGTTTTTTCTCAACTCTTAAAAATTGAAAAAACAAGTTGTGTCAAAGCCTCTAAAATTCATTTAATTTGGAAACATATTTCCCCTTGATTTTTAGTTGGTCAAGTAATCCGCAATCGTGGAAGAAAGTCAATTGAAACCCCATCATTTGCGGAGGCTTACGAGTCAACCGTCTTTATCTCCAGAATCAAAACTGTTACGAATGAAGCGAACTCGTTTAACCGGTTCCAAATCCCCTAGTAAAGTTAGAACAAGTGTTCCGACACCATCGAAAACTCCGGTTACTCCAAACATTTCTGGTATCCCTGCCTTTACAGAAGAAGTTCCGCAGCCACCAAAGGACAGTAGAGCTGATCCTAGTGCGGAGGTAAACACTTGTATTACTGAACTAGCTCCATCTACAGCTGATTCGGAAGGTGTTATTCCCCGAACATCTGTCGCTGCAGATTCTATACCTTCTTTGGCACCAGAAATATTTTACGAACCTGACGGTCTACCTCTTCCACCTAGTCTAATTGCTATAAAAGAGATTGTGGGGGATCATCCATCTAGTACTCCATCGCAATTTGGAGTCGGGATCACCCTATATCCTTCTTCATTATAAATTAGTCTACCGTTATCGGAAGCTCCTGTAGAATCGCTAGGAAATCTTTTGGATAGACTAGAAATGTCTGAACAACTGTCGACATCTAGGACTGTGTCATCAGAAACAGCGATGGCAGAACTTCCTGTTGTCACTCCAACAATGTTCGCCGGCATACCATCTGTCCCAACTAGCTCTCAATCGCTATATGGAGCCCACTCAGGGGCTATTTCGATAGTATGGTCCGTTCCCATTTGTTCATCAGGAATAATATCCGAGAACTCTTATGTTGAGTCTCAGCAAATTGATCCTTCACAGTGTCAATTTGGGTAGTCCGGTCCTCAAGGGCAAACCATTCCTTTGAGTACCGGATTACCGCCATATGGGGGGCAATATACCCTTTCATTGTCTCCTCCAAGAGGACAACCATACGAGAGTTCATAACAAAATTCAGGTTATGCTGGAATTACATCTAGCGGTTGGGTGCCAATACTACCTCAACAACCAAGAGTTGTATATTCGATGCAACAATGTTTAGCTATGTCAAATATACCAACTACGCCACCTATTGTGACGGTGTCGCAAGTACAAGCATTGCTTGTTGTATACCAACCTCAGGTTTCTCAGGTTGTAATGCAACAGCCTCTTGTCCCTGCGACTCAACCACAATCACCAACTAGTGGAATGACACAGGCCCAAATGGGTAAAATTACACCTCATCTTGGTCAAACAGCCCGTATTGGACAACAGCACATGGCTTCACAACCATGGCTGGTGCAATATCAACAACCGCAATTCCAACAAGTTTACCAAGGATCTGCGCAACAAATCTTTGCAAATAATGGGCAGCCGTATATTCAAAACGGTCAAAATCAACCATTCTACAATGGTTATGCCCATCAACCTTACCAAAGTTACCAGCATCAAATGCATTATGCTGGTATGCAAAGACCAACTGCCCACGCAATTCCATCTTATCCTGGGTATGCTTCGCCAAACCTGAATCAACAGTTGCCCTTCGTGGCGACTTTAGAGTTACCGGATCTAAATCGGCTAATGAATGATCCAATTGCTTACGCCCCTTGGTGGCCAGCGATTCCGCATAAACTTCCGTCAGATATTCCTAAATTTAATGGAAATCCAGGTGAAGACCCGTCAAATCATGTGATGACCTTTCATCTGTGGTGTTTATCAAACACCCTAAACGATGATTCGATTAGACTTCACCATTTTCAGAGAACGTTAACTGGTCCGGCAACAAAATGGTATATCGAATTACCTAGAGCTTCGTTTGATAACTTCAGTACCCTAGCCACAACCTTTTTAACCCATTTTCAGTTACCCATAAGGTACGAAATGGGAACAGAACTTCTTACCAATTTCAAGCAAACGACGGCCACTCACATATCCAATCATATTCATGAGTGGCAACGTCGTCATAGAAGGGTAAAAACATATGTTCCTGATCAGCTTTTGGCTGAATGGTTTATTAAGTCATTATTACCTTCCATTACAGAAGATGTGGCAAAGGGAGGAGTTGTCACTGAAGAGCAAGTTATTGCTCATGCGCAATATTTAGACTTGATTTATACTCAGTCTGGCACGCTCTACAATAAAATCCCTGACGCTCCCAGGCCAGAATTTTCCGTTCCTCCTCCTAAATCGAACAGTGACTCTCATGTCGACGATGGTGTGATTGGTACGACGGACACGAAATCAACAAAGGCTACATCTAAAAAGGCCCGTAAGATTTCTAGTCAAAATGCAAAAGAAGAACTTATCGCCTTAGAAGTAAATGTCGTCTCAACTGACAAAGGCAAAGAAACCAAGCAACCAGGAGGAAAGAAGAAAAACAAAGGAAAGAAGAAGAAACAGGAGGAATCATCACCTGAAAATCTTCTACAAACCCTTCTGGAGATAAGAAACCAAATCGTCCATGTATTATATGTGATGAGGATCATTGGACAAGAGAGTGTCCATATAAAGCTGAGCTTAGAAAATTCTTCAAGAATTCGAAAACCTCAGCAGTATTAACTGATCCGTTTCCAAATCCAGGAACAAATCTGGTTGCCAGTGATAATGATTCCTTGTCCCAAGTGCTGATGTTTTCAGTTTTGAAACAGTAAAATGATGCTTTGATAACGACAAGGAATAAAGATTACGGGAATCCACCGCTGTCGAACAAAAAGGATAAAGATCAACCTAGTAGTTCGACAACAACTTCGACAGAAGTTGCGCCGCCCATCATTCTAGAGCTAACAATAAAACCGCCAAAGGGAGTAGCACACAAGTCGACATTTAATCCTCGTGCCAGAGCAACACAACATTATAATATAGTGGAAGATCTGGCCCAATTACCATCCGCTATGTCGACACTTGAGGTACTGCAAAATTGCCCCTCCCAAAAGCAGGCTTTATTATCAGCAATAGGTTGGATTGACCCAAAGGATTCTAATCTTGTGTCCTTTAATCACAAAGGATACGATCCTCAGTTACCATCTCAACTAGCTTTCCTCATTCAAGTGAAATCCCTCAACAAAACTGTTCATCGAACAATCATTGATGAGGGGTCATCTACATGTATTATGTTGATGAGTTGCTGGAAAACTTTAGGATCTCCAACTTTGTTGCGATCTTAGACGACACTTAAAGCATTTGATGGATGAGCATATACCCCATATGGGATTTTAAGTAACTTGCAAGTTGAACTGGGGGGAAAAACAGTAGAAATAGATGTTGAAGTAATTGACGGAAACCTCGATTACAACATCCTACTGGGAAGGCCCTGGATATATGCTATGGCTATCGTTGTGTCAACCTACTTTAGGAAGATTGCATTTCCCTTTCAAGGAGGAATTACAATCATTGACCAACAAAAATTTCTCCCCAATAGTTCCCAAGTTATGGGAAGCATTCCGATGATCCATGGAAGCCCCCATTCGCTTCAAAATATCGGAGTAGGCATACTAAAAGACCCTATATTAATGGGGAATTTTGCCCTCCCACCACCAATCAATATGGCGGAAGTGGCAACGGTAGGAACCTACAATATGATATCTTCTATTCAAAAGATCTCAAAAACCGATATTAGCATGGATCATCTGAAGGTATTACCTCCAAGCCCAATAGAAATATTGTAGCAATCAATGTTCCTGGCATGGGAGGCAAACACTAATCAATGCTCATCAAGCGTTTGGATAGATAGGTCTAAGGAATATGGCACCCCTTCAGATCCTTGGTCGCAAGTGCATTACATCGACGAAGGAATTGTTCAGTCAATGATAATTGACAGGGCGCCATGGGAAGATTACCACCATCGTTCCCATCTTCCGGATTGTCAAAAAGATACTCCTAACGACCTTAATCATCCTTCGGTTTTTTATTTCCTATCAGATATGTAAACACGGTGGATTCCGAGCGAAACTTGTCCAATATTGAAGAGACTATCGCCATAAATATCTCGACCAAAACAGATGTTGTAGAGAATATTTATGTTGGCAAATGTTGTTCTCCTTTAGAACTAGAAATATATAACGCTCTTTTTCGCGAATTCAGAGATTTCTTTGCTTGGTCATATGATGAAATGTCGGGCATTGACTCGAGTATAGTTGAACACGAAATAAAGATGTATCCAGATGACAAACCAGTATGACAACGGCTACGGTAGGTGCACCCCAAGAAAGTCGTTTCCATCAAGGCAGAAGTTGAAAAACTTCTCCATGTTGGTTTTATTTACCCGGTTCCTCTAACCGATTGGGTATCGAACATTTTTCCTATAATGAAAAAACAAGGAACGATTAGAGTGTGCGTCGATTATAGGGATGTAAATCAAGCTTGTCCAAAAGACAACTACCCTACACCCTTTATTGACCAGATAATTGATGAATGCGCCGGATGTGAAATTTTTTCATTTATGGATGGATTTTTTGGGTATAATCAAATAAATATCTGCCCACAGGACCAGTCAAAGACTGCATTTATTTGTCCGTGGGGCACATTTTCATATCGAAAATTAACCCTTCGGTTTAAAGAACACAGGGGAAACATTTCAGAGGGCAATGAATTATGCCTTCCATGACATCAAAAACATTGTTCAACCATATCTCGACGACCTTTTGGCGCATTCGCGAAAGCGGACCGATCATCCACAGCATTTGAGAGCGATATTTATATGTTGCCGACACGACGAGATACGACTCAATCCACACAAATGTGTGTTCTGTGTCAGTTCAGGTCATTTTATTGGCTTTGTAGTCTCGAAGGATGGGATCCGTCTCGACCCATGTAAGGTTCAAGCAATCATAAATTTTCCTCCACCTTCAAATTTGCTTCAGATTCAGAAACTCTAAGGGAAAGAAAACTTTCTAAGGAGGTTCATTCCAAATTATGCTGAACTTGATAAAGGTTATATGCGTCTATTGAAAAAAGAAGTACCCTTCATCTGGGATCAGGTCGTGCAAGCTTCCTTTGATGCTTTAAAAGAATCACTAATGAAAGCATCATTAATGTACGCTCCTGATTATCAAAAAGACTTTAACCTGTATCTGGCTGCAGCGGATACAACCATCGCAATGGTTTTAGTTCAAGAAGACAATGGAATTGAACATCCTATATATTATTTGAGTAGAAACTTAAATGATACAGAAAGCAAGTATTCCTACATTGAAAATCTGGCTCTCGCAGTTGTTCAAGTGATACAGAGATTTCGACACTACGTCCTCTTTCTAAAAACTACCATTTTTTCAGATTGCAACCCCATGACATATATATTGTCGCGACAATTGCTGGGGGGAAATATTAAAAATGGATAGAAATTCTTCAAGAGTTTGATCTGGAATTTGTAAAATCCAAATCGAAGAAATCCCTGGTTTTTGCGGAATTACTATGCGATCTCCCATCGTTGTCCAACGATGAAACATCCGAAGAAACCATTGTGGATGAATCTTTGTTTCTGATATCTTGAAGCAATCCGTGGTATGGAGATATAATCATCTATCTCCAAACCCAAAAATATAGGTCTAATACCTCTCACTCGAAACAAAAACGTATTCGATACCAATCAAAAGACTACATGATCGTCGGTGATACGCTTTACCGTCGCGGTGTCGATACAATTCTGAGGAGTTGCCTCACCCATGAGGAGGCCGAAAAAGTCCTGAATGATTGCCATTCGGGTGCATGTGGGAGGCATCAATCTGGTTACACTATAGCGCAAAATTTTTTACGAGCAGGATACTTCTGGCCAACAATGTTCAAAGATTACATAACCGCAGTCAGAAGTTGCCATGCATGTCAAATTTTCGATAGCAAAACCAGAAGACCGCCCGCACCCCTGCAACCAATAGTTACTGTTGGGCCATTCGCCTAATGGGGCATAGATTTTATGACATGTAACCCCAACTCGACCGGGGGGCATGGGTATATCATAGTCGCGGTAGACTATTTTACCAAATGGGTTGAGGTGATGCCTATATTAAACAACACCGGCGAAACAGCTGCCCTTTTCTTTTTCAATCATGTAGTCACCAAATTCGGTGTTCCACAGGCCATAGTCACAGATCATGGATTGCATTTTCGCAATCACATGATGGTTGAATTGGCTACCAAATTAGGGTTGTCTCACGACAACTCTACTCCATATTACCTGCAGGCCAATGGACAAGTTGAAGCAATCAACAAAGTCCTAAAGCGGATGCTGCAAAGGATGATTGGAGTCCACAAAAGGAGTTGGCACCTGATCATGTACTCAGCCTTGTGGGCATACCGAACGTCGGTAAGGAATGCAACTGGGTTTACACCCTTTCAACTGGTGTATGGCCTAGAAGCGATCTTACCAGTTCAGTGTGAAATCTCGTACCTCAAACTCGCAGTCGACCTTCTCCCCAGAACTTCAGAAGAGGAGGCTCGTTTCTTGGAACTAATCCAATTGGATGAAACCCGTCGTGATGCCACATTGGCTAATGAAGCCCATAAGAAACGAGTCAAGGCGCAATTCGACAAGAATGTCAAACCCCATGTCTTCTCAGAAGGTGACTTGGTCCTAATTTACGACCAGGAATCCGATAAATTGGGATCAGGTGAATTCAAGTCTTTATGGATGGGCCCCTATATTGTTAAACGTGTATTAGCAAAAGGGGCCTACGAGTTGGTGGATTATGATGGGATTCCACTGGCGCAACCCCGTAACGGGTTGTACCTTAAGCGTTACTATGCATGATTCAGTGTGGTAACCTGTTATAGACATTTTTGGGCACTGCAACCCCAAGCATAAATGTCCATAAACCAAGGGCTCCTAAGTCCCTAAAGGTGTTGTTCCAACCCCTAAAATAACAAGGTCAAATGATTACAGCATCTCCCAGAAGTTCTCCATGAAAAACTACTCAGAACTGGTCAAAACTAGACCATTTCACCTGCCCCATAGGCAAAGTGTGTTGCATCCCACCTAAATACACACAGTAGGTGCGTTTCATTTCAAAAATCCCTTCTATGGGGTGCGATGGGCGAGAAGGGACAAATGGCAGGGTCAATTCGCAATGTGGAGAAGCATGGAATCTTCCAGAAACTTCTCCTGTGACACTTGCCTTTCTGAATTTGACCAGGGATGAGTAAGATATCATCAATATCCAAGTGGAATCAAGAACTATCAGAGGGAAGACACTAATCAAATCTCAAGCTGACTCATCTCCCTTGCAGACATCTATATATGGATCCCTCATCCCAGAGATCCCGAGGCTGGAATTTTGCATCTTGTAAGGAATTGTTGTTGGTTTCTTGAGACAACATCATAGTGTTGGGTGATCTAAGATTTTCATGAGGTGAAGAAGGGCTTACTTGCTGAGAGCATGATTCTGGGTCAGAACAATTGGTTGTAATTCTCTTGGCTCTTTCTTGATTATCAATAAAACTATTCAATTTTTCCTCCATACAGTTGTGTGATTGATGTTTTATGCATTTGTGTGGTTAATATACATCTGATCCTGTATTGCTTATGATAATAGATCTATGTTCTCATATAGTGTTATGTTGCTTTGATTCTACAAGTGCTCTGTGAAGCTGGGTATGAAAACAAGTAGCAAAGGACTATCATAAGAGAGAGGAATCGAGCAAGGAACCAAGCGCAAGACAGAGGTTGGTCTCCTTTATTCTTCTCTCATCTATCTTTCATTAAGGAAAACGAAAGTAGTTTTAGTTTGTTTGTTTCTAAGGTAGCTACCATACTTAGTGGGATTAGCAGTTCTGCATAGACACTATTCCCAGTAACAAAATGGCGACTCCGCTGGGGAGCGGGTAGATTGTTTGTTCATCTACATTTGTTTACTTTATAAACTTACAGACGAAGCCTGAAGTCAAGCCAGCTAGCCTTCGAACTACATTTGCTATGCAAGTGCAAAGTAGATCAACGCTGCCTCAGTCAATCTCTAGGTTTTGTTTATGAATTAAACAATTTATTTACAAGCTTTCTAATTGCCCTCGTGGTGGCTCTAGTAATCTCCTTAGATCTACCCCTGTGATTGATTTACTGATTACCACTTGCTTGGCCTAAATCCCTGAACTGAACTGCAAACTGTGACCCGGAATCCAATCAAAGTCTCATCCCTAGTCCAGCGCACTATCTGTTCTGTGAACTTCAAATGCAGCACACTTCCCGAGTGTAGTAGGTGCGTTGCATTTCAGCTTCATTATGTTACAGGTGCGCTGATCAGACAAGGCCTTGTTCCTAAATTTTGGTTTCTGTGTTCACTCTTTTCAGATCTATTCAGGAGTTTTGCTGCCTATAGTCAGTACACCTCTGTTGGAAACCCCTTTCCTTGCTATTATTCTGCCTCCATTGTACAAAGAACTGTAAATGTTTTTATGTATCTTTTGAGTCATTTTCAGTTCTCCTTTACAAATAAGTAGTGTAATTGTACTGTCGTTTCTTGATTTGAAAGTGTCGCAAGTGTCGTTTTCAGTCATAGAAGAGAATCCGATTGCTCTTGATAGTCGATTACCCTATTACTATTGTATTTGATCTGAATTAGTAGTTTTTCTAGTGTCGAAAGCAAGTTTTCAATTCCAAATCGCAAATTGTTGTCATTGTCCTCATTTTGTCTTGAAAAGAAGCTTGTTAGTAATTGTTGCTTTGAAAAATAATTCAGATTTGCGCATTAGCTTTCTTTTGATCATTTACACATTAAGAAGGCTGAAAACAAATACATGCATGTGCATTTGCATTTATACTGTTTGTTGGTTTGATTTAGGACAGTGCATATAGTGTGTGCTCTTTGCTCTTTGTTGAAATAATGCCATCTCTCTTTCCTTAGTAGCTAGGATTTTCATTTGCAAAAAGAAGATTAAACGACTGTTTATCATCTTAGATTGCATTTTAGAAATTGTACATCTACATCACGCGGTGAACCTGAAAGGCAAATTTCTTAAGCAAGATCAACTATAAAATAAATTTAATGAATCTAAAAACGCTTTGGAACCTAACGCACAACATCTAGAAGTCTAGGCTAGAGACGTATTCCAACGTCGTAAAGCCTGGTAACTGTTGTTTTCACTGTTGGTTGGGTGATTCCTCCACTTTGAGACGATAAGTGCCAATACGGACTTGTGCTCCCACGTACCGTCAAGTATATTTTGGGAGACCACAATAGGCTTTATCCTTTATCCATAGGAAGCCGTGTCTGCCACCCTATCGATCGCAATGCACTGAACACAGCATTCGGGAAGATTGACTGCCGTACCATAAAAAGTATTCTGTAGTTTTGTGATTGGTTTGGTAATCCCTCTGTCTAGATTTCTAGAGCAGTCCCTTTCATTCCTTTTCAGACTCCTTAACGGAAAAGGTCCATCTGAGCACTTGTCACTTCAGGCTCATTAAAAATCGAAGGCGACTAGAGTCATCATTTGTTTTTTCTCGACTCTTAAAAATTGAAAAAACAATTTGTGTCAAAGCGTCTAAAATTTATTTTAAACAGAATAATTATCACCTTTCCTACGTTGGTCTTAGTTTGAAGAAAATGGAGTCCACCAACCAAGGAGTTCCCCTTGGAGGAAATCCTAGTCCCTTCTCCTCTTAGGGAGATGTTGGTGCACCCCATATGGCCACATTGTCGCTTCCATGATTGACAATCAGCTTGCCCGTATGGCTCTTCTCAACCTCCGTCATTCAGAACACCGCGACTCCTGAACAATCGAGTCAGCAACTAAATGATACCAGAGTTACCCCCAACCCTCTACTTCGTCCAATTCTTCCTCTCCTCCTTCCTCTTCGCTTGATGAATGTTGGGTCCTTATAATACTAGTGATTACCCCATTACTATTTTAGTTATACCCCTTATTTATATTATTATGCCCCTATTACCCCCATATTGTTATTTTTGTGCCCCATAGAATCCCTCTATTGTTATTTTTGTGGCTTTATATTATTATTGTTAGGTCGGCTGGATTATATTGTGACTCCTTAGACTCCTATATATAGAAAGGAGGTTTTGTTATTTGTATCATCGAAGAATTGTTCATTTATGTAATGTAAAGGAGGTTTCCCCCTCGAAGAGGCTGAATTCTAAGGCGTTGATCTATCTTTTCTATCTTTTCTTGAGCTGGTTTCATAACATTTGGTATCAGAGCTTTGGATTCTAGGGTTTCGCTGCTCCAAACAGGTCATCGTGGCATTTTCGCTATAACTTTTTTTCTGTGATGTTTCAGAAGTCGCAAAAAAAACCCATTTGAGAAGAAATCACGCTGAACCATGGGTCCAAATTTCAGATCTATTTGTGTGATATTTGCGGAGATATGATCTGAGGAAGTTGGTCTTTTTGCAGACTCCTGAATTACATTCAAAACAGGTGACCTGGGGAAAATCGTCATAACTTTCTCTCTGTGGATCAGATTGAAATTTTGTAAGAAGGTACAGAAAGAGGACGGACTGTAGTTTCTTGTGTGTGTGTTTCAGATTCAAAGGTTGAAACAGTGACTCGTGGCACGTCGTACAAGTTCGCTCTACTGAACTAATCTAAAAGCAAGTCACTGTGGGAGATTTCACATAACTCTTCCTTGGAGAATCCAATTTGGCTCAGACTTGTGGCATTGGAAAGAGGACGCAGAAGGCTACTACAGGTAGCAATTTCAGAACTGGATGATCTGAAATTACAGAGATACATCAGATTCAATATCAGGCTTCTATAAAGTGAAAAAAAAGGTGTGTAGTTTTTTTTTAAATTTTTGTGTAAGCTTGGTTTAACGGAATTCAAAGGGCATAGTAAAGCATTATTATCGGTAACTGATGCCCCGAGGAAAGAAAATGCAAACACCTAGTAAGGAACCTGAAAGCTCTAGCATGACTCATGAAGAAGAGGAAGAAATGCTACATGATATATCAAAATTACAAGAACAAGTGCAACAAATGTCACGCTCACAAAAGCTAACAGAAGCTAAGATAAGTGGCGTGGAATCTAAGGTAAATGGCGTGGAATCTAAGATAAAGGGCATGGAAGCTAAGATGGATGATTTGAAGATAGATTTGAAGACAGACATGGAAGAATTGAAGAAGTTGCTACAAGAAAGGGTCACTAATGGTGAAAAGGTAGTAAAGGAAACTCATGATGAGAACAAAAGAAATGTTAATCATGATTCCATAGACGCTAATGTTGGATCGAAGAATCACCATATTCCAAAAATCGATATGAGGAAGTTTGATGGCAAGGATCCCGCCACATGGATATTACAGATGGAGCAATTCTTCGATCTCAATAATGTGCAAAACACACAAAAGGTACGTATGGCAACTGTATATTTGGAACCAAATCAGTTTGTATGGTATCAATGGCTTTGCTCTCGTAAAAAATTTATCACTTGGGCAATTTTTACGGAAGAATTGATAGCACATTATGAAGATACAAAAAGCAACACTTTTTTTAGCCAATTGATAAGTCTCAAACAAAAGGGTTCAGTAATGGAGCACATTGAGGAGTTCCAAAAATTGAACATAAGGGTAAAAGATATTCCAGAGGAGCATAGGATTGATGTGTTCATAGGGTCTTTAAAGGATAATATCCAACATGATGTTCGCCTTTGGGAACCTGATTCATTAGAGAAGGCATTCAGGTTAGCAAGAAAAATGGAAAGCAAAATTATGGCAACCAGGAAGCATACCACTCACAACTATAAAGACGGAAGTGTTGTTGCCCCTAGTCTTCCACAACCTATAAGGTTGACACCACAACAATTGGAAGAAAAAAGAGCAAAAGGGCTTTGTTACAGTTGTGATAGCAAATACACTAAAGGTCATAAGTGTGCTGAGAAGAAATTATTCTACATAGATTGTGAAGAGGAAGAAGAAAAGGAGCAAGAAAGGTCAAAAGAAGAAGATATACTCCAGGAACAAAGCCTAGATGAAGAACAAATAAATCCGACCATATCTTGTAATGCATTGGCGGGAATTACCACTCCTCAAACCATCAAGATAGAAGGACAAATCAAGAAGAAAAAGGTAATAGTGTTGATTGATTCAGGAAGCACCCACAATTTTATTCATTGTAGGGTAGCAAAAGAATTGAATTGCTTCCTATATCCAGCACCAGAGTGTCAAGTGATGATTGCAAATGGAGGAACAATAAATTGCTCTGGAAAGTGCCATAATATCAAGCTATCCATGGGAGAATATGTATTGACTAGCCCAATGCTTTCCATTCCAATGGGAGGTGCTGATGTTGTACTAGGAGTCCAATGGCTACAATCCTTGGGTACAATAGCTTTTAATTTTCAAGAACTTTTCATCAAATTTTCTACGGAAGGAAAGGAAGTTGAATTAAGGGGTATTGCAGGGAAACCAGGAAAGATAATCAGCTCTAATGGCATGACAAAGCTTCTAAAAAAGGAGCAAAGAGGTGTAATTGCACAATTATGTTCGCTAGATGTTTCCACATTGGAATCATCTATTTCTCCAGATCTCCAAAAAGTCCTGGACAATCATTCCAAGGTATTTGAGACTCCCAAAGGTCTCCCACCTATGCGTGATCATGATCATGCTATTCATCTGATTCCAGGAAGTGTTCCTCCAAACATCAGGCCGTACAGATATCCCTATGTCCAAAAAAGTGAAATTGAACGTATGGTTGCAGAAATGCTAGAGGCTGGTATAATTCAACCGAGTCAAAGTTCTTTCTCAGCTCCAGTAGTATTGGTGCACAAGAAGGATGGATCATGGCGCATGTGTCCGGATTATAGGGAGCTCAACAAGCTCACTATTAAAGATAAGTTCCCCATTCCTGTTATTGATGAATTACTGGATGAATTGCATGGATCAATTTACTTCACCAAGTTGGATCTTCGTTCGGGATATCATCAAATCAGAATGAAGATTGAAGACATTCCAAAAACGGCATTTAGAACTCATGAGGGTCATTATGAATTTTTGGTCATGCCTTTTGGCCTTACCAATGCACCTTCAACATTTCAAGGTTTGATGAATTCAATTTTCAAACCATTCCTTAGAAAATTTGTGTTAGTATTTTTTGATGATATACTAATCTACAGCAAGTCTTGGAAGGATCATGTTGAACATGTTGACAGGGTGCTACAACTATTGGAGGAGAAACAATTATATGCAAAAAGATCCAAATGTTTCTTTGGAGTCCAGGAGGTGGAATATTTGGGTCATATTGTATCTCATGAAGGAGTTAAGGTAGACCCTAGCAAAATTAAAGCCATTAAGGAATGGAAAATCCCCACATCCATAAAGCATCTGCGAGGATTTCTTGGGTTGACAGGGTATTATCGCAAGTTTGTTAAGAATTATGGGAGAATAGCAGCACCTCTAACAACATTATTGAAGAAAGATTCATTTTCATGGACTCCGGAAGCAACAAAGGCCTTTGAACATCTTAAAGAGGCAATGTGCCAAGCACCGGTCTTAGCTACACCGGACTTCACAAAAACCTTTATTGTGGAATGTGATGCTTCAGGAAATGGAATTGGTGCTGTTCTAATGCAAGATGAAAGACCCATTGCTTTTGAAAGTCGTCCAATCAAGGGAAAGTTTTTAAGCAAAGCTATTTATGAGAAGGAAATGTTGGCAATACTCCATGCACTTAAGAAATGGCGACCCTACCTAATGGGAAGACACTTCAAGGTAAAAACGGATCATGATAGCCTTAAATACTTTTTAGAACAAAGATTATCCTCTGAAGAGCAACAAAAGTGGGTCACAAAGATGTTGGGTTATGACTTTGAAATCATCTACAAAAAAGGGAAGCAAAATGTGGTGGCAGATGCACTCTCAAGAAAGGATGAGGATGTGGAAGCATTGTTGTGTGCCATTTCTATTATCCAACCAGATTGGATAAACGAAGCAAGGGAGGAATGGAAGAATGACGAAGAAGTGTGGGCACTTATTCGAAAGCTACAACAAGATTCCAGTACTTCTGATACATTTAGCTGGCAAAATGATTCGTTATGGTACAAAGATCGCTTATACCTCTGTAAGAATTCCCAGCTAAAACAAAAGATTCTTATGGAATTGCACACTTCTCCCTTAGGAGGGCACTCAGGATTTTTAAAAACTTACCACAGGGTTAAGAAGGAATTTTTTTGGGATGGCCTTAAATCAGATATTCAAAAGTTTGTGGCGGAATGTTTGGTTTGCCAACAAAATAAAGTTGAAACAATTAAGACACCAGGTCTATTACAACCTTTATCCATTCCAAGCCAACGTTGGGAGGAGGTTTCAATGGATTTTATCACAGGTTTACCCAAGTCTGAGGGAAAGAGTGTCATCATGGTGGTAGTTGACAGACTTACCAAGTATGCACACTTTTGTGCATTATCACATCCATTTAAAGCCAGTACAGTTTCTACTGCATTTATGGAAACAGTTCAAAAGCTACATGGAAACCCAAAGATTATTGTAAGTGACAGAGATCCCATTTTCACTGGAAATTTTTGGACAGAATTATTTTCTTGTCTTGGTACTCAGTTAGCTCATAGCTCATCTTATCATCCTCAATCTGATGGGCAAACTGAGATAGTAAACAAATGTTTGGAAGGATATCTTCGTTGCTTTGTATCTGATAAACAGACACAATGGGTCAAATGGTTGCCTCTGGCTGAATGGTGGTATAACACTTCCTTCCATACAGCAACAAAAATGACCCCATTTATGGCACTTTATGGGTATCAACCACCATCCATCACATCATATTTAAGAGAAAATTCTAAGGTTCAGGCAGTGGAACATCACATCGAACATCAACAACAAGTCCTCCAACTCTTAAAGGATAACCTCGTGTTGGCACAAAATAGAATGAAACAACAGGCAGATCAACATCGCAGTGAAAGAAGTTTTGATGTAGGTGATTGGGTATTCCTACGGCTACAACCATATAAGCAAATGTCCCTAAAGCAAGCTAAGAAGGATAATAAATTATCACCAAAGTATTATGGTCCGTACAAGGTGTTGCAAAAGATTGGTACTATGGCATACAAATTGGAGCTTCCTGCAGCTTCTCGATTGCACCCAGTTTTCCATGTTTCATGTTTAAAGAAGGTTATAGGTGACAAGCTCCCAATTCAAACAATATTGCCAGAACTTGACGAGGAAGGAAAAATTATATTGGAACCGGAAGCAGTCACAGAAACAAGAACTCGACAGCTACGAAATCGATCAATTTCAGAGTATCTTATCAAGTGGAAGAACTTATCCGCTGAAGATTCCACATGGGAGGATGAGAATTTTATGCAGAAGTATCCAGAACTACTCAAGCGTTGAGGACAACACTTTTTTGAAGGAGAGGGGCATGTTGGGTCCCTATAATACTAGTGATTACCCCATTACTATTGTAGTTATACCCCTTATTTATATTGTTGTGCCCCTATTACCCCCATATTGTTATTTTTGTGCCCCATAGAATCCCTCTATTGTTATTTTTGTGGCTTTATATTATTATTGTTAGGTCGGCTGGATTATATTGTGACTCCTTAGACTCCTATATATAGAAAGGAGGTTTTGTCATTTGTATCATCGAAGAATTGTTCATTTATGTAATGTAAAGGAGGTTTCCCCCTCGAAGAGGTTGAATTCTATGGCGTTGATCTATCTTTTCTATCTTTTCTTGAGCTGGTTTCATAACAATGAAGCTGGTAAAGCCAAAAATCAAGTACCTGAGAAGAAGAAGGAAAAGAAGAAGAAAGAGAAGAAGAAGAAGGATCCAAAGGTGAAAAGGGGCAACCAAGCGTCGTCTAGCGAAAATCCACACACTGCACTGACCAGGCCTAAATCACCATGTGTCATTTGCAAAGGAGACCACTATCATCGAGATTGTCCTTGCATCCCTCGGATCTTAAGGGACTGGTCTCCTCGTTTTCACAACTCGGTGTCGTCAACCTCTGATGATCATGTTGAAAATACACCGTCAACTAGTGAAAGTGAAGCCCCTGGACAAAAAGGAAAATGTAAATTTCCTTGTAAACTGTGTGAAGGAAATCACGCTGTCCACCGTTGTCCCTTCTTAGATGAGGCTAAAATAGTTTTGGACGACCGTCCGGTTTCACCATTACGGCTTCCTCCTGGATATAAGAAACTCTTACTGAGTTCGTCACTAGTTGAAAATCCGGCTGACACGCCCTTGTGGTCGGCCGAAGCATTTATCATTAGAGAAGAACCATCTGAATCCATACCAGAAGAAAGTCAAAAGGTTGAGGCGGCAGTTGACCTGGTCTTGCCTTCAGAGGTTCCATCTTCAGATGATACAGTCTTCGAAGAGAATAAGGATGACACCATCCAAATTCTTTTTGTAAGCACAGACTCCGATGAACATGGGGGCAACTTACCCGTTCCTTTACCACAGGAAGGAAGTTCGTCAGAGTCATACCTGGCCGTCTATTCGGTCCCACCTCCAAGCAACCTGGTTGTTTCCTTTGACTAGAATCTTCTAGGCAGACCCCGTTTACCGACTAGTGTACCATTTCGAATCATTGCTCAAATATATAGAATGGTCATGGTCGGTACCATCATAGATGAAGGGGCTTCTATGAGTATCCTTTCCTCAACTTCTTGGAAAGCGCTTGGTTCGCCATCGCTTTTTCCTGAAATGAGAAATCTAACAATCTTTGACAAAGGAACCAGTCGACCATTAGGGATCCTTCCCAATGTGCCCATTACATTGAGAGGGAAAACCGTTCACATGAACGTAATGGTAGTCCAAGGACCCCTGGATTATAATCTACTCCTTGGACGAGACCATATTTATTGCATGGGAGCCATTGTCTCCTCACTCTTTAGAGTAATGTGTTTTCCACACGAAGTAAGAGTGGTCAATCTCATAGACCAGCTTTCATTCCCCGGTTCACGCATAGCAAATAGTCATATACCATCCCTGAATGGTCTTTTCACGCAAGGAATGTCTTATCAATCTCCAGTCCATCCTCCTGATGAGCGCGAGTGATTCGGAGGATATGACTAAAACCCAGGGGGCATGCACCCTGGTCTGCTTCGGCAAGAGAACCTTGGGTATAGGGTTGATTTCCGCGAGTGATATATGACTAATCTAGTGAACCCGTCCTTACACGAAAATGGGAACAGACTGGAATAAGATACCTTCGTTAAGGTTATGCCGGGTGACACCACTCCTCTTTGCCTATTTCGATAGGCATCGCCGAGAAAGAATTTTATCCGCTACACGGATGAAACTTTCTTGGTAACATGGAAATTTTGCTCTATACCTAGGGGCATGCAAACCTTTTGGCATGCAAGCGAAGAGCGACTATTTATTTTTTAAATTTGTAGGTCCTCTAACCCTTTAAACTCATAGGATTAGTCATTTCCTAACTTGCATAAAGAAAGGATCCGGAGCAAAGCTTTGTAAGGTGCAAGCTCCACAAAAATGGCATCTTAGATGAGACATCCTTATTATACGACTGGATCGAGCAGTTTTAACGCGGACTTCATGCTCGTTAAAAAATAAACATAGGCAATGAGCAAGTGTTTCCCCCAGCATTTAAGCTCATTTTAAAATAAAAAATGAACCAATTTCCGGTAAATAACCATCGTGAATGTAGTACTTCAGCCTTTGAAGCCTTGGTCGTGTTCTCATCATCACCTCCACTCTGTATTGGCCGATCATTCACTTCCACTTGATTGTTTACCCCTTTTGAGGAACAGCTGCGAAGAGTGATCTTATTAGCCATCCTTGTGACACTGCCGTGATTGGAAAATTCCAAACCTTACCTGGAATCAGCTCCTACCCGAATTCATCACTCGTTCCTCAAAAACGAGTCTCCTTTAAGCTCTTTTCAACTGACTCGTAAAATATGAAAAGATTGCCGAGCCATTGGCCTCTCCAGCTCGTTAAAGTGACCGGAAGTGCTATCCATCCTTTAGATTTTAATCTTTTTGGACCTGAGGGATTATTACACAAAAAGATCGAGCGCTTGTTTTGTTCAGCTCGTTAAAAGTACCGAAAATTCATCCCTTCTGTATTGTTTTATACTTTTTCGGACTTAAGGGATTAGATGAAGAAAAGGGATTTTGGATTTTCCTTTACGTTCTTTTTCAGACTCTCTAAAATTGAAAAGGACCGAGTTATCTTTGTCGTTAAACTCGTTAAAACCTAACAGCGACAAACTTGTCCATAACAGACAAGAACGAGTTTCACTATCGCTAGGCTCGTTAAAACATAGCGATGGGTTTGCCCGAAGGGAAAATTATAGAACAAGCATATGTTATCCTCCTCAAGCTTGAAAAAAAAATAAAGAGGTGCAGGTCAGCAATGACTGGGGAAAAATTGGGAAGAAAACTTGAAAAAAAACTTTGTTGGTAGCAAGTCGCTCTTGAACATGACACTTTCACTCCGCATCCAAGTCGGGTTGGGTTGTTCCATTCACTGGTCACATCACAATGGTTCCATCAAACCATCCACATTTGGGGTTAATGCTACCAATCCATCATGTCAGTGTCGCCGATATGTTCAAGAGAAGTCGCTCAGAGAATTCACCTGTGTCTCGCCCACTATAATACATTTTCGCTCCATTCTTTCATGACCGCCACCCTGAACCATATATCACCAGATCGTTTTCACCTACATTAAAATCATTTGCTCCGTTCCGTGTCATTGATGTGGGATTCTTTAAGGCCCTCCTATGATGGATCGCTTCTTGTCGACATCAGCTCATTATCCAAGAAGTCGATCTAGGAACAACCCTTTCAGTACTTTGAAGCTTGCATGCCTCAATGGCAAGTTTCTCACTTCCGGCGACAGGTTTACATCAATGGCCTTCGACCGAAAGATTTTACGTGGTGTTTGACACCAAGTCCCTTATTCACACCATGTGAATTGTATTGTAGTACCTTGAGGATCATTATCATTATCGGTGATTCCTCTCGTGCCTGTTAACAACTTACATCACTGGTTGGTAATCAGGTGATGTCTTTCCATGTTCGACTCCAGAACATCTCTCACATGGATCGACTTGTACTTTGAGTGAAGATCAAATGGGATTGAAGACCCCGGATCTAGTTTCATCCATCCAGGCTGTCATATATATTCAAGAAAATAAAGACATCAAATGTACATCATTGCTGCACAGATAATCATCTAATCTAAGGGATGATGGCTCTACCAGAATCATCAGTCTACACTCAGAAAATTGTCTGTCCTATGTACATGAAAATGAATTTATAAAGCTGAGCATGGGAATGCCCGCCTCAGCTAGATCATGAAAATATTATGAAGATAATGTATTGTATTGTATCTTATTACAGGTCTCCTTCCAGCTTGAAAGAACTTCGGATCCTCATGATAAAGCATTTCACCCGACATCAAAAGATTAATGACCTCATGCTTTAGGGGGCAACTGTTATAGACATTTTTGGGCACTGCAACCCCAAGCATAAATGTCCATAAACCAAGGGCTCCTAAGTCCCTAAAGGTGTTGTTCCAACCCCTAAAAGAACAAGGTCAAATGATTACAACATCTCCCAGAAGTTCTCCATGAAAAACTACTCAGAACTGGTCAAAATTGGACCATTTCACCTGCCCCATAGGCAAAGTGCGTTGCATCCCACCTAAATACACACAGTAGGTGCATTTCATTTCAAAAATCCCTTCTATGGGGTGTGATGGGTGAGAAGTGACAAATGGCAGGGTCAATCCGCAAGGTGGAGAAGCATGGAATCTTCCAGAAACTTCTCCTATGACACTTGCCTTTCTAAATTTGACCAGGGATGAGTAAGAGATCATCAATCTCCAAGTGGAATCAAGAACTATCAGAGGGAAGACACTAATCAAATCTCAAGCTGACTCATCTCCCTTGCAGACATCTATATATGGATCCCTAATCCTAGAGATCCTGAGGCTGGAATTTTGCATATTTTAAGGAATTGTTGTTGGTTTCTTGAGACAACATCATAGTGTTGGGTGATCTAATCTTTTCATGAGGTGAAGAAGGGCTTACTTGCTGAGAGGATGATGCTGGGTCAGAACAATTGGTTGTAATTCTCTTGGCTCTTTCTTGATTATCAATAAAACTATTCAAGTTTTCCTCCATACAGTTGTGTGATTGATGTTTTATGCATTTGTGTGGTTAATATACATCTGATCTTGTATTGCTTATGATAATAGATCTATGTTCTCGTATAGTGTTATGCTGCTTTGATTCTACAGGTGCTCTGTGAAGCTGGGTACGAAAACAAGTAGCAAAGGACTATCAGAAGAGAGAGGAATCGAGCAAGGAACCAAGCGCAAGACAGAGGTTGGTCTCCTTTATTCTTCTCTCATCTATCTTTCATAAAGGAAAACGAAAGTAGTTTTAGTTTGTTTGTTTCTAAGGCAGCTACCAGCCTTAGTGGGATTAGCAGTTCTACATAGACACTATTCCCGGTAACATAACCCTTATGCTTTTGTTACATTTTTTTTTTCGCTAAGGGTAATTGTTTTGGTCAAGTAATCCACTTTTTACCTTTGTCGCAGATGTCAAACCTATTGGAATCATTTTTTGGATATGCCGACGGAGCAAGTCGTAGTTAGCGAAACCTATCTTCTGCGGCCTAGGCCATTTTTGATCCGAGTGGCGAGTTAGTAAGTTTCAGAGGGGTACGTATTGGTCGGTTAAGAATAACATCGCTGAATATAGCACGTTGATAGAACTCCTCTCTGATGCCATCACACATGGCATACGTTGACTTGTCGTCAGGCTAGACTCACAACTCTTCATGCTACAACTCACTGGTATCTACTCCATCCGAAATCCAACTATCTATCGCATGTTCCTAAGGGTCAAGATTTTGGAAAGGCAATTTGATTTTATTCAATATCAGCATATTTCCAGAAACTTAAACACATTAACAGATTCATTAACAAATTATGTGTTAGATAGACATTTGCAACATTTATAAAAAGAAGCATTTCATCAATATTTGCATCAGGATCATGTAACTTAACCAAAATAAAACTCCGAAAATCAAAAATATATATATAACTGTTTATGGTTTACACATAATGTTCTGTAACCAAGACAAAAATTGGTCAGATGACCCAAAACTCAAAACGCTAGGGGGCACCCTAGTCTAATGATGCTGGTGATAACAAGTCACCGCCTGTGCAATCATGCGTAAAATCCTAGTCCATTGACTCGGCACGCCGGTAGTATGTCGCTGCAACCTCAGAGGTAGCTCGTCAGTCCTCACGTCCGGAATACCAAGAGTGAGGCCTTCGACCTGATCCTGCAATGCTGAAAGAGTCTCGGCCACATCAAGGTCGCGAAGGATAGCCCTTCCCACAGCCTCTCCTGCTGGAGTGGCAGCTGGCACTCTCAGGCGTACTACTGGCCGAACTGGTCCAACATCTGCATGAGCACATG
Source organism: Pinus tabuliformis (assembly GCA_031772625.1). Taxonomy (NCBI): domain Eukaryota; kingdom Viridiplantae; phylum Streptophyta; class Pinopsida; order Pinales; family Pinaceae; genus Pinus; species Pinus tabuliformis. The sequence continues at coordinate 312,309,804 of CM062805.1, read as the reverse complement.
AGTTTTGATTAGTCCTGATAGAAGAAAGCACAAGAACATTATAAAAAAAAATGATAAACAGAGATATGGTCAGAGAATTTACCGATGACACCCCACTGCTCGCCAGCCGGCAGTACCAAATCCGGATCACCTCGGAAATCCATACCAGCATATGGATACTTAGAAAAAACCATCTCCTGACAATTGAACCACTTGAAGAAGGTATCAGAAAAGGAAACCTGGGACTGACCAGCATGTCTGGCCATAAGGTCGACCCATCTCTGCATCCGTGGCTCAGTCGGTGGAGGTAAACCAAGTGAAACATACTGCGGCTGCATCAGCGGGATCTTTTCCAAGGCAAAAGCGGTCAAAATAGAACCATATCCAAAGTTCTTCAATCTTCCGTTTTTCACCTTGGTCAATTGTTCTTTCATCATAGAGAGTACTGCATCACACCAGTTGAACACCTTTGGTTCAAGGCATTCCAAGGCATACTGCATATAAGACCTGTTGGCCACATGAAGAGCCGCACTACCAGCCAGTCTAGCAAAAGTAAACAGAATGGTCCTCAAGGACCTGCCAGTGACATCTCGGATTTTGATATTCCCATCCTTACTAGGCTGAGATCCCTCTCTGCAATACCGACGAATGTAGTCTCTCACAGATTCACCCCCACAGGTCGAACCTGATAATGAGATAGGGGCACCACGCCTCGATAAGCCGGTCAAAAAATAGATGTCCACGATAGTCAAGGGGATGGATTTGCCCCTAATATGGAACACTTGTTTGGTAGGATCCCATGCATCGAGAAAATATTGCAACAAATTGATTTTTTGCCTCATGCTAGAGATGCAGAAAAACTTGAACAGGCCACAGTTCCGCAGTGCATTTACCGTAACCGGATCATGTAAAGCAAGCATGTCCTCTTCTTCATGCTCATGTTCTTGCCATGTAACAGGCATTTTGCTCCAATGAATCTCTGAAAACAAACAAGAGAAGAGTCAGGATCCTGATTTGGTGAAAAACAGGCAAAAATTTCCATCAAAAACTGTGCACAAGTTTCCCTCCTTGCGCCCATCGCACCCCCAGTAGTGTACTGGGTGGGATGCATGCTGACTGGCCAATGGCCAAGCCAGCATGCATCGCACCTTTTGATATAGGAAGGGTGCGATGGAGCCAGGGCGAGTTTTTCAAACCCCAGAGGCTCAGAAAAACCAGAAAACATGCTCAGAATTCAAAAAGGAAAGAATGAAACTGAAGATCTCAGGTTTAGCTCTTACCTGGTCCAGACGGCGCCAAGAATCATCCATAGAATCTCCTGGAATCAGCGAGTGAAAATCAAGGGGGAAAACACCTCCAAAGCTCCAACAAACCAAAATTCAAATGAAATGGTAAAATGAGAGGTAAAAACCACTTTTAAATTACTTTTCACGTAATTCAAGTAAAATATTAGTGCTTTGACTCATTTTTCAAGCATATATTGTTCGTTTCTAACTAGTTTGATGAAGCAATTGAGCAGAACCTTTGAAGGAACAAAGTTGTCAATGGTTAAATCAAGGTAATCATTGAACATTATATCGAGCAGTTTTAACGCGGAATTCAAGCTCGTTAAAAAATAAACATAAGAAATGAGCAAATGTTTCCCCCAGAGTTTAAGCTCATTCATTAAAAAATGAACCAATTTCCGGTAAATAACCATCGTGAATGCATTATCATCAGCCTTTGAAGCCTTGGTCGTGTTCTCATCATCACCTCCACTCTGTATTGGCTGATCATTCACCTCCATTTGATTGTTTACCCTTTTCAAGGAACAGATGCGAAGAGTGATCCTGTTAGCCATCCTTGTGACACTGCCGTGATTGGAAAATTCCAAACCTTACCTGGAATTAGCTGCTACCTAAATTTATCACTTGTTCCTCGAAAAACGAGTCTCCTTTAAGCTCTTTTCATATGACTCGTAAAATATGAAAAGATTGCCGAGTAATTGGCCTCTCCAACTCGTTAAAGTGACCGGAAGTGCTATCCCTCCTTTAGATTTTAATCTTTTTGGACCTGAAGGATTATTACAAAAAATATCGCGCTTGTTCTATTCGGCTCGTTAAAATTACCGAAAATTCATCCCTTTTGTATTATTTTATACTTTTTCGCACTTAAGGGATTATATGACAAAAAAGGATTGTTGGATTTTTCTTTACGTCCCTTTCAGAATCTCTAAAATTGAAAAGGAATGAGTTATCTTTGTCGTTAAACTCGTTAAAACTGAATAGCGACAAACTTGTCCATACCGACAAGAACGAGTTTCACTATCGCTAGGCTCGTTAAAACATAGCGATGGGTTTGCTTGAAGGGAAAATTATAGAACAAGCATATTTTATCCTCCTCAAGCTTGACAAAAATAAAGAGGTACTGGTCAGCAATGACTGGGGAAAAATTGGAAAGAAAACTTGAAGAAACTTTATTGGTAGCAAGTCGCTCTTGAACATGACACTTTCACTCTGCATCCGAGTCGGGTTGGGTTGTTCCGTTCACTGGTCATATCACCATTGGTCCGTCGCACCATCCATATTTGGGGTTAACGCTACCAATCCATCATGTCAGTGTCGCCGATATGTTCAAGAGAAGTCGCTCAGAGAATTCACCTGTGTCTCATCCACTACAATACATTTACACTCTGTTCTTTCATGACCACCACCCTGAACCTTATGTCATCAGATCATTTTCACCTCCATTAAAATCATTTGCTCTGTTCCGTGTCATTGATGTGGGATTCACTAAGGCCCTCCTATGACGGATCGCTTCTTGTCGACATCATCTCATTATCCAGGAATTCAATCTAGGAACAACCCTTTCAGTACTTTGAAGCTTGCATGCCTCAATGGAAAGTTTCTCACTTCCGGCGACAAGTTTACATCAATGGCCTTCGACCGAAATATTTTGCGTGGTGTTTGATGCCAAGTCCCTTATTCACACCACGTGAATTGTATTATAGTACCTTGAGGGTCATCATCATCATCGGTGATTCCTCTCACGCCTATTCACAGCTTACATCATTGGCTCGTAATCAGGGAATGTCTTTCCATGTTTGACTCCAGGACATCTCTCACATGGATCGACTTGTACTTTGAGTGAAGATCGAATGAGATTGAAGACCCCAGATCTAGTTTCATCCATCCAGGCTGTGATATATATTCAGGAAAATAAAGACACCAAATGTACATCATTGTTGCACAGATGATCATCCAATCCAAGGGATGATGGCTCTACCAAAATCATCAGTCTGCACTCAGACGATTGTCTGTATTATGTACATGAAAATGAATTTATAAAGCTGAGCATGGGAATGCCCACCTCAGCTAGATCATGAAAAACTTTGGATCCTCATGATAAAGCATTTCACCCGACATCAAAATATTAACGACCTCATGCTTTAGGGGGCAACTGTTATAGACATTTTTGGGCACTGCAACCCCAATCATAAATGTCCACAAACCAAGGGCTCCTAAGTCCCTAAAAGTGTTGTTCCGACCCCTAAAAGAACAAGGTCAGCTGATTACATCATCTCCCAGAGGTTCTCCATGAAAAACTACTCAGAACTGGTCAAAACTGGACCATCTCACCTGCTCCATGGTCAAAGTGCACTGCATCCCACCTAAATGCACACGGGAGGTGCGATGCATACTGAAAAGCCCTTCTATGGGGTGTTATGGGCGAGAGTGGACAAATGGCAGAGTCAATTTGTGAGGTGGAAAATCATGGAATCTTCCAGAAACTTCTCCTGTGACACTTGCCTCTCTGCATTTGCCCAGGGATGAGTAAGGGATCATCAATCTCCAATTGGAATCAAGAACTGTCAGAGAGAGGACACTAATTAAATCTCAGAAGCCGACTCACCCTCCTTTCAAACATCTATACATGGATCCCTCATCCCAGAGATCCGAAGGCTGGAATTTTGTATCTTGTAAGGAAGTGTTGCTGGTTTCTTGGTGTAACATCATAGTGTTGGGTGATCTAAGCTTTTCATGAGGTGAAGAAGGGATTTCTTGCTAAGAGGATGACGTTGGGTCAGAACAATTGGTTGTAATCCTCTTTGCTATTCTTGATTATTAATAAAGCTATTCAAGTTTTCCTCCACATTCTTGTATGATTGTTGATATATGCATTTGTGTGGTCAATATATATCTGGTCCTATATTGTTTATGATAGTAGATCTCCGTTCTTGGATAGTGTTATGCTGCTTTGATTCCACAGGTGCTCTTTGAAGCTGGGTAGACGAGGAAGCGAGTGGCAAAGATCTATCAGAAGGGAGAGGGATCAAGCAAGGAACCAAGCACAAGACAGAGGTTGGTCTCCTTTGTTCCCCTCTTATCTACTTCTCATAAAGGAAAACGAAAGTGGTTTTAGTTTGTTTGTTTCTAAGGTAGCTACCAGCCTTAGTGGGACTAGCAGCTCTGCATAGACACTAGATTTCCTGATAACAGCTCCCTATGTCTAGAAAATGTTGAAGGCATCCCACATCTATTCATAAATTGTGCCTTTACTATCAGCGTCTAGGAAAAGTTGCAGAAATCTATTGGAAACATACATATATGTCATGGGAACTTAGTAGATGAATTATTTAAATATTGGGTGAGAAGGAAACCGCCCAAAAAAATTAGAGTGCTCCCTCTAATTGTGTACTAGGGAATTTGTGTTGACCTTGATTATGTTTTGTAGAGGCATTGATGATACAGGTGTTGTGTTACAGCGTTTGATGGTTGGCATTGATGTCAATTTGGGCATGTGTTGCAGTTGGCTTGATTGTGCAGATGATTGTGTTGCAAGTAGATGTACTCTTTGATGGACGGGCTTACAGATGTACTATTTGACATATGTACCCTTATGTTGCTTGGTTTGGGAGATATTATTACCATGTTATAGATATCCTTGGTATTGGCTTAACCATGGCATCTGCCTATGGTATTTGCTTGCATATTACCATGGTACAGGGGTCCATGGTATTGGCCAATCCATGGTATCGACTCGAGTATTGCCCTAGAGTTTACTTTGGTACATATCTCCATGGTATTGGGATAACAATGGTATTTCCCCAAGGTGTATGCCCAAGGTATTGATTGGAGACTATTGATGATATTTTGACATGTTTTCTTGTGATTATTTTTTTGGAGAGTGTAGATTGATTTGGTGAGTGGATTTATTGATGGTGAGAGTGTATGGGTGGAGTAAGTGAGTGCTACAGTACTTTATATAGATGTTTATACATACGTAGATGATTTTAGAGTGTGCATATCATATTTTATTATTCAAATTAGAGATGTTGTTGGGTTGCTCATAGTGACCTCAATTCCAACAATTTGGTATCATATCTCTTCTTCTTTCGTCTAAATTCAAATTTTTGGTCTATGAAGTGTAGCTTTTAGAGAGAGGATATTCCTTGCAGGTTGATGATGGAGATGACAATCGGGGGGAGCATGTTTGTTATGGTTTTTCATCGGCTATGGTGTTAAGTTGTCGCTTTGGTTGATAGTCATGTTGATGTGGTTGGAGTTGTTGGTTATTCACTGTTGTTGTTTATGATGTGTTGGCGTTGATGTTTATGTTGCTACTTGGGAGCATATTTTTGTTGCTACATTCATTTGTTGCTTCTTTATGTCGGTGATCATGTTTTCTTTGCTTTATATTTCTATGAGGAGTGAGTGATTTGAGTGATTATTTTCATTTGTTTATGCTCATTTGTGTTTTGGAGAGCGAGTGTTATTAACCTATTGCTGATGTATATGGTTTGTTGGTGCTTTATGCAACCCTAAGGAGTGTATTATTTGTTGTTGCATTGTGATTTGACCCAGATAGTGTTCAGGGGGAGATATTGATGATCAATAGAGTTATGATGGCATGTCATTTCCATTGATGTCAAAGGGGGAGTGTTTACATGATTTAGTGTCAGAGGAAAATATCATTCGGTTAGTTCAATCGGGGTTGCCATCAATGACAAAGGGGGAGATTGTTGGAATTGATGATGTGTTGCAGAAGCATTGATGATGCAGTTGTTGTTTTGTAGTGTTTGATGGTTGGCATTGATGTCAACCTGGTCATGTCTTGAAATTGTCTTGAGTGTGAAGATGATTGTGTTGCGGGTAGATGTACTATTTTATGGATGTGCTTATAGATGTACTCTTATGTTGCTTGGTTTGGGTGTTGGTATTATCATGGTACATATATCCTTGGTATTGGCTTAACCATGGTTTATGCTATGATATTGGCTTGCAGATTACCATGGTACAGGGGTCCATGGTATTGGCATAACCATGGTAATGACCCATGGTATTTCCTCGGAGTTTAATTTGGTACAGATATCCATGGTATTGGGATAGCCATGGTATTTTCACAAGGTATTGATTGGAGACTATTGATGATATTTTGACATATATTCTTGTGATTATTTTTGGTGGAGAGCATAGAATGATTTGGTGAGTGGATTGATTGATGGTGAGAGTATATGGGTGGAGTGAGTGAGTGCTACAGTACTTTACTTAGATGTTTATACATATGTAGCCTAGTTTAAAGTGTGCAAATCAAATTTCATTATTCAGATTAGAGATGTTGCTAGGTTGCTCATAGTGATCTCAATTCCAACAATTTGGTATCGGAGTTCTTATTCTTTTGTATAAATTCATATTTCTGGTCTATGAAGTGTAGATTTCAGAGAGAGGATATTCCTTGTAGGCTGATGATGGAGATGACACTCAGGGAGAGCATGCTTTTTGTGATTGTTGATCAGCTACGGTGCTGAGTTGTTGCTTTGGTTGACAGTGATGTTTATGTGGTTGGAGTTGTTGGTCATATTTTCCATTGTTGTTTATGATGTGTTGTTGTTGATGGTTATGTTGCTACTTGGCACCATTTTGTTGTTTCTACATTCATTTGTCATTGTTTTATGTTGGTGATCGAATTTTCTTTGTTGTGTGTTGTTATGAGGAGTAAGTGAGTTGAGTGATGTGTTTGATGTGTTTTTTCTCATTTGTGTTTGGAGATCAAGTGTTTCTATCTTATTTCTTATGGATATGGTTTGTTGGCACTTTGTGCATCCCTAAGGGGTGTATTGTTTGTTGTTGCATTGTGATTTGACCCAAATAGTGTTCATGGGGAGTTATTGATGATCATTATAGTTATGATGACATTCCCTTTTCCATTGATGTCAAAGAGTCAGTGTCTACATGATTCATTTTTATAGGACAGTATCAGTTGGTTGCTTCATCCAGGGTTTCCATCAACTCCAAAGGGGGAGATTGTTGGCATTGATGATGTGATGTATAGGAATTGATGACATAGGTGTTGTGTTGTAGTGTTTGATGGTTGGCATTAACGTCAACCTGGGCATGTGTTGCATTTGGATTGAGTGTGCAAATGGTTGTGTTGCAATTTGATGTAATCATTGATGGATGGGCTTAAAATGTACTCTTTGATAGATGTACTCTTATGTTTCTTGTTTTGGGTGTTGGTATTACCATGGTATAGATATCCTTGGTATTGGCTTAGCCATGGTATCTTCATATGGTATTGTCTTGCGGATTACCATGGTACAGGGATACATGGTATTGGCATAACCATGGTATTGACCCATGGTGTTGCCTCAAAGTTTACTTTGGTACATATATCCATGGTATTGGGATAACCATGGTATTTTCCCAAGGTATTGATTGGAGACTATTGATGATATTTTAACATATATTCTTGTGATTATTTTTGGTGGAGAGTGTAGATTGATTTGGTGAGAGGATTGATTGATGGTGAGAGTATATGGGTGGAGTGAGTGAGTGATACAATACTTTATATAGATGTTTATACATATTCAGCTGAGTTTAGATTGTGAAAATCAGATTTTATTATTCGGATTAGATATGTTAATGGTTTTCTCATAGTGAGCTCAATTCCAACAATTTGGCTGGAATGAAATAGTTCCATCTTTGAGAACTAAGGTAAATATTTCATCCAAGTGGCCATCAATAGTCTTTCCTGACTAACTTCCATTCCAAAAAATTCACCTTCCATACATACGCCGACTAGGAATGAAGTGGAAATTTTGAAATACAAGCCATGGGATTTTTTTGATGGGGCATAACAACAAAATCCTTCTTTAGGAGGATATGGAGGCATCATCCATCTGACAGACACATTTATTCTCATTCTCATGTAACATTGGCCTTGCAACAAACAAATATTTTGAGCTATTTAAACTCAAATTATTATTGCAGCTTCCTTGTAATCTACATCTCACTGAGGTTCATATATATAAAGACTCATTGGTCATTATCAAATGGATGCAAGGAACTTCTAGGCTAAAAATTTATACTCTCCTTTCACTTTATCAAAATGTGATTCAAAAAAGAAGGTCCTTTTGGAACATATTTTTCGTCACATATATAGGGAACTAAACCAAACAATTGTTCATCTTTCGAAGAGAGGATTGACACTGGATCAAGGACAGTGGAAAATCCAAGAAAGTCGTGAAGGCACAGTCAGGCACCAACAGCTATGCCCTTAATCATAATTAGAAAATTAGTCTTCCTACACTACCCAACTCTCATATCTCATTAACAACAATACCAATTTGGAGAGCAAATATTTTCCATGTCACTTATCTTCTCTTTTATTTATAGTTATGTTACTAGTGATGGCTCTACCAGATATAAAATTTTATGCTTAACTTTTTTAACTACACGGCACAGTGTAGTGTGTCAGATTTATTTGGGTTTTTCCAGAGTGGCTCCTCAAAGATGTTTTGTTCACAAGGACCCAAGATCAAAAAAATTGTTTTTTGTTTAACATAACATGACTGAGAAGATTTTTTCCACTATTTTCAAGAGCACATATCATATTTATTAGTAGATATTCTTTGAAATTACATGTAGATTATGTATTTGCATATGTATAAAACTTTGGGGTCTTTTGACTAGACTTATTTTTTGGGCCAATGTACCATCTGAATGTTGCGACATCTACACTCAATTTATTGTAGTTTGATTATAAATAGAATACATGTTTTTCATTGGAAATATATATGTGTGTGTGTGGTGTAAAGAACATTAAATACTTTAACTTATTTTGTTTTTACCAAAAATGGATCACCTAGCCATTTCTAACTAGGTGGATCGAAATACACCACGTAGATTTAGTTTTACCATAGTAAAATCACTTTCACTTTCGAAAATAATTTAGTAAACCACTTTTATTAAAAAAAAATTTGATTTAAATCAAAAACCCCATGAGAATAATGTTATATACCTAGGGGGGATAATATGGGGTACCAAGTGAGGTACCCAAGGTAATAATGTAATAATGGGATGGGCCATAGTAATAAATAAGGTGGTTAACCCACATCATGTAAGGGACCACAAGTAGTTAGTAATAATGTAATGGGCCCATGGTATTAGTTGATGGTATGAGGGAACCATGGTAATGACCCATGGTATTGTATGTATGAGGCCTATATAGAGGCTAGAGACTCCACATGGAGATGGAGTGAAGAATTATTGTATGAACAGGCATATGGCTTGTGGAGTGTTCTCCTTCCTTAAGGAGTGAATGTACGGTGTTGCCCTACCTTAAGGGTTTGATCAATAAAGAATCATTTCATATCATTTCTGGGTTTATTTGCATTGTCTTATATTTTTATATCAGATCTATAATATTTCTGGGTTAGATCTACAACAATTGGTATTAGAGCACTTTCTTGGGCACAAAAGTGGAGAATTTTTTTTTTGGAGAATTACGGTCAGAAAAAGGGCTATAAGGGGACCGTCTTTTAATTCCGTTTTAACGAGTGTAAAAGAAACGCTCGGCAATATTTTCATGTTTTGGGAGTCAGAAAATGGCTTAAAAGATGACTCTAATATTTTTGTTTGTGAAAAATGACATTTTCCCTGAAAATCCTTTTATCCTGCGCAAAAACCAACACATTACTCATACCTGTTTAAAGATAGATAAAAATACTTGAAAAATACCTTTTCATGGTGGAAAATAAACAAATTTGACATTTATTTACTCAAAAAACCTATAAAAAGGGCTTTTACCATTTTACTGTTGAGGAGAGAAAAAGGGCTTTTGGCAAGAAACTTCCCGTGGACATTGCGGAGAATCCGACCGTCGAAATCGAACGCCGTCTCATCAGGTATTCTACAACATCCTCCCTTGCATTTCCATCCGTTTAGAATTTGTTTTTAGGCTTTAGTTTTATTTTTTGGAGGCCTTGGGGGTTTCAAGGTCCACTTTTCGGGGTACGCAGGTGCCCCATGGGTGACCTGCGTACCCCGACATTTTCTCCATTGGGAAAATGCCAGGCGTACGCAGCTTGCCTTAAGAGAAACTGCGTACATACACCCTGTCTCTAAAGGGCTGGCTGCGTACACCGCGGAGTGGATTTTTAAACTCCAATTTCTCCAAAATGAACCAAAAACTTTCAAATTTATGGACTCTAACAGATGTTTTATGGTGTGTAGATTTCCCACCATGCTTGATTGGCGCGAGAGGGAACACGAAGATGTTGATTTGGCCGCAATTAATCACCAACCTTCCATTGATGCTTTGAAGGCATGCGGTCTTTACAAATACTGGGCCATACCTGGCATGAGGGCCCAGGTGCGCTTTCTAGAGTGGCTGGTCGAAAGGTGGAACGTTCAGGATCAATGTTTCTACATTGGAGGGCACCAGCTCGAGATAGAGCCCTCTGATATTTACTTTCTCACTGGTTTGCCCAAGAGGGGCGAACAATTGACTCTGTCTGGGACTAGGCCTGGTGGCCAGTCCATTTCTAGCCTCCGGCTAGAGTGGTGTAATAACCAAAACCAGGATAAGGGGATAGAAATCAAAGAGATATCCCGACCTGAACTTATGGTAATTGCCTTTACAGTTACCAGACTTTGTGGGGCTGCTGCTTTGCACATTGCCACTGGATCCCAAATGCGGATGGCGATTGATTGCTATCAGGGCACCATTTTCAACTGGTGCGATGCTGTGTTGGCCAACTTAAAGGGCCAACTGACTAGGACCAAAAACGGACAACTGAAGACTTTTGGTTATGGACCCTTAGTTGTGAGTTTTGCCCTAGAGAGGGTTCCGATGTTGATCCCACAGCAGCTTACTGTTGAGGTTAGGCCTCCCCGAGAGCCTAAGTTGATGCGATGGGTTGCGGTGATGGCCTGTCATCCTGACGAGGGCACAGAGGTTATCCGATTTAGACCGGAGTATTTTCACTGGTTAGAGAACCAGGTCTTCTCGATTCAGGATTTTCCGTATGCCGGAGTTGATTTTCGCAGAGATCCGGACATGATTCTTCCACCGGGAGAACAGTGGGACGACACAGGTACTTCGATTTCCACAAGTTTCTAAATTATTTACTTTTTTTATTTTTATATCGTCTCAAAACTGACAGTGACAATTTTCAAAATGTAGATGTAGGCCCACAGCGTCAGGCCAATCTCCGGCCTTTCGAGAGGAGAGTACCAGTTGCACCAGCACCGGCCCCACAGGATGCGGCCGCAGAGACCTTAGCTGAGTTGGAACAGGACCTAGAGCGTCTTACGGCAGACATACCAGAGACGACTATAGACGATATTCCTATCAGACTTCAGCGCTATGTGGTCGCAGTCCCAGGACCTTTTAGGAGGTTCTTGTGTAGGGTAGCGCGTGCAGTGGTGTCGTATAGAGAGCACCACCAGTGACTGGCTGGTCACTTTTGTAGACACATGTGACATTTTGGTTTTTGTACTTATCATTTTTGCCGATCATAAGGTGTTTTTCAACCTATGATCGAAGACGATGTATTTTTTGACACACTCCTATCTATATATATCATTATTACCGGCTTATCTTGTTAAACATGTGTTATGAAATGTTTTTAAATTTACATGTATGATTATCACAAATGTTTGTCTAACATTCGAGAAGCAATTGCATCTGCTAATGTATTTAATGACCTTGGGATATGCTGATATTCAATGTAATCAAATTCACGTTCCAAGAGGCGCACTCTCAAAAATAACCTTAATAACACTGGATTTCTAATGGCATATACTCTATTAAGCTGTAATACAACGAGTTCAGAATCTAACCTCACTATCAAACTCCGAATCCCAAATGAAATAGATTCAGACAATAAATCAATCACTGCACTGTATTCTGCAATGTTGTTTGTTGTTTGACCGAGGCTCACCCCATGCATAGAAACTAACTCGTCAGAGGGCGAATAGATAACCCAAGCTGCGGAAGAGATATTCCGTGTACTACGACAAGCACCATCAGCAAATCCAATGTACGTTTGGAGAGGCGTCGACATCTGCAATATCAAGAGTAAAACCAAGATAAGCCAGAATAACGACGAAAAACACACTCTCTAAGCTAAGCACACTGTCTATACTAACAAACACACCAGCTAGAAAGAAAAAATCTAACCTAACTAAATCTCCATACCCATCATTTAAGCATAATACCTCTTTAGGTAAAGTCCATTTCTGGGTTTACCCAAAGAGTCCCCATCAAAATCTACCAGCTCATAGGCCCCTTTTTCTAGCTTTCGCTTGACAATGTAGGGCCCATGCCACATAGGAACGAATTTTCCAGCACCTAATTTATCGTTAGCTTGATCATATAATAGCACTAGGTCTCCTTCCGAAAAATTTCGAGGGGTCACGTTGCGATCATACTGAGCTTTCATCCGTTTTGCGTGAGTCTCGATTGCCAATGCAGCGTCACGTCGAGTCTCATCTAATTGAGCTAAGTATAATAGACGCTTCTCCTCTTCGGAAGTAGCTGGAAGTAATTCGACAGCCATTTGAAGTGACGGGATTTCGCATTCAATGGGCAGCACTGCTTCCAAACCATAAACTAGTTGGAAAGGAGTGAACCTTGTTGATGTTTTCACTGAGGTTCGGTACGCCCAAAGCGCGGAAAATAACATGTTGTGCCAATTCGACCGATGAATACCAATGATTCGTCGGATCATGATAACTAAAACTTTGTTGATAGACTCAACCAGGCCATTGGCTTGTGGATAATAAGGAGTTGAGCTATCGTGACGCAAACCAAGCTAGCCTGTAAGTTCTCTCATCATAACGTTTCGAAAATGGCGCCCATGGTCTGTGATTATCGCTTGTGGGACACCAAACCTAGTAATAATGTGATTGAATACGAAAATCGCAGTTGTCTTGCCGTCTGCCTCGAATGTAGGCATCGCCTCGGCCCACTTAGTAAAATAATCAACCGCAAGGATGATATACGCATGCCCCCCGGCCGAGTGAGGGTTACATGTAATAAAATCGATACCCCATTTAGCAAAAGGACCAACGGCAATTATAGGGTGGAGAGGAGCAAGTGGTGCGCGCATCTTGCGATCAAACACTTGACAGTTATGGCATTTCTGGACCACAATAATACAGTCTTTAAACAAGGACGGTCAGAAGTAGCCAGCGCGCAATATCTTTTGGGCTTGTGGCATACCCTGACATATGACCGCCACATGCTCTAGAGTGACAGTCATTCAAAACCCTTTCAGCTTCCTCGTGAGTTAAGCAACGATGGAAAACCAAGTCCGCCCCACGGCGATAAAGAGTATCTCCAATAATTTTGTACTGTTGGGACTGGAATCGAATTTTCCGACGTTCCGACTTTGAAACTTCAGGCCGAAAGGATTGGGTTTGGAGATAGACAATTATATCCCCATACCACGGATCTAAAGTGCTGATGAGAAATAGAGATTCGTCCGCAATGGGTTCCTCTGCCACAGTTTCCGTGTCAGCACGCGGGAAATCACACATCAACTCTGTAAAAACTAAAGATTTCTTAGACTTAGACTTTTCAAATTCCAAGTCGAACTCCTGCAGGATAACGATCCATTTAGAGTACTTGCCCCCTAGCAATTGTTTAGTCAAAATGTAGATCATATGGTTGCAATCCGAAATGACTGTAGTTTTACGGAGAAGAATGTAGTGACGAAAACGTTGGACAGCTTGAACGGCTGCCAAGGCCAATTTCTCCACATGTGAATATTTGAGCTCAGTGGGATTTAACGTCTGACTAAGGTAATAGATCACATGTTCCATTCCGAATTCAGCTTCCTGTACTAAGACCATTCCAATGGTGGAATGAGCGGCGGCGAGGTACAAAACGTAATCCTGGTTGTAGTTGGGAGGATGCAGCAACGGTGCATGGGTCAACGCGTGTTTGAGCGCATCAAAAGATTTCTGAGCTATCTCATCCCAAGAGAATTGAGCGTTCTGTTTCAACAACCGGGTAAAACCCTTGGTAATCTCGGCGTAGTTCGGAATGAATCGGCGTAAAAACTTTGCTTTCCCCTGCAAACTTTGGAGTTGGCGAAGACTCGAAGGAGGAGGCAATTTGATGATAGCTTCTACCTTCGAGGGATCGACGCGGATGCCGGCTTTTGAAACAACAAATCCCAGCAATCATCCTACTTCAATACAGAATACACATTTGTGTGGGTTCAACCGTATACGATAATGCCGACACCTCATAAAAATTGCTCGTAAATGGACAAGGTGATCAGCTCGATGTAAGGAGTGAGCGGGCAAATCATCGAGATACGGTTGCACAATGTGCTTGATGTCATGAAATGCATAAGGCATCGCCCTTTGAAAAGTGGCTCCGGCATTCTTAAGCCCAAAAGGTAATTTGCAATAAGCAAATGTCCCCCATGGACAAATGAAAGCCGTTTTTGGTTGATCGGCAGGTAGAATATTGATTTGGTTGTAACCGGAAAAACCGTCCATAAAGGAAAATATTTCACTACCGACACAATCATCAATTATTTGATCGATATAGGGTGTTGGATAGTTTTCCTTGGGACAAGCACGATTGATATCCCTATAGTCGATACATATTCTTATTGTTCCCTGTTTTTTGTTAACCGGATCAATATTCGACACCCAATCCGTTAACGGGATTGGATAAATGAAACCTGCTTTCAACAGCTTCTCAACTTCTGCTTTAATCGCAGCCGCTTTTCATGGGTGAATCTGACGCAGACGTTGCCGGACGGGTTTAGCGTCTGGGTAAGTTTTGATTTCATGGACAACAATGGCGGGATCAATTCCTGGCATCTCCTCGTAAGACCAGGAAAACACGTCGTGGAATTCTTGAAATAGGGCCTTATATGTCTGAATTTCGTCATCTGAACACGAGGCACCTATATGAATTTGTTCAAAAATTCCGGGCTTGACTGAAATGTCAATGGGAATAGTAGGAGAAATGTTTCCCAGATTCAGCTCTGAATCAGGATGTTTCATTGGACTCTGAGCTTCTTTGACATATTCAGCTGTAAATATTGATGAGAAATCGTTTTCAAAATGATCATCCTCAGGTAAAAACGAAGATCTATGATGGAGATCTTCCCATGGTAAATCGTCTACGCACAGGACTTCACAAAGCTGTTCGTCAGATGACACAACTTCGGGAAACGTTATTAACTCTGAGGTTGACGCGAAAAGGGATTCCTCATGGACCACATTCATTTGGTCGATTTTGGTTGAACTCGAGTTGGAAAAAGATTGCACGGCTTCATAGGCAATTTCATATGGACTCAAAGGCATTGCATCACCAAATGAGTCTATCTCAGATTCAGAAGGAACGATCCAAGGATCGTCATAAACAATGGTGTCTGAAGTAATCATATGAATAGATGCAAATGAAGACACGACGTTGATTGGAGGAAAAGGAAAAGTTCCCAGTAAATCGGCATCTTTAACTAATCCTACGCCAACATCCTTGTAAGGGATAGTCGTTTTACCGACATGCTGGATACTCTCTGAAGAGGCTGGGTCGGATGAAAAATAGGCCAGCTGGTCTATGGTTACGATCTTGCCATTGTGTGGAAACTTTATTACTCTGAAGACCGATGAAACAACCGCTGTCATAGCGTAAGACCAACTTCGACCCAAAAGAAGGTTGTAGTCTAGAGGGGCATCAACCACCTCCACATCTAGACTAACGGTTTTTCCTTCAACCCCTATAGGCAAATCCTGTAGAATGCCAAACGGATGGAACCCATGGCCATCAAAGGCCTTAAGAATTGTCGGGGATTGATTTAGTGAAGGAGAACCAAGCGATCTCCAACACTGTATCGACATAATACACGTGGAAGCTCCCTCATCAATTACAGTCCGATGAATAGGCATGTTTTTTACTATCACTGGGATCTGGAAAGCCATCTGATGAGGCAAACGCGGTGTACTATTTTCTAGATCAAAGATTATTAGGTTCGAGTCCTGAACATCAACAGCTCCTATAGCCGACAAAAGCAATTTTCGTTGTGCTGGGCATGATTGCAGCACTTCTAAAGCTGACATTGCTGAGGGTGAAACAGCTAAATCCTCAACAATGTTGTAATTCTGGGCCACTCTCGCATGTGGATTGAAAGCAGACCTTCGAAGTACACCCTTGGCAGGCGGTTTGATTACTAAGTCAGGGTTAGGTTTCTCGATCTGTAGTGGATCGGAACCGGGAGCTGAGGTTGATGGATTTGAATGAGAAGATTCTGCTTCTTTCGATCCATCAACAGGACTTTTACTACCATAATCTTGCGATCGAGTCGCAATCCTTACATGAGACATCATCAATATGGGTTCTTTAGTGGCACCCGAGGAAGAACCTATCATCTTACTCTCCTGCTTTGGAAATGGATCCTTCAAAACAGCAGGAGTTGGGGAACCCTTGACGATTTTCACAACCTCGGCCCGATGAGGGCAATCTCTTGTAAAATGATCCTCTTCACAAATAAGACAAGGATATCGAGGTTTGCGCTTTTCGTCATTGGTTTCCGACTTTTCTGTTTTCTCCTTTGGAGTCTTGTCTGCTTGACTCTTCTTCTTACCTTTCTTCTTCCCACCGTTTTTTGATTTAGCCGTGGATGACTCTACAGCGTGAATATCAGCGGAAATTTCAGGAGAAGATTCTCCTGTCGGGGAATCTGGTAAGGTTATAATAGGCGAAGAATTTTTTGAAGACTTCTTCTTGCTTTTAGTATTTACCGTACCAATCATGCCATCAGCAGCATGAGATCCTGAAGGAGCAGTAGCGATTTGATTTGACTTTGGAAGATCTGGGATCTTTTCGTGTAACGTACCTGACTGAGTGTAAACTAAGTCAAGGTACTGAGCTTGAGCAATCACTTGCTCCTCAGTAACTACTCTGGCCTTAGCTACGTCCTCAGTAATCTTCGGTAATAATGATTTAACAAACCATTCAGCTAAGATTTGGTCTGGGATAAAAACTTTCACTAATCGCCGTCGACGTCTCCATTCATGTATATGATCGGAAATATAAGTGGACGTCGACTGTTTTAATGAAGTTAGTAGCTCCGTGCCATTATCATATCTGACCGGCAACTGAAAATGAGTTAGGAACGAGGTAGCTAACTGACTAAAATTGTAAAAAGAGGCCCGTGGTAACTCAATGTACCACTTGGCCGCGAGACCAATGAGCGTACGCTGGAAAAGACGTAAGCGGATCGAATCATCCGAGATGGAATTTGAAGCACACCAGAGGTGGTAAGTCATCACATGATTTGACGGATCCTCTCCAGACTTACCTTCGAACTTGGGTATATCACTGGGCAACTTATTTGGCATTGGCGGCCAGAATGGAAGATAATTTATTGGATCGTTCGTTAGGCGCGACAAGTCTGGTAAATCCAAAGTTGCGATAAACGGTAATTGCCGATTAGGATCCCTAAAACTCTGGGTCACAAGACCAGTCCCAGGAGGAGGATATCCAGGATAACTTGGAATAGGAATCACATTCAGGATATTATATCCTCCTGGAAAACTAGGATTAACCGGACCATACTGGGGTTGCTGAGGTTGTTGATAAGTGTACCCAGGATACGGTTGATACTGGTAAACTGGCTGTTGGACAGCAGACCTGTATTGGTACTGTCCTTGGTACGGTTGGTAAGCGAATTGTGGTTGACTAGTGACAATCGTACTTAAACCAGGTTGTCCTACAGGCATCTGAACCGTAGTTTGAATCGTGGATCCAGACAATGGTAAAGATGTCTGAGGAGTTGTTGCAGAGACAGTAGAAACCGGAGCTGTCGATACTCCAGAAGCAAGTGTGGTGGAAGGAATAGATGTTGCGGTAGTTGCAGCAGTCGTTTGAGATGGAGTACTAGGTGCAATTGGCGACTGAGTAACTACCGAAGGTACAGAAGTTTGAACATTAGACTGGACTAGTTGCTGGGGTGAACCAGCAACTAAGGGTTGTCCAACTTGAGATGACAACTGTACGCTTGGCTGCAATACCTGTTGAACTTGCGATGGATCCCACACTATGTTCATTCCGGGGTATTGACCCATGACAGGTTGAGAATATTGAGATCCATAACCGGATTGAGGGTAGGATTGATAATTGAAAGGTGCATTTCCCGTACCTTGAAAATAAGATTGACCTTGGGGTGGTTGATAACCTTGACTCGAGTACTGAACTTGAGGTAGATACCCTTGAGGTAAGTACTGATACTGGGGTTGACCTTGAGCTATGAATTGATACTGAGGTTGACCTTGGGGTACATATTGAGGCTGGGGTTGACCTTGAGGAATGTATTGTACTATGGGTACATACTGTCCTTGAGGTTGCCCCCCAGACGCAATTTGTGTACCTTGAGGTTGCCCCCCAAGTGTTAATTGAGGCTGCCCCCCAGGCGGTAATTGGCCACCTTGAGGTTGAGAACCGGGAACTGAACCTGACATCATGTAAATGTCTCCTACACCCAACGGTTTATTACCATTGTTTCCAGCTAATAACCCATGTTCAATGGGTTGAGGAGATGCTCCCGCAAAAGTACCAGAAAGTGACTGATACCCAGAGGGAACGGAAGGACCGTCGTACAAAAAAGATTCAGGAGATTGAGTGAACACGGACGACTGACCAGACATATTTACAGGAGTATAAATACCTCCAGGTGGAAAAGGAGTACGAGGTGGAGAAAAACTTGACCCTGAGTTGTCCAAATAATTAGTTAACGAAAGATACCAAGTAGTACTTCTAGGAGGACTGTAAAAGATAGATTCACGCTCCCTTAGATCAATAATAGGTTGATCTTCAAGGATAGAAACGCCAAATTCTTCCTCTGGAGCAAGTTCTTCAATAGCTATCAAACCAGCAGGAAGATTTTCAGTGATAACTCTTTCTACCCTAGGTGAATCAGGAGCACTAGAAGTTGGAGTAACAGGTTCAGATATTTCAGGTTCTTCGCCTATATCACTAGTAGATGAAAAACTACCAGCAAGCTCGGAAACTGCAACAGCTTCAGGATTATAACCTGTTTCTAGACCTTGGTAATCTGGAGGACTACCAATGACGACTCTCCTTCTTCGCGTGAACCTACTTTACTGCCACTAGGAGTTACAAGGACTTTCAAACCTTCGTAATGACCCGGGACCTCTTCAGGAGGTTCGCCCCGAAGTCTACGGGACTTCCTCAACAAATCAGCCATGGTAACAATCTCAGGAGACTTGCCCCGAAGTCTACGGGACTGTCTCGGTAATTCAGCCACAGTTAAAAACTTTTAACTACTGCACACACAAACAAAGTAAAATCTCAAAGCAAACCACCTAAAGTCTCTAAAGAACCAAACAAATTTGAATCACATGCCTAAAGAATCTAGGGTGTCAAACCATACACAAACAGTAGCCTTCCGGACCGAAAACACTAGTTGGAGATGAAACCCAACATCGCCGAATTCAGTACAGAAGTGGTGGATGGAACAGTTACCCCGGCAACCTGCTTAATGAATAGACCGGCACAAGTTCCTTCACTTTAACCGTCTCGAGTGAAGTGAACCCCCTAGAAAATCCAAGTGAGTCTAGCCGACGTCTGCTCCAGGTACAGTGGGATCTTCCCTCCACCGTCACCTCGGTAGAATCCTAAAGATAATGGTCACTAAGGTTACCAATAGCAACAAATGCACCTGGGGGAACAGTCTACGACCCGATAGCACGAAAGGGCAGAGTAACAAGCTCAATCCCCTTGCCGGCTCCTTGACAATAATCCAAGGTTTACCGACAAGTGACCCCAGGCTCCTCGACAATAATCCGAGGTTTACCGTTTGTAGTACGTGTGTATCTGGCGTCTTTCACAATGAAGGAGGATTGATCCCCTCACTGGTTCGGACACGGTCTCGTGCTTCTCCTTTAAGAGGAGCTTTCCCATAGTACAAATGAAACAATTGGATTTATCCTACCACAAGATGAGCTACTTGTTTGGTTTTACTGTCTTGGAGAGTTAATTACTCTCCTACTCCAAGACACTAGCCTGATCTATATTGGTGTTTCAGAGCCCTAGTAAATAAAAAGTTACTAAGTTGATTTTACTTTAAGCGTTAATTTTATGGCTTTTCTTTAAGATAAAAGGTAGTGGAGATGAAACTGATGGTGTGTAGACTCGACTCAAATCCACTAAAAAGATGCACTTAGGATGATTTATACTAATTTTCTTTTTCAATGAATTTCCTAGCTAAGAGAGTTGGAGAATGCAAAAATTGATATAAAGACAACTTTCTTGGCAATGAAAATCAAAGAAACAAACTCTTTATCTTTTCAAAACATACAACACATGACCACTAATTACTTCACGAAAATTCCTTTTCCTTTCAAAGACTCAAATGCTACCAAAGCAAACTTTCCTTCAAAAGATATTTTTTTGTATTTTTTCCTAATTAACAAAGCATGTAAAACTTACTTTAACAGAAATCAAAGTTAAAAAATCTATGGCAATCAAATCAACTCAATTTCACTCAAAAGCAAATCTAAGAGAAGTGCACGTAAAAGTAAATCTAACGAGGCAAAAGCTTACCAAGTATGATTCCAGGATGTTTTACTCAGTCAAAATTTAACTAAGGACCAGTTAATGCAGAACCAAAAACCAGTCAAAAACAAAAATCAAAATCTTTTGTTCTTTTTCTCAAGAATAAAATTCAAAGTTCAATCAACAAACTTTTTCGAGATTTGGCAAAGAGAGAACACAAAGGTAGGTTTCTCACAAGGGTGGATTCTATGACAGGCCCGACTCCTAAGAAGACTGAACAAAACCAGGGAGATCCAAGGTTTGACAACTTCTAAAGTCAAAGTCACTACAGGACCAGTGCAAAAATCAAACCCTAAGGCAAAATCTCTATGAATTTCACTAAAACTCTTGACACTGACGAAACAAGCTTAGGTGAAGATTTATGGTAGAAAACCAGTGGATCTGGGCAGAAAAAACAAATTAAAAACAAAATCTAAAAGGCAAAAAAGGAGAAAATTGAAATTTTCTCAATTTTGACAGGGTACGCAGGCGACCTGTTTTCACAGGTGCGTGTACGCTCTGTGCACAAAGCTGCAGTGCGTACAGGTACGCACTGTGCTCAACGTAGAGGCTGCGTACTTCTAGCAAAACTAAGAAAAACTAAAATCTAATTTAACCCTAAGCTAGCCCACCCAAATACACAGTGAGATAGCCAAAAACCAGAAAACAAACGACTTTTCTCAGATCAAAATTTCATACAAAGGAAAAATCATTCACATCAATGGATTCCCCAGTGGAGTCGCCATTTTGTCATGCAGAAAGAGTCGATAATGCGGACAAAACCGACCTCCCTAGAAGCTAAGGCTTTCTAGTGACAAACAAGACAAATAAACGCTACCTTTCTCTAAACATGCATTTAGAATACAAGTAATCAGGTGATTATAACATACCTTTAGTCCAACGCTTTGTAGTAGTCCAGCCTCGCCGATCCGGATGAGCTCCTCCTTCTCTTCGAAACCTGCATTCACTAACAAGCCAAAAGATTAAATAGCACCTAATAAACTCATAAAATAATACATATCCATCGTACAGACCAAGGAGTATATGAAACAAATCATGAATAACAATCTGTTGAGAAAAATGAGTTCATTTGTATTAAGTGGAAACAAAAGAAACCATTACAACCTGAGCCTTGGTGTTGTGCAGGTCCCTCCTAGGGTCCAGCAAGAGTTTTCCTTTACTTTGATCAGCTCACCCACTTCCAAATAAGGCTAGGAAAGGATAGGAATCTCTCCTCTCAAGCTTTACAAGGGATTCCTAATTCCAGCAGCATCTACCCTTAGGAATGTTCAGCTTTCAACCTCTCCTCCCTCTGGCCCAATGCCTGTATTTATAGTGCTCTAGAGGAAGTTATTCAGGTCCACCATCAATGGGATAAGCCCCTCTTTGGATGGGATAGCTCCCCTCTTGATGGGATAAGTTCCCCTTTCATAGGGATACATGAACCATCTGGAGGCGCTCCATACACGTCAAACAAGCTTCTAGAATGCTCTAGAAATGACCACAAGTAACTTTTTTTGGAGTGAAACTTGCGCCTTTTGACCTTTACAGGAGTACGCACCCTCTCCTTTACAAACAGAGCGTACAAGTACGCAGGTATTGTGAACTTGGGATGCGTACACGCAGGTAAGGCTAAGAGAAACTGCGTACCCAGAGATATATAGAATTTTAAAGACTTTATCTCTTTCTTGGAGTTTGACATGGAGAGCAGAGGTATGAGACTTGCCAAGGAGGATAGTATGACAGTTGATGGAATCATACTAACTGCAAATAGTCATGGTGACAAATTTTAGTGTAACACTATCAAAGAGGAGAGGGATTGGATCAAAGGATTAGCGCAAGAAACAGGTTGGTTCTTTCTATTCCTCTCTATCTATAGTTCATAAAGGAAATACAAAAGTAGTTTTACTCTGTTTGTTTCTAAGGCAGCTGTCACACCTTAGTGGGATAGAGCAGTTCTAAATAGACACTTTTCCCTGTAACAAAATGGCGACTCCGCTGGGGAGTGTCTAATTAGTTTGTTTGTGTATCTCTTTGTTGTTTGTTTCATAAACTTATAAGTAGCATTCGAACTGCATTTGCCATAACAAATGCAAAGTAGACATCTGCTGCTTCAATCCATTCACTGGATCTGTTTATGATTTGAACAGCTGATTCACAAACTATCTGATTGCCCTTGTGATAGCTCTTAGATCCTCCTTAGATCTACCCCTGATTTTGCATTACTGATTGCTTTTACTCGGCCAAAAACCAAAGACTGAACTGCAAACTGTGACCCGGAACCCAGACAGATTCTCGTTTCTGGCCCAGCGCAGGTACTGTTAAGAGATCCTGAATTTCAGCGCACTTCCCGAAAGGGAAACCTGCGCTGCATTTCAGTTTCTCTGTGTTACAAGTGCGCTGATTAGACTAGCCCTGTGCAGCTGTAGTTCTTGTGCTTCATTCTTTCCAGTTCTGTCTCTGAATTTTGCTGCTTGTGATCAGTATATGTCTGTTTAAAACCCCTTTTCCTTGCTGTTATTCTACCTCCTTTGTACAAAAGAACTGTAGATGTTTTTGTGTGTTTGTTGAGTCGTTTACAGTTTTCCATTGCAAAAGTCGAATAGTCGTACTGTCGTCCTTTGATTCGGATCTGTCGCAAGTGTCGATTTCGATCATAGGAGAAAGTTTGATTGCTGTTGATGGTCGATTATATTGTTACTATTGCCTTTGGTCTGAATTTGTGATTTTCTAGTGTCAAGAACAAGTGTTCATTTCAAAATCTCAAGGTGTCGTAATCATCTCTGTTTTTTATTTCGAAAAAGAGCTTGTTTATATTTGTCGCTTGAAAAGAAATTCATATTTGTACATCAACTTTCTTTTTAGCATCAGTACTAAGAAAGTCAAAAACAAATACATGCATGTGCATTTGCATATAGACAATCTGTTTGGCTTGAATTAGGAAAGTGCATTTACAGTGTGCTCTTTGCTCTTTGTGAAAAGATTGTGTCTTTCTTTTCCTCTAGTAGCTAGGATTTTCATTGCACAAAAGAGATAAAAGTTTGTTTATCATCTTTAGATTGCATTTTATGAATTACATCTACATCTCGTGGTGAACCCAAAAGGCAAACTTCATAAGCAAGATCAACTTAAAATAAATTCAATGAATCTAACAACGCTTTGGAACTTAACGCACAACATTTAGAGGTCTAGGCTAGAGACGTATTCCGGCGTCGTAAAACCTGGTAACTGTTGTTCTCACTGATGGTTGGGTGATTCCTCCACTTTGAGACGATAAGTGCCAGTACAGACTTGTGCTCCCACGTACCGTCGAGTATATTTTGGGAGACCCCTATAGGCTTAAATCCTTTATCCATAGGAAGCCGTGTCTGCTGCCCTATCGATCGCAATGCACTGAACACAGCATTCGGGAAGATTGACTACCATACCATAAAAAGTATTTTGCAGTTTTGTGATTGGTTTGGTACTCCCTCTACCTAGACCTCCAGAGCAGTCCCTTTCGTTCCTTTTCAGACTCCTTAACGGAAAAGGTCCATCTGAGCACTTGTCACTTCAGGCTCATTAAAAATCGAAGGAGACTAGAGTCATCTTTTGTTTTTTCTCGACTCTTAAAAACTGAAAAAACAAGTTGTGTCAAAGCGTCTAAAATTTATTTTAAATGGAATATTCTACCCTTTCCTACGTTGATCTTGGGTTGAGAAAATGGAGTCTACCAACCAAGGAATTCCCCTTGGAGGAAATCCTAGTCCCTTCTCCTCTTGGGGAGATGTTGGTGCACCCCATATGGCCACATTGTCGCTTCCAGGACTGACAATTGGTTTTCCTGTATGGCTCTTCTCGACCTCTGTCGTTCAGAACACCACTATTCCTGAACAATCGAGTCAGCAATTAGACGAGTCCAGAGTAGCCCACCAACCTTCTACTTCCTCTAATTCTTCCTCTCCTCCTTCCTCTTCGCTTGATGGGGCTGGTAAAGCCAAAAGTCAAGTTCCTAAGGAGAAGAAGGAAAACAAGAAGAAGGAGCCAAAGGTGAACGGGGGCAAATGAGTGTTGTCTAACGAAAATCCACACACTGCACCAACCAAGCCTAAATCGCCATGTGTCATTTGCAGAGGAGACCACTTTCACAGAGATTGTCCTTGCATCCCTCGGATCTTAAGGGACTGGTCTCCTCGTTTGCACAACCCAGTGTCGTCAACCTCTGATGATCATGTTGAAAACACACCGTCGACTAGTGAAAGTGAAGCCCCACGACAAAAAGGAAAATATAGATTTCCTTGTAAATTGTGTGAAGGCGATCATGCCGTTCACCGTTGTCCCTTCTTAGACGAAGCTAAAAGATTTTTGGATGATCGTCCGGTTTCACCGTTACGACTTCCTCCTGGATATAAAAAACTCTTGCCGAGTCCGTCACTAGTCGAAAATCCTGCTGACCCGCTCAGGTGGTCGGCCGAAGCATCTGTCATTGAAGATGAACCATATGAATCCATACTAGACGAAAATCAAAAGGTCGAGGCGGAAGTTGACCCGGTCTTGCCTTCAGAGGTTCCATCTTCAGATGATACAATCACTGAAGAGAACAAGGATGACACCGTCCAAATTCTTTTCATAAGCACAAACTCCAACGAACATGGGGGCAATTTACCCGTTCCTTTACCGCAGGAAGGAAGTTCGTTAGAGTCGTACCCGGCCGTCTATTTGGTCCCACCTCCAAGCAACCTAGTTGTCTCCTTCGAGTGGAATCAACTAGGCAGACCCCGTTTACCAGCTAGTGACCATTCCGAATTATTGTTCAAATATATAGAATGGTTATGGCTAGTACCATCATAGATGAAGGGGCTTCTGCGAGTATCCTTTCCTCAACTGCTTGGAAAGCGTTTGGTTCACCATCGCTTTTTCCTGAGATGAGAAATCTGACAGGCTTTGATAAAGGAACCATTCGACCGTTAGGGATCCTTCCCAATGTGCCCATAACATTGAGAGGGAAAACCGTTCACATGAACGTGATGGTAGTTCAAGGACCCCTGGATTACAATCTACTCCTTGGACGAGACTATATTTATTGCATGGGAGCAATTGTCTCCTCACTCTTTAGAGTAATGTGTTTTCCGCACGAAGGAAGAGTGGTCAAGCTCGTGGACCATATTTCATTCCCTGGATCATACAGAGAAAATAGTCACATACCATCCCTGAATGGTCTTTTCACGCAAGAAATGTCTCAATCTCTAGTCCGTCCTCCCGATGAGCGCGAGTGATTCGGAGGGATATGACTGAAACCCAGGGGGCATGCACCCTGGTCTGCTTCGGCAGGAAAACTTTGGGTATGGGGTAGGTTTCCGTGAGAGAATATGACCTCCGTACTCCCGTCCGTGAGTGGAAGGGGGAGTTGGACTGGAACAAGATTCTCTTGTCAAAGTTATGTGAGTGGAGTAGCCTCCTTCACTCACCTTTGTTTATCTCGGTAGACATCGCCGAAGAAGTGTTTTGTTTGCGCTGTGAATAGAACAATCTTTGGGTAGCCTGAAAGAGGTATACCCTTCCTGATAAAACAAATGTTTTGTCAGCTCGAATAGAGGGTGACCTTGAAACTCTATTTTATACCTGGGGGCATGCAAACCTTTTGGAGTGCAAGCAAAGAGTGATCATTTATCTGTTTTTTGGATTGGTCGTTTCCTAACTTGCATAAAGAAAGGATGTGGGGCAAAACTCTAAAAATTGCCGTTTTATATGAGACATTCTTATCACACGACTGGATTAATCGAGCAGTGTTACCGCAAGGTTCAAGCTCGTTAAAAAATAAACCCGCATCGAGCAGTTTTAGCACATAGTTCAAGCTCGTTAAAAAATAAACATAAGACATGAGCAAATGTTTCCACCCGCGTTTAAGCTCGTTAAAAAATGAACTATTCCCCGGTAAATAACCACCGTGAATGTAGTACTTCAGCCATTAAAGCCTTGGTCGTGTTTGCACCGTCACCTCCACTTTTTCATTGGCCGATCATTCACCTCCATTTGATTGTTTACCCATTTTGAGGAACAGCTGCGAAGAGTGATTTCACTAGCCATCCTTGTGACACTGCCGTGATTGGAAAATTCTAAACCTTACCTGGAATCAGCTGCTACCCGTTTTATCACTCGTTCCTCAAAAGAGGAGTCTCCTTTAATCTCTTTTCAACTGAGTCGTAAAATATGAAAAGATTGCCGAGTGCTTGGCCTTCCAGCTCGTTAAAGGGACAGGAAGTGCTATCCCTCCTCTAGATTTTAATCTTTTTGGACCTGAGGGATTATTGCACAAAAAGATCGAGCGCTTGTTTTGTTCGGCTCGTTAAAACTATCGAAAATTCATCCCTTCTGTATTGTTTTATACTTTTTCGGACTTAAGGGATTAGATGACGAAAAAGGAATTTTGGAGTTACCTTTACGTTCCTTTTCAGACTTTCTAAAATTGAAAAGGACCGAGTTATCTTTGTCGTTAAACTCGTTAAAAAGATTAATAGCGACAAACTTGTCTTTAGACGAGAACAAGTTTCACTATCGCTAGGCTCGTTAAAACATAGCGATGGGTTTGTCTGAAGGGAAAATTATAGAACAAGCATATGTTATCCTCCTCAAGCTTGACAAAAATAACGAGGTACTGGTCAGCAATGATTGGGGAAAAATTGGGAAGAAAACTCAAAGAATCTTTATTGGTAGCAAGTCACTCTTGAACATGACACTTCCACTCCGTGTCCGAGTCGGGTTGGGTTGTTTCATTCACCGGTCACATCGCCATGGTCACGCCATACCATCCACATTTGGGGTTAATGCTACCAATCCATCACATCAGTGTCGCCGATATGTTCAAGAGAAGTCATCCAGAGAAGTCACCTGTGTCCCACCCACTACCATATATTATACTCCATTCTTTCATGACCGCCACCCTGAACATTATATCATCAGATCGTTTTCACCTCCATCAAAATCATTTGCTCCGTTCCGTGTCATTGATGTGGGATTCATTAAGGCCCTCCTGTGACGGATCACTTCTTGTCGACATCAGCTCATTATCCAAGAAGTTGATCTAGGAACACCCCATTCAGTACTTTGAAGCTTGCATGCCTCAATGGCAAGTTTCTCACTTCCGGCGACAGGTTTACATCAATGACCTTTGACCGAAAGAATTGTGTGGTGTTCGACGCCAAGTCCTTTATTCACACCACATGGATTGTACTACAGTACCTTGAGGATCATTATCATTATCGGTGATTCCTCTCGCGCTTGTTAACAGTTTACATCATTGACTGGTAATCAAGCGATGTCTTTCCATGTTCGACATCAAAACATTTCTCACATGGATCGACTTGTACTTCGAGTGAAGATCGGACGAGATTGAAGACCCCGGATCTAGTTTCATCCATCCAGGCTACTATATATTCGGGGAAATAAAGACATCAAATGTACAGCATTGCGGCACAGATAATCATCCTACCAAAAGGATGATGGCTCTATCAGAATCATCAGTCTACCCTCAGACGATTGTCTATCCTATGTACATGAAAATGAATTTATAAAGTTGAGCATGGGAATGCCCGCCTCAGCTAGATCATGAAAACAGTATGAAGATAATGTATTGTATTGTATCTTATTACAGGTCTCCTCCCAACATTGAAAGAACTTCGGATCCTCATAATAAAGAATTTCACCCGACACCAAAAGGTTAACGGCCTCATACTTTAGGGGGCAACTGTTATAGACATTTTTGTGCCTTACCACTCCAAGCATGAAATGTCCATAAAAAAAGGGCTCCTAAGTCCCTAAAAGTGTTGTTCTAACCCCTAAAGGAACAAGGTCAACAGATTACAACTTCTCCCAGAAGTTCTCCACCAGAAACTGCTCAGAATAAGTCAAAACAGGATCATTTCAGCTGCTCCACTGGCTAGGTGCATTGCATTGCACCTAAATACACTGTGAGGGTGCGTTGCATTTCAAAAGTCCCTTCTGTGGGGTGCGATGGGCGAGAAATGACAAATGGCAGTGTCATTCCGCGAGGTGGAGAGACAATGGAAGCTTCAAAAATCTTCTCCTGTGACACTTGCCTCACTGAATTCGACCAAGGATGAGTAAGAGGCCTTCAATCTCCAAGTGGAAGCAAGAACTAACAGAGAGAAGACACTAATCAAATCACAAGCCGACTCATCCTCCTTACACATATCTATATATGGGTCCCTCATCTCAGAGATCCAGAGGCTGGAATTTTGCATATTGTAAGGAATTGCTGTTGGTTTTTTGAGACAAACATCAGAGTATTGGGTGATCTATGCTTTGTTTGAGGTGAAGAGGGGCTTCTTTGCTGGGAGGTTGATGCTGGGTCAGGAACCACCGGTTGTAACTCCTCCTGGATCTTCTCTTTTTTATCAATAAAAACTATTTGAGTTTTTCCTCCATAATTTTGTATCATTGATGCTTGTTACATTTGTATGGTTAACTTAAATCTGATCCTAAGTTGTTTATGAATATAGATCCATGTCTTTGTATAGTGTTCTTCTTCTGTGATCTTACAGGTACTTTGGGAAGCTGGGCAAGTAAGGGAGCAGGTAGCTGAAGACTATCAAAGAGGAGAGGGATTGGATCAAAGGATTAGCGCAAGACACAGGTTGGTTCTTTCTATTCCTCTCTATCTATAGTTCATAAAGGAAATACAAAAGTATTTTTTCTCTATTTGTTTCTAAGGCAGTTGTCACACCTTAGTGGGATAGAGCAGTTCTAAATAGACACTTTTCCCTGTAACAATCCCCCCTAGGTATATAACAAATAATTAGTTAAATCATTATTTAGATAATTTTCCTTGGGAGTAATTATTCTTTGTCACATTTGACTAAATCCCATAGTAATATTTAAATAAATCATTATTTATTTATTTTTCATTATTTATGTTATTAGAATAATTTTTAAATCACTATTTAATAATTATTTTGATGTCACGCCATTCTTAATTCTCGTAAATATAATTAATAAATAATTTTATTTTTTAATTATATCTAAATAAATATATTTAACCATTTTAAATATATTTTCCCCCTCTAATAAATATAATAAAGTATTCCAAGTGCTTAGATCTTAATTTGGTTAATATTATTTCTCCATTTTCGATATTAACTCCATATTATTATAAATAGGAGGGTTTTTCATTCATTCTTGACCATGATCATAATCATCGTCAACATTATCGCCTTTGTTCTTTGAGCTTCCATTTAAGTTCTCCAAATTTTGTCTAGGTTTTTCACATATTGACAGCATTCCTGGGTGACTAAAGTTTCAGAAAATTTCAGGGTTTTCTACAACTATTTTTAGCCTCTCAATTTCTATTTATAGTATTAAACTTTATTTTGTCAAATTTTTCGATTTTGGTGGTTTTTTCCCCTTTTCCGCAAGTCACAAGTACTAGTTGAGCAGGAGACGACAAAGTTTGTGCGATATCTGCCAACCGAGAGTCTCGGGAGAAAAATGCACTTTTTAGTCCCTTAAGTGAGTTGCAGAGCTCACTTTTTAGCCCAAAACCTACGTTATCCTCTGTTTCAAGTCAATACCTTCATTTTGGAACGTTTTTTATTTCAGTGTCCCTTAGGCATGGATCCACTTGATTTGTCTCTTTGAGGAAGGAAAAATCCCCCTAGGATTTAGAGTACACCTCCACATTGTTAGGAAGAGATTTGATGAGTGAGGAGTCTCGGGTTTTCAACATTTTCAGCCACTAATTTTCTTATCTGCTCCATTAATTTTCAGATCTTTTGGATAGGTTTATTTTACCATTTCTCCCTTTCGAGTTTGGGTTATCCTTTTCCCCCTTAGGATCCCCTTGAGCATCCTATGTCTTAGAGCTTCACACCTATCCTTTGCAACATTTTCACCTATGATTTTTGTTGTTTGTCTGCATCATTTACACTATATTAGAGACTTTAGAACCCAGTCCCTTGACATTAGATATTTTTGGCCTCTTTATGTGTCTTTGAGTAGCTTATTTTCCCTTTATTTCTTAGCTTCTTAGTAGACCTTTTGGGTGGGGTTTTGTGTGCTTTATTGGATGTTTATTTTTCTGTCATTTTTAGATTTATTTACAATATTTTGACATTTTTCTTTCAGTAGCACATGGCATCATAAACACATGCTTAATTAACTCATCCACTTGACACATTATTTTCACACACTCACACCTTAAGCGAACATGAGATTGGTCAACACCGCCAAGCCAAGAGTTGAAACACTACACCTTAATAAATAAACACACATAAATTAAGCCCACCATGGCACCAGGACCAAACAATCTTTGTAGTGTAGGTGTAGGATCGATGGGATAGGCTTCCAATAACACCCATGTCATGCGGAAAGAGTCAATTTTGCGGACAAAACCGACCTCCCTAGAAACTAAGGCTTTTCTAGTGACAAACAAAACAATCAAGCACTATCTTTCCCTAAATATGCATTTAAAATAAGAGCAACCAGGTGTTTAAGGCTTACCTTTAGTCCAACGCTGTTTGTAGCGGCCAAGCCTCTTCAGATCCGGATGAGCTCCTCTCCTTGAAGCCTGCATACACAAACAAGCAAACGATTACATAGCACCTGAATAACTCATATAATAAAACATATTCATCATAAAGACCAAGGAGTTTATGAAACAAATTATATATAACAACTTGTTGAGAAAAATGAACTTAATTGTATTAATTGGAAACAAAAGAAACCTTACAACCAATGCCTTGGTGTTGTGCAGGTCCCTCCCAGGGTCCAGCAAGAGTTCTCCTCTACTTTGATCAGCTCACCCACTTCCAAATGAAGCTAAGAAAGGAATGTGATCTCTCCTCTCAAGCTCTATAAGGGATTCCTAATTTCAGCAGCATCTACCCTTAGGAATGTTCAGCTTTCAACCTCCTTTTCCTCTGGCCCAATGCCTGTATTTATAATGCTTTGGAGGAAGTTAAACAGGTCCACCATCAATGGGATAAGCCCCTCTTTCAAAGGGATAGCTCCCCTCTTCATGGGATAAGTTCCTCTTTCATTGGGATGCATGAACCATCTGGAGGCGCTCAATCCACATCAAAGCATCTTCTAGAATGCTCTAGAATCGACCGCAAGTAAGTTTTTTGAAGTAAAACTTGTGCCTTTTGACTTTTACAGGGGTACGCACCCACCCCTTTACAGACAGAGTGTACAAGTACGCAGGTATTATGTACTTGAGGTGCGTGCCCACAGGTAAGAGTAAGAGAAAGTGCGGAACTAGAGTTATATTGATTTTTTAAAGGCTTTCTCTCTTTTTTGGAGTTTGACATGAGGAGCAGAGGTATAAGACTTGCCAAGGAGGACAGTATGGTTATTGATGGAGCCATACTGACTACAAATAGTCATGGTGACAAATTTTAGTGTAACAACCCATCAATCACTTTCATTGAGACATAGAAGTTGACATACTAGGGAAATTAAAATCCTTCACCATCCCATGGTCAAAGTCAGAAAACCCGATTCAGAGGGAGTTATGCTAGGTCATTGTGTGAGCAGTTCTCCTTGGGGCTACCCAACTCGTGGCAGGGAATTTTGTGAGGTGGTCGACTACCAAGAAGCTCAGGACTCGACCACCCCCATGGGACAAAGTTAACCGTAGTGACCAATCTTAGGAAAACACCCTATAGGACTAGTTGTGGGAAGTAGTTGGTCCTCTATCCCACCTTTCTCTAGACATCTCTTCTTGTGGAGATCAGAATCAGTCAAGTAAGAAGTTATTTGGAAGGCCATCTGAAACAGTGATCTAGGATTTTTTGAGGATTTATATCACCACTACACTAGGTGTTTCTTTATTGTTTGTTTCTTCTTTATTCCTATCATCACCCTTTAGTCCTTAGATCGTTAATGTCTGACATCATTATGACCCTAGGTTTTTATCGCGTCGAATTCAAGGTCTTCACCGTCAGTTATTGTTAGGACATATTACTCCTACCTGTTGAGTAAGAGTACATTCTCCCAGTCCTCCATCAAGTAATCATTATGATTTTGATTATGCTGATTCATCCAGTTCATCCTTTGATTTCATGTCTTCTCAACCCATATCGCCACCATGTCAAGCACCAATGTGGGTGTGGGAACCCAAGGTGATAACCCAGGTGCTAACCAAGGTACCCCCACTGGTGTGGTCACTCCTAGTCCCTTGCTTCCTTTTATGGATGGAATTCTCCCATATTTTAGCCAGCTTATCGATGATCATATTCTCCATGATCCCACATGGCTAGCTATGCCTAATAAACTCCCTTCAGACATCCCAAAGTTTGAAGGTAATCCTAGAGAATATCCAATTAATCATGTTCACTCCTTCCACGTGTGGTGTTCATCAAACTCCATTACTGAATACTCCATCCATCTTCATTTGTTCAAATACACGCTCACTAGAGTTGTTCCTAAGCGATATGTTGACCAGCCCAAAGCAACCCATTCCACTTTAGTGACTCTTGCCACAACCTTTCTTTCATATTTCCAGTTACCTCTCCGTTATGATACTAGTACCGAACTTTTGACTTCTTTCTGTCAAACTTATGTCACTCGCCTTTCTGACCATGTTCAAGAATGGCATAGAAGGAGGAGCATTTGTAGAGCTCTTGTCTTCGAAAATCAAGTCTATATGAATTGGCTCCTTAGATCGTTATTGGCCCCCATTGCTAAAGATGTTTTGTCACACATCCCCCAATCTCAGGAAGATGCACCCCAAATAGTCTTAAAATTTGATATGATCTATGCCCAGTCAGGTTATGTTTACACTATCATCCCCAAACTGCCTTAGCCTAGTGGTGCATTATGCCATGGATGGCATAGTTGGAACCATTTCACACCCTTAACCATATGCTCCACCTCAGGGAGGGACTAGTTACACTTACAATTATCCCTGCCCCAATCCTCCACCAGGCAACCCTTATCCAAGTCCCAGTACGCCATATGAATATCCCCATCAACATCAATAGATGTCAGGGCTAGTTTTTGCACCACCTATTTATACAAATGTTGCTCCATCTCATTATTATCAGTATGCACTACCTAGTGCTCCAACTCCTCCAGCACCAGCACCCCATCCCCCTATGACTGCTCCCCCTCCGCCACAGTAAACGCCTCCTCTGCAAGGACAAGTGTATGCTCGGGATAGTGGACCCAATCCCTATAACCCCAAGAAAAGGGACAAGGGGAAGGGTAATCAAAACCAATAGTCTCAAGGTAATCAAGGAAACGAGGGTCCTCAACCTAATCACGCAACCCAGCAACAGGGCAATCAGCCCAAGCAAAACAAGGATCTTCGTATGAACAAACCTTGTGCCTATTGCAACGTATATGGTCATTATACCCATGAGTTTCCTTTGTTACCTCAGATGCAGCAAGTATGGGAAGCTCAAGCAGCTTCTTGAGGATCGCAACGCAACCCCCTTCCTCCCCCTCATACTTCATCTCAACCGATAGTGCTTATGAATCCTTTCCTCCACCAAGGATACATAGCTACCCAACATACACAAGGTTAGGTAGCTCAACCTACTCCATCATCTGGTCACCATGATTATCATATTCTTATGATGAATTATGATGAGGCAAATATTGAGCAAGTCAACCTTCAAACTCGATCATGCCAGTATGACAAACCACCGACTAAGTCAACGACTGAGTCCCAAACCAAAGTGTGCACCGAGCCTCTATTGTCATCCAACAGTACCTTACATATTCCTC
Source organism: Pinus tabuliformis (assembly GCA_031772625.1). Lineage (NCBI taxonomy): Eukaryota > Viridiplantae > Streptophyta > Pinopsida > Pinales > Pinaceae > Pinus > Pinus tabuliformis. The sequence continues at coordinate 312,275,253 of CM062805.1, read as the reverse complement.
AGCCTAAGGTTGAGGTTATTCCCAAGATCCTTAAAGGTTCGTTATGTCAAAATGTTGCTTCTGGATAGTAGATGACTTAGCGTAGTCTCCTGCTACCATGTCAATGCTGGAAGTATTCTAAACATGCCCATGCCAAAGGAAAGATCTACTATCTTCCTTCGGTGTCAAGATCCTCAAGATGATAAAATGATTATATTTCATGTTGACAAGTCAGAAAATCCCCCCCTACCTTCATCCATTGCATTTCAAATACCAATATCCAATAGAAATTCCATTGTTCAGTGGTGTATCATTGACGAAGGCACCTCCACCTGTGTGATGGATGCTAATGTTTGGAAGAAACTTAGTTCTCCTGACCTATCCTTGTCCACCATCACTCTTAGGGCATGGGATGGTGATCCTTCACAACCCCTTGGCTTATATCGCAATTGCGCAGTTACAGTTACTAGCAAGACTATCTGTATTGACATTGAAGTCATTGATTCTCTCCTTGACTATAACGATTGGCCTGTTTGGGCCTGACCCAGGTTTGGATTTAATTAGCCAAACAAATCCCTATACTACTAGCCCTTTCAACAACAGTCTACGGAGTGCGGACTGAGGTCTCACTAGAAGTAGTATGGAAGGGTGCTAGAACCAGGTTTCCACACCCTTGAGATGTCTGAGAGGTTTGACTGGTCTCATTTTTGGTCCTTGCGCGGAGGTCACTTTGCACACTTCCCCGTTCCTCACGCCCTGATACACTACCTTCTCGCAGCCCTAACCAGGGATTGGGGGGCTTCTGCACTTCTAGAGCCATGCTTTGCGCTATTACCTGAGATCTTAGTTATCTTCCTATACCAGTTAGTTACCTTCACGTGCTTGGATGTCTTATGTTATAATTAGTTATACAAATCATTCAAATAAGTTTGTGCAACATATAAACAGTATACTTGCAAATTATACCCGATCATGTATTAAAACAGGAAAAGATGCACAAAAATGTGGTAAACTTTCTCTTTATTGATTCTTTCAATGGTTACAGACTCGACCTGCACTGCGCACTTAGTTACAGGGGTCCACGCACTTACTTGCGGACTACTAGGCCTCTGCGCACTTAGCTGCAGGGGTCCACGCACTTACTTGCAGACTACTAGGCCTCTGCGCACTCAGCTGCAGAGCCTTTACCTACTCTACGACCCAAGGAAGCACTTTACACTTCACTCAATCACTTAGACTTCTCATGTTTTTCTACCCTATCTTAGCCATTAGTTATCTTATACACTTAGAGCCTCACTCTATTTATACAATGCCATGGTCCACAGACCATGGGTAGGTCTATCCAGTCAACATTACATTACAAAAACTAGGGCAAACAACCCTGTGACTCTATTATTATTTTGCACCCTGCGCCCACACATTGCAGAGGTTTTACAAAAAGATTTGGTCGAACTTGGGCTTGAAGCCCCAAAACCTGCCTTGGGGGGATTCCATGCCCAATAGGCCCCCAACACAACATCGTGACTCGCCCTCGAGTCAATCTGTCGGCGCAAAGATCTTTGCGCAGAGTCCCTCCAACTCTACTCGAACTATTGCAAGGTCGGCAACGCACTTAGTTGTTGCCTACTAGATTTGCTACATGCATTGTTCTAAGACCGTTGTGTTGGAAGTGATTCTCTGCATCTGTGCATGTACCCCCTGCATGTATTTATAGTCCCATGCCTTCTTCCGGATCCTTGGAGCGCGAAGACTATACTTCTGTCGGCTAGTCAAATAGTCGGGCCACCCGTGTAGGGTTTTGATCGACTTTCATTCAATTTTCTTGGGAAAGGCTCTCCATTTAGTTTGACTAGTTGTACCATGCCTCCATCGGTGACCTCCTTAACAACGTATGGTCCCAACCAATGCATTCTGAACTTTCCTGGGAATTTATCAAACTTACTATCATACAGTAGCACTAAATCATTTACCTTGAAGGTGCACAACTTAATATGGCAATCGTGCTAGTCCTTCTCACGCTGATTCTGTACTTGCTGATGAAAGCCAGCTAGGAACCATTCCTCCTCAAATTCTTCCAACTGCTCGAGCCTTTCTTCCAGGGCTTCACGGTCCGTCATACCTATGAGCACTATTATGTACAGACTAGGTATAATATACTCCATTGGTATGACAGCTTCCATGCCATAAACCAACTGGAAAGGTGTCTATCCCATCAATTTCTTGCACGTTGTCCTATAAGCCCATAGTACTGCGAGTACGCATAGGTCCCAATTGCTCTGCTGCATGTTGCAGACTTTGGTTAGCACAGTCTCCAGTATTTTATTCAATGCTTCTCCTGTCCCATTGGCTTGTTGGTGATCTGGTGTGATTTTTTGTTGATACACCTGAAACTCTTCTGTTAGCGCACTAATGGTTTCATTCAGGAAATGTGTACTGTGATCCCCCATCAAGATTTTTGGGCATCCAAATCAAGTCAACACATGTTCAAACAAAACTTCGCAACTGTGGCGGCTGTGCAGTCTTTGACCAGCTGCGCTTCTGCCCAACGAGTCAGGTACTCTGTCGCAGTGATAATGTATCTCGCGCCCGTTTTTCCCTGAGGTTTGATAGGTCCTACAAAGTTGATTGCCCATTTTTCAAAGGGTTGCAATGTCATTTGTGGATTCAAAGGCATCTTGTCCCTCTGCGATGGTTTTCGTGTCCTTTGACATATATCACAGGCCTTAGAGTGTGCTTTTGAATCCTAGTGAAGGGTTGGCCACCATAACCCTGTGTGGAGAATCTTTTGCACAGTCACTCGTCTTGCATAATGTCCTCCTGCAGCGCCCCCATGCGCTTCTATGAGGATCTGACTTCGTTCAAATTCAGGTATGTACCTTCGCAACATCTCATCATTGCCCATTTTGTATAGCTTTCCCATGATGATAGAAAAATCAGCCGCATGCACCACCAATTCCTTCGGCACAGTTCCCAATGTCATAAAGTGGGTTATATCTTCAAAGTGTATGTTCGCTACGCACACAGCAAAGTGTTGTGTGTCAGGTAATCCTTCCTCCAAACTAGTAGGTTCCTCTCCTGTCTCAATACGTGACAAGTGATCTGGTCCTGCGTTCAGGCATCCAGGCTTCACCACAACCTTAAAGTCATATTCCTAGAACAATAGGAGCCACTTGCATATGCACCCCCCCCAACACAGGCTTGTTGACCAAGTATTTTAGAGTGGAATGGTTTATATACATCTTGAAATGTCCCCTAGAAAATAGTTTAGGTATCTTTGGAGCGCATATACCATAGCCAACCCCTAGCGTTTAGTTATGGAATAGTTCTTTTCTGCTTTAGAAAATCTGTGACTTGCGAATGCGATAGGGTGGTCCAAGCCCTCTCCACCTTCTTGAGTTAGCACCACTCCCAACGCTATACATGACGTGTCAACACCTACATGAAACTCCACATCCCATTTTGGGAAGACTAGGATTGGGGCGGAGGCTAATTTCTCTTTTAGTACATCCAGACTCTTCATGCAATCATCATTCCAGCAGAATGTGACATCCTTTTTCAACGGCTTTTCCATTGGTGCAGTGATATGGGCATATCTTTTGATGAACTTCCTGTAGTACCCCGTATATCCCAAGGTAGCGCGCAACTATTTAAAACTTCACTGTGCTTCCAAATTTAGAATTACTACAATCTTCGTGAGGTCTACCATTAGTCCCTATTTGCAGACCACATGTCCCAATAGGTTCCCAAAGGAAACGAGGAATGTACACTTTTTGAGGTTCAGTACGATTTGGTGTCATTGGCAAGTATCCAGCATCAAGTGTAAGCTCGCTAAATGGTGCTTAACTGATCCAAATATAGTCCAATCATCCAGATAGACCTCTAGGAATTTGTGGATATACTCTTTGAAGGCTGCAACAACTATGCGCGAAAAGATGGTCGGCGCATTCTTCAACCCAAACGGCATAACTATGTATTGAAAGCAGCCCCACTCAGTCACAAAGGTGGTCTTGCTCCTATCTTCTGGTGTGATTTTGATCTAGTGGTATCCTGAGAACCCATCAGTAAAAGAATATGCTTCTTGCCTGCCGACATTTTCTAATACTTCATATATGAACGAAGTCGGGAATGGGTCGTGCACACAGGCATCATTCAATTTCCTGAGGTCCACGCATATTCTTATCTCACCCTTCTGCTTCCTCTCCTGCACTACCATATGGCTTACCCAGTCGAATTCTTCCATGGGCTCAATGATTCCGGCTACAAGCGTCTTGTCTAGTTCTATGTGGACCTTTTCCTTGTACTTTGGATTCAAGCGGTAAGACCTCTGCTTAACTAGCTTCGCATCAGGTTTTAGGGTCATCTTCATCATCCCTAAATCACCAATGATACATTTTAAGTCCGTGATCTTGGTGGGGAATAAGTCTTGGTACTCGTGGAGTAACTCAATGACCTTATCCACCGTCGCATCATCCCAGTAGTCGTTGAGCGTTGCATACTTCGATTCAGAATTTGTACCAATGTTTACTTGCTTTATCTTTACTGGCACAGATATGTATGGGTCTTCAACCAATGGCCCTTGAACCTCGCAGCAGCCTTCAATTTTTGGAATTTAACTTTTTGTGGATCTTCGTCGTCTTCTTCAATATTCACGTTGTAACACTCCATCATGCAGCTTAGCTGGGTCTCCCATTCAGGTTGAAGTACGTCCATTCATTCCTGGGGTATTAGCTACTTTTACTGCTTGTAGCGCATCATCAACAGTATCCCACCAATGATCCTCAAACGTGAAGGTTAACAGGAATCCTTCTTGCAAGATATCCCATTCGCCCATGCCATGGCAGAGCTCCGTCTCTATATACCAATTCATGGGTATAATATCCAGGGTATGACAGAACAAGTGCACCCACTCGTGTTGTGGCTCTTCCCCATAGATCTTTGTAAATTTTGCGAGGTGTGCACGTGGATCATCTCGTCCATCATACTTGTCTTTTAACTGCATCTGAGGCTTCCCACACTGCATGCGCATCATCCTTCGACAATCACACAAGTCCTCAAAACTTATTTGGTGCGTACCCCATCATCTTGCAAGCGTAGCTTGCATTACCCATTTCAGAGTGTCGAAACGTTGTTGTTTCGACACTTCTCTTTTAAATTTGTTTAGGAAGTCGTCCACCTCGCTTAACCCATCATACATAGGCAGATCTCTTACCTCTGTTCCCACACAGTGCAATGACCTCATCATCATGTTACAGTTTAGCACGGTTACCTCGTGTAACTGGTTCTACCATCGTTCTATCTCCTCATCAGAATCTAATGTGCAGGAGCTTTCATATTCCCATGAGATTCGACCATCCACGGTTGGATTTACCCAATGTTTCTCCCGTGTGGTTATCTCATAGATGCAGTCCATATCATCGTTGTTGTTGTAGTCGCGCACTAGCTCCGTGTAGTGCGATCCTTCTGCAGGGTCTAAAGGTACCACTACGCATAGAGAAGTTTTCTCAAAGATCATCTTGCGCTTCTTTAGATTAATCACTCCATTCATGTCATTGGCCCAATCTATTCCCAATAGCGCGGGGTAGGAATTTCTATCATCAACAATCTCTATCACTTCAAAATCTGCTAGCGCGCTTGCTCCTTCGATATCTACTATGATTCCCTACAATCTGCCCATAGGTAGGATCTTTTGTTGGTTCGCCATTCGCAATTGGATAGGATACCATTGCAACACAGGCCTGCCCATGTACTCCATGTTGTTTTGGTAGGACGTTCACGTCCGATCCTAGATCCAAAATCACTTGTTCCATCTCATATTCCCCAATCTGCATGGTCAATCTCATCTCCCTTCCTGTTCGCGTCATGTGCTTCCCGAGCTTCCGGACTACGCGCAGTTCTCCTGGTGCAGTCCCAGCACATCTAGTTATGAGTTCTTGCAGCCCCTTTATAGCCTTGTTGTCACGCAGTAGCTTCATGCATGTCTCCAAGAACGTAGTGAGCATCGAGGGGTCCATTTTCGACTCCAGTCTACCTTTACTTCCTGACATGGATGCATCAACAAAGCTCCTCTTAGCTTCCATGAAAATCTCCTTAGCGCACTCCAAATCAAATTCTGGTTCCTTCGTTGGGGCCTTGCAAACCTAGGTACTTTCTTCAGGTTTCTTGCCTTTGTCATCCCCTATTGTAATTCCACTCCAGAGCACAATGTTTATGTTAGGGTCTTCCTCACGCGGCTCATACCTCATTATTTGTAGGTTCTGAGTCGGGGGAGGTTGGAGTGCTCCTTTATCGTGCAACCTTCCTATTAGTGTGGGACGGTCCTTCGTCTCATGATCAAACAACGTAAAATATAAGAATTATGGCCGCGTTGGATTCGTACAATCATGGGCATAATTCCCTAGCCCTCTGCAATTGTAACATATCAATTGTCTGCGACCTCTTCCTAGTCCCCCTCCACCTTGGCCGTGTTCGCACCCCTGAAATCTGGTGCATACCATTCCTATGTTTTGATTGAGGGGTCGTGTTTCAGCCTGAATACTGTAGGTAGGTGTTCGATCCATCATCAGCTCATGACTCCTACAAGTGCACTCATCATGTCCTACTAACCTACAGAAATTACAGAACAACTGTTGTGAATTCTACGTATACTTCTATAACATATCGTAGTTATCTATAGCATTCTTTCCTCCTATCTGACAAATCGCGCACCATAGTGCAGGTGTCACGCTTGGTCTTTCTTATGCCTCCAGTCTTAGTGGAATTGGCCCTCCTCTGGCAAGGTAATTCGCAAACACCAGGCAGTGGTCCTTGTCGCCCCTGGCCCTTGCATTTTATGCACCATACCTCATCACACATCTCTGGGTGGGCTGTCCTGTCTTGTTTCAAACTCTGCATCTCCAGGCACAAGTTTTTCAACTACGCATGAACCTACTACATTCCTAGGTTTGGATATTTTATTTGGGTCTCATGAAATCTCATCGCGACTTCCAAGGCCTCGACATGAGTTCTTAGCCTCTATTGCGACAACGCGTTCCGTAGATGTTGTGTTAACGATGCTACAAACCATTCGTTGTGTTGCCAATCTGTTAATGTCATGTTTGCTTCATGAATTGTGCATTTCAATCTTCGATCCAACTCCCACGGGGTATCGCCTAGTAGCATTTTCATTTCCTTGAATCCAATGATCCATTGTGCCTCTAACTTTGGCCTGCTAAATTATTTGTTTAGCACAACTTGGATATCCGCGATCCTCACATTTGGATTGTCATTGGAATGCTTAATGTACCAGGTCAGTGTGCGATCTTGTAGAGCACTGACCAACGTTTCCTTATTTATATTGTCATCCATGACTCCCTGTGCTTCCCATATAGCTTTTATCACGAACCAAAACTGGTTTGGATCTTCATTCCCTACTCCTTTAAACACTAGTAGCTTTATCTTTCTTGCCACATTACTTCACAGTGGTGGCGGAGGTGGTATGGGCGAAGAAGGGGTTGAAGACGGTGAAACTGGTAGTGATGTGGGTGGGGGTGGTATGCGCAAGATTCTCTGTCTTGTCATATTGATCTCACTTCTTAGAGATACCTTCGCGAGCTCTTCTTTGCCCCCTCACGAAGGTGAAATCAAGGGGCTAGTTTATAGTTTTGTGCTACCTTCATTTCTATAGATTCTCCCACTTCGCATAGCCCCAAATATCAATTTATTCGCATAACCCTTTTTTCACACAGTATCATTTTAATCCAAGTGTTCAAAGATTTAATGTACTTACCTCGTGGTCCTTTGAGGAAGCGTCACTCTGCCTCACTATAACTGACTAAAGTATATACCACGAATTCGATGATGAATCCTCCTATGATTCGATCGAGCCAGTGATCAACAATGCACGCGATCTTATCTTCTAATGCTTCCAAACTGCGCACCAATTTTGGAGTCCACACAATAGGTTTGTCAAGTTTACACCTTCCTTGGCTATCTGCTAGCTTTGTGATCCACTCGTACAACTCAGTGGGGAGGGATGTAAAGAAAATTTCATGGATCTCTGTATATAAGTAGTAGTCTAACTACTCTTCCTTTGATAGTCATTTTTTCCTATTTTCCTGTGCTGCGAACTCATGAATCTTCCTGTCCAACCAATCTTCAATTCCTTTCTTTGTTGGATTCTAGTGATATGACATTAGACATCTCAATGCAGATACTGGTCCCACCAACATAACCATTTGTTGGATTTTTTGAGCATGACCCATGTTCGGAGTTAATTAGCCAAACAAATCCCTGTACTACTGGCCCTTTCGGCAACAGTATGCAGAGCGAGGACTGAGGTCTCACCTGAGGTAGTATGGGAGGGTGCTAGAACCAGGTTTTCGCACCCTTGAGATGTTTGAGAGGTTTGACTGGTCTCACTATTGGTCCCTGCGTGCAAGTCGCTTCGCACACTTCCCTGTTCTTCACGCCCTGATATACTGCCTTCGCGCAGCCATAACCAGGGATTAGGGAGCTTCTATGCTGCTAGAGCCACACTCTGCGCTATTACTTGAGATCTTACTTATCTTCCTATACAATTTAATTACTTTCGCGTGCATGGATGTCTTATGTTATAATTAGTTATACAAATCATTCAAATAAGTTCACACAGCATATAAACAGTATACTTGTAAATTATACCCATTTATGTATTAAAACAGGAAAAGATGCACAGAAATATGGTAAACTTTCTCTTTATTGATTCTTTCAATGGTTACAGACTCGACCTACCCTGTGCACTTAGCTGCAAGGGTCCGCACACTCAACTACGAACTACTAGGTCTCTGCACACTCAATTACAGAGCCTTTCCCTACTCTACGACCCAAGGACACACTTTACACTTTCACTCAATAACTTAGACTTCTCATGTTTTCCTACCCTATCTTAGCCATTAGTTATCTTATACACTTAGAGCATTGCTCTATTTATACAATCCCATGGTCCGCGAACCATGGGTAGGTCTATCCAACCGACATTACATTACAAAAATTAGGGCAGACAACCCTGTGACTCTATTGTTATTTTGCGCCCCATGCCCGCAATTCGTAGAGCTTTTACAAAACGATTTAGTCAAACTTAGGCTTTAGGCCCCAAAACCTACCTTGGGGGGATTCCATGCCCAACAATTACATCACTTTTGGTCGTAGTTATACTTATGTTATGTCAACGGTTGCATCTGTGGTCCACCATAATATGTGTTTTCTCGGCAGTGGAAATATCATTATCGTCGATCAATTGACGTACTATGACCCCAAAGCCCAGACTTCACCTCAGTCCATCATTTCCTCCGTGGATGACAATATGAAAGTCTCGTCCTTCACCAATGTCTCTCCAGGAGTATACAAAGATTCAAGTTTTCTTGGTACTTAATATGGTCCACCACCTACCCCTTATGATCCTAGCTCATCCATTGTTTGCATGCTAAAAGCATTGTGGGCTGCCTAAAAATAGTCTGGTATGCCTTCATAGTAGACTGCACCTTCACAACTTGTTGTACCTAACTCAACCCAACCTATCGGTATTACTTCTTAAGGATAGTTCCTCCAGTCCATTATCCTTCTAGTCAGATATCATTCTTATTTCCACCCCCTTAAGTTTATTCTACACCTTTCATTGCTACGTTGAATTTACCCAACATTATCTTGGGGATCCCAGTCTAGTACATCGATCCTACCACAAACACTCCATCCCATCAACTTAAACCTTACACTGCTTTGACCCCATTCCAACCAGTTGTTCCTACACCTACCTTTGATTCAATTCTATGGCAACCTCAACAGGATTCTACTCCTATTGTGAAAGCATCTGGCGAGGGGGGGAAATCCCATAAAAAGGTAAATAAAGACAAATCCCCCCCATCAACTCCACCTCCACCTAAGCTGCCAAAGCCTCTTCCTTCTTGTGCTTTGTGTGATTTTTCAGTCATGCCACCAACAATTGTCCTAAACTCCCTTGTGTTAAGGATGTGTTCACTAATACCTTCCCTGATTCTAACAATGTTAAGGTCTGTGTCACCTTACTTGAGTCAGCTACCAAGAACATATCGTTACACACAAACCACCCATGTGATTTTTGTGATAATTATGGCCGCTATTCCCATCAATTTCCCCATCTCTATGATTTTTCGTGAAACACTTCAAGTGCTTCACGGATTAGAGGTCGCTCATAATGAGTCCACCTATCCTTTACTTATGGATTCTAGTCCCATTCCTACACCGAAATAGGAGGGCTCCCAAACACCCATTTTGATCCCTCCCCCTGATGTCGAGATGACGGATAGTATTGCTCCTATTCTCTACCTATTTTCATCCATGAGATTGATGCCTTCTAACTCCCTTGATGTTTCCTATTGTGATTTTGTTGACCCTTCTTCGATGAACACCCCGATCTCAACATCAATAGATATTCCATCTACTTTTCATATGTCTCCCAACCTTGACAATGTGTATGTGAACCTTGTCTCTCATGAAGATGCTTCAGGTAGATCTTCACTATCATATGGTCCTTCTTCCTCCAGTCTCCTCGTCTTCCATTCTAATGAAGACATCATAGAATTTATGACCACCCCTGATTATCCTTTGGATGATATGCACCATCATGCCTACTTACTTTCACAGCAAACCCATGACCAATATGTTGTGAAGTCCAAAGACTTCATTCATTGTGAATTTGATTGGTTTAAAAATCCCATTCCTGCACCATATGCTTTTGAAGAAGGAAATATGGCTAACATTACCCCCACCATCAAAATCACCATTTTGAACAAACCAGGGGTTGAAGAAAAAAATATCTTGGGGGCATGGTGCACCACGGGAAAAAAAAAATAATAATAATAATAATAATTAATGCTTACACCAAGTTATTCAAGGAACTTCGTGATGTTTTCAGCTTGTCTTATTCTAAAATGCCTGGACTCGATCCCTCCATTGTTGAACATCACATCGACACTTGGCATGATGGAATACCTATCCACAAAAATCAAAGGCTTATTCATCCTTCCAAATGTGAACCTACCAAAGTTAAATTCAATAAGCTCAAGGAGACTGGTTTCATATATCCCATTGAATACACCACATGGATGTCCAATCATATTCCTATTCTCAAGAAAAAAGGCACCATCTATGTCTGCATTGACGTCCGTGATTTGAACAAATTTTGTCCCAAACACAACTTTCCCACATCCTTCATAAACCAGGTCATTGATGAGTGTGTGGGGCACAAGGTTTTATCCTTTATGGATGGATTCTTCAGATACAACCATATACATGTTCGTTATATCAATCAGGTGAAAACCACTTTCACTAGTCCGTGGGGAAATTTTTCTTATAAGGTCATGCCTTCTAGTTTAAGGAATTCTAGGGCCACTTTTCAGTGTGCCATGTCCTACTTCTTTCATGACTTGGCGCATATTATCCTTTCATATCTCGACGATCTCACCACTCGTTCGAAACTTCGGTCACAACACCTTCATGACCTGCATACCATGTTTCTGTGATGTCGCAAGTATAACATTTGCCTCAATCCCCTTAAGTGTGTCTTTTTCATTCCTGTCAATTGAATTATGGGCTTCATTATGTCCAAAGATGGTATCACTCTTGACTCGCTCAAAATTCAAGCCATCATGAAATTCTTCCTCCTCATACCCTTCGCCAGTTACAAATCCTCCAAGGCAAAGCTAACTTCCTTTGTCAGTTTTCTCCTGACTATGCCACCATGACTCATGGGTTCCTTAGACTCCTTCGATCTCACTCCATTTGTTTGGGATGACCAAGCTCAACAGTATTTTGATGCCCTTAAACATGCTCTCACTTTTTATCCCTTGATTAGTCCACCTAACTTTGAGAGGGATTTCATCTTATACATCTTTGCATCCACGCATTCGGTTGTTGGGGTCCTCATACAAGAGGATTCAGCAGGTATTGAGCATGTCATATACTATGTTAGTAAAAACCTTAACATTCCCTCTGTGTCCTACTACCACGAAGAAAATCTAGTGTCGGTTATCGTGTTCTCTGTTCAAAAGCTTCGTCATTATATCCATATGTACCACTAAAGTTGTGACCAATTCCAACCCCATGGATTGCCTGTTGAGTCAACATTTCATTAGTGGTAAGTACGCTTCTTGGATCGTTATCCTTCAAGAATTTGATCTCGAATTTGTCACACCTAAGAGTAAGAAACTGTTTGGCACTGGAGAAGGTACATTATTTTCATTTACTTTATTATCTTTTCTTCAAAACTCACAACCTTTTCACATCATGAGCTAGGCATATGACACAAGAATATGGTAGAATCTATAAGATTTATATGTAATATGAAATAACTAATAATTACCCTTTTGTATGCAGAAAAAGGAGAAAACAGAAGATCGTCATCCCAAAAGAAAGAACGAGACCAAGTTAACTGTTGTCCCTTCGGCAGGGAACCGCATTCAAACAAGGCGATCCAAATTGGAGCATAACAGCCAGAAAAAGGAAAAGGAAATCTCCAATCGGCACAAAGGAACAGAAGGATAACTGCAAATTAATAGCTTGGTGAATCCCTCAAGATCCTTCGATCCTGAGGGATCGCTATCTTAACAATTCTCTGTATTGTTGGTATCGCCGCTCGGCTGTTATAAGAAGGGGTAGCACTACTAGCCCAGGGAGGACTAGTTGTTATTTTATGTAATTTTTATTTTTATTTGAAACTTTGGTCATTGATTCTCGTTGAAGATCGATCCAGTGTAACTCTGTTTTGATGTTTTAATATAAATCTGGTTGTCATTCTGTCTTTGATTCTGGAGTAATTTCAAGCGGTGTGTCCCTGGAGGCTAAGGGCCCAGCCCTGGTGAATCACTCACTCCTATATCATATTTCTAATTCATGTGTGGTTTTATTTCTTTCATTTACTCTATTCAGTAATCTGATGTGCTTTACTAGTTTACATATTAGCTTTGTTATATATACTTGGTTAAATACTATTGTTATCTGTAACAGGAATGTTATGTTATCATTCTAACGTTGTATCGCATTGTTGTTCCTTTTGACAATTGATATAACACTGCTGTTCCTTACAGATTTCCATTCGATTATAGTTCAACTGCGTTGTATGTTCCTAAATCGGTACTACCATATGATTTATTCTTAAATTGTGACTGTTGTTCATTCAGAATTGTTGTTCCGTTACAACTGTCATTCTGTTATAATTGTTGTTACTTTATAGCTGTGATTCATGCGTATTGTATCGAAGCTTAGATTACTATTCCTTTTGATGTTAAGTGTGTCACATGTTTAACTTGGGTTGTTGTACATTCAGATCTGAGTTGTTGTTCTATACTTTATTTCTAATAGTCTGTTGTTCCATTTCTGTTTGCTGTTCAATTCGAAAGCTGTTACTTAATTCCTGTAGATTATAATTATTGTTGCATTCATTTCTGTAGATTAAGGGTTTGTTGTTCAATCCTGTTAAATAGAGATAGTTGCTATTCTATTTCCTGTCAATTGAAGATTATCATTGCTTTGGTGTGCAGAAGGTCTGAGACTGTAGTGAACATCGACATACGCTGTCTAGTTCCCAGTTTGATGATCCTTCCTTTGAGTGCCTTTTTTATTGCATCAGTTTACAGAGGGAAGAGTTACTGTTACTATACCCTTGACTGATGAATTTTCTGAATGCATGATTTGAGTCCTAGGTTTCTTTTTGCAAATAGATTTCATTCCAAGCATCCGTTTACTCTTGTATTGAGAGCACTATACTACTAGCATTACTCTGACAAATGACCGCCTCAAACTGAGTACACTCTTTGAAATAACAAATCGTTCCTGGATTGACAATTAATGTAGGCTAAATAGAGGTAAAAAAGATCCTTTTTACTGCTCGACAGAAACGTTTAGCCCTTGTTGAAATCATTTATGAATTTCCCACTAGTGCACCTGATCCATCAGTTAATGATGATCTTCTAGATGAACACTTGTTCACCATTACCACAGATGATCCTTGGTATTGTGATATCCTTACCTATAAATGAACTCAGAAATTCACCCCCCACCTCAATCATGATTATCAAAGACGTATTTGACAACAAGCCCCTCGCTACCTCCTCATTAGTGATGATATTTATTGTCGTGATGTCAATATTGTCCTTCGTCGTTGTCTCACCCATGTTGAAGCTAAGCAAGTCCTCAATGCCTACCATGGCAATGCTATTTCAGGGAAAACTAGTGTCGATTCAAACTGCTAGCCCCACTAATATGGGTAGCTATCTTAGAAACAAATAATGAAATCCTTTCGAGAGTTCCTTTAGGTGTGATAGATTAGATGGAAGAAAAGAGGACCAACCTGGATCTTCTGCTTTGATCCTAACTTGATTTCTCCTTTCCTTGATAGAATTTTCCACTCCTCTCCTACTTGTCCCACTTCAAAGAGTACCTGTAGAATCAAAGTAACAAAAAACCATCAAAGCATCTCCATCTAAAACATCATAAACAATGCGAAATCAGAAACACATTGACCATACAATTGCATTCATAAACAATAAGGTTCACAAATACACAATTATATGGAGGAAAACTCAAATAACTTCTAAATAGTACTGAAAGAGAGGATTACATCCCAACTGTTCTATCTAGCATCATCCTCCCAATGTAGAAGCCCTCTTCACTTCATGAACAAGAAAATCACCCAACAATGCAATGTCTCTTCTCACCAACAAACCAATAGCACTTCCTTACAAAATACAAAATTCCAGCCTCTAGATCTCTCATATGAGGGATCCATTTATAGATGTCTTGCAAGGGTGTGAGTCAACTCTAGGTTTTTGATTAGTGTCATTCCACTGATAGTTCTTGGTTCTACTTGGAGATTTCATTGATCTCTTACTCATCCCTGGGTGAATTCAGAGAGGCAAGTGTCACAGGAGAAATTTCTGGAAGATTCCATGATCATCCACTTAGCAAACTGTCTTTGCCATTTGTCTATTCTCACTCATCACACCCCACAGAAGGCCATTTCGGTATGCATCACACCTGGCCAGTGAGGCAGCTGGTATGCATCGCACCTTGACCATGGAGTAGTCAGTATGGTCCCATTTTGGCCAGATCTGAATAGTTTTTTAGGTGGAACCTCTGGGAAATGATGTAATCAGTTGACCATGATCTTTTAGGGTATGAAACAACACTTTTAGGGACTTAAGAGCCCTTTCTTTATAGACATATGAGTTTTGGGTTGCAGTGCCCAAATATGTCTATAACAGCTGCCCCCTAAAGCATGAGGTCATAAATCTTATGATGTTGGGTGAAATGCTTTATCATGAGGATCCGAGGTATTCATACTGGAAGGTGACCTGTATAAGATACAATACAATACATCATCATCATATTATTTTCATGATCTATCTGAGGTAGGAATTCCCATGCTCAGCTTTATAAATTCATTCTCATGTACGTAGGACAGACAATCGCCTACTATTGCGGACTGGTGATTCTTCGCATGAAGAGTCATCTTCCCTGGCTTAGATGACTATATGTGCAGCTTCTATGTACAATTGATGTCTTTATTTTCCTGAATATATCGCAGCCCGGATGGATGAAACTGGATCCAAGGTCTTCAAAACTCGTTCAATATTGGCCCAATGTAGAAGTTGATCCATGTGAAAAGATGTTCTGAAGTCGAACATGGAAAGACATCGCCTGATTACCAGCCAATAATGTAAGTTGTTAACAGATGCGAGAGGAGTCACCAATAATGATGATGACCCTCAAAGTACTACAGTAAAATTCATGTGGTGTGAATATATGAGTCGATGTCGAACACCACGCAAAGTCTTTCGGTCGAAGGTCATTGATGTAAACCTGTCGTGGGAAGTGAGAAACTTGCCATTGAGGCATGTAAGCTTCAGAGTACTGAAAGGGTTGTTTCTAAGTCAACTTCTTGGATAATGAGCTGATGTCGACAAGAAGTGACCTGTCATAGGGGGGCCTTGATGTATCCCACATCTACGATGTGAAATGGAGAAAATGATTTTTGTGGAGTTGAAAACGATCTAATGATATAAGGTTCAGGAATGGCGGTCATGAAAAATGAAGGGTGGAGGTATTGCAGTGGATGAGGCATTTTTTGGATGGTGAATTATCTGAATGACTTATCTTGAACATGTTTGCGAAACTGATATGGACTGGTAGCATTAACCCCATGGATGGTACAGAGGACCAATGGTGATGGTGAACAGTAAAAACCCAACCCAACTCAATCATGGTGATGGAGTGAAAATGTCGTGTTCAAGAGCAACCTGCTACCAATAAAATTCTTCAAGTTTTCTTCCCATTTTTCCCCAGTCATTGCTAACCAGTACCTCTTTATTTTTGTCAAGCTTGAGGAGGACAACATATGCTTGGTCTATAATTTTCCCTTCGGGCAAACCTGTCATTTTGTGTTTAGCGAGCCTAGCGTTAGTGAGACTCGTTCTTGTCTGGGTGGACAAGTTTGTCTCTATTGTTTTAACGAGTTTAATGACAAAGATAACTCAGTCCTTTTCATGTTTAGAGAGTTTGAAAAGGAACAAAAAGGAGACTCAAACAATCCTTTTTCGTGGCATAATCCCTTAAGTCTGAAAAAGTATAAATAATACGAAAGGGATGACTTTTGATAGCTTTAACGAGCCGACAAAGACAAGCGCTCGATCCTTTTGTTTAATAATCCCTCAGGTCAAAAAAGAATAAAATATATGAGAGGGATGGCATCCCCTTTACGTTAACGAGCTGGAAAGGCCAATGGCTCGACAATATTTTTTATATTTAATGAGTCTAAAAAGAGTTTAAAAGGGACTTGTTTTTGAGGAATGAGTGGTATTTTCGAGTAGCAACCATTTCCAGCTAAGTTTGGAAATTCTCAAAACATGGTAGTGTGAAGAGGGTGGCAATCAGAATCACTCGCCGCAAATGTTCCTCAAAAGGGTAAATAATCAAGTGGAAGCGTATAGTCGGCCAAATGAATGGAGGTGACGGTAGGAACAGGGCCAAGGTTCAAAAGGACTAATAGCATGGCGATCACAAAGGTTATTTACCAAAGGTGGTTTCATTTTTTAATGAGCTTGAATCAGGAGAAACTATGCTCAGTGCAGGTTGCTTTTTTAATGAGCTTGAACCTTGCGGGAACATTTCTCTTACCAGTCTTTTGATAATGTCTCTTGGTAGATTTATTTTTTTATGAGCTTGAACACTACTATAACATGTGCTCATTGCCTTTCTATGTAGGCCAGAAATGACCGAGCTACAAGGTTAAAGGGTTGAGAACCTAAAAAACTAAGAAAATCAAAGGTCGTTTTTCACTTGCATACAAAGGTTTGCTTGCCCCCAGGTGTTTCAATAAAAGGAGAAGTTTCGAGGTTACCAAATGGAAGTCCCTACGGTTAGGAAAGATTGTTTTTGTCTATAGACAAAAACTCTTCCTTTACTTTATCCATCGAAATAGACAAAGGTGAATGGTGTGAGCTTCCAATCACATAACAAACAAAGAAATAAGTGTATCAAACTGATCACATAACCTACATGGGAATGTTTCTTCAGTCCAAGCATTATGACCTTTGAACAAGGAAATAAGTGTTTCAGACTAATCACATATCCTATATGGGAATGTTTCTTTAGTCCAAGCATTAAGACCTTTCAAGAAAATCTCTCTTTTCCTCTGGGTTTGCCTGTCGAAGCGGACTAGGGTGCATGCCCCCTAAACTTCAGAACATGCACCGAACTACCTGCGGTAATTAGGTGGATGGAACGAATGTTGAAGAGACATTGATGACACGAAGAGACCATTTAGGGATGATGGTTGATTCATAGTTGTGTTTGAACCAGGAAATGAAAGTTGGTTGACAAGTTGCACCAGTCTGCCTTCATGTGGAAAACACATCACTCGAAAGAATGTGGAAACAATAGCTTCCATGCTATATATATAGTCACGTCCAAGGAGTAGATTGTAATCTAGTGGACCTTGGACTACCATCACGTTCAAATGAATGGTTTTCTTTCTCAAAGTTATTGGTAACTTTGGAAGGATCCCTAACGGTTAACTGGTTCCTTTGTTGAAGCCCAACAAATTTTGTTTTTCAGGAAAAAGCGATGGTAAACCAAGCGCTTTCCAAGCAATTGAGGAAAGGATACTCACTGAAGCCCCTTCATCTATGATAGTGTGAGACACGACCATTTTGTAAACTTGTACTATGATTCGGAATGGTACATTAGATGGAAGGCGGGGTTTTGCTAGCTGATTCCAATCAAAGAAAATGACTAGACTGCTCAGAGGAGGTACTGGATAAATTTCCGGATAAGTTTCATGAACTGGGGGGGCCTCTTCCTATTTTGAAGGAATGGGTGGATTGCCCCCAAGTTTAGTAGACTCTGTATCGACAAAAAGAATTTGAACGATGTCATTCTCATTCTCTTTGGGAACTGCATCATCTGAAGGTGGGCCTTCTGAAGGAAAGACTAGGTCAATTTCCATCTCGACCAGTTGACTTTGGTCCAGTATGGACTCAAAAGGTTCACTTTCAATGATAGGTGTTTCAATCGACAATTGAGTTATGTCAATCGTGTTTTCAACTAGCGAAGCACTTGGCAAGAGTTTCCTGTATCCAAGTGGAAGTTGCTGCAGTGAAGCAGGACGGTTATCCAAAATGCTTTTGGCTTCATCTAGAAAAGGACAACGATGAAGAGTATGATCACCTTCACATAACCTACATGGAACTTTGACTCTTCCTTTCTGTCTATTGACTTCGCTTTCACTAGTTGGTGGTGTGTTGTCAACTTGACTGTCAGAGGTCAATGACACTGAATGGTGCAAACGGGGAGACCATTCTCTCAAGATCCGTGGGATGCAAGGGAAATCTCAATGGCAATGGCTCCCCTTTCAAATTTCACGTGGAGTTTTTGGTTTGGAAAGTTTAGTGTACGGATTTTCGCCAGATGATGCATGGTTGTTCCCCTTTTTAGCTGGCTTCTTCTTCTTCTTCTCCCCTTTCTTTTTCTTCTCAACTACTTGGTTTTTAGTGTCACTAGTTTCACCAAGTGAAGAGGAAGAAGGGGAAGGAGAAACAAATGAAGTAGAAGGTGAAGGGGTAACTTCAGTATCATCTGGCTGCTGATTAGATTGTTGAGGAATTATGGTGTTTTGAATGACAAAGGTCTAGAAAAACCATACCGGCAGGCCGATTGTGATTCCTGGAAGGGACAGTGTAGCCATTTACGGAGAACCAATATCTACCCAAGAGGAGAAAGGACTAGGATTCCCTCCAAGAGGGATTCCTTGATTAGTGGACTCCATTATCTCAACCTCAGATCAACGAAGGAATAGGGATGTTATTCCGATTTAAATAAATTTTAAAGACACTTTGATGCAACTTGTTTTTTCAATTTTTAAGAGTCGAGAAAAATCTAAAGGTGACTCTAGTTGCCTTCAATTTTTAATGAGCCTGAAGTGACAAGTGCTCAGATGGACCTTTTCTTTTTAAGGATTCGAAAAGGAACGGAAGTGACTACTCTAAAAATCTAGACAGAGGGATTGCCAAATTGATTGCAAAACTGCAAAATACACCTGGGTGATAAATGATAGAGAAATTACCGAGGACTTATGTACGGCAGTCAATCTTCCCGAATGTTGTGTTCAGTGCATTGCGATCGATAGGGCAGCAGACACGGCTTCCTAAGGATAAAGGATATCAGCCTATTGTGGTCTCCCAATATATACTCAATGGTACGGGGAGCACAAGTCCATACTAGCACTTGTCATATCAAAGAGGAGGAATCACCCAACCTTCGATGAAAACGATAGTTACCAGGTTTTACGACGCCGGAACACGTCTCTAGCCTAGACTTCTAGATGTGTTGCGTTAGGTTCCAAAGCATTTTTATGTTCATTGAGATTTACTTTAGAGTTGATCTTTCTTATAAGTTTGTCTTTCAAGGTTCACTGCGTGATGTAGATGTAAAATTCCTAAATATGCAATCTAAAATGATAAACAGTCGTTTATGTTCTTTTAGCAATGAAAATCCTAGCTACAAAGGAAAGAAGATAATGATTTTTCTTTCAGCAGAGAGCATAGAGCACACACTAAATGCACTTTCCTAAATCAAATTTCGCATGTAGTCAAAATTCAAATGCACATGCATGTATTTTTTTTCTGCTTCCTTAATGTGTGAATGCGAAAAAGGAAAGCTAAGTATAGATCTGAACTATTTTATTTCAAAGCGACTTTACTAACAATTTTGTTTTCAAAAAGAAAGGAAGACTAGGACGAAACTTTTCGATTTCGAATTTGAAAACTATTTTCGACACTTCAAATACTAATGATTTAAATCAAGTACAATGACAAAAGTACAATCAACTATCTAGAAGAGGAAGAATTTACGACACTCTTCTTTTGATTCAAAATGACAATTACGAAACTTGCATCAAAAACGACAGTTCGATTAGGCTACTTTCGACAAAGGAAGACTGTAAATGATTCACAAATACATAAAAAAATTTACAATTCATAACTGATGGAGGCTGAAATATGTGATGAAGAAGGTTCCAGCAAGAAGATACTGATCATGAATAGCAAAAGTACTGAATAAAGCTGAAAACAAGGAGACAAAACCAACTCTCGGAGAGAAAAACAGTGTCACTCAATCATCGCACCTGAAACACAGGGAAACAAGGATGCATCTCACCTACAACACACGGGAGGTGCAATGCATCCAGGTTTCACAGTTACAGATAGTGCGATGGACCAAGGAGCGAAACTAAGCTTGGTTTTTGCTCAAAATTTGCGGCTAAGTTCAGTGATTTAGTCTGAGTAATGATGGACAGTAAAAACAAAACATGGGGGTAAGATCTTATGAGGTTCTGAGCTACCACAAGGGCACTTAGAATGCTTTGTAAGTCAGATGTTCAGTTCATAAACCAACCCAGAGATTGACTAAAGCAGCATTCATATTTTTCAATTGCATAGCAAAGGCGTTTCGAAGGCTAGCTGGCTAACTTCAGGCTTCATCTGTAGTTTATAAAGCAAACAATAAACAAACAAAACAAACTATTCATTCCTCACTGGAGTCGCCATTTTGTTTCAGGGAAAACTAGTGTCGATTCAAACTACTAGTCCCACTAAGATGGGTAGCTATCTTAGAAACAAACAACGAAAGCCTTTCAAGAGTTCCTTTAAGTGTGATAGATTAGAGGGAAGACAAGAGGACCAACCTGGATCTTTCGCTTTGATCCTAGCTTTATTTCTCCTTTCCTTGATAGAATTTGTCATGCCTCTCCTACTTGTCCCGCTTCAAAGAGTACCTATAGAGTCAAAGTAACAAAAAACCATCAAATCATCTCCATATAAAACATCATAAACAATGCAGAATCAGAAACACATTGACCATACAATTGCATTCATAAACAATAAGATTCACAAATACACGATTATATGGAGGAAAACTCAAAGAAATTTATTAATAGTAGTGAAAGAGAGGATTACAACCCAGCTATATGATCCAGCATCATCCTCCCAGTGTATAAGCCCTCTTCACTTCATGAACAAGCAAATCAACCAACAATGTAATGTCTCTTCTCACCAACAAATCAACAGCACTTCCTTACAAAATACAAAATTCCAGCCTCTAGATCTCTCATATGAGGGATCCATTTATAGATTTCTTGCAAGGGTGTGAGTCAGCTCTAGGTTTTTTATTAGTGTCATTCCACTGATAGTTCTTGGTTCCACTTGGAGATTTCATTGATCTCTTACTCATCCCTGGGTGAATTCAGAGAGGCAAGTGTCATAGGAG
Source organism: Pinus tabuliformis (assembly GCA_031772625.1). Classification (NCBI taxonomy): domain Eukaryota; kingdom Viridiplantae; phylum Streptophyta; class Pinopsida; order Pinales; family Pinaceae; genus Pinus; species Pinus tabuliformis. The sequence continues at coordinate 312,253,467 of CM062805.1, read as the reverse complement.
AAGTTTCTGGAAGATTCCAAGATCATCCACTTAGCAAACTGTCTCTACCATTTGTCTATTCTCACTCATCGCACCCCACAAAAGGCCATTTCAGTATGCATTGCACCTGGCCAGTGAGGCAACCAGTATGCATCGCACCTTGACCATGGAGCAGTTAGTATGGTCTAGTTTTGGCCAGTTCTGAGTAGCTTTTTAAGTGGAACCCCTGGGAAATGATGTAATCAGTTGACCATGATCTTTTAGGGTATGAAACAACACTTTTAGGGACGTAAGAGCCCTTTGTTTATAGACATATTAGTTTGGGGTTGCAGTGCCCCAATATTTCTATAACAAGTGCGTGTTGTGGTCACCTCTAAAGAATGTCTATTACCCAAGAAAATCATGTTTGTATGGTACTTTTGGCCTTCTCTCTTTAGTGATTGTATTGAGGCAGTAAAACATTGTCCCAATTGTTATCTATACGCCCCTAAGGCGTGAGCTCCACCTTCTCCCCTACATCTAGTTGTCATAGTTGGTCCTTTTTGTAAATGGGTTATTGACTTTATGGAGTGCTAACCCCCATCCACTAATAACCACAAGTATATTATCATCGTCGTCGACTATTTTACCAAATGGGCTTAAGCGATGCCAACGTTCAATAACATCGTGGCTACTGCAACCCTCTTCTTATTTAACCATGTTATCACTCAATTTGGAGTTTCGAAACAATTGGTCTTTGACCATTGTTGACACTTTGAAGATGATATATGGCATGAGCTATCCTCTTTGTTGGGTTTTCAACATCAATATTCATTTTCTGATTACCCCCAAGGCAATTATGCTTCAGTGGACAGTGAATAAACACAAGACCAAATATAATTTAATGCTCTTCCCTACGTTGTGGGCCTATAGAACTTATGTCAAGACCGCCACTGGGTTCACTTCTTTCCACCTTGTTTTTGGTGAGGAGGCAATCTTACTAATTGAGTGTGAATTCCCTTCCCTTCACCTTGTCGTCGAACTCCTCCTAGACACCCAACCTTTATAACAACGACTCATCATTCTTGAGCGTGCCATTGAATATCATCGTGTTTCATTACAAACCATCGAAGTGGCCAAAAAGTGCACCAAAGTTCAGTATGACTGCAAGGTACATCCTCATACCTTCCATGAAGGTGACCTTGTTTTTGTGTATAAACAAGCTAATGGTTTCCTAGGACATGGGAAGTTTGAACCATTATGGCTAAGGCCTTATATCATCCATAAGTGTTTGGGAAAGGGGGTTGTTGGTGGTGCTTGACCCCCCAACATGTGAAGGGGATATCCCCGGTAAGAAGTCGCAATTAGACTTCAAACAGTTTGATGTAGGAGTCCCAACACTGGGTCGTAAGGAAATGCCTTGACCTCAATGTCGCACAAAGGCAAGTAAGATAACTTTGTCAATATAAAGGGTGTGATTGATGCAGTGAGTCAAGGAATGAGTATGAGGTTCCAACACTTTAAAGGGAGAGGAAGGTGACTGTGGGTTCCAGGTTGAAAGGGATCAGTCCCAACTCTGCTAGGAACACACAACACTAAGGACATGCACAACTTCCAACAGATCAGTCAACACAGATGCAGCAGTCCCAACATACAAGGTAAGGTAACACGAACGGCACTCACGAATCAATCCAAGATGAGTGTGACAGTTGATATAACAAGGTTCAAAGAAAGGTCTCTCTGGTGTCTGGTGGAGCAGTCGACATGGATGGTGACAACATTAACAACATATGCAACACATTAACAACAAGATTCATATAATTGCATGTGAATCGGTTCATATACAAGTACATAAGTTAAATAACATATATTATTAAGGCAACCAGAGCAGTCCAACTACAATAACAACATATGCATGAAAATGTGTTGGCTTTTATTGTATAAAGAAGTGTAAGTCACAATCATACAATACACCATGTAAACCTACTAGCCGTATCAGTAGAATGTTACAGCCACATCTTCCTGCTCAGAGCCTGCAAAGAGATGTACTAGCTCTGTGCAGTGGAGAAGCCAAGGCGCATTACAATATTGTCCAAGCCTTCTTCAAGATAGTCTTAGTAGAATCTTGGCTGACCAAAAGCCCATACAATGAGTTATGAGGGGCTATTTATAGCAAAGGGTGGGGTGACCCTTGACATTCCCCTTTGTGTCAATTCAACTACCCTCATGACTCTTCACCTACTCTATGACTGTTACATCCAACTATTGACACTTGACTTACACTTGACATGACTCAACATTACAATGCACATGTACTCATGTGAGACAACATGGCTTGAGAAAGCCTTGCAAGACATCATTGACACTCAATCCGCTATGGTGAGACCAATTCTTTGACATGCTCATGATGGTGAAGTTGGTCAGATGATGCCAAGATTGGTCATCCGTGATGGTGTTCATGCACCTCATGGTGACATATTGTTGAAGTGAATTCTTTCCTCCGTTGCAACTGGTGCATTGGTTCGTCCCCTTCATCCAACTTGTCTGCTAATATGCGCATGGTCTTCTTGGGTACGGTTGAACTAGTAACACACTATGCATAGTGTCCATGTAAATCATCAAGTTTGTGTTGGTGGTCATGCGCATCAACTTTCTGAAGTGCATGTTCAGCCCCAGTTGGACTTATTTCTTGTCTTGGCCTTGGTGAATGTGTTCAATGGGTTGGATTGCATGTGTGCACCCAATGACATGCATGTTGCTGGATCCTTTTCATGTAATCAACAACATTGCTCACCATGTTTACTCTATGTCCACTACTAGGATGGATCCTTAACTTGTACTGGCGCAGTTTCATCCGTGAGTGCATGTTGCACCCACTAATGTTCATGTTCCTGTTGCAACTCATTGGACAGTATGTGCAACTTCATGTTCTTCTTGAGTTGCTTCTTTAGAACATGCAACTCTTTCTTTCTTCCATCATTTTCCTTTATGTGATCTTCATGTTGTGCCGTCACTTCATAGTCTGAGTCTCCAAATTTTCTTTCATTATCAATGGATCTGCTTGACCTTGCAACTTTGCTCTACCTCTATGTTGTCAACAACCTTCCTCTTACATCCACTGTGTTTGCTGCATTTAGTATGCTACCTTCAGTTGTTGTTCATGATGTTGCTTGCTATGATGCTATTGCTTGATGTCCTTTTCCATGAACAACTCGATGTCTTCATAAGTAGGTAAGCCCATGGACACTTGATCGCCTACATCCCCAAGTGTTCTCTAAACAGTGTCCTCGTCTCTGCTCTATTGAAAACCATTGTACCTGTACTGTTGAGAGGCATATGAACACCTGTGATACCTGGAGACATGGAAACACTCATAGCAATCAATCTATCAGTCAAAACCAAAATGAACATGAGAACTGACCTACAACATACCTGGGTGAATGACCGTGAAGGTTATGCAATTTCGGCCAGGAGGTCAGGAGACCGACTGCCAAGACTATAGAAGGCATAGTCCGGGCTCCTGGGAAACTAACTGACTACTGGAACTACAAAACGCGCAATCCAATTGGGCAGCTTGCTACTGGGATTGCAGAATGTGTGATTCCAACTGGGAAAGACTACTGGACCATGGATAGATTTGCGCAAATTTTTTGGCCAAGCAGCCACTAACCTCCAGAAATGCATAATTCAATCCAGGAGGCCAATGCTTGGCCAGAATGCAAAAATATGGAGGGGAATGTGAGCCTTCCTTATCCAGATTGCACAATGTAGTCTTGGTGAAGGCAGAGATAGGGCCAAGGTTGGACCGACTCGTCGACGGGCAACTGAAAGCAAGTAAGTTGATGAAATTCATGTCGACACTAAGTGATAGAAAAAGTGATAAACGGTGCATGCAAAACATGAATGTAGGATTGAGAAAATAGATCAACATGCATGTGGGTGAGGCAGTTCGTCGGTTGGGTGAACGTCCGTGAAAAATATTTTCATGCATGCGACAACAGTGAGATAGAAATGAGAACTGAAATAGAGCTAGGACAAGCTAGTATACATGTAAAAAACAACAAGAATTCTAAGAAATCAAGCAAACAACACTCACACAAGTGAATACACAAAAAGTGATAGAAATGCATCACAAGGCATGGGAAGCGAGCTTACCCCAAAACAGTTGAGCTGAATGTGCCGACTGCTCCTAGATGTGATGTGGGATGTCACAACTACTAGGTTGATGTGAGGAATGAGATTTGTAGCATCCAGTTGATGATTTTTTATAGCATCAAGGTTATGACGCGCATGCCACAAATCTAGGGAAAGCGACACTTTGAGGGAGGTTTCAAAATTACTCCTTGCATGTAACCTCCAACTACTAAACATAGATCCCTAAAATAAGGGATGCCTTTGCATGCTACCTTGGGAGAAGCAGCCTATGCATGTAAGTTAGTTTTGCTTAGTCCTGGAGGGAACTAGTCAACTCAACTGCACATGCAAGAGACTGCTTGACTGCAAGAGAAAAATGTGCATTCCTGACTGTAAGTTGGGCTGATTACCCAAGGGGATTACACAATTTCTTCTAGGCCCAACAGCTGACTGCTGCCCAGATTTGTGCAAATCCTGGGATGAACTACTAGTTGATGGGAAAAATTGTGCAATTCCTACTGGGAGGGTTGGCTGGAAGTATTGCACAATCCTAGAAGCCAGCAGGCTGTCAGAGGGAATTGCACAAATCCTAGAGGGAATGGTTGGTTTCCCTCCAGAAATGTTCAAATTTCATTGGGAATTTGCTCAGCCTGCAACTGGACCAAGTCTGGATGAGCAGCCTGTGAGGGGAAAAGGTCAAACTGTGATCGATAGGCTACCACTGAGCAAGAAAGACACTGAAGCTTGAGGACTTGACAAAGCAAGGAAAGCTGCTATGAAGGTTGGTAGGGAGGCTCCAAAATAGGCTAAGGAAAAATTTTGGATGGTGGTTGTAGCCGCTACAATACTTGGCAACACACTAGTAGAACTCTAGCTCTCTGAATGGACCTTGGTCGTGAAAAGCAATTCTAACACCTTTGGAAGTATTGTTCAACTCGCAGTTCATCTTAGCTTCACACTAGCTTGATTGCAAGATGTAGCATCTGCCAGACTCTTGGTCAATTGACACACATTCCAAGCCAATACAACGCAGTACCTGCCAGCAGGCCTGGACAGTACCCTGGTTTAGTCACATAGAAACACAAGAATGGCTCCACTGCCAGCGAGCCTGGTCAGTACCCTGGCGGAGTTACTTGCATCACCTCCCTGCCCAGGAAGCCTTTCTCTTATTTCGCCTTTTTCATTTTTCATTTTGAATTTTTTGACCTTTCATTTCATTTTCGTTGTGCATAGCACTTATTCATTTTAGAGGCGGAAGAGGGATACCAATTTATTGAGAGCATAGGAGGTTGTTCCAGTGAGAAGTAGTTTATTATAGATCTCTGATGTGCCTATTAAGGTTTTCCCCCTCACCTTACTCTACTTGACTGAGCCGACATGGGTTAACCCAAAAACAATCGACTAGAGAAGGTGACACTAATTAGCGTGCAATAAAGAAGTTTAAGTCACAATCATACAATACACCATGTAAACCTGCTAGCCCTATTAGTAGAACATTATAGACACATCCACCTTCTCCTCCAAAGAGATGTACTAGTTCCGTGTAGTGGAGAAGCCAAGGTGTGTTACAATACTGTCCAAGCCTTCTTCAAGATAGTCTTAGTAGAAGCTTGGCTAACCAAAAGCCCATACAATGAGTTATGAGGGGCTATTTATATCAAAGGGATGGGTGACCCTTGACATTCCCCTTTGTGTCAGTTCAACTACCCTCATGACTCTTCACCTAATCTATGACTATTACATCCAACTGTTGACACTTGACTTACTCTTGACATGACTCAACATTACAATGCACATGTACTCATGTGAGACAACATGGCTTAATCAAGCCTTGCAAGACATCACTAGCACTCAGTCCATTGTGGTGAGACCAACTCTTTGACATTCTCATGATGGTGAAGCTAATGAGATGATGCCAAGCTTGGTCATCTGTGATGGTGTGCATGCACCTCATGGTGACATCTTGCTAAAGCTAATTCTTGCCTCCATTGCAACCGCTGCATTGGTTCGACCCTTTCATCCATCTCGTCTGCTAATATGCGCATGGTCTTCTAGGTAGGGTTGAACCGTCAACACACTTATGCATAGTGTATGTGTTTATCTTCAAGTGTGTGTTGGTGGTAATGCGCATCAACTTGCCGAAGTGCATGTTCATCCCTAGTTGGACTTGTTTCTTGTCTTTATCTTGGTGAGTTTGTTGAATGGGTTGGATTGCATGCATACGCTCAACAACATGCATGCTATTGGATCCTTTGCATGCAATCAACAACACTTCTCACCATGTTTTCTCTATGTCCACTGCTGGGATGGATCCTTAGCTTGTATTGCCGCAGTTTCATCCATGAGTGCTAGTTGTGCCCACTGCTATTCATGTTCCTGATGCAACTCATTGGACAGTCTATGTAGCTTCATGTTCTTCCTGAGTTGTTGCTTCAACACATGCAACTCCTTCTTTTTTCCATATTCTACCTTTGCGTGATCTTCATGTCGCGCCTCACTGTTGGGGACGGGTTCCCCCAAGAGTCAGTTTTGGGGCTAAAATCCCATGTTTTGGGGCTAAAAGCCCATGTTTTGGGGTAGAAAGCCCAAATTTTGTAATAAATATGTAAAGTATCTGCATTTTGTGGTCACGGAGTGCGAAGATATCAAGAGTCATAAAGGGTTGTCCGCCCTTGTTTTGTAAAATTTCATGTCGGCTGTAAAGATCTACCCATGGTCTGCAGACCATGGGATTGTATAAAAAGGGGGGAAGGGGAAGTAAGAAGAAAAGAGTAAGAAGTTCTAAGTATTCTTAGGTCTTAGCATAGGTAGAGGCTCTATAGCTAAGTGTACAGAGGCCTACGGTGGAAGTCCGCAGCTGAGTGTGCAGACCCCTGTAGCTGTGTGCGCAAGGTGGATAGAGCCTGTACTGAATTTGAGATATCTATAAAGATAAGTATTCTTCAATCACTGTGTATTTTGTCTCTATTTAATGCATCTGATTATATTAAATTATGATCTAGGTTTACATTGTAATGCTTATTTTATGCACGAATGTATTTGATTATATCTGTTAAATGAACACAAGTAAGAATATAGGTTTACGCAAAGATAACTGTAAATGCATGGTAGAGTAGGTAACACTTAAGATAGCTTGGGAACTTATATATTAACATAGCCATAGAGGCGTGTAAGTGTCTGGACCTCTGGTTAGGGTTGCGTAAAGATCAGTTTGGTACCTACGCAAAGGTACTGAAGGACAGAAGAGAAGGAACATCGATAAGCCCTAAAGGCTTATCGATCTTCACAAAGGCAGGATCAAAAAGTGCAGATCAGCATCACAACCATCTCAGGGTGCAGAAACTTGGTTCCTGCATCCCCCCATACCGCTTCGGGTGAGACTTCGCTCCGCGCTCCGTGGGCTAATTTTGAAAGGGCTAGTAGTGTAGGGATTTGCTTAGCTGACTAACGTTGAACCTGGGTCAAGGCCCATCAAGCCAACAAATGGTTCTATTTCCAGGACTAGGATCTGCATAACGAGATGTGTGATGTCATATCATTGGAATCCAACTAAGAAAGAAATCGAAACCTGGTTGGATAGAAATATCCATGAATTCATGACACGAGAAAAAAAGAATCTGCGATTGATGAAAGAACAGTGGTTGGATAGATACCTGTACACATAAATACATGAAATCTTCTATTGTTCCTTCCCAGTTAAGTTATACGAGTGGATCGTGAAGTTGGTAGATGCACAAGGAAGGTGGAGGCTTGACAATCTGATTTTTTGGACACCGGAGCTGGTAAGGAGGTTGGAAGCTTCTAAAGATAAGATTACGCATGTTGTTGACCATTGGCTTGACCACATCATAGGAGGATTTGTGACAGGGTTCGTGGTAGATGCCTCTGTTAGTTACAGCAAAGCAGAGCGCCACTTATTTAAAGGATTGCGAGGTAAGTATTTAAAATCGTTGAATACATGGATTAAGATGCTCTTATGTGAGCAACAGGTTATGCGGTTACCTTGATGTTTGGAGCTACGCGAAGCGGAAATCCTTTCAGGGATATAGGGAGAAAGGGTCCTGAGTATAGCCCGCTGATCTGACCTCCTTTGAGTAACTACAAAGGAGCACCGCAGACTTCTCCCCTTAGTGCTAGTCAATTAATAAGGGTTCTCGCGAATATCTACACTGCCTCCACCCTCATCCCATCCATCTACATGGCCTCCATCCTCGCCTCCAATGCTCACCCCATCACCCACACCACCACCACCTCCACTGTTCAATATGGAGAACTCTGTAAAACTACTTGTATTCAATGGCATAGGGAATGAAGACCCGAACCAATTTTGGTTTGTCATAAAGGTTGTATGGGAAGCTCAGAGCATCATAGATGGTCACATGAAGAAGGTGACGTTGGTTAGTTCTTTGTAGGATCGCGCACTAACCTGGTACATCAAGTACTCTAATGATAACTAGGAAACTATGCTGGCAGAGATCTAGACCTTGTTGAATAAAGAATTCAGTAGGCCTAAGTCTAAAGTGCAGTCGATTGTGGGATTCAAGGAAATCGCGATGAAACCAAGTGAGACCTGTTGGGATTTGGATCAGAGATTGAAGTGTAAAATCTATGAATATAATATGAATTTAACAGATGGGAAGCACCGTGAATGATTCATGGCTTTGCTCCTGCCTCACTAAGGGTTGTGTTTTCACAACAGAAGATTACGACTTAGGCAGAATCCTTGGAGATTGCAGTGAAACTACATGAAATGTCGAGGCAAGATCCGAATCTGGGGTTCAACAGATTCATGCATAGTTGCAAAACCTTTGTCTCAAAATGCAAAGCTTGAAGCAGGACAGAACAGCTCAGCCAGAGGTGCGCGAAGAAGTTTGGTCCATAAAATGCAAGGGTCAGGGGCATGACAAGGATCACTGCCCAGTCTTCGCAAACTATGCTGCAGCAGGAGGACCAATGCCTCTACAACTGGAGGCCACGGTAGGGCCAAGTGTAGGGTCTGTGCTATGGTGCGCTATATGCCAAGTGGTTGGGAAACATGTGACTAAAAATTGCCATTTGCTGTAGAAATTCATGCAAACACCGCAACAGCTCTTTTGCAATTTCTGTCAATCAGTAGGCCATGATCAGTGCAATTGTCGAAGTTACGAATTGATGATGGACATGACACCTGCATACAGGATGTAGATAGAAATGCAACCTTTAGACCAAGCGTTGGGGGAACGCGAGGTGAGTATCAGGGGTGAGGCCGAGGTCGAGGTGGAGGGGGGCCTGGGAGAGGCTGAGGGCAGCTGATTTTTTACAATTGCGGAAGCCTAAGACACTATGTGAGGGACTGTCTGAATCTGACGCGATTTTTATTCCACTACTGTACTTAGTTTGAGCATGCAACTGAGGATTGCCCAATATTATTGGCTAAGATTCACAAAAAGGGGGTGCAGCCTCTGCAGCCGAAGCAGAACCTCGAGATGATGAGGGTTGGGCCCCGCGAGGAAGACCCTAAGTTAAACATTATGTTGCAAAGCGAAACTACAACGGGGAAGGATAAAGGCAAGTAGCCTACAAAAGGTGAATGGGCCTGCAAAGCACCAGAAAAGGAGACTAGGTTTGACCTGGAACGCGCAAAAGAAACATTTATGGAAGCAAAGAAAAGCTTCGTTAAGGCCTCTCCCTCAAGAAGTTAGGAGAAACCAGCTGAAGAAATGGACCCATCCATGATTACCACATTCTTGGAGACCTGCATGAAGTTGCTCCATGACAATAAGGTTGTGAAGGGCCTGCAGGAACTAATCAATTAGTGTGCTGGTAAGGATGGCACTACTAGTGAACCACACATGGTTAGGAAGCTTGGCAAGCACAAGGCAAGGACTAGGCGGGAAATGATACTCACCACGTAGATAGGGGAAAACGAGATGGACCAAGTTATCCTGGATCTATGTTCCAACGCGAATGTTTTTCCAAAATAGAATTGGGAAAGAATGGGGAGACCTGCACTCCAGTGGTCTCCGATACAGTTAAGAATGGTGAATCAACAGAAAATTATCCCAATGGGGAGGCTGCAAGGGGTCACAGTGGACATCGAGGGCGCAAGCACCTTGGCGGATTTTGAGGTAATAGAGATTGTGGATGATAGAAATCCCTACCCTGCGCTCCTTGGAATCGATTGGGCCACTGACATGAATGGGGTAATCAACTTGAAGAAGCAGAAGATGATATTTGAAAAGAAGTTGATCTGCGTAGTGGTTCTGTTGGTTCCCGCGGAGGGACTGCGCTATACAGGGTCAGTCCGAGATTATGAAAGCAATGACGATCTGGACCAGATTTACAAGATATCAGCACGACACTAGAATGGGTGAATCCGACAGTGGACGAACGTATTGCATGGGATTGTAAAAGCTCCTAAACATCATATTTGGATGAAGAATTGGAGCATTGGCAAAACCGACCGCATGAAGTATCTACACCATGTTGTAATATGATGACCAAGTCATTGCGTTGTGTGTCATCTGAAGTCAGGGATCTACCTCATTATGATGAGCTAACTGATGTTGATTTCTTTTTGGATGCTTTTGAAAGATAATTGTCGAAGAAACATCGCTTGCAGGCCTTGGACTGGGTATTGAGCACTACGCCTACAAGATGGTGGGGTACACACAATGATAGTTTCGGTGATTAGCGCAACTATAAAAGGAGGATTAGAATACATTTTGGGCAACCAAAAGTGTGGATGACAGATAAGTATGATGGAAGGGATGACCCACGTGATCATGAGGCCAAATTGATTAAGGCTTATGGAGTGGAGCCTCAGCCTGAATGGGTGCATCTGTTTTTTCATACCCTGGACATCATACCAATGAATTGGTACTTGGAAACCAAGCTCTGCCATGGCACTGAAGAGTGGGACATCTTGTACGGGGATTTTTAATGACGTTGAGCTTTGAGGATGGGTTTGACTCTATTGACGCGACGCTACAGGAGGTTAAGTAGTGATCTTTAGGATACCGCAAGATCCTTTGGACCTGATCCAACCTAATTGGACTACCCAGCTAAGGCATGGATTGGAATGCTATAACTTGACCACTGAAGAAGGAGATGAGGATCCCTAAGATATTAATATTACGGAAACTTGAGGTCACCACGAGTTTGAAGCACCATAAATAAAGGATTCTGACATAACCGCATCGTTGAAAACCAGGCAGGTCAACATTGACACAGAGGTGAAACCAAAATTTGCAAATATTAGGGACTATTGGGATGATGTGACAGTAGACAAGGTCGTTGAGCTCCTCTGCGAATATCAGGATTTGTTCCCATGAAGTTTTCTGATTTAAAAGGGTGTTAGATTGATGGGGCTTGACCTAGGTTCAGAGTTAATTAGCCAAACAAATCCCAACACTATTGTCCCTTTTGGCATCTGCTCGCAGTGCGCGGACTGAAGTCTCACCCGAAGCAGTATGGGGGGATGCTGGAACCAAGTTTCCGCACCCTCAAGATGTCTAAGGGGTTGATTTAGTCAAACTGTGAATACCTTTGTGCACTATCCTGACCTGTGAGACCTTCGTGATCTGTTAAGATCGCCTTTCACGCAGCCCTAACTAGGGGATGAGATGCTTTTGCACTACTAGGGCAGCGATCTATGCTATTTCCCCAATTTACACCATGTATCTTACTTATCTTCTTACAATTATTAGTTATCTTCACGTAAATAGATACCTTATCTCACATTTACTTAATCAACACAATCATATATGTTCGCGCATCATATAAATAGTAGAAATGTCATTTATACCTAAAACATTCAATGCAAAAAACAGTAAATAAATACATAGGAAAGGTATAAAACTTCTCTTTATTAATGCTTCAATGGTTACAGACTCAACCTGCCCTGCATACTCAGCTGCAGGGGTCCGCGCACTCAGCTGCAGACTACTAGGCCTCTACGCACTCAACTGCAGAGCCTTCTCCTACTCTATGACCCAAAGACTCGACTCCACACTTAGATCTTCCAATATCTTCCTATTCCATCATCATTCTCCTTATATTACTAACTCCATGATTTACAACTTAGAGCCTCGCTCTATTTATACAATCTCATGGTCCGTGAACCATGGGTAGATCTCTAAAGTCGACATCACATTACAGAATTGAGGGCAGACAACCCTACGACTCATTTACAACTTCGTGCTCTGCACCCACAAAATGTGGAGTCTTTACATCATATTTACACTTTTTAGCCAAAATCTAGGTTTTTAGCCCCAAAACTTCCCTTGGGGGATCCTCGCCCAACAGGCCCCCAACATAAACATCGTGACTCACCCTCAAGTCACTCTGTTAGTGTAGAGATCTTCGCATGGAGACATCCCAACTCTGCCTAGACTGCTGCAAGATCAGAAGTGCACTGAGCAGTTGACCGTTGCACTTCCTAGACGTGTTGTTCATAGACTGTTGTAGCTTAACAGCTTCCCTGAACCTGTTTACAGTCCCACGCCTCCTTTCAGCTTCCTGGAGCGCTAAGACTATGCTTCTATCTGCTAGTCAAATAGTCGGGCCACTTGTGTATGGCTTCAACCAATTGCCATTCACTTTTACTGGGAAATGTTCTCCATTTAACTTTAACAATTACACCGTGCTTCTGTTTATGACCTCCTTAATAACATACGGTCCCAGCCAATGCATTCTGAATTTTCCTGGGAATTCATCAAACTTACTATCATACAGTAACACCCAATCATTCACCTTAAAGGTGCGCAACTTAATATGTCGATCGTGCCAGACCTTTTTGCGCTGCTTTTGTACCTGTTGGTGAAATCTTGCCAACAATCATTCTTCCTCGAGTTCCTCCAACTGCGCGAGCCTCTCCTCCAGGGCTTTGTGGTTTGTCATACCAGTGAGTGCTTCTATGCATAGACTAGGCATGATGTATTCCATTGGCATTACAGCTTCCACTCCATATACTAGCCAGAAAGGTGTTTGTCCTGTCAGTTTCTTGCATGTCGTCCTATAAGCCCATAATAATGCAAGTATGCGCAGGTCCCAATCACTTCATTATGCATTACATACCTTGGTCAGCGCAGTCGCCAGTACTTTGTTAAATGCTTCTACTGTCTTGTTAGCATGTGGGTGATATGGTGTGCTTTTCTAATGATACACCTGAAACTCTTTTGTCAGTGCGTTGATCGTCTCATTCAGGAAATGTGTACAGCAATCGCTCATCAAGATCTTCGGACATCTGAATCATGTCAATACATGTTCAAGCAGAAACTTCATAGCTGTTTAATCTTTTACTGGTTGTGATTCTTCCTAACGAGTTAAGTATTTTGTCACAGTGATAATATATCTCGTGCCCATTTTTACTTGAGGTTTGATAGGTCTTACGAAGTCTATCACCCACTTCTCAAAGGAATCTCATCCCTTCACGATGGTTTACCTATTTTTTCACATACATCACAGGCCTTGCAATGTGCTTTTGAATCCTAATGAAGGGTCGGCCACCACAACCCTACACGGAGAATCTTCTGCGCGGTCGTTCTCCCTGCATAATGTCCTCCTGCAGCACCCCCATGAGCGTCTGCGAGGATATTGCTTCGTTCAAATTCAGGTACATACCTTTGTAATGTCTCATCATTCCCCATATTATATAGGTGCCCCACAATGATAAAGAAATCTGTCGCACGCACCACTAGTTTCTTCTTCTGCGAGATGGAGTACTCTTTTGGCGCAGTTCCAGTAGTAAGAAAGTGGATTATATCTTCAAAATTTCCATCCTCTATGAACACAACAAAGAGTTGTGTGTCTGGTAATCCTTCCTCCAGACTAGTAGATTCCTATCATGTCTCAATGTGCAACAAGTGATCTGGTCCTACGTTCAATCTTCCAGGTTTCACAACAACTTCAAAATCATATTCTTGGAACAATAAAAGCCATCTTCATATGCGCCCCCAACCCTCCAACACAGGCTTATTGACCAAGTATTTCAGCGCAGAAGGATCTGTATACATTTTGAAGTGTCCCGCTAGCAAGTAGTGACGATATTTCTGTAGCGCATATACCATAGCTACTCCCTCGCATTCAGTGCTGGAATAATTATTTTCTGCTTTAGATAATTTGCGACTTGTGAATGCTATAGGGTGATCCAAGCCTTCTCCACCCTCCTATGTTAATACTGCCCCCAGCGTTATACTCGATGTGTCAACCTGGACATGAAACTCTTCCTCCCAGTTTGGGAAGACCAAAATCGGCGCAGTGACCATATTTTCTTTCAATACATCTAGAATTTTTTTACATTCATCATTCTAGCATAACGTGACATATTTTTTCAACAGCTTTTCCATCGGCACGGTGATCTGGGCATAGCTTTTGATGAACTTCCTGTAGTACCCTGTATGTCCTAGACTAGCACCCAGTTGTTTCACACTTCACGGCGCTTCCAAATTCAGAATCACCGCAATCTTCGCGAGATCTACCATCAGTCCATGTCTACAAACCACATGTCGCAACAGGTTCCCAAAATGAACGAGGAACATACACTTCTTGAGTTTAAGCACGATTTGGTATCTTCGGAAAGTATCCAGCATCAAGTGTAAGCTCACTACATGGTGCTTAACCAGCCCAAATACAGTCTAATCATCAAAATAAACCTCCAAGAATTTGTGAATATATTCCTTGAATGCTGCAACAACCACGCGTGAAAATATGGTTGGCGCATTCTTCAACCCAAACAACATGATAGTGTATTGAAAGAAACCCCACTCAGTCACGAAGGTTTTCTTGCTCCTATCTTCTGGTGCGATTTTGATCTGGTGGTACCCTGAGAACCTGTCAGTGAAAGAATATGCTTCCTGCCCACTGACATTGTCCAACACCTCATCTATGAATGGAGTTGGGAATGGATCATGCACACAAGCGTCATTCAATTTTCTGAGATCCACGCATATTCTTATCTCGTCCTTCTACTTCTTTTCCTGCACCACCATTGGACTTACCCAATTGGATTCTTCCACCGGCTCAATGATTCCTGCTGCGAGCATTTTGTCTAGTTCTATGTGAACCTTCTCCTTGTATTTCGGATTTAAGTGGTAAGGCCTATACTTAACTGGCTTCATGTTAGGTTTTAACGTGATCCTCATCATTCCTATATCTCCAATGATTCCCTTTAAATCTGTAAACTTGGTTGGGAATAAGTCTTGGTACTCGCGAAGTAACTCAGCAACCTTATCCACCGTCGCATCATCCTAGTAGTCGTCGAGCATTGCAAACTTAGGTTCGTCCTCGGTATCAATGTTCACCTGCTTCGTTTTTACCTGCGCGGTTATGTGAGGGTTCTCAATCTGTGGTCCTTCAACCTTGCGATGGCCTTCTATTTTTGGAATGTTAATTTTCCACAGATCTTTGTCTTCTTCTTCAGCAGTTACATTCTAACATTCCAGAGCATAGCTCAGATAAGTAGCCCATTCAGGCTTAATCGATTCTACCGGCTCTTGTGGTATCCTAAAGATAGCTGCTTTTACCTCTTGTAGTGCTTCATCAATGTTGTCCCACCATCCATCCTCAAAATTGAAGGTCATCATGAACCCTTCATGTAGGATATCCCATTCACCTGTCCCATGGTGGAGCTCTATCTCTATATACCAATTCATGGGTATAACAACTAGGGTATGACAGAACAGATGCACCCACTTAGGTTGTGGCTTTTCTCCATAGACCTTCATCCACTTGGCCAGGTGTGTGTGCAGATCATCTTGTCCATCATACATGTTTGTTAGTCACATCTTAGGCTTCCCAAAATGCATGCGCATCATTCTCCTGCATTCACGCCAGTCCTCAAAGCTCCCTTTGTGCGTACCCCACCATCTCATGGGTATAGCGTCCTATACCCAATTCAAGGCCTGGAAACGTTGCTTTTCCGGCACCTCCCTTTCAAACTTATCTAGGAAAGTATCTACCTCACTTAACCCATCATAAGTAGGTAGATCCCTTACTTCCATCAATATGCAGCGCAGCGATCTTGTCATCATATTACAGTTCAGTTTGGTTACCTCATGTAACTAATTCTGCCATCACTCTATCTCCTCATCAAAATCTGACATATAGGAGCTTTCGTGCTCCCATGAGATCCGGCCGTCCACTGTGGGATTTACCAAATCTTGCTCTCATGCGGTTATTTTGTAGATGTAGTCCAAATCATCGTCACTTTCATAGTTGTGCACCGGCCCTGTATAGCATGATCCTTCAGCAGGGTTCAAGGCTATAACTATGCGCAGAGACTTCTTCTCAAAAATCATCTTGCGCTTCTTTAGATTAATCACCCCATTCATGTAAGTGGCCCAATCAATTCCTAAGGGCGCGAGATAGGGATTTCTGTCATCAACAATCTCTATTACTTCAAAGTCTACTAGCATGCTCACTCCCTTAATATACACAGTGATTCCCTGCAATCGCCCCATGGGTATTATTTTCTGTTGGTTCGTCATTCGCAGCTGAATAAGAGACCATTGCAGCGTAGGCCTCCCCATGCACTCCCATGTATGCTTTGACAGAACATTCGTGTCTGATCCTAAATCTAGAGTTACTTGGTCCATCTCATATTCTCCAATCTCTATGGTTAACCTCATTTCTCTCCCCGTCCTCGTCTTATGCTGTCCAATCTTTTGGACTACGCGCAGTTCTCCTAGCGTGGTCCCAAAGCATATGTTAATGAGTTCCTGTAGTCCCTTTACAGCCTTACTATCACGCAGTAACTTCATGCATGTTTCCAGGAACGTCATGAGCATAGATGGGTCCATCTCTGGCTCTAGTCTATCTTTACTTCCTGAAGTGTAGGCACCAGCAAAGCTCTTCTTAGCTTCTATGAAGGTTTCCTTAGCGTGCTCCAAATCAAACTCTGCTTCTTTTGCCGGAGCTTTACGAACCTAAGTACTCTCTTTCGGTTTTTTTCCTTTGTCATCTCCCATCGTGATTCCACTTCGGAGCACAATGTTAAAATTCGGATCTTCCTCGCACGGCTCAGACCTCATCATCTACAGGTTCTGAGTCAGGGGAGGCGGTAGCGCTCCCTTGTCGCGTATGAAATCTATCAGCGTAGGACAATCTTCTATCTCATGATCAAACAAGGTAGAATACAGACACGATGGATGCATTGGGTTCGTACAATCATGGGAATAATGTCCTAGCCCTCCGCAATTGTAGCATATCAGCTGTCCGCGACCTCTTCCAGGCCCTCCTCCACCTCGGCCTCGTCCGCGCCTCTGAAATATTTTTCGCACCACTCCTATGTTATGGTCTAGGGGTCGCATTTCAGCCTGAACTATACGTGGGAGTTCTATCCATCATTAACTCATAGCTTCTACAAGTGTGCTCATCATGTCCCACTGATCTACAAAAGTTACAGAACAATTGCTGTGAATTTTGTGTATACTTTTGTAACAAATGGCAGTTGTCTGTAGCATGTTTCCCTCCTATTTAACAAATCACGCACCACAAAGTAGGTGTCATGCTAGGTCTTGCTTGTGCCTCTGATTTTAACAGCATCAGTCCTCCTCCAATGAGGTAATTTGTGAACATCGGGCAATGGTCCTTATCATGACCCTGACCCTTGCATTTTACACACCACACCTCTTCGCGCACTTCCGGGCGAGCTGTCCTGTCCTGTTTTAGACTCTGCATCTCAAGGCATAAGTTTTTCAACTGTGTGTGGATCTGTTGAACTCCCAAGTTAGGATCCTACATCGAGGTCTCATGCAGCCTCATCGCGATCTCTAAGGCCTCTGCCTGAGTCGTTAACTTCTGCGACGATAGCACACTCCTTAAATGCAGTGTTAGCGATGCCACAAACCATTCGCAATGTTGTCCATCCATCATATTCATACTAGCTTTGTGAATCATACACTTCAACCTCTGATCCAACTCCCAAAGATTTTTTCCTGGTAGCATCATGATTTCTTTGAACCCAATGATCGACTATGCTTCAAACTTTGGCTTGCTAAATCCTCTGTTTAGCACTTCTTGGATATCCACGATTCCCACATTTGGATTATCATTGGAGTGCTTAATATACCAAGTCATAGAGCGATCCTGCAAAGCACTAACCAGCATCGCTTTCTTTATATTATCATCTATAACTCTCTACGCTTCGCATACGGCTCTTACCATGAACCAAAACTAGTCTAGATCTCCATTTCCCAATCCCTTGAACACAGGAAATTTTAGTGTGCTTGCCATATTGAGTCGCGGTGGTGGCGGAGGTGGTACGGGTGAAGATAGAGGTGATGGTGGTGAAGCTGGTGGCAGTGTGGGTGGGGGTGGTATGCGTAGAATCCTCTACCTTATCAAATGGATCGCACTTCATGGAGAGACTTTCACGAGATCTTCCTCGTCCCCTTGTGGAGGTGAAATCAAAGGACTATTCTCTGGTCCCTTACTTCCTTCGTTTCAGTAGGTTTTTCCACTTTGCGTAGCTCCAAACATTAAGGTAATTGCATAACCCTCTTTTCACATAATAGCATTTTAATCCAAGTAATTCAGAGACTTTACCTACTTACCTCGTGGTCCCTTGAGAAAGTGTCACTCTGCCTCGCTATAGCTGACTAAAGTATCTACTGCGAACTCAGTAATGAATCCTCCTATAATCCAATCGAGCCAGTGATCAACAACATGCACGATCTGATCCTCTGATGCTTCCAATCTGCGCACCAACTCTAGGGTCCACACAATAGGACCATCGAGCTTCCACCTTCCTTGGCTATCTGCTAGCTTCGTGATCCACTCATACAACTCAGTAGGGAAAGATGTGAAAAAGGTCTCATGGATTTCTATGTACAAGTAGCAGTCTAACCACTCTTCTTTTGTCAATCACAGATTCATGTTCTCCTACGCCACAAACTCATGAATCCTCCTGTCCAACCACCCTTCAATTTTTTTCTTAGTTGGATTCCAATGAGACGACATCAGACATCTCTATGCAGATTTCGGTCCCGACAACAGAACCATTTGTTGGCTTGATGGGGCCTGACCTAGGTTCAGAGTTAATTAGCCAAAAAAATCCCTACACTACTGGCCCTTTCGGCATTAGCACACAATGCGCAGACTGAAGTCTCACCCGAAGTAGTATGGGGGGATGTTGGCACTAAGTTTCCACTCCCTCGAGATGTCTAAGGGGTCGATTTATTCCAATTGTGAATACCTTTGCGTAGGTCACTTAGCGCACTATCTTGACCTGCGAGACCTTCACGATCTACTAGGATCGCCTTTTGCACAGCCCTAACGAGGGGTTGAGATGCTTTTGCACTGTTAGGGCAGCGATCTGCGCTATTTCCCCAATTTACACCATGTATCTTACTTAATTTCTTACATTTATTAGTTATCTTCTATTAAACAGATACCTTATCTCACATTTACTTAATCAACACAATCATATATGTTCGTGCATCATATAAACAGTAGAAATGTAATTTATACCCAATACATTCAATGCGGAAAATAGTTAAATAAATACACAGGAATGGTACAAAAATTCTCTTTATTAATGCTTCAATAGTTATAGACTCAACCTACCCTACGCACTCAGTTGTAGAGCCTTCTCCTACTCTACGACCCAAAGACTCGACTCTACACGTAGATCTTCCGCTATCCTTCTATTCCATCATCATTCCCCTTCTATTACTAACTCCATGATTTACAACTTAGAGCCTCGCTCTATTTATACAATCCCATGGTCCACAGACCATGGGTAGATCTCTAAAGCTGACATTACATTACAAAACTGAGGGCAGACAACTCTATGACTCATTTACAACTTCGCTCTCCGCACCCACAAAATGTGGAGTCTTTACATAAGATTTACACTTTTTAGCCAAAATCTGGGCTATTAGCCCCAAAACTTCCCTTGAGGGATCTCGCACCCAACAAAGGGATAATAGGAGATCTGGGTGTCATGAAGATCACCCTAAAACCAAACGTGAAGCCTATAAAAAAAATACCTTACTGCCTTAATCCTAAGTATAAGGAAAGGATTTGCGCTGAGTTAGATAAGATACTTGCGGCAGGAACTATTGAACCAGTGGAAGAATCCAATTGGGTAAGCCCGATAGTGGTTCAGGAAAAGAAACAGAAAGAGGAAATAAGGATATGCGTGGATCTACGAAAACTAAATGATGCTTGTGTGCATGACCCCTTCCCAACCCCATTCACTAACAAGGTCCTAGATAATGTAGGCGATCGAGAAGCATACTCTTTCACTAATGGGTATCATCAGATCAAAATAATGCCTGAGGATAGAAGCAAGATGACCTTTGTGATGAAATGGGGATGTTTTCAGTATACTGTAATGCCTTTTGGGCTGAAGAATGTGCTAGCAAGCTTTTCGCGCGTAGTCATTGCGGCATTCAAAGACTTCATTCATAAGTTTCTGGAGGTGTACTTTGACAATTGGACAGTGTTTGGATTGGTCAAGCGTCATGTGGCAAGTCTGCCCTTAATGTTAGATACATGTCAGAGATATCAGATCATGCTCAATCTAAATAAGTGTCTGTTTTGTGTCCCTTTCGAGATCCTATTGGGGCATGTGGTATGCAGACATGGATTGATGGTAGATCCTCACGAAGATCGTGGTGATAATAAACTTGGAGGCTCCAAGGAATGTAAAACAGTTGCACGAAACCCTAAGGCATACCGGGTACTATAGGAGGTTCATTAAGAGCTATGCCCAGATCACCGCACCCATGGAGAAGTTGTTGAAAAAGGATGATACGTTCTGTTGGTGTGATGAATGCCAAAGAGATTGGACGTGTTGAAAGAGAAAATGGTCATCACACCAATCCTAGTCTTCCCGGACTGGAAGAAGGAATTTCATGTGCACATGGACGCCTCATATATTGCACTTGGGGTCGTGCTGACATAGGCGGGCGAGGGGGAAACTAGAACATCCTATAGCATTCGCGAGCAGGAAGTTGTCCAAGGCTGAGAAGAACTATTCCACTACAGAGCACGAAGGACTAGCCATGGTATACGCGCTCCAAAATTTCAAGCACTATTTGCTAGGTGGACACTTTAAGATGTATACAGATCATTATGCTTTGAAATACCTAGTCAATAATCCTGTGTTGTGGGGGCATATCTACAAATTCTTTTTGTTGTTCTAGGAGTATGATTTTGAAGTTATTGTGAAGCTTGGATGATTGAACATGGGACCAGATCATTTGTCGCACATCGAAATGGGAGAGGAGCCCACTAATTTGGAGGAAGGACTACCTGATGCGTAGCTCTTTGCAGTGCACGTCGCAAACAGTCACTTTGAAGATATCATACATTTCCTGACAATGGGGACTGCTCCAGAAGGGTATACAAGCTAGTGGAAGAAGGAGTTAGTAGTGCGCACATCAGACTTCTTCATCATTATAGGACACTTGTAAAAAATGGGGTCAGAAGAGATATTGAGATGTTATGTACCTAACTTTGAGAGAAGCAGCATCCTCGCAGAGGCTCATGGAGGAGCTGCAGGAGGACATTATGCAAGAAAAGCAACAGCGCAGAAGGTTCTTACGTGCTGGATTGTGGTGGCCAACTTTGCATAATGATGTGAAAGCATATTGTAGGGCCTGTGACACATGCCAAAGGACTGGCAGGCCATCACGGAGGGATGAACTGACTTTGATTCTACAGGTGACATTACAACCATTTGAGAAATGGGCGATCGACTTTGTGGGCCCAATTCAGCCTCCGGGAAAGAAGACAGGTGCATGGTACATCATCACCGCGATGGAATACTTGACTAGGTGGGCAGAGGTGCAACCTGTGAAGGACTGTACTAGTGCAATAGTAGCAAAGTTTCTTTTTTAATACGTATTGACAAGATTTGGCTGTCCAAAGATCTTGATGAGCGATCACGGTATACACTTTCTTAATGAAACAATCAGCACGTTGATAGAAGAATTTCAGGTGTATCATCAGAAGAGCACACCTTATCACCCACAGGCCAATGGGATGGTGGAAGCCTTCAATAAGATACTGCAGAACGCACTAACAAAGGTCTGTAATAATCAGAGAAGTGACTGGGATCTGCACGTACTAGCGGTACTATGGGCCTACAGAACAACTTGCAAGAAGTTCACTGGGCAAACACGTTTCAGACTCATGTATGGCGTAGAAGTTTTGATGCCAATGAAATACATTGTACCTAGTCTACGCATAGCAGCACCCACAGGAATGGCAGACCATGGAGCCTTGGAAGAGAGGTTCGCACAGCTAGCAGAGCTTGAGGAAGATCGATTTCCAGCTGGATTTCATCAACAAGTTCAAAAGGAGGGTGAAGAGGCATGGCATGATCGCCACATTAAACTGCGCACCTTCAAGGTAAATGAGTTGGTTTTATTATATGATAGAAAGTTTGATAAATTTCCAGGGAAATTTAGGATGCACTGGTTGGGGCCCTTTGTCATCAAAGAGATTACTGACAGTGGAGCACTTCAGTTGGTTAAGTTAAATGGGGATCCCTTCCCAGGAAAGCTGAATGATAGCTGATTGAAGCCAAACACTGGTGATCTAGCTAGGTGACTATATGAAGGTAGCACATTCTTAGTGCTCCAGGCAGCTGAAAGGAGGCGCGGGACTATAAACTACACTACTCGAGTTGGGGAACTGTGCGATGAGGGAACTGTGTGATGAGGGAACAAGCGCACAAAAGGTTGTGCTACCTAGGAAAAAACCATACAGATCAACCAGAAAGTGACCGTTAAAGTCACTATTCATGATTTGATAACAAAAAAACGCCCAAATGGAGAGGGGGCGGCATTTAAGACAAAATTTATGGGAAAGATCCTTAAAAATCTACCACCAATCTAGCATTAATGAACCGATTTTGAGGGGAACGGTCTGATTTGAATTCAAAATGGCCTATAAATTACATGTGGCTTCCCAACAAAGAACACTTGGCATTTTTAGCATTGAGTTGTTGAGCTCTCAAGCACGTATGAACCGTGAATTATTTGAATCCTTGATAGTGAGTTTAGCATTTGAGAAATTGCCAAAGGAGACACAAGAACTATTGAATAGCATCATGTCGACACTGGCAGAAACCATAGATATTGGGGAAGCAGTGACAGCTGAAGGGGTTGTGCTAGAGGTTGTTATGGAAGCAGAGGGAGCTACTCCAGAGGTTGCAGAGATACTAGTTGAAGTCCCCAAGTCACCACAGTCACCTAGACCAAGGCCTACTCTGACCTAGGAGAGTGCGAAAAGAAATAAAGGAAAGAAGGTCGCGACACCGCAGCCGGTGCACGCGTCACCTAGGAGAAACCTGCCGAAGGACAAGCCCACCGCACAATAAAAGGGAAAAACAATTAACCTAGAACCGGAGGAGGATGAAATTGAGGATATCCCAATGGATGATGAGGATCTTGGGGTGGAAATGGAGGACGTTGAAGTTGAGGGGTCTGACCCCATTACTAAATTTCTTGAGTACGTCCCTCCGCATAGGGGAAAGGCCAAGGTGCCTAAGGACATTGACAAGAGAAAGATCACCTTATACACACCTCTGCTGCCAGACCAGATTGTTTTTGAAGGACCGTGCTTGGGGTGGATTCCACTCTTGAAATTGGAGGAGTGGGACATAGCTGACAACAAGCAATTCCCTCACTTGGTGACAGACCATCTAATGCACCACGTTTTCCATAAGACCACCGGGATCATGGCGTTGGAACCATGGAAGTGGCTCAAAGTCGTGGATAAGGTAGGCCTACTCAACCTGCTATGGGTGTCGCATTATAATCACACACCCCTTACCTTGTTGGTAATCAAGCAGTTGTTTTGCTTGGTGCATGATGGGTGTTTGTGGATAGAGGAGCCAATACCCATCACTGATAGACTGATCCATCAGATCACGAGGTTGCCATACTCAAGGGAGAATTTGGCCATGATGTTTGATGGAAAGTCAAGCGAGAAAACCCTTGTGGAGGCAATGAAGAAGAAGTTCAGATTAGTAAAGAAGCCATGCGGCTATGCTATTACAAGTATTTCTGACCCTGCGGTCAAAGTGGCCACACATATTTTTGGCAGGGAAGATCATGCAGAAGTGTCTCTCTAATGAATTACTGGCACCCGTCGTGGCTCTAGCAGCCCAATGCGCAGAGGGGGTTCAGTTTAATTGGGTGCCCTACCTCTGCGGTGAGTTCCTCGTGAACTGTCGCAAGGTGTAGGATCTCAGTAAGACCTTCCACTATGCGTGGCTCTTACTGTCCATCGTGCTAGTAGCCTGGGAGCTACCTAAAGATAGTCAATTTCCCTTGGTTGCACTGAACCTACCTGAGGCCACAAAGTACGCTTTGTTGTGGGTGACTAAGGATCCTCACAGGATCAAAGACAGCAAGATATTTTGGATCTTGATGGAGATGAACGTGCACATGGCCATCAAATGTAAGGTACGGTTGTTGACTACTATCTTTGATAAATTGCAGGTGTACGAAGAATTCAAGGCTGATTTCCACCATGTATCAATAAGGGTGTGGAAGGACCCCGAGCAGGAGTGGCACAACTTGTGCTACTTGGCGACGGACGATGTGATTCAAGTGATCATTGACATCTAACCAGCACAATGGCACACTGCCTCAGACCTAACTGCAGGATCTACCAAGACAGTCACGCAGTGGAAGAAGGAAGAAGCCAAGCTCAAGATGGAGCAGCTGGCTGAGAAAATGAGAAATGAGGTTGAGGGTAAGGCTAAGGCAGACTGTGCTGCCACGTAGGAGACAGGCAGACAGACAGGAGGAGAGGAGTGCAGCTCTGACAAAGAGAAGTCACCCTCCCCATAGGCAGAGGAAGAAGAGGACGACTATATAGAGCATGGAGGAGTGAACCCACAAATTCCTTCATTCCATATCAGGCATCCAAGGGGACAAGAAAAAGTAGGGCCGCGGAAGAAGTCTAAGGCTAGCAAGATGTATGTAGATTCGATCACCCTAATAGAGGGGGATCTAAATGACATTGGAGATACAGTGCGGGATGTCACCGCTAAACTACTGTAATAGTCTGAGTAGCAGCAGTAGCAGTAGGTGTTGGGGGCCATTCAGGTGAATCTGCGAGAACTACAAATCCGGGCATCACAGACTAGCACAGCATCCACCAGTTTGGCCATTGGTACTTCAGAAGCCACCGAGATGCTGCATTTGAGGGACTCCCAAGCCATAGTGCTGCCAGATGGAGCACTAAAAATAGAGACCAAAGTTGATAGGCCGCAGTCAGTGCCCTCAAGGGAGTAGGGCTGAACTTGGCAGTGCTTCCTAGTGAGGCGCTCTACCTGCTGCAAGATGGAGTTATCGGGAACTGAGGGCCCGCGAACAGCGCTCTTTGCAGGTGATCAGTGAGGAGAATATTTACAATGCTTAGATGGACGTATAGCGAGATTCTTCCATCGCCACTACAAACGACATGACCAACAAGAACAAGCGCATAGTCCAGGTCGTGGAGGAAGCATGCTAAATGGTCCCGAAGTTGGCCATTCCTGAAGATGAGTTCGTAAATGTGCACATTTCCAAACTCACTACGGGGGTGCGTGACGCCAACAAAGAGTTGGAAAAGGTTCAGTTGGAGTTGAACCTCCAAACTACAGAGTTGCATTTGAAGGCCCAGCCTTCAACTCCGCCGGAATTCAAGGAGCAGCATGCGACTGCTATAACAGAGGCAATAGCAGCAGTAGAAAGTGCAGTGGCAGACTACACAATGCTTTTCGAACAGTGATTCGAAGTACTAACCAGCTTACAAGAAGACCCTACTGTGCATAGGCTAGAAATAGAGGCGTGAGAGCTGCAGCAGTGCTACGACGAAGTAAAAGGGACAACATGTATTGTCGCCATCACGCAGAGACTTGCAAAGTTGTAGGAGGCCAAGTCATTGAAGGAATAGGTAGATGTAGCTCAGCACAAAGAGGCAGTGCTGAAGGCGCATTTGAAGCCTTGGTTGGATGAGGCTTACTTCATCACGACCACCATTGAATTCAAGTTGGCTCGTCTGTAGGAGACTCAGCAGAAGCTTTAGGATGAAAGTGTCGAGCTAGTGACAGAGCAAGTGGTCAAGGAGATAAAGCAGGCGGTCACGTAGTGCACTGCGGAGGTAGCAGTCGTACAGGTCAAGCTGGGGGGTCTTCATGCCAAGATCTCCACGCCTGCAGAGTGACTCGAGGGCGAGTCACCATGTTTGTGTTGGGGGCCTATTGGGAACGGGTTCCCCCAAGAGTCATTTTTCAGGCTAAAATCCCATGTTTTGGGGCAGAAGGCCCAAATTTTGTAATAAAGAAGTAAACTCTCTGCATTTTTTGTTCATGGAGCGCAAATATGTCAATAGTCATAAAGGGTTGTCCACCCTTGTTTTGTAAAGTTTCATGTCGGCTGTAAAGATCTACCCATGGTCCGCAGAGCATGGGATTGTATAAAAAGGGAGGAAGGGGAAGTAAGAAGAAAAGGGTAAGAAGTTCTAAGCATTCTAGGGTCTTAGCATAGGTAGAGGCTCTGCAGCTAAGTGTGTAGAGGCTTAGGGTGGAAGTCCGCAGCTGAGTGTGCAGACCCCTGCAGTTGTGTGCACAGGGTGGATAGAGTCTGTACTAAACTTGAGATATCAATAAAGAGAAGTATTCTACAATCACTGTGTATTTTGTCTCTGTTTAATGCATCTGATTATATTATGTTACGATCTAGGTTTACATTATAATGCTTATTTGATGCGCGAATGTATTTGATTATATCTGTTAATTGAATGCAAGCAAGAATATAGGTTTACGTGAAGATAATTGTAAATGCATGGTAGAGTAGGTAACACTTAGGATAACTTGGGAACTTACACAGTAACGTAGCCACAGAGGTGCATAAATGCCTAGACCTCTAGTTAGGGCTGTGCGAAGATCAATCGGGTACCTTCGCGGAGGTACTGAAGGACAGAAGAGAAGGAACATTGATAATCCCTAAAGGCTTATCGATCTACATGAAGGTAGGATCAGGAAGTGTAGATCAACATCATGACCATCTCAAGGTGCAGAAACTTGGTTCTTGCATCCCCCCATACTGCTTTGGGTGAGATTTCAGTCCGCACCCCACGGGCTGATGCTGAAAGGGCCAGTAGTGTAGGGATTTTCTTGACTGACTAACATTGAACCTGGGTCAGGGCCCATCAAGCCAACACTCACTTCATAGTTTGAGTCTCCAAATTTGCTTTCATTATCAGTCAATCTACTTGATCTTGCATCTTTGCTCCGTCTCTATGTTTTCAACAACGTTCCTCTTACATCTGCTGCGTTAACTGCATTCGCTACATTCAGTATGTTGCCTTCAACTATTTTTCATGATGTTGCTTGTTGTGATTTTGTTTCTTAATTTCCTTGTCCATGAAAAACTTTATGTCTTCGTGAGTAGGTAAGCCCATGGACACTTGATCGATTGCATCCCCAAGTGTGCTATGAATGGTGTCTTCATCTCTACTCTCTTGGAAACCAATGTACCTGTACTGCTGAGAGGTAGATGAACACTTGTGATACCTAGACACATGGAAACACTCATAGCAAGAAATATGTCAGTCGAAAACCAAAATGAACATGAGAATTGACCTGCAACATACCTAGGTGAATGATAGTGAAGGTTGTGCAATTTCGGGTGGGAGGTCAGGAGACCGACTACCAAGACTGCACAAGGCACAGTTTAGGGTGCTGGGAGACTAAATAACTGGAACTGTAAAATGCACAATTCAGTTGGGCAGTTGGCTGCTAGGATTGCAGAATGCGCGATTCTAGCTGGGAAAGACTGTTGGCCCAGGGACAGATTTGCACAAATTATTGGGTCAAGCAGCCATTGACCTCCAGAAATGCACAATTCAGTCCAGGAGGCTAGTGTTGGGCCAGAATGCACAAATTTGGAGGGGAAGGTGAGCCTTCCTTATCCAGATTGAACAATGCAGCCTTGGTGAAGGCAGAGACCAGGCCAAGGTTGGACCGACTCGCCGACAGGAAATTGAAAGCAAGTAAGTTGATGAAATTCATGGCGGCACTAAGTGATAGCAGAAGTGATAAATAGTGCATGAAAAACATGAATGGAGGATTGAGCAAATAAATCAACATGCATGTGGGTGAGGCAGTTCACTGGTTGGGAAAATATCTATGCAAAATAGTTTCATGCATGCGACAACAGTGAGATAGCAATGAAAAATGAAACAAATCTAGATGCAGCTAGTATACATGTAAATGGTAGTATACTTTCAAAGAAATCAATAAAACAGCACTCGCACAAGTGAATACATAAAAAGCAATAGAAATGCAGCACAAGGCATGGGAAGCGAGCTTACCCCAAAACAGCTAAGTTGAATGTGCCAATTACTCCTATATGTGATGTGGGATGTCAGAGCTACTAGGTTGATGTGAGGAATGAGCTCTGTAGTTTCTAGTTGATGAGTTTTGATAACATCAAGGTTATGACGTGCATGCCACAAATCTAGGGGAAACAAAACTTGGAGGGAGGTTTTGAAATTACTCCTTGCATGTAACCTCCAAATACTAAACATAGATCCCTAAAACAAGGTATTCCTTTGCATGTTGCCTTGGGAGAAGTAGCCTATGCATGAAATTTAGTTTTGCTTAGTCCCGGAGGGAACCGATCAACTCAGCTACAGATACAAGAGACTGTTTGACTGCTAGAGAAAAATGTGCAATGCTAACTGTAAGTTGGGTTGACTGCCCAAGGGGATTGCACAATTTCTGGGCCCAATAGTTGACTGTTGCCCAGATTTACACAAATCCTGGGCTGAACTGCCTATTGATGGGAAAAATTGCACAATTCCTGCTGGGAGGGCTGGCTGGCAAGATTGCACAATCCTAGAACCCAGAAGGCTGTTATAGGGAATGGTTGGTTTCCCTCCAGAAATGTGTAAATTTCACTAGGAAGCTACGCAGACTGTAGTTGGACCAAGTCCAAATGAGTAGCCTATGAGGGGAAAAGGTCAAACTGTGATTGACAGGCTGCCACTGAGAAAGAAAGACACTGAAGCTTGAGGACTTGACAAAGAAAGGCAAGCTGTTGTGAAGATTGGTAGGGAGGCTCCAAAACAGGCTAAGGCAAAATTTTGGAGGGTGGCTATAGTCGCTACAATAGGGACATACCCGTTAGAGGATCCATAAGGAGAAATCCTTCCCAATCCTATAAATGCACTCTACCTTAAGAAAGTTTCCCATTCAAATGTGTGTATCTATTTATTTATTCTTGCATTTAGGTATTTTGCATCCCCCACATTCTTACATATTGACTTCTTGTGTCTTTCAAATGGATCCATCATCCACACCTTATATCATTTTTTTCAATGATGTGAGTCACTTCACTAAGAATCTTGCCTCGGAAACTTGTGCCATTTTTACCCCCTTTCATTTGTTAGTCCACTCTAACGACATTTGCATTGGATCTTCCACCAATAACCAGGTTGAATATGATGTTGTGATAGGTATTTTAGCTGATTCCTTTGACCGTTGCATCCTTCACCTTCATGTTTGTCTCAATTCCTTGCTACCTATCATGCAATTGAATGGTGTTTATCATGTGCATAATCCTGTCTTATTTAGAAAATATCTATGAGTTAATCTTTTGGCGTATGAATTTGAATCCATTTCATTCAATCATGTTCCTAGAGCCCAGAATCACTATGTAGATAACATTGCTAATAACATTCTAAATTGTCATTTATCAAACAAATGGCGAACCACAATCGTCACAAAAAGATGCATAATCATAAATATGTATCGTAATACAGTGTTTTTAGTCCACTACTCTAAATACATCTAACATGCTCACTCGCATGTTATCAACAAAAAAAAATGGGGACCCACATGTCCCTATGCCTAATCACTATCATCTAGAGGCTCCCAAGCCAATGGCTACATTCCCCCAACCCATAGATCTCATACTGCTTGACCAGCCATCGCAAGTCGTCGTGTGATTCCTCACCACTCAAGGGGAAGACTTGTGCACTCATTTATATATCAATCTTCCAGATCATGCCAGCCATGGTCTGAAACCCCAGGTAGTAGCATGTCATATCTGCATTGGAGATCCTCCAATAGACACCATCACTTAGTCTTTGTTCTGACGACGTATCACCCTGATCTATAGCACCAGGCGCTGCGGCTCGTCTCGTGTATCCTGCCAGCCTCACAGGTGCTATATATATATATATACTACAAAGTTTAGAAATCAGTACCACACTAAATATTTCTTAAACTATAAATGCATCCAATGTATAGCAACTTTCACTTACCATATGGGTCCCATGCTCTTCCTAGTGGAAGTGGAAGTCAAGATCGCCTTGATAGTTCATGCCACTATATGGATATTCATCTGTGTATAGTGGCATCTAATCCCAATGAGTGAAAAACTCAGGTCAGAACACTCGCTTGACTCCCCCTTGTTATAGACATTTTTGGGCACTGCAACCCCAAGCATAAAATGTCCATAAACCAAGGGCTTCTAAGTCCCTAAAAGTGTTGTTCCAGCCCCTAAAGGAACAAGGTCAACTGATTACAGCTTCTCCCAGAAGTTCTCCATGAAAAACTGCTCAGAACTTGTCAAAACAGGATCATTTCACTTGCTCCATAGGCAAAGTGCATTGCATCTCACCTAAGTACACTCTGTGGGTGCGTTGTATTTCAAAAAGCCCTTCTATGGGGTGCGATGGGCGAGAAGTGACAAATGGCAGTGTCAATCCGTGAGGTGGAGAGGCATGGAATCTTCCAAAAACTTCTCTTGTGACACTTGCCTCTCTGAATTCGACCAAGGATGAGTAAGAGATCATCAATCTCCAAGTGGAAGCAAGAACTATCAGAGGGAATACACTAATCAAATCACAAGCTGACTCATCTCCCTTACAGATATCTATATATGGATCCCTCATCCCATAGATCCAGGGGCGGGAATTTTGCATCTTGTAAGGAATTGTTGTTAGTCTCTTGAGGCAACATCATAGTGTTGGGTGATCTAAGCTTTGCATAAGGCGAAGAAGGGCTTACTTGCTGATAGGATGATGCTGGGTCAGAACAACTGGTTGTAACTCTCTTGGCTCTTTCTTGATTATCAATAAAAGCTATTCAAGTTTTCCTCCATACTCTTGTGTCGTTTATGTTTTATGCATTTGTATGGTCAATTTACATCTGATCCTAGATTGTTTATGATAATAGATCCATGTTCTTGTATAGTGTTATGCTGCTTTGATTCTACAGGTACTCTGTGAAGCTGGGTGTACAAGGAAGCAAGTAGCAAAGGACTATCAGAAGAGAGAGGAATCGAAATAGGAGCTAAGCGCAAGACAGAGGTTGGTCTCCTTTATTCTTCTCTCATCTATCTTTCATAAAGGAAAAACGAAAGTAGCTTTACTTTGTTTGTTTCTAAGGTAGCGACCACACCTTAGTGGGATTAGCAGTTCTGCATAGACACTTTTCCCTGTAACAAAATGGCGACTCCGCTGGGGAGTGGCTAGGTTGTTTGTTTATCTACCTTGTTGTTTACTTTATAAACTTACAGACGGAGCCTGAAGTTGAGCCAGGTAGCTTTCGAACTGCATTTGCTATGCAAATGCAAAGTAGATAAATGTCGCTTCAGTCAATCTCCGGGTTTTTTTTATGAATTAAACAACTGATTTACAAACTCTCTAATTGCCCTTGTGGTGGCTCTATTAACCTCCTTAGATCTACCCATGTTGTTGATTTACTGATTACCACTTGCTCAGCCAAAATCCCTGAACTGAACCGCAAACTGTGACCCGGAACCCAAGCAAAGTCTCGTCTCTGGCCCAACGCAGTCTCTATTCTATGAATCTGAAATTCAGCACACTTCCCGAGTGTAGTAGGTGCGTTGCATTTCAAGTTCACTGTGTTACAGGTGCGCTGATCAGACTAGGCATTGTTCCTCAATTTTGGTTTCTGTGTTCATTCTTTTCAGTTCTATTCATGAATTTTGCTGCCTATGGTCAGTACACCTCTATTTGAAACCCCTTTTCCTTGCTGATATTCCACCTCCATTTTGAAAAGAACTGTAAATGTTTTTGTGTATTTGTTGAGTCATTTTCAGTTCTCATTTGCAAAAAAGTAACGTAATTGTACCGTCGTTTCTTGATTTGAAAGTGTCGCAAGTGTCGTTTTCAGTCATAGAAGAGAGTCTGATTGCTCTTGGTAGTCGATTACCCTGTTACTATTGTATTTGATCTGAATTTGTAGTTTTCCTAGTGTCGAAAGCAAGTATTCATTTCCAAATCGCAAAGTGTTGTGATTGTCTTCATTTTTTATTTTGAAAAGAAACTTGTTAGTAATTGTCGCTTGAAAAGTAATTCAGATTTGCGCATTAGCTTTCTTTTTATCATTCACATATTAAGAAGGCTGAAAACAAATACATGCATGTGCATTTGCATTTATACTGTTTGATTGGTTTGATTTAGGACAGTGCATATAGTGTGTGCTCTCTGCTCTTTGTTGAAAGAATTTTGTCTTTCTTTCCTTAGTAGCTAGGATTTTCATTGCACAAAGAAGATAAAAGACTGTTTATCATCTTAGATTGCATTTTAGGAATTGTACATCTACATCACTCGGTGAACCTAAAAGGAAAATTTCTTAAGCAAGATCAACTATAAAATAAATTTAATGAATCTAACAACGCTTTGGAACTTAACGCACAACATCTAGAAGTCTAGGCTAGAGACGTATTCCGGCGTCGTAAAGCCTGGTAACTGTTGTTCTCACTGTTGGTTGGGTGATTCCTCCACTTTGAGACGATAAGTGCCAGTACAGACTTGTGCTCCCATGTACCGTCGAGTATATTTTCGGAGACCATAATAGGCTTAATCCTTTATCCATAGGAAGTCGTGTCTGCCACCCTATCGATCGCAATGCACTGAACACAGCATTCGGGAAGATTGACTGCCGTACCGTAAAAAGTATTCTGCAGTTTTGTGATTGGTTTGGTAATCCCTCTGCCTAGATTTCCAGAGCAGTCCCTTTCATTCCTTTTCAGACTCCTTAACGGAAAAGTTCCATCTGAGCACATGTCACTTCAGGCTCATTAAAAATCGAAGGCGACTAGAGTCATCTTTTGTTTTTTCTCGACTCTTTAAAATTGAAATAACAAGTTGTGTCAAAGCGTATAAAATTTATTTTAAATGGAATAATCATCACCTTTCCTACGTTGGTCTTAGGTTGAGAGAATGGAGTCCACCAACCAAGGAATTCCCCTTGGAGGAGATCCTAGTACCTTCTCCTCTTGGGGAGATGTTGGTGCACCCCATATGGCCACATTGTCGCTTCCAGGATTGACAATCGGCTTGCCCGTATGGCTCTTCTCAACCTCTGTCGTTCAGAACACTGCAATTCCTGAACAATCAAGTCAGCAACTAGACAATTCCAGAGTTACCCACCAACCTTCTACTTCCTCCAATTCTTCCTCTCCTCCTTCCTCTTCGCTTGATGGGGATGGTAAAGCCAAAAATCAAGTACCTGAGAAGAAGAAGGAAAAGAAGAAGAAAGAGAAGAAGAAGAAGGAGCCAAAAGCGAAAGGGGGCAACCAAGCGTCGTCTAGCAAAAATCCACATACTCCACCGACCAAGCCTAAATCGTCATGTGTCATTTGCAAAGGAGACCACTATCATCGAGATTGTCCCTGCATCCCTTGGATCTTAAGGGACTAGTCTCCTCGTTTGCACAACCCGGTGTCATCAACCTCTGATGATCATGTTGAAAACACACCGTCGACTAGTGAAAGTGAAGCCCCAGGACAAAAAGGAAAATATAGATTTCCTTGTAAACTGTGCGAAGGCGATCATGCCGTCCACCGTTGTCCCTTCTTAGACGAGGCTAAAAGAGTTTTGGACGATCATCCGGTTTCACCGTTACGACTTCCTCCTGGATATAAAAAACTCTTGCCGAGTCCGTCGCTAGTTGAAAATCTGGCTGACCCACCCAGGTGGTCGGCCGAAGCATCTATCATTGAAGACAAACCATCTGAACCCATACCAGACGAAAGTCAAAAGGTCGAGGCGGCAGTTGACCCGGTCTTGCCTTCAGAGGTTCCATCTTCAGATGATACAGTCACAGAAGAGAATAAGGATGACACCGTCCAAATTCTTTTCATAAGCACAGACTCCGATGAACATGGGGGAAATTTACCCATTCCTTTACCGCAGGAAGGAAGTTCGTCAGAATCGTACCCAGCCGTCTATTCAGTCCCACCTCCAAGCAACCTAGTTGTTTCCTTTGACTGGAATCAACTAGGCAGACCCCGTTTACCAGCTAGTGTACCATTCCAAATCATTGCTCAAATATATAGAATGGTTATGGTCGGTACCATCATAGATGAAGGGGCTTCTGTGAGTATCCTTTCCTCAACTGCTTGGAAAGCGCTTGGTTTGCCATCGCTTTTGCCTGAGATGAGAAATCTAACAAGCTTTCACAAAGGAACCAGTCGACCGTTAGGGATCCTTCCCAATGTGCCCATAACATTGAGAGGGAAAACCGTTCACATGAACGTAATGGTAGTCCAAGGACCCCTGGATTATAATCTACTCCTTGGACGAGACTATATTTATTGCATGGGAGCCATTGTCTCATCACTCTTTAGAGTAATGTGTTTTCCGCACGAAGGAAGAGTGGTCAAGCACGTAGACCAAATTTCATTTCCCAGATCACACATAGCAAATAGTCATATACCATCCCTAAATGGTCTTTTCACACAAAGAATGTCTCATCAATCCCCAATTTGTCCACCCAATGAGCGCGAGTGATTCAGGGGACATGAATGAAACCCAGGGGGCATGCACCCTGGTCTGCTTCGGCAAGAAAACTTTGGGTATAGGGTAGGTTTCCATGAGAGATATATGACTAGTCTGTACTCCCATCTGTGATTGGAAAGGGGGTTAGGCTGGAATAAGATTCCCTCGTCAAAGTTATGTGAGTGGATTGTCTCACCTTTGTCTATTTCGCTAGACATCACCGAAGAAGTGTTTTGTTTGCACTATGAATAGAACAATCTTTGGTAACCTGAAAGAGGTAGACCTTTCTTGATAAAACAAATGTTTTGTCGCTAGAATAAAAGGTGACCTTGAAACTTTATTTTATACCTGGGGGCATGCAAACCTTTTGGCATGCAAGAGGAGAGCAACCATTTATTTTTTAAATTTGTAGGTCCTCTAACCCTTTAAACTCGTAGGATTGGTCGTTTCCTAACTTGCATAAAGAAAGGATATGGGGAAAAACTCTAAAAATTGTCATTTTCATATATGAGACATTCTTATTATACGACTGGATTAATCGAGCAATTTTAGCACATAGTTCAAGCTCGTTAAAAATTAAACATAAGTCATGAGCAAATGTTTCTCCCTACGTTTAACCTCATTAAAAAATGAACAATTCTCGGTAAATAATCATCATGAATGTAGTACTTCAGACTTTAAAGCCTTGGTCGTGTTCCCATCATCACCTCCACTTTGTATTGGCCGATCATTCACCTCCATTTGATTGTTTACCCCTTTTGAGGAACAGCTGTGAAGAGTGATCCCGCTAGCCATCCTTGTAACACTGCCGTGATTGGAAAATTCCAAACCTTACCTGGAATCAGCTGCTACCCCATTTTATCACTCGTTCCTCAAAGACGAGTCTCCTTTAAGATCTTTTCAACTGACTCGTAAAATATGAAAAGATTGCCGAGCCATTGGCCTCTCCAGCTCGTTAAAGGGACCGGAAGTGCTATCCCTCCTTTAGATTTTAATATTTTTGGACCTGAGGGATTATTACACAAAAAGATCGAGCACTTGTTTTGTTCGGCTCGTTAAAAGTATCAAAAATTCATCCCTTCTGTATTGTTTTATACTTTTTCGGACTAAAGGGATTAGATGACGAAAAAGGAATTTTGGAGTTTCCTTTACGACCCTTTTCAAACTCTCTAAAATTGAAAAGGACCGAGTTATCTTTGTCGTTAAACTCGTTAAAACCTAATAGCGACAAACTTGTCCATAGCAGACAAGAACGAGTTTCACTATCGCTAGGCTCGTTAAAACATAGCGATGGGTTTCCCCAAAGGGAAAATTATAGAACAAGCATATGTTATCCTCCTCAAGCTTGAAAAAAATAAAGAGGTACTAGTCAGCAATGACTGGGGAAAAATTGGGAAGAAAACTTGAAGAAACTTTGTTGGTAGCAAGTCGCTCTTGAACATGACACTTTCACTCCACATCCAAGTCAGGTTGGGTTGTTTCATTCACCGGTCACATCACCATGGTCCCATCACACCATCCACATTTGGGGTTAATGCTACCAATCCATCACGTTAGTGTCGCCGATATGTTCAAGAGAAGTCAATTAGAGAATTCACCTGTGTCTCACCCGCTGTAATACATTTACGCTCCATTCTTTCATGACCGCCACCCTGAACCTTATATCACCAGATCGTTTTCACCTCCATTAAAATCATTTGCTCCGTTTCGTTTCATTTATGTGGGATTCATTAAGGCCCTCCTATGACGGATCGCTTCTTGTCGACATCAACTCATTATCCAAGAAGTCGATCTAGGAACACCCCTTCCAGTACTTTGAAGCTTGCATGCCTCAATGGCAAGTTTCTCACTTCCGGTGATAAGTTTACATCAATGGCCTTCGACCGAAAGATTTTGCGTGGTGTTCGATGCCAAGTCCTTTATTCACACCACATGAATTGTACTGCAGTACCTTGAGGGTCATTATCATTATCGGTGATTCCTCTCGCACCTGTTAACAGCGTACATCATTGGCTGGTAATCAGGCGATGTCTTTCCATGTTCAACTCCAGAACATCTCTCACATGGATAGACTTGTACTTCGAGTGAAGATCGAACGAGATTGAAGACCCCGGATCTAGTTTTATCCATCCGGGCTGCGATATATATTCAGGGAAATAAATACATCAAATGTACATCATTGCTGCACAGATAATCATCCAATCAAAGGGATGATGGCTCTACCCGAATCATCAGTCTACACTCAGACGATTGTCTGTCCTATGTACATGAAAATGAATTTATAAAGTTGAGCATGGGAATGCCCGCCTCAGCTAGATCATGAAAATATTATGTAGATAATGTATTGTATTGTATCTTATTACAGGTCTCCTCCTAGCTTGAAAGAACTTTGGATCCTCATGATAAAGCATTTCACCCGACATCAAAAAAGATTAATGACCTCATGCTTTAGGGGGCAACTGTTATAGACACTTTTGGGCACTGCAACACCAAGCATAAAATGTCCATAAAACAAGGGCTCACAAGTCCCTAAAAGTGTTGTTCCAACCCCTAAAGGAACAAGGTCAACTGATTACAGCTTCTCCCAGAAGTTCTCCATGAGAAACTGCTCAGAACTGGTCAAAACAGGATCATTTCACCTGCTCCATAGGCAAAGTGTGTTGCATCTCACCTAAGTACACTCTGTGGGTGCGTTGAATTTCAAAAATCCCTTCTATGGGGTGCGATGGGCGAGAAGTGACAAATGGCAGTGTCAATCCGCGAGGTGGAGAGGCATGGAATCTTCCAGAAACTTCTCCTGTGACACTTGCCTCTCTGAATTCGACCAAGGATGAGTAAGAGATCATCAATCTCCAAGTGGAAGCAAGAACTATCAGAGGGAAGACACTAATCAAATCACAAGCTGACTCATCTCCCTTACAGATATCTATATATGGATCCCTCATCCCAGAGATCCAGGGACGGGAATTTTGCATCTTGTAAGGAATTGTTGTTAGTTTCTTGAGGCAACATCATAGTGTTGAGTGATCTAAGCTTTGCATGAGGTGAAGAAGGGCTTACTTGCTGATAGGATGATGCTGGGTCAGAACAACTGGTTGTAACTCTCTTGGCTCTTTCTTGATTATCAATAAAAGCTATTCAAGTTTTCCTCCATACTCTTGTGTCGTTTATGTTTTATACATTTGTATGGTCAATTTACATCTGATCCTAGATTGTTTATGATAATAGATCCATGTTCTTGTATAGTGTTATGATGCTTTGATTCTACAGGTACTCTGTGAAGCTGGGTGTACAAGGAAGCAAGTAGCAAAGGACTATCAGAAGAGAGAGGAATCGAACTAGGAGCTAAGCGCAAGACAGAGTTTGGTCTCCTTTATTCTTCTCTCATCTATCTTTCATAAAGGAAAAATGAAAGTAGCTTTACTTTGTTTGTTTCTAAGGTAGCTACCACACCTTAGTGGGATTAGCAGTTCTGCATAGACACTTTTCCCTGTAACACCCCTCCTACTCCTCGTCTTAGTAGTTTCCCTGACTGGGCTCTTGTGGGCCCCCATCACAGATCTGAACATGAGGTCACGTAGTGGGGATCTTCTTAAAGAAGAGTGAACATAAATTTATCCAAAATGAACAACTACCATTGGTATTTCATCTGCATAATGTCAACTTTCATTTCAATGATGACAACATCATCTACTCCCCTGTCCTCAGACAGGCGGCCTAGTAGGCTTCGATATTAACAAAAACAAGCAGAGTACATAAAGCTTATTACAACAAGAGATCTCAGAGTTCTCTGTCAAGTGATGATATTGAACTTCTGCAGACCCTTTCTTATATAGACTTCCTAGCAAATCTAATCCTAGCTAAGAGATGACGTAAAAGCGGAAATTATTTAGGGTCCTGTCGGTATTTCTTTCACCGGCGGTGTCTACTCAATCTTTTCCAGTACAATGATTTTATCTACAACATGTGACCACATTATCACATTTCTAGCTAAAGATTCTACCATGGTCCCATCAGAATCCTATCTAAATCATAGTCATTGTCATGATCGGAAGGATCATGTGCTGGCTCGTACTCATTGAGTATCTTCTGCTAGTGGCGTTTTATCAGCCGGTTGTATTCTTCATCGATATCTGCTGCTGGGTCCTGGGCATCTGTCAAATATTTTGGGAAAGTAGATGCTATTAATTTTTCTTTGGCATCTTCATCTAACATTATTGTCCTCCTTGATGCTGCTTTTGAAGATTCTCCCTTTTCTGTATTTGTCTTTATCCTGTGGAGACCCAGTTGTTGAGGTGTGTACATGGCTTCTTGTTTCTCCCACTTGTTAAGAAAAGGTAAAGCACTAATCTCAATGTCTAGAAAAGAATCTTTAAAGACATTTCTTACTGTCAGTGACCTTTACACTGCCAATTCGATGCCATTTAAGAGTTCCCATTTAAAAATTTGAAACATATTTGTTGAACTCTCAATTGCATATGAGACCCATTGTTTGCAATTATTACTCATAAAATCTTTGTGTTGCCAGCCTAATTCGAAAATCATTGATGTGCAGATCCTTTTAGAAATCATCAAACTTATTATATGGATGAAATTTTTATTCCAATTAGGTGAGAGAACAGTGATGGTTACCAAAGCCTTTTGATTAACCACAAATTTTAGTACTTTGGGTTCTCCTTGTAAATCATCCATTTTTTTCGGAATCTGTAGTTTTTCTGCCAACTTTAAATTTCCAAATTCATGGAACCAACCAGCATGCTG
Source organism: Pinus tabuliformis (assembly GCA_031772625.1). NCBI lineage: Eukaryota > Viridiplantae > Streptophyta > Pinopsida > Pinales > Pinaceae > Pinus > Pinus tabuliformis. Next base: position 312,213,861 of record CM062805.1, on the reverse strand, counting down.
CTTAATCATTTCTTCATTGTTGCTAGTTTCAATTTCTCCTATCCTTTCATGGCTGAAAACCTGTGCAAACGGATTGGGATAAATACTTTCTCTTAATCTGAGGCTATGAAAATCCCAAGGGGATGAGAAAGTTCTGAGATATTGCATCGTTCGTTGAATGCACTGAGATATCCTAATAGTTGGCTTTTTTCTGCAGAAGCCCTCTTTTATCTCCTAATCAGCAAATCCTTCAAATATCTCGTATTGAGGAAAAATGTCATTTGCTGCATAATTCTCATCAAACCTTTGTAAGAAAGAGGCTTCCAATTCTTCAAAAATGTCAGGAATTCTTAAAGATAAAATAAATTTTTCTAATTCAGGTTTTATAGGAATTTCTTCAAGATCTAGAAGTTTTGCTCCTGTAAAAATGCTTAGAGCAAAATCAAGTCCTCCAATGAGCTGATAAAAATTTAAAACTTGGAGGGTCCAGATCATTTTGTCAGTGTATACGCTAGACCATAGATCAGATAAACTTCTGAAAAAGAGTTTTATCTTCATATTAGGCAAAGGATATACCTTTACCAGAGTATCGTCTAGGCCCAGAGAAGTACCTATATTCTTTGACTGCCATGCTTGGCATTTTCTTATCCAAGTATTTCTTTTCAGTCTCATTCCTACAACCTTTTTTATTTCTTCTGCAAGGTGGCGTGCATGTCCTTCAAAAATTCTGAATCTATCAACAAATGTAGAAAAACTGTCATCCTGTGGACCTTTACCTGGAATGGTAAAGCATGAACCTGTACAAGTCATGAATGCTTTATTCATATCCCTGGTTAATGAATCTGTTAGGAAATTTGAATTACCTGGGATCCACTCAACTTCAAAATCGAACTGTTGGAACCAAATCTGCCAAGCAAGAATTCTTCCCTTTGCAATTTGTCTTGATATTTTGGCAGATAGAAAATATTTGAAATTCTTAGAGTCTGTTCTGATCAAGAATTTTATGGGAGTAATATATAACTCAAATCGTTGTATCCCGTTGAATATAGCCAATGTTTCTTTTTCAGCTATGAAATAATTCTTTTGACTGGGTGTAAATTCACCCGAAGCATAAGCACAAAGTTTTTCTTCACTTTTTTCTTCACCGTTTTCTCTCCGTTCTAAAAGAACAACTGCCCAAAAATCTAAAGAAGCATCAGTTTGAAGTATAAGCAAACCATCACCTGGTGGCTGGAGCTTTGGCAGTTGTTGGCATTCTACTTTCAATTGTTTAACAGCTGTTGTTGCTTCTTGTGACCATCCCTATTTGAGATGTTTCCTGATCGGCGCTGTTTTCTCTGTCAGATTTGGGATATACTTGTGAAGATAATTCAGAACTCCTAAGAATCTTTGAATCGTCTTGGTATCCTTCAATTCATCGGGAAACTGTGTCAATTTGGTTAATACATGAGGTTGCATTTGAATTGCACCATTGACAACATTAATTCCTAGAAAATCAATACTATCGTGGAATAAAGACATTTTTCTTTCTGACAAAACTATACCATGTTGTTGAACTTCCTTTAGAAAAATTTCTAAATGCTCTAGATGGGTTTTTACATCTGGACTGTGAATGAGAATATTGTCTATATATGTAACAATGAAATCATATTTAGCAAAAATAAAATCCATTCTTCACTGGAAGAATGCAGGGGCGTTTTTCAAACTGAAGGGAACAACCTTCCACTGGTAAAATCCGGCTGGACAAATAAAAGCAGTTTTATGCCGGTCCTCTAGCTGGATCTGAATCTGATAATACCCAGACTTCATGTCAAATTTACTGAATACCTTGCTATGCTGGATTTTTTGCATTATTGTCTCAGGTCTTGGCAATGGATAGTTAAAGCTCTGAGTGATGGCGTTGAGGGGTTTATAGTTTATCACCATTCTCGGTTTACCCCTAACTATCTCAGAATGATTCCTTACCAGAAATGTTGAGCAAGCATAATGGGACTCGCTTGGCTCAATGAGCTGCATTTGTAGCAATTCGTTTATCTGTTTCTTTATTTCCTGCTCATCTGAGGGAGTGCAGGGAATCAGTTTTCCTTTGACTCCATTGTCATGCAAGGTTATAATTTCTTGCATCGGACTTTCTGTTTCCCAAAACTGTTGTGGGTTTTCCGAGCAACTTTTTAGAAGTATTTTGTGGATATCATCTTGTTCTGTAGACCAATTGGGATCTATGCATGCCAATTGTTTTGTTTTAGATTCTGCTCTTGCTTCATAGAACTGCAGGACTTCCTGCCAATCATCAGAATCTTTTACTGGCTTTCTGGCTCCTATTCTTTTCTGGCTATTTTCATGTCTTGCTTCTGAGTTTGCAATAAACAACCTAGGGACAGAAATAGCTTTCTTTTTCAAATTGATAATCAGCTTATCTTGGCTAATTGTCACTGGAAGCACAGAGTTTAAAAATGGCATTCCCAACATTAAACTAGCTGAGGGATCAAAATGCTGTATTGCAGAGATCTTAACAATACTCCCCCCAACTTTCAAAGAAATATTGTCTACATAATGAGTTAAACTAACAGATCCTCCAATGGTTTCTGAAACCAGTATATTTTGCAGTGGTTTCCATAGAGATTTAAATAAAGATGGTCTAGCCAAATTATTAGATCCACCGGTATCAATAAATGCATCTACAGATATCCACTCATTTCTTACTTGAACTTGAACCAGGATATAAATAAGGCTATTAGTCTTGACTATCTTTTTTAACAATGTATTTTCTTCTGTTCTCTTGATCTCTGGTTGTGGCAGACTGGTTGACGCTGTTGTTCTTTTCTCAAATGGGAAAAAAGCATTTATTTCTGGCAAAGGTAACACAGGGCGCTTACCTTGTTTTACTGACAATGATACTGCACTTGCAGATTCATCATCTGAGTCATCTGTTGTTTCACTTGTGACTTCAATGTCAGTGTCACTCTCTTCTTCACTGTAATGGTTTTCTTCTGAAAATTCATCATCAGAACATGATGGATAAATATTCATTTTCTGAACATTTTCTTCCTCTTCTGCATCTGATATTTCAGTTAGAATATATACATCTGAAATATCATCCTTTGAATCTACAATTGACCAATCATCCTGAAATTCTTCTATATCTATACAAGATTTAAGCTTACTTGATGAATTTTGTGGGCACTTACGTGCAAAATGTCCTTTTTTACAGATGAAACAACAGTTGTTGTTTCTGGGTCTTGATCTTTTCTTCAAAAATTTATATCTATGGAAAGGATTTCTTGGATTTGAGACTCGCTTGGGTTTAAATCTACCATACCTTTTTGTTTTCTTCTTCTTTCTGAAAGGTGTCCATGTTAGCATTATTTTGCAGACATCTGAACTGGGTGTGATGTCATGCGCCCTCTTCTGCCAGCATAAGTATTTAACTTTCTCTGTAACTCGAAAAAGAAGGTCAACCCAATAAACTTGATCTAGGCTTTTGTTCTATACATCTAGATCTTTCATAATGAGGTCTCCTAGATTGCCTGGTAATTTTGACAAAAATGAAATTTTTTGAGCCACATCATTTGAGAGATTAGCCTTAAAAACCTTAGCCATGAAATCTTTACTGAATTGATCAAGATATTTCAAATCTTTTAATTCCATCCGACTAAGATCAGTTATTCACTGCTTCTTCTCATGAATTGGTTCTGGCACGAACTGTGTTTTTAACAAAAATTCCAATGTGGATAGTCTGACTTCCATAACGGCTCTTCTTTCTGCTTCTGACGGTCCCATCCACCAATCATAGACTATACCAGTCATGCGTTTTTATGCTAGGACCATGATGGATACATTATCCAATTTTGTATTAACCTGCATTTGATACAAATCTCCTATCCAAATCCGGATTAACTCTCCAGGGTTTGAAGAATTGTCTAGATCTAAGATATAGCCACTCATATTAGCTGCTTACAGGTCTTCTTCAACTCAGGGGTATCCACCAATCATAGACTATATCAGAGCTTTAACTATCCATTGCCAAGACCTGAGATAATAATGAAAAAAATCCAGCATAGCAAGGTATTCAGTAAATTTGACATGAAGTCTGGGTATTATCAGATTCAGATCCAGCCAGAGGACTAGCATAAAACTTCTTTTATTTGTCCAGCCGGATTTTACCAGTGGAAGGTTGTTCCCTTCGGTTTGAAAAACGCCCCTGCATTCTTCCAGCGAAGAATGGATTTTATTTTTGCTAAATATGATTTCATTGTTACATATATAGACGATATTCTCATTCACAGTCCAGATGTAAAAACCCATCTAGAGCATTTAGAAATTTTTCTAAAAGAAGTTCAGCAACATGGTATAGTTTTGTCAGAAAGAAAAATGTCTTTATTCCAAGATAGTATTGATTTTCTGGGAATTAATGTTGTCAATGGTGCAATTCAAATGCAACCTCATGTATTAACCAAATTGACACAGTTTCCCGATGAATTGAAGGATACCAAGACGATTCAAAGATTCTTAGGAGTTTTGAATTATCTTCACAAGTATATCCCAAATCTGACAGAGAAAACAGCGCCGATCAGGAAACATCTCAAACAGGGATGGTCACAAGAAGCAACAACAGTTGTTAAACAATTGAAAGCAGAATGCCAACAACTGCCAAAGCTCCAGCCACCAGGTGATGGTTTGCTTATACTCCAAATTGATGCTTCTTTAGATTTTTGGGCAGCTGCTCTTTTAGAACAGAGAGAAAACAGTGAAGAAAAACTTTGTGCTTATGCTTTGGGTGAATTTACACCCAGTCAAAAGAATTATTTCATAGCCGAAAAAGAAACATTGGCTATATTCAACGGGATACAACGATTTGAGTTATATCTTACTCCCGTAAATTTTTTGATCAAAACAGACTCTAAGAATTTCAAATATTTTCTATCTGCAAAAATATCAAGACAAATTGCAAAGGGAAGAATTCTTGCTTGGCAAATTTGGTTCCAACAGTTCGATTTTGAAGTTGAGTGGATCCCAGGTAATTCAAATTTCCTAACAGATTCATTAACCAGGGATATGAATAAAGCATTCATGACTTGTACAGGTTCATGCTTTACCATTCCAGGTAAAGGTCCACAGGACGACACTTTTTCTACATTTGTTGATAGATTCAGAATTTTTGAAGGACATGCACACCACCTTGCAGAAGAAATAAAAAAATTTGTAGGAATGAGACTGAAAAGAAATACTTGGATAAGAAAATTCCAAGCATGGCAATCAAAGAATATAGGTACTTCTCTGGGCCTAGACGATACTCTGGTAAAGGTATATCCTTTGCCTAATATGAAGATAAAACTCTTTTTCAGAAGTTTATCTGATCTATGGTCTAGCATATACATTGACAAAATGATCTAGACCCTCCAAGTATTAAATTTTTATCAGCTCATTGGAGGACTTGATTTTTCTCTAAGCATTTTTACAGGAGCAAAACTTCTAGATCTTGAAGAAATTCCTATAAAACCTGAATTAGGAAAATTTATTTTATCTTTAAGAATTCCCAACACTTTTGAAGAATTGGAAGCCTCTTTCTTACAAAGGTTTGATGAGAATTATGCAGCAAATGACACTTTTCCTCAATACAAGATATTTGAAGGATTTGCTGATTGGGAGATAAAAGAGGGCTTCTGTAGAAAAAGCCAACTACCAGGATATGTCAGTGCATTCAACGGACGATGCAATATCTCAGAACTTTCTCATCCCCTTGGGATTTTCACAGCCTCAGATGAAGAGAAAGTATTGATCCCAATCCGTTTGCATAGGTTTTCAGCCATGAAAGGATAGGAGAAATTGAAACCAACAACAATGAAGAAATGATTAAGCAGCATGCTGGTTGGTTCCATGAATTTGGAAATTTAAAGCTGGAAGAAAAACTACAGATTCTGCAAAAAATGGATGATTTACAAGGAGAACCCAAAGTACTAAAATTTGTGGTTAATCAAAAGGCTTTGGTAACCATCAGTGTTCTCTCACCTAATTGGAATAACAATGTCATCCATATAATAATTTTGATGATTTCTAAAAGGATCTGCACATCAATGATTTTCGAATTAGGCTGGCAACACAAAGATTTTATGAGTAATAATTGCAAACAATGGGTCTCATATGCAATCGAGAGTTCAACTAATATGTTTCAAATTTTTAAATGGGAACTCTTAAATGGCATCGAATTGGCAGTGCAAAGGTCACCCATAGTAAGAAATGTCTTTAAAGATTCTTTTCTAGACATTGAGATCAGTGCTTTACCTTTTCTTAACAAGTGGGAGAAACAAGAAGCCATGTACACACCTCAACAACTGGGCCTCCACAGGATAAAGACAAATACGGAAAAGGAAGAATCTTCAAAAGCAGCATCAAGGAGGACAATAATGTTAGATGAAGATGCCAAAGAAAAATTAACATCATCTACTTTCCCAGAAGATTTGGCAGATGCCTAGGACCCAGCAGCAGATATCGATGAAGAATACAACTGGCTGATAGAACGCCACTACCAGAAGATACTCGATGAGTATGAGCCAGCACATGATCCTTCTGATCATGACAATGACTATGATTCAGATAGGAGTCCGATGGGACCATGGTAGAATCTTTAGCTAGCAATGTGATAATGTGGTCACATGTTGTAGCTAAAATCATTGTACTGGAAAAGATTGAGTAGACACCGTCGGTGAAAGAAATACCGACAGGACCCTCAATAATTTCCGCTTTTACGTCATCTCTTAGCTAGGATTAGATTCGCTAGGAAGTCTATATAAGAAAGGGTCTATAGAAGTTCAAGATCATCGCTTGATAGAGAACTCTGAGATCTCTTGTTGTAATAAGCTTTATGTACTCTGCTTGTTTTTGTTAATATCGAAGCCTACTGGGCCGCCTGTCTGAGGATAGTTTCTGTATCCAAAAGAACCTTGAGATGTAAGGCGAAGGCGTTTTGAAGACCCGTGGAGAGAGAGAGGTCATGTTGTGCGTGCATGTTCGGTTGAGGAGAAGTCACCTATCTCAGATCTGTTGTTTAGGAAACTTCGAATTTAATCAGAAGTAAGTTCGAATGCACCAAGGCTTTATTATATTGTCTGCTCATCTTTATTATTAGTCTCTATTGAACGGTCACCCCTATTCTGGTATCGGAGCCATACCCCGTTCCCTGGACGTAATACACTCTATAGATAGAGCCACCCATAGTAGGTCCCTCCCAGTACACTCTCCACCAGCGTCATCTGCCCTCCAATGATATGGTGGAAGGCATGGCTACCACATATTTGTAGCACCGCTACGGCTCTAGCTCGTGTCTCAAGCCTCTCCAATTCATTTATATGTATGGACATGCCCTTTTCATGACTCCCCAGTACACAGTGGTGATCAACAAACTCATCTATATGCCTCCCATGAGGCAGCACTGGATGTATCTCCTCTACCTCCCCAAGGGGGCAGTCCTGTCAAAAAATATATGTCTTGGATCATGATCTCAATCATGTGCCCCTGTACTACAAAGGCCTCCTGATCTAGGTCCTAGTAACTCACTATCCTCTACAACAAGGTCTCACGAGCCCTCACCATGGGGTTCTCTAAGAACTTCAGCATACTATTTCATGCCAACATCCCTCTCACTACTTGATTCCCATGAATCTCAGCATGAAGGGAATCCAAATCTCATTCTCGCCATAATATCTTTAACTCTACCATATTTGAAAAATACCATTATTTTTTTTCATTCAATAGTCAAAGGCATTCATGACCAGTACTTTTCTTCAGCTTTCATCACACCACTAGTCCTACCCATCCTCTTAGCCCAGAATGTAGTTTTTCCCTCAAAACTGCACTAGACGCACTTGTGGGCCCCATTTCTGCACTCAAAAGCACATATCAAGCCCCCAAAAGTGCGTTGTGATTGTGAGGATGAGCAAGGGCCCCCCACGAATAGATGAAGCATTAATCTGAAAATCTAATCCACAAAAAATGGTGAGTATGGTTAGGCCACCTACCTCCAACTTGCAGATCTTGATTCCAATGGTCAGTTTGTCTGCTGAGATCTCCATAAGATTTAGGGCCTTTTACTCCTCTCCAAATTATACATAGCAAATGAATTGGATTTGGAGGCAAAAATCCCTTCTATAGGAAAAAGCCTAGTTTTTCCCTCACCCATTGTAACCAAATCGTAGCTTCATTTGACAAATTGTCAGCACAGTTGGAAATCTCTCACTGATTTCTATAATGGGTATCTATTTTTTTTTTGCAATTTGAAACTTCACTTGGAAGCCATTTTTTCCACAAGGTCTCACTTTGCCATCTCTTAATTTTGAATCTCTTCATTTGATCCACCCATACTCTGGTACCACTTTACCTTTCAACCGGTTGACTGATGTCTCAATTTTCACCATGGGTAACCATCATTTAATCATGATTTCATGGTTCCCTCCAGGCCTCCCCCATGTGGCAGCTTCATCGAGTCACTCTTGTTCAGAGCATCCAAGATACGTCACCCTTGTACTTATGGATTCTGCTATGAGTCCCCTTGATTCCCATTAAATTTTTTCATTTGTCATCGTGTCGCATTCCTCCCATTTGACTCATATTTTTCCTCCATCTGCAAGTCTACTCTATCTTTGTCGAACCCCCATTTTCATCATCAACCATCCCCTCCAAATTCAATTCATTCGCTACCAAGTCATCCATTTTTATTATGCTCTAACAAGTGAAGTCATATGTCTGCTACCCATCTTGCTTCATTCCATCATCATCCCTAGGGTTATTCCATCAGTTACTCTACTATGTTCCCTCGTGCCTTTTTTGAGGATTCATCATTGCCTTAACTCTGGAAGGCTCTCTTCTATCGACCTCTGCACATTTATTCCATAAGAGTAGCCTGCATGGTGGTGTACCTTGGTCTCAGTTTCCATCTTTGTTTGATGCCTCGGATAAAGAAAAGGGACTCATTATTTCCCTTTGACTTGGTTGTTTCTCACGTGCTCAACATCAGCGCCTTGTCGCATGATTGAGATTCGTACACTTGATGATTTTGTGCTCTAGATGATTGTCCCAGTGATTCCCAGGTGTGTGTGATATGATTCAAATCTCATGGGGGATGGCCCTTCAAGAAGCCCCCCACATGCCGGAATGACCATAGATGTTGATCCAGCCTCAGATGCAGTCCCGCAAATGTCATGGGTTCAGTTTCCGCCGCTTATAGCACCCATAGCATGCATGCCTCCTTCAGAAGATACATCTAGATCTTCAGAGCCCTTTATTGTTCAGCAGGGATTCCTTCTTTGTGATCTCCTCTCCCCATGTCAGATTGAGGGGCATTATGTCTCATGTACTCAGATGTTATTGTATTCAGTCATGGCCTATCTTCTTCCAGGAGCATTATGTATATGGGACCCATTGTATTATTTTCTAATCCATTAACACCAGCGTATCATGTATCATGTGTCATGTACTTTGTAGCTCAGTCCCACATTGTTGGGCTCATCATTATTCCTTGTACGCAATTATATCGATAGGTATGTGTGTGCCTCCCCCACTTCATTTGAGATCATGTACTACCACATAAAAGGACACTTCTATCAGTTTAGTAGGTCTCGTCCCCTCCATTATTTTCTTCTCCTTGACTTGCTTCAGCTCTCTCTCTCTTTGACTCCCCTTTTGGTATCTTGTGGAAGTGTAATCTACAACATATTTCAGTCATACAATTTTTTCCTAACACTCATACGTGTGGAGGCAATCTGTTATCACCAAAAAATGATCACCTAGCCATTTCTAGCTAGGTGGATCGAAATACACCATGTAGATTTAATTTTACCATAGTAAAATAACTTTCATTGTGGAAAATAATTTAGTAAACCACTTTTATTAAATTATTTTCTGATTTAAATCCAAAAAACCCCCATTAGAATAATTAGATAAATCATTATTTATTTAATTTTCCTTATTTTTGTTATTAGAATAATTATTAAATCACTATTTAATAATTATTTTGTTTTCACACCATTCTTAATTCTCGCAAAATAATTAATAAATCATTTTATTTGTTAATTATTTATAAATAAAGATATTTAACCATTTTAAATATATTTTCCCTCTCCAGTAAATATAATAAAGCATTCCAAGTGGTTAGATCTAAATTTGGTTAATATCATTTTATTATTCTCCATTTTCAAGATTAACTCCATACTTTGTTATAAATGGGAGGGTTTTTCATTCATTCTTCACCATGATCATAATCATCGTCAACATTATTGCCTTTTTCTTTGAGCTCCCATTTGATTTCTCCACATTTTGTCTGGGTTTTTCACATATTAAGAGGGAGAATCATTTTCTGAAGCATCAAGGACATCAAAGGACCCATCCCACAGAGGGGGACTTGCAGACCTATCTGTAGATCTCCTTCACCAGGTGCTATTAATAAAAGATTTATTCATTCAAATTCTTTCCAAAGTGGTTATCGCATTGGATATTTTATATTGTTACTTTCTGTTCTAGATTTTCTATACTTTTGTTGGAGGTTTTCCATTTTCATTGCAGATCTGAATCGCTAACAGCCATCAACTTGTTGTTAGGGTCACTTGTCACCTAGTGACTTAAGTGAAGTGTTTTTGGTACACCTTCCAAGATATTTCACAATAACATATTTTATCATTAAATAGTTGCTAAACACTAATAGACATCAATCCATAATAAATATCAAAACACTTACTTCATGATACATTTTTCATTGCCAAGTTATTACAAAAAAACATAAAAACATAAAAATTAACTAAAAAATAACTTTTCTTTGAATTAATATTACTATTATTAATTATAAAAATAAGTAATGTGAGTTTTAACATTATATAAAAAATTGTTGGGATCGGGTCCCTGGGGGTCCCGGGGGTTAAATTTTGACAAATTTTGTAAGTCCTTTTTGTAAAGATGTAAAGTCTCTACGATTTGTGGAAGCGAAGCATGAAGATAGCAAGAGTCAAAGGGGCTTTATTCCCTTAGATGGTTAGGTGATAAGAAGGTTTTGAAACCTGCCTATGGTCCACTGACCATGGTATTGTAAAAGCAAAGGGTATAAATAGAAGAGTCATAGTGAGTCTAGGAGGTAATAAATTGATATAAATCATTTTAAGGGCAAGTAAGTTAAGGCAAGAAAAGTTTGTTTCTTGTACTTAGGCGAAGGGGAAGGCTCTTGTAGCTGAGTGTGCAGAGACCTTGGTAATTCTGCAGGCTAAGTGCGCGGGCCCCTGCACTTGAGTGCACAGGGAAAAAGATATGTACTTGAACAAATATATCTAAAAAGGCAGTTTTGATGCAACAATTGTGCATCTATGTATTTATTTTTACTTCTATTGTTTTTTGTATTTTCACTCTGTAATGCAATTTATAGGAATGATTGTTTATCTTATGCACGAAAGTGGTAGATCAGTGTAATTTATACATGTTATGAATAATTAAAGGCCTACACGAAGGTATAGATGTTGTGTAAGTGAGTTACTATAATTATCTGTTTCGGAAGGGTTAGGGTTCGAGAAGACAAAACTAAACCCTAGGAAACGCAGGAACCTATCACACAGACCTCTGGATGTAGAAACCTAGTTCTGTCATTCCCCAATACTACTTTGAGTGAGACTACAGCCTGCGTTGCATGGTTTGTTTCTGAAAGGGCCATTAGTTTAGGGTTTTGTTGGTTTTCGCAGCTAACTTTGAACCTGGGTCAAGCCCCCACAAGCCAACAAATGGTTCCGTTGTCGGGACCGGGATCTTGCTAAGGGATGTGTGATAAATGGTTCCCCACTAAGAAAGAGATTGAAAAGTGGATCGATTGGAAGTTGCACGTGTTTGCAGCTTAGGAGAATAGAAATCCTCCCTTATAGAAGGAAGATTGGTTGAATAGATACCTATTCACAGACGAACACGAAATATTCTTCTGCTCTTTCCCATGTGAATTACATGAGTGGATTTCCAAGTTAGTAGATAGTCAGGGTACGTGGAAGCTTGACGACCCTATTGTATGGACCCCAGAACTGGTAAAGTGCTTAGAGGCTTCAAAGAATAACATTTCACAGGTTTTTGACCACTAGATCAATCGTATTCTGGGAGGATTCATTACTGAGTTTGCGATCAATACATTCACCAGCTACAGTGAAGCATATCATAGGTTCTTCAAAGGACCAAGAGGTAAGTACCTGAAATCTTTGAAGACCTGGATTAAAATTCTATTGTGTGAAAAGCTGGTTATGCCTTTAAATTGATGTTTGGGACTACGCAAAGTGGGAGAGCATTCAGGAGGAATGAAGAATCAGGCTCTGAATACAATCCGATGTTAGGATCCTCTGATAGTGACGATGAAGGTAATATTCTAAGAACACCGTGAACCACACTACAGATCGTAGGTTGGGGTATCACGGAGATACCTCATCCACCCACTCCACCTCCACCTCAATCTCTGCCTCCACCTCCACCTCCCCTTCCATCATTTAATATGGTGAATATAATGAATATGCCTGTGTTTAAGGGTGTGGGAACTGAAGACCCTGAACAATTTTGGTTTGTCGCAAATGTTGTATGAACGGCACAGCAGATCACTGACGACAATATGAAGAAAGAACAACTAGTCACAGCACTGTAGGATAGAGTGCTAAGTTGGTACATCAAATTCTGCACAGATAATCCCAACACGACTATGTTAGAGACCCAACAAGCGATGAATAGTGAGTTCAAGAAGCCCAAATATCAGGCCTAGTCTGTAACAGAGCTCAAGGAAATCTAGTAGAGGGTAAACGAGTCTGCGTGGGACTTTGATCAAAGATTAAAATGTCTAATTTAGTAGGCTAATATGACCATTACAGATACTCAACATAGAGACTGGTACATTGCTTCACTCCTACCGCATCTGAGATTACCATTGTCACAACAGAAAATAGGAACCCAAGCAAAATCATGACAAGGACCACTGCCCTGTTTCTAATAACTACCTCATTGGGGGAGGGTCATGTCCCTTTAAAACCCAAAAACATCGTTGGACTGAGCGTAGTGGTAGCCTTATGGTGCATTATTTGTTAGATAGCTAGGAAGCATGCGACTAATAACTGACATCTCCTACAAAATTTTGTGTAGACACCGCAGTGGTTATTTTGTACTTTATGTAAGTCAGTTGGGCATGATGAGCGCAATTGTCGAAGCTACGAACTGATGATGGAACGGACCCCTATGTATAGAATGCAGATGGAAAATCAGCCTCAGGATTAGGGCGCGGGTGCAGCGTGTGGAGAAATCCAAGGGCCGAGGAAGAGGATGAGAAGGAGGGGCTTGAAGGGGTCGCGGACAAATCATTTGTTATAACTGTGGAGAAGTCATCCATTTTTCATGTGACTGTCAGAACCTGACGCATCCATCTTGTCAATATTGTCGATAGTTTGATCATGTTATAGAATATTGCTCGATACTAATAACTAATATGCATGATAATAAGGCCCAAACAACTACGTAGAATATTCAAATTATGAGAGTGGAGCCTCGTGAAGAAGAGCCTAGTATTAATATCGTAACGCAAAGTGGTATTGCCATAGGAGAAGATAAAGGAAAGTAGTCAAAGACTGACAGATGCGTATGCAAGTCTACTGAGAAGGAACTTGGATTTGATCTAACTTGAGCTAAGGAAACCTTTATGGAAGCCAAAGATAGCTTCGTTGAGGTCTCTACCTCTAAAAGTCAAGAGAATATGGGCAAAACCGATTAAGCACGGGACGTAGATCCTTCGCTATTAGCTACCGTTCTAAAGACTTGTATGAATCTATTATGGGATAGAAATATGGTAGAAGGGCTCCAAGAGTTGATTGATAATTGTACAGGTAAGTTCAAGACTCCTCCAGAATAGTGTGTTGTATGAAAAGTGGGCAAAAACAAGAAACGAACGATTCGCAAAATGAGGCTAACTACGCAGATTGGAGAATACGAAATGGATCAGGTAATTCTTGACCTAGGATCTGATGTGAATGTGTTACCAAAACAAACTTGGGAAAGAATGGGAAGGCCTGCGCTACAGTGGTATCCTATCCAGATACGTATGGAAAATCAACAAAAGATTATTCCTATGGGGTGCATTTATGGTGTTACGGTGGATATTGAAGGAGTCGCTGCCCTGGCTGACTTTGAAGTAATCGAGATACTAGATGATAGTAATCATTACCCTATGCTATTGGGCCTTTGACATGGATGTGGTCATTAATATTAAAAATCGTAGAATGATGTTTGAGAGAAAGGCTCTCTGAGTTATTGTTCAATTCAATCCAAATGAAGGTGTGTGATACATAGAACCAGTTCGCAAGTATGAAGAAGAAGACAATCTGCATCAGATATATAAGATCATCGCGCTTGATGAGGATTGGATTAATCCCATAGAAGATGGATGACTTAATGGGATAGAGATAGTTCTTGCACCTTAGATTTTGATGAAGAGCTTGAGCATTAGCAGAACAGATTACATGAAGTCTCCTCATTGCGCCACAACATGTTGACAAAATCGCTTCGCTGCGTGTCCACGGAGGTACGAAATCTACCTCATTATGATGGTTTAGATGATGTTAATTTGTTTTGGATAAGTTCGAAAGGGAGGTGCCAGAAGAACATCGGTTCTAGGCATTAGATCTGGCACTACGCCTACCCACTGGTGGGGTATGCATAAGAAAAACTTCGTTGAGTGGAAGGAATACCAATGAATGATGAAATTGAGGTTTGGATATCCCAACACTCGCATGACAAAGAAATATTTTTAGGGGTCTATTTGGGCACATCACTCCTATCATTCAGATTAGTACTTTTAGGGCTCATCAAACCCAAATTTTGTTTCTACATCACAATGGATGCCCTAAGAGTTTCATGGCATGAATACATCTTGAATTGAATCCTTGAGGGACTAGCCCAGCCTGGTCAGGGGTAAATGCACTGCAGAGCACCTAGGCCCACTTTGACCTGCGTTGGGTGAGATTGAGCGAAATCTTCATAAGGTTCTGGGAGTATTCTTTCATTCTAGACCATTATAGAATATTCCCACCTCTTATCCTCTCCTATGAGATCGAAATTGGATAGGGAATGAATCGAATAACCTCCTATCCTCTCATCCCTTCCTCCATGGAAACTAACCCCCAAATTGGAAATCCATTCAATGCCTAATTTATGACAAAACCACCTCCATTTCCCTATAAATTAAGCACTCATCATAGTGATCAGGGGTTGGACTTCGAGAATTTGTAAGGAGATACTATTGGTTTGAGGTTCGAAATTTTAACCAAGTATTGTTATGTTGCCAGAGTGTTGTGCTTTTGGTGTGATGAAGGATGGAACTCAAGCTGGATGAGTGACATGGGATTAGACTTATTTGTTTATAACTCTTCCTTCTACTTAATAAAGTTGTTTACACATTTTCCCATATTCTTTTCTTTATGTATGATGATTATATGTGTAAATTCTTTCGATTCCATTTGCTTATAGTAGATAGATCTCTTGCTTTGATTGGTTTTTGTCTTATGTTTATGATTGCAGGTACTTATCGAGCGGATTTAGTTCGAGAAGGAGCAACGGGAGCTATTCAAAGGAGACAAAGGGAAGTGGAATATAACAATTAGGTCCCTTGTCTTATTTATTTTCTATAGGAAAAGGCTAAATTCTTTAAATCTGTTGTTCTAGGTGTAGCTACCCACCTAGGGAAATTGTGTTTATCCGTAGATGCAAAATTCCACATAGTAAATTGGTGACCATACTGGGGAATAGTCATCATTATAAGTAGTTTATCTTCATCCTATTATACCCTAGTAGACTTTGCTTACCTCCATTGATCTTATTTCAACCTTGTAGAAGTGTTTTTTGGTCAAAAATTTTGCTTGAATGGCCTCTCTGACACCAGTGCAGGCTTGGTTAGGACATAGAGCATTGCAAAGCACCCATGGATTCAAGACAGTGCTCTAAAGTGAACATTCTCCCATTCAGGGCTGTGCTAATCCTCCTTAGGTCAAAAATCCCACCTTTGGCTTGGTTTTTTTCCAAATTTCCTTTTATTTTTGCTTGCTAAAAGATCAATAATTGTTGTGTCTCTGAAATCAAATTGTATTTCTCTTCCTAACCCTACTTTTTCCTTGATTTCTTAGTGTTTCTTAAATGATTTCTTTATCATTATCAATTCACTGTCAAAGTTAGCTTATAGTCAATTAATCTTTGCTAAAAAGAAAGTGTAGTAAAAGTCTTCACTTATTTCGAAAAGGAACTATCGTAAAGTCTTCATTCTTGCAAAAAGATTGATTGATTGTATGTGCATTAGTTTAAAGAAAAACTTGCATTGTGCATTGAAAACGTTTGAGTGTGCTTATAGGAATAGTTTAGGGAAATTGCATAGATGTGCTCTTTGTTCTTTGATTAAAAGAATCTGATTGCTCTATCCCTATTAGCTAAGGCTTTCATTGTTCAAATTGAATGAAAATAATTCTTATCATATTAGTTTCATTCTATGGAATTTCAAAGACATCACATGGTGAACTTGAAAGGAAAATTCTTAATCAAGATCAACTTAAAATTAATCTCAATTAACCTAATGGAGCATTGTCACCTAACGCGAAACATTTAGAGGTTCTAGGCTAGAGACGTGTTCTGGCATTGTAAAACATAGCAGTTGTCGCTAACTTGTCTGTGATACATTCCGAGTGTGATACCTCATTCCATGTACATGAGTATATCATAGCTCGTCCACGTACCTTCAAGTATATAGGGCGGTGTTACAGTACGTAAAGTATAAAGGAATGCTCTCACTGTGCGGTTTCGCATTAGACAGCGCTAACAAGGATTTGGCCTCCATGTACTTTTGGGTATATATGGGAGGACTACAGTAGGTCTCTATCCATCCTTAGGTAACCGAGTTGGCCACCTTGTACATTGTGATACACTGAACACAACATTCAGGGAGATTGCATGTCCGTACTTCTCGGTTCGTCAGGAGGTATTCTGTAGTTCACAGTTGCTTGGTAATCCTTTTGCCTAGCTGACCCCTTTTTGTTTATTTCTTCTTTGTAATAAAATCAATTAGCAATTGTGGAGGAACATCAACCCTTACCTCATCATTCGTGGAGGACAATGACTGTTACACAGTAATTTATCACTGCCTTCCTGTCAGTCACCCTGCTGTGTCCAGAAGTCACAATCACTAAGTGTTTGATCCCTGAACTGGCTTAAAACCCATTTTTCCAAAGTTTTGTGCATCAGCGCGTCTGTTCCTAAAATAACCGCGATGACCAGCACCTCGCAGTGTATTTCGTGCGCTGCCATCGCGGAAGAACATCACTTTTCCGCGATGACGCACAGCGCGGCTTTCCCGTGTTCTTCCGCGCTGACATGACTTGTTCAGTTATTGTTATGTGCTGACAGCGCGGCAGTCTCCATATAATCCGCGCTGATCCAGTTTGGGCGAATTTGTTCAAACAACCAGCCTTCCAGATCTCTCCAGGCTTGGTTGTTAGCTTTGTGAATATCGACTCCCTTCTATGGCATGTCTGTTCGACCCTTTGCAACTACTCCCCTTGAAGATAAGCTCATCCTTCCACCTTTTTAGGAGACTCCTTCTCCTATATAAACTTCCACCATTACCATGAGCAGCTAGTTAGAAACTAGTGGGAACTAGCTAGGCTTAGCTTGGATTGTACAGAGCTTGTAGTGCTCAGATTGCTGCTATAGGTTTGGTGTGTTAGGAGTGGAAGTGATTGATTGCTTGGGGAAGTTTGTTTGTGACATTTGTGTGAGAGAGAGAGAGTTGTTTGTCTTGGGAGAACCATCCTCAAAGGTGAATGCTTGAGATACATGCTGACTGATCCCTCCTGAGAAGTTTATCGACGTCAGAACATTTGGTTGTACTCTTCTCTATTCTGATTAATAATAGATGACTGCTATTATTGTTCCATTCTCGTTTGTTTATGCAATGGATAAATGTGAATTATGTCTTTTCTGACTGGCATATAGTTACTTTTACTAGATTTCACGCTTGCGTTTGCCTTCCCTTCGTGTGTGCAGGTGTCCGTTCGCGGGGATCGCGGAGGACTGTGACCAGCCGAAGCGAAGGAGCGAAGGAGACATCTCTTCGTCCAACGACAGCGCAGGAATCCAAGTAGGTGCTCTTTACTTCTCGTTTAAGTGTAACTAGGAACATGCGTGGCAGCATTGTGTGATTGTTGCTAGACCCCTATTGGGCTAGTAGGGATCGCCTCTATCCGTAGAGGGGATTTACCTCTCCAACAATTTGGCGACTCCGCTGGGGATCAGCCTTTTTGTCTCTTGAGTCCACTTTTGTGTTTGGCTTTGATTGATCTCTTTTTGGGTTTTTGGGATTGTCTTTATTGCTTATGAACTTTCTGGGTGTTTCTGGAAAGCGTCTTTATCATTGAAAAGCTCCTGCCTTTGGTTTGGGAAGTTTTATTTCGGTTTTCCTTGTTTTTTGCTCTCAGCGCGTTTTATTTCGGAACAGTCGCGCTGACATCGCGACTCTGTTCTTTGGTTTTCTCTTCATCGCGCCTGTACGTCTAACAGCCGCGCTGACCTCGTTTTCAAGGGCAGCGCGCTTTATTCGTGTTCTTTCGCGCTGACATCGCGCCCACTCTTCTTTGTGATTTTGGTCGTCGCGTCTGTGTGCCTTATATCCGCGCTGACCTCGTTTCTTCTAGGGCAGCGCGCCTTTTCCCTGACTTTCCGCGCTGACATCGCAAAGTTGCTGAAGGCCTCTCCCTGTCAGCGCCAAGTTGCTGAAGGCTACCCGCGCTGAGCCTGAAAAACTCATTTTTGTCCAAATTGACCTCCTAAACCTCTTGCTGTGACTTTCCCTTCTTCTCCCCACTTGTCTGATGACTTGTTTTTCACTCTCTGAACTTTGAACTGTTTGATTACGGAGCTCAACTCCATAGGGTTTCGTTTTGCTTGGTTTTAAGTTTGCAAACAACTTCCCTTCTAGCTGCTTGGTTCGTGTTTTCATCCTTACTTTTGCGATTACTGGATTGTGTTTGGGTCTCTAATTGACTGGTTGCGACTCTGGTCCGTCGGATGTTTGCTTTTCTCTATTGATTGCGCACTCTGAACCCTAGGACATCTAGTGGCCGTGTGTGTGTCAAGCCTCCCGTGAGGATCCCTGTTTGCTTGATTGACCAGCTCGTTCTAGACTCGTTTTCACATTTTTTCAGTGATTGTCAGAGTGTATTGGATTGTGCTTCCAAGTGGTCTTTTTCGCTTCCTCCTTGCTTGCGATCCTTGCTTGTTTTGCAGAGCTTAGATCACATAGCTCGTGCATTGCCTTGTTTCCTTTTGATCTCGAGACTTCGGTTGAGTGTTTTTGGGAACTTTGTGTGCTCTCATTAAGTAGTTTACTTGGTGTTCAGGTTCCTCCAAATTCCTTTAGGTGTTTTATGTCACTAAAAAGAAAACGAATTAGTAGCTTGCTTTAAAATTCGAAAAGGAAAAGAACATTTCATTGATTTGCATTTTCAAAAGAAAAGTTTCCTTTCCTCGCTTTAGTTGCATTTAGCTGCTTGTTTGTTTGTATTCGTTTTGTTTAAAAAATTCTTTGCTCTCTCGTAGCTAGAATTCATCGAACGAAACGAAATTCTTTTGCATATAGATTGCATCTAAGTAATTGTGAGCGAACATACGATAGAGCTTGAAATCGAAACTTAATCTCAAGATCAACTATAAAATGAACCAAATGAATCTAAAAACGCATTGGAACTAAACGCAAATATTTAGAGGTCTAGGTTAGAGACGTGTTCCGGCGTCTTAAAACATAGTCACTGTTGTTTCACATTAGGTTGGGTGATTCCTCCTTCTGTGACTCGATAGTGGTCTAATACGGACTGCGCTCCCACGTACCGTCGAGTATATAGGGAGACCCCACTAGGCTTTTATCCTTTATCCATAGGAAGCCGAGTCGGCCGCCCTACAATTCGCAATGCAGTGAACACAGCATTCACGAAGATTGACCACCCGTACCCTAAAAAGTATTCTGTGGTTTTGCGAAGAGTTTGGCACACCCTCTACCTAGAGTTCCAGAGCAGTCGCTTTTGATCCTTTTCGGACTCCCTAAACGAAAAGGTGCCTGTGAGCGTCTTGTCACTTCGTGCTCATTAAACATTCGAAGGAGACTGGAGTCATCTTTGTCCTTTTCTCGACTCCTGAAATATGAAAAGGTCAAGTTTGGTTCCTGTGTTTTAAAAGTTTATTCGGCCACGATAACATCACCTGGTTAGATCTTGTGTGCGTTAGCTTGAGTAGGTTTCGTTTTCATTTGCTATGGCAACTTTTCCAGGATTCACTAACCCAGGTTCCCCCTCTGATGGGAACCCAGGACAATTCCCTCCTCTTGGGAATGTTGGTGCTCCGTATATGGCGACGTTGTCCCTACCAGGGTTAACTGTCGGGTTGCCTGTGTGGTTGTTTTCAACCTCTTTGGTCCCTACCGTATCGGCTGTTAGTCCGCCAGTCCCTCCACCTGAACAACGTCGTGTTGATCCTAAGGTGGATCTCTCCCCTTCGACGCCTACTTCTACGTCATCCTCTTGTACTTCGCCTGGTGAAATTCTCGATGGGAGTAACCAGGTGGCTAAGAAGAAGAAGAGGAAGACCAAGAAGAAGAAGTCCCCTAAGGGAGAGCCTACACACACAGTCCCCCTCTCAAGTCCAGCTATCCACTCCAGTGCACCTGAAGTCGGGTCACCTTCTGCTCCTCCGCGGAAGGTTAAGTCTCCTTGTCGATTATGCAAGGAGGACCATCTGCTTCGTGATTGTCCTGGCATTCCCAGGGTACTAGAAGTATGGTCTCGCGATCCGGCCCACCCTTCATCGTCCACTGATGATCATGGCGATGCTACCTCATCAGTCGGGAATGGTAAGGAGAAAAGGAAGTTTTGAATCCCCTGCCGACTTTGTGAAGGCAAACATCCCCTTCACCTTTGTCCCCTCATGGATAAAGCCTTTGCTGTGTTGGAAAGTCTTGCTGCTCCTCCGAATCCATTTCCCGCCGGTTATCAACGTCTTTCTACAACTGTAGATCGCGCCCTTGTTGACAAAGAGATTGTTTCAGATTCCTCTTTTGTCCAAGCCCCTCTTCCCGAACCTGGCTGTTCCCAGTCTGTTCCTGACCCGCCGTTGGTCGGAAAGAGTGTTGATTCAAGTTCACCTCCTCTCAAGCACTCTGTTTCGGAAGAGAAAAATTCTCATGTTCTTCTCGTCTCCTCAGATTCTCCTGAGCTTGATAAAAGTTCTCCTGAAACCTCTCCGGAGAATTTAGATTCGGTTCTTTCCGAGCAGGGGGGCAACCATATGGTTCCCCCACCAAGTAGTTCCGTCATCTCCTTTGATTGGAGTCGTTTGACTGCCCCTCCCCTTCCATCCCATGTGCCTTTCTGGGTCACCGCCTATGCTTGCAATAGGGCGCTGCCCGGCACTGTGTTAGACGAAGGAGCATCGGTTAGTCTTATGCCCGTTACTACTTGGCGAGCTTTGGGTTCCCCATCGCTTGTTCCTGTCGCGCCGCATCTCACCGCGTTTGATGGAGGAACGAGTCAGCCATTAGGGATCCTCCCGAAGTTTCCTATTACTTTGGGAGGCAAGATCGTCTATATAGACGTCTCGGTTACCCAAGGTTCTTTAGACTTCAGTCTTCTCCTTGGTCGTGATTATGTGTATGCCATGGGAGCCCTTGTTTCTTCACTTTTCCGTGTGGTTTGTTTTCCACACGATGGAAGAATCGTGACATTCGATCAATTATCGTTCGTTCGTCCACAAGCCCCTCCGGCGCACTCCTCCTTCCCTCCTGGTTTTCATCCACAAGTTGCATCTGCCTCACCGCAAATCAACTACGTGGCCACCTACCCCGTGCCCGTACCCAGTGATGACACCATCGTGCATAGTGTCCTGGGGGCATTAGGTCCTGATTTCCAAGATGTCGGCCCTCCCTCCGGAGCCACTTTCTTGGGGGCCTCCACTTCCCGTTCATTATGATGAAGTCTGGGTGGAGCATAGTTCCTTTCCGATGTCAAGCTCCTTAAAAAATGAAACCAGGTCTGGTGGAGCACAGTTCTTTTCCGGTGTCAAGCTCCTTAAAAAATGAAACTGGGTCTGGTCGGAGCATAGTTCGCTTTCCTGTGTCAAGCTCACTAAAAAATGAAACACGGCGGCCCGAGGATAGTTTTTACCTGTGTCAACCTCGTTAAAACAATGAAACATAAGCTCGTGCAATTCGAGCGCAATAACCATTTTGTCAACCTTCAACCCATTTTCAATGGCTTGAAGCTTGGGGGGCATGTACCTCGAATTGAGACACGATGCTGGGGGCATGCCCGTTCCTTTCCTATCAAGCATAGTTTGCATGTATATACGTGCCTTTAAGCTTGCATCAAAAATAAAATCCATTGTTCAAAGCATAGTTTGCATACGTGATTATCATGTGTGTTTTCAAGCTTTCATAAAAATAAAATATGTGCATATTTCACGATGGGTCGTTTGTTATGCAAGTAGATACATCAGATAACATGTGTGTCGAACAGTCGCGTAACATATGAAACACATCATCATATGTAAAAGATCCATCTAAGAATAAGCATACATAAATCATTTCAAGCATAGTTTGCACGTGTGTGTTTTTAAGCTTGCATTAAACATATAAAATCCATGAGTCAAGTGTCGTGCAAATTCATACATAAGATCACAAATTGTACTGAACAAACGCATAACACAAGATAACACATCATCACATGTAACAACGACTCATCCAAAAATCGGTATGTATATATATACATATCGTGTGGCGCACTGAGGCGCTCAAAAATAGAAGTACATGTCCCAAAATCTCAATACATCTGAGTCATAATGTCTCAAAATAAACAGTGGAAATAAAACCTAGGTGACTAATCGGCTGGATGGTGCTCTCTGTAGTACGCAGCCGCTCGTGCCACCCACCTCAGAAGGCGGTGCACTCTGGGTTCCACACCCACTGTGTGGATCTGATGCTCCACAGGAACCTCCTCAACCCCCTGGAAGTCCGGCACCCCCTCCAGCAACCCCTCAAGGTTGCGAGCCACAATCTCTGGTGTGTTGGCCCCTGGAGGGGCTAAGGCCAAAGCTCCGGCTCTCGGGCCCTCTCTCCGTGCCGTGGCAGCCAGGCCAATCGGTCTAGTAGGCCCCACATCTGCATGACAAGACATTTATTAGGACATGTACATAAAAAATTTAAAAACAATACAAAACTCAAAAGACAAAAAGTGTCATACCTGCATCATCCCACTGTTCACCCGGAGGCAGCACCAAGTCAGGATCATTGCGGAAATCCATCCCCGCATATGGCCAATCCTGTACGAAGATCTCCTGCTGGTCCAACCAGTCTCTGAAAAATGCCCCCCAGCTATGTGGTCGGCCGCCACCCCCACGTGGCATAATCCGAGCCCACCGTGAGGCCCTCGTCTCTCGAGGATCTCTGGGGGCATCCACAGCCATAGACTGCAGTCGCATGGCTGGTACTCGCTCCAGAATGAGCGGGACCAGGATCGATCCATAGCCGAACTGCTTCGTCTCCCCACGACGGCAGTTGCTCAATTGCCTCTTCATGTTGTTGGCCACTGCCGTGCACCAATCAAACACGGTAGGCTCGAGGCACTCGAGAGCTAGTAGGAGATGGGTCTTGGACGCCTCGTGATTCGCCATGCTACCTGCCGCCCGGGTCACCATGAACAGGATGGTGCGCAGCACTATGTCTCTCACTGTGGGGATCGAGCACTTCCCACTCCGCGTTTTCACCGCCCCCGGGCAAACCTCAGCCATCAGGTCATCCAGAGTACCGCCGCTAGGTCGCTGCCCCTCCAAGATAGGCCTCGCACCTCGGCGCGACAACCCAGTCAAGAAAAAGATATCCATGTGGTCAAACTCAATGTCGTGACCACGGATGGTGAATTTTTGGTCCACCGGGTTCCATGCCCTGATCAGCAGCTCCAGCAGATCATGTTGGGCCCTCAGACGCGGCGTAAGGAAGAATTTCATGAATCCGCACGCCCGCATGGCGTTGCAGCAATTCACGTCTCCCCAAGCAGCCACATCCTCTACATCGTGAACTCTCTCTTGCCATTGAAAGGCCATGATGTCCTGCATGAACAATAAAAACCAATCAGAATTGTTTTCATGGAGAAATTTACGTTCATTTATTAAAAAACAAAACTTTTCCGCGCCATCGCGGCTGTTTTAGGGACAGCCGCGATGACAATGGCGGCTCTGTGTAAAAAATGCGAGGTCAGCGCGGAAGAACACGCCTTTTCCGCGCTGACCCGAAGTTGGTTACATTGGCTATTTTTCGGTCAGCGCGACCCCGTGGGCAATTTCCGCGCTGACCGAGGGCGCACCCATGCAAATAAAAAATGCCCAATTGGGCCCATTCACCCGTTAAAAAACTCCTAAAATGAACCAGAATGCAGGGCAAAGGAATGAGAACCTACCTGGAAGAAGCAGATCTGAAAATGGTCTCCGGATGGGCTGGGAATCGCTCCGTCAACTTTTTGGCTTCTCCACGTTCTTCGCACTCCAAATAGTAAAATGGTAAAAATGACTTATTACCCCCCCATATTTATAGTAAAAACTCCTAAATTACCATATTTTTTGGGTTTTTACCATTTTTAGCCATAAAACTAGCCTTGGTTCTGTTTTCAAGCATGTTTCAATATGTTTTTTACGTATATCGAATGGATTTATGCGGGTAGTGCCCTTGTGCAGGTACAGGTATCGCAGCTTGGTCATGACAGTCCACAATTCATGTGATTCCCAAAGTGTCGTCTCTAAGCTCTTTTCCGATGTTAAACAAGAGAAGATGGCCGAGCTCCCTTTCGGCTCGTTAAAGGGAACGAAAGGCGGTCGTTTTTAAGCTCTTTTTCCAACCGTTAAACCAAAAAGATCGCCGGGTGTTTGTCGTTTCGCACTCAATATTGGCTCTAAAACGACGTGTCTTCGACCACTTTTTTACTTTTTCCGGTCAGAGACACTATTCATGAAAAGTACTCCTCGGTTGTAATGACCGGGCGGTTCTTTCGAGCATAGTTTTATACTTTTTCGGGCTCGAGAGACACAACTGTACGAAAAAGGACCCCCCTGGAGTCTCCTTTTCCGCATTCTTTTCAGACTCTCGAAACAAGAAAAGAAGCCGAGTTTTTCCTTTGTCAGGCTCGTTAAACACTCAATGACATCGGATATTGTCAACATGACACACATCAAGCATATGTTATCCCCGTCAAGCTTGTCATCCAAAAATAATCGGGGTACCTGCCTGCAAAGGTGGGGAAAATGGAACTTTGATTACAGTCGTCTCGGCAGTACGTCACTCTTGAACATGGCACTCCGCTGTTTCGTGTCTGGGTGGGGTCATCTCATCTCGTTTTCACTAGCCTCCATGGGTTTGGGATATCCTATTTGACCTCTCATCTGTTCATTGCCGTCATCATCCTATCCGCTGCTCATTTGATGTCAAGTACTGCCAAATCCGTTACAGTGCCGTTATATGTTCAAGAGAAGTTGTCCTCTGCCACAATGCAACCTCGTTCACTATCTCATCACAAATTATTATACCTCTGTCTCATGTCGATGATGTGGGAATCATCATGGCCCACCTTCGATCAAGGCCACTTCTCGTCGACTTCAACTCATTATCCGAGAAAGTGACTTAGAGACTCCTTCCAGGTGCCTTGGAGCCTGCATGCCTCAATGGCAGGTTCCTCGTGTTCGACGCAAGGTTTACATCATTGACCTACGATCGAATGATTCCGTGGGTGTTCGACACCAGCTCATTGATTCACACGCCACAGATTGTACCTATAGTACCTTGAGGGCCATTGTCATTATTGGTGGTACCTCTCGCGTCTGTTAACGGTTCTCATCATTGGCCGGTAATCAGACGATGTTCATGCATGTTCGACTCCAACCCCTGTATTCACATGTGTGGACTTGTACTCTGTTCGGGTCGAGATGGAGCGCAAGACCCTGGATCCTTGCTCACTGTGGTCCAGGTTGCGATTTTGTGGATAATCATTACATGACTCATTGATGGATGGCTGCGCCCATACCTGAGTCTTCATGGATGGCTGCGACCATACCTTGTCATTATTATGGTCTCTTTAGCTGGGTGGCTGCGTCCATACCATAGACCAGTCTCGCATGTCTTTTGGATGGCTGCGCCCATGCCTAGACTGCATGTATATGATTGTCAGAGATTTTTCGGTACTTCCTGGTGGTGTTCCAGTTCGGCGTGTGTTGTAAAGCATTTCACCCCTCCCACTCTCTCGGTCTTCATGCTTTAGGGGGCATCTGTTACACAGTAATTTATCACTGCCTTCCTGTCAGTCACCCTGCTGTGTCCAGAAGTCACAATCACTAAGTGTTTGATCCCTGAACTGGCTTAAAACCCATTTTTCCAAAGTTTTGTGCATCAGCGCGTCTGTTCCTAAAATAACCGCGATGACCAGCGCCTCGCAGTGTATTTCGTGCGCTGCCATCGCGGAAGAACATCACTTTTCCGCGATGACGCACAGCGCGGCTTTCCCGTGTTCTTCCGCGCTGACATGACTTGTTCAGTTATTGTTATGTGCTGAGAGCGCGGCAGCCTCCATATAATCCGCGCTGATCCAGTTTGGGCGAATTTGTTCAAACAACCAGCCTTCCAGATCTCTCCAGGCTTGGTTGTTAGCTTTGTGAATATCGACTCCCTTCTATGGCATGTCTGTTCGACCCTTTGCAACTACTCCCCTTGAAGATAAGCTCATCCTTCCACCTTTTTAGGAGACTCCTTCTCCTATATAAACTTCCACCATTACCATGAGCAGCTAGTTAGAAACTAGTGGGAACTAGCTAGGCTTAGCTTGGATTGTACAGAGCTTGTAGTGCTCAGATTGCTGCTATAGGTTTGGTGTGTTAGGAGTGGAAGTGATTGATTGCTTGGGGAAGTTTGTTTGTGACATTTTTGTGAGAGAGAGAGAGTTGTTTGTCTTGGGAGAACCATCCTCAAAGGTGAATGCTTGAGATACATGCTGACTGATCCCTCCTGAGAAGTTTATCGACGTCAGAACATTTGGTTGTACTCTTCTCTATTCTGATTAATAATAGATGACTGCTATTATTGTTCCATTCTCGTTTGTTTATGCAATGGATAAATGTGAATTATGTCTTTTCTGACTGGCATATAGTTACTTTTACTAGATTTCACGCTTGCGTTTGCCTTCCCTTCGTGTGTGCAGGTGTCCGTTCGCGGGGATCGCGGAGGACTGTGACCAGCCGAAGCGAAGGAGCGAAGGAGACATCTCTTCGTCCAACGACAGCGCAGGAATCCAAGTAGGTGCTCTTTACTTCTCGTTTAAGTGTAACTAGGAACATGCGTGGCAGCATTGTGTGATTGTTGCTAGACCCCTATTGGGCTAGTAGGGATCGCCTCTATCCGTAGAGGGGATTTACCTCTCCAACAATGACTAAACCGCCTTTATTTCCTGAAGCTACACCTATCCAGTCAAAGTGGTCTCGTTTAACTGAATCCAATACTTTGTAAACTTCTAGTTCTTCATCTGAATTACCAGAAACACCTATACCGATAAGTATTGTGACTCTAGTTACTCCTACAATTACTGGTACATCTGTTACTAAAGTAGAATCTCCACAATTACTTGAGGACACTAGAACTGAATCTAGTGAAACGATAACCCAAGTTTTCCATCAAGAAGTTGATTCTCAACCAAAATTTGTTCAACAAGAAATTACTTCTGAACCTGAATTTGTTCAACCAGAAGTTGTTCTTGAACCTATCACCATTCAAACAAAAGTTACTTCTGAACCAGAAGTTGTTCAAGAATCCCAACCTGAACCCGTTGTTCTTTTCCCAAAACACTTGGATCTTGAAGTTGAATAATCAGGAATTGTTACCATAACGGAAGAAGATCAACTGATACATCCTCAAACATCTGTAACTGTTGAGACTTCCCCTTTACCTCAGTAACAAATACTAGAAATCTATTACGGATCTAACGGTGAAATCCTTCCACCTAGTTTGATTTCAATAGAAGAGGGACCTCAGGAAGAAACACCCAGAACTCCATTCCATTTTGGAACTGGAATTTATCTATATCCTCATACTCCTCATTTTACTACTCCTTTTGATCTTGATTACCTTCAAAAACCGGTTGATTCGTTAGGAAATTTATTTGGAAATTTGACTATGGCAAAGTCAACATCCCAGACTATACCATCTGTTACAGCTACGGCAAAATATTTTGTCGCAACCTTTTCGATGTTTACTATGACACCTGAGTCACATTTTTATGTTGTTCCGTCTATCCCATCGAGTTACCAATATTTATTTGGAACCCACTCAGGTGTTGCTTCTAGCCCTTGGTCTTCACCTATGTCCTCTACAGCAATTTTATCTGGATCTTCATTAATGGATACTGAACAGCTAGACCCATCAAGTCAATATGAAGCTAGTTCATCTGGTTACCGTCCGATGTATCCGCTTTACATTGGACTACCCCCATACAGAGAAAAATATGCACAATCTCCTTATCCTCCATTTTCTGGGGAGAAACCACATGTCGGTATTCCATCATCTTTAGGTCAACCTAGAATTATTGTCTATTAGTGGCAGCCAACAATGCTCATTCAACCTAGGATTATGTATCCATCACAACCTATGCAATCAGTCTCATCCATACCTACTATGCCTGTTGTTACAGCTTTACCGCAGTCACAAGCTCAGTTAATTGTATCTCAACCTAAGCAAGATAGTCCTTCAACCTCAGACCCCCAAGTTTCAAGTTTACAAATTCAGCCTTCTTAGGAATTTTTACAACAACCACTTGTGCCTGGAGTCCAACAAGCTCAGGCCAGTTTACCTTTTACTAGAATGAATCAGACTTACACCGGTTTAGTGTATTCACAACTTGGTCAAGATTACAATGGTGGGCAACAATCATTAAATCAACAACCATGGTATTAACAACAAAAAATGTTACTTCAACAGCCTTAGAAGCCCCAATATCAACAACAGCAATTCCAGCAATACTAACCTCATACTAGACTTGGTCAACAAGCCTATGTTGGGTTTGCTCAACAAGAAGTTTACCCAGGTCCTGGTCAACAATCCTATGATGGGTTTAGACAACAGAAAATGTATCCTATTGCTCAACAACCACCTTATACCGGATTTACTCAACAAACTTACCCCTATCAAGGTTACTAGCAGCAGATGCCTTATGCTAATATGCAAAGGCCTATTGCCCAGGCAATTCCATCTTACCCGGGTTATGCTCAACCTGACCTCAATAGATAGTTTCCTTTTGTTGCAACACTTGAATTACCAGATCTAAACCGACTTACCAATGACCCAATTCTTTATGCACCTTGGTGGCCGGTGATTCCCCATAAATTACCTTCCAATATTCTGAAATTGAATGGAAACCCTGGAGAAGACCCGTCCAACCATGTCATGAATTTTCATTTATGGTGCTCATCAAACTCCCTGAATGATGATTCAGTTAGACTACGTCTTTTCCATAGAATGCTTACTGGTCCGTCTGCGAAGTGGTACATTGAGTTACCACAAGCTTATTTTGATAACTTTACATATTTAGCTACCACATTTTTGACCCACTTCCAGTTACCCATACAATATGAAACTAGAACGGAACTATTGACCAACTTTAAATAGACTACTGCTACTCATATCTCTGATCATATTCATGAGTGGCGTCGTCATCGTCAAATGGTCAAAACTTATGTTCCTAATCAGCTTTTAGCTGAGTGGTTTATAAAATCCTTGTTGCCATCTATCACTGAAGATGTGGCGAAAGGTGTAGTTGTCACTGAAGAGTAATTAATTGCTCGTGCCCAATATTTGGACTTGATTTATGCACAGTCTGGCAAGCTCTATGAAAAGATCTTGAATGCACCCTGTTGGAGAGGTAAATCCCCTCTACGGATAGAGGCGATCCCTACTAGCCCAATAGGGGTCTAGCAACAATCACACAATGCTGCCACGCATGTTCCTAGTTACACTTAAACAAGAAGTAAAGAGCACCTACTTGGATTCCTGCGCTGTCGTTGGACGAAGAGATGTCTCCTTCGCTCCTCCGCTTCGGCTGGTCACAGTCCTCCGCGATCCCCACGAACGGACACCTGCACACACGAAGAGAAGGCAAACGCAAGCGTGAAATCTAGTAAAAGTAACTATATGCCAGTCAGAAAAGACATAATTCACATTTATCCATTGCATAAACAAACGAGAATGGAACAATAATAGCAGTCATCTATTATTAATCAGAATAGAGAAGAGTACAACCAAATGTTCTGACGTCGATAAACTTCTCAGGAGGGATCAGTCAGCATGTATCTCAAGCATTCACCTTTGAGGATGGTTCTCCCAAGACAAACAACTCTCTCTCTCTCACACAAATGTCACAAACAAACTTCCCCAAGCAATGAATCACTTCCACTCCTAACACACCAAACCTATAGCAGCAATCTGAGCACTACAAGCTCTGTGCAATCCAAGCTAAGTCTAGCTAGTTCCCACTAGTTTCTAACTATCAAAAAAACTAGCTGCTCATGGTAATGGTGGAAGTTTATATAGGAGAAGGAGCCTCCTAAAAAGGTGGAAGGATGAGCTTATCTTCAAGGGGAGTAGTTGCAAAGGGTCGAACAGACATGCCATAAAAAGGAGTCGACATTCACAAAGCTAACAACCAAGCCTGGAGAGATCTGGAAGGCTGGTTGTTTGAACGAATTCGCCCAAACTGGATCAGCGCGGATAATGAGGAAACTGTCGCGCCGTCAGCACATAACAATAACTGAACAAGTCACGTCAGCGCGGAAGAACACGGGAAAGGCGCGCTGGCGACCAGCGCGGAAAAGTGATGTCCTTCCGAGCTGGCAGCGCGCGGAATACACTATGGAGCGCCAGTCATCGCGGGTATTTTGCAAACAGACGCGCTGATGAATAAAACTTTAGGAAAATGGGTTTTTGGGCTAGTTCAGAAGGCATGAAGCTTAGTGATTGACACAGTAGGGTGACTGACAGGAAGGTAGTGACAAATTACTGTGTAACAGATGCCCCCTAAAGCATGAAGTCCGAGAGAGTGGGAGGGGTGAAATGCTTTACAACACACGCCGAACTGGAACACCACCAGGAAGGACCGAAAATCTCTGATAATCAAGTACATGCAGTCTAGGCATGGGCGCAGCCATCCAAAAGACATGCGAAAAGGTCTGTGGAATGGACGCAGCCACCCAGCTAAAGAGACCATAATAATGATAAGGTATGGTCGCAGCCATCCATGAAGACTCAGGTATGGGCGCAGCCATCCATCAATGAGTCATGTAATGATCATCCACAAAATCGCAACCTGGCCCACAACAGACACGGATCCAGGGTCTTGCGCTCCGTCCCGATCCGAACAAAGTACAAGTTCAAGCATGTGAATACATGGGTTGAAGTCGAACATGCATGAACATCGTCTGATTACCAGTCAATGATGAAAACTGTTAACAGACGCGAGAGGTACCACCAATAATGACAATGGCCCTCAAGGTACTATAGGTACAATCCGCGGCATGTGAATCAATGAGCTGGTGTCGAACATCCACGGAATCATCCGATCGGAGGCCAATGATGAAAACCTCTCGTCGAACACGAAGAACCTGCCATTGAGGCATGCAGGCTCTAAGGCACCTGAAGGGAGTCTCTAAGTCGCCTTCCCGGATAATGAGTTGAAGTCGACAGGAAGTGACCTTGATCGAGGGTGGGCCATAATGTTTCCCACATCATCGACGCGAGACAGAGGAAAAAAAAATGATTTGTGTGAGATATCAGATGAGGTTGTATTATTACAGAAGTCAACTTCTCTTGAACATATCGGCGGCACTGTGGCGGGCTTGGCAGTATTTGACATCAAATGAGTAAGGGTCATGGTGACAGGGCAATAAGCAGATGAGAGGTCAAATAGGATAACCCAAACCCACGGAGGCCAGTGAAAGATAAGATGAGATGGTCCCACCCAGACACGAAGCAAAAGAGTGCCATGTTCAAGAGCGACATACTGCCTACACGACTACAGTTACAGTTCCATTTTCCCCACCATTTCTGGCAGGTACCCCGATTATTTTTGGATGACAAGCTTGACGGGGATAGCATATGCTTGAGGAGCGTCATTTCGACAATACCCGATGTCATCAAATGTTTAACGAGCCTGACAAAGGAAAAACTCGGCGTCTTTTCTTATTTAGAGAGTCTGAAAAGACAGCGGAAAAGGAGACTCCAAGGGGGTCCTTTTTCGTACAGTTGTGTCTCTCGAGCCCGAAAAAGTATAAAACAATGCCCGAAAGAACCGCCCGACCATTACGATCGAGGAGTACTTTTCGTAAATAGTGTTTTTGACCTGAAAAAGTAAAAAAGCGGTCGAAGACACGTCGTTTTAGAGCCAATAACGAGTGAGAAACGACAAACACCCGGCAATCTTTTTAAGTTATACGGTCGAAAAAAGGGCTTAAAATGACCGCCTCTCGTTCCCTTTAACGAGCTGAAAGGAGGCTCGGCAATCTTTTCATCTTTAAACGGTCAGAAAAGAGCTGAAAGCAGACCTCCATTTTTATTCTCTTTAACGAGTCAAAAAGGGAAAAATACTCGGCAATCTTTTCATATTTTACGAGTCAGAAAAGAGCTTAAAGGCGACTCGTCCTAGAGGAACGAGTGGTATAAAAGGTAGCAACTGGTTCCGGCAATGGTGGAACTGCTCAAAACATGTAATGGTCAAGAGGCTGGCTAACAAAACCACTCATAACTGCGGTCCCTCAGGAAAGGTAAAACAACCAAGTGAAAGCATATGATCGGCCAAAGAGATGGTGGCGATGGAATGAAAACAACCAAGGCTCATCTAGCAGAATTTAGCGGATGAAGATAGCAATCACGAGATATAAATCGGGTATGGGTTCATTTTTACACAAGCTTGAACCATGGAGAACTCTGCTTGGATTATGTTTCATGTTTACACAAGCTTGAAACGAAAAACTATGCTTGTTATAAGTTTGCATGCCCCCCAGCATAATAATGAAAATCGAGGTACATGCCCCCCAAGCTTCATTGCATTCAACAAAGTGGATGGAATGAAGGTTCACTCTCGAGATCTATGAAAGACTCGACTTGTATTTTACGAGATCTTAATCAAAAGACTCGATCTGGAAAGGGAGGTGTTTCATTTTTTAATGAGGTTGACACAGTAAAAGAACTATCCTCATAACCCGTGTTTCATTTTTTAACGAGCTTGACACAAGATCAGGAACTATGCTCCGACACCTAGTTTCATTTTTTTAAGGAGCTTGACACAGGAAAGCGAACTATGCTCCGACCAGACCCAGTTTCATTTTTTAAGGAGCTTGACACCGGAAAGGAACTATGCTCCGACCAGACCTAGTTTCATTTTTTAAGGAGCTTGACACCGGAAAAGAACTATGCTCCGACCAGACCTCATCAGAATGAACGGAAAGTGGAGGCCCCCAAGAAAGTGGCTCCGGAGGGAAGGCCGACATCTTGGAAATCAGGACCTAATGCCCCCAGGACACTATGCACGATGGTGTCATCACTGGGTACGGGCACGGGGTAGGTGGCCACGTAGTTGATTTGCGGCGAGGCAGATGCAACTTGTGGATGAAAACGGGAGGGAAGGATGAGTGCGCCGGAGGGGCTTGTGGACGAACGAACGATAATTGATCGAACGTCGCGATTCTTCCATCGTGTGGAAAACAAACCACACGGAAAAGTGAAGAAACAAGGGCTCCCATGGCATACACATAATCACGACCAAGGAGAAGACTGAAGTCTAAAGAACCTTGGGTAACTGAGATGTCTATATAGACAGTCTTGCCCCCCAAAGTAATAGGAAACTTTGGAAGGATCCCTAATGGCTGACTCGTTCCTCCGTCAAACGCGGTGAGATGCGGCGCGACAGGTACGAGCGATGGGGAACCCAAAGCTCGCCAAGTAGTAACGGGCATGAGACTAACCGATGCTCCTTCGTCTAACACAGTGCCGGGCAGCGCTTTACTGCAAGCATAGGCGGTGACCCAGAAAGGCACATGGGACGGAAGGGGAGGGGCAGTCAAACGATTCCAGTCAAAGGAGATGACCGAACTACTTGGTGGGGGAACCATATGGTTGCCCCCCTGCTCCGAAAGAACCGAATCTAAATTCTCCGGAGAGGTTTCAGGAGAACCTTTATCAAGCTCAGGAGAATCTGAGGAGACGAGAAGAACATGAGAATTTTGCTCTTCCGAAACAGAGTGCTTGAGAGGAGGTGAACTCGAATCAACACTCTTTCCGACCAACGGCGGGTCTGGAACAGACTGGGAACAGCCAGGTTCGGGAAGAGGGGCTTGGACAAAAGAGGAATCTGAAACAATCTCTTTGTCAACAAGGGCGCGATCTACAGCTGTAGAAAGACGCTGATAACCAGCGGGAAGTGGATTCGGAGGAGCAGCAAGACTTTCCAACACAGCAGAGGCTTTATCCATGAGTGGACAAAGGTGAAGGGGATGTTTGCCTTCACAAAGTCGACAGGGGATTCGAAACTTCCTTTTCTCCTTACCATTCCCAACTGATGAGGTAGCATCGCCATGATCATCAATGGACGATGAGGGGTGGGTCGGATCATGAGACCAAACTTCTAATACCCTGGGAATGCCAGGACAATCACGAAGCAGATGGTCCTCCCTGCATAATCGACAAGGAAACTTAACCTTCCGTGGAGGAGCAGATGGTGACCCAACTTCAGGTGTACTGGAGTGAATAGCTGGACTTAGGAGGGGAACTGTGTGTGTAGGCTCTCCCTTAGGGGACTTCTTCTTCTTGGTCTTCCTCTTCTTCTTCTTAGCCACCTGGTTACTTTCATCGAGAATTTCACCAGGCGAAGTACAAGAGGACGACGTAGAAGTAGGCGTCGAAGGGGAGAGATCCACCTTAGGATCAACATGATGTTGTTCAGGTGGAGGGACTGATGGACTAACAGCCGATACGGTAGGGACCAAAGAGGTTGAAAACAACCACACAGGCAACCCGACAGTTAACCCTGGTAGGGACAACGTCGCCATATACGGAGCACCAACATTCCCAAGAGGAGGGAATTGTCCTGGATTCCCATCAGATGGGGAACCTGGGTTAGTGAATCCCGGAAAAGTTGCCATAGCAAACGAAAACGAAACCTACTCAAGCTAACGCACACGAGATCTAATCAGGTGATGTTATCGTGGCCGAATTAATTTTAAGACACAAGAACCAAACTTGACCTTTTCATGTTTCAGGAGTCGAGAAAAGGACGAAAAGATGACTCCAGTCTCCTTCGAATGTTTAATGAGAACGAAGTGACAAGACGCTCACAGGCACCTTTTCATTTAGGGAGTCCGAAAAGGATCAAAAGTGACTGCTCTGGAACTCTAGGTAGAGGGTGTGCCAAACTCTTCGCAAAACCACAGAATACTTTTTAGGGTACGGGTGGTCAATCTTCGTGAATGCTGTGTTCACTGCATTGCGAATTGTAGGGCGGCCGACTCGGCTTCCTATGGATAAAGGATAAAAGCCTAGTGGGGTCTCCCTATATACTCGACGGTACGTGGGAGCGCAGTCCGTATTAGACCACTATCGAGTCACAGAAGGAGGAATCACCCAACCTAATGTGAAACAACAGTGACTATGTTTTAAGACGCCGGAACACGTCTCTAACCTAGACCTCTAAATATTTGCGTTTAGTTCCAATGCGTTTTTAGATTCATTTGGTTCATTTTATAGTTGATCTTGAGATTAAGTTTCGATTTCAAGCTCTATCGTATGTTCGCTCACAATTACTTAGATGCAATCTATATGCAAAAGAATTTCGTTTCGTTCGATGAATTCTAGCTACGAGAGGGCAAAGAATTTTTTAAACAAAACGAAAACAAACAAACAAGTAGCTAAATGCAACTAAAGCGAGGAATGGAAACTTTTCTTTTGAAAATGGAAATCAATGAAATGTTCTTTTCCTTCTCGAATTTTAAAATAAGCTACTAATTCATTTTCTTTTAGTGACATAACACACCTAAAGGAATTTGGAGGAACTTGAACACCAAGTAAACTACTTAATGAGAGCACACGAAGTTCCCAAAACACTCAACCAAAGTCTCGAAATCAAAGGGAAACAAGGCAATGCACGAGCTATGTGATCTAAGCTCTGCAAAACAAGCAAGGATTGCAAGCAAGGAGGAAGCGGAAAAGATCACTTGGAAGCACAAACCAATACACTCTAACAATCACTGAAAAAATGCGAAAAGCGAGTCTAGAACGAGCTGGTCAATCAAGCAAACAGGGATCCTTGCGGGAGGCTTGACACACACACGGCCGCTAGATGTCCTAGGGTTCAGAGCGTGAAATCAAATAGAGAAAAGCAAACATCCGACGGACCAGAGTCGCAACCAGTCAATTAGAGACCCAAACACAATCCAGTAATCGCAAAAGTAAGGATGAAAACGTGAACCAAGCAGCTAGAAGGGAAGTTGTTTGCAAACTTAAAACCAAGCAAAACGAAACCCTATGGAGTTGAGCTCCGTAATCAAACAGTTCAAAGTTCAGAGAGTGAAAAACAAGTCATCAGACAAGCGGGGAGAAGAAGGGAAAGTCACAGCAAGAGGTTCAGGAGGTCGATTTGGACAAAAAGAGTTTTTCAGGCTCAGCGCGGGTAGCCTTCAGCAACTTCGCGCTGACAGGGGGAGGCCTTCAGCAACTTTGCGACGTCAGCGCGGAAAGTCAGGGAAAAAGCGCGCTGCCCTAGGACAAACGAGGTCAGCGCGGATATAAGACACACAGATGCGATGACCGAAATCGAAAAGAAGAGGGGGCGCGATGTCAGCGCGGAAGAACACGAATAAAGCGCGCTGCCCTTGAAAACCAGGTCAGCGCGACTGTTAGACGTACAGGCGCGATGAAGAGAAAACCAAAAGAACAGGGCCGCGATGTCAGCGCGACTGTTCCGAAATAAAATGCGCTGGGAGTAAAAAACAAGGAAAGCCAAAACAAAAACTTCCCAAACCAAAGGCAGGAGCTTTTTAATAATAAAGACGCTTTCCAGAAACACCCAGAAAGTTCATAAGCCACAAAAGACAATCCCAAAAACCCACAAAGAGATCAATCAAAGCCAAACACAAAAGTGGACTCAAAAGACAAAAAGGCTGATCCCCAGTGGAGTCGCCAAATTGTTGGAGAGGTAAATCCCCTCTACGGATAGAGGCGATCCCTACTAGCCCAATAGGGGTCTAGCAACAATCACACAATGCTGCCACGCATGTTCCTAGTTACACTTAAACAAGAAGTAAAGAGCACCTACTTGGATTCCTGCACTGTCGTTGGACGAAGAGATGTCTCCTTCGCTCCTCCGCTTCGGCTGGTCACAGTCCTCCGCGATCCCCGCGAACGGACACCTGCACACACGAAGAGAAGGCAAACGCAAGCGTGAAATCTAGTAAAAGTAACTATATGCCAGTCAGAAAAGACATAATTCACATTTATCCATTGCATAAACAAACGAGAATGGAACAATAATAGCAGTCATCTATTATTAATCAGAATAGAGAAGAGTACAACCAAATGTTCTGACGTCGATAAACTTCTCAGGAGGGATCAGTCAGCATGTATCTCAAGCATTCACCTTTGAGGATGGTTCTCCCAAGACAAACAACTCTCTCTCTCTCACACAAATGTCACAAACAAACTTCCCCAAGCAATGAATCACTTCCACTCCTAACACACCAAACCTATAGCAGCAATCTGAGCACTACAAGCTCTGTGCAATCCAAGCTAAGTCTAGCTAGTTCCCACTAGTTTCTAACTATCAAAAAAACTAGCTGCTCATGGTAATGGTGGAAGTTTATATAGGAGAAGGAGCCTCCTAAAAAGGTGGAAGGATGAGCTTATCTTCAAGGGGAGTAGTTGCAAAGGGTCGAACAGACATGCCATAAAAAGGAGTCGACATTCACAAAGCTAACAACCAAGCCTGGAGAGATCTGGAAGGCTGGTTGTTTGAACGAATTCGCCCAAACTGGATCAGCGCGGATAATGAGGAAACTGTCGCGCCGTCAGCACATATCAGTAACTGGACAAGTCACGTCAGCGCGGAAGAACACGGGAAAGGCGCGCTGGCGACCAGCGCGGAAAAGTGATGTCCTTCCGAGATGGCAGCGCGCGGAATACACTATGGAGCGCCAGTCATCGCGGGTATTTTGCAAACAGACGCGCTGATGAATAAAACTTTAGGAAAATGGGTTTTTGGGCTAGTTCAGAAGGCATGAAGCTTAGTGATTGACACAGTAGGGTGACTGACAGGAAGGTAGTGACAAATTACTGTGTAACACACCCAGACCAGCTTTCACTATTCCTCCACTACCATCGAGTAGGGACTCTCATGTCGCTGACGATGTGATTGGTTCTTCAAAAACACAAATAGTAGGTAGACCATCTGGTCAAACACTTGCCATTTCCAATCAAACTTCAAATGCATTTGATAACACTCTTACTTCCAAAATTAATGCTTTTTCATCTGATAAAGGCAAGAATGAAAAGCAACCAGGAAGCAAGAAGAAGGGGAAAAATAAGAAAAAACAAAATAATCACCCTTAAGAGAAATCATCTGCTTCCTCTCCTTCGGCTAGGAAACCTTGCTACCCATGTTTAATCTGTAATGATGAGCACTTTACGTGAGATTGTCCTCACCACTCTGAAGTCTCAAAGCTTCTTAAGACTTCTAATACATCCACAGTGTTGACTGATCCTTTTCCGAACCCGGAGACACATATGGTTGCTACAGATCATGCTTCCACTTCCCAAGTGCTTATGTTATCCACCTCTAAGCCTAAAAATGATGTTTTTGTGTCAACACGAAGTAAATATTATGGAAATAAGCCATCATCATCGAATAACCAGGCCACTGATTAACCTAATCCTTCAACTTTGACTTCGTTTGATCCTATTCCACCACCTATCGCACTAGAGTTAACAATAAAACCGCCTAAGGGAGTTGTACATAAATCAACATTTAACCCTCGAGCTCAAGAAACACAAAACTATAACATAGTAGAATATTTGGCTCAATCACCTTCTATTATGTCGATGCTTGAGGTGCTTCAAAATTGTCCCTCTCAAAAGCAGGATTTGTTATCAGCAATTGGTGGAATCGATCCAACGGATTCCAATCTTGTGGTTTTCAACCATGCGGGTTATACGCCACAATTACCAGCACAATTAGCATTCCTAATTCAAGTAAATGCATTGATGAGGGGGCATCTACTTGTATTATGTCAATGAATTGCTGGAAAACAAATGGTTCACCGCCTTTGTCACGTTCACCAACAACGTTAAAATCTTTTGACGGTCGCACATATACACCTTGTGGAATCTTGAGTAATCTCCAAATTGAACTAGGGGGAAAACCAGTAATTGTTGAAGTTGAAGTTTTTGACAGATCCCTTTAGTACAACATTTTTCTAGGAAGACCATGGGTTTATGCTATGGTTGCTATGGTTTCGACATACTTTTGTACAATTTCATTCCCTCATAAGGGAGGAATCACAGTTACCGATCAGTTTGCCTTCTTCGCGTATAGTTCACATGCTACTAGAAGCATTCCATTAGTTCACGGACCCCCGCTATCTCTTCAAAACATTGGTGTAGGTCTCTTCAAGGATTCTTCCCTAATGGGTACTTTTTCACTACCGTCACCATCAAACATGGCGGGAGTGGCAAAAGTTGAGACTTGCAACATGATATCTTTCACTTCATCTGATTTAAGAAAGATTGCCAATAGTCCTAAAGTTGATAGTCGTAATGAAATTATGTCTCTAAGCCTCATTGAGCTTGCATAGCAATCAACCTTTCTAGCTTGCGCAGCGAACCCAAATCCATCTTTGCCAATTGTATGGGTAGATCGTTCATTATAATATGGTACTTCTTTTGATCCTTTTTCACATATATTTTCTACTAATGAAGGAATCATCCAATCAATGATGACGGAAGAAGAACCATGGGAAGATTATCATCATCATTCCCATCTTCCAGATCACATAGAAGATTTTTCAAATGAACTTAACCACCCTTCAGTTGTTGATTTTCTTTCGAATTCTGTTTTTATAAATACAGTAGATTTTGAGCGAAACTTGTCAAATATCGAAGAAGCTATTTCTTTCAATATTTTGACCAAACCTAAAGTTGTAGAAAACATTCATGTTGGCAAATCTTGCTCTCCATCAGAACTTGATATTTATCGTTCCCTTTTTTGTGAATTCCGAGATATATTTGAATGGTCATATGAGGAGATGTCAGGTATTGACTCTAGTATAGTTGAACATGAAATTAAAATGTATCCCAATGTCAAACCAGTGAGATAGTGTCTCCATCATGTTCATCCAAAGAATATTGTTTCCATTAAAACAAAAGTTGAAAAAAAAAATTTGTGTTGGTTTCATATACCTGTTACACTAAAATTTGTCACCATGACTATTTGCAGTTAGTATGGCTCCATCAACTGTCATACTATCCTCCTTGGCAAGCCTCATACCTCTGCTCTCCATGTCAAACTTCAAGAAAGAGAGAAAGTCATTAAAAATCTATATATCTCTGGGTACGCAGTTTCTCTTAGCCTTACCTGCGTGTACGCACTCCAAGTTCACAATACCTACGTACTTGTAAGCTCTGTATGTAAAGCAATGGGTGCGTACTCCTGTAAAGGTCAAAAGACGCAAGTTTCACTCCAAAAAAGTTACTTGTGGTCATTTCTAGAGCATTCTAGAAGCTTGTTTGACGTGTATGAAGCGCCTCCAGATGGTTCATGTATCCCTACCAAAGAGGAACTTATCCCATCAAGAGGGGAGCTATCCCATCCAAAGAGGGGTTTATCCCGTTGATGGTGGACCTGAATAACTTCCTCTAGAGCACTAAAAATACAGGCATTGGGCCAAAG
Source organism: Pinus tabuliformis (assembly GCA_031772625.1). Taxonomy (NCBI): domain Eukaryota; kingdom Viridiplantae; phylum Streptophyta; class Pinopsida; order Pinales; family Pinaceae; genus Pinus; species Pinus tabuliformis. The sequence continues at coordinate 312,172,819 of CM062805.1, read as the reverse complement.
GGAGAGAGGTTGAAAGCTGAACATTCCTAAGGGTAGATGTTGCTGGAATTAGGACTCCCTTGTAAAGCTTGAGAGGAGAGATTCCCATCCTTTCCTAGCCTTATTTGAGAGTGGGTGAGCTGATCAAAGTAAAGGAAAACTCTTGCTGGACCCTAGGAGGGACTTGCACAACACCAAGGCTCAGGTTGTAATGGTTCCTTTTGTTACCTATTAATGCAAATGAACTTATTTTTCTCAACAGATTATTATTCATGGTTTGTTTCATATACTCCTTAGTCTATATGATAGATATGTATTGTTTTATGAGTTTATCAGGTGCTATTTAATCTTTTGGCTTGTTAGTGAATGCAGGTTTCGAAGAGAAGGAGGAGCTCATCCGGATCGGCGAGGCTGGACTACTACAAAGCGTTGGACTAAAGGTATGTTAAAGATCCCCTGATTACTTGTATTTGCAATGCATGTTTAGAGAAAGGTAGCTTTATTTGTCTTGTTTGTCACTAGAAAGCTTTTGCTTCTAGGGAGGTCAGTTGTGTCCGCACTAACGACTCTTTCCGCATGACAAAATGGCGACCATACTGGGGAATCCATTAATGTGAATGTTTTTTCCTTTGTATGAACTTTTGATCTGAGAAAAGTTATTTGTTTTCTAGTTTTTGGCTGTCTGACTGTGTGTTTGGGTGGGCTAGCTTAGGGTTAAATTAGATTTTAGTTTTTCTTTGTTTTGCTAGAAGTACGCAGCCTCTGAGTGGAGCACAGTGCGTACCTATACGCACTGTCGCTTTGTGCACAGAGCGTACCCGCACCTGTGCAAACAGTTCGCCTGCGTACCCCTGTCAAAACTAAGAAAATTTCATTTTTCTTCTTTTTTGCCTTTTACTTTTTGTTTTTAATTTGTTTTTCTTCCCATATCCACTAGTTTTCTGCCATAAATCTTCACCTAAGCTTGTTTCGTCAGTGTCGAGGGTTTTAGTGAAATTCATAGGGATTTTGCCTTAGGGTTTGATTTTTAACTGGTCCTGTAGTGACTTTGGCGTTAGAGGTTGTCAAACTTTGGATCTCCTTGGTTTTGTTCAGTCCTCTTAGGAGTCGGGCCTGTCATAGAAATCACCCTTGTGAGAGACCTACCTTTGTGTCTTCTCTTTGCGAATCTCGAAAAAGTTTGTTGTTTGAACTTTGAATTTTATTCTTGAGAAAAGAACAAAAAGATTTCGATTTTTGTTTTTTACTAGTTTTTGGTTCTGCATTAACTAGTCCTTAGTTACATTTTGACTGAGTAAAACATCCAGGAATCATCTTTAGTAAGCTTTTGACTCGTTAGATTTACTTTTATATTTATTTCTCTTAGATTTGATTTTGAGTGAAATTGAGTTGATTTGATTGCCATAGCTTTTTTAACTTTGATTTTTGTTAAAGTAAGTTTTGCATGCTTTATTAATTAGGAAAAAATACAAAAATATCTTTTGAAGGAAAGTTTGCTTTGGTAGCATTTGTGTCTTTGAAAGAAAAAGGAATTTTCATGAAGTGAATAGTGGTCATGTGTCGTATGTTTTGAAAAGATAAAGAGTTTCTTTCTTTGTTGTCCTTGCCAAGAAAGTTGTTTTTATATTGAGTTTGCATTTTCCAACTCTCTTAGCTAGGAAATTCGTTGAAAAAAGAAAAATTAGTGTAAATCATCCTAAGTGCATCTTTTTAGTGGATTTCAGTCGAGTCTACACACCATCAGTTTCATCTCCACTACCTTTTTGTCTTAAAGAAAGCCATAAAATTAACGCTTAAAGTAAAATCAACTTAGTAACTTTTATTTACTAGGGCTCTGAAACACCAATATAGATCAGGCTAGTGTCTTGGAGTAGGAGAGTAATTAACTCTCCAAGACAGCAAAACCAAACAAGTAGCTTATCTTGTGGTAGGATAAATCCAACTGTTTCATTTGTACTCTGGGAAAGCTCCTCTTAAAGGAGAAGCACGAGCTCGTGTCCGAACCAGTGAGGGGATCAATCCTCCCTCGTTGGGAACGACGCCAGACACGCACGTATTACAAACGGTAAACCTCGGATTAACCATTGTTGAGGAGCCAGGGGTCACTTGTCGGTAAACCTTGGATTATTTTCAAGGATCTGGCAAGGGGATTGAGCTTGATACTCTGCCCTTACGTGCTGTCGGAGTGTAGACTGTTCCCCCAGGTGCATTTTTTGCTGTTGGTAACCTTAGTGACCATTATCTTTAGGATTCTACCGAGGTGACGGTGGAGGGAAGATCCCACTATACCTGGAGCAGACATCTGCTAGACTCACTTGGATTTTCCGGGGGGTTCACTTCACTCGAGACGGTTAAAGTGGAGGAACTTGTGCCGGTCTATTCATTAAGCAGGTTGCCGGGGTAACTGTTCCGCCCACCACTTCTGTACTGAATTCGACGATGTTGGGTTTCATCTCCAACTAGTGTTTTTGGTCCGGAAGGCTACTGTTTGTGTATGGTTTGACGCCCTAGAATCTTTAGGCGTGTGATTCAAATTTGTTTGGTTCTTTAGAGACTTTAGGTGGTTTGCTTTGGCTGAATTACCAAGATAGTCCCGTAGACTTCGGGGCAAGTCTCCTGAGATTGTTACCGTGGCCGATTTGTTGAGGAAGTCCCGTAGATTGCGGGGCGAACCTCCTGAAGAGGTACCGAGTCATTACGAAGGTTTAAAGGTCCTTGTAACTCCTAGTGGCAGTAAAGTAGGTTCACCTGAAGAAGGAGAATCGTCGTTGGTAGTCCATCCAGATTACCAAGGTCTAGAAACAGGTTATAATCCCGAAGCTGTTGTAGTTTCCGAGCTTGCTGGTAGTTTTTCATCTACTAGTGATATAGGCGAAGAACCTGAAGTATCTGAACCTGTTTCTCCAACTTCTAGTGCACCTGATTCACCTAGGGTAGAAAGAGTCATCACCGAAAATCTTCCTGCTGGTTTGATAGCTATTGAAGAACTTGCTCCAGAGGAAGAATTAGGCGTATCTATCCTTGAAGATCAACCTACTATTGATCTAAGGGAGCGTGAATCTATCTTTTACAGTCCTCCTAGAAGTACTACTTGGTACCTTTCGTTAACCAATTATTTAGACAACTCAGGGATAAGTTTTTCTCCACCTCGAACTCCTTTTCCACCCGGAGGTATTTATACTCCTGTAAATATGTCTGGTCAGTCGTCCGTGTTCACTCAATCTCCTGAATCTTTCTTGTATGGCGGTCCTTCTGTTCCCTCCGGGTATCAGTCACTTTCTGGTACCTTTGCAGGGGCATCTCCTCAACCCATTGAACATGGGTTATTAGCTGGAAACAATGGTAATAAACCGTTGGGTGTAGGAGACATTTACATGATGTCAGGTTCAATTCCCGGTTCTCAACCTCAAGGTGGTCAATTACCGCCTGGGGGGCAGCCTCAATTAACGCCTGGGGGGCAACCTCAAGGACAGTATGTACCCATAGTACAATACATTCCTCAAGGTCAACCCCAGCCTCAATATGTACCCCAGGGTCAACCTCAGTATCAGTATTTACCTCAAGGGTATCAACCTCAAGGTCAAGGTCAACCCCAGTATCAGTATTTACCTCAAGGTTATCAACCTCAAGGCCAATACTTGAGTCAAGGTTATCAACCACCTCAAGGTCAGTCATATGTTCAAGGTACGGGAACTGTGCCTTTCGGTTATCAATCCTATCCTCAATCCGGTTATGGATCTCAATATCCTCAACCTGTCATGGGTCAATACCCCGGAATGAACATAGTGTGGGATCCATCGCAAGTTCAACAGGTATTGCAGCCAAGTATACAGTTGTCATCTCAAGCTGGACAACCTTTAGTTGCTGGTCCATCCCAACAACCAGTCCAGTCTAATGTTCAAACTTCTGTAACTTCGGTAGTTACTCAGCCGCCAATTGCACCTAGTACTCCATCTCAAACAACGGCTGCTGCAACTACCGCAACATCTGCTCCTTCCACCACACTTGCTTCTGGAGTATCGACAGCTCCAGTTTCTACTGTCTCTGCAACTACTCCTCAGACATATTTACCATTGTGTGGATCTACGATTCAAACTACGGTTCAGATGCCTGCAGGACAACCTGGTTTAAATAAAGTTGTCACTAGTCAACCACAATTCGCTTATCAACCGTACCAGGGACAGTACCAATACGGGCCTGCTGTCCAACAGCCGGTTTACCAGTATCAACCGTATCCTGGGTACACTTATCAACAACCTCAGCAACCCCAGTACGGTCCGGTTAACCCTGGTTTTCCAGGAGAATATAATATCCCGAATGTGATTCCTATTCCAAGTTATCCTGGATATCCTCCTCCTGGGACTGGTCTTGTGACCCAAAGTTTTAGGGATCCTAATCGGCAATTACCGTTTATCGCAACTTTGGATTTACCAGACTTGTCGCGCCTAACGAACGATCCAATACAATATCCTTCGTTCTGGCCGCCAATGCCAAATAAGTTGCCCAGTGATATACCCAAGTTCGAAGGTAAGTCTGGAGAGGATCCGTCTAATCATGTGATGACTTACCACCTCTGGTGTGCTTCAAATTCCATCTCAGATGATTCGATCTGCTTACGTCTTTTTCAGCGTACGCTCATTGGTCTCGCGGCCAAGTGGTACATTGAGTTACCACGGGCCTCTTTTTACAATTTTAGTCAGTTAGCTACCTCGTTCCTAACTCATTTTCAGTTGCCGGTCAGATATGATAACGGCACGAAGCTATTAACTTCATTAAAACAGTCGACCTCCACTTATATTTCCGATCATATACATGAATGGAGACGTCGACGACGATTAGTGAAAGTTTTTATCCCGGACCAAATCTTAGCTGAATGGTTTGTTAAATCATTATTACCGAAGATTACTGAAGATGTAGCTAAGGCCGGAGTAGTTACTGAAGAGCAAGTCATTGCTCAAGCGCAGTACCTTGACATAGTTTACACTCAGTCAGGTACGTTACATGAAAAGATCCCAGATCTTCCAAAGTCAAATCAAATCGCTGCTGCTCCTTCAGGATCTCATGCTGCTGATGGCATGATTGGTTCGGTAAATACTAAAAGCAAGAAGAAATCTTCAAAGAATTCTTCGCCCATTATAACCTTACCAGATTCCCCGACAGGAGAGTCTTCTCCTGAAATTTCCGCCGATATTCACGCTGTAGAATCATCTACGGCTAAATCAAAAAACGGTGGGAAAAAGAAGGGTAAGAAGAAGGGTAAAGCAGACAAGACTCCAAAGGAGAAAACAGAAAAGTCGGAATCCAATGACGAAAAGCGCAAACCTCGATATCCTTGTCTTATTTGTGAAGAGGATCATTTTACAAGAGATTGCCCCCATCGGGCCGAGGTTGTGAAAATTGTCAAAGGTTCCTCAACTCCTGCTGTTTTGAAAGATCCATTTCCAAAGCAGGAGAGTAAGATGATAGGTTCTTCCTCGAATGCCACTGAAGAACCCATATTGATGATGTCCCATGTAAGGATTGCGACTCGATCTCACGATTATGGTAGTAAAAGTCATGTTGATGGATCGAAAGAAGCAGAATCTTCTCATTCAAATCCATCAACCTCAGCTCTCAGTTCCGATCCACTACAGATCGAGAAACCTAACCCTGACTTAGTAATAAAACCGCCCGCCAAGGGTGTACTTCGAAGGTCTGCTTTCAATCCACATGCGAGAGCGGCCCAGAATTACAACATTGTTGAGGATTTAGTTGTTTCACCCTCAGCAATGTTGGCTTTAGAAGTGCTACAATCATGCCCAGCAAAGCGAAAATTACTTCTGTCGGCTATAGGAGCTGTTGATGTTCAGGACCCGAACCTGATAATCTTTGATCTAGAAAATAGTACACCGCGTCTCCCTCATCAGATGGCTTTCCAGATTCCAGTGATAGTCAAAAACAGACCCATTCATCGGACTGTAATTGATGAAGGAGCTTCCACGTGTATTATGTCGATTCAGTGTTGGAGATCGCTTGGTTCTCCTTCGCTGAACCAATCCCCGACTATTCTTAAGGCCTTTGATGTCCGTGGGTTCCATCCGTTTAGCATTTTACAGGATTTGCCTATAGGGGTTGAAGGAAAAACCGTTAGTCTAGATGTGGAGGTGGTTGATGGCCCTCTAGACTACAACCTTCTTTTGGGTCGAAGTTGGTCTTACGCTATGACAGCGGTCGTTTCATCGGTCTTCAGAGTCATAAAGTTTCCACATAATGGCAAGATCGTGACAATAGACCAGCTGGCTTATTTTTCATCCGACCCAGCCTCTTCAGAGAGTATCCAGCATGTCGGTAAAACGACTATCCCTTATAAGGATGTTGGCGTAGGATTAGTTAAAGATTTCGATTTACTGGGAACTTTTCCTTTTCCTCCGATCAACGCAGACCCTTCATTCGCATCCATTCATATGATTATTTCAGACACTATTATTTACGATGATCCTTGGATTGTCCCATCTGAATCTGAGATAGACTCATTCGGTGATGCAATGCCTTTGAGTCCATATGAAATTGGATGCAATGTCGTGCAGTCTTTTTCCGACCCAAGTTCAACCCAAATCGACCAAATGAATGTGATCCGTGAGGAATCCCTTTTCGCATCAACCTCGGAGTTAATAACGTTTCCCGAAGTTGTCTCATCTGACGAACAACTTTGTGAAATCCTGTGCGTAGACGATTTACCATGGGAAGATATCCATCATAGATCTTCATTTTTACCTAAGGATGATCGTTTTGAAAATGATTTCTCATCAATCTTTACAACTGAATATGTCAAAGACGCTCAGAGTCCAATGAAACATCCTGATTCAGAGCTGAATTTGGGAAACGTTTCTCGCACTATTCCCATTGACATTTCAGTGAAGCCTGGAATTGTTGAACACATTCATATAGGTGCCTCGTGTTCAGATGACGAAATTCAAACATACAAGGCCCTATTTCAGGAATTTCGCGATGTGTTTGCCTGGTCCTATGAGGAAATGCTAGGAATTGATCCCTCCATTGTTGTTCATGAGATCAAGACTTACCCGGACGGTAAACCCGTTCGGCAATGTCTACGTCAGATCCACCCTCGGAAAGCAGCTACAATTAAAGCAGAAGTTGAGAAGCTGTTGAAAGCAGGTTTCATTTATCCGATCCCGTTAACGGATTGGGTATCGAATATTGTTCCGGTTAATAAAAAGCAGGGAACAATAAGAATATGTATCGACTATAGGGATATCAATCGTGCTTGTCCCAAGGACAACTATCCAACGCCCTATATTGATCAAATAATTGATGATTGTGCCGGCAGTGAAATATTTTCCTTTATGGATGGTTTTTCCGGTTACAACCAAATCAATATTCTACCTGCCGATCAACCAAAAACGACTTTCATTTGTCCATGGGGGACATTTGCTTATTGCAAATTACCTTTTGGGCTTAAGAATGCCAGCGCCACTTTCCAAAGGGCAATGTCTTATGCATTTCATGACATCAAGCACATTGTGCAACCGTATCTCGATGATTTGCCCGCTCACTCCTTACGTCGAGCTGATCACCTTGTCCATTTACGAGCAATTTTTATGAGGTGTAGGCATTATCGTATATGGTTGAACCCACACAAATGTGTCTTCTGCATCGAAGTGGGACGATTGATGGGATTTGTAGTTTCAAAAGCTGTCATTCGCATCGATCCCTCGAAGGTCGAAGCTATCATCAAATTGCCTCCTCCTTCGAGTTTGCGCCAACTCCAAAGTTTGCAGGGGAAAGCAAAATTTTTACGCCGATTCATTCCTAACTACGCCGAGATTACCAAGGGTTTTACCCGGTTGTTGAAACAAAATGCTCAATTTTCTTGGGATGAGATAGCTCAGAAATCTTTTGATGCGCTAAAGCACGCGTTGACCCATGCACCGTTGCTGCATCTTCCCAACTACAACCAGGATTACTTTTTATACCTCGCCACCGCTCATTCCACCATTGGAATGGTCTTAGTACAGGAAGATGAATTCGAAACGGAACATGTGATATATTATCTTAGTAGGACGTTAAATCCCACTGAGCTAAAATATTCGCATGTGGAGAAATTGGCCCTGGCAGCAGTTCAGGCTGTCCAGCGTTTTCGTCATTACATTCTTCTCCGTAAAACTACAGTCATTTCGGGTTGCAACCCTATGATTTACATTTTGACTAAACAATTGCTAGGGGGCAAGTACTCTAAATGGATTGTTATCTTGCAAGAGTTCGACTTGGAATTTGAAAAATCTAAGTCTAAGAAATCTTTAGTTTTTGCGGAATTGATGTGTGACTTCCCGCATGCTGACACGGAAACTGTGGTAGAGGAACCCATTGCGGACGAATCTCTGTTTCTCATCAGCACTTTAGATCCGTGGTATGGGGATATAATTGTCTATCTCCAAACCCAATCCTTTCGGCCTGAAGCTTCAAAGTCGGAACACGAAAAATTCGATTCCAGTCCCAACAGTACAAAATTATTGGAGATACACTTTATCGTCGTGGGGCAGATTTGGTTTTTCGTCATTGCTTAACTAATGAAGAGGCAGAAAGGGTTATGAATGACTGTCATTCTGGAGCGTGTGGTGGTCATATGTCTGGGTATGCCACAGCTCAGAAGGTGTTGCGTGTTGGCTACTTCTGGCCGTCCATGTTTAAAGATTGTATCATTGCGGTCCGAAAATGCCACAACTGTCAAGTGTTTGATCGCAAGATGCGTGCACCACCTACTCCTCTCCACCCTATAATTGTCGTTGGTCCTTTTGCTAAATGGGGTATCGATTTTATTACATGTAACCCTCACTCGGCCGGGGGGCATGCGTATATCATCCTTGCGGTTGATTATTTTACTAAGTGGGCCAAGGCGATGCCTACATTCGAGGCAGACGGTAAGACAGCTGCGATTTTCATATTCAATCATATTATTGCTAGGTTTGGTGTCCCACAAGCGATAATCACTGACCATGGGCGCCATTTTTGAAACATTATGATGACAGAACTTACAAGCCAGCTTTGTGTGCGTCATGATAGTTCTACTCCTTATTATCCCCAAGCAAACGGTTTGGTTGAATCCATCAACAAAGTTCTAGTTATCATGATCCAACGAATCATTGGTATTCATCGGTCGAATTGGCACAACATGTTATTTTCAGCGCTTTGGGCATACCGAACCTCAGTGAAAACATCAATAGGGTTCACTCCTTTCCAACTAGTTTATGGTTTGGAAGCAGTGTTGCCCATTGAATGCGAAATCCTATCACTTCAAATGGCTATCGAATTACTTCCAGATACTTCCGAAGAGGAGAAGCGTTTATTATACTTAGCTAAATTAGATGAGACTCGACATGATGCTGCATTGGCAATCGAGACTCACGCAAAAAGGATGAAAGCTCAGTATGATCGCAACGTGACCCCTCGTAATTTTTCGGAAGGAGACCTAGTGCTATTATATGATCAAGCTAACGATAAATTAGGTGCTGGTAAATTCATTCCTATGTGGCATGGGCCCTACATTGTCAAGCGAAAGCTAGCAAAAGGGGCCTATGAGCTGGTAGATTTTGATGGGGACTCTTTGGGTAAGCCCATAAATGGACTTTACCTAAAGAGGTATTATGCTTAAATGATGGGTATGGAGATTTAGTTAGGTTAGTTTTTCCTTTCTAGCTGGTGTGTTTGTTAGTATAGATAGTGTGCTTAGCTTAGAGAGTGTGTTTTTCATCGTTATTCTGGCTTATCTTGGTTTTACTCTTGATATTGCAGATGTCGACGCCTCTCCAAATGTACATTGGATTTGCTGATGGTGCTTGTCGTAGTACACGGAATATCTCTTCCGCAGCTTGGGTTATCTATTCGCCCTCTGACGAGTTAGTTTCTATGCATGGGGTGAGCCTCGGTCAAACAACAAACAACATTGCAGAATACAGTGTAGTGATTGAGTTATTATCTGAATCTATTTCGTTTGGGATTCAGAGTTTGATAGTGAGGTTAGATTCTGAACTCGTTGTATCACAGCTTAATAGAGTATATGCCATTAGAAATCCAGTGTTATTAAGGTTTTTTTGAGAGTGCGCCTCTTGGAACGTGAATTTGATTACATTGAATATCAGCATATTCCAAGGTCATTAAATACATTAGCAGATGCAATTGCTTCTCGAATGTTAGACAGACATTTGCGATAATCATAAATGTAAATTTAAAAACATTTCATCATATATGTTTAACAAAGATAAGCCGATAAAAATGATATATATATATAGATAGGAGTGTGTCAAAAATATACATCGTCTTCGATCATAGGTTGAAAAACACCTTATGATCGGCAAAAATGATAAGTACAAAAAACCAAAAATGTCATATGTGTCTACAAAAAGTGACTAGCCAATCACTGGTGGTGCTCTCTATACGAGACCACTGCCTGCGCTACCCTACAAGGAACCTCCTGAAAGGTCCTGGGACTGCGACCACATAGCGCTGAAGTCGGATAGGAATATTGTCTATAGTCGTCTCTGGTATGTCCACCGTGAGACGCTCTAGGTTCTGTTCCAGCTCGGCTAAGGTCTCTGCGGCCGCATCCTGTGGGGCCAGTGCTGGTGCAACTGGTACTCTTCTCTCGAATGGCCGGAGATTGGCCGGACGCTGTGGACCTACATCTGCATTTTGAAATTTGTCACTATCAGTTTTGAGACGATATAAAAAAAAAAAAAAGTAAATAATTTAAAAACTTGTGAAAAATGAAGTACCTCTGTCGTCCCATTGTTCTCCCTATGGAAGAACCATGTCCGGATCACCGCGAAAATCTACTCCGGCATAAGGAAAGTCCTGAATCGCAAAGACCTGGTCCTCCAACCAGTGAAAGTAACCCGCAGGAAATCGAACAACTCCCGCTCCCTCATCAGGATGTCGGGCCATCACCGCAACCCATCGCATCAACTTTGGCTCCCAAGGAGGCCCAGCTGCAACAGTGAGATGCTGTGGGATCAGCATCGGAACCCTCTCTAGGGCAAAGCTCACAACTAGAGGCCCATACCCAAAGGTCTTTAATTGCCCGTTCTTTGCCCTAGTCAGTTGGCCCTTCATATTGGCCGACACAGCGTCACACCAATTGAAAATGGTGCCTCGGTAGCAATCTATCGCCATTCGCATTTGTTACCCGGTGGCAATATGCAAAGCGGCTACGCTACAAAGTCTGGTAACTGTAAAGGCAATTACCATAAGTTCGGGCAGGGATATGTATTTGATTTCTATCCCTTTCTCCTGGTTTTGATTGTTGCACCACTCTAGCCGGAGGCTAGCAAGGGATTGGCCACCCGGCCTAGTCCCAGATAGAGTCAGTTGCTCGCCCCTATTAGGCAAACCAGTGAGAAAATATATGTCAGAGGGCTCTATCTCGAGCTGGTGCCCTCCGATGTAGAAGCATTGATCCTGGACGTTCCACCTTTCAACCAGCCATTCTAAGAATCGCACCTGGGCCCTCATGCGAGGTATGGCCCAGTATTTGTAAAGACTTCATGCCTTCAAAGCATCAATGGAGGGTTGATGATCTATTGCGGCCAAATCGACATCTTCGTGTTCTCTTTCGCGCCAATCAAGCATGGTGGGCAATCTACACACCAGAAAACATTCATTAGAATTCATTAAATCAAAAATTAATGGTTAGGTTTTGAGATTTGGGGTTTTGAAATTTCTTTGCGCGGAGTACGCACCCCGCGTTCAGAAATAGAGTGTATGGACGCAGCTGTTCTGAAGGTAGGCTGCGTACTCCTGTCATTTTCCCATGAACGAAAATGTCGGGGTACGCAGGTCGCCCATGGGGCACCTACGTACCCCGAAAGGCGGATCCTAAAACCCCAAAGCCCTCAAAAAATCAAAATAGGGCTTAAAATGAAATTCTAAATGGATGAAAACAAAGAGGAGGATGTTGTGAAATACCTGAAAGAGACGGCACTCGATTCCGACGGTCGGATTCTCCGCAAAGTCCACAGGAAGTTTCTTGCCAAAAGCCCTTTTCTCTCCTTCAACAGTAAAATGGTAAAAATGACATGGTAAAAGGTCTTTTTATAGGTTTTTTGGATAAATGAATGCTAAATTTGTTTATTTTTCACCATGGAAGGATATTTCTCAATGCATTTTTGCTTATCTTAAACAGGTATGAGTAATGTGTCGTTTTTGTGCAGGACAAAAGGACTGTCAGGGAAAATTATCATTTTTCACAAACCAAAATGTCAGAGTCATCTTTTAAGCCCTTTTCTGACTCCTAAAACATGAAAAGATTGCCGAGCGTTTCTTTTACACTCGTTAAAACGGAATTAAAAGACGGTCCCCTTATAGCTCTTTTCTGACCGTAAAAACAGGAAAAGATTGTCGGGTTTTTGTCGTTTCAAACTCGATATGGAAATAAAACGACGTGTCCTTGATCGCTTTTTACTTTTCAGGTCAGAGGCACTAATCATGAAAGTACTCCTTGGTCGCAAGACTAAGCGGTTCTCTCAAGTATTATTTTATACTTTTTCGGGCTTGGGAGACACAACTTTATGAAAAAGTTCAACCTGGAGTCTTCTTAAGTTTTTTCAGACTCTCTAAAAATGAAAAACGCCGAGTTTCTCCTAAACTGGACTCGTTAAAATTTCATAGTAAAGGACTTGTTCGATTACAAACAGGAACGGACCACTCCTTCTTAGGGTTCGAATCAAAACTAAGTTGGACTCATCCGAAGGATGAGCTTATAATCAAGCATATGTTATCCTCCTCAAGCTTGTAAAAAATAAAGAGGTACTTGCCAGAAATGGTGGGGGAAAAGAGAGAAAAATGAGCCCATTTGTTATCCTTTATCTCAGAAGAAGCCTTATTACCGCTCTTGAACACGACACTTTTCATTCACCTGGGTTGGGAAATCCTTTGCCTCACAGTTGATCAAGCCACATTGAAAGTCTTTAGCCGGGTATTAACTTTGGGTCAAATGTCACCAAGCCATCTGTCGTGTCGTTATGTGTTCAAGAGGTCTCTGCAATAAACATTCATCTGCAAAATACTCGTCATCCATTTTGACCATCCCTGAGTCAGTCCTTACAGTTACATTTCTTCAACTTGATCTATGATTTCGTGTTGTGGGCTTGCCTGCAACGAGTCGCTTTCTATCGACATCAGCACATTATCTAGAAAGATGACCTAGGAATCGTCAGTACCTTGAAGTCTGCATGCATCAATGGCAAGCTTCTCGCCTTTGACGACAGTTTACATCATTGACTTTCGATCGAAGGATTCCGTGAAATGTTTGACATCAACTCATTCATTCACATCTCATGGATTGTACTGGGTACTTTGAGAACCATTAACATCACTGGTGGTCTCTCTCACGCTTGTTAACAGTTTACATCATTGACTGGTAATCAAGTGGTTTCTACCATGTTCGACATCAACTCATTTATTCACATGGATAGAATCGTACCTGTTCGGGAAGTAGAAATGAAGACCCTGGATCTAGTTTCCACCATCCAGGCTGCGAGGAGTTTTGTATTCATTATACAGTAGACTAATCATAAACAGATGGCTGCGTCCATACTGTGTCTACAAAAGTCTATGATTATGATGTACTGCAGAATCATTCCTATATCAGAGCAGTAGATAGTCAATTAGTTGAAGTTTTCAATCTGAGTATGGGAATTCCTACCTCAGTGATGATATGATCATATATATGTATTTTGTGTTGAATACTTGCAGGTTCCGACTGGGCTCTCCACAAGATAATCCTTGAAATGATAAAGTACTTCACCCTTCCTAGATAAAATGAAACCCTTATCTACTACAGGCTTCGCACTTTAGGGGGCAATCTGTTACACTAAAATTTGTCACCATGACTATTTGCAGTTAGTATGGCTCCATCAACTGTCATACTATCCTCCTTGGTAAGCCTCATACCTCTGCTCTCCATGTCAAACTTCAAGAAAGAGAGAAAGTCATTAAAAATCTATATATCTCTGGGTACGCAGTTTCTCTTAGCCTTACCTGCGTGTACGCACTCCAAGTTCACAATACCTGCGTACTTGTACGCTCTGTATGTAAAGCAATGGGTGCGTACTCCTGTAAAGGTCAAAAGGCGCAAGTTTCACTCCAAAAAAGTTACTTGTGGTCATTTCTAGAGCATTCTAGAAGCTTGTTTGACATGTATGAAGCACCTCCAGATGGTTCATGTATCCCTACCAAAGAGGAACTTATCCCATCAAGAGGGGAGCTATCCCATCCAAAGAGAGGCTTATCCCATTGATGGTGGACCTGAATAACTTCCTCTAGAGCACTATAAATACAGGCATTGGGCCAAAGGGAGAGAGGTTGAAAGCTGAACATTCCTAAGGGTAGATGCTGCTGGAATTAGGACTCCCTTGTAAAGCTTGAGAGGAGAGATTCCCATCCTTTCTTAGCCTTATTTGAGAGTGGGTGAGCTGATCAAAGTAAAGGAAAACTCTTGCTGGACCCTAGGAGGGACTTGCACAACACCAAGGCTCAGGTTGTAATGGTTCCTTTTGTTACCTTTTAATGCAAATGAACTTATTTTTCTCAACAGATTATTATTCATGGTTTGTTTCATATACTCCTTGGTCTATATGATAGATATGTATTGTTTTATGAGTTTATCAGGTGCTATTTAATCTTTTGGCTTGTTAGTGAATGCAGGTTTCGAAGAGAAGAAGGAGCTCATCCGGATCGGCGAGGATGGACTACTACAAAGCGTTGGACTAAAGGTATGTTAAAGATCCCCTGATTACTTGTATTTGCAATGCATGTTTAGAGAAAGGTAGCTTTATTTGTCTTGTTTGTCACTAGAAAGCTTTTGCTTCTAGGGAGGTCAGTTGTGTCCGCACTAACGACTCTTTCCGAATGACAATACCCTATTCCACTTATTGATTGGGTTTCAAATATTGTTCCTGTCATGAAGAAACAAGGGACAATACGCGTGTGTGTCAATTATAGGGATGTTAATTAGGCTTGTCCAAAAGACAATTATCCCACTCCCTTTATCGACCAGATTATTGATGAATGTGCCAGATGTGAAATATTTTCATTTATGGATGGATTTTTCGGCTATAATTAGATCAATATCCTCGCAGAGGACCAATCTAAAACTGCTTTTATTTGTCCATGGGGCACATTCACTTATAGGAAACTCCTTTTGGTTTCAAGAATGCAAGGGAAAATTTTCAGAGGGCAATGAATTAAGCCTTCCATGACATCAAACATATTGTTCAACCATACCTTGATGATTTACCTGCTCATTCACGAAAATGGACTGATCACCCGCAGCATTTGAGAGCTATATTTTTATGGTGCCGACACTACAAAATATGACTCAATCTAGACAAATGTGTGTTTTGTGTTGGTTCTGGTCATTTTCTTGGTTTCATAGTGTCTAAGGAAGGAATTCGACTCGACCCTCTCAAGGTTCAAGCAATTCTTGACTTGCCTCCACCTTCCAATCTACTACAATTATAGAGACTCCAAGGGAAGGCTAACTTTCTGATGAGGTTCATTCCCAATTATGCTGAAATGGCTAAAGGATTTACCTGTCTTTTGAAAAAGGGGATACCCTTCCGTTGGGATCAGGTTGCGTAAGCTTCCTTTGATGCTCTTAAATATACCTTAATTAGAGCGTCATTAATGTATTCCAAGAGGAAGATGGGATTGAACATCCGATATATTATTTGAGTCGCAATCTCAATGATATAGAAGTTAAGTACTCTTATGTCGAAAAGATAGCTTTGGCTATTGTTCAAGATATACAGAGATTTCGCCACTATATCCTGCTCCGAAAGACCATTGTCATTTCGGATTGCAACCCTATGACATATATTTTGTCACATCAATTGCTAGGGGGAAAATACTCAAAATGGATCGTCATTTTATAGGAATTTGATTTGGAATTCAGCAAATCCAAATCAAAGAAATCTCTAGTTTTCATCGAGCTTCTTTGCGACCTTACCTCGAATACCATTGATTCAACATCAGAACCTTCAATTATGGATGAGTCTCTGTTCCCAATTTCGTCATTTGACCTGTGGTATGGAGACATACGAATTTATCTCCAGACCCAAACTTTCTGGCCTGATACCTCTCGCTCTCAACAATGACATATTCGATACCAAGCCAAAGATTATGTTATCATTGGCGACACTCTTTACCTTCGTGGTATTGATACGATTTTATGGAGGTGCCTCACACATGAGGAAGCCAAAAACATTTTGAATGATTTCCATTCAATTGCTTGTGGTGGACACTTATCTGGTTATGCTACTGGATAAATAATTCTCCGTGCTTGTTACTTCTAGCCTACTATATTCAAATATTGCATTATTGTTGTCAGAAGTTGTCATGCATGCCAGATCTATGACCGTAAAGCTAGATTACCACCTGCACCATTGCATCCTGTCATCGTTGTTGGACCATTTTCCAAATGGGGCATTGACTTCATGACATGTAACCCTCACTCGACTGGGGGGCATGGGTACATTATAGTCGTCGTTGACTATTTCAAAAAATGGGTTGAGGCGATGCCTACATTAAACAACAGTGGCGAGACGGCTGCACTTTTCTTTTTCAACCACATGGTTGCCCGGTTTGGTGTACCACAGGCTATAGTTATAGATCATGGGTCGCATTTTCGCAATCACAAGATGACTGAGTTAACTGACAAATTAAGACTTTCACATGATAGTTCTACTTCTTATTATCCGCAAGCTAATGGACAAGTTGAGGCCATCAACAAAGTCCTTAAGCAAATTCTTCAAAGAATGATAGGGGTTCATAAACGAAACTGGAATTTAATCCTATACTCTGCTTTGTGGGCATATCGAACCTCAGTAAGAAATGCAACTGGATTTACACCCTTTCAATTGGTGTATGGTATGGAGGCAATCTTGCTGATACAAAGTGAACTTTCATCTCTTAAACTCGCAATTGACATGTTACCCGACACCTCTAAAGAAGCATGTTTCTTAAAACTCATCCATCTAGATGAAACCCTTCATGAAGCCACATTAGCTAACGAAGCACATAAGAAACAAATCAAGGCGCAATATGACCGAAATGTCAAGCCTTGCATTTTCTCAGAAGGAGACCTAGTCTTGCTTTATGACCAGGAAGATGATAAACTAGGAGCAGGAAAATTTGAACCACTATGGATGGGCCCTTACATTGTCAAACATGTTCTGGAAAAAGGTGCCTACAAGTTGGCGGATTATGACAGAATTCCATTGTTGCAACCCCGAAACAGGTTGTATCTGAAACGTTACTATGCTTAATTGACTGTACTAAAATCACTGTATATATGCTTTAATTTCATCTGTGTGTGTTAGTGTGTCTTTTAGAGTTTTTTTTTATGTGGTTAAGTAATTCGCTTTGCATTTGTTGCAAATTTCGAAATCTTTGGAACCATTTTTTGGTTACGCCGATGGTGCTAGTCATAGTACACAGAACCTATGTTCTGCAGCATGGGCCATTTTCACTCCAAGTGGTGATTTAGTGAGTTTTCAAGGGATTTGTATCGGTCATTCTACAAACAATATCATTGAGTATAACGCATTTATCGAACTTCTCTCTAATGTCATCTCACTTGGCATTCACCTAATCATTATTAGGCTAGACTCACAACTCATCGTACTGCAACTAACAAGTGTTTATATCATCCGAAATCCAACAATTATTCATATGTTCCTTAGAGTTCATCTTTTGGAAAGACATTTTGAGTACAATCAATATCAACATATTTCCAGAAACTTTAACACATTAACCAATTCATTAGCAAACTATATGTTAAACAGACATTTGTGACACATGTAAAAGTAAATTTTCAATTCACATCATTAGTTAACTAGGATTGCACATAACCATATATAAAAACTATGAAAGTAAAAATAGATAGACGTTTTAAAAGTTTTACAAAATTTGTGTCCAAGACATGTTTGGTCATCTGACCTAAAAACTCAAAATGCGTACAAACATCATCCTAAGTAGACCTAGTGATTCTCATGATAACAGGTCACAGCATGAGCTATCATGCGCAATAGCCTCATCCAACGGCTAGGAACACCAATAGTATGGCGTTGCAGCCTCATAGGTAACTCCTCGAACTGGATATCCATAATGTTATCACAAATCTAACCCTGATAGGATGTTGATCAAGTAGACTTTGAGTAACTCTTTGAAACCAATCTTTTGGTTGAGGCTTAGCCTCCTCAACCTGAGAGGGCTCTCTCAATAGGTTTAAGATTTTTTATTAATGATTAGATGGCTAACTCTAGGAACAAAATGTATAAATGTATAACTGGTTGATTAGTTGAATCAAAGATTAGCAAACATCTATTGGGCTATGGATTCAATATAGTCTTCAATAAAACAACATGATCAGCAAAACATGGAACTCAAGGCACTTAGAGTTTAGGTTTATAAATAGAACAGTAACATAGTAAATCAACACAGTTTACAAGCATGTGAAGGAAGTTAGAGCATTTTCCAATGAATTCTAAGTATCACAAGCTCATACCACTGCAAATAAGTAATTGAAAAAGGCCATAAGAACATCAAACACATAAACTCCTTGTGAATCTTGAGTAGTCAAACTGATCTCTGTATTATGTTTGGAAAACCAGAGTTTCTTACAATAACACAACTTTCTTTTGCTAATGAAATTACCAACCTTGAGGAATTTGATTCTCAAGCTTAATATAGAGTTTTTACAACCTTGGATACTATGATCCATCTCTAGGGGAATTCGAATTCCTATCATTGACACCTATCTATTCATAAAACAAACTACTAAATTACAACTTGACAGCTAGTTCTCTTTAAGAGTCCTAATACAAATAGGAGTGAAACTCCTAAAACATTCTTTCAACAACCCTATCTATGACTTAAATAAATTCTTTAATCAGCTTCCAATCCATGTCCTCAAGCTTGATGATGTCTACAGTATTGCTACAAACCCTGCTGAGTCATGATCTAACTGTCCTGAAAACAAGGAGACAAAGTTCCTCCTTTTTAGGCCCTTAATCCGTTATGCTTATCTTTGAATCTTCGACCAGTTTCATATGTGGCATGTGTTAGTAATCAATTTAAACTTCATTTTTCCACCTGTGAAAGAAAGGAACTCTCGAATAGGTTGAAAAAAAGAATGAAACATGACTGTGCTGCGAAAATAGCCTGTTTTTGTAGCACGGATTTTATATCACTTATGGAATAATTCTTTGAACCATTATGCATCACTGCCATCTAAATCTTCATCAATGATCCTCATATATCTACCAGCAATCATCAAAACTTGGAATTTATCATACCTTACCTTCGAAATGCATCTATAAAGTGCTAAAAAGTCACCTTCAGCAGTTTCGTAGCGTGCTACGAAACTGTTGTGTATGCTCTTTTTCAACACGGCCTTCAAATATGTAGTTTGGGTATTTTCAATATTTCATAAAGACTGATATGATCATCAAAAATCATAAAAAATTTCCCTTTAAAAGTATTTTTCCTCAAAATTTGGTCTTCACCTTAATGAAAGACTGACCTATAAATTTATCATTTTTTGCATTGTTTTTATCTGAAAAATAGGTGGTTAGACAGAGATTATATCTTTTTATCCATGATATCTGTTACAAAAATGGAGGAGGTTTTTGTAGATAAGAATTTTTATAGGAGAAACCTCTCTCATTTTTTTGAAAACTAGCTTCAGTTGACTGGAATCTGCATTATAGAATCATGTATAAAACAGGAAAATTCAGAATTCTGCAAATAGGTCTCAAAGGAAACTTTGAATCTCCGAATTGGTAGCACCTGGGAGAAATTTGAAAGACATTTTTGTTCCTTGTTATGTTCTTATAAAAAACCTCCTTCATATTTTTGAAACTCGTCTTCATTTTCCTGGAAATTCCTTTTGAAACCAACAGCTCAAAACAGTCCAAGAAACACACAAATCTCCTTGCAGCTCCTTGTAGAAATACATGTAACCTGTTTGGATGAAAGCTGGTGTGAAGCTGAGGTCATCCATGACTTTTTAAAGCTCTGTAGGCTCCTATCCAAACACATAGCCTTCTTTTTATGCTTTCATCTTCATGGCAATTTCCCTTTATAACCCAAACTTCCCTCTTAAAAATATGACAGCTGTAAAGAACTTTTTGGACAGCAAGTTGTTTGTCACAAAGTTAACTTTTCAAAGGTGACAGCTGACTGATACATGCAAAGGTTGAAAAGTAAATGACAGAGAGGAGCTTGGGTAACTTGTTTAAGGAATGATATTCGAATGTGGAGAGAAAGGTGACAAAATGAGGGAGTGGAAAGCAACAGCCACTTCATCAACCAATAAAAATAACTCTGTTTTTCCTGAAAAAGAAGGTTGCACTCCTGAGCTCCTATCTCTTGATCCCTAATAGCTGTTACAAAAATGGAGGTTTTTGTAGATAAGAATGTCTATAAGAAAATTGTCTTTCATTTTTCAAAAATGAGTTTTCAATTTCTCAAGAATCCCCTTGGAATTTGACTACTAAAAACAAAAAAACAGGGGTTTTGCCTCATAGTCCGCTATGAAATTAGCTTGTTTTCGTAGCGCAAATCACCTTTTTTGAACTAGTTGCGCTACAAAACTGCGGATTCCTGTATGATTGAAAAATTTAACCCTAAAATTAATGGAATGACTTCTAAATGGAAAACGTGACCTATTTGACCATGAAGGGAACCTAAAGGAATTTATTTGGAAATGAAAGATGACATTTTAAGACTTCAAACCCTATCACTTACCCTTTTATCAAGACTAAAATGAATTTTATACCTCCTTGAAATCATGACCAAAAGTAGATTTGACACAATGTTTTTTTGAAAATTTTTGGGTGATAACATGGAATACCAAGGGTTAACCCCTCTACATGATCCTGCAGCTCTCCCAGTGTCTCAGTCAAATCCAAATCCTGGAGAACTGCTCTACTGACATTTCTCCACGCTGGTCCACCTGCCTCCCATTGATGTCCCATAGGTCGAAGAGTACCAAAATATGTATTCATGAGAATGATTTTAGTGTATTCTTGGAAACATCAAAAACACAAAAACATGTAGAAACTTAAAAATTAAAAACATTTGGTCAAAAACAATTTACCTATAGCACCCCATTGAGCACCCACTAGTAAACTCAAATCTGGTTCTCCACGAAAATCCATCCTTGTATGGATGCTCCTCGATGACAATGTGTTGTAGATCAAGCCAACTAAAGAATGCAGTGGAAAATGTGATTGATGACAGACCAACATGTCTAGCCATCAATTCGACCCACCTCTGCATCCATGGATCTCTAAGACGAGCTACACCCAGTGTTACATGTTGAGGTTGTATCAATGGAATTCTCTCTAAGGTAAAAGCAATTAAGAGAGATCCATAGCTAAAATTCTTTGTACTACCACTCTTTATCTTTGTCAGTTGCTCTTTCATTGAAGAAAGTATGGCCTCACACTAGTTGAATACAGTTGACTCAAGACACTCAAGCACATACTGCATGTATGATCTATTCGCCACATGAAGTGTCACACTGCCTGCCAACTTTGCGATAGTGAAAAGGATTGTTCTCAAAGGAAAATCACGTACATCCCTGATGTTTATTTTCCCATCCTTTCTAGGTTGTGTACCTGGCTAAAAAAACTGTCGAATGTAGTCCCTCACCGATTCACCCCCACGGGAAAATCCTGAAAGAGAAATGGGGGCACCACGTCTTGAAAACACGATAAGAAAGTAAACATCATCAATCATAATAGGGACCACTTTGTCCCTTATGTGAAAATCTTGATCCATTGGATCCCATGCATTAACTAAGAACTGCAATAGTTCTAATTGTTTCCTCATCCCGGACAACCTAAAGTATTTGAGCAACCCACAGCTTCTAAGGGCCTCAAAAGTACCCAGATCATTTAGGGAAACAATGTCTTGTTATTCATGCTCTCTTTCTCTCCAAGTAATAGACATTTTGATCCGATCAAACACTGAAATCAAACCATAAGCTTAGTTATGATCCATTTCATGAAAAAAACTGGAGAAATTTTGGGCCAAACAGGTGAAACAAGTTTGTGAAACTCGCCCGGCGCAGCCCAAGTAAGGAGATAGTGCATTGTAGAGCAGGTACCCTTCAGTTTGGGTGCTCTACAGCATATTTTTTGATATTGAAAGTTGCGTTGATCCCAGCGTGAAATATACTAACTCTAGGGGCCCTAAGAAACCTAAAAAAAATTCCTGAAACTGCAAAAGAATGACATGAAAAGAAAGAGAAGGGATAGATCTTCTACCCATTCTGAACGGCACAAGAAATGAACCATAGAATCTCTCACAATCAACTACTGAAGTTGGAGGTAAAAAACTGCTTCAAAGCACAAACTAAATGGTAAATATCAAATGGTGAAAATGACATGGTAAATTCTTGTTTTATGTTTATTTTATGATCATTAAATGAATAAACTTTAGTATTTACCTATTTTTACCAAATGAACAGGTATGTTTGATCTATTTGGTGTTGCTTTGAACAGATTTATAGCTAATATAGTGAATTTGACATACACGATCGTGAATTGTACTTTGACCACAGAGCATAATTTTACGTCTTTTTCGAGCTCTATTAAACATCGAAATAGGAAACCCCTTGGAGTCCTCTTTAAGCTCTTTTTAGACTCGAAATATGAAAAGATTTTTGAGCGCTTGTCCTTTTCATCTCATTAACGGATTGGAAACAACATCTACTCAGTATAAGTTGAACCTTTTTCCAGACTGAGATAGATTATTTACAAAAAAGGAATTCGTTGATCGAACATGGTCAATAGGTTCTCTCTCGTATTATTTTACACTTTTTCGGACTTGAGAGACAAAATTACGAAAAAGAACTTGTGGAGTTTTCTTGTTGTCCATTTTCAAACTTTCTAAACATGAAAAGGACCGAGTTATCATTATCGTTAAATTTGTTAAAACATCAAATAGCGACAAACTTGTCCATCGTGACAAGACCAAGTTTCACCTTCGCTAGACTTGTTAAAACATCACATAGCGATGGATTCACCTGAAGGGTGGAATTACACAACAATCATATGTTATCCTCCTCGAGCTTGATAAAAAATAAAGAGGCACTGGTTAGAAATGACTGGGGGAAAATGGGAAAATGGGTAAACCACTTTATGGCAGCAGGTCGCTCTTGAACATGATACTTTCACTTCATCTCTATGACTATTCGGGTTGGGTTATCTGCTTGATGGTTATCACACTTATGGTCTATCATACCATCCATTACTTTGGTTTTAGGTCAATGTTTCCAATTCATTCAGTGTTGCCAACATGTTCAAGAGAAGTTACTTAGTTAAATCCATCCTTTGCAATACTCATAAACCTTCATTTTCATGACCACCATTCTTGAACCTTATGTCGTCGGTCATATTCCATCTCCAAAATCATTACACTTGTTTCGTGTCGTTGATTTGGGATACATCAAGTCCCTCCTGTGGCGAGTCTCTTCTTGTTTACATCAGCACATTATCCAAGAATTTGACTTAGAAACACCCTTTCAATACCTTAGGGCTTGCATACATCAATCGCAAGTTTCTCACTTTCGGCGACAGGTTGACATCACTGCCCTTCAACGGAAAGACTTTGTATGGTGTTCGACATCAAAACATCCTTTCACACCATCCAAAATGTACTGTAGTACCTTGAGGATCATTATCATTATCGGTGATTTCTCTCGCACCTGTTAACGGATTACATCATTGGTTGGTAATCAGACGGTGTCTTCCCATGTTCGACTTCAAATCACATATTCACATGGTTAGACTCATACTTGAGAAAATTATTGAACGAGCTAGAAGACCCTAGATCTAGTTTCATCCATCCATACTGTGATTTCAGGAGAATACTAAATCATCTGTATGATGGCTTTACATTGATGGTCATCCCATCATGGGTCTATATATGTAGACAACTATCTATGTAAATGTAATAAAAGTTTATATGTTGAGCATGGGTATGCCTTCCCTCAGCGATTCATGAAGAATCCAAAATATCATGATATTATGTATTGTAATTGATGCAGGTTACCATCCGCTCCAGAACCTCCTCATCACATCATAAAGCATATCACTCAACATTATCATTTTTGACTTCATTCTTTAGGGAGAAACTGTTACAGGTCTATTTGGGCACATCACTCCCATCATTCGTATCAGAACTTTTAGGGCTCATCAAACCCTAATTATGTTGCTACATGCCCTAGACAAGTCATCACATTGAATTCCATCATTCCTGAGAGTTTCCTGGCCTGAAGACATCCTGAATTGACTCCTTGAGGGACCAGCGCAGCCTTGGTCAGGGGTAAATGCACTGCAGAGCACTTAGGCCCATTCAAGCCTGCTCTGCAGAGCACCTAGGCCCACTTTGACCTGTGTTGGGCGAGATTGAGCAAAATCTTCATAGGGTTTTGGGAATATTCTTTCCTTCTAGACCATTCTAAAAGATTCCCACCTCTTATCCTCTCCTTTGAGCTCGAAATTGGATAGGGAATGAATCAAATAACCTCCTATCCTCTCATCCCTTCCTCCATGGAAACTAACTCCCAAATTGGAAAGTCACTCAATGCCCAATTTATGACAAAACCACCTCCATTTCCCTATAAATTGAGCACTCATCATAGTGATCAAGGGCTGGACTTTGAGAATTTGAAAGGATATACTGTTGGTTTGAGGTTTGAGATTGTAAGCAAGTATTGTCATGCTGTCGGAGTGTTGTGTTTTTGGTGTGATGAAGGATGGAACTCAAGCTGGATGAGTGACATGGGATCAAACTTATTTGGTTGTAACTCTTCCTTCTACTTAATAAAGTTGTTTACACCTTTTCCCGTATTCTTGTCTTTATGTATGATGGTTATATGTGTAAATTATTTCGATTCCATTTGCTTATAGTATATAGATATCTTTTTTTGATTGGTTTTTGTCCTCTGTTTATGATTGTAGGTACTTATCGAGCGGATTCAATTCGAGAAGGAGCGACAGGAGCTATTCAAAGGAGACAAAGGGAAGCGAAAGATAAAAAGTAGGTCCCTTGTCTTATTTATCTTCTATCGGAAAAGTCTAAACTCTTTAAATCTGTTGTTCTAGGTACCCACCTAGGGAAATTGTGTTTATCCGTAGATGCAAAATTCCACATAACAAGTACACTGGGAAAGATGATCAGCGTGACCATTTGGCGCGGTGGACTAAAGCATGGGGAGATAATCCTCAACCTAAATAGGTGCACATCTTTTGTCACACTTTGGAACCATTCAAATGAATTGGTACCTAGAAACTGAGCTACGCCATGGAACAGCCAAGTGGCATATCCTCAAGGAGAGTTTTTTGTCGACCTTCAATTTTGAGGATGGCTTTGAATGTATTGATGAAGTGCTCCAAGAAATTAAGGCTATTATCTTTAGATTACCCAAGGACTCGATGGAATGGGTTCAACCAGATTGAAATACGTAGATGTGCCATGTGCAGGAATACTATAACATCGCCGTAGAAGAAGAAGAATATGACCTTAGAAATATCAACCTTCTGGAATCTAAAGGATGGCACGAGGTTGAAGGACCCAAAGAAGAAATCCATGACATAGTAGAGCCTTTGAAGACTAGACAAGTAAACATTGGATTGAACATGCAACCGAATTTTTCAAAGATAAGTGACTATTGGCATGATGATACAGTTGATAAGGTTTCCAAACTTCTACGCGAATACCCGGACTTGTTTCCCACCAAGTTCTCATATCTGAAGGGGATAGTAGGGGACATAGGCATGGTGAAGATTACTTTGAAGCCAGATGTGAAGCCTGTAAAACAGTGACCCTATCGTTTCAATCCCAAATATAAGGCAAAGGTGCGCACGGAGTTGGAAAAAATGCTAGAGGTTGGGATCATTGAACCTGTGGGGGAATCAGACTAGGTAAGTCCTATGGTAGTCCAGGAAAAAAAGCAACGGGATGAAATCTGGATATGTGTAGATCTGAGAAAGCTCAATGATGTATGCATCCATGACCCATTTCCAACACCATTTACAGATGAAGTCCTGGAGAATGTTGGAGAGAAGGAAGCCTATTCATTCACTAATGGGTTCTCAAGGTACCATGAGATCAAGATCGCATCGGAGGATCACAGCAAGACAACCTTCGTGATGGAAAGGGGATGTTTTCAATACACAGTAATGCCATTTGGATTGAAAAATGTGCCTGCAATCTTCTCATGGGTAGTAATTGCAGCTTTTAAGGAATTCATCCACAAGTTCTTAGAAGTCTACTTTGATGATTGGATTGTATTTGGGTTAGTAAAGTGCCACGTTTCAAGTCTACGCCTTGTGTTGGACACTAGTCATAGACATTAGATCGCCCTACATCTAAAAAAATGCATCTTTTGTGTTCCTTATGGATATTGTTGGGTCATGTGGTTTGCAAGCAGGGATTAATGGTAGACCCTACAAATATAGTTTTTATTGTCAATTTGGAGGCCCTGGAGAACGTAAAATAGTGGTGCATGACACTGGTACATATGGGGTATTATATAAATTTTATCAAGGCATATGCGCAAGTCACTACGCCAATGTAGAAAATGTTGAAGAAAGACGTGACATTCTATTGGGATGAAGAGTGTTAAAACTGGTTAGACATTCTGAAGAATAAAATGGTCGCCATGCCCATTCTGGTGTTCCCGAATTGGAAAAAGGAGTTTCATGTTCATGTGGACACTTCTTGTATTGTGCTAGGTGCAGTGTTGAACCAACCAGGTGAAGGAAAATCATCCTATAGCATTTGCAAGTAGGAAATTGTCAAAGGCGAATAAGAACTACTCAACTATAGAGCGCAAAGGACTAAAAATGGTGTACGTGCTACAAAAATTTCAGCACTATTTGTTAGGTTCTCACTTCAAGATGTATACAAACCATTCTACTCTAAAGTACCTGGTCAATAAGTCTATGTTGGGGGGGTAGATCAGCAAATGGTTCTTGCTCTTTCAGGAGTACGATTTTGAGGTAATTGTGAAGCCCAGATGATTGAATGTTGTTCCTAATCATCTATCCTGGACTGAGACTTGTGATGAGCCTACTAGTTTGGAATAAGGGTTTCCTGATGCATAGATTTTTTTTGTTCATGTCGAAGATGACCACTTTAATGATATAATCTAGTTTTTAACAATTGGCACAGCCCTAGAGGGATGTTCTACACAGCAAAAAAAGGAGTTGGTGGTTCGCGCAGCTAATTTTTCTGTGATTGTTGGAAACCTGTATAAAATGGGATGTGATGAGATACTATTTTGATATGTCCCATAATTTGAACAACCAAGCATCCTCACAGAAACACATGGAGGAGTAGCAGGAGGTAACTATGCAGGAAGAGCGACCGCGCAGAAGATCCCCAGTGCAGGACTTTGGTGGCCAATGGTTCATAAGGATTCAAAGAGTATTATAGGGTGTGTGATGCTTACTAAAGGACGAGGAAACCATCGCGGAGGTATGAATTGCCCTTAAATCCACAGATAACTTTGCAGTTGTTTGATAAGTGGGCAATTGATTTTGTTGGTCCAATCCAACCACTAGGGAAAGAGACTGGAGCGCGATATATCATCACAGCAACTGAATACTTGACGCGATGGGAAAAGGATCAACTGGTCCAGGACTGTAGCGTAGCTATCGCTGTGAAGTTTATTTTTGAATGTATCTTTTCCCAATTTGGCTACCCTAAGATATTAATGAGCGATAGGGGCACGCTCTTCTTGAACGAAATGATTGTCGCGATGCTTGAATAATTCCAGGTCTATCATCAGAAAAGTACACCCTATCACCCTCAAGCTAATGGTATGGTTGAAGCCTTCAACAAAATCCTGGAGAGTTCTTTAATGAAGGTTTGCAACACAAAGAGAAATGACTAGGATGTGCGCATACTAGCAATCCTATGGGAGTATAGAAACACTTGTAAAAAACGGACATGCCAAACCCCTTTCAAGTTGGTCTATGGGTAGGAGGTTGTGATGCCCATGGAATATATTGTGTTGAGTTTGTGGATTGTAGCACTGAATGATATGGTTGATCACGAGACTATGGAGGAGCACCTCGCGCAGCTGATGGAATTGGAGGAGGATCAGTTTTTAGCAGGATTTCACCAACAGGTGCAAAAGGAGCGCGAAAAGGCATGGCACGATCGACATATAAAGCAGCGCACCTTCCAGGTTAATGATTTGGTCTTATTATATGATAGCAAATTTACAAAATTTCCTGGAAAGTTTCAAATGCATTGGCTTGGACCCTATGTGGTAAAGGAAATTACAGATGGTGGCACAGTTCATCTTGCGAAGCTGAATGGAGAATTGTTTCCAAGAAGAGTCAATGGCAGTCAATTGAAGTTGTACAAGGGTGATCCCACCCCTGTGCAATGACTATATGATGGCGGGATAGTCTTAGTACTCCAGGAAGCTGTAAGGAAGTACGAGACTATAAACTACACTGCCCAAAAATTGGGAAGCTGAAGTAAGAGGGTTGTGCAATGGAAGAAAGTAGGGCACCGAGGGGAGCTATGCCACAAAGGTTGGTGTCATGCAGCCTGGTCAAAAAGTAGTCATTGACGCATTGTAGATGATTGGATGGAAAAATTTCCATTAGGAGGAGCGGGGAGGGTGCATTTATGAGGCAAATCTTTTGAACTCTTCCACCAAAGATACATTAATGTTAGAAATTTGGAGGGAACGATTAGATTCGAATTTAAATTATCCTATAAATATGGAAGGTTTCCCAGCATTCGAACACTTTGTTGTGAACGAGTTTTCATTAATATTTGTTGTCAGAACAAATGTTGTATGTCTAAGAAGGTTTTGGAGGACATCCTGACACGGTCGGAGTTTTCCTACTTACCTGAGTGGCACCGTGAGATCATCTTTGAGAGAATAACTGCCACTCCACCCGCAACCAAAGTCGTTCCCTCTGAAGCCGCACCCTCCACTAAAGCAATGGCCTTTGTTCCTATGAGAGTTCTGACTATAGTGCCTAGGTCTCCTAGACCTAATCCCTCTGCAGCTAATAAAAAGCAGAAAAAGCCACAAAAAGTTTCGGTGAGGCAATCTCCGAGAAAAATTCCCACAAAGATCCGCCAGAAGGGGAAAATGGAAAAAGTGCAGCAGCCACATGAGCCCCTTGATTTAGATGAAGAAGAAATTCACGGAGGCATCGAGGAGATGGATGTCGAAGAGAGTGAGCCTATGACTCGGCTCCCAAAGTACATCCCACCATGCAAGAGCACATCCAAGGTGCCTAAAGACCTAGATAATGTTAAATTCATGATCTCTACACCACTGCTGCCAGAGAAGGTGGTGTTTGAGGGTGCGTTGTTGGGCTGCATTCTGTCACTCAAGCTGGAGGATTGGGATTTGGGGGATCATGATAAGTTCCCTAAACTTGCGCCAAACAAATATTTGGCAAAAACATATTATGAGGAAATCAGGGTTACGCGCTTAGAACCTATGAATTGTTTCGCGGCAGTTGAGAAAGCAGGCCTTCTAAACATGGTATAGATGATGCACTTCATCCGTACAAACATTAACATTGTATGTGTTAGGAAATTACTCACCCTGGTGCATGATGGGTGTCTTTGGTTAGGAGAACCAATCCCTATTAATGATATGTTGATCCATCGGATCACCTTGCTGCCTTATCAAGGTATGGATCTAGCAGAAGCATTTGGAGGGAAAACAAAGGAGAAGAAGTCATGCGGATATTCCATCTACTCCATTTCAGACCCCAAAGTGCAGTTCACCATGCAGATATTGGCATGCAAAATCATGTGAAATTTTCGTGTGGAGAGGTTCCGGCACCAGTGATTTCCTTGGCTACACAATGTGCTAAAGCAGTCCAGCACAACTGGGCTCAGTATCTATGCAAGGAATTCTTGGCGAATTGTCGAGAGGCCTAGGATGAGGGAAAGGCATTTCATTATGCTTGGTTATTACTTTTAATAATCTTAGTAGCATGGAGGACATCGGAGGATAGTCAGTTTCCTCCTCAAGACCCAGACCTTCCGGAGGCAGTGAAGTTTGCTTCGCTCTGGGCAATAAAAGACATAGTGTGGATCATAGAAACCAAAATGTTATGGGTACTAGTGGAGA
Organism: Pinus tabuliformis; assembly: GCA_031772625.1. Classification (NCBI taxonomy): domain Eukaryota; kingdom Viridiplantae; phylum Streptophyta; class Pinopsida; order Pinales; family Pinaceae; genus Pinus; species Pinus tabuliformis. Next base: position 312,142,650 of record CM062805.1, on the reverse strand, counting down.
TGGATTTGCACACGGTGATCATCCAAAGGCTGAGGATGTCACCTACCTTACATGATCAATTGGAGCCCTACACTGACTTCAAGGCTGACTTCCACAATGTACATATTCGCGTGCGACGGGATCCAAAGAAGATATGGCATAAGTTACCTTACCTTGTTGGCATGGTGGATGTCCAGGAAATTGTTGATAAATGGATAAGGGAGTGGTTGTACCCATCAGATCTAGGCATAGGAAGGTACCACTATGTAGACCTTAATAGTAGAACAACAGAAGGAGGCCCAGTAGGCTGCAGCTTGGGAGAAAGTTGTGCAGCAGAAGGAAGTTGTTACTAAAGTTGCTACCAAGGAAGTTGTTGTTAAGGCAGCTGCCGACAAAGAGTTAGTGGCCTAGGAAACCACGATAGAGGTTGAGGAGTCTAACTCTCAACACACCTGGGACCAGGAAGGGTCAGATGTAGAAGGGGGCAGGGGCACGGAGCAGGTAACCACCTTTGTGGTCAAGAAAAGAACGAAGCAAACAACCTCAGGGCTGTGAAAGAAGTAGAAGTCGACCAGATTCTACCAAGTAGATCCGTTAGTCCTCACTGAAGGGGACTTAGACGAAATCGGTGACAAGGTTTCGGACACCACGACAGAGTTATGGACCAAATTTGAGTAGGAGTGCCAACAGGCACTAGGAAATTTGTAGAAGGATCTACACGATCTGCAGATCTATATTGGTTGACTGCAAGTGAGTGTAGGATTCCAACGAGCCTACATCAAGCAAGCGTGTAAGTATTGGATACGGATCAAACTCTGTATCTTCATGTGCTTCATTTTTTCATATGGTGATCCCAACGCCCAACTCTCAAAGATCAATGCTATAGGCATCAACCTTGCAGCACTCCCTATCCAAACCCTACATGAGCTACACCAAGGAATCACGGATGAACTAAAGGTTAGGGAGAAGCGTGCACTACTGGTCATCAATGAATTCATAACCAATAACCATCATATATTTAAATAAAAGGCATAGGATATGAAGGAGAAGGAATAATTTTCAATGCACAACCAGCACTTAGAAGCAGTGATTACACAGGGGTGTAATGCGCTACTTGAACCAAACATTGCAGTGGCTGCAAAATCAATAGAAAAGATCCAGAAGCTAGTTGTGGTGGTCAAGGAGTCTAAATATGAAATCATTCGAGTCCAATTTGAGTTACAGTTACAAATTTTAGAGCTACAATTGAAGTTGTAGCCGACGACTCCGCTGGAGGTTCAACAGCAATACGAAGCTGCTATAAAAGTGGGAATGGCCACACTAGACGCAGTAGTCAAGGACTGCACAGTATTGTTTGAGCAGGCCATGGAGCTCTGGACATCTCTGTAGGAGGAACCCACTCTACTGAAGATTGGCATTGACCTTAGAGAAAAATATCAACAATTTGATGAGATGAGATGGACTATGTGCACTTTGGTGCCAGTACAGTGGTTCATGCGATTATAAGAAGGAAAGTGTTGGGTCCCTATAATACTAGTGATTACCCCATTGCTATTGTAGTTATACCCCTTATTAATATTGTTGTGCCCCTATTTCCCCCATATTGTTATTACTGTGCCCCATAGAATCCCTCTATTGTTATTTTTGTGGCTTTATATTATTATTGTTAGGTCAGCTGGATTATATTGTGAATCCTTAGACTCTTATATATAGAAAGGAGGTTTTGTCATTTGAATCATCCATGAATTGTTCATTTATGTAATGTAAAGGAGGTTTCCCCCTCGAAGAGGCTGAATTCTAAGGCGTTGATCTATCTTTTCTATCTTTTCTTGAGTTGGTTTGATAACATTTGGTATCGGAGCTTTGGATTCTAGGGTTTCGCTGCTCCAAATAGGTCATCGTGGAATTTTCGCTATAAATTTTTTCAGTGACCTTTCAGAAGTCACAAAAAAAACTCATTTGAGAAGAAATTGCGCTGAACCTTGGGTCCGAATTTCAGAGCTTTTCGCGCGATATTTGCGGAGATATGATCTGAGGAAGTTGGTCTTTTTACAGAATCTTGAATTACATTCAAAACAGGTGACCTCGGGAAAATCATCATAACTTTCTCTCTGGGGATTGGATTGAAATTTCGTAAGAAGGTACAGAAAGAGGATGGACTGTAGTTTCTTGTATGCATTTTTCAGATCCAAAGGTCAAAACAGTGACTCGTGGCACATCGTACAAGTTCGTTCTACTGAACTACTCTATAAGCAAGTCATTGTGGGAGATTTCACATAACTCTTCCTTGGAGAATCCAATTTGGGTCAGACTTGGGGCATTGGAAAGAGGACACATAGGGCTACTACAGCTCACAAATTTAGAACTAGATGATTGGAAAGTACATAGATACATCAGAGGCAATATCGAGCTCCTACAAAGTGAAAAAAGGTGTGTAGATTTTCTTAAATTTTTGCTTAAGCTTGGTTTGAAAATTTATTTTGAAGGAATTAAAAGGGCATAGTAGAGCATTATTATCGGTAACTGATTCCCCTAGGAAAGAAAATGCAAACACCTAGTAAGGAACCTGAAAGCTCTAGCATGACTCATGAAGAAGAGGAAGAAATGCAACATGATATATCAAAATTACAAGACCAAGTGCAACAAATGTCCCTTGCACAAAAAGGAACAGAATCTAAGATGGATGGTTTAAAGAAAGATGCAGAAGCTAAGATGGATGGTTTAAAGAAAGGTGTAGAAGCTAAGATGGACTGTTTAAAGAAAGGCGTAGAAGCTAAGATGATTGACGTGGAAGCTAAGATGGATGATTTGAAGATAGATTTGAAGACAGACATGGACGAATTGAAGATAAATATGAATAAGTTGCTACAAGAAATGGTCCCTAAGGGTGAAAGGGTACTAAAGGAAACTCATGATGAGAACAAAAGAAATGTTAATCATGATTCCATAGAGGCTAATGTTGGATCGAAGATTCACCATATTCCAAAAATCGATATGAGGAAGTTTGATGGCAAGGATCCTGCCACATGGATATTACAGATGGAGTAATTCTTCGATCTCAATAATGTGAAAAACACACAAAAGGTACGTATGGAACTTTATATTTGGAACCAAATCAGTTTGTATGGTATCAATGGCTTTGCTCTCGTAAACCATTTATCACTTGGGAAATTTTTACAGAAGAATTGATAGCACATTATGAGGATACAAAAAGCAACACTTTTTTTAGCCAATTGATAAGTCTCAAACAAAAGGGTTCAATAATGGAGCACATTGAGGAGTTCCAAAAATTGAACATAAGGGTAAAAGATATTCCAGAGGAGCATAGGATTGATGTGTTCATAGGGTCTTTAAAGGATAATATCCAACATGATGTTCACCTTTGGGAACCTGATTCATTAGAGAAGGCATTCAGGTTAGCAAGAAAAATGGAAAGCAAAATTATGGCAACCAGGAAGCATACCACTCACAACTATAAAGACGGAAGTGTTGTTGCCCCTAGTCTTCCACAACCTATAAGGTTGACACCACAACAATTGGAAGAAAAAAGAGCAAAAGGGCTTTGTTACAGTTGTGATAGCAAATACACTAAAGGTCATAAGTGTGCTGAGAAGAAATTATTCTACATAGATTGTGAAGAGGAAGAAGAAAAGGAGCAAGAAAGGTCAAAAGAAGAGGATATACTCCAGGAACAAAGCCTAGATGAAGAACAAATAAATTCGACCATATCTTGTAATGCATTGGTGGGAATTACCACTCCTCAAACCATCAAGATAGAAGGACAAATCAAGAAGAAAAAGGTAATAGTGTTGATTGATTCAGGAAGCACCCACAATTTTATTCATTGTAAGGTAGCAAAAGAATTGAATTGCTTCCTATATCCAGCACCAGAGTGTCAAGTGATGATTGCAAATGGAGGAACAATAAATTGCTCTGGAAAGTGCCATAATATCAAGCTATCCATGGGAGAATATGTATTGACTAGCCCAATGCTTTCCATTCCAATGGGAGGTGCTGATGTTGTACTAGGAGTCCAATGGCTACAATCCCTGGGTACAATAGCTTTTAATTTTCAAGAACTTTTCATCAAATTTTCTACGGAAGGAAAGGAAGTTGAATTAAGGGGTATTGCAGGGAAACCAGGAAAGATAATCAGCTCTAATAGTATGACAAAGCTTCTAAAAAAGGAGCAAAGAGGTGTAATTGCACAATTATGCTCGCTAGATGTTTCCACATCGGAATCATCTATTTCTCCAGATCTCCAAAAAGTCTTGGACAATCATTCCAAGGTATTTGAGACTCCCAAAGGTCTCCCACCTATGCGTGATCATGATCATGCTATTCATCTGATTCCAGGAAGTGTTCCTCCAAACATCAGGCCGTACAGATATCCCTATGTCCAAAAGAGTGAAATTGAACGTATGGTTGCAGAAATGCTAGAGGCTGGTATAATTCAACCGAGTCAAAGTTCTTTCTTTGCTCCAGTAGTATTGGTGCACAAGAAGGATGGATCATGGCGCATGTGTCTGGATTATAGGGAGCTCAACAAGCTCACTATTAAAGATAAGTTCCCCATTCCTGTCATTGATGAATTACTGGATGAATTGCATGGATCAATTTACTTCACCAAGTTGGATCTTCATTTAGGATATCATCAAATCAGAATGAAGACTGAAGACATTCCGAAAACAGCATTTAGAACTCATGAGGGTCATTATGAATTTTTGGTCATGCCTTTTGGCCTTACCAATGCACCTTCAACATTTCAAGGTTTGATGAATTCAATTTTCAAACCATTCCTTAGAAAATTTGTGTTAGTATTTTTTGATGATATACTAATCTACAGCAAGTCTTGGAAGGATCATGTTGAACATGTTGACAAGGTGCTACAACTATTGGAGGAGAAACAATTATATGCAAAAAGATCCAAATGTTTCTTTGGAGTCCAGGAGGTGGAATATTTGGGTCATATTGTATCTCATGAAGGAGTTAAGGTAGACCCTAGCAAAATTAAAGCCATTAAGGAATGGAAAATCCCCACATCCATAAAGCATCTGCGAGGATTTCTTGGGTTGACAGGGTATTATCGCAAGTTTGTTAAGAATTATGGGAGAATAGCAGCACCTCTAACAACATTATTGAAGAAAGATGCATTTTCATGGACTCCGAAAGCAACAAAGGCCTTTGAACATCTTAAAGAGGCAATGTGCCAAGCACCGGTCTTAGCTACACCGGACTTCACAAAAACCTTTATTGTGGAATGTGATGCTTCAGGAAATGGAATTGGTGCTGTTCTAATGCAAGATGAAAGACCCATTGCTTTTGAAAGTCGTCCAATCAAGGGAAAGTTTTTAAGCAAAGCTATTTATGAGAAGGAAATGTTGGCAATACTCCATGCACTTAAGAAATGGCGACCCTACCTAATGGGAAGACACTTCAAGGTAAAAACGGATCATGATAGCCTTAAATACTTTTTAGAACAAAGATTATCCTCTGAAGAGCAACAAAAGTGGGTCACAAAGATGTTGGGTTATGACTTTGAAATCATCTACAAAAAAGGGAAGCAAAATGTGGTGGCAGATGCACTCTCAAGAAAGGATGAGGATGTGGAAGCATTGTTGTGCGCCATTTCTATTATCCAACCAGATTGGATAAATGAAGCAAGGGAGGAATGGAAGAATGACGAAGAAGTGTGGGCACTTATTCGAAAGCTACAACAAGATTCCAGTACATCTGGTACATTTAGCTGGAAATGATTCGTTATGGTACAAAGATCGCTTATACCTCTGTAAGAATTCCCAGCTAAAACAAAAGATTCTTATGGAATTGCACACTTCTCCCTTAGGAGGGCACTCAGGATTTTTAAAAACTTACCACAGGGTTAAGAAGGAATTTTTTTGGGATGGCCTTAAATCAGATATTCAAAAGTTTGTGGCTGAATGTTTGGTTTGCCAACAAAATAAAGTTGAAACAATTAAGACACCAGGTCTATTACAACCTTTATCCATTCCAAGCCAACGTTGGGAGGAGGTTTCAATGGATTTTATCACAGGTTTACCCAAGTCTGAGGGAAAGAGTGTCATCATGGTGGTAGTTGACAGACTTACCAAGTATGCACACTTTTGTGCATTATCACATCCATTTAAAGCCAGTACAGTTTCTACTGCATTTATGGAAACAATTCAAAAGCTACATGGAAACCCAAAGATTATTGTAAGTGACAGAGATCCCATTTTCACTGGAAATTTTTGGACAGAATTATTTTCTTGTCTTGGTACTCAGTTAGCTCATAGCTCATCTTATCATCCTCAATCTGATGGGCAAACTGAGATAGTAAACAAATGTTTGGAAGGATATCTTCGTTGCTTTGTATCTGATAAACAGACACAATGGGTCAAATGGTTGCCTCTGGCTGAATGGTGGTATAACACTTCCTTCCATACAGAAACAAAAATGACCCCATTTATGGCACTTTATGGGTATCAACCACCATCCATCACATCATATTTAAGAGAAAATTCTAAGGTTCAGGCAGTGGAACATCACATCGAACATCAACAACAAGTCCTCCAACTCTTAAAGGATAACCTCGTGTTGGCACAGAATAGAATGAAACAACAGGCAAATCAACATCACAGTGAAAGAAGTTTTGATGTAGGTGATTGGGTATTCCTACGGCTACAACCATATAAGCAAAAGTCCCTCAAGCAAGCTAAGAAGGATAATAAATTATCACCAAAGTATTATGGTCCGTACAAGGTGTTGCAAAAGATTGGTACTATGGCATACAAATTGGAGCTTCCTGCAGCTTCTCGATTGCACCCAGTTTTCCATGTTTCATGTTTAAAGAAGGTTATAGGCGACAAGCTCCCAGTTCAAACAATATTGCCAGAACTTGACAAGGAAGGAAAAATTATATTGGAACCGGAAGCAGTCACAGAAACAAGAACTCAACAGCTACGAAATCGATCAATTTCAGAGTATCTTATCAAGTGGAAGAACTTATCCGCTGAAGATTCCACATGGGAGGATGAGAATTTTATGCAGAAGTATCCAGAACTACTCAAGCGTTGAGGACAACACTTTTTTGAAGGAGAGGGGCATGTTGGGTCCCTATAATACTAGTGATTACCCCATTACTATTTTAGTTATACCCCTTATTAATATTGTTGTGCCCCTATTGCCCCCATATTGTTATTACTGTGCCCCATAGAATCCCTCTATTGTTATTTTTGTGGATTTATATTATTATTGTTAGGTCGGTTGGATTATATTGTGAATCCTTAGACTCCTATATATAGAAAGGAGGTTTTTTCATTTGAATCATCCAAGAATTGTTCATTTATGTAATGTAAAGGAGGTTGCCCCCTCGAAGAGGCTGAATTCCAAGGCGTTGATATATCTTTTCTATCTTTTCTTGAGCTGGTTTCATAACAGAAAGCAGCTTCAGGATGAAATTGAAGAGTTTCCATTCTTAGGGCTAAAATACAACCTTGGACAGAGGAAGCCAGCACTCTATCAGTAAAAATTAAGCTCAAGGGAATATAGTAGATGCAAAGGACAATGGGCCTCACGGTGGAAGGCCCCACTACAGAGAAGTTAGTTGATGAAGTGCAACAGGCATCTATGCAGGGAACAATTGATCTGCAAGTTCTGAAGTTGGAGTTCCGTGAACTCCAAGTAAAGATTGAAGCGCCAGCTAAGTGAATCAAGGACGAGTCACCAAATTGTGTTGGGGACCTATTGGGATGGGGTCCCTGGGGTTAAATTTTGTAATTCCTTTTTGTAAAGATGTAAAGTCACCGCAATTTGCGGAAGCGGGGCATGAAGATAGGAAGATCAAAGGGGCTTTTGTCCCTTAGGTGGTTAGGTGATAAGAATGTTTTGAGACCAGCCCCTGGTCCATGGGCCATGGTATTGTAAAATAAAAGTCTATAAATAGAATATTCATAGCGAGTAGAGGACGTAACTAATTGATAGAAATCATTGTAAGGGAAAGTAAGTTAAAGTGAGAAAAGTCTATTTCCTGTACTTAGGCAAAGGGGAAGGCTCTTGCAGCTGAGTGTGCAGAGACCTTGGTAAGTCCGCAGGCTGAGCGCATGAGCCCCTGTAGCTAAGTGCGCGAGGAAAAAGAGTTTGTACTTGAACGAATATAATAGAGACAGTTTTGATCCAGCAATTGTGCATATGTGTATTTATTTTTACTTCTGCAGTATTCTGTATTTTCGCTCTGTATCACAATTTATATGAATGAATTTTTATCTTATACACGAAAGTGGTAGATCAGTATAATTTATGCATGTTACGAATAATTAAAGGCCTTTGTGAAGGTATATATGTTCTTTAAGTGAGTTACTGTGATTATCTATTTCGGAAGGGTTAGGGTTCACAAAGATAGCAATAAACCCTAGGAAACACAAGAACCTATCACACAAGCCTCTGGATGCAGAAACCTAGTTTTGTCATTCCCCAATACTACTTCGGGTGAGACTACATCCTGTGCTACACGGGTTGTTTCTGAAAGGGTGAGGAGTTTAGGGTTTTGTTGGTTGGCACAGCTAACTTTGAACCTGGGTCAGGTGCCAACAACCCTGTTGGATCGTATGGGCCTAACCTAGGTTCAGAGGTGATTTACCCAAGAAATCCTGGTACTACTAGCCCTTTTGGTAATAGTCTGGGGAGCGCAGACTGAGGTCTCACCCAAAGTAGTATGGGAGGATTCTAGAACCAGGTTTCAGCACCCTGGGGATGTCTGATGAGCTTCTGGAGGTCTGCGGTTTGACCCTACACGCACTTGTTAGTCCCTCGCAACCTGTGATGTTTCTTTCGTGTAGCGCTACTCAGGGCGCAACCCATATTATACCCAAGTTCCTTGCTATTTAATCTGTTATTACTTGATTACTTAATTTATTTGTGTAAGACTAGTGATTATTACAGCATATCCAGCAATCATATCAGTGCGCGTGATAAATAAAATAGTATAAATGTAAAGAAGGAAATGCACAAGCAGATACATAGAAATAGGAATCAACTTCTCTTTATTATTCTTCGATCAAGGTTTCAGAATCGAGACCACCCTACGCACTCATCTACAGGGGTCCACGCACTCAGCTGCGGACTCTACTAGGCCTCTGCACACTCGGCTGCAGAGCCTCTTCCTACTACTATGACCCAATACACTTAGACTCTTACTCTGTGCTCGAACCATGCGTATTCATCTATCTCTTCTCCCTTCCTCCTTCGTTATCTTTACAACTTAGAGCCTCGCTCTATTTATACAATCCCATGGTCTGCGGACCATGGATAGGCCGACATGACTTTAAATTACTTTACAATACTTAGGGTGGACAACCCTATGACTTAACCTATACTTCATGCTCCACGCCCATAATTCGTGGAGTCTTACAATACATTTGACGAAAACTTGGGCTTTGAGCCCCAAAATAGGCTGTGGGGGGATTCCATGCCCAACAGGCCCCTAACACAATCATCGTGACTCATCCCGAGTCACTCTGTTGGTGTGGCGATCTTGGCGCGAAGCCCCTACAACTAGTCCCGTATTGCTTGGGGGTCTGCGGCGCACTGTTCTGCGATTTGCTGGACCTGCTGCATCCGCTCTTCCGATGCTTCTTTGTGAGGATCATCTTCCTGCCTTAACTCGTAGATTCCCTCCATTTGTGCAAGCTTTCCCTCAATATCTGTCGTAATGGTGAAGGCCTCATCAATCCATGGTTGGACGCATGCTTTGAGAAGTGCCTTTTTCTGTCTTACGGCATCCACCTGCTCTTTCAGTGCCCTTTCTTGCTGCATCTATGCCAGTCGTTGGGTCAGGAAGACTGTCTGCATGGTTCCCCTTACATTATCATACTTCTCCTTAAGCTCGTGCACCTCTGTTTCCAGGCGTTGTATGTTGGGGGTCCTCTTGCAAGGATGTGAGGACGCCAAAGGCTTGGTCCAACATACTGGTACAGTCCTGCACTACCCCTCTAATTTCTTCCAATCCTTTTTGAATAGTGCTAACGCGCTGCTCTCTAACTTCCAGAGGAGTGGAAGGCTGTGCATTCAGCTGCACCTCGGAAATCTAGAGATTCAACTCCAACTGCACACGCATTGTTTCTTCACGTGTGTTTCGTATGCCACTTGCCAGACAGTGGATCAGCATCTTTCTTGGTAGGTCTGCGGTGATGGACAACTCTAGGACTCATCGACATGCTTCATCAACTATCTACATGATCTACTGCTTCTGTGACACCAGTTCGTCACACTATAGGCTGAGTTGTTCGATGTTGATCTTTTGCTCATTCATCACCTGAACCGTGTGTCCCTCCCTGGCATAGAGCTCTGTTGTTATGCCACCCTGCAATTGGTACAATGTGTCTCATAGAAGGGAAGCCAAATTAAGGACAAGTTCGTTGATCCTGCCCACCACGGCTCTGTCGTCCTCTTTCTCTGTTGTTAGTGCTCCTTCTTGTAGCACTATGGTGTTGGCCATGTTTGCGTGTATCAGCTGCTCCGCTGCTGATGTGTCTGCTACGCTGTAGGTGGCTACGATTCCTTCCTATGGGTGCTGCACCTGTAGTTCCTACAATTGTGCCCTCAGGGCCCCCAATGCAATATGTTTCTCTGACATGGCTTCCTAGAGCGCTTCCTTGGTGACCTCGTGAACCGTGTCGCCGATGTCGTAGAGGTCGCGTTCTATTAATGTGATCAGGTTGATGGCCAATTTGGATGTCTTGACCTTTTTTCATGGACCTGATATCTCTGTGACGTGGGGCCTTTTCGGTTGGGTGGAAGTTGTGCCCCAGTCTGCACCTTCTTTTGTGAGGTTTGTGTCCTTTGCTTCCTGTCCTGTAGACAAGTCCTGGCCCTCCTCGTCCTACACTGTGGTGGCCCCTATTACCTGCGCTGTTGCTGCTACTTCGGTGGCCTTTTCCTGTTCCACGGCTGCCCTTGCTGCCTCGCGGATAGCCCTTACCTCCACGTCCGCTTTTTCATTGCGCCTCTTCTTGACCAAATTTGTGATGCGCAACTTGGCCTCATCCTTTTGTTTCTATTTTGTTGTCCTATGCAGATCCGGGGCATGCCACTTGTGGGGCCATGATTCTAACACTGAAAGGATTGCACCATCAATGATGACGAAGGGGAGCTTGGTCCATTTCTACGTAAGATCCTTACACGCCTTGATGTAAACATTATGCATGTCCAACTTGAAGTTTGCAAAGCTTCATAGACTGTTGTGCACTGTGGGGATAGGCGCGGCCGTCTATTGATCCACATCCAGATGCTCGTCCCCATGAGCACCCAAAATATCTTTGTCTCGCGAATCCACTTTGTGCCTTAGTAGCCCAAATAGACACGTACTTTTCGACCTCTGGTAAGTCCTATTCAATGCTATGGAACTGACTAACCTCAGGCAGTTCTCCTATTACCAAAAAAATGGACAAGAGAAACCACGCATAGTGGAAGGCCTTGCCCTGCTCCTGGGCTTCCTTGTAATTGGTCAAGAATTCCTCACAGAGGAATTCAGCCTAGTTGAATTGGACCCCCTCTGCGCATTGTTCGGCTAGTGCAACTACTGGCATTGGTACCTCATCACCGCGGAATTTTCTCATTACCTTCCTGGCCAGGAGTTGGGTGGCTACGCACACCCCTTTATCTTTAATGCTACTAATTGTGTAACCCCTCTTTTTCCTCTCAAGCTTGTATTTTTTCTTCATGGCCTCCGCAAGCACCAAATCTTCGCTTTTTCTTGCTATCGCCGCGAGGTCCTTTACCTTATAGGGCAGCTGAGAAATTATATGGATGAGATCTATCATGATAAGAATAGGCTCCTCCAACCATAAGTACCCATCGTGCACAGTGAAAGTGTGGAATCCACAGTAGATGAAATAATCTAGCCTTCCCCACACCGCGCAGCCATTTTTGCGGCTCTAGTGTTGTGACTGGCCCCTCCGTGCTCTACTTCATGAGGTTCTCCATCTCTAAGTGTGGGAACTTCTCGTTGTTCGCGAGGTCCCAATCTTCAAACTTCATTGTGGGCACGTGACCTAGGTGCAAGCCCTCAAACACAATTCCATCAGGGAGGAGTGGGGTCTGGAGTGCACTCTTAGTGGCATCCAAGTCCTTTGGTATCTTAGTTTTCCCTTTCTGTGGAGGGACGTACTTGGGAAATTTTGCAACAGAGCACATCGGTTGGATGTCCTCTTCCATGTCTTCTGCTTCCTCTATCTCATCGATGAGAGCCTGTAGGTCCTCCTCCTCCTCATCTGTCTCAATGGTGATAACCTTGCCCTTTTCTTCCATTGAAAGTTTATCGAACCGCGAATTCCTTGGGGACATGCGAATTGGTCTCGCTACCTGCTTATCTTTCTTGGGCCTCGGCATCTGAGGCAATTTCATGATTTCTAACGCAACCCCAGTGTCTCCAGGAACATCATGTATTGTGGGGTTCTGCGCGGCCTCGTTGGTGGTTCCTTTTGCAGAGCCCAAACCTCTCCTGGTAGTCGCCATCCTGTTTGAACTGTCTATGGTCGTTTGCGAACTTTGGGGCTCAAATATTGCTCAGCGCTCAACACTTTGTGCTCTAATCAACTACTCAAATCTCAAGTGAACAAGTGTTGTCTCATGGCTAGCCCCTGGAGTTTTATAGCACCTTTTGAATTCAAATTCGACTGTTCCCCCCAATTCTGGGCCATCAATGCTTTCTTGGCGGCAAATTGCCCCAAATATTGCTCTTAATTCGTGTCTTAGACTTTTTGACCTTCTGGTTTTTAATGCCAATGTTTTCCCACATGCTAAAAATATCATTAATCAACTCCCATACATCTCCAGTTCTGAATGCCAACTGGAAAATGTTATCAACACCTTTGAATAAATCACTAATGTTGCTGCCTTTTCCACCTTTTGAATTGATTTTCTCTTCAATTTGATAGCCTATTTCCATACAACATTCCTTTCGGAAATCTACAGTAGAATTTATCCTATCCCCACCACATTTGTCTTGAAATTCACTATGAATAAATCTAACCCTTTGGATTAAAGTCATAGACATCCTATATTCATTATCTGAATTATGATCCCATGCCACTACCTTTGCTTTTGTATCAGATAAACCGGCATAAATGATGCATTTCATTGTTTCAAAACGTGGGTTATTAAGATATTCTTCCATCAATTGTCGTTGAGCTTCTACAGAATGACTCCCCCCAAGCACATAATAATTGTTTCAAAACATTTTGTCTTATCAAATACTTCTTTGTTGGGAACTTGAACTGGATCAACATGAAGCACATAACTAACCACATGAGCATATGGATTGTACCTCATCAATGTCTTCAAGTTGTGAACATGCAGATGATGTGGCTTTCTGACTTGATATTGACATTGTCCTTCACTTGCCTTATAGGTTTGTCTGACATTAAGCTGAAATATACAACCACCATCAATTAAGTTTCTCTTTGTCAAATTCTTTCGAATGGCATTTTGTTTTGTTTTGATAATGCCATCCTCTAAATCAGCTCCTGGTGTAATGACTTCTCTACTTTCTTTTGAAGTTTCACTAAGTTCTTGACTGTTGGTAATGACTACTTCAAAATCTTCAACTTTAATTTTCTTCGTCATAACATTCTCATCATTAACTGTAACAGATTTATTCTTGGGCATTGTTACTTTTGGTCTTTTACAGCTCTTCTCAATTCCAATGTCATCTTCAGTAATGGAAACATATGCTTCACTGTCAGTTTCAACTTCATCGTCTTCAAAAGTAACTTGTCTACACTTGCTAGATTTATCCACTAGAGGCCTTTTTTTATCCCTTGGATGTAGTTTTGTAGCATCATCAATTACTACATTTTACTTGTTTTCCATATCTTCTTCTAACACTAAGTAGAAACTACTGACAACTTTCATAATATCATGCTCTATGAAATGAATGCCTCCCAACCTAATTGAACAACTTTCAACAAAATTCTGCCAAACAAAATATCATATGTCAATAAAAACAAAGTTAAAAAAATATAGTGAGATAGTTACAAGAAAGCAAAATACAAATATAAATAACAATACTTACGATGTTTTGTTTCATCTCATTTACGATTTGTTTACACAACTTTGTAGATACATCTCTTGTGTCATACAATGAATATGATAGTCGATATTTAATCCTTTCATGTGACTTCGGAGGTTTTGTAAGTGTTGGGTTGTGTTATATTCTTTCCACGACTAGCCTGCGTAGTTAACTGGGGGTTAGAGCGGGAGGGTCATAGGGGGTTTAAGGTGTACCTGTAACCCCAGCTTATGGGGTTCGGGGTAACGCCCCGGAAAATTTTGGTTTTGGACCCTATGTTAGGTTGGGAAGACCCACCTATGGCTTTGTGCATGATTTTCGTACATGTTTTTTGGATGTGATGGTTTTCAGTCCATGGTTTTGTATGCGATGGTTTTCGGTCAATGGTATTGGATGCTTCGGCATGTATAAATATGTATTGTAACATTGAAAGGAACATAATGAAAAATCAAGCTGGTAGTCCCAGTTTTGGGATCCAGGGGAAATCTCTGTGTATATGTGTTTTATGTGTTATGCTCTCGCATTGTTTATTTTCTGTGTTTTAGAATTCATATGCAGGTAATTTATGTACGGGGTTAAAACCTACATTTGGCATCAGAGCGGTTTGGCTTCAAGGGGACGCCTTTGTTGCTGAGGGGTTTTGCTCGGGCCTGTGGTAGACCCTGTTCAAGTGGGAGATCTGCGAGATCGATTCTGGTGGTGAAAGAATATGGTGAGCAGTGGAAAGATAGAGATCAAGAAATTTAATGGTCAGAGTTTTGAGTTGTGGAAACTCAAGATGGAGGATCTGTTGGTGGATAAAGATTAGTGGATCGCAGTAGATCCGGGTACTAAACCAACAGGAGTGTCCAATGAAGAATGGAAGAAGTTGGATCAGAAGGCAAAGAGCACAATACAATTGTGTGTCTCAGATTCAGTATTGCTAAATGTATCAGGGGAAGCTATAGTTAAGGCTTTGTGGGACAATTTAGGGACTTTGTACCAATCTAAGTATCTAGTGAATAAACTATTCCTGCGGAAAAAGCTATATAACCTTAAGATGAAAGATGGAGACTCAGTGACAGATCATCTCAATGCATTTAATACTATGGTAAGTCAGTTAGCATCTATTGATATTAAAATTTTAGATGAAGATAAGTGCATCAGTTTGTTGTGTTCTCTACCAGATTCGTGGGATAGTATGGTTATTGCAATAGATAGCAATGCAACTGTCTTGCAATTTGATGAAATGGTATCAGCCTTGTTGATGGAGGAGATTAGATGGAAAACTGTGGAGAGCCAGAATGGTGATGCCTTGTCTGTACGAGGACGGTCCCAGAACATAAACAAAAATAAGTCATCGAGTGGGAGATCTAAATCTCTAGGAAAACCTGTAAAGGTGGTGTGCTAAAAATGTGGAAAGGAAAGCCACTTCAAAAGGGACTATAAATCTAAAGCTCCTGACAAAGGAAATGGATCTGATGAGGCTCCTTCTGCAGAGGCAAAAACCACCTCAGATGAAGGTGGGGATATGTACTTGGCTTCTTCAAGTACACATGTAGATCATGAGGCATGGTTGATTGACTTAGGTGCATCCTTTAACTTCACTCCCCATAGAGAGTGGTTCTGCGAGTATAAGAAATATGATGGTGGTGATGTCTTCTTGGGGGATGACAAGAAGGCTAGAATCGTTGGTCACGGAAAAGTAAAGTTGAAGTTGCAAGGTGGAAGGGTTAGAATGCTTCCAGGTGTTCTACATATTCCTGCATTAGCCAGAAATCTGATTTCTGTAAGCAAGCTGGATGATGCAGGTGTAAAAATAGTGTTCGAGAATGATACCTACAAAATGGTTCGAGGAGCACTGGTATTGATGCGAGGAGTTCGAATTGGAACTCTATACAAGCTGTAAGGTAGCACTGTTATTGATGGGTGCAATAGTTTTGTGGTTCCTGAAAGTGGAGCAGAAAATCTAGTGGTCTCTGGAGAGAAGACCATGGTGTGGCATCAAAGGCTTAGACATATTGGAGAGAAGGACTTTCGAATACTTCATGGTAAAGGTATCGTAGAAGGTTTGAGTAATAGCCCTCTGGATTTTGAATTCTGTGAAAATTGTGTATATGGGAAGCAGAATCGGGTGAGTTTCACCTCTGGTGGTAAGAGGGTGAAACAGATATTAGAGCTTATGCACAGTGATGTGTTTGGACCTGTGAAGGTTCCATCACTGGGTAAGTCTATGTACTATGTATCATTTATAGATGACTTCTCAAGGAATACATGGATATATTCCCTTAAGAAGAAATCTGAAGTCTTTGACAGGTTTAAAGAATTTAAGGTTGTGGTGGAAAACCAAACAGAGAAGAAGATAAAGGTGCTGAGGACAGATAATGGTGGAGAGTTTTGTAGCAAGGAATTTGAAGAATTTTGTAAGAAGTGTGGTATATCATGGCAGATGACTACTCCATATACACCTTAGCAAAATGGAGTTGCAGACAGAATGAACAAGACGTTGATGGAAAGGGAAAGAAGCATGCTCAGTGGTGTCGGGTTATGACAGGAATTCTGGGCAGACACAGTGGACACTGCATGTTACCTGGTCAACAGGTCACCTTCATCAGCGTTGGAGGATAAGACTCCACAAGAAGTATGTACTGGTAAGAAACCCTCTCTTTCACATCTAAGGGTATTTGAATGTGATGCATATGTACATGTTCCAAAGGAGAAAAGAACCAAGTTGGATAGTAAATCTGAAAAGTGCATATTTATTGGGAATAAGGATGGTTTAAAGGGTTATAAGCTTTAGAACCCAGTAACAAGGAAGGTTGTGTACAGCCGAGATGTGGTGTTCAGAGATGTGAAAGATATTATTAAACATGAACTCCAACCAAAGGAACCTAAGAAGATAGAGTTTGAGCTAAAGGAGGAAGAATCAGACTCTACAACAGAGGAGGAATCAGAAGATGAAGAGCCACAAAATCCGGATGTGAGAAGATCGGTTCGAGAAAGAAGGCAGCCTGAAAGGTATAGTCCATCTACTTTCTATTCAAATTTTTCTTTGTCTATTACTGATGATGATCCCAGAATTGTGAAAGAAGCAGTGGATTCAGAGGATGGAAAACTCTGGAAAGAGGCCATGGTTAATGAAATGGCATCTTTGCACAAAAATGAGTCTTGGGATCTGGTGGAGTTGCCGGCTAGAAGGAAACCCATTGGCAGCAAATGGGTTTTCAAAAAGAAGACAAATGCAGAAGGGAAAGTGGAGAAATACAAAGCTCGGTTGGTAGCAAAAGGTTATTCCCAGGTGTCGGGAATTGATTTTGGTGATATTTTTTCTCCTGTTGCCAAGGTAACTTCTATTAGATTACTTTTATCTGTTGCTTCTGCTTTTGATTTTTAGGTAAAACAGATGGATGTGAAGACAGCATTTCTTCACGGGGATCTGGAAGAGGAAATCTACATGAGCAACCTGAAGGCTTTGCGATGAAGGGTAAGAAAGAACTGGTATGCAAGTTAAAGAAGTCTCTGTATGGGTTAAAACAGTCACCAAGGATGTGGTATCAGAAATTTGATACATTTATACAAGGACTTGGCTTCACCAGAAGCAAAGAAGATCACTGTGTGTATTTTAAATTAATTGGTGACCATGTTATTTATCTAGTCTTGTATGTGGATGATATGTTGCTGGTTGGAAATGACAAAGAAATTATCCAGGATTTGAAGACCCAATTGTCCTCCAAATTCAACATGAAAGATCTTGGTGCTACAAACTATATTTTGGGCATGGAAATTAAAAGAGATCGAGAAAAGAGGAAGCTTTGGTTAAACCAGAGGAAGTATGTCAAGACAATACTGCAGAGGTTTAATATGCAGGATAGTAAACCGGTGAAAGTTCCTATTCCTGTAGGTGTGAGGCTATCTGCTGAATAGTATCCCAAGACACAAGAAGAGGAAGAGGACATGTCTCATGTTCCATATGAGGGTGCATTCGATAGCCTGATGTATGAAATGGTCTGTACTAAACCAAACATTGCACATGTAGTGGGAGTATTGAGCAGGTTTATGTCAAAACTAGGGAAGGAGCACTGGACAATAGTGAAGTGGGTTTTCAGGTATTGGCATGGCACTTGTGATTATGGTTTGTGCTACCAAGGAAGACCGGGATTGGACAGAATATTGGATATTCGTGGCTTTGTTGATGCAGACTGGGCAGGAGATCTAGATCAGAGAAGATCTACAAGTGGGTATGTGTTTAACCTATTTGGAGGTGCAGTCAGTTGGATGAGTAAAAAACAATCTGTAGTGGCACTATCAACTAAAGAGGCAGAATACATGGCAGCCAATCATGCAAGCAAGGAATCAGTTTGGTTGCAGAGATTTTGTTCAAGTATGGGGTTAGTACAGGAAGCTATAAGGATAGACTGCGACAACCAAAGTGCAATTTTCTTGGCAAAGAACCCTGCATATCATTCAAAGACAAAGCACATTAATGTTTAGTATCATTTTCTAAGGGATAATAGAAGACAAAAAGGTGTTGCTGGTAAAGGTGGACACTTTGAAGGATAATGCAGATGCATTGAAAAAATCTGTGAGCTCTGAGAAGTTCTCTTGGTGTAGAGAGACAATGGGCATTTCAAGGATGGAAAAATGACTAAGCTCTCTTTTGGCGCCTTGTGGAAAGAAAACAACAAGTGGGAGAATGTTGGGTTGTGTTATATTCTTTCCACGACTAGCTTACGTAGTTAACCAAGGGTTAGAGGGGAGGGTCACAGGGGGTTTGAGGTGTACCTGTAACCCCACTTTATGGGATCCGGGGCAACGACCCAGAAAACTTTGGTTTTGGACCCTATGTTAGGTTGGGCAGACACACCTATGGTTTTGTGCATGATTTTCGCACATGTTTTTTGGACCCGATGGTTTTTGGTCCATGGTTTTGGATGCTTCGGCATGTATAAATATGTATTGTAACATTGAAAGGAACATAATGAAAAAACAAGCCATTAGTCCCGATTTTGGGATCCAGGGGAAATATCTGTGTATATGTGTTTTATGTGTTATGCTCTCGCATTGTTTATTTTCTGTATTTTAGAATTCGTATGCAGGTAATTTCTGTACGCAATTAAAACCTACTGTAAGTATGTAAACAACTTCAGTGTCTGGTACCGAACACATATCTATGACTCTTCCCATCACCTCTTAAATTCCATTATCATTCGGTATATCAATATATAGATATATATTCACATTTTGGCTCTCTTTCTTTCACATACCAGATTCTTGATGGAAATTTCACTTCTTTTGAATTCTTCCAGTATGAAATCATCTTCTTATCATTTGAGGCACTTGAAAGATTTGTAGCCATGAGCTCAGGTGGAGTTCATTCACCAATTTTTTTTGAAGATCCACCTTTAAGAGTCTTTGGTCCAGAAAGATTCACAGAAATCTTCTTTGATGCCATTTTCGTGAAAAAAGAAACACATAAATCAGTAAATAATGAAAACATATTAACTTAAATTAACAATGAAAATATATCATAAATTTTTAATTTGTATAATTAGATCATTGAAATTAAAAAAATATTAATACTAAGAAAATCGCCCGCCACCCCGCGGGCGGGCGGGCCGCCGGGGTGGCGTGGGGGGAGGCTGTGGCAACAACTTCTACCATTTCTCGCCACATTGATCTCCTTCTCCGTCTTCAATCTACCCCTCAGCCTCCCCCTTAAGGGGTAGATTGAAGACGGAGAAAGAGATCAATGTGGTGAGAAATGGTAGAAATTGTTGCCACAGCCTCTCCCAGCGCCACCCCGGCGGCCCACCCGCCCGCGGGGTGGCCGACAAGGTGGCGCGGGTGGCTACCACAGCCTTCCCCCTATGCCACCCCGGCGGCCCACCAGGCGGAGTGGCACGAGGGGGGATGCAGCAACAACTTCTACTATTTCTCCCTACATTGATCTCCTTCTCCATCTTCAATCTACCCCTTAGCCTCCCCCTTAAGGGGTAGATTGAAGACAAAAAAGGAGATCAATATGAGGAGAAATGGTAGAAGCCCCCCGACGCCACCCCGCCGGCCCGCCCGCCCATCAGGTAGCGGGAAATTTCGAGAATCGCCCAACCCCCACGGGTGGGCAGGCGGGCCATCGGGGTAGCGCAGGGTGGGGCTACCGCTTCCCCACCCCGGCGGCCCACCCGCCCGCCCACCCGCCCGCCCGCCCGCTAGGGTTGAGCCCCACCCCGCGCCACCACTGCGGCCCGCTCGCAGGGGTTGGGTGATTCCCGGAATCGCCCAACCCCCGCGGGTGGGCCACAGTGGTAGCACGGGGTGGGGCTGCGGCGCCCACCTCGCGCCACCCCGGCGGCCCGCCCGCCCGCCCCCGGGGATTGGGTGATTCTCGGAATCTCCCAACTTCCACGAGCTGGTAGGCGAGCCGCCAGCGTGGATGCCACAGCCCCACCCCGCACCACCCCGGCGGCCCGCCTGCCCACCAGGGGTGGTTGGGTGATTCTCCCACCCTGCGCCACCCCGACAGGCAAACGGGCCGCCGAGGTGGCGCGGGGTTGGGTTGCAGCAGCCCACCTCGTGCCACCCTGGAAGCCCGCCCGCCTACCCAGGGTGGTTGGGCGATTCTCCCACCCTGCGCCACCCCTCCCCGCGCCACCCTGGCAAGTGGGCAGGCTGTCGGGGTGGCGCGGGGTTGGGCTACGACAGCCCACCTCGCACCACCCTGGCAGCCCGCCCGCCCACCTGGGGTGGTTTGACGATTCTGAGAATCGCCCAACCAGCCGCGGCGGGCGGGTGGGCCGCCGAGGTGGCGTGGGGTGGGCTACGACAGCCCACCCCGCACCACCCCAGAGGGCGGACGGGCCATTGAGGTGGCGCGGAGTGGGCTGTGGTAGCCTACCTCGCGCCACCCCGCAGGCCCGCCCACCCCGGTGGCTCGCCCGCCTGCATTGTTGTGGGTGATTCCGATAATCGCCCTACCACCGCGCAGTCGGGCGGGCCAGCGATGCTCATTTCCCCTAACTATTGGCCCGTTTGGCCATCGTGAGCTTTACCGGGCCCACCATGCTCACGATGGACATATTGGTTAATTTGGCTCGCAAAAATTTTTAATTTAAACAAAAACAAAAAAGAAAAAACAAAATATACTTCATTGGAAGAAAAATTTAACTAACCTTTCAATTGCGAAAATTCTTCGTTGAATATGTTGTTGATAGCAATGTAGTTGCTCCACAAATTCGCTCCAAGTCTTTCAACGAATCTCAAAAAAACTTGATGTGATGTGAGTAATAATGATAATGGAATTTATTATATATGTAAAATTACGGAGATGTTTTACCGTACGGTTAATGTGGGATTAATTTGTTTTAAAAAAATTAACATGTTAATTAATTTTTTTATGACGACGAAGGAAAATATGATAAAGTGAATATTATGGAATTGTTTTACAGTGGGGTGAATGTGGGATTAATTTGTTTTAGAATGTATTATAAAAATTAAAAAAAAAAAACATTCAATTGTTTTGTAAATATTATATACTTTAACTATTAAAATAATTTAGGTAGAAGTTGTAGTTTACAATTTTAACTTTAATGATTTATTTCATAAAAAAATTTAGTTTACATTTTTCAATAAATTGTAGAGTAAAATAATGAAGGGAAATAAATCTAACAAACTTTTTGGAGAGAAATATCTAACAAACTTTTTGGAGGGAAATATTTTTGCGAAACTTTTTGAAGGGAAAATTTTTGGAGGGAAAATTTCATTCTGTAAGCTATATAATATCTTTAGGAGACTCTCCATTTGTATCATTCAACATCTTTTATTTGAAAGGGATGGATTGTCCTGATAGTGAAGTTTTGATTTGTATAGCATCAACATCTTCATCGCGTAACAACTCTATTGATATTGATGAATATAGCGGGAATTCTTCCACTATGAATAGAAAGTCAATTGTTCCACTTAGTCCTGATCCTAAGGACTATGAGAGCAGCATTGATGAAAGAGGGGATGGAGAATTTCAAATAAATAAAGAGTCACAGATTCCACTTAGTCCTAATTCTAAGGACTATGAAAGTAGCAGTGATGAAGAGCATGATGAAAAATTTCAAAAGAATGGAGTGTCACGGTGTCCACTTAGTCCTAATTCTAAGGACTCTGAGAGCAACAGTGATAAAGATCATGATGGTGAATGTGGGGTTGTGTTATATTCTTTCCACGTAGTTAACAGGGGGTTTGAGGGGCACCCGTAACCCCATTTTATGGGGTCCGGGGCAGCGCCCCAAAAAATTTTGATTTTGGACCCTATGTTAGGTTGGGCAGACCCACCTATGGTTTTGTGCATGATTTTCGCACATGTTTTTTGGACGTGATGGTTTTCAGTCCATGGTATTGGATGCTTCGGCATGTATAAATATGTATTATAACATTGAAAGGAACATAATGAAAAATCAAGCTGGTAGTCCCGGTTTTGGGATCCAGGGGAAAATCTCTGTGTATATGTGTTTTATATGTTCTGCTCTCGCATTATTTTCTGTGTTTTAGAATTCGTATGCAGGTAATTTCTGTACAGGGTTAAAACCTACATTTGGTATCAGAGCAAATTTGGCTTCAAGGGGATGCCTTTGTAGCTGAGGGGTTTCACTTGGGCCTGTGGTAGACCCTGTTCAGTGGGAGATATGCCAGATCGATTCTATTGGTGAAAGAAGATGGCGAGCAGTGGAAAGATAGAGATAAAGAAATTTAATGGCCAGAGTTTTGAGTTGTGGAAACTCAAGATGGTGGATCTGTTGGTGGATAAAGATCAGTGGATCGTGGTAGATCCAAGTACTAAACCAACAGGAGTGTCCAATGAAGAATGGAAGAAGTTGGATCGAAAGGCAAAGAGCACAATACGATTGTGTGTCTCAGATTCAATATTGTTGAATGTATCAGGGGAAGCTACGGTGAAGGCTTTATGGGACAAGTTAGGAACTTTGTACCAATCTAAGTCTCTAGTGAATAAACTGTTCCTACGGAAAAAGCTATATAACCTGAGGATGAAAGATGGAGACTTGGTGACATAGCATCTAAGTGCATTTAATACTATGGTAAGTCAGTTAGCATTTGTTGATATTAAAATTTCAGATGAAGATAAGTGCATCATTTTGTTGTGTTCTCTACCAGATTCATGGGATAGTCTGGTTATTGCAATAGGTAGCAATGCAACTGCCTTGCATTTTGATGCAATAGTCTCATCCTTGCTGACGAAGGGGATGAGACAGAAAAATATGGAAAGCAAAAATGGTGATTCCTTGTCTGTACGAGGACGGTCCCAGAACATAAACAAAAATAATTCATCGAGTGGGAGATCTAAATCTAGAGGGAGATCTAAATCTCCAGGAAAACGTGTAAAGGTAGTGTGCTGGAAATGTGGAAAGGAAGGCCACTTGAAAATGGACTATAAATGTAAAGCTCTTGACAAAGGAAAGGGATCTAATGAGGCTCCTTTTGCAGAGACGAAAACCACCTCAGATGAAGGTGGGATGTGTACTTGGCTTCTTTAAGTACACATGTAGATCATGAGGCATGGTTGACTGACTCAGGTGCATCCTTTCACTTCACTCCCCATAGAGAGTGGTTCTACGAGTATGAGAAATATGATGGTGGTGATGTCTTCTTGGGGGATGACAGGAAGGCTAGAATCATTGGTCGCGGAAAAGTAAAGTTGAAGTTGCAAGGTGGAAGGGTTAGAACACTTCCGGGTGTTCTACATATTCCTGCATTGGCCAGAAATCTGATTTTTGTAAGCAAGTTGGATGATGCAGGTGTAAAAATAGTGTTCGATAAGGATACCTGCAAGATGGTTCGGGGAGCACTAGTATTGATGTGGGGATTTTGGACTGGAACTCTGTGCAAGTTGCAAGGTAGCACTGTTATTGATGGGTGCAACAGTTCTATGGTTCCTAAAAGTGGAGCAGAAAATCTAGTGGTCTCTGGAGAGAAGACCATGTTGTGGCATCAAAGGCTTGGACATATTGGAGAGAAGGGCCTTCGAATACTTCATGGTAAAGGTATGGCAGAAGGTATGAGTAATAGCTCTCTGGATTTTTATTTCTGTGAAAATTGTGTATATGGGAAGCAAAATCGGGTGACTTTCCCCTCTGGTGGTAAGAGGAAGAAACAGATATTAGAGCTTGTGCACAATGATGTGTTTGGACCTGTGAAGGTTCCATCACTGGGTAAGTCTATGTACTATGTATCATTTATAGATGACTTCTCAAGGAACACATGTATATATTTCCTTAAGAAGAAATTTGAAGTCTTTGACAGGTTTAAAGAACTTAAGGCTCTAGTGGAAAACGAGACAAAGAAGAAGATAAAGATGCTGAGGACAGATAATGGTGGAGAGTTTTGCAGTAAGGAATATGAAGAATTATGCAAGAAGTATGGTATAGCACGGTGGAATACTACTCCATATACACCTCATCAAAATGGAATTGCAGAAATAATGAACAAGACGTTGATGGAAAGGGCAAGAAGCATGCTCAGTGGTGTCGGGTTAGGACAAGAATTCTTGGCAGAGGCGGTGGATACTGCATGTTACCTGGTCAACAGGTCACCTTCATCAGCGTTGGAGGATAAAACTCCACAAGAGGTATGGACTGGTAAGGAACCCTCTCTTTCACATCTGAGGGTATTTGGATGTGATGCATATGTAGATGTTCCAAAGGAGAAACGAACCAAATTGGATAGTAAATCTGAAAAGTGCATATTTATTGGGTATAAGGATGGTTTAAAGGGTTATAAGCTTTGGAACCCAGTAACAAGGAAGGTTGTATACCGCTGAGATGTGGTGTTCAGAGAGGTGAAAGATGTTATTAAACATGAAGTCCAACCAAAGGAACCTGAGAAGATAGAGTTTGAGCTAAAGGAGGAAGAACCAGACTCTACAGCAGAGGAGGAATCAGAAGATGAAGAGCCATAAACTCCAGCTTTGAGAAGATCAGTTTGAGAAAGAAGGCAGCCATAAAGGTATAGTCCATCTGCTTTTTGTTCAAATTTTTCTTTATCTGTTATTGATGATGATCCCAGAACTGTGAAGGAAGCAGTGGATTCAAAGGATGGAAAACTCTGGAAAGAAGCCATGGTTGATGAAATGGCATCTTTGCACAAAAATGAGGCTTGGGATCTGGTGGAGTTGCCGGCTGGGTGTTCAAAAATAAGACAAATGCAGAAGGAAAAGTGGAGAAATACAAAGCTCGGTTCTTAGAAAAATGTTATTCCCAGGTGTCGGGAATTGATTTTGGTGATATTGTTTCTCCTGTTGCCAAGGTAACTTCTATTAGATTACTTTTATCTGTTGTTGCTACTTTTGATTTTGAGGTAGAACAAATGGATGTGAAGACAGCATTTATTCACGGGGATTTGGGAGAGGAGATCTACATGAAGCAACCTGAAGGCTTTGCGGTGAAGGGTAAGAAAGAACTAGTATGCAAGTTAAAGAAGTCTATGTATGGGTTAAAACAGTCACCAAGTATGTGGTATCAGAAATTTGATACATTTATACGGGGAATTGGCTTCACCAGAAGCAAAGCAGATCACTGTGTGTATTTTAAATTAATTGGTGACAGTGTTATTTATCTAGTCTTGTATGTGGATGATATGTTGTTGGTTGGAAATGACAAAGAAGTTATCCAGAATTTGAAGACCCAATTGTCCTCCAAATTCGACATGAAATATATTGGTGCTGCAAACTATATTTTGGGCATGGAAATTAAAAGAGATCGAGTAAAGAGGAAGCTCTGGTTAAACTAGAGGAAGTATGTCGAGACAATATTGCAGAGATTTAATATGCAGGATAGTAAACCAGTGAAGTTTCCTATTCCTGTAGGTGTGAGGTTATCTACTGAACAGTGTCCCAAGACACAAGAAGAGGAAGAGGACATGTCCCGTGTTCCATATGTAAGTGCAGTCGGTAGCCTGATGTATGTAATGGTTTGTACTAGACCAGAGATTGCACATGCAGTGGGAGTATTGAGCAGGTTTATGTCAAAACCAGGAAAGGAGCATTGGACAGCAGTGAAGCAGGTTTTCAGGTATTTGTGTGGCACTAGTGATTATGGTTTGTGCTACCAAGGAAGACCAGGATTGGATAGAGTGTTGGATATTCATGGCTTTGTTGACCCAGACTGGGCTGGAGATCTGGATCAGAGAAGATCTACAAGTGGGTATGTGTTTAACCTATTTGGAGGTGCAGTCATTTGGATGAATAAGAAAAAATCTGTAGTGGCACTATCAACTACAGAGGTAGAATACATGGCAGCCACTCATGCAAGCAAGGAAGCAGTTTGGTTGCAGATATTGTGTTGAAGTATGGGGTTAGCATAGGAAGCTATAAGGATAGACTGTGACAGCCAAAGTGCAATTTTCTTGGCAAAGAACCCTGCATATCATTCAAAGACAAAGCACATTGATGTTTAGTATCACTTTGTGAGGGATATGATAGAAGACAAAAAGGTGTTGCTGGTAAAGGTGGACACTTTGAAGAATACTACAGATGCATTAACAAAATCTGTGAGCTCTAAGAAGTTCTCTTGGTGTAGAGAAACAATGGGTGTTTCAGGGCTAGAAAAATGACTAAGCTCTCTTGTGGCCCCCTGTGGAAAGAAAACAACAAGTGGGAGAACGTTGGGTTGTGTTATATTCTTTCCATGTAGTTAACAGGGGGTTTGATGGGCACCCGTAACCCCACTTTATGGGGTCCGGGGCAGCGCCCTGGAAAATTTTGTCTTTGGACCCTATGTTAGGTTGGGCGGACCCACCTATGGTTTTGTGCATGATTTTTGCACATGTTTTTTGGACGCGATGGTTTTCGGTCCATGGTATTGGACACGATGGTTTTCAGTCCATGGTATTGGATGCTTCGGCATGTATAAATATGTATTATAACATTGAAAGGAACATGATGAAAAATCAAGCTGGTAGTCTCGGTTTTGGGATCCAGGGGAAAATCTCTGTGTATATGTGTTTTATATGTTCTGCTCTCGCATTATTTTCTGTGTTTTAGAATTCGTATGCAAGTAATTTTAGTACGGGGTTAAAACCTACAGTGAAGTTCAAAATAATGGAGTGTCACGTTGTCCACTTAGTCCTAATTCTAAGGACTCCGAGAGCAGCAGTGAGATGAACAGCGTGATATCGAATTTCAAAAGAATGGAGTGTCAAAGTGTCCACTTAGTCCTAATTCTAAGGACTATGAGAGTAGCAGTGATGAAGAGCATGATGATGAATTTCAAAAGTATGGAGTGTCACGGTGTCCACTTAGTCCTAATTATAAGGACTATGAGAGCAGCAGTGATGAAGAGCGGGATGATGAATTTCAAAAGAATGGAGTGTCACAGTGTCCACTTAGTCCTAATTCTAAGGACTATGAGAGCAACAGTGATGAAGAGCATGATGGTGAAGTTCAAAAGAATGGAGTGTCACGGTGTCCACTTAGTCCTAATTCTAACGACTATGATAGCGGTAGTGTTGAAGAGCGTGATGAAGAATTTCAAATGAATGGAGTGTAACGATGTCCACTTAGTCCTAATTCTAACGACTATGAGAGCAGCAGTGATGAAGGACAGGATGATGCATGTTACACAGTAATTTGTCACCATTGGTCACCGTCCCTATTACCCCTTTCCCGTACTTTGGAGGACTCATTCCGGGACCTGTGAGCAGTGACATAACTTAAAAACACTTGCATTATG
Organism: Pinus tabuliformis; assembly: GCA_031772625.1. Lineage (NCBI taxonomy): Eukaryota > Viridiplantae > Streptophyta > Pinopsida > Pinales > Pinaceae > Pinus > Pinus tabuliformis. The sequence goes on along the minus strand of CM062805.1, from coordinate 312,114,897 downwards.
TTCCCCTAAGTATGGACTTCATGTGCCCTGAAGACACCTCCTGCAAAATATCCCTGAAAAGTGCCCTTTTTCCGTTAGCGCGGGTCCACAGTTTACTACCCGCGCCAATGAGGGAGATCCTCAAAAGAAGGCGCGCCCATTGGCGCTCTGTCTTAGAGTAACACCCGCGCCAACCGAGTTTGGAAAAGATTTTTAACAAACGCACACCCAGATGTTTTTTCCCTTCAAGTCATGAAGTCTTTTGAGGATAAAGCTAATCTTCTAGATGTCGAGATTCATCATGTATCCCTTACATCTATCCACAGCGGCTTTTTGGAGATAATGCCAATCCATAATGGGTGTCTTGATGCATTGTATCTTCCTCCCCTTCTCCATCTATAAAAGTCTGTCCTCATGCATTTGAGAAGCTAGTTTTTGAGTAGTGGTGATAGTGCTAGGAGTGATAATGCTTGTCTTGAGTGATATTAAGAGTCTTGGAGCATAGGGAGGTTATGCTGCCAGAAGTCTGAGCTGTGCATTCATAATCAAAGAGAGAGAAAGGTCTATTGCAAGACATATGTAGCTGCTCGCCCAACCAGAAGAGAGATTCAACGTCAGAACTTTGGTTGTATTTTTCTCTGTTGATTATTCATTAATAAACGACTATCGTTATGGTTCTGATCTTATTGTTCATTATGATAATGTTTGATCTATGTCTTTTCTGACCGATATATAGTTGTATTTAGTGGATTTTATGCTTGTATTCACTTCGTTCTTTGCATGTGCAGGTATCCATTCACGGAGATCGTGAGGATCGTGACCTGCCGGAGCAAGGGAACGAGAGTATCAACTCATCTACGACACTAGCGTTGGACTCCAGGTTGGTTCTCATAATCCACTTTCAATTTGCAACTAGGAACTTGCATGGTAGCGTTAATTGATTGTTGATAGACCCATTTTGGGCTAGTGGGATCGCCTCTGTCCGCAGAGGGGATTTACCTCTCCAACAATTTGGCGACTCCACTGGGGAGCTATTTGTTGTTTGATTCATAAACCTTGGACGGAGCCTGAAGTACGGCCAGGCAGCCTTCGAAACGTTATTGCTTTGCATTAGCGAAGTAGATCAACGCCACTTCAGTCAATCTCCAGTTTGGTTTACGAACCGAACAGCTTAGAGTTTGTCTTGCATTTTGGTTTTCTCTTGATTGCTTGCGTAAATGAGCTTTCTGGGTTAGTTTTAAAGTTGTTTCTTGCTGTTTGATCTGTCTGAATACTGTCGACCAGACCCTGAACTGCTTGATTTATTTTTTAAGCCAGCAAACTTTATTAGCGCATTTTTCTACCTGACAGTCGCGCCAGTTGGCGCAGGTTGCACAAAAGCAACTCGCGCTAATTCCTTAATAGCGCAAGTTACAGGCTGACAATCACACCAGTCCTGTGAACTTTGCCAGTTTGTTTATTGGAAGCTTTTTAAACTCAGATTTCTGTATTTTTACATCCTCTTCAGCTATTGGAGTGTGTTAGAACTCTGGTTGACTGGTTTTTTACCATTATCCTTCGGGTGTTTGCCTTTTTCCATCGATCTTATATCCCAGCCCTAGAGCATCTAGTGGCTTGGTACATCAAGCCTTCCGTGGGAGTTTTGGTTCTTTGATTGTCCAGTCAACTCTTTGGTTGTTTTCTGCACTTGTCTAGTGGTTGACAAAACCTTTTATTGTGTGCTTCGAGCAATCTACTTATTGATCGTTTGGATTTCACTTGACTTCGTTTTGGGCTTAGATCACATAGTTCATTGAGGTCTTTGTGAGGTTTTTGACAGATTGTCTTGGTATTTCAGACTTGGTTCTACTTGCATTGAGTGAAATTTGTCTGTTTACTTTTGTTATCATCTCTCGAAATTTGTTTAAATGCATTATGCCATCTAAAAAAAAACAAATGATCTTTTTTGCATTACATTAGTTAGCATTCTTCATTGTTATTGGCAATTAGTCACTTTTTAAGAAAGAAAAAAAAGTTTCATTTATTGCTATTAGCTGCATTAGGATCTTTGTTAATTGTTTGGTGATCATTTTGTTTGTTTGAAAATCTCAACTCTTCTTTAGTTAGCATTCATTGAACGGAATGATATATTTTGGCATATAGTTTGCATTTAGGAAATTCTGAGAGATCACATACGGTAGGACCTAAAAATTGAAATCTAATTGAAGATCAACTGTAAAATGAACTGAATGAATCTAACAACGCATTGGAACTTAACGCATACATTCTAGAGGTCTAGGCTAGAGACGTGTTCCGGCGTCGTTAAACCTAGCCACTATTGTTTCACATTACGGTTGGGTGATTCCTCCTTTTGTGACTCGGTAGTGGTCTAGCACGGATTTGTGCTCCCACGTGCCGTCGAGTATATGTGGAGACCCCACTAGGTTATCATCCTTTATCCACAGGAAGCCGTGTATGCCGCCTTACAAGCCGTAATGCATTGAACATAGCATTCGGGAAGATTGACTGCCGTACGGGAAGTCCTTGGTTTTCATCTGATTGCCAAGGTGTATAAGCAGTTTTACGGATTGTTTGGTAAACCCTTTGCCTAGAGTCTCCAGAGTAGTCACTTTTGATCCTTTTCGGACTCCTTAAAAGAAAAGGTGCCAGTGAGCGTCTTGTCACTTCGTGCTCATTAAACATTCGAAGGAGACTAGAGTCACCTTTTTGTCCTTTTCTCGACTCTTAAAACATGAAAAGGTCAAGTTCAGTTCCTTTGTCTTAAAATTTATTCGGCCACGATACACATTTACCCGGTTAGATTTTGTTTGCGTTAGTTTGAGTAGGGTCTTGTCTCGTTAGATTCCCTAGGATTTTGTGAAGTTTCATCCTGGCGGAATTACCAATTTCGTCTTCCGAGATACCGGTTGTGAGTGAAACTCTTTCTGTTGTTCCGAGTATACAACCGATTAGTTCTCATGCTCCAGGCGACGAGACTTACGAGTTTCATTGGAACCCTGTTTGGGAACCTTCTGAGGACGGTATCCCTTTTTGGGAATACACTTCTCCTCGTGTTCCAGCCCCACCATTTTCTTCCAACATGGAGGACTTATCCCCTACTTCGACTGACGAATCCGTTGCGACGAGCGGTGAAATTCCCACCGCAACGGAATCTACGCTTGTTAGTAGCACTCCTACTACTGGGAGACTACCTCCAGGCTATAAAGCAATAAGCAATGTTATGTCTTCTGGAACTCCCTTCACGAGTTCCATTTGGTCACAACTCACTTTTTCCACCACGGAACCTTTCACTCCACAAAGTCGCAGTACGTCTATTACCTCAATCACAACCACTCCAACGGTATGTGTGGCTTCTTCGACTCCTATTTTTAGTCGACCTTCGGCCTCTTTATTCGGAGTCTTCTATCCTACATCAAACGTCCCACCTGAGGGCCCATACGATCAGTATGTACCACATCTTGGTGGGCCTTTTTTGTCTCAACCGACTGTTGAGATTTCAGTTCCGATGTCAATTGATTGGGGTCCCACCTCTTATCATGGTGGCCAAGCATCGTCTGCGATCCCAAATACCACCTCATCAAGACCTACAAGGACAATCCTTTCAAGGAAACCCTTTCGCCTCTAGTGGTCCGTTTTTCACCTCTTATGCTCAACCTTCTAGTAACTCAGGTCAATCTTCTGTTCAACAAGCCCAACCTGGTATCCAGCAAGGTTATCCTACTGGAAAAATTGGTCAATCATTTGTTAACCCAAATCAACCCAATGTCCAGTATGATCCAATATCTGGACAAGCTGCTCAACCACCTGGTCAGCCCACTGCCCAGTATAATCAACCTTCTGGGCAAGTCGGTCAGCCTCAAACCCAATTAGGCAAACCAACTGCCCAGCCCACTCGGCCATCTGGTCCATCAGGACAACCCTCAGCTGTGTAACAACAACTCCACTCCCAGCAGGTACAACCTTCTGGGCAGGTAGGCCAACTTCAATATCAACAAGGTCATCCTTCTGGCCAGATAGCCCAACCTACAGGACATCCTTCTGGCGCTGCTCAACCCGGTTTTTTGCCCCAAGCTGGACCCCAAACCCCATCCGGTCTTCAAATGCAAGTTGGAGTTCAATCCCAACCAGTCTATCAAACTCAGCCTGTTTCTCAAACTCAGTTTGGAGTCCAGCCACCGTATGGTTACCAGCAACCTCAAGGGCAACCTTTGTTTGCCCCATATCAAAATTATCAACAACTGCAGACGAGTCCTTTTCAGAATTATCCGCAACCATATGGTGCTCCTGCAGGACCGTTTGGTAATCCATGGAACGCTGGGGGGCAGAACCCAAATCCCTACGGACAAAACCCTATAGGGCCAAATCCGTCCGGACCAAGCCCTTGGGGGCAACCGCCAGTTGGTTGGAACCCTGGTGTTCCATCCCACCAGCAGCCCCAGATGTCCTTCAATCCTCAGTTACCTTTCTTAGCGACTTTAGAATTACCGGATGTGTCCAAACTGACCAATGATCCTATTCTCCATAATCCATATTGGCCTCCGGTTCCAACGAAAATCCCCGGTGACTGTCCAAAATTCGATGGTAAAGCTAATGAAGATCCACAAGCTCATGTCATGACTTATCACCTGTGGTGTTCATCCAATTCATGGCTTGATGATTCAATTCGGCTTCGCCTTTTTCAAAGGACTCTCACTGGCTCTGCCGCTAAGTGGTATATTGAGCTCAATCGCAGATCCTTTCAGGATTTCAACTCGTTGGCTATGGCATTTCTCACTCATTTTCAGTTGCCCATTCGATATGAAACGGGTACACACCTCCTGACATCCTTAAGACAGACAACGGCTACGCATATCTCTGATCATATCCATGAATGGAGACGACGTAGACGTATGATCAAATTTTGGATTCCCGACCAACTTCTTACCGATTGGTTTACGACTTCGTTCGTTCCTCCAATAGCTCGGGACATTGCCATGGGGGCGTGTGTCACTGAAGAGCAAGCTATCGCGCGCGCTCAGTACCTTGACTTGGTTTATTCTCAGTCAGGTACATTGTATGATTATCTGCCTGACGCCCCGAGACCAGGAACATCCAAAGCCCCGCCAACACCAACTGTTGACGGTATTATTGGTTCTGTTCATTCGTCCTCGAAGAAAAATTCCGCGAACCCTGGGAAGCAAAAATCAAGTGCTTCGAATGAACCCACTTCTCAGGTAACACCCGCTTCGAATATTACTTCCGAGGTCAATGCCGTCCAGTCCACCACGGCAGACAAAGCCTCGAAAGGAAAGAAGAAAGGGAAAGCGAAGAATAAGCCAGATCAACCTAAACAGGACTCCCCTAAACCTCCGCCCGAGGACGGTGCCAAGCGCAAACCCAAGTATCCTTGTCTTATCTGTGATGAAGATCACTATACCAAAGACTGCCCTAGGTGGTCCGAAGTTAGTCGTTTGTTGAAAGGCGCTCCCGGGATTCCTGCGGTGCTCAAAGAACCCTTTCCCTCACAACAAACTCAAATGGTGGCTGACCCCTCTCAACCTCCCTCTTCCTTCGGTTCTCAAGTGTTTATGGCTGGAACAATACCTGTCAATATCAGTACTCGAACAAAAGATTATCCGTCATCTGTCGGGAAATAGCCTGAGGTCACCTCCAGTGCTCCTCCGTTCAGTTCAGGCCCGCTCCACATCGAGAGACCTAGTACTGAGGCGCCTATTCGACCCCCTCCAAAAGGAGTACTCCAGAAATCTTCTTACAACCCAAACGCCCGTGCTGCACAGCACTACAATATCATTGAGGACTTAGCTCAGACTCCATCGGCTATGTCCGCCTTAGAAGTTCTCCAGAGCTGCCCTTCTCAGAGGAAGTCCTTGCTATCCGCTATCGGTGGCATAGACCCGGCCGACTCGAATTTAATTACTTTTGACTTGGAACGCCATACGCAGAGACTACCTCCCCAAATCGCATTCCTTATACAGGTTATTATTGATTCCAAAACGATTCATCGTACAGTCATTGATGAAGGTGCTTCTACTTGCATCATTTCTGTTTCCTGTTGGAAAGCTATTGGATCTCCGATGCTGAGCCAGTCTCCCACAACCTTGGAAGCTTTTGATGGAAGAGCATCCCGTCCTTATGGTATACTCCAACGTTTGCCCATCTCTTTGGAAGGGAAGACGGTCGAAATGGAAGTTGAAGTTGTTGATGCTACTCTTACCTACAACCTCCTTCTCGGACGTAGCTGGATATACGCGATGCAAGTTATAGCTTCATCTTTGTTTCGTATCATCCGTTTCCCTCATCAAGGGAAGATTGTTACTGTAGACCAGCTGCCATTCTTTGCTTCCTCTTCTGAAGGAAACATCCCTTTTGTGGAGCATACCGCCAGATCATCTGAGAGTCTGGGTCACGGGCTTTTCAAAGATCCCGCCCTGATGGGTGTTTTTCCGCTCCCACCTCCTAATGTCATTTCCGTCAATATGATTACTACTTGTTCTGATCTGTGGATCCTCCCTCCCACCGACCAAGTAGATTCTTGGGGCGACCAGATGCCGTTGAGTCCTGCCGAGCTCAACTATGTCGAAATCATTGTTACATCGGCTCCCTCTTCTGAACTTGCCCTTTCGAGCAAGGTTCTCCACTCGTTCGCTCCATCCTCAGGGCTTGTAGATGAGACTTCTTCGGACCCTTTAAAAGAAACATTCCCTTCTGACGAAGCCATTATTGAGACTATGTCTCTCGAGGAACCTCCTTGGCATGATTCTCACCATCGTTCCTCGTTTCTACCTGCCCATCAGGATATGCTTACTTGTTTCGAGCAGTTTGCTCCTTGTCTCCCATTTCAAATCCTTCAAACACCTATCCAAGTTTATCAAGTGTCCTCTGAAGTAAATATGGCGAACATTACGCAAACCCAGCCCATCGACATCTCTATGAAACTAGGGATTGTCGAACATCTTCACATTGGAGTCACTTGTACTCCAGAGGAAATTCAACTTTATTCCAATCTTTTTCGCGAATTTCGTGACGTCTTTGAATGGTCCTATGAACAAATTCCCGGCATTGATCCTAGCATAGTGGTGCATGAGATAATCACGTACCCAGGTGCTAAGCCTGTTCGTCAACGTTTACGCCCTGTACACCCCAGAAAGGCTGCAGCTATTAAGGCCGAAGTAGAGAAGCTTCTTAAAGCCGGTTTTATTTATCCTATCCCGCTCACAGATTGGGTTTCCAATATCGTACCTGTGAATAAAAAATAGGGTACAATCCGTGTTTGTGTCGATTATCGTGATATTAATCGGGCCTGTCCTAAAGATAATTTCCCCACACCATTCATTGATCAAATTATTGACGAGTGTGCCGGAAGCGAAATGTACTCTTTTATGGACGGTTTTTCTGGATATAACCAGATCAATATTTCTCCCGCTGATCAACACAAGACCGCCTTTATCTGTCCATGGGGCACTTTTGCCTATAAGAAGCTCCCTTTCGGTCTCAAAAATGCCGGTGCTACCTTCCAACGTGCAATGTCCTATGCTTTTCATGACATTCGACACATTGTACAGCCATACCTGGATGATCTTCTAGCTCATTCAGCCAAATGTCAGGACCACCCTACTCACCTTCGCGAGATCTTTCTTCGCTGTCAACACTACCGAATTAGACTCAATCCTCACAAATGTGTCTTCTGCGTTGAATCCGGCTGACTTCTCGGGTTTGTCATCTCCCGAGAGGGCATCCGTTTGGATCCCCTTAAAGTCGAGGCTATAGTGAATCTTCCTCCCCCTGCTTCTTTATAGCAATTGCAAAGCTTGCAGGGTAAAGCAAATTTTCTACGACGTTTCGTTCCAAACTATGCCGAGGTGGCCAAAGGTTTCACACGATTACTAAAGTGAGATGTCCCTTTTCATTGGGATACCATGGCTCAGGAATCTTTTGAGCGTCTCAAGAGTCTCCTTGTTTCTGCTCCATTGCTTCGTCCTCTGAACTATCATCGTGACTACACTCTGTATTTGGCTACCACCGACACCACTATCGGCACAGTTCTCGTTCAAACTGAGCATGTTATATATTATCTCAGCCGCAATCTTTTAGATACGGAAACTCGATATGCTTATGTCGAGAAGTTGGCTTTGGCCGTCGTTTGTGTTGTCCAACGTTTCCGTCATTATATTCTGCTGCGCACTACTACCGTGATTTCTGATTGCAACCCCATGACGTATATTTTGTCACGCCAGTTGCTGGGGGGCAAGTACTCAAAGTGGATTGTCATCCTCCAAGAGTTCAACTTGGAATTTACCACTGCCAAGTCCAAGAAATCCCTTGTCTTTGCTGAGTTACTTTGCTCTTTGCCATCTTCTTCCCCGCCCTCTCATACAGAGGATCAAATTCCGGATGAGACTTTATTTCTCATCAGCACCCTCGATCCCTGGTACGGAGATATCATTATATATCTGCAGACGTCCTCCTTTCGCCCTGGCGTGTCCAAAGACGCTCGGCGAAGGATTCGTCATCAGTCTCAACCATACTGTATCATTGGGGATACACTATATCGCCTCGGCGCCGACTCTGTTCTCCGTCGTTGTCTAACTCTCGAGGAAGCTGAGCGTGTCTTGAATGACTGCCACTCTGGTGCTTGTGGTGGTCACATGTCTGGATATGCTACTGCCCAAAAAATCCTCCGTGCTGGCTACTTTTGGCCCTCTATCTTTAAGGATTGCATTCTTGTTGTCCGTTCTTGTCATGAGTGCCAGATATACCAGCGGAAGATGCGAGCGCCTCCCGCTCCATTGCACCCTGTTGTCACCGTCGGCCCTTTTGCAAAATGGGGCATTGATTATATGACCTGTAACCCTCGCTCGGCCGAGGGGCATGGGTTTATTATCGTTGTCGTCGATTACTTTACTAAATGGGCTGAGGCGATGCCTGCATTAACTGAAGACGGTCACACAGTGGCGCAATTTTTATTCAACCATGTTATTTCGTGATTCGGCGTCCCTCAAGCCATCGTCACTGATCACAGGAAGCATTTCCGTAATCATATGATGACGGAACTAACAACCCAACTAGGCTTACAGCACGATAGTTCGACTCCATACTACCCTTAGTCCAATGGCCAAGTTGAAGCTATCAATAAGATTTTGGTTACAATGCTTCAGCGTACCGTTGGCATGCATAAGTCTAACTGGCATTTGATGTTGTTCCCTGCCTTGTGGGCCTACCGAACCTCCATGAAGGACGCCACTGGTTTCACTCCATTTCAGCTAGTTTATGGACTAGAGGCTACCCTTCCAATCGAGTGCGAAATCCCTTCATTAAAATTGGCTGTCGAACTACTTCCCAACACTACTCCATTAGAAGAACGCCTTCTTTACCTGGAACGGCTAGATGAGACCCGTCGCCTGGCCTCTTTGGCCATCGAAACACAAAAGAAGCGAGTCAAGACTCACTTCGATCAGACTGTACATCCACGTTCTTTTGTTGAGGGAGATTTAGTCCTGCTATACGATCAGGCAAACGATAAGCTGGGAGCAGGAAAGCTCGAGCCTATGTGGCTAGGCCCTTACATTGTCAAGAAATTTTTGCAAAAAGGGGCCTACGAGCTAATTGATTATGAAGGGAACCCTCTCGGGAAGCCCCAAAACGGGCTGTACTTGAAAAATTACTATGCATGATGCTTGTACACTTTATTTTGTACATACATGTACTCTAGCAAGTGTGTTGTGTGTATGTGTGTCAGTTTTAAAGGTGTAACTGCCACTTATTGTGTCTTTCGCTTCTTGTGTAGATGTCTGATGCACCTTATGTTGGTTTCGCTGATGGTGCCTGCCGCAGTACTCGCAACTTGTCCTCTGCGGCGTGGGTGATCTATGATCCTCATGGCGAGCTGATAGATTTTCAAGGTGTGTGTTTGGGTCGTACCACTAACAATGTCGTCGAATATTGTGTTGTAATTGAGCTACTTGCTGAAGCAATTAATCTCGGCATTCGTGCATTGGTAGTGAACCTGGACTCTCAACTTGTCGTCCACCAGCTCAACGAGCAATATTCCGTCAAAGACCATCGCATTCTAAGGTTGTATTTACGTGTGAGATTGCTAGAAAGGAACTTTGATTTTATCACATATCAGCATATTCCACGACAATTAAACACATTATCTGATGCATTGGCTAATCATGTATTAGATATACATTTGCGTAATTTGTAATCAAAACATTATACAAGCAAGCACATGAAAGCACAATAATAAACCATAGGCATATGTATATATATACGTGTGTGTCATAATGTTTGCGCCGTGCGCGTTACATAGTCCAAAAAATAATACATGTTCATCTCATATGGCCGGAGACAACATGTCTCTCAAAAATATGCAAAAATGAAACCTAGGCGTCTAATCACGGTGATGCTCATGATAGCATGTCACCGCTCGCACCAAACGTCTCAGCAGACGGTGGACGCGAGTCGGTACTCCCACTGTGTGCCTCTGGTACGCGAAGGGCACATCCGCCAATCTGGCATAGTCTGGAATCCCTCGAGTGAGTCCCTCAAGGTTCTGTACTAGCTCTTCACCCACACCACCCTCTACCTGAGGGTCGGCTGCGGGTTGTACCCTCCGTGCTATGTGAGACAGACCAACTGGTCGCTCTGCACCAACATCTGCATACATATATATAGCTGTTGTCAGAGACATGCATGTATTACAAAAAAAAAAAAAAAAAAAATTATTAAACATCAAAAACACAAAGAGTTCTTACCAAGCTCCTCATCCCAGTCTTCTCCCGCAGGCAATGGGAGATCTGGGTCTCCAGTAAAATCGGTGCCCGCATAGGGCCAATCCTCTATAACGATCATCTGGTGACGAAGCCATATGAAGAACTCGGGCCTCCAGGCCATCTGCTGGCCCCCTCCTCCTCTGGGCATGAGTGCTGCCCATCGAGTCATCCTCGGTTCCCGTGGCACTGGATCTGCCACTATACCTCCCTGAATCCGGAAAATCAGCAGTCGCTCCAAGAAGAAGGATACCACAATGGATCCATACCCAAACTGTTTGTTGCCCCCACACTTACACTTCGTAAGCTGTCTCTTGATGTTAAGGGTCACAGCTGTGGCCCAGTCAAACAGAGTAGGGTTGAGACACTCGGTTGCTAGCAGTAAATGATTCTTGCTGGCCTCATGGGGCGCCTGTACCCCCGTCGTCCGTGTAATAGTGAATAGTATCACCCGTAGCACTAGGTCTGGAACTGTGATGATATCTACCTTGGCACTGTTCTGTCCAAACTGTGCCCCCGGACAAACCCGGTCCATCACCTCCCCCATCTTTTCTCCGGAAGGCCTACTTCCAGTCAAAATGGGTCGTGCACCTCTCCGTGATAACCCAGTGATAAAATAGACATCGGAAACATCCAGCTCCAATGTCTGATCTCGCAAGCGGAATACCTGATCCTCTATGTCCAAAGCATCCACGATAAATCGTAGTAGCTCTGGTTGTGCATGCAAATAGGAGGTGAGGAAAAACTTCTTTAAGCCGCAATCCCTCAAGGCATCCATGCAGGCTTCATCCTCTAGTGCCAGAGCATCTATAGCATCATGCTCTCTTTCTCTCCATTCTACAACCATTTTGACGAATCCCTGCAACCATAAAGTCGAAAATACCATCATTAGATCACTGGTGAAACCATAATTCAAGGAAATTTGTGAAATTAACGGTAAAATCCACGGGAAAATTAGGTCGCGCGGGTGGCGCGACTGTTTTCAAAACAGTCGCGCCAATGGCGCGCCCCCTTTTGGAAAATAATCCCATTAGCGCGGTCCCGAGTGGGAAACCCGCGCCAATGGCGCAACCCTAAATTTTGCAAATCCCCTTGCAGGGGATCCGTCTGTGGATGGAAAACTAAAAAAATGGAACGAAAATGAAGCTAAGGACAAGACCTCTTACCTGCTCCAGACGGCGGCTCGATTGCTTTCCTGGATTGATCACAATCGACGGTTGAAGTTTGCACCCAAAACCCTCCAATGGTAAACTCACAAGGTGAAAAGTAAAAAGTGAATTTGTTTTTTACCATTTCACTATTTTATAGCATTTTTTGACCTAAAATGCATTAAAAATATTATTTTTTGGGTATTTTTGAATATATTTATATCAAAATGGGTTTTACGTTGTTTTTGGTATGATGACAGGTGTTGGTGCAACTCAAGCGACGAAACGAGCTCCTTTTTTCTACTTTTTCAAGCTCGGTAAAACATGTGAAAAGGTTACTTTGAGGTCCGCTTTCAGCTCTTTTCTGACCGTTTAAAGACGAAAAGATTGCCGAGTTACTCCTCTTGACTCGTTAAACGTTAATAAGAGGCAGTCGTTTTAAGTTCTTTTTGTTGACCGTTAAAACATAAAAAAGATTACCGGGTTTTTGTCATTTCAGACTCGTTAATGGTTACGAAACGATGTGGTTTTGATCGCTTTTTTACTTTTTCAGGTCGAAATCACTATTTATGAAAAGTACTCCTCGATCGTAATGGTCGGGCGGTTCTTTCGAGCATTGTTTTATACTTTTTCGAGCTCGAGAGACACAACTTTACGAAAAAGGACACCCTTGGAGTTTCCTTTTCTGCTGTCTTTTCAAACTCTCTAAACATGAAAAGACGCCGAGTTCTTCCTTTGTCAGACTCATTAAAACCTAATGACATCGGATTCTGTCGAAATGACACACCACAAGCATATGCTATCCCCATCAATCTTGTTAAAAATAATTGGGGTACTCGCCAGAAATGGCGGGGGAAAATGGAACCATAATTATTGTCGTGTCGGTAGTATGTCGCTCTTGAACATGGCACTTGTTTGCTTTCGTGTCTGGGTAGGGATATCTCATCTCATTTTTCACTTGCCTCCGTGGATTTTGATAATCCTGTTTGACCTCTCATCTACTCATTGCCTCGTCACCATGACCTCTGATCTATTGATGTCAAATACTGCCAATTCCACTATCGTGCCGCCGATATGTTCAAGAGAAGTTGATCTCTGCAGAAAAACAACCTCCCTCTGATAGCTCACATAATCCTGATTCACAACATTATCTCTCTGTCTCATGTCGATGATGTGGGAAACATCATGGCCCACCTTCGATCAAGGTCACTTCCTGTCGACTTCAGCTCATTATCCAGGAAGCTGATCTAGAGACTCCCTTCCGGTGCCTTAGAGCCTGCATACCTCAATGGCAGGTTCTTCGTGTTCGACGTGAGGTTTTCATCATTGGCCTCCGATCGAATGATTCTACGGGTGTTCGACGCCAGATCACTAATTCGCACGCCGTAGATTGTACCTATAGTACCTTGAGGGCCATTGTCATTATTGGTGGTACCTCTCGCGTCTGTTAACAGTTTTCATTATTGACTGGTAATTAGACGATGTTCATGCATGTTCGACTTCAGCTCATATATTCGCATGCTTGAACTTGTACTTTTGTTCGGGTCGAGATGGAGCGCAAGACCCTGGATTTTGTCTGTTGTAATCTAGGCGTGATTCTTGTTACATGACTCATTCACTAGATGGCTGCGACCATACCTGAGTCTATTCATTGATCCTAACCAGATGGCTGCACCCATACTATGGATCTAGATTATTATGTACTCTCTTATGGATGGCTGCGACCATACCACATATATCATGTACTTGAGCTATCAATTGTATCTCTTGATGCAGATTCTCGGCGGCAGCTACATGTGTTCTTGTAAAGCATTTCACCCCTCTCTCTCTCGGGCCTCATGCTTTAGGGGGCATCTGTTACACAGTAATTTGTCACCATTGGTCACCGTCCCTGTTACCCCTTTCCCGTACTTTGGAGGACTCATTCCGGGACCTGTGAGCAGTGACATAACTTAAAAACACTTGCATTATGTTCCCCTAAGTATGGACTTCATGTGCCCTGAAGACACCTCCTGCAAAATATCCCTGAAAAGTGCCCTTTTTCCATTAGCGCGGGTCCACAGTGTACTACCCGCGCCAATGAGGGAGATCCTCAAAAGAAGGCGCGCCCATTGGCGCTCTGTCTTAGAGTAACACCCACGCCAACCGAGTTTGGAAAAGATTTTTAACAAATGCGCGCCCGGATGTTTTTTCCCTTCAAGTCATGAAGTCTTTTGAGGATAAAGCTAATCTTCTAGATGTCGAGATTCATCATCTATCCCTTACATCTATCCACAGCGGCTTTTTGGAGATAATGCCAATCCATAATGGGTGTCTTGATGCATTGTATCTTCCTCCCCTTCTCCATCTATAAAAGTTTGTCCTTGTGCATTTGACAAGCTAGTTTTTGAGTAGTGGTGATAGTGCTAGTAGTGATAACGCTTGTCTTGAGTGATAGTAAGAGTCTTGGAGCATAGGGAGGTTATGCTGCCAGAAGTCTGAGCTGTGCATTCATAATCAAAGAGAGAGAAAGGTCAATTGCAAGACATATGTAGCTGCTCACCCAGCCAGAGGAGAGATTCAACGTCAGAACTTTGGTTGTATTTTTCTTTGTTGATTATTCATTAATAAACGACTATCGTTATGGTTCTGATCTTATTGTTCATTATGATAATGTTTGATCTATGTCTTTTCTGACCGATATATAGTTGTATTTAGTGGATTTTATGCTTGTATTCGCTTCGTTCTTTGCATGTGCAGGTATCCATTCGTGGAGATCGTGAGGATCGTGACCTGCCGGAGCAAGGGAACGAGAGTATCAACTCGTCTACGACACTAGCGTTGGACTCCAGGTTGGTTCTCATAATCCACTTTCAATTTGCAACTAGGAACTTGCATGGTAGCGTTAATTGATTGTTGCTAGACCCATTTTGGGCTAGTGAGATCGCCTCTGTCCGCAGGGGGGATTTACCTCTCCAACAATGCACTTAGTCCTAATTCTAATGAGTATAAAGGTAGTAGTGACAAAGGATAGGATGTAGCATTTTCAGTAAGTAAACAGTCACATTTTCGACGTAGTCCTAATTCTATGGACTATGAGAGCAGCACTGACAATGCACATGAGGAAGGATATCCAATAAACATCGAGTCAAATTTTTCATTCAGTCCGAATTCTAAGGACTATGACAATAGAACTGAAGAAGACAAAGATGAATAATATTCTCCAAGTCAATATTTGAAAGCACAGCTAATCATAGTGTGGATAACATTCCTCTTAATGATGATGAAAATCCTTATACAAATGATGTTCCAATGATGGAGATGTTTCCAAGAAATATTGTATCGAGGAGTAGGAGCAGACCTTTTCGTATCAATGCAAGATTTTCTAGTTATACAAGGGGTAGAGCAGAATATCTGACGAGAAGAAGTTCTATCAGTGCTCTCATTTCAAGTGAATGTTGCCAAAAAGATTGCTTGAAACATATGGATTTCAAATTTGCATTAGAGAGCAAGAAGAGATATTTGTCAATGAATAAAAGAATGCAAAATTCATATTTAGTTGGGTGCATGCAATCTACATTGTCAGGTTATGATTATCATATTAGGACTTTATTTATCTGTAGAAAAGCTTTCAAAATGTTTCATTTGATTGGGAATTTTCGTCTCTCGAGAATTCAAGAAAATTTGGAAAAGGATCCCACATTTTATTCAGAAGTACGTCATAAAAGACAGTTTGGGCCATTATCAAATACTGCAATGTCATGGATGAAAGATTTATTTTCAAAGCATGGAGAGTGTATGCCAAATAGAGAGACAATACATATTCCAGATAATTTTTCAAGACGAGAAATCTACAACTTATACAAAGAATATGCAGAAGGTGCTGAGGGACATGGCCAATTTATTACATATCAATATTTTGTGAAGGTATGGAAGAAAGAATTCAAAAATGTCTGTATTCCTAAGAAGACAAGGATGGGGATTTGCAATACATGTGCTTATCTTAAATCGAAAAGGGACAAATGTGAAGGGTCAGAAAGATTCAATTGTCAAAGAACTTCAGGAGTATCGTGAACAAAAAACAAATGAAAGGAAAAAGATGTACAAGCATCGAAAGAAGTGTTATGATAATCTGAATAAATATTTGGGTTTGATAATTGATGGTATGGACCAAAAGAAAACACTTTTACCACATTTTGTTCGCACACCCAAAAATTTACAAGAGGAAAATTTTATTCAGTATCACTTGGTCAGTTTTATGGTCTTCAATGGGAAAATGTTTCCAAGGGTGTACTTCACAGCTCCAAATATTCATAATGATGCAAATATAACCATAACCATAATTCATGATGTGCTTTCTCATTGGTCTGGTAATCTTCTTGAAGTTTTGTATCTACAATTGGACAACACTTGCCGTGAAAACAAAAATCAGTTTGTTTTTGGATATCTAAACATGCTTATTGAATTGAGAATTTTTCAGAAGGTAAACGTTGGTTTCCTTCTTGTTGGGCACACTCATGACCATATTGATCAGATGTTCAGTCATTTTTCAGTCACATTGAGGAGGAAGGAAGTTGGGAGCTTGCCATCATTAATTGAATGTATTAAGAAATCATACATGTCGGAGCCTACTTTTGATTTGTTGGAAGAAACTGTTGACATGCGAAGGTTTATTCTGGGATCATATGGTGAGGAGAAATGCATTGAACAACTTAATGACATTAGCTTCCAACATCAATTTCGTATCAAAAATATTGATGGGAAAACACTAATATGGGGCAAGAAGTATTCAACTACTACAGAATGGGCACCGTCATCAGGTTTTCAATTTTTGAAGTTCATTCTAGATCATCCAATATTTGCATCAAAAATATTGTTATTACAATCAGTTGGTGAAGTTCATAATGCACGCAGACAAAATAGAGATATAAATTATTTTGATTGCCTAGAAGAAATTAAAAAATGTATTAGATATACATATGAGTACTTTGACATCGCTGATTCAATTTGGTGGGAGTCATTTTTCAATAATCAAAGTGATATCATTTCAACAACAACAAATGAATATATATCTTTGAAAAAACCATTTATTTGGCCACAAAATGTTTCGAATGAACATGAGGGAATAAACATTGTTGAACAACAACAATCTCAAGGTATTATTAATTCTTCACAGGCAGAGGAAAGAGAGATGTATATTGGTTCCAAAAGATCTCGTGCACAATGTGAAGCCATGGAATACCTTTACATGGGTTCAGTACAGGATATTAAGCAGGGTTTCATGATCGCAGTGCTAGCAGATGGAGATCCCAATGGCTATCCATTCTGGGTTGCTAAAGTTATAAAGCTATTTATAGAAAATGAGGATTTTACAAGTGTTGAAGTACGTTGGTATGCCACAAATACACACCCATTCAATGGTGTGTATAAGCCAAAGATGGTAGTTGACAAAAAAATTGGCGGAAAGAGAAAAAGGAAGGGTACAAATATAAATCGCTGCCGCACAGACATATTAAAATTGGAGGATGTTGACATACTTTTTTATGACTTCAATTTAACAAAGAGAGGTACTCTTCACTTCAAGACGATATAGATTCTGAAAAGGTTGTTACCAGAAGGAACAGTGTTGAGATGGGAGTCTGCTGAAACCAGTCGTAGATCTAGAAGAATTTTGAAACCTGAAATGGTGGGCATGCATGTGGACTCAGATGGGGCACTAGTTGATGAAAGAGAAGAATATGGAACATCTTCGTCAGCATCCAATCACTCATCTAAAGATGTGAATTCTGATGGTGTGCAAGAAAATATGAGTGATTTTGAATAATTATGAGAAGCTATGAGTCATTTTTATGTTGTTGGATTATATGTCTTAATTATGATAATTTTTATTGTTTAAAATATCTACCATGCAACATTAAATTAGAGATATAATGTATGTTTCATTCAATATACAAATAATAACTTTTGAATTCATTTAGTGATTTAATTTGTTCATAATGTCATGGTTTTTTAAATTTATGGTTGAAAAAAATTCAATTTCTTTTGTATCTAGCATGTTATGGCTGAGAACATGTTGAATTTATACTTAGGAAAGAAAAATGTTATTCTACCAAAAACATTAGTCTGTCTTTTTCCTCATAAACAATTTGTTTGGCACATAAAAATTTGGTTTTACTAGCATTTTTTAAAAATGTTGAAGATTGACCCTAAAAAAAATAATCGTTATAATATCATCACTTTTTCGGTTTCAAGCTGTTTTTTGCACGAAAATTTCATTTTCACTGCCATTTTTAAAACATGTTCAAAATTGACCCTAAAAAAAACCATCGTTCCAGTAGCCACACTTTTCCTTTTTAGCACTGTTTTTGATGTTTTTTTGGGATTTTTTGGCCAGAGTTCCCGTTTTGAGTTTATAGTACCTGTTTCAAAGTTTACATTGTTGGGGGCTGAAGTACCCCTTTTCGCACAATCTCGCTATCAGTGTAGGGCAGTCTTTTGCCTCATGATCAAACTAAGTGCAGTACAAACATGATGTCCTCGTCGGGTTTGTACAATCGCGGGCATAGTGCCCTGGCCCTCCGTAATTATAACAAATAAAATGTCTGCAACCCCTTCCTGGTCCCATTCCACCCTGACCTCGACCGTGCCCCTAAAATCCAGTGCGCACCATTCTTGCATTTGGGTCGAGGGCTCATGTTTCGGTCTGCACCCTATAGGCAGGGGTCTGATTCCATCATTAGTTCGTAGCTTTTGTAGGTGTGCTCATCATGGCCTACAGACCTGTAGAAGTTACAAAATAATTGTTGTGACGTCTGCATATACTTCTGCAATAGATGACAATTGTTCATAGTGTGTTTTCCTCCTATCTGACAGATCACGCACCATAATGTAGGCGTCGCGCTTGGCCCTGCCTGTGCCTCAAGTCTTAACGGCATTGGCCCTCCTCCTGCCAAGTAGTTCGCGAACACTAGACAGTGGTCCTTGTCATGCCCTTGGCCTTTGCATTTTATGCACCATACCTCCTCGTGCGCCTCCGGCCGAGGTGTCCTGTCCTGTTTCAAACTTTGCATTTCCAGACATAGATTTTGCAATTGCACATGGATTTGTTGGACTCCCAAACCAGGGTCTTGTATAGGGGTCTCATGCAATCTCATCGCCATTTCTAAAGCTTCGGCCTGGGTGGAAAGTTTTTACTGTGACAGTGTCATCCTTAAGTGCGGTGTCAGTGATGCTACAAACCATGCACGATGTTGTCCATTTGTCAACGTCATGTTGGCTTCACAAATCATACCCTTCAGTCTTTGGTCCAGATCCCAGGGAGTCTTGGCCGGGAGCATCGTGATCTCCTTAACTTCGATGATTGATTATGTTTCCGACTTTGGCCTACTAAATTCCCTGTTCAGCGCAGCCTAGATTTTTGCGATTCCTGTGTTTCGATGGTCATTAGAATGCTTGATGTACCATGTTGACGCACGGTCCTACAACACGCTTACCAGTGTAGCCTTCCTAATATTGTCATCCGTGACGCCTTGTGCTTACCATACTACTCTTACTATTGGCTTGTTAGGGCCTGACCCAGGTTCAGAAGTGATTTAGCCAAACAAATCCCGAAACTATCGGCCCTTTCATCAACAGTTCGTGGAGCGCGGACTGGGGTATCACCCGAGGTAGTATGGGAGGGTGTTGGAACCAGGTTTTTGCACCCTGGGGATGTCCTAATGAAGTCTGGCAAGTTCGCGAACCGATCCTGCACGGTTGCGCTGCTCCGCGCAGCTGTCTGGCCTTCGCGTAGCTATGAACAAAGCGCGAAGGGGCGCTATCTAGATCCTCTACCCTTAATGTGTTATTATTATAGATCTAACTTAATTTTGTGGGCCCAGTAGTCTTAACAATCATTCACATTCATAACAAGTGTGCGCAATCATGGAATGTAAAGAGATGCATGAACATATAACAAAAGCATAAACATACAGATCTACGAATAGATGCACAATATTTCAGAATCAACTTAGCTTTTATTAAACTTTTGTTCTGTTACAATCCCAACTTCGCCCTGCGTACTCAGCTGCAGGGGTCCGCGCACACAGCTGCGAACTCTACCAAGCCTCTGTGCACTCAGTTGCAAATCCTCTCTCTACTACTATGACCCAAGACTCGAACTTACAGACTCAGAGTGAATATCGCACTCAAAAACCCATATCACTTAAGATCAATCCTTAACCAAAAAATTTCCTTCTACACTTAGAGCCTCGCTCTATTTATACATTCCCATGGTCCGTGGACCATGGGTAGGCCAACACATCTTATATTAAATTACAATATTTTTAGTTCAGACTACTTAAGACTCTCGTGCTCTGTGCTCGCATTTTACAGGGTCTTCACATTACATTGACCCAAAACTGAGCTTTAAGCCCCAAAAATCTGCTATGGGGGGGATCTGCTGCCCAACACTTACCACGAACTAGAATTGGTCCAGATCTTCATTCCCTACTCCTCTGAATACTAGTAGTTTGATCGCACTTGCCATATTGAACTGTGGTGGTGGCGGAGGTGGGGTGGGTGGACATGGAGGTGAGGAGGGTGAGACGAGTGGCGGTGTGGGTGGAGGTGGTAAATGCGGAATGCGCTGCCTTATCAGACTGACCGCGCTTCTTGGAGAAACTTTCGTGAGCTCTTCCTCACTTTCCCACTAGGGGGAAATTAAGGGACTGGTTTCCAAATCTTCACTACTTCCACTTTTGTAGATATTCCCACTTCGCGTAGTCCCAAACAATAATTTATTCGCATAACCCGCTTTTCACACAATAGCATCTTAATCCAAGCGTTCAAAGATTTAATATACTTACCTCGCGGTCCCTTGAGGAAATGTCGCTTTGCCTCTGTAGTTGACGGTCGTATCTATTGCGAACTCAGTGATAAATCCTCCTATAATTCAGTCAAGCCAATGGTCCACAGCTCACGCGATCTTATCTCTTGATGCTTCTAGTTTGCGCACAAATTTCAGAGTCCACACGATTGGTTTGTCGAGTCTACACCTCCCCTAACTATATGCTAGCTTCACGATCCACTCATATAGCTCATAAGGAAAGGATGGAAAGAAAATTTTGTGGATTTCCATATACAAGTAGCACTCCAACCACTGTTCCTTAGATACTCACGGATTTTTGTTGTCCTGCGCCGCGAACTCATGAATCTTCTTATCCAACCACTCTTCAATTTCTTTCTTTGTTAGGTTCCAGTGGCACAACATCAGACATCCCTTATGTAGATCCAGATCCCAGCAACAGAACCATTTGTTGGCTTGTATGGGCCTGACCCAGGTTGAGAGGTGATTTTGCCAAGCAAATCCTAGTACTACTGGCCCTTTTGGCAATAGTCCGCGGAGCGCGGACTGAGCTCTCACCCGAAGTAATATGGGAGGGTGATAGAACCAGGTTTCCTCACCCTGGGGATGTCTGATGAGCTTCTGTAGGTTCGTGGTTTGACCCTGCTTGCACGTCACTACGCACACTTGTTAGTCCCTCGCAACCTATGATATTTCTTCCGCGCATCCCTACTCTGGGCGCAACCCGTATTATACCCAAGTTCCTTGTTATTTAATATGTTATTACTCGATTACTTAACTTATTTGTGTAAGACTAGTGATTATTACAGCATATCTAGAAATCATATCAGTGCACGCGATAAATAAAATAGTATAAATGTAAAGAAGACAATGCACAAGTAGATACACAGAAATAGGAATCAACTTCTCTTTATTATTCTTTGATCAAGGTTACAGACTCGACACCACCTTGCGCACTCAGCTGCAGGGGTCCGCGCACTCAGTTGCGGACTCTACTAGGCCTCTGCGCACTCAGCTACAGAGCCTCTTCCTACTACTACGACCCAATACACTTAGACTCTTACTCTATGCTTGAACCATGTGTATTCACCTATCTCTTCTCCCTTCCTCCTTCGGTATCTTTATAACTTAGAGCCTCGCTCTATTTATACAATCCCATGGTCCGTGGACCATGGGTAGGCTGACATGACATTACATTACTTTACAACACTTAGGGCGGACAACCCTATGACTTAACCTATACTTCACGCTTCGCGCCCGTAATTCGTGGAGTCTTACAATACATTTGACCAAAACTTGGGCTTTGAGCCCCAAAACATGTTGTGGAGGGATTCCATGCCCAACAAAGCCAGCAAAAACATGTAAATAGATTCTTAAACATGAAAATTATTAACCTATAAATAAGTTTTGTTACAATACTATGAACCAGTACCATGACATATCAATAAGAAATTTCCATATGACACAAAATATACACATTATGTAATTAATTTAATTTTTGGTTAGTTTGGGATTAATCTTTGTTTTGCAAAATCATTACTTATGTGGAGATAACACTTGACTTGGGCCATGTTGAAATATGTAACTAGGTTTTGTCTTCATAATGACATGTTTAATCATGATTTTATGTAATTGATGTAAAGAATAAAAATAAAATTATTTTGTAATGCTTAAGTCATGGGTTTCATGCTCAAGGAATTTTATTTTGTAGTTAAGGCTCTGATTGTGAGCCTTTAAGGTGGGTCATCCTATCATAAAGTCTAATGAGTCAATGTCAAAGATTGAAGACCCATTTGGGCATATTATACATTGTAAAAAGTGAAGTTAATTGTGTCACAAACCCTCCAAGACCTTGTCACAAGCTATACCTCATGTGAACCTTCAAAATAAATGAAGATGTTTCTAGTATGGAAAGTCAGCCTACCCCTTGGCACAAGTCGACTTATTTCTATAGGAATATCGCTATATATTGAAGGATATCACCCTTCATTAGGACACTACTTGATAAATCATAAGACAAGAGATATAGAAGTGTGAAGATCATAAGTGATATGTTATGTAGACTTGAAGGTGATGGAAAAATTGCAAGTAAAATTTTATGTATTCTAGGTAATGGGTCACTTTACAATACACATAAAATAATGATTTTTAAACTTAGTTAACAGAAATAACAGAGACAATATGCCATATTAGAAACACATAATAGCAAAAATGATAAAGGAGTTCACCCCTCTCTTGGGTTGCATCTCCTAGTCCAGCTTCCAATGTTGGGCCAATTTCATTAAGTGTTCAAAGTTGTGTTTACATGGATTTATAATGCTTAGAATGTAAATATTATGTCTCCAATGGTTTGAGAATAGTCAAAAACCCCCATTTGGGCTCTTGTTGGGCTCAATTTGGCCAAAAACTGTAGAAGTTATGCTCTCTCCAAGTTTTCTCTGCTAATTGATCTACAAACTGCATTGGACTACTAACCATCCTACGAATTTTTCCTTTCTCGGGCACGTTGAGTGACAATTTCGCCTAGCACCAGTGAGATTCATGTTGAAATTGGTGCAAAATGTCGCTTAGTTTAAATGTCCAGGAAGGCCTAAAGTAAAAAACCAAGGCCACATGGGGCCATGCACTGGGGGGCTAGGGCTAACTGCCTGGCCCCCGTCAGCATAGCCCCTGGCTCTTCGACGGTTGGTTCCGTGGATCCCATAAAACTGAGGCTTATCCTAAAATTTATGTGCCCAAACTCCAAACTTCCTGAGCTCTCTTCTGCTAAAATCGTTGTGGTTATATGGTGATTATATGACCGGGGTTGGTCCCCATGTTTCTACCCCTCCGCTTGTTGGCTCTAGAGTATATACGTTGTTGTTCGGTGGCTTGTAGCTGTTGGTGCCTAAACCATGGATTAGGGCTAGGAACAAGCCCTTGGCTCCCTTTCCTGTAGTCTCTTGGGTGTGGGGTGACCGGGGGCCAGGGCTTAGCCTCGACCCTGTCCCCCAACACGAATCCACTTAAACTTTAAATACAACTTTGGAAGAATTGTAGTTAAGAACAACCATGTGACCTAGTGGTAAGGCACTATAATATTGCTCCAAAGGTCATGAATTTGACTCCACCAGAGGCCCATTTGTCCGTATAAAAATTTTAATGAACCCTGGGGTGCCACGTGGCATCCCATGATTGGGCCATGTGGCATCCCATCAATAGTCCAACTCAAAAATTCCATCACCAACAAAAATCACCCAAATTCAAACCAATTAGAATAGGACACTTGTCGACCTATAATTGGCTCAAATTGTACAGTTATTCTGCCCAGTCACCTTGCCTAGTCATCGTACGAACTGTCCAATCAGCAGTCCTGCATCCAACCTGTAAATTTTTTCCTTGTTTGGGAAAACGATCAGAATGTGGTATTGGGAGCATACGATATTGGTTTTGGGTGATTTAAGTTGTGTTGGATTCAGTTCTTCAAGATCTACGCTTTGGTATAGGTTTTGAGCACTTTTGAACACTTTGAATTTTGAGCACTTTACTGATCCCTTGGATCACTACTCCCCATTGGAAGATTTTGAACCTCCAAAATACTACTTTCAGTCAATAAACAGATGAGGTATAGTTCCCTCACCCTTCTAATATCAATTCATTTGTCTTTGCTTGGATTTGTGTCTTTGAGTCCCACGTGAAGGTACTCTGCATTCCCTCGTTTTGACTTTCTTGTTTTTCTGTCAAGGATAGTGTCCTGTTGCAATTCTTCAAGAAATTCAGGAGAGAAATATTCAATTGAAGGAATTTTAACATGCTCTCCTTAATCATCAATCAAAGGAGGCTCATATAATCTAAAATTCACAACATTAACAACTACATACATTTTCATAATTAGAGGCAAATCCAACCAGAAGGCATTATTACCAATATTTTCTAGAATCTAAAAGGCCCATACCTTATTGGTTTCAATGTTTTACCTTATCCTTTAAGCCTCTCCTTGCTAATATAAAGCCAAACTTCATCTCCAACCTGAAAATTGTGGTCAACACAATGCTTATCATGCCTTATCTTGTACTTGGCTTAGATTTTTTCCAACTGTTATTGAACCATTTGATGCACCAATTGAACTTGTTTAATGAATCGCTTGGCCTTATCAATGTCACTATGACCATAAATAGCCTAATATTTCCCAAAGATAAAATCTAAAGGATATTTTGGTAAGTATCCAAAGCACGCCTCAAATGAAGATGTTTGAGTGGATGAATTCTTTGCCCAGTTATAACCATGTTGAATGTAGTGTAAGTGTTCATCCCAGAGCTTAGGATTTTTTCTACAATAACCACGAAGAAGATGTACTACCATTATGTTCACCACTTTTGTCTGACCATCATTTTTGGATGGAATGTTGTGCTCTTTCCCAACTTGGTATCCATGAGTCCCCATAAGCTTGACCAAAATTTCCTGACAAATTGAGAATCTTGATCATAAATAATACATTTGGGCAACCCAAAATGTACCCATACATTTTGAAAGAAAATTTGTGTATTTTGTTTAGTTGTAACCTTCTTCTTACAAGGCATCAAAATACACATCTTGCTGAAACTATCCACCACAACATAAAGATAATCATTATTTTTTTAGAAGCAGACCTCCTACGAAGTCCATAGAAACACTTTCCCAAGGACATCAAGGAACTAGAAGTGGAGTATACAATCCTAAATTTATATTGATAGGCTTACTTGTAGTGCATAATGAACATCCTCTTACATATCATGACACACTTTCATTCATTCAAGGCCAAAAATAATACCTTTGTAAGTGTGCCACCATCTTGCCTAAACCAAAATGGCCAGCGATAAGAGAAGTATGTGCTTCCCTTATGATGTTGACTCTTTCACCCTGTGGAATGCACAACTTGCCAAGATGATACAAAATTTTATCATGAACATGGTACTCTATTTCCTCTACTTGGTTGCCTTAACACAAAGTTGCATATACATCTTTAAAATCACCATATATAGCATATTGTTCAACATAGCTCTCATGCATGATAGAATTATGTTTAATAATAATTGAAGCACTAACAATTGGTCTAGAAATCATGTCAGCAACCTTGTTATAAATTCCTTTCTTATACCTTATCACCAAGTGTAATTTCTGCAGGAAACCATCTATTTGAAATGCCTCGCTTGTTGTAGCTTGGTTTGTGATTGCAAGTATTGCAATAGTTGATTATCAGTGTGAATGATAGTTCCCTTTCCCTTCAAGTAGTGTTTCCACTTTTTCACACTTTGCACCAATGCATACAATTCATTGTCATATGTAGGATAGTCCATTATTGCACCATTAAAAGTTTCAAAATGGTAACATATGGGCTTACCATGTTGCATCAAGACCCCTCCCATGGAATAGTCACTTACATCTGTTTGGATCTCAAATGGTTGTCTTAAATCAGGAAGTGCCAGAACTGGTTTTGTGTTGATTCTCTCCTCCAACGTATCGAAGGCTTTATGTTGCTTGCCTCCCCACTGAAAAACATGTTTCACACTTGTCAATGCATGTAATGGGGCTGCAATTGAAGAAAACTTAGAAATTAACTTTCTCCAATATTGGGATGCTCCCAAAAAGATCCTTACCTCAGTTACGTTATTGGTATTAGTCCAATCTACAATGACTTTGACCTTTTAGGGATCTATCTTCAATTCACCCCCTCCACCAATATGTCCCAAATACATTAACGAGGTGTTTCCAAATTCACATTTAGACATATTTAAAAACATTTTTTCCTTCTTAAAGACATCTAAGACTTTCATAACATGTCTGACATGTTCTTCATGGGTTTTACTGAAAATCAATATGTCATCTAAGTAAACAATCACAAAATCATCAAGAAAAGGCCTTAATACATCATTCATAACTCTCATGAATGTTGCAGGAGCATTACAAAGCCCAAATGGCATAACCAACCATTCAAACAAACCTTGCTTTGTTTTGAAAGTTTTCTTCCATATGTCTCCTTCAGCAATCCTAATATGATGATAGCCACTTCTCAAGTCCAACTTATTGAAATACACAACATCTTCAATTTATCAATTAAATCATCAATTTGAGGAAGAGGGTAACGATTCTTTATTGTAATCTTGTTCAAGGCTCTAGAATCCACACACATCCACCATGTACCATATTTCTTTAGTACTAAAACAATTGGTGACCCACATGGCAATGTGCTTGGTCTGATGACCCCTTTATCAAGCTACTATTGGACTTGCTTCTTTATTTATGCATTCTCCGTGACTAAAATCATGTACATGCCAATGTTTGGAAAAGGACAATGTTATTGCAATTGGATCTCATGTTGGATTCCTCTTTTAGGAGGAAATACTTTGGGTTCCTGAAACATCTCATCATAGGTGTTAACAAACTCAAACAAATCATATTTTAATCTTGCATCACATCCTTGGAAGGCTTTATTTTCAACATTCTCTTTGGTTTGATCATTAAGAGTACAAACTTCTTACTATCATTAACAAGACTCTTCATTTGTCCATCATTCGCAAGTGATAAATTCAACTTCTTGCTATGTGCTCTAACAATGTACTCAATCCCATCTTTAAAAAAATGATATTTGTTCTCATTACGATGAAATATGTCTCTTCTATCATATAGACATGGGCTTCCCAAAACAATACCACAAATGTCAAGTGGAATAACGTCGAGCTCTACCTCATCTGTAAAGTTTGCAGTGATGGAAAATCTCAGTTTACATCTTTTTGTCACATTTCCAACCTAAAGGATAAGGTTTAGGATGAGTGGTTTCCAAATTCAATTTCTTATCAATGTCTTATGAAATAAGGTTTGCTTGTGATCCACTATCAATGTATCTATCTTGGTATGTTTCGAAATGACTCCAATGTGGAAAAGATATATTCTTTCTTTTTCATGTTGAGTTTCATTAAGGCTACTTGAAGAACTAGTACTTGCAATAGAGTCTTTACCTTTAAATCCCATGGTTGTGATCTTTGTTTCATCCCCAGAATCAGATCCTAAATCATGTTGTGTAGTTGCAACAGTCTTTTGTTTACCTTTGTTGTTAAAAATTTTGGGTCTCATTTCAGGATGAAGTTTCCAACGATCGTCTTCATCATGGCCTTCTTTTGAACAGTGTTTACATGAGAGTTTTTCTCCCTCTTTCTTGGTTGAAGCATCTTCTTCCATTTTCCTTTGAATTTTCCCTTTCATTTGTCTCCACTCTTGAATGTCTTTTTGTTTCCCTCTTGAGGAACATTCGTCCCTCTTGCTTCTAAATGAGTTCCTTGTACACAAACTTCATCTAGTTTTGTAGTGTTAAACATGAGAATTGTGTCTCAAATAACTATGCAATCCTACAATATATTTGAGTAAAGTGTCTTGAGAGGATAAATATATACCCAAAATCAAATCTCTTTTCCTAAATTCTTGATTATATCTTTACACATTTTGACCCTTAGCTTGCCTAAATTTTTTCCAATCCATTATAGCTTTTTGTGTGTATTTTAATGGATAAAATTATCTTCTTATTGCAACAACAAAATCATTCCAAGAGGATAAAACCTTACCATGTTTCTTCATGTCCTCTTGAGTTTTGGCCTCCCACCAAATAAGTGTTGCAGTTTCCAACCTAAGAGAAGCAAGCTGAATTTTGGTCTCAACATCCTTGATTCTTTGTATCCTACAATACACTTCAATCTTACGAATCCAATTATTTAATTTCTTAGCATTTACCTCTCCATTGTACATAGGAAATTAAGACTTTATGTCAAGCTTTAACAAAGGAGTTTTACCATGTCCAATTTGGAGGTGTTTGTGAAAGGATAGAAGAAGTATAAGATGAGGATGAATATGAGGATGAGGATGGAGGTGAAGGTGGTGGCTTGTCACAATTTCCTCCTTTCCATTTCGGAGGTTTGTCTCCTTTTCCTCCATCTCCTTTTGGAGGTTTTGAGCTCTCTCCTTACAGACCTGAATTCCTCTCCTTATAAAGAATTTTTACCATTTCAGACATTTCAAAGAAATGTTTTTTAAACTTTATTTCATCTTTATACATCCCTTCAGAAGCTTTTTCATGTGCCATAACTAGTGAAGCTTGAGGTGTATGTGTTCTCCTTGAAACAATGTGACGCCTTGGCTCCACAAGTTCTCCTTCTCCTATTTTAAGATTAAACTTGTAAGCATCAGAAAACACTTACAAACAAAATCAAACCTTCAAAATAACCTTGAGCTCTAATACCAAAATGATATGTTATGTAAACATGAAGGTGATGGAAAAAATGCAAGTAAAATTTTATGTATTTTGGGTAATGGATCACTTTACAAAAAACATAAAATAATAATTTTAAAAATTATTTAACAACAAAAATGATAAAGGAGTTTACCCCTCTCTTGGGCTACATCTCCTAGTCCAACTTCCAATGTTTTGTCTCTTTCATTAAGTGCTCAAATTTGTGTTTACATAGATTTACAGTGCTCAGAATGTAGATATTATGTCTCCAATGGCTTCAGAGCAGTCAAAAATCCCCAACTGGGCACTTGTTGGGCTAAATTTAGCCAAAAATTGAAGAAGGTATGCTCTCTCCAAGTTTTCTCTGCTAGTTGATGTACAAACTGCACTAGACTACTAACCATCCTACAAATTCTGCATTTCCAGGGTGTCGAGCAACAATTTAGCCCTTACCAACAAGATTCACACTGAAATTGGTGCAAAATGTTGCTTATTTTAAATGGCCAATAAGGCCTAAAGCGAAAAACCAGGGCCACATGGGACCATGTGCCCAAAGGTCGGGGCTAACCGCCCACCCCCATTGGCATAGCCCCTAGATCTTCGACGGTTGGTTCCATGGAGCCCATAAAACTGAGGCTTATCCCAAAATTTACACGCATGAACTCCAAACTTCTTGATCTCTCCTCCATTGCAACTGTTGTGGTTATATGGTGGTTATATGACCAGCATTAGTCCCCAAGTTTCAACCCCTCCACTTCTTAGCTCCACAATATAAACGTTGTTGTCTGGTGGCTTGTAGTTGTTGGTGCCAGAATCATGGGCTAGGGCTAGGACCGAACCCTTGGCTCCCCTGCCTTCATTCTCGTTGGTGTGGGGTGACCAGGGGCTAGGGCTTAGCCCCAGCCCCATCCCCCAATACAAATCTGGTTAAATTTTAAATACAACCTCGGAAGTATAGTAGTTAAGAACTACCATGCACTCTAGCAGTAAGGCACTACAATATTGCTCCAGAGGTCATGCGTTCGACTCCCCCAGAGGCCCATTCAATCATACAAAAATTTTAATGAACTTCAGGGTGCCACGTGGCATCCCACCATTGGTCCAAATCAAAATTTCAACCACCAAATAAATCACCCAATTTCAAACCAATCAAAATAGGAGACTTGTCAACTTTTCATTGGCCCAAATTGTACAGATAGCATGCCCATTCATCGTATAGACTGCCCAGTCATCAATACTGCATCAAACCTATTATCACTCCTCCAAATCTCCAAGGCTAAGGAAGAGTCCAGGTGAGGTAACCACATACCAATCTTTTGGCTTGGTACCTATCCCTACCAGGTTGGAGAGGGATCTCCCCAAAGAATCACAAACAAGAGGGCTAGATGGATTAGGGTTTTAGGCTAGGTATAAAGTGGAGAGGGTTGTTTTGATTTGATATGATTGGGTTATTGTTGGATGAGGATATTAGGTCAAAAACTAGGTCAAGGCAAATAAGATATGATTGCAGACATTCAAAGGGGCAAGGTAGGCAGAAGGCTTAATACTTAAAAGGTGATTTGGTGAGATGGTTTAAGACTGATGAGGAGTTAGGAAGATCATAGGATATGTATTCTTCCTAAACTAAAGAAAAAATGGACAAATTATGATAGCTTTCCCAAAACAGAGCATGAAAAAACATGTATTATGCCTATCAACTTGAATATTACCATATAACAGACATGAAATGTTTTATGAACTTACAAAAAATTCATAAAAATGATCACAGAGAATAAATAATGCTAAACATCCATACCACATGTATCCCAAAGAAATAGTTGCAACTTATCTATTAAAACTAGCCAAATTCTGATATAATAGTGTCTCTGATCAATACTACAACATGCAATTGAGTCCCACCTGTGAAAAGAGTGAATAAATGGAAGACATAGACATCAAAACAACCTTATCTCATCCTCAGGGATTGAATCCGTGAGTTGACGAAGAGATCCACAAAAATCTGAACTAATACCTAGAGTGTAGCGAGCTCTAAGTGACTCCTCTCTAATTACATTGAAACTTATTCATTTGACTTGATGATAACTTTTACCTGATGATCTACCCCTAGGTAGCTTATCCACATCATTATTACATTTACAACATCAATTACATCAGTAAAAAGTTTATTTCAAATTATGAAAATCAAATCTAAAGAAAAACATTGAAAAATCAAGAAAATGGTCAAATGCGCCATCTTTCTGTCAAGTGTGCCCTCACAGTGTCAAGTGCGCCCTCCATCTTGCAAGCTGATTTTGTTTGCCTTCCCAGTGTCCAAATTGAGCCTAGGATAGCTCAACAGAAATATTTTCCTGTCTAACTTCCAAATCTACCTTCAGCTTCCAAAATGGACTTGATTTGGCCCTCCAAAAGTTGATTCTCCCAAGACCGGTATGTGTGCAGCGCCTAGGCTAAAATTGAGGCAGAAACATGATTTTTTGCTTGTTTTTTTCCCTTTTCACCTGCTAGTTTTGCAAACTAAGGATGGCAACGTGGTTTCCTTAGATGTATTTGTTATTTTGCATCCAGTGGTGGTCTCCATTTTCTCAAAAGGTGCCCAAAAAAGTGTGTATCACCTAGGGTGTTGCGCATTTGACCATGTTGTTGATATAATATGGAGGTTCAAGACAACGTTGTTGAAGCTTTGGAGGCAATTCAACAAAGTCTGGAAGCGTTTCTGGATTTTTGGAGGTCTACCTCAACTCCAAATTGAGCTCATGATAGTTCATTGGAAATCTATTTATATCTAGTTATCATTTAATTAATCAAGCAATTCATGTGGACACTCTAGCTAGGAGAAAAAATGATTTTCCCAAGGTCACTCCAGAAGTGCAGCAACTCTCTTGTAGCAACTATATTTTTGGAATTTCTTCCAAACCATAACACTTGTGTAAAAAGCGAAGGAGGCTTTTCATCCTTGGCCTATTGATGAGCCTAGGTATTGCAAGAATGCTGCATCCCAGGGCTACCAGCTTTACTTATCAACCCACGGTTCGTACAAACTTGGAGGTGACTATGCTATATACACAAGTAGAAGTGAAGGTACTGCCTGATGTCATTGCTCATCTGGCAAGAGACCCTAGGGGTTCCAAGCCAGACTTCTATAGGGTCATAAGAAGCTTGATTTTAATGGAAGGAGAGCAAATCTATTCTAAGGGAGAGCTACTCTACTACAGAAATGAAGAAAACAACATGCAATCCTAAATCACACCATAACCTAATTAACCATGGAAACAACTAAACTAAGCAGAATTTCTAAACAACACTAATCTAATGCCAACTATTTAAGTTGCAGAAGTAAAAGAGCATAAAATTATCCTAAGGTGAAATCAAAGGAAACTAAGCTAAGTTTGTGCTTAAGCAGAAGAATGGTCGGAGATCAAAATTGGTCAAAGGAGGATGTGAGGGAGGAACAACGTATAAGAATCGTTGGATCAGGCGGGTGAAAGGAAATTGAACGGTTGAGATCGAATCATAGGAGGGTACGTAGGTAGATGGGTGAACAAGGTTAACTAACAGGATGGATGGTTGAGATTATGTTGCGGAGGCGAAGTCAAGATATGGATGGGAAAAATCAATCTACAGATGGACGGCGGAGATCGGCCAAGCCAGTTGGAGATCGAGTGAAGCAACAGCCATCGGATCAGATAAGGCAGATCGACGATGGTAGTTTAAGGCAATAAAGTGATCGAGTGATGCGATGGTTGTCAAATCAGGAGACAGATCGACGGTGGAGATGGGAGCACTTAAAGGAAAATCGGGGTGTGGGTTTAGAGGGTGGTAAGTAGTATATCGCGTACCCTCAAAGTTGTAAGCATTTTTCTCAAATTTCACACGATTAGCCTCCCTGGCCGACACATAGCATGGGGAAACCACCCATTTCACGTGCACTTAGGTAGATAACAATCAGATAGGAATCGACGTGATATGGCGCGATAGCCGTCGGATCTGGAGAGGCAGATCAAAGGTGGAGTTTGACTGAGCTAGTTGGTGAGCGGGTGTGCGATAGTCGTCGGATCTGACAAGGCAGATTGACAGTTGAGATTTAAAGTGCATGAAGTCAACCGCTAAAAGTGAGATCGGGTAGTTATTGGTCTGTTTTGTTGTGTGAGGGTATCTACAGCTAAAAATCGTTTGGACATGGATTAACAGCCTCTGCTTAGCGTTCCATGCTAATGGAGAATGAAAGGTATGTGAGGGAGATCAAATGACGGGAAGAGAGCGAAGGAACAGAGTGATATGAAATGAGCTCAATGACTGTGTTAAACAACAAACTCCCTATAAAAACCAAAACCCTATGTTTTTGGGGTTGCTGCAGGGTTTCTTCCTCAAGTCATGGTCCCAAAGGGAGAAGGTGAGGCCGAGACACCTGTGGGAAACCTTGTGGATATTTCCTTTGCTACCATGCTAATTGAATGAAAGCATAAATGAAGCACACTAAAACACAAATAATTTGTTCTACCCTACTGTAATGGAAATGCAGCTACTTAAACAAATAAACAGAAAAGAAGGAAACTACTTAAGCAAATGAACAGAACTAGAAATCTATGCTATCATGTTGTAATCGGAATGAACCTACTAAAGCAAATGAACAATCAAACCATGCATCTATGTTACTGCTATAATGGAAATTAAATACTTCAACAGATGAATAGAAAGCTATGCTACTTAACAATACAATAAAGAGGAGCTTTGGCTGCGAGGGTCAGACCCTAACCCAAGAGCTTTAGCCCTCTAAGTTAACTCAGTGTTGGCTCAGAACAAAACTCATATTCATTATAAATAAAAAATTGTTACAAGACTTGCAGCTTGAAAACAAAGTAGAGTTCTTCCTAACTCTTGGTGACTATTGGTAACTAACTAACTAAACAAATTGAGGTCCTAAGCCTCTCTACTTATACATCTGAAGTCTCCAACAACTTCCTTCAAAAGCATAGCTCCTAATTCAAATGGTAAACTCATCCTTTTCCTTTCACTAGCTCAGCCACCTTCTAGTAGGGAGGCTACTTGTACTTTCACTTGCTTGGTTGCCTTCTATTACACATGATTTGGCTTGTTTTTCACTCTCACTTGCTTGGTTGCCTTCTAGTACTCTTGATTTGGTTGTTTGCACCTTCACTTGCTTGGTTGTTTGTACTTTTAGCTGATGGAGGGATATTTGAATGGAGGGGAAGTAAGTGAGGAGGATTTACCTCATGTAATTCCCCTCCCTTGTCCCATTTGAGTTTTTACGAAGGTCTTTACCATAGTTCCTTGTTTTTATCTTTTATCCCTGCATTTTCCTTGCTTTTATCCTTTATTCTCACATTACATGCACATTAGACCATAAAGAAAAATATCCAACTCTACTCATCTCATAAACAAAATATAATCAAAAGTATGCAACAAGTTGTGAGAATAGTTGGTTATACTAAGCTAGGAGGTGAATTAAGGTCAATTAAGGCCCATATAATTACTCAACGATGAGGCTCATCATCACCCTACTGAAAGTGTTGCTCATCCTCTAGGCAACTTAGTGCCTCTGGTAGCCTCTCTGACATCTCATGCTTCTAATGTGGTCTCTACTACTTGTTTATAGAAGCCTGCTTTCCTTTCTACTTCTTCCCACTGATATTCTCTGATCTTCAATCTATGTGGTAGTGTTTTCCATCACCTTATGCAGGCATGTATATTATCAATTCTTGGAAGCCTAAACATGTCCTCAAAATGTGAAATTTCTTTCTCTTGGGCAGCAAGATATCTAAGTGCCAGCTGAGGATCATTTGCAATTAGATGGTGCAG
Organism: Pinus tabuliformis; assembly: GCA_031772625.1. NCBI lineage: Eukaryota > Viridiplantae > Streptophyta > Pinopsida > Pinales > Pinaceae > Pinus > Pinus tabuliformis. Next base: position 312,080,124 of record CM062805.1, on the reverse strand, counting down.
ATTGGGGCCATGGAACTTGATTGTTCAGCTGCTTCTCTGTCCCAGAAGCCACTTAACTCTTTTGTTTCTTGCTGCTCTTTCTTTTTTTCCAATGCCTTCTTCCTCTTCTGTTTCAGCATCATGTTCCTTTGTATTAGTGTCTTCTTCATAAATTCCCTCTGTATTAGTTTATTCCTTATCCACCATATCCCTATCTAGCTCTGTATCTTCTTCTTCTTGTTTTGCCTCCTCCTCACTAACAAAAGGACTAACACCATAGATGAAGGTTCTGATGTCATCCTCTGCTGGTAAGTCATTGAAGATTTTCCATGTTATAGGGATCCTAGGTTTTAGGAGGGCATCCTCAATGAGGATTTTGATCAACCCATGGTGAGCCAATGGTTGGGAATTTCCTTTCTTTACTTTGTTGTTGGAGTCCATGAGTGATTGCATCAGAAAATAGGGGATGATGAATCTTCAGTGAACTGGTGTTTCTACCCCGAATCTTAGTTCTCCAAACATTCTAAAATGGTATCCATAAACAATATTGTATATACCCTCACATGAGATATACTTGATAAGCATCTTTCTTGTGAGGCTTGAAGAGGAAATAAGCAAATTCTTGAGAAAACATAGTTTCCTGTGTATGTAATGCACTAGCCTTTTTTTAGAGGAAACTGGCCACCTTTTTACTTACAGACCAACTACCGCTTAACCTTTACAACTTTTGATCAAATGATGCATATGAGTGAGTGAGAAGGATACTTAATTGTGGCCTTAATTCCATGTCGCAGTAGTCAAAGATCAAAGGTGTTGTTGATGGTCATTCTTCTTCCTCCTCTGCTGTCTGTTGATGCTTTCTTGACTGCAGATCTGATGTTGTTGCTGCTATTGTATGGTCATCTTTCTTCCTTTTCTATTGTTTGTTGATGGTGTCTGTGACTGCAGATCTGATGTTGTTGAATGGACAGAGAGAGTAGGGGTGTGTGTGAAGGAAGGGATGATGTTAATGGATGAGGTGAGGGGTCCTTGTAGAAAACACAATTCTCACCTGAATTGGAGCAATGAAGTGAAAATCAATGGAATTTATGGAGGGATGCATGGTAAGGAGTGGAGGAGATGAAAATATGTGAGGCAGGGCCCCCTTTGGATCTTCTCTTTGCTCCTTGATTGTCTTTCTCATCCTCCTACAAATAAAAATTATGTTTTTTCCTTTTTCTCTTATTATATCTATATATATATAAACACTTAGGCTGCCTCAGAGAGGTTTTCACCCTAGATATTTTCCCTAGGCGCCTCAAGGAAGGTTTTCACCCAGGGATTTTCTTTTTCTTTCCATTTTTCTCATCCTTGGGCCACTTCATGGAGGTTTCCAACCTAAAGATTGCACTCAAGCGCCTCATGGAGGTTTTCACCTGAATTCTTATTCTGTTTTTTTCTTTTTTAGTGACCTGATGAGGGAGGAGCTAAAACTTGCTCCACCATCATCATTGTCTTATTGATACTGTTAATGAACTCTTGTTTAGATAAAGGCCTCTCGTACATTTTCAGTCTATGTCCATTAACTAGTAATGGAATGGCTTCTTCGTCTATAGTTCTTATCTGCACTGAATCGTTGTCATGGCATCTTTCTGCCACATAAGGTCTGAGCCATCATGTCCTTAGCTTGCCCTTGAAGTATTTATACCTGGATTCATATAACAATGCCCAGTCTCCTTCTTGAAATTTCTTCTCCTTAATATGCTTGTCATGCCATATTTTCCGCTGAAGCTGAACTATCTTTGTATGGAGGAGGGCCTGCATTCTGAATTCGTCTAAGCCATTCAAATGGAACAGTATTTCTTTATGTGCATGACTAAGATCCAGATATAGTTGGGCTGCCATCCTCAACGTATTATATTCAAATTAAATGGACAGCAAAGCCTTCTTCCCATAGACCAGCTCATAGGGTGTAAATCCAGTGGTGGTCTTCCATGTTGTATTATAGGCCCAGGTGGCCTCAACTAGTCTTTCTGCCCAATCCTTTCTACTATTGTTCACTACCTTGGTTAGGATGTTCTCTAGTGCTCTGTTGGTCACCTCCACTTGCCCATTATCTTGTGGATGATAAGGAGTGGAGGTCCTATGCTTGATTTTGTGATGCTTGAGTAGTTCTTCAATCATGTTGGAGGTGAATTGGCTGCCTTGGTCTATGACTAGTTCTCTAGGGTACCCAAATTTGTAGAATATATTCTCCCTTAGGAACTCAGCCACCTTTTCTTCTATTTTTGCCTTGATTTCTTTGGTTTCAGCCCACTTAATCAGATAATCAGTGCACACAATGATGTGTTTTTTTTGCTTTGAAGGAGGGTTGATAAGCCCAATGAATTCCATGCCCCACTTGTCAAATGGCTCGAAAGCACTTGTGGTTGTAGGGGAATTTCATCTCTTGGAGTTGTCTTTCCCATCCTCTGTCGCCGATCACACTGACTAACATACTTCTTCACATCCTGATCAAGAGTAGGCCAATAATAGCATACTTGCAGCACTTTGAATGTTGTCCTCTTTGCTGCAAAGTGACCTCCACAAGGCCCATCATGACAGGTCAGAAGGATGTCAAAGACTTCCTCTTCCCTTACACACATTCTCAAGATTTTATCTGGGCGAAGTTTGAACAGATTTCCCCCAATCCGAGTGAAGGGGGCACTTTTCCTGATTATCTTGATATTTTCTATGGAGGGTGGGTTTGGTGGAAATTGTGCTTACACCAGATATTTTGCTATATCAGCAAACCATGGGGAGAGCACTCAAATAGAAAAAAAAATGCTCATCTGATAACTGATCATCCACCATTCCTTCTTCACCTGCAGGCAGATTCATTCTAGACAGAAAATCAGCAATGACATTTTCCTTACCAGGCTTATCAACGATAGTTAGATCAAATTGTTGTAATAAAAGTAACCAACTTATTATTCTAGCTTTTACATCTAGTTTGTTCATTAAATATTTAATTGCATCATGATCAGTATGCAAAAATGTCTGATAGCCTGTAATGTAATGCCTAAACTTGTTCAATAAATTCACAACAGCCAGGAGTTCTTTTTCAGTCACAGTATAATTTAACTCAGCCTTTGATAGGTTTTTACTGGTAAAATATATGGCATAAGGAAATTTCCCCTCTACCTGACCTAAGGTTGCTCCTATGGCTTTATGTGAGGCATCAGCATGGATATGAAAGGGGAGGGCCCAGTTTGGGCCTCTAAGGACTGGTGCAGCAGTTAATTTACCATTTGGAATGTCTAGGGCCTCTTGATAGCTCTTTGACCATATAAATTCATAATCATTGGCCAACAATCCAAACAAAGGAGAGGCTAACTTGTTGAAGTCCTTTATGAACCTTCTGTAGTATCCAGCTAACCCCAAGAAACTCCTGACATCTCTCTGCTTTTTTGGAGGTGGGACCCTTTGAATGATTGCTATTTTGTTTAGGTCCACCTGCAGTCCTTGCTGAGATATGGAATGACCTAGCACAGTCCCTTCAGTCATTAAGAATTCACATTTTCCTGGACTAAGAGACAGGTTCATCTCAATGTATTTGCATAATACTTTGCCTAGGTTAGTCAGGGCCTCTTGGAAATCACAGCCATAAGATGTAAAATCATCCATATAGATCTCCACAGCGTCATGAACTAATTCAACAAAATACTCAAGACTGCTCTCTGGAAAGTGGCAGGAGCATTGCACAGGCCAAAAGGAAGGACCCTATAGGAAAAATTACCCCAAGGACAGGTGAATGTGGTTTTATCCTGGTCTTCTGGGCAGATTTGGATTTGGTTGTACCCACTGAATCCATCTAGGAAAGAAAAGAACTTCTTCCCTGCCGGGCCATCTAGCACTTGGTCAATGAAGGGTAGGGGCAAATGATCCTTCTTTATGGCTTTGTTCAACTCCCTATAATCAACACAAATCCTCCACTTACCATTCTTCTTGGGAACTAAAACCAAAGGAGAGACCCACTCACTGCCAGAGATAGGGTAAATGAACCTTGCATCTAACATTTTTGCAATTCTTCTTTGATGATGTCTTTAAGGGTTGGATTCATTCTCCTTTGTGGTTGCCTGACTGGCCTGCAACCTTCCTTGATGTATATGTGGTGAGTACACATTGAGGGGTGTACTCCCTTCATTTCCTTATAGCTCCAAGTGAAGGCTTCTAGGTTCTCTTTCAAAAAATTTCATAGTTGTTCATCTTCTAAAGTAGAAAGAGATGGATTAACCTTCAAGGTTTTCTCATGGCCAAATTTTATGGTTTTGAATCAGAGTGGGTTGGAATCGGCCAAGCATAAGTCAATTTGATGATTGTCCAGTGTTTCCTTTACTTCTTCTTCTAAGGCTAATGAACAAGGAGTTGGACTTTGGATCAGGTGTTCAATTAATTCATCCTACTCTTGTTTTCCTCTTCCTATGATTGCTTCCATATCATAAAGTTGGGCAGAATAAATCTCGTCTTCTTCCTCCTCCTCCAACCATAAAGGTAAATCATGTTCTAGGGAGGGTTGAGCAGGAGGGTATAAGACTAACTGTTTGGACATATGCCCATTCTTGATGGTCATATTCCTAGCTCTGCAACTAATGTAGGCATCAGCTGTGGCCAACCATGGCCTCCCAAGGATGAGAGGGTAACCAGTAAGCTTAGCCTTAGGCTGAAGAACTAGGAAATCTGCAAGGTACTCCCAGGAATCAATGGAGACCATCACATCCTCCACAATTTCCTCAGGGGTGAATGTGGAATGGTTTGCAAGCTGCAGCATTATTGTGGTCTTCCTTAATGACCCTTGGAGGTTAAGCTTGAGCATGGTGTCCTTAGTCATCACATTAATGGCAGCCCCAATATCAATCAAAGTGTGTGGGACAATGGTGTCATTGATGTGCACATCAACTATAGGGCTTCCAGGGTCTAAGTATTTTGGACATATTACCTGCCCCAGCATTAAGTCAGATAATTTCCCATTGACATTAATGGTAGGGGCATCCCTTTTTCTTCTCCCTTGATGCTTAAAGCGCTTCTCCTTAATCAATTTATTGTAAATAGGAACATATTTGATTGCCTGGAGAAGGGGGATCTTTACACATAGGTTTTTCATTTCTCCCAGAAGTTTAGTTTCTTCTGGGGTAGGTTGGAGTGGTTGGGCTAATATTTTAGGAAAGGGTGGATTTGCTTTAAGGTTGTTTTCCTCTCTTTCTTCCTCAACCTCCCTATGTGGAGAGGGAGGTTGGTTATCTAGGAGAATTCTCCCAAATCTTAGTGTGATGCAGGAAAGTGTTCCCTCTACGGACAGAGGCAACCCCTCTAGCCCTAGAGTGGGTCTAGTCACAAACAAGGACAAATCAACAATAGCTTTCCTTAAACAGTCATAGTTGGAGGCCTACCTCAACCGGTGGTCGATGGAGTTCCGTTGCACTGCTTCAGCTTTCGCTTCCTTCTCCTAATGAGTAATCAACCTGAAACAATGCAAACGAAATACAACAAAGCACGTAACCGGAACAACAATGGTCTATTTACTCACAAAGTCAAGAAGTCATGAGCTATCAAGTATATTACATACAAGACATAGGAAAACATCATTGATTGCATTAACAATGAAATAAGAGTAAGCTTACAACCAAAGTCTTGACGTCACAAGCCTTCTCAGAGGGATCCAGCCAGCATGTTCCTCAAGCATTCACTCTTTCAAGATGGATCTCCCAACACACAGGTCTCTCTCACTCACAAGTTTTACACAAGATCAAGGGCACTTCACAACCTTCCACAAGCTATCAACAATCCCACACTTGTCACACTCACACCAGCTATCTAGCAAACTCACAAACACTAACAGCACTGCTCCACTAGCCAACTATCAGCAACTATCCCAAAAACTAGCAGTGCATAGCAATGGTGAGAGTTTAAATAGGAGAAGGAGTCTCCATGAAAGGTGGAAGAGTGAGCTTATCTCCAAGGAAGGTAGCACAAATGACGGAACAGCCATGCCAGAGAAAGGAGGGCGATACAAACTATGCCAACAACCAGGTCTGGAGTCATCTGGAAGGCTGACTATTGGAACAAATTCTCCCAATCTGGATCATCGGGGGTACATAACTGACTTACAGCGCTAACATCGCTATTGAGTAACGTAGCTAGTCAGGTCATTGCTAAAGATCACAAGTAACCTTGTGCTGACACATAAAATCAGACCATCGCGGGAATCAGGTGTACTTCCACGATGGCGGCGCTTATAGACTATTTAGGAGTGTTATAGACAATTTTGTGCCTTACAGCAACAGGCATGAATTGTCAATAATCCAAGGGATCCAAAGTTCCCTAAACATGATGTTCCTACCCCTAGAGGAACAAGGTCAGTAAACCAACAGCTCTCAGATCAGTTCTCCACCTGAAAACACTCAAAAACAAGCAATCCTGAAATCAAAGCAGGTGCTCCACTAGGCTTCTGCGCTGAAACTCAGATCCTCCATGGTGTACCTGCGTTGCAAAGCAAGTGGAACAAAGGCCACCTGCGCTGAGCGAGATGGGACAAGTGGCACACTGAGTCATTGCTCCAAAAATGACACTTGGATCAAGGATTTCGCCTTGTGATGAGTCAGAGGCTTTGTTTCTCCAAGTGGAAGCAAGGTTCTCCAAGTGGACTCAAGAACTGAAGATCAACTAAAGATTAACTGAAGAGAGAGAGGACACAAGGCAGCTACACATCAGTTGCAAGCTGACTCATCCTTTCTCAATTCATCTATATATTGAGCTCTCTCCTATGAGCTCAGGAGGCTGGAATTTTGTGCAAAGTAATGCTATGCTGTTGGTTTCACTATAGAGCTATTGGGTGATTGCTTGAGGGAGGTGAAGAGGAGAAATTCTTTCTGCTGGGAGGTGTTGCTGGATTAGGACCTTCAATGGTTGTAACACTCTCAGAACCTTTACTTCTTCATTAATGAAAGCTATTGAGGTTCTTCTATATGCATTTGTTCCAATGATGTTTTGTGATAATTGTATATTTGGTTTATGCTAATCCGTGAATCAGTTATGATTGCATGCCTCTTGTAGTCTCCTTCTTTGTCATTTTGCAGGATCTCATTGTAGCTGGGCCGGCAAAAGAGCAAAGAGCTGGGAGCAAGCGGCCATAGAGAAGAGTTTGGATTCGACATTAAGCGCAAGGCAACGGTTAGTGCATTTATCCACTCTCTTTTGCTTTCATAAAGAAGTAAACCTTAAGTAGTTTTCTTTACAGTTGTTGCTGAGGTACTATCACCCTTAGAGTGGGATAGGGTCATCCGAGTCGGATACTTTTCCCTACAACAAACTGGCGACTCCGCTGGGGACCGTATCTGTTTGATTGTTTTTAGTATTTTGCTATTCATTTCCTGAACAAAATAGTACCAAATCGAAAAGCTTTTGACTATATCAAAAGCGAAGTAGAGGGCAGCTACTCTAGCTCATTTCTGAGCATGTTCATGATTTGAAGAGCTGATCTACAAGGATCCTTGTAAGCTCTTAGTGATAGCTTTTCATCCTCCTAATCATCCCTTTGAGTGTGCTTGACTGATTGCTTCTGATTTGAGCAAAAACTGTGCATTTTTGAGAAAATTGTGACCCGGAAACTGTGAAAACGCAACTTTCGTTTTCCAAAGCAGGTAGTACACAGGCTACCTGCTTTGCAACGCAGGTCCCAAAGGGGCTACCTGCGCTGAGAGCCAGACTGGCTGTACAGCACCTGCGTTGGCCCAATTTTGCCTAGTGCTGTTGGGGTTTCCTCCTTTTCTCTTGCCTGTTTTCACTATAGATTTGGCTGCCAGTTACCAGTCTTGCACCTGTTCTGAAACCAACATTACTTGCCATCATTCTGCCTCTGTTATATAACGAAATTGTACTTGTTCTTTTTTGTATTTCTTACTCATTTACAATTTCCCATAACGAAGAGTAAACTAGTCTTGCTTTGGCCTCTTAGATCTGAACCTGTGTTAGGCATTTTGCTGGTCTAAAGAGTTAGCTTGTTTGCTGTCCATAGCTGATTAGTCATTTTACTTTCGTCATTATGGTTTGATTTCATGCACTTCCAGTGATTGAACAAGTAAATCTTAAGGTGTCTTTTGATTTTGGACAAACTTGTTTGTTTTCGCTTTAAATCGAAATCAAAATTATATAACAACTTTCTTTTTGTAACCAATCAACATTAAGAAAGGGAAAAGAAAATACATGCATTGTGCATTTTGCATTGGAAAAAGTTTGCATGATGATTTAGGAGAAAGTGCATTAGTTTGTGCTGTATGAACTGTGTGAAAAGAATTTGCCTTTCTTCTCCCTCAGTAGTTAAGATTTTCATCAGTCAAAAAGATTTGAAAAAGCTTGCTTCTCATCTTAGGCTGCATTTAGGAATTTGTCATATACATCTCATGGTGAACCTTGAAAGGCAAACTTTAAAAAGATCAACTTAAAATATACTGAATGAACCTAACAACGCTTTGAAACATAACGCAAACACATAGAGGTCTAAGCTAGAGACGTGTTCCGGCGTCGTTAAACATAGTGACTGTCGATCTCGAAGAAGGTGGGTGATTCCTCCTGAGAGTCGGTGGCACTAATACGGACTTGTGCTCCCGCGTACCGTCGAGTATATATTGGGAGACCCCTATAGGCATATATCCTTTATCCTTAGGAAGCCGTGTCGGCCGCCCTACTGATCGCAATGCAGTGAACACAGCATTCACGAAGATCGACCACCCGTACCGTAAAACGTATTCTGTGGTTTTGCGAAAGGTTTGGCACACCCTCTGCCTAGATCTCCAGAGCAGTTTCTTTTGGCCTTTTTCAAACTCTATAACTGAAAAAGTCCAATCGAGCATTTGTCACTTCGGGCTCGTTAAAACATCGAAGGAGACTAGAGTCATCTTTAGCTTTTTCTTGACTCTTTAAAACTGAAAAAGCAAGTTGCGTCTAAAGCGTCGTTATAAAATTTATTTTAAGCGGAATAATCATCACCCTTCCCTCGTTGATCTTCGAAGTTAGTCCACCACAAGTGTAAGTTCTTGTAGAGTCGCGGAAAATCTCTTGGATAGACTAGATATGTCTGAACAACCGTCGACATCCAGGACTGTGTCATCCGACACAGCAGCGGCAGAGCCTCCTGCTGCTATCCCAACAATGTTCGATGGTATACCATCTGTCCCGGCAAGTTATCAACAACAAGCCGGAGTCCCATCAGGGACGATGACATGGTTAGTTCCTATTTCTTCGTCCGGATTATCATCTGGTATTTCTTATGTTGAAACTCAACAAATCAATCCAACGTGTCTTCAAAGGCCAATCTGCCCTTTAAGTACTGGATTGCCACCATATGGAGGACAGTATGCCTTTTCATTGTTTCACCCTGGAGAACAACCATATGGGAGTTTACAACAAAGTTCAGGTCAAACTGGAATTACATCCAGCGGTTGGGTACCAATACTGCCTCAGCAACCAAGAGTTGCATATTCAATGCAACCAGTCCACCCTGTGTCAAATGTTGCCACTATACCTGGTATGGTGATTGCGTCGCAAGTACAAGCACTGCCTACTGTATGTCAACCCCAAGTTTCTCAGGTTGCCATACAACAGCCTCTTGTCTCGACATCTCAATCGCAACCTCAGGTCAGTGCCTCCTTATCTGGAGCGACTCAGGCTCAAACAAGTACTGTGACTCCTCATCTTGGTCAATCATCCAGTATTGGTCAACAGCAAATGGTCCAACAACCAGAGCTAGTTCAATCTCAACAACCGCCATTCCAGCAATCATATCAAGGACCTGAGCAACAAGTCTTTGTAAGTAATGGGCAACCATGCTATAATGGTTATGCCCATCAACTTTGTCAAAGTTGTCAGCATTATGCTGGTCTGCAAAGACCCATTGCTCAGGCGATACCATCTTATCCTGGATATGCTTCGCCTAACCTGAACCAACAGTTGCCCTTTGTAGCAACTCTAGAATTGCCAGATCTAAACCGGCTGACGAATGATCCAATTGCTTATGCCCCTTGGTGGCCAGCGATTCCGCATAAACTTCCATCAGACATTCCTAAATTCAATGGAAATCCTGGTGAAGACCCGTCGAATCACGTCATGACTTTTCATCTGTGGTGTTCATCGAACACTCTAAACGATGATTCGATAAGACTTCGCCTCTTCCAGAGGACATTGACAGGTCCAGCGGCTAAATGGTACATTGAATTTCCAAGAGCCTCTTTCGACAATTTCAGCTCCTTAGCCACGACTTTCTTAACCCATTTTCAATTACCGATAAGGTATGAAACAGGAACAGAGCTCCTTACCAACTTCAAACAGACGACGGCCACTCACATATCTGATCATATACATGAGTGGCGACGTCGTCGTAGGATGGTGAAAACTTACGTTCCCGATCAGCTGTTAGCTGAATGGTTTATAAAGTCGTTACTTCCGGCTATAACGGAAGATGTGGCCAAGGGAGGAGTCGTAACAGAGGAGCAAGTCATTGCTCGTGCTCAATACTTAGACTTAGTATATACTCAGTCGGGCACGCTCTACGACAAAATACCTGACGCCCCTAGACCTGAATTTTCAATTCCTCCCCCTCCTAAATTGAATACTGACTCTCACGCCAGTAATGGCGTGACTGGCAAACGCAAAATTTCTAGTCAAAATGCAAATGAGGATCTTCTTGCCTCAGAAGTAAATGCCATGTCAACCGACAAGGGCAAACAACTGAAGCAACCAGGGGGCAAGAAGAAAAAGAAAAGGAAAGGGAAACCCCCGACAGGGTGTCATATATGCGATGAGGATCATTGGACGAAAGATTGTCCACATATAGCTGAAGTTAAGAAACTCTTTAAGAGTTCGAAAACCCCAGCAGTATTGACTGATCCGTTTCCTAACCCAAGACAAAATCTGGTTGCTAATCAAAATGCTTCCCGATCCCAAGTGCTCATGTTGTCCACCTCAAAGCAGCAGAATAATGCTTTGACAAGGAATAAAGATTACAGGAATCCAAAGCAGTTGAACAACAAGGCAAATAAACAACCTAGTAGTTCAACAACAACTTTGACCAAAGTTGAGCCACCCATCGTTCCTAAACCAATGATAAAGTCGCCAAAGGGAGTAGTACACAAATCGACATTTAATCCTCGTGAAAAAATAACACAGGATTATAATATAATAGAGGACCTGGCTCAATCGTCGTCCGCTATGTCGACACTTGAGGTAGCGCAAAATTGCACCTCCCAAGAGCAAGCTTTATTATCAGCCATAGGTGGGATTGGCCCAATGGATTCCAATCTTGTGACCTTTGATCATAAAGGATATGACCCTAAGTTACCAGCTCAACTAGCTTTCCTTATTCAAGTGAAAGCCCTCAACAAGACTGTTCATCGAACAATTATTGATGAGGGGGCATCTACATGCCTTATGTCGATGAGTTGCTGGAAAAATTTAGGCTCACCACCCTTGTCAAAAACGTCAACGACATTAAAAGCATTTGATGGACGATCATACACTCCATGCGGGATTTTAAGTAACTTGCAAGTTGAACTGGGGGGCAAAACAGTAGAAGTTGATGTTGAAGTAATCGATGGAAACCTCGATTACAACATCCTACTGGGAAGGCCCTGGATATATGCCATGGCCGCAGTTGTGTCGACCTACTTCAGGAAGATTGCATTTCCCTTTCAAGGAGGGATTACAGTCGTCGACCAACAAACTTTCCTCCCCGACAGTTCACAAGTTACGGGAAGCATTCCAATGATCCATGGAAGCGATCATTCGCTTCGAAATGTTGGAGTAGGTCTCCTAAAAGACCCTGCCTTAATGGGTACTTTTGCCCTACCGCCGGCGAGTAATCTGGCGGAAGTAGCCACAGTGGAAACCTACAATGTGAAATCTTCTATATCTAACGGATTCGGAAGATTCCTAAACATTTTGTCAGCATGGATCATCGCCCTAATGGAAATACTGTAAATACAGTGGGCTCCGAGGACGGTTCTTATCTCATGTCAACCTCTTTAAAAAATGAAACAAGGAGTCACGAGGATAGTTCTTTTACTATGTCAACCTCATTAAAAAAATGAAACAAATCCCCATTTCAAGATTCAAAGGTAAACCTTCATTCCAACCACCAAGTTGAATGCAATGAAGCTTGGGGGGCACCCTCCTTTGACATGCGTTATTATGATGCTGGGGGCATGCAAAAATCGAGCAGTTTTAGCACACAGTTCATGCTCGTTAAAAAATAAACGCAAGATCCGAGCAGTTTTAGCACATAGTTCATGCTCGTTAAAAAATAAACATAAGTTGTGAGCAATCTTCCCCTAGAGTTCAAGCTCACCCAGAAAAAATGAACCGGTAAATAACCTTGGTAAATGTAACCTTTGACAGCCATATTAAAGCCCTTGGTCGTGTTCTTGCAGTCTCACCTCCATCCGTTCATTTGGCCAATCGTTCATCTCCATATGTTTGTTTACCCATTTTGAGGAACAGCTGCGAAGAGTGATTTCACTTAGCCATCCTTGTGACACTGCCGTGATTGGAATATTCCAACCTGTACCTGGAATCTGCTGCTATCCCTGTTTATCACTCGTTCCTCAAAAGACGAGTCTTCTTTGAGCTCTTTTCTCCTGACTCGTAAAATATGAAAAGTTTGCCGAGTTTTGGCCTTCCAGCTCGTTAAACGACAGGAAGAGCTATCCCTCCTCTAGATTTTAATCTTTTTGGACCTGAGGGATTATTGCACAAAAAGATCGAGCGCTTGTTTTGTTCGGCTCGTTAAAGCAATCGAAAATTCATCCCTTCTGTATTGTTTTATACTTTTTCGGACTTAAGGGATTAGATGACGAAAAAGGAATTTTGGAGTTAACTTTCCGTACCTTTTCAGACTCTCTAAAAATGAAAAGGACCGAGTTTTCCTTGTCGTTAGACTCGTTAAAATGATTAAATAGCGACAAACTTGTCTTTAGACGAGAACGAGTTTCCCTATCGCTAGGCTCGTTAAAACATAGCGATGGGCTTGCCCGAAGGGCAGGTTATAGAACAAGCATATGTTATCCTCCTCAAGCTTGACAAAAATAAAGAGGTACTGGTCAGCAATGACTGGGGAAAAATTGGGAGAACCTCACAGCATTAATGGTAGCAAGTCGCTCTTGAACATGACACTTTGTCCTCCGTATCACATCGGGTTGGGTTGTTTCATTCACCGGTCTCATAACCATGGTCCTCGCCACACCATCCACAATTGGGGTAATGCTACCAATCCATCACATCAGTGTCGTTATATGTTCAAGAGATGTGGTTCTGCAAAGAGTCAACCGTGTCCCATCCACTGCCATACATTATCCTTCATCCACTTCATGGCCGCCACCCTGAATCATACATCACAGTTTGTTTTCACCTCATCACAATCACTAGCTCCGTTCCGTGTCACTGATGTGGGATTCATTAAGGCCCTCCTTTGACGGATCGCTCCTTGTCGACATCAGCTCATTATCCAAGGAGTTGATCTAGGAACAACCCCTTCAGTACTTTGAAGCTTGCATGCCTCAATGGCAAGTTTCTCACTTCCGGCGACAGGTATACATCAATGACCTTCGACCAGAAGATTTTGCATGGTGGTCGACGCCAAGTCCTTTATTCCCACCATGTGAATTGTACTTCCGTACCTTGAGGGTCATCATCCTTATCAGTGATTCCTCTCGCGCTTGTTAACGGTTTACATCATTGACCGGTAATCAAGCGATGTCTTTCCATGTTCGACTTCAAGAAATTCTCACATGGATCGACTTGTACATCGAGTGAAGATCGGAAGAGATTGAAGACCCCGGATCTAGTTTCATCCATCCGGGCTGCGATATATATTCAGGACATAAAGACATTTGATATGTACATCATTACAACAGATGATCATCCTTCTCAAAGGATGATAATTTCAGCAGAGAATTATCAGTCTACAATCAGACGATCGTCTGTTCTATGTACGAAAATGTATTTATAAAGCTGAGCATGGGAATGCCCGCCTCAGCTAGATCATGAAAATGTATGAAAAATAATGTATTGTATTGTATCTTATTACAGGACACTTCTCAGCAGATTGAATGAACTTCGGATCCTCTCAATAAAGCATTTCACCCGATAAACGACCTCATACTTTAGGGGGCATCTGTTATAGACAATTTTGTGCCTTACAGCAACAGGCATGAATTGTCAATAATCCAAGGGATCCAAAGTTCCCTAAACATGATGTTCCTACCCCTAGAGGAACAAGGTCAGCAAACCAACAGCTCTCAGATCAGTTCTCCACCTGAAAACACTCAAAAACAAGCAATCCTGAAATCAAAGCAGGTGCTCCACTAGGCTTCTGCGCTGAAACTCAGATCCTCCATGGTGTACCTGCGTTGCAAAGCAAGTGGAACAAAGGCCACCTGCGCTGAGCGAGATGGGACAAGTGGAACACTGAGTCATTGCTCCAAAAATGACACTTGGATCAAGGATTTCGCCTTGTGATGAGTCGGAGGCTTTGTTTCTCCAAGTGGAAGCAAGGTTCTCCAAGTGGACTCAAGAACTGAAGATCAACTAAAGATTAACTGAAGAGAGAGAGGACACAAGGCAGCTACACATTAGTTGCAAGCTGACTCATCCTTTCTCAATTCATCTATATATTGAGCTCTCTCCTATGAGCTCAGGAGGCTGGAATTTTGTGCAAAGTAATGCTATGCTGTTGGTTTCACTATAGAGCTATTGGGTGATTGCTTGAGGGAGGTGAAGAGGAGAAATTCTTTCTGCTAGGAGGTGTTGCTGGATTAGGACCTTCAATGGTTGTAACACTCTCAGAACCTTTACTTCTTCATTAATAAAAGCTATTGAGGTTCTTCTATATGCATTTGTTCCAATGATGTTTTGTGATAATCGTATATTTGGTTTATGCTAATCCGTGAATCAGTTATGATTGCATGCCTCTTGTAGTCTCCTTCTTTGTCATTTTGCAGGATCTCATTGTAGCTGGGCCGGCAAAAGAGCAAAGAGCTGGGAGCAAGCGGCCATAGAGAAGAGTTTGGATTCGACATTAAGCGCAAGGCAACGGTTAGTGCATTTATCCACTCTCTTTTGCTTTCATAAAGAAGTAAACCTTAAGTAGTTTTCTTTACAGTTGTTGCTGAGGTACTATCACCCTTAGAGTGGGATAGGGTCATCCGAGTCGGATACTTTTCCCTACAACAAGGAGTGCCCTTCAGCGCATTTATTTAGCCAACAGACGCGATGAGGCATATAACTTAGGAAAAAGTGGGTCATTTGGCAACATCATAGAGCATTTGTCTAATATGAGAATGTTTGACTTGAACACATGACACAGTAGGAAGACTGGAGTGAAGACAGTGAAAAATTACTGTGTAATAGATGCTCCCTAAAGTATGAAGCCCGAGAGAGAGGGAGGGGTGAAATGCTTTACGAAACTGGCTGAGCTGTAACACCATCTAGAAGAACCTGCACGCAAGTACAACTGATATCTCTGATAATGAAGTACATGTAGTCTAGGCATGGGCGCAGCCATCCGAAAGACATACAAAATAGGTCTGCGGTATGGACGCAGCCATCCAGCTAATAAGACCATGATGATGATAAAGGTATGGTCGCATCCATCCATGAAGACTCAGGTATGGTCGCAACCATCCATCAATGAGTCATGTAATCATAAACCAATCCACGCAGCCCGAACATATGTAATCTGAGTTTGGGGTCTTGAATCCATCCAATCATAGTACAAATCCTAACATGCGAATAAATGCGCTGAAGTTGAGCATGATAGAAAATCGCTTGATTACCGGTCAATAATGAAAACCGTTAACAAGCGCGAGAGAAACCACCAATAATGCCAATGGTTCTCAAGGTACTAGCTAGCACAATCCACCAAGTGTGAAAAAGGAGCTGGAGCCTAATATTCGTGGAATCGCCCAATCGACGACCAATGATGAAAGTCGACCATCAGGTACGAAGAACTTGCCATTGAGGCATGAAAGCTCTAAGGTACCAAAGGGGATCTCTAGATCAATCTCCTGGATAATGAGCTGATGTCGACAGGAGACGATCCGTTGCAGGAGGGCCATAATGTTTCCCCCTTCAACGACACGAGACAAGGAACAAGTGGTAGATGGTGAGACAGAGTATCAGAGGAGAGGCGAGGGTGTAAACTGCAGAAGGATTATACTCTTGAACATGTCAGCGACACGACTCCAAAGGGTGGCAGCATTCAGATACCAAGGGATCAGAGGCTCGATGGGGACGGCATGAATCCGATGGAATGAGGTTGAATGGTAACCCAAACCCGTGGAAGGCCAAATGACGATGTATGGATGTCCCAACTCGACAAGAAGCAAAAGTGTCGATGTTCAATAGTGACTAGCTGCCATTGATGATTTCCAAATTTTCCCCCACCATTGCTGGCGAGTACCCCTATTATTTTTTAAAACAAGCTTGAAGGGGATAGTATATTCTTGTAAAGGAAGTTCGACCGTTGGTCGAATCCAACCTAGTAATGATTTAATGAGCCCTAGGAAGGAGAAGCTTGAGTCTCGTCATGGTGACGAGTCCAATTTCATCAGGGTTTAACGAGTCCGACATAGGTAAAACTCAGAGTCTTTTTCATGTTTAGAAAGTTTGAAAAAGACATGGAAAAGAAAACTCCAAGGGGATCCTTTTTCGTAGATTTGTGTCTCTCGAGCCCGAAAAAGTATAAAACGATACTCGAAAGAACCGCTTGACCATTACGATCAAGGAATACTTTTCGTGATTAGTGACCTCGACCCGAAAAAAAGTAGAAAAGTGATCGAAGACACGTTGTTTCATAACCAATAACGAATCTAAAACGACAAAGGCCCGGAAATCTTTTCGTGTTTACACGGTCGGAAAATAGCTTAAAGCAGACCGCCTCTTATTCCATTTAACGAGTTAAAAGGGAAAACTCGACAATCTTTTCATCTTTAAACGGTCGGAAAAGAGCTGAAAGTGGACCTCCATTCTTATTCTCTTTAACGAGTCAAAAAGGGAAAAATACTCGGCAATCTTTTCATCTTTTACGAGTCAAAAAAGAGCTTAAAGGAGACTCGTCCTGGAGGAACGAGTGGTATAAAGGGTAACAACTGGTTCCGGAAATGGTGGAACTACTCAAAACATGTAATGGTCAAGAGGCTGGCTAATAAAACCACTCATCGCTACAGTTCCTCAGGAAAGGATAAACAACCAAGTGAAAGCATATGATTAGCCAAAGAGATGGTGGTGATGGAATGAAACAACCAAGGCTCATCTAGAAAAATTTAGTAGATAAAAACGACAATCAAGAGGTGTAAATCAGCTATGGGTTCAATTTTACACAAGCTTGAACCATGGAGAACTCTGCTTGGATTCGGTTTCATGTTTACACAAGCTTGAAACGAAAAACTATGCTTGTTATAAGTTCACATGCCCCCAGGCATAGTGACACAAATCGAGGTACATGCCCCCCAAGCTTCATTGCATTCAACGAGGTGGATGAAATGAAGGTTCACATTCAAGATCTTGGAAAGACTCGACTTGGATTTTATGAGATCTTAATCAAAGACTTGATTTGGAAAGGGGAGTTGTTTCATTTTTTAATGAGGTTGAAACAGTAAAAGAACTATCCTCATAACCCTTATTTGATTTTTTAACGAGCTTGCCACAAGATCAGGAACTATGCTCCAGGATCCTTGTTTCATTTTTTAACAAGGTTGACACAGGAAAAAACTATCCTCGTGACACCGGCTCATGGGCCATACGAGAACATGGCTCCCAAGAGGTCTTCACGGGATGGAAGAAACGCACTCTGGGAGGAATACATGTCATGAGGCACTAATGACATATCAGGTTCTAAAGCCCCTAGTACATGATGTATGAGACCATCTGCATGATCAGCAGCAGAGGCGGAGACAGAACGGGTAGCCACATAATTGACCTGTGGCAAGGAAGGCACTGCTTGCAAGTAAGAACTGATAGGGGACAACAGCTGTGCAAGAGGCACCGGGGGACTAAAGAATGATAATTGATCTATGGTCACCATTCTTCCATCATGTGGAAAACAAACCACATGGAAAAGTGAAGAGACGAGGGCCCCCATGGCATAAACATAGTCACGGCCAAGGAGAAGACTGAAATCTAAAGCACCTTGGACAACCATGATGTCTATATAGACGGTTTTGCCCCCCAAAGTAACAGGGAACTTCAGAAGGATCCCTAACGGTTGACTGGTTCCTCCGTCAAATGCCAACAGATTTTGTGTGACTGGCACAAGCTGTGGGGAGCCCAAAGCTTTCCAAGTAGTGAAAGGCATGAGACTAACCAACGCACCCTCATCCAAGATAGTGCCAGGTACTGCCTTATCAAAGGCATGTACTGTAATTTGGAAAGGCACGTAGGATGGAAGGCAGAATGCAGTCAAATGACTCCAGTCGAAGGAAACGACCGAACTACTTGGTGGGGGAATTGTATGATTTCCCCCCTACTCTACAGGAACCGATGAAGGACTCTCTTGATCAGCGAGGATAGGAGGGTCATTCTCGGACTCAGGAGAATCTGACGAGATGAGAAGAACATGAGCATGACACTCTTCCGAAACAGAGTGATCAACAGGTGGTGAACCTAAGTTGACACTCTCCCCGACCAATGGTTGGTCTGGAATAGGCTTAGCACAGCCAGGCTCGGAAGGAGGAGGACAGACAAGAGAAGAATCTAAGTCAATCTCTTTGTCAATCGGGAGAGGGTCTAAAGAGAGCCTCTGATAACCAACGGGAAGTTGGGGTGAAGAAGTTGTAAGACTTTCCAAAACGGCGGAAGCTTTATCCATGAGCGGACAAAGGTGAAGGGGATGGTTGCCTTCACATAGCCTACAGGGGAATCGAATCTTCCCTTTCTTCTTATCGTTTCCAGTTGATAGGGTAGCATCGCCATGAGATTCAGAGGATGATGAGGGATGAGCTGGATCGTGAGACCATACTTCTAAGATCCTAGGAATGTCAGGACAATCACGAAGAAGATGGTCACCCTTGCACAATTTACAAGGAAACTTAACCTTCCGCAGAGGAGCAGAAGGTGGTTTGACCTGAGATGTACTCGGAGCAGTAACTGCACAGGTGGCCTTGCATTTATCAGACTTCTTCTTCTTCTTAGTCTCCTGGTTACTAGATGTGAAAACTTTCACCAGGCGAAGGAGGAGAGGAGGACGAAGAAACAGGGGAAGAAGGCATAGGCTCAACCTTGGAATCATTATGTCATGGTTCAGATGAAGTAGACGGTGGAACAGGAGTTATGACACTCGGGACCACCAAGGTTGAAAATAACCATACAGGCAAACATATGGTTAACCAAGGCAAAGACAATGTTGCCATATACGGCGCACCGGCATTTCCAAAAGAAAGAAATGGACTAGGATTTCCATCTGGGGAAAGACCTTAGCCGGTAGACTCGGGGAATGTTGCCATCAGGAATGAGCCTAAAAACACTCAAACTGTAATGAAGAACTCTAACTGTTACCAGGAATATTTAGTGGGAAAATAAATTGTATGACACAGGAACAAAACTTTACCTTTTCATGTTTCAAGAGTCGAGGAAAGGACGAAAAGGTGACTCTATCTCTTTCGAGGTTTAATGAGCCTGAAAGGACAAGTGCTCATATGGACCTTTTCTTTTAAGGATTCCGAAAAGGAACGAAAGTGACTACTCTGGATAACTAGGCAAAAGGTTTACCAAACAACCCATAAAACTGCATATACACCTTGGCAGTCATATGAAAACCAAGGACTTTCCGTACAGCAGTCAATCTTCCCGAATGCTGTGTTGGGTGCGTTACGGGTTGCAAGGCGGAAAACACAGCTTCCTAAGGATAAAGGATGATAACCTAGTGGGGTCTCCCAACATATACTCAACGGTACATGGGGGCACAATTTCGTACTAGACCGCTATTGAGTCACAGAAGGAGGAATCACCCAACCTTGAGTGCAAACAATAGTGACTAGGTTTAATGATGCGGAGCACGTCTCTAGCCTAGACCTCTAAATAGTGTGCGTTATGTTCCAATGCGTTGTTAGTTTTATTCAGTTCATTTTAGAGTTGATCTTGAATTATGTTTCAATTTCCAAGCCTTACCGTATGTATATCAAAAAACCTAGGATGCAGCTAGAATGAGTAAAGCATCTTTCATTTCGATGAACACCTACTTATAGAAAGGTAGAGAGTTCATTCCCAAACCAAGACAAGCGAAAGCAAACACTAAGAAACACAATGCATCAATACACTAATCTCACGATGCATCGGTACTACTAATGAAATATTTAAAAATTCACTTTCCAATTTCTCAAACATGAAAATCCGTAATGCAAATGTACTTTCACTTTTGTATGCTAAATGAATGCAAGCTTTTGATTTTTTGTTTGGAATTTAAAGAGACAAACAAGAAAGTGTGAACCGATTGATCCAAACAATTGTGATCTATGCTTGGTAGTGAAGAAATCGAATCAACATAAAAAAATTCGTTCAATAATCGACACTTAAAATCAACCAGAAACAAGTAGTGAAAAAGCCTCAAGCAAATCAATAAGACGGTTGTGGATGAACCTTTAATAGACAAGTAACCCAAGAAAACAGTTTCTCGACGAAACTTATAAAGGGCTAGGTCACATGGTCCAAGAAACACAAGACTCACTCAATGAAATCAAAGAGACAGTACCCTAACCAAAAGCAATTAAAACAAGCTAATGAGAGACAAGAATCAACAGGGGATAGACAAGATTGATGAATTTGAGAGGTAAAAAGCTGTAAAAACAACTTTACAGGAATCATCGCAAGTGTTACACTGACAACTAGAGATGTCATCGCTAAATGAGATACCATCGCTAGTGATGGACAGACAACTAGAGATGTCAGCGCAAGTTTTACACTGACAACCTGAGATGATCGCAGAAATACACCTATTTTCCGTGATGATGCGATTTCGAGAGTCATCACGGGAATTAAACTAGAAACCCGAGATCATCGCAGGTGAAAAGCTATAAAGTGGCGATGACGTCGCGACTGTTAGGCTTTTTTCCACGATGATGTTCAAAAACAATGACAAATGAACAAAAACTCCCAAACAAGAACCAGTCAATCCAACAGACAACAGAGGGATTTCCCAGATCGATCTAGGTAACCCAAAAGACTGATAATTAATCCCCAAAATTCAAGAGAGGCCAAAATCAAAATCAAAACAAGAGAATAACATAGGCCAAACTCCCCAGCAGAGTCGCCAATTTGTGATGCAGGAAAGTGTTCCCTCTACAGATAGAGGCAACCCCTCTAGCCCTAGAGTGGGTCTAGTCACAAACAAGGACAAATCAACAATAGCTTTCCTTAAACAGTCATAGTTGGAGGCCTACCTCAACCTGTGGTCGATGGAGTTCCGTTGCGCTGCTTCAGCTTCCGCTTCCTTCTCCTAATGAGTAATCAACCTGAAACAATGCAAAGGAAATACAACAAAGCACGTAACCGGAACAACAATGGTCTATTTACTCACAAAGTCAAGAAGTCATGAGCTATCAAGTACATTACATACAAGACATAGGAAAACATCATTGATTGCATTAACAATGAAATAAGAGTAAGCTTACAACCAAAGTCTTGACGTCACAAGCCTTCTCAGAGGGATCCAGCCAGCATGTTCCTCAAGCATTCACTCTTTCAAGATGGATCTCCCAACACACAAGTCTCTCTCACTCACAAGTTTTACACAAGATCAAGGGCACTTCACAACCTTCCACAAGCTATCAACAGTCCCACACTTGTCACACTCACACCAACTATCTAGCAAACTCACAAACACTAACAGCACTGCTCCACTAGCCAATCATCAGCAACTATCCCCCAAAAACTAGCAGTGCATAGCAATGGTGAGAGTTTAAATAGGAGGAGTCTCCATGAAGGGTGGAAGAGTGAGCTTATCTCCAAGGAAGGTAGCACAAATGATGGAACAGCCATGCCAGAGAAAGGAGGGTGATACAAACTATGCCAACAACCAGGTCTGGAGTCATCTGGAAGGCCGACTGTTGGAACAAATTCGCCCAATCTGGATCATCGCGGGTACATAACTGACTTACAGCACTGACATCGTTATTGAGTAACGTAGCTAGTCAGGTCATCGCTAAAAATCACAAGTAACCTCATGCTGACACATAAAATCGGACCATCGCAGGAATCATGTGTATTTTTGCAATGGCGGCGCTTATGGACTGTTTAGGAGCGCCCTTCAGCGCGTTTATTTAGCCAACAGACGCGATGAGGCAGATAACTTAGGAAAAAGTGGGTCATTTGGAAACATCAGAGAGCATTTGTCTAATATGAGCATGTTTGACTTGAACGCATGACACAGTAGGAAGACTGGAGTGAAGACAATGACAAATTACTGTGTAACACTTAGGTTGGTCTCTTGGATTTCTATAGCATAAGCTGAGTATGATGTCTCTCCACCATATCCTTGTTGAGCCTGCCTATTGTTTGGGTTTGGATTTGGCTGGGCAGGCATCTCGGGTTGCCTAGGTGGAGCAAAGTGTAGGAGTTGTGGTTGGGTAGGTGGTGGAGGCAATAGGGCTGGAACATTGGGCCTCCACCCCTGGGGTGGGGTACTCCACTGGTGTTGTGGCAGAATGTAAAGTTTAAATGATTGGATGGCTAGCTAGGAATGATACTAAGGTGCATAAGACCAAGGAGGGGGTGTAGACTAGGAAGGTTGAGCAGGGGGTCCCCAAGAAGGTATAGTTGTGGTTTGTTTGGGTTTGTAATATGCATGGGATGATCCTTGCATAACCTGCTGGTATGGTCTAGGCCCAGAAGGTCTCCTTTGGTTGATTTAGCAAAGCTTCTAAGTGACCCCTTCAGCTCCTTGATATACAGCTTTGAGTCCAACTAAATAAGGGCACTTTTCTGTGGAGTGGTTTTCTTCACAGACTGAGCAAATCTTAATACAGTTCAATGGGCATTCATTCCTAGGATGCCTCTTGGTGCATCTAGGACAAAAGATGGCCAAGGCTCTCTCTGCTTCCTCTTTCTTCCTTTTGATATTCATGCAATCCAATTTCAAGGCAAGGGTTTGTAGCATCTCACTTTTGAAGTCCTCCAGCATATTTCCAATTTCACCCTTGATGGATGAGTTGGAAGATGATGTACTGGCCATAGGTTGACTACTCCTACCCTTTTTCCTAGTTTCCCTAGAATGGTTTCTAAAGACAGTCTTGATATCCTCATACGGTAGTTGGTAGATATCTCCTCCTTCTAACAAATGCAAGGTATCTATGATATCCTCCCTTACTCCTCTAAGCAGGACCAACTTTAGTGACTCAGGGTCAAGTGTGCACCTAGCCCTTTTGTAACTGAGCTAGAATATTTCTTCATAGTCTTCTAAGGATTCATCCTGGCCCATGGTCATCCTAAAAATCTCTTCTTTAGTGTCTTTTGACCTACTATAATCCATATATTTGTTGTTAAAGGCCTGCTACATCTAAGCCCAAGTTATGATGCTATCTCCAGGTAAACCCATGAACCAGCGCAATGATGCATCCTTGAGGGTAGATGGAAACATTTTTAACTTTTTCTCATCCTCTGTATAGTCATAGGTTCGGCATATAATAGCAAACTCAAATAGGAAAGTCTCAGGGTCCTCTGTGTTCAAGCCATGGAAATGAGGTAGAGCAGAGGGGCTTATATTCTTCATTTTAGTGTCCCCATTGGTTTCCCTAATGGGGAAGGCACTCTCAATTCTCTCTCTATTTCCTCTGTCATCTTGGCTTTCAGCCATTGTTTCAGTAGGAATGGGTTCTTCCTCTTCTTCCTCCCCTATAAATTCTTCAAATATAGCAGGTTGCTCACCTAAAGGTTCTTCCAATTCACAGTCACCGAAGAAGAGAGAAGGTTGACTGTTGGATGTAGTGGGGGTATTTGGCAAGAATTTTCCTAAATTATCCCTATTCCTACGAGGCATGAAAGGAAATTTTTTTGTTTTTTTGTAAAATTTTTCTTTAAATATGGAAAGTACTCTGCCGAAAGCAAATTGTTGATTGAATGAAAACCACTAACAAAAAGGAAACTACCTACTGAATTGAAATTGTTGAATGAAAGACTACTGATAGAAAGAAAACTACTTGCAGAATGAAATTTCTTAATTGAATGAAAAACTACTAATAAGAAGGAAACTACTTTAGAATGGAAAGGAAAGTAGATAAATGACAAATGAAAGAAAGAAACTAGATTACTTTTGCAGAAATAAACTAATGGAAGAAAATTGAAGACTAGAAGTAGAAGACAAGAAAATTAGAGACTAGAAATAGAAGAAGGAGAAGTAATCACTCCTACTTTGACACCTCCCCAGCAACGGCGCCAAAAAGTGATGAGCCTAGGTATTGCAGCAAGAATGATGCATCCCAGGGCCACCAGCTTTACTTATCAACTTGGGGTTCATACAAACTTGGAGGTTATTATGCTATATACACAAGTAGAAGTGAAGGTACTCCCTGTTGTCATTGCTCATCTGGCAAGAGACCCCAGGGGTTCCAAGCCAGACTTCTATAGGGTCAGAAGAAGCTTGATTTTGATGGAAGGAGAGAAAATCTATTCTAAGGGAGAGCTACTCTACTGTAGAAATTAAGAAAACAACATGCAATCCTAAATCACACCATAACCTAATTAACCTTGGAAACAGCTAGTCTAAGCAGAATTGTTAAACAACACTAATCTAATGCCAACTATCTAAGTTGCAGAGGTAAAAGAGCATAAAATTATCCTAAGGTGCAAACAAAGGAAACTAAGCTAAGTTTGTGCTTAAGCGGAAGAACGGTCAAAGATCAAAATTGTTCAAAGGAGGACGTGAGGAAGCAACAACACATAAGAACCGTTGGATCAGGCGGGTGAAGGCCAATTGAACAGCTGAGATTGGATCGCAGTAGGCTATGTAGGTAGATGGGCGAACAAGGTTAACTAACAGGATGGACGGTTGAGATTATGTCGCAGAGGTGAAGTCAAGAGATGAATGGGCAGAATCAATCGGCAGATGGATGACGGAGATCGGCCAAGCCAATTGGCGATCAGGTGAAGCGACAGCCGTCGGATCAGACGAGGCAGATCGATGGTGGGAGTTTAAGGCGATCAAGTGATCGGGTGATGCGATGGCCATCAGATTAGGAGACAGATTGACGATGGAGATGGGATCGCTTAAAGGAACATGCAGAAATGGGGGAGCGGGTTTACAGGGTGGTAAGAAGTATATCATGCACCCTCAAAGCTGTAAGCAATTTTCTCAAATTTCATGCGATTAGCCTCCCCGGCCAACACGTAGCACGGGAAAACCACCCATTTCGCATGCCCTCAGGCAGATAACAATCAGACAGGAATCCACGTGATATGGCGCGATAGCCGTCAGATCTGGCGACATAGATCAGCGATGGAGTTTGACTGAGCTGGTTGGTGAGCGAGTGCGCGATAGCCATCGGATCTGACAAGGGAGATCGATGGTTGGGATTTAAAGTGCACGAAGTCAACTTCTAAAAGTGAATTCGAGCAGTGATTGGTCAGTTTTGCTATGTGAGGCGATCTACAGTTAAAAACCGTTTGGACGTGGATTAACAGCCTCCGCTCAGCGTTTCATGTTGAAGGAGAATGAAAGGGATGTGAGGGAGATCAAATGACAGGAAGAGAGTGAAGGAGCGGATGACCATTAAAGGAACAGAGTGATATGAAATGAGTTCAGTGACTGTGTTAAACAAAAAACTCCCTGTGAAAACCAAAACCCTGTGTTTTTGGGGTTGCTACAGGGTTTCTTCCTCATGTCATGGTCCCAAATGGAGAAGGTGAGGCCAAGACACCTGTGGGCAACCTTTTAGAACTTCCCTTTACTACCATGCTAATTGAACAAAAACATAAATGAAGCAGACTGAAACACAACTAATCAGTTCGACCCTGTTGTAATGGAAATGCAGCTACTTAAACAAATAAAAAAAAATGCAGGAAACTACTTAAGCAAATGAACAGAACCAAAAATCTATGATATCATGTTGTAATGGGAATGAACTTACTGAAGCAAATGAACAATCAAACCATGCATTTATGCTACTACTGTAATGGAAATGAACTACTTCAACAGATGAATAGAAAGCTATGCTACTTAACAATACAATAAAGAGGATCTTTGGCTGCTAGGGTCAGGCCCTAACCCAAGAGCTTCAACCCTCTGATTTAACTCAATGTTGGCTCAGAACAAAACTCATCTTCATTATAAATCAAAAATTGTTACAAGACTTGCGGCTTGAAAACAAAGTAGAGTTCTTCCTAACTCTTGGTGACTATTGGTAACTAACTAGCTAAAAAAAATGAGGTCCTAAGCCTCTCTAGTTATACATCTGAAGTCTCCAAAGACTTCCTTCAAAAATTAGGGAGGCACAACTCCCAATTCAAATGGTAAACTCGTCCTTTTCCTTTCACTAGCTAGGTTTCCTTCTAGTAGGGAGGTTGCTTGTACTTTCGCTTGCTTGGTTGCCTTCTAGTACACATGATTTGGCTTGTTTTTCTCTCTCACTTTCTTGGCTTCCTTCTAGTACTCCTGATTTCGTTGTTTTCACCTTCACTTGCTTGGTTGTTTGTACTTTCAACTGATGGAGGGATATTCAAATGGAGGGGCAATAAGTGAGGAGGATTTACCTCATGTAGTTCCTCTCCCTTTTCCCATTCAAGTTTTTACCAAGGTCTTTACCATAGCTCCTTGCTTTTATCTTTTATCCCTACATTTTCCTTTGTTTTATCCTTTATTCCTGCATTACATTCACATTAGACCACAAAGCAAAATATCCAACTCTACTCATCTCATAAACAAAATATAATCAAAAGTATGCAATAAGTTGTGAGAATAGTTGGTTTGACTAAGCTAGGAAATGAATTAAGGTCAATTAAGGCCCATATAATTACTCAGTGATGAGGCTCATCACCTATGATGGACAAAAACCTCCCTCACTTTTGTCAAATTCATCTTTGTTTGGTCAGAAACATATTTTGAAGAAAAATTGGCCCTATGTGTGGCAAATGATTTGTCCCTTGGAATAACTTCT
This sequence comes from Pinus tabuliformis, assembly GCA_031772625.1. Lineage (NCBI taxonomy): Eukaryota > Viridiplantae > Streptophyta > Pinopsida > Pinales > Pinaceae > Pinus > Pinus tabuliformis. The sequence continues at coordinate 312,053,002 of CM062805.1, read as the reverse complement.
TGAAAAAATGATGGAGACATGATGTTTATGAGTTGGAATGGCCTCATACTTGTTGAAATGACCTCCCTTATGCCTCCATTAGGTAGCAGAGGGTCCGCGTAACAGTGCTGGGGCTCAAAGCCTGCAATTTTGGGAAAGGTATGGTAAGGACTCCGTGAAGTGCGCTGAGCATGAATTGTAAATGATTATAGTCAAAGGGTTGTCCGCCCAAAAATAATGTAAAATAATAAGAATTAATTCGGCGTGCCCATGGTCTGCGAACCATGGGAATGTATAAATAGAGCGAGACTCTATGGATAGAAGTCAGTTTTTGGTATGTACTTTTGGATCTGGAATGTAATGGGTTTTTGAAGAACGAAGTCTTGAAGCGTCTATAAGTCCAAGTCAAGGGTGTTGGTAGGGAGATAGAGGCTCTGCAGTTGTGTGCATAGAGGCCTAGTAGAGTTGGCAGCTATGTGCACGGACCCCTTCAGCTGAGTGCGCAGAGCGAATCTGGATGTATTGGTGTAAGAATTAAATAAAGATAAGTTGATTCTGAAATTCTGTGTTAAATCTGAACTATTGTGGATCTGGCTAATTTATGGTTTATATAGTTGTTTTATGCGTGTATACTTATGTTGTGATTTTCTGCAAATCTATATCTTTCTGGGTGCGCGAACTGGTTGGTTCTGTTAAATGTTTGCTTAAAGACCATAAAAAGTAGATCTAATCCATAACAGCACATTAATAAGTATTAGGGAGTCTCCTGGTTCGGATCTATGTGGAGAAAAGTGGTGCGAAGCCACAGAACGGTGTGCGAACCCTCCAGACCACATCAACATATCCCAAGGGTGTGGAAACCTGCTTCCATCACCCTACCCTACTACCTCGGGTGAGACCTCAGTCCGCGCTCCGCGAGCTATTGCCGAAAGGGCCGGTAGCTGTGGGATTTGTTTAGCTAAATAACTCTTTTGAACCTTGGTCAGGCCCATATAATCCAACAAATGTTTCTATTGCCGAGACCGAGATCTACCTAAGGGATGTCTGATGTCGGAACACTGGAATCCTACAAAGAAAGAGCTTGAAGATTGGCTGGATCAGAAGCTTCACGAGTTCGTGGTTCAGGAAAACAGAAACCCGCGGATATCAGAGGAAGGGTGGTTGGATCGTTACATATACACAGATATCCACGAAATCTTCTTCATAACATTCCCGATAGAGTTGTACGAGTGGATCGTGAGGTTAGTTGATAGTGTGGGAAGGTGCAGACTAGATCAACCTATTGTGTGGACTCCAGAATTGGTGTGCAGGCTAGAAGCATCCGAAGATAAAATCGCACGCGTAGTAGATCACTGGTTGGATCAGGTAATAGGAGGGTTTATTACTGAGTTCGCAATAGACACAACCATGAGTTATAGTGAAGTAGAAAGGCGCTTTCTCCAAGGACCGCAAGGTAGGTACATCAAATCATTGAATACTTGGATTAAGATGTTGTTGTGTGAAAAATAGATTATGCGCATTTATTGATGTCTGGCGTAACACAGAGTGGAAGAGGCTACCAAGGAACCGAAGGATTAGAGAACAGTCCGCTAATTTCTATTTCACGGGAAAGCAAGGAGGAGCTCGCGAGGTTCTCCCCAAGAAGCGCGGTCTAGTTGATTAAGCAGTGCTTTCCACTGATACCACCTCCATCTACGCCATCACCTACTTCACCAACATCAAATCCATCTTCACCCACTCCACCTCCACCTCCGCCACCACCAAAGGTTGGGATGGCAAGCGCAGTCAAGTTGCCGGTATTTAAGGGTGCAGGAAATGAGGAACCAGGTCATTTCTGGTTTGTGGTAAGGTTGTATGGGAAGCCCAAGGCATAACAGACGATAACATCAAAAAGGCTACCCTGGTGAGCACGTTGTAGGACCGTGTGTTGACATGGTATATAAAGTACTCAAGCGATCATCCGAATGTGGGAATAACGGCGATCCAGGATGCATTGAACAAAGAATTTGGTTAGCCAAAATCAGAGACATAGTCGGTCATTGGGTTCAAAGAGATAGCGATGCTACCGGGTGAAACCCCGTGGGATCTGGATCAAAGGTTAAAAAGCACAATCCGCGAGGCTAACATGACATTGACGGATGCGCAGCACTATGTGTGGTTTGTGGCATCCTTGACACCACATCTAAGGACGGCACTATCACAGCAAAAGATCTCAACCCAAGCCGAAGCATTAGAAAACGTGATGAGATTGCACAAAACCCAAATACAGGATCCAGGGTTGGGAGTTCAGCAAATCCACACACAATTACAAAACCTATGCTTAAAGATGCAAAGTTTGAAACAAGGACAGGTGCCACGGTCAGAAGGGCGTGAAGAAGTATGGTGTATCAAATGTAAGGGCTAGGGCCATGACAAGGAACATTGTCCGGTCTTTGCCAACTATGTGGTGGTGGGGGACCAATACCATTGCGACCAGAGGTACAAGTAGGGCCAACCGCGGCGCCCGCACTCTGGTGTGCGATATGCCAAGAAGGAGGAAAGCATGCCACGGACAACTATCATCTATTACAGAATCTGAGACAACCCCCCCCCCCCCCAGCGGTTATTTTGCAACTTTTGTAGGATGGTGGGCCACGATGAAAGAAACTGCCGAAGTTATGAGATGTTGATGGATCGAACACCTACTTATAGGATGCAGATGGAGGCGCATGGGCAAGATCCTGCCGCAACAATAGCGCGGGGCGGATTCCAAGGACACGGACGGGGCCGAGGGGGAATGGGACCCAGACGCAGACGAGGACAATTGATCTTCTATAATTGTGGAGGACCGGGGCACTACACACATGATTGCACGAACCCAACCAGAACCTATTGCCCATACTATTACCAATTCGACCATGAAGCAGTCGATTGCCCCATGATAATTGCTCAGATGTAGGAAAAAGGAGTGCCTCCGGCTACCCCCACTCAGAACGTCCAAATGATGAAGGTTGAACCACGTACGGAAGACCCTAACGTGAATTGTTGAAATTTGGTACCGGAGGACAGGTGGTTCCCTAAGGCTTTGATCTTTGGCCTAGGGAAAAGTGTCCAAAAGAATTTAATTTTTTCTCCTAAAGTGACTTTATAATTTTTATAAAGTCAAATCTAATTTAAAAGTGACTTTAAGTGATAAAGTTACTAAAGTCTAATTTTAAAGTGACTTTAATAAAATCAACGTAAAATTAGAAAGGAAAAGTGACTTTGGAAATAAATGACTAAGTGGGTCTTTATTAAAGTGGGGTGAACTAAAAAATAGAAAGTGAGATTTAAATGAGCATTTAATATCAGCCCTAGATCTCAATATATTTCAGCCATTGGATTTAGGGATTCCCCAAAAGTCACTTAGGGTTAGATTAAAGGAGGAAAAGGTCATTCATTCTTTTCATGAGCAGATTGAGAGAAGGAGAGCAAGAGAGCAAGGGTGATTTCTGGACAGTGAGGAGAAGGAGGCAACAGCTTGGCACACATTCCAAGGCAGCATTCCAGCAAGTCCGTACAGCTGAGTTAGCACACAGTGAAAGGCAGGTTTTGGGCACGATTTTCTAGAAATCCGTACAGCAGTTTTGGCTCAGATTCCAAGGAGGCCATACAGCAAGTTAGCACAGAAATCGAGGAGCAGAAAGTCTGAATTTTGCTGGCACATTTTTCAAGGGAGGCCGTACAGCAAGTGGTTGTACCTTGGCATGCTTTTCTAGGCAAAAATCTGTACACTGTACTACTTTTTTTCAGCACAGAAATCGAGGAAACTGTACAGCATCATTTATGGCAACTTGCACGCTTTTCTAGGCAGGCCGTAAAGCAGCATTTAAGGCTGAAATTTAGCACAAAAATCGAGGAGGCCGTACAGCATTTATTGTTGTTCTGTTTTGCTGTTTGCAAGATTTTCCAGGTGGCTGTGAGGCACGGAAAATGAGATAAGTTGTAAAAGTTTGCTCGCTGATTTTTGCTGAATATTTCTCTCACTGTAAAAGTATTTTCCAAAAATAAGAAAGAGCTTTCGAACTGGTTTTCCCCAAGATTTGTAGAGGGTTTTTCCAAGGTCACCTTGACCAAAAATCCTTGTGTTTAAATGTGTTGAATGGCTGTTTGTATGTGCTGATATTTATTTCTACATTTTCCAGCATTTTGTAATTTTTTCAGAATTTGTGTTTTCAGCAAAATTTATTTTCCAGTTGTTGAATGTACGAATATGGGAAAGCGCATTTAACTATTTTGGAGAAATAAGGAGAAACTGAAAACTGGGGTGGGAAATGAGAAACTTTTACATGAATATGATGCTTGGAAGTGGTGCAACTACGGAGAAGATAAAGGGAAGTGACCAGAGGAGGATGCATGGGTTCGCAAGGCACCCGCGAAACAACCAGAGTTTGACTTGGAGCACACGAAGGAAACATTTATGGAGGTCAAGAATAACTTCGTAGAAGCTTCCACTTCAGGTAGCATGGATCAAACAAAGTCAGAGAGGGATACTTCTATGCTAACTACCTTCTTAGAGACATGCATGAAGCTACTCTGGGATACCAAAGTGGTGAAGGGATTGCAAGAGTTAATAACTAGGTGCGCAGGATTGGATGAGCCTCGAATGGTACGGAAGTTGGGAAAGCATGCATTGTGAACAGGGCAGGAAATGAGGTTGATTGCCTAGATTGGGGACTATGATATGGACCAGGTTGTTCTGGACTTGGGGTCAGACGCGAATGTCCTGTTAGCTACCTATACCAATAGGTTTCATATTTCATGATTGGCAATGAAAAGGTCCAAATATGCTCTGCTTTGATGATGCAAAGATCACATATTTCCATAAGAATACAATCTGTGCTTATAGCTTGATGGGGACTCAAATTTTGATGGATGGTCCAACAGTCTAAACTGGATCATGTCATGTTTTAAATTTTCAGTTGTAGAATAGAGAAAGGAGTCTGTCCAAACTGTTTAATCTTGGCAGACAAGTAGTTCAGGTAGAGAAGAAAAGGCTCCCAACAGCTTAATCTGGGACCTTGGAAGAAATAAGGGTAGAAGTAGATAGAAAAACAAAAGAAAAAGCCAAAGAAAAGAAAAGGCAAGTAAGGGTCTGCAAGCCTAAGTGCACCCTCCAAGAAGAAACAAAAAATGCTAGGCAAAGTAGCTGGGTAAGTAGATGGGGTTGCAGAAGTGGTATTCATTTCAGATTTAACCTTGATGGTCAAGATGAGAAAAGAAAAACAAAGAAGCATGTCTAACTTCCCAATTATCCCTTTTCCCACTCATTACTAACATCCCCTCATCAATTGAATTGCTTAGAAAACTTGAGGTTTGATGGTGGTTTTATTCATTGAAAAGCCACATTTCTTGTCTAAAAATTCTTTTCATTTTGATCTACTCCCTAAACTAAGTAAGTTTCAAGTAAACTTAGTGATTTTCCCCCTCATTCACATATTCCCCCATATTAACTCTAACTCTATTATGTAATTCCCCTATGTTACCCTTTCCCTAGTATTATTAACACCATGGTGTATAAACCCCCAAAGCATTCTATAAATATCCTCCTTTTAGCATTATAGCTAAATATGTCTGTCTAAAGGGAGACTTTAGTCCACCTGGGACTGTGGTCAACCCTGTCCTGGGGCTGCTCTAACCTCTGGTTATGAGCAACAACCTTTCCCCTAAGCTCTCACCTTCCCTCTGCTCAGAAAAACCCAAAAAACCTTGCTAAAAACCCCTTTTTGTCCCTTTAACCTGCTTCATTGGCAAAAATACTTTAAAAACCCACTTTTCTCCTTTATCCAAAGTCTAAGCACCGGGCGCATTTGGACAAAATGATTCATAAAAACCCATTTTTATGTTATCCAATGGTTCGGGCGCTATATTAGTTTTGTTTGAAAATACATTAAAAAACCATCGAAATCCTCCATACCCCAATGGTCTTCCGCTAAAGCGCGCATCCCAAAAAATATATTTTTTAAATCCCCCGCCCGCGTCCGTATCGGTCGATCACATAGTCAACCCGACAACCGTCCGATCGGGCAACATTGATCGGACGGCTATTATCCATATCGGGTTGGTCCCCACGCCCGAAAGTTAGTACCCGAGAAACTGACGAAGGGTTACGTCAGTCCTCGGCCACGCGTCACCTTCTCAGTCTCTCGGGTCGGCCTCTGACAAAACCGGGGCCGTATTGTAAGCGGTCCGAGAAAACCGTTACCACTGTTTCACTTACCGCCCGGTTTGCTGGTCCCATGTCATGCCCACGTCAGAGCCACGTCGCTGCCACCCCGCCGTCGCATCACCTCATTCGTCCGTCCCTTCGCTGACATGTCCGCCACTTCAGCATATCCATGGACCAACCAGGACCTGCCACATCACCGGTGACGTCATGCTGACGTCATCCGACTCCGACCCCACCCGATGACGTCATGCTGACGTCATCCCAAAAAGGCGCCAATATGACAAAAATCTATTTTTAGGCCAAAATTTCGTGTTTTTTCTACTTTTGCCGAAAGAGACTGTTGTTGTTCCTGCATGTATTTGACGACCATACCAGCGCCAACCTGCACCGTTCGACTCTGAAACCGCGGGCGCCTCCGTCGTACCTGCATTTGCAACTGTCAGTGGCAATCCGCAAGGTATTTCTCGAAATTATTCTCTGCACCTGGTTTTTATCCAAATTTCTACAAACAAACTGTTAAGGGAGTGTTAAAACACTGAATTCACCGTCTAGTATCCAGTAACCTGTACCTATTTCCCTCTGGCAAGGCAACAAACAGTTTACGAAACCTGCATTTGACTGAATCAACCTGAATTCACAGGTAGCTCGCGCAATCGTGAGCTAGAAACCTCTGCTGGCTAAATTCACCTTAGAAAAGTTCTGGTCAGGCCTGCCATTTGTTTTTATCAATCCGTTAAAACAGTATTTCAACTGCTGAGTGCTCAATTCACCCTCTGGTCCTTAAAATTCACACTTCCATTGTAAGGAATCACCTCTGTGTTGTTCTGCTTACTTCAACCAGTTCACCTGCAAGTCAGAAGCTTAATAGACCATGGAAACTCCAATTGCACTGAACATCAAGCCTCTCAATACCCCTCACAGGGAGTTAGAATGGAAAGCTCTGGGAGATGTGGATTATCAGATGTTAGACTATTTTCCATTAGGCTCTAAATATAATATTCAGATGCTAAATGAGTTGAAAGCCCAGCACCTTAGTGGAGCTGATATCCTAGGGATTTGGGACTCAAACTTACCCATCTACAACCTCCCCCAGGTAAATCCTATGCCAGAATTGATCCACAGATGCCAGGAGTGCTATGATCCATGCCAAAGAGCTGTTCTCAGCCCCACAGGCTCAATTCTGTTCCATATCACCCCAGAGAGCATAAATGAGATGCTACATTTCCACACTGCAAAACCATTGACCCCCCTCTATATGCAGAACTTGATAAAGAAGGGGACTAAGTTATCAAATGACCAGATCATCAAAATCAATCAGCTGTTCATACAACCAAGCTCTGAAGCCATCAGAACTCCTCCTATTGGATATGCATACTTAAATGAATTGGGCAGAATGCTAGTGGATTTGATCAGCTATGTCCTAGGGTTCAGGGGAGTGGAGGATGTGGATGATAGTATAATGGCAATGCTGTCTATATTCTCTCTTGGAAAGCCTCCAGCTGTACATTATGACTATGCCACATATATTGCAAATAGGATCCATGACCAGCTAATGAATCTGCAAAGGGAAAGACTGTTCAGATACACTTCATACATTTACCATCTATTCTTGTTTTATCAACCAGGTAGCTTCCTCATTCCCCTGAAGCAAGTTAATGCCCAGGGGAATCCAAGGTCAGTTGTGTTTTGGACCTCAGTTTTTCATTGCACCTCTGTATCACCATACACATACTGTGAGTTCATAGACTTGTTCATTCATCCAGCTATGACATTATTGTATGGTGTTTCTCCTCCAAGGTTAACTGATGACATGAGGAGAGTTCTCCATCTCTCCAAAACCTACAGCATTGGTAATTGGTACTTTTACCAACACCACACAGTGATCAGAATATATGGCTGTGAGTTGAAGCCTTATAGGCTGCCAAGGTATGTCCCTATGAGACTTTTTGCCCTAGAATACTTCAGGCAATTTGGGAATGCCGACTACCTCCACTTCCAAAGCAAGAACAAGAAGGCGCAGTTGAAGGTAAGGAGCCAGATGGGCCATTTCCTATATAACAAAAGAGAGGAGGGATGGAAAGAGGCAAATAGTATCCTAGAGGCCCTCAAACTGTAAACTAGTTTTGAATGGATACCCTATGACCCCAATCATTTTGTTTCCCTCAGGAGGATAAAATACAAATTGGGTACCTATGCACATAGGAGGCTGCCTGAGATTGAGCAGTATGCCAATGCATTGAGCTGGAAAAAGGGCACCCTAGAAGAGGAAATTACTAGTGAAGAGCTGCTAGAAAGAGAAGCTGGAAATATTCAAAAAGAAGCTGACTTGGAAACTTGTGGACAGGTTCCCCTCTCATATCAAAGACAACTTGGAGCAGTTGCCTCATCCTCAACAACACATCAGCAAGCTGCCATGAATACTCCACAGACATCCAGCAAAGGCAAAGAAAAGCAGATGGAACAGCCACCTCCTATGACTGAAGAGAAAATGGAAACACTAGTGCAACAACAAGAAGAAATGATGCAGCAGGAAGTGCAGCAACAAACACAACACCAACAGCAAGAAGAACAAAGACAGGAGCAGCCTGTCCAGCAAGAGCAAACAGTGGAAGCCCCTAAATCCACTGAACAAACTGTGCCTCCAAGGCAAGAAACTTCAGCTGAGGCATCAATTCTCCAAACTCCACAAAAGGAGGATACAAGCAGGAAAAGGGACAGAGAGACTCCCCTTACAACATCAACAACTCATGGGGAGAAAAGACAGAGAATCAATCCCTTCTCAGAGGAAGAAATGCCAATGGGACAGTCTTTTGGTATGGTCCCACCCAGCAGGGAAGCATCAGCAAGTTTCTTTCAACAGGAACAGGATAGAGCAATGGGAGGAGAAGTGAGTTCCTCAAATCAGCAAAGGGAAGGTGGACTCAGCATTAAACAGCAGTTCATCGACATTAAGAGGAGAAATGAGCCCATCAAAATACAGCTGTATAACCATCTGTTGAACATGGCTCCCACCAATCAACAAAGACTCATGTCTGCATATGATGTGCAGGAAGGCAAAATGATCATGAGTCATTTTATGCCAACAGCAGTGCAGCCCCAATCTGCCTCTGACTACTTGAGGACCAACCTGGAGGTCCTTGCCAAGGATATCCACCCAATGGACAAAATAGAACTGCATAAGCAAACCGGTGAGATGGTCTATGCTTCCCTGGCAGACCAAACATTGGATAACTACAGGCTACAAAGTAGCCTTAACAACACAGCTGCTTAGCTTGAGTTGGAGAAAGCATCCTCTCAAGCAAAGGACAACAGAATTAGGTCCTTAGAAGACATCATCATAGAGATTGGGCATGATCCCAAAGATATTAAGGGCATACAAGAGATATTAAAGTTGAGGGATGCAGACATGGCGGCTTTGAGGAGAAAGATCAAACTCCCAGCCACAATTCACCCTCAAACAAATGATGTTGCCCAGCAAAGACATGATCAAGAGGCCACAACCTTGTTGGTATCTCTGTACAAGCAGCTAATCCAAACTCAAGAAAAGCTGGGAGAATTGGAGGCTGCAAAGGCAGCATTACAGGCAGCCTTGAAACAAAGAGAAGAAGGTCAAACCTCCCAGCCTCCTCCTGAAGTAATCAACCTTGAGGAAGCTGCTCCAACTACTGCTCCTCCTCCTCAACAAACAGAACCAACAGCACCAACTACATCGACAGCTGCACCAACAACAGAGCAGACTCATAGTCTGGATATGCAGAAGCTTCAAAATGAGATTCAAGTCCTGGAAGCTCAAATGTTAGAGCTTAATCAAGCCAAAGAATCTTTGGCTAAAGTAAATGAAAGGTATGATAAGAGCAAACAGAATGTGGCTGAGAAGGAAAGAGATATAAAAACTCTCAAAAAGAGAATAACTGAGCTTGAGAAAGAACTCACACTAGATAAGGTAACAGCGGAGCTCAAGACAGTCCTATGGGCCAATATTGGCCAGTCCATTACTGATCAGTGGCAGTTCATTGAGACCATAGATGAGCAGTCAGCGCTCATTACAAAGGCAAATAGGGAGATACACAGAGCAAGAGCAAGCCTTGGCAACATGCCTGATGCTGCCAATAGGATGATCAACATATTAAATAACAGGACAAGCTCTCAACTGACCACCATGGGAATTGCTAACAGGACTGAGACAATCTCAATGGTTAAAAGGGTCCTGACATTAAGAAACCTGGTTGGAACATTAGAAAGGAGAAGCCAAGATATGCAGACCGAAATCAACAGGTTCATGGACAGGTTTCAGGTATTACAAAACAGAGGCCTCCCCAGCATACTAAGCAGTGTGGGAAGACTGCTTACCCATGAAAATTATGCTAAAAGGGTCAATGCCTTTGCTGCAAGTCAAATTGCAGGACAGCCCAGCACTTCAGCAGAATCAGGGCCAGCATCAGGGCAGACTCTCTACAATAGGGTGGAAAACCTGTTTTTCATCATGAACGAGATCAATCATCTGTTCGATGTTCCTCCAAATTTCTATAAATATACAGAAGCAGATGAAACCATAGAGGCAATTGTGAAGCACCAATTTCCCACACAGGAAGTCTAGAATAGATTGACACAGTTGATATTATCAAGCCAGAACCTGTAAATGTCAAGTTTTTTTTCAAAATTATAAGTGATCATACACACAGAAAATTTTGGTAGATAAGCATACAAAGGAAGGATGAAAGGCTGAGCCAACTCAGCAGAGCTATTCGGTCACCACAGCAGCAAGCACAGTCACAGGTGGCAGGGCCGAGAAGATACAGCGCAGCGAACGTAAAGACACATTTTCCAGCATTAAAGCAAAGCGTTCCAACCGACTCAATGACCTCCAAAGGTCAAAATATCCTCTGACAGACTTAAAGAGCAGTTATGTGGTATTCAAAGTTGTAATAACTTCTTTTCTACTTTTCTGTACGAAGTAATGAAGATATTTCTCTCTCAGATGACTCAATGCCTGAGATATTTTGTATAAACATTTCTATAAAGTCCCCTTCGCATGGTTTTGCAAGGGGTTGTTGTTGATTTCATTTCTATATTTCGGTTGCTGTACAACTCTCAGAGAAATAATACAAAAGGTGGATGGAATTTCCAAAGCTCTGTGTTCCTTGATGCACTGTGGTGGCTGGCTGAATGTTACAGGATTCCTGCATGTTTCATAGCACAAAAAGTCTTCTTTAAACCTCTCCGTTAAATGTTTTCTAGTCTTTCATTTTCTTTCATGTTTGTGAGTTTTACACTTAATGGCAAAGTAAAAGAATAGTTCCAGGATTTAATCATAGATTACCCTGAACTCAATCTAAGCTGTTATAGATTTTTTCTTCCAGATAGAGTAAATAAGGTGTAATTCTTAAATGCTACACTTTCAAGCTATATCTTTCACTGTGATAAATATTTTCAGGAATTCAAGTTTGCTCCTGAGGCATCTATCTCTTTCCCACACCCCAGCTTTAGTGGAAAATTCTTAAATGCTTTCCACTGGTTGTTCACATGTCACCATCATAATCTAACTTTGTTATATGAAGTATTTAAATGGCCCTGTAATTTCAGTAAATCATCTCAAGGTTTCTAAACACTTGTAGCCACAGACTCCATTGCCCAATGAAATAAACTCATCTGCAGATTGCACACTTCAAGTACAGAAAGACATCCTTCAACCAAAGCACAAAACTAAACACCCTCATTTCATAGCTAGCCTAAAATCTCCACAGAACAGAGACAAATTATAAAGAGAGAGCCCTCTCTGATTACAGTGTGGCTAGGCACTGTAATCCAAAGATTGGTTAGTGGTTACCCCGGCCGTATTCCCTTAGAGTCAAAGGGAACAACCTGGGTGTTAACATGTCCTACCTAAACAAACCTAGGAGCGCATGGGCAGGCCCGCACTACAATGGTCCCCTATCCAGCTATAGATGGTGAACCAACAGAAGATCTTGCTTATGGGAAGACTGCAGGGAGTTACAGTAGACATCGACGGTGTAAGCACACTAATAAATTTTGAGGTCATAGAAATTGTGGATGACAGTAACCCATATCCTGCATTATTGGGGATAGACTAGGAAATAGATATGAATGGAGTCATCAACCTAAAGAAACGAAAAATGATATTTGAGAAAAAAATCTCTCCACGTAGTGGTTCCGCGAGACCCAGCCGAAGGAGCGCGTTATACCAAACTAGTTCGCAACGAGGACAACGATGATGAACTGGATTGTATTTACCAGATCATTGCGCCGGATCAAGACCGAGTGAATCTGACCATGGACAGACGAATCTCATGTGATCGTGACAGTTCTTGCACATCGAATTCAGATGAAGAGATTGAGCGGTGGCAGAACTAATTGCATGAGGTAATGACTCTAAATTGTAATATGATGGTTAGATCGCTATGTCGTGCAACCATGGAAGCAAGGTACAGGCCAATGGATGAGGATGCCACGTAGGTGGTCGACTAGCACGAAACGATAATTCTGAGACAAAGGTCGCAGGATGACCCTACAAAGACACCGTGCGCAATGATTGTCCACAAATGGAGCCCATGCCCAAAGATTCAGCGAAAGTGGCGCAGATATCAGAAGCAGGTACGCGCAAGGGTTAGGGGGAAATCCCGTTCACCAGCAGCCTGTGACAAAGTCAGCAGGGGAACAGGGGGAAGTTCGCTCAGCGTTCGCTCGAGAAAATGACCCACCAGGAAATTGCGGATACCACGGGTTCAATGGGCCTATACCAGAAGGGAGGCACAGATGACAGTGTCAAGAAGTAAACAGACAGGAGCCCAGACTAAGCAGGGTAGTAGCAGGTCTCGCGAAATCAAGAACCTATGGGCACGGATCCGAAAGAAAAGCGCGCTAGTTGGGGAAGGAAGCAGCAAAATGAAAGGTAGTGATGCCCACAAAGGCCACACAAGTCTGCGCATAAGGAAATCGGGCCAGGTTGGGTATCCCGTAGAACACGAACGCGCCACGACCCTGCTATCATGGTTGTGCCCGCACCTATGGAAGGATACACCCCACACAGCGGCGCACGAAGAGATAACAGCTACAAAGACACTCGGAAGGTGCTCGCAGCCCGGGCTAGCAGGGAAGTTCCGAAATCGCACCAGGGGTGCGACCACCTGACTAGCTGTAGGAAGCATAGTCCCAGCACCCCAAGCAGTTGAAAGAGGGCATGGGACTATAAACGAGTTTGCGGGAGGCTGATGCGGCAAAAAGGTTCTCTACACTGTCATGTGAGCCACAACATCCAGCAGCGCCCGGGTGACAGCGTTGCCGCGCGGAAAACTCGAGAATTGACTGTTAACATCACTATTCCTGACAAGAAAGTCAAGTTAGGTTAAGGAGAAGTGGGCGGCGGGCCATTAAGACGAAAGTTTCAAGCTAGATACAAAAAGATCTGCTGCCTAAACGGTGTTAATAAGCTAGAAGTACAGGGATGGGATTCATTCAAATTTACATGTTCATCTAATAACCTCTGGATGGCACTGGGATATTTGAGATTGGAACCAGTAACGACCAGAAAACACTCGGCTACCAAGGTTTCCATGAGTACCATGGCAAGAACCCGAGCACGGTTCGCGGAAGAACTATACTCAACCCAGGAGGCACTAGATGAAGCCGTCGCGGTCCCCGAAGTCCCAAAATCCCCACACACACCGCGGTCTCAGAAAAATAAGCAGCCGATGGGGCCAGTCAGGATATCACCGAGGTTCAATAAGCTATCAGGAGCTGAAAAGGGCAAAGCAATCACCACCGAACCTGAGGAGGATGATGAAGATTTGCAAGCTTTGATCGATCAGATTGACGCACAAGATGAGGACGAAGAGGATGCTTTCCAAATTCTGCCATGACCCCCATATATTCCCCCATGGATCGGCATGGTCAAGCTACCTAAGGACGTGGACACTGCAAAGAATACGCTCCAAACCCCGCTTCTTCTAGATGAGATAAGGTTCGATGGGCTACCACTGGGCCGAGTCCCGAGTATCAAGTTCGAAGATTGGGACCTTGCAAACAGTGACAAGTTCCCCGAATTGGCCGAAGACAAATTACTGTCGCGGAAGTGGTTACTAGGTGTGGAGAAGGCGGGGTTACTCAATCTAAGGTGGATACCTCACTATCACTACACAACCCTCACCATCTGTGTTATCCGGCAGTTACTATGTCTGGTACATGATGGGTTTCTCTGGTTGGAGGAGCCGATTCCGATCACAATTGATTTAGTAAATAGGATTACCCACTTGCCAGTAAAAGGGAATGACCCCATAAACATAGCCGGGACAAGTAGCGATGTGGTTCGCGCCAAAACAATGAAGGCTAAATATAAGTTGGAGAAGCGAAAGCGAGGGTATGCAATAGCAAGCATCAAAGACTGAGGGGTGTGAATTGCTACCCAGTTACTAGCCAGTAAACTAATGAGGAAATGTCGTGCAGATGAGGTGCCAGCTCCTGTCATTGCGCTTGCGGAACAGTGCGCGGCAGGGGTTCAGTTTAACTGGGCATAGTTCTTATGCAACAAATTTTTGACAAACTGTCAGGAAGCACAGGACAAAGGTAAGACATTTTATTATGCATGGTTGCTACTATCAATCCTTCTGGTTGCAGGAGAACTGCCGCAGGGTAGCCAGTTTCCCAGCATTGAAGACAACCTACCGGAAGCAGTGCGGTATACTTCGCTCTGGGCTACAAAGGATGCAGCAAGGGCTTCTGACATCAGGGTTTTTTGGACCTTCATGGAGGGTACTATCTGGACACAGATCGCTCACAGACCACGCATGTCTCCAACAATCTACAACACTTTGCAAAGCATGGCCGAGTTCAAAGCAGACATGCATAACTTATATATCCAGGCACGGAAGGATCTGAAGCGAGCATGGGTCACGCTTCCATTCATGGCAACAGATGATGCTATTTATGCGGTGTTAGCAACATGGGCCCTAGAATGGCACGCCCCCGCCAAGGCTATACTAGAAAAAATGGCAGCGCAACAGCGTAAAAAGGACCTCCAACAGCGACTCACTAACTTGGCAGAAAAGGCTCATCAAGGACAATAGGCAGCTTCGCAGAAGGAAGCACCCAAGGAAGTGCTAACCGAAGGAACCACGACAGATCAGGAAATGGCCTCGGACCACGATATGCAACAGGAGAAGGAGATACAGGAACGCACGGACCATCTTACCGAATCAAACCCCGTCAAGCGACCGCGCAGCATGGAATCACCGCACACACGCAAAAAGTCAAAGATAGCCAAAGCTCTAGAGAAGGAGTTTCTTGACAGCAGCAAACTGCTGAGTAATGTCCCTACCGATGCATTGACGAAACTGATCACCGAGCAGACAACTGTGTTGGGGGAGATCCGAGTGCAGTTTCAGGCACTACAGGTCGACCCCCGAGCGGGGCAAGCCTACAATTAACCGAGGGCACAGCCGCAGCCGACCTGATGGTGCATACCAATACAATGAACACCTTAGTGTTGCCAGCAGGTGCTATCTTGGCCGAAGTAGAGGGGGATGTGCAAAGTTGGGGATTGAATCTGGCCGCTCTTCCTAGAGAAACCTTATACCAACTACAGGATGGGATAACCACTGAGCTTCGTGCCTGGGAAGGTTGTGCCCTCCAAACAGTGATGGAGCATAAGGAAAATCTGGAGTAGGTCAGTCTCCAGTGAGATGATTTGATCTCACACACCCAGGAAGTGGAACAGGCCGTGATGGCTGCTTGCAGCAAGGTCCCGGAGTTAGCTATCCCAGCCGAACTTCCAACCACTGACAAGATTCATTACATGGCCACAGGATTCTGTATGGCCCAAGAGGAGGCGCGAAGGCTCAATGGGAATTAAATCTACAAATTACAGAACTAAGACTGAAGGCACAGCTGGCCACACCGCCGGAAATCCAGGAGCAGCGCCGCGGTGAAATTCAAGCAGGATTGGAAATGATAAAGTGTGTTGTACGAGATTGCTCGGGACTGTTAGATCAGTCCCTCCTTACGCTCACCGCCCTCCAGGAAGACCCAACCATACAACAGGTAGAAACCGAGGCACGGGAGTTGCAGCAGGCTTATGACACAGTCCAAGGGACTGTGCAGACGGTCGCTATCATGCAGCGGTTGGCTAAAATGAAGGAGGCCTAGGCTCTCAAGACACAAGTTGACGCCACGCGGCAAAAGGAGGCAGTGCTTAAGGAACGCATCCAGCCTTGGATTGATGAAGCATTCGCGGTCTCCACAGCCATAGAAGGAAAGATAACGCACATGCAGGCAGTATGTGATCCCAGACAGGTAACTCCAAGTGATACGGATGCATCAGCGGCTCGCGTAGAACAGGTACAGAAGCTAGCGGCCGAGTGTGTTGCAAGCACAAGCGATGCGCAGAAATTGTTGAACGACCTCTGCGTGAAGATTACCGCACCAGCCGAGTGACTCGGGACGAGTCACGATGATTGTGTTGGGGGATTGTTGGGTAGCAGAGGGCCCGCATAATAGTGTTGGGGCTCAAAGCCCGCAATTTTGGGAAAGGTATGGTAAGGACTCCGTGAAGTGCGCGGAGTGCGAATTGTAAATGAGTCTAGTCAAAGGGTTGTCCGCCCAAAAATAATACAAAATAATAGGAAGTAAGTCGGCTTTCCCATGGTCCTGAATATATAAATAGAGTAAGGTTCTATGGATAGAAGTCAGTTTTTGGTATGTACTTTTGGATCTGGAATGTAATGGGTTTTTGAAGAACGAAATCTTGAAGCGTCTGTAAGTCCAAGTCAAGGGTGTTGGTAGGGAGATAGAAGCTCTGTAGCTATGTGCGATAAGGCCTAGTAGAGTCCGCAGCTGTGTGCATGGACCCCTGCAGCTAAGTGCGCAGGGCGGATCTAGATGTATTAGTGGAAGAATTAAATAAAGATAAGTTGATTCTAAAATTCTATGTTAAATCTAAACTATTGTGGATTTGGCTAATTTATGGTTGATATAATTGTTTTATGCACGTATACTTATGTTGTGAGTTTCTGCAAATCTATATCTTTCTGGGTGCGCGAACTGGTTGATTATATTAAATGTTTGCTTAAAGACCATAAAAAGTAGAACTAATCCATAACAACGCATTAATAAGTATTAAGGAGTCTCCTGGGTTCGGATCTACACGGAGCAGAGTGGCGCGAAGCCACAGAACGGTGTGCGAACCCTCTAGACCACATCAAGACATCCCAAGGATGCGGAAACCTGGTTCCAGCACCCTTCCCCTCTACCTCGGGTGAGACCTCAGTTCGCACTCCGCGGGCTGTTGCCAAAAGGGTCGGTAGCTGCGGGATTTGTTTGGATAAATAACTCTTCCGAACCTGGGTCAGGCCCATATAAGCCAACACCTCCTCTGCTTAGATGTCTTTGATTCCATAGCCAACCCTAGCTCAGTGGGAGAGGAAATTAGGGTTCAGTGCTCATGGAAAATGATGATTTAGGCACCCTTGGGAATACAATTCCCTTTGGCATTCACTTAACCTTTTGAAACTTTACCCTTTCACTTGACTATTTCCTTTGACAAATTGATCCTTTGATGGCCTGGAATCTTTGGAACACTGAGTTAACAGCTTGGGAACCTTGTACTTATTACATTTAAATAACACAAAATTACATGATGAAATAAGCATTTCTCTTTACAAATCATCTTCACATGGTGAAGAGAGGTCATTGATCATTTTGATACTTGTTGGCTTTATGCAATGGAAATGGTGTTTTATTGGACCTTGAAAACCCTAGGACCTAATGGTAACCTTGACTGATGAAAATTGATGGTGCCATGACTGATATGATGACATGATGACTTTGACCTCATGACTGATGTATATTCATCAAGGTATGACAATGTGCCAACAAGAGGTAAATTTCTAAGAGTAAAGGAAACCCTAATTCAACCTTCACTGACCAAATTTTTGCATGATGACCTAGTGGAATGACAAAAATTTCAAAATGGGACCCTAACATGATATGAAAAGAGGATTTTGATCACTGATGGCAGTATGCAAATATTGACACTAACAAAACCTACAATTTTTTTACTTGTTTGGAAAAATTATCAGAATGTGATATCGAGGGCATACGATATCGGTTTTGAGTGATTCAAGTTGTGTTGGATTCAGGTCATCGAGATCTATGCTCTAGTATAGTTTTCGAACATTTTTGAACACTTTGAAACCTAATCACCAAGCAAAAGAAGGAGAAGCATATATGAGCTATTTCTGATATATTTTGAGCTAATACACCTCACACGTGTGAAGGAAATTAGTCA
Source organism: Pinus tabuliformis (assembly GCA_031772625.1). Taxonomy (NCBI): domain Eukaryota; kingdom Viridiplantae; phylum Streptophyta; class Pinopsida; order Pinales; family Pinaceae; genus Pinus; species Pinus tabuliformis. The sequence continues at coordinate 312,034,538 of CM062805.1, read as the reverse complement.
CGTCATCTGCTATAGAAAAGGGTCAAGTCTAGCAAAGTTATACTAGAAGCTGAATCAAGGGAGAAGTCATAGTATTCATCAAGCCAAATTACAAAAATGAAGTCTTTCCATCCAAGCGAAGGGAAAACAAGGTACAAAAGTTGGTCAAAATCCATCACACGAGTTGCAACTAGGGTTTCTAAAGAGGCTATGGGTTGCAGGTCTGATCCAATAAGCTGAAATATGAAGGATAACCGAGAAGGAGGGAGGAGCAAGCATTTTGACCATCATTGACTCAAGGAAGAAGAAACAAATCAAGGAAGCCTTGTGACTTGGTCTTGGAGTGGTTAGTAGGTCAAGGGTCTTGGTCTTGGTATTCTTCACTTGAAGTTTCTATAAGAAGAAGAATTTGTTTGTGTTTTCCTCTCAAGTTGGAGAGGTTTTGGCCCAGTTGATCACCTACATTCTATGTCTTGTCTCCTTATTGTTTATGCTTTGGTACCTGTTTGGTGAAGAAGAACACTATAATAACCTAAGTTAAGAGAAGAACCTAATTTAAAGAAGTAAAAAGCATTCACAAGTAGTTATCATTATAAGGGAAATCACCTCATTCCTATGCCCTAGATTTCTCAACATGGTTTCAAAGCTAAGTTGACAAATCAAGGGTGGGCATCTCAATAAGGGAAATTCAAGCATTCAAGGACTAAAACTCTAGAAGGGCATCAAAGCATATCTAAAATATCATCTCATCCTAAAATCTTTCTGAATTCAAGGTCTACATCATATTCTTAGAGGAAGTAACAAAACCCTAGATTGATCTAAGAAGAAGTCTACACTAGAAGAAGTCTTGGGATGCTCGCTCAAGCCATCATCAAGGAAAGAGACCACAAATACCCTACCTCTACTCAAGTTGAAGAGATCTAAAAATAAAAGTAACTTGAAGTCTACTCATACAAGAGAAGCAAGATCAAGGACGTTGTCATCATCATCAAGTGTTCTAAGGTGATCTCCCTCTCGTTTGAGCAAAGGATCACTATTGAAGAAAACTATATTCATCAAGGAGAAGTTTTCTATTATCTATATCATCATCAAATTCAAGGAAGCAACAAGTTGAAGAATCATATTCACAAGTAAGTATATTTATGTCTGCATTTGAATTTGTCAAAATGTCTTTTTACAAGGAAAACAACAAGTTGGTTGGGGCTTCAAATTTTCTTGCATGGAAGAAAAGGATAGATCTGAATCTCATAGAAAATGAGGTCATGGAACATGTTAAGGGCTTAATCACCAAACCTCCAAAAGAATATGCTCAAGCACTTGCAATATATATGAAAGGGGAAGTAAGGACTCAAAGGATTCTCGTAGAATCCATCAAGGATCCCCTCATTCCCTATGTATCTAAACTTGAAACTTCAAAAGAAATATATGACAAACTGGTAGAGTTGTTTTCTATAAGAAATGTAGGTGAAGTAATCTTGTTAAGACAAGAACTCTTCAAGCTAAGGATATCAAAAGAAGAAGGAATAGCTTCATACTTTATGAAGATATGTGAATAAGGGACCAACTTCAAGATCTGGGAGAAATAACGTATGACAAGGAAATGACTATTGTAGTACTAAATGCACTACCAGATAAATGGGATAACTTACATCAAGCATATATGTGAAAAAAGAAGCTACTCCATTCAAGGATCTATGGTCACTATGCAATATTGAAGAAACTAGGTTGAAGGAAAAAACTGATGTAGGATCAAATGAGAAAATTCAAGCATATGCTACAATAACAAAAAGAAAAGGAAAATTTAGTCCTCATAAAATGAAGAAGAATGTGGCTAAAGTTCAATGCTATGGATGTCAAGAATATGGGAATTACAAGAGATATTGTCCTAAGCTCAAGGAAGACAATAACAAAAGAGGAAGAGAAGAAGCCCATATCACCAAAGAAGTGGAGGAAGTTGAAAAGAAGAAATCCAAGAAAGAGGAAGTTGAAGATCTCTACTATGATTGAGATAGTCTTCCTCGCCTAGTTCTTTTCAAGTTTCTGTTTTTCAAGTTTTCTATTGTAAGATGTGGCTAGCATGAGTCACTAAGGAGCATGATAGGATGCATCATGGCATCATAGAAGCATAGGATTGAAATCAAGAGCCTATGACATCATCATAAGGGAGCATGAAGGATAGCTGAAATAGAAGTCTATGGTTGTCATCTATAGAAGGATGTAACTCTTGGTAACCTCATTTGAAGCATAAGGAGTACTCATGAGAAAAAGAAATTCATCTAGTATAGAGCTCATTATACATCATTCAAAAGGAGCATTTGCAAGATGAGGATGAGCAAGATCCTTCGTTGGAATCTTCATTGGAAGGTTCACTTTTTGAAAGAATCAAGTGTCTCGCCAGGAACTCCAACCTATATGGGATTCATGGGATGATGGTATGATGTCGAAAGAAGTGATGCAGGTCAAGGGATTGAAGTTATTTCAATCAAGGAATCGTCCAAGGAATTCTAGATGACCAAAAGAAAGAGATGAGGTATGTATGCGTGTACTTGATAACATAGAGTAATGTCATATGGTTGCAGATATCATGAATGAAACTCTACCTCAAGAGCATGATCAAAATAAATGATCTTCTCTTGTGAAAGGATGCATGAAGGCATGGTTCACACATTAACTAGATGAAATCAACATAATATGTCCTCATACGAAATATGAGGTGGTTTACAAAGTTAAAGGAACTATGATTGGAAGTTCCTGTGAGGAAATGTGTGAATAAACAAAAAGGAAGAGATCGTGAAAAATGCAACTATGGAGAAGGCAATCAACATCCAAGGACTAGAAGATGACTATGATATCTCCAAGGGAAATATATGAAGATCCTGATAAAGTCTAGATTAAAAAATAAAAATCTAAAAATAAATAAAAATAATTAATTAATTAATTAATTAAAAAAAGGACCCTTGAATATTGTATATCTTTTTGGAGATGTGTCAATACATGCAAGATGTTGATGCAAACAAGGAGATGTCATGATGAAAGACCATCACAAAGATATTTTTGATTTTATGTTCATCTTCTACTTTTGAATAATATTTGGATGGGCTAATGCACGGCTACCAAAGGAAGAGTTGTAGATGTCATCTACCACTGACACTCATGTGGTAGGATGAAAGATCATGAAGGAAACATGATGCGAAGAAGGTAGCAAGGAATTAAGGAAAGGCCAAATATGGACTAATGGATCACTTTCCAATAAAAGAAAGGATGACATCACTGACATGATTCGTAAATGAAAGTGATGGATGATCGATGCCCTACGAATAAGTCCTAAAAGGATGAAGGCTCATGAATAATTAAAATGAATTTCATGACATCAAAAAGAGGAGCTCTTCAAGCAGCCAGTTGTCCCATGATCTCCACCTAAAGATTTGTTGAAAGCAAGTCCCTAGTCAAGAGGGAGCTTGGATAAGTCCTTGATTAAGAGGGAGCTTGGGTACATTCCTTTTATGGAATGGGTTAGTCATCCCTAGTTAAGAGGGAGTGACACATATGGTTCTCTACTTCATGTGTCATGCACTCGACCATGACTAACAGCAGTAAGTCTTAGTGAAGGCCATGAGGAGATATAGACACGTCATTATTTTCTTCACCTGGGAAGATAAAATGGAGGATTGGGTAAGCATCTGATACTCTTTGAGGATGTGGTAGGGCATCCAAGATAAGAGTAGTCATAAAGGACCAATATTCTTTGAGGACTAGGAATCCAAGATAAGAAATTCCTGGTGGGACATACTCTGAAGGAACCCGAGTGGTGTATGTTCTGAGAGAGACAACGATAGAGTTGTTAGTCAAAGCCTTGCTATGTGACAATGCTAGAGGATATGATGCTAAACAGATGGGTTACCAATCTAACTCTTCTTATGATAATTCTTCAAATTGAGAATGTCCAAGTACCTTGTATGGATTATGAATACCTCCCTAGTTTAGAGGGAGTGTTGAAATATGTAACTAGGTTCGATCTTCACAATGACATGTGTAATCATGATTTTATGTAATTGATGTAAAGAATAAAAATAAAATTATTTTGTAACGCTTGTGTCATGGGTTTCATGCTCAAGGAATTTTATTTTATAGTTAAGCCTCTCATTGTGAGCCTTTAAGGTTGGTTTTCATGTCATAAAGTCTAATGAGTCAATGTCAAAGATTGAAGACCCATTTGAATATATTATACGCTGTAAAAAGTGAAGTTAATTGTGTCACAAACCCTCCAAGACCTTGACACAAGCCATACCTCATGTCGGTCTTCAAAAGAGATGAATATGTTTCTAGTATGGCAAGTCAGCCTACCCCTTGGCACAAGTCGGCTTATTTCTATAGGAAGATCATTATATATTGAAGGATCTCAACCTCCATTAGGACACTACTCAATCAAGCATAAGACAAGAGAGATAGAAGTGTGAAGATCATAACAAAGGAACCTAATCACCAAGAAAAAAAAGGAGAAGCATATTCGAGCTATTTTTGATCTATTTTGAGCTAATACACCTCACAAGTGGGAATGACATCAGTGTCATTTGATGTAGAAAAGGGTCGAGGCTAGCAAAGTTATACTAGAAGTTCAATCAAGGGAGAAGTCATAGTATTCATCAAGTCGAATTACAAAAATGAAGTCTTTCCATCCAAGCAAAGGGAAAACAAGGTACAAAAGTTGGTCAACATCCATCACATGTGCTGCAACTATGGTTTTTGAAGAGGCTGAGGGTTGCAGGTCTGATCCAGGAAGCCGAAATCTAAAGGATAACCTAGGAGGAGGGAGGAGCAAGCAATTTGACCATCGTTGACTCAAGGAAGAAGAAACAAATCAAGGAAACCTTGTGACTTGGTCTTGGAGTGGTTAGTAGGTCAAGGGTCTTGGTCTTGGTCTTGGTATTCATCACTTGAAGTTTCTATAAGAAGAAGAATTTGTTTGGGTTTTCCTCTTAAGTTAGAGAGGTTTTGGCCTTGGTTGATCGCCTACATTTTGTTGGGTCCCTATAATACTAGTGATTACCCCATTACTATTGTAGTTGTATCCCTTATTAATATTTTTGTGCCCCTATTGTCCCCATATTGTTATACTTTGCCCCATATAATCCATTTATTGTTATTTTTGTGACTTTATATTATTATTGTTAGGTCGACTGGATTATATTGTGACTCCTTAGACTCCTATATATAGAAAGGAGGTTTTGTCATTTGAATCATCCAAGAATTGCTCATTTGTGTAATGTAAAGGAGATTTCCCCTCAAAGAGGCTAAATTCTAAGGCGTTGATCTCTCTTTTCTATCTTTTTGTGAGGTGGTTTCATAACATTTGGTATCAGAGCTTTGGATTCTAGGGTTTCGCTGCTCCAAACAGGTCATCGTGGCATTTTCACTATAACTTTTTTCTGCGACGTTTCAAAAACTAAAAAAAAACCCATTTGAGAAGAAATCGCGCTGAATCTTGAGTCCAAATTTCAGAGCTTTTCGCACTATATTTGCGGAGATATGATCTAAGGAAGTTTGTCTTTTTGCAGACTCCTGAATTACATTCCAAACAAGTGACCTGGGGAAAATCATCATAAATTTCTCTCTAAGCATCGGATTGAAATTTTGTAAGAAGGTACAAAAAGGGGAGGGACTGTAGTTTCTTGTGTATATTTTTCAGAGCCAAAGGTCGAAACAGTGACTCATGGCACATCGTACAAGTTCGCTCTACTGAACTAGTCTATAATCAAGTCATCTTGGGAGATTGTGCATAACTCTTCCTTGGAGAATCCAATTTGGATCAGAGTGGTGGCATTCGAAAGAGGACACAGAGGGATAATACAAGTCGCAATTTCATAACTAGATGATCCAAAATTGCAGAGATACATCAGATTCAATATCAAGCTTCTACAAAGTGAAAAAAGGTGTGTAGTTTTTTTAAAATTTTTGCATAAGCTTGGTTTGAAAAATTAGTTTAAATCAGTAATTGATGCCCCGAGGAAAGAAAATGCAAACACCTAGTAAGCAACCTGAAATCTCTAGCGTGACTCATGAATAAGAGGAAGAAATGCAACATGATATATCAAAATTACGAGACCAAGTGCAACAAGTGTCACTTGCACAAAAAGCAACAGAATCTAAGATGGATGGTTTAAGGAAAGATGTAGAAGCTAATATGGATTGTTTAAAGAAAGGCGTAGAAGCTAAGATGGATGGCATGGAAGCTAAGATGAATGGCATGAACGCTAAAATTGATGGCATGGATGATAAGATGGAAGAATTGAAGATAAATATGAATAAGTTGCTACAAGAAATGGTCACTAATGGTGAAAAGGTAGTAAAGGAAACTCATGATGAGAACAAAAGAAATGTTAATCGTGATTCTATAGACTCTAATGTTAGATCGAAGACCCACCATATTCCAAAAATCGATATGAGGAAGTTCAATGGCAAGGATCCCGCAACATGGATATTACAGATGGAGCAATTTTTCGATCTCAATAATGTGCAAAACACACAAAAGGTACGTATTGCAACTTTATATTTAGAACCAAATCAGTTTGCATGGTATCAATGGCTTTGCTCTCGTAAAAAATTTATCACTTGGGCAATTTTTACGGAATAATTGACAGCACATTATGAAGATACAAAAAGCAACACTTTTTTTAGCCAATTAATAAGTCTCAAACAAAAGGGTTCAATAATGGGGCACATTGAGGAACTGTTCCAAAAATTGAACATAAGAGTAAAAAATATTCCAGAGGAGCATAGGATTGATGTGTTCATAGGGACTTTAAAGGATAATATCCAACATGATGTTCGCCTTTGGGAACCTGATTCATTAGAGAAGACATTCAGGTTAGCAAGAAAAATGGAAAGCAAAATTATGGCAACCAGGAAACATACCACTCACAACTATAAAGATGGAAGTGTTGCTGCCCCTAATCTTCCACAACCTATAATATTGACACCAAAACAATTGGAAGAAAAAATAGCAAAAGGGCTTTGTTACAGTTGTGATAGCAAATACACTAAAGGTCATAAGTGTGCTGAGAAGAAATTATTCTACATAGATTGTGAAGAGGAAGAAGAAAAGGAGCAAGAAAGGTCAAAAGAAGAGGATATACTCCAGAAACAAAGCCTAGATAAAGATGAAATGAATCCAACCATATCTTGTAATTCATTGGCGGGAATTACCACTCCTCATACCATCAAGATAGAAGGACAAATCAAGAAGAAAAAGGTAATAGTGTTGATTGATTCAAGAAGTACCCACAATTTTATTCATTGTAAGGTAGCAAAAGAATTGAATTGCTTCTTATATCCAGCACCAGAGTGTCAAGTGATGGTTGCAAATGGAAGAACAATAAATTGCTCTGGAAAGTGCCATAATATCAAACTATCTATGGGAGAATATGTATTGACTAGCCCAATTCTTTCCATTCCAATGGGAGGTGTTGATGTTGTACTAGGAGTCCAATGGCTACAATATTTGGGTACAATAGCTTTTAATTTTCAAGAACTTTTCATGAAATTTCCTGTGGAAGGAAAGGAAGTTGAATTAAGGGGTATTGCAGGGAAACCGGGAAAGATAATCAGCTCTAATTGTATGACAAAGCTTCTAAAAAATGAACAAAGAGGTGTAATTGCACAATTATGTTCGCTAGATGTTTCCACATTGGAATCATATATTTCTCCAGACCTCCAAAAAGCCATGGAAAATCATTCCAAGGTATTTGAGACTCCCAAAGGTCTCCCACCTATTCATGATCATGGTCATGCTATTCATTTGATTCGAGGAAGTGTTCCTCCAAACATCAGGCCGTACAGATATCCCTATGCCCAAAAGAGTGAAATTGAACATATGGTTGCATAAATGTTAGAGGCGGGTATAATTCAACCGAGTCAAAGTTCTTTCTCTACTCCAGTAGTATTGGTGCACAAGAAGGATGGATCATGGCACATGTGTCCGGATTATAGGGAGCTCAACAAGCTCACTATTAAAGATAAGTTTCCCATTCCTGTCATTGATGAATTACTGGATGAATTGCATGGATAAACTTACTTCACCAAGTTGGATCTTCGTTCAGGATATCATCAAATCAGAATGAAGATTGAATACATTCTGAAAACAGCGTTTAGAACTCATGAGGGTCATTATGAATTTTTGGTCATGCATTTTGGCCTTACCAATGCACCTTCAACATTTCAAGGTTTGATGAATTCCATTTTCAAACCATTCCTTAGAAAATTTGTGTTAGTATTTTTTGATGATATACTAATCTACAGCAAGTCTTGGAAGGATCATGTTGAACATGTTGACAGGGTGCTACAACTATTGGAAGAGAAAAAATTATATGCAAAAAGATCCAAATGTTTCTTTGGAGTACAAGAGGTGGAATATCTGGGTCATATTGTATCTCATGAAGGAGTTAAGGTAGACCCTAGCAAAATTAAAGCCATTAAGGAATGGAAAATCCCCACATCCATAAAGCATCTGCAAGGATTTCTCGGGTTGACACGGTATTATCGCAAGTTTGTTAAGAATTATGGAAGAATAGCAGCACCTCTAACAACATTATTGAAGAAAGATGCATTTTCATGGACTCCAGAAGCAACAAAGGCCTTCGAGCATCTTAAAGATGCAATGTGCCAAGCACCGGTCTTAGCTACACCAGACTTCACAAAAACCTTTATTGTGGAATGTGATGCTTCAAGAAATGGAATTGGTGTTGTTTTAATGCAAGATGAAAGACCCATTGCTTTTGAAAGTTGTCCAATCAAGGGAAAGTTTTTACACAGCTATTTATGAGAAGGAAATGTTGGCAATACTCCATGCACTTAAGAAATGGCGACCCTACCTAATGGGAAGACACTTCAAGGTAAAAATGGATCATGATAGCCTTAAATACTTTTTAGAACAAAGAATATCCTCTGAAGAGCAACAAAAGTGGGTTACAAAGATGTTGGGCTGTGACTTTGAAATCATCTACAAAAAAGGGAAGCAAAATGTGGTGGCAGATGCACTCTCAAGAAAGGATGAGGATGTGGAAGCATTGTTGTGCGCCATTTCTATTATCCAACTAGATTGGATAAACGAAGCAAGGGAGGAATGGAAGAATGACGAAGAAGTGTGGGCACTTATTCGAAAGTTACAACAAGACTCCAATACGTCTGATACGTTTAGCTGGAAAAATGTTATGGTACAAAGATCGCTTATACCTCTATAAGAATTCCCAGCTAAAACAAAAGATTCTTATGGAATTGCACACTTCTCCCTTAGGAGGTCACTCGGGATTTTTAAAAACTTACCCCAGGGTTAAGAAGGAATTTTTTTGGGAGGGCCTTAAATCAGATATTCAAAAGTTTGTGGCGGAATGTTTGGTTTGCCAACAAAATAAAGTTGAAACAATTAAGACACCGGGTCTATTACAACCTTTATCCATTCCAAGCCAACGTTGGGAGGAGGTTTCAATGGACTTTATCACAGTTTTACCCAAGTCTGAGGGAAAGAGTGTCATCATGGTGGTAGTTGACAGACTTACCAAGTATGCACACTTTTGTGCATTATCACATCCATTTAAAGCCAGTGCAGTTTCTACTGCGTTTATGGAAACAATTCAAAAGCTACATGGAAACCCAAAGATTATTGTAAATGACAGAGATCCCATTTTCACTGGAAATTTTTGGACAAAAATATTTTCTTGTCTTGGTACTCAGTTAGCTCATAGCTCATCTTATCATCCTCAATCTGATGGGCAAACTGAGATAGTAAACAAATGTTTGGAAGGATATCTTCGTTGCTTTGTATCTGATAAATAGACACAATGGGTCAAATGGGTGTCTCGCGCTGAATGGCAGTATAACACTTCCTTCCATACAGCAACAAAAATGACCCCATTTATGGCACTTTATGGATATCAGCCACCATCCATCACATCATATTTAAGAGAAAATTCTAAGGTTCAAGCAGTGGAACATCACATCAAACATCAACAACAAGTCCTCCAACTCTTAAAGGATAACCTCGTGTTGGCACAAAATAGAATGAAACAACAGGTAGATCAACATCGCAGCGAAAGAAGTTTTGATGTAGGTGATTGGGTATTCCTACGGCTACAACCATATAAGCAAATGTCCCTCAAACAAGTTAAGAAGGATAATAAATTATCACCAAAGTATTATGGTCCGTACAAGGTGTTGCAAAAGATTGGTATTATGGCATACAAATTGGAGCTTCCTGCAGCTTCTCGATTGCACCCAGTTTTCCATGTTTCATGTTTAAAGAAGGTTATAGGCGACAAGCTCCCAGTTCAAACAATATTGTCAGAACTTGACGAGGAAGGAAAAATTATATTGGAACCAGAAGCAGTCACAGAAACAAGAACTCGACAGTTACGAAATCGATCGATTTCGAAGTATCTTATCAAGTGGAAGAACTTATCCGCTGAAGATTCCACATGGGAGAATGAGAATTTTATACTGAAGCATCCATAACTACTCAAGCGTTGAGGACAACACTTTTTTGAAGGAGAGGGGCATGTTGGGTCCCTATAATACTAGTGATTACCCCATTACTATTGTAGTTGTATCCCTTATTAATATTGTTGTGCCCCTATTGTCCCCATATTGTTATTACTGTGCCCCATAGAATCCCTCTATTGTTATTTTTGTGGCTTTATATTATTATTGTTAGGTCAGCTGGGTTATATTGTGACTCCTTAAACTCCTATATATAAAAAGGAGGTTTTGTCATTTGAATCATCCAAGAATTGCTCATTTGTGTAATGTAAAGGAGGTTGCCCCCTCGAAGAAGCTGAATTCTAAGGCGTTGATCTCTCTTTTCTATCTTTTTGTGAGCTGATTTCATAACACATTTTGTGTCTCTTATCTCCATATTGTTTATGCTTTGGTAGTTGTTTGATGAAGAAAAACACTATAATAACCTAAGTTAAGAGAAGAACCTAATCTAAAGAAGTAAAAAGCATTCACAAGTAGTTATCATTATAAAAAAAGACATCTCATTCCTATATTCATAATTAAATTTGTGCCAAAAAAATTGAAACCTAAAAGATTTAGATATAGATGATGTAAAGGATATTTACTATTGGATCTCCTCTATAGTTAATTTTTTTTTAAAGGCCATTATATTAATGAGTATAAATTATATTAATCCGTACAAATTGTTTAATTTTACATTAAAAACTTTTTAAATTAAGTAATCCATATTTTTATGTTGAAAATCTTTTCCCTTATTATTTGCTCATTTTTACACTTACTCTCTTATGTCATTTATATTTTAAGTGCAATTCTCACTCATTTGTGGCAAACTTTGCTCATTAATACTCCCTCAGATCGAAAATTCGAGAATTTTATTTTCCCATCCTAAGCAATAATAATTAAATCACTGAGAATTTTGATCTTTAATTCACTGAGAATTTTATTTTCCCATCCTAATCTGTAATAATTAAATCACTGAGAATTTTGATCTTTAATTCACTGAGAATTTTATTTTCCGAGTCTATTGTATTTAATTCACTGCATATGGCTTCATTCGAAGTTTTAACAAATGTAGTTATATCATACTTTGTTTGCCAACATAGAAAATTATTCTCACTCTGGTCAAAATTTTCCCTCTCGGATCCAAAACAATAATTTTTTATTCACTGTGTGGATTCATTAGAAGTTTTAACAAATGTAGTTCTACCCTACGTTGTTCACCAACATAGCAAATTATTCTTGCCCTGGTCAAAAATTTCCCTTAGTACCTAAATAGACCTCAATAAAATCGGTTAAACATTTTCCTCTTACACAAATACAATGTGGGATTCATGCGTTTTCTGATTTTCCTCTTACACATACAATCTGGGATGCATGCCTTTTTCTAGGCTCGGCTTATTTTTTATTCTTTGAAAGAATTTTCAAGCCTGCTTGTTTCTTTTTCTTTTTGTCATATTAAAATTAATATATGACACTACATATTAAGTTCAAGCTCCAACTAATCCACCAAAATTAATGAACATAATCATAATTTATAATAATCAAGTTTTTATTTCAAACCACCTGCCTCGCCATCAATATTTTGGTCTTTCTCACGGATTTGTACTATAAGATGAAAAAGGGCATAATAGCTCCAAATGAATAAATAGTCTTGTGGCACTATGTGATTAATAAATAATATTTTATTTTATATGAGGTAATGGAGAGAAATAATTATTATCATTATAATAAATTTGTGTAGAACCATTATTATTATAATTATAATAACTTAACATCGTTAAAGAGTAATATAACAATCTTTTAATTTATTTATTTTCAATACCATCTTTGTTTACCAAAGAAAAATGAACTCTCGTGACAGCAGGGATATTCTCCCCGGATAACAAAGAAAAATGAACTCTCGTGACAGCAGGGATATTCTCCCCGGATTCAAATGATTGCTTAGGTCTTATCTTTTTCACCAGAGTTTTATGTGAAAGCAAGTTCAAAGTATAACCAGTTCAGCGTTGAATAACGTTATCAGATGTTTGTTACTATATGGAAGGTCATGGAGTGAAGCAAGTTAATAATTTTGAGCTGCCTAGTGAGAAGAGAGCATTTCTAAATGCTTACAAGCAGCCATCCATAGCAAGGCAAACACAACTAGAGTTCTTTCTTGGATCAACAAAATTAATCCATCGAGCGAATGAGGCTAGGGGGCTTGATCCTAATTATGAATTGCAATTACTTCAGTGTTCTCTCTCCTAAGGCTTGGTCTCTTGATTCTACACATTCCAATTCTGAATTCTCTAATTTTTTGTTCTCTTTCATTTTCGAACTTGATAGGATTTTGGGCTTTTCTCCCCTCAATACAATCACATTTCAATTTTGAATTCCCTAATTTTTGGTTCTCTTTTGTTTTCGAGCTTCATAGAATTTTGGGCTTTTCTCCCCTCGATGGGCTTATCAATTTTGGTTGGTATGTTTCTGCTTTACTCTTGGGCTTATCAATTTTGGGTAGTATGTTTCTGCTTTACTCTCACCCCCTTTTCTCCTGTGTATTTATTGTCTCCTACCCCCCACTGGGCTTCACCTCAGCTCAGAGAGCAATATCTGATGTGCAAGAAGACAATCTGAGAGGTACATTCCTGACACACACATGGACCTAGCAATCTCAGAGGTACATTCCTGACACGCACATGGACCTAGAGACTAAAGACTACATGGATTCCTCTATATTAGACTCTAATAGAGAGTCTAAGCGGTCTGGCCTAGAGGACACCCCAAGCGAAATGAAAAGCTACAAAGCACCGCCTCATAGCAACCGTTTAATTTTTACTAGTTTTTCTAATTTCAGTCAATTTTTGTTTTCTATATAGCACTCTATGCAGTTTTTGTATTATCAGACCTTGAAATTATGAACAATTTCAAAAAAATTGTTTATGCTACTACTCTGGTTCATATTTTTTATCATTCTATAAATATTCCAATTTATACACTTTTCTATTTTCATTTAAATCTTTTTTCACTCTTTATACACTTTACTTTCTATTAAACCTTCTTTCTTCTCTTTATACACTTTACTTTCTATTAAACCTTCTTTCTACTCTTTATACACTTCACTTTTTTTAACAAGAAAATTTGATTAAAGTCTCACCTAATTGTTTAATGTTTTGTGCTCAATGACCATTTTAAGCCACAGCACTATCTTGGACATGCCTTATTCCAATATAAAAAAATGGATTCCACGGCCCAAATTCAAAAAATTTGAACTAAATAACATAAATAAATTCATCCTTTGATATGAAGTCTCACTTAATTGTTTGTTTGTTTAATGTTTTGTGCTGAATGACCATTTTAAGCCACAGCACTATCTTGGACCTACCTTATTCCAATATAAAAAAATGGATTCCGCGGCCCAAATTCAAAAATTTTGAACTAAGTAACATAAATAAATTCATCCTTGATAGGATAGTATAATGGATCTCAGTTTGGACACTTCAAAATTCAAACTGGTTATCTCAAATGTGTTTAAAATGTATGAGATATCTCATGAATATCAAGTCACTTTTCAAAATGATTCATTCACAAAGTGGATCATGAACTTCTGCTTAAGTGGCAATTTTGCACCCTTTTAATGTTGGTTGATGCTTAATTTTAGTTCGTGGCCTAAATCTTTGGTAAAAAAATCTTCATTGTACATATAATGAATTTCTAGTTTCAAAAATTCATTCACAAAGTGGATCATGAACGAACTTAACTGGCAATTTTGCACCCTTTTAATGTTGGTTGATGCTTAATTTTAGTGCTCATGGCCTGATTCTTTTGTAAAAATGCCTTCATTATACATGAATGTTTAAAAAATTCATAGTTTTTTTCCTATGGAATATACATATTATAGTCCAAAAAGGAACTGCACAGGCCCTTGCAGCGTTGAGAAACGGTTAACAAAAACTGGCGTAGAAGGGCCCTCAAAATACTGATAACACCAACATAATGAATTTATAGTTAGTAAAAAGGAACCATTTTTTAAATAATAATTAGTGAAATGCAACCGTTTTTAAAGGAAAACAAAAAGAAAGAAAAATATTCCATCTAAAAAAGATCACCCTTGGTTCGAAATGACAAGAAACCAAATGACAAAGGCAATTTCTTGATGTATGCTTTTCTTATCACCAATTTATTGGAATACTTACAAAGAACACCTTATTATAAAGACCTGAAATAAAAGTGGATCATGAACTTCTGTTGAAGTGGCAATTTTGCACCCTTTTAATGTTGGTTGATGCTTAATTTTAGTTCGTGTCCTAAATCGTTGGTAAAAAAGCCTTTATTGTACATATAATGAAAGTATAATGAATTTCTAGTTTTTAAAATTATTCATTCACAAAGTGGATCATAAATTTTTACTCAACTGGCAATTTTGCACCCTTTTAATGTTTGTTGATGCTTAATTTTAGTGCTTATGGCCTGATTCTTTTGTAAAAATGCCTTCATTATAGATGAATGTTTAATGAATTCATAGTTTTTTTCCTATGGAATATACCTATTATAGTCCAAAACGGAACTGCACAGGATCTTGCAGCGTTGAGAAACAGTTAACAAAAACTGGCGGAGAAGGGCCCTCTAAAAACTGATAACACCAACATAATGAATTTATAGTTAGTAAAAAGGAACAATTTTTTAAATAATAATTAGTGAAATGCGACCGCTTTTAAAGGGAAAAAAAGAAAGAAAAATATTCTATCTGAAAAAGGTCACCCTTGGTTTGAAATGACAAAGGCAAGAAACCAAATGACAAAGGCAATTTCTTGATGTATGTTTTTCTTATCACCATTTTATTGGAATACTTGCAAAGAACACCTTATTATAAAGTCCTGTATTATGGCATTTTCTTAAAGGTATGTTTGCTCATTACCTCCAAAGAAAAGCAGTCATATGTCTGGAATAACAAATTACGTTGACGGTTGCACAGTAACTGCATGACAAAAAGGCACTCGTGCGCATTTATTTCATTGCTTGCAGGATAACAATTGTATCCACCGTCCTATGTCGAATCCAAAAAAAGAATTGAAACTTAGGTCGTCTGTAGGACCCTTCATATTTCATCTTTTAACTCCTGAATATGTTATAACAGTGGATATGCTACAACCACTTGGAAAACACTAGCATTTAATCATAAAATCCTAAATTGGCTAACCAACAATGCTGCTGTCAAAGCCCTAACGATCTTCATGGCAGCAGTTACATTTACAAATTCTTAAGCAGTACTAGTAAGATCAAAAAATGTCCAAAATATCTGTTTACATGGACATAGCATTGGGTTAAAGCAAAACCATCACTACCACGTGGACAACTCAAGTCTATACTACAGGGAAAAGTCTCAGGCACGAAGAGCATGGTCATTTGTGATAACTCGCAAATATTGTTCATCTCAACAACAACAAAAAATTCTCTCAAGAATTTCAAGGGATCCTCGTTTTTTCCAGCACTTGATCACCTAAAGCACCTGGTCTGTTCCAATATACATCCGTTTCTATGATAATGTGGAAGAGGGCCGGCTACGTTAAACTAAATCCCATTAAGTTCAACGAATAGCCATGGTGAACTAAACGAAATTTAGTTAAACGTGCCTCTGGCTGAAGAAATCCAGCTTCAGGGAACTAAACAAGTGCAAATCGCTTGCACTCTTGACTACATCTTCAAGGCTGTTGGACAAGTCATCTTGCCATACACATTATATACTTGGGAAAGGTAAGGGCTAACGGTCCCTTGCTGAACATGCTGCAATAGGGACGACACAATCTTCAGGAGCACCTCTGCATCAACTGAATAACTTAAGTGTATAGTCGGTGGTACTGATAACCACACATTCTCAGCTGGTTGGATGAATGGAGCAGAGGGTTCGTTGCACAGTCGAGCTATTGATTGATCTGTCCCCCACTTCTTCTACTTCAATGGAGAGCAGATCAGCACGGCATAAGAGGGCCCAAGCAGATGCCATACACTTTTTTGAGTAGCGAAGGAAAATGATAATGAACAGATTGGACAATTGTGATCGAGTGTCAAACTTTATCCAACTCCACATTGTTGGAAGCCCACAATACTCTAAAAAAATGCAAGGACTGCTTGGAAGCATCAAGATGCACCTTCATTTTCTGAAAGAATGGCAATCTTCCCACACTGCTCGCAGATTAAATACAATTTGAGATGAGGAAAGCATTCAATACAAATGTGTATTTATGCTGAAATGACAATTTAAAAGTGTAAAGTTTCCTTGCTCTCTCACTTAACTATAAATACTTGACTTCTCAAAGACGAACAGGCAAGCCATAATTCTGAAATGATCTGATCTCTCCCCCACGACCAGCAGTGACTATTACTAATCCCCATGCCACAGCTGCAGAAGCTCCAGATTGGCCTTGGATGGTATTACCAAGATGAGTCTTCAGAGTGTCATAGTGAGAAGAAGTACTATTTGATCGGCTCTGTTTTCTTGTTGGAGGAAGCTTCTCCTCAGGCCATGTTGCTGAGCCTTTAGACGAGCTATCAGAGAAAAAAACTTTCGAATTTAGATCATCTGGGTTTCCAGGAGATTCAGGGAAAGCCATAAAAGATGACAGACGTGAATCCGAGATACAAGCTGAATATCTAGAAAGATCATCTTGGCCATCCCTATCTACCATATTCTGTGAACCACATGAATGTGATACTTGAGAAATATAATGCAAAGGAGTCTCTGATTCCTGCCCCTCACCAGCTTCTCTTGAAAGAAGACCATTCTGATATCCAACATCCTTACCTCCCTGCAATGAAAGCAAATTGTGCCTCTGACCAAGCATAAATTCAGGTGAATTCCAAACTCGAGGCTGAAGCTTCATACCAGACCAAGGAATTGCAACTGAAACACCCTGTGATAGAAAGTGTTCATGTGACCAAGAGGACTTTTCATGCCTTGCACCAGAACCACGAGGGCTCTCATGATTCCAAATATAAACACGTGAATCTTCACTAGCACAAACAAAATGTTGCCCATTCGGTGCAAATGAGGCAGAAATTTGACTGCAGGTGTTCCGAAAACCTGCAAAAGAAATTCCAGTACAAGTTCAGGCCAATGAGCAGGGAGAGAGGAAAGGTTATATTTCTGAAGGATTAGAATCTCACAGCATAAAGCATAATTAAAGACCTTAACTAATGTTACCTTACATAATTAATTATTACATTAGATTTAATCATATAGAATTCTAATTGCTGGACTGGTACAGAATTCCTGTATTCATATAATGGATATGATATGTCTCCATTGTTCAGGCGAAGTTAAAACACAACACTAACATAGAAGAGATATAATATGTGCTTGACTACAATTGGGTGTGGTGTACGTATTCATAAAGCTAGGACCATCACTATTACATGTCTGAAATACCTTCATTGTACAGCTGGGAAAAATTAATAAGGTGTCATCCTGTCAGTAGCATTATCCCTTTCATCAAGAAAAAATTACTACTTTTTCCTCCTTAGTGACAAAACTATTCTTAAATTAATTCACTTGAGAGAATATTTGCAAGAAATTGAAATTTCACTGCCTTTAAAGCTCAAAAATTCTATAGGGTTTGTCATGAAACTATGTTACTGTTTATGGTTTTATTCCCCACATCAGTGTTTAAGTAGATACTTTAGCTAATATAGGAAGGATAGTATGGGCGCGGCTTTCTTCTAGTCAAAGCGACTTCACATTATTTCAATATCAGGCTTTCTTCTAGTCAAAGCGACTTCACATTATTTCAATATCAGGCTTTCTTCTAGTCAAAGCGACTTCACATAAACGTGATTTGTTTGTGCTAAAATCAACAGATGCAGAATATCATAACCGGGATTGGTTGTGTGCTAGAACCTAGGTAGTCCCAATTGAATTGTTAATTAATAATAAAGTTGGCATTGAATTGTTTTTTACTCAAAACCATCGCTTTGTGTTGATCAATAGTAACAATCTGTATAATTTATGTTTTATTGCAATTGGTTTTTTTAAGTGAATGTGTCCAGCTACCTCCTCGTATAAGATTCATATAATAGAAGGAAACACAATTTTTTCAAATAAAAAATTATTTACTACCTTTATATTTGCAAACAAGCTCAGAACCATCATAAACTCGAACTCGTGAATCTGCAGACGTTATCAATACTTTCTGAGAAGCTCCTCCTGGTGCAAACTGAAGGAACAAAAACACACATTACTCACAAAGAACTAATTCCAAAAGAGTCGAGTAAAACAAGCAACAATGTGATTTCCATTCACTGCCTGATCCTCACCTGAAAACCAGTAATCTTCTTTCCAGAAGACTTTTTCCTCTTACTACACACATTCAGTTGATTTTCCAACTGTAGCTTGTTACCTGGTCCACAAGATAGTTTCCATCAGTTATTAACCAACCAAAGGCTATACAAATTCAAAAATGTGAAGTTAAAATATGAACCAAATATTCTAGTTATAAACGATGGAGGTTGACATCCAACCATGCAGAAGTATACTTTATAAAGGGATCGATCATGCAGGGTAAAAAAAATATAAAATCAGAAGAATTCTTGAATTTGAAAAGACACAGAATTTTGGTCCTTACAAAACTAGGTAGAACCATCACTCGATAGGAAATAGGCGATTCATTTATTCTTAGGTTCAATTTTCCTAAAAAAAATGTAAATTAACCGTTCCCAAAAAGAAAACATGGAAGGAAAATAGAAGCAACAATCGATAAAAAAAAATGGCTTCCATAAATGTATATACTAAATCGACTTCGTTGACTATCACAAAAAATTACCATGTCAGAACTTATCCAAAAATTCGAAAAAAGGGCATCTGGTTCCAAGGGCTGGCTCTGGTATACAATTAAGCAACATATTATGCACATGATGTTAAGTTGCACAAAACGCTGAAACGTCTAGAAGTTTCAGAAATGGGGACGGCCCGAAACGCTACCCCAGGAAAATGAAAACGCACCGAAACGTCATATAGATATATATATATATATATATATATATATATAGTTAATATTAAATAACACATTACTTTCCAAGAAAAGAAAGAACGAGACGTATAAATGACATTTTAGAAGTAAATCCAAATTTATATTAACTCTAACATATGATTACATGATGCAAATATCCAAAATTAGCCTTTATAGATGAGGCTTTACATCCAAGGCAGCTCCAAAATCAGCCTTTATATACGAGGCTATATGTGCTAAAACTGAAATAAAAAGTGAGCTAATCCTCATCAGCAAAGATAGAACAAGATGGTTGTTCAATAGAAGAGGCAACTCTACTAGTACTTCCAGTGCGCACCACACCACTGTCACAAATATCAAGAGCAGAAAGAGAGCTCTAAATCTGGACATTTGGGTGTTAGAAGGGGCTCACGCCCTTCTTCACCCCTTAAGCTGGCCAAAAAAGGTTAAAAAAAAAAAAAAAAAACCACCTTTCTGCTGCCAGAAACATGACCTGTAGCGGCTGAAATGCCGCCGGCCATACCGTACGGCGTTTCAAAATCACGAAACACCATAGAGTACAGCCAATGGTGTTTCAGCCCCGTTTCAAGGCCTTTTCAGCATTCAGGGCAGTCTCCGGTACCGGAACACCACCTTTTTAGGCATTTCCTGCAACATGTAATATTTTCTAATTTTAATGAAAAATTGAAAAACGATAACTGTTGAGTACTTTGTGTTTATATTCAGCACTCTAAAACTGTTTGTAGAGATGCACATTCTGCATTACACACCACAAACTACAAACTACACTAATAACATGGGCAATTGCCTGTGGAGTCCAGAAAGGAAAAAGGAAAAACAGTAAACAAACAAACAAACAAAACTCTAGGCCCAGTATGGTTTTAATTGTAATTCTTAAAGTCAATATAAATTGTATTTTACTTTCATCAACTTCATTTTTAACATTAAAAGCTGAAGGTGGAACTCCCATCCCAAGCATCCAGTTAAGTCAAAATACCAATCAACCAGCCCATATAAAATTGTATCACGTGTTTGATCATGATGCTGGATTCCTAACGAAAATATTGTTAATCGGACAACAAAAATTCCCATGTGTATATGCAAGAAGCAAAATGAACAGAACAAGGGCTTCTCGTAAAACATTTGAGTAGTATCTATGCTCATGGCCTATAAATCCTAGAGAACAATGATCTCTAAGGAGCGTTAGATGTTAAACATCGAATAGGCTGAATAATTATAACCATTCTTATCTGGCTCAGCCTAAATCTGACCAGTTTTCAAAATTTAGTGTACTTTTTTTAATTTTTTAATAGTTTTTATTTCTTGAGTTCTGAATCGAGTCTTCCGATTAAACAAGCAAGGAATTCCCTTTACTAGTCAGAAGTTAAGAGCAGTTTAGTACCCATTATCAGGAGCTTTATCCTGAGTAGAGCAGGGATTTATATGCTCAAAATCAATCCTAAGTACTGGAGTACAAATGTGTAAGATCAATAGTGTACCGACCAGGTTGATTTATTCAACATTTTGGCCACACCAAGATCAGACACTGTATCCAATCAACAAAAATGTATGCTTGGCATACAATGTTGTCATACATTATTTTATTTTTTTAATAAAATTTTATTTACCTACCAAAAAATGAATTTTCATCATTCCATTTCCTCTCATCTACCACAAAAAATCTTCAATATATGCTCAGAAGTTCCACTCGTATTGCAAAAACATATTGACAACTTTTGTGAAATACAGGAAGCTATGCATTTGCCATGAGATCTACTGAACTCTACACATACGTCTCAGGCAACGTGCATTATTAATGGAAGAAATTCCTTGAGGTGATTGGTTTGCAGGATAGCCCATGCATACAATTCAGACCAGGTCCTGACACCTGCCTTATTTCATAATTGTTACAAACAGAAGCTTGCAGTAGTTGACATGTTGTATTGGTTATGAACTTACGAAGCCTGCAAATGAAGAGGCCTAGATGCAAATTTGGAAGTAAGAACGTCTAGTTCTAGTTAATTTCCTTTGTTATGTAACCATTGAAAGACAATCCCACTTCCATCATCCCATTCCAGCTTAGGGATACAATTACATCATGAAGTTTAGATATATACTTCTGTGTTAATGTGTTTGAGCCTTGTGCATCTCTGACTGCTTTGCATTGCTACCCGTCTATCCTTCTGCACCGCTAACTTTTTTAGAGTTGAGCAATGACAAATCGACCACCAGAAAATAACATAATTTAAGTTGGGTATCAATCCCATGTCTTTTAAAGCAAATATTCGGGAAAATGCAACCCAGGCGTTTATAAAGTACAAAAAATAACTTGAACAATCTGAACATTAAGAGCTTGCCACCAAGAGGTCTCTTAAAGTAAAGGTAAAGCTGAAATTCAATAAATACCTTAACCACCTATAAATGCACAGAAGTGTTATTTTATTAGCACAAGAGAGCTATAGCCCCTATTAGATATGGCGTAAACAGGATAGCAAATTTCTGATGATGGCCTCACCTATATATATATATATATATACTAGACCCGTTATGTGGGCCTTGTATCCATCTGTACATATTGCAAGAAGTATAAGTAAAATGTTTAATGTCTGTAGATACTCCAGCTTAGGCAATATCATAATCTCCAAAGAAACTAAACACACATGTGCACACACAAATTATTTAACTGCAAAATGCATGTGGATGTGCTGTGAGCCACAGAAGGAGAAAAATCATATGCCTTGACATATTCTCTGCTTTTACAGGTATGGATTTATATTTTTGTCATTTGTATCCCATGTTTTAGTTGCAAAAAATTAAAATCACCATGTGATCTCTCTAACAGTCTTACCCTTTCCTGGCACTAGCTAAGTAATAGAAAACACATCCACTACCTTTTGGCCTACTCATTTTAGACACCTGGTATTCACATAAAGCAGTCATACTACTGCAGTGAAGCATGGAGGTGAAATGGTTGCAAGTTGCAAGTGTTATTTACAATATGATATATCTCAATTTGAAAATTGTATATCTTTTCTCAAACTGTAAACTTCAAAGATGACTTCTGCAGGTGCACAGAAAAGCAGGAACAAATTAAAATAGATCACTATTCTTAAAATATTAGCCATCCACATTGGCTCTATTTTTTAAGCAATATTGGTAATGATAACAGCTATATAAATGTGCATACTCTAAGAGCAGGAAAACAGTGACAGGCTACAACCCAATAGTCCACTTTTCTGTTTCTTAAAGAAAGGGTCAGCCCTACCTGTACAGAAGAAAACATTAAAAGAAGTTATCCCACCAAGGGCATCGTGTGAAAGATACTATCCCAAAATGGTAATTATGATTAATAGTAATTTATAATTCCTGACCTGTCGGTAAACTATGTGATACACATGGAAGCTTGCAGCAGTGATCACCTTCAAAGTTCAGTTATTAGTTCATAACATCTGCTTAAGGGAAAAAAATTGTTGGACCACAAACATTTTCTTAAGAGAAAACACCTGGTTCCAATTTATTTTTTGTGTTCAACAACCATTGGAATTATAATCGTGATTACTGATCCTTCATTATAAATTATTTGCATTTGAACACCACAAAATGCTCATTTGATTGAGCCTTGTTCAGGGTTGAAAAAATTGATATCGCCTTTTCTGTTCTGTACTCTTATCCTTGTCTACCTTTAACTTTTCATACTTGATCCATAAAGATCATTCGCTACTTTAAAATCAACAACAGAAACAAGAGAGAACACTTCCAAAATTATTTATATCATAAACCACTCACACAAGCATGCAGCCTCATTTATGGAATCACTCCTATGGCAGTCACTAAATGCAGCGGAAACTACTAGTTATGGCCTTGGGAATTAAATACATATATGATAAGAATCCAATGCTCAGAAGAAATTTGACATTGATATTTGTTGCAACTTGCTTTGAAGGAATCTATACCCCACTAACTCTACATAAAGTCAAACTTGGATGCTTCTAATAACAAAATTACCACTACATACATGCCAACAACAAGGAGGCCACACAGTGGTCAGCCAAAGTCTTTTGATGCTTTGTGGATTTTCAAATGGCTTCTGCCTCTTTTCCAAGTCGTTTTTGTTTCATTAATGGACCACAAACAGTTTCTTAAGAGAAAACACCTGGTTCCAATTTATTTTTGTGTTCTACAACCATTGGAATTGTAATTGTGATTACTGATCCCTCATATTTATAAATTAATTGCATTTGAACCCCATAAAATACTCATTTGATTGAGCCTTGTTCAGGATTCAAAAAATTGATATCATCTTTTCTGTTCTGTACTCTCTTATCCTTGTCTGTCTTTAACTTTTCAGGCTCAATCTATAAAGATCATTCGCTACTTTGAAATCAACCATAAAAGAAGATAAAATCAACAACAGAAACAAGAGAGAACACTTCCAAAGTTTATCATAAGCCACTCACACAAGCATGCAACCTCATTTTATGGAATCACTCCTATGGCAGTCACACTATATGCAGTGGAAACTACTAGTTATGGCCTTGAGAATTAAATATGTATATGATAAGATTCCAATGCTCTGAAGAAATTTGGCATTGATATTTGTTACAACTTGCTTTGAAGGAATCTATACCCCACTAACTCTACATAAAGTCAAACCTGGATTGTAATAACAAAATTACCTCTACATACATGTCAACAATGAGGAGGCCACACATTGGTCAGCTGAAGTCTTTTGCTGCTTTGTGGATTTTCAAATGGATTCTGCCTCTTTCCCAAGTGGTTCTTGTTTCAAGGCTTTGTGACATTAGCATCAAGTCTCTCATCACGACTATCATGAGGGTAATGAGTTTGTTCTTCGGCCAGCATCTCACATCACAAACCTTTTCTATTCACTAGGAGCACTATAATAGTTAATTAAATAAGGGTGTTCCCTCTTGCCAACCTTGTTTGGTATTTCTGTTCATAAGCTAAAGGCACACCTCAAAGAGCGCACACATGCAGATGACAGTTGTATTTTTACATTTTGTGCCAACTACTCTTCTATTGCTCACAGATGATGTACACCTGTTGGCCTCCCCTCCTAAGGGCTATAGGATCAACTTGATGCCCTAGCCATCAGCAAGACTAAAGTCATGATTTACTATGTGTCCATGAATACTCTGTCAAATTTCCACTTCTACAAAAGGAGTGAGATAGAAATCACCATAGCCAATAATTATTTAAGGGTCCAATTCACTGTTGTCACAGTGAGATTCAATTTGTACCCTGTTGCTTATGTTGTACAAGGACTATTCCTGCCCTTAAAACCAACATGTCCAACATTTCAGGAACTTGGCAGCCCTCAAAACATCTCATAGTAGGAACTCCATCAAGGACTTAAGAAACAATCCCACTGTACCCGCATCCTTCCTTCCTTGCCAAATTCAGTTAATTTTTTGCAACCATTCCCAAATACCTCAATTTATTAGGTGCACTCCTCAAAACATATCAAAAATAGTAGGAACTCCATCAAGGACTTTAGAAACAATCATTGTACTCACCTTCTTCCTTGCCAAATTCAACAAATTTTTGGGAACCATTCCCACATACCTCAATTTGCCAGGCTACTCTAAGAGATCACCATAGCATATACTTATTTGAGGGTCCAATCCACTGTTGTCACAATCAGACTCAATTTGAACCTGCTGCTTATGTTGTACAAGAATTATTCCTACCATTAAAACCAACATGTCCAACATTTCAAGGACTTTGGCACTCCTTGAAACATCTCAAAAGTAGTAGGAACTCCATTAAGGACTTAAGAAACAAACCCATTGTACCCACCTCCTTCCTTGCCAAATTCAACAATTTTTTGGGAACCATTCCCACAGACCTCAATTTGTTGGGACACTGCTCAAAACATCCCAAAAGTAGTAGGAACTCTATTAAGGACTTACAAAACAATCCGATTGTACCCACCTTCCTTGCCAAATTCAACAATTTTTGGGGAACCATTCCCACATACCTCAATTTGTTGGGGTCACTCCTTGAGACATCTCAAAAGTAGTAGGAACTCCATCAAGGACTTGAGAAACAATCCCATTGTACCCACCTCCTTCCTTGCCAAATTCAACAATTTTTTTATAACCATTCCCACATACCTCACTTTGGTACGGTACTCTAAGCCAGTCCCCATGCTAAACCCTTTATGGTGATGTTTAAAATAGGAAAAAATAAAATATAAAATAAGATCTTTTAATGCATGCCCTAATCATCCCAAAATTTAAAACCTAAGATAAAACATGACCAACCTTGAATTTTTTGTCAAATTTTCATTTCATTTTTGCACAAACCATGTACCACTCTCAAAGCCACCATCCATTTAAGCCATCTCACACTATGTGTATTTGAACCAACATTTGTTGCCGGAGTAGACGATTTTGCTTGGGGAATCAACTAGCAAGATGTTTACCAGTGTGATTGTAGGTCAACAACCTAAACACAGCAAACAGTTTGGTGTTTGAAGGGACAAATTTCCAAGTGTTGCTTGTTTATTACAGATTTTGTTGGATAAGTCAGTGGTTTCCAAAGTACTGAAGTTTGCACTGTGGGTTTGCATATTTTCTTCCTTGTACTTTTTCCAAATTATCAGAACACCAAACTATCGTGTTGTAATTTTGTAAGTTGTGTTTTGGATTATGATATTTTAATATTTTGTAATTTTGAGTTGTGTTTTTTGGATTATGATATTTTGATTTTGTAATTGGTTTGGAACTTGCTTAATTCTAAAAATTGATAGTTATGTAGTAAACTAGTTCCATTTCATCGTTCTTGTTTTTTGTGAATAATTTATATATTTTTAAATTATATTATAAATTTATATGATGATGATAATAATGATGATGATGATGATGATGATTAACATACACTGAGACCATAGTTTGTTATCAGACCTTCAAAAAGGTAAGAAATATGTGGCTAAGGGGATCAAATCTCTTGAGGTGCAAACCTCTTTAAGAGTGCAAAACTTCCCTGCCTTCGCCACTCACCCCCCATTCTGAAAACTTGTGCAACACAAACTGTTGCCCAACCCTAACTTAGCAAGCAGTATGGATCTCCATGTGCATTTTGAGGGATTTTTTGTTAAGACACATCTCTTCAACATGATCCCTCAAGTTGATTGTTCTCTTAGGAGCTAAGATATAGGATCCTGGGTTGCTACCTGCTGAATAAGCTCGTATAAAGCAAGTATAGCCCCTCATATTATTGCATATGAAATGCTACAAGCAAAGGGTCCCATAGGGCCTTAGCAGGTTATGTTTAGTGCCAATACCCTCTGGTGGGAGAGCATCTTCAAATTTATCTTCTTTGTTCACAAGATACAAACCATGGTAAATTCAGCTGCAAGACACAAGAAATACCCCTAGTTAGACCTTTGCAAATTGCTCCTAAATCAAGATTTCAACTAATAACCCCCTAGCACAAAAATGATGTTGGTTCTCTGAAGCCTCCTCACTTATCCAGTGCATTTGCATGTGTCATGACACTGCCCCCTTTCCACTATTATTTGTCAAACCTAATCACCTTTCATTCAAAACAAAAATCAACAAAGTTATAACAAAGATATCTATTAACAATACATAAAGGTCACATGGATCTCACATCCCTAGGATTGGCCCTAAGATGGCCTTCTACTTGGCAAGCTTTCTACTATTGAGAGACAACACTATTGTCCAGCCCTAGTCCACCTAACACCATTGACCACATGGCCTCAAGTTCCCGCTCAACAAGTTCAAAATTTGTTCTCATTAGCATCAGGTTGAGCCTAGCCATTGTATAAATGTATTCCACAAGAGGGATATGTTTGCTCCGCCATCTGCAAGAGTTGAAGTTTACAAAGCATTTCATTTTCAAGTGCTCTATCTATTACAAAATATGTGGGAGTTATCACTTTCTATTTCGTGACTCTGGAGCATCCCTCTCCTCTTGCTATTTTGATCAAAATAGTGGTAATTGACCGAGGGATAATGTTGCAAGAAACATCCATATCTAGCCTATGGGGTTGACTATGTCTTCTTTTTAGCACTTGAAAGTGCTAAGCACCATGCGGATCCCTAGAATTGGGCTGTGCAAATTCATTGCAATTGTGTACAGACTCTTGCTCAAGGGCCAAACAACCCATCTATACGAGGACATTGAGAAATATCCATTCATGTAGTAGGCCCACTCGAATGTCTAATCCAAGCACCAAAACTCATATTACTAGATTCTTTACATCCTCCTTAAATGTTATATAAGTTTCTACATGTTGTTTCTGAGCTGCTCCCGACATCACCCAACCAAGCCCCTATCGACCTTGAGCACTTCCCTGGCAACATCATCAAGTCGTATGTCCATGCCTACTTAGTGATTAATGTGGCAATATATACTTCTTCTGCAATCTCTGTCTTTTTCATCTCTTACTAATGATACAGTAACTCTTTCCTTTGTTTTATTACCTTGTCACTTGCATCTTTTAATTTTTAGCTTTGTTTCCAAGCTGCTCCCAACATCACCCAACCAAGCCCCTATCAACCTTGATCACTTCCCTGGTAACATCATCAAGTCGTATGTCCATGCTTACTGAGTGATTAATGTGGCAATATATACTTCTTCTGTAATCTTTGTTTTTTTCATCTCTTCCTAATGATATACATTAACTCTTTCCTTTGTTTTATTACCTTGCCACTTGCATCTTTTAATTTTTAGCTTTTTGGAGTAGCCCTTTGCACTCCCACCATTTATCATCAATAATTGCACTTCATAGTACCATTAACCTACCCCCTTTTGGCCATTTCAGAACATTAATAATGTAACCCATTATCTTATCTTATTACATTAAAAAATTTCATCTACCGTACTAACATGTCAACATAATTCTACCCATTACAATTGTTTTAAACTTTTGAAAAATACAAATAGAACTTACAACACGATATACCAAGACTCTCACTGATAATTGACCTGATCTACTAAATACTGACAGTGATAGCAATGAACCATGAATGTCAATCATTGAGACATCTTAGCTCTTAAGCAAATGCTTCTTTTTTTCTCTCTTTTTTCCTACAAGCCATCTAAATGGAAGGTCCTCAAAAAGCCACATCTTCCTCGCATTCTCTGCCAAAGAAGTTCCCTTCTGTACTAATCCCATTACAAAAAAAACTAAAAATTGTTCAAGCATGTGGGGCTTTCATGCCCCAACACATGAAATATCATGTACACGCCTATGAACATCATATGATGCCTAAATCACCTGGTTCAAGTTTGAGTTCAAGTCCAAGAAAAGTTCGACACATAAAATTTTGGTAATAAAATTCAGCTTTAAGTTCAACAGACTATAATATTTAGATATTATAAGGTTCATGTCATAAAGTTTAATAAACTCATCCTATTTCTTGTAACTTAGTCAATAGTGAGTATCTCAGCTCAAGAGAAGTTGAGATATTGTCTGTGTTTGTTTCACCTTCGTATGAATCATTATGTTCCAATCATATTGGGAAACTTGTCTCACCATTCCCCACCTGCCAGCTTCCAAACCACCTAATCCTTTTAATATTAAAAGTCATTTCCTTAAACTAGTTTTACATGGTTGTCGACTATCACTAATAACAACTTTTCAAGTCTCAAATTTCTGGCATGGTACAAAGGGAGAATGTGTGATTCTCATGCCAACCTCGTCACAAAGTCATCAAAAAGACGCATAACTATGCTGTTTGATTAGAGAAGAAAAATAATACCAATATTAATTGATTAGAAATGAATGGTTATAACTTTTTCTAAAGGTAATGAACTGTTGTGGATGTTTATGCATATGCCACTATGGGAGATGGGTGCAGGTGAGATATTACCCTTCTGTAGCAGAATGGCATAAATTATAAATGCATTACATCCATTAGTTACAATCTACTAAATTAGAAAAGATCCTGTAAGGTGTTATAGCCAATTAGACATCCATTTATTGTAACATAAGTTGGGTGCTGTAGTAGGAAGAAGAATGGATAATTATGAATCACAACATTAAACACAAAGCCCTTTAATGCCCCACCCAGCTCATTCAATTCAAAAATAACCATTTCCCAACTTCTTTGAAAATTACCCATGTTTCCAAAGAAGCATACCTGATGTATTATAGAAGCGGCAACTTCCCTTGATAGATCCAACTAGTCCTCCCTGCTTTACCAGTAGAGTTTGGAGTAAAAAGTTCAGGATCACTTATTACCATTCTAATCTTAACCACAATCATTTGGTCCACATGATATACTAGGAAATATAATAAGAAAGAGAAAAAAAGCACCGGACCTGTCCATCGGGAGTGTAACATACTGCAGTGACCATTTCGCGCAGATCACTCCAGTCAACAACCTGACGGTCTGGAATACTCCAAATTCGGGCTTTTCCATCCAATGAGCCACTTATGAAGTATCTCTCATCAACAGGATTGAACTGTATACAGGTCACTGCCTCCCATGTGAAAACCATATATAATAATTAGGAAAATGAATAATGAACAGCAAGCATCAGCAAGAGACTAGTTTTCAACAGAAAAAAATTTCAAAAATATCGCTAGAACTGCAAATAGCCACAGAGACACAACTGTAAATAACCCCATATTTTCAATATTCTGATCGTTTAAAAGACAAAGAACTCAACATATTGGTCACTGGAGGAGGGGGCATATCTGTTGCAAAAAAGGAAGTAGCAAGGAAAGTGTATAAATTTGGGTTCAAAATCTTTGATCTTACCAATATCATTATGAGAGAACACCTTTAGACAACCTTCATGTCCCAGTTTCCATAGTCGAACTGTTTTATCCATTGAAGACGAAAGCAAATACTGCCAGACAATCCAAAATAAAATGTTAAGCAGAAATCTCTCTAAAGCAATCAGCAACACACACCAAGTAAACTAAAATGCTCCCTATCCTAGCATTCGTTCACTTCATAAATTCTCAACCCAAACAGATTATACGTCCATTACATATAAGGACGGGCATTCATATTATGAGCCAAGACACACCTACTGGAAGAAGGGCAAGTAACGGGATTTGGACGGAATACACATTATTAACAGAACCCTTAAGCCACAACATTTCAATAATTTCTGCTCACTAGAATGACAAATTTTAATTTTCATGGTTCCAAAAATATGTGCAAAAAGGCTTTACAGCTACTTCAAACAAAACGAAAATCTGTATACATCACAAAACAAGACCACTAGAGTATGCCTTATGAACCATAAGACTGCCTATAAAAATCTAGGCATGCTATACATCAATTTGACATGTCCCACCCGTAGCCAAAAGTTTCAATATTGGGATCATAAAATTCCTCCCAGAAGCAAATTAGTCCTATCAGAAGGTTGTCCTGAAATACGGCAGCCACGGAAAATCCTTTAAGAGCTAAAGTATCAAATGTATGGCATTACAAGTGTCCTTTCATGTTGAAAATCCTTTGTTAGACAGCAAGATTTTGTTACAGGAATTATCTTTCAAGAAAACAGCAATCCATATGAATCAAACGAAGAAATTAGGAAAAGACACGAAATAGGAACAAACAGCTCTTCCATCCATTATATCGTGTTCAATAAAATGGATATATAAACTCGTAGTCGACGCTGATATCCAGTCCGAATCCAACTGACCTGTGATGGGGACCATGAAAGATCAAATACATCAAGAAGGTGACCATGAAAAGAACACACTGGCTCTTCTGAAAGCTGGAAAACCTTATTAGGTAAAACTATACAGTCTGAGTTTGAACTCTTTTTGCTGCCTATGATCTTCCCTCTTTTCATTTTGTTTGCATGGTCTTCAATACTTAAGGGGACTAGCTCTTGCAAACCATTCATGGAAAAGTAAGCACTAGAAGCATATAAATCTGGTGTATCAGCCCCAAACGTTCTCATTGATTCAATCACTTCTCGTACATGAATGACACAATCCTGACCGGCACTGGCTAGATAACGCCCATCCAAACTGAACTTCATCGTCCAAATAGAGCCCTCGTGGGCTTCAATCTCTTGACCCATGTAAAGAGCTGTAAACTCCTTATAACGTTTCCTATAGTGGCGCACTTTAGTCCACTGAGGCTTCCCCCAAGGGACATCAAAGGAACCAGATCTTCGCCTACTTCTCTCAGAATCATAGTTACTTTGATCCTCTTTAGGCCGCCTCATTGAATAGGCAGCAGATTTTAGGGCTTTCAGCCAGCTTCTCCTTTTGCTGCTTGAAATCTCTGCATCATGATGATGTACTCCGTTACAATCTGCTTGGGCCACCCCACTTTCCCTGCGCATGAGTTCTTGCACAAGAGGAGAGAGCCCCAGCGACCTTTCAAACTCATCCATAGTTAGCTGTCTATCTGTTCCAACTTCTCTAAGCTTGTTCCATAGACCATCTTGCCCCAACTCGTCTACAACAAACTCCTTGCCACTGTCTAAGTTCTTAATTTTGCACATGCATTCCCAAGTGCCATCTGAACGGGAGAAAATGGTGCCCCCGAATTCTCCATTATCCTCGCCCACATCTGGGGTACCATTGCTTGAGCTACTAGACCTGACCGAACCCTCTCTCAAACCGATATTAACAACATTTTTACAGTGCGTCTTCCTGCCACTCGATCCTGCAGTTCTTAATACGGCCCCGCTATTCTCTCTGAGCCTTTCAATTCCATTTGGAATGTTTGCAGTTTCCGTAGAACAAGTTGATTCAGCAGATGTGGAATTCACCTGATTCCCAAGCTCGCTGGGATTAGCCAAACCCATCCGCACAAGAAACCGCTGCCGCCTTTCTTGAATACTACTGGGCGCTCTTTTCCAAATCTCGTACTTAGACCTCGCATCGGCATTTCTGCACCCCGTCTCATTATCTGCAGCCTCTGATCCTGAATCTGAAGGTGATAACATTTCCTCCAGACTCTCAAAAAACTGCTCGTCCTCCTCGTCGCCCGAGCAATCCATTACTATTTTCTGAGATTACTCAGAAATTCAGCTAAATCATCGATACTTTTTCCTAAAGGCATCAAGGACAAAATAGGCTTAGAAACCCCTAACTTTCCTTATTTTCAATTCTGAAAGAATCCATAGACGATACCAAATCAGACTCTACACGGTAACAACCCAACAAAATAGTTACGCGGACCGATTTTAGCAGAACCCTGGTTCCGAAAACCTCTCAGCAGAGCAAAGACATCTTCTTCTTCAGAGCTCTTCACCAAATTCGTCAAAGAAAAGGGGCACAAATTCGTCAACGAAACGAGGCACAAAGTTCCCATAAAACGCTTCTTTCAAAGCCCGAGTTTGACCGAGACCTCTTCAGGGGAAAAACCCGAAGATGAAAATGACCTCAGGCCACCGAAACACCAACTCTTTATAGTAGTCGTAACTCATTTTCTCACCTGAAATCCAACCTCGGGACCCCAAGCTTTGATCTTTAGGCCGATGCAAATTCGATCTCCGAACCGCATAGCGGCAAACTCGTAGCCGTTATTTCCCATCTTCAACCCCCGCTGCTCCAATTTTTTGGGCCACAAACAAATTCGACCTCAATGCCGCAATTAAAAGCTTCAATCGTCGCAGCTTTAAGCTTAAATACTTTATCTTCATCATCGGATGCTCGAACATGTTCAAATTAGCGAAATAATCTCATAAATTTCTTAAACGGCCAAAATTCTGACCGATCTCCCACCCGGTCGATCTTCATCGACCATGCAGAAAATCGCAAAACACACCACCAAAAGACCAGCAATCTTGATTTTACATAAAAGCTCAGAATGAACCTCGAGATTTGGGCAAAATAACACACACGAGCGAAGCACGAACGGGCCCAAAGATCAAGATTTGGTCTGTAAATACCTCCAAGCAGAAAAACTTCAATTCAAGGCCGGAATCCCACGTCCCTCCAATTCTCGGTTACCTCGATCGATCCAATGGTTCTCCCCGATAATATCCCACCGCTGATCTTCATCTATTCCTCGGCCTTCGCTCTGCTCGTCCATCGCATTTACTCACTCGGTTGAAATTTAGAAACTTATCCCTTTGTTGCTCCGCATCATGGGTGAAACGCGTGCATGTGGCACCGTAATAAATTCCGCTTTACCGCTCGACGAGGTCAATATAATTGTAATTATTGGTAAAGATGGATCGGGGTTAAATTTTATCCGGGGGCTGGTCACTGTTCACGTCGGATAATCTGGGCGACCGCCTGGCCGCCGGTAATTGTGAACTGTACAGGGGCGCAGAGCTCCGCCGCACACCGACAGCTGCCTTCCGCCGCCCCGGTTTAATTGCATTGAATGGAAACAAGTCAGAGGAGGCTGTGTTTGTTGGTTTCCTTACCTATTTTTATTTAATCCAGAGCAAAGGGTTGACGACTGGGAAAGAGGCTGAGGGTGGTGATCCATTTACTTTTTTCAGGGCCGCTCGCCGTGTTTCTCTTTGACGTCAACTGACGATAAATAGACATGACGATGGAATAGACCATTCATCCTTTGTTTGCGTATTTAGTTATATATGGTCCTCCCTGCTTCAATGGAATGTATATTATCTGTACATATTAACACTACCAACACTCGCACTTTCCAACGAAACCCTTGCGTATGCTCAAGTACACAAAGGTTTAAATTTTTCGGTTTAAATTTTTCATGGGCATTGAGGTAGGAGGAAGGTTAAATATTTTAAGATATTATATATAGAACCAAATTAAATAAGTATGGAAAGTTTTGGGAGTATAATATTTGGAAAATATATATATATAATAGAATTATATGTAAATTTTGTATTAAGAAAAATTAAAATATATAAATAGTTTAATCAAAATTAGTTAATATGAATTAAAAATAAGAAAGAAAAATTGGAATGGAAAGTATAAAAATAATTTTAAAAATAAGATTTAGAGAAAGAAAGATATCCAAAAATTTAAAAATTGTTGAAAAGTTATATACAAAAATTTGCTGTTAATATAAGTCAAAATAAGACAGAAAATTTGGAATTGAAAATATACTAAATAATCGGAATAAGAGGATATAGAGAAAGAAAGATGCACAAAAATTTAAAAATTGTTGAAAAGTCACATACAAGAATTTTGAATGAAAGGAAATTGGAGAAAAAAACATAAATGAAAACAACTCCAACATACATGGCCATAGCAAACTACAATACTACTTAGAGCTTAACATTAGGTGGTGTGAAAAACATGTAACAACACAAATAATGACCAACTTCCACTAGTTGAGATGTGAAGTAGAAATATGGGAACAAGCTAACGAGTTGTAGCAGAAGAGGTTATGTCAAAACTTAGGAATGGGGAGGTAAAAGCTAAGCAACACTTCCCCTAGAAGAGGTTATGTCAAAACTTGGAGTTGAGTCAAAGGGGCAACCAGCGATTAATGTATAAAAAAGAGGGTCAAACTCAGTGGAGTAGACTAATTTCTTGATTTTGATCCTAATATCATGCCACTAGCTCTAGTTATCATAATTTTGTGCTTTATTGTCTTGGAAAATGATACATAAAATGTAAATTTCTTATCATTTATGGCCCTTTAGTGTCATAGATTTTTTAATAACATATATCTATCATAATTGAATACAACATTAGCTACCAACATTATTGTAATAGAATCATCCCTTTAACAATCTTTGAGCTTAATAATAAAAATGAAAGATTACAATTCATAAATGAACAAAAACTATCATTTCATAAGGTCTCTAACATTACCTAATTTCTTGTTAATTAAAAAAATTGAGGTACATATCTACATCATCTTCCCCACCATGAACACTTTCATTCTCTTGTTATTTAGCTAATTCATCTCAATAATTACATGGTGTTATTAGATTATTCATCGTGATAATTATATGGGGTTACTTGTCTGCATCTTCCTCCCCATTGTGACCACTTTCATCCTTGGATTGTTATTGTGACCACTTTCATCTTTTGGTTGCTATTGTGACAACTTTCATCCTTTTGGTTGTTTAGGTGTTTGATGTCAATAATTATTGAGAGTTTTAAAGATGGAGTTTCATTGACTAAATCATATAGTTTAAGTTATAAATAATTTAATTATGAGGTGTAAAATATCGTTCACAAAAAATAATAGTGTTTTTCCTACTGAATCATTAACAAATATTTTTAAATAAAAAATTAATATAGTTAAAGATAGGTATTGTTTTAAATTTTTACCTTTTTCACTTTCAAATCATACAAATTGTTGGAAGATTGTAATTTTTCTATTATTTAAATTGCATTTTTGCATCGAGAGAAGTAGATGTTGTAATGTTATGTTATGTAAACATTTTGACTCACTAAAATTACAACAACAACAAAAAATTAAACCAACACGGATCCATCTTAACTATGGATCTATCAAAAGGAATTAAATATCTTGAGGTGCAAACATTTCCTCATGTTTTGACTCAAAAAGGAGGTTTAATCCAAAGTTAAGATGGATATATAAATGGATTCAACTTATGACAACTCAAATCTATAATTTCAATAAATCCTTGTCCAATTTTAAGCAAAACTAACCCCAAAAGTATGGCACAAAATATAAACCTTTAGAATATTTTTGAGTAAAATTAATAACAAAACAAATCAATTAAAAGAATTGCAGGTTAACTAATAAGAAAAATGGTTCTTTTGGACACATTTGACAATACAATTTGAGCAAGATTGTAATTTCTTATTATTTAAAATGCACTTTTGAATCCAACAAACTAAAAAAATCACAAGGGACTAGAACTTTGTAGATTAAACAACTTAAATTTATGATTCTTAAATATTTTTACCAAAGTCTCCACAAAATTGACAAAAAAAAAGTATTTGGAAAAAAGTCATTTCATCTATTGGTTAAACTAAATAATTTAAAAATATTAACTATAAATTAATTATTATTATTTATTTTTTTTGGCAGTTGGAAAACCTATCATAACTCATTTGTCAAACCAGGAGAACCATAATAAAAAATAAATTAAAAAAGTGTAGGGTTACTAATAGGTAAAATGGTTTTTTGTACATAATACAATTTGAGCAAGATTGTAATTTCCTATTATTTAAATGCACTTTTGAATCCAACACCCTAAAAAAATCCCAAGGTACTAGAACTTTGTAGATTAAACAACTTAAATTTGTTGAATTGAGGCTTCTGTGATCCATATCAATTTTATGAGAAAATTCTTCGGCATAGAACACGTGATATTACATTTGTCGACGCGTTTCGAACCAACCAGTGTGGTTCATCGTCAGGACAAGTTGAAGAATCAGATCTAGGTTGCATGTTAAATAGTTAAAGCAGGACCTCCAACGGCTATATTTGACCAAGCAACGGCTAAAGACCGGGATGACGGATGAGTCTCTACATCTTTTAAGACATGCTAGATCTGATTTCAACTTCGAAACCTACAAGTGTTCCCGTTCAAATTGATGAACCTTAGTTGCGATGGCTTTTCTGTGGAGGGATTCAATTGTTGAATTGAGGCTTCTGTGATCCATATCAAGTTTATGAGAAAATTCTTCGGCGTAAATCACATGATATTACATTTGAGAAAATTCTTCGGCGTAAATCACATGATATTATATTTGTTGACGTGTTTCGAACCAACCAGTGTGGTTCTTTGTCAGGACAAGTTGAAGAATCAGATCTAGGTTGCATGTTAAATAGTTAGAGCAGGACCTCCAACAGCTATATTTGACCAAGCAACGGCTAAAGACCGGGATGACGGATGAGTCTCTGCATCTTTTAAGAAATGCTAGATCTGATTTCAACTTCGAAACCTGCAAGCGTGCCCATTCAAATTGTTGAACCTTAGTTGCGATGGCTTTTCCATGCAGGGATTCAATTGTTGAATTGAGGCTTCCATGATCCATATCAAGTTTATGAGAAAATTCTTCGGCGTAAATCACATGATATTACATTTGTCGACGCATTTTGAACCGACCAGTATGGTTCATCGTCAAGACAAGTTGAAGAATAAGATATAGGCTGCATGTTAAATAGTTAGAGCAGGACCTCCAACGGCTATATTTGACCAGGCAACAGCTAAAGACCGGGATGACGGAGGAGTCTCTGCATCTTTTAAGAAATGCTAGATCTGATTTCAACTTCGAAACCTGCAAGCATGCCCGTTCAAATTGATGAACCTTAGTTGTGATGGCTTTTCCGTGCAGGGATTCAATTGTTGAATTGAGGCTTCTATGATCCATATCAAGTTTATGAGAAAATTCTTCAGCGTAAATCACATGATATTACATTTGTCGACGTGTTTCGAACCAACCTGTGTGGTTCATCGCCAGGACAAGTTGAACCAACTTAAATTTATTATTCTTATATATTTTTACCAAATCTCTACAAAATTGACAAAAAAAGTATTTGGAAAAAAGTCATTTCATCTATATTAGTTAAACTAAATAATTTAAAAATATTAAGTATAAATTAATTATTATTATTTATTTTTTTTACACAGTGAGAAAACCTATCATAACTCAATTGTCATAACTCATAACAGTGAGGACAACCATAATAAAAGAATCAATTAAAAAAAGTGCAACTAATAGGCAAAATGGTTCTTTTGGATAGAATTCGACAATACAATTTGAGCAAGATTGTAATCTCTTATTATTTAAAATGCACTTTTGAATCCAACACCCTAAAAAATCCTGAGGTACTAGAGCTTTGTAGATTAAACAACTTAAATTTATGATTCTTAAATATTTTTACCAAATTTCCACAAAATTGACAAAAAAAAAAGTATTTGGAAAAAAGTCATTTAATCTATTAGTTAAACTAAATTATTTAAAAAGGAGTTGTCTTGGACTTTCGGGTGCCGCAAAAAAAATTGAGGTGAAATCTTGATTTGTGTTATTTAAACTGGTTTTTTAACTGCATATTTGGATTTAGCACCCTGGAAAACCCCTGGGACACTTTGATTGTGCAGGCATTACCCATCAAGCTTGTGGTTTCAATAAATAACTGCATATTTGGATTTAGCACCATGAAAAACCCCTAGGACACTTTGATTGTGCAGGCATTACCCATCAAGCTTGTGGTTTCAATAAATTAGTGCCGGATTTTAGAGAAATTTGACAAAAAAACTCACCAGAAAAACTTTCAAAAGGTCCCACTAAAGACAACTACATTTAAAAATATTAACTATAAATTAATTATTATTATTATTTACTTTTTTTACACAGTGGGAAAACCTATCACCATTATTAAAGAAAAACCATACCACCTAAAATAACCCGCTCACGAGCTCTTAACCAAACAAAACAAGTTTAAGGTATACCACCTAAAATAACTGCTCGTGGTCCATAAAGAAACGAACTCTTAACCAAACAAAACAAGTTTAAGGTATACTTTAAGCCCAATTTTTATAACTTTAAATAACTACCCTATTTAATTATGCTTAAAATAATTTATTATAATATATCTATATAATTTAATTTAACAACATTCCTTGGAAAAAAAATCAATATAATTTAACGACAATAATAAAATAATTATATAGATATATATTAACACAAACACCCAATTTCAAGACATCCAACAGAATATGAATAAAGGCTAGATCTTCAATAATTTTAATAACAGTAAAATTCCTCATACTAAAAGCCACCTCCTTGGCTAAAGTTATTATTTATCCCGACAAAAAGGGAAGGTTGTCTTTGAGTGCTATTCGTGTCAAACGAATATGGTTATATATTTAGCTTTATGGTTTATATAAATCTAAGTAACGTAATCCTGTCTCCAATCTCAAGGTTCATGCTACAATTACATTTTTCTAAATCACCATGTCTTTACTCCAATATTAACTTTAAAGATTATTTAAACCAAATCTGTAACGAACTCATCACAGAATATTATATAATATTTACACAACGGCACCACGTGTCTGTATTCGGTATTGTTATGTTATTGAGATGGAGAAACATTGTGTGTAGACGTTTCTTGCCATTTGGTGGACATTTGAATAACGCTACGCGTTATTAACCTTTTCAACCTTACATTGCATGTTCTTTTTAGATGGATGGACTACATACTGCCAATGTTCCTTGGAGTTGTGGTCTCAAGACTATCTTTCCTTGATAGTTGTGGGGTCTTGTTTATTCATTGTGTTGGAAGCATGGAAAAGTGTAACCTCGTCCCTCCAAAAAGCCTGAGATTTTGCAATGTTGTGTGCACGGTGGAGATGTAAAAGTTAAGTGAGAGAGTATCTGCTACATTTTTTTTTGGGATGCCCCTTGGTGTGAGTATTTATCTATTTATATTAGGATGGTAAATAATGTTATTAAGTTAATATAAAAGTTTATATTCACAACATCTCTTTTGGATGCTTTTTCTTGGGATGACCTTTCAGTGTCATAGTTTTTTTATTTTTTATTATTTTTTATTTTAGGATGGTAAACACTGTCATTAGGTTAATATTAAAGTTTGTATTCATAACATTTTTTTTGATGCTTTTTTTTGCTAAAAGTAGAATGTTTTTTCTTCTTGGAAAAATTGTAATTTTCATTGATATAAGAAAATTACATATTGTAGATGTTGTTCGCATATGCTATATGTGAGGTTGTTTGCCTATCAAAAAAGAAAGTATAAAACAAAATCAATAATTCTCCACTCATGGAGAATATGTCTTCTATGTTGTTCAAAAGAGATAAAAAAACTCCTCGCAGGGAGTACAGTTGTCTGTCATATATATACATT
This sequence comes from Pinus tabuliformis, assembly GCA_031772625.1. Classification (NCBI taxonomy): domain Eukaryota; kingdom Viridiplantae; phylum Streptophyta; class Pinopsida; order Pinales; family Pinaceae; genus Pinus; species Pinus tabuliformis. Next base: position 311,994,358 of record CM062805.1, on the reverse strand, counting down.
TAGTAGAATCAAAATATAAAAATATGAATATGTCTTCTATGTTGTTCAAAAGAGATAAAAAAAACTCCTCGTAGAGAGTGCAATTGTCTCTCATATATATACATTTAGTAAAGTGGAAATATACAAATATGCTAATAATTTAAGCAAAAAAACTATAAACATGAGAATCAAGCTCCTCCGGTTATGCTATGTAGTACATATATGGACGGTGTTGCTATGAATAGAATGTCATATAAGTTGTTGTTGTTGTTGTTGTTGTTTTTTTAGGTTAATATAAAAGTTTGTACCCACAACATCCTTTTTGATGCCCTTTTTGTTATGAGTAGAATGTCACATAGGGTTTTTTTTAATTCAACAATGGTAAATTTTTTTTTTTACTAATATTGCTATTAGGTTAATATAAAAGTTTGTACCCACAATATCTTTTTTTATGCTTTTTGTTATGAGTAGAATGTTACATAGGTTTTTTTTTTTTTTTTAATTCAACAATGGTAAGTCCTTTATTTTGAGGCATAAATATAGGAGGAGTTGGTCTCTAGCTTCCATCGATCATATATTGAAAAGTGGTTATTGATTTTGCTTTCAATTTTTTTATTATTGATAAGTGGTTATTGGTTTTGGCTAAGTCATTATATAGTTAATAGACATTAATTTTTGGATAATTAGTTGGTCATTTGCTTCAAATGGTTAACTTATGATTTATATGTGGGAAGTTTTATCGTAAAACAATTTGTATTTTAAATTTCAAACAAAAAATACCTATCTTTAAAAAGTTACAGATGGGTGGGGTAGTCTTTTATTAAAATTAATATAAATTGTTTTTTTTTTTTCAGAGAGAAAATCATAATGGATTATATTAAGAAAATATAAAGATCTAAATACATGCTGAATGCTGAGTGAGAACTGTTGGGAACAGTCCAACAAAGAGTCCATCAAAATATTGGTCCATATGAAAATGAGGAGCATGAAAAGCATAAGAAACCACATAAAATGTATAAGTCCAGATGAAAGCCAATTGAGGATCCCGGATAGCTGAAAAGCCCGAAACGACCAATTGGAGGGATCATATTGCAGAGAAAAAAATTGCTCTTCATATGGCAGATATGAAGGAAAAGCGCCTGAGCTTAAACCAAGGGGGGCAAGAAGCCCATTATAGAAGTCAAAATGGAGGCCAAAGGCCTGTCAGAATTCTTGAAAATACTGTCGTTCCTCCACGACCATAGGAACCAGCAGGTAAGAACAAAAAGGGAGCGCCGGGAGGAACATTGGAGTACACTTCGCTTAAACCAACTAGAACTAGGATGGTGATACATCTGATCCAAATTGCAAATCATCAACCGACTATAAATCACACATCTATTTCGAAGAAAAAAACAGCAAAGAGGCTACTTCTTATGTGCCGATTTAATTGTGAAGATTGTTTGAACAATGGCGAGACCCAGTATAGCAATTGCCCCCACCGTTGCTAAAGCTTTCCAGTACGATGAGAAATGGTCCCGCACAAGCTCTGCAAACTGGACCCTAATTTTATCTCTGTAGTGCTTATTCACACTTTCTTTCAATGGGACAAAGAGATCCGCCATATTCGCGATCCCAACATCCTTGCATAAACCGTTGAATAGGTCGGCAACCTCTTTGTCACTCCCAATCAGTTTTGTAAGGATTCCCATTGATCTGAGCAATGCCACGTCTTCTCGCGAGTCGATCAAGTCGTCCATGAGATTCACGTAACTACTCACGAAATTGCGTTCTGATGGCTTGCACATCTCCCAAGCGATTAAGTTACGGAATAGTACCTCTGTGCCGTATGTGATATAGACCACAGGAAGATAAATTATGGCCCTCTTCTGGTCGAACGTAATCCCACTTATGCCTCCATTGCATGGTCGAAATTTGATCCCAGCATTTTTTAGTTCTACTACAGTAGGGATGCTTTCGCAGTCAGCATCCAGTGCTTTATGTTTGCCTTGGAGCATTAGAAGGAAATAGCCAATACAACTTTTAATTGAGAGGGGATGCTCAGCTTGATATGGCTCAACATCGGAAAACTGATATATAATGGCCTCGTATAAGAAATCTAAAATATGATCAACATTTCTTTTAGTCATCCTATCCATTAGAGAATCTTTATCCTTCCAGGAAATTTTGAACAAACTCGATGTTCCATTCTGCAGCAGATTCATAAGCTCCCACTTGACCGGGTCTTCCCCGACTTCCTCCGATCTGCTTTCCCCCACTTTCTCCAATCTTAGTAACTCTAGGAGAACGATCCAAGGTATCTGATTCTCAAGCATCACAATGTCCTTAAGTATATTGGATGCAAGGAGCTTGTTTTCCAAAATCATAAGGTCATTCCTGTGAGCCGGGTCACACTTGTGCCCACCCAGAGTTCTCAATACTTCTAGAATGCAGAAACCATCCAAACATAGCATCCAAGCAAGGGTCTTTCCATCGTAATTGATATTTTTTTCGTAGATGGCCCTCATTTTGTACTCCACGCTGAGGGTTGCAGTGGGGAAAGCCATATCATCTCGCTTGATCTTCATCTTGTTCATCATTCTACGCAGGGCTCTTTCTTTGTGATTGTTCATAGGAGCAAGCTCTTCACTTTTGTGATGAAGTGGACCCAAGGAAACTGTTTGAGGGACATATGCTTTCCTTTTTGTGTCTTTCAGGAACTCTGGAACTCTGAATATCGAAACTCGAGAATTCTCGAAATTTGTGCTGAGCCACATTCGCGGCCTTTCACCGCCCACTGATTGTCCCCGTAGCCTCTGCTGCCCGTCATCACTCTCGGCATCTGCCTGGATCTCATCACTCTCCTGGATCTCACCACTCTGGGCTGCCAACTCTACAGACACAATGCTTGCATGGCCACTGCTAGACATTTTATTATCACAATTCCGGTGCAGAGAATACTTTGTGTCTCTCTTATTACAACTATGTCTCCGCTCCAGTGGAGTTTCTAAAAACTTTCTCCACCTTATATAAATTGTTTATATCAATAGTTAATGAAATTTTAATTTAAAATAATATGAATTTATATTGAAGCAAAATGAAATCTTTAAGTAGAACATTTCCCAATGGAAATTAGTTCAATTTTTCTAAATGGAAATTAGTCCAATTTTTTAAAGATTTATCTTAAATAATGTCAATATTTAATTAAAGGTCCTGCTTGATTAAGATCAAGGCTTAATTAAGATCCAGATTGGATATGAAAAAAGCATATTCCTCATAAATACATAAAACAAAAAATAATATTAAATTCAAAGAAAAAAAAGAAATGATAATATAAATAACATAATAATAACATATTTTAATGAAAATAAATGAAAAAAATATATAATAATAACATATTTTAATGAAAATAAATGAAAAAAATATATAAAGGTTAAAGAGAAATATATATAAAGATATAGTATAGTTAATTCTTACCAAAATGAAATGTGAGGATTTTGAAAACAACCACTTATAAGTGTAAAACAAAATAGAATGAGAACATTAAACTCTTAAAAGCAAGTTAGAGAAGAAAGAGTATATGATAAACCCATATATAAATTATTTAAGAAGATTTAAAACCTCAAAGAAAGAAGGTTGATGGAAATGGTAAACTAATATATAGGGTGTCTATCACCTACCATAATCTCTATATGGAAACAAATATTACATGAAAGGATATGAGAAAGTGAAAAGCATATAATATAGAGGGAAGAAGACTATCTACACACCCAAACTAGTTGGTGGGGAAATAATACTAAACAATGTATGAGGGATGTGCCTTCTTTCTCATGTTGCAATTCTTTCCCATGTTGGAATTCTTTCCCATGTTGGAATTAGGTAGATAAAAAAATTAATAAGCTATTAAATATTACATGAAACTAATAAACTATTAAATATTACATGAATAAATAAATAAATTACACTAATATTCCTTGTTGGTATTTCCTTAATTATTAATATATTCTTTCTAATACTCAACCAACATTTCTAACAAGTATTATTATTAAAAAAAACTAGTTTATATATTAAATATCATCATATAATTAATTTACTAAATCATGATGTCACATGAATAAATAAATAACTTACACTAATATTACTTATTAATATTTCCTTAATTATTAACATATTCTCTCTAATACTCAACCAACATTTCTAACAAGTATTATTATTAAAAAAATATGATATTTCAAAATTAGTAAATAAATTCTTTAATATCATATCAGGTTTATGAGTTAATATAAAATATTTTTAAATATTTTTTAAACTAATTTAGATTTATTTTAATTTCGGATTTATTAAGAGTCGAGAGGAATCAAATTTTTCCAGGGGCAATTTTTTTTAGTGAATGTAAAATTTGAAGAAAAGTCTTGAAAGATTTAATCCCTCTCGGAGCTTGATAGATGAAGAGTTAAGATGGATTTAGGCTGGTTTAATTATATATTTTATTTTTTAGTTAATTTTTATTTTTATATAATTTCAATGAGTCAAAATATTTTAATTAAGAATTTTAGTATGGAAGAGATGTTGTAATGTCATGTTATATTATGTTATCTGATGTTACAAAAAAAATAAATAAATATATATATATATATATATATATATATTGGAATGAGAGGTGGTTTTTGGGCATGTGGTATTGATGAGCCATGGTATTGACCCATGATATGGTATGGTTAATAACATGCATGGTAAATTGGGGTGAGTATTGATGGTTAAAAAAATTGCTATATTGTAAGTATTATTTTGATTGTGAAATGAGAGATGGTTTTTGGACTTGTGGTATTGATGAGTTGTATTGGGCCATAGTATGGTATGGTTAATAATATCCATGGTAGAGTGGGATGAATATCTATGGTTAAAAATTTTGTGATATTGTAAGTATTACATTTTTATGTACTTATTAATGAAATTTAAATGTGGTTACAAAATTATTATTTTAATTATATGGTAATATGGATCTGGATTTATAGCTACTATTTATATCTTATATATTTTAATGTGATAAAGGGGTAAATATATCTCCAAAGCAATTATAATCATTTTTCTTTTGGATTTAATAAAAAAATGTTATAAAATGTTTTAATTGTGAAAAGAGAGATTGTGTTTTGGCATGTTGTATTGAGGAGCCATGATATTGTAACAAAGTCTATTTACTACTTAATAATATATATGACAAAGTGGACTTGAGTATCTATGGTTAAACATATTGTTATATTGTAAGTATTAAAGCTTTTATGTGCTTATTAATTAAATTTAAATGTGGTTACCAAATCATTATTCTATTTTATAAGGTAAAATAAATCTTAATTTAATGTTGCTTCTTATATGGTATATATTTTAATATAATATTTATATTATGATTTATTTATTTTATCTAAAAAGTTATTCCTAATTTTATTAATAAAAACAAAATTACAATTTACAAGATAACAAATTAAATTTTATTATTTTTACTACTTTTAACTTTTTACCACCACTATAATGTCTCCCCTGTACTGAACTCTATATTAATTTTAACCCCACATGTAAATGTTTACCAATCTTTTATGTATTATAAATTTGACATATTAATATCAATTCATTATATTAATACACTGGACTCGATATTAATTTTAACCGACTTATAAATATTTACTAATCTTTTATATATTATAAATTGGACATATTAATATAAATTCATCATATTAACCTGATATGTAAAAATGTTAGCAGATTTTTTTAAATTATACCTACACGTCACCTGTACATAATAATATAATTCCAAAATTATGGTCTAACAATGGTCTGTGTCTGTGTGGAGATTTAATCTTACAAGTCTGATGCAAAACTATATTACTCACTCTTCCTTAATTCTTATAAATAAAATATAATATATATATAATCCATTGAAAAAAACAGCAACAATAATCAATTCAAACCTACGATCTCGATCTCATTTTTAATTCTCGTAAATAACAAAAATATATATATATAATATTACATATAATATTGTAAGGCGAAAGGTATAAGTTATTGTTCATAATTATAAATATCCTTTGGGAAATAAAGTTTGAATAAACTTTAGGCTAGTTCTCTGGATTATGTTATTATCTTATGATGGGATTTGTTTTTCTTTTAATTCTATTTTGTTTTGGCCCGACTTTGATATGAAATGACGTTAATATCCTCAAGGTAGTGGTGTTTGGTGATCTGCTCCATTTGACTAATAATTTAAATAATTTATAAATTTATGAAGGTTGAGTTGATATTGATTTTTCATATAGTTATATTTAATTAATTAATTTAGATTTATTTTAATTTTGGATATATTAAGAGTTTAAAGCAATTAAATTTTTTGGAATGTAAATTTTTTTTTAGTGTGAAATTTGACAGATTTGATTCTTCTTGACTTTTGATAAATCTTCAGTTAACATATAGGGGTTATATTACATAAGCATGTCATTAGCTAAACCATAGATTGTCAAACCCCGGAGCCAAAAAACTGCCAATAGTAAATTATAATAATAATAATTATTATTATTATTATTATTGTTACATAACATTAAAACTTGAGGAAAAGTTTGCATTTGAGAGATTTGATCCTTTTAGTCGCTTGATAGATCATAGTTAAGATGAATCTATGGTGGTTTAATTATTAACAAATATTAATTTTATTGTTAATTTTTTATTTTTATTTAATTTAATTTTATGTAAAATAACCGAGTAAAAAGGATTAATTTAGAGTTAAAATGGATATAGGTTAATTTAATTATTAATCATTAATCATTAATCATTAATAATTATAATTTTTTATTTAATCCCATGCCATGATCTGATTCTCCATCTTTTCTTGAGGATGAACCAAACTAGATGGTTCAAAAACTTAAATTCAATTATTTTATTATATTATATTTTATATTTTATCTTATCTATTTAAAATATTATTTTAATAATTTTAAATTGATATATAGACTAACTTATTTTACAAGGTCATTAATTTGTTGTATATATATATATAGCAAATTAATAAATTGTCACAAATTAATTAATTAATTATATATATATATATAATTGATGATTGTGTTTACCTTATATGACATTATAAATATATTTTTGGCAGGGCATAATTTTTGTTGTTTTTAGTGAGACTTTTTGGAAGTTTTTCCAGTGTAATTTCTCTAAAATCCCACAGGAATTTATTGAAATCACAAGTTTGAAGGGTAACCCTGCACAATGGAAGTGCCTTATGGGCTTTTTAGGTGTTGAATCCATATATGCAGTCAAGAAACCACTTTACATAACACAAATCAAGATTTCACCTCAAAATTTTCTCAAGAAACCACTTTAAATAACACAAATCAAGATTTCACCTCAAATTTTTCCAGCAGATTCAGGCACCGGAAAGTCCAAAAAGTCACTAAAGGCAACTCCTAATTTTCTTGTAAACTAGGTCGTCTATATTTAATTATATTTAGTATTTATATTACATATTTTATTAATAATTAATAATATAAAATACAAGCTTTGGAGGGAAAAAGGTTGCGGAGAGCTCTGCGAAAAAATGGGCGCCGAGGGTTTCTGGAGATTCACTGTGGAACGCAGAAATGACGTTACAGCACCCAGGGCCGAGCTGCCGACAGTGCTGGAGAGTGCCATTGATCCTGCTCTGCTGGTTTTACAGGCTCTCGAGGGTTTTAATGACAAGGGTACCGGGAATATGGAGAAGAAGGATTCGGGTCTCGGGGACCAGAGACGGGCCTGTTCTCTGTTGCTGGAATCGCTTCTTCCTCTCCTGGCAGTCCCTACAATGGGAGACGAGCGGCCCGTTGTGTCTCCGAGTACTAAGGAGCAGGCGAGGGTTATTGCCAATGAGTGGAAGTTGAGGATCGATGTTGATGCGGATCCAGCCAATGCCGCCAAGCCCTTGGAGGCCCAGGCATTCTTGCAGCTAGTAGCTACTTTCGGCATTGTGGCTGATTTTCCGAAAGATGATCTCTGCAAGCTTGTTCTTGCGGTTTCATGGCGCAGGCAGATTCCGAAGCTCTGTGGTGCTCTCAGGCTTTCAGAGAAAATGCCAGGGTTCATGTGCCAGGGCGGTGAATTCAAAGGGGGCAACGGTACCGGTGGATCCGACGCAATTGATCAGCGGCCTTTCTACATATCTACAGCCCTATCCTTTGCAGCGGATCTGGGCTGGAGCGAAAGCTACCATCGGCAGACGCTCTCTCCTCCCCTTCCGCCTCCAGTGCGTCAAGAGATAGGAGACCCAATAGCCTCTAGCCCTGGGTTGCTTCAGAAAGTTTTTGAAAGTCTCTCTGCCCCCTTTCAGGTACAAATCACACAGATCTCAGGCAAGACCATTCTGCAATGGGTATACCCTTCAGATCTGGTGCAGAATCTCAAAGTAAATCTGGAACGCCGATTCGGGATCCCCTCTGCCCTACAGAGACTTATATTTCAAGGTAAACAACTTGATGATCCTCTTCCCCTCTCTTTTTACAGCATCAAAAATAATAGCTCTTTAGTGTTTTCCCTACATTTGAGAGGCGGCGCTGCAGGTCAATCTTCTTCTGCTCCTCCCTTCTCTTACAAAGCTGCAGTTCACTATGAGATACCCATTTCCCCTGAACCTCCCAAACCCAAGCCTTTTCTGGTTGACAAGTTAGAGGAGGTTCCTCTATTGAGATCTCCCACCCTGACCTTGCAGATGACATTCAAAAATTTGTTGAAAGGGCCATCATTTGCAGATTCAATGGGCTTTGGCCTCGCTCTAAGGACCTTTATGACTGGATCAATGACAACTGGACTCACCATTGCAAGGTTTGCTTCTGCTCAAAAGGATATTTTATAGTTCTGTTCGACAGTCCTAAGCACTATGAAAAGGCCTTAGAAGAAGGTCCCTGGTTCATGGGTTCAGCAGGACTCTTCTTAACTCCATGGTTCCCAGATTTTGACCCAGCCTCTGCAGTCATCACCAAAGCCCCTGTCTGGATCAGACTTCCAAACTTTCCAGCTCACCTGTGGCATACAGCAGTCTATCGGAGGATAGGCAACACCTTGGGCAACTTTCTAATGGGAGATTACAGGCGGGAACATCAAGGTCTCTACACATATGCTAGAATATGTGTGGAGCTAGATCTGAGCAAGGGACTGCCAGAGCAAATCAATCTCAAGATCAATGACTCTGTCTGGACCCAGAACCTGGATTACGAAAACACTGCCTTCCATTGCCGCCACTGTCACCTAACAGGGCACCTGCAGAATTCCTGCCCATCGCTAACTGCAAAATCGAAAAAGGGCAACTTTGCAAAGACCAAACCCAAGCGTTGGACCCCTTGTTCTCCGCCGACAACAGTGAGCTCTGATTCCTCAAGCTCGGAAGATGAGGAGAGCGATTCAGAACCGGACCAGGCGCCTCAGACGATGGATCCGTCCACAGATACTCCTGCGCACACCACTGTCACAGCAATCTCCCAGAAACGCGTTCATGAGACCTCCTCTTCTGAATCAGATAAGGAGATCCCCCTGATGGAGAATTCCAGTCTTCAAGTTGTTGTAGCTCATATTCCCCAGGATGGCTGGATAAAAGTCAATAAAAAGAAAGGGAAAAAACACCGTGTTGAGGTTTCTGCCCCTGTGGGGTGAAAGTCAATTTTTGTTCTCAAGTTATTTGTTGTAGCTCCGTGATTGGTTCACTCCTTCTCCGGGACCGAGGTTGATAGTTTCATCATTTCCGGTCTGCCGGTTTCTTGTCTCTCATGATTGTACTATATTTTACTCAATAGAAATAGTTAAATTTTACTGAGAAAAAAAAAATAATATAAAATACAATTACTTTTGAAAAAAATTAAGTTTTTGTTTTTTTTTTAATAGAGAATAATTTAATTTCACAGAATAATTTTAACTAGTAAAGCATTTTTTCTCTTCAATTTTGCCCAAAATTTGGTAGAGATTTTTGAGAATCATAAATTTAAGTTCTTTAATCTGCAAAATTCGAGTGCCTCAAATTTTTTTTAGAATGTTGAATTTAATTATACATTTAAAAGTGCATTTTAAACAATAAAAAATCGTAACCTTGCTCAAAATTGTATTACCATATTAAAAAAAAACTATTTATTACCATTAAATTTACATCCAAAAGAAAAACCATGGCTTAACTATAACTACTCATATAAATAGAGTATTACAAATACCCAACCACCTTTTTCCAATTATCTATATAAACATTATGATATATTTGTTGTTTTGTTATATTTTGTATATTAATGAGATTCTCTTTTAAAATTAACGCAATTTTCTTCTAAATGACTTTCATCAATTAACCCTATATATACTTGTGAAAATTTTGGATCTATGCATATCATTATTGTATAGACTTTAAAAAATGTTAATTCAATCTTCTTCTTTAATTAACAACCTCATATATATACTTGTGAAAATTTTGGATCTATGCATATCATTATTGTATAGACTTTAAAAAATGTTAATTCAATCTTTTTCTAAATGACTTTCATTAATTAACCCCGTATATATTTACTTGCGAAAATTTTGGATCTATGCATATCATTATTGTATAGACTTTAAAAAATGTTAATTTAAAAATTAGTGATAAATATAATGATACCAATGTTTAACTCAATAAAACCATAGGAAGTATTTGCTTTATTATACGTTAATTTAAAAATTAGGGATAAATATAATGATATTAATGTTTAACTCAATAAAACCATAAGAAGTATTTGCTTTATTATATGCAATGAAACCATGCAGGCTTGCTTTTATCTATTTGAGGAAATTTTTCGATCTATGCAAATGATTATGGTATAGAATTTAAAAAGTGTTATTTTAAAAAATTATGATAAATATAATTATATTATTTAGCTGTAATAATGTGAAGTGTTTTATTGCTCACGAGGCTTTGGATTGAGGATAAATGGGTGTATTGTTAAGGTACTCCTTGCGATAGGTCATCGGTTCAAATCCCCTGTGGGTGCTTAGGTAGTATTATATAGAAAAAAAAAAATGGGAAGTATTTTATTATATGTAGTGAAACAATGCATGCACACTTTAACATAGTTTTTTTGTAATCTCTGTTTATTGATTTCTATTAATATTTGAAAAACAAAATTACATTAGAAGTTATTTTGAGCATAGTGTTGATTTGGTCAAATGATTAATAACTTGTTGAAAACATAACAAAAGAGCAACCACCCAAGTGTGTACCAGGTGTGACATACTAAGATATCAAACACCAGAGGTGTTCAAGGGTTTTTCTTTCTTTCCCTTTCTCCTACGGACATCTACCCATCCTACAGATTTACCAGTTACATTTGAGGAACATGTCATATCCTCATCTTTCAAAGAAAGCTCCATCACTCTCGTCTCCTCAAAGTACGGGACATCCTTGTCACTATCTGAAGGATCAGACTCGTGAGGTTGTTTTTTACTAGTGGTTGTAGCCACAATTAGTGTTGATGAACTTGTCGGATAAATCTTTTCCATTGAAGCCAAAGGCGTTGCAACTGTGGGCTGCACAGGATCTTGGGAGGTTGAAGAACTAGGATATGTCTTTTCCTGTTGAGGGTTATCTTTCTTATGACTTGCCGCATTCTTACCATTTGAAGCTACCTTCGGATCACACGAGTAAGAGTTGGGTTTTCGTGGCTCTGAGGATCCTAACACTCGTTTAGGGAATACATTCTGAAGATGCTCAGGGTGTTGACAATTTTTGCATCTAAAAGTTGTTTTTTCATAGTCTAGAGGTTAATGAAGTTCCTTTCCATCCCATTTTAGGATGATTTTATCTGAGAGACCTACACTTAAATCCAATTCAACACATATTCATATGAAAGAGATGAACCCACTAGCTATTTTCTCACTATCTATTTTGAAAAGTGACCAATATCATTTCCAATAGCTTTAAGGAATTCTGGTGTAATCCGTTAAAGGGGAAGGTTTGGGAGTCTTACCCAAACCGGAGTGGCCAGAGACTTCATGGAGAGTCGTTTGAACTTAGGAAACCATGGTTGAATTGAGAGTCTTACGTGACCCCAAAACCAAGGTTCCTCATCAAAAACCTTCTATCGGTCCTCTAGATCCTTGAATACGTCTACAAAATAACCTTTAGAGAAAAATAACAAATCTATGTTCTTCGTCCAGTTCAGAAAAAACCCACACCCCCAGGGTGGAAGTCGAGGGCCAGATTCTGTTGAAATGACAGATGAACGCATGCTTAGTATAATGAAGAATCTTTAACGTTGTGAAGAGTTGATTCATCTGGATCATTGGAACTTCTAATGAATGTTATACCACAAAGGATTGGCCCATAAGGGCCTTCAAGGGTTGGGAGATAGAACCTGCATTGAGAGATTCTTTAAATGATTGGGGTTTTGAGGCAAAGGATGCCCCAATTCCTTTGACACCTTCTTTTAGTGCAACAATGAGGGAGACAAAGGCATCCTTCTTAATTCCATAATCCCTCAGAGCATTTGCCAAATTTAATTGCGAGCCCTCATAGCGGATTTACGTACTCCCTTTTGGGATACCTATCAAGTGAAATATTTTGTCTGTGAGTGAAGATACAACCTCTTGTTCACATACCCCGAGGCACAAAGATTTTCCAAATAGGGTTTTAACAAATATTGGGAATTTCTAATTGTCAAAAGCACCAAAACCATCCCACGGTTGAATGACATAAGAATCAGGAACCCTCTTAGGAAGTTTCTCAGATATTTCATCAATCACTATGTAGGAGTGTGTTCTGGTGTCAGGTAGAGGTGCAGTGGAGGCTTGGAGGGCCTCTCTATCCTCTACAGGGACGATGCCAACAATGCAGGTCTCGAACTGTCTTTGGAAGGAGCTTCAGATCCCTGGTGTGAGGGGATGAAATGACAAAAGAATAGGAAGCGGGGGGCTGCAGAGACAAAGGGTTTCTCTAAGGAGGTGCAAGAGGTGGTGCTCTATATTGTTGTTAGCATGGTGAATTATTGTCCCAGGTATCCGAGGAGTCCTTTCACAATTACGCTAATTTCAACTTTTGAATCACTATTCATGCTTCAACATAGTTAATGTGAGGATGAAAATATAAATTCATATGAGGATATATTCTTGTTTTTTATTAAAACGCTTTCTGAAAAATTCTAGGAAAATTGTGTAATTTATAAATAATTTTATAAAAAATGTTTGTGATTTGTTTTGTTATATTTTCTTTTTTCTTTTTTTTTAATGAAATATACATATTTTATTAATTGGTTAAGTACTTTAAAAAAATGTTTTTTCTTCATATATTGGGAATCCATCAATAAAATCCATAAACAAAATTATTTTTGTTATCATTTTAAAATATAGTAGATGGAAAAATTTGGTCATGACTTTGTTTACTTTTATCTTGTATGTATTATTATTTGATATATACCTTTGAATATCATTATGCATGCCTTTCTCATAGAATAATGGTTTAGCATAGTAGGAGGGTTTTGAAGAAACCTACATATCCCTCCCTCAAAGCTCTTAATAAAAAAATTAAGATACAGGTAGGTATATTATTTCCTTATAACATACCATAAGATTTCTTTATATAAAATTTAGGTTATTATCAATGTTGTCACAAATAAAGCAAATACTAAAATTTTTGAAATACTCTTATCCCACATTGCTAATGAGATAACACATTTAAATATATTTTTATCTATGGTGATAATGTACTTCTTTTTATAAAGCATTTCAAGATCAAAAGTTGTAATAATTTTTATTCACCTTTTTTGTTTTACTATTAATATTTTGCTATTGTAACATATATTGAACACTATTATGATAAGTGTGAATTAGAAACCATACTTCTTAAATAATATTGGTTATACCAGCATAATGCATGTATAAGGGATAACATGTCATTATCATAAATGGATTTTCACACATTTTGATGGAAGTAAGTTTTTTTTTTTTTTTTTTTTTTTTTTAGAGAGAAAATCAGGATAGTTATATTAAGAAAATATAGAAGTCAAAATACATATCATATCTGAGTGAAAGCAGCAGGAAGAATGCTGCAGATCATTGGAGCGTACTGATGAGACAACATATATACATTATCACTGATTTTATAGAGAAAAACCAGTGTGAGACATTGAGTCCGGCCTGGAGCAAAGAAGCGTAGCCGATAGGCAAGAGAAAAAGCCATGAACCAAAAACCACATTGTCACTTCAAACAGAAACAGACCATCCAAAAAAGATGTGAGAGTCAGTCCAGTAAGAAAATACATCAGCATTGAAAGAAAAATGCCGAAATATGCTGTATATGAAAAACCAGAGCCGAATTGGAGATTAATCTGCAGGAGGCAGATTGCCCGTGATTTGGGTCAGAATAGTATCAAGGGCCCGTCTGGAGTTCTGAAAGATACATTCATTCCTCCATTTCCAAAGATACCAGCAAGTGAGGATAAACAAAGTGCGCCAAGAGGGGGTCTGTGCGCGCCACCAGTTGAAACCTTCCTGTACAGATGAAAAAACTTGATGAGGAAAACCATATATCAAAGATAATTCATACCAGATTGTTGAAGATGAGGCGCAGCTGAAGAACATGTGTGCATTGGATTCAGCATCTAAAAGGCACATTGGACATCTGCCAGGGCCCTGCCATCCCTTTCTTTGGAGAACCTGCCAGGTGAGGTTCCTGTCCGAGAAGAGGAGCCATGAGAAAAGAATCATCTTGAGAGGACAGGAGGCTTTCCACAATTTGAGGGGAAAGATGGGAGAGGGAGGTGACTGTTGAGGAAGAAAAGCAGCATAAAGATCTCTGACAGTGATAGGGTGTGTTGAATTCTTGAGCGACCAGATGAGTTCATCCTTGGACCCCGATCGAGAGAAACCCCTGCAGGAAAAACCATTTATAGCAGATGACCAAGAGGGACGAAGAGGGAGAGGAAGAGATAAATCATCCGCATCCTTCCACACAGGGGACTGAGATGACCAAGATTTTATTAATTTGTCCCATGTGAACAAGCCCCTTTGGAAGAAGAAAGAAAGCAAATCCGGGGGAATCTTTGATTCCAGATCAAAAACAGTAGAATCCAATCCAATAAAAATGCTGGAGCCCGTGAACAGTTTCCATCTTAGATTCATGAGGAAGAGTGACTGGATCTTTCTGAAACCCCGCCAGATGGGGGAGCCTCGACTGATGCCAAGAGAGCGCCTTCTGTACCAGAAAACCAAAGATTTTCATTTGAGGTATTTCTGATTTATGATAGTGCTCCATTGGCATTTCCCGAAGATACCTCTGATGAGGGATTTGCATAGCAAGGCTTTCCCAAAAGTCGGCATGTGCAGAAGGCCCCAACCGCCCAGCACCTTTGGCCTTGAGATGGAGTCCAGCTTAACAAGATGGATCTTTGACTGATAAGTTCTGCCACCCCATAAAAAAGAAGCCGCCAGAGAAGCCATTTTTCTTGTAATAGATGCAGGAAGTAGGAAGAGGTGGCCCCAATATACCGCCAGTTGGGAAAGAACAGAGCGAACCAATATGTATCTGCCTGCCAAGGATAAGAAGCGCATCTGCCAGCATGAGATTTTCTTGTAAAAACGTTCGACCAGCCATTGCCAATCCTTTGCATGATAAGCTTTTGCTTTTAAGTGGAAGCCGAGGTATTTAAACCCGTCCTTAATCAATGCCAATTTTATGCCAAAACGAGCAGCGATCCATTGTGCTATGTCCGGATTTGTTCCATTGTGATACAAAGTGGATTTATCTTTATTGATAGAGAGGCCCGATGCCGAGTGAAATTTCTGGAAAATCACATGTAAGCAAACCCATGAAGATTTACAAAGCATCGCGAGAAGGAGAATGTCATCTACAAAGAGGTTATGTGAGAGGGAAATGTCCTTGCAGATTTTGATCGGCCTGCATCTCCCATCTGCAACTGCCCGATTGATCTGTGTGCTAAGGGAGTTCATTACAAGAATAAAAAGAAGCGGGGATAGAGGGCAGCCTTGGCGAAGGCCCCTCTCCGCAGGAAAGAAAGAAGATGGAATGCCATTGATGAGAACTGAGTAATTGACGTTTTCGACACACGCCATGATCCATCGAATACCTTGAGCATTTAATCCAATTTTTGCAAGAAGGATTCGAAGGAAGCCCCAGTCTACGCAATCGTAGGCTTTTTTGAGATCAATCTTCAGGACTGCAGCATCTATATTTCTTGTTGTAATTGAGAAAAGGCACTCCTGCGTCATAGCAACAGCGTCCAAAATAAGCCTATCTTTTAAAAAGGCATGCTGCTCCTTTGTAATGAAGGAATTTAGAACCGCCTTCAGCCTTTCGGCGATGATCTTAGATATGATTTTAAATAGAGTGTTGCAAAGGGCTATCGGCCTGAAGTCGGAGAAAGATTCCGATTTGTCCTTCTTGGGTATAAGTGCTATAAAGGTGGCAGATAGCGCACTGTGAATGTTCCCAGACATGCGAGAGGCATCCACCATTCCCAACAAATCCTTTTTGAACAGATCATAAAAATGACTAAAGAACTCAATCGGCCAGCCATCGGGCCCAGGGCTTTTTTCCCTTTTGAACTTTTTGATGGTGTCCAGAAGTTCCTCCTCCATGATAGGCTTAAAAAACTGTTCATTTGCGTTCTCGTCAAACATTACAGGCATCTGATCCACGGCCCATAAAGAGTCATATGCGTTGTTGTCCTGCCTTTTATAAAGGTTTTGAAAAAATCTGGAGGCTTCCTCCGAGATATCCTATTGAGAATGGAAGAAACCTCCGTTGCCATCCTCAATCTTCCAGATGGAGTTTTTGGCCCGGCGTGCATTTGCGAAGTTGTGAAAAAATTTAGTATTTCGATCACCCTCCTTGAGCCAAGTCGCTCTACTTTTAAGCCTCCATAATGCTTCCTCCTTTTGCAGCAGCTCGATCTTCTTTTTTTCCAGGGACCTAATGAGGACTTTTTGTTCAAAAGTTAGACCATCCTGAGCCGAATTAGAGAGATAACTTATTTGGTCTTTGATGACAGATAGCTCCTGTTTGTCCAAACGCCTCTTCTTGATCTGCCAATCCTTTGCTGCTTTTCTGAGCATTTGAATTTTTTCCCGGAAGGTAAGTAGGAAAGCATCTTGAGAAAGATGGATATCCCTCCAAGAATTAGCTATAAGAGCATTGAAAGATTCATCCTCAAGATGGGAGCTGTTAAATTTGAAAGGGTACCCCAACTTGCAATTCATGTGCTCCCATGCGAGGAAGATGGGTCTATGATCCGAGGAAGGCTCCAAACCCGTTCTGGCAACAGGCATCCCCCAGCTTTCGATTATGCTAACATTAATAATAAAGCGGTCTATACGTTTTGCAATGTATGCTGAGCCCGTCCTGCCATTTTCCCAAGTTGGGACCATAGGGTCAGGGATAACATCTACTAAATTCCTATTTAGCAGTTCCCGACACATTTTATCGGCCAAGCGATCCTGTTTTCTACCACTGCCCCAGCACTCCGCAGCATGGAGGGTCAAATTAAGATCACCCGCTATTAATAGGGATTTTATGTCTAGAATTTCAGATTCAAAGAGCTTGTCCCAGAAAAAAGATCTGTCCCTGTAGGGCGCGTAGATGTTCAAGATGTTGATAGACAGTGACCTTCCTCTGATAGAAGCTGAAATGAGAATCCCAGCACAACATTTGAAAGCCTTTGCTCTGACAAAGGCTGGGTTCCACAATACTGCCAGACCACCAGACATTCCTTCCGCTTCTGTAGCAACCATATACCAGCTGGGGAACATTCTTCTGAAAAAAGCCAGAGAGACCGAACTTGGATGCATTGTTTCCTGTATAAAAATGATGAGAGGATGAGCAGAAGCAAGAGTTTCTTTTAGCGCCAGGAATTTAGGGGCGGCACCCAGTCCCCTAATATTAAAAGATACTAAAAAAGTCATTTGGAGGCTTGTCCAGCCTGACATGCTCTAAGAGGCTGTGAAGCAGTAGGTTCCATGATTGGGACTTCCACAAGAGACAAATTAGTGACCCCCAAGTCAGAAGCAATAGTTCTGCCTCGAAAGTGACGGCTATCTCCTTTTTTCTTCTTCCTGACAGTGATATTTTTGGCTGAATTGGGACTAATGGATGGAAAAGACGGCTTATGTATAGTGAGAGGTTCGAGCACCGATGGGTTCCGCTGAAGGAGGAGTTCAATATCGCTATCGAGACTATTGACAGGGGATTGTGTAGGGGAGTTGAGAGGGGTAGGGGTTACCATAGGTTCCTTACCCTTTTGCATGGCAGGGGCCGGCCCATTTGAAGATGGCGAAGAGGAGGAAATCTGAATCGGGTGTGATCCCACCACAAAATCAGCTTGATTCTTCATCTGCGGAGAAGGAACAGGGTCCTCATCTTGCGGTTCAGGAATGGGGGGGCAAGGAAAATCCGCCAGTTTTGGCGACTCAGATTGAAATTGGGATTTGAACTGAGAGCAACGAAGATCAGTGGATTGAAAGGATAAGAGATTTTCAGAGTCATTTACATCTTCAGAATCTGGCCCCGAGCTTCTTTTCTTTTCTGGAGGGGACCTGTTTTTCCTGTATTTAGATCGGTACCTGCAATTCCTAATGAGGTGACCCGTTCGATGACATGAGGAGCATCGAAAAGGGATGCCCCAGAAGTCAAGCCTTTGATGAATTTTAAAACCCTCCCATAAAATCTCTATCTGGTCCGGATAGCCCCCCTTGTAAGGCCTCTCAATAAGAATCCACGCGATTCTCTTGTCTTTTTCTCCCCTGACCCATGGGTCGACATATATGAATTTGCCAACAGCGTCTCCGATCATAATGAGAATTTCAGTCGTCCATAATTCTAAGGGCAGGTTTGGGAGCTTGACCCAAATCATGCTGTGTGTTGGAGTGTTTTTGAGCGGGTCGAAACCCATGAACCATCTTGACAGTGAGAGAAAACTTCGGCCAGAAACCCAAGGTCTATTCAAGATCAGCTCTAAATCCGAAGCCTTCTGAAAATGGAAGGAGAGCCAATCTTTCATGAGGCGGGAGATTATTGGAGTGTAGCCAATAAGAGGGGACCAAGAAGCTGAAATCCATTTCCTCATGCTTTCCTCATTCATTTCTGGAAAATACCATTTTCCAACCAGAGCGTGCTTTTGGAGACTGTCAATCCTTTGAGACAAAGAAGAACAGGTCACAGAAACAGCTTTAGGAGGGGGAACGGTTTTAACCGGCTCTCTAGGTTTGTGAGGGTGCCGACCGCGGACATGACCTTTATTTTTAGAAGAGGTGGGACCCGACTTAGAGTCATGAATCCATTTGGGAGCTAGCATTTCATTCACCGTGGCATGCCAGCTGAGATCTTGTGTGGCATCATCACGTGCCTCCTCTGCTTCAATGGCAGCCCTAAAAAGAGCCCGCGTGGCAAGAGAGTCATTGTCTTCTGACATTCTGATCAGAGGAGATAGTTCGAGAAAGGAAGCCCGAGTACCTCAAACAGTACTTGATAAATCTCTAAATAGATCCGGCAGAAAGAATTACCTGGAGACGTACAGAGGAATAGTTCTCTCGGAAGATTATGTCAGGATCTAAGGACAGATACCAAGATATAGAAATTAAGAATGAGAGCAGGATGATATCAGGTTCTGGAAGAGGAAGGTGAAGGACGGCAGAGAACTTAAAGCGAAGACTCCAGAGAGACCCAACCCAGCCGTCAATATGTCAAATTGTAGGAAAAAAGGTGGTGAAGACGTCAAGAAAAAAGATATCGTCAAGAGATGGATCAGAGACATTAATTAAGAAGCCTTCATGACCCGCCGGAAAATGATTTGAATTGTTGACACCGGCGATAGCATCTCACTGGAAAGAGTATGGCTTCTGAGGATGGATTCGAAGCTGTGATGCCCCCTGGTAACAGACCTGAAGCCACAGACAGGGATACCTATACTACTGGCTGACTGTTGCAGTCAAAACAACAACAGTATATGTGAATGATGCACCACCATCTCCCAAAGTGAAAACGAAGGTCTGAACAGGGATTGTAGATGTAGAAAGAAGCTTTAATTCTATTCAGGAGGGATTTAAACATGATTATCAGATAAAAACAGAACAAGACCTCCGACTACCTAAAACAGAGGAGCCTATGCTACCCAGACATATCTCCTAGAAACATAAGCAAAAAGCTGATAAGCATAAACTTCTATAAGAAAAACGAGAGGTCACTAAAAACCAGTTCGCTGTTGCTAACTTGACTGAGCAATGGATAAATTGACTGACCTGAGAAATGCAAAGCAATTAAGAAAGGAGTGGAGTGTATGCCATTTCCTTATTTATTAATTGGAAACATTATTCAAGTTCTCCGCTTTATCAAGAAGATTTTCCCTATAACAGATTTGAAATTCGAGTAACAAGATTCACATAATTATTTACAAACCCTTAGTAATATCCAATTAAACCAAAAAATCCCATAAACTTGCATACATATTTTCATCTTTAACATTCTACAATAAACTCGACTATATTTGGTTTTGCTTTGACTCCTTCCTTCAAAATTATGTGGCCAAAATATGCCATCTTTTTCTTTTAAATGTACACTTCCACATTTTAGCATAGATTTGGTTTTCCTTTGACATGGGTAGTACTTGCTCAATGTGCTCATTTCTAAGTCTTATTGTAAAGAACACGAGTAAACACTTTCTTAAATATGGTTAGAAAAGTTTTTTTACGACATCTTAAAAAATAGCCAAATCATTTGCCAATCCAAGCAATATCATATTGAACTCATAACATCCCTCCTGGGTTCGAAATGTTGTCGTTGCAACATCTTCTAATCAAACATGGATATCATAATAGACTAATCTTATATCTAATTTCAGAAAGTATCTCATCTTAATCATCAAGTATTTCATTTATGAATAGCATGGGAAATTTACTCTTCAATGTGCTTTTGTTAAATCCTCGAATGTTTATACACAACATAAAAGACCCATCCTTCTTTTGAACTAGGATGACCATAGTAGCATAAGGACTTTTACTTTTCATAATACCAACATAGATCTATTTTAAACACGAATCTAACATGAGCCAAGAGGGATCCAATTTCTTCACCTACAAATTTTTTTATGAGCACACATTTTTTTTTTTTTTTTTGTAAGCTTGGTAGTACTCCCTTTTCTATTAATTTTTCATAAACAGATAGTCAAATATGGTTTTCAAAATACTGTTGGTGGCCTCAACCTGCCCGCAGGAAACCAGGTTTGTTGGCCACCTATCCGCATCAAAAGTTGTCCAAAATTTAAATAGTTTAATTCTTATCATCCAGGCTACATTTGCTACTTTATCTACTATATGCTTCATACTTAAAAAGTAAATGCTAATCGACATAATAACAAAATTTTACTAGTTGGACTTCTGCTTCATTCATCTGAGGAATCTATTGGAGTCGGGTCTTTTGCACTCGACCCAGGTGCTTCACTTTGCATCAGTGTCTGGAGTTGTTGTTCAATTCTCTTTAGGCAGAGATTGTTATGATATTGTTGCATTTGAACTGACTGGATCTCCTTCTGGAGATCTTTCAGGCTTGGTTCTGCTGGTCTGTCCACTTCTGGCTCTTCTCTATCCTTGTAAGTTGTCATTGCTTTAGCTAGGATGTTTTTCATAACCCAATATTGTTGGATGGTCTGCCTAAACAATGTTTGGCGACCTCGGGTATGGCCTGGATCCTGAATTATGGGCTCCCATTCTGCTGCCTGAATTTCTTCATTCTCTATGTTGGCATTTAACTCTCTTTCCCATTCGGAAATGAATGCTTTTACTTCAGTCGGGGTTCCTACATAGGGGGCATTGATTAGATTCTGCATACTTTCCTGTCTTGTTTTACTTCCTCTGTTCCTCGGTGGTTTGCCTTTCATTTTCTGCTCAGCCTTTCCTGTTCTTCTACTCCCTTTTCATCCCCGTTGTTTGCCTTCCTTTACCATCGTTGTATGCTCTTTGTTCTTACAGCCCCTGCACTCCTTTGCCCTCGGTTGATTCAAGTTCTGGTGGGCCAGAGCCTAATGAACATTGGATTTTATACTACCTGTAATGTGAACCAGTAATAAAACATTAAAATCCAGAATAAGTTTGTCCTTAGTATTCTTACTTTGTTTTATGGTCTGAGTTTTGGCCTTTGCTCTACCTATTTTTTCTGTATTCTTCTCCTCACTGTCAGTTTGAAACCACTCCGCTACATTCTCATCCTCGGCTCTGTGTCCCCTCTATTTCTCATTCCCCCTAAGGATCCCAGGTAACCCCATCTCCACTCATAGTCTAACGGGCTAGAGATTTTACTGAATTCAGGGTAGCTGAACTTTGTTGGCCATTTCGCCACCAGGATGGACTGCCCTTGGTTGTTTTTCCAGTTCTAGTGTCTGTCCTTCTCCCCGACCTGGTCCAAGGGGCAGCAGCACCCTCGACTTCTCGTAGAGGCCTCTAGGCCTTTTGTCTTCGCAATTCTGTGGCGGTTCCTACAGGCAGGCAATCTAGAGTTTTCTCCAAGTTTAGTTTTCCCCCCAAGCCTCTTACAATGCCCTTTTTTCCCCACCCATCCCAGCAGGGTAGCCATCCCTTTATTCCGAGAGATTTTCCTCAGGTAATTACGAAGGGAGACACTTAAATTCTCGCTATTTTCAGCATCTATATGGCCCGATAGTCTTGTTCTTCCCCATGACTAGTCTGTTGTCTTACAGGGTTCGGTTTTTCCCTCCCACCCTTCCCGAAGAGCTATTAGGTCGAGCCCATTCCAGGTTAACAGACAATTATCCTTGAATACTTAGGAGTTTCCATTCCTTCACTCGACTGGGAGACCAGTAACACAGAACCAACATTTTTCTATAATTTTCATTACTTTTCTCCTTAAATTCCAAATTCTTCTCAAATTCCATGGCATTGTTACCCTAACGACATAGGGGGAGGCTATAAGTACATACTAGGTATTGCTTTCGATGGTCGTTTGCAGATGAACGCTCCTTGACTCTCAGCATTCACTAGCTCCGTCTGGTCGTTCTTCCTCCTCTGCGTGCATGTAATTATCCTTCACCCTTGCCACCTTTTTCCTTAAATTGCTCTCCCGCCTACCTATCCTCGATACCGAGGTACCCTCCACTTGCATTACTTCGTTGTCTGCCTCCCTTTCCTTTGTGTGTAAGTCTCAGTCTATGTGCATGTTGGGTTGTGTTATATTCTTTCCATGACTAGCCACAGTAGTTGAAATGAGGGGTTAGAGGGGGGCAGAGTCCCCCCTTCATTGCACCGATGTGTAGCGGGGGGTTTGAGGTGGTGGTAGCCCCCCTCTATGGGACCCGGGGTAGCGCCCCGGGAATTTTTTTTGGACCCTATATTAGGTGGGCGGAGCTACCTATGCTTTTGTGCATGGCTTTCGCAAATGGTTTTGGGCATGATGGTTTTCAGTCCATGGTATTTTGTAGATCTAGTCAAGGAAACTACGGTTATGTTCTAATCGAGGCTTAATGGATTGGGGTTTACAGATGCTTCGACATGTATATATATGTATTGTAACATTGAAAGGAATATAATGAAAAATCAATCTGGTAGTCCCGGTTTTGGGATCCAGGGGAAACTCTCTATGTATATTTGTTTTATGTGTTATGCTCTCGTCAATGTTTATTTTCTGTTTTTAGAATCCGTATACAGGTAATTTCTGTACGGGGTTAAAACCTACAGTTCCCACTTACCTGCCTAATTACCTGCCATTTATTATCCTTCATCATCACCTTTCCATTTCCGGCTGCTCTTGTCATCTTATGTTTCCCATTTTCCTTCGCTAGCTTACCCGCCCTCCTGCCATCTGTCCTTTCCTTCTCTCCTCTACCCTCCATTTCCCTCCACACCCCGATTGGGGATTTTGTCCTTCTTCCCTATCTTTTCTTAGAATTTCCATGAGGCTATTCATTCCTTTTGTTCGGCTTATATCTTCGCTCGGTATATCTAAGTTGCTTCCGGGTTTGCCACATCCCCAGTTTGCTAGGTAATCTACTACCACGTTCCCTGATCTTCAGACATGTGTCAGTATGATGTAGTCTATCCCTTGGATTAGGTGTCCTATTTCTTGGACTAGTCGTGTCGTTCTCCAACTTTGGCTTATCTTCTCCCATTGGGTTCCTTGTTGAAGTTTTTTCACTATGTCTATAACCAGTGTCGAGTCTCCTTCCACCTCTATTTTCTGGAAATTTTCTCTTCAAGCTATTTCTAGCCCCTACTTTAGCGCATAGAGTTCTGCTTCATTATTGCTCATTTTTCTGCAGTTCATAGCGAACAACCGGATGGTGTTTCCCTGATGGTCTCTGAACACACCTCCTGAGCCAACTGCACCCGGATTTCCTTTGGCTGCCCCATCGAAATTTAGTTTTATGAAATCCTCCAGGGGGAACACAAAGTGGTTTGAGGAATCACAGGGATTAGGTTTCTGCTTCTAGGAGTTGGGCATCAACATACGAGGACTCAGGTTTAACCTCTCCATTATTCGGCGTTCTTGTGGAATAGTTTCCCAATCCTCTGGGTACCATTTCTCTGCAAAAATCGACTCTCTAATGTTTTGAATTATCATTTCCCATAACTCCATTGTTGTTCTTTTTCCCCTTTAAAAATTAGTCGGTTCCTTTCCTTCCACACCCCCCAATGCAGGAATCCAAGGAAGATATTCTAGGCTCGATTCAAGATGGGATTCTGGTATAGTTTCTTTTGCCATTTTTCCATTGTTGTTTTTGTATTTAATTGATCCTTGTCCGTGTGGCCGAATAGTTGTTCGTGGTTTTCCCATATGACTTCACTGTAACTGCAAGCATTTAGTAGGTGTTCCATCGTTTCCATTTTTCTTTCACATGTGTAGCAAAACGATGGACCCTGCATCCCCCTTACCTATAGTTGATCCCATGTTAGGGCTTGGCCATGGAGGACCACCCATAGGAAGAAGGCTATTTTCGGCCACAGTTTGTCCTTCCATATACGTTCCCATATGGGTAACCCTTGTTGTTGTTGATGTTCTACTTGCAGATAATATCCTTCTTGGATAGTGAACATCCATTTTATTTTGTATCCCCACCTTATAATGTCTGGTCCTTCCACAGTCGCTATTCTTCTGGAGTCCATCTCCTTATCGTAGGTTGCCCACTATATAGAATCTGGTGCTTCTGGCCAATGTTGTCTTCTCTTCCATTTTCTCCATTGTTCTCCTGTATCCGTTTCCCAATAGTTTTTCACCGTTTGATTTGCTGGGTTGTTTGTATTTAGGAATATTTCCACTAGATCTGGCCTACTAAATAATTTTTCTCTCTACTGCCAAGCCTCTTACCAGAACCTTGCTTTATCTCCTCCCTTGATTTCCCAAAATCTATGGTTTCTTGTCAGTTCTTTGTTTTTTGTTGCAAGGTTCCATATAGTCGATCCCTTTATATTTTCCTGGATTCTTAATCTTCCTTCTGGCGATCTAGGCATCCCATATTTTCTCCCCCATATTTCTTTCCATAGATCTGTTCCTCCTTGTATCCATCTCCACCATAACTTGGCCCCCATTACCTAGTTTAGGGTATATGGATCTCAGAGTCCTAACCCCCCCAACTTTGTTTGGTTTAATTAGCCAGTTCCAAGAGAGTAATGCCCATTTTTTAACAGTTTGTGGCCCTTGCCACAGGAATTTCTTAAAGATATTGATCATTCCATTACATATTGTTTTAGGAACTGCTAGGCTTGAGAGCTGGTAGATCGGGATTGATTGTAGCACTGATTTTAGCAGAATGACTCTACTTGCCATGTTTAAAGTCCTGAATGTCCAGTTCTGAAGCTGTCCTTGAATCTTTGCCAGAAGTGCTTTCCAATTTGCCACTCTAATCGGGTTTAGACTTAGCGGAATCCCCAAGTATTTCGATGGGAAGGTTCCGATACGAAAGCCCATTATTCTTGCCAGGAATGCTTGTGATTGGGCTGTTGTATTGAAGAAAAAGATATTTGACTTCTCTTTGTTGATCTGCATTCCTGAGGCATTCATGAAGTCTTGCAAGATGTCTAGCAGGGCCCTGGCTTCCTTGAGTGTTGCTTGCCCGAACATCATGATGTCGTCAACAAACTGTTGATGAGTTAATGGCAAATCATTTCCCCACATTCGCAGACCTTTGAACTGTCCTGCTTGCACCTTTGCTTTTACATATCTTCCTAGCCCTTCAGCTGCTAATATGAACAAGAATGGGGATATCGGGTCTCCTTGTCTTAGTCCCCTTGTTGCATTGAAAGCCTCTGTCGGAGCTCCATTCAGGAGAATTGAGAACACAAGGGTCGATATCATAGAGTAGATCCAATTTATCCATCGGGGATCAAAGCCAAAGGCTTTCAAGATTCCTTGGAGATAGGTCCAGCTTAACCAGTCGTATGCTTTCGATAGATCCAGTTTTATCATCATTCCTTTAGCTTTGAGATTCTTAAGTGAATGGATTGCCTCTTGAGCCATTACTATCCCATCCACAATTTGCCTTCCTTTTACAAAACCAATCTGTTCTTGTGAGATGAGACCTGGGAGGATCAGTTTGAGGCAATTAACCATTATTGTTGAAAAAAATTGTATACTACATTACATAAAGCTATAGATCTAAACCCTTGAGGCTCTTCTGAGTGATCAGATTTTGGTATAAGAGTTAGGAAGGTTGAGTTCAGGGTAGAGAGCATCCTTTTAGTTCGTCTGGACTCCTCCACAACTTCTAGGATATCTTCTCCTAAAATCGACCATGTCGCCTGGAAAAATTCTGCTGTGAAGCCGTCCGGTCCCGGTGCTTTATTCTTTTCTAATCCTTTGATCACCCCTTCCACCTCTCCCATGGTTATTTCCCTCATTAGTGCTAAGTTCTGATCCCTACTGACCAGCTGAGGGATATGCCTAGTAATCTTATTTATATCCTTTGTCCTTTTTGGATTTGGTTATGTCATTATATTTTGGAAATGTTGGACCAATAAGTTCTCCATCTCTTCCTTCTGTATTAGGCGATTTCCTTCCTGGTCTACTAATGAAAATATCTTGTTATGCTGGCGATGTTGAATCATCACTTTGTGGAAGAATATAGTATTCCTTTCTCCCTCCCTCAGCCACTGAACTCTCAATTTTTGCTTCCACAGGATCTCTTCCTGCTGCCTCCTTTCCTCCAAACTATTCAACAGTTTTCCTTCTTCCTCCACTAGGGATTCCATGTAGCCATTTGTTATTATCTGTTGTTGCACCCTTTTCATCTTTTCCTATAACAATTCTTGGTCTTTATGAATATTGCCAAATTCTTCCTTATTCCATTTTATTTTTATTTTTCCTTTGATATCTTTGAGGCATAGTTGGAATGTATGCATTTTGTTTCTCCCTTGTTCCTTACTTGAGCTCCACCATTCCTTCAATTTTCCTAGGAAGGTCGGATCGCGCAGCCATAATGCTTCAAACCTGAATGGTCTTTTGGTTTATCCTTGTTTCAAGTCCACTTCCAATCTAATCGGCCAGTGGTCAGATCCCATGCAGGGCAGGATTGACGCTTCATAATATACATCTCTTCTTATTAAGTTTTTAGTGGCCAAGAATCTATCTAACTGGGACGCAATTTGTCGATTTCCTCCTCTTCGGTTATTCCATGTGAAAGTTCCATTGATTATCGGAATGTCTACCAGATGGAGCTCTTCTTGTAGATCCCTAAATTGTTCCATTTCAGGTTCTTCTCTTCTTATCCCACCTTTTTTCTCCTCTAGGGAGGTTATCAGATTGAAATCCCTTGCAATCAACCAAAGTTTTTCATCATGCATTTGGCTTAATGTCCCTATACTTTGTATGAAGTTTTCCTTCTCTGCAGGAATATGCGACCCATATACTGCTGAGATTATGATCCATTCTTTTGTTCCTATATTCCGGAAGCGACATGTGAGGATTCTCTACATTCCTATCTAGTAGTCCACCTTTACCTCTACCGGGTTCCATATGATTGCAATGCCCCCATACTTCCTTTCACATAGAATGCTACTTCTTAATATCTTGGTTTCATTTTCCAAAGAATCTCTTCTAATTTTTCTCCTGTTATCTTTGTTTCCTGGAGCAGAATTAATTGAGGCTTTTCCTTTCTCAATTGATCCTGTAGGTATCTCTGTTTTCCCCGGCTGTTAAGGCCCCTTATGTTCCATGATAGTACTATCATTGGGTAACTTTGTTAAGTTGTTGGAATACCGCTGATAGCGGTACAACCCTTCCAGTGTTTACCAACATCTCTCCCATTATTTGGATTGACTCCTGTAGGTTTCTCCTCCCTCTTTTCTTCCCTCCTTTACTTTTGTTTTGTTGTTCCTGTGAATTTTCTTGTTGCATACCCAGTTTCTTTGCTATCTCGACTTGTCTTTGTCCTTGGTTGGCCTTGTATTGTTGAAAGGTTTCCTTATACAGTTTCTTTTGATCCTCTGGGATGAATCTTTCATCCAAATGTCTCCATTCATTTAGCAGTTTTTTTAGAACTTCCTCTTCCATACTTAACTCCTCCACCCCTCCTGTATCTACTTCCATTATGGTTAGATCGGTTCCTACCCGATCTTCTTTTTCTGTCAGATATATTTGGGCTTTCCTCTTTGGAGTTGTTTTTTATTTTCTCGAGTTGCTTTCTTTTTCTTTTTCCTGATAATCCATAACTTCTGTTTCATTTTCTATTTCTTCTTCTTGCAGTACCTCATATATGTTTTTACTGATCGGTTGTTTTTGGTTGTTGTTTCCTGGGTTTTGGTGTCCTTTCAGGTTCTTCCTCTTGTGCTTGACCTCTTGGAATCCATCATTCACCTCCTGTGGGGGCTTCATTTGATTTTCTTTTGAATCCGCCCTTCTTAGTTCAGCATGCATTCTTTAAATAAGTGTCCATATTCATGGAACTGTCTGCATTGGAACAGGATATGCTTGTAGTCCAAGGTCTGTTGCCAAATTTCTTCATGATATTCTAGTTCTATTGCTTCAGGGATCGGTTCTGATATATTCATATACACACAGATTCTAGCATATGAGGTATAACGACCCCTTTTTGTTGTTTCTGCTATTTTGACAAATCTTCCTATTGAATTCCCAATTCCTTCTAGTATTTCTGGATCCCAAAAATCCATTGGAAGACTGAATATTCTTACCCATACAGGGGCTGCCAGGAATTTCTCTTTATCTGGGTTATAGCATTCTTCCCAATATCTCATAAACAATCCTGCATTATAATGAAAATATGGACCATTTTCAAAAACTCTTTCCTTATCTTGCAGGTTTGAGAAGATTACGTGAAGAAGCCTCTGGCTCCTAGCTTGAGTTCTACATGGCCTTTTGGTTGCCATTTTTGCTAGATCCATTTGGTCAGGTCCTTCTCCGTTGGCCAGACTCCTATGAATTTGCATATCATCGCATGGTCCTTCATGTAGCTATGGTATCTTTCTAGTTTGTTCATCGGTATTACAAATTTGGGTTTCTTTGTTGAACATGGCAGGGATTGTCCTCTACTACTTACCTGCCATCTCGCTCTAAGGACAGGGCCATTATTCGAGCCTGCTGCTTCTTGGGAATTTAGCTGATTGCCAGTTTTCCCACTTGAATCTCCAACCGTTACATTCTTGTAGGAGGGGATCTCTCCCCCCTGTCTGTCGTTTGCATATCTTTTCCTACTGTTGGATTTCTATCGCTAAGTTGCTCCTCCTGTATTGTCAGGGTTTGTGCAGGTTTTCAAACCCTAGGGTTGGCTAAGATTTTTCATAGCGCTTGGTTCTCTCATTTTTATGAGCACACATTATTTCAATGTTTTGTATAGTTTTTCTTTAGATTTAAAAAAAAAAAAAAAAACAAACAAACAAACAAACAAACAAACAAACAAAAAAACAAAAAAAACAACAAAAAAAAAAATTGGCCAACATGAGCAAAATTTCAAATTTGATGACGTATGGACACCCTTACACATCATAATGGGCTATGGAATGAGTCTCTCAGCTCAAAGATACATCTCATTATCGAATCATCCTTTCATCCTTTCTTTTGTGGCGATGTGGATAAGATTATAGATTTACAGTAAGTAGATCCAAGTCTCGTCATAATTTGATCGCGTTTTTAATTCCTTAGTTTGGTGGTAACTTTATTAGTAGAGCCTAGAATACATATTTATGTTTTTCAACAATTTCTTGTATATCTAGTTTCTATGAACAATAAGCTCATCTAATATAACCTCCATATGACAATGCTCCTAGGATACATATATACATATATGAGTTATATTATAGATCATTTTTTCCCATTTGATGCAACAAAATGATTTTGGTGGAAGGTAGTTAGAAGCCATTATTTTTTCCCCAAGAAAAAAATCACATTTTATATTCAAGGCAGAACATAAAACACATTCTTCATGTGCCCACACACTGAATACAATAAAAAGGGATTAACCAATAACTCCCTAGGTCCAAAAAGTTTTTTCCCCTATTTATATTCCCACCATTTTTCATCCTACACTTTAGAAACTACTAATCACATTAAATGTCTAGTCATAATCACAATCTTTCAAAGAAATTATAAAACAATCGAAAGTACCAAAAATAAATAATCTTCGCATGATTATGTAACTACTTGTCTACTTAAATAAGTCTAGTTTCAATTGAGGGTCCACCAAAAACTTCTTCCAATAATAGAAACCTAGTATTATATGGTATACCCCATTTAGATAATGTGTTAGCTGCAACATTGTGTTCTCTATAGATATGAGTAAAAGTGATCAGTTCAAACTATGTTTTTTTCTCTTTTAATTATATCAAAAGGTTGAAGAGTGATATCTTGAATCTATTGATCCTCAATCATCCACTTAATTGACACGGGTATCGAATCACCATAAATTTGCAACCTATTGAGCCATTTTCACTTGCAAACATCATCAATGATCTAATATCCATAAACTTAACATAATTATTAGATATACTGCCCAAGCATGCCTTAAACTTATAGTATTGCCTCTATTCACAAATAAAAGTCCCCCTTGGACTATATTTATGATAATTTCCTTAACATAAACCATCAAAGAAGCCCTAGGGTAATGACTTATTAACCTAAAAAATTCCTAGCTATTGAGTAATTTGACTTTTAGAATACTTGTTTAGAACTTAAAATATAACAATAATATGGATATAAACTTGAAATGAAGGGATGTGATGCTAGCAACATCCTACCTTTCCAACCATATGGAAAAATCAGCGATTCCCTCAAACCTATTATAGGATATAATCCCCTTTTACACCTTAATCAAATCATGACTACAGAGCAGTCCTTTTCTCTAAACGTTTGGACCCAAACCGTGTTAACTCGGGCCACACACATGCCAACTATATAATATGTGCATCTAACTCAGGCATAACCACCACAACCTCAATGGGGATCACTTTCTATAACCACTAAGTCCAAGCCTTATTTAATGGAAAAGTACCAATACCAACATTGACCAATATATATATACTCAAATCATGACTGTGGGATGGGGAAGGTGCTCATATAAGAGTGTGGGAAAAATCCCTTTATACCTTTTAAACAATGTGCAAGCTTAAGAATTATATCATCGCCATTTCCTTTAACGAAGCTCCCTTTCGATGGCACCTTACAATCTTGGCATACAAGTTCAGGTTTAAACTTCGACACTTTTCATATGAGCGCACTTCCGAAACTTTGAGGAAAATATTTTGGGGGATGGAAATATCCTTTGTTACTTGCCAAACTTATATTCATCTATGATAACTAACATACATGTGCCCTGACTTTTTAAAGTCCAGCGCAAAAAGTTCTACTTCGCAAATCCCCGGGGAGACAGACTCCGAGGGATGGGAATGTTCTCATCAACTACAATTTTTATCTCTGTCTATCTACGACCCTGATACATTTGTTGGGATGGGGTCCCCTGGGTCAAATTTTGTAAAGTTTTGTTAAATATTGTAAAGTCTCCACATTTTGAGGAGTGGAGCGCGAGTAGCGCAGGTCGATAGGAGTCAAAGGGGATTTTAGAAAGTCAAATCCCCTTAGTTTGTTAAGATTCAAGCTATTTTGAGACCCGCCCATGGTTCATGGACCATGGTATTGTAATGAAGAAGGATATAAAAGGAAGTCATAGAAGAGTTATAGAAAGAGCGAAGCATGGAATAATGCATTATTTGAGTCTGTTTTGTCTATTTTATACTTGGACAAAGGGGAGGGCTCCTGCAGCTGTGTGCGCGGAGACCTTGGTAAGTCTACAGCTGAGTGTGCGGGCCCCTGTAGCTGTGTGCGCAGGGTTGGAAAGAACTGTAATTGAAGATCTGAAGCATAATAAAGGCTTGTTTTGAAGAACTATTTGTGTATCTACGTATTGATGTTTATCTCAGAATTTACTATACTTATGATTTGTTGAATGCAATTAATCAAGAAAAAGACTTATTAGATTCACGAAGACGTAGATCTATTTATTTATATGATGTTATGCTTGTTTAGCGTAATCGACGAAGGACATAAATCTGTTAATTGTTAGATACTGTAATTTCTGGGTTTTAAGGGTTATGGGTTCACGAAGGTTAAGATAAATCCCTAAGTTTGGCATAAACACATCACATTGTCCTCTAGATATAGAAACCTAGTTCCAGCATCCCCCAATACTACCTCGGATGAGACTACAGCCTGCGCTACGCAGGTTGTTACCGAAAGGGGCAGTAGTGTAGGGTTTTGTTGGTTAGCGCAACTAACTCTGAATCTGTGTCCAAGCCCCTTCAAGCCAAAAACATCGGCTTGGTTTGTTGGATATGCATGTCACCACAACCTTTTGCATGTCGTCCCCACACTTTACACATCATCTCAGTGCCTTCCACGTCATCCTAGTTCCTCAATGTTTTAAAACAAAGCACTTGCCTTCGAAATTTTGGGGAGACCGACTCTGGGGGATGAAAATATTTCCCATTAAACACCATTCCCAATCTCTTTTACATGACGTTCCTGACCTTTTACCTCCTCCACTGTGTTGACCTTCGAGGAACGAGACTATTAACTGATGGCTTTAAATTATGTTCCCCGACGCCTAGAGTTGAAGAAATTTTCATAAAAAGGGGAAAACTAAGTTTCATGTATTTTGTGGCTCGAACCCATCCTCTCTCCTCTTCCTCTTATATCTGCATAGGAAGTCCTTGACTCTTTTTCCTCTCTACGAAATTTTCTACCTTGTGTGAAAGACTATCATACCCTTCATTATCTCTCAAACTCTATATTGCTTCAACATTTTTCTTCAAAGTGTTCTCTCTCTTAAGATTCATTGTAGCCTTTGAAACCTAGAACAATCTCACCTGTTACAAAGTTAGGAATTCATTCACCTAATTATAACACACTTACCAATTATGAACAAAGGATCATTTCCACACAATGTGCATGAATTCATAACCAATCCACTATTATTCAAATATAGGAATTATTTTATTTAAAATTTAGGTTTTGTACAAAAGTTACAGAAGGCCTCACTTGGCCAAATTTACATTCAATTGGCCCTTCTTAGCCTCATGGCCATACTCAACCTCTTCCTCTACTCTCGACTCTCTAAATTTCTCTTTTATCTCCTCTATCTCCATGCCCTAAGATTTAGAAATTATACAGAGGGAACTTGAACTAGAATTAGTTTAGATCCATAACATTCTCAACTAAAAATCCCTAAGGATCTCTTACATCCACAAAATCCTCTCAAGAGATCTAACTTATCCCAATATCTCTCTAACTCACTCAACCTCCCAAGAATTCTCCTTAGAAGAAGATATGCTTACACATTAATTACATCAATATTACAATCAATATAGAATTCCATAGAAACAGAAAATTACAAATAATTAACAATCATAGAACCAACTCCCTTAGTAAATTGAGGACCTCAAGGTCTAGTCAAATGTATTTGACTTGGAGGTTAGATGCTCTTGCCTTAGGATGATTATATTTTCAAGCCAAAGTGCATTACGAGCTAAAATTATGCCCCAAATTACAAGTGTTGGAATGGATCTAAGCTCCTTTGGCTCTCGCCTTTTGAACCAAATGTGTATGCAATGTTCTATAATGTACCCAAACCAAACATTTCTACAACCATAAGTATTTTTAATCTCTAGGCATAACTAATAAGTAAAATGATATAAAGTGGCCAAATGTGGGAAGGCTTCTTCACAAATTTTACATAAAATAAAGAAACTAAGCCCCTATACCTATTTCTCCTAAAGTAGTTCCTAGGTCAATACTTTATTCTCAAAGACAAACACCAGGAGCCCTTATCTTCGAGATTTTAGACCACCACCATTTTGAGTCGCACCTATACTCAAAATATAAAGCAAGATAACCTTGTCTAGTTGTATAGTCTCCCCAACCTTGTTCATTAACCAATCCAAACAATCCACCTCCTACTTAATATGAATATGGCTCTTTTTCAACTCCTCCCAATTATGAATTCCATAAATTTGAAAAAAAAATCCATGAAACCCCAATGTTCTAGCTAACAATCATCCACGATGCCACATATCTATAGAATCCTAATCATTTATTTAAGGTAAAAAGACCTTGATCATGTAAAAGTTGAATCATATCCTCTGGAAAAAAGATACCATTCTGATAGCCTAATATGGCATTA
Organism: Pinus tabuliformis; assembly: GCA_031772625.1. Taxonomy (NCBI): domain Eukaryota; kingdom Viridiplantae; phylum Streptophyta; class Pinopsida; order Pinales; family Pinaceae; genus Pinus; species Pinus tabuliformis. The sequence goes on along the minus strand of CM062805.1, from coordinate 311,959,745 downwards.
GCTCCAATACAAATAAGCTTTCAATTACCAACCTTCCAAGATAAAATTGGACCAATAACAAGGAAGGCTAAAATAATGGCTTTCTAGTTATTAGAGACATCTTTAGTAATCTTTCTATCACTCCTAATCTAGTTCAAGAATGATCTTGGAATAAGGAACTTTTGCATAATTAATCATTTCCATAGACTTTCTCTATTGATAAGATTCCAAATACTTTTTCCAAGTAGATGATTATGTTTAAGGCCTCAATAACCTTTACATTTTAGTTGAGGAAGGGTTTTCCATTTAACAAGTTGATAACCTCCTTGATCCAAGTTCCCTTTCAAGAGGAAATTAAAACAATCTTTCCTTTTCTTTTGAAGAACCTCTTTGGAAATATGCATTACTGAGTGCAAGTACATGATAATTGCCTCCACTACAACCTTAGTTAAAGTCAATCTCCCACCTCAATACGACCACTTTTCATTTTTTTTCATTCCATGAGAAATATATTTATATTTCATACGAGGAATATAAATATTTCAGTGCTCTAGGGACTACTTAGACTACAAGGCTCGAAGCCATTACAAGAAACATTCATTATAAGCTCAACATATCACAAATTCAACTCGGGTGGGGAGGATAACAACACTCTCCCAACCACTCAAGCTAAGCCAATACCATTCATGTTTATTATAACTATTTCATTTCAAAATGAAACTCAAATATTTAAGGCCAACATCTAAATCCAAATTTATGCATAGAAACAATTGCCTCATAAAATATTGTCTCTCTTCATTTATATTACTAAAACTATTCATTCCCACACAATTTATATATCGTATTATACCATTAAGATTTTATTTTAAAAAATAATGTTATATAAATATATAACAACTATAGCCACACAACTTCTAAAAACTATTTAAACACCTCCTAAAAAGATAGTTCAGTAACTGAATTTTTAAACTTGATTTATTTATTTACAATTAATCTAAATCTAAATTGAAGTACATCTACGCCTTCGGTTCACTGCTCATCACATTTATAACATTCCTTTTCCTTTTCCTTCATGGCCTAGAAATGTTGTTGTTGAAAATAGCAACAAGAAACATTAAAAATAACATCTAGAAATTTCAATTTAATTTGTCCTTGAATTAAATTGTAAGTCTTTTCTCATAGTAACTTGTAATAGTTAACTAAGTTAATTTGACTTAGTTATCTTAGGAATTTCGAGTTGGAAGTCTAGCTGGAGTCATTTAAGTGTGATCCGTAAGTTTTAGGGGTCCAAATTGAGTTTATTGGAGTTGTAATTAGATAACTCAGTTTGAATGAGTTATAGACAGTGAAACTAGTTCGAACTGTTGGTGGAACTAGTAGAGGTCTAGTAGTGAATTGGTGCACTAATGCATCCTCAGTGCTACTCCAACTAACTGAATATTCGCCCATGAGAAACTCATGCATGTCAGTTCAGAGAAAGAGCCAATTGAGACTAGAGTGCAAGGACAATGTACTATCAGTTGTATGATTTTCCGAGTTGTACATATCATGCATGAAATCAAAGAAGGACCTCAGTTTGGATTGCATAGTTATGGAATAAGGATTTCCTCATTAAATAGAGGCTAATTCCTCTAGGAATTGTGCAAGGAATCAAAAGCTTGAAGGCTAGGAATTTGGCTAAGTATTGGCCAAAGGAAGTCATTAGGCAGAGGATATGAAATACTTGTGCAGGGTGAGTAGAGAATATTGTATTCATCTAGATTCTTTGACCAGGAATGTGCAAGGAAATAGGGACTTGGAGAGAAACATAATAGGCTAAGGTTGGGCTTGAGCTAGCTTGTGAGCAGAGAGTTGATTATACTTGTGCAGGAATTGTTCTAGTGAGAACAAGCTTTATATTTTCACTCAAATTTCTAATTAATGCAATATAGATAGTAGTGGTTTTGAGCAGAGGCTTTCCGCAAATAAATATTGTGTTATGTGGCATTGATGTTCTTCCTCTTGCTGATTATTATTTTCATTGTTCATTGGTTTCCATTGCTGAGAGTAGAGTAGATTCTTGTCTTGTGTTTTAGGAAATTACATGAGCTATTGAATCTACAGGAAAATCTACATGGCATCAGAGCTGAAGACATTATAAAAGAGAAGAATTATGGAGCTCTAGTTTAGGGTAGATCTAGAAGACCCTATGTGTAGACTTCTTAATGGAGTTAGAAGGTTTCTAATGGGAAGATCAATGAGCCAATATTTAGTGACACAAAAGGAGTTGTGATAATTGATATTGGCAGATTGAGGAGCAAGCTTTTTTTTGGCAACGAGTTTGTAGAGAAGATTTGAAAAATTTTGTTGAAAATTTTCAAAATAAAATAGCAGATCTGGATTCCTTGTGAAAAAATATCCAAATTCAAAAGCAAAAATCATCCGAATCGGAGTTCGGATGAGGAAGATATCGCCATTTTTTTATTTTTTTTATTTTTTTCAGAAGCAGAGAGGAGACTGAGTGGAGGCATCCACTCATGTAGATACCTTCAATAGGGGAAAATTTTGAGCCAAGTGGGCAGAGGGAGCACATGTAGCCATACCTCCAGGTGTGAGGTGGGGCGATGTGAAGTGATAGTCCCAAGAGTGCTGAAATTGGGTAGGGTCCAAGGTTTTATCTCACAGATCATACCTTGCTATGGGAGTCCAAAGTACATAGTAGCAAGAGGGATCACTGGTGGTTGATGCAGTCAGATATCAAAGTGACAGACGCTAGCAATAGCCAGATACTAGAGAGCACAGAGAAGAGTTGATAACAGTGCAAAAAGGCAGAGTTAGCAGAAGCACAGAGTTTTCAGTCGACAGAGGTAGAGCTAGTAGCAGTTAGAGACTTTGGTGACTTATGCATCATACTGATATAGGTTGGATGCTTTTTTAGTTTTAGGAGTTGTTGTAGCAACAACACTAGAGATAATTGTTGCATGCATAACATTCTAAAGGTTCAATATCAGGATAGAGTTGAATTCATTTCTTGTGTAGAGGGAGTGTTGAAAATAGCAACAAGAAATGTTAAAAATAGCATTTAGAAATTCCAATTTCATTTGTCCTTGAATTAAATTGCAATTGTTTTCTCATGACAACTTGTAATAGTTAACTAAGTTAAGTTGACTTAGTTGTCTTAGGAATTTCGAGTTGGAAGTCTAGATGGACCCATGTAAGCGTGATCCCTAAATTTTAGGGGTCCAAATTGAGTTTATTAGAGTTGTAATTAGATAACTTAATTTCACTGAGTTATAGACAGTTAAACTAGTTCTATCTGTTGGTGGAAGTAGCAGAGGTCTAGTAGTGAGTTGGTGCATCCTCAGTGCTACTCCAGCTAACTGAAGATCCGTTCATGAGAAACTCATGCATGTCAATTTAAAGAAAGATCCAGTTAAGACTAGAGTGCAGGGACAATGTACTATCAATTGTATGATTTTCCGAGTTGTACAAATCATGCATGCAATCAGAGAAGGACCTCAGTTTGGATTGCGTAGTTATGGAAGAAGGATTTCCTCATTAAATAGAGGTTAATTCCTCTAGGAATTGTGCAAGGAATCAAAAGCTTGAAGGCTAGGAATTTGGCTAAGTATTGTCCAAAGGAATTCATTAGGCAGAGGATAGGAAATACTTGTGCAGGTTGAGCTCAAGGTTGAGTATAACATATTGTATTCATCCAGATACTTTGAACAAGAATGTGCAAGGAAAGAGGGGCTTGGAGAGCAGCGGAATAGGCTAAGTTTTGGCTTGAGCTAGCTTGTGAGCAGAGAGTTTATCATACTTGTGCACGAATTGTTCTAGTGAGAACAAACTTTGTATTTTCACTCAGATTTCTGATTAATGGAATATAGATAGTAGGGGTTTTGAGCTGTGGCTTTCCGCGGATAAATATTGTGTTATGTGCTATTGATGTTCTTTCTCTTGTTGATTATTGTTTCATCGAACATTGGTTTCCGTTGTTGAGAGTAGAGTAGATTCTTGTCTTGTGTTTTAGGAAATTACATGAGCTGCTGAATCTACAGGAGAATGTACAGTCGTTGCTTATTCTCCTCATGATAATATAGGTGAATATATATTTTAACATGGGGGATATGAATTTGTGTTTCTTCATTTTGTAAATGGGAAGTTTAATGTTGGTTTGAAAAAAATTAAACTATTAAGCTAAAGGAGACTTGCATGTATTTGAAAGCTTTTTATCTTTATTTAATTTTATGTTTTTATTTTCCAATAAACATAATATTAACATTTGCATCGGAAAGTGGAAGGTGCAAAAGACATGTTGATAGTGATACTAGTTCTTTTTACCCCTCTGAGCCCAAATCCAACCAACTATAATGTGTCTCAGTTAGATTTAAATCCAACCTTCTCTAATGATTGAATCAAAGTTTGAACTTCTCTCTGTGTCTTCCACACCACTCTGAAATCCCAAAGACCAAAATAAAGCCCCCAAACAAACAAGATCAACCTCGTGCTTCATCTCTAACTTTTACAATCGTATGGAAATCTCCCTCGGATCGAATTTGCCTAGATTCTGCAGTTGTTGTTTTCAAGGTAATCCATCGGTCCCAATGCTTCGAGGTTTTTGGTCTTTTTTTCACTGTTGGATTGGGAAAAGCAAAGCATATTTTGAGTAACAAATTCTGCTGCATAGAGCATCTGAAAAGCATAGTTTAGAGGAGTTAATCACATGAATAGATTGTATTTCTAAGCAGCTAAATATGTCTCCATGGGAGATTAAGGTCACAGGTGCTCGTGAATATGCTAGTTGCAGCTGCTTTTAACACTTTGTCCCACCAGAGATCTCCCTTATTCGTTCAACATAGATTGAAATAATCGTCAGCAAAGATCATAATTGCACCTTTTAAAATAATCATATGTTATGTAAGGTTATATTAAAATAATTATATATTATTTAAGGTTATATTAAAATAATTATATATTTTTCTGATTAAATATTTAATATAGATAATATTATAGTTTAAATTACATTTCTTTATTTTCATACTACCATATTATTGTTTAAGGTTGATTTCTTTATTTTAATATTACCTATCAATCTATAATGAGCAGCCTAATTCGTAATTCAGGAATAAATAATACTCAAATGCATTGTTCTGTTGAATTCATGTACACTAGGCGGCTTGAAGTTCGAAGAGAGAATTTTGTGATCGACGGGGAGGATTTCACTACATTTTCTAATAAATATTGCCATTTTCACTAATTTTCTAGTCGCTGTCTTTCTTTCTTTTTCTTTTTTTTTTTAAAATCATTAATTTCTATAATTTGAAAGTTTAAAATTAAAAAAAAGACCGTGAAAAATAATTGCTTACAATTAAATTTCTCAATTTTAAGAATAAAAAATTTGGCAACAACGTGAATGGTTTAATTTTTTTTATTTAATATATTGAAAGTATAGCTAATTTAATTAAATCAAAACAACCTAAATTAATTAAACAACCTACATAAAATGTCCCAATCCTAAATGAAACCTAAATTAAACAAATAATAATAATTTTTAAAAATAGAATGTGATTCCAATTTTATTTATTTATGTTTTAATTTCTTTTAATGAGTTGCAAATGTGTGGCTCTACATGACGCGCACATGCCCTCCCCATCTTGCTTTCGGGGTAAATCTAGGCAAAAAATTGACACACTTCACTTTTCATTTTTGTTGTTTGGTTTTCTTTCCAAGCTTTGTGGTTTGCTATGCATGGAGGTAGGTCTTCGAACCTCTTTCCTCTAGATTCTCTAGCGACAACGAGTGAGATGACTAGATAACAACCTTGTCGTTTTGGTCCCTTGTTACAGTCCCTCATCACTTCAGTTGCTCGTCAAATACAAATTGGGATTTAAACTCCTTTTTTTTTTTCTCCAGTATCTGTATCACTGTTCAACAGTCAGTCGTGTAGCACACAATTTTCCATCTCTTATTGAACAAAGTAGTATTGCGATTTCATTGATGAGTCGCAGGGGTAGTTTTCTCTATAGGAAATTTAGGGTTTCTCCATAGGAAATTTATGGTCTTTTCTGTGTGTATTGTCGTCCGGATAAACTGGATTTTGCTTAGGATTTTAAAGCACACAAATATTATGAAGCTCTACATTCATGTATAGCTACATAAAAGCAACACATCAATTTCATCATAAAGATGCTTACATCTGGAATGCTGAAAGAATATAGGCAAAAACACAAGCGTGTGGACAACGGAGCTATAAAAAATCTTGGGTTTGTTAAATCTTGCATGGGATGCTTATCTACACAACCATGACCCACCCATTATTCACTTAGACCTCAAAGGTGATAAAATATTCATATTTTTCAATGGAAATATAGGAGAAGTGAAGATTGGGGATCTTGGTTTGGTTGTTGTTCTTCATCAAAGTCATGTAACTCGATTCATGGTAAGGGTAAGTGTTTCTTTTTTTTTTTGTTATTGATAATGAGCATTTTTGTGTTGTCCAGATAGCCATAAATATGTGGAGAAGTGGTTGGATTCTTTTAAGAGATAGAGAAGAAGAAAAAAATAGGCATCTTGCAAAATATCAAAGTCAAAGGAAAATATATTCACCCATTTAATTTTTATAATTTTTTTGGGTGAGGGTTTCTTGTAGATATTCAATTTATTTTGGACGAACATTACATTTTCCTTACTTATAGCAGCAACAATGACCAAGAAGATTCTCCTCCTGCATGTGGTATATGTTTAGAGAGTGTTGCACCACATGCCCTCATAACAAAGTGTGGTCACTTCAGTAATGGTCCCAGACAATGCATAGTTTTCTAGTTTCAGAGAACATGCAAGTATAATTTTTCCATTCCAATTGGGTTCACTAGCACCACATGAGTAATGAATCCTTGTTGTGGTTAATTTTCTAAATGCAGGGAAAGTGTTAAGAAAATAATTTCTTCTATTTAAGTAAGAGACCCAAAAACACCCTATGATTATATGCTCTCTATATGAAAATAATTCTATGTTATGTACATGTCTTTTCATGCTCTGTACATGTCTTTTAATGATATGTTTCCTTTTCAATGTAGTGGCTAATTGAAAATCATGGCTTTGGCTTTCTCTTGCCATATCATATAGCATGAGATGAGTTGAGTCTTTTCTCGTTCTCTCTTTTAAAAATAAATAAAATTTAGGGGAAGGAAAGGTTCAATTGAACTTTGTAGCTACCTATAATGATCACTTGGAAGCCCGGCTTTTGCATTCTTTAAAGTTTTAGCCTAATAGTATGCCTTACCTCACTAAGACCAAAATAAAATAGATTTTTTTTTCTCTCATTTTATATTTTGCAGATAAGAGGTTATCATGTGTTCTTTTATAAATTTCCCTTGTTTAGGTAAGGAAGTAAGGCACATCCTGTGATTTTATATGCTGCAATTTCCTTCAATGCTTTTGGTGAGCCTTGGTATTGCACCAAGAGTGCTGCAACTTCAAGAGGCTCTTCAACTTTACTTATCAACACGGGGTTTCGTACAAACTTTGAGGTGACAATGCTATATACATAGTAGATGCATTCTACTCATGCCACCCTCAACTAGGTCACTTGATCATTAGGGTTCCAAGACCATTCCTCTATTGAACTGAAAGGAGATTAACTACTGAAAGTAGAATGTGAAGGCTAGTCCTAGTGTAGAGAAAGTAAATGCTTTTCAACTCAAACTTGTAAATGTTGTCAACTTGTAAATGCTATGAAAGAACACAAGACTTATGCTAATCTGTAGAAAGGAAACTACTCTAATTTTCCATCAATCATCTAGCTATCAAGGCTGCTTGAAAACAGAAGACTATCCTACCAATTCACAACTCAAGAATGCATGCATTGTTTAACTAATTCACACTTGCAGATTAAGTAAAGTTCTAATTGCCAAATTTGAAATGAAAGAACTAATGCTATTTGATCTTGCAGGAAAGGAAAAGGAATGAAGGGAATGGCCTAGGTGGTACTTTTGGTCATGGAGTCCAAGCTGAGGGGTCAAACTACTCCTAAACTAAGCTATGCTATCATTGCAGGTCAAAACAGGGTCAAAACAGGCTGTTACAGGTGTGCTACAGGATTCCTGTAACGGCTACAAGAAGTCTTGAAATGCTACAGAAAGTTGGCCGAGAGGGTTTGGATGGTAAGAATGATGGGGTGAAGTGATGAAAAGATGTATGAAGGATGTGGGGAATGTAGGGAAGGTGCTAAACACCCCTAGCCAAGACCAACACTTCAAGAAGGCTAGATTTGGGCTAAGATGGCTGCTCACGGTGACCGAAAAATAGAGATCAAGAACATGGGTTGGCATGCATCAAAAGAGGATGGAGAAGTCCTAGATGGAGTTGGTGAAAGGTTCCCTTTCCTGCAGACCCAACAACCCTGCAAAAACACATGCACCTGTTCCTCTTTTCATTTGCAAAATATTACAATTAAAGGTGGAAAAGATGAATTGAATTTGGAAAACTATCTAACTCATGCTAAGAACTTGATCTATGTAATGAACTACCTTCTAAGCTACAACAATCACATGAGAAGCAAAATACCAAATGTAAACCTTTCCAAGAAATCATAAACAAACTATCTACTAATGCCAAGAACTTGATCTATGCAATGAACAGGAAATCACACTCTGTTTTTGGGTTGTGATGGTGGGGTCCTCTAATCATGCTCCCATGAGGGAGATGAGATAGGGATCACAGTCACAGAATTTTTGATGAATTTTACTCTGTTAGATCTAAGACTTTCGTGATCCATCAATTTAGAGAGAAGTCTTCTGGATTAATCACATCATAACGATTGGGTCGACGTTTCGAACCAAATGTTTTGAACCAACTAATGTGGTTCATCCTTTGAAACGCGTCGACCCAATCCTTACAATGTGATTAATCCAGAAGAATTCTCTCTGAATTTTACTCTACTGAAATACAACAACTAATTAAGCTTCTAAGCCAACATAAATATGAATAAGAAACAATTAATCAACCTTCTAAATCTAACATAAACATGAATAAACTTTTACTGAATTGCAACAACTAATCAACATTCTAGGCTAGAAGAAATATTGATACAAGAGAGGGACTTAGGTTGCTAGGGTTGGGCCCTAGCCTAAGAGCTTTAGCCCTTTGAATCAACTCAGTGCTAGATCAAAATAATGCTTCTCATTATCATTCCAGAAATATCAAATACATCATCAAAATAACAATCACAAGTGTTTCAGCTCAATGGACTCTTAGCTACAATAAAACTTCGAATCCTAATGAGTTCCTTAGCATGTTTATTTATACAAAGGGGAGCTACCAACATCTCCCTAGAAAATAGGGATATTTGTCTCCCTTACTTGAAAATAGGTGGATCTAGATCTTCCTTGACTTGCATTGGCTCGACTGCCAATGAACTTGGTCTGCTTGGCTGCCAATGACACCGAGTTGATGAGAGATAGAGTGGGGATCTTCGACTGATTGGAGGAGTTAAGGACATGGACAACCTCCTAGAATCTCTCTTATTGTCTACTTTGATTTCCTGCACTCAAAGTAACTCAAAATTGCTCCAATTCTTGCATTTAAAGCACATTAGGCCACATGACATAGCAACACATCTTTTAATCCTCACATTAAGCATACTATAACAAAATTTGTAGATAAATGTGAGAAAAAGATAATTTAATAAGCTGGAGGATGGCATTGTGACCTATATAATATACCTATTGATGAGCCTCATTAGATTTGTTTTCAAGTGTTCTTAGTTGTTTTAGGCTATACATGGTTGTACTCGCCTATTCTAGTGGTTTTTAGGCCCCAAATTTTGAATATGGGCTCTAATACCATGTCTTTCATACAATACAATTCTTAGGATGGTCTCACCCGATGTTTTGCAAGAATCCATTGTCACAACAGTTCTAAAGGAAACCCTAGAGGCCTTGGATTATCTCAACAAGGAGAGTCACATTCATAAGGATGTAAAGTGTAGGAATATTTTAGTTGACAACAATGGACCTATAAAGCTTGCGGACTTCAATGTCTCTGTATCAATTTTTGAGTTTGGTGATAGAGAAAAGATGAAGAGAGACACAATTACATGTTCTCTGTTGAATGACACCAAAGGTCATATTTTGTGAAACAAACAGAGGATATGACCAAAAAGAAGTTGATATCTGGTCTCTGGGCATTACTACCATGGAGCTCACTCAAGGCCACCCTCCTTACTCTGGGAAACAACCCATGCACATAATCAATAATCTGGTCAAAAGTAATGTTCCAAAGTTTATTGGAGCAACACGACAAATTGAAGCACACTGAATCCTTGCATAACATCATCTGAATCTCTACAGTGATAGACACCATATCTTTTATCCGTAAGAAAAAACCCACAGATAAACACCTATCAACATAATTATGTATTATGTGTTTCGATGATTATTTTTTAATATTATGGATTTGAATTAATTGTTTTATATATAAATGATAAGTAGTTTGAATTATATATATATGTGTGGGTGTAAGTTAGATGAGTTTTGTAAAAAAGGTTTTTTTCTCCGGTTCTAAAATTCGCTTTAATGGATCCCAAGTTATGTGAAGTTATGATATATTGATTATATGTACCACATTAAATAATGGTATGCAAGTCCTTTCATATTCATTTGTGTGTTTTTTTATATCATGGTCTTGAATGTAGTATAATTTGAAGTATCTTTCAAAGCTATTAATTTAGTTGGTGTTTTTCTGGGTATTCACTATGTTAAATTTTGTTATTTATTTATTTATTTTTTAATAGGATCTTTAAGATCTTAGCATTAGGTTGGGTTTTCCAGCTGAAATAAAACATGTAGGTTGGGGAATTTGGGAGATTATAATATGAATTAATTTGAAACATAGATTTTGGTGATATGGTTATTATATTATTGACTTCATTGTGAAGGATATATCTCATAAATTTCATATAAAATAAAATAATTTTACTTTTAATTATTAATTATTGATGGTTTAAAAAAAATGAAATTTTAGTATATATAAATATTTGTTAATTTTAAATTTATAAAGTTATATAAAATATAAAAATATTTAATATAATTTTTCAATTAAAGTTGAATAGAGTGGATAACAATGATTCCTCTTAATTATCTAATATAAATTTAATTAATATTTTATTATAAATTTAATATAAATAATATAAAATTATTTATTTATTTATTTTTGTATAAAATAATTAAAATTTTGAGTTTGGAGTATATTTTAAAATTATTTTTGTTTTTGTTTGTTTGTTTATTTGTTTTGTTTTTGTTTTTTTTTTTTTTTTTTTGTTTTTGTTGTTGTTGTTGTTGTTTTTTTTTGTTCAGACATAGGGAAATAGGTTATCCACCTAAACCCTAAAGGCATCTAGTAGGAGTAAAAGCCTATCTCCTTACTAATCACTTGGGGATAATTCTAGGTGACGTGGTTTTCCTTAAATAACAATGATGAGTCAACCAATTTTTACAAATTATAGTCAATAATAACTATCTCATGACTAGGTTGACAACTAAACTATGATAAATTTTCTCCTTTAAAAAATATATATATTTTAAAATATAAATCATTTTTAACTTTGTTATAATCAAAATTTACTCTCAATTGTGACTTTTAATACCACATGTAACCGATTATATAAATAATAGGTAAATAATTATACATCTGGTATTGAATATTTGATAATGGATGATTATATGCAACTTAAATGACCCTATAAATCCACATGTAAAACATGGTCATGTAAAAGATACATGACTTTTGAGATTAAATGTCACCTTTGGTTATACTTAATATTTATATTAATTAACTATCTATATCTACATATATATACATATACATATACATATACATATACATATACATACATACACACACACACACACACATATATATATATATATATATATAATTTTTTTATAGTAATATATTTTATAATAGAATATAGAGTATCGAGTTTTTATTGCTAAGTACCTTGCTAGTTTGGTCAGCGAGTAGATCCGTTGATTTAGTTGGATTTTCCCATGGATGTAGCAGCCATTGAGTGTCCATGAACCACATTAAAAAAGAATAGTGTATAATGGGTAAAGAATTATACATTTTGTATTGAATATTTGATAGTGGATGATTATATGCAACTTACATGACCCTATAAATCCACATGTGAAATGTGTCATGTAAAAGACACATGACGTTTGGGATTAAAAGTCACCTTTTGTTATACTTAATATTGGCATAGCCTAACTTATAGACGAAACTTATAGACGAAATGACCTTTTTCACGACATTTTTTTCTGGTTAATTTTAATCAAAATCCGATAGAGATTTTTAAAAACTTGTGTTTAACTTGTTAACTCTACAAAATTCAAGTGCCCCAAGGGGTTTTTCAAGGCGTTGAATCCATTTATGCATTCAAAAATGCAATTCTTTCTTGAAATTATTTTGCCAGATTCCGGTGAAAAACATATTTTATAATAGAATATAGTGTATTAAGTTTGATATTATGATGTTATTGAAGGTAAGATTATATTCTATGTAGTTTTTAAAGTGAATCAAGATAAATGTTTTTATCGTCCCCGATATATTTATTTATAAATTTTATTTATTGAATTCGGACTTATGTGATCCATAACATGAAAAGTAAGAAAACTTTCAGTAAAAATCACATCATCAAAGTTTTGCGGTGTCCATCTAGTGTGATTCATCCGACAAGATGAAGAACTAAATCTTAGCATCAAGTTAAATAGATGAAGATATTTTTTTTAGCTGTTATAATATAACAGTTAGATTTGACTAAATAAATATTATTTATTAATAAATAATATTTTAATATAAGAAAATAATTATTAAAATATAGTTGTTAACATTGAATTAGGGAAAATAATTAATTGAAAGGTTTTTTTGTTTTTTTGTTAATGAAATGAATATCTAACATAAAAATAATATTTATGTCAAACCTAAATAATCAAAACAATTAATAAAATAAAACTAATATTTGGATTAGACTTAAAAAATAAAAAGAAAAAGAAAACTTAAAATAAATAAAAATAATAAATGGTCAAACCTAAATAATTAAAACACTAAAATAATTAATAAAATAAAAATAATATTTGGGTCAAACTTAAATAATCAAAATAATTAATTCTTAAAACTTATAAATAAATAAAAATAATTAATGGTAAAAAATAAATGAAAAATAAATAAATAAATAAATAATAGATTAAATCAAATAAATAAATAAATAATGAAGAAAATAAAGTAATTAATCGTTTATTAGTATTCAAGATAAAAAATAAAAATAAATAATAAAAATTAAGAAATTGGGAGAAAAAGAAAAAATATAAATAAATAAAAAGTTAAGAGGAAATGATAGGGATCCAACCACTGCTAATTTTCTAGCCAATGTCTCTATTCAAATTTCTTGGTCTCCCTTCAATCTCTATAGCCTCCCCAAACTTACAGTGATGGAAATAGTCTATCCTAGCAATGACCCGAATGTCTTCAATGCAGATGTGGTGTTTTGCCTTTTTCGCATGTTCTACTAATAGTGAGGAGTGGGTTCTCCTATGTTTGATGTCTACCGCATGTTCCTAAATCCTCTGATTTATTGAGCAACCAATTTCATCAACATATGGTGTCTCGCATGAACAAGGGATTACATAAACACCTTTCATATTCTTAGGGTCCACTGAGTCTTTTACAGATCTTAGGGAACTTTGAATGGTGTTAAGGGGCCTAAAGGTTGAGGGAACCTTGTGCTTTCTTAGGATCCTTGCAATCTTATCAATGGTACCTTGTATAAAAGGAAGGTGCACCCCAGAAAACCGATCATTGGGTTCTTTTTTAATCTTGGAACCCCTGCCAACTTTAAGGAAAGCCCTAAGACATTGGAGCTTATTATAACCATTATTTTTGAAAACCTTGAGGAGATGGGTTTTCTCATCTTCAAGGTGACTTTCATTAGAAACTCTAAATGCACGAGTGGCTAAAGTGTTGAGAATACCCAACTTTTAAGTAAGGAAATGATAAGACTTAGCGTGAAGATACTGCTCCGTGTGAGTTTTCTTCTGAAAGACCTGGTGTGAGAATGATCCATCGTCCTTCTTTGAAATAAGGACGTCAAGAAAAGGCAGACTCCCATTGATTTCACATTCCATAGTAAACTTTATGGAGCTAGACTGATTATTAAGATGTTGGAGAAAGAGATCCAACTTATCACGACCATGAGGCCAGATGATGCAGGTGTCATCCAAAAATCTCTTCCAAAGCTTTGGTTTGTATTGAGCCAAGGACAAAGCTTTAGATTGAAAGTCTCCATGAACATATTACGTACAACAAGGGAAAGGGGGGAGCCTATGGAAACATCACATGTTTGTTCATAGAATTCCCCTTCAAAGTTGAAGAAAGTAGAGGTAAAAAAAATATCAACCAATTTAGCAGTATCAGGATCTGTGATACGATTGATGACCTCAATGGCCTCATTAATGGATTATATTAATTAGAATGACAGGTTATTTTAAATATTAATAATTGTAATATATAATATTTATATTTGTGTATTTATAATAATAATCAATCTAGATCCGTCTTAACTTTAAGCGTCAAGAGGGATCAAATCTCTTTTCACTCTAAAATAGGTACGCACCTCTAGAGATTTGATCCCTCTCAATGCTTGGTAGATGTGGAGTTAATATGGATATGTGCTACTTTAATTATTAATTATCATTATCATTATTAATTTTTTGGTTTAATTCCCTCTTTAAATAGGTTATATTCCACATAATTTACCTTAACTACCTAACAAAAATTAACAACAACAACAACCTAGAATTTTTAAATCTTATTATTTTAGTTTGAAGTAATTTTTATTTGAATGTAGGGTTATTTTTATTTTTATCTTTATTATTTTATTGTTTTTGTTTATAGGACATGACAAGACATTACAACATCTCTTCCATATTGAGCTAAAGATTATTTCAATTATTATTATTTATGTAATTTGACCGAGTCGAAATATCCAAATAACATAACAATATCATAACTGGACATTATAACTTACATACTAAGCTGAGAGTGGCATATAATCAATGTTTAAGGATATGATCAAGGTAGACATCATTTTTTTTAAGGTTATGATCAAGATAGACATCAAACTGGTGTATGAGATCTTTATGGGATAAGGGAATCATTTCCATTTATTTTATTTTATTTTTACATAGGTGAATACTATTGTAATATATAATATTTGTTGGTGTATGAGATCTTTATGGGGCAAGGGACCAATCTCCATGTAATGATTTGACTGCCAAAATCTACAAAGGTGTACATAATCTAACCCCCTCTAGATTTGAACCTATGACCTCTTATGGTGAAACACATTCTCTTAACCATTAGTCCCACTCAAGTTATACTTTCCAAATGTATTATGTGTTGATCGATTGTGTTTTATGTTTTTGCATGATTAGCTTAATGATGATACAACATCTCTCTAAATTGTCATTATGTGGTGGACCACCTTCCTTGAGTTCATCCTACCTTATCTTCGGTGTATGTCTTCTTAGCGACACCTAATGCTTTGGTGGGATTCTTGGCCATCTTCTCTCTCTTGGTCTTCTACTCTTTGTCTTCATTTGAACCTTAGGGCACTCATTTGGTGTACTTCCTAAATTTATGGGTTTGGTTGGGAGCACAAATCTTTAGTTAGGTCCACATCAACTAGGATGCTTCACCATGGGTCCATGATGAACCCCATCCTTTTTGGGTTACTATTTATGAAGTCAAATGAATCGGCCCTCCTTAACCCTTCCTAATGTCTTAGTAGGGAGTGCTTCACATATTTAAAAAAGGTTCTATGTGTATGTTCAATAGCACATAGAATAAAGGGGAATTTTGATCTTAAAAACTTGAGGCATAATGTTGTAAGACCTATGGTATGGAGTGAACTATGTGGTACAACTTTAATGGTGGCAATATCGAGGAAAGCAAATGTGTCAACAAACTGCTTAACTTCGTAGATCTTCCGAATAAAAAATCAAGGTTTTAGGTGTGAGGGTTTAATGCACTTTTAATTGTTTTGGCCAGCCCCATTGTACTAGCCTTGGTTTCGCAAATGTAGCTAATTCACATCTTCAGAGGGAAAACTTAGAGTCGGCCTCCATTCTTGCATTCGTTGTTGGTCTGGTTCGGCTCTGTGTATGTGTTGTGCCTTTGCTTGTTTCTTGTGGTGGTTTGTTTGCTGGTCCACGGAGGCTTCAGGTCGACTTTCAATCTGCAAGTTTTCACTTATTCTTTGTTGCCTGGCTTATGCTTCGTTTTTGTTTTTCTCGTGGTGGTTTCTGATGTTAAACTGGCTCTGTGTATCCATAAGTTCTTCCCTTGCTACGTTTGTGGGCGGCTTAGCAAACGCGATTTCAGGTAAATTTTTGTTCTGGTTTCATTTCTGCATTTCATTTTTTTGTGATTCTAACCCTCTGGCCCCTTGGTGAGTAGGTAAACTTACCAATGGCATTCTCGCTGGGAGAAAACCTCTGGCTAAGGACTCGGTTCTCGTCCTCTGACTCAGAGACATGTTTTTTCCCCCAGGTAAACCCTTGTTCTTCCATTCTTTTATCTGGGAGAAACCCTCTGGACTCGGTTCTCGTCCTCTGACTTAGAGACATGTTTTTTTTTTTTGTTTTTTTTTCCAGGTAAACCCTTGTTATTCCATTCTTTTATATGCTCTCTGTCACCTTATTTTACTTGCTTTTTCGGTTTTTGACTACCCATCTCGTTTTCGTGGTGATGCGTAGGTCGTACCTGGAGAAGGCTGCTCCACTGCCTCGTTCTTGGGAGTCTTTGTGGCTTGGGGAAATAGGGTAGGATCCCTCCGTGACTATCTTGTTGTTTTTGCTTGCGTTATCCTTAGTCAGGCATAAACCCTTGGGGTTTCGTTTTCTTAGTTATGTTTTCTATGGTTTTATGGGTTTCAAAACCTCGCTGTCAGACTGGTCTTGGCCTGCAAAACGTTGTTTTCTGCACTTGTGGGTTTTGAAACCCTCTATTGTTTTGGTTTCATAAATGTATATTGAACTGTTAAATTTTGAAATGTAACAAATGCACAGGTGTGCTTGAATCCTGAATGTAAATGTACCTGGGTTTTTGAGAAAGAATGTGATATCTTTGCTGGATTTGCCTTTATCTAGTTTCTGGTCTGAAATGCCTTCAGTCACGAGATTTCTGTTGATGTCATTTGGCCTCTTTAATGAAATACTTCACTATTTTTCTTAAAACAGTATTTGAAGCACTAATGCATAGGAAAAAGAAATTGTATTTCTTTCTTTATGACAAAGATTTTAGATTCATTTGCTTTCACATATACTCAAGAAAACAAATTGTAATTTCAATTTGTATTCTTTCTTCTCTCTAGATGGCAGACCCTCACAGTGGGGATATGGTTTTGCTTTTATGCCTTACCAGCAGTCCCTTACAGTTGAGAAACTGTCCTTCAATTACCTTACAATTATCTAACAGTTTCTTTAAACATACTCTTAACTAATCCTATTTTACTTGCTTGCTTAATTTTTAAATCACAATGGATGTATCAGCCTTAATTTAAATAAAACAAAATTCGTAATTTTTTCTTCCTTTCTAGCAGAAAGTAAAAAAACCATTTCTAGCTATCGCCTTTTCAGTACCTCATGGCTCCTGTCCATGAGCTCTTCAATAGAGTACCCAACGCTTTGAATTTGGCCAGCATCTAACCAAGAACTATCCTTAATTTGATGGTCCTTCCACTTGACCAAGTACTGCAAATATTCTTTTCTTCGAGTTCGTCTGGCCACCTGGGTGTCAAGGATCTGTTCTATCTCTAAAGGCTTTGCTGGAGGCATCTGTTTAATCCACGAGTCGTTCTCATTCTGGGTGTCCCATGTTTGTCTTTCCGAACTGTCTTCTTCATTAGCAGAAATGTATGGGTACAAATCTTCCACATTAAAAATGGGCGAGATTCCTATACCTAGAGGTAACTGCAACTCATAAGTGTTCGCAGAAAACTTTCAAAGAATCCTGCAAGGCTGAATTTTATTCAGTTTTAACTTGTTGTATTCGCCTTTAGGAAACCTCTCCTTGCATAGGTGTGCTAGTACTAGGTCCCCTACGTTGAATTGTACCTCTCGCCTTTTCAAATCTGCTTTCTGTTTGTATTTTTGGCTACTGTCTTGTAATTTTAATTTTACCTGTTCATGAAGATCGCTGATTGCCTTTGCGAAATCTTCACCATTAGCACTCCTACACTCCAACTGACCCAAATCCTGCAACTCATGTACTCCACGTGGGTGCATTCCGTATAGGATCTGGAAAGGACTACTGCCCGTGCTTTTGTTGGGCGAATCGTTATAAGCAAATTCTGCTTGTGCAAGTACACGATCCCACTGTCGAGAATTTTCACCAACCAGACTCCTTAGTAGATTTCCCAGACTTCGGTTCACCACTTCGGTTTGCCCATCGGTCCGTGCGTGATAAGATGAGTTGAAGTTCAGTTTGGTGTCTAACTTTTTCCATAAGGTTTGCCAAAAATGACCTGTAAACTTTACGTCTCGGTCCGAAATAATAGACTTCGGCAAGCCATGTAATCTAACTATCTCTATGAAAAACAAGTGTGTTACATGTGTGGCATCACTGGTTTTCCTGCAAGGAATGAAATGTTCCATTTTGGTGAAACGATCCACCACCACCATGATCGAATCGAATCCCCGCTGTGTCTTAAACGGACCTAAGACAAAGTCTAAACTGACTGAGTCCCATGGTCTATTCAAGATAGATAAGGGTGTATACAACCATGTGTTTTGGCTGTGTCCCTTTGCCAGCTGACACACTTTGCACTTAGTTAGAAACCTCTGTACATCTCTACACATCTTTGGCCAATAGTAAAAGTGGCTCAACTGATCCAAAGTCTTGTCTATGCCAAAATGCACAACTAAACCTCCATTATGCTTTTCCTGGATTAAGTTCTCTCTCATAGAACATTCCGGGATACACAACTACCCTCCTTTGAACAGTAACCCCTCCTGCATATTATAGTCCAGCCATGAACTGTTATCCCTCAACAGTGGATTTTGGCAAGCTTCATAGGCTTCATTAAAATCTGCATATGTTTCATACAAGTCCTTAAGATGTTCAAATCCTAATACTTGTATCGTACTTTCCTGTAGGATCAAATTCCTCCTACTTAATGCATCTACCACTTTGTTGGCTTGACCACTGATGTGTTTCAACACAAATGTAAAACTCTGCAAGTACTCCACCCACTTTGCATGTTTATGGTTTAGCTTATGCTGTTGCATAATATACTGTAATGCAGAATTGTCTGAAAATAAGACAAATTCATTGGCTAGTAGATAATGTCTCCAATGCTTCAGTGCTTGGACGACTGCATAAAATTCTTTGTCATAAGACGTGTACTTCTTCCTACTTTCATTTAATTTCTCACTGAAGTAGGTTACTGGCTTGTCTTCTTGGCTGAGTACTGCACCAATGGTTGTCCCACTGGCATCACAATGAACTTGAAAAAGTTTGTTAAAGTTTGGTAATCTTAAATTGGTTTTTCAGTGATCTTCCTTTTTAGTAGCTGAAAACTCTTCTCAGCCAATTCTGTCCAATGAAAAGGCTGATTTGCCTTCTTAATGGTGTCCACCATGGGTGCATAAATTCCACTGAAATTTTTAATAAATTTGTGATAAAAACTCTCCAATCCATGAAAACTCCGTACCTCAAACAAACTCTTGGGAGACAACCAACTAACTATGGCTGCAACCTTCTCTAGATCCATTTTTAGTTCATTCTCAAAAATTAGAAATCCCAAATAAATTAATTCTTTCTTGAAAAAAGAACATTTCTTCAAATTTATCAGCAATCTATTTTGCTGCAATTTTTCTAATACATACTTGACATGTCGAAAATGCTCTTCCTTCATTTTGCTGAATATAAGTATATCATCCAGATATACAATCACAAATTTACCAATGAATTCTTTCAGCATCTCGTTCATCAAATGCATGAACATGCTGGGGGCATTGCTCAGTCCAAATGGCATAACCAACCATTCATATAAGCCTTCATTAGTCTTGAAAGTTGTCTTCCACTCGTCACCTTCTCGAATCCTGATTTGGTGGTAGCCGCTTTTCAAGTCTATCTTTGAAAAGTATGCTGCTCCACTCAAACAATCCATCATATCATCCATTCGAGGTAAAGGAAACCTGTACTTGATATTGATCTTGTTAATTGTCCGAGAATTAGTGCACATCTGCCACTCACCTCCTTTCTTGGGAGCTAAAACAGTCGGAACCGCACAAGGGCTTAGACTTTCCCGAATCAGCCCTTTATCCAACAACTCCTGCACTTGCTTCTTGATTTCCTCATTGTCCTTCAAACTCATCTGGTAAGCAGATTTGTTTGGAAAAATGGCTCCTGGAATGAAATCAACATGGTGACTAATGCTCTACTTTGGTGGCAATTTGTTTGGTAGATCATCTACCAAAATATCACTAAATTCTTGCAGTATGTCCTTTATCTCTACAGGAAAGTCAGTAATTTCAGTATGTATCAATACTATTTTTGGCCTTCGCACAACTGCATTTTTTACCTCATTATCCTCAATCTGTCGCAAAAACTCTTTTCCACCTAACAGTAATGATTTTGTTCCACTGATTTCTGCAACATCCTCTTCCTTCATGGGCACTAGCGTATGCTTTATCCCATATTTAACAAACCTGTAACAATTTGTTTCCCCATCATGGATGACCTTCCTATCATACTGCCATGGTCTGCCCAGCAGAATATGGCACACGTCCATCGGCATGATATCGCAAGTCACCTTGTCCTTGTACTTGCCAATATGAAACTCTACTTCGCACTGCTCATCGACTAGCAGTTGGTGTCCTTTCTGCAACCAAGACACCCTATATGGAGTTGGGTGCTTCAACTTCTTCAAACCCAATTTCCCCACCATTTCAGTAGCTACCAGATTATCAGTACTTCCACTGTCTATGATTAATTTGTAGCATTTCCCATGTGACTTGCACACAGTTCGGAACAATGCTTTCCTCTGTGTCTGATCAGCTACTTCCTTAGCTGGTTTCAATAATACCTTGTTCAACACCAAGGCTTCCCCTGTTTCAGGCATATTTTCCACCTCCTGTGGTGGTGCCTCTGCTTCATCGGGCTGAGCAACATATGCTCCCCTCTGTCCAGTTTGTTCATTTTCAAGACATTCAAAGGACCTGTGTCCCCACTTGTGACACTTGTAACACTAATAGGAATTTCCTTTGCCTCTACCATTACCTCTTCCTCGTTGGTATGACCTTCCTCCTCTAGTGTTACCTTCCCTTTCAGTCTGTCCCGAAGTTTTCGAACTGCTGCCCTCTTCATTGCTGTTGGCAGTCCTACCTCTGCTAAAGGACTATCCCCTACCTCTGCCAGAACCATGTCCTCTTTCGGCATTCTGTTTCTTGGCGATCTTTTCCTCCGCCTTCAAAGCACTCTGATAGGCTTCCTCTATGGTCTTAGGGGAAAGAATACTAATTTCGTCTAGGATCTCCATCCGTAGACCATTTACAAACCTTGTTGTTTTCTCAAGGGTATCTTCAACATAGCCAGCTCTCAGGTTTACTTTATAAAATTCTTCAGTATATTCCTTTACGGTCATCGTTCTTTGTCTCAGGTTCTGTACTTGTCTATAAAGGGCAATTTGGTAATCTTTAGGCAGAAATTTGCTCTTCATCTTAGCAATCATCCTGTCCCATTTTTTAATCAATGGTTTGTTCAATCTTCTCCTTTCTGCCTGCACACTGTCCCACCACAGTGCTGCATGTCCTTTTAATTTGGTGACAACAAATCTGATCTTCTTGTCTTCGTTGATTTCTTCATATTCAAAATATTTATGTAGTTCACTTATCCAGTCCAACAATGCCTCTGTGGACAAACTTCCATCATAATTAGAAAGCTACAGTCTTGGCTTGCTACTAGCCAACAAAACTGATCTCAACAATTTAATCTCTGGTCCCTCTTCATCTAACCCATCTGTTATGGCTGCGTTGTCTTCCTCACTGTCATCCCCACCTTCTGTATCTCTGTGCCTTCCTGCTTCCACTGCTTCCAAACGTGCAGTTAAGGTCCTGATCTCTTCTCATAGCCCTTCATCTGCTACTCTTCTAGTGGCTTTACCTCGACCTCTTCTACCTACCTCCATATTTACTGAGAAAAGGAACTAACCTGCTATGATACCTAAAAATTGGTGGCAATACCAAGGAAAGGAAACATGTCAACAAACTGCTTAACTTCGTAGATCTTCCGAATAAAAAATAAGGGTTTTAGGTGTGAGGGTTTAATGCACTTTTAATTGTTTTGGCCTGCCCCTTTGTACTGGCCTTGGTTTCGCAAATGTAGCTAATTCACATCTGCCAAGGGAAAACTAAGAGTCGGCCTCCATTCTTGCATCTGCTGTTGGTCTGGTTCGGCTCTATGTATGCGTCGTGCCTTCACTTGTTTCTTGTGGTGGTTTGTTTACTAGTCCACAGAGGCTTTAAGTCGACTTTCAATCTACAAGTTTTCACTTATTCTTTGCTTCCTGGCTTATGCTTCGTTTTTGTTCTGATATTGGTGGTTTCTGATGTTAGTTCTGGTGTTGACCCGGCTCTGTGTATCCACAGGTTCTTCCCTTGCTACTTCTGTGGGCGGCTCAACAAACGCTATTTCAGGTAAATTTTTGTTCTGGTTTCATTTCTGCATTTCATTTTTTTGTGATTCTAACCCTCTGGCCCCTTGGTGAGCAAGTAAACTTACCAATGACGTTCTCGCTGGGAGAAACCCTTTGGCTAAGGACTTGGTTCTCGTCCTCTGACTCGGAGATAGGTTTTTTCAGGTAAACCCTTGTTCTTCCCTTCTTTTATCTGCGCTCTGTCACCTTATTTTACTACTCCTCTCGTTTTCGTGGTGATGTGCAGGTCGTACCTAGAGAATGCTGCTCCACAGCCTCGTTCTTGGGAGTCTTTGCGGCTTAGGGAAATAGGGTAGGATCCCTTCGTGATTGTCTTGTTGTTTTTGCTTGCGTTATCCTTAGTCAAGCATAAACCCTTGGGGTTTCATTTTCTCGGTTATGTTTTGTATGGTTTTATGGGTTTCAAACCCTCGCTATCAGACTGGTCTTAGCCTGCAAAACGTTGTTTTCGGTACTTGTGGGTTTCGAAACCCTCTATTGTTTTGGTTTCATAAATGTATATTGAACTGTTAAATTTTGAAATGTAACAAATGCACAGGTGTGCTTGAATACTGAATGTAAATGTACCTGGGTTTTTGAGAAAGAATGTGATATCTTTGCTGGCTTTGCCTTTGTCTGGTTTCTGGTCTGAAATGCCTTCAGTCACGAGATTTTTGTTGATGTCATTCAACCTCTTTAATGAAATACTTCACTATTTTGCTTAAAACAATATTTGAAGCACTAATGCACAGGAAAAATAAATTGTCTTTCTTTCTTTATGACAGAGATTTTAGATTCATTTGCTTTCACATATACTCAAGAAAACAAATTGTAATTTCAATTTCTGTATTCTTTTGTAATTATCTAATTTGATGGTCAAAATTATGTGTTTATTTTCTATGTGGTTCACAAAGCTTGGAGATCGGTGACTTTTACATCCACGAAATATTCGTACTAGGCAAATCCACCAGAAGGGATCACTTCATGTCGGCTCAACCACAAAGTCTAATCCCGAAATTGTAGAAAGAATTGAACGTGTAACTTATCAATAACAAATGTACTTTAATAATGAAAACTCGACCAATTAAACTAACTCTCAAAGCTATAACCACAAATTATGTGTTATACATAATGTAATTTAACAATTCATTTTCTCCTTAATATTAATACACTTAATTCATGGCTAAACAATTAATTAGCTCTCTATTTAAAAAAATATGGAAGATTCTTTAGTAATAATTAATAGCAATTTTTTTATATATAAATTATTTTCCTTTTATATTAATAAATTATCTTAAATAATTTCATTAATCATAATCATAAAAAGTATTTTCATTCTCAATCACATAAAACACTAATATATTAATCCTTAACCTATTTATTTAAACCATTACATTAAAATAGTCAACCTATATACATGTACAAAAAAATAGTTTTATCCCTATAATAATTTAATATATTAATTTAAATAATTACATTAAAATAATAATGTATAAATATATATTTTTATGGTTTTTTTTTTTTTTCATAAATCTATATGCATGTTAAAAGAAATAAATAATAGTTAATTGGTTATCTAATGAGAGAATGACGACAGTAAACAGTTTTGTAATTTATTGGTATTTGTCTGTGATATTCACTAATGTCGTGATTATGTTAGTATTTTTTAGCGTGAGATATGGGTTACTAGGTTATTTAATTTTTTTGGTGGTTTCCTTTAATTGATTAAAATTTATTTAGATTTTATGTTTAATGTGAAATTGTGGTTTTAATAATGGTAAATTGTAAGTTTAAATTAATTTTGAGGAGTTAAATGTATTTAAAATTGCAATTTAAATAATGCAAATTGTAATTTTATGTTTAATGTGAAATTGTGGTTTTAATAATGGTAAATTGTAATTTTAAATTAATTTTGAGAATTTGAATGTATTTAAATATTTAAAATTGCAATTTAAATAATGCAAATTGTTATTTGAACATTTATTTATATGTTAGATTTTGATAAATATAGGATGATTTGAGTGCTTTATATCAAATGTGTTAGGTAAGCAATATTTGGTGAAAGAGTCAAAGTTTCTCGGTCAAACAATGGTGCATAGCGCTAATACTTTTCACCATTTTATATCCATATGCATGTAATGAGAAAGAAATAATAGTTAACTGGTTATCTTATGATAGAAGGTGGACCATAAATAGTTAATTGGTACTTCATGGAATTTGATTATGATATTCACTAATGTCGTGATTGGGTTAATAACCTTTAGTGTGGGGTATGGGTTATTAGGTTGTCTCATTATTTTGGTGGGTTTCTCTTTTAATTGATCAAAATCTAGTCAGAATCTAATGTTCAATGTGAAATTGTGATTTCAATAATTGCAAACTGTTGTAGCATTTTTTGGTTTTGGTAAGGTAGAATAAAATAGTCAAAAAGATAAAAAATATTTTGAAAAAATGTTAAGTTAGGATATGGACATAACAATATTAAAAAAATTATGCTTTTGAAAAAAGCTTGATGATGATGCCCATATCAAAGAAAATGTTAGGTTAGATGTCCTAAAAAATAAAGACAAAAATAAAATGTTAGGTTAGAAAGAAAAGAAAACAAATAAACTCTGAAAGTGAGCAAGTCTAAATGCCACTACTATTTTTCTACAAAATAATGGTTGTGTGTAGCTTGTCATAAATGCCACAACCCATGACAGTCAAATAGTTTAATCTTGACTGCTTCATGTTTTAAATTTGATGTTATAGTTAGAGGATAAAGATTTGGCCAAACTATTTAATCTTGGCAGATAAGTAGTTAGGTAGACAATAATAAGGTGCTTATCAGTCTAATCTGAGTCCTTGGAGATTATAAGGTTAGAATTAGATAGTTTGCTTTTGTAAAATAAAAGAAAAGAAAAGGGTTTGCTAGCTTAAATGCACCCATTAAGTGAAGAAAAAATGATAGAATAAGCAAAGGGTAAGTAGAAGAAAGGTTGCAAAAGTATGATAATTCATTGGACAAATGTACGTTTATCATGTTTTACTATATGTTTCTATGTCCATGATGCAATTACACAAATCAAATGAAAGTCTTCAAGATCAATTAATTAACTTCCATCATCCCCATTCATCCCTATATTTACTAATTTTCCCTTCCCACCTTCATACAATTCATATTCATTCATTTTCTATAAAAATCCCTTTTCCTAAGGTTAAAATCCTTTTTACCTAGGAAAAGTGAAAACCCCATGTAAAATCCCTTTTTACCCAAAAAACCCACAAAAGGATGTTTACCCTAAGTATTATGCATATATGAAAAGCAAATAACTCATAAAAAGCATTATACTTAGTATATTTCCCCTTTCCGCTTGTATTTCCCATTTTCGCGTATATTTTCCCTTTCCGCTCATATTTTCATATTAACACTAACCTATAGTATTAAACCCCTAAAATTCCATTTTCCCGTATATATTAACTCCCTTTATTAAATAACCCGAAACCTTAAGTTTTATTATAAAACTATGTATTTTCATTAACATATCACAATATTGGTGGATCGCAAACTTTCAACGTGAATGCACTTTCCCCCGATTGCGATATGCGATGTGTGACGGACTCGACGCAATATATATTATAGTCCATTGCCATATCGCATCCGCCCCTCATCGCAAGTCCCGGCTAAAGCATTACCCTCCACCATTGCGATCTCCGATATGCGATGGGAACCCGGACCCGATCACATATCATCCATGGTTTATTTCCACGTCGCGTCTGGCCCCTATCGCATTCCTTTGTGATGGGTCGTCCTTCGCTAAAACTCCGATTGCGATATGCGATGAACCCGGACCCGATATCATTTATCCGCCCGAATTCATATTTTTTCAAGTCCGCCATACCGTGTTTTGCAAAGGTTTTCTTTGTTAAACTGTTTTTATGTTTTAAACGAAGAATCAACCTAAACCTTTGTTTAACCATAAAACCCCACTAATAACCCATAATAAAGTGCCATACCGCCATAATAGCTCCGTATTGCTCCTTCGCTCCACCACCGTCCGATCTAATGCATTCAAATCCAACGGCCCTCGGCAATTTCGGGTTGGCTCTCTGTACGGGCATTACCCACCCGAAAAGCGGTATTCCACTGACCTCCCTTGCTACGTGTCAAGCTCAGATCATATCGGGTGACCCCTCCCAAAACCGTCCACGCCTTATAAGCAGTGCGATGAAAACCAAAACCACCTCCCGCATAACGACAAAATAGCCACTGTTCACTTTGTGCCATATTTCAAAAAATAGATTGTTTTTCTGTTTAAACGAAAAAATCACCATTTTGCTCTGTTTCGTTTGTTTTCATAGTGAAGCCTCCATAAGCTGCTACGACCAATAAAACCATTGTTTTACCTTCCGATACGCTCCGGACTCCTTCCAATATCCTTTTAAAGCTCAAAAAGCCATTGACGACTATTTCTGTCACCTATGTTTTTCTTAACAATTTTTGTGTTTTGCAAGTAAAGACTCTTGTTCCAGGCTTACAAAGAAAAAAGCCTGCATACAGTTATAAGACAAATATGAAGATCATATCAAATTACTTTACCATGTGACGTAAAATCTAAAGGATTTACTATTGAAAAACACAGTAAAAACCTGAAATGCACAGTAAAGGTAAAAAGACATAGTAAAGGCTACTAAGCAGGGTCAAAGGATATTCACAGAGTGTTTAAAGAGTATCAGATGAAAGATCAAACGAAGGAATTAACTAGTGCAAAAGATTCAAACAATCAAGCATCTTAAAGGGAAAAATATCAAACAACAAAGCCAGCACAACCTGAATAAAAGGCACAACAAAAAGCAGTTCAATAGCTGCCCTTATCTTCTTGTATGAAGATCTTTCCTTTCCTAGAATAAATCTCAATCAGTTTTAGGATATTTTTTAGTTTCATTATTGTATAAATAACTCTCTTTTTGAATCATTATGGGTTCAATGTTCGAGGTTCATTATTCATTTCTTGTAAAGTCTTGACTGTTCATTCTACTTTGAACCTAGTTACACCTTTGAAGGAAGCTTTTGTAGACACTTGATGTACTCAGTTTTTCTGGAACCTTAGTACAAGTAGAGGATTCTGAATTTGGTTTTACACAGTTTGTGTTATCCTGTAAGTTTTACCAGTTATCAATCATTGTGTTTTTCTTCATATGCTTATGACTTATAGAGATATCTAGGTAGGAATAATTGTGTCTCAATTTATTCCTATAAACTCCTGAAGTGATCATCTATTAAGAGAATGGATTAATGAACTGTTTGTTTAGCTAATCCCCTCTAATCAATAAATCATCAACATATTATGTAAGCTTAAGTATATTGCCTTGAACCTTTGGAAAGTATTTTAGAAGGTTTTCCTACTTATGATTGTTCTGTTTTACAGTCTGGAAACTGTGATAATCATACTATTTTCTGTCTTCTTCTCACCACTATTTTGATCTATATCACTGTGTAAAGCTTTATAGCAGACCTATGCTGAGATATTAATATTATCCAAAGGATTAAGTATTTCAATTCTACATATGTCTTCATTCATTGGTCTTCCAAAACTAAAACCAAAAACAATTATTTTAGATGCTCTGGCATTGGTAGCTGACCTACTACTATCTCAGAGGTACAACACAAACTACAATATTAAGCTAATTTTGAGGATTCAAATATACTCAAATGTTCAAAATTGCAATTTAAATAGTGCAAATTGTCATTTGAACACTTATTCATATGTCAAATTTTGATAAATGTAAGACGATTTCAGTGTCTCATATCAAATGTGTTAGGTAAACTTGACTTAGTGAAACAGTTAAAGTTGCTCGGTGATCCAGGTGGATCTTCAGATACAATGGCATGGAAAAACTCAGAAATAAAAGTGATCAGAATGAAGTCAACTTAGGATTAGAGCATAGATCTCGTCATCCTGATTCCAACGGCGTAGATGACACTTCAATCCGAGTTCGGATGATGAAGTTATTTCTAAAAGAAGGATGCTTTTTTTTTTTTTTTTTACAAGATCGTCTACTCATATATTATAAAACTGCGCTATGCAAAAGCTATTACATCAGATTTAAGGAGAGATAGTAGAGGAGAAGTCCAAAACCGGGACGCAGCCCTTGACTTCTGCAAGTTTAACTTGAGGAGAAAATGTTGAAATAGATATCTACTGTACTGTCTGACGAACAAGCCATCTATAAGACTTACTTTGCTATTCATAAGATTAACACCAGAATTGATTTACTGTGTCTTCCATCTGATCATCCTTCTGCTGGTCCTTTTGGCTTGCCTTTGTAGAGGCCTCCGCCTGCATGCTCTCCGTGAGGTTCTTGATATGGCTGATGGCCTCCTCCAAATGCTGACACTTCTCCTTCAGATCCTCGATTTCCTTCTTTTGTTTTTCAAGCTTTTTTCGTTTGGAACGACTGTCGGCTTGAAAATCTTCTTTGAGAGCATTATGGTGCTTTACAAACCGAGCAATAAGGAAACAATGTTCCTTGCAGAGGGTGCAGGTGTCATTTCCTAGCACCCTATCCAGAGGATTCCCTTGAGGCGCTGCTCCCTCCTGCGCCGCTGGCTGCTGTCTGTTCTCTGCCATTACTGAGAAGAAACTGGTTAGCGAACAAAGAGTTGAGTGAAAACTTGAGTTATACCTGAGGACTGCTTGGATGGTCTGCTGATCGAGGTAGCTCTGCTTTTCGCCTTGTTTGTTGCTGAAGAGGAGAGCAGAGGAAAGGAACCGCAGTGAAATGAGGATGCTCTGATTGCTTCCTCTGTGGTGAACTGTGTTACAACACTCAAGACGCCCGACTTTTCCACTCTGAGACTGAGAATGCAATGTGTTTCTGATGAAGTCGGGGACGGGAGAGGGGATATAAAGGGAAGGGGGGGACCATTCATGATGAGAGGGCGGGATATTTTCTTCAGCAAGAACTGGGATCGTATCCTGTTGCAGATTCGAAGTGCACTCTCTGGTTGGATGGAAGTGATGTTTACCTGAAGAGTCAGTGAGGAGATCACGAGAGGATTGAGGGTGCAGTGCTTTGGGATCGAAGGGAGGGAAGAATGACGGCGGTGAGGAGGGGAAAGGAGGATCAGAGGGTAAGAGACCAATGAAGTGATTGTTGATGTGACGCAGTTCTGAGAGGCTGTTCTGATGAGTTTTCTGCCCATTAGAATCCTTATGGTATCGCCTTTTCATAAATTTCTTCATTCTCACGAACCTGACCATGCTGCCGGTTGACTGCCTTACTTGCTAAGGAATCCGCCTCTGTGTTATTTTCTCTAAGCACGTGCCTGAAGGTTACTTCACCCATACTTCTGATGTGATCATTAATCCTTATCCTTATGTTATTGAGGCTTGCTTTACTGAATTCTTTGCCTGTGCTCATAGCTGAGATGATGATAGACGAGTCCCCGATAATGATCGCGTTCCTTAATCCCAGTCTGGAAAGAATTGCGGAGCCGAGAAGTAAGCTGTATGCTTCTGCTGCGTTGTTCGATGCCTTTCCGAGTCCCCATTCATAGCTGCAAATGAGATTCCCCATATGATCTTTAATTATGCCTCCAGCTCCCGCATCCCCGGGATTTTTCTTTGAAGCGCCATCGAAGAAGAGCAGAGGGCGATTTTGATTGGAGATCCATTGACTTATCTCTGCTTTTGTTCCCCTGAGTTTCCAGTTTGGATGCTTCTGAGGTGCTTTGCTCTGGGTGGGGGGATTCTGGGAGTGGGTGATGTTGAAGTTACTGTACCAATCCCTTTCTTCTTGAACCCAGCTCGACTGATCTGGGGAGGCCATGAAATTTGCGCTGACAGCTTCAGAAATGTTAGCAATTGTTTTTGCTATGACATTGTCTAGTTTAGGCATTTTGTTGTTAAAAACGTAATTATTCCTTGCTAGCCAGAGGTTCCAGCAAAGGGATGCAGGGATGCACTTCCACACCCTGATTAAATTATTTTTGCCTTTTCTAGAGTATGGGAAATCTTTCTTCCAATTCTTCTGAAGATTGTGCATCTGATCGTGGGTTCCTCGGGTCTCCAAAGGGCTTGTTAACTGTTTCCAACATCTTTTAGCGAAGGGGCAAAGAAGGAAGGAGTGCTGAATAGACTCCTCCTCTGCTCGACAAAAACAGCAGATCGATGGGCCTTGTATTCCTCTCTTTTTCAGATTCTCAGCTGTGAGAATTTTCCCTTTTAAGAGGGTCCAGTTGAAGTGTTTTACCTTTGGAAGGCATTCTGTCTTCCAGGCAGCTGAGTGAAGGTTCCAGTTTGCTACAGGAGTTGTATTTTGTAATGATTTATATCCTTCTTTTACTGAGAAGAACCCTCCACTAGTGTCCCAGATGTATCTATCCTCGATCTCCTTGTAGGTTGGTGCTGATCCAGATAGTGAACGCTTCAGTGTGAGCCATAGCTCTTTAAGGTCCGGAGGGAGATGCAGATCTTTCCAAGCCAGCCAACGATTTTGGTTCCACTGTGAGATATCATACAGGGTGATTATCTTTCGTTCCTCCATCCAATCTTGCAGGGACCTGAGCTCTTGAAGAAGGTTTCTTGGGCTGGAGTTCATTATTCTGTCGGACCATACCTTGGTGTTCTTTCCGTTGCCTGGGAGCTTGGAGACATTTTCTCTGAAGTGAGTCAAAACTTTCTTGATGAGGCGCCACATTGGAGTGCAAGGCCTGTCTACTATAGGATCATTGAGGATGTTGGAATTTGGACCCCTGAGGTATTTTCTTTTGATTGTTTCCACCCACCACGAGCCACTTTCTGTGAGAATCCTCCAGATCAGCTTGAGCCCCAGCGCCTGGTTGGAAAGGCTTGGAATTTTTATGGCAAGGCCTCCTTTTTCATATGGGAGAGTGACTTGGTCCCAGTTGACGAGGCTGAATTTTTTTGTGTCCTGTTTGCCTCCCTGCCAGAGGAAACTTCTCATCATGATTTCCATGTGTTTGTGGATGCTAGCAGGAGCCATAATAACCGCATATTGATAAATAGGGAGGCCTGAGAGAACAACCTTTATAAGTATGGTTCTGCCAGCTAGGTTTAACCAGGAGGCGCCCCAGCTTTGGAGTAAACCTCTCATCTTTTCGATGTGGTTTGTCCAGACCTCTGCTTTAATGTGTTCCTTTGCCAGAGGCAGACCCAAGTAGGAGAAGGAGTTCCAATTTTTTTGAAGTGGAATGTCGAGAATTTGGGCTATTCTTTGCTGGGTCTGATATGGCACATTCCAAGTATACAGTTTACATTTCCTGTTATTTAGTTTACCTCCGGAAGCTTGGAGGAATGCGTCCAGAACTCTTTTGAACCTCCTTGCCATCAAACTAGATGCTCCCCCAATTAATAAGGTGTCATCCGCGAATAACGAGTGATTTATCTCCTTTACTCCTCTTTCAATGCGGATGCCAGTGATTTCTTTTTTGTTGCGAAGATGTTCGAGATGAATGCTGAGAGTCTCCGCCATGATAATGTAAAGGAAAGGGGAGAGGGGGCAGCCTTGCCTTAGCCCCCTAGAGCTTCTGAAGGATTTGCTGGGGCGGCCATTGATCAGTGGGGCAGTCCATGGGTTGGAGATGCACCCGCTGATAATGTTGATAAAGTTGGAGGCGAAACCGAATTTTTTTAGGACTGCACATAAGAAGGAGTGTTCCACTCGGTCAAATGCGTTGGCCATGTCTAGTTTTATGATCATTCCACGATCTCCTCTGTTGTTGCTGCTATGGATGGCTTCCTGAATTAAGATAACATTATCTGTGATCTGCCTCTTTGGGACAAAGCCGCCCTGATTCTCTGAAATTAGAAGAGGCAGTAATTTCTTTAACCTGTTGGCGATTATTTTGGTTATGATCTTATATGAAACATTGCAGAGCGAGATGGGCCGGAACCTATCAAAAGATTTGGGGTTTGCTTCCTTGGGAATCAAAGCTATGTGTGAAGACTTTGTGTTGTCCCCCAACTTGTGATTTCTAAATGCATTTTTGACCATTCTCACAAAGTCCTTCTTTATGGTTTCCCAATGCTGCCTGTAGAATGCGACTGTGAATCCGTCCGGCCCCGGGGCCTTGTCTTGCTGCATGCTGAAGGTGGCTTCTTTGATTTCTTCTACTGTGGGTTCTTGCTCCAAGTTGTTGTTGTGGTCCTCTGTTATTCTGGTATCTATTACATTTAGAAAGGCATCGCTGTCATATTGTTGGGGGTCTGCCGAGAGCAGTGCCTTGAAATGGTTAAATGCTGCGTTTTTTATGTCTTCTTGGTCCTTCAGTTCTCTCCCTTCCACTTCGATTTTGACTATCTGATTGTTAGCTCTTCTGATCTTAACATTGTTGTGGAAGAATGAAGTGTTTTTGTCCCCAGCTTTCAACCATAGGCAGCGGGATTTCATTCTTTGCTCCTCTTCCTCCATTCGATTTTGCCGATATAGTTCTTTGTACATATTTTTTTCCTTCTCTAAGTCCTCTGCTGTATATTGCATCTGTTCTTTTTCTTTGTGCCAGCATTCCATCTCAGCTATCAGCTCCGTTTTCTTTTTCCTTTCCAATGTTGCCTTGTCCCTTGCCCATTGCTTTATAACTGTCCTGAGATTTTTTAGCTTTGATTCCCATACGAAGTGTGGAGAGCCTAATACTTCGTTAGCCCACTGTTTTCGAACTAGGTTTCGAAAATCTTCATAGGAGTCCCAGGCTTTGTTATATTTGAAAGGAAGGGGACCTAAGTTTATTCCTTTGTCCAAGGTGAGGACCACGGCCTTATGATCCGAAGCTGTGCCGTGAATTATATGACTCCTGATTGCTTGGAAGTTACCTGCTACACCTTCCTGGATAAGGAACCTGTCCAGCCTCTCTTTTATATTGTGAGATCCTGTTCTCTTATTAGTCCATGTGTATTTGCCATTCGACAAAGGAGTGTCGATCAGATTGAAGAGCTGAATGATGGCTTCTAACTTGTCTCTCGATGGATCTGCATGGTAGTTTCCACCGTATTTTTCTTCCACCTGCCTAATTAGATTCAAATCTCCCCCAAGGATTATCAAATCTCTGTAGTGATTTGGTGCATATATATTATAAATGTAATAAACTTCTTGGGTGCTCTTGTTCTTTAGATCTGTTCTGATCCACCAGTTACTTAGCTGTGAGTTGATGATTTCCCACTTATTTTTGCTCCATAATGTTCCTATACCTCCTGAAGCCCCCTCTGAGCCTTTTGATATGCCAGTGTAGTTTTTGAATCTTTGAGTTTGAAGCAGGAAATCCTGCTCGGTGGTTTTGGTCTCCTGGATTAGAAGTATATCTGGTTGTTCCTGATTTATAAGGTCCTTGATTGCTTTCAGCTTTAAGGAAGAGCCGATCCCCCTACAGTTCCAAGAGACCAAGTTCATTATTTACCAGTTGTGGGGTGGAATCCTGATTTCTCCTTGGCTTTTTCGCCACTACCTTTTAGCTTGCCTAGGAATGAGTCCATGGGTTGTTGAGTACCAGTTGCCATCTCCTTTGCTGCTGTTTCATCCCTTAGCTCTTTGTTCGATTTTCGACCTACTTTTCTCGGGGGGTCGGATGGCTGATTTGCTTCTTTAGCTTTGTTTCTAGTGAGAATTCTTTCAATGGTGGGAGGAGGGGAGGGAGGAGGGTTGGAGCACGGAGAGGCTGGGCGAGGAGATTGAGGAGGGGAGGGCGGAACTTCAGCTGTCAGGGATTCGAAAGGGTTGGGGGAGGAGGGGAAAGCTGAGCCGGGAGGGGGAGGAGGGGGAGGATGACTGGTTGCCGGAGGGGTTGAGGAGCTATTGCCCGGGTTGGGGGAGGACTTTTTCCTTTTTACTTGTTCCCATGGAACTTCAGCATTTTCCTCATTGTGTTCCGCTTCATTTACTTTTAACTTGCTACATCTATTGGCAAAATGACCGTACTCATGACATACCTTGCATTTGAAGGGCAGTTGTTCGTAGTCCAGCTGCTGAATGTGCATCCATTGATCCACCTTTAACTTAATGGCTTCTGGCAGTCCTTTCCCAAGATCAACTTCAACGCAGATCCTTGCGCATGCGTGCATATTCTCCCTTGGTTCCGATCTGTCTATATATTTTCCAACTGCATTGCCGATCGCTTTGACCGATTCGTCCCCCCAGCAGTGCAGGGGCAAATGGGGGAGGCGCACCCAAACAGGAACCGCGTTGGGAATGTCCATTTCCGGGTCGAAGTCCGGGGTCCATCTGTTCAGGTAAAGACCTCTTGTATCCATGAAGTAAGGTCCATTGCGAAAGATGAGGTGCTTGTCTTCTTTAGTCTCGAACAGGAAGGTGTAGTATCCTTGCCCGCAAAATCTGATGGCGATCTTCCCTTGGATCATTGTGCTCCAGTTGCGTTCCACCCATTTTTGGACCGTTCTTGGAGATGGCCAGAGGCCCGTGAACTGTCCAACAAGACCTCTT
Organism: Pinus tabuliformis; assembly: GCA_031772625.1. NCBI lineage: Eukaryota > Viridiplantae > Streptophyta > Pinopsida > Pinales > Pinaceae > Pinus > Pinus tabuliformis. The sequence goes on along the minus strand of CM062805.1, from coordinate 311,924,596 downwards.
TCTGATAACGCTATTGCCGATTTCCTTGGGAGGGAAGGAGGCAGGTTTACCTCAGGGATCTCATCAAGCTTTTTTATGAACTTTGTTAAAGAGGGCCTAGGTCTGACTTCTGAAGGTTCTGACAGAAGAGAGGCAAAAATTTGTTCTGGACTATCTGAAGCTGGAGGAGGGGAAGCGGATCCTGCCATTGCAGGCCCGCTGAAAACAACAGGGAGGGCAAACCGTCAGGCCGCAAGAGCCCCGTGAGAGGGGTCCGCACTAAACGGCGAGCACGCAGCGGGGGCCCGACCAGGCAGGGCCTGGGGGCGAGGGCAGAGGCGCAGGGCAAACGATCAGGGCACCATCGCAGCGTCGCAGTCTCCTTTCTACCTAGAGGACAAAATCGAGCCCCTGCAAAGTTCAATAGTTGACGCAAACAATGACAGTTGATTACATGCTTCTGAATCAAAGTTTTGATTATCATCATTCCTAAAAGAAGGATGCTTTGATCCTTAAGAAAATGAGGATTTTTCCTTTGAAAAATGGATTTAAGCCTTAAAGGCCAAATCGCAATTGGAGGACTTGTGGAGGCGGAATTAAGAGCGGTGCAGTGGAACCCCCAATCGTTGATCTCCGATTAAATTGGATCGGCGGATTGGCGGGCAACTGGATTAGAGGTCATATATATATATATATATATATATATATATATATATATATATATATATATATATATATATATCGACGAACAGGCAGAGCGATTGGCGATCAAATAATCGGCGGGATCATTATCAGGATGACGATGCGATCGGGCGACGTCGATATCGGAGATCGGTGACCGGCGGTTGGCACTTCCCTGATCACAGGACTTTAGAGACACCGATATGCCGATTTGCGACCTCAGGTTAGACCCAATATGTAAATGCGCCTGATTTCATGTTTTTTGAAGTCCGGGTAAATGGTTTTGGGGCGGATTTTTAATGTTTTCGGGATTTTTGAGGTCTTATCGCCTCAATGATAAAAAGACCATTTTAAGAGGCGGTTACACTCGCCAATCCTTCCACGCTACTGGCCTCCATTATGAACCAGGCAAGCCCCGATTTAAATGGGATTCTGTCCAAAACCCATTATAAAAACACGATCCATGGAAAGAGTAGGGGGGAGGCATTTTTTTGTGGCAGCACGCTGTTTCGTTTGGTAGGAGGCCGAGAGCGCTATTTGTCTTTGTTTTAGACAGTTTTACATGACTTCAGCCCCTTTTATTGCTACGGGCGCATTGGTGCTGTTCACCTCTCCATATCAGGCATCCATTTCACAGCCATCTTGCAAATTAGAGGTATAAGCCTCTTGTGGACAGTTGATGATTGTAATTCTCTTTTCTTTCATGCCATTTAATAAGAAATGCCTCCCCATTGTTGAGCTGGGCTCGGAGGCGTAGTCTCAATTGGACGAACTCCGTTATCAAGCCTTGGTGTCTTTTTTTGTGCTTTTTTGTGTTTACTTCTTCTTTTCTTATGTGCACATTTTTGTGTTAAGCTGCAATTTTACATGTGATTCTTTCTATACATCTATAAGCGAAAACATCCTGGATCAAGTGGTATCAGAGCAGGGCTTTTTAGATGTGAATTGCATGTTTGCATGCTAACAAGAGGCAGGCTTCAAAGAGGCGAAGGGGAACTAGAACCTTTCAATCCAGAAGTAGGGCGTGCACCTTGAAGGAGAAACATGGCAGAAGATGAAGCTCATATTGAAGAGGAGCGTAATTTCAGAAAGACTTTCTATTCAATGGTAGAGAACATCAGTCAGCTGGTTTTAAGACTGGAGAAAGCAGAGGAGAGAAATCCAGAAGGACAAGGTTCAGCACATGGGAATGGTGGAGAAGAACCCCCTCCTTCTCCTTCTGGTAGTGAAGGCTCTCCTTCCTCTCACCACCATAATCAGAGAAATCCAAAGGATGCATCTAAGAAACCTTTTTTTTAAATTAGATGTTAAATTTGATCTTCCTATGTTTAATGGTGAAAGTAACGCAGAGAAGCTTAATAATTGGATCAGGCAGATTGAGGTTTATTGCAGGATTCAACAAATCGTAGAGGATGAGGCGAAAATCCAGCTGGCCTCTCTATGGCTGGGCAGCACAACTCTCGTTTGGTGGGAGAGCAAATTGCAGAGCAGTAAAAATGTGGGTAAGCTCTTTTCCTCATGGTCTGATTTCACTTCTGCATTAAAGGAACAGTTTTATCCCTTAGGATACAAACAGAAAGCTTTGATGAATTGGCAATATTTAAGGCAAGGCAAAGGGCAAGATGTTCAAAGTTTTACAAAAGAGTTTAGGAAGCAAGCACTGAATTTGGGTATTGCACTTGATGCACCTGAAGTTGTAACTAAGTATATTGGCTCACTGCATAGTTATATTAGGCATTCATTGTTATTGTTTGAACCAACCACTATTGATTCAGCCAGCGTGAAAGAAATTCATATTGAGAACAGGGGCAAGAATGAAAGAGAGGATCAGTCCAGAAAGCCACCGCTCAAACCTCCCAATGGCAAATCCAAAGTGAAATGGAAAGGGAAGGAGAAGAAAACAACAGTAGCCAAAGAAGGAGAGCGGTCTTATTGCAATCACTGCAAGAAGGAAGGCCATGATGACGATCGCTATTGGAAGTAGCACCTAGAAAGGCGTCCAAAGAAGTATGTAGGAAAAGGGAAGCATAAAACAGTAGCAACGACACAACAAAACCTTAGATCAGATTCGGGAGATGAAGCGTTGATCAAAGTAGTGGGAACAAAAGGTACCCTTACACCTCCTGTTGATTCTAAATCGCATGAAAGCACCAGTTCTATAGATGAGTCCCTTTCGAATGATAGAAAAAGAATTGAATTATTTCATATCAGGGTTGTAGTAAATCACACCAAAGTTGAAACTCTGTTTGATACTGGGTCCCAAGCAAACTTAATTGCAGAATCCCTGGTAAAGAAGCTTGGCTTAGAGACAAAACCACACCCAAAACCTTACCCGCTGGGATGGATACATGATAAAGCGAAATTGAATTTAACCTAGCAGTGCAAGGTCAAATTTGTGATTGCATCTAAGCAGTAGACAAAATAGAAATGGATGTAATACCACTGGATATCTGTGGCATGGTATTAGGGAGCCCATACCTGTATGACAGAAAAGCATTGTTTTTCCGCCATGAGAATAAATATCACATCACCAAGGATGGGGTAGAATACATAGTGCGGGCTCATCAAAATAAGATTAATGCTAGCCTAGTAAGCACTGGGCAAATGAAAAGACTGGTGAATTCCAGTAAAACATGCATGCTTATGGTTGTAAGGGAGAAAGAGGCCGAATTCACTGATGTGTTCTAGGGCTGCGATGGGAAGCATAAATAGGAATTAATTTCAGTGTGCATATGAAGAACATCCCTCCATCTTTGCTTCCCAATTTTCATGGTATGAGGTCAAAGGATCTGGAAACCTTTCTCTTTGAATTTTAAACTGTTTGTAGATCTTATGGTTACTTATTAAAAACTCAAAAATTGAGATTGCTTCCGGGAACATTGAAGGATAGAGCTCTTAAATGGTTCATGAGTTTAGGGACTCATTCAATAAGATCATGGAATGACATGCAAAGGATATTTATAGAAAAATATAGAGACCATGATCTTAAGGAAGAAATATTTAGAATGAATCAAAGAGAAGATAAGAGCCTTGAGGATATAATAGAGACGTTCACATATAATGTTAAGAGGGGAAAATTACATAATTTAGGATTTGACACACAGAAAACCCTCTTATCTAGAACAATTAGAGATGAGTGGATTTATCTCCTTGATATCATGAGTAGAGGTGATGTATACCAATTATCATTTGAAGAAATTTGTGAAACATGAAAACACATATCAAGAGGAAGGGAAAGAGTAAGTCAATCAACATCAAGATCGGTAAGTCAAGCTAAACTTGGAAATTTGCTTGATAACTTTAAAATATAAATTATCAGCAATATAAGTGAACAAGTAGAAATGTTAAGAATACAAAATGAGAAAAATAAAGATGCTGATATTTGTGTTACCCATTATGAATCAGATGATGTTAAATATTGTCCTCCATTACTGAGGTTGAAGGAATTTTACCAAGAGGACAATGGAGCAACTATGTTATGTAGCTCCAAAAGGATCATGGAAGCTTATTCAACCTGATGTGATGCAAGAGCTTAATTCACAATTTAAAGCTTATGCACATCCATCTCAAAGTAATTGGAACACACCCTTTCCTTGGCAACCTTGGCCATCTTAACCCCAAAACCAATCTTAGAAACAAGGTTGACAAGGAACTTATGGGAGCCATCCACAATATCCTAAATATTTTCCTCAATATCCTCCATACCCAACTCCATGCTTGTTACACAACATTTTGTCACTGTCCCTGTACTCCCCGTTCCTTAATCCTGGAAGACCTCTACAGTGAACCCCACATGCTTTTCCTTCATGAAGAAACTCCCATTTTGTCCCTCTTCATGAGAAGATCATTTCCCTTTTGCACCATTTTCCTTGAAACTTTTGTTTTGCCCAGTTTACAAGACCGATGCTAATGACCTTTGTCTCCCACGTGCCGATGTGCAAATATTAGCACTATTCCACGCACCGATCGGTGTGACTGAGCTGTGTTCCAGTCGTGTCGGTCCTGTTATGGAAATTTTTTTAAATTAGAGTTGAAGCTTCCAGCTCTAGAAGCTCCGTAATGGAAATCTGGTAAATGTTTTGGCTGGATGGGGTTGAGGATGATAGTTTGGGCTCCTTTCCCCTATAATGATGGAATTACCTTAAGGGATAAGTCCTTCTCCCATGAGAAGAGGATCCATCTCCCCTCCATATTTCCTATATAAACCTCCCTTCTTCCCAAGCACAAACTATTCATAGTTAGAGTGTTGACTGAGTGTGAGTATACTATTTTGATTAGAAAAGGAAGCTATTACTAGTTGTAGCCATCTAGTTGTGTGAGGGAGAAGTGTGTTTGGTTTGGAGTGAAGTCTAAAGGGAAGAGCCTTTAAACTATTGTTGTTTGAAGCCATCATGGAATGCTAGAAGAAGTGTGTGGGAACTCGGTCTTGTCAGAGGAAGGCTGCGACGTCAAGACGAATGGTTGTAATCTCTCTTTGATATTAATATATGCAACTATCGATTGATTTCCTACATGTTTTGTAATATTACATATTCGTGTATTGATGCTTCTTGACTCATTAAGTAGGTTGAATTACAATTTGTCTATTATTATGTTTGTGTATTGTTGTTGTTTGCTTGTTTCAGGAACTTGAAGAAGGAAGCGAAAGATTGCTGGAGCGAGCAAGCGAGGACAACATCAAGTAGGATAAGCGACCAAGAGGTAGGCCCTCTTGATTGATTCTAACCTAAGGAAATCTTCCATATAATGTATCTATTATGGATAGACCCATTATCAGGCTAGAGGAATTCATTCGTGTCCGCACTTATAATTTTACTTCACCACAAATTAGCGACTCCGCTGGGAGATCCCATCCTTTGTTTGTTTTGGATTTCATGATTTCATGAGAACTTTTCTAGTTTCACGTTTTCCCTTTCGTTCTGTTTCTTTTCTCCTGCTTACTGGCCTAAGTCTAAAATTCATAGTAGCAGATCTGGTCCTTGTTTTGATTTTTTTTTGTTTTTCCTTAGTTCCCTCAGACATCACATTTAATCAGTTGATATTCGCGTCGAAAAATGTGAATTGCGAAGGAACAGTTGTGCCGACCCGCCTCTGGCGCTTGTTGTCAGTTAGGTAGTCGCGCCGATCTCTATAAGTGAAGATTAGGGCCTGACCCCAATCTTGGCCAACGTGTTATGCTCTTGTGATTTTGACCTTGTAAGCCTTTTGGACCGTCTTCTCCCTGACTAGAAAGCTTCATTTAGCTTGTTTTGTGTGCTTGCTTGGTTTAGCCCATCCTTTGATGTGTTAAGTTTGGCCCTGTGTGAAGTTATTTTTTATTTTTTCTTTGAATCCCTTGATCAACGCTATTTTTGGCCCAAAAGTCACGCTGATCAGCCATCAACGCTAGTTGTAGCACTGGTCAGTCGTGCTAATCAATGCTACTTTTGGCCCAAAAGTCGCTCCGGTCTTAGGGGTGAGAAAAAATCAGAATTTCTCCCGTTCTAGTGCCAGTGTGTCTTGACCCTCAAACTCTCTTCTTCTGCCCAAAAGTGACTAGGATTCTTTGTTTGCTTCATTTTCAATTGAATGAGTGAAAGAGTCTCGTTTGTTCTCTTATTTTGAGTGTCTCTTTTCTCTTTCCAAGCATATATTACATTGCTTGGTTTGTCGATTGAAGCATTGATGTGTTTGGTTTGTTCGATTCAAAGAAGAAGTTGCTTTTAGTTTCATTATCATGCTTTGGATTTGATTGATGCTTGTTTGTTCGTAATTGTGAAAATTTTCATTAAAGTGCTTTATGTGAAAGATGCATTTTGCATTTTATGAAAAGAAGAACATCGTTCTAGTCTACTTAAGCGAAAATATTGCATTAGTAGCATTATTGAGAAGCTAGAATTGCATCATCATAGGCATGGAGATGAAATGAAACTTCTTTTGTTGATAGGAAGATTAAGTGCATTTAGGATATTTATTAGTGAAAGATTTCATTCTTCGATTGTTGCATTAATTTTGTGTTCTCTATCTCTCAATTAGTGATAACTTTCATCGAAGATAAAAGATCTCTTTTCTCATATAGGTGCATGTAGGAGTTTTGTCAGATGATAGCGGTAGGGTCTTGTAATTGAAACCTAATTCAAGATCAACCATTAAAATTTATCGAATTAACCTAAGGAAGCATTGAAACTTAACACTCACATTTAGTGGTCTAGGCTAGAGATGTGTTCTGGCATCTTTAAATCTAGCAGTTGTAATTTGCTTCGGCACTAGATAGCGCTAGTACGGACTTGTGCTCCCCGTACCGTCATGTATATAATGGGAGACCCCACGAGGCTACAATCCTTTTATCCTTAGGAAGCCGAGTCGGCCACCTTGTGAACATGATACACCGAACACAACATTTGGGGAGATTGCCTGCTCGTACTTCTTGGTTCACCAGGAGGTATTCTCTAGTTCACAGTTGCCTGGTAATCCTGTATACTTAGATCATCCAGAGCAATCATTTGATCTTTTTGAGTCATTAAACATAAAAGGTCATTAGAGCACTTTTCCTTTCGAGCTCGTTTCAAATTGAAAGTGATAGAGTCACCTTTCACTCCTTTTCTCGACTCTTAAAATATGAAAAGGCAAAGTTTTGTTTCAGTATCTTAAAATTAACTGCCCATGAAATATTCCTGGTTAAAGTTATCTTCCTTAGTGTTTCTTTAAAGTTCGATTCCAATGGCAACATTCCTAGAGTCTACCAGTCAAGTGTTTCCCTCGGATGGGAATCCTAGTCCTTTTCCTTCTCTTGGAAATGTTGGTGCTCCTTATATGGCAACGTTGTCCCTTCCTGGGTTAACCATTGGTCTGCCTATCTGGTTGTTCTCAACCTTGGTGGTCCTGAGCATCCCCACTCCTATCCAAATGTCTCCTTCATTCGAATCACGTCATGATGATTCTAAGGTTGACCCCTCACCTTCTTCCCCATTTCGTCACCCTCCTCTTCTACTTCGCCTGGTGAAAGTTTCAAATCTAGTAACCAAGAGGCTAAGAAGAAGAAGAAGACGCAAAAGAAGAAGAAGTCAAATAAGCGAGAGGCTAACCATACAACTATTACTCCAAATGTACCCCCCATTGACAAACCTTTTGATCCTTCACGGAAGGTAAAATTCCCTTGCAGGCTATGTAAGGGTGAATATCTCCTTCGAGACTGTCTTGGCATTCCCAGAGTCTTAGAGGTATGGTATCAAGACCTCAACCGACCATCCCCATCAACCTCTGGAGATCATGTTGATGCTACGCCTTCAGCTAATGATGGTAAGAAGAAGGGAAAGATTAGATTCCCCTGCAGGTTATGTGAAGGAGAGCATCTTCTTCACCTTTGTCCTCTTATGGATAAAACTTCCAAAGTTTTGGAAAACCTTGCAGCTCCTCAACCCCAACTTCCTGTTGGTTATCAGAGGCTTTCTTTTGACCCTCTCCCGGTTGGTAAAGAGATTGACTTGGATTCATTTCTTGCCCATCCTACTCTTCCTGAGCGAGACTCTCTTGTGTCTATCCCTAACCAACCATTGGTCGAAAAGAGTGTCGACTTGGATCCGCCTTCAATTGTTCACTTTGTTTTGGGAGAGAGTGGTGATCATATTGCTCATTTTCTTCTTGTCTCCTCAGATTCTTAGGAATCGAAGAGTGACCCTCCCATCCCAGTTGTTAAGGAGAGTCCTTCTCCTATTCCTGTATAGCATGGGGGGAATCATATGATACCCCACCAAGTAGTTCTGTCGTCTCTTTAGATTGGGGTCCATTGATTGCTTTCCACCTCCCATCTTATGCGCCTTTCCAGATCACAGTACAAGCCTATAATATGGTAGTAACTGGAACTATATTAGATGAAGGCACGTCTATTACCATCATGTATTCTACTACTTGGCAAGCTTTGGGTTCCCCACAACTTGTGCCTATCACCCAAAATTTGTTGGCCTTCAACGGAGGAACCAGTCAGCCCTTAGGGATCCTTCCGAAGTTCCCTATTACTTTGGGAGGAAAGACCATCTATATAGATGTGATAGTAGTCCAAGGTCCGTTATATTTCAATCTCCTTCTTGGACGTGACTATGTTTATGTCATGGGAGCTCTTATTTCTTCACTTTTCTGTGTGGTTTGTTTTCCGCATGAAGGGAGAATAGTGACTCTTGATCAATTGTCGTTCATTGGTCACCAAGCACCTCCTTTGCAACCATCATCCCTTATTGGCTCTTGTTCACAAGCAGTACCTTCCCTGCCACAGGTCAACTATGTCGCTACCGATTCTGTCTCCGCGTCTGCTAATGATCACACAGATGGTATAGTACATTATATACTGGGGGCATTGGAACCTGATCTGTCTTTGATACCAAATGACATGTATTCCTCCCGGAGCATGGTCCTTCCATCTAGTGAAGACCTCTTGGGAGCCATGTTCTTGTATGTTCCATGAACAGAGGGTGAGGATAGTTCTTGGTCTTGTGTCAACCTCGTTGAAAAATGAAACACAGAGTCATGAGGATGGTTCTTTGTCTTGTGTCAAGCTCGTTAAAAAATGAAACAAGGGTCGTGAGCATAGTTCCTTGTCTTGTGTCAACCTCGTTAAAAAATGAAACAAGGAGTCATGAGGATAGTTATTGCTCTTGTGTTAACCTCGTTAAAAAATGAAACAAGGGACGAGGATAGTTCTTTTTTTATGTCAACCTCGTTAAAAAATGAAACAGTGTGCGAGGATAGTTTGTTCCTGTATCAACCTCACTAAAAAATGAAACAGATTCTGAGGATAGTTCTTTTAATGTGTCAACCTCATTAAAAAATGAAACAGCTCCCTTTTCTAAATCGAGTCTTTCATTAAGATCTCGTAAAATCCTAGTTGAGACTTTCCAAGATCTCGAAAGTGAACCTTCATTCCATATACCTAGTTGACTGAAATGAAGCTTAGGGGGCATGTACCTCGATTGAGTCATTATGCCGGGGGCATGCGACTTATAGCAAGCATAGTTTTTCGTTTCAAGCTTGTGTAAACATGAAACCGAATCCAAGCAGAGTTCTCCATGGTTCAAGCTTGTGTAAAAATGAACCCACGTCGATTTACATCTCATGATTTCCTTTTTTATCAACTAATTTCTGCTAGATGAGCCTTGGTTGTTTCATTCCGTCGCCACCATCTCTTTGGCCGATCATATGCTTTCATTTGGTTGTTATTACTTTTTTGAGGGACCGCAACGATGAGTGCTTTTGTTAGCCAGCCTCTTGACCATTACATGTTTTGAGTAGTTCTACCATTACCAGAACCAGTTGCTACCCTTTATACCACTCGTTCCTCCAGGACGAGTCACCTTTGAGCTATTTTCTGACTCGTAAAAAATGAAAAGATTGTCGAGTATTTTTCCCTTTTGACTCGTAAAAAAGAATAAAATGGGGGGTCTACTTTCAAGATCTTTTCTGACCCTTTAAAAAATGAAAAGATAGCCAAGCCCTTGTTGTTTCGAACTCGTTAATGGATGCGAAACATCATGCGCCCAGTATCATTTTACCCCTTTTTCGGGCTGGGAGACACTATTTACGAAAAAGGTACTCCTTGACTGAAATAGTCAAGCGGTTCTCTCAAGTATCATTTTATATGTTTTCAGGCTCGAGAGACACAAACGTACAAAAAGGGACCGTGTAGTGTTTTCTTTTACGTGTCTTTTTCAAACTCTTTAAACATGAAAAAGATACCGAGTTACACCTTTGTCGTACTCGTTAAACTATTAAACGACATCGGATTCGTTACCATGACGAACACGAGCTTCTCCTTCCTAGGGCTAGTTATACTTACTAGGTCGGATTCGTCTTAAGGATGAACTTACAGTGAAAGCATATGATATCCCCTTTAAGCTTGCGATTAAAAAATAATTGGAGTACTTTCCAGAAATGGTGGGGGAAAATTTGGAAATCTATCAGTCGTGTTGGCAGCTCACTCTTGAACATGACATTCTTTGCTTCGTGTCGGGTTGGGACATCCTCATTTTCATCATTGAGCTTCCTAGGTTTGGGCCGTTCATTTTTGCCTTCCATTTGATCTCTGCCACGTCATTATGAAAACTAATCCCATGGATCCAAAAGCTGCCAAACTTCCAGTTGTGTCACCGATATGTTCAAGAGTTGTCCTTCTGCAATTACACTTACTTCTGATTCTCTGTATCATCCAAAATCATTTTACATCCTCTCGTCTCGCGTCGATGATGTGGGATTCATTATAGTCCTCCTTCGACATGGTCGCTTTTTGTCGACATCAACTCATTATCTGGGAAGTTGATTGTGACACTCCCTTCCAGTACCTTAGAGCTTGCATGCCTTAATGGCAAGTTCTTTGCACTCGACGACAAGTTCACATCATTGGCTTTCGATCAAGTGATTTCATGGGTGTTCGACTTCAGTTCCTATATTCACATTCCGTGGATTGTGCTGATAGTACCTGGAGGACCATTGTCATTATTGGTGGTTTCTCTTGCGCTTGTTAATATTTTACATCATTGACTGGTAATCAAGCGACTTTCTAGCATGTTCGACGTCAACACATCTATTCACATGCTAGGATCTGTACTTTGATCAGGTCGTGTTGGAGCGCAAGACCTTGGACTCAGATCACAAAATTCCAGGTTGTGAAGTGGTGTGACATGGTTATGATGATATGCATGTCTCTATCAGATGGTTGGCTACGACCAGACCATGAGTTATCATATGTGATCCTTCTCATTATTGGATGGTTGCGACCATACCTTGGTTTCATTATGATCCTCTTTGATGGATGGCTGCGCCCATACCTGGATCCATTTACATGATCATTCTCTAGATGGCTGTGTCCATGCCACGATTCATGTATCATTTGACAGAGATCTTAGTTTATGTATATGTATCTGTACTTTCTTGCAGGTTTTTCGATGGCAGACCGGTTCCCCGCACTGATTTATAAAGCATTTCATCCCACTCCAGCTCGACCTTCACGCTTTACGGGGCATTTGTTACACAACATTTTGTCACTGTCCCTGTACTCTCCATTCCTTGATCTTGGAGGACCTCTACAGTGAACCCCGCATGCTTTGCCTTCATGAAGAAACTCCCATTATGTCCCTCTTCCTGAGCAGATCATTTCCCTTTTGCACCATTTTCCCTAAAACTTCTATTTTACCCAGTTTACAAGACCAACACTAATGACATTTGTCTCCCCCACGCCGATGTGCAGATATTAGCACTATTCCCCATGCCAATCAGTGCGACGGAGCTATGTTCCAGTCGCGCCGGTCCTGTTATGGAAAGTTTTTTAAATTAGAGCCGAAGCTTCCAGCTCTAGAAGCTCCATAATGGAAGTCTGGTAAATGATTTGGTCGGATGGGGTCGAGGATGAAAGTTTGGGCTCATTTCCCCTATAATTATGGAACTATCTCAAGGGATAAGTTCTTCTCCCGTGAGAAGAGGATCCATCTCCCATCCATATTTCCTATATAAACCTCCCTTCTTCCCAAGCAAAAACTAGTCATAGTTAGAGTGTTGGCTGAGTGTGAGTATACTATTTTGATTAGGCAAGCAAGCTATTACTAGTTGTAGCCATCTAGTTGTGTGAGGGAGAGGTGTGTTTGGTTTGGAGTGAAGTCTAAAGGGAAGAGCTTTTAAAATATTGTTGTTTGAAGCCATCATGGAATGCTAGCAGAAGTGTGTGGGAACCCGGTCTTGTCAGAGGAATACTGTGACATCAAGACGAATGGTTGTAATCTCTCTGTTTAGTCAATTTAGTGTTTCTAAATTGATGTCATTAATTGTCAACCCGGGGCTCGTAAGCTGATGAAGTGAAGGTGTACTATATGTACTTAAGCAACCTCTTAGAGTTTTTGTCGTTTGGGGGTGTTGTTTGTGGTTGATTTATCTTCCTAAAATGGAGTGGTGATTATAGACAGATGAGTGCAAGTGTGTGAAAAGTGAGTTCTAGATGAGTGAAAGTGTGTGATTGGTGATTTCTAATTACTTGCTGAATTTGTAAAGGAAAAGAACTTGAAAGAAATGAATAACTTGAAATGACTTGAAAGCAAATGACCACGTTCTAATGGCATTAGTCTCTACCCATATTGCTGCAAATAAAAGAAACAAGAAAATCACTTCAAGGACTGATGATAATGGTTATCTCTTCCTAACTCCCTGCTTCTACCACATAGTACTGCGTAAAACACGATTAGGAAGTAGCTGAAAACAAATCCAAGAATTGATAAAAACTCTAAATGACAAATTATAACACTACTAAGCCTTTTCCATCATACTGCTTCCTACATATGTGATTATGTGTAACAAGTGGAAAAAGTATTAGTGCCACAAGCCAAGACTACTTAAAAACAAGCTGCAATTAATTAGTGTTCTGTTCTCTTGAAAGATAAACCATTCATGATAAAGAGAGCATAAATTAGTTAGCATCCAACTTGTAAAACTAAGCTAAAACTAATCTAGAAAACAGAGTAAAAAGGGCAGCATTACGAATAAGACAACTGCAACTACCATTAGATATTAAAGCAAATACAACACACTCAATCCCGGGTAAAAACCTGCAAAGAAGCAAATATGATCAGTGAAAATAAAGGCTGCAGCAATGAAAAGAAATCAAGCTGTACATAACTCAAGAAAAGGAAATGCTGTATGTGAAATAAAGAAATTGCAGAAGTATAAACATGAAATACTTATACAAGGGCAGTCATGAACGGGGGCCCTCCATCCATACAACCCACAGAAAACTCAGATGCTTTAAAACTTCAAAACAGCACTGTTTCCATTACTTCATATGCAGAAATACATAGTCAAAAGTGCTGGAACAGCTCTATAAAAACAGAGTTCAGAAAGGTGCTAAAATTCTCACAAATTCATAAACTACAACAGCTAAAAAGTTAACATAAGCGTACGCAGACGCAAGTATTTATAGGCATCTGCAAGATGGCCTAATGCGTAAAACATAAAACAGAAAATAAACTGAATATCATGCGTATTAAAGGTGCAGTGAACACGTCATATGCTTCATGGTCGAGCTGGAGGTCCTGGTCGTTATGGGCAATGAATCCAACATTGGATCATGTTCCCCACGGCTTACAAAACACGGACAAGTCATCTTTTCCACCGACGTGACCAAACAGCTTACGCATCAACGTTAAGCTGCCTTTATTTGACCGTAACTTGACCCCCTTTGACCGGAGGTACAAATGACGTGGCTGGCTGAACTGATGGCACAGGAACCTCGAGCACGTATATTCCAACATGCCCATGTGGCTCGTTCTGCAAAATAGCACGTGGAACCTTGAGATCAACAAAATGGCTGCGGGATCATCAGATGGCTGCGGAATCAGCAGATGGCTGCGGAATCAGCAGATGGCTGCGGAATGCCTGTAAGTATGTCAAAAACTAAACAAAACAGTCACCCATTAGCAAAGCTCACTTGATCATGTTTAATGACAACTAATGTAATGATCTGGGTGGAAAATGAGGCAAAAGAGAGAGGAAAGTGATGAAAACAGTAGGTAATGATGGATGATAAGGTGTAAAGTAGAGGCTCTACATACCCCCACTATGAGGGCATTGCATGTCCTCATGCAAAAACACTGATTAATCAACCTGCTGTGATGCCTCTGCCAAGACATCCAATCTCCTCTTCTTTCTCTGTGTAGACACATTGACCCTTGGCTTCTTTACTAAGCATCTGAACTTTAGGTTGATCAAGGCTCTGTTTAGCCTTTTGCATTTCTTCCTTAACTTTTTGTTACTTCTTTGCCACAGGCCCAAATGTAACATGGTGTTATCATGAATCATCTTATCCAATTTGGCTTGCTCTTTCAACTTTTCATTTTCTTGCATGATATGTCGATTTAGAACCTCAATCTCAAAAATTTCCTGTTTTAAGGAGTGGACTTGTTGCTCTAAAGGTTGAACATTGCTTGGGCCAGCAGCTGCTTGCTCCAATGTCTCCAGATAATTATACACTTTCTGCTGTTCCAGGTCAACCTTAGGTGACTTTTTGGGACTTGGTTCATAATCAATTTCAGATCCGTGTCCATGCTCAAGTTCATGTTCAAAAGGACTTTCCTCACGTGGAGGACTAGTCTCAATATGCTCAGCGTGTGGAGGACTTTTCTCCAAGTCAGGACTTGTAGCACCTTTTTGAGGTGAGCTTAAGTCAATGAAGAATGACTGTTTACCCTTTGTGGCCCCTACTTTTCTTTTTTGTAATCTGCTGCTCCTTCTTACAGAGGTGGTACTCTGCTTTTCTTTTTGCACTTTTTGCTTCTGTTTTTCCACCTTTTTAGAGAGGGCAGTTTCATGAAGTTTGGCCATTCTTTGAGCTAAGGGCTGAGTGTCTTCCTCACTAGAATTCTCAGGAGTGAGGTAAGTTTCTTGGACTACAGATTTACCTTTATCTTGCTTTTGTTTCTTTCTCCCTTCTTTTCTTTTCTGAGCAATTTCTTGAGCAAGTTCTGAAAGAGTTTCAGTGATAATTCCTTGGGCTGCTTGGTTATCATCTTCAGTAAATCCAGGATCAATTTCCTGTTCAGGATGCTGTATATCAGTTTCCTCATCAAACTGTTCTTGAACAGTTTCCTCTTGGGCAGTTGTTTCAGGAATAGTGGTATCAGGAACAATAGTTTCTGTTTGGGCAGTAGTTTCTTGGTTAACCCCCTCTCCTCTTTTTCTTCTACTTCTTTTTGGTACTTGAGGGGACCCTCCAGAAGTTTCTCCTAATTCTTGAAAATGATTTCTTATGAGAAACCTCTCCCATGTGTCTCTTTTTGATTTCAATTGTTCCTCAACTAGCAATTTCACAAGACCGTGATGATATAAATGTGCTTCAATATTTCTGGGGTTCCTTTGAACAATTGCACACATTTTCTTAAGACTTGAAAGTAGAAAGTATGGGAGGTTAATATCATCTCCTAGAAAATGCATCATAACCTTTGCATGGTAAACATATAAGACCCCAAATCTTCCCTCACAAGTGAATTTTTTTTGTACTAATAAGAGTAAAGTTGTCCATTCCTCCTTAACATAAGAAACAGGAATCCCTTTTGTGAAGATGCTGGTATCCATACCTGGGTTTTTTAAGATTTGTTTCCACTGCTGATCTTGAACTGACCAGTTCTTAAACCACCTTTCTCCAGTCTGTGGAAGTGAGGTAGCTTGTGCTATGCTGCTCTCAGTGACTGTGAATTGTAAGTCCCCTATCTCCACGTGATTATCTTTTTCTCTGAAGGACCTTGCAAAGGCCTTCGTAACCTCCTTATGGTAGCCTTTGAACTTCTGTATGCATTGTAACCAGTTTGCCTTTTGCAATGCCTCTTTAACCTGAGGATAACCCTCCAGAAACTTTGAACCCTCCGGTTCTGCCCTTAAGAGCTTCCCCATTGGCTCTTACGGCTCTGTTCTATTTAAGACACGGCTTCAAGACGGCCTTACACAGTCAATTCACGGCTTTGTTCTAGAACACGGCTTCAACAAGGGTCTTACACAGTAAATTCATGGCTCTGTTTTGGAACACGACTTTAAAATGGCCTTGACTTGGTGGATTTACGGCCTCAACACAGTGGATTATGGTTTTAGCTCTGGATACGGCCGTAACAGACCTCCACTGGTGATTAGAATTAGCGGAGAGGAAAAACAGAGTATGGTGAATGCTAGCAGCGTAGTGAGCACAGCGTAAATGGAATGAAACAGTGTGAGTGGGAATGAAACAGCGGAAGTGAAATGATATGAGCGTAAGAGGGTAGAAGGGTTATGGAATAATGAATGGAAACGGCTATGTCCTTAGATTTCGGTTTCAAAGTTACACTTGGCTGCGTGAGTTAATGTCATATAGAGACGTAGTACATTAGGTTACGTCACCTAAGTACGAGATCTTAATGGAAGAAGCAGCCGCAAGTGAGATTCAAAATCATGGTAATCAAGGACTGATAGACTTGGGAGATACGTGGGTATATGGTCGCATGACTGGTAATCATTACATTTAGTGACAAGAAACATAACCTAGAAAACTTTGCATAATGAAATAACTGAAAGTTTAGGATTTAAACCATACCTCAGATTCCCGCTTAGATTTGCCTTTGATGACTTGCCACTAACCCTTCACTGATTTATGGCTGTTGCATGACTATTTTCCATTTATTATTGATGACTACTGAGCTGTAAAGAAATTTCAAACAGACTGTGTTTTTTTTTTTTTTTATGCAGGTGCAGAGAGCTGCGGAATCGTTAGATGGCTGCAGAATCTTCAGATGGCTGCGGAATCTGCAGTAGTAGCCTCCGACTGCACAAAAACAACTTTTAACTATCTAAAAATGACTTTATTGATGGAATGGAATGTAGTGAGTGGATGGATGAATGAAAAAAATGAGGTGGAGTGAAAATGAATGAAATGGTGGATGAAATGGTGGTGATGATGAAATGAGATGAAATAAGGAGAGAAAGAGATTTTTTTTTTTTTTTTTGGAAAACATGAGGTGTCAGGTGACCCTGATTTTCACCTCAGGTTTTCTGTATGAGACTGCCAATCAGAGATTGGTTTTCAGGCTCATACATTTATTCTTTTTTTTTTTTTCAAAAACCAAAGATTAGGCTGATGGAGGAGAAGAATCCTTCTCCACCAACCTGATTGCAGAATCTTCTTTGAACAATTTGACAAACTCTTCTTTTGAGAATGGCTTCTGGTAGATTTTCAAGCGGTGGCCATTCACAATAAGAGGAGTATGAAATTCATCAATAGTTTTTACTCGAACTGCTCCATTGCTAAAGACTTCATCAATCTCATATGGCCCAAGCCAATGAGTTTGAAACTTTCCTTTGAAGTCTTTGAATTTTGAATCAAACAATAGAGCCCAATCTCCTTTCTGAAACTTTCTTTCTTTGATATGACGATCATGCCATTTAGATCTTTGATGCTGAACTAGATCGGTCCTTAGAATTGCATCTTGTCTTATTTCATCTAGTTCATTTAGCTGGTCCATTCTGTGTCTTTGAGCTTCTGAGAGGCTCATTCCCAATTGGACTGCCATCTTGAAGGTCTTGATTTGGAACTCAATAGGAAGCAGGACTTCCTTCCCATAAACAAGTTCATAGGGAGAATGTCCTGTTGTGTTCTTCCATGTGGTTCTATAGGCCCATAAGGCTTCAGGGAGCCTTTCCGCCCAATCTCTTCTATGAAGATGAACAATCTTGGTGATAATGCCTTCAAGAACTTTATTGGTAGATTCCACTTGACCATTGGATTGCGGATGGTAGGGAGTAGATGTTCTGTGCTTGATCTTATATTCCTCCATCAGCTTCTCCATCAAATTAGATGTAAACTGGCTGCCTTGATCTGTCACAATTTCCCTTGGGACACCAAAACGAGTGAAAATATCCTCAAAAAGAAATTGAACAACTGAATTTTCAGTGGCAGAAGGCAATGCTTTTGCTTCTACCCACTTAGTAACATAATCAGTACAAACTAGTATATACTTCTTTTGCTTTGATGGTGGATTAATTGGTCCAACGAAATCTAGAGCCCATTTCTCAAAGGGTTCGATGCATACCTGAGGCTGTAGAGGCATTTCATTTGAAGGAGTTGGTTTCCCAACTCTTTGGCAGCTGTCGCACCTTCTAACATACTGCTTTGCATCTTTAAAGAGAGAAGGCCAATAATATCCTAGAGAAAGGATTTTATAGGCTGTCCTCTTGTCAGCAAAGTGCCCGCCGCAAGGTTCATCATGACATGCCTTAAGGATGTCAGGCATTTCATCTTCCCGAACACACCTTCTGATTATACAATCTGGCCCTGTTTTGAACAATTCATTAGAAATCCAAGAATAATGTGAACTCTCTCGAATGATTTTCCTTTTCTCATTAGGAAATAAGTGTAGAGGAAGCTTCCTTGTAACAAGATAATTAGCCATATCTGCATACCAAGGAGTCTTGGTAGTCACTGCAAACAAATATTCATCTGGAAATTTATCTTCTACTGGAGAATCCTCATTAGTGTTTTGGATTCTAGACAAGAAATCAGCTACTGTGTTTTGCTTTCCAGGTCTATCTAACACAGTAATGTTGAATTCTTGTAAGAGTAAAAGCCATCTTGTAACTCTACCATTAGTGACGGGTTTGTTCATTAAGTATCTTATGGCAGAGTGATCAGTATGGACAAAGGTTTCATAGCCGGTTATGTAGTGTCTAAACTTGTTGATTGCATGTACCACAGCTAAGAACTCTTTTTCTGTAACAGTATAATTTAACTCAGTAGGAGTCAAATTCTTACTTGTGTAATAAATGGCATAAGGGATCAAATCCTTTTGTCCCAAAATAGCTCCTAGAGCTGTATCTGAAGCATCAGTAGAGATGTGGAAAGGGAGTTTCCAATTTGGCCCCCTTAAGATGGGTGCTTCAGATATTCTAGACTTTAAAGCTTCAAAGGCAGATTGACACTCAGGATCCCATTTAAATTCACAGTCTTTGGTAAGCAATTTGAAAAGAGGAGATGCTATCCTAGTGAAGTTTTCAATAAATCTTCTGTAATACCCAGTAAACCCAAGAAAACTTCTAACATCCTTCTGGCAATTTGGAACAGGTAACTTAGAGATGACTTCAACTTTGGATTTATCAACCTTGATCCCATCTCCTGAAATATGATGTCCTAAAACAATCCCTTCAGTAAACATCATAAAACACTTTTCATGACTTAAAGAAAGATTTGTTTCCTTACATCTTACCAGTACTTTTTCCAAATTTTCCAAAGCTTCTTCAAATGTATTACCATAAACTGTGAAATCGTCCATGTATACCTCTACACAATCATGAATCAGATCTGAAAAGATTCCTAATACAGCCCTTTGAAATGTAGCAGGTGCATTGCACAATCCAAAAGGAAGTACTCGGTAGGCAAAAGTTCCCCAAGGACAAGTAAATGTGGTTTTGTCTTGATCTTCAGGTGCTACCTGAATTTGATTGTACCCACTAAAACCATCCAAGAATGAGAAATACTTTTTACCTGCTAAGGTGTCTAGTACCTGATCAATAAAAGGTAAAGGAAAATGATCCTTTAAGGTTGCCTTGTTCAATTCTCGATAATCAATGCAAACTCTCCATTTACCATTCTTTTTGGGCACTATAACCAAGGGAGAAACCCATTGGCTATCTGAAATGGGGTAAATGAAGTTTACCTTGAGCAATTTCTGGAGTTCTTCTTTCACGATTTCCCTAAGGTTTGGATTCATCCTTCTTTGTGGTTGCCTAATAGGTCTGATATTCTCTTCAATGTAGATGTGATGACTACAAGTCTTAGGATCGATTCCTTTCATGTCAGTGTATTCCCATGCAAAGGCAGTGGAATGTTTTTGCAACAGTTTAGTTAATTCTTCTTGTTGTGGTCTTCCCAAGTTTTTGTTAATGTTTAATGTTTTTCCTGGGAGGATTTCAACTGTAGAACTACCAAACTCTTCCATTGAGAAGAGAGACATTTGTCTAGAGGAGAGATATTCAATGTCTGCATCTATCTGAAAATGTTCAGAGTCATATTCTAAAGATACTTCAAAATTTTCTAATGTATTTAGAATTTGACTATCCTCACTGATCTCAGAGATGGTTAGAACAGGTTGAATAGTATCTTCATCCTCTACCCATTCATCTTCTCCTATTTCTGTTATAGCTTTTGCTGGGGGATACAAGTTGAACTTCTTGGTGGAATTACCATCTGATATATACATGTCTCCAGACCTACAGCTTATGAAAGCATCAGCTGTGGCCAGCCAAGGTCTTCCTAAAATAAGAGGATGTCCTCCTAGATTATTCTTGGGAGTTAAAATCATAAAATCAACTGGATACTCCCAAGAATCTAGAGAGACTGGAATATCTTCCAATACACCATCAGGTTTAATGATTGATCTATCTGCAAGTTGCAGCAAAGTAGGTGTAAAGAGAAGGTTAGGAAGCTTTAACTGATCCATGGTCTGTCTACTCATGATGTTGATCGCGGCTCCTAAGTCAATCAGAGTATTTGGGATTTCAACCCCATTAATATGAGTTTTGACAATAGGGCTACCGGGATCTACATATTTTTGCATGGTAATCTTACCCATCATTATGTCTGCAATTTTTCCAACTAGATGTATCCTTTTGGTATCTCTGGTTCTTTTTACTGTTTTCTTCAAACTCAACTCCTTTATTGTCTTCGCTAGAATGGGAATTTCCTTAATGGCTTGTAACAAGGGGATCTTGATACATACATTCTTCAATTCATCTAGGAAGTTATAGTCAGGCACCCATATCTGCTTTTCCACCCCTTTGTCAATTTGCAATCTTTCAGGAAAGGGAGGTGTAGCTGCAGGTGTAGGTTGCTCAACTATGGGAGTTGTAGAAGTTGATTCTTTTTCTTTTTCTTTTTGGATATTTTGGTTTTGAAGTGATACTTCAGAACCTTTATTGACTTTGAGAGATTCCTCCTCAGAAATGCTTGGTTGTTGAACACTTGTAGAAGGTTGATCTAAGACTCTACCCGATCTAAGTTGTACTTCATTGAGAGGAACAAACATATAGGTAGGGAATGGTTGACCTTCCATCATGTAAGCATTTTGAGGGTTCCTATTATTTGGATTTGGTAATGGCTGAGAGGGAAGTTGATTGGATTTCTGCTGGGATTGAAGCGAGAGTTGAGAATTTTGATTTTGTGGAGGAGGTTGTTGTTGTTGAGGGTATGGCAATGATAGTTGTTGACCTTGGTTTGGAAGTTGTGGAGCTTGCTGATTCTGAAATGATGGAGGATATTGATAGAATTGTGCAAATCTCCCATAAGGATTTTGCATGCTTTGCATCCATGCTTGGAAAGCATTTTGAGGTTGAGGCCAAGGTTGTTGCCAAGGATTCCAACTTGGTTGGGATTGAGAATTCATAGAGTTGTTAAACCCTTGATTCTGTTGTCCTTGCCAAGGTCTCCTTGCAATAAAACAGAGAGATTCAAGTGTATCTGGATCCTCTTGAAAGACTGCTTTGAGGCCAGGAATTGAGGGACAATCCTTGGTCTCATGAGTTTCTGAGCAAATTACACATGTTTCTACAACGTGTGCATCTAAGGGACATTCCCTTAAAGCATGTTTCTTTCTACATTTCGGGCAAAAGATAGCCAAAGCCTCAGCTTCTGCTTTTTGTTTATTGTGAATCTTAAGGGTATCAAGTTGTTCACTAAGACTCCCTAAGATGTCAGTTTTAAATTCATCAAGCATATTGCCGATTTCAGCCCTACTCACTGATCCTGTTGCAGATTTATTCGCCCTAAGGAGAGAAGGATCTCTAGGCCCTTTTTGAGTTTTTGATTTGCCCCTTGAGAGATGGATACAAAGTTCTGCTATGTCATTGAGAGAAAGTTGAGAAATATCTCCTTTCCCCATCATGTTTAAGATGTCTATCCATTCATCCCTAATGGCTTTTAATAAGAGGGCTTTTAAGGTCTCTTCATCCAAGGTATTCATTTTTGCTCTTTTCAAGTTATATTGAAACCTTTCAAGTAAATCTTCTAGACTCTCATCTTCTTTTTGTATCATTTTAAAAACCTCGTCCTTGTGATTAGTAGGCATGCAATAGTCTAAATACCTATCCAAAAATGTCTGTTTCATCTCATCCCAAGTCCTAATGGATTGAGTGAGTAACCCCATGAACCATTTCAAGGCTTGATCCTTCAGTGTTGAAGGGAACAACTTGAGTTTCTGAGAGTCATCTAGGTAGTCATAAGTTCGACACACCACTTCAAACTCAAATAAGAATGTTTCAGGGTCCTCAGTCCTTAACCCATGGAAGTTAGGGAGGACAGATGGTGATATGTTTTTCATGGTGGCTCGGGAATCCTCATTAACAATGGGAAACCCAAATGAATTATCCCCATTTCTATTTCCTCCTCCAATGGGACCTCTACCTCCATTATTGTTATTGTTATTTCCTCCTCCTCCTCTACCTCTACCTCTACCTCCTCCTTCTTCCTCTGCCATGATGATTCTCCTAGGGATTTCAAAATCTTCTGGTTCCTCTACAAAAGGTGAATGAGAAGAGATTTCTCCTTCTTCTTCAGATGATTCCAATTCCTCAATTACAATTGGTCTTCCTGTAGGAGAAAGAGAAGAGTCTCTTCCTGGTTCAAACTCAATAGAAGGTGTAGGAGAGTCAACTCTTGGCTCTTGAATTCCAGGAATTCTAGGACTAGGAGTTTCGGTTGGAGATAAGGGGGGTGTCTCTTGTCTATCCCTTGAAGCAGATGGACTTGTAAAAATTGAACTTCGAGCTCTAGCTAAAAACCGTCCTCTAGAATCTCTAGCTCTATGCATGTCATTTTTTTTTATTTTTTCTTCAAGTCAAGTTAATAGTTCTTTTTCTGATCTTCCAGTTCACTCTAGGTGCAAGAAGAGAGCATACTCAAGAACTACCAAATCAATAACTTTCTCTTTTCTGATCCTCCAGATCACTTTGAAGTGCAAGAGGAGAGCATACTTGGATAGGTTATTAACCTCTTTCCTTGAAATTTTTATGTTTTTTTTTATCTAAGTATGGCTACTTAATTTCACTTCCCCGGCAACGGCGCCAAAATGTTTAGTCAATTTAGTGTTTCTAAATTGATGTCATTAATTGTCAACCCGGGGCTCGTAAGCTGATGAAGTGAAGGTGTACTATATGTACTTAAGCAACCTCTTAGAGTTTTTGTCGTTTGGGGGTGTTGTTTGTGGTTGATTTATCTTCCTAAAATGGAGTGGTGATTATAGACAGATGAGTGCAAGTGTGTGAAAAGTGAGTTCTAGATGAGTGAAAGTGTGTGATTGGTGATTTCTAATTACTTGTTGAATTTGTAAAGGAAAAGAACTTGAAAGAAATGAATAACTTGAAATGACTTGAAAGCAAATGACCACGTTCTAATGGCATTAGTCTCTACCCATATTGCTGCAAATAAAAGAAACAAGAAAATCACTTCAAGGACTGATGATAATGGTTATCTCTTCCTAACTCCCTGCTTCTACCACATAGTACTACGTAAAACACGATTAGGAAGTAGCTGAAAACAAATCCAAGAATTGATAAAAACTCTAAATGACAAATTATAACACTACTAAGCCTTTTTCATCATACTGCTTCCTACATATGTGATTATGTGTAACAAGTGGAAAAAGTATTAGTGCCACAAGCCAAGACTACTTAAAAACAAGCTGCAATTAATTAGTGTTCTGTTCTCTTGAAAGATAAACCATTCATGATAAAGAGAGCATAAATTAGTTAGCATCCAACTTGTAAAACTAAGCTAAAACTAATCTAGAAAACAGAGTAAAAAGGGTAGCATTACGAATAAGACAACTGCAACTACCATTAGATATTAAAGCAAATACAACACACTCAATCCCGGGTAAAAACCTGCAAAGAAGCAAATCTGATCAGTGAAAATAAAGGCTGCAGCAATGAAAAGAAATCAAGCTGTACATAACTCAAGAAAAGGAAATGTTGTATGTGAAATAAAGAAATTGCAGAAGTATAAACATGAAATACTTATACAAGGGCAGTCATGAACGGGGGCCCTCCATCCATACAACCCACAGAAAACTCAGATGCTTTAAAACTTCAAAACAACACTGTTTCCATTACTTCATATGCAGAAATACATAGTCAAAAGTGCTGGAATAGCTCTATAAAAACAGAGTTCAGAAAGGTGCTTAAATTCTCACAAATTTATAAACTACAACAGCTAAAAAGTTAACATAAGCGTACGCAGACGCAAGTATTTATAGGCATCTGCAAGATGGCCTAATGCGTAAAACATAAAACAGAAAATAAACTGAATATCATGCGTATTAAAGGTGCAGTGAACACGTCATATGCTTCATGGTCGAGCTGGAGGTCCTGGTCGTTATGGGTAATGAATCCAACATTGGATCATGTTCCCCACGGCTTACAAAACACGGACAAGTCATCTTTTCCACCGACGTGACCAAACAGCTTACGCATCAACGTTAAGCTGCCTTTATTTGACCGTAACTTGACCCCCTTTGACCGGAGGTACAGATGACGTGGCTGGCTGAACTGATGGCACAGGAACCTCGAGCACGTATATTCCAACATGCCCATGTGGCTTGTTCTGCAAAATAGCACGTGGAACCTTGAGATCAACAAAATGGCTGCGGGATCATCAGATGGCTGCGGAATCAGCAGATGGCTGCGGAATCAGCAGATGGCTGCGGAATGCCTGTAAGTATGTCAAAAACTAAACAAAACAGTCACCCATTAGCAAAGCTCACTTGATCATGTTTAATGACAACTAATGTAATGATCTGGGTGGAAAATGAGGCAAAAGAGAGAGGAAAGTGATGAAAACAGTAGGTAATGATGGATGATAAGGTGTAAAGTAGAGGCTCTACACTCTCTTTGATATTAATATATGCAACTATCGATTGATTTCCTACATGTTTTGTAATATTACATATTCGTGTCTTGATTCTTCTTGACTCATTAAGTAGGTTGAATTACAATTTGTCTATTATTATGTTTGTGTGCTGTTGTTGTTTACTTGTTTCAGGAACTTGAAGAAGGAAGAGAGAGATTGTTGGAGTGGGAAAGCAAGGACATCATCAAGTAGGATAAGCGACCAAGAGGTAGGCCCTCTTGACTGGTTCTAACCTAAGGAAATCTTCCATGGAATGTATCTTTTGTGGCTAGAACCATTATTGGGCTAGAGGAATTAGTTCGTGTCTGCACTTATAATTTTACTTCACCACAATGCTATCCCTACCATTCACCTCCACCACAACCACAATCCCAACCACATCCATCTCAAAGATCCATTCCCACTCAACTCCATATACCACCATTTCCAAACCCACACAAGGAAGTAGCTCAACCCACTTACAATGTTGAGGCACAACACCTCCAAACATATCCTCTTGATCTCAATGGTATTCATCTTAGATCAAGAAGAGAATTGCAAAAAAGAGATTCTCTTGATGTCATTGAAGGATAACATTCATAAAAATAAGATTCAAATGTGAAGACCAAAGAATCATGAGTTGCACTTGATGAAGAACAGACATCGAAATTAGAGATTGAGAAATTTCATTCATGTTTACATTAGATCCTCAATATGCTCAAGAGAATAATCAACAAAAAGAAGCAAATCTAAAATTCATGGAAGAAGAAGACATCTAGGATGATTCAAATCAACAAGTGGACTAGGGGCATCAAAACTATATTGAAATATGGTTCCATACAATCAGTAATTTGCTACCACACATTCTTCTTCAACAATTCTTGATGTCATCTCACTCAAAGCATATGGTCTCTGAAATTCAGGTACATGTCAAAGTATATATTTCAAGCCTACACATTAGTTTATCTGTCATCTTGATGTGTACATGGCTCCATTGGAACTATTCTTATACTGGAAAGAGATTTTTTTTTTTCAAGTAGAGTAGGATAGAAAAAAAAAATGGAAATAAGAGAAAAAAATAAAATATCAGGTGAAAACCTCCTTTGAGGTGCCTAATATTGGCTCATTGATCAAAAACCTCCATGAGGTGGTCAATGGTTTGGGAAAAAGGATAAAAAAATAGAAAAAGAAAAGATCTTAGGTGAAAACCTCCTTTGAGGAGCCTAGGCAGACCTACTAGTTGAAAACCTCCTAGAAGAAAAAAAGGAAACAAATAATATGAATTCTTTGCTCCATGCATATCTCTCTCCTGAATACATATGCTCTCCAACCTCTGTAAGCAACAAGAAAAAGTTAACCACCAAAAGAAAAGTTGATCAAAAGCCTAGTTAAAGGAAGTCAAACTTGGACTTTCTCCTCCTTTGCTCAGATGCTACATAAGGACCAAGGCCATGCCAATCCATCACCCTCATCTATTTCCACCATCCACTCATCATTCCCAAGCTTTTACCAGTCATTTTCCTTGCTGTCCTAAGATGTTATAGGAAGGCTCTATTTTGCTACATAAAGTAAAAAATATACAGAGCAAAATATTATTTTTGGCATATCTTGAAAATCGTACATCCATTTCCCAATTTGTTTAAGGGGGAGATGCATATGTATGATAGTAACATGCCCAAGCAATTTCAACAAATTCCGGTGCACACTGTTCGAGAAATTAACCTCCATCATCTATAGCCATTTTTAAATTTTCTCGATATTCGTGCATCCATTTCCCAAGTTGTTTCATGGGGAGATGCATAAGGATGATGGTAACATGTCCAAGAAATTTCAACAAATTACAGTGCACAATTTTCAAGAAATTGACCCCATCACCTACATCTATTTTTAATGTTTCTCGAGATTCGTGCATCCATTGGCCAAGATTGTTTTATGGGGAGGTGAATAAGGATGATGGAAACACGCTGAGAAAATTTCAAGTCAATCTAGTATACCATTTGGGAGATATGGGCAAAAACGGTCAGCTACATGTTTTGCTACAGGATATTGCTACAAGATTCCCTGTACTACTAGAGGAAGTCCTGAACTGCGATAGAAAGTTGGCTGAGGGGCTTTGGAGGAAAAGAATTGTGAGATGAAGTCTTGGAAGTGTTTATGATAGTTGTGAACAGTGTGGGGAAGGTGAACATCACCCATGGCCAAGCCCAACAATCTAAGAAGGTCGAACTTGACTAAGACAACTTGCTCAGGGTAACTGGAAGACAGAGGTTTAGAATGTGGGCTGGCATCCATGAACTCCAACAACATCAGATTGAATGATAGAAAGAGGCTTGCACACAAAAAAGATTACTTCAATAAAAAAAAGCATCATGTTATGAAGACTTATGCATAAACAAACAAATGAAGTCAACACCTCTGAAATCATCATGTTATGAAGCTCAAGAACAACCTTTTAGCAAAGGATGTGAAGAAATAGCAAAAACAACAGAAAAATCTAGGAGACCTCTAGATTCAAGGCTATC
This sequence comes from Pinus tabuliformis, assembly GCA_031772625.1. Lineage (NCBI taxonomy): Eukaryota > Viridiplantae > Streptophyta > Pinopsida > Pinales > Pinaceae > Pinus > Pinus tabuliformis. The sequence goes on along the minus strand of CM062805.1, from coordinate 311,897,017 downwards.
GACAATAGGAACTACACTAGATTATCACATGCAGCTTCAAGATCATTAGTAGCATCTTCAAGACCACCAAAGGAAACTTCAACATTCATATCAGAAGCCTCAATATCACCTGCAAAAACACATGAACAGTAAGGCTCAGGTATGCAATCCTTTAAACCTTTCTTATGAACTTATTCTAGCTTGAAAAACATTGCAAGTGTATGAAGGAAAAGGTTTTTATAGCTAAGATTAGTAGCAGAGCAACCTCGGCCTTATCTAGAAATTAACTTCACTTTTCCACCAAGACACCTGCACATAGGGGAGAGGACAAGACAAAAGTGAAAAGTGTTGGAAATAATACTGAGAGGGGGGGTGAATCAGTATTATCAGATCAATATTTTAATTTTCAAAAACTGATTTGTATACGCTACTTCAGCTCAGTGAACTAGCGTGTATACACAACTGTACTTAATGCAACCAGCGTATATGCAGAGTCTTTAGATTTATCCAAATTATCATGTATTGAAATTTAATCAGTATATCAAGAATTCATTAGACAGTGCAGTAAAAGCAGAATAAAGCATCACCCATAAGCAACACACAAGAACACCAAGATGTAAGGTGGAAACCCAATGTGGGTAAACACCACTTCCTGCTATTGTCTCTGTCTTCTTTTAATAATAAGAAAATTCTGTTTACAATTTTTGTACTGGTGCAGTCTTATACCAGTATGCAAGCTTCTACCTGCAAAAGGCTACAACCTTCTCTCATTCTCCAGCTTCTACTGGAGGGGAGCTACAACCCCCTAGCTCTTGTACTAGCTGATATGTTTACTAGTACGTAGGTGCCAGCCTATAGAAGGCTACAATATTCTCTTTTCTACCAGGGACCACGTTTCAGACTGGATCCATCAACAACATCATTCAATCATCAAATATATTTGCATCAACCAATCTCCTTTTGAACCAACCACAACCAAATCAATCAATCACTTTGACAACCCATCAATCTGATCATTCAGAATGTTGTCACCAGAATACAGTAACTAGAACCCAAGCCAGAACCCAGAACACTGCAACAACAAACAGAAGCAACTAAAACATATTTTATAAGGTATACGCTACTTCCATGTGCCGAACCTACATGCATATGCGCTTTCCTCAAAGCAAACCAACGTACAGATCTGAAAATCAAATTTATGATGTATATGCTGCTTTGATATGCAAAACCGACGTGTATACGCTCCTTTTCTAAAGTGAACCTGCGTACAGATCTATAAATGATGATTTAAACATTACAACTATTCCAGACTTCAGTCATACCCAGATCATCATATTTACAGACTACAACATGCGCCAGTTATTCAGATACATGATCAAACCACATAAAGATAATTCACTTCAAGCCTTAAGATCCTGATACATCATTAGATCTTATCATTCATCAAGCACTAAGGTTCATCCTTGGTTCAGATCAAGCACAACACCATAAGCCAATAACCTGCATATTAGATCTCACACTTCATTAGATATTTGATACTTACACACCTTGGCCTAATGATCTTCTCCTCCTTTTATAGTTTTAGGCCTTTCTCAATACCATGGACCAAAACCACTTAGGACCAATACCTTGGAGCAAATACCTAGGGTCAATACCTCGGACCAGGTAGCTTGGATCAAAATACCATGGACCAAATACTTCGGACCAAAAATTTAGTTTTCCAAGGTATACGCGCTTTTCCTTCTGTGAAAGTGCATGTGTACGTATACGCGACTTGTATACAGTGAAACTGCGTGTATACGTAGCTTGGTCAATGGTGTACCTGCATATATCTCTCTTTCTTCATTCTGTGAAGACTGATATGTCATTCTTTGTTGTTTATCTGCTATACTGTGATCTTTCATCTAAGTGAGTTGCCTTCTGAACTGATTCCTTGAAGCTGCCCTGCATTTCATCACATTTGTAAACACTACTGTCATGCATTTTGTCACATTTGATATCTCTTCTGTAGATTCATCTAGTTACCATATACAAGTGAGTTTTTCTACTACAAGTGGGTTGCCATCAAGTACAACACATACATCATAATGCCAACAATCTCCCCCTTTGGACTTGATGGCAACAACCACACCAAGTCACTCTCCCCCTTTGACATCAAGGGAAAAGGGTCATGCTCCCCCTGAGTGCATGCTGAATTCTCTGATATGCTGAAGTGTGCTGATTGAGCTCCCATGATCGAGTCCATTATCCCCCTGAGCATAAGCAAAGTCTGCAAAAAGATGTTCTAAAAGAATAACATGACTCTATACATACATCACAAATGACCTTCCTATCACCAATGACTCATACATACATCCATCTCCCAACCAAGTGGGGATATACCAAAATTGACTCATCCACCCAACCAAATGGGGAGATATCAATTGTTTATACATGTCAAAAACAAGAAACATTACATCATCCATCCCATGCATAGTGGGGTTACAAATTAGATCTTTTCATAACCGTTACATTACAAGATATACATAACATATATAACAGAGACCAAATATCTTAAACAAGACCATGATAGTCATCAACAACTATCATATGATCTACACCATCAACAACATCCAGACCAGCAACTTGTGTGTGTCCATCATTAGTTCCCAAAATATCATCAACCATGTTCTCCCCCTGAACCTGTTCCACCTGTTCACTATCAGATCTGATCATTGCATATGTCAGTAAGAGATATCAAAGCATCATCATCAATAAGATATACATCAAGTTATCAACAAATTTATGAGGACCAATATATTTCTGCATGTTATCAGCAGAGTGAGAACATCATCAAATAGAGCAGATAATTGATAGAACCATAGCAGAGCCCCCCGTTTTTTTTTGAGTCTGGGCCACTACTTTTCTTGAAACCAACATATACGCGACTGTTCCCATAGAAACCCACGTATGTACGCGACTACGCTTCATGAAACTTGCGTATAACCACCTTTTTTTTGAAAAAATAGGATTTAACAGCAGGATGATGCAGCAACTACTCCCAGCTTTTGTCTGAGATATTCAAATGTCTCTCTGGGCAGTGGTTTAGTGAATATATCAACAACCTGTTCTTTGGAGGGAACATATTCCAGTTTGACCTTTTGTTCAAGCACTTGTTCACGTAGGAAATGATATTTGATGGGTATGTGCTTGGTCTTGGAGTGCATGAATGTATTCTTTGAAATACTGATGGCACTTGTATTATCACATAGAATGGAGATGGGTGGAGTACATGTGATCTGAATATCTTACAAGGTTTGCATCATCCAAAGTAGTTGTGTGCAACAAGATGCAACAGCCACGTATTCTGCTTTAGCTGTAGATAATGCAATTAAACTTTGTTTCTTGCTGAATCAAGGCACTAACCTGGAACCCATATAGAATGCACCACCACTAGTGCTTTTTCTGTCATCAACACTTCCTGCTCAATCTGCATCTGTATAAGCATGAAGTGTAAGATCTGTATCTCTAGGATACCATAAACCAAAGTTCTGTGTTCCTTGAAGATATTTGAAAATCCTTTTGACTGCCTGAAGGTGTGATTCCTTTGGATTTGCTTGGAATCTTCTAAATATTCCCACTGCATGCATGATGTCTAGTCGAGTACCTGTTAGATAAAGCATACTGCCAATCGTGGATCTATAAGTTGGTTGATGTACTACTGTTGATTCATCATTTGAGCTAAGATTGCATCTTGTTAACATTGGGGTACATACTCGTTTAGAATCTTCCATGCCATACTTTTTCATGATCTGTTTGAGATATTTAGTTTGTGAGAGAAAAATACCATCTTTATTTTGTTGAACTTGTAGACCAAGAAAATAGGTAAGCTCACCAAGCAAAGACATTTCAAATTATTGCTGCATTACTGAAGCAAAATTCTGACTCATGGATTCTTCATTGCTACCAAAAATGATATCATCAACATACACAACAATTATTAACAATTTATCAGTGTCCATCTTTGTATATAGATTGCTATCTACTGACCCCTTTGAAAAACCCTGTTGGTGGAGATATTTGTCAAGTCGGTAATACCAGGCCCTTGGAGCTTGTTTTAGACCATAGAGAGCCTTTCTGAGTTTGCATACAAGTTTTGCATCATTCCCAAGATTGAATCCTTCTGGTTGTTCAATATAGACTTCTTCTTCTAAGTCTCCATTAAGAAATGTAGATTTTACATCCATTTGGTATACTCTGAATTTTTGAAAACTAGAAAGAGCAAGAAACATCCTTATGGCTTCAAGTCTAGCAACAGGTGCACAAGTTTCTTCAAAATCTATACCTTCTTGTTGAGTATATCCTTTGCAAACGAGTCTGGCTTTGTTTCTGATAACTTCTCCATTTTCATTTAGCTTGTTTTTGAATATCCATTTGGTTCCTATGATATTCTTATCATGAGGTCTAGGAACTAATTCCCAAGTATTATTCTTTTCAATTTTCTTAAGTTCTTCATTCATGTCCTTGACCTAACATTCATCTTTGCATGCTTCATTTACATTTTGAGGTTCGGTGGAAGATAGTAATGCTAGATAGCTTCTGTAATAGTTCTTCTTGTCTGCACACCTGCCCCTTTTTCCCCTAAAATTTGAGTTTCTGGATGATTTTTCTGAACATACCTGGACGGAGTCTTTTCTTCTACCATTATCTCTTCTTCTGGTGCTTCATTGGTTTCTTCTTCAGAATCAGTGTGATTTGATGAGGGAAATTGATCCTCATCTTCTTCATTGTCATAATCTTCAGTTTTTATCTGTTTTGGATTTTTGCATGTTTCATCAACCACAACATCAATACTTTCAATAATTTTCCCAAGTCTTTTATTATAACATTTATATCCTTTACTTCGGGAAGAGTAGCCAAGAAGAAAACCTTCATCTGCTCTGGGTTCAAACTTACCAAGTTTTTCATCAGTCCTTTTGATGTAACATTTGCTTCCAAAAACTTTGAAGTATTTTACAGTAGGAGTCTTACCATACCAAAGTTCATGTGGAGTTTGAGCGCTGTTTACCCAAATATTTGCTTGGTTGAGAATAATGACGGCAGCGAATGCAGCTTCACCCCAGAAGGTTGCAGGAGTTCTAGATTCATCTAGCATAACATGAGACATTTGTTGAACAATTCTGTTCATCCTTTCTACCACTCCATTTTGCTAAGGAGTCCTTACGGTGGAGAATTGCCTTTTTATTCCATGTTGTTCACAAAAGTCAAAGAATTCATCCGAGGTAAATTCCCCTCCTCGATCAGATTTGAGGCATTTGATTTTGTGATCTGATTCATTTCAACCAAAGCTTTGAAGGCTTTGAACCTTTCAAATGCTTCATCTTTAGGCTTTAGAAGACCTATCCAACACATTCTGGAAAAATCATCAATGAACAATATAAAGTATTCTTCTCCACGAGGTGACTTTTTCCTTGATGGTCCACATAAATCAGTATGAACAAGTTCAAGAGGCTTACTAGTTGACCCTTCCTTTTCGATGAAGTGAGATCTAGTTTGCTTACTGAATTGACATGATTTGCATATAGTATTTTCAGGAATGTTGATATCTGGAAGATCACGAACAACCTGGAATCTGCATGCTTTTCTTATTTGAGAAAAGCTTAGATTTCCCAATCTTCTGTGCCCTAGCCAGTTTTCATCATTTTTGCTTAGATAACACTGTTTTTGTTCTCCCTTGAGTATGTATAGGTTGTTTGGAGTTCTTGTACCTTTGATCACGGTTTCTCTTGTATCAAGCTCACGAACAACACATCCATTTGATTGAAACACTACTTCATTTCCTTGATCACACATTTGACTCACACTCAACAGGTTATGCTTTAAGCCATCAACATACATAACATTCCCAACTTTAACTTTTTATTTCAAGAAAACAGAGCCTTTAGCTTTTATGACAATAGGAGTGTCGTTTCCAAATGAGACACTATTTTCCTTTTCTAAGGCATTATATGAGTGTAGTTTTTCTTTGTCACCTGTCATGTGTTTTGAGCATTCACTGTCGATGTACCACTGGTTTTCTTGTCCTTCTGCATACAAGGCTATACCACATCTTTTTGTTTGCGGTTCTTTCTTTCTCCATATTTTGGGATTTAATGGAGTTTTCTCCTTTTGAGATATTTGCCGAAATTTACTCCTGCATTCAGATTCTTCATGGCCAAAGTTGTTACAGATTAAGCATTCTATTTCATTTTCAAGAAGAGAAAAGTTATTATAGGAACTTTTCTTGATCCCTATCACATTTATTTGATTTCGTGCTTCTCTAGTCATGATGGTTTTGTAAGCAACACATTGAGCAGCTTTATGTCCAAAATTATGACATGAGAAACATTGACCATTAAAGAAGTTCCCGCGATTATCGAATCTACTGACCTGGTGATTGTAGTTTCTATTGATATTCATCTTTGAAGCAAATTGAGTACGATTTACCTGAGGTTGGTTGTGGCTTCTGTTCATCCTTGAAGTAAATTGAGCCTAATTTACTTGGTGATCTGCTTTATGCCTTTGCTGACGATTGTCAAATTGTCCACTGCTCTTTGCTGCATCAAGATAGATTTTAGTGGAGGTTGACGACTTCTGTGATTGAGATGCTTCTTCAGTATATCCAAGACCTGTCTTTATCAGAGGAGAACGCTACACTTTGATAATTTCATTTAAGGTTTCTGATCCTTTAGAAAATCTAAGATTGAGAGCTTTTGTTTTCTCAAGATCCTTTCTTAGACCCACAATTTCACATTCTAGTTTTTCATTGTGTTGGTATGTCAAGGTATCTATAATCATATTCTTTTCTTCTAAATAGATTTTGAGTTTAGAGATTTCTTCATAAAGGTCATCTTCATCTAACGCATCCAAGAAATCATCATCTTCATAAGCCATCAGAAGTCTATAGTCATTACTATTTTCATCTTCATCACTATTTGATAAACAATCGCTATCTTCATGAGTATAGTAGCTCTTTTTACTTATACTTTGTTTTCTATTCCATTTTGCAGATTCCTTTCCTTTATCATTTTTATATTTATGAGGACATTTGGCAGCATAATGATTGACTCTACCACAGGAAAAACATTTGAAAGGTAGTTTACCTTTGAATCTTCCGAAACCCCATTGAAGCTTCTTGACAAAGTTTAATTCCTCTTCTTCTTCTGAAATATGTCCTGATTCATTGAGTTCTTCTTTTCCTTTTGCTGAAGCTTTAAATGCAGCTTCTCTCATATCTGATGGACCTCCTTTTCTCATCTCAAAGGCAGTTAAGATTTCGTGAAGCTGTGTCATAGTAATAGTCTGTAGATCCTGCTTTTCTTCTATGCAGATACTTTTGATTCAAATTTAGCAGATAAGGATCTTAAAACTTTTTCAACTAAGGTAACTTCCTTTATCTCTTCACCCAAATTCTTCATGCAATTAACAACCTCATCTACACGTAAGAAGTAACTAGCTATACTTTCATCATTGTGCATCTTGAGAGTTTCATATTGAATTCTAAGAGTTTTTAGTTTAACATGTTTTACCTGAGAGTCTCCTTCGTAGCTTAGAACGATTTTGTCCCATATTTCTTTGGCTGATTTGAGCTACATAACTTTGACAAACTTTGATAGTGACAAACTTCCCAATAATGTATTTACAGCCTTGGCATTGGTTTCATATTTCTTTTTACCTTTCGTATTTGTAGGAATTGCTGATGGAAATGTATATCCTCCTTCCATGATTTCCTAGACATCTGTTCCAAGTGATTGAAGATAGGTTGTGGTTCTTACCTTCCAATAAACAAAGTTGCTCCCATCAAAGATTGGCGGTCTGATGGATCCCCCGTTTTCTTGATTACTCATGATGATGGATCTTCCTTCAAGCGATCAAGCTTCTTCTGAAGGACCTGCTCTGATACCAATTGTTGGAAATAATATTGAGAGGGGGGGGGGGTGAATTAGCATTATTAGATCAATAATTTAATTTTCAAAAATTGATTTGTATACTCTACTTTAGCTCAGTGAACTAGCGTGTATATGCAACTGTACTTAATGCAACCAGCGTATATGCATAGATATTTAGATTTACCCAAATTATCATGTATTGAACTTTAATTAGTATATCAGGAATTCATTAGACAGTGAAGTAAAAGCATAATAAAGCATCACCCATAAGCAACACACAAGAACACCAAGATATATGGTGGAAACCCAATGTGGGTAAAAACCACCTGCTCCTGTCGTCTCTGTCTTCTTTTAATAATAAGAAAATTTTGTTTACAATTTTTGTACTGGTTCAGTCTCATACTAGTATGTAGGGTTCTACCTGCAGAAGGCTACAACCTTCTCTCGTTCTCCAGCTTCTACTGAAAGGGAGCTACAACCCCCTAGCTCTTGTACTAGCTGATATGTTTCCTAGTATGTAGGTATCGGCCTATAGAAGGCTACAACCTTCTCTTTTCTACTAGGGACCACGTTTCATAAATTTTCAGACTGGATCCATCAACAACATCATTCAATCATCAAATATATTTGCATCAACCAATCTCCTTTTGAACCAACCACAACCAAATCAATCAATCACTTTGACAACCCATCAATCTGATCATTCAGAATGCTGTCACCAGAATACTTTAACCAGAACCCAGAACACTGCAACAACAAACAAAAGCAACTAAAACATATTTTATAAGGTATAATCTACTTCCATGTGCCGAACTTGCGTGCATACGCACTTTCCTCAAAGCGAACCAATGTACAGATCTGCAAATCAAATTTATGATGTATACGCTGCTTTGATATGCAGAACCAGCATGTATACACTCCTTTTCTAAAGTGAACCTGCGTACAGATCTGTAAATGATGATTTAAACATTACAACTATTCCAGACTTCAGTCATACCCAGATCATCATATTTACAGACTACAACATGATCTAGTTATTCAGATACATGATCAAACCACATAAAGATAATTCACTTCAAGCCTTAAGATCCTGATACATCATTAGATCTTATCCTTCATCAAATGCTAAGTTTCATCCTTGGTTCAGATCAAGCACAACACCATAAGCCAATAGCCTGCATATTAGATCTCACACTTCATCAGATATTTGATACTTACACACCTTGGCCTAATGATATTCTCCTCCTTTTATATTTTTAGGCCTTTCTCAATACCATGGACCAAAACCACTTAGGACCAATACCTTGGACCAAATACCTAGGGTTAATACCTCGGACTAGATACCTTGGACCAATACCATGGATCAAAATACCATGGACCAAATACTTCGGACCAAAAATTTAGTTTTCCAAGGTATACGCACTTTTCCTTTTGTGAAAGTGTGTGTGTACATATACGCGACTTGTATATAGTGAACCCACGTGTATACGTAGCTTGGTCAATGGTGTACCTGTGTATACCTATCTTTCTTCATTCTGTGAAGTCTGATTTGTCATTCTTTGCTATTTATCTACTATACTGTGATCTTTCATCTAAGTGAGTTGCCTTCTGAACTGATTCCTTGAAGCTGCCCTGCATTTCATCACATCTGTAAACACTACTGTCATGCATTCTGTCACATCTGATATCTCTTCTGTAGATTCATCTAGTTACCATATACAAGTGAGTTGTTCTGCTACAAGTGGGTTGCCATCAAGTACAACACATACATCATAATGCCAACAAAAAGGACTTGATAAAGTGGGATGTAATAATTTAGTCATGATGGAAGACAAGGAGTGTGAAGGGGTAGGTGAGGGCCAGCGTAGTTAACTCAAAGCACTTTGAGTTTATTTTGCATGCAATAAAAAAATAGAGAAAAGCTGAAAAGAGGAGAAAAAAATAATGGAAAAAATGAAAAAAGGAGAAAGAAAAAAAAAGAAATAAAAGGTGGACCCACCACCTCTTGGCATGCAAAATTTAGTTTCTATAGGATTTAGGTTGTGTGCAACTCATTATAGTTGAAGAACCACCTGAGGGAAAGAAGCAACCTCAACCTACAGTAGGGTTTCCTTGGGAAATTGAGATAGAAAAATGTAGTAGCAAGAAGAGCAGCAGAAAGAGCATCAAATAGACCAGAAAACAAAGCATGAAACATGTCAGCATACATGAAGAACAATAAGGCGAGCAGGATGAATAGGTTGCTTAGAGGATGAATAATAGTTTCAGCAGGGGGGTATGATGGGCCTCCAAATTAGACATAAATTAAGGCCCATCTAACCTTTCTTAGGCACATGAAGGCTATATTAAACCTCTCCTTCTACACTTAATAATGTTTTTGAGGTTTATTATATTCATTAGGAAGATTTATGGATACTTGCATATTTGTGCCTAATATTATTTATTTTTGTAGAATATTGTGAGAATATTGGGCAAATTATGGAGATTTGGAGGATGAGATAATTTAGGGACTTTCTCCCTACTACAAGAGGATCAATACTGAATAATAAATCAACAAGATATTCTAGAATTATTGCACAGATTCTGGAGATTGAGAAAATCTAGGAATGTGTTCCTTGTCATTTAACGCAGATTCTTAGTGTTGGGAACTAGATCCACCATTCGAGGGATTTTGGAGGCGAAATCTTCCTCCTTTCATGAGAAATGCTTCCTAATAATTTTTTATGAGTACAAAGTTGAATTTTCCTCTAGGGGTTGATTTTTATTAGTCTTCTTGTGGAGAGAACTCGTATTTTTGCAACTCCACTTTCATTTCTTGTAGGGATGTAATTGTATTGATGGAAATAATGAAGATTGGTGCCATGTTCAAATTCTAAATCTTGGTATCCTTCATAGGAATCTGAGTTTCCTTGGGCTTAGCCATCCCAGGAGCCTCAGAGCCCTTTTGTATCATTTACGTTTCTTCCTTTCACTTCTTATTCACATGCATCTCTTGTTCTTGTCTTTTTCTATTTCTGCATTTAGTATTGATGATTTCTTGTTGTAGGATTGGGTTAAATGGTTTAAGTAAGTTCTTTTGTAGGATAAAAAGTATGATTTCATCCTTTGAATAAATTTTGAAGGTCATAGTAATCATTGAGCTACTTGGATTTGTTTGTTTATTCATAAATCTAAATTTCTGGAAGTCCCTTGTGGCAAATAGTAGTAAATTTCTGTTGTTTTTTAGAACATGATAACGAGCTTCAATCAAGTTGATTCCACTTGTATTAGATCAAAAAAACATTCCAGTTAATAACAAATTTCCCTCATTACATTCACACTTTATTAGGTTACACATTTGATAGATTAACTAGCTCACTAGTTCTCGAATTTCTAGATTTTAGACTAGTAATTTTCTGCTATTTTTTAGAATGTGTTAACAGGGGTATTTTTGAGTGATTCCACTTGAAATAGAGACCTACGACATCCTAGTAAATAACAAAATTTGTCCCATGAAATTTGGATTTGATTTTCTTGGTCATTCAGTGAATTATATCTTCATGTAGCAAACTTGTTTCTTGTAGTACTCTTCCAGCATGTATATACTTGCCTAAATTTGCTCAAAAAGGTTGGATTTTGTCCCTTAGGGTGTAATCATGACCCCTAGGATCTAAGTAAATGGTTGGGGAGGAATAAAAACCACTTAGGACTTTCCTTTTTACCCATGCAAAACATGTCAGTGAATTGGGTTAATGGATAAATTTATGAATTGGATAATACAATAATGATTTTCTTGATTTCCATGTCCAATGAACTCTGTCAATGGATCTAAACTCATTAAAATGTAATGATTTATATTTAGTTAATGACCTTTACTTTATGCAATTAGAATAGTTTTTACTTCCTTGTATTTTCTTTCTTACAATAGGTTAAGGTTTCCATTTCAAGCATTTCCATTTTTGCAACTAGTTAAGATTTGATTTCATTACATGTACTCCATTACATCATGACAACAAATGAAGGATACATTGTATGTTGCACATATAGTGTTGATACCTCTTAAGTTTGTACGAACCTCAGGTTGATAATTAAATTTGGTATCCTTGGGAGCTACAACATTCTTTTAGCAATACTGAGGTTCATCAACCTGTGTGATGTTGTTCATAGCCACAACATCACCATGATATCAACATGGTTTCTTTCTTTCTCTAAAGGTTCCTCTAGCAGCGACATGTATTTTAACATCCTGTAATGTATCAAGAAGCCATAATGGTCTCTTCCTGGATGGAGGATCACATGGAGGGGGTCCAAGGGGTCCATGGGTTCTAAGGGATTATCAACAACATCTGTCTTAAGATGGGGCACAGAAGGACCTTCTAGTGGGTACATGTCATCATCCTTCTTCTCAAAATTGGGAGGAGGTGGAGGAATTTCCCTTTCTTTTACAAGGGAAACATCTTCATCGAATTTCACATCACTACTAAACTTGATATTTCTTTGACCAGGCACATATATTCTAAAAGATTTATAATTTTCACAATATCCAACAAATGTACCTTTCTTGCTTGAATCTTACAGCTTGTTCCTCTTTTCCTTTGGTACATGAAAGTATATGGGGAAACTAAAAATCCTCAAGTGTCCAACATCAGGCTTCACTCCTATGAATATTTCTTTGAGAGTCTTGTCACCCAAGACTTGATGAGGGATCCTATTTTGAACATATACCATAGTTTTGGCAGCTTCTACCCGGAAAAACTTTGAGAACTTTTGATCATGAAACATTGCTTGGGAAGCTTCCATGATGGTCATGTTCTTCCTTTCAACCACTCCATTTTGATGAGGGCTATAAGGTACAATGGTTTCCTTATTAATTCCCGCTCTGTTTGAAAAGTTAATCAACTCATTCGAAGTGAATTCTCCACCATTATCAAATCTTAAGACTTTTATTCTCTTCCCTATTTAATTATCTATTGGCGTTATGAAGTCCTTGAAAATTTCGTTGGATTAGGGGGTCCTAACCCAGGTTCAGATTTAGTTGTGCCAACAAAAAAAACCCTACACTACTGGCCCTTTCGGCAACAACCCACGTAGCATAGGCTGTAGTCTCACTCGAAGCAGTATGGGGGGATGCAAGAACCAAGTTTCTACATCTAGAGACTAGTGTGATGTCTTCCAACACCTTGGATCTGCCTCCATGCAAATCGATAAACTTCTAGTGCACGTCACTGGAAATTAGTTAAAGCAGCCTTCAGACCTTCGCGAAGGTCCACGATCAGTCCTTGCGGACCCTTAACAATTGATTTACCTACTTATGTGCATCAAAAAGTAACCCTAGATTGGAGTTCACGTAGATCTACTTTATTCATCAGAAAACATAAGAGAAATGATCTGAAACTTCGTGGAAGTGGCTAAGAATTCATTTCATACATTATTAAGACAAATTCAATAAATTCGCATAGCATTCAATCATTATTTCATAAAACATGTCATTCATCGACAACATATAACATAAATAGATACAAACGGAAATACTCAACAATTCTTTGGAAAATTGTCTTTATTGATCTTTAATTCACTGATTACAAACTCAAACTACCATGCACACGCAGCTGCAAGGGTTTGCGCACTCAGCTGCGGGCTCTACCTAGGCCTCTGCGCACTTAGTTGCAGAACCTTCCATTCTCTACCTAAGCGCAGGAAGCAAAGCCTTCCTGTCTTAGCTCCTACCCAAAACTCTTCAATGAACCCAATTCTTTATCAAAAACTTGTCCTAAGACTTGACTATTTATAGACTTTTCCATACAATGCCATGATCCGTGGACTATGGGTGAATCTCAAAACTGAATCAAAACTTTACTTAAAACAAGGGGCTAAGCTCCTTTGACTCTTATTCCTCTATGCACTCCGCTTCCACATATTACAGAGACTTTACATATTTTACAAAATTGTATGCAAAATTTTGGTTAACTAACCCCAAAATGACCCAGGGGACCCCATCCCAACACATGTCAAATGACTCATCCTTGTGTTTCAGGAAGAATATCCATGTCTTCTATGAGAAGTCATCCACAAAAATTATATAGTAGAGGTAGCCACCAAGATATTTCATCAGCATGGGTCCACATATATCAAAATGTATGAGTTGTAGAATATCATTGGTGTTTCTCCTTCAAGGAGGGAATGGTCCCTTTGGTTTCTTTCCACTTGAAAAACCTATATAGACCCCATCATGATTTTCTTGAACCTCAGGAATTCAAGAAACAATCCTTCTTACTTTAGTTAGAGCTTCATAGTGGGTATGAGTGAACCTTCGATGCCATAGTCCACTTTGATGATTGATATCATATAACAATGCTTAGATTGGTGTTCCATTGACTCTATAAATTCCTTCAATTCTTGATACCAAATTGAATGCTTCCCTCATGTGATATTCCATATGCCAAGTAAGAACCTTTCCTCTTATGAAGGTAACTCTCATCCCTTTGTCTTCCAAGGCATATATAGATACAAGGTTCTTCTTCAATCTTAGAACATACATGACATCATGTAGATGTATGATTTCACCATCGTCCAAACGAAATGAATCATAACCAAATCCCTTCATAGGATATGTAGAATTTATCCTAAGAATAATCTTCAAATTAGTCTCCTTCTCAACCAGGATTGAGAGGATTTCACAATACCTTGTGAAGTGTCTTGAGTTCCTTGATCTCTTTTGAGGATGGTGGCCTTAATCATGATCATTAAGAGCATATTTTCTTCTTCTATAGTTAGACCTTTTGTTGTTAAAGCCACGATTGTTGCTGTAGGACCTAGGAGAATTTATCTTCTATGGATAGTCTCGAGCATGGTGACCATGCTTGTGGTAGTTGTAGCATTCAACTTTTCTTAGTTCCCTTTTAAACCTTCTATTAGATTCCTCGAATTCTAGAGTAGGATTTCTTGAATTATATGGACCTCCTCTTCTTGTCTCGAGTAACAAATTCCATGGGCTCTCGTTCTTCATTCATTTGAATCTTCCCTCTAGATATCATCATGGTCCCTTCTTGAGTGCACTTGCCAATGAGCTCATCAAATGTTGGGAATGTGTCATTGTTTCTTATAGTAGTAAACAAGTGTTTCCAAAATTAGAGGAAGGCCTCCAAGTGCAATGAGCACCAAGTCTCTATCAAACATAGGTTCTCCAGTGTCAGTAGTTGAACCTTGACTTGGGATGTCTTCATGAGGTATGACTTCACAATCTCTCCTTTGTTCATTTTGATGTCCTTGAGTTAATTTTCAAGGAGAGAATATGGTTCAAATTGTTGATCTCATACATCCAAACCAACTTATCATAGATTTCCTTGGACTTCTCCAACTTAGAAATATAAGTAAGCAAACGATATATTAAAGAATCAATAATGATTTATTTTCTTTGATCTCACCTTTCTTGTATTAGGGCTTGATAGTATCATAAGAATTTTCCGAAGGCTTGGGTACCTTTCCTTCCACATATTCCAAGACATCATTCTCATCCAATGGGTGGTGCTGATGTTTTACTAGGAGTCCAATGGGTGGTGTTATAAGCTTATTTTCCACTCCATTATAATGAGAGAAACCCATTATCAACTTACCTCAGTTACTTGAATAAAAGGCATCTCTTTTAGCATGGGATAAATCTCACATAAGTAAAAGAAAAGGTGAAAAGGGATAAATTTTAGACAAATAACTGAGGTAAGTTGATAATGGGTTTCTCTCACTATAATGGAGTGGAAAATAGGGTTATAAAAACATTGAGTTGGAGCAGCCTTTGTTTCTGTGTTTTAGTGAGGTCCAAGTCTAACTGAGCTTCCATCCTTAAGGTTTTGTATTCAAATTCAATGGACATTAGGGCCTTCTTCCCATAGACTAGTTTGAATGGAGTAAATCTAGTGGTGGTCTTCCAAGTGGTGTTGTAGGCCCAAGTGGCTTCTACAAGTATATCAACCCAACCTACTACTAACAACATTGGTCAGAATGTTCTCCAATGCTCTATTTGTGACCTCCACTTTCCCATTTTCTTGAGGATGATAGGCAGTGGATGTCTTCTATTCGATGTGGTGTTGCTTCATGAGATATTTGATCAAATTTGATGTGAATTGTGTTCCTTGATCAATGACCAAATCTCTTGGAAAATTAAACTTGTAGAAGATGTTCTCCCTCAAAAACTCAACCACCTTCTGCTCAATTGTTGCCTTAAATTCCTTTGTTTTAGCCTATTTAGTTAAGTAGTCGGTGCACACAATGATATACTTCTTCTGTCTTGATGGGGGATCAATGGGCCCAATGAAGTCCATGCCCCATTTCTCAAATGGATCTAGATTCACTTGAGTTTGTAAGCGAATTTCATCCTTAGGTGTAGGCATACCCATCCTTTGGCACTGATCACAGTTGGTGGTGTATCTTCTTGCATCTTGATGTAGAGTAGGCTAGTATTAATCTGCTTGTAGAACCTTGAAGGCTACTATCTTAGCAACAAAGTGGTCTCCACAAGGTCCATCATGTCATGCTGAGAGGATGTCAAAGACCTCCTCTTCCCTCACACATCTCCTCAAGATATGATCTGGCCCCAATTTGAAAAAATTCCTCGCAATCCAAGTGAATGGGACACTTTTCCTAATAATATTTCTTTTCTCCTTGGAGGATAGATTAGTAGGGAACCTCCCAGCAACAAAGTAGTTGGATATAATATAAAACCAAGGAGAGAGAACTGAGATGGAAAAGAGGTGTTCATTTGGGAGCTGATCATCTACCATTTCTTCCTTTTCTACATGCGCAAGGTTAGTCTTGATAAGAAATATGCAACCACATTCTCTTTTCCTGGTTTGTCAATAATAGTCAAATCAAATTGTTGCAATAACAACAACCATCTAATTATCCTATCATTGACATTAGGCTTTTTCACTAAATACTTAAGGGCTACATGATCAGTGTGAACAAAAGTTTGATAACTAGTGATGTAATGCCTAAACTTGTTCAAAGAATGTACCACAACCAAGAGTTCCTTTTCAGTGATTGTATAATTTAACTTAACTTTAGAAAGGTTCTTACTGATGAAATAGATAGTATAAGGAAATTTGTGTTCCACTTGTCCTCAGGCAACCCCTACAACTTTATTTGATGCATTTGTGTGTATATGGAAAGGTAATGCCCAGTTGGGACCTCTAAGGATGGGTGCAATGGTCAACTTTTCTTTTAGCACTTCGAAGGCTTCTTGACAGTTGTTTGTCCAACAAAAGTCTAAATCTTTAGCCAGTAGTCCAAACAAAGGTGAAGCCAGTTTACTAAAGTCTTTAATGAACCTTCTATAATACCCAGCTAATCCAAGGAAGCTTCAGACATCTCTTTGTTTTTGAGGGACAGGGACCCTTTTAATGATGGAAATTTTGTTTGGGTCAACCTATATCCCTTCCTTGGATATGGAATGGCCAAGGAAAATCCATGAATTCATAAAAAAATCACATTTCTTAGGACTCAATGAAAGATTCGTTTCAATATATTTCTTTAATAATTTGCACATATTAGAAAGAGATTCCTGGAAGTCACATCCATAAGGAGTGAAGTCATCCATGTATATCTCAATAGCGTCATGAACAAGTTAAAAAAAGATACTTAGAATTTTCCTCTGGAAGGTAGTGGGGGCATTGCACAGACTGAATGGAAGGATCCTATAGGAAAAGGTATCCCAAGGACATATGAATGTGGTGGGCTAATCTGTATTTGGTTGTACCCACAAAATCCATCTAGGAAGAAGAATAATTTCTTGCTTTCAAGTCCATCTAGGACTTGGTCAATGACGCGCAAAGGGAAATGGTCCTTCTTTGTAGCCTTGTTAAGATCTGAGTAGTCAACACAGATCCTCCACTTCCCATTTTTCTTGGGGACTAAAACAAGAGGGGAAACCCACTCACTATTTGAAATGGGGTATATGAACCCTGCATCCAGTAGTTTTTGTATTTCCTCTTTCATAATGTCCTTACAAGTTGGGTTCATCCTTCTCTAGGGTTGGCACGTAGGATTTAATCTCTCTTTGATGTAGATATGACGAGTATAGATTGAGGGATGCACAACCTTCATCTCCTTATAATCCCAAGAAAAAGAATCTAGGTGTTTCCTTAGCACCCTGCATAATTTTTCTTCCTGCTCGACTGAGAGAGAGGGGTTTATCTGTAGAGTTATTGGATGGGATAATTTCCACAACATTGGCATGTTCTGGGCCAAAGTCAACATAGCACAAATTAGTACAAGGACTACTTTCTGGTTCCTTTATTAGTTCATCAATTGGCATGGAAGTGGGCGGTTGATTCTGTAAGATATGGTCAATCTTCATCAAGTTTCCCTCCCCCTATAATATTGTCTAGTGTGCAAAATGGGTATGGGGATGTCTGATAAAATTCTTACCCTTCCTCATCCTCTAACCAAAAGGGAAAATCATGCACAAGTTGTTTTGATAGGTGTCCATTCTTAATGGTCATGTCCCCAACACTGCACCTAATGTAGGCACAACACTGGACAACCAAGGTATTCCTAGGATGAAAGGACATCCATTAAACTTGGTTTTAGGCTGGAGGACCAGGAAATCTGTGGGGTACTCATAGGAGTCAATGGAGACAATGAAATCCTCAATAACACCCTCAGGAGATATTGTGAATTTGTCTGCAAGCTGCAACATTATAGTGGTCTTCCTCAAGGCCCCTTGGAGGTTGACCTTCAACATGGTTTCCCTAGTAATCACATTGATTGTAGCCTCAAGGTAAATAAAGGTATTAGGGACCATAATTGCATTAATGTGCACATCCATTACTGGGCTACAAAGATCCAAGTACTTTGGGGAGATTACCCTCCCAAGCATTAGGTCAGACAAATGTCAAACAACATTGATAGTGGGGGTATCTCTTCTTCTTTTACTAGGTATTTTGAAACACTATTCCTTGATAAGCTTGTTGTAAATGAGGAAATATTTGATGTCTTGGAGAAGGGGTATTTTGACACATAAGTTCTTCAATTCTCCGAGGAGTTCAGCCTCTTCTAGGGTGTGTTGTTTAAGGTGGACCAACCTTTCAGGTTAACGAGGTGCATTGGCTTAAGGGGCACTCTCTTCTTTCTCCTCTTCAAGCTCTCTAGGTGGAGAAGGTGGGTGATTATTTTGGAGCATCGTCCTAGACTAAAGGTTGATCTCTTGGATTTACACAACATAAGTAGGATAGGATGTCTCCCCATAATAAACCTGTTGTGCCTGTTTATTATTCGGGTTTGGATTGGGTTGAGCAGGAAATTGAGGTTGCTTAGGTGGGATATGGTGATGGAGCTGTGGTTTAGGTTGATCTGGAGGTAGTAAAGTAGGAGGTTGGGTTGTTTGAGGCCTCCACCCTGGTGAAAGGTTACCCCATTGGGAAGATTGAGGTGGATATTAAGGAGTATAAGGCGAAGGAGGAGGCGTGGGCCATGATGGATGAGTGGAAGGGTAGCAAGGTTGGAAAGGTTCATTCCAATTTGGATTGTAATGAGGATAATGTGCACCTTGCATGCCCTGTTGATATGGTCGAGGGCCTTAAGGCCTCCTTTGGTTAATCAAGAAGAGTTGCTATGAACCACCTTCTGCCCCTTGGTATACAACTTTCAGACTTGGGAGAGAGGGACATTTGTATGTTGCATGGTTTCCTTCACAGACATAGCAGAATTCTATGACATTCAATGGGCACTCATTCCTAAGGCATCTCTTAGTGCATCTAGGGCAGAAGATAGCTAGTGCCATTTCTGCTTCCTCCTGCTTCCTCTTGCTTCCTTTTAATTTGCATAGTATCCATCTGTAGGGAAAAGGTATGCAACATTTCACTCTTAAAATCCTCCAACATACTTCCTATCTCATGTTTGAGGGTTAATGTAGAGGGAGATGAATTAATGAAGCCTTCTCTGGACCTAACCTTTTTCCTACTAGACCTAGAGTGATTCTTGAATATTGTTTTGATGTCATCATACAACAATTAGGAGATGTCTACTCTAGACAACATGTTGAGGGTTTCCATTATATCCTCCCTGATCCCTCGAATAAGAACTAGCTTGAGTGATTCATGGTCAAGTGTATAATTAGCTATCCTATAAATGAGTTGGAACATTTCCTCATAGTCCTCTAAGGATTCATCTAGCCCTAGGGTCATCCTAAATATTTCCTCCTTTATTTCATTGGACCTACAATAATCCTGTACTTGTCATTTAATGTTTTTTGCATTTGGGCCTTGGTAGTGATGTTGCCTCTAGGTAAAATCATAAACTAGCATAAGGTTGCATCTTTGAGGGTAGATGGAAACAACTTCAGCTTTTGTTCATCCAAGGCATAGTCATAGGTCCTACAAACAAAAGAAAATTCAAACATGAAGGTGTTAGGATCCTCAGAGGTTAGACCGTGGAAATGTGGAAGAGTAGTAGGGCTTATATTCTTCATTATGGCCTCCCCATTGGTTTCTCTAATAGGGAAAAGCTCATTTTGTCTGCTTTCAGCCATGGTTTGGGTAGGTGATGTTATCACTCTAGGAAACTCTCCTAGGTTGTAGCTCGGAGATGCCTGGTAACATATCAATCTTCAATATTTTTCTCTGAACTATTGGAATGGATTAAGGTTTGGATCAAGTCAGATGACTGTTTCAACTCAGTTTTCACTCCAGACATGCATGTACACCCTCAGCTTGACAAGGCTTTAGACCACTAATTGTTATAGACATTTTTGTGCCCTACAACTCCAAGCATGCAATGTCCATAAACCAAGGGCTCCTAAGTCCCTAAAAGTGTTGTTCTAACCCCTAAAGGAACAAGATCTACAGATTACAGCTTCTCCCAGAAGTTCTCCACCAGAAACTGCTCAGAATAAGTCAAAACAGGATCATTTCAGCTGCTCCACTGGCTAGGTGCGTTGCATTGCACCTAAATACACTGTGAGGGTGCGTTGCATTTCAAAAGTCCCTTCTATGGGGTGCGATGGGCGAGAAATGACAAATGGCAGTGTCATTCCGCGAGGTGGAGAGACAATGGAAGCTTCCAGAATCTTCTCCTGTGACACTTGCCTCACTGAATTCGACCAAGGATGAGTAAGAGGCCTTCAGTCTCCAAGTGGAAGCAAGAACTGACAGAGAGAAGACACTAATCAAATCACAAGCTGACTCATCCTCCTTACACATATCTATATATGGATCCCTCATCTCAGAGATCTAGAGGCTGGAATTTTTCATATTGTAAGGAATTGCTGTTGGTTTTTTGAGACAAACATCAGAGTATTGGGTGATCTATGCTTTGTTTGAGGTGAAGAGGGGCTTCTTTGCTGGGAGGTTGATGCTGGGTCAGGAACCACCGGTTGTAACTCCTCCTGGATCTTTTCTTGTTTATCAATAAAAACTATTTGAGTTTTTTCTCCATGCTTTTGTATCATTGATGCTTGTTACATTTGTATGGTTTAACTTAAATCTGATCCTAAGTTATTTATGAATATAGATCCATGTCTTTGTATAGTGTTCTTCTTCTGTGATCTTACAGGTACTTTGTGAAGCTGGGCAAGTAAGGGAGCAGGTAGCTGGAGACTATCAAAGAAGAGAGGGATTGGATCAAAGGATTAGCGCAAGACACAGGTCGGTTCTTTCTATTCCTCTCTATCTACAGTTCATAAAGGAAATACAAAAGTAGTTTTTCTCTGTTTGTTTCTAAGGCAGCTGTCACACCTTAGTGGGATAGAGCAGTTCTAAATAGACACTTTTCCCTGTGACAAAATGGCGACTTCGCTAGGGAGCTAATTAGTTTGTTTGTGTATCATTCTTTGTTGTTTGTTTCATAAACTTATAAGTAGCATTCGAACTGCATTTGCCATAACAAATGCAAAGTAGACATCTGCTGCTTCAATCCATTCACTGGATCTGTTTATGATTTGAACAACTGATTCACAAACTATCTGATTGCCCTTGTGATAGCTCTTAGATCCTCCGTAGATCTACCCCTGATTGTGCATTACTGATTGCTTTTACTCGGCCAAAAACCAAAGACTGAACTGCAAAATGTGACCCGGAACCCAGACAGATTCTCGTTTCTGGCCCAGCGCAGGTACTGTTAAGAGATCCTGAATTTCAGCGCACTTCCCGAAAGGGCAACCTGCGCTGCATTTCAGTTTCTCTGTATTACAGGTGTGCTGATCAGACTAGCCTTGTGCAGCTGTGGTTCTTGTGCTTCATTCTTTCCAGTTCTATCTATGAATTTTACTGCCTGTGATCAGTATATGTCTGTTTAAAACCCCTTTTCGTTGCTGTTATTCCGCCTCCTTTGTACAAAATAACTGTAGATGTTTTTGTGTGTTTGTTGAGTCGTTTACAGTTTTCCATTGAAAAAGTAGAATAGTCGTACTGTCGTCCTTTGATTTGGATTTGTCGCAAATTTCGATTTCAATTATAGGAGAAAGTTTGATTGCTGTTGATGGTCGATTATACAGTTACTATTGCCTTTCGTCTGAATTTGTGATTTTCTAGTGTCAAGAACAAGTGTTCATTTCAAAATCGCAAGGTGTCGTAATCATCTCTGTTTTTGATTTCAAAAAAGAGCTTGTTTATATTTGTCGCTTGAAAAGAAATTCAAATTTGTACATCAACTTTCTTTTTAGCATCAATACTAAGAAAGTCGAAAACAAATACATGCATGTGCATTTGCATATAGACAGTCTGTTTGGCTTGATTTAGGAAAGTGCATTTACAGTGTGCTCTTTGCTCTTTGTGAAAAGATTGTGTCTTTCTTTTCCTCTAGTAGCTAGGATTTTCATTGCACAAAAGAGATAAAAGTTTGTTTATCATCTTTATATTGCATTTTAGGAATTACATCTACATCTCGTGGTGAACCCAAAAGTCAAACTTCATAAGCAAGATTAACTTAAAATAAATTCAATGAATCTAACAACGCTATGGAACTTAACGCACAACATTTAGAGGTCTAGGCTAGAGACGTATTCCGGCGTCGTAAAGCCTGGTAACTGTTGTCCTCACTGATGGTTGGGTGATTCCTCCACTTTGAGACGATAAGTGCCAGTACGGACTTGTGCTCCCACGTACCGTCAAGTATATTTTGGGAGACCCCTATAGGCTTGAATCCTTTATCCATAGGAAGCTGTGTCTGCCGCCCTATCGATCGCAATGCACTGAACACAACATTCGAGAAGATTGACTGCCGTACCGTAAAAAGTATTCTGCAGTTTTACGATTGGTTTGGTACTCCCTCTACCTAGACCTCCAGAGCAGTCCCTTTCGTTCCTTTTTAGACTCCTTAACGGAAAAGGTCCATCTGAGCACTTGTCACTTCAGGCTCATTAAAAATCGAAGGAGACTAGAGTCATCTTTTGTTTTTTCTCGACTCTTAAAAACTGAAAAAACAAGTTGTGTCAAAGCGTCTAAAATTTATTTTAAACGGAATATTCTACCCTTTCCTACGTTGATCTTGGGTTGAGAAAATGGAGTCTACTAACCAAGGAATTCCCCTTGGAGGAAATCCTAGTCCCTTCTCCTCTTGGGGAGATGTTGGTGCACCCCATATGGCCACATTGTCGCTTCCAGGACTGACAATTGGTTTGCCTGTATGGCTCTTCTTGACCTCTGTCGTTCAGAACACCACTATTCCTGAACAATCGAATAAGCAATTAGACGAATCCAGAGTTACCCACCAACCTTCTACTTCCTCTAATTCTTCCTCTCCTCCCTCTTCGCTTGATGGGGCTGGTAAAGCCAAAAGTCAAGTTCCTAAGGAGAAGAAAGAGAAGAAGAAGAAGGAGTCAAAAGCAAATGGGGGCAAACGAGTGTCGTCTAACAAAAATCCACACACTGCACCGACCAGGCCTAAATCGCCATGTGTCATTTGCAAAGGAGACCACTTTCACAGAGATTGTCCTTGCATCCCTCGGATCTTAAGGGATTGGTCTCCTCGTTTGCACAACCCGGTGTCGTCAACCTCTGATGATCATGTTGAAAACACACCGTCGACTAGTGAAAGTGAAGCCCCAGGACAAAAAGGAAAATATAGATTTCCTTGTAAACTGTGTGAAGGCGATCATGCCGTTCACCGTTGTCCCTTCTTAGACGAAGCTAAAAGAGTTTTGGATGATCGTCCGGTTTCACCGTTACGACTTCCTCCTGGATATAAAAAACTCTTGCCGAGTCCGTCACTAGTCGAAAATCCGGCTGACCCGCTCAGGTGGTCGGCCGAAGCATCTGTCATTGAAGATGAACCATCTGAATCCATACCAGACGAAAGTCAAAAGGTCGAGGCGACAGTTGACCCGGTCTTGCCTTCAGAGGTTCCATCTTCAGATGATACAATCACTGAAGAGAACAAGGATGACACCGTCCAAATTCTTTTCATAAGCACAGACTCCAACGAACATGGGGGCAATTTACCCGTTCCTTTACCGCAGGAAGGAAGTTCGTCAGAGTCGTACCTGGCCGTCTATTCGGTCCCACCTCCAAGCAACCTAGTTGTCTCCTTCGACTGGAATCAACTAGGCAGACCCCGTTTACCAGCCAGTGTACCATTCGGAATTATTGTTCAAATATATAGAATGGTTATGGCTAGTACCATCATAGATGAAGGGGCTTCTGTGAGTATCCTTTCCTCAACTGCTTGGAAAGCGCTTGGTTCGCCATCGCTTTTGCCTGAGATGAGAAATCTGACAGGCTTTGATAAAGGAACCAGTCGACCGTTAGGGATCCTTCCCAATGTGCCCATAACATTGAGAGGGAAAACTGTTCACATGAACGTGATGGTAGTTCAAGGACCCCTGGATTACAATCTACTCCTTGGATGAGACTATATTTATTGCATGGGAGCAATTGTCTCCTCACTCTTTAGAGTAATGTGTTTTCCGCACGAAGGAAGAGTGGTCAAGCTCGTGGACCAGCTTTCATTCCCCGGATCATACAGAGCAAATAGTCACATACCATCCCTGAATGGTCTTTTCATGCAAGAAATGTCTCAATCTCCAGTCCGTCCTCCCGATGAGCGCGAGTAATTCGGAGGGATATGACTGAAACCCAGGGGGCATGCACCCTGGTCTGCTTCGGCAGGAAAACTTCGGGTATGGGGTAGGTTTCCGCGAGAGAATATGACCTCTGTACTCCTGTCCGTGATTGGAAGGGGGAGTTGGACTGGAATAAGATTCTCTTGTCAAAGTTATGTGAGGTGGCGAGCACCGCTGCTCACCTTTGTTTATCTCGGTAGACATCGCCAGAGAAGTGTTTTGTTTGCGCTGTGAATAGAGCAATCTTTGGGTAGCCTGAAAGAGGTATACCCTTCCTGATAAAACAAATGTTTTGTCAGCTCGAATAGAGGGTGACCTTGAAACTCTGTTTTATACCTGGGGGCATGCAAACCTTTTGGAATGCAAGCAAAGAGCGATCATTTATCTGTTTTTTGGATTGGTCGTTTCCTAACTTACATAAAGAAAGGATGTGGGGCAAAACTCTAAAAGTTGCCGTTTTTATATGAGACATTCTTATCATACGACTGGATTAATCGAGCAGTGTTACCGCAAGGTTCAAGCTCGTTAAAAAATAAACCCGCATTGAGCAGTTTTAGCACATAGTTCAAGCTCGTTAAAAAATAAACATAAGACATGAGCAAATGTTTCCACCCGTGTTTAAGCTCGTTAAAAAATGAACTATTCCTCGGTAAATAACCACCGTGAATGTAGTACTTCAGCCATTAAAGCCTTGGTCATGTTTGCACCGTCACCTCCACTTTTTCATTGGCCAATCATTCACCTCCATTTGATTGTTTACCCATTTTGAGGAACAGCTGCGAAGAGTGATTTCACTAGCCATCCTTGTGACACTGCCGTGATTGGAAAATTCCAAACCTTACCTGGAATCAACTGCTACCCGTTTTATCACTCGTTCCTCAAAAGACGAGTCTCCTTTAAGCTCTTTTCAACTGACTCGTAAAATATGAAAAGATTGTCGAGCCCTTGGCCTTCCAGCTCGTTAAAGGGACAGGAAGTGCTATCCCTCCTCTAGATTTTAATCTTTTTGGACCTGAGGGATTATTGCACAAAAATATCGAGCACTTGTTTTGTTCGGCTCGTTAAAACTATCGAAAATTCATCCCTTCTGTATTGTTTTATACTTTTTCGGACTTAAGGGTTTAGATGACGAAAAATGAATTTTGGATTTACCTTTACGTTCCTTTTCAGACTCTCTAAAATTGAAAAGGACCGAGTTATCTTTGTCGTTAAACTCGTTAAAAATATTAATAGCGACAAACTTGTCTTTAAACGAGAACGAGTTTCACTATCGCTAGGCTCGTTAAAACATAGCGATGGGTTTGCCCGAAGGGCAAATTATAGAACAAGCATATGTTATCCTCCTCAAGCTTGACAAAAATAAAGAGGTACTGGTCAGCAATGACTGGGGAAAATTGGGAAGAAAACTCAAAGAATCTTTATTGGTAGCAAGTCGCTCTTGAACATGACACTTCCACTCCGTGTTCGAGTCGGGTTGGGTTGTTTCATTCACCGGTCACGTCGCCATGGTCACGCCATACCATCCACATTTGGGGTTAATGCTACCAATCCATCACATCAGTGTCGCCGATATGTTCAAGAGAAGTCATCCAGAGAAGTCACCTGTGTCCCACCCACTACCATACATTATACTCCATTCTTTCATGACCGCCACCCTGGACATTATATCATCAGATTGTTTTCACCTCCATCAAAATCATTTGCTCCGTTCTGTGTCATTGATGTGGGATTCATTAAGGCCCTCCTGTGACGGATCACTTCTTGTCGACATCAGCTCATTATCTAAGAAGTTGATCTAGGAACACCCCATTCAGTACTTTGAAGCTTGCATTCCTCAATGGCAAGTTTCTCACTTCCGGCGACAGGTTTACATCAATGACCTTCGACCGAAAGAATTTGCGTGGTGTTCAACGCCAAGTCCTTTATTCACACCACGTGGATTGTACTGCAGTACCTTGAGGATCATTATCATTATCGGTGATTCCTCTCGCGCTTGTTAACAGTTTACATCATTGACTGGTAATCAAGCAATGTCTTTTCATGTTCGACTTCAAAACATTTCTCACATGGATCGACTTGTACTTTGAGTAAAGATCGGACGAGATTGAAGACCCCGAATCTAGTTTCATCCATCCGGGCTGTGATATATATTCAGGGAAATAAAGACATCAAATGTACAACATTGCAGCACAGATAATCATCCTACCAAAAGGATGATGGCTCTATCAGAATCATCAGTCCACCCTCAGACGATTGTCTGTCCTATGTACATGAAAATGAATTTATAAAGCTGAGCATGGGAATGCCCGCCTCAGCTAGATCATGAAAACAATATGAAGATAATGTATTGTATTGTATCTTATTACAGGTCTCCTCTCAGCATTGAAAGAACTTCAGATCCTCATAATAAAGCATTTCACCCGACACCAAAAGGTTAACAGCCTCATACTTTAGGGGGCAACTGTTATAGACATTTTTGTGCCCTACAACTCCAAGCATGAAATGTCCATAAACCAAGGGCTCCTAAGTCCCTAAAAGTGTTGTTCTAACCCCTAAAGGAACAAGGTCTACAGATTACAGCTTCTCCCAGAAGTTCTCCACTAGAAACTGCTCAGAATAAGTCAAAACAGGATCATTTTAGCTGCTCCACTGGCTAGGTGCGTTGCATTGCACCTAAATACACAGTGAGGGTGCGTTGCATTTCAAAAGTCCCTTATGTGGGGTGCGATGGGCGAGAAATGACAAATGGCAGTGTCATTCCGCGAGGTGGAGAGACAATGGAAGCTTCCAGAATCTTCTCCTGTGACACTTGCCTCACTGAATTCGACCAAGGATGAGTAAGAGGCCTTCAGTCTCCAAGTGGAAGCAAGAACTGACAGAGAGAAGACACTAATCAAATCACAAGCTGACTCATCCTCCTTACACATATCTATATATGGATCCCTCATCTCAGAGATCCAGAGGCTGGAATTTTGCATATTGTAAGGAATTGCTGTTGGTTTTTTGAGACAAACATCAGAGTATTGGGTGATCTATGCTTTGTTTGAGGTGAAGAGGGGTTTCTTTGCTGGGAGGTTGATGCTGGGTCAGGAACCACCGGTTGTAACTCCTCCTGGATCTTTTCTTGTTTATCAATAAAAACTATTTGAGTTTTTTCTCCATGCTTTTGTATCATTGATGCTTGTTACATTTGTATGGTTA
Organism: Pinus tabuliformis; assembly: GCA_031772625.1. Taxonomy (NCBI): domain Eukaryota; kingdom Viridiplantae; phylum Streptophyta; class Pinopsida; order Pinales; family Pinaceae; genus Pinus; species Pinus tabuliformis. The sequence continues at coordinate 311,868,904 of CM062805.1, read as the reverse complement.
ACTTAAATCTGATCCTAAGTTGTTTATGAATATAGATCCATGTCTTTGTATAGTGTTCTTCTTCTGTATCTTATAGGTACTTTGTGAAGCTGGGCAAGTAAGGGAGCAGGTAGCTGGAGACTGTCAAAGAAGAGAGGGATTGGATCAAAGGATTAGCGCAAGACACAGGTCGGTTCTTTCTATTCCTCTCTATCTATAGTTCATAAAGGAAATACAAAAGTAGTTTTTCTCTATTTGTTTCTAAGGCAGCTGTCACACCTTAGTGGGATAGAGCAGTTCTAAATAGACACTTTTCCCTGTAACACTAATGCTCAATAGTTTATAGATTGAATGGATAGATGGAGAATACTGACTGTACTAGCAGATGCATACATAAACATATATGAATGGCTAGCTACAGAAAGTAAATGAAGCTTTTAAATCTAATTTATCAACGCAGATATAAGATGATAGTTATCTAGCATTAGACACAGAAGAAAACATCAATAACCTATTCAAGTGCAAGCTTAGAACATAGGAGAATATGACAATTGAACATGTAACAACAAAAGAAGCTTGTATTACTGGAATGAAGATGAGACGCTGAGAGGAACAGAGTATCCAAAGTCTCCAAAAGTTGAACCCCTATTCCTTTTAACTTTCAACCATTTATAGGCTTTTTACAATGCTCTTGGGCTCTCTAGGGCTTGAGATGTCCTAATCTATCCCCTCTGGCTTCTAACTACTTGATGCCATAACTAGGAAAACATGAGCTCAGAGGTCTCTTTCCCTAACAAACATAGTAACCAAATTCTGATCATTTCGCCATGCTGTCAGGTGGCTCGCACGTGCTGTGATGTTCCACGATCATTTCTGTTAGTTTGACTGCATCATGCTATTGTTTTTTCCTCTTTCGGCCATGTATTTTGTTATTTTAGTTCAACTGTTCGACTGTCACAAACACTGATAGAGCCAAAAACTTTCCTCCGCGGGTGATTGATGGGAAGTGAGGTACGGGGGGATATGGGCCATTGGATGGGATGGATCGACAGTTAGGATGGTGGTCAGGCGGCGGAGGGTGAACTACGGTGATGGTGAATGAGGGCCGTTGGATAGAGAGAAATGGATGGAGGAGATCGAACGTAGGAGGCCTGAAGTCGTGGCGAGAGCAGAATAAGTCCAAGCCGTCAGATCTCAAATGAGCAGATCAAACGGCTATCGGGCGGAGGAGGTGCTCGAAAGATAACACCCGGGAGTGGTTTTACCCAAGCAGGAAATGGTTTACATCGGGCGGTCATCGGGTGGTAAGCGGTAAAGGTCGGAGCCCGCCCGATTCCATTCATCGAGCGCCACATAGTAGTGGAGGAGAGAGAGGAAACTGCCTTTATCGGGTGGGTATCCCTCTCGCTTGTTGCCCGCGCGATATGTGCGATAGCCGTTAGATCTGACGGGAATGATCTAACGGTGATGATTGATCGAGCATGTCTCGTCGGTCGAGTGAAGTGTAGACCGTCTGATCAGTGGGAAGATCGACGGTGGGGGGCGCGGAGGTACGGGATGTCCTTGAGCAATGTGCAAAGGGCGCGTATGGGCGAAAAGGTAAGGTTTTCGGGGCAAAAATGGGTTAATTTACGTAGGACCAAGGTGAAAGTGGGTTTTGTTAGGATGTGAGGGTTGGGTTAGGATATGAGCGAATGAGAATGGGAGTGGAAGAGTGAGGAAAGTGGGGTGATGGACAGCAAAACAGACCACTTCCTTCCTTTAGCCTTCCAAATAGCAACGCTACACCTTAGGGCTAACACTAGCTCCTTCTGGGGATAAAAGCCTCCCTGTGAGGTTTCAAAAACTGTAGACCACTGCCTTTCCAGCAACAACCAAAAAAAACTTATCTCCTAGTGTTCCATTGAGCATGGAGTTTATTTGCATAAAAACAAAAACTGAAAAAACTATTACAATATTAAGGCCTTAAAGCCTCATATGAAGTAAAGTTTCAAAAACCGCCCATTGACTGGGCCATCAAAGACACCTTCCCCCTCCAAATTGTGCAGAATGAAAGTATTGTTCATCTGATATTGAGAAATGACAAACGATCCTATCCATAAGGCATCGAATTTACCATGGTTGCCCTTCTTTTCCTTCAATGCATCCCATTTGAGAACCCAGTCACCAACCTGAAAACTGTCTACCTTTGCCTTTCTATCAAAGGTTTCTTTTATCTTCTTTTGATGAATTCTTGATTTCTCATGCAGTTGTTCTCTGATCTGCTATAATTCAACCAGGTTACTCATTCTCCTTGCCATGTTATTCTCTTCATCCTGCTCTTCTTGCAAGAATTTGGCCACAGGGAGAATCAGCTAGATAGGAAAAACAACATCAGTGCCATAAACTAGCTTGAATGGAGAATTTCCTATGGAATTCTTATTGGTAACCCTATCAGCCCACAGTGCAAACTTCAACTTGGAATCCCAACTCTTTTTTTTGTCCTCCAACAATTTTTTGATTATCCTTACAAGACTCTTGTTAGATGATTCTTACAGGCCATTGCCTTGAGGATAATATGAGGTAGAATGCACCAACTGAATGCCCATGGATTCACACATGTCTACCAATTCTTTTGCCCTGAAAGCTGTTGCATTATCAGTGAATAGTTTGGTTGGGCAACCAAATCTAGTGAAAATACTCTCATTCAAGAATTTCATGACAACCTGATGATTAGCATTCTTTGTGGGTATAACCTTAATCCACTTGGTGAAATAATCAGTGGCTACCAAGATCCATTTATGCTGGCCACTGGAATGTGGATTAATCTCACCTATGAAGTCCAAGCCCCACTGTTAGAAGGGACCATTGGCGTGTACTGGTTTCAAGGGCAGATATTTTAGCTGTTGTCTTCCTACAAACCTCTGGCATTTGTCACAAGACCTCACAAAAGGAAACACATTAGAGAATATAGTAGGCCAATAATACCCAACTCTTAGGATCTTGTGGGCTGTGGTTTTACAATAATGATGCCCTCCACAGATGCTAGAATGGAGCTGGTGCATGACTTCCACATATTGTCGTTTGTTTAGACATCTCAAGAGGATCCCTGATGGGTCTCTCCAATAAAGCAGGTTTTTATTAATGCAGAATTTGGCTGATCTGAGCTTAATGGACCGGGCTTGACTTGAGCTATGCTCTAGAGGGACTTCTAGCTTTTGCAAAAAATGAACTACACTAGAATACCATTCACAGGTGGCTAGATTTTCAGCCAAAGACTGATTCTGCTCTTGCTCTTCTGTTGCTTCCTCTGTCTGCTCACCACCTGAATTTGAATCGATGTAATTGATGTCTTACAGACTACAATTTTCCTCAGAAATAAGCTTAGCTAGGCCCTAGCCTTTGACAAGCTTGGTGGGCTTCACCTCTATGTTGAACTCTATGAATTTTGCAATTCATTTAGCTCTCTTTCCAACAATATCTGGCTGAGTCAGGACATCTTTTACTGATGCTGAAGGTACATACGCAACCACCTTGGCATGTAGAATATAAATTCTGAATGCCTTTAAAGATTTTATGAGAGCATAATCTTGTTTTTCAATAAGGTCATACCTTAGTTCAACATCCCTCAGAGTTTTGCTAAAAAAGGCCACAGGGTGCTCTACACCTTCATCATTTTTCTACAATAGAAATGCTGCAAGTGTATCATAAGAGGCAAAAGAGAAGATATAAAACTCCTTGTTGTAATCTAGATTGATTAGAGTGGGAGCTTCCATGATAGCTTGTTTGATGGCATCAAAAGAGCTTCTTGCAACATCTGTCCATTTTATTTCTGATCCTTTCTTCAACATGGAAGTGATGTACTTCACTAGCTCTACAAAGTTTGGGATAAACCTTCTGACAAAGTTAATCTTACCCATGAAAGATTGAATGTCCCTTTTTGACCTTGGGATGGACAATGTCTGAATTGCTTGAATTCTTGTTGGATCGATCTTCACACCTTTAGCATAAACAATATGTCCCAGAAGTTTGCCTTCTTCTAGGGCAAACTGTGACTTCTTTGGGTTCACAGAAATCCCAAACTATCTGCACTTTAGGAACACATTCTTCAAATGCAGCAAATGGTCCTTGTGACTGTTGGAAAAGACTTTTATGTCATCGAGGTAAATAAGGACAAACTTGTCCTTCTCTCCCACAAAGGCTATGTCCATGGCCCTCTGAAAAGTAGCCCCAACATTCATCAGTACAAAAGGAATCTTGGAGTACATGAAAGTGCCCCAAGGAGTAGTGAAGGCGGTCTTTTACTGATCTTCTGGATGTACATCAATCTTATTGTAACCTGAAAATCCATCTAAGAAAGACATGACTCTAGCCCTTGAAACTTTTTGCAACAAGTGCTCCATCTTAGGCAGGGGGTAGTTGTCTTTTTTAGAGCATTTCTTCAGATTCCTGAAGTCAACACAAAGCCTGATTTCCCCATTCTTCTTTCTTACTACCATAAGGTTAGCTATCCACTTTGAATACCTTAGGGGAACTATGATCTTGGCATCCAACAACTTCTTAATTTCCTTTTCAATCAAAGGTTGTAAGAGAGGGCTGATAGGTCTTAACTTCTGCTTAAAGGGGATGGTGTTCTTCTCCAGTGGAATCTTATGCTGAATGATATTGGTGTCATAGGTCTTAAGATCATTGTATTCCCAAGCGAAAATATCAGCAAATTGTTTTATCAGGGTACAATACTCAGAAATTTGGGCAGAAGACAAGTGGGTGGACAGATTTATGTACTTTGGATGGTCTGGACTCCCTACATTATGTCTATGAACTACAAACTCATTTTCTTTTTTGGCAGGCTTATAAGGTACATCATTATGATCAAACAACTTCTCTAGGGGCACCAATCCTTTGGGTATATGGTTACTAGGTAGCTGGACAATTTTATCCTGACGACTCTCATTCTTTAGCTTGGACTGGTTGCATTCTTCAATGGTTTCGTTTTCTTGGTCAATGTGCATTTCAGAAAATTCATTAATGACTTGTAAAAACCTATTAATTTCATCATCATCTTCAAAAAATTTCCAGTATTTGACATTGTCAGGCAGAGATGGTCTATATTTCACCTGAACTTCATAAGTCAATTTAGGAGGCAAAGGAGGGATAAACGTGCTAGCAGACACAACAAGGGAATCAACAAGATGGTTCTTCATTCTAGGGATGTAAGAAATGTTGAAACTATTAAAGGAACCCTTGAGCTTCCATACCTCATCTCTGTATGTTTTCAGCCTTGGATGCTTTACTTGGAAATTTTTGTTCACTTACTGAATGATAAGGTTTGCATCTCCAAACACCTTCAGTCCTTTGATGCCCATTTCTATAGCAGCGTTTAAGCCCAATATCAAAGCTTCGTACTCTGCTATGTTATTTGTGACCTGAAAAGTTAACTTGAAAGATAAATGAATGCATTCTTGCGTGGGGGACACAAGGACTGCACCTGCCCCTGCAGCTTCCTTATATCAAAGCTCCATCAAAGAAAATGTCCCAAATTTGTGGGCCTTCTTCCTCTATGATCTGGCAAATCGGTTTCCTAAGCTGCATGGAGGCCAACTGGGATCCTTCAATCTGAAGAATACAGGCTCCAAAATCAGTGTCGACAGCATAGATGGGATTATTAGTGGGATTCTTTTCACCACTGATGATATAAGCCAACTGAGCTTCTCTGTATAATCTCATACTCTCACCTCCAAAAACTGGGACAATAGCATAGGACAGATCATTTTGCAATGTTCCACCTAATCTCTTGATCCAACCTCTGGAAAGCAACATGCCAAACTTGGGGGGTACATCTACTACCACAATATCCATCATCATGCTCTTCATGGGCAACTGAGACAAGGTGATGGCTAGGTCTTTGATTAATCCCAAACATTTCACTTTTCTAGAGTCAAAAGAAAACAGGTCATGATAAGGCTTGGTAATGTCAAGACCCAACTCATCCATGACAGCCTTGGGCATTAGATTATGGCTGGCTCCTGTGTCCAGAAGGTAGTTATGAAGGATCTTGTCATGAATAGTCAAAGAGACATAGAATGATGGGGAGTTGTCATCATAATTTTCAATCATTGGGCTGAGAACAACAGCTGGTTTGTCATCTTGCAGATTTACATAGTCAGTGGAGGCTTGGATGGCTTTAGGCTCAAGGGCCTCGAGGATAGATATTTTGAAGGACTCATTCTTCACTAGTTCAATCAGAGGTATATGTATTCTTAGCTTTTGAATTTCTGATTCAAAACTGAAAGGAGAAGGAGACTTGTCAAGGCCTCTTACCTTGTGAGCTGGAGCTTTGAGGATGATGGGATCAACTGCCGGTCATTTCTGCTTATTAGCTTGCTGTATTGTAGGGACAACAGCTTTCTGAATAGGAGTTTCCTTGACATTATTCATCTTCGACCTTAGATCATATTTGTGTTGATCACCAGTTTGCAGAACAACTCCACCATCCCACTCTTGGATGATCTGGTCATTGAATAATGACTTTTCATAGGCAGCTAAGGTAAAAAAGGAGGCACTGCCTTTGTCTTCCATACAATGGATCTCATCATCTTCGTCAAACTACTCTTCTTCCATGACTACATTTTGAAAAGGGGTCTTCACCCTTTGGTATTCATTGGTATCTTTGTTTCTTTGCAGAATCTGCAAGTGCTCATTAGCTCTTCTATATGGATTTAGATTTCTAGGGGCAAAGATATTAGGAACTCTTCCTTTCCCAGGGTGCTGCTCAACCTTTAATTTGGAGATTTCAGAGGCTAATGACTCTATCATCTTGGTCATTTTATCTATATTGGGGTCTAAAGATGATGAAGATTTGCCCCTCTGTCTCCTCCTATCAACATTCCCCTTGAGCTTTTCTGCAGCCATGATGTTTGATTCTACTTCCAAGGATACATCTTGCATATCAGCCAAGGTAGCACATTGTCTCTCCCTCAATAGTAGACAAAAGTTAGAATCAAAGGCACTGGCATAGGTGAGTTTAGCAGAGGTAGTGGTGGGTTTTACTTTAGCTGGTATCTTGCTATACATGCAATTAAACCTCTTATTAAAATCAGACAACAACTCACCATTTTCCCTCTTTAAGTTCCCAAACTCGGTGTGGTAGTAGAGTAGATCCTTCTTATCCCCTCAATAATTTAGGAATACATCATCTAAAGCCTCAATATCTGCTATAGACCTTGGGGTCAGTTCTCTAAACCATTTTCTAGCCTCTCCATCTAGGCTTTGGACAAAGACTCTCATCCACACATCATCTTCACTAATGTCCAGGTTATCAGCATAGCTATAGAATGATTCAAGATGTTCCTTAGCTCTAACTCCTTTAGTCCCAGTGAGCTTAGGCATATACTTTTGATATTCTCCAGTAGGCATGGCATTCATAGGAGTGGGCGGTACTAAAGGTCCATACCTAACCGCTATGATTCTTTCCATTTTGGTGGGTGCTTGTGGTCCTGCCATAGATGTGGTGGTTACAAGGGTATTGGAAGTCTAAATGACAGAGGGTTGAGGAGTGACTGATAGGATTAAAGGAGTTTGATGGATAGGAGGAGAGGCTTCCTTTGGGCTTACAACAAAAGAAGAACCTAAAGAATAAGGAGCTCTATGACTCTCTGATATTTTTTCTTCACTGCTAGTATTAGATGCTATACTCTCAACATGTATTTGTTCTATTATAGGATTTTCTTGAAGAGGTATAAAATATTGTTTAGAACTACCTGAACCCGATGCTCCTTTCTGCAATGCCTTTCTTTCTTTGATGATTCTTTTAGGGTTAGGTACTGGATCAGCTTGTGGCTTCTGAGGATTTCTCTGAGTATGCCATCCAAACTGAGCCAGAACTATGGAGTGGAGTCACCAAGAGGTTCGTCCTCCAGTAGAGTTGCCAGATAGATGATTACAACCCAAATAGTGTCCAGAATTTGTCTATCATCAAAGTTGGATCTGTGTCGTCCCCTAGGGAAGCTGAACTTCAGTCTCCTCTCCCCGGCAACAACGCCAATTATGTTATCACCCCAGGAAATTCTCCTAGGTTGTAGCTTGGAGATGCCTCGTAACATATAAATCTTCAATATTGTTCTCTGAACTATTGGAATGGATTAAGGTTTGGATCAAGTCAGATGACTATTTCAACTCTGTTTTCACTCCAGACATGTGTGAACACCCTCAGCTTGACAAGGCTTTAGACCACTAATGCTCAATAGTTTATAGATTGAATGGATAGATGGAGAATACTGATTGTACTAGCAGATGCATACATAAACATATATGAATGGCTAGCTACAGAAAGTAAATGAAGCTAGAAAATCTAATTTATCAACGCAGAGATAAGATGACAGTTATCTAGCATTAGACACAGAAGAAAACATGAATACCCTATTCAATTGCAAGCTTAGTACAGAGGAGAAGATGGAAATTGAACATGTAACAACAAAAGAAGCTTGTATTACTGGAATGAAGATGAGGCGCTGAGAGGAACAGAGTATCCACAGTCTCCAAAAGTTGAACCCCTATTCCTTCTAACTTTTAGCCATTTATAGGCTTTTTACAATGCTCTCGAGCTCTCTAGGGCTTGAGATGTCTTAATCTATCCCCTATAGCTTCTAACTACTTGATGCCATAACTAGGAAAACATGAGCTCAGAGGTCTCTTTCCCTAACAAACACAATAACCAAATTTTGGTCATTTCGCCACGCTGTCAAGTGGCTCGCATGCGTTGTGATGTTCCACGATCATTTCTTTTAGTTCGGATGCATCGTGCCGTTGTTTTTTCCTTTGTTGGCCATGTATTTCGTTATTTCAGTTCAACTGTCCGACTGTCACAGACACTGATAGAACCAACAACTTTCCTCCCCGGGTGACAGATGGGAAGCGGGGTACAGGGGCATATGGGCCGTTTGATGGGATGGATCGATGGTCAGGCGGCGGAGGGTGAACTACGGTGACGGTGAACGAGGGTCATTGGATCGAGAGAAATGGACGGAGGAAATCGAACGCAGGAGGCCTGAAGTCATGGTGGGAGCAGAATAAGTCCGAGCCGTCAGATCTCAGATGAGCAAATCGAACGACTATTGGGTGGAGGAGGTGCTCGAAAGATAATGCCCGGGAGCAGTTTTACCCAAGTGGGAAATGGTTTACATCAGGCGGTCATCGGGTGGTAAGCGGTAAAGGTCGGAGCTCACCCAATTCCATTCATTGGGCACCACATAGTAGGGGAGGAGAGAGAGGAAACCACCTTTATCGGGTGGGTATCCCTCTCACTTGTTGCCTGCGCGATATGTGCGACAGTCGTTAGATCTGGCAGGAATGATCTAATGACGATGATTGATCGAGAATGTCTCGTCTGTCAGGTGAAGTGTGGACCGTTCGATCAGTGGGAAGATCGACGGCGGGGGGCACAGAGGTATGGGATGTCCTCGAGCAATGTGCAAAGGGTGTGTATGGGTTAAAAGGTAAGGTTTTCGGGGCAAAAATGGGTTATTTTACGTAGGGCCAAGGCGAAAGTGGGTTTTGTTAGGATGTGAGGGTGGGGTTAGGATATGAGTGAATGAGAATGGGAGCGGAAGAGTAAGGAAAGTGGGGTGATGGATATCAAGATAGACCATTTCCTTCCTTTAGCCTTCAAAATAGCAGTGCTAAACCTCAGGGCTAACAGGTGAGATATATTCTTCTTCCCCTATGGGTTTGTAGAAAATTTCATGTTTCTTTCCTACAGGGTCTTTTAATGTCCCTGTAGTCAGAGAGGGAAGTTGAAAATCACCAAAGAAGAATGTAGGTTGAGTGCTTGAAGGGGTGGGGGTTTTTGGTAAAAATTCCCCTTGATTATCCGTACTCCTACAAGGCATGAAAGAACTAGCTCTATTTTTTATTTGAATTCTTTTTCTCTTTTTTTTAAGCTTTCAAATCAATAAGACTGATGTAAACAAAAAAAATAATCCTAAGTAGAAACAACACCTACTTGAACACCTCCCAACAACAGTGCCAAAAAGTGATGAGCCCTGGTATTGCACCAAGGATGTTACAACTCCCAAGGCTTCTCAACTTAAATTATCAACCCGAGGTTCGTACAAACTTAGAGGTGACAGTGCTATATGCAACAATAGGTTAGGTTCTACTCATGTCACCCTCAATCATTAGATCATATCAATGTATTCAGAGACCACTCCTTCAAATAACTACATATATAATTCTTATGAAAGAATATCATGATTGCAAAAATGAAAATGCCATTTCTTATGAAAGAATATCATGATTGTAACTACAGAAATGAAAATGCCATTCATTAAATGTAAATGCTAATTGAAATTGCATGAATGGAAGAGGCTAGTCTAGTTGCAGAAGTAAAAAATGCTACTCTATTTTCACACTTAATCAAATCAATAGCCTCCTTGCATGAATCATTTATCTATTTGTAACTTGATTAAAAATGAGGAATTCAATCCTTAACACAACTACGAAAAAATGCTAAGTCTAATTATACTTGTTGTAGTATGTTTGCAATGAGGAAAGGATGGGGTTGGAGTGGTATTAGAGTATTCTTTAATCATGAAATCAAAGCTTGGGTTCCATTATTCAACTTTGAAATTCAAGGGTAAAACTCTGGAAGGAATTTGGTTGAAGTAAGTAATGTTACATGACTGCTACAGAAAGTGCTACAGGAGGGCCTGTTTTGCTATAGGAGGGGGTCCGAGAGATTTTTGAGGACAAGAATAGTATCTTTAAGGTGAAGGAAGGTGGATAAAGGTGAATGAAGGTGAATAAAGGGTGTGTGAACCCCTTATCTAAGCTTAGTACCCCTTAGAAGGCTATCTTGCACCAAATTTTAGGCCCATGGTTTCCTTCATTTGCCCTAGAAGAGTGATCTTGGTGGCAAAGTTTGGAAGCAATGTGAAGTGTCAAGGAGAGAGATGGAATGGTCTAGGTGGATGTGGAAGAGTGTGCCCAACACTACAAGTCAACAAAAATCCATGTATATTAATCAAGCACATGCATCAAATGATTAATTTTACAACAAAATAAATTGACATGGAAATGATGAGTTGAATTTTATTAAAATCTACTCTACCCTACAACACAAATCTAATTGAAAAATCAATGCTACTAATTTCTAAGTTCCAGAAACCAAACATGCAGAAGGATTACAATCCAACACTTAACAATTTCCAAGAAATCATAAACACATGTTTTTGGGTTGTTGTTGTAGATCTTCCAACCTACAAGGGAGGTGATAGGAAAACCTACAACTACAAGTTTTGTGATGTAATTCCTAATTAAACAAGAAAATGATTGCAATGACTTAAACAAGAACAAGTAAATAATACAAGAAAGGGACTAAATCCTCTGGGTTGGGTCGAAACCCAAGGGTTTTAGCCCTCCAAAACTAACTCAGATGCACGCCAAAAATGAACTTCTCATTGAGAGAAAATAAGAGTCACATACATCATATGAAAAATGAAAATGAGAGTATCAAGCACGAGGACCTCAGTAACTACTCATATCTTCGATAAAAAATCCAAATCCTAATGAGCCTTTAGGCTTGTTTATTTATAGAAAAAGTAGCTGAGGGAAGCTCCCTTTAAAATAGGGGTGATTCCCTCCAAAATCTCGATATTGGTGGATTTGGTTCCCTCGAATCTCCTCATGCACTTGATTTCCTTGGTTGTTATTGATTTTGAGTTGTTGGTGAGGAATATTTGATTTCAAGCCGAGTTGGAGAGTTAATGCAGTGGACAAGCCCCCTATATTCTCTTTAGATGTCTCCACCAAGCCACTACATGGTAAAAATATCCAAAAATGCTTCTTTTTCCTGCATATTAATCACATTAGGCCATGTAATATGAAAAATACCCTCTAGTCTTCTTACTAAGAATATTATGGGTAAAAATGAAAATTAGTGTGAGAAAAGAAGAGTTTTAAGGCCTGGAGGATAACACAATGGACATCAAAATATAACTATATATGGGACCCATCAGAGTATTTGATTTCTATTGCCTATATTTATCTATTTGTCTCATGCATGCTTCTCTTTTTGTACATATTTCAACTTCACTCTTGCCATACGTCAAATATGAAAATGGTGCTAGTCATCACACATGGAACATAGCATTGTTGGGTGTGGAGCTTGATTATCTTATTTATTTAGAGGTATCGCCGCATTGGACCCCATTCCATAATGTGGCGGCAATGCCGCCCATTTATGTGCGCCGCCAGGGGGGTCCAGGCGGGGCGACCCCGAAGCTAAAAATAGATGTAAAATTGCCTTGTAAAATGTTGTAATTTTGTAGTCAATCTAGGCTATTCATTAGGTGGGAATCTGATGGTAGACGTTATGCTTAATTTAGGGTTTTTTTCCCTAGAAGGAAACCCCTCGCTATATATGAGGGAATTGTATTCCATCTATGTAGATGTGTATTCTGAGCAAGAAAGGGAGAGGATATTGTGTGAGAGCGAAGAGGGAATTACAGCGGATCTATTGTAGGTTGCATCTCTTCATTTTGCTAGATAATATAAAAGGAAGGACTGGATGTTTCTCCGTGGACGTAGCTCAAATTGGGTGAACCACATATATCTGTGTCTCTCTTGTTTTATGTGTTTTCTGTGTTTATATTTTTGAAATATTTTATGTGTTCCATTGCTCTGTAATATATAATTTTATAACAACTGGTATCAGAGTCGAAGGTCTATTTGGTTGAAAAACTCACAGGAGAGAAGGGTTCATGGTTCAAGTGGGAGCAATGGTAGAATATGGTAGGTCCAGGGTTGAAAAATTTAACGGCCAAAACTACCAGTTGTGGAAGATACAGATACAAGATTACTTGTACCAGAAATATCTGTACCTACCATTGAGTAGAAAGACAAATAAGACGACAAGTATGATAGATACAGAATGGGATATTGTCGACAGAAATGCACTTGGAACAATACGGTTGTGCCTAGTGGCGTCGATAGCCTTTAATATTTCAAAGGAAACAACAACAGAGTGTTTAATGTCAGCATTAGTCAAATTATATGAAAAACCGTCGGCCTCAAATAAGGTATTTCTAATGAAGCATTTATTTAATATGAAGTTGTCAGAAGGTGGATCTGTTGCTGATCATTTAAATGAATTTAATACAGTTACTAGTCAATTAAGTTCTGTAGGGGTAACTTTTGTTGATGAAGCTAGCGCTCTGTTATTTCTATGCTCATTTCCAGAAAGTTGGAATGGTTTAGTTATGGCCATTAGTAACTCCGTCTCTGGATCTAGTACTTTAAAGTTTGATGATGTTGTCGATGCAATCCTTATCGAGGAAATGCAATGGAAAAACTCCAGTGAGAAATTAGGTAATTATTTGACTGCAGAGACTAGGGGAAGAAAAATTGAAAGAGGAAAGAGCCCAGGATATTGCAGTAAGTCAAGGAAAGACAGATCCAAGTCCAGATCGAGGATAGTATACTGGAAATGTGGGAAGAAATGACACCTGAAGAAAGACTGCAAGTCTCGGAAGGGAAAAGAAGGAACAATCATGAAGCGAATGTGACAGGCGATGTGTTGCAAGATGCTTTGATTCTTTCATTAGAAAATATTATTGATGCCTAGGTGGTAGATTCAGGGGCCTCATTCCATGCCACACCTAATAGGAAACATTTTCGTGATTATGTTCAAGGAGATTTTGGAAAGGTTCGAATGGGTGATGATAAACCCAACAAAATCATTGGAATGGGTATAGTTTTCATAAAACAACAGAATGGAAATAAATGGCTATTGAAGGAGGTAAGGCATGTTCCAGATCTGAAGAAAAATCTAATTTCAATGGGACAGTTGGGAGGTGAAGGTTGTGTAACTACTTTTACAGATAAAACCTGGAAGGTCACAAAAGGAGCCCTGGTAATAGAAAAAGGAGAAAATGTTGGTACATTGTATTTATGCAATGGTATTTCTAATTCTATTAATGCTTTAACCTCTATAGGAGCAGATACAACATTGTGGCATCATAGGCTCAGGTGCATGAGTGAGAAGGGGATGCATATTCTTCACGCAAGAAATTTGTTGCCATGTTTGAAGCATGTTGATTTGGAATTCTGTGAGAATTGTGTTTATGGAAAACAGAAGAGAGTCGTATTCCTTAGAGTTGGGAAAGAAAATAAGAGCGAAAAATTAGAGCTTGTGCATACAGATGTATGGGGACCTGCTCATGTATCATCTCTTGGTGGCTCTCCTTATTATGTTACTTTTATTGATGATGCAACTAGAAAAACCTGGATTTATTGTATTCGAAATAAATATGATGTATTTGATACTTTCAAGAAATGGAAAGCTTTGGTTGAAAATGAGACAGGAAAAAGGTTGAAGTGTCTAAGATCAGATAATGGAGGTGAATATTGTAGCAAAGAGCTTGATAGGTACTTTTCATAGAATGGAAATCGTAGAGAGAAGACAGTTCGAGGAACACCACAAGAAAATGGTGTGTCAGAAAGGATGAACACGACAATCATGGAGCGTGCAAGGTGCATGAGATTGCATGTAGGATTGCCTTTACAATTTTGGGCGGATGCTGTAGATATTGTTGTTTATCTAATAAACAAAGGTCCTTCAAGTTCCTTGGATGGTGGTATTCCAGAGGAGGCATGGATAGGTAAAAAGGTAAACTACTCATTTTTAAAGACTTTTGGTTGTGAAGCCTTTGTCCACATTAATAAAGAAATTAGAACAAAGCTTGATGAAAAATCAAATAAATGTACCTTTATTGGATATGGTGTTAATGATTTTTGTTATCGCTTTTATGATTATGAAAAACACAAAATCATTAGGAGGAGAGATGTCATATTGAATGAAAAGGTTTTGTATAAGGATCAGATGCAGGAAAAGAAATAGGAAAAAGAAAATAGAGAATAAACAGTGCTTGATGAGATCACAAAAAAAGTGAAGGTGCTTGAAAATCATAATGATCAACAACCATAACAAAAACATCAACCACAACAAAAACAAGAACCTCAACACCTGAAAGTGGTGTTAGAAGATATACTAGGATAAGTAGACCCCGTGAATGATACTCTCCTTCATTATATTATGTATTGTTGACTGATTTTGGTGAACCATAGTGTTATGAAGGAGCAGTGCAAGTAGAAACCAGGAAGAAGTAGGAGAAAGATATGAAAGAAGAGATGGACCCCTTAGTACATAACTAGACTTGGGACTTAGTCAAGTTTCCTGCAGGTAAAACAACATTGCAGAATAAATAGGTTTACAGGTTGGAGGAAGAAGATGGAGGTAGAAAAAGGTATAAAGCTAGACTTGTGGTGAAGGGGTTTGTATAGAAAAAGGGTGTAGAATTTGATGAGATATTTTATCATGTTGTTAAAATGACTTCAATCAAAACTATTTTAAGTCTAGTAGTAGTTGAAGAATTGCATCTTGAGTAGTTAGATGTAAAGAAAACCTTTCTCCATGGGGATTTTGAGGAAGAGATATATATGCAACAACCACAAGGATATGAGGTAAAAGGGAGTCAGAAACTAGTGTGTAGGTTGAAGAAGAGCTTGTATGGCTTAAAATAGGCTCTAAGGCAATGGTATCTAAAATTTGACAGGTTTATGTCTGAACAAGGTTATACTAGATGTCACTCTGATTATTTTGTTTATCTCAAAAGGCAAAATGATGGCAACTATATTATATTGTTATTGTATGTAGATGACATGCTTGTTGCAGGTTCTAACATGTAGGGAATAATTTTTCTTAAAAGAAAATTGGCAAACTCATTTGCAATGAAGGATTTAGGTGTTGAAAAACAAATCCGTGGTATGAGAATAACTAGAGATAAGAAGAATCACAAATTAACATTGTCTCAAAGTGAGTACATACAAAATGTGTTGAAAAGATTTAATATGCAGAATGAAAAACCAGTTAGTATATGTTTGGCTAGCCATTTCAAACTAAGAAAGGAGGTGTGTCCCAAGACTCAGGAAGAAATGGCTTATATGCATCAACATTTGGAAGCTTAATGTATGCAATGGTATGCACAAGGCCTGATATTGCACATGCAGTGGGAGTTGTAAGCAAGTACATGAACAATCCAGGAAAAGAACATTGAATGGCGGTGAAGTGGATTCTCAGGTATTTGAGAGGTATCACAAATCAAGCATTATGCTTTGGAGGTTCAAACATTGCTCTACAGGGATATGTTGATGCAGATATGGTGGGTGATAGAGATAATAGGAGGAGCACCACATGGTATGTGTTTACTATAGGTGGAACAACTGTCAGTTGAGTTTCAAAACTACAAAGTGTTGTTGCACTCTCAACTATGCAAGCAGAGTATGTTGCTACTACAGAGGCTAGTAAAGAAATGATTTAGTTATAAAGGTTTCTGGATGAATTGGGTAAGAAGAAGGAGTTGGGCAAGTTATACAGTGACAGCCAGAGTGCCATACATCTTGAAAAGAACTCTGCATTTCATTGCAAGAATAAACATATCTAGTTGAAGTACCATTTCATATAATCAGTGTCAGAGGATGGACAGTTGAAGCTGGAAAAGATACACACTAGCCAGAATCCTACAGATATGTTAATGAAAGTTGTAACCAGGGACAAACTGAGTTTCTGATCGGTTTCAATTGGTATTAAAGTATGATGATGAAGGTGAGAAACAACCAAGTCCAAAGTGGAGTCATTATCCATCAAATGAAGCAACGGTGGAGTTTCTATAATGAGTCTCCAAGTGGGAGATTGTTGGGTGTGGAGCTTGATTATCTTCTTTATTAAGAGGTATCACCACATTGGACCCCGTTTCGTAATGTAGTGGCAAAGCTTCTCGTTTATGTGCACCGCCAGGGGGGTCCAGGGGGGTGATGATGATTCTTTAGAGCCCCCCCCCCGAAGCTAGAAATATATGTAAAATTTCCTTGTAAAATGTTGTAATTTCGTAGTCAATCTGGGCCGTTCATTAGGCGGAATTATGACGATAGAAGTCATGTTTAATTTAGGTTTTTTTTCCCTAGAAGGCAACCCCTCGCTATATATGAGGGAATTGTATTGCGTCTACGTAGATGTGTATTTTGAGTGAGAAAGAGAGAGGAGATTGTGTGAGAGTGAAGAGGGAATTACATCAGATCTGCTATAGGTTGTATCTCTTCATTTTGCTAGATAATATAAAAGGAAGGACTGGTTGTTTCTCTATGGACGTAGCCCAAATTGGGTGAACCACGTATATCTGTGTCTCTCTTGTATTATGTGTTTTCTTTGTTTATATTTTTGCAATATTTTATGTGTTCCATTTCTATGTAATATATAATTTTCTAACAAGCATCAACTGCTTGGGTATTTAATACACCTGAGCCAGAGCTGCTTAGTTTTGTAGGGGTCTTCCTTGGTCATGCTACCATCAATATTTTTAAGTGTATGTTTGTCATCAAACTCCTTATAGATGCTATATCTCTTGGTATTTAAAATTTAGTGTTCAGGTTAGACTCCCAGCTGGTTGTTATGCATTTGAACAATCATTATCACAACCATAATCCAATTTTACTGCGTCATTTCTTAAGAGTTATGCTTTTGTAACGTCATTTTCAATTTCTTACTTATGAAGACATTCTAAGAGAATCTAATGCATTAGCTGATTCATTAGAAAACTATGTATTAGATTGGAATCTTTCACATTCTTTTTAGTTGCATGCATGTGTGTACATTTTCATTGCAAAATTTACATAAAAAACATCAAATAATCCAAAAAACACCAAAAGGGATCTGTATATATATATAGATATATATATATATATCTATATATCTATATATATATATATATATATATATATATATTATTTTTTAGTCTTGTACATCCAAAAAATTCCCAAAACTTGGGTGTTTTATACAAAATGGCTTCATTGAGCCTGTCACTAACACCCTATGGCTATCAATTTTACTCTACTCCTGTTGAGCCTCCTATTCATTGGTAGCATATGAAAACCCTAGATAACCTCGAAAGAGACACCAAAGTCCTCTCTAGTACGCCCATTGTGTGCCACTATAAGTGGATCAATATCTCTCTCATGGGAAGAGGCGACACACCCATGCTAAGACCTTTGAGGTTCCTAACAACCTCGAAGAGACCATGAGTGTCATCTCCCTATTCGGAAAATTCCATGGCCCCTGCTTCTGCTCCAACCATAGGTAGTTTCTCATTGTGTCTCACATGTCGAGGTATACCCGCAGGATGAAAAAGTGCCACATTATTGTCACCCTAACAAAAAAATTGCCTAAAATTCAAAATTCAAAAAATACTTTTGTCATTGATTTTCCTTCTTAGCTATTGGTCCCCACTATGTTCCAAGTGGAAAAATCAACTCTATATCCCTCTATAGCTCATCCTAATATATCGGAAGTCCTCATTCATCAAAATCTGGACTTGTAACCAATCAAAGAAGTCTTCGTCAAAAGAGTGTCTGATAGGTCCACCTCCTATCCGAGGTGCTAAGGCTTCCCACCTATCTTGCGTGGGCTCCCTTGGACCTATTATATCTAGACTCACCCTTGTCCTTAGAATGAGCACTCTCTCTAGCATGAAGGCTACTATCAATGTACCACACCCAAACTCTCCTTGGGTCCGTGTCATGCATGTTGTCAATTTTGCTTTCACTCGCCCAAGGACACTCTCACACTAGTTAAACATCTGTAGTTGGAGGAAATCACATGCCAGAAGCACCTAGGCTTTCATGGCAACATGATAGTTCTTAGCCCCTACCATTTGAACCATCATCCATATAATAGACTGCAATGGTCTTTCTTGAACTTGTTCCATTGGAATTCTGTTACTAACCATACAGGTACCTAGCATGCAATGAATAATGATAAAATCCATGGTAGTTCTCGGATCTTCTCTCCTTCTTGTTAAATTTTCTCATGCACCTCTACACGCAAAACTAGTGAGGAAATATATGTTATCCCTCTCAATCGAGAGCTCATGGTCCCTAATCCTAAACACACCTTTATATTCAACCCATTGTTGGATTATCCTTTCCAAGAGATCTGCTTGGGCCTTCATTAGATCAAGTATGGAATACTTTATCAAACCACATTGTCTTAGAGAAACCAAACATGCCAGATTGTTTAGCATTTATAGTTCCTCTTGATCATGATTTATTTCCCTCCAAAGGTTCATTTTGATCAGTTGATCTTGCATAATTCAAACCCTTGATTACTTTTTGTTGGTGACATAACCCTCCAAATGTAGAAATTTGTTTTCTTTGTTGTGACTGGTCTACTGACGTGGGGTCCTTTTACCCCACAAGGCATGCTATCGTGCCCTCCCCATTTAGGAAGTGCATGGTAATGTTCCCCTCTCAATTGGGCACCTGCGTTACCTCGCTAGGCCATGTAGGGAAAGCATAAAAATCCAAAAGTACTAGTGAAAAACTAAAATTAAGGAACTAAATGAAAGAACATAATCAGTTCTCTTACCTGGAATGGACGAGAAGACGAATGGTTGCTTGGATTGCACAAAATAACATTTGGAAGCTCTGCATCTATTTTCACTCCAAAGGTTCTCACCAACTCAACCTGGTGCAAATGAGGACCAAAATGCCTATTTATAAACTTTGGAGGTATGACTAAACTCATTTTTTGTCATTTATAAGCAGTTTTTCCTCGTTTTTGTTTCTAATGCTCTTAGTAACTATTTTTCAAATGTTTTTATATGATCTGATGTTGTTTTAACTAATTTTATGAAGAATTGACCAACATTGACTTATATTGAGCATTCTTTTTAGGGACTTTTTCTCACTCCTTAAACTAAAAAAGATACTACCATGTTTCTTTGTTTGACTTAGTTAATTTTTTTATGAAGAATATCTAGTTCAGTTCGTCTCCTCATACTCATAATAAAATGAGGAATACTTTTATTGAGGATAAGTATCTCACTTTATCCGAACTCAATGGACTACTTACGGGAAAGGAACTGTGCCAGACATACTATTAAACCTTTGTCACACCCAATCATCAACCATGAGAAAGGCAACCCGTTGGAGTCATCTTTATGATCTTTCCAGACTCGCTAAATGTGAAAAGACCAACGAGTTTACCCTTTCCAAACTCATTAAACCTAAACAGATTGGGAAAAGTTGGCAGGAACAATGGGTATACTATCTATATTTTGAAGGATTTTTTGGCAGCAATACTGTGTCAATCCCTTAAACATGGCACTTTCTTAGTATATTCCTCTTTTTGGTCAGATTCTTTGCAAACCATACCATTTTTTGAGTCTTTTCCTGATACCTAGATGTCCCTTCATCTTTGTGTCTAGCTCCTCTTAGTGTTCTCGAGTCTAAGTTGCCTAGTCTTCCTGGTATCTTACCTTCTATTATTCAAGGTATAAACCTACTCTTTGCTTCCTGTATCAACCATCAACTCATATATCATATTTTTCCCTGAGTCAGTTTGTCCCATTGTTTTAAACTATCTCCAAATCAATCACATTGTCCCGTTTCACATCAATTAATGTAGGAATCCCTATTTCCTACATTTGATAGGTCTCTTCCTATCGACTTCAACATCTTATTTAGGAAGTAGATCGAGAAATTTTAGTACCCTAGATCTTGCGGTCCTCAGTGGTAGGTTGCTATGCAGTTAATTGGGGGATTTCATCATTATCTCCCATTTGAATGATTCTATAAGTGTTTGACACCAAATCCTCTTATTCACACTCACTAGATTGTACTGTGCATCTTGGAGACCATCATCCTAATAAGTGGCCATCCTCGTGTCTATTTATGGTTTTCATCATTGGCTAGTAATCAAATGGTTTCTCACATGTTTTACCTCAGCTCTTGTGATTCACATGTGCAAAAATATGCTATTTTATAAGCGGTGATGAAGACCTTGGATAGAGGCTTACATTGCTCAACCTTGTTTCCTCTCGCTAGTTGCGAATATTGTTTTCGGAGACTAATTATCATAATGATAACACTATAAAATATATCCACATTTTACTTATTGGTGGCCCCAACTATCATACCTTCATTGGATATCACTCTGGTTTTTCTACTGAGCATGGGAATGCCTAACTCAAGACATGATTTTATATTCTGACATATGTTGTTGTTCACAAGTCTCCTTTAGTTCCGATGCTATGACACTCTCTCTCTTCAGTCACATTATATGAAGTATTTCATCCATCGACTTCTTATTTGACCTCACACTTTAGGGGGCATCTCTTACACTGGAAAATACCTTGTCACCAACTCAAAGGAGACGACCAACTTGGAATGAAGTAAAACCCTAATTTACAGGAAGAAGGCATGCTAACTCGGCCCAATGGACCATCAGACTGCGTTAACCTAGGAATGCACACTTTGCATCTTCAATAAGGTCACATTACCTAATTTTTATGAAAAGGAAAATATCGAGTTAACTCACTATGACTCCGTCATTTACTCAAAGTTGATTCTAAAAAGCTGGAAAGGATCACCTCAAACTCATCTTTAGAAGTTGCCTATCCTAACAAAGGCTACTATGCAGGGAAAGAGAAATAAAGTAGAGGAAACTTCTGGCTTTTTCCCAAATTGAACTAGTGAAGAAAATGGCAAAAGTTGAGCCTCCCATTGCCTATATATTGGAGGTTAGGCCATTGTAATCAGGATCAAATTCATGCATTCTTATGCTACCAAGATACTGTTGAGAGAGAGAGACAGGAGCTAGGAGCTGAATGAAGGCTTGTTGTAACACTATGGTTGTAATTTTCTCTCTATGGTTTAATAATATAGATCTATTGTTGTTTTATCTACATCATGGTCTAATGTTTACATTTTACATTTCATGGTTTTATGATTTATACTAATGCACTGATATTGATGCATTATATTTCTATATGTTTTTATATGTTAGTATGTTTAACTATTAAGGTTTATATACAATGTGAATATCACTTGTTCTCCGCCTTGTGTGAAGGTCATTTTCTTAGAGTTGGATGAGGGTTCCTTCTCTACCACACTGAATTCTCTAGCAGAGCTATGCAAAGGATAAGCATGTCTCTACTCATCCTTGTTTTGTTAATTCTTATATAACATTGTCATGATTGAATGTTTCTTGTTAGAATAGCTTCATATCTCTTGATCCATCTGGTTTAGGTTCCAGGACATCTCAGAGGGTTTCCTATCCATCCTCCCATGCATTAATCTCTATAGCCGTTGCATCTCATTACTTGGAGACTATAGTAATATTAACGTAGAGAATGGCTTATGAGCGTTTCTCCATATTGTGAATTAATTCTCAGTCAAACTGCAGACTCATAGAGCTCCTCTATTAAATTTTTCTTGTACTATCAACATGGCTCTCCAACACTCAAGATGTACTTTGATAAGGAAATCTGAGCTTTTGATCTGATCTTCTGCACCCGCCATTTTTCATTAAATTATTTATAGCGTGAAAAGGAGATTAGGTATGGGTAACTTTGTTTAGAGATAAGCTCCATTAATTTGCTCCAACGCATTGTGGTCCTTCACTGTCTTGATCCGAAGCAATTGTCAATTGCCATTAATCTCTTTGCACCATCCTGTGCATTCAAAAAAATGGAAACTCATTTCATTCCTTTAACATTATACCCATATTTCTTGATCCTCTACCCTTAGTTCATAAAAAACTGCAAAATATAGAGGAACCTTATAAAAAGTTGTTGATAAATCCATGCCTTTGAACTCCACAGCCCAAACCTCATATGTATGTGGCCCCTTTGAAATAATCCATCTCTTCATTATTTATGGCCCAACATGCTTAAGCCCATAATACCTTTTCATTGTTATTAGCCCAAATGCCCTTGATTACCAACCCATGCAAAACTGCAACTAGACTGTTGTTGGGCCTAACCTTTGAGCTATAGCCTCGAGGGCTTAATCTTTGTGCATCAAACCTTCCTTGCCCTCTATCACATGGCACCCACAAGACCAAGTCTTGGGTAAGTTTTAGCCTTTGGACTTCTCCTCCTAACACCTTTTTCATTGTATTTGGCCTGAAGGCCTTTGGCCGTAATAACACATGAAATGCCACAAAAATCATGACCTAGGAGCACCTTTTGTCATTTGACGAAACTGTTAAATATTGGAAAAGAATCTATCTCTCAGCTCAGTGATCCTGGCTAAAACTTCCAGTGTGCCTTTATTTTTCCTCTATGGTGAACCTCTTAGGATCAAGTCTCTTTCTCCTGTCTCCTTTATCCTAGCTAAAACACTCAACACACTTACCTTGTTTCTTTCTGTTCCTGGCTTCTTGGCTCCTCAAATTTAATTCTTGCATGCACTTCCTATTTCTTTCAAGGCTCAGATTTTGACTTATAGCTCCTGGATACTGACTCTTAATTACTCGTGTTGAGGTGAAATTCACACACAATGAGTTATTTCTCCATAACCCTATGATCCTAGAAAGGTTACCAGATAGAGAAAAGTATGGCTAGACTAAGACAACAAATAATTCCTAATTATATGATCACACAAGCAAACATTCATGCAATTTCTAATGTTATAGGATTTGAGCTAATACCCAACCTCCTCATAGGTTGGTGAAGGGTTTTGGTTCTAATGTGTGCTCCAATCAGGATATCTCTCTCTTCCTCTACCAATCCAATCCTACACACAAACACAAGCAAACATAGACAACAAATAGTCTTTCGCATAATACTGGTTCCAAAAATTAAGTAAAACATGAATAGAAATTGTTGCAAACGTGAATGTAGAGAGAAGGGAACATGAATATTCATTAACTATAAATCAAATGTACATCATATACCTTTAGCTCTGGAACTCCTCTCCAAATTATGGTAGAGTCTCCCCACTATAATGAACAAGGACTTAAAACAACACGTACCTCCCAAAGACTAAATCAAGATAACAACAACATGTGACTCTCTATAGTTCTCTCTCTCTCTCTAGCCTGAACCCCTAGGATAATGCAATATAAATAGAAAGAAGAAGAATCCCAAGAGGATGAATGCAGACACTGAGGATGAAGAAAAATTAAGAAGCTTCTCCATTAATGTGTCCTAGCCAGCTCGAATAGGTCAAATAAGGTGATGAGTCAAACTGGTCTCCTAGGAACCATAAGCACATAGAATAAGTCCCCCAACCGCACACAAAAAACTACATAATTTCGGTTATAACTGCACAAAAGATGGGTCTTGCATGTGGTTGGAAGGTTCCAACCGTACTCATAAGCTTCCCTTCATGTGATTGGGAGTAAAAGTGGGAAAAGAAGTGATCAATGGCTAAAACAAAAGATCAAAAGTATAACCACTCAAAGGTACTAATCCTAGGGAGAACAATACGATGATAACAACCCGAGTCATTATCAGTTGTGCTGCACCTTTGCTTACTAGGGAAGAATTCCTAGGATTGCATCTCCCAGGTGGGACCTCCGTTGTCGTACTACATCGGGTATTTTTTAAGGATTTTATATTTTTCCAATATATAGTATTGTAGACAACTATTCTGGTTTGAAAATTCATATGTATAGAATGTATGTGAATATTCAATAAAAAACATGTATTTTATTATTAAAATTGGTAAATGTTTGGTGAATATCATCCATTTAATCATATATATGTAAAAAATAGGTGATTTTTTAACGAAATTGGCGAATATTTATTTATTTATTTATTTTTTCTTTAGAAAATGTCCAAAAAATTAGCCCATTTGTGACTCCACTCGGGCCTTCACTCAGATACTCTGCTTCAAAAGATCCACCAACTCTGTTCTAATACCAAACTTAGTCACCACTTTCACCTTAAGACACATTCAACTTTGCCACTTTGACTTTGGGGCACCTTAACTTTGACTAGAAATAAATCCCGATCCAGGAGTCCATTTGCAATCTTCAGTATAGCATTGAAAGGATCTTTCTAAGCACCATCAAACTAAGCCACTTCCATAAGCCTTTGAGCTAAACTCCGAAGGAAAAAAATGCACTCAAAAATTTGGGATTCCCTAACCATCATAGCTATAAGATTTAATAGCTTCTTTCCTCATCATGCTACTATGATGGTTCTCTACCATGGGAATGCAACAACCATGGGACTCCCCCTAAGCTTTACACACCATGCACATCACTACTAGCCTAGCATAGTTAACATCTCTAGCCATGCAACCACCATGGGACTCCCCCTGAATAAATATAAGCGAGGAGATAATATTCCCAAAAAGGATTGTAAGCCTAAAGATAAAAACTTATTAGACATGCTCTTGGTATGACTGAATTTATACATGAAATAATAATAAATGGTATACATTGTATATTCAGGTTAAAAAAAAAATAACTGAGTGTTTAGTAAAAACAAATTACACATAAAAGTACGAGAAAATTCCATCATTGTATAAATAACTTGAATATATAAATAACAAGAATCCATTTATAAGGCCACCGAAATGAATAATATAAATATCCTTCATATTTCATTAAGGAGAAAGATTGCCTTAGTAGCAAAATAGGTCAAAAATGACCTCAGTAAATGTTAAGTAACAATGGTTATGAGTTAATTAAAACACACTCAAATTACAATACATTAACAACATGCAAACCTAAAGTAAAAGATGTTCCTAATAGGGAAGAGAAGCCTAAAAAATTCATCAATATAATAAACATTATAAACCTGGAGAGTCACTACAATGATTAAATTTTGGTTCAGGTAAAACCATAAACACAATAACCTGAAACTCAACTAATTCTGAAGTATGGGATAAATTTTCCCAACTAGTAAAATACAATAGAGGCTTAAAGCCTTTTAGTGTAAACATCGAAGTATCATTCCTGTTCTTTGGAGAGGGTTTGAAAACCATGAGTAAATTTCTATAATATTAATAATGTGTGAACCCATGATACAAAGGGTTACTCACTGTTTGTAACAGAATAAACAAATAGTGGAAAATGAAGTATTTGAAGTAATAAGAAATATCTACATCATATTGGAAAGTAAAGGGTTTGTCCATAATAGTATATAAACATATTTTTTTAGGAAGGAAATTTATGGGTAATATTACAATAATAATGGGAACTGTGAATTGAGATGAGATCACATACATTATTAGGAAAACCCATATAGGGCGTGAATCCAACCTTTTGTACCATGTAATATATCTAAAATAAGATTAAAGTGTTTCAATAAAATCATTGCATGATTAAGGTATGGTGTCTAAATACAAAAATGGTAACAAATGAAGTCTACAAACTGTGGTTGGAGCTTTTATTGAATGAAAGGGAAATACTTGTTGAGATTAATGGATATAAATATTTTTATATTTTGGTGGATACATTTGTATACCATTATAAGAGATTTGGAAATAGACAAAACTAAGGATAGACAAGAATATAATTTAATAGTAAATAGAAATGTATGAGAAAAAATTAAGTTGTCATAAAAAATAATTACTAGAAATGATTATGAAGTTACGTTTAGTAAGAAGCAATAATTGTAAGGCAAAAGCTAAATAGTTTATAAGTTATACTTACTTAAAAATTTTTATTAGTATGTTAGTTTTATAATGAGGTTCATTATAAGTGGTATCAGAGCCGTAGGTTTTAACATTGGGTCTCTTATGGGTCCTAAATTTAAAAATTTCTTTTTTGTGTCATGATCAAATAACCAAAGCACTGTTAGGAACGTTTGAATAATGGTTGAAGAAAACAATAGACATCCTTATTTAGGGTCACCTAAGGGTGATAAGGAACCTGATACTAAAATTAGAATGATCGCAGGAGGAACTGGTAATATAGATAATCAAGAATTTGAAATCCTATAAGTAATGTGTTGCTTGAGGGAAGATTTAGATAATATAAAGGCCAATCAAGATTTTTTTTCCAAATCTAAGGATGAGAAGGAGGTGATTAATGGCTACTTACGGAGGAAGTTGGAAGAGAATAGGGCCAATAAGAAACTAGAGAAATTCATAAGAAGATATGTAGAAGTGAAGGGAAGGGACATAAATCTAAAAGTAGTATTTCAATGACCAAAAAGAAAAGAACCACATATGAGTTGCAATGAAAATTAAAAAATATTATACCTCCAAAATTTGATGGAGAATCTAAAGAAGGAGTAGAAAAATGGCTTCTAAATATGTTAGAGTATTTCGAGGTCTGCAATTATCCAAGCAATTTGAAGGCTAAATTAGCTACATACCAATTAACTTGTAAAGAAACCTTATGGTGGGAGGAAAATAAATCCATAAAGAGGATCAAAAGAAAAAATATGTCATGGAAACTCTTTAAAAAGGAATTTAGAAAGAAATATTTAACAAAAAGATATTTTGATAAGTAGGCCAAAGAGTTCCATGCGTTAAGGCTAGGACATTCCACCATGCATGGATTTGTAAATAAGTTCATGCGTTTGTTGAGATATATACGATATTATAAGGAAGAAAAAGAAAAAATATGAAGGTTCATTAGCTTCTTACCTTTTTCATATATAGAAAGCATTGAATTTGACAATACAAAAAACATAGATGAGACTATAAGGAAGGAAAAATTGTGCTTTAACTAGAACCAAAAGAAGAGTGACAATTCTAAGGGTTGGATGGCCAAGAAGCATGAAAATTTTAGTACTAAGAAAAAATTGTTTAAGAAACCTTCCTTTTCTAACACCTTTAAAAGAAATCAAGGAGGGAATTACAACATAAATTTAATTCAATAGAAAAATCTGGGTCAGAAAGATGGACAAGGGGCAGGAGTGGGAGATAGAAAATTTGGTGAATCAGCCATACCACCAATCAAATTTTGGGGTTGCAATGATAATTATTTTTGGAGAGATTATCCAAAAAAACTAATAAACAGAAATAAAACATTAAATAACCTACAAGAATCCTCTATAGTAAATGATCTTTCTTGCAATATCCCAAGGATTAATGTGGCGATGGATGGGGGATAAGCAAATCACCAGTCCACTATGGCGGAAATCTAAGGTAAAAATTATGAGAAAAATGTTTCAATACTAATAGACCCTTGTTCTACTTTAAGTTATATTTCCTCCACTCTTAACCTTTGAGTTAGTTTCACTAAGCACATGTTTTTATTGTTGCTTTGAGGCATCTTGTCATCGAGTCATGTTAAGTGTGTGATCACAATGTCATGTATGCACAAGTTCACTTTCTTTCACACTTTGTCATTTTTGCTTAAAATCTATCGACCGGACAACCCTTCTTCAATCGGCCCCGACTGAGCTGCACTCCGCAGTCTGAGATCTTAGTGACCTTGCTCTACCACCTAGAGCTATGCAGAGCTTGAGACTATCCTTTGAGGTAGCCTTCCCTACACAATCTTAGAAGTGAGAAAGTTGACTGCCTCCCAGAATTGTGAAAAATTTGTCCCCAAGTTTGATCCACTTTACGCTTGCCACAAGATCTCATCCAGCCTCCCACTGGTCCTCCAGAAAATATGAACCGCACTATCACCTGGGCCTGCACTGCTCCCCAAAACTGTGCAGAAGTTTCCTAGTTTCCTGCCTGCACTGTCTAAAAAAACTACGCAGATCTTATGAGTCAGACCTCTACCGCCTATCACTACATTGTTCCTAAGAGTTACGTAGATCTGACTAGCAGGCCCCCTACTGGATTTCTCTGATCTCCCTCTGAAAATTGCGCAGTACTGACAGGAAAACTCTTTGCTGCCCCGCTCTACACTCATCGTGAAAACTACGTAGAATTGACTGCCCAACACTGTCTCTCAAAAGTGCGTAGTTTTGACCAGCAACTCCTCGCAATCCGATCTAGCCCTGCTCTGGAAACCTGCACATAAATATTTTCCAGTGCCTCTTGCTGCCTGCTCTGTCTTCCTCAGAGAAACTGTGAAGATTCCCAGCTGGACCTCCAGATGACCTGCCTAGTCCTCATCTTGAAAAATGGGCAGAATTTCCCACCAGTACCTCTAACACCTTGCCTTGTCTTCCTCCTAGGAACTGTGCAGTTCTACCTCGTAGCTAGGTTTTACCTCGCAGTTATCACTGTTGTCTCAGATTGTGAAAATCTGCCTCCTAGTGACATCTGCAATTTTTCCCGATAGTGCTCTGGAGCCTCACATCCTAGCCCGAGTTGTGCTCTGCATAGTTTCAGTGCCTTGTCCCTCTCCTGGTCACCTTCACCGAAATAGAAAACAATGCATCATGTTAGACTATGAGAT
The DNA here is from genome assembly GCA_031772625.1 of Pinus tabuliformis. Lineage (NCBI taxonomy): Eukaryota > Viridiplantae > Streptophyta > Pinopsida > Pinales > Pinaceae > Pinus > Pinus tabuliformis. The sequence goes on along the minus strand of CM062805.1, from coordinate 311,839,788 downwards.
TTCTGGATTTGATGTCGTCTCGTCATGAGTGATTTCAAGAACATGTACATTGATGAAACACAGCGTCACGATCAATGGGGTGAAGAAGGAGTGCACGCTAGAAGACATTCTCGTAGTTGAATGAACACATGAAGCACATCAAACAACAAGCGAAAGGGACACATACGCGAACACCATCAAGCAAAACCAAGTCCATCGAAGACCCCACACACTTTTCCATGTGGAGGTGAAGACATGTTACACCAAGAGCACACCCATCACTCAGAAGCACAACAACTCGACATAGACACCACAGTTAGCTAGTACATGTCAGCAATGTCATGTCGAGTTGTGTCATGATTTGTCTCGATCACATCACCACTATGGGCCATACTTGTTGTAATCAAATGTAATGTAATGTGAAATTCCAAGAGACGCACATATGAAGTTGAAGAGTGATGTTAGTTGAAAAGTCAAAGGAAGTCAAATAGTTATGAGGGAATTGGAAGAGTCACAAGGGTCAATTATCCCCCTTGGCTTTATACACCCCCTCATTGTATGAGCAAAGGAATTTTCACCTTGGCTCCTCCCACATAGCCTTGAGAGTCTGTAGTATGTTCTTTGAGGAGTGAGGAGTGGCTCCAATGTCCCACTACTGGGGTTAGTGATGTATGGTGTAAAGATGTGTCTTGGAAATTTTGCTTAATTCAGAAGCCTGTCTCAGGCCAACACTTTTTCATGCATGTTTTGTATCCATTTGTAAGACTATTCTTTAAATGTTTGTATTTCATATTTTCTTAACCTGTACTAAGATAGTTGAACTACTTCGGTTATTTTAGTACTTACATTTTTGAATATGTGTTGTATTGTTTATCATTGTTGTCCCGTCCGTGTGGACTACTCCGCTAGACATTAGACATCCCATTCTTGTGTTTTCTATGTTTAAATGACTGTGGCCCCCATGTGGACTACCTCGCTAGATGGTGTACATGTTTTCCCTTGAAATTTGGTTTTCACGACTACCGCATCGACTATGGACTATTTCACCGGATGCTGGACAAACCCTTGTTGTTGTTCGCGTGTGTTTATTCCTGGGTTGGGACTATTTCCTCTCATCAAGAAGCTCACTTCACTTCCCTCTTTGATAGTAAGAGAACCTAGACACAAGGTTACATTACACACTCATACTTGTTGGCTTAAAGGGGCTTGGACACAGGTTCAGAGTTAGCTGCGCTAATCAACAAAACCCTAAACTACTAGCCCTTCCGGTAACAACCTGCCTAGTGCAAGCTCTAGTCTCACTCATGGGAGTATTGGGGGATGAATGAACCAGGTTTCTGCATCAAGAGGCCTATGTGATGAGTTTTTGTTACTTCTAGGGCTTTATTTCGACCTTTGCGAACCCTAGCTCTTAAAACACAAAAATTACAATAACTTACAGATAACAGATTCTAACTTTGCACTACCTGTTCTAATCATCCATAACATCATATAACTAAGAAGATCTACCACTTTCATGCATCTATTAATAGTTTCTTATGATAAATGCAATAAATAGAGAGAATACATAGTAAATGCAGAAGTAAATATTAACACGCAAGTACACAGATATTTCTTGAAAACAATATTTATTATGTTTAGATCTTCTGTTACAGACTCTTTCTTCCTTGCGCACACAATTGCAGGGGCCCGTGCACTCAAATGTGGACTTACCAAGGTCTCCTCTCACACAACCGTAGGAGACTTCCCATTCACCTAAGTACAAAAGACAAACTTCTCTGACTTAGATCAATTACCCATACAATCTTCCATCGATAGATGTCTCTTATGACTCTCTATGACTACTTTTTATATTATCTTCGTTTACAATACCATGGTCCGCAAACCATGGGAGGGTCATAAAATTACTTCACTTCTAACAAACTAAGGGGCTTTGACCTTCCTAAATCCCCTTTGACTTCTAATGAACTTCATGCTCTGCTCCTCAAAATGCGGAGACTTTACAAAAATAACAAAACTATTTGCAAAATTGACCCCAGAGGACCCTATCCCAATAGGCCCCCAACACAAATTCGTGACTCGTCCTTGAGTCATTCTGTTGGTGGGGCCTCAATCTTTTCCTGCAGCTCATTGAACTCAATCTTCAACACTTGCAGGCTTGTTGTCCCCTGTGTAACGTCCTAACGAAATTCCTCAACCAATTTATCCATGGTTGGGCCTTCGGGTGCAAGGCCCATGGTTCTCTACGTCTGCTGCATCGCCTTCAACTTGCTCTACACTAATAGTGTCAAATGACTTGCTTTATCCGCCTAGGGCTGCATCCTTGAAGATATGATGGCTTCATTTCGACACAGCTCGTCGATATCACTTTGGAATAGCTTGCCCTACTGTAATCTGTTGAACCTTTGCACTGGTGCTAAGGTTCGTGCTGCAGACCGAATCTCGTCGAACTGCCTATGCTTTTCTCTGATATCTACTTTAATATTCTATAGATTTGGATCCTCTTGTAGCGAGGTCCATAGTTCCATGGCTTATTTGAACAACTGGGTGTAGCCTTTGATTGTAGCTTCTAAGGTAGCCATCTCTTCTTTAATAGCAGCCTCGCACTACTCTCTGGCTTCTGGAGGAGTAGTTGGCTGCAACTTAAGTTGGAGCTCAGAGATCTACAACTGCAACTCAAATCTAACATTTCCAATTTCATCTGGTGAATCCTTTACTGTGGCAGCAAGCTTTTAGATCTTCTCTACAGAGGCTGCTTTTGATGGAATTTGGAGCTTGGGAAGCTCACTGCAAGCCTCCATGATTGTTGCTTCTAGCTGGTGACTACGCGCCAGCACTTGCTCCCTTTCCTTGAGGGCTTGCGCCTTTTCCTCGAACGTCCACTGATTTTTGGTTTTGAATTCATTGATAATTAGAAGTGCTCATTGTTCCTGAACTCTGATCTCATCAGATACCGCTTGATGCAACTCATGCAGTGTCTGGATAGGGAGCACCACCAATTTTAGAATCAAAATTTTCATGTGTAGGAGGAGTGCCCTATTTTTTGATGACTCAATGTCCAGTGACCCCTTTGGTAGTTGCACTGTGCGGAGGTCCGTGGTGAGTTCTACTACTAAGGTTGAACCACTCGCTTTCTTCAGGCTCGCTTGCTTTAGGCTCATCTGTCTCATGCTGGCTTGAATAATGTCGGTCTGGACCTGCGATTCTCTTAGGCCCTGCTACACCTTATCCAACGTCTGATGATAATGGTCTTTGGTGTGGTTCCAGATATTCTCTGTTGCATCATGGACCACATCTCTAATCTCATCTAAGTCCCCCTCCGTGAGGACCAAAGGCGTCACGCTTGCCAATTTGTCTGACTTATGATTTTTGTGCAGCCCTATAAAACTCCTCTTCTACCTCTTTTTGATGATGAAGGGGGACTCCAAGCCTACGCCCCCTTCCTCTTCACCCTCTGTCTCGCCCTCGACATTGGTGCACTCAATTTTTTACTTGCCGAGGTCAATGGTGGCCTACTACATGGTGGCAGTCTTTTCCTTTGGCACGTGGGTCTCTTTGGTAGAGATGTGGTGGCATGCCCAACAAACTCACACAAAGCGCATGGAGATGTCAACTTTGGAGGCTTAAGAGTTGAAGGTGCTTGGGGAGCCTTTTCCTTAGGTTCTTTCCTCTTGGATTTTCCCCCCTATCTAGATTCTTTCACAACACGAGTGGGTTCCTGTTGAGGTTGCATTGGAACTGGAGCAGTGACAGGGGTCATAGGGACCGCTTAAACTAGGGTCAAAGCATGATATGGTATGATCTGACCAGGCGGAGTGTTTACTGGGGTATCAATGTACCACACTAGGATCCCCAAAGTCATATTAGGGAGAACCAATGAAGCCATGAAAGGGACATAAACGATTCTAGGTGGAGGAAACAAGAAAGGTATATGTCCTGCAGGGTAATGTCCCGACGGAACAACTCCTGTATGGTTAAGTGATGAGCCCCAAAAATGGATAATTATTTGGGCTCATTCAACCTCCTAATTTGACTTAATCCACCATTCTCATTAGTTTATTGCATGTTTTTGATTATTTTTATGTTAATAGAGTGAATTTGGTTAGTCATTATGCCAACAAGTCTAATGGGTGCTTTGTGTAGCCTTTTTGGTCCACTTGGAGACAAAATTGAAGGTCTTAATGAGCACTTGGCAGCCAAATTCGTGGGAGAACAAGCTAGAGGATTTTTAGGAAGCTGTCCCCCTCATTTATGGGCCCTTACCTCGAATTCTCCACCATCAGCTCGGAGTTCAAAGGCCACCAAATCAATGAGCACAAGGGCAGCCAAGCAAGTCAAGTAGGACTGTTGTTAACCACAAGTCTTGGGCAGCCAAGTCCCTAAATTTTAGGAGGACTGTTGGGTCCTCAAATTGTATAAATAAGAAGGCTTAGGGCCTCATTTTGGTTAGCTAGTTGGTAGTCATTTTTGTAGCTAGTGGTTAGTCAATTTGGTTAGCTAGTTAGTCAATTTGGGTTTTTGCTCTTTGTAAGCCAGTTTTGGCATGATGTTAGACTCATGATTATTTAATAAAGGCAGGCAGCTTTGGATTCAATTCTGAGTTCTTAAGGGAGCTATAGCTCTCAGGTTAGGGCCCAACCTGAGAGCAATAGACCTCCTCTTCCTTGTATTGTTACTTGTTTCCTTGCAGCACTTTATTTCCTCTGTTTTGACATGCATTTAGAATTTACAGTCTGCTGATTTGATTTCTTTTATGTGATTGAGTAGGATTAGTTTACAGTTCAAGTGCTTTTAGTTGCTTAGATTAGAGTAGGAGGATTGTAATTCATTAGAGCTCCAAAAAAGGTTGATAGTGCACTTGCTACCATCTCTGTTTAGAGATTGGGGGTGTGGGCTGTACCAACCACCAAAAAACGCAGTCTTATGCTTTCATGCAAGCTGCCACACAGTCATTTCACTTGTAGATCCATCCATGCATTCTGATCTTGAGCATTACTTCTTCGTTCCAACACCATGCACGGTTTTTCTCCACAATTTACATTGCTGTTCATTGATTTAATAACACAGTTAGAATAGGTTGATGTAATTCTTGGTTTTGTGCAAGACATAGAGGATTTGTTTCTTTTACACTGCATAACATCACTTTGTTGTGTTCTTCTTCTTCTCAACCACACCTAAAGCCACCTATTCATCCTTTTTTCAGCTCGTTAGCCTTCCAACCCTTCTACTTCTCACGTAGCTCCATCTTCTTGACCTTTCATTGCTCCCATCCTTCCATCCACCCACCAACTTCGTGCACTCTTTCTCCATCTTATTTCTCTGCCCCTGAGCCATCACAAGCTCCATCTCCATCTTACCTATCCACCCATACTGATCCATCACTTCACCATCACCCAAAACTCCCACGGTAGCACATCCTGTAGAAGTTAGCAGACTTCCTGTAGAAATCCCTGAGTTTCCTGTAGGATCCCCTGCAGACATCCTGTAGAAGCCTGCAAACTTGGTTTCCGAGCACCTGAACGTTGTAGACTTCTGTGGACTGATGCTAGGGACCCTCTGGGACCTCTCCTTGCCCTCCTGACCTTTCCCAAGCTTCCTCTCCCTTCGCACCACCTCTGCACAGCCAAACCCTAATAAGAAACAAAATCATAATCACTCCATCCACTTAAGCAAAAATACAAAAACAATGTTCTTTTTAATGGAAGTAGTTTGAGTTCATGCATTTCACATCACTAGAAGTAATGGCATCATTTTTAGACATTTGCACTCTCACTATTGCATCATAGAGGTTAAACTAGTCAGATTAGGGTTTACTAGGGTTTCCATGTTTTGGTTTGCTTTCAGTTCATTTTTGCAAAGCAGATTAATTTCCTTTGAAATAGCCTTCGTCCATCATTTAGAAAGCTTCTTCTGAGAGCATATAGAAGTTGGCTTGAGCCCTAGCGGACTTGTGCCAGCTGACCAAGTGACAGCTGCGACAAGAGCTAGTACTTGTGCATACAGCACCGTCGCTTCCAAGTTTGTACGAACTACCGGGTTGATAAAATTAGAGATAGGAAGCTCCAGGAGTTGTAGCATTATTGCTACAATACTGGAGCCCACCATTAAGACCTGGAGAAATAGTTATTGGTGGGAACAAAGGGGAGTCACCCACAACAGGAAGAGGTCTCGGGGGGGTGGATCCAGATGGCTCAGCTGAGATGGTAACCGCGGGGTGCTGAGGAGTTGGTTGCATATTAGATGTACCAGATTACTTTTGAGAAGCTCGTGATGCTTGTAACATGCAAACACTTAAAGAGATAGGCTTAGAGATAGGGGGGTAGGGCCACAGAAAGCACCTAATAATGAGGAACCTTTGCAGATTCTGGGTGAAAAAACGGTGAGAGGGGTAGAAGACTACTTTTCAGACATCAACGAGATAATGGAATCAGGGGAGGTCAAGGATGACGACTCGTAGTATGTTAACTAATCGATGGTGACAATCTTCCCTTCATGGCGGAAGAACATCTTGCGGAAAAGCACAAACGCGACGACTGAAATCGAATAAGTATAACTACGAACTAAGAGAATGTTATGATCTAGAGGGGCATCAATGACCTCAATGTCCTCATGAACATTATTTCTTGCAAGAATCATTGGACAATTGCGATACATTCCGAGAGGCTGGGAGGAGTGACCATCCCAACCATGCAAAGTGATGATGGATGGGGACAAATCAGGTGACTTGAGTTGCTTCCAAACAATAATTGACATCACGCAGGTGGATGCACCTTCATAGATAATGCATCGAGAGATGGTGGCATTACAGACTTTGACTGGTATCTAAAAAGAATGGATGGAGGTAATGGAGGATGCCTTAACGTATCAACAAGAAAGACAATCAAATGATCATTTGAAGGATCTACTATGCCCAAACCAGTTAGTAGAGCTTGTTTTTGAGATGGGAATAACTAGAGCACCTCCAGTGTCGACATGGCAGCAGGTGATTGTGTTAAGTCGTCTACTATAATGTATGTATGGGCAGCTCGGTTAGAAGCCACATTATAGCGTAATGGTCCCTTTGGTATCTTAGGAATTGACTCAAATTTAGGCTGAGGGATCTATAGCGGACCATTTGGTGTCATAAGAGGCTCAATAGATGCCTTGGTTTTGGACTCAGTGGCAGATGAAGTCGATGGCTTATCATATTGACATGACCGAGTTTACAAGTTGATATCAGAGGTATTGACCTCGTAAGAATTCATCATGAGGATTTGGTAGTCACCAGGACAAAAAGGTTGGGGAAGGTGGGCTACTTGACCTTGCTGAGGTTGAGTAGCAACAAATCCTTGCTGAGGGAAATGATTTGTGAGCATGCCCAGTTGATATGGCACAAGATTCTGAGGTGGTTTCTGCATGGGCGGTTGACCTCTAGAAGCTACTTGGGCTTCCCACATTTGGCGCATCTTGGGGAAGAGGGGATACTCATGAGTATAATGGCCATGTACACCACAACATTGACAAGGCTTATTCATACGAATAGCCTTGTTTTGATTGGGTTGGTCACCTTGTTGTTGGTTGTTGGTGTTAGGTTGGTTCCCCTAGGGTTCATTAGGTTGATTACCTGGTTACCCTGGTTACCTTTCCCCTTATTATTTTTCTTCGAATTTTGGGGATTGGTCACACTCTGCTGCACAAACACTTGACCCTGAGGGGGTGGTGGCAGATGGGGCTGAGGATGCATGGGAGGTTGCGACACTAATTCCTAAGGGGTTGGAGCGTTCGACAGTGCATAGGTATAAGATGGTGAAGGGGCAATGGTTTAGTAGATAGGTTGAGCACTAACTGGCTCTGGCATTTGCTGATGTGGTTGGGTAAATTCATAAGATGTTCCTTGTCCTGAATACACATTGTTGGCAGGAGGGGCATAAGCGTTAAAGGAACTGGTGCCCCCTGCGGATAGCCATAACCCCGTTGAGTATATGGTGAAGGATGTGAAATAGCTCTGACGATACCTTTGGTGGCGTGAGATGCCCCTGGTGTATTGGAACCACCAGGACAAGGGAGGTCTAGGATAATGGTATAGACATAACCAGATTGAGCATAAATAAAGTCATATCTTAGAGCAAAGATCCTCTTCCTCTTTCTGAGGAAAATGAGACACGACATCTTTGGAAATAGGTGCTAAAATAGTCCTAAGAAACCAATCGAGGTAGACACGGTCTTCGAAGGGCGGAGCACGACACATTCTTATCCTTCTACACCATTCCTAGACATGATCGGAAAGATGGGTGGCAGAGGACTGATGAGATGCGATCAAGAGCTCTGATATAAAAAAGGTAACTAAAAATATGAAAGGAACACTTTAGCAAGCAACGCGAAAGTGGAATGGGAGGCGGTGGGTTGGTTGAAATGCCACTTCGCAACATCTCCAGTGAGTGTGCATTGGAACAATCGAAGATGAATGGAATCATCAGTGATGGAATTGGATGAAAACCACATATGGAAGGAGCAGACGTGATTGGTGGGGTCTTCTCCAGAATTTCCCTCAAACTTGGGAATGTCATAGGGGAGCTTGGTTGGCATAGCTAGCCAACCAGCATTGTGGTGTATAGGGTCATTAATCAACTGGATGAAATCTAGGAGGCTTAACCCAACCATGAAAGGTAGCATTGGAGCTGCTGGAACGGTTCCTATAGTGGTTATGCTAAATATCAATACTGGGATAGAACCAGAGCCAAAACTAGGTTGATTTCCTGGACTTGCAGTGGGTCCTAACATGATGACCGTATGCGCTGAAGGAGGCTCGAAATAAGATGAACCAGAAGAGAATTCTGTATGGGGACTCGGGGGACTATGAACGCGAACCTTGCGGGGAGGAGTAATATGCCCAAGCAGAAACTGGGGATGAAGGCCTAAGATTCTCTGCGACAAATGCCTTGGTAGCGCAATGGTTGTAGGACACAAGTGGCATGGAAATGGTGAAGGGAGATCAACAATATGTTTTTGTCTCTGTGTGGGCAGATAAATAAATTAAGTTAAGTCTTCCCTTGGTGGTTTAAAAAAATTTCCCTTCACTTAAGGTGTGCTTGTGTGTGCAAGTGTGTTTATTAATTAAGCCTAGATCGTGTTTGAAAAAAGAAAAGATTGCTGAAATAAACTAAAATTAAAAACAAAAAATGAACAACAAATCAACTTTCTAAACCCCACCCAAACTGGGTTTGCAAACACTGTGCTTGTTGGTGGTGAACTTAAATAAAAACACAGGAAAAAGGCCAAGAGATCTAAGCATCGGTGTGATTGGGGTCAAATGACACTATGCTGATGGAAAGTGGTCAACAACAACAAGAAACCAGGGAGGAAAATCGCTGCAAAATATAGGGAGATCGATGTGAAGCCTAGGGAAAATAGTGGCAGCCTAAGGAAAATGACCAAACAAGGTTCAATATGAAACTTTGGATGGAATCAACCTATCTTTGAAGATCTGAAATATGAAGGTACAAGTCTAGAAAATATGGTTAAAATCTGTGCAAAAACTCAGACTTCTTACTCAGCTAAACTCCTCCTATAAATGTGGAAGCGTACTAGAAGCCCTAAGGGGCTAAATTACACTTCAATGAGTGAAACAGAGTAGATCAAGGCTTAAGTGGGCTAAGACAATGGTCAACCAACCCAGCAGATAGCTCTCGGCAAAACCCAGAAGCAGATTTGAAAAAATCCCAGAAAACCCTAAAATCGCAGGTATTGACTTGTTTTGGGGTATATCACACTTTTTGGGCCAGAAAGGGCGCTCTGGACCACTAGATCGCACTTTTGGTGTAGAAAAGTGTGATTTCTGCTCCTTAGTTCTCGGGTGGAAAGTCTCTGAAAAATTTACCATCTCTGTCACGGTTGGTTCCTGTGACCTGCGGAAATGATCAAAAAGCTTACGGAAGTTAGAAATTTCACTGATCTAGGATTAGAAAGCTAGTAAAAAACATTAAGAGATTGAAAAAAGAAAAACCCTAAGCTGAAAACTGGAGGTCACCCAGGTTTTTATATCATAATTAAAAATGCAGTGGAGTCACCAATTGTTAGCGACAATCAGAAATCCCCAGTGGAGTCGCCAATTTGTTATGTAAAATTCTTGTTGAATGTCTATGAAAAGAAACTACTTTAGGTTGTGGATGACAAACAAACCTAACAATAAAAATGTTTGTTAAACAATGTAGATCTGTAGAAAATGGTAGAAACAAAACCTGCCAAATCCCTTATCTATGCCATAGTCATATTTAAACAACAAAATGGAATAGTAAAATAAGCGCAAATAACGCCAATAAGCCAATGGAAACCAGATATATAAATAATATATTTTATTAAACAACACCTTTGAAGGGAACAAATAATGTTACCAATCCCCCTCTATGGGTTGGGTTCTTGGCTATCCTCAAATGTCTTCATCTTTTGTAGAGTCTCTCTCCTCTATAATGTGTAAAACCCAACAAACAAAATGTTTGAGCTCAATGATAACTCAAATGAAAAAGAAGATGGTGTACGACAATGATAATAATCAGAGTTACAACAGTAAGTGCAACAATGAAAATAATCAAAAGTGAAAAATGAATGGAAAACCCTTCTATTTATAACAAAATATTAGGTTATCCTTGAATAATGAGAAATAATAAAATATTATTAACCCCATTCTAGAATTAACCATTTGGAATATTTTATTATATTTGGTTAGAGGGAAAAAATATGTAAACTTTTATTTGGAAATAATAAATAAATAAATGATTTATCTATCATCCCAAGAAATATAGTTAAGGAAAAAAAACAAATAATGATTTATTTAATTATTCTTAAGGGATTTGGTCAAACTTGAGAAGGAATAATAACTAATTAGTGATTAATTAATTATTCCCAGAGGAAAATAAGATAATTAATGGTTTATTTATTTATTTCTCATAATTGGGTCAAATGTGACAAGGAATATTAATTAAACAATGGTTTAATTAAATAGTGGTTTAATTAAACAATGGTTTAATTTATTATTCCTAGAAGATAATTAAATAAATATTGATTCATTTAATTATTCTTCACAGGTTTAATTATAAATGACTTAATAAATGTGGTTTATTAAGTAATTTCTCACAATGAAAGCAATTTTATTGTGGTTAAATTGGCCCTACACGGTGTACTTCGATCCATCTAGTAAATTATGGCTAGATGATCAATTTTTTGTGATAACATTTGGAATCAAACAATGATATTTATGCTTCACTATGCCCCTTGAATCACTTCAAAGTGATATTTCAAACAAAAATTATGCAAATTTTAAAACAAATACACACCTTTTTCTTTATTTGTAGGATCTCGATATTGAAGCTATTGTAGCTCTGTAATTTTGGATCTCTAAGGTCTAAAATTTTGTCCTGTGGTAGCCCCTTAAGTCTTCTTTCCAACCCCACAAGTCACACTGCGATTGGAGTCATCGAGAAAGAGTTATGCCAAATAAACCATGATGACCTGATTATAGACTGCTTCAGTAGAGCGAACTTGTAGAAAATGCCACGTGCTAATGTTTTGACCTTCAAATCTTAAAATTATACATGAAAAACTATTGTCCATGCTATTTCATTAAATTTTTATAAAATTCCAATCTGATTCTCAGAGAGAACGTTATGGCAATTTTCCCTAGGTCACCTGTTTGAGACTAAATTCTAGAGCCTGCAAAAACCCTAACTTCCTCGGATCATATTTCCAAAAATATAGCGAACCAAGATCTACAATTTGTACGCGATGTTCACCACAGATTTTATTGTACATGGTCCAAATTGCAGCTTTAGAAGCCTCGTATAAACAAAGCTATAGCGAAAATTCCAAGATGATCTGTTTGGAGAAGCGAAACCTTAGAATCTAAATCTTTGATACCAAATCTTATGCAACCAACTCACAAAAAGATAGATCAACAAGTTAAAAATTATCCTGTTTGAGGGGGAAACCCCATTTACATTACATCAATGAACAATTCTTGGATGATACAGATGACAAGGCCTCCTTTCTATATATAGGAGTCTAATGCATCACAATATAATCAGAGCCTACATAACAATAATAATAACAATATGGGGACTACATGGGCATAACAATCACAATAACGGGTATACAGTAAAAATAATAATAATGGGATACACTAGTATTATTAAGAATTAACACCAAGGTACACTACCCTCTAGACCACTCTCCTCGAATAAATGTGTTGAAGTCGACAAAAGAGGCCCCACCAAAGACGAGGCAATGAGGATTCTTAAACAAAGGCGACTGATGGAATGCAACCAGGGATGATGATGGAAGGATACAAGATAAGAGGTCGACTGATGACTTCCCTTGTCTAACCATGATATGCATGGTTGACCTGGAAGTGACTGACTCAATTCTAGAGGGGCTATTCCATTATTCAGATGAAGGATTTTCAAAGACTAAGTAGTATAAATGGAGGTGAAATAGGAGAACAATGGGATGAATGGGACACAAAGCGTTGAAAATGAAGCAATAAAAGTCTCAATTTTATTTTTTCCTTAATTAAATTGAGGAAATTCGAAGTTCCATATTAGAAGACAACTTGGTGGAGTTAAATGAGGTGACATAGCTCTTGTCATTTAGTTAAAAACACTTAATTCTAGTTAATGAGTTAAGGTTCAGTTTACTTGTGTTGATTCCAAAGAAACAGGAGTATAACTCAGTAAATTTGAGTTGGAGATAGTTGAGTTCAATTTTACATGATTGATTGCTAATTTGTAGTAATCAATTTCAGTTAATTTGAGTTATTGTCAGTGTAAATAGTTCTCACTGTCAGAAGAACTAGTGGAGGTCAAGTTAAGGGTGTGTAAATTTTTTCATATTGAGTGATCATCTAGTTAATTGATCAATTAGCTAAAAATAATTGTTTCATAGAAATAATTTGAGTTACCCATATGATATTGGAGTTCAAGGGAAATGTACTATCAATTGTAAACTATTCCAAGTTGTACAGGTGGTGAATGCACTTAGAGAATTTACCTAAAGGAATTGCGCAATATAGATGAGGAAAATTCCTATAAAATAAGGGCTTAATTCCCAAGGAAACAACTTAAGGAAATAGGGGCTTGGAGGCTTGAAATTTTGGCTAAGTATTGGCCAAGGTGAGTCAATCAAGGAGAGGATAGAAGGTACATGTGTAGGTTGAGCTTAAGCTTGAGTAGAGCATATTGTATTCATCTAGATTCTTTGATTAATGCAATACAGATAATAAGGGGTTTTTAGAAGTTTCTTTCCCCTAGATAAATATTTGTGTATTTGTGTTGAATCTTGATGCATGTTAATGATTTATGTTCTCGATCATGAATTTACTTCCACAAATTAGTAGAGTAGCTTTTAATCTTGTGATTTAGAAAATATCATGAGTACTTTAGAATATACACATTAATTTCGACATGGTATCACAGTTAGATTCACAATAAAGAAGAGATTTCAAAGTTTTCATTGCAGGAGGTTCGAATTTGAAGATCAGTGTTACAGGTTTTCAAGATGATTGAGAAGATGGATTTTAATGGAATCAGGCTCGAGTATCCTTTAGAAGGAACCAAAAATTTTGTGGCATGGAAGATCCTCATGGACTCATGGAGGAAGTATTGTATAATAACGGGCTGCTAGAATACATCAAGATAGATGTAGAAAAACCCCCAAAATCTGATGCCCAAGATCTTTCTTGGTGGAAGAAGCATGTGACTAAAGCAAGGACGATCATATTGGAGGGAGTTTGGGATCATATTGTCTTGAATCTCTGTGGGAAAGAGACTCGGTTCACGTTGAGGAAAAAACTAATATAATTGTTTGAGAACAATAGTGACCACATGAAGCTAGAACTCAAGGACAAGCTTCGAAATATTAAGATGCAAAAGAAAGAAAAAATTACATAGTACCTAAGAAGTTTTACATAGTGTCACAATGAACTTGGCGGTGTCGGTATTACTATCTTTGAATAATATCTAGTAATTATATCCCTCTTAGAGCTTCCCAAGGGCTGGCATAGTTATCAAGGTTTGGTAAATAGTAGAGAGAAACTACAAGGCTGGGAGCGGTTATGGTTTGATCTAGTGCAAGAAGAATAAGGCATAGTAACAAAGATGGGACCTCATATAAAGAAGAGGAAGAGGAATTTTCATTAGTCAGAAAGGGAAATAAGGCCAAGGGGAAGAAGTCCCAAGGTGTGGCTCATTCTAGCCAAGAGTGAAAGTATAAGGACTTATCCAAAATCAAGTGCTTTCACTCTCATGAATTCAGACACTATAACATGAAATGTCCATAAAAAGAGGCAAGTAAGAAGGAGATGATAGTAGCAACAACAGGTGAAGCTTTGGATTCAAAATTCAAGCTTGACTTCACTCTAATCGCATGCATTTCAAACACAGTGATGGGGAACATGTCGTACCTGGATAATGGTGCCTCTTTCCACATCACGTGGTTTTCAGTGACTTGGAGGAGAAATATCTCCAGATGAAAATTGAGTTTGGATACAAAGGAAGGTATAGTGTGACCGAGATCAGTACTGTCACCTTTCAGAGGGAGTCAAGCTCCCCTCTTAGACCCAAGGATGTGATGTTTGTTCTAGGTCTATGTTATAGACATTTTTGTGCCTTACAGCATTGAGCATGAAATGTCCATAATCTAAGGGATCCAAAGTCCCTAAACATGTTGTTCCTACCCCTAGAGGAACAAGGCTAACAAACCATAGCAATTCACAGAAGTTCTCCACCAGAAACTACTCAAAAACAAGTCAATTCAGGATCATTTCAGTGGCTACACTAGCTTTTTGCGCTGAATGTCAAAGCCAACACTGGCTACCTGCGTTGAATGTCAAAGGGAACACTGGCTACCTGCGCTAAACGAGAATGGACAAGTGGCAAGCTCATTTCTCAAGGTGTCAAAACCCAGGAAGCTTCCAAAATGACACTTGCCTCAGGGAATTCGACTGGTGATGAGTAAGAGGTTCCAAATCTCCAAGTGGAAGCAAGAACCTCCAAGTGGACTCAAGAACTGACAGAGGGAGAGGACACTAGTCAGATCTCAAGCTGACTCATCCTCTCTCCAAACATCTATATATGGATCTCTCCTCCATGAGATCTAAGGGCTGGAATTTTGTTACTGCAAAGAATTGCTGTTGGTTTGAGATTGGAATCATTGGGTGCTTAATGCTTTGAAGGGGGTGAAGATAGGAATTCCTTTTGCTGGGAAGGAGATGCTGGATTGGAGCCCTCTGGGTTGTATCTCTTCCTGAACCTTGTTATTCATCAATAAAGCTATCTTGGTTTCTCCTATATGCTAATGTATTCTTGATGTATGATTGCATTAGTATGTTTAGTTTATTTCTAATCCTGAACTAGTTATGAATATGAATCCATGTCTTGTGTAGTGTTCTCTTCTTGTGATCTTGCAGAAACCTCTTGAAGCTGGGCGAGCGAGAATGCAAGTAGCTGGGAATCCTCCAAGAGAAGAGAGACCGGATCGAGGGACAAACGGAAGACACCGGTTAGTCCATCTATCTCTCTCTTCATTCTTAATTCATAAAGGAAGAAATATTAGAATAGCTGTCTCTGTTTGTTGCTAAGGCACTGTCACACCTTAGGTGGATAGGATCGTCCTGCATAGGTGTTACACAGTAATTTGTCATTGTCTCCCTGTCAGTCACCTTACTGTGTCAGGAATTCACAATAATCAAGTTCATGCCTTCTGAACTGGCCAAAAAACCCACTTTTCCAAATTTTTCCTCATCAGCGCGTCTGTTTCTAAAATATCCGCGATGACTGGCGCTTCATAACAGACCGCGTGCGCTGCCAGCGCGGAAGCACATGACTTTCCCGCGCTGATCGAATTTCATGACCAGCGCAGCCTCTATTTGTATTTACCCGCGCTGACATGGCCCTTTCCATTATGTCTTTGCGACGTCAGCGCGCCAGACCAGTTATGCACCCGCGCTGATCCAGTTTGGGCGAATTTGTTCCAACAGCCAGCCTTCCAGATAACTCCAGACTTGGTTGTTGGCCTTGTGAGTATCGCCTCCCTTCTATGGCATGTCTGTTCGACCCTTTGCAACTACTTCCCTTGAAGATAAGCTCATCCTTCCACCATTCAAGGAGACCCCTTCTCCTATATAAACCTCCACCATTACCATGAGTAGCTAGTTTGGAATAGCTTGGATTGTGTGGAGCTTATAGTGCTCAGATTGCTGCTACTATAGGTATTTGGTGTGATAAGTGTGGAAGTGCTTGATTGCTTAGGGAAGGTTGTGTTGTGTTGCTTGTGTGAGAGAGAGAGTTTCTTGTCTTGGGAGAATCATTTCCAAAGGTGAATGCTTAAGAGACTTGCTGACTGGCCCCTCCTGAGAAGGATATCGACGTCAGAACATTTGGTTGTACTCTTCTCTGATTTTGATTAATAATAGATGACTACTATTATTGTTCCATTCTCATTTGTCTATGCAATGGTTAATGTGAATTACATCCTTTCTGACTGATGTATAGTTGCTTTTATTAGATTTCACGCTTGTGTTTGTTTCCTCTTCGTGTGTGCAGGTATCTATTCGCGGAGATCGCGGAGGATCGTGACCAGCCAGAGCGAAGGAGCGAAGGTGGCATCTCTTCATCAAACAACAGCACTGGAATCCAAGTAGGTGTTCTTTGCCTACCTTTTAATTGCAATTAGGAACTTGCATAGTAGCATTGACTGATTGTTGCTAGACCCATTCTGGGCTAGTAGGGATCGCCTCTATCCGTAGAGGGGATTTGCCTCTCCAACAATAGGCATTTTTCCCCACAACAAATTGGCGACTCCGCTGGGGAGATCTGTTTAGTCATTTTATTTGTGTTTCTATCATTGTTTGTTTCATAGACTTGACAGCAACAATCGAACTGCATCTGCTATTCCCGGATGCAAAGTAGACAGTTGCTGCTTTGATCCAATCGCTGGACTTGTCTATGATCTGAACAATGGACTCACAAATGATTTGATGATCCTTTGTGATAGATCTTAGCACTCCCTCAAAGCATCCCTTTGATTGTACCTTGCTTGTTGCTTTTATTTGGCCTAAAACAGTGAATTAAATAGCAATCTGTGACCCAGAACCTGTGGGAAACGAGAGTTTCTCCTTCAGCGCAGACCCAGTGAAGGGAGTCTGCATTTCAACGTAGGTCCCGTGAAGGCTACCTGCGCTGAATGTCAAAACCCCTGTGTTGAGGTTGCGCTGAACCAGTTTGCCCTTGTGCAACTGGGGTTCTCTGCTCTGTTTTGCCTTGTTTTGATCTCTGATTTTTGCAGCCTGTAACCAGCATAGGTACCAGTCTAATAACTCCTTTTCTCTGCTTAGATTCTGCCTCCTTTTGTACAAAAAGACTGTGAGTGTTTTTATGTGTTTGTGGCGTCATTTGCAGTTTTCCTTTGCATGAGTGAAATAATCATCCTGTAGCCCTTGATTCAGATCTGTTGATTGTGATCTTAGGAGAGAGTTCATTGGCTGTTTGCAGTTGATTATACATTTACTTTTGCTTATTGGTTTGAGTTTGTCTCTTTTAAGTGTCGAAACAAGTATTCATTTCGAAAATCGTTAAGTGTTGTAATCTCTTCTACCCTCTCTGATTTCGAAAAAGTAAACTTGTTTGTAGTTGTCATTTAAAAGCAAATTCAAAGTTGTACAAAAAGCTTTCTTCGTGGGCATCAATACTAAGAAAGCAGAAAACAAACACCTGCATTGTGCATTTGCATCTTGATAGTTTGCATGTTTGATTTAGGAAAAGTGCATTAGAGTGTGCTGATTGCTCTTTGAGAAAAGACGGTGTCTTTCTTTTCCCTTAGTAGCTAGGATTTTCAAAGTTGAAAAGATATAAAGCTTGCTTATCATCTTTAGACTGCATTTAGGAATTGTATCATACATCTCATGGTGAACCTTGAACGGCAAACTTCTAAAAAGATCAACCTAAAATAAATTGAATGAACTTAACAACGCTTTGCAACATAACGCACAACATAGAGGTCTAGGCTAGAGATGTGTTCCGGCGTCGTAAAGCCTGGTGACTGTCGATCTCGTGGATGGTGGGAGATTCCTCCTGAGGGACGATAGCGCCAGTATGGATTGTGCTCCCACGTACCGTCGCGTATATATTGGGAGACCCCTATAGGCATAAAACCTTTATCCTTAGGAAGCCGTGTCGGCCGCCCTACTGATCGCAATGCACTGAACACAGCATTCAGGAAGATCAACTGCTCGTACCCTAAAAAGTATTCTGCGGTTTTGCGAAAAGTTTGGCACACCCTTTGCCTAGAACTCTAGAGCAGTTCCTTTTGGCCTTTTTCAGACTGTATAACGGAAAAAGTCCAGCCGAGCATTTGTCACTTCGGGCTCGTTAAAACATCGAAGGAGACTAGAGTCATCTTTAGCTTTTTCTCGACTCTTTAAAATTGAAAAAGCAAGTTGTGTCTAAGCGTCGTTAAAATTTATTTTAAATGGAATAATCATCACCTTTTCCTCGTTGATCTTCGAAGTTAGTCTCCCTTCATCACAAGTTCTTGTAGAATCGCTAAGAAATCTTTTGGATAGACTAGATATGTCTGAACAACCGTCGACATCTAGGACTATGTCATCCGACACAGCAGTGGCACAGCCTCCTACTGCTACTCCAACGATGTTCAATGGTATACCATCTGTCCCGACAAGTTATCAACAACAAGCTGGGGTCCCACCAGGGACTGCTTCGATGGCATGGTTAGTTCCTATTTCTTCATCCAGATTATCATCTAGTATTTCTTATGTTGAAACTCAACAAATTGATCCAATGTGTCTTCAAAGGCCAATCTACCCTTTAAGTACTAGATTGCCACCATATGGAGGGCAGTATGCCTTTTCATTGTTCCCCCCCGGAGAACAACCATATGGGAGTTTACAACAAAGTTCAGGTCAAACTGGAATTACATCCAGCGGATGGGTACCGATACTGCCTCAGCAACCAAGGGTTGCATATTCAATGCAACCAGTCCACCCTGTATCGAATGTTTCCACTATACCTGGTATGGTGATTGCGTCGCAAGTACAAGCGCTACCTGTTGTATGTCAACCCCAAGTTTCTCAGGTTGCCATACAACAGCCTCTTGTCTCGACAACTCAATCACAACCTCCGGTTAGTGCCTCCTTATCTGGAGCGACTCAGGCTCAAACAAGTACTATGACTCCTCATCTTGGTCAATCATCTAGTATTGGACAACAGCAAATGGTTCAACAACCAGAGCTGGTTCAAACTCATCAACCCCCATTCCAGCAATCATATCGAGGACCTGAGCAACAAGTCTTTGTAAGTAATGGGCAATCACATTTACAAAGCGGTTACCAACAACCATATTATAATGGTTATGCCCATCAACCTTGTCAAAGTTGCTAGCATCAAATACATTATGCTGGTATGCAAAGACCCACTGCTCAGGCGATTCCATCTTATTCTGGGTATGCTTCGCCTAACCTGACTCAACAGTTGCCCTTTGTAGCAACTCTAGAATTACCAGATCTAAACCGGCTGACGAATGATCCAATTGCTTATGCCCCTTGGTGGCCAGCGATTCCGCATAAACTTCCGTCAGATATTCCTAAATTTAATGGAAATCCGGGTGAAGATCCATCGAATCATGTGATGACCTTTCATCTGTGGTGTTCATCAAACACCCTAAATGATGATTCGATTAGGCTTCGCCTTTTTCAGAGGACGTTAACTGGTCCAGCAGCAAAATGGTATATCGAATTGCCTAGAGCTTCATTCGACAATTTCAGTACCCTAGCCATGACTTTCTTAACCCATTTTCAATTACCTATAAGGTATGAAACGGGAACGGAACTCCTAACCAACTTCAAACAGACAACGGCCACTCACATATCTGATCATATACATGAGTGGCGACGTCGTCGTAGGATGGTAAAAACGTACGTTCCTGATCAGCTATTAGCTGAATGGTTTATCAAGTCATTACTTCCTGCCATCATGGAAGATGTGGCAAAGGGGGGAGTCGTAACAGAAGAGCAAGTCATCGCTCGTGCGCAATATCTGGACTTGGTTTACACTCAGTCTGGCACGCTCTACGACAAAATACCTGATGCCCCTAGACCGGAATTCTCAATTCCTCCTCCTCCTAAATCAAACAATGACTCTCATGCCGACGATGGCATGATTAGCGCAACAAACATGAAATCGACAAAGGTTATATCTAAAAAGGCTCGTAAGATTTTAGGTCAAAATGCAAATGAGGAACTTCTTGCCTCGGAAGTAAGTGCCGTGTCGGACGACAAGGGCAAACAACTGAAGCAACCAGGGGGCAAGAAGAAAAAGAAAGGGAGAAAAAGGAAACCCCCTGCGGGGTGTCATATATGCGATGAGGATCATTGGACAGCAGATTGTCCATACAAAGCTGAGCTTAAAAGATTCTTTAAGAGTTCGAAAACCTCAGCTGTGTTGACTGATCCGTTTCCAAGCCCGGGAACCGAACTGGTTGCTAATCAAAATGCTTCCCGATCCCAAGTGCTTATGTTGTCTGTATCAAAGCAGCAAAATGATGCTTTGACAAGGAATAAAGATTACAGGAATCCAAAGCTGTCGAACAACAAGGCTAATGAACAACCTAGTAGTTCGACAACAACTTTGACCGAAGTTGTGCCACCCATCGTTCCTGAGCCAATGATAAAGTCGCAAAAGGGAGCAGTACACAAATCGACATTTAATCCTTGTGTGAAAATAGGACGGATAGAGGACCTGGCCCAATCGCCGTCCGCTATGTCGACACTTGAGGTACCGCAAAATTGCTTCTCCCAAGAGCAAGCTTTATTATCAGCAATAGGTGGGATTGACCCAATGGATTCCAATCTTGTGGCCTTTGATCATAAAGGATATGACCCTCAGTTACCAGCTCAACTAGCTTTCCTTATTCAAGTGAAAGCCCTCAACAAAACTGTTCATCGAACAATTATTGATGAGGGGGCATCTACATGCATTATGTCGATGGGTTGCTGGAAAACTTTAGGATCTCCAACCTTGTCGCGATCTTCGACGACATTAAGCATTCGACAGAAGGACATATACCCCATATGGTATCCTAAGTAACTTGAAAGTTGAACTAGGAGGGAAAACAGTAGAAATAGATGTTGAAGTCATCGATGGGAATCTTGATTACAACATCCTACTAGGAAGACCATGGATCTATGCCATGGCCGCAATTGTGTCGACCTACTTCAGGAAGATTGCATTTCCCTTCCAAGGAGGAATTACATCGTTGACCAACAAACTTTTCTCCCCAACAGTTCACAAGTTACGGGAAGCATTCCAATGATCCATGGAAGCAATCATTCGCTCCAAAATATCGGAGTAGGTCTCCTAAAAGACCCTGCTTTAATGGGTACTTTTGCCCTACCGCCTCCAAGTAATCTGGCGGAAGTGGCCACAGTGGAATATGAAAACTTCTACATCTAATGGATTTGGACTCCGAGGACGGTTCTTATCTCGTGTCAACCTCGTTAAAAAATGAAACAAGGAGTCATGAGGATAGTTCTTTTACTGTGTCAACCTCATTAAAAAATGAAACAAATCCCCTTTGCAAATCTCAAAGGTAAACCTTCATTCCAACCACCGAGTTGAATGCAATGAAGCTTGGGGGGCATGCACCTCGATTTGCGTTATTATGCTGGGGGCATGCAATCTTATCATCGAGCCGTTTTAGCACATAGTTCATGCTCGTTAAAAAATAAACGCAAGATCCGAGCAGTTTTAGCACATAGTTCATGCTCGTTAAAAAATAAACATAAGATCGAGCAAATGTTTCCACCTGTGTTTAAGCTCGTTAAAAAATGAACTATCCCGGTAAATAACCACTGTGAATGTAATATCATCAACCATTAAAGCCTTGGTCGTGTTTGCACCGTCACCTCCACTTTTCCATTGGCCGATCGTTCACCTCCATATGTTTGTTCACCCATTTT
This sequence comes from Pinus tabuliformis, assembly GCA_031772625.1. NCBI lineage: Eukaryota > Viridiplantae > Streptophyta > Pinopsida > Pinales > Pinaceae > Pinus > Pinus tabuliformis. Next base: position 311,817,812 of record CM062805.1, on the reverse strand, counting down.
GAGGAACAGCTGCGAAGAGTGATTTCACCTAGCCATCCTTGTGACACTGCCGTGATTGGAAAATTCCAACCTGTACCTGGAATCAGCTGCTAACCCTGTTTATCACTCGTTCCTCAAAAGACGAGTCTTCTTTAATCTCTTTTCAACTGATTCGTAAAATATGAAAAGATTGCCGAGTCCTTGGCCTTCCAGCTCGTTAAAGGGACAGGAAGAGCTATCCCTCCTCTAGATTTTAATCTTTTTGGACCTGAGGGATTATTGCACAAAAAGATCGAGCGCTTGTTTTGTTCAGCTCGTTAAAACTATCGAAAACTCATCCCTTCTATTTTGTTTTATACTTTTTCGGACTTAAGGTATTAGATGACGAAAAAGGACTTTTGGAGTTAACTTTATGTACCTTTTCAGACTCTCTAAAAATGAAAAGGACTGAGTTATCCTTGTCGTTAGACTCGTTAAAATCATTAAATAGCGACAAACTTGTCTTTAGACGAGAACGAGTTTCACTATCGCTAGGCTCGTTAAAATATAGCGATGGGCTTGCCCGAAGGGCAGGTTATAGAACAAGCATATGTTATCCTCCTCAAGCTTGACAAAAATAAAGAGGTACTGGTCAGCAATGACTGGGGAAAAATTGGGAGAAACTAAAGAAAACTTTGATGGTAGCAAGTCGCTCTTGAACATGACACTTTTCCTCCGTACCACAATCGGGTTGGGTTGTTTCATTCACCGGTCACATCCATGGTCTCGCCATACCATCCATATTTGGGGTAATGCTACCGATCCATCGTATCAGTGTCGCCATATGTTCAAGAGAAGTCGTTCAGAAGAGTCAACCGTGTCCCATCCACTGCCATACATTATCCTTCATCCTTTCATGACCGCCACCCTGAATCATATGTCAAAGATCGTTTTCACCTCCATTAAAATCATTAGCTCCATTCCGTGTCACTGATGTGGGATTCATTAAGGCCCTCCTTTGATGGATCGCTTCTTGTCGACATCAGCTCATTATCTAAGAAGTTGATCTAGGAACAACCCCTTCAGTACTTTGAAGTTTGCATGCCTCAATGGCAAGTTTCTCACTTCCGGCGACAGGTATACATCAATGACCTTCGACCGAAAGATTTTGCGTGGTGTTCGACGCCAAGTCCTTTATTCACACCACGTGAATTGTACTGCAGTACCTTGAGGGTCATTATCATTATCGGTGATTCCTCTCGCGCTTGTTAACGGTTTACGTCATTGACCGGTAATCAAACGATGTCTTTCCATGTTCGACTCCAGAACATTTCTCACATGGATCGACTTGTACTTAGAGTGAAGATCGAACGAGTTTGAAGACCCCGGATCTAGTTTCATCCATCCGGGCTGCGATATATATTCAGGAAAGATAAAGACATTGACATGTACATCATTGCAGCAGATAATCATCCTACTCAAAGGATGATAATTTCATCAAAATTATCAGTCTACCATCAGACGATTGTCTGTTCTATGTACAGAAAAATGAATTTATAAAGCTGAGCATGGGAATGCCCGCCTCAGCTAGATCATGAAAGTAGTATGAAAAATAATGTATTGTATTGTATCTTATTACAGGTCTCCTCCCAGCATTGGATGAACTTCGGATCCCCTTGATAAAGCATTTCACCCGATAAACAGCCTCATACTTTAGGGGGCAACTGTTATAGACATTTTTGTGCCTTACAGCATTGAGCATGAAATGTCCATAATCTAAGGGATCCAAAGTCCCTAAACATGTTGTTCCTACCCCTAGAGGAACAAGGCTAACAAACCACAGCAATTCACAGAAGTTCTCCACCAGAAACTACTCAAAAACAAGTCAATTCAGGATCATTTCAGTGGCTACACTAGCTATTTGCGCTGAATGTCAAAGCCAACACTGGATACCTGCGTTGAATGTCAAAGGGAACACTGGCTACCTGCACTGACCGAGAATGGACAAGTGGAAAGCTCATTTCTCAAGGTGTCAAAACCCAGGAAGCTTCCAAAATGACACTTGCCTTAGGGAATTCGACTGGTGATGAGTAAGAGGTTCCAAATCTCCAAGTGGAAGCAAGAACCTCCAAGTGGACTCAAGAACTGACAGAGGGAGAGGACACTAGTCAGATCTCAAGCTGACTCATCCTCTCTCCAAACATCTATATATGGATCTCTCCTCCATGAGATCTAAGGGCTGGAATTTTGTTACTGCAAAGAATTGCTGTTGGTTTGAGATTGGAATCATTGGGTGCTTAATGCTTTGAAGGGGGTGAAGATAGGAATTCCTTTTGCTGGGAAGGAGATGCTGGATTGGAGCCCTCTGGGTTGTATCTCTTCCTGAACCTTGTTATTCATCAATAAAGCTATCTTGGTTTCTCCTATATGCTAATGTATTTTTGATGTATGATTGCATTAATATGTTTAGTTTATTTCTAATCCTGAACTAGTTATGAATATGAATCCATGTCTTGTGTAGTGTTCTCTTCTTGTGATCTTGCAGAAACCTCTTGAAGCTGGGCGAGCGAGAAGGCAAGTAGCTGGGAATCCTCCAAGAGAAGAGAGACCGGATCGAGGGACAAACGGAAGACACCGGTTAGTCCATCCATCTCTCTCTTCATTCTTAATTCATAAAGGAAGAAATATTAGAATAGCTGTCTCTGTTTGTTGCTAAGGCACTGTCACACCTTAGGTGGATAGGATCGTCCTGCATAGGCGTTTTTCCCCACAACAGTCTAAAGAATAATATTGTCTCTGTTGCGGTTTTGAAAGACCGTGGCTATGATGTGATCTTTAGTAAGGGGAAGGATTTCTTGAGACACATTTCCATGGGACAGGTGAAGCGGATCAAGGTTTGATTCAAGAACCGATATGCACTTGAGGTAGGATATGCATGCAATGCCTTGAGGAGCAAGGAAAAGACTAGAGATGTGGTTGTTGAGAGGGAGCATGATTTAGCTCTAAAGAGGAAGCCTCAACCAGTTGGTAGTTGGGCTGACCAGGAGGATGATGATGAAGAGGACTAGTCAGAGACCTCCAGTAGGAGGAGAGTTTGAGCCAAGTGGGCAGAGGCAGCACATGCAGCTATACCTCCAGGAATGAGGTGGAGCGATGTGAAGCCCTAGTCTAAGAGTTGAATAAATTTGGGTAAGGTCCATTGAGGTGTTCTCCTTACAGATCATTACCCTTGCTACAAGGGCCCACAATATTCAGTAGTAGGAGGATCAATGTCAGTCAGATACTGAGGGGTGTAGAGGAGTGTTGACTACAAAGTTGGAGGTCCAATATCAGAGTCAACAACAACACAATTTTCTGAGTAGATAGTTGCATATTGACAAAATGATTATTTTTATTTTTATTTTTTGATTCTTCTCAGTTTTAGATGTTGCAATAACAGTAGAAACGAAGAGAATTGTTGTACCCACTACATTCCGAAGGTGATAGATTGGGGTAGATTTGAATATCTTTCTTGCTGAGAGAAAGTCTTGAAATTGCAGCAAGAAAATTCTCAATTTTATTTTTGCCTTAATTAAATTGAGGAAATTCTAAATTCCATATCAGTAGACAACTTGGTGGAGTTAACTAAGGTGAGATGGCTCTTGTCACTCATTTAAAAACAATTAATTCTAGTTAATGAGTTGAGATTCAGTTTTCTTGTGTTGATTCCTAAAAAATAGGAGTCTAACTCAGTAAATTCAAGTTGGAGACACTTGAGTTCAGTTCTACATGATTTATTTATTATTTGTAGCAATCTGTTTCAGTTAATTTGAGTCATTGTCAGTGTAACTAGTTCTCACTGTTGGAAGAACTAGTGGAGGTCAAGTTAAGGGCGTGTCACTTTTTTCACATTGATTGATCATCTAGTTAACTGTTTAATCAACCAAAAATAATTGTTGCATGCAGAGAATTCAAGTTACCCAGTTGAGATTGGAGTTCAAGGGTAGTGTACTTTTAGTTGTAAACTATTCCAAGTTGTACAAGTGGTGCATGCAGTCAAAGAATCGACCTAAAGGAATTGTGTAATCCAGAGGAGAAAAATTCTTGTTGAATAGGGGCCTAATTCCCATGGGAACAATACAAGGAAATAGGGGCTTGGAGGCTCGAAATTTTGGCTAAGTATTGGCAAAGGTTAGTTAGTCAGGCAGATGATAAAAGATACAGGTGTTAGATGAGCTCAAGCTTGAGAAGATCATATTGTATTAATCTAGATTCTTTGATTAATGCGATACAGATAGTAAGGGGTGTTGAGAATGCAACAAGATGATGGAGCTTAGTGGAAAGTAGTCGCCTTCACTAAGTGGGCCCGCAGGCTATTTTTTGGCGCAAAGTCTATTTTTAGACATATGGATCATGGTCTATGAGTTTCAGGATGCTATTTGTGGATGATTGGTCATGTTGGTAAAAATAGATGGACTTCTATTTTTAGACATATGGGTAGGTTTCTATTTTTAGACTGCCAGACTAAAAATAGAACAGTCAAATATTATTGTCTCATAATAATATTTAGACTATAAGCATTATCTTATCTTGTTGGAGCACTTCAGTTTGAGATACAGATGTGGCACATGCAGCTGTCAGAAGGAATTATGCTTTCTTTGTGGGTCAGTTGAGCTATTGCATGTAGGACTTCAGTTAGAACTCATGTGGTTGAGTTTGGTGGAGTTGATGGAGTTGTGTTCAGTTTGACTTGGTTGAACTAGTTGTATTTTAGTCTAACTAAAGAATACACTAGTGATGAGTTGTGTGAATTAAATTATTAATTAATTCACTAATTATTAACTCATAAAGCAACTGAAGAATACATTAGTTAACTCAGTGCATGTACAGTTCAGTGGAGACAGGTGTTAGAGGTTGAGATTGCTATCAGTTGTGACTATAGTGTGACTATAGTTGTGCATGAGATTTGCACATGCATGGATGGAGATTGCCCATGATGGCTTGCGTAGTATACCAAGGGAATTCGTTTTTACAGAGTGGATGATTTCTCTTGCAGATTGCACAGTGGAGGCAGGCAAAGCAGTGGAGGAGATTTGAGCTGTGATTGATCAGATCTGAGCTAGTTTTGTGTGTAACAGGTGGAGATAGTACTGAGTACTTGTGAGGAGTATTGTACTATGTATTGTTACATGTTCTCTATCATTATAATATACAGATAGTGTGGGGTTTTCAGCTGTATGCTTTCCCCGGGTTACATACTGTGTTAATGTGTGCATGCGATTGATGTTTCATTGTTTTTTGATGCTGCTAAATTGATGATCAACGTAGAGGAGATTATGTATTGTGCATGTATTCCAAAATAGTGTATAATCGGGATAATCTTTGTGAATAAGTGTTTATTGTTCAAAATTTCTACATGGTATCAGAGTTGTTGATCATCAGATCTACTATTCAGAAAGTGTTTACCTTTTATTTCTTCAGGTAGAGTCTGTAATCGGGCCAGGTAGCCTCTGGATTCATCATTCCTTTGGAAGGTGAGATATCCGGTAAAATCCCATACAGTCAATCTCTGTACGAGAAATACTTTGTTCTCACGAATTTTAGATCAGAGGCGGTTGAGTTGTTGAGCTGGTGGAATTCGAATTTGCAGCAGTGTTTTCTTCGTGTCAACGTGGCAATGTCTTTCAGCGGATTGTGATTGGAGTATGCTCTTGAGGGCAGCTCGAACTATATTGCATGGAAGGACAGGATGGAGGTGGTGTTAGATGATAATGGGCTAAAGGATTTCATAGAGGCTGAGGTCCCAAAGCCTACTGATGCTGCCGAAGCTGAGGTTTGGCAAAAGAAGACAACAAAGTGTCGAAGGATTCTATTGGAGGGCGTGAAGGATCACATTGTGTCCAGCCTGCATGGAAAGGATTCTCCATACTTGATGTGGAAAGTGTTGACAGATCTATTCCAAAGCAAGAGCGATCAGGGGAAGCTGGCGCTCAAGGATAGACTCAAAAACATTAAATGCGAGAAGGGAGACAGTATGCCCAAGTATCTCATGAAGTTTACTCAGTGCAGGGATGAGATGGGAAGTGTGGGGGTGACTGTCGATGAAGAGGACTTGGTGAGCTTGGCTCTCCTTGGTGTGGAGCACTAGAAAGGTATGTTTTTGACAAACAATTTAGTGACTTTTCAGTAACAATTGTAACCCTTTCTGCATCATGAACTCAAAGAAATAAAGAATTTTAATAGAATGTGTGAGAATTAGTATGGAAAGCTTAATCGCTGATAATTGTCATTTTTCTATGTAGGAAAAGGTGGAAACGAAGAGCTGCCGTTCAAAAGGGAAAGACAAAGGAGGAATAACTGTTGTCCCTCTAGAAGGGAACCAGATGCAAACGAGATCGAACAGATCGAAGCAGAACGACCCAGGAAAGAAAGAAGGGTTACCAATTCGGTGGAACAGGGAAAGAAAAGTAAAGGATTAATGGCTTGGCGAATCCCTCAGGATCTTTGATCCTGAGGGATCGCTGTTTTGCTTATTTTTGTTACCTAGATACCTCCGCCATTACTTTTATAAAAAGGAACATCATTGTTAAGCAAAGGGACTTTTATGTAATTTTAAGTTTCAGACTAAACTTTGATCATCGACTCTCACTGAGACTTGGTTTGCTGTACGTTTTTGATGCGTTAATATAAAAGACTTGGTGTTTATTTCATCTCTGCGTCTGGAGTAATCTAAGGCGGTGTACCGTTGGAAGCTAAGGGCCCGGCTCCGAAGGACACTTGCTTTTGTATCATTATAATTTGATTTCTGCGTGGTTTGCTTATCTTTATTGCTTGGTAATCTGACATGCTCTTCATATGCTATTCCATGCTCTGTTACGATTAATTCATTAATGGTTTCTTCAGGAGATTTATGTAGTGACTCTGTATTGTATGAGTGAATCTTTTCAGAGTTGATTGCATGTTATCAGTCTAAGCCAGCTATTTCTGTTACAGAGCATTTGTACTGAATATTACTGTTATTGGATTCATTTGAAATCCCAATTATTGGAATCCGGAAGTAATGTTATTCTATTTGGAAACATAGTCGTATTCTCTTTAATCATCAGATTGCTATATTAGCGTGTTGTGTGTATATATGGTTGATGCTTGCTGTTCCATAATTCATCAGTGAGTGCTGTTCCATAAAGTACATTTCATCCAATTTGCCTTAAAAGAGAAGATTGCTATTTTATTGCAGGATGTGAGTTTGGTTCAATAGAGCAAGTTTAGTTCTGACTCGCGAGACTTAGTTTGTTTGATTACTGTTTCATTTATTGCTGTTCCATTTACTGTTGTTCCATTTACTACTGTTCCATTTCCTGCTTGCTGTTCATTTTACTTTCTGCTGTTCCATTTACTTGCAATTGCTGCTTTGGTGTGAGAGAAGGTCTAAGGCTGTAGAGAGCCTCAGCAGTCGCTGCGTAGCTCCCAGACCTATGGTCCATGCTCTAATTTCCTTTCCATCAGTTTCTAGAGGGATGGGTTATCGCTTCCGCGCCCTTGACTGATAAGCTGCCTTGTGTGATTTTATTCTTTTAAAGTAATTTTGTCATAGTTTAGCATCCGTTTACTCTTGTATTTTCTGAACACTGTACTACTAAGCATTACTCTGACGAATAGCCTCGGATTGAGATACTCTTTGCAATAACAAAGCGTTCCCGGATTGACTTATTAATGTGGAATAACTAGAGGTGAAAGAGACCCTTGTTACAACTCTACATTTTGGCGCCGTTGCTGGGGAAAGAGTATAGCCATTTGTGTTTTACAGAGTAGTGTACGAGTCTGCTAGGGGAGAGTTGGATTTTAAAAACGGAAGGTAAGAACCTGCGTACGGAGCATGTAAAAGCCCTGCTCCACCATCCGCTTTCCTGGCAGAATTGTGGGTTGAATAGGATCTAGTAGTTTACAAAGTGCATGACTAAGCAGAAAAAGCCAGAAAAGAATATCAAACCTCCATTCAAACCCGAAAAAGCCAAAGGGCCAGTGACCCTTGGCCGAACAATCTTCATAGACGAAATCTATAAGAAAACTGAATCTCAGCCATCAGTAGGGCCCAGGAAAACCAATTCTAAACAACCTACTAGTTCCCTTCAGGCCGCAGGATCACCATCTGTAGCCTTTGCTGAGGTGCATAGTCAGACTGATGAACAGGACTTTCAAGAAATTGAAAATTCTATTCCAGAACGACTGCAGGAAGGGAATCTAAGCAATCTTTGTGAAGGAGAAGGGGAAACAGGGGAAGTTGAGGAGCCAAGATCTCCTCCTAGGATAATTCAGCCATTAAATAGCCCAGATAAAGGGAGCGCTGCAAAAATCATTGTTGGGGGGATTCAATCTCCTCAAACAACAGGGACTTTTATTATTCCAGACAAAGGAAGTGCTATTAAAACAATCCCTGTCAAGGCCGTTCCTTCTCAGCCTAGGAATACCCTCCTAGAAATCCCGGAAGGTTATTGGCACATATTCGATCCCATGGCGCAGAATCAGCCAAATACTCAAACTTCTACATTACAATATCCTATAGTGGATTCCGCAGCAAATGCTCCTATGAAAGCAATTCCCCTTCAACACATTCCTACATTTCACGGACTTACATCAGAGGACCCCGATGCATTCTTATTTGAATTTGATGTGTTATGCAGGGGATATGATTACACCACTGACCCCCAGAAATTAAAATTGTTCCCCTCCACTTTGAAAAGGGCAGCTTTAAGATGGTTTATGGGTTTAGGCGGTGGATTTATAAATAACTGGGAGCAAATGAAAGAATCTTTCCTAAAGAAATATCAAGATTACTGTAGGTCTAGAGAACTGAAAGATGAAATATTTCAGATGATAGCTAGACCAAATGAAACATTAGAAGAATACGTAGAACGTTTTCAGTATAATTTACAAAGATCTCCATATGCATCACTACCTCTACCTGATAATGTGTTAAAAATAGCATTGATCAGAGGCATGAAGGAACAATGGATTGAAACATTAAATATCATGGGAAAGGGGGATATTTATTAAGAGAATTTTGCTGACATCATCGATTTATGTATCAGGAGCTCAAGAGGCAGCACAAGGATAAAACCAGCAGAATATGATCGGTTTGTTAGAGATAACAAAATATCAGCAGAAGGAGTAACACGTGTAGAACTTGGAAATTTATTAGAAAATTTTAAAACTAATATTCTGGGGACATTAACTACACAACTTGATATTGTGCAGGCTAAACAGAAGCAGATGGAGGCAGAACAGAATTTGGCGATCTTCTGCCCCCGATGTAGAAGAAAACATAGCCACAAGGAATGTCCACTGGATGCAGTTCAAACATGTGCTATCTGTACAAAAGATCACCTTACTGAGAGCTGCCCCTCACTTCCTGGATTGAAGGCAGTATATAAGGAAGCGGAAGAAGAGCCAGAATCAGCATACTTCATTAACCAGCATCGCCAATGGCAACCAAGGCAATATGGTATGTTTTTAGACCCAACTTCTTCTTTCCAGCCTCCGCAGTATAATTCTCAGCAGTATAGTATGTGGCAAAACCAATCTCAACCCCCATTTCTGAACTGGTCATCACAACCGTTTCCTTCTCCAAATCCGTGGATGAATCAGACAAGACAATTTGGTTGGCCGAATTTTCCTTACGCCCCACCATATTGGCAGAATAACCCATATCCTCCACAATGGACCCCCCCTACTTCACAAGGTTCACCCTGGCAGACAAACTGGCCAAAATCGACGTATCAGCCAACAGGAACTATTCCGCTCCCTCAACCGACTCTGCCAGCTTTACAAAAAAATCCCCAGTCTAATCTGAGGCCGCAACTCCCAGCCCAACCCAATCCCAATCCAAATAATAGACCAGTCCAATCCCTCCAAATCATAGAACCATCAGAAATCGGACCTGATCTAAGGGAGTGAAATAATCTTCAGTTAAGATCTGGACGTATAATAGAAACAGAGGGAGATAAAACAATTCACATTGAAGATCAGTTACCAACAGAACATCCGTTACAACAAGAGGGTGTAAATAAGGAGCAGACTCATCATCAAGCAAGTACATCCTCTCCTCCCTTCCCAGAACGATTAGTCATACCACGACCTGTGCAATATCCAGACTTCGACATTCTGGGAGAGTTACAAAATCTATACATAAGAATTCCTTTCCTCCAAGCCATTCAAGATATCCCTATATATGCAAAAACTATAAAAGAATTGTGCATAAAAAAATCAAGTAGGAATGCAACCATTAACCCAAGAGTCCAAGTAGTCGGTACTTTATCTGACCTGTTATCAGGAACACCCATTAAATATGAAGATCTGGGAAATCCAATCGTAACTATTCAAATCTATGGTCAGACCCTGACTAATGCTTTAGTTGATCTAGGAGCTGCAATTAATATTTTGACAACTTCTACTTGCCAAAAGCTCGGCATTACGTCGGTAGAACCCACTTCTACTTTATTAGAATTGGCCGACCGATCTGTAGTTCGACCAGAAGGTACTCTATACGATGTCATGGTCTCTATAGATTCCTGGGAGTACCCAACTGATTTCCTGGTAATTAATCCAAAAACTAGACTGGATGGACACCCGCTAATTTTAGGTAGACCTTGGCTTGCTACCGCCGATGCCTACATTGGTTGTCGGCAGGGAAATATGACCATAACCAGAGGACCAGATATTAAAAATCTAGTTCTATACCCTCCAGCACAGCCAAGTCTTACAATGATAAAAACTACCCAGCACCCTGTATCATACCTTACTGACAATATCAGATCACCATTGACTGTACAAAAGGCCCTAGACTTTAAAGACCAAACAGAAGACGATGCTATCAATAACTTCATTAGTCAAACTGAATCTAGATCTCACACACAATGTTTCATGATAGAAGCTGCATTCGATAGCAAACTAGAAGAAGATCCCTTGAAAGATGCGCATGACCAAACAATACCTGTGACTTCTGTTGCCAATAGTAAAGTAGTGGAAATTGAACCGGGAAAAACTCTAAATATCAATGCCAACCTTACACTGGACCATGAAATAAAACTCATCCATCTGTTACGGAAGTATCAAGAAGCATTTGCGTGGGATTACCCTGATATGAAAAGGATTGATCCCCAATTGTGCACCCACCATATTTATATAGAAAAAGATGCAAGACCTGTCCGTCAACCGCAAAGAAGACTCAACCCTCATCTAAAAGATGTTGTAAAAGCTGAACTCCAGAAACTTTTAGATGTAACTTTTATCTATCCTATTTCTGATAGTAAATGGGTCTCTCTGCTTGTGGTTGTACCCAAGAAGAATGGGAAATGGAGGATCTGTGTGGATTATAGGGAGTTAAACAAAGCCACACAAAAAGATCACTTCCCTCTCCCATTCATAGACCAAGTATTGGACACTTTAGCAGGAAAGAAATTCTTTTCTTTCCTAGATGGCTTCAGTGGATACAATCAGATTCAGATTGCCCTTGAAGACCAGGATAAAACTACTTTTACTTGTCCTTGTGGAACGTTTGCCTATAGAGTTCTACCCTTTGGCCTATGTAATGCTCCTGCCACATTCCAAAGGGCCGTTCTTAGCATCTTTGCTAATTTAATAAATGATGGACTTGAAGTGTACATGGATGACTTTACATCATATGGAGATGATTTTGATCCAGCTTTAGACACTCTAGAAAAATTCCTACAGCGTTGCATTGCTACCAGGCTTTGTTTAAGCCACGAAAAATGTTATATGATGATGACTGAAGGGCTTATTCTAGGACACTTTGTCTCAGCAGATGGCATTCAGGTAGATCCGGCCAAAATTCAAATACTTTTGCTTATCCCCACCCCCACTACTCAAACAGAGGTACGCAGCTTTCTCGGATTTTTTGGGTATTATAGATGATTTATAGAACATTATTCACACATTGCTGCACCTCTATATGCACTAACTGGTAATGTTGATTTCGTGTGGACAGAAAAATGCGACCGCGCTTTCCAGGAATTAAAGAAGCTTGTATCAATAGCTCCAGTCCTTCGAGGACCAAACTGGAATTTACCATTCCAAATCTCATCTGATGCCTCAGATACAGCAATCGGTGCAGTCCTTGGGCAGGAAGAGGATAAAAAACCATATGCTATTTATTATATCAGCAAAAATTTATCCCCTGCTGAATTAAATTACACTGTCACTGAAAAATAATTCCTGGCTATAATACATGCTGTCAATAAGTTTAGACATTATATTACAGGCTATCCCGTTATTTTATATACAGATCATTCTGCTATCAAATATTTAGCAAATAAGCCTATCACAAATGCTAGAATAACTAGATGGTTGATCTTATTGCAGGAGTTCGATATCACAATCAAGGATCGACCCGGCAAGGAAAACCCTGTAGCTGATTTTCTCTCACGAATACCAAAATCAATCGAGGCAGCAGCAGTGGAAGATCAATTTCCGGATGAGCACCTGTTTGCTGTTGCTGTTCAAACACCCTGGTATGCTGATGTTGCCAATTACCTTGCAGTAGGTAAGCTACCAAAACACTTAACCCCTAATGAACGTAAGCAGATTGTTCAGAAGAGTACTCGATTTTCGTGGATTGGGGGCTATTTGTTCCACACAGGGGCAGACATGCAAATTAGGAGATGTATTCGAGAGGATGAAATTTTCGACATCTTAAAAGCCTGTCATGACGGACCATGTGGGGGACACTTTGCTAAAAAAAGAACAACACATAAAGTATTGCAGACAGGATACTACTGGCCTACAATTTTCAAGGATGCAAAGAAATTCGTTCAAGCCTGTGACAGCTGCCAGCGAGCAGGACGACTTGGTCAAGCTGACGAAATGCCTCTGAGGCCACAATTAGTCATTGAACCATTTGAACGATGGGCTCTTGATTTCATTGGACCCATCAACCCATCATCAAATCAGAGAACATATATCTTGGTAGCCACATAATATGTCACCAAATGGGTTGAGGCTGAAGCGTTGCCTAGAGCTACAGAAGATTCTGTAATACAGTTCCTGTTCCATTTGTTTGTACGTTATGGCCTTCCGAGAGAAATAATTACAAATGGAGGACCAAAATTTGCTGGAAACAAATTAGCTGCAACACTTAACAATTATCACGTCCAGCATAAAATTACTACCCCATATCACCCGCAGGCGAATGGGCAAGTAGAAAGTAGCAATAAGGTAATAGAATCAATTTTAACAAAAACCATTGCTTCACATAGGCGTGATTGGGCCGCCCGACTACCTGAAGCACTGTGGGCTTATAGAACCACATGGAGAAGTACCACCGGTTATTCACCCTATCAATTAGTGTTTGGAAAACAACCTATTTTCCCCATAGAATTCGAAATCCAAACGTTACGAACTGCACAGGAAGTTGGCCTAGATTTAAGTGAGGCACAAATTAATCGATTACAATAGATTAATGAATTGGACGAAATAAGGCTCTCTGCATTACAGAATACAGCACTTATTCAACAACAACGAGCTAAATGGCATGATGCACTTATCAAGAACAAAGTCTTTCATGAAGGAGACTGGGCTCTGTTATATGACTCTCGGTTTCAGGACTTCCCAGGGAAACTGCAGACTCGTTGGTTGGGACCATACGAAATCCAGAAAGTACATGATAATGGGACCCTCACCCTGATCACAATTGACGGTTCTGGATATGCATTCAAGGTAAATGGCCTTCGAGTTCGTCTCTATCGCAAGCCACTCACTCGGGAATCCTTCTATCAGCAGCTACGACGAGACACTGATATGGAAATTTTAGGGGAGGAAGCAAAATCTTCCTCACCTATAATTCAGTAAGGAATTCATTTTTTTCTATAACTTGTACATAAGTTTTTGTATATACATTTCCTTAACATTTTCATTGATCTTTCTTTTTTTAATTTTGATTTTTGCATTCTGCGTGTCTTTGCTGTTCCTTTTCCAAAAGGAACATCATTTGCCTGTTTCTGTGTTTCTGCTGTTCCTTTTCAAAAGGAACAACATTTGTGATTTTCTGCTGTTCCTTTTCAAAAGGAACAACATTTGCGAGTTTTTGCTGTTCCTTTTCAAAAGGAACAACATTTGTGATTTTCTGCTGTTCCTTTTCAAAAGGAACAACATTTGCGAGTTTTTGCTGTTCCTTTTCAAAAGGAACAGCATTTGTGATTTTCTGCTGTTCCTTTTCAAAAGGAACAACATTTGCGAGTTTTTGTTGTTCCTTTTCAAAAGGAACAAAATTTGCGAGTTTTTGCTGTTCCTTTTCAAAAGGAACAACATTTGTGAGTTTTTGCTGTTCCTTTCCAAAAGGAACATCATTTATGATTTTCTGCTGTTCCTTTTCAAAAGGAACAACATTTGTGAGTTTTTGCTGTTCCTTTTCAAAAGGGACAACATTTGTGAGTTTTTGCTGTTCTTTTTCCAAAGGAACAACATTTGTGAGTTTTTGCTGTTCCTTTTCAAAAGGGACAACGTTTGTGAGTTTTTGCTGTTCCTTTTCAAAAGGGACAACATTTGTGAGTTTTTGCTATTCCTTTTCAAAAGGGACAACATTTTTGAGTTTTTGCTGTTCCTTTTCAAAAGGAACAACATTTGCGAGTTTTTGCTGTTCCTTTTCAAAAGGAACAACATTTGTGATTTTCTGCTGTTCCTTTTCAAAAGGAACAACATTTGTGAGTTTTTGCTGTTCCTTTTCAAAAGGAACAACGTTTGTGAGTTTTTGCTTTTCCTTTTCAAAAGGGACAACATTTGTGAGTTTTTGCTGTTCCTTTTCAAAATGAACAACATTTGTGAGTTTCTGCTGTTCCTTTTCAAAAGGAACAACATCTGTGATTTTCTGCTGTTCCTTTTCAAAAGGGACAACATTTGTGATCTTCGGCTGTCCCTTCTAAGGAAACGGCATCTTAAGTGTTTGATTGCATGGATTCTTCTCTGCTGTTCCTTTTTCAATAGGAACACAATCGCCATGTTTTTGCTCTCTGTGGTGATTTATATTGAGGATGCTTTTCGCCCATGTTCTTTCCAAGTCTTTAAGATACAGGTATGCACTTATGCAATGAACATAAATCACGACATACCGAAGTCAGCAGATCATAGATTGCTATCTTTATAGGGCCTAGTATTGATAAGAGGACAAGAGGAGGGACATACTTACCTCTCATCTCCGTTGTCATTGACTTATTACCATTGCTTTGGTTGGTTATCTTTATCATGACGATTTCCCTAAAAATTTTCTTTGATTATTACTTAGGGATAAGAGCAGAAGATTTATATCTTCCTGTTGGGATGATAAGACTTCTTCCACCATTCCCACTCTTAAGGAGCGCTGAACCACCCTTATGTGTAAATAAATAAGAAAAAGTGCTTTGCAAAAAGAAAAAAATGAATATGGATTATTAATTGTCAAATGCAGGATAGGGGGTCTCATCAAGAGCCAGCCTACCATGATCATCAGGATGGAAGTGAAGTGGCATTCCCAGTATGGCCACCACACCAGGGATATGGTCCAAAAGGTACACTAAATTAACAGACCTTGGAACAGGGGGTCTCGTCACGAGCCGGCCTGTCCACGTTTCGCACCTTCCTTGTGAATGGCATTATGGCTACCTGGTTACCAAGCCAACATAATGGCCTACATTTTGACAAAATGCTTTTCAAAATACACACAAAGGATCATGGTTCCGGGGGTGAAATAAACAACTCTGCCAAGGTTATGAACACATGTCGGCAGCAGAGCTCTGTTAATGGTATCGAAGTCATAATGGTTACACCAATAGGTATGATATTAATACTTCTTTGTCTCTTATATCCTATGAATAATTCATATTTTATGTCCCGATGAATATATCGCATGAACACTCATTACCACCAATCATGGCAAAGGAACTGACAATGACCTCTGGAGATTTCGTACGATTGACAGACGTCCCATCCCCCGGCCTCGCATCATATCACGCAGGCTCTTATGTAAAACGTGATCCACCTTTTTGCCTCGATTTCGGTATTTCGTTGTCCATCTAAAACATGGCATAATTTTATATGCTGTTCCTTTATGACTTGGTTACACAATGGCTGCTGCTCCTCTATTTGACGGCTGGGACAGCCTATCACATCGCGGGGGGGAAGGTAACCTCATTACTCCACGAGTTACGTGTCAGCACACCACTCGGGGAAGATAGTGTACGAAGGTATGGCATGGTTTAACGGTATGATAATTCTATTTTACGCAAGTTGCCATCCACAATCCATTTTTGTTGCATACTCTATTTTTTTCTTGCGACGATCACCCTCTCTGCGTCTCAAAACAGCACAGGCAGTTGCTGTTCCATTGGAAATTCTTAGTGGAACCATGGGAGGAAAGGCAATCCGAAGCGAACCTCAGGAGTTGACAGTTTCCGCTGCTGCCCGGGAGATCCTGGAAAAGGCAGGATGGCTGGATTATTTCAGTCGCCTACAAGAATCAAACGAAACAGTGGCGTTGGAATTTCTGCAAAACTTGCAGGAGGACTACTCCATAGTAAGAGAAAGGTGGATAGCGGTCACTGATGATATAATTGTAGAAGTCTCAGGACTACCAACCGCCGGACCTGTATGGACGCTGAAGAAAGAGAGATTACAAAAGATTATGGAGATTTTCTAGGATGAAGGCCAGAGCTTGACAGTTAAGGGGAAGGGAGTTCTGCCAGCAACGTTAGGAGAACCCTGGACTGAATTAACAAAGATAGTGCAGAGCTACATCACTTGTGAAGGAAGGAAAGACGTGGTAAGACCACGTCATCTTAAAATCTTAGCTGTTTTGAAAGAAAAATGTTCTGTAAATCTGCCTGCACTTTTAAATTCATTATTGCATGATGCGGCCCGAAGCCTGAAAAAGGCACAGCACGTAGAAACAGTTGTTAGCCACCATGGATTAATTCGATTGATAGTGAGCCATAGTCTCACTCAACAGCAGAGCAGCTGGGAGGAGCTCATTGCATTGATCGATGGGGGATTGGATGCATCATCCCCAAAACCTAAACATTCCTCTAGCACACTGGAACGATCAGAAAAACGCAGAGAATTGGCAGTAGAAAAACATGTTGCTCCAAAACGAAAACATTCTTCAAGTACACCGAAACGACCAGAAAAACGCAGAGAATTGGTAGCAGAAAAACCTGTTGCTAGTACACCTGAACAACCTGAGAGACCCAGAAAATCAGCTCGGCTAGCTCGAATACGAGGGAAGCTGGAAAAGATCCGGGAGAGCACCAGCCAGCCAATCGAGATTACAGACGAACCTCCAGAACCAGAAGGAGGACCTTCCGAAGAAAATACTGGACAATCTGGGGGCGAGGCTGAGCAAGCCGGAGAAGGAGTCGAGGAGGGAGACATGCACTCTGAAACAGAAACAGAAGCTGAACACTCCAAGGCAGTCACTGAGCAGGACAATCAGGAGGAGGAAGTAGTACAGCCAGAGAGCAGCCCCCTGCGAGACCCTGTGGGCGAAGATGAATTGGCCGCAATCCTGGCCAATATGGGGGAGTATGGCCAACCCTCCAGCCCAGCAGGTCCTCCCGATGGACCTCCAGAGGAAGACATACCTAAGAAATCACATGGAGAAAAGGCAGGAGAAGAAAACCCGCCCGTTCATGAGGAAGAAATAAGAGACACCAATCGGGAACAATCTGTTCCCAAGACACCAGAAGAAATTCTAGACGGAGTAGGAGCAGATTTAAGGGCCAGTCATGAGCCCTCTGCTGAGGCAAGGGAAATCAAGAAATTAAGGAGGAAACAGCAGAGGCTGCTGAACACTATAGCCCAGCTCCGACAACAAATTCGGATTCTGAAAGCCAATCTGAGGATACGAAGGACCACAAGGAAAAGAAAAAGGGCCACTGCAGCAAAATCCCGTAGAACAAGAAGACGAAGGACTTATAGCCGCCCTGTTGGTCAAAACCCTGCTGGAAGACCTACTGCTATTCCAAATGACGTTGAAGAACAGACTGCTGTTCCAATTGACACTGAAGAACAGACGGCTGTTCCAAATGACGTTGAGGAACAGACTGCTGTTCCAATTGACACTGAAGAACGGACTGCCGTTCCAATTGAGGCAGAGGGACATGATGATGTTCCATTAACAGGGGAACCACAACAACCTTTCATTCGTGTTAAGAAAGAAAAGGAGAATAAGGAGATCCAAACAGAGGCACCACCCTCAGGGGTAATTCGGGTTCTGAACTCCAAACAGTATAACAAAAAGGTTCAGGTAAAACTCCTGGCCTCTACGACTCTATGGAAAAAGGATCTGAAAACAAGAACCTTGCACAAGATGATGAAGCAAGCTCAGCAAGAAGCTGAACAACTGAGAGAACAAACAGTCCCCCGGGAGAAATATGAAGAGTTACAACAACAACTTCGGGATATTAGTCAGTCCGAGAGCCAGGCCTTCGAAGGCTGGCAAAAGGAGCAAGAAAAGGTTGCCAAGGTAACTCGTCGATTAGATATTGTTGTTAGGCAGATGGACACTATGTGTTCTTTGTATAATGACGTTCTGGCCTGTAGGGCCCCTGCTAAAAACTATGCTTTATTTTTGCTTGAACGATATTTACGATTAAAGATAAAAGCTGTCAGGGCGGGTGCCCCTATACAAATCAATACTGTTAATGATTTCATAGATTGTTGCAAGCATTATGGAATTAAGGTTCAAAGATTATTGTGTGAATTTTACTTGCATAACCTCATGCTAGACCAGGAAACTGATTTAAATCCTGGCCCTTTTGTTGGGGACATACAATTGCAAGCCTTCGTTTCATTCGGGGTTAATCAACTAAAATGGCTCACGGCTTATAACACTTTTCAGAGACAGGAAAATAGCCTAGACTTGTGGGTGAGAGCCGAGCCTAGAGACCCAGTGCTGTTATGGAGAGCACATAGGAACCTTATGAGAACCCCGGGTGTTATGGAGACATTAGGACCCATGCACGAGGACTTAATCCGACACAGTCTGGAATATTTTCTGACTAATAAAGACCTCGCCATCGATGCTGCAAAATTCCGATACTGGATTTCTAATACAAACATCCAGCTCAGGGAACCGTTCAAATACGAAAATTTTGAGCTGGATGCCAGCCGATTGAACCTTTATGGCGAGCGTATTTTGCAAGCAGGGCCATGCTGGTTAGGGTATCGATTTCGTAGTCCAATCATTTGGCACCCTGCACCCGGATATCAGGCCTTGTATGAAATGCCTGAAGGTCAAACAAATCAGTTCTTTGATGATCTAGTTGCTCATCATGGTTGTAGGCCTCCACACGAGGTTCCCTCTCGAGCCTATTCTCTTACCGCCTTGCATGTCAACTATAATGTTTTCATGAGGGCATGAAACAGGGTAAGCAGGGGGGTGTGTGGAGCACTGGAAAGGTATGTTTTTGACAAACAATTTAGTGACTTTTCAGTAACAATTGTAACCCTTTCTGCATCATGAACTCAAAGAAATAAAGAATTTTAATAGAATGTGTGAGAATTAGTATGGAAAGCTTAATCGCTGATAATTGTCATTTTTCTATGTAGGAAAAGGTGGAAACGAAGAGCTGATGTTCAAAAGGGAAAGACAAAGGAGGAATAACTGCTGTCCCTCTAGAAGGGAACCGGATGCAAACGAGATCGAACAGATTGAAGCAGAACGACCCAGGAAAGAAAGAAGGGTTACCAATTTGGCGGAACAGGGAAAGAAAAGTAAAGGATTAACGGCTTGGCGAATCCCTCAGGATCTTTGATCCTGAGGGATCGCTGTTTTGATTATTTTTGTTACCTAGATACCTTCGCTGTTACTTTTATAAAAAGGAACAACATCGTTAAGCAAAGGGACTTTTATGTAATTTTAAGTTTCAGACTAAACTTTGATCATCGACTCTCACTGAGACTTGGTTTGCTGTACGTTTTTGATGCGTTAATATAAAAGACTTGGTGTTTATTTCATCTCTGCGTCTGGAGTAATCTAAGGCGGTGTACCGTTGGAAGCTAAGGGCCCGGCTCCGAAGGACACTTGATTTTGTATCATTATAATTTGATTTCTGCGTGGTTTGCTTATCTTTATTGCTTGGTAATCTGACATGCTCTTCATATGCTATTCCATGCTCTGTTACGATTAATTCATTAATGGTTTCTTCAGGAGATTTATGTAGTGACTCTGTATTGTATGAGTGAATCTTTTCAGAGTTGATTGCATGTTATCAGTCTAAGCCAGCTATTTCTGTTACAGAGCATTTGTACTGAATATTACTGTTATTGGATTCATTTGAAATCCCAATTATTGGAATCCGGAAGTAATGTTATTCTATTTGGAAACATAGTCGTATTCTCTTTAATCATTAGATTGCTATATTAGCGTGTTTTGTGTATATATGGTTGATGCTTGCTGTTCCATAATTCATCAGTGAGTGCTGTTCCATAAAGTGCATTTCATCCAATTTGCCTTAAGAGAGAAGATTGCTATTTTATTGCAGGATGTGAGTTTGGTTCAATAGAGCAAGTTTAGTTCTGACTCGCGAGACTTAGTTTGTTTGATTACTGTTTCATTTACTGCTGTTCCATTTCCTGCTTGCTGTTCCATTTTACTTTCTGCCGTTCCATTTACTTGCAATTGCTGCTTTGGTGTGAGAGAAGGTCTAAGGCTGTAGAGAGCCTCAACAGTCGCTGCCTAGCTCCCAGACCTATGGGCCATGCTCTAATTTCCTTTCCATCAGTTTCTAGAGGGATGGGTTATCGCTTCCGCACCCTTGACTGATAAGCTGCCTTGTGTGATTTTATTATTTTAAAGTAATTTAGTCATAGTTTAGCATCCGTTTACTCTTGTATTTTCTGAACGCTGTACTACTAAGCATTACTCTGACGAATAGCCTTGGATTGAGATACTCTTTGCAATAACAAAGCGTTCCCGGATTGACTTATTAATGTGGAATAACTAGAGGTGAAAGCGACCCTTGTTACAGCTCTACACTTGGTCTTCCGAAGAGTTGGCATTCCTATCAAGACTCTGTCAATGGTCGAGAGAAATTGCCAGGATGGGAGAGACTTTGGTCGGATCTTGTGCAAGAGGAGATCAGGGGGAATACCAGGGACGGATCTTCATCAAAGGAATCTGATGAAGAAAATTGTGCTTTGGTTGCCAAAGCAAAGAAGGGGAAGAACAAGAAAGCTTCTCATTCTGGTGCGAAAGGAAAGAAGAAGGACATGTCCAAGGTGAAGTGCTTTCATTGTCACCAGCACAGACACTATGCCACTAATTGTCCACAGAAGAAGAAGAACAAGCAAGCTGCTGGATCTACAGCAGGAGAGGCTCTAGCCTCGTAGTTTGAGCTTGATTTTTCATTGATCGCATGCTTGGTTTCAAGTGTGATGGGATCGGTATGGTTCTTGGACAGTGGTGTGTCTTTTCACATGACAGGAGATCGAGATTTGTTTTCTGATCTGGAGGAGAAAGGTCTTGGAGTGCACATCGAGATGGGCGATGATGGTAGATACAGTGCGACCGGTATCGGTACCATTTCCTTTGAGAGGAAGTCTAGTAAACCCTTCATATTGAAGGAAGTGATGCATGTTCCAGGATTGAAGAAGAATCTTATCTCTATGGCGATGAAAGACGACAAGGGATATGATGTTGTTTTAAGCGAGGGAAAGTCTTTCTTGCGCAGTAAGACAACTGGAGAAACCTGGAAGATAGGGGTTCGAGTGAGGAACCTTTATCAGTTGCATGTAGATGGTTGCGCAGCAATGGCATGTAAGGCAGAAGGATTGGTGAGCCAGGATGATGGCGAGTTGTGGCACAGGAGATTGGGTCACCTTCACCATGGAGCCTTGAAGATACTGCAGCAGATCACTACAGGGCTTCCTAAGGGCACTCTTGCACAGTCAGATCAGTGCAAAGGGTGTACTTTGGGAAAGTTTGTGAAAGCCACCTTTCATGAGAAGGATAGTCGTGCCACGACGATCCTTGAGAGAATTCACATAGATGTGTGTGGACCTTTCTTAGTAGCTTCGACAGCAAAACACAGGTATTATGTGATTTTTGTTGATGATTTCTCTCGTAAGTGCTGGATCTTCTTCATGCAGAAGAAGAGTGAGACATACTCAAAGTTCTGTGAGTTCAAAGCACTAGTCGAGAAGGAGTCGGGGAAGAAGGTGAAGGCTCTTAGGAGCGATAATGGTGGTGAATACATCTTTGGTGAGTTCAAGGATTTCTGCAGTGCAGAAGGGATTTGAAGAGAGCTCATAGCTCCCCATAACCCACAGCAGAACGGGGTTGCTGAGCGGAAGAACAAAACGATCATGGGTGCTGCACGGGCGATGTTGCATGATCAGGGCCTACCCCTTCACTTGTGGGCGGAAGCATGCAATACTGCAGTATATGTGCAGAACTGTTGTCCTCACAGGATACTTGGCATGAGTACACCCGAGGAGGCTTATTCTGGTAAGAAGCCTGATCTTTCTCATTTGAGGATTTTTGGTGCTAACATTTACATGCATGTGACGAAGGATGCCAGGAAGAAGTTGGAGTCGACTGCAGAGGTTGGGATATTTGTGGGGTACACTGATACACCCCACAAATATTGTGTGTATTTTCCAGACAGTGGCAAGACTGTTGTGTGACAAGATATAAAATTTCAGGAGGAGAAAGCCATGAAGTGTTCGCTTGAGAGGGAGCCACACTTGCATGTAGATGAGGAGCTATTAGTTCCTAGAGATGAGCTTCAGGACGTGGATCAGCCACAAGACAAAGTTCATGGAGTGGAAGAGACCACTCATGTAGCGCTAACCATCAGAGGGAGAAAGCGCTTGACAGAAGCTGAGCGACTAGCTCAAGATGCAGAGAAAGTTGTAGGACCACCTATAGCCCAACGCAGGCAGAGACAGTCACCTGATCGGTACAGTGGATACATGGCTCTTATGAGCAAATGTGTTGTGACTGAGCCATCCTCTTTCGAGGAAGTTCTGGAGGATCCCACATGGGTAGATGCCATGGTGGAAGAGTATGATTCGATTTTCAGAAACAGTGCATGGGAGATTGTCTCAAGACCGGAAGGGAAATCAGTGGTGGGTTCAAGATGGATCTACAAAGTTAAGCAAGCAGCTGACGGGAGTGTGGAGAAGTACAAGGCAAGATTTGTTGCCTGAGGCTTTTCAAAGATAGAGGGGATCGATTATGAGGAGACCTTTGCACCTGTCGCAAGGTACTCTTCCATACGGACGATTCTTGCTCTCTCAGTGCAGATGGGGTGGCACATTCATCAGATGGATGTGAAGATTGCGTTCCTCAATGGAGTCATTGTGGAGGAGGTGTAAATAGAGCAGCCCGAAGGTTTTGAGATCTTCAGTAGCGAGTCGCATGTGTGCAGGCTCAAGAGAGCGCTGTATGGGTTGAAACAAGCACCACATGCTTGGTACACACGGATAGACAATTATTTCACCGGACTTGGATTCTCCAAGAGTGAGGCGGATCCTAACCTATACCAGATTGTGGTGGAGGGTAAGTTGCTTATCATTGTACTTTATGTAGATGATTTGATTCTAACAGGTGATGAGCTGTTGATACTTTCATGCAAGGAGGATCTTGCTAAGGAGTTTGAGATGAAGGACTTGGGCCTCCTTCATTATTTCCTGGGATTGGAAATTTGGCAGCGTAGTGATGGACTATTTGTTTCTCAGGGTAAGTATGCTCGGGAGATACTGGAGAAGTTCAACATGCATGGTTGCAAGCCTGTTGATACTCTTCTTCCTGGAGGTTGGAGGAAGGAGGATGCCACTTCAGCAGAAGAAGTGGATGCCACTGTCTATCGAAAGTTGGTGGGGTCGCTTATGTATCTGGTCAATACATGACCCGATATATGCTATGCTGTTAACCAGATTTCACAAGCTATGGTTAAGCCAACCAAGATCTTCTGGAAGGTAGGCAAGCATGTATTGCGTTATCTGAGAGGCACATCGGGATATGGTTTGTGGTACAGACACGAGGATGAGGTGAAGCTATGTGGCTTCACAGATGCAGATTGGGCAGGGAGCCCAATGGACAGAAAGAGCACATCAGGAGGGGTCTTCAGTATCGGGTTGACAACAGTTTCTTGGTACAGCAGGAAGCAGAGATCCGTGGCACTCAGTTCAGCAGAGGCCGAGTATATGGCAGCAAGTTTGGCTGCATGCGAGGTTATATGGATGTGGAAGATCCTGGTCGGGTTGTTCAGTTCTCACTTGGAGCCTACTGTGATTTACTGTGATAACCAGAGTTGCATTAAACTTTCGGCTAATCCAATATTTCATGACAGATCTAAGCACATTGACATCAGGTACCATCATATCAGAGATTGTGTGCAGCGGAGAGTCATGTTACTTTCATACATTCCAACGGAGGATCAAGATGCTAATATCTTGACGAAGGCGCTCACCAGGAGCAAATTCGAATACCACCGAGGCAAGATAGGGGTTGCTGATAATCCATATATTGTTGAGAGGGAGTGTTGAGAATGCAACAAGATGATGGAGCTTAGTGGAAAGAAGTCGCCTTCAGTAAGTGGGCCTGCAGGCTATTTTTTGGCGCAAAGTCTATTTTTAGACATATGGATCATGGTCTATGAGTTGCAAGATGCTATTTGTGGATGATTGGTCATGTTGGTAAAAATAGATGGACTTATATTTTTAGACATATGGGAAGGTTTCTATTTTTAGATTGCCAGGCTAAAAATAGAACAATCAAATATTATTGTCTCATAATAATATTTAGACTATAAACATTATCTTATCCTCTTGGAGCACTTCAGTTTGAGCTACAGATGTGGCACATGCAGCTGTCAGAAGCAAATGCGCTTTCTTTGTGGGTCAGTTGAGCTATTGCATGCAGCACTTCAGTTAGAACTCATGTGGTTGAGTTTGGTGGAGTTGATTGTGGAGTTGATGGAGTTGTGTTCAGTTTGACTTGGTTGAACTAGTTGTATTTTAGTCTAACTAAAGAATACACTAGTGATGAGTTGTGTGAATTAAATTATTAATTAATTCACTAATTATTAACTCATAAAGCAACTAAAGAATACATCAGTTAACTCAGTGCATGTACAGTTCAGTGGAGACAGGTGTTAGAGGTTGAGATTGCTATCAGTTGTGACTATAGTTGTGCATGAGATTTGCACATGCATGGATGGAGATTGCCCATGATGGCTTGCGTAGTATACCAAGGGAATTCGTTTTTACAGAGTGGATGATTTCTCTTGCAGATTGTGCAGTGGAGGAAGGCAAAGCAGTGGAGGAGATTTGAGCTGTGATTGATCAGATCTGAGCTAGTTTTGGGTGTAACAGGTGGAGATAGTACTGAGTACTTGTGAGGAGTATTGTACTATGTATTGTTACATGTTCTCTATCATTATAATATACAGATAGTGTGGGGTTTTTAGCTGTATGCTTTCCTCGGGTTACATACTGTGTTAATGTGTGCATGCGATTGATGTTTCATTGTTTTTTGATGCTGCTAAATTGATGATCAATGTAGAGGAGATTATGTATTGTGCATGTATTCCGAAATAGTGTGTAATCGGGATAATCTCTGTGAATAAGTGTTTATTATTCAAAATTTCTACAAGGGGTTTTGACCAGTTGCTTTCTCCTAGATAAATCTATGTGTATGTGTGTTGAATCTTGATTCATGTTACTGATTTGTGTTCTTGATCATGAATATACTTCTGCATATCAATAGAGTATCTTCTAGTATTGTGATTTAGAAAATTTCATTAGCAGTTTAGAATCTAGATAATAATTTCTACACAAACATGGATAATATACTGTAGTAGTACTCAAGCGGACTTAGAACAAACCCCATAGATGCATGGGTGACTCATCTATGATGCTCTAAACAAGGGTGACTTGATGATGCTGCCACATTGGGGGAGGCCAAAAGGGTACCATAAAAAACATGAGTAAAAAATGGTTACTCATGACGAAAATCGAAATGTGAGTTGACTAGTGCAAAGGTAAAGTGGTACCAGTGTTTAGGCGGATCATATGAAGAAATTTTATTTTAATAGGCATCAAAGTGATACCTCTTGGAAAAAATGGCTTCCTGAAGTTTCAAACTACCAAAAACAAAAAGACACGCATTATAAAAATCGACAATAGCTTTCCAATGGTGTTGATAGTTCGTTAAACTAAGCTATGGTTTGGTCGCAATGGGCGACAAAATAATAGGGTTTTTCTTATAAAAGGGCTTCTTGCCCCCAAATCCAATTCATTTTGCATAGTGACCTATTGGAGAACTTGGAGAGGAGGAGAAGGCCCTAAATCTTGAGGAGATCATAACAGACAAATCGATTGCTGGAAATCAGATCTGCAAGTTACAGGTAGGCAGCCTAACCTTACTCATTATTTTTGGTGGATTAGATTTTCAAATTATGGCTTCAACTCAGTGGAGGAAACCCTTGTTGTTCCTCATGGTTGCAATGCAACTGTTTTCCTCCTTTCTGTTTTCTAAAATGTAGAAAATGGGGCAAAAAGTGCACCCAACACAGTTTTGAAGGGAAAAAATGTGTTGTGGAATCAAGGCAAAAGTAGGTCTAGGGGTCACTGGTAAGATGAATCTAAGAAACATAAGTGGATGCTTTTGAATTTGAATTGACAAAAAATGATGGTATTTTGTAAGTATGGCAGAGCTAAAGCTAGTATGGCAAGAATGCGATTTTGATACTCTTTGTGCTGAGGTTGAGGGGAACCAAGTAGTCAGAGAGGTTCTTACACGATATGGGTTGCTTAGGTTCTTCAAGAAACCATTGATGAGGGTTGGTGAGCCACTATTGTCTAAGATCCTGAGTTATTGGGACCCAAATTAGAAGCCCTTTGTGGTATAGGGGCATTGGATCAAGGTCAATATCCAAGATATATACTTTTTGACCCTTGGCGGTGGTAGGGGAGATACATCCAGTGTTGCCTCATGGGAGGCATATCGGGGAGTTTGTGGAGCATCATTGTGTACCTGGTGCTTGTGAAAAGGGTATGAACATCTAGATTCATAACTTAAAGAGACTCGAGACATGGGCTACAGCTGTAGCAGTGGTATGGATTTTTGGTGGTCATGCCTTTTATCACATTGCTAGGGGGGAAATGATGCTTGTAGAGAGTGTATTGGCAAGGACATATTATAGGTGGGCCTAGATGATGTTGTCATTGTTGAAACAATAGTTGGGACTATGCAGGAAACAAAACAATAATAAGTATTAATTTGGGACACTTGTAGGCTTATTTTTCTTTGAGAAGATCCCTACCATCCATCCACATGTGCAAATTTGTGATGGTGGCCCACAAGATCCAAGGATGCACCGTTGGGGGCTGTTATTGCGATGAGGTGGAGGAGGTGGAGTTAGAGGAGTGTTCCAACTTGAGTTCTTCACTCATTAGGACCAGATGCCACTGTACATAGATGAATATCTATATAGTGGAATGAAATTTCAAGGGGATCCTGATCTACGACTACCGCCAGGACGAGCGTGGGGTCCAGATGGTAATTAATAGTTGTTATATTTTGGTCACATGAGAGTTTAGAAAATATATGTATGTGGTATTGATTTATAAACTTGTGGTATGTAGATATAGCAAAGGTGAGGCCGACAAGATATGCAGGACGAGCCATAGTATCTGGGGTTGCAGATCATAGAGGTTCAACATCACAACAGAGCTCAAATAGTGATGCACTACTAGAGGATCTCTGATGTAGGCTCGACTTGCTACTTACCGAGGTGATAGAGAGAAGATGGCTAAGCTAGAAGATCATTATACATATGTTTGGATTGGGTATCCGTCTGAATGGGGAGGTATCACGAGGCACATAGCTATGGCTAGTCAGGGAGTTCAAGACTTATGGGTAGGTGGAATGGAGCCGCTGGCATGGGATCCATGAGAGGACAGTGATTAGGAATAGGAACATGTGGGACCCTATTTTTTGTATGTAACATTCTATGGGAATTTCTGATGTATTTAGAATAGTGGACTCCAAACACTATATGTTGCATGTTATGATACATAATATGGTTATGCATCTTTTGTGACAATTATGGTTCACCACTTGTTTATGCTATGGATTTTTTCTTGTATAATCTAGAATGTTATTTTTAATGGTATATACATAGTTATTTTGTGTTGTAGGAACATGACTAAATGTAATAGTTTCAAATTCACATTCCAAAAGCTTAACTCATAGATATTTTCTAAATAGGACAAGATTATGCACATGATAAATGTCATTCAATTGCATGAAAAGTAGCAAGGAATAGAGACAAACATGAAGGTGAAGGATGTAATGACAAAGAGAAAAGGCTAACAAACCTATCACTACATCATATTCGACCTTGATCCAATGCAGACACCCTTGGAGTGAACTAACAAATGTAAAGGGGTGAAAATGGCCCAAGTTTCCAAGACTAGATCCCTAGAGAAGTGACTCACACCATCAACATAACTGATATGTGGTGTGGATGATGGATCCATATGAAAGATTCAAGATGATAATGAATGAGATGATGGGGGATGCAAGCTACATAAATGAAGAAAGAAAAGAGGACATGCATTTCAATGGAGCATGATATGGGTAAAATTTCTTCAAGTAGAGTGCATTGCGAGGGTTAGGAATAATTTCTCCTTCTGGACCCTCTAAAAGGTATGCCCCCTTTCCCAAACATTTATGAATGATGTAAGGACAGAGCCATAATGGTTCAAATTTCTCATGCCACAAGAAATCATGAGCTTGGTCATAGACGAGAATAAGGTCGCCTTTGTGAAAGGTACAAGGGTGGACTTTATGGTCACACTGAGCTTTGGTGCATTTTTTAGCCGCTTCAATGGTTTGCAATGCAACACAACGGTCTTCATTGGTGCACTCAAGCATGATGAGTCTTTGTTCTAAAGGTTGGGTTTTCGGGAGGAGTTCGTCAACAAGGTGGAGGGAGGGTATTTCAAACTCAATTGGTAAGACTTCCACCTTTCCAAAAATAAAGTGGAAAGGATTGAACCCAGTGGTAGTTTTAACAGAGGTTTTATAGGTCCAAAATGTAGGGAGGAGCATAAGATGCTAGTTGGTATTATGTTTATTTGTTGTCCATAGAAACATAGTTTTAACAATTTTATTGACAACTTCAACTTGGCCATTTCCTTGGGGGTAATAAGACAATGAATATTGGTGTTCAAATCCTAATAGTGAGTATAACTCATTCCAGGTTTCATCTTCAAAGTGCAAGCCATGGTCAGAAACCAATTTCTTTGGAACCCCGAATTGAGCAATAACATGGTTATGGATATTATCAGATGGGGTTTGACACTCCATAAATTCACTAGCCCATTTACAGAAAGGATCTGTTGCAATGATGGGATGGAGGGGAGTAGGTGGAGCTCGAGCCTTAGGGGCATATAATTAAAAATTGGAACAATGTTTGACTACCAAAATGCAATCGCTAAAGAGAGAGGGCCAATATTATCTAGTGCACATGATTTTATGGGAAGTGGCCATTCTAGAGAGATGACCAACACAAGTGCCACCATGACAGGCATTGAGCACTTGCTCAACTTCAACATGGGTGAGACAATGATGGAATATAGTATCAACATTGCAATGATAAATATCGTCACCGATGAGGATATAGCAAGGGGCTTGATGTTGAATTTGTCGTCGATCATCACGAGTAATATGGGGGATGGATTTTATACTTGCAACATCGGAGGAAAATGGTACACAAATCATCGAGATGTTTCTACCAAAGTTTGGAATGAGCAGTGAGATCATCTAGATATGCAAGGATAATATGAGTCAGGTTGTGGAAACAGTATGACATGGCACATTGAAAAGTGGCCCTAGCATTCCTTAAACCAAAAGGCATGACCCTATAAGAAAATGTTCCCCACGGAATAGTGAAGGTAGTTTTAAGTTGATCAACATGGCAGATACATATTTGGTTATATCCGGAGAGTCCATCCATAAAGGAAATAACCTAATGCCCCACACACTCATAAAAGATTTGGTTTATGAAAGGTATGGGAAAGTTGTCTTTGGGACAAGCTTTGTTCAAATTGCAAAAGTTCGTGCAGACATGAATGGTGCCTTGCTTCTTTAAGACAAGAATGGGATTGCAAGCCCATGTGGTTTATTCAATGAGGTAAATGAAACTAGCATGTTTGAGCTTATCGATTTTAGCTTTCATATAGCTTTCATAACATTATACTTGGAAGGGTGGATAGGCCTTTGCTTTTCATGGACAAGAATGGCATCGGGCCAAGTGTCAGTGTGATGTTCAACAATGGAGGGATCAAGTTTGGGCATCTCAGAATAAGATCAGGTGAAAACATCATGGAATTATTTAAATAACTTAGCGTAAGCATCAATTTCTTTTGGGGTGCATTGTGCCCCCAAGTTGATATTTTCTTTGATCCCTGGTTTACTTGAAATGTTAATTTTGATGGTAGGGGAGATATTGGCCATATTTCATTTTTTGAAAGCATATGGTATAGGAATGGGATTTTTAAACCAATCGACCTCACCAAGAATGAAATATTTGGATTCCACAACATATTGATTAGGGGTTTGCTACAGAAGGAACTACACACAATGGTGCATATCATGGCAAGGATAATTAGGGGTGGTCATGGCTTCCATGACATCTTCATCAGAATGAAAGATGGGAGGACGGGAGGAAGAGAGACCACATGATGAAGAGGAGCTACCTGAGGCATCTTCATTAGAGACAAGGTTAACATGCACATCGTAAAAAATTGGAGACAAATGACTTGTAGATGTAACATCTACCAATATTCGATATTGAGACCGAAGTGTTTGCTGAAGAAGGTTTGACCGTATAAAAATAGGAAATGTCAAGAGAGTCCTATTAGATCGATCCCATGGATGACGAAAGTTAGAGAATAAGGCAATACTATCCATCATCTTGACATCAAGAGGGGGAATCACAATAGTTGGTTGGTAAACCTCTTGTTCTGGCATAACCGTGGGACTAGAACCCAAAGGTAGAGGGGAAGTGGAATCACTACGAACAACATCCAACGTGTGAAGTACTTGAAGTGTATCGTAAAAATATTCAATATGTGGATAGGGATGGGAATAATGGCCATAGTTATCACACAAAGCACAAGGGTGATTTGTGCATAAGGATCTATTCTTCTTAGCTGACTTGGGTAAGGTGACATGGATCTCATGAATTTTAGAGTTAGGAAAGGTATCAAAGATCACATTATTGATATGAGGGAGCTTAGGACAATTATTAGTGGCATTCCCAACAACATCACACAAAGTGCATCGAGGAGTAGGTTTTGGCATTTTAGGAGGAGTTGGAGTTGTTTGGGGTGCCTTGTCTTTGGGTCCCTCTTTTCTGGACTTTGCACCCCTCACCAGATGATTTCACAACAAGAGTGGTTTCTTGTTGAGGTTGTTGTGGAACTAAAGAAAAGGAAGGGGTAGGAACAATAGGTTGAACCATGGTCAAAGATGTGTAAGGTCCGAGTTTAATAGGAGGAGTGTTTGTGGGAGGAACAATGTACCATACTGGGATCCACAAGGTAATGTTAGGTAGACTCAACATAGCCATAAGGAGGGTAGAAAATAATCTTGGTGGTGGGAATAAGATACTCTAACCATAAGGGTAATGACCTAGGGAACTGCTCCTGAATGGTTAAGACCTAGGGGAATGGTTCCATGATGAAAAGGACTAAGAGACATACCAGCAGAAGGAAATAGGATTGGAGGAATTGTACCTAAAGGTTGGGTTGAGTTGGGAGCAGGAGGTTTTGAAGGGGATGGATGTTGTGAAGGTGTACCAGACCACTTGTGGGAATCCTGTGATTGTTGAAGCATGCAAAAAATAGATGAACTAGGCTTAGAATGGGTAGGTGGTGGGCCATAATAAGCCCCAAGCAATGTGGAATCTATATAGACTCTAGGAGACACACCAGTAAGGGAAGTGATAGCCTTATTTCAAGTCATTGATGAGATAGTTTTCTGAGGATATGTATAAGAATAAGGATCATAGTAAGTCAACTAATTGATAATGAACATCTTCCCATTGTAAGGTAAGTACATCTTGCAAAAGAAAACATATGCAACTGCAAACATGGCATAAGTGTAACTATGACCCAACAGTATGTTATAATATAATGGGGTGTCAATTACTTCGATGTCAATCAAGAAAGTCTTTCTGGCAATGACGATGGGAAAGTTGCGATACAAACCAAACACTAGCGACCATCACACATGTGGAGACGCCTTCATCTATTATACACCACTGGACCATGGCATTCACTATGGGAGCATTTCATTGGGATGGGAACATCTGGAGTACTTCCATCATTGACATGGTAGCAGGGGATTGTGCCAATTCATTTACTATTCTATAGGTATGGGCGACTTTAGAAGAAGCACCATTTCGACGTAATGATCCTTTAGGAATCTTGGAGGGAACCTGGAATTTAGGTAGAGGGAGCTGTAAGGGACCATTTGGTGATGAAAAAGGCTAAGTGGAAAATTTAGGTTGGGACTCAGTCACCAACTTTGCAGGGGGTTTGTCTTATTGGCGCGACCAACTCTGGAGGTTGAATTGTTTAATGTCGACTTCGTCAGAATTCATCATGAGTATCTGGTAATTTTTCTAGCCACATTGTGAAGGTTGAGGAGCTGCATTAACCTGTGTGGGTTAGGAAGCTACATATTCTTAATCGGGAAAAGTATTTGTAAGCATAGCCAGTTGTGATGAAGTAGGAGGGGGAGGAGGTGGAGAAATGGGCCAAGGTCATCTAGATGAGCTGCTTGTGCTTCGCATGCTTGGCGCATCTGAGGTAAAAGGAGACACTCATTATTATAATGGCTATATACTTTGCAACATGAACAAGGTTTATTCGTACGAAGAGCCTTGTTTTTCTTGGGATATCCACCTTATTGCTGGGTTCTGGGATTAGGCTGGTTACATTGAGGGGCATTAGGTGGTGGATCTTGGTTTCCTTAGCTAAATTGAGGTGGCTGGTTCTAGTTACCCTTCTCCTTATTACTTATCTTGGGGTTGGGGGGATTGGTTACACTCTGCTGAGCATACACTTGACCTTGAGGAGGTGGTTGTTGTTGTGGCAGAGGTGGAGGAGGCATGGGAGGTTGGGGCACTAGTGCCGGAGGGGCTAGAGTGCTAGGTGGTGCATATGGGTAGAATGAATTTGAGGCAATGTTGGGATAACCAAGTGAAGCAATAGCTAGCCCTGACATTGACTGATGTGGATGGGGATATGCATATGATGTGCTTGTACCTTGGTAAGTGTTTCCATGTGAAGGAGTGGAGGGGCATAGGTGTAATAGGAACTACTCCTCCCTGGGGTTGGCCATAACTCATCGAAGGCAGATCATATGGTGAAGGTGGAGTGTGGAAGATAGATCCGATGATATCGTCAGTGGAATGAGATGCCCTGTCGCATTAGCAGCATCAGGCTAAGGAAGATCGGGAAGAATATTATAAACATATCCTAACTATGCATAGATTAGGTCACATTTCAAAGCTACTTGGAGCGCTTCTTCCTCAGATTGGGGGAAGTGGGAGGTGACATATTTACTTATGGGAGCCAAAATAATTCTAAACAAACATTCCATATAGATAGGGTCTACACACTCAGGGGATGTATACATTCTCCTCCTTCTGTGCCATTTCTGAACATGGTCAGATAGGTGGGTGGCATAAGTTTGATGAAAACAGGTCAAAATTTTGGTATCGATATCATATTGGAGGGGTAATTGGAAGTATGACATAAAATATTTAATGAGTTGCGAAGGTGGAATGGGAGGCATGTGGTTGGTCCACATACTACTTGGAAACAACTCCAATAAGAGTGCGTTGGAAACGATGAAAATGAATGGAGTCTTCAATGACGGAATTAGATGAACACCACATATGAAAAGAGTGAACATGATTTGTGGGGTCTTCTGCAGGATTACCTTCGAACTTGGGGATATTGAAAGGAAGTTTTGTAGGAAAAGTAGGCTGATTGGGGCCATGGAGAAGAGGATTGTTGATGAGCTGACTAAAACCAGGAAGGTTCAAACCAGCCATATAGGGGGGCAATGGGAGGCTAGTGACCATATTGACAAAGGTTCTGCTTGTGGGGTTACCTTGGTTACCACGTTGGTTTCCCACACACACATTAGTGTCTGATATGGTGGTAGTACGAAGTTGGGAAGACATAGAATAAAACAAAGAACTTGAAGAATTAGGAGAACTAGAGTTAGAATGAGGACTTAATGGAGGACTAGAAGGATGAACTCTAACTCGATGGGGAGGAGTAAGATGTCCTAAAGGAAACTGGGGGATAAGGCCACAAAGTCTTCGCGAAAAATGCCTAGGGGACATAATGATGTCAATACAAACATGAATCAATAGACTAAAATGTGATGGTAGGAGAAAAAGAGAAACAACAACAAGAAACCACCTAGTGCAATGGTGCCAAGTGTAAACTAACTATATTAATATGCTACTCTAATTCAAGAAAACATGTCGTATAAAAGAAAAAATGACCTCTATCCTATAGGTGATCTAAATCCTCAAACAAGTCCTAGATCTACTATTTCGGATGGCCTTCCAAGAGACTTCTTACCTGAAGAAATTTGATCCCCACAAGTAGAGTTCTCTAGAGAAAGGTGGGGTATAGAACCAATTGTTATCCACAGCCCGTTCTATAGGGTGTTTTCCTATGATTGGTCAGTATGGTTACCTTCGTTCCATGGGGGTGGTCAAGCCTTGAGCTTCTTATTGATTAGCCAACACATGGGATTCCCTTCCATGGGTTGGGCTGCCCCGAGGAGAACCGCTCACACGATGACCTATCCTAACCCCTTCTGAATCAGGTTTTTGACGCACTCCGACTTTGGACCATGGGACGGTGAATGATTTTAAGCTCCCTAATATGTAAACTTGTATGTCTCAATGTAATTGATCGATGGATATTATTGGAAGCGTATTCCACTGATCCTACACCTGACTACATAGATTGTTTGTCCCCCGTGCCCAAGTGGACTTAATCTATGTGTTTTGAATTATTAAGGTGTAGTGTTTAAAGTTTTAGCTTGGTGGTGTTAAGCAAGATCACATTCTCTTGAGGTGTGTGTGTGAGAAATAATGTGTCAAGTGGATGAGTTAATTGAGCATGTTTTATGATGCCATGTGCTACAAAAAATAAAGTGTTGAAAAATTGTAAATAATTCTGAAAAATGGATAGTAAAATGAACAACAAATTCGAGCACACAATCCCCCACCTGAGAAAGCTATCAAGAAGCTAAAAAATACGTGTCAAACAAGTTACTCAAAGACACATAAACAGGCAAACGATATAATATCTATGGGACTAGGATCTAAAGACACTAGGTTGTTGAAAATGGTGCAGAAAATCAACAAAAGTCAGGGTGAAAACGCTAAAAAGGGATAGGTAAGAAACTCCAAAAACATAGGACACACAAGGGTATCCAAAGGGGGAAGGAAACACCAAACTATAAAGGGAGAAAAATGATGAAGAAACCTATCCAAAAGGGTTGTAAAATAGTGAACAAAACCCTAGAAATCAGAGGTTGAAAGTGTTGTACCATAGACTCCTTAGCTCAACAAATCTCTTCCTAAATGATGGAGGTGTGCTCTAAACCCTAGGGGGATTTTTGCTTCCTCAATGAGAAATTACTTAGAGAATCTAAGCCTAGGGGCGACTCAGGAAAGAATAGAAACTATTCCCAGTACACACACAACACAATCAGAAAATCTGGAAAATTCTGAATTTTTTTAATGAAAAATGACAGAATGTGGAAACTGACGTGAAAAGTGCATTGGAATGCATAAAAGGGCTTGAAAAGTGCATTGTAGAGCATAGAAAAGAGACCAAATAGTGTTTTTTTCTCCCACAACTCTTGCTCCATAGATCTCACCCAAATTGTGTCACCTTGTGCTCAACTGGTACCTATGACCTGCAGAAAGATGAAAAAAACCAACAGAAACCAAATTTTTTCTAGAAAACAAAGGAGATCTAAAAATGGAAATTGACAGGCTACAAATATATGGAGAAAACACTGAAGAGAACTAAAATGATAGTCACCAAAGATCTAAATTACTACACCAGTGGAGTCACCATTTGTTGACGACTATGTATCTAAAAACCCAGTGGCGTCACCATTTTTTAATATGAAAATTCTTAGTATGTGTACCAAAAATGCTTCACTTAAGTTACTAGTGACAAGTGACCCTAACAACAAAATGTGACCGCTTTTATACTTCGGATCTACAATAAAACATTGCCAAAAAATATCTAATGAGATCTGTTGGCTTGTATGGGCTTGACCCAGGTCTAGATTTGATTTAGCCAAACAAATCCCGGTACTACTGGCCCTTTCAGCAACAATCCACAGAACGTGGACCGAGGTCTCACCCGAAGTAGTATGGTAGGGTGCTAGAACCAGGTTTCCACACCTTGGGGATGTCTGATGAGCTCTGGTGGTCCGCGGTTTGACCCTGCGTGCACGTCGCTACGCGCATCTATTAGTCCCTCGCAACCTGTGATGCTGCCTTCACGTAGCCCTACTCAGGGCGCGATCCATATTATTACCCAAGTTCCTTACTATTAACCTATTATTATCTGATTACTTAACTTATCTGTGTAAGTCTAGTGATAATTAACAATATATCCAACATTCATATAAGTGCACGCGATAAACAAAATAGTATAAATGCATAGAAAATCATACAAAACTAGATACACAGTATTTAGAATCAAACTTCTCTTTATTACTCTTCTTCTTTGGATACAGACTCAACTTTGCCCTGCGCACTTAGTTGCAAGGGTCCGCACACTCAGCTGCGGACTCTACTAGGCCTTTGCGCACTCAGCTGCAGAACCTCTTCCTACTACCACGACCTAATACACTTATACTCTTACTCTATGCTCGAATTAGCTATCTTTACCGGTACAGTCCTGCACTGCCCATCCAATTTCTTCCAACCCTATTTGGATAGTGCTAACGCACTACTCTCTAACTTCTAGGGGAGTGGAAGGCTGTGCCTTCAGCCACAGCTCGACAATCTGGAGATTCAGTTCTAGCTGCACTTGCGTTGTTTCCTCACGTGTGTTTCAGACTCCACTTGCCAAACAGTGGATCCGTACTTCTGTTGGTAGGTCTGCGACAATGGAAAACTCTGGGATGCGCTGGAACGCTTCATTAACTGTCTGCACTAATTGCTAGTTCTGTGACACTAGTTCGTCACGCTGTAGACTGAGCTGTTCGATGTTGATCTTTTTCTCACTTAGAACCTGGATCGTGCATCTCTCCATGGCATGTAGCTTTGCTGTTATTCCATCCTGTAGCTTATAGAGCATTTATCGGGGAAGGGCAGCTAGATTAAGGCCAAGGCATTTCATCATCCTAACCGTCATTCGCTTCGTTGCATCTGCTGATACCAACAATTCTTCTGGAAACACTATTGTGTTGGCCATCCGCGTGCGCAGCATCTGTTCTGCTGTTGAAGTGCCCCTTGCTATGTGGGTATATAGGATACCTTCCTAAGGGGGCCACACATTTAACTCTTGTAGTTGCATCTTGAGGGCCCCTAACACATTCTGTTGCTCCGTCTTGAAGTCTTGGAGCGCTTCACTAATGAAATCGTGAACCATCTCGCTGATATCATGGAGGTCACCTTCAGTTAAGGTGATCGGGTCGATGGCCAGCTTTGAGGCCTTGACCTTTTTTCTGGGACCCGATCTTTCTGTGACGCACGACTGTTTGAGTTGGGTCGTGGTGGTTGCGAGGCCCGTGGTATCTTCTGCAAAGTCTGTGTCCTCTACCTCGTATTCTGTAGACATTACTTGGCCCTCCTCTACTTGCACTATTTCGGCCTCTGCTATCTGCGCTGCTACTGCTTCGGCTGCCTTCTTCTGCTCTGCGGCTGCCTGTGCCACTTCGTGGACTGCCCTTACCTCTGCTGCCGCTTTTTCGTTGCGCCTCTTCTCGGCCAGTTGGGTGACACACTGCTTGGCATCATCCTTCCTTTTCTACGCTGCTATCTTATCCAACTCTGCTAAATCTGGGGTGTGCCTCTCATGAGGCCATGATTCTAACACTGTAAAGATCACATCATCAGTGGCTATGAATGGGAGCTTTGTCCTTTGCTGTGCCGGATCCTTTCGCGCCTTGATGTAAATATTGTGCATGTCCAACTTGAAGTCTGCAAAGCTCTGCAGACTGTTGTGCATTGTGGGGACAGCCAGAAGATCTTTGTATCGCGAATCCGCTTCGTATCCTTGGTAGCCAAGAGCGACGTGTACTTCACAGCCTCTGGTAATTCACGCTCAATGCTCAGGAACTAACTGTCCTTCGGCAGTTCTCCCACTACCAGCAAAATGGACAAGAGCAACCATGCATGGTGGAAAGTCTTACCCTACTCCTGGGCTTCCTTGTAGTTGATCAAGAATTCCTTGCAGAGGAACTCGGCTGAGTTGAATTGGACCCCCTTTGTGCATTGTTTGGCCAACACAACTATCAGCGTTGGTACTTCATCGCCACAAAATTTTCTCATTACCTTCCTAGCCAAGAGTTGGGTGGCTACGTGCACCACTTTATCCTTGATACTACTGATGGCGTAACCCCTGTTTTTCTTCTTGATCTTATATTTTTTCTTCATGGCTTCCATGAGAGCCAAATCACTGCTTTTTCCTGTTATCATCGCGGGGTCCTTTCCCTTATAAGGAAGCCACGAAATTCTGTGGATGAGAGTCACCGTGATGGGAATAGGCTCCTCCAGCCATAAGTACCCATTATGCACCAGGCAAAGCAGCTTCCTGATGACGAAAATGGTGATGGGTGCATGGTGAAAGTGTGGTATCCGCAATAGATGAAGCAATCCCGCCTTATCCACACCACGAAGCCATTTTCACGTCTCTAATGTTATTATGGGCCCCTCCATGCTCTGCTTCATGAGGCTCTCCGTCTCTAAGTGTGGGAACTTCTCACTGTCCGCGAGGTCCCAATCTTCGAACTTCATTGTGGGCACATGGCCCAAGTGCGAGCCCTCAAACACAATTCCATCAGGGAGGAGTGGGGTCTGGAGTGCGCTCTTTGTGGCATCTAGATCCTTTGGTATCTTAGTTTCCCCTTTTCACAGAGGAACGTACTCTGGTAATTTCACTGCAGAGCGCACCAGCTGAATATCCTCTTCCATGTCTCCTGCTTCTTCTACCTCAACAATCGGAGCCTGTAGGTCCTCCTCCTCTTCATATGTCTCAATGGTGACAGCCTTGCCCTTTTCTTCCATTGAGAGCTTACCGAACTGCGGATTCCTCGGGGACATGTGGACTGGTCCCCCCGCCTGATTATCTTTTTTCGATCTCGGCATCCGAGGTGATTTCGGGATTTCCGGCGCGACCCTAGTATCTTCGGGAACATTGTGTATCATGGGGTTCTGCGTGGTCTCGTTGGCGGTTCCTTCTTCAAATCCCAAACCTCTCTTGGTATCCGCCATCTTGTTTGAACTGTATGTGGTCTTTCGCGAACTTAGGGGCTTGAATATCGCTTGGCGTTCAACACTCTGTGCTCCAATCAACTGCTCATATCTTAAGTGAACAAGTTTTGTCTCGTGGCTAGGCCTTGGAGTTTTATAGTGCCTTTTGAATTCAAATTCGACCGTTCCCCCCAATTCCGGGCCATCAATGCTCTCTTGGCGGCAGATTGTCCCAAATATTGCCCATAATTTGTGTCTTAAATGCCCGTTGCCCACTCCATTTGGCCTTAAATCGGACATCTCGTCATGAATAGTGACACCAACAATCACTTCTCAACTTATCCGCGCGGCAGCACTGTCCCTCGTGTGCGGTCGCGAACCCTGTGACATCCTATTATTGCAAGCATTTCCCATAGCGTGCAGCCCCGTGGCAGAATATTTTATAGTCCTACACTTCCTTTCAACTGCCTGGAGCACTAAGACTGTGTTTCCTACGGCTAGTCAGGTGGTCGCACCACCTGTGCAGGCCTTCATTTCACCCTCCAGTGTAGTCCGCAGAAAATCTTCATTTGTCCCTATGACAGTCGGTGTCGCACACTCTTCTTTATGTAGTGCGTCCCCTTGGCTACTGCGTTTGGTGATATGCAGACCTAGCCATGGCAGCAGACTAACTAATTCTCGGCAATAGTCTTCTAAATTGTTCGAATGATTGTACACACCTTGCCTCGCCATCCTTGGTCTGTTGACGAGAAATGCTCCCTTTATTTCGTTTTCCAGCCTCTTGACCTCTTCGTCCATTAAAATTCCTTTCTTCCTTAACTGTACCCGGTCCGATTCAAGCTCGTGAAGTCTATAGTTTCCCAGTCGAATTGCTTTCTGAAGCCTTATGTGTTCGACCTTGCGTAGCTATGTGATTTCTTCATCCTGGGCTGCGTGCACTATCACATTTGCAGGCGCTATTACGTGTGGATTCCTCTTTGCATTCTCTTTAGAAATTATGGTCCCTACTCTGTTCCGCACCTTTGGAATCGTTTCCGCAGTCAGGGTTTTGCACATGGTCCTATAGGCCCATCGAACCACTGGTACGCGCAGGTCCCAATCAGTGCATCTCGCCTGGTGAACCCTATTCAGTACTTCGCACACCCTATCAAATGATTCTATTTGGATAATTGGCAGTGCGCATCGCCTTTCTCGTTGCTATGTTTTGTTCTGATTCTTTATTCCGGGAGTGGTGTGTGCTGGTGCAGGTCGTACGGTATATGTCCATGCCCATCGGGAAACGTGGGCACACAAGTTGTTCCACCCCTGGTGACTGGCTCTCATCCTAAGATGGGGTTTTCCAAATTGTAGGCACATCATCCTTTTGCATCCGTGCTAGTCCTCAAAACTTCCTTGATGCATACCCCACCATCGTGCAGGTGTTGCGCGCAGTGCCCACTTCAGAGAATCAAACTACTGTTGTTTTGGTACTGCACTTTCAAATTTGTTCAGCAATTCATCCATCGCTGTCAACTCATCATATGTAGGCAGATCCATTGCTTTTGTTGTCATGTATCGCAGTGATCTAACCATCATGTTGCAATTAAGTGTTGTTACTTCGTGCAGTCGATTCTGCCATTGCTTTATCTCTTCGTCTGAATCCGAAGTGCAGGAGCTTTCGCGCTCCCACGAAATTCTTCCATCGACAGTCGGATTCACCCAATCCTCTTCATGTGCGGTTATCTTGTAAATACAGTCGAGATCGTCATCACTATCATCGTCGTGCACCGATTCAGTGTATCGCACTCCTTCGACTAGATCTAGCGGTACTACTATGCGTAGTGACTTTTTTTCAAAGATCATTTTGCGCTTCTTCAGATCTATGACTCCGTTCATATCAGTGGCCCAGTCTATTCCTAGTAGCACGGGATAGGGATTACTGTCATCGACAATCTCTATCACTTCAAAATCTGCCTGCGTACTCGCACCTTCAATATCTACTGTCACCCCTTGCAATATTCCCATGAGCAAGATCTTTTTTTGGTTTGCCATTCGTAACTGAATAGGAGACCACTATAGCGCGGGTCTGCCCATGTGTTACCATGTTTGTTTTGGAAGTACATTCATATCCGAGCCAAGATCCAGGATTACCTGATCCATTTCATACTCGCCGATTTGCGCAGTCAACCTCATTTCCATTCCTGTGCGCAATGCATGCTTTCCAAGTTTCCAGACCACGCGCGATTCTCTTGACCCCGTGCACCTAGAGATAAGTTCTTGTAGCCCTTTTACTGCCTTGCTGTCGCGTAGCAGTTTCATGCATGTCTCTAGAAAGTTAGTGAGCATTGAAGGATCCATCCTTGGTTCTAATTGATCCTGACTACCTGAAGTGGAGGCCTCCATGAATCTCTTCTTAGCTTCCATGAATGTCTCCTTCGCGCGTTCTAAATCAAATTTGGGTTCCTTTGTAAGAGCCTTGTGAACCCATGCACTTTCTTCTGACTGGTTACCTTTATCATTGCCAGTGGTCATACCGCTCCTAAGAATAATGTTTACATTTGGGTCTTCTTTGCGTGGCCCATACCTCATCAACTGCAAATTTTGAGCCGGAGGGGGCTAAAGTACCCCTTTTTTGCGCAGTGTCGCTATCAATGTAGGGCAGTCTTCTGCCTTATGATCAAACTGAGTACAATACAAACATGATGTCCTTGTTGGGTTTGTACAATCGTGGGCATAGTGTCCTGGCCCTCTGCAATTCTAACAAATTAGATGTCCCCGACCCCTTCCTGGTCCCATCCCACCTCGATCTTGACCTTGCCCCTGAAATCCAATGCGTGCCATTCCTGCATTTAGGTCAAGGGATCACATTTCAATCTGCACCTTGTAGGCAAGAGTCCGATCCATCATTTGTTTGTAGCTTCTATAGGTGCGTTCATCATGGCCTACCGACCTACAGAAATTACAAAACAATTGCTGGGACGTCTGCGTATACTTATGCAATAGATGACAATTATCCGTAGTGTGTTTTCCTCCTATTTGATAGATTGTGCACCAGAATGTAGGTGCCATGCTTGGTCCTACCTGTGCCTCAAGTCTTAATGACATCGACCCTCCTCCTACCAAGTAATTCATGAACACTGGACAGTGGTCCTTGTCATGCCCCTAGAATTTACATTTTATGCACAATACCTCCTCGCGCGCCTCTGGCCGAGGTGTCCTGTCTTGTTTCAAACTCTGCATCTCCAGAAACAGATTTTGTAGTTGTGCGTGGATTTGTTGGATTCCCAGGCCAGGGTCTTGTATAGGGGTCTCATGTAATCTAATCACCATCTCCAAAGCTTCGGCCTGGGTGGAAAGTTTTTTGCTGTGACAATGCTGTCCTTAAGTGCGGTGTTAGTGATGCTACAAACCATGCGTGGTGCTGTCCATCCATCAATTTCATGTTGGCCTCGCGAATCATACCCTTTAGTATTTGGTCCAAATCCAAGGGGGTTTCACCCGGGAGCATCGCAATCTCCTTAAACCTAATGATTGATTGTGTTTTTGACTTTGGCATACTAAATTCCCTGTTCAGTGCGGTCTGGATTTCTGGGATTCATGCGTTTGGATGGTCATTAGAATGCTTGATGTACCATGTTAATGCGCGATCCTGTAACGCGCTTAACAACATTTCCTTTTTGATATTGTCATCCATGACTCCTTGTGCTTCCCATACTACTTTTACCATGAATTGGTCTGGATCTTCATTCCCTACTCCTCTGAATATTGGTAGTTTGATCACACTTACCATATTGAACTGTGGTGGTGGCAGAGGTGGGGTGGGTGAAGATGGAGGTGAGGAGGGTGAGATGGGTGGCGGTGTAGGTGGAGGTGGTAAATGTGGAATTTGCTGCCTTATCAGACTGGTCGCGCTTCTTGGGGAAACTTTTGCGAGCTCTTCCTCGCCTTCCCGCGAGGGGGAAATTAAGGGACTGGTTCCAATTCTTCACTACTTCCACTTCTGTAGATCTTCCCACTTCGCGTAGTCCCAAACATTAATTTATTCGCATAACCCACTTTTCACATAATAACATCTTAATCCAAGTGTTCAAAGATTTAATATACTTATCTTGCGGTCCCTTAAGGAAACATCGCTCCGCCTCACTGTAGCTGACGGTCGTATCTACCACGAACTCAGTGATAAATCCTCCTATAATTTGGTCGAGCCAATGGTCCACAGCTCACGTGATATTATCTCCTGA
Source organism: Pinus tabuliformis (assembly GCA_031772625.1). Taxonomy (NCBI): domain Eukaryota; kingdom Viridiplantae; phylum Streptophyta; class Pinopsida; order Pinales; family Pinaceae; genus Pinus; species Pinus tabuliformis. The sequence continues at coordinate 311,774,113 of CM062805.1, read as the reverse complement.
CGCTTCTAGTCTACACACTAATTCCAGAGTCCACACGATTGGTTTGTTGAGCCTACACCTTCCCTGACTGTCTGCTAGCTTCGCGATCCACTCATACAACTCAGAAGGAAAGGATGCAAAGAAAATTTCATGGATTTCCATATACAAGTAGCACTTCAACCACTGTTCCTTAGATACTCGTGGATTTTTGTTTTCTTGCGTCGTGAACTCGTGAATATTTTTGTCCAGCCACCCTTCAATTTCTTTCTTTATTGGATTCCAGTGGCACGACATCAGACATCCCTTATGCAGATCCCGGTCCCAGCAACGAAACCATTTGTTGGCTTGTATGGGCCTGACCCAGGTTCAAAGGTGATTTAGCCAAACAAATCTCGGTACTACTAGCCCTTTCGGCAACAGTCTGCGGAGCGCAGACTGAGGTCTCACCCGAAGTAGTATGGGAGGGTGCTAGAACCAGGTTTCCGCACCCTGGGGATGTCTGATGAGCTCTGGTGACCCTGCGTGCACATTGCTACGCACATCTATTAGTCCCTCACAACCTGTGATGCTGCCTTCGTGCAGCCCTACTCGGGGCGCGATCTGTATTATTACCCAAGTTCCTTACTATTAACCTATTATTATCTGATTAATTAACTTATCTGTGTAAGTCTAGTGATAATTAACAGTATATCCAGCATTCACATAAGTGTGTGCGATAAACAAAATAGTATAAATGCATAGAAAATCATACAAAACCAGATACACAGTATTTAGAATCAAACTTCTCTTTATTACTCTTCTTCTTGGGATACAAACTCAACTTCGCCCTGCGCACTCAGTTACAGAGGTCCGCACACTCATCTGTGGACTCTACTAGGCCTTTGCGCACTCAGCTGTAGAGCCTCTTCCTAGTACTGCGACCCAATACACTCAGACTCTTACTCTATGCTCGAACCATTCATACTCATCTATCGTTATCTCTAATTAGCTATCTTTACAACTTAGAGCCTCGCTCTATTTATACAATCCCATGGTCCGCGGACCATGGGTAGGCCGACGTGAAATTACATTACATTACAAAACTTAGGGCAGACAACCCTATGACTCAACCTATACTTTGCCCTCCACGCTCGCAATTCTCGAAGTCTTATAATACATTTGACCAAAACTTGGGCTTTGAGCCCCAAAACATGCTGTGGGGGGATCTGATGCCCAACACAATCCCAAAACATATAGAAGTAGAAAAGAGAAGTGTAATAATCCAACTATAAGACTTTAAATAAATTATAATTTTAATGAAATACCTGGTGAAGAAGATTTACAACATGGGTCTGTAAACCCCCCTCTGTGGGATGTGTCCTTTCGATGTCCTTGTGATTTAGCGATCTAGTTCTTCTCTCTGAAATATGCAGAAAACCCCAAGAAGCAAGATGGAACTCAAGTGGGAGCTCAAATGTTGTGAGATGATAATGGTGATGATGATAATGATCATTGTGAAGAAATATTGGAAAATCCTCTTATTTATAACGAAGTATTGGGATAAATTAGGGATTGGAAAATAATAAAATATTATTGACCAAATCAAAATGTAGCCGTTAGGAATACTTTATTGTATTTTTTGGAGAGGGAAAAGATATTCAAAATGGTCAAATAACTTTACTTAGAAGATGGTTGAAGTAATTAACAAATAAAATGATTTATTAATCACTTTGTGAGTATTAAGAAAAGTGTGAATTTGAAATAATTATTAAATAAGGGTTTAACAGTTATTCCAAAAATAAGAATAAGGAATAATGAATAAATAGTGATTTATTTAATTATTCCAACGTGATTTAGTCAAATGTGTTAAGAAATAATTATCAAAAAATGATTTAATAATTATTTTTAGGGAAAATTAAATAAATAATGATTTATTCAATTATTCTCATGCGTTTATTTTATTTTATTATAAACATAAGTAATTTAATAAAAATGGTTTACTAAATTATTTCTTATAGTGAAAGTTATTTTACTATGGTAAAATTAATCCTACATGGTGTATTTCGATTCACCAAGTTAGAAATGGCTAGGTGATCATTTTTTAGGTGATAACAAATTGATTTGTTAATTATTTTGTGAGGATTAAGGAAAGTGTCATTTTGAAATAATTATTAAATAATGGTTTAACAATTATTCCAAAAATAAGAATAAGGAATAATAAATAAATAGTGATTTGTTTAATTATTCCAAGGCAGTTAGTCAAATGTGTTAAGAAATCATTATCAAAAAATGATTTAATAATTATTTCTAGAGAAAAATAAATAAATAATGCTTTATTCAATTATTCTCATGGGGATTTTTTTTTTTTAAACATAAATAATTTAATAAAAATGGTTTACTAAACTATTTCTTATGGTGAATGCGATTTTAGAATGAAAAAATTAATCCTACATGGTGTATTTCGATCCACCTTGTTAGAAATGGCTAAGTGAACATTTTTTAGGTGATAACAGGATGACTCTCCATGATATCATCTTCTTTTTCATCTAAGAGGTTTGGGTCTGATACCTTCAATTCCGTTTGCCTATGGGCTTGTCTCTTTTTCTATTTTGGGTTCTTTTTAGCTTGAGGATGTGTTGTATGGAAACATATGCAACCTATGAATGTCATATTATTGTAATCTAATACTTGAGACCATTTAATTTTTTTATGTCTCAATATAATTTTATCGGGTAGACCTTTGTTAAGGTCTATCTCCACACAAATTCTGGAAAAAGTAAATATACCCTTCTCTATTCTTTCCAGGTCTATTTTTTTGAATTTACCCAGCATATTTCCAATATCCTCTATGACCTTACGGTGCCATGAGGGAAGAAGGAGGTTTGGAAGTCTCACCCAAACTAACATTATAGAAACCACCATAGTTTTAGCAACAATTTCTAGAAACCACAAAGTGATAAAGAACCCAACTCTACCCCAAAACCATGGCCCTTCATTAATATCAAAATATAGATATTTTTGTGTATCAAATTAGACAATGAAGAAACCTTTGGAACATAAATAAATTTTATAGTTGGGTGTCCAAGAAGTAAAAACCCACTGGTGTAAAGCTTCATATTTTTTCTAGAATCCATTAAACCTACATATGAATACCTTCGAATGGACAACATAGAATAGAGAATTTACCTTTGGAATATTAACTTCCATGGATGGAACTTATTCCATCCATTCTATAATGTAGGGTCATAGAATGTCTTGAATCTGATTTGCTGAGGTGGAAGACTTCCCTTTCACTACATTCTTGAAAGAGACAAATATTCCATTGTAACACCTCCCACATTTACCCACTTTTACAAGCTCTCTAGGGTAAACATGAGTTGAGTGTTAGTATTAGATGACTCAACCTCCAAGTTCTAGTTATGGAAGTGGGTCATACAAACCGAAAACTTAATGACACTTCTCAGAAACACCAGACCACCTAGAAGTCAACCAACAACCTTTGAGGATCAGATCCTGAGTTAGACCTTTTTCTCACAAGCTTAACACCCCAACCACACCCTTTCCAAGTTGTGCATGCGGTTGAAGCAATCAAACCACATGCATAAGCCTGCATCCATGTGGTTTTGTTGCCTTTTCATGGATGGCCTACAGGCTACTGCCCAGAAGTGCCCAAAACTTTCCATAATCATGTCTAAGGCGATAAAAAGTATAAAAAACCAATACTCAAGCAATATCTTAACATAAACATGCCTAATACATGATACACATTTCATAAAATAGATAGTAAGCATAGAAAATACAGGTCATGAATGCATATATGATCATAAACATCTAAAATTCATCAGAGAATTATTAAAAAGGTCCAATTCCTTCTCAAGGTAGCTATAACAACACTTGTATTGTCACTCACTGCTTTATTAGTCTTCAATTGCCTCAAGTACATAAAAGCAGTCACGTTTGATGCCAACGTTTGAGCCACATAAGATATTAGAGGTTAATCGGTCCCTCTCCATTACGTAGTGCTCGGAAAGAGATTTACAATGGTATATGGAAGTCCAAAAATGGACTCCTGGAGTAGAAGTTAAGGCATTTTGAAGTCTACCTTGGAAAATCCCAGCAAACCAAAAAATGACTAAGTGTCAAGGTAAATCGCAATCACGACTCAGGAGGCTTATTGCAATTGCAAATCGGGCTTGCTAGCGGGTAAGCTGCATTGGCGAGTGCAAAAAATACAACGATTTGCTGATCTCTGATATCACATATTGGTAGTCTGTGGGTCTGTGCAGAGTATATATTGCAATTGGCTATTGACGGAGTCCTGGGATGGTTCTCGGCGCCGAAGGACGATATCACAGTTCCGCAGTCTTGTGATATTGGCGATCAGCAGATCGGTAGGGTTTCAACTTAAAGGACTCACAAACGGCTGATCTTGTAGTATAATGGCACATCGTCGGGGAGGCTGAGAAAACAAATACAAAGGAAAAGCAAGAAAAAAACAAGGTCAGACTGACCCCTTCTCTCTCCTCCATGTGGTGGTATGGTGGTATGGCGATCAACGATCAGTGGCTTGGGGTTATTGGCTATCGGTGATCGACAGGGGTCACAACTCCAAAACAAGGTAAACTACTAATATTGCGATTTAGTGCAAAATTGCCAGGGAGGCTGAAAAAAACTTTTACAAAGGAAATGACTGTGAAAACAAGGTCAGGAAGGTCTTTTTCTCTCTACTCTAGGGGACCATGTGGCGACATATGGTTGGTCCTCAGAGCTGACGTGGTGGTACAGAGGACACATGACAGTATGGATGCTGACGTGGTAGGTGGACACATGTCACTCAATTTCGGCATTTTCAGGGGTCCTATGGGGTCATTTCTGGGTGACATGTGTTAGCACTCACTAGTTGACATGTGCCAATGATGACGTCACCCATCGTAATTGGGGATCAATGATCGCACAATGTAAATGCTTTCTCTTAAGCCGAAATTCTTCCTTGGCTGCGATCACGATAAGGAAAGGGGCCCACAGACGTGATAGGTTATGTGTTGTATTGTATAGGGATTTCACGTCTGGGATATCAGCCAGCGTGGTGTAAGAGGCAATTCGAATTATAAAGGAAAAGGTCCCCCGCACAACTGTTCAAAGCCTTGGTGCTCAAAAGACTAAACCCCTTGTCCTAGCCCCCAGTTATATTGAGGAATGTCACGCAAGAAGATATAATGACGGGAGGCTAAGGGAGAAATGGAAAATTCCCATTTCACCTGTTTTAGAGGTACAAAGGCCTGTGACTGAGAGATTTGGCTATTACATTACAACGAGGCACCGATAGTGTAGGACAGAGCTTTAAATGGGCAGATGGGCTGACATCTGTAATAGTTAATGGAGCATGGCGTAGCTACAAAGAAGTATGGAGGGGACTCAGTAAGTCTTAATGGCACGACATGGTGATCCACTCCCCCTATGCAGAAAAGGACCACTCGGACACACGGCTTTCCCACTCCACTCCCTATTCCACCGAACAGGTCACTCAGGTAGTTAAGGCAGAATTGGCAGAAATCGACCAAGTAGTAAGTGGAACGCATCATGACAGGGACATGGCTTGATCAGGGGCCTCCATTGTAAAAACAAGGGGACACTTCCTTCTTCATCTCTCCATTTTCTTTCTCTATTCATTAATTTTTGTTTATTTCCAAGAAGGGATTCGATCCCGATTGTAATACTTTTGGGGCAGCAGAGTCTTAGACTGACCAAGACAACTAGTCTAGCATGATAACTAGGGCTCGGGCTAAGATATTTTGTAAACTGTAATTCCATCTACCCCTCATATTATAAATAGGGGGAAGAAATATTATACAGAGGTTCCAGATATTCTGACCTGCGAGCGCTGAACTCTGTGATACCATTTTGGTTCTAATTTGTTTGTTTATGGGGGTTTCACTGATACCATTGCTGAGTGTATGGACTGGTTATTGGACCCTTTGAGATAAATGGTGTTTCCCTATTGATTCCAAGCATGATTAATGTGCAACACTTTTGGTATTAGTAAATGTCACTTCATTTGTGTTTTCCCATTCTTGAAATAGTGTAATGAGGTTGTTGGTTTCTTGTTTATTGTGGATTTATCTTAGCTACTAAATAGAGAACAATACTTGGGGTAGCTCAGTTTTAGTTAGCTATTGGCATAGAATGATACCCATGCCATGTTTAGCCTTAAACCTTCTTTTGCACTCCTCTATTTCTATCATTTTATTAGAAAACCATGGTATAGGATTCTGTTTTGCTTACAACCCTATCCATCGAATTCCAGTTTTTGTTGGAGAATTGCTGCCTAGGAGTCTGTTTGTTATAGCCCTATGCATCTATTTCCCTCCTTCCTTTCCTCCTCTCCTCCATCACTCCAACTTTAGTTTTAAGCTGTCTCATTGTTATGTGTCAGCCATTAGAAGGAGAAGTCATTTCTCTTTGAGATTGCCCAAATATTCCCCCAACATTTGGATCCATGAGTTGGCCTGAATCTACCTCATTGAAGGCTTATTGAACTAAGCCCCTCCTATTTCCTTTTTGTTTTACGTGACAATTGGAGTGTTGCAACCCCCTCACATATAACCTTACAAGCACTCCTCTCTTTAAGATAACCTACGCACTGGTCTACAATCAACCCATAGGTTGTCTCTTGGGAGATTTCCTTGCCTCCTACACTTGTGTTGTAGGTGAAAGATTTAGCCACAACATCTTTCTGCCATCATTTTTGGTGAACGGATTAGAATATTTTTCCTTGGGTATGAAAAAAAATTTCATTTCCTCTGTTAGGTGAGCATAGGAAATGTGGGTTGAAGATCTCTCACCTTGGCGACGCCACTGTCAAATTGTGGTAAACATCATGGGGACTCCACTGTCCGAATATCAATCATAAACACTTTGGAAACTACCTTTGTAAAGACGTGGAAGAGATGATGAAAGAGAAGGTTAGCTTAATAAAGAACTCCTTATATAGACTGTTGAAACTAGAGTTAGAAAATAAAAGCCTTCGACGATAGTATTACTCTTTCTTTGACAAAGAGTACGAAGCCAGGATTCATGAAGAAGAGGAGGATGATCTAGATGAGGATGAGATGGATGATTGGTGCAGGTAGTCCATTGATTTCATGATGGCTCCGCTCTAATAGAGAAGTGCTCCTCGATTATCTAAAAGGACATCAATGGGACATGACCAAAATGAAGACACTTCCTCTGAGGAGCCTCCGAGGCCAGCTAACAAGGAAAGGGACTTCTAGATACAAATGAATTTAAACCCGAAGTCCTCAAAGAAGATAAGTCACCCTCCCATTCGTGGACCATTTGTGAAGAAGCTAAAGAACCAAGTGGTGTTTGTGGTGTTAGGTTCCTATACCAATAGGAGTCATTTTTAAATGACTAAGGTTAAGCCTTGTAATATTGTACATACCTTTGCTTTCTGAAAATGTTTTCCATATTAAAAAATTAAAAAAATGTAAAGAGGGCATGTCCTAAGAAAACAATCAAAGGAAAAAACGAATAAGAAAAGGTCAAAAAATGAAAATATATGAACCCCAAAAAACAAAAAGAGACCATGAAAGTGTGCAAGTCAAAATGCCACTACTATTTAATTTTATGCATGATAATGATTATGTGCAACTTGTTATTCATGCCACAATCCATGGTAATCAAACTGTTTAATCTTTATCATACAATGCTTTGAATTTTATGTTTATAGTTAGAAAATAAAATCTGGCCAAACAGTTTAATCTTGGCAGATCATTAGATAGGTAGAGAAAATAAAAGGAGCTCATTAGTTTAATTTGAGCCCTTGGATGATATAAGGTTAGAATTAGATAGTCTACTTTGTAAAAGAAAAGGATTGATAAGGGTTTGCTAGCCTAAATTCACCCAAATAAAATGAAGAAAAAATGGTAGGGTAAGTAAATGGGTAAGTAGAAGAAAGGTTGCAGAAATATCAAGTGATTACACAAAAGCACTTATGTCATGTTTAAATGCATCTTTCAAATGTGCATAAGCAGTAAACAAAGCAAGGAAAATGGTTTACAACTTGGTTTATTTAACATCCCCTCAGTCATTTCACCCCTCTACTTACTAATTTCCCATAAATAAGTTCTAAGTACTTAAATCCTTTAAGTCAAAGAGGCTCAGAGCATTTCTCTGACTTTTGGAGGGACCAGACCCTTGACTTAATGACTTATGGACACAAGTGCTAGAATCCCCTTCATGAAAATTCATCTCCCTTCATTTCCCCTCATTAGCTTAGTAAAATCCCTTTTCCTAAGGAAAAACTTCATTTGCCTAGGAAAAGTAAAAACCACCATGTAAATTCTATTTCATTCCAAAACCCACAAAAGAATTTTATCCTAAGTATTGAATGTATGTAAAGCGCACAAATGTTACATGTTACATTATGCTTAAGGAATATTAACCACCCTACTCATTCATTTCATATTGATTTCTAATTTTATTGTATAAATCCCCTATAATTACCTTTTTCCCGTATTAAATAATTCCTTTTTGTAAATAACCCAACACCTAGTTTAGTTATAAACTATACACTTTACCCCATATCCCAAAAAAATTTATTAATCCCGTCATTAACCTCACCCAATTCCCTAATCCCACGATTAAGCCCCGCCCGATCACTTAACCCAGGATTAATTCCTAAACTAATCCCATACTGTCAAAGATTAAACCTATGGACACCCCGAAAGCCTTTCCTTTATCTCCCGTGCAATTCCCTCACCCAACTCCCATTTGATCATCGCCCCCCTCATCCGACGGCCTACATCCATATCGGCCGAACCCGATGGCTGACCTTTACCTGCCTGATAAGGCAGTTTTCCTCGACCCCCCAAATGTTACATGTCGCACTCTAAGATAGATTGGGTGACCCCTACTGAAAACCACCCTCGCCACAAAAGCGTTGCGATGGCCAAGCAAAACCGTTTCCTCGCTTAACCGAAAAAACCGCCAACTGTTCATTCATAAATGAACCTTCCAAAAATAATCGTTTTTCTATAAAAGGCTACGAAACCGTCTTTTCGTCCTTTTCATTCATTTTCCTCTGTAAACTCTAAAAACCATTGCAACACTTGCAAATGCCGAACTTGCCACAAACCTCCAAATTTGCTCCAAAAGACGCTGCAGACAACCCAACTGACCTCTTAGTCTGTACCAGAACCGTATAAACCTCTCTAACCATAAATTTGAATCCAATTCCCCCAATTCCAGGTATTTCACTATAGAATACCACTCCCCTTTCAAAATTGGAAAAGTTCAGCCTGTCAAGCATTTTCATTAAGTAAAATTAATTGAAAAATAGTTTAAATTTAAGAAACCTGCAGCCAAACCCTCTGATAAGTTTCCAATTTCCATTGAAAACCTTTTAATAAACCCCCAACACCTAATTCAAATCCACAAGAACTGAATAATGGCTGCCCCTGTTGCCATGGATGTTCGACTTGTGACAACTCCACATTTAGACCTGGACCACCTTCCCCTGGCTGACAGGGACTTCCAAATTAAAGATACAAGTGCCTCAGAGCTCCTACTCAAAATTCATTTCTTAAGAAAAGACAGATACCTGAACCATTCAGATGATATTGGCCTTTGGGAGTCCAATTTACCCAGGTATCAGTTCCCCCAAGTACATATCTTCCCAGAAATTGTCCACATGTGCCATGCATGCTACGTCCCTAGCCATAGAGCCATCATGTCTCATGACCAAAAGGTTTTGTTTACTATCACAGCTGAATCCATCAATGAAATGCTACATTTCCAACTAGCACCAAACCTAACCCCTCTCTCAATTGGAGATCTGATAGACTAGTACACCAAGTTAAGTCCATCAAGATTGGCCCAGTTACTCCAAACTTTCATTGTAGAAGAAAAACATGTTCCTAAAGATCCCCCTCCATATATGTCAGCTATTTTCTCTACAAGGGGCAAGCATATTGTGACCATGATATCATGTATTTTGGGCTACACTACAAGTGAATACATTGATGAGCTTATACTTGCCTTCATGTCCATTTACACCCCAGGACAGCCTCCTGCAACCATGTATGATTATGCCCAATTTATAGCTGATAGAATGCATGAGCAGTTTACTAGAATGAGAAATGAGAGAGTATTAAAATACTCATCTATATTATATCACCTATTTTTGTATTATCAGCCAGATAGGTTTCCTTTCACTCTCTAGAAGCTTGATACCAAAGGCCAGCCCAGGTCTGTCATTTTTTGGACCCCACTATTCCACAAATTTGGATCACCATACACCTATTTAGATTTCATAGATTCTTTTGTCCATCCAGTCATGACTATGCTGAAAGGAAGCCCTCCACCCAGGATAAGTCTAGAAATAAAAAGAGTCCTGCAGCTATCCAAGCAAACCAAAGTGGGAGATTGGTATCTTTACCAAAACCACACAAAGATAAGGATTTATGGTTGCCAGCTTGCACCATATAAAATACCCAAGTACCTCCGCATGAGGTTATTTTCTCTAGACTACTATAGGCAAATAATGAACTTTGATGAGAATAATTTTGTCTCGGCCAAGAAGAGATCTCAATTCAAAGTGAAAAACCAGTTAGGCCCCTTCATTTGCAATTCTAGAGAGGTAGGGAAGGAAGCAGACCAAATTTTGCAGCAAATGAAGTTCCAGCAGAGTTTCATGTGGAGGTATGACCCACAAGAATTCATGACCAGATTGAGGAAAAGGGCTAAGTTGGGACCTTATATCCACCACCCCATACTAGAGATAGAAGCATATGCCAATCAATCTGAGTGGTTGGAGAACACTCTTATAGATAGAGATAGTACAAAGGTAGACATTGAAAATACCTTGATTGATTTAGAGAAGCAGCTTGATGAGAGCTCGTTTTTGTAGGTACCTGAATAGCAAGAAGCCATCATGAGTACCCCTCTCATCATGCAGACTCCCCAAAATGAAGAAATAAATCCTAAGAGGAACAGAGTGGGAGCTTGCACATCAGGCATGGATACATCTAATGTACAGTGTGAAACCAGTCACAGGAAAAGGCAAAGGCTCAATCCTGTTTTTGAACAAGAGGATACAGAAGGATCAACACAGATAATCAACACTGATTTGGACAGAAGCAAGGGGACAACCCCATCTGGGGAGACATAGGAACCATCCACATCACAAACTCAGATGTTGGAAAGGTAACTAAGTGTGGAAGTATCTTCATTCAGTAGGCTTGTTGACAAAGACGAAGACATAAAGGACAAATATAAAGAAATGAAAATGAGGAATGAGAAGCTTAAAGCTTAGCCATGTGCTCAATATCTGAAAATCACTACCACAAATCAAACAAGGCTTATGTTAGCCTTTTACATCAAGGAGTGAAAGCTTCAAATGTCCTTTATCAAACCTACAACACAACAGCCCATGACATCATTAGACTTCAAGAGGGTTGACTTTGAAGTATTGGCAAGGGATATTCATCCCATAGACCAAATAGCACTGCATAAACAGGCTGAATAGATGATATACTCCACCCTTACAGGTAAAGCAATAGTTTCCCATCAGCTACAGAACTCATTGAATAATATCTCAACATAGTTTTAGTTGGAGAAGGCCTCCTCACAGGCTAAGGATACCAGGATTAAGTCTTTGGAAGACTTAGTTATTGAGTTGGGACATGATCCCAAAGATATTATAGCTACAGAGTAGCTCATAAAGAAAAAAAACGATGATATTGCTGCACTTAAGAAGCAATTAAAAATACCCCAGCTGCAACATCCTCAAACACTTTAAGTCATAGAGAGCCAAACTAGACATGAAGAGTTGATGGACTTGGTCCTAAAGCTTAATGATCAGTTAAGGGAGACAGAGAAGGAATTAGACACTTTAATTTAATTGAAGAAAAGTGATATCGCCACTACATCAGCATATGTCATCCCTACAATATCTATAGCAGTCCCTTCCACACTAGCACCTATGGCTCCACTTGCCACAACATTACCAGTCACAGCAGAGTCTACATTAGCAACAGGTACATCAGGGGAAAAAATAGCAGAGTTGGTCAGAGCCATGGAGGAAATGTCTATTTAGGCTACAGAAATGAATAGACTGAAAGAAAATGTGGTAAGTTTAGAAACTGAATAAAAACTTGCCCAAATTATGCAAAAGGAAGAGGCATAAAAGGCCATTAGAATGAGTGAAAGAGTCAAAGCCATGGAGAAAGACCTAACATTGGAGAAACCCCTTGGACAAGCCAACGAACTATTAAGGGCCAATATCATTGACTTCATCAAGGATATTTGGCCATCTATTCAAGTTATTTTTGAGCAGACAGAATTGATAAAGATAGCTACAGAAGCTATCCAAAAAGTCAAGGAGGAATTGGGAGACATGCCTGAGGATGCCAATAGACTCATCCACTTCCTTAATAGAAAAAATAGGTATGAGCTTCATGAGCTGGATATAGAAGATAGAACTGAAACCATTTTGGAAATAAGGAAGATCATTTTGAAGAGAAACCTAATGCTAAACTTGGAAGAAAAATTCCAGAACATGCAGGTAGCCATTTATAGATCCATGGCTAAGTTCCAAATTTTGAGGGAGAAAGGATTACCCAGTCCATTGGTCATTAAAGACAAACTTATGACACAACAGGACTATGATAAGAGACTCAGGCAGTTGGCTAAAGAACAAGCTAGCACTACAACAATAAAAGCATTGCCAACAGGCAAGGTTTTGTATAATACATTTGAGAACTTGTTTTTTCTCCAGAATGAGATAAAACACTTTTTCATCACTAAGCCCAATTTTTCCAAGTATACCGAGGCATATAGGCGAATGATGAATGTCAAGTTACCTGATAATAAATGGTGGGAAAAGATGACTGATTTACTGTAAGAAATTTACAGTAAAAAAAAAGTTACTGTACAGTAAAAGTAGAACAACCAAGTAAACATATGAAAACATGTCAGCATGCCAAAGTGTATCAGTGTCAAAGAGTATCAGGTGAAAGCTAAAAGTCAAAGAAGATTCCAGCATAAAAGACCACAATAGTAAACCAGCATAAAGGGTTACCAACCAAACTATAAAGGCCAGCAACACCACAATAATAGGGACATCATGAAAATAGTTCAATCTCTGTCTCTATCTTCTTGCAAGAAGATATTTGTATTTCATAGATTAAATCTCAAGTTAGTATGGGATATTTTGTAATAATTTTTGTATAAATACTTCACAATTCGAAGTATGTAGGGTGGATTCTTAGACATTTATATAGACCTTCTTGATCAAAAGACTGTAAGGCTATTCTATCACTGACTGGACCAGCAAGCTGGGTTAATGAATAAAGACAAGAAATTTCACAGGATTCATGTGTAGAGTGAAGTGCAGAAAAGTATTTTCTCTTGTGTTGTTATCTTTCTTAAAAGTTTTTCCACAATCTTTAATGTATATCTGAAATCTAAATGCTATAATATGGAATGATATCTCAGAGTTTTCTTCATTGCACTCTGTTTTAACTATTATGCATTTAAATGTTTTCTACTGATTATTTGAGTTAAGGAATTCTTAATTGCTCCTTAGTTTAGGTTGTCTCTCTATAATCTATATCAAAGGATTCTTAATTGCCCTTTTTTCCGATTATCCTCTGTTCCTCGTTTTAATCCCGATTTGAGAATTCTTAATTGCTCCCTCACCTTGGTTAAGACCATTTAACCCATCTGGCCTAAAGACCTAAACTTTACTCTGCTAGCTTGCCCTTTGAACACTCCCTTTATTTAGTTAATTCCAGTTCTGCTGCCCTTCTTTTGACTCCATAGCCCACTGGTCCAAAGACATCATTCTATCCATCTGTTTTAAGGATTCCACCATCCAATCTTCAATACAAATAAAAAAACCCCTGAACCTTCAGAACTAGCTTGAAATCTGAGCAAACAAAGCTAAATCACATAGAGAGAGCCCTCTCTAAGCCATAGGTTGGCTAGAGCCTATTCTTAAAAGTTGGTTTGTGGTTACCTCGGTCCTTTCCTTCTTTTGAAAACTTCTAGGGAAAAGTTCTGAGTGACAACATAGTGGAAACCAGACTGGGGAATTGAATCCTTAGTCCTAATAAATCTTTAAAGAAAATCCTAAATCTTCATTCTAAGCCTCTTAAAGTAATTTTTTAGAAGTTTCTTGAAAACAATCTCACAAAAACAACTAATTTTTTTTGGAATTCTGGATTTCAGGAAGACTCATTTTACTAGGGCTAATCCAGACCCAAATCCTACCCCATTAGTTGATAATCCCAACCTAATTTCAAGAAAATCCAAAAAAGAAGAAAGTTTAGTTAACCAGATACCATTAGTTAAAGCTAATTCATGTCTTGATGAGTGGTTATTTTTAGAAGAAATTCCCTTTGATGTGCCATTTGAACAGTCATTATTTAGAACAAAATCCAAAAATGCATTCAGTTAAACTGTTCTAGATCCTAACTTTATTGCAGACCTTGAAGTTCAATAGACCAACAAATCCATTGATGAATACATTCTAAAATCTCCACAATCATCCATTAATACTTCCACGGCCCTGGAGCTTTCTGAACAAACATCCATTACCTTGAGCTCACCATTGTTCCCTTCAACTTCACCAATAATACCTTCTGAAGTCCATTATTCACCACCATTTGTACCTACTCTTCCTCACCAACCTATCATCTCCCATTCATCACCTACTAGTCCTGGTTCTTCATCCATTCCTCATCCACATCTTAACCCCTCCTAGCTTACAGCCATGGCAAATAGATATGCTCCTCTTGTTTTACCTACCCAACTTGGTGCTATGCCAACAGACTACCAAAGTAAAATTGTTCAATTTGATGGCACGGGACATTACACTGCTAAAAAACATGTCAACAAGATAACATATTACTTTGAGTTGCACGAAATTGACACAGATAATGTTCAAATGAGACTCTTTGCCCAAACTTTAGCTGGTGATGTTAGGAAATGGTCTAGAGCATTGCCTGTTAATAGTATTGATAGTTTATAGGCACTTCACCTGCAGTTTTTGAAAAGATGGGAAAAGAAAAATAATCCTCTACAAATCCTTTCAGAATATGAGAATATTAGAAGGGGACCTAATGAGATTGTTCAAGATTACTGCACTAGATTCAATAGTATATATAACGCCATCCGAGTTAATCTTAGACCCCCACCTGACTCAGCGTTAATAAAGTTCCCTGATGGTTTTGACACAGATATGGCATGCCAACTTAGGGAAAGAAACCCCCCAACATTAGAAGAAATGCAAAGTGCAACTGTTAGTGTTGAAGCTAATTTGTTGTCTAAAAGGGCTAGAGTTAGGAATGAAAAAAGAAAAACTGTTAAGGATGAAACTTCACCATCTGACATTAAAATAGATAGTTTAGCCAAAAGTATGGAAAGACTAATGGATAGAATAGATAACATAGAAAGGAAACCCCAATGGGATAACCAACAAGCACCTCCAGTTAGAAACCCGAATTTTAGAAAAAACCAAAATCAAAACATTGGGAAAAATGGACTGATCAGAACATTAGGCCTCCTTTTCAAGAAAATTATGTAGAGACATCCCATCCTGAAGATCCAGAACAAGATACACAAATTAACCTAATGGGAATAAATGATGAGGATACTATTTTTCTAACCCAAGATGAGCAAGAATTGCATATGTTGCAGCAATTACAAATCCATTCTGGAGAGTCATTTGATTACAAACAGGGATATGATTCTGCCATTTTTGAAGTACATAAACAATATAATCTAAGAAGCAGAAAGAATGCTGATGTCCCTGACCAAACCAAGAAAACAGTACAAAGTCAACCCAAGAAAATAAAATAAGCCCCTATTTCAAAGATCCTCCAAATTCTCCATAGGCAGAACTCAAATCCTTCTGGCCCCACCATTGTAGATATAACCTCTGATCAACCTTCTGCTGACCATCCATCTGCTTCGATTCCACCTAAGGAACTAGTGGATAAAGCTCAAAACACCAGAGCTGAAAATCCACATAAGGAGATCCCCAATAAAGGAAAAGAAGACAAGTCTACTCAATTCCCTGCTTCAAAAATTCAAAATCTTCAAACAGAAAAAGTTTCTTCGCCATTCAATTTGGGAGCAGAAATAGCAAAGCTGAAGATTTCAGTTCCTTTAATAGAACTAATCAAGAACGAAGCTTACAAGTCACAAATAAACCAGACCTTAAACATTGCTAAAAATGAGGATTCTGTCAACTTGTTTGATGACCAACCAGAACTCATATTTGGTCCAGATGTTAATGGCAAACCATTAGAAGGAGGAGTTCCACCTTTTTACATTAGCCTTAGTATCCATGACAAAATTCTACACAATGCAATGTTGGATTCTGGGGCCTCTCACAACTTAATGCCCAAATCAGTAATGGAGAAATTAAACCTAGACATTACAAGGCCTTATAAAGACTTATTCTCATTTGACTCCAGTCAAGTAAAGTGTCTAGGATTGATTAAAGATTTGTGTGTCACTTTAGTCCAATATCATGCCAAAAGCATCCTTATGGATATTGTAGTTGTTGACATCCCAATAATGTATGGCATGATATTATCCAGATCATGGGGAGCCAAACTTCAGGGATCCTTATAACTAGATATGTCATATGCAACCATTTTTGTTTTTGGACAACCTAAGAAACTATACTGAGAAACCTTAATGAAATATATGGTAAGTTGCTAGGATCGGCCTCAAAACTTTCCCATCCATACACTTAGATATCGAATCTTTTATCCTGTATAATGCTGATCAAACACAAGAAGAAATTTCAGACAGTACTAATACATAACCAAAATGAAACTAACCAAACTATAGAATTTTTCAATGAACAATATGGTCAAATTGTTGTAAGTGATGAAAAGTTTGTTGCATCAGATAGTGAAAATTATGAGCATGAGATATTATGGCATTTAGAATTTGACGGGTCAGTCAATAATTTAGGAGCAAGAGTAGGAGTGTGGATATATAATTTGGAGAATAATCACTTAGAAGGCCATGCATATAATTGAATTTTAAATGTACCAATAATATGGCCGAGTATGAAGCATTAATTTTTGGTCTTAAGTTAGTTAGGAATCGAGGAGCTAAAAGAGTTTCTGTCATGGGAGACTCTGAACTAATTATATAACAGATAGATACTGTATATATGACAAAGGACCCTAGATTAAGTTGCTATAGAGGAACTAGTGTAGAAATACTTAACACTTTCCTAGACACAAAGCTTGCAGTAATCCCTAGAAAACACAATATGCAAGCTTATAGTTTAGCAATATTTTCCAGCACCTGCAAATTACCCTTCCAACCTAATCATCGTTACACTGCTGAAATTAGGCACATACTTGCAATTCCAGATAATTTGAAGAATTGGAAAGTATTTTCTAATGACAAACAAATAAATAACTTTTTACTTTCAGAAGAAGAGTTTGTAAATAACAATATAGATACTGATACATCCATAGATCCTGTCACTAAGGATGAGTTAGAAATAAATGAGATAGAAGGTGATGAACGAGATAGAGTCAACCCAACTAAATTTACTAAATCAGATGTAGATAACTTAGACCAAATTGAGATTGATGAAATAATCAATGAAGAAACCGAAGCAATTAATCTCAAGGATAGTTTCTTACCAAAGGGATTAACCCCTCTGGAAGATTTATTTGATTCAAATGATGTTTCTAGGAAACCTAAAATGGGACCATTAAGGTCTGATATAGAGGAATGTAATATAGGCACCAATGAAAATCCTAAACTAATCAAACCTTCAAAATCATTATCTCCATCTGAAAAAGTAAAATACATTGAGTTGTTGAAAGAATTTCAGGATGCCTTGGCTTGGAGTTATGAGGACCTTAAATCCTATGACACCAACATCATCCAACACATAATTCCCATTAAAGAAATCAAAAGCCTTTGAAACAGAAACTTAGAAGGATCAATCCTGTCTTATTACCTGCAATTGAAAAAGAAATCCTGAGGATGTATGATGCCAAAATAATTGCACCAATCATATTTTCTGATTAGGTCTCAAACTTGGTGCCAACTAGAAAGAAAATTGGTGAGATCAGACTCTGTGTGGATCTCAAAAACCTCAACAAAGTGTCACTAAAATACAATTACTCTCTCCCCAAAATGGATCACATTTTACAAAGGGTAGTTGGATCAACCAGAATCTGATTGTTGGATGGGTTTACTTGTTACAGTCAAATCTTGGTTCATCCAGATGACCAACCCAAAACTGCCTTTACTACTCCTTGGGGCACATTTATGTTTGTGAAAATTCCTTTTGGGCTAATGAATGCAGGAGCCACTTTCTAGAGGGCTGTGGATACAACCTTTGCAAAAGAAATTCATGATTTCCTTGTGATATATCTAGATGATATCACTGTATTTTCAAAGTCTGAAAATCAACATTTGGATCATCCAAGACAAGTTTTTATTAAATGCAGGAAATTCAGAATCTCCTTGAACCCTAAAAAGTCTTTGTTTGGGTTAGAAGAAGGAAAGTTGTTAGGTCACATAATTTCAAAAGATGGTATAAGAATAAACCCTGTGAGAATAGAAGCCATCCTGCAAATACAACACCCGAGGAACATTAGAGAGTTACAAGATTTTTTGGGAAAAAATATTTTTCTCAGAAGATTTATATCTAATCTGGCAGAATTAATTAGATCACTAAATAATATGCTGAAAAAAGATTCGACCATAAAATGGATTGTTGAGGCTAAAAAATCCTTTGAAGACATTAAACTGGCCTTAACTAAAACACCTGTGTTAATTAGTCCTAAATTTGATAGAGATTTCATCTTATTTTCCTTTGCTTTTGAGCACACAATAGCTACAGTTCTATTGTAGAAAAATGACCAGGGCAATGAACAACCCATTGCTTTCTTTATCAAAGCCTTGAGAGATTCCCCCTTGAAATACAATATAATGGAAAAATAACCATTGGCTTTAGTCAAAGCCATTAAGGACTTCAAGGTATACATCTTATATTCCCATATAGTATCCTACGTTCCAAATCAGTAGTCAAAGACAACCTAACTCAGGACGGTCCTGATGGAAAGAGGGGAAAATGGATTGCTACTATTTTAGAGTATGATATAGAAATCAAACCTACTAAGTTAATCAAGGGCCAAGGTTTAGCCAAGCACATGGCTGAATCAAATTGTCAGGCCTTGGATATAAACTTTATGCAGCAATAGATAATGAAGAGGAGATGGCGACTCCACTAATCAACCAGGCCTTTATTGAATCACCTTGGTATGTTGATATTATTTATGTTTTACAGAACTTACAAGCTCCTCCTAAATTATCTAGGACTAAAAGCAGGTTTTTAAAGATGAAATCCTTAAAATTTTGTATATTAGAAAATGCTCTATTTTGGAGAGATCATGAAGGTATTCTTCTTAATTGCTTATTAAAAGATGAATCGAACAAAATTTTGCAAGAATTTCATGCAGGTGACTATAGAGGACACCTTTACTGGAAGACCATTGTAGATAAAATCCTTAGAGCTGGTTTCTACTGGCCTACCTTGTTTGCTGATGTAAAAAAATATGTGATCTCCTATCACAAATGTCAAATTTTTGAGGGGAAGAAAAAGCTTTTACCTTTACCCCTCAAGCCAATCTCTATTGAAATACCTTTTCAACAATGGGGTTTAGACTTCATTGGTGAAATTCACCCACCCTCCTCTGCCCAACACAAATGGATCCTCATAGCCATAGACTACTTCACAAAATGGATAGAGGCCATACCTTCAAGGCAAGCCACAGACACTGTTATCATAACCTTCCTTGAAACCAATATTCTATCAAGATTTGGATGTCCAACTAAGCTCATTACTGATAATGCAGCAACCTTTAAATCCAAAAGAATGATAGATTTCTGCAATAAATATCATATCACCTTGGGCCATTCTACAACCTATTATCCTCAAGGAAATGGACTGGCAGAATCCTCAAACAAAATCCTGGTAAACATCATCAAGAAGTTACTAGAAGAAAATAAGAAAACTTGGAATAAAAAGCTAGTCAATGCCTTATGGGCAGATAGATTGACTACTAAGAAATCAATTGGTACTTCTCCCTATCAACTAGTTTATGGGATGGAAGCTGTATTTCCATCCTCTTTGGGAATACCAGTGATGAAGATACTTCAAGAATTACAGGTTGAACCAAATAGTATCCAAAGAAGAATCAATCAAACTATTCATCTACAACAAATCGGAGAAGAGGTCTATTTCAGGTTTGAAGTTGTGCAGGAAAGGGTTAAAAATATTTTTGATAAGAGAACCAAGGTTGAAGATTTCTACCTTGGAGGCAAGGTGCTCAAGTGGGATTCAAGGAGGGAAGACAAAGGTAAAGATGGGAAATTTGATTTCCCATGGAAAGGTCCCTATGTCATTTATGCTTATAGATGAAATAATGCTTTCTTCCTGAGGGAAATTGATGGTATAGAAGTAGAAGGTGGGTCAGTGAATGGTCATATGTTAAAACACTACTTTGAACCTAGTTACTAATTTTCATTTTCTATTTGTACATATTCTGTTTTCAAAAGTCTAGCTTGGATTGGATGGTGATTTTCGAAGTTGAAGCCCGAAGAGAAGGCCCTAAGCTTTGAAAGATTCACTGTCATAAGTATCAATAACGCAGATGCATAGAGGAACACTTTGTAAGGTAACATCAACAACAATTCAAAGGCCAATGATCTTGAAAGTTCTTGACATTTCACTAGAAAATGCCATCCCCAAGTGGAGCCACTGTTACGTTCCTATACCAATAGGAGTCATAATTTTGAATAACTGAGGTTAAGCCTTGTAATATTGTACATACCTTTGCTTTTTGCAAATGTTTTCCATATTAAAAAATAAAAAAATGTAAAGAGGGTATGTCCTAAGAAAATAATCAAAGGACAAAAAGAATAAGAAAAGGTCAAAAAATGAAAATATATGAACCCCAAAAAACAAAAAGAGACCATGAAAATGTGCAAGTCAAAATGAAACTACTATTTACTTTTATGCATAATAATGATTGCGTGCAGCTTGTTATTCATGCCACAATCCATGGTAATCAAACTGTTTAATTTTGATTATACCATGCTTTGAATTTTATGTTTATAGTTAGAGAATAAAATCTGGCCAAACAGTTTAATCTTGGCAGATCATTAGATAGGTAGAGAAAATAAAAGGAGCTCATCAGTTTAATCTGAGCCCTTGGATGATATAAGATTAGAATTGGATAGTCTACTTTGTAAAAGAAAAGGATTGATAAGGGTTTGATAGCCTAAATGCACCCAAATAAAATGAAGAAGAAATGGTAGGGTAAGTAAATGGGTAAGTAGAAGAAAGGTTACAAAAATATCAAGTGATTACACAAAAGCACTTATGTCATGTTTAAATGAATCTTTCAAATGTGCATAAGCAGTAAACAAAGCAAGGACAATGGTTTACAACTTGGTTTATTTAACGTCTCCTCAGTAAT
Source organism: Pinus tabuliformis (assembly GCA_031772625.1). Classification (NCBI taxonomy): domain Eukaryota; kingdom Viridiplantae; phylum Streptophyta; class Pinopsida; order Pinales; family Pinaceae; genus Pinus; species Pinus tabuliformis. Next base: position 311,752,619 of record CM062805.1, on the reverse strand, counting down.
TTCACCCCTCTACTTACTAATTTCCCATAAATAAGTTCTAAGCACTTAAATCCTTTACGTCAAAGAGGCTCAGAGCATTTCTCTTACGTTTGGAGGGACCAGACCCTCAACTTAATGACTTAGGGACACAAGTGCTAGGATCCCCTTCATGAAAATTCATCTCCCTTCATTTCCCCTCATTAGCTTAGTAAAATCCCTTTTCCTAAGGAAAAACTTCATTTGCCTAGGAAAAGTAAAAATCACCATGTAAATTCTATTTCATTCCAAAACCCAAAAAAGAATTTTATCCTAATTATTGAATGTATGTAAAGTGCACAAATATTAAATGTTACATTATGCTTAAGGAATATTAACCACCCCGCTCATTCATTTCATATTGATTTCTAATTTTATTGTATAAATCCCCTATAATTAACTTTTTCCCATATTAAATTTCCTTTATGTAAATAACTCAACCCATAGTTTAGTTATAAACTATACACTTTACCCCATATCCTGACAAAATTTATTAATCCCGTCATTAACCTCAGCCAATACCCTAATCACACAGTTAATCCTCGGTCGATCACTTAACCCAGGATTAATTCCTAAACTAATCCCATACCACCAAAGATTAAACCTATGGGCCCCCCCGAAAGCCTTTCCTTTATCCCCTGTGCAATTCCCTCACCCAACTCCCGTTTGATCATCGCCCCCCTCATCCGACGGCCTACATCCATATAGGTCGAACCCGATCGCCGACCTTTACCTGCCTAATGAGGAGGCTTTCCCTGACCCCCTGAATGTTACGTGTCGCACTCTAAGATAAATCGGGTGACCCCTCCTGAAAACCACCCTCACCACAAAAGCGGTGTGATGGCCAATCAAAACCGTTTCCCTGCTTAACTGAAAAAACTGCCAATTGTTCATTCATAAATGAACCTGCCAAAAATAATCGTTTTTATATAAAAGACCACGAAACCCTCTTTTCGCCCTTTTCACTCATTTTCCTCTGTAAACTCTGAAAACCATTGCAACTCCTACAAATGCCAAAATTGCCACAGACCTCAAAATTCGCTTTAGAAGATGCTGCAGACAACCCAACTGACCTCTTAGCCTGTACCAGAACCGTACAAACCTCTACAGCAGCCGCAAACCATCAATATGAAGCCAATTTTCCCAATTCCATGTATTTCACCATAGAATACCACTTCCCTTTCAAAATTGGAAAAGTTCAGCTTGTCAAGCATTTTCATTAAGTAAAATTAATTGAAAAATAGCTTAAATTTAAGAAACCTGCAGCCAAACCCTTTGATAAGTTTCCAATTTCCATTGAAAACCTTTGAATAAACCCCCAACACCTAATTCAAATTCACAAGAACTGAATAATGGCTGCCCCTATTGCCATGGACGTTCGACCTGTGACAACTCCACATTTAGACCTGGACCACCTTCCCCTGGCTGACAGGGACTTCCAAATTAAAGATACAAGTGCCTCAGAGCTCCTACTCAAAATTAATTTCTTAAGCAAAGACAAATACCTAAACCATTTAGATCATATTGGCCTTTGGGAGTCCAATTTACCCAGGTATCAGTTCCCCCAATTACATATCTTCCCAGAAATTGTCCACATGTGCCATGCATGTTACGTCCCTAGCCATAGAGCCATCATGTCTCATGACCAAAAGGTTTTGTTTACTATCACAGCTAAATCCATCAATGAAATGCTACATTTCCAACTAGTACCAAACCTAACCCCTCTCTCAATTGGAGATCTGATAGACCAGTACACCAAGTTAAGTCCATCAAGATTGGTCTAGTTACTCCAAACTTTCATTGTAGAAGAAAAACATGTTCCTAAATATCCCCCTCCATATATGTCAGCTATTTTCTCTACAAGGGGAAAGCATATTGTGACCATGATATCATGTATTTTTGGCTACACTACAAGTGAATACATTGATGAGCTTATACTTGCCTTCATGTCCATTTACACCCTAGGACAACCTCCTGCAACCATGTATGATTATGCCCAATTTATAGTTGATAGAATGCATGAGCAGTTTACTAGAATGAGAAATGAGAGAGTATTCAAATACTCATATGTATTATATCACCTATTTTTGTATTATCAGCCAAATAGGTTTCCTTTCACTCTCCAGAATCTTGATACCAAAGGCCAGCCCAGGTCTGTCAATTTTTGGACCCCACTATTCCACAAATTTGTATCACCATACACCTATTCAGATTTCATAGATTCTTTTATCCATCCAGTCATGACTATGTTGAGAGGAATCCCTCCACCCAGGATAAGTCCAGAAATAAAAAGATTCCTCTAGCTGTCTAAGTAAACCAAAGTGGGAGATTGGTATCTTTACCAAAACCACATAAAGATAAGGATTTATGGTTGCCATCTTGCACCATATAAACTACCCAAGTACCTCCCCATGAGGTTATTTTCTCTAGAGTACTATAGGAAAATAATGAACTCTGATGAGATAAATTTTGTCTCGACCAAGAAGAGATCTCAATTCAAAGTAAAAAACCAGTTAGGCCCCTTCATTTGCAATTCTAGAGAGGCAGGGAAGGAAGCAGACCAAATTTTGCAGCAAATGAAGTTCCAGCAGAGTTTCATGTGGAGGTATGACCCACAAGAATTCATGACCACATTGAGGAAAAAGGCCAAGTTTCGACCTTATATCCACCACCCCATACTAGAGATAGAAGCATATGCCAATCAATCTAAGTGGTTGGAGAACACTCTTATAGATAGATATAGTACAAAGGTAGACAATGAAAATATCTTAATTGATTTGGAGAAGTAGCTTGATGAGAGCTCGTTTCTACAGGTATCTGAACAACAAGAAGCCATCATGAGTACCCCACTCGTCATGCAGACTCCCCAAAATGAAGAAAGAAATCCTAAGAGGAACAGAGAGGGAGTTTCCACCTCAGGCATGGATACATCTAATGTATAGTGTGAAACCAGTCATAGCAAAAGGCAAAGGCTCAATCCTGTTTCTGAACAAGAGGATACAAAAGGATCAACACAGGTAACCAACACTGATTTGGATAGAAGCAAGGGCACAACCCCATCTGGGGAGACACAGGAACCATCCACATCACAAACTCAGATGTTGGAAAGGCAGCTAAGTGTGGAAGTATCTTCATTCAGTAGGCCTGCTGACAAAGACCAAGACATAAAGGACATATATAAATAAATGAAAATGAGGAATGAGAAGCTCAAAGCTTAGACATATGCTTAATATATGAAAATCACTCCCACAAATAAAACAAGGCTGATGTCAGCCTTTGACATCAAGGAGGGAAAGCTTCAAATGTAATTTATCAAACATACAACACAACAGCCCATGACATCATCAGACTTCAAGAGGGTTGACTTTGAAGTATTGGCAAGGGATGTTCATCTCATAGACCAAATAGAACTGCATAAACAGGCTAGAGAGATGATATACTCCACCCTTACAGGTAAAGCCATAGTTGCCCATCAGCTACAAAACTCATTGAATAATATATCGGCATAGTTTCAGTTGGAAAAGGCCCCCTCACAAGCCAATGATACCATGATTAAGTCTTTGGAAGACTTAGTTATTGAGTTGGGACATGATCCCAAAGATATTAAAGCTACAGAGCAGCTCATAAAGAAGAAAAACGATGATATTGCTACACTTAAGAAGCAATTTAAAATACCCTAGCTGCAACATCCTCAAACACTTGAAGTCACAGAGAGCCAAACTAGACATGAAGAGTTGATGGACTTGGTCCTAAATCTTAATGATCAATTAAGAGAGACAGAGAAGGAATTAGACACTTTAATTCAATTGAATCAAAGTGATATTGCCACTACATCGGTAAATGTCATCCCTACAATATCTACAACAGTCCCTTCCACACTAGCAGCTTCACTAGCACCTACAACTCCACTTGCCACAACATTACGAGTCATAGCAGAGTCTACATCAGCAATAGGTACATTAGGGGAAAAAGCAACAGAGTTGGTCAGAGCCATGGAGGAAATGTCTATTCAGGCTACAGAAATGAATAGACTGAAAGAAAAGGTGGCAAGTTTAGAAACTGAATACAAACTTGCCCAAATTATGCAAAAGGAAGAGGCATAAAAGTCAAGTAGAATGAGTGAAAGAGTCAAAGCTATGGATAAAGACCTAACATTGGAGAAACCCCTTGGACAAGCCAAGGAACTATTATGGGCCAATATCATTGACTCCGTTAAGGATATTTGGCCATCTATTCAAGTTATTTTTGAGCAGACAGAATTAATAAAGATAGCTACAGAAGCTATCCAAGAAGTTAAGGAGGAATTGGGAGACATGCCTGAGGATGCCAATAGACTCATCCACTTCCTTAACAGCAAAAACAGGTATGAGTTTCATGAGTTGGAAATAGAAGACATAATTGAAACCATTTTGGAAATAAGGAAGGTCCTTTCTAAGAGAAACCTAATGCTAAACTTGGAAGAAAAATGTCTAAACATGCAAGTAGCCATTGATAGATTCATGGATAAGTTCCAAATTTTGAGGGAGAAAGGATTACCCAGTCCATTGGTCATTAAAGAAAAACTTATGACACAACAGGACTATGATAGGAGACTTGGGTAGTTAGCTAAAGAACAAGCTAGCACTTCAACAATAAAAGCACTGAAAACATGCAAGGTTTTGTATAATACATTTGAGAACTTGTTTTTTTCTCCAGAATGAGATAAAACACTTGTATATCGAGGCTGATGAGATATATAGGCGAATGATGAATGTAAAGTTACCTGATAATAAATGGTGGGAAACGATGACTGATTTACTATAAGAAATTTACAGTAAAAAAAAGTTACTGTACAGTAAAAGTAGAACAACTAGGTAAACAGATGAAAACAGGTTAGCATGCCAAAGTGTATCAGTGTCAAAGAGTATCAGGTGAAAGCTAAAAGTCAAAGAAGATTCCAGCGTAAAAGACCACAACAGCAAGCCAGCATAAAGGGTTACCAACCAAACTATAAAGGCCAGCAGCACCACAATAATAGGGACAACATGAAAACAGTTCAATAGCTATCTCTATCTTCTTGCAAGAAGATATTTGTATTTCCTACATTAAATCTCAAGTTAGTTTGAGATATTTTGTAATAATTTTTGTATAAATACTTCAGAATTCGAAGTATGTAGGGTGGATTCTTAGACATTTATATAGACCTTCTTGATCAAAAGACTGTAAGGCTATTCTATCACTGATTGGACCAACAAGCTGGAATAGTGAATAAAGACAAGACATTTCACAGGATTCATGTGTAGAGTGAAGTGCAAACAAGTAATTTATCTTGTGTTGTTATCTTTCTTAAAAGTTTTTCCACAATCTTTAATGTATATATGAAATCTAAATGCTATAATATGGAATGATATCTCAAAATTTTCTTCATTGCACTCTGTTTTAACTGTTATACGTTTAAATGTTTTCTACTGATTATCTGAGTTAAGGAATTATTAATTGCTCCTTAGTTTAGGTTGTCTCTCTGTAATCTATAGAAAAGGATTGTTAATTTCCCTTTGTTTCTGATTACCCTCTGTTCCTTTTTTTAATCCCTGTCTGAGAATTATTAATTGCTCTCTCACCCTGGTTAAGACCATTTCACCCATTTGGCCTAAAGACCTGCACTCTACTCTGCTAGCTTGCCCCTCGAACACTCCCTTTAGTTAGTTAATTCTAGTTTTGTTGCCCTTCTTTTGACTCCATAGCCCAATGGTCCAAAGACATCATTATATCCATCTGTTTTAAGGATTCCACCATCCAATCTTCAATACAAATAAAAAAACCCTTGAACCTTCAGAACTAACCTGAAATCCCAACAAACAAAGCTAAATCATATAGAGAGAGCCCTCTCTGAGCCAGCTTAAAAGTTGGTTTGTGGTTACCTCAGTCCTTTCCTTCTTCTAAAAACTTCTAGGGAAAAGTTCTAAGTGATAACATGTGGCTGGCATGACCAAAAAGACATCGGTCAACACACTGCATGTGAAAAAGAGGCTACTACAAACATTCCTTTTCTATTCCATGACCTTGTGGTTGAGTACATAAGAACATTCCTCAGTCAACACTAGAGGTCATTTCAATAGCATGTAGCAGGTTCCATATTTTCAAATTTTTCATGTTGCATGCCTATTCTAATTTTTCTTTTTCAGCGGTATGAAGGCATGTGGTCTAGTACTCTTATGCTGGCTTGACTCTATTGGAGAGTTGAACATACTTAGCTGAATTAAGTATTGTGCATAAGTAGGATTGTACATAAATAAGCTTACTAGCTGAGCGTTTACTTTCCAGTTGTTTGTTTTTTTTTTTTATGCATTTAGATTGATGAGGAAAGTCCCATGGAGATTTTGCTGATTACACAGATTCATTTATTACTGTCTCCATGCCCGATGGTGAAGGATATTGTTTTGCAGGTTCTCAACACCTTTCTAGCAAGGTACTAACCCCATTACGAGCTAATGTTGTGACTCACTACTCTATCAGTCTTTAATTCCCTCAAGTACACAAAATTATTGACGTTTTATGCCAATTTTTGATCCACAGAAGTTATCAAAGCTTAATCGGTCCTTCTCCATTGCGTAGTGCTCAGAAAGAGATTTCCAATAGTATATGGAAGTCCAAAAATGGACTCCTGGAGCAGGAGTTAAGGCATTTTGAAGTCTACCTTGGAAAAGCCCAGAAAACCAAGAAAATTACTAAGTGTCAAGGTAAATCGCAATGGAGACCCAGGAGGCTTATCGCAACCACAAATCAAGTTTGCTGGCACGTAAGGAGCATTGACTGGTGCAAAAAAAATAGCGTTTCACTGATCGTCGATATCTCATATTGGTCGTCTATAGGTTTGGGCAGAGTATATATCATAATCGGCCATCGACGGAGTCCCAGGGCACACACATAAGGATTATCGGTGGTTCTCAGCATCGAAGGCTGATATCGTAGTCCCATAGTCTTGCGACATTGGCGTTCTGTGTTCGGTGGGGTTTCAACTTAAAATAATCACAAACCGCCGATCTTGCAGTATAATGGTACATCATCGGGGAGGTCGAGAAACCAAATACAAAGAAAAAATATGGAAAAAAATGTCGGGTCACCTCCTTCTCTCTCCTCCATGTGGTGGTACGGCAATCAGTGGCTTGGGGTTATCAGCTATCAGTGATTGGGGGGGGGGTCACAACTCCAAAACAAGGTAAACTTTCGATATTTTGATTTAGTGAAAAATCGTCGTGTAGGCTGAAAAATCCTTTACAAAGGAAATGCTTATGAAAACAAGGTTGAGCAAGCCTTTTTCTCTCTCCTCTATGGGGCCACGTGGTGGCATATGATTGGTCCTTAGAGCTGACATGGCAGTATGGAGGACACATGGTAGTACAGATGCTGATGTGGCAGGTGGACGTGTGTCACTAAGTTTCAACATTTTCAGGGGTTTTGTGGGGCCATTTCTAGGACACGTGGCAGTGATGACATCACCCATCACAATCGGCAAGCGACAATCGCACAATGTAAATGCTTTCTCTTCTGCCGAAATTCCTCCCCTACTATGATTATGATAAGGAAGGGGGGCCCCGGATATGATAGGTTATGTGTTTTTTTGTATAGGGCTTTTACGTGTGGGATATCGGCTAGTGTGGTGTAAGAGGCAATCAGAAGCAATTCAAATTATAAAGGAAAAGGCCCCCTATACGGTTGCTTAAAGCCTTGGCACTCAAAAGACTAAACCCCTTGTCCCAGCCCTCGGTTATATTGAGTAATGTCACACAAGGGGCTATAATGAAGGGAGGCTAAGGGAGAAAACAAAATTCTTGTTTCATCTGTTTTAGAGGTACAAAGGCCCACAGCTGAGATATTTGGCTACTACACTATAGAAAGGCACCGACAGTGCAGGGCAAAGACTTAAATGGGCGGATGGGCCGACAACTTTAATGGATGGCATAGCTGCAGAGTAGTATGGGGGAGACTCAGGAAGTCTTAATAGCATGGCATGGTGTTCCACTCCCTCTACACAGAAAATGATCACTCGGGCACACGCCTTTCCCACTCCTCTCCCTATTCGACCGAATAGGTCACTCAAGTAGTTAAGGAAGAATTGATAGAAACTAGCCAAGTAGCAAGTGGAACACATCACGACAGGGATGTGGCTTGCTCAGGGGCCTCCACTGGAATAACAAGGGGACACCTCCTCCTTCATCTCTCCATTTTCTTTCTCTGTTCATTAATTTCTTTTTATTTCCAAGAAGGGATTCGATCCCGATTGTAATCGTTTTGGGGCAGCTAAGCCTTAGACTGACTGAGATAGCTAGTCTAGCATGACAAATGGGGCTCGGGCTCAAATATTTTGTAAACTGTAATTCCAGCTCCCCCTCCTATTATAAATAGGGGGAATCAACATTATACAAAGGTTTCAGATATCCTGACCCGCGTGGGCTAAATGGTGTTTCCCTGTTTATTCCAAGCTTTATTAATTTGCAATGAATTTCCTCTTGGTAAATCTCACTTCATTTGTGTTTTACCATTCCTGGAATAGTGTAATAAGGTTATTTGTTTCTTGCTGATTTTTGGATTATCTTAGCTGCTAAATAGAGAACAATACCTAGGGTAGCTTAGATTTACTTTAGTTATTGGCAGAAAATGATACCCATGTCATGTTTAGCCTAAAACCTTCTTTTGTACTCCTCTATTTCTATCATTTCATTGAAAAACCATGGTTTAGGATTCTATGTTTCTTACAACCCTATCCATCGAATTCCACTTTCTGCTGGAACATTGCTACCTAGGATTCTGTTTGTTACAACCCTATGCATCTATTTCCCTCCTTCCTTTCCTCCTCTCCACCATCACTCCAACTTTAGTTTTAAGCCATCTCATTGTTGCGTGTCAACCATGAGAAGGAGAAGTCATTTCTCTTTGAGATTGGCCAAATATTCCCCCAACATTTGGATCCATGAGTTGGCCTGAATCTATGTCATTGAAGGCTTATTGAACCAAGCCCCTCCTATTTCCTTTTTGTTTTACATGACAATTGTAGTGATGAAACCCCCTCACATATAACCTTACAAGCACTCCTCTATTTAAGATGTCCTAGGCAATGGTCTACAATCAACCCATAGGCTGTCTCTAGGGAGATTTCCTTGCCTCCTGCTGAACTTGTGTTGCAGGTGCAAGATTTAGCCGTAACAACTTGTTAGCCTATACATTCATCAACCATTCAATCACTTATCAATCATAAACAAGATCCATAGCTAGAGAAAATCATAGAACCATGCATATAAACGACATATAACCATAATATAAACCATGAAAAATCAACAAAACCATATCAACATAATAACCAATACATGTGTTGATTAGTGACAATAAGAAAATAGCTCATATAAACATATGCAAATGTCAACCAAGTCAGGAACTTCCATGTACCACCTAACTATAGATTGGGCTGAAACAAATCTCTCTTTGAGCTAATAACCCTCGTGCCGTATTCAAAGCATGAATGTGGGATCATATGGGTTAAACTGAAATAGAACCAACTAGAGCTTCTAGAGGTCAAACCACATCAACCCTCAACCATAGTGATTTCACCTAAATGGTTCAGAAATCACTAATATCAAACCAGATCGGTCTCTTTCCAAGCTTTCCAAGACTCCAGGGACTCTTATCTCGACCCACAGCCTATAGGGATCTAAGCTGTTATAGGGCTCCAAAGATTATATCACAACCCATAGCCATAGGGAACCAAGGAACCAATCAGAAATCCAAATGGAGAACCCACTGCATCATGGATATCCAGAAAATGGAAAGGAAAGGATAAAACTACTTTCAATCCAATAAAATTTCCACACTAATGACAGTAAATAACTAAGGAACCACATGCATGTACCATGCATCCAAATCTCAACAAGGATTTCAGACATGCAACCTATTACCTACAATGAAATCTTGTTGCAGTTTTTGATCCAACGTTCTCCTTGTGATCCCTTGATTTTCTTTGCTTGATCTTGCTTTCCTTTGCTTACTTGCTTGTTCTCTCTCCTTGAAACTGATCCAAAGCCAAAACTGACAAAAAAATATGAATTTTTTCTTTAATTCCTTTTTATCATTGATGTCTATTCTTTTCCTTTCCATTTTTTTCCTTTTTTCTTCATTTTCCTTCATTTCCTCTCTAATTTCCTTACAGTCATTTTTGTCTCTCTTCATATTCCTTTTCTCCTATTTTCCTTTATTTCCTTAATTAAATGCCATTTATTGCCTTTTTTCCTTTCCCAATTTCCATAGCCATTAATAAACCACAACTAATGCCCACTATAATGTTTTACCCGCCATGCAACCGAGGATATGTGTCTGATGACATTGGTCTTATTTTATTTACACAGAAAATCAACCAGGGGTTGTTACAAACTCCTCCTCCTTGGGGGAACACCATCATCAATGTTCTATGATGCTTATAACTAGCAAAACATATTTCCCATGGAGCTTTATAACACAACTTGATGTAACATTTACAATGAACAACTGCAGAAATCATGATCACCATATTGCTTATTAAATTTTTATAACACAACTCAATGCAGTATTTACAACATACTACTTATTGGAGCTTTATAACTTAGCTCATTGAAGAATCTACAATACACATATGCATATATATAAACCAAAACGCATATTCTCAACTAGAAAATAAGGAAAGGTACAAGGCCTGTATATGACCAACCATCTCCCATGTAGCTTCATCAGGCCCAAAGTGGTTCCACTGCACCTTAACCTCCTCTATTACTTGGCTCCAAAGCATGAGCTATTTCCACTGCAAAATGCATTATGGCTCTAGCTAGAATTCTCCCTCTGGTTCCACCTGCAATACAAAGAAATTAATCACATGATAAACATCCTGCACATATTTCTTAAGCAATGAAACATGGAAAACATCAAGGACTTTAATTATTGGTGGCAATGCAATTTTGTAGGCCACTGGTCCAATCCTCTCAAGGATATCAAAATACCGAGGTTCCATCTTGGGCACACATGACCCAATCCTCAAGAAGCTCCTCTTTGGATTCATGCACAAGTACACATGATCCGTAATCTGAAACACCATGAATTATCTATGCTGATCTACATAACTCTTCAGTCTTTCCTACGTTGCCTTCAAGTTCCTCTTAATAACCTACATCTTAATATTTAGACAATAATCCTGTACTAGAAGGAAGGATTTTTTGGTGGTTATTATTATTTTAGGAATTTACTTTTGAGGTGATTTTCAACTCAGGAAGATCGAATTTGGGGCCATACCATTTTTCCAGGTTAGGGTTAGGAGAATCAAGGGGATCAATTGATGATCAGTTGTTGAATGATCATTTGTTTTGTATTGAATTTGTCCCTGATTACTTATAAGACATTGCCACTTTTATGGCTATAGGGAAATGCCCTCCTAAATATACTACTGTGTAAAAGAAGCATTTGGTAGTTAGAGCAGCACAAAACCAACTTATTGCAGGACAACTTTATAAAATGGGGCTAGGCCAAGTTTTGCGCCGTTGTATTCTTGATCATGAACAAGAATGCATATTATGGGAATGTCATGCAATAATTACATGAGGTCATGTTGGAGGAAAAGCTACTACTCGGAAAGTTCTGCAAGATGGTTTCTAGTGTCCAACTCTTATTGACATACGAGGCTTATTGACTAAATATTAAGATGCAGGATGTCAATATTATGCACCACCGAATTTCATACAACATATCCTATGCACTGCAATTCCCTTCTTCTAATAGTAACATTCCTCACCTTTCTTTCTCGCCACTCGTCAACTATTCTTTCCCTATGAAAGACTCTAAAATATATCGCCTTTCACATCTCTTCTTGATTCATTATAATAACTTCTTCATTCTCCTGCATCTACATGACATTCCTCTCCATTAATCCATGCACCTAGTACTAAGAATCTAATCTTATATTTGACCTTGTGGAAATACAAACAAGCTATCTTCAACCATCAGTACTTTAATCCATAGAGGAATATCTTTAAGAAATAGTCCTCGTAGCCAAAAATTGAATATGGCTTCTGCACGAGAGAAGGATTGGTTCTTGTCAATCACAAATTCAATGATGTAACTCTCAAGGGTTGTGTCAACCCAAAATTCGATAACTCTCATTAAATCTATACCCAATCAATGAAGACGAGTCAGATCAATTGCAATCCAAGTTCTGTTCAACCTCGTTCATGTCACAACACCCAATTTATGTTTAATTTGATTCAACCAATTCTCTAGTTCTTCAGGAAACTTGCACCAAAAGATCTCGTATTGATCACAAGCAGGCTCAACGCATAGAAACTCGTCTCAGATCCAATCGTGATCCTTCTGTGTCAATTCTTCTTGCTAAAAAACAAATTCATCAACTTTCTCATGCCACCATTCTTGGATTTCCCGACCAATATACCTTGGTCACATGTTCTAGATCCCCTAAGAAGCTTGAGGTCCCGTCAACAAAACCATTTGTTGGCATAAAAGTTTTAATGAATAATGACCTAGGGTGCAACAAATATTTCCGTGTAGGCTAGCACTTCACCGACATTTTCAATCCCTTAGATCAAAGGAGCATCTCACCCAAGGTGAGCTAGGACCATAGAAATATATAAGGGGATCTAGAATTAGATATTATGCAGTCTATGGAACCATCCATATATTCATTCGAAACAAGCTAAATTATGCATTTAAAAGAGAATAATCAACATACCTAAAATTTTAAGAAGGCGTGAAAAACACATAAACATGTGACAAAACTCCCATTATCCATTTATTATTAAACAAAAATCCTTAAGTACATATTATGACACATTATAGACTTGTGCATAGATATTATAGCTCAAAGTATTTATCAAAATACATCACTACATAATTTGATCTGCCTACAAGTAGTCTTTCTTTTACATAGCTCATATTGAAACTTTGCAATGTCGTCTAAACTTGTTTCTTGTTGCTTTGCATCTTCTTTTATACCTTGCGTTCACTTGATTGTTCTTCAATACTTCGTTGGCTTGATCCACAGTTTCCCAAAACCTCAAGCCATTACCTTTGTTTTTTTTTGACTGTATCAAAATCGGTTGCAACTTTCTCGGTGTGCACCCTTGTTGGGACAAGGTCCCCTGGAGTCAAATTTTGTAAATTTTTGTTAATATTGTAAATACTTCGCATTTTGAGGAGTGGATCACAAGTAGTGCAAGTCAAAAGGAGTCAAAGGGGCTTTAGGAATGTCAAAGCCACTTAGTCTGTTAAGAGTCAAGTTGTTTGGTGAACCACCCATGGTTCGTGGACAATGGTATTGTAATGAAGAAATTTATAAAAAGGAGTCATAGAAGAGTCATAGGGATATCAATAAATGATCTAAGTAAGAGATAAAAATGCAAGATTTGGGTCTGTTTCTATACTTAGGCAAAGGGGAAGGCTCCTGCAGCTGTGTGCGCAGGATTGGAAGAGTCTGTAATTGAAGATCTAAGCATAATAAAGGTTAGTTTTTAAGAATTATTTGTGTATCTGTGTGTTATTGTTTATTTCTAAATTTACTTTATTATTGATCTATTGAATGCAATTCATCTGGGAAAGTACTTAATATATGTGTGAAGAAGTATATTTGCTTAATTATATGATGTTATGAATGTTTAACACAATCAGTGAAGGGTTTAGATCTACTAACTATTAGTTGTTGTAATTTCTAGGTTTTAAGGGTTAGGGTTTGCGAAGGTTGGGATAAAGCCCTAATTTTAACAGAAACACATCACATAGTCCTTTGGATGCAGAAACTTGGTTCTAGCATTCCCTAATACTACCTCAGGTGAGAATGCAGTCTATTCTACATGGGTTGTTGCCGAAAGGGCTGGTAGTGTAGGGTTTTGTTGGTTAGCGTAGCTAACTCTGGACTTCGGTCCAAGCCTCCTTAAGCCAAAAAATGGTTTCGTTGCCAGGACCGGGATCTATCTAAGGAATTTGTGATGTGGCATAAGTGGATAATGACTAAAAAGGATATTGAAAAGTGGATAGATCAAAAGCTTCACGAGTTTGCAGCTTAAGAAAACAGCAATTCGTGCCTGTCGAAAGAAGAGTGGTTGTAGAGATACATGTATACAAAATAACACAAAATTTTCTTCTGCTCTTTTCCATGCGAGTTATACAAATGGTTGGCTAAATTTGTGGAGGCTAAAGGTTCTTGGAAGTTGGATAACCCTATTGTGTGGACTCTAGATTTTGTGAAGCACCTGGAGGGATCATAAAACAAGGTTGCAAAGGCTGTCGATTATTGGATCAATAGTATTTTGGGAGGATTTATTACTCAGATCACGATTGATACATCTGTTAGTTATAGCAAAGTTGAACGCCGATTTTTCAAAGGACCAAGGGTAAGTATATGAAGTCTCATAAAACTTGGATTAAGATTCTATTGCGTGAGAAATGAGTTATGCCATTAAATTGATGTTGAGATGAGAATTGACGGGAGCTACGTGAAGTGGGAGACTATTAAAAATATATCTAGATTCAAGTGCAGAGTACAATCCTTTGTTGGGAGCATCTGATAGGGACGAAGAAAGTAATAGTTTGAAGACGCCTCAAGGTGCACCAGAGATGGTAAATCAGGGTATTGAGGGAATACCACATCCATCCGCTCCACCTCCGCCACCACCTATGCCTCACAAACCTACACCTCCACCTCCACTATTCAACATGGTGAATAATATAAAGATGCTTATATTAAAGGGCTTGGGATGGAAGACCCTGAACAATTTTGCTTTTTAGCAGATGCTATGTGGAAATCACAGTAGATAATAGATAATGACCTCAAGAAGGCGAAGTTGGTCACAACATTACAAGATAGGGCGCTGAACTGGTATATTAAGTACAATATGATTCATCTAGATGTGACATTTAAAGACACAAAACATGAATTGAATAATGAATTCAAGAAGCCTAAGTCTCAAGCCCAATTTATAGCCGAGTTCAAAGAAATTAAGTAGAAGGTGATTGAATCTGCATGGGATTTTGATCAAAGGTTGAAATGTCTTCTACAACATGCTAATCTATAGATCTCAGATGAGCAACATAAGGATTGGTATATTGCTTTGCTGTTACCTCATTTGAGATTACCATTGTCAGAGTAGAAGCTTTGAATGGAGATGGAAGCATTGGAAATTGCTATGAAGTTGGAGGCTTCACCTATTCAGGATACAAATATGAGAGTGTAGTAGATTCAGTCGCAGTTGGCTAGCTTGAATATGGAGTTGCAGGATCTCAAAAAGGGAAAAGAGGTCCAAAATGATACTTGCACGGAAGTATGGTGCTTAAAGTGCAAAGGCCATGGTCACAACAAGGATCATTACCTGGTGTATCAGAACTATCTAATTGGGGGAGGTCCCTTCCTCTTGAAGCCAGAGAATATCGCTGGATCGAGTACCGGTGTGGTACCATGGTGCGTTATCTTCCAAATAACAAGAAAACATATGATAGACAATTTCCATCTGTTATAGAAGTGTGTAGACTCCCCAACAACTATTTTACAATTTTTGTAAGTTTGTAGGCCATGATGAGTGTCGGGCGGATAAATCGTTCTTGCGGACAAGACTGATCTCCCTAGTATCTAATGATATCTAGCGACAAGCAAACCAAACAAATTCTATCTTTCTCTAAATATGCGATTTATAACTAAAGGCTAATAGATGTTTTAGGCCTACCTCAAGTCCAGTGCTAGTTTGTGGAAGCCATGCTCCGTTTGTCCAAACGAGCTCCCTTTTAAAGAATCTGCAAACAAAAATAGGCACACATATCAAATACCACCTGCATAGCCAATATAATAAACCATATTTATCATGATGATCAAGGAATTCATGAAATAAATCATAGAAGACAATTTTTTAAGAAAAATGAATCTGATTGTATTAACTTTAATCAAAGAAGAACTTTACAACCTTGGTGCCTTGATGTTGTACAAGCTCCTCCCAGGGTCCAGCAAGAATCTCCTCTACTTTGACAAGTTTCACTCTCTTCCCAATGAAGCCAAAAGGTATGTAATCTCTCCTCTCAAGCTCAAATAGGAAGTCTAAATTCCAACAGCATTTACCCTAAAAAATGTTCAGCTTTCAACCTCTCTAGGAACCAGCCCAATGCCTCAATTTATAGTGCAGAGGAGGGAAGTTACTAGGTCCACCTTCAAAGGGATAGAGTCCTCCTTCAAAGGGATAAGCTCCTCTCATCAAGGGGTTAGCTCCTTTAGTTATGGGATGCATGAACCACCTAGGAGTGAACCAACCACGTCAAGATTCCTTCTAGAAGTGTCCAGAATTAACCCAAAGTGAGTTTTTAAGAATAAAATTGCGCCTTTTTGACTTTCACAGGGGTCCGCACCCACTCCTTTAGAGACAGAGCGGGCAGGTCCGCAGGTAACATGACCAAGGGGTGTGGGACCGCAGGTAATGGTAAGAGAAAGTGCGGAACCAGAGGTTTATAGATTTTCAAAGACTTTCTCTCATTTTTAAAGCTTGACATGAAGAGCTGAGGTTTGAGACTTGCAAAGGAGGACAGTATGAGTGGTGATAGACTCACACTGACTGCAGAAAGTCATGGTGACAATATTTTGTGTAACAGATTGCCCCCTAAAGTGCGAAGTCTGTAGTAGATGAGGATTTCATTTATCATCTAAGAAGAGTGAAGTACTTTATCATTTCGAGGATCATCTCGTGGAGAGCCTGGTTGGAACCTATAAAAATAGTCAATGCAAAATATATATATGAGATCATATCATCACTGAGGTAGGCATTCCCATACTCAGATCAAAACTGACTAGAAAACTAACTAAACTGCTCTAATATAGGAATGATCTTGTAATACATCACAAGTATAGACACATGTAGACACAGTATGGGTGCAACCATCTGTTTATGAATAGTCCACTGTATAATGAATACAAAATTCCTTGCAGCCTGGATGGTGGAAACTAGATCCAGGGTCTTGATTTCTACTTCCCGAAATAGTACGATTCTATCCATGTGAATTAATGTGTCGAAGTTGAACATGGTAGAAACCACTTGATTACCAGTCAATGATGTAAACTGTTAACAAGTGTGAGAGAAACCACCATTAATGTCAATGGCTCTCAAAGTACTCAGTACAATCCATGAAATGTGAATAGATGTGTTGATGTCGAACATGTCATGGAATCCTTTGATCGAAGGTCAATGATGCAACCTATCGTCGAAGGCGAGAAACCTGCCATTGAGGCATGCAGATCCCAAGGTACTGACGATTTCTAGATCATCTTTCTAGATAATGAGTTGAAGTCGATAGAAAGTGATCTGTCGTAGGCAAGCCCACAACACGAAATCATATATCAAGTTTGAAGAAATATAGTTGCAAGGACTGACTCAGGGATGGTCAAGATGGATGACAGATATTTTGCAGATGAATGGTTTATTTGCACTGACCTCTTGAACACATAATGACACTGCAGATGGTTTGGTGACAATTGACCCAAAGCTAATACCCAGAAACCGGCTGAAGACTTTCAATATGGTTTGATTAACTGTTAGGCAAAGGATTTCCCAACCCAGGTGAACAAAAAGTGTCGTATTCAAGAGTGGTTAAATGTTTTTTTGAGACACAAAGTATGACAAGCAGGTTCATTTTTCTCTCTTTTTTTCCCACCATTTCTGGCAAGTACCTCTTTATTTTTGACAAGCTTGAGGAGGATAATATTTGCTTGATTATAAGCTCATCCTTCGGATGAGTCCAACTTAGTTTAAATTCAAACCCTAAGAAGGAGTGGTCCGTTCCTGTTTGTAATTGAACAGGTCCTTTACTGTTAAATTTTAATGAGTCCAGTATAGGAGAAACTCGACGTTTTTCAATTTTAGGGAGTCTGAAAAACTTAAGAAAACTCCATGGTTGTCATTTTTCATAAATTTGTGTCTCCCAAGCCCGAAAAAGTATAAAATAATACTTGAGAGAACCGCTTGACCATTACGATCAAGGAGTACTTTTCATAATTAGTGTCTTTGATCTGAAAAAGTAAAAAAGCGATCAATGACATGTCGTTTTATAACCAATATCGAATTTGAAACGACAAAAATCCGGTAATCTTTTCATGTTTTTATGGTCAGAAAAGAGCTATAAGTGGACCGTCTTTTTAATTTTGTTTTAACAAGCTTAAAAAGAAAAACTCGGCAATATTTTCATATTTTAGGAGTCAGAAATAAGCTTAAAGGTGACTCTAATGTTTTTTGTCGAAAATGATCAATTTTGCCTAAAAATCCGTTATCCTACACAAAAACTCAAACATTATTTATACTTGTTTAAAATAAATAAAAATGCTTCAAAAGTTACCTCTTTAAAGTAAAAAATAAACAAATTAAAAATTCATTTATTCAAAAAAGCTTATAAAAAGGGCTTTTGTAAATTCATTTTTACCGTTTGACTTCAGAGTGAGAAAGAGAACTTTTGGGTAAGAAAATTCCCATGAAGATTGCGGAAAATCCGTCCATTGGAATCGGACATCGTTACCTCCAAGTAATCCACATCACCTTACTCTTACATTTCAACCGTTTGAAATTTTGTTTTTAGGTTTATATTTTGATTTTTTGGAAAAATTTTGTTTAAAGGTCCGTTTGCGGGGGTCCGCAGGCGCAACATGCGAAACCTGCGGACCCCGACTTTTTCGCATGCAGAAAAAAGTCAGGGGCCCGCACCCGCTGTTTAGGCAGAGTACGGACCTACGCACTATCTCTAACTTAGAGGGTGCGAACCCCGCAAGATATGTTCTAAAAATCCATGCAGCATATTTGTCCAAAAAATTTGATTTAAGATGTTCTAATCCGCTTTTTCTTTGAATGTAGGGTATACATCATGCTTAGCTGGCGGGAACGGGAGCACGAAGATGTGGATGTTGCCGCACTAAATCATCAACCATCAATAGATGCATTGAGGGCATGTGGGCTATATAAATTCTGGGCCATACCTGGCATGAGGGCCCAAGTAGACTTTCTGCAGTGGCTGGTAGATAGGTGGAATGTGCAGGACCAATGTTTCGTTATTGGTGGCCACCAACTTGAAATGGAGCCGGAAGACATTTACTTTTTGACTAGTTTGCCTAAGAGAGGTGAACAATTGACTTTATTCAGGACTAGGCCAGGTGGCCAGTCTATCGATAGCCTCCGGCTAGAGTTTTGTAACGACCAAACCAAGGACAAAGGGATTGATATCAAAACCATTTCCCGTCCTGAACTCAAAGTGATTGCATTTACTGTCACCAGGCTCTGCGGAAGCGCAGCACTACATATGGCCACTGGATCCCAAATGCAGATGGCAGTAGATTGCTTTCAAGGCACCGTCTTCAACTGGTGCGAAGCTGTGTTGGCTAATGTAAAAGGCCAACTGATTAGAGCAAAGAACGAAAAACTGAAAAACTTTGGATATGGTTTCTTAGTTGTGAGCTTTGGTCTAGAGAGGGTCCCAATGTTGGTCCCACAACATCTTTCCATTGAAGCTAGACTTCCCCGAGAGCCCAAACTGATGCGTTGGGTTGCAGTTATGGCCCGTCATCCTGAGGAGGGTTCAGAGGTTGTTCAATTTCCTCCTGAGTATTTTCATTTGTTGGAGAACCAAGTTTTCGTGATTCAGGATTTTCCTTATGCTGGGATGGATTATCGTGGTGACCCAGACATGATTCTTCCACCAGGAGAGCAATGGGATGACTCAGGTAAAATTATTTTCAACATTTTCTAATTTAGTTTTTTTTTTGTTTAAATCGTCCCAGAATTGATAGTAAAAAGTTTCAAATGCAAATGTAGGTCCACGACAACCAGCCACTCTTTGGCCCTATGAGAGGAAACAACCAGCTGTAGTAGCACCAGCCCCACAGGACGAATCTACAGAGACCCTGGCCGAATTGGAAAACCATCTAGAGCGTTTGACAATAGACAATCCAGAGACTAGCATAGATGACATTCCTCTTAGGCTACAGCGCTATGTGATTGGGGTCCCAGGACCTTTCAGGAGGTTCCTTTGTAGGGTGGCCCGTACAGTGGTTTCTTATCGTGATCATCACCAGTTATAGGATGATCACCTGTTGTAGACTCATATGACATTTTTTCTTTTTGTACTATCATTTTTGCTGATCATAAGGTGTTTTTCAACCTATGATCGAAGACGATGTATATTTGACACACTTCTATGCTATGTTATATCACTATTACCAGCTATCTTGTAAAACATGTTATGGAATGTTTTTAAATTTACTTGTTTGATTATTGCAAATGTCTACTTAACATTCGAGAAGCAATCATATCTGCTAATGTATTTAAATATCTTGGAATATGCTGATACTCAATATAGTCAAATTCACATTCTAAGAGACAAACTCTCAAAAATAATCTCAATAACACTGGATTTCTAATGGCATAAACTCTATTAAGCTGTAACACAACGAGTTCAGAATCTAACCTCACAATCAAACTCCGAATCCCAAATGAAATGGATTCAGATAATAACTCAATCACTGCACTATACTCTGCAATGTTGTTCGTTGTTTGACCGAGGCTTACCCCATGCATAGATACTAACTCATCAGAGGGTGAATAGATAACCCAAGCTGTGGAAGAAATGTTCCGTGTATTACGACAAGCACCATCAGCAAAACCAATGTATGTTTGGAGAGACGTCGACATCTGCAATATCAAGAGTAAAATCAAGATAAGCAGGAATAATGACAAAAACACTCTCTAAACTAAGCACACTTTTCTAATCTAAAACACACCAGCTAGAAAGAAAAATAACCTAACTAAAAATCTCCACACCCAGATTTAAGCATAATATATCTTCAGGTAAAGACCATTTTTGGGTTTACCTAAAGAGACTCCGTCAAAGTCTACCAATTCACAAGCCTCTTTTGCCAGCTTTCGCTTAACAACATAAGGACCATGCCACATGGGTATGAATTTTCCAGCACCCAACTTATCATTTGCTTGATCGTACAGTAAGACTAGGTCTCCTTCCGAAAAATTACAAGGTGTAACATTTCGATCATACTGAGCTTTAATACGTTTGGCATGAGCTTTGATTGCTAGTGCAGCATCACGTCGATTCTCATCTAGCTGAGCCAAGTACAACAAACGTTTCTCCTCTTCGGAAGTGGCTGGAAGTAATTCTATGGCCATTTGCAATGACGGGATTTCGCATTCAATGGGTAACACAGCTTCCAAACCATAAACTAGTTGGAAAGGAGTGAAACCAGTTGATGTTTTTACTGAGGTTCGATACGCCCAAAGCACTGAAAATAACATGTTATGCCAATTCGACCTATGAATCCCAATGATTCGTTAGATCATAATGACTAGAACTTTGTTGATGGCTTCAACCAGACCATTAGCCTGTGGGTAATATGGAGTTGAACTATCGTGACGCAGGCCAAGTTGGTCTGTTAGTTCAGTGATCATAATGTTTCGAAAATGATTCCCATGATCAGTGATAATCGCTTGTGGAACACCGAACCTAGAAATTATATGATTGAAAACGAAAATCGCAGTAGTTTTGCCGTCTGCCGAAAATGTAGGCATCGCCTCGGTCCACTTGGTAAAATAATCTACTGCAAGGATGTTATACGCATGACCCCGGCCGAGTGAGGGTTACATGTAATAAAATCGATACCCCATTTCACAAAAGGACCGACGACAATTATAGGGTGGAGAGGAGCAAGTGGAGCGCGCATCTTTCGATAAACAATTTGGCAGTTGTGGCATTTTCGAACCGCGTTAATACAATATTTAAACAAAGACGGCTAGAAATAGCCAACGCGCAATATCTTTTGGGCTGTGGCAAACCCAGACATATGACCGCCACACGCTCCAGAGTGACAGTCATTTAGAACCCTTTCAGCTTCCTCATGAATTAAACAACGTCAGAAAACAGAGTTCGCCCCACGGCAATAAAGTGTATCTCCAATAATTTCGAATTGTTAGGATTGGAATCGTATTTTTCGACGCTGAGATCTTGAAATTTCAGGCCGAAAGGATTGGGTTTGGAGATAAAAGATGATATCTCCATACCATGGATCAAGAGTGCTGATTAGAAACAAGGATTCGTCCGCAATGGGCTCTTCGCCACAGTTTCTATATCAGCACGCGGGAAGTCACACATCAACTCCGCAAAAACTAAAGATTTCTTTGACTTAGATTTTTCAAATTCCAAGTCAAATTCCTGTAGGATTACAATCCATTTGGAATACTTGCCCCCTAGCAATTGTTTTGTCAAAATATAGATCATAGGGTTACAGTCAGAAATTATAGTAGTTTTGCGTAGTAAAATGTAATGATGAAATCGTTGGACAACTTGAACAGCTACCAAGGCCAATTTCTCCACATGTGAATATTTTAGCTCAATTGGATTCAAAGTTTGACTAAGGTAATAAATCACATGTTCACTACCAAATTCATCTTCCTGAACTAACACCATTCCGATGGTGGAATGAGAGGCGGCGAGATATAGGAA
This sequence comes from Pinus tabuliformis, assembly GCA_031772625.1. NCBI lineage: Eukaryota > Viridiplantae > Streptophyta > Pinopsida > Pinales > Pinaceae > Pinus > Pinus tabuliformis. The sequence goes on along the minus strand of CM062805.1, from coordinate 311,730,083 downwards.
GTAGTCTTGGTTGTAGTTGGGAGGATGCAATAACGGTGCATGGGTCAACACGTGCTTTAGTGCATCAAAAGATTTTTCAGCTATCTCATCCCAAAAGAATGGAGTATTCTATTTCAACAACCTGGTAAAACCCTTTGTTATCTCGGCGTAGTTAGGAATGAATCGACGTAAAAAGTTTGATTTCCCTTGCAAACTTTGGAGTTGGCGAAGAGTCGAAGGAGGAGGCAATTTGACAATAGCTTCAACCTTCGAGGGATCGACATGAATGCCGGCCTTCGAAACAACAAATCCCAGTAACCGACCTGTTTCTATACAGAAAACACACTTGTGTGGATTCAACCTAATTCGATAATGCCTACACCTCATAAATATTGCTTGTAAATGGATGAGATGATCGGCTCGATGTAATGAATGAGCAGGTAAATCATTGAGATAGGGTTGCACAATGTGCTTGATGTCATGAAATGCGTAAGACATGGCCCTTTGAAAAGTTGCTCCGACGTTCTTTAGCCCAAAAGGTAATTTGAAATAAGCAAACATTCCGCATGGACAAATGAAAGCCATTTTTGGTTGATCAGCAGGTAGAATATTAATTTGATTATAACCGGAAAAACCATCCATAAAGGAGAATATTTCACTGCCGGCACAATCACCAATGATTTGATCGATATAGGGAGTCGGATAATTGTCTTTTGGATAGGCTCGATTGATATCCCTATAATTGATACATATTCTTATTGTCCCTTGTTTTTTGTTAACAAGAACGATATTCGATACCTAATCCGTTAAGGGAATTGGATAAACGAAACCTGCTTTAAGTAATTTTTCAACTTCTGCTTTAATAGCAGCAGCTTTTCGTGGGTGGATCTGATGCAAACGTTGCCGGACGGGTTTAGCATCCGAGTAAGTTTTGATTTCATGAACAACAATTGCTGGGTCAATTCCTGGCATTTCTTCATATGACCAGGCAAACACGTCTCAGAATTCTTGAAATAGGGCCTTATATGTTTGAATTTCATCTTCCGTACAAGAGGCACCTATATGAATGTTTTCAACAATTCCAGGTTTAACCGAAATGCCAATAGGAATAGTTCGAGAAATATTTCCCAAATTAACTCAGAATTAGGATTTTTCAATGGATTCTGAGGTTCCTTGACATAATCAGTTGTAAAAATAGATGAAAAATCATTTTCAAAGCGATCAATCTCAGGTAAAAATGAAGATCTATGATGAAGATCTTCCCATGGTAAATCATCAACAGAGAAGATTTCACGAATTTGCTCATCAGTGTGAACAAGTTCGGAAAAAGTTGTTGAATCTGAGTTGATGTTGAAAGTGTTTTTTCATGGACTACATTCATTAAGTCAACTTCGGTTGAAGAAGGGTCGGAGAACGACTGTACGACCTGATACGCAATTTCATAAGGACTCAAAGGCATAGCATTACCAAATGAATCCATCTCAGATTTGGAAGGTACGATCCAAGGATCATCATAAACAATGGTGTCTGATGAAATCATATGAATGGTTGCAGTAGAAGGTGATACGTTAGGAGGAGGAAAGGAAAAAGTTCCTAGTAAACCAGAATCTTTAACTAGTCCTACTCCAACATCCTTATAAGGGATAGTTGTTTTGCCGACATGCTGGATACTTTCAGAAGAGGCTGGGTCGGATGAAAAGTAAGTTAGCTGGTCTATAGTTACGATCTTTCCATTATGAGGAAACTTTATGAGCCAAACGATTGCTGAAACAACAATAGTCATATCATAAGACCAACTACGACCCAAGAGAAGGTTGTAATCTAGAGGGGTATCAACCACCTCCACATCTAGATTAACAGTTTTGCCTTCAACCCTATAGGCAAATCCTGTAGAATGCCAAAAGGATGGAACCCACGGCCATAAAAAGCCTTTAGAATCATCAGGGAATGATTAAGTGTAGGAGAACCAAGCGATCTCCAACACTGGATCGACTTAATACATGTTGAAGCTCCCTCATCAATTACAGTCCTATAGCAAGGTCTGTTTTTGACTAACACTGGAATCTGGAAAGCCATTTGATGAGGTAAGTGAGGTGTACTATTTTCTAAATCGAAAATTATAAGGTTCGAGTCCTGAATATCAACAACTCCTATAGCCGACAATAGCAATTTACGCTGTGCTGGACATGATTGCAGCACCTCTAAACCGACATTGCTGAAGGTGAAATAGCTAGATCTTTAACAATGTTATAGTTCTGAGCAGCTCTCGCATGTGGATTGACAGCTGACTTTCGAAGTATACCCTTGGCTGGTGTTTTGATTACTAAATCTGGGTTAGGTTTCTCGATTTGTAGTGGATCGGAACTGGGAGTTGAAGTTGATGGGTTCGAATTAGAAGATTCTGCTTCCTTACCACCAACAAGACTTTTACTTCCATAATCTTGCGATCGTGTCGCAATCCTAACATGGGACATCATCATTATGGGTTCTTCTGAGGCATTTGAGGAAGAATCTATCATCTTACTGTCTTGACTAGGAAAAGGATCCTTCAAAACAGCAGGCGTTTGAGAACCTTTGACGATTTTCGCAACCTTAGCGTGATGAGGGCAGTCTCTTGTAAAATGCTCTTCGTCACAAATGAGACAAGGATAACGAGGTTTGTGTTTCTCATCAGTAGATTCCATTTTTTCTGGTTTCTCTTTCGAATTTTTATCTGATTTATTTTTCTTCTTCCCCTTCTTCTTACCGCCGGATTTTGATTTGGCCGTAGATGACTCTACAACATGAATATCGGCAGAAATTTCTGCGGAAGAGTCTCCTGTCGGGGAATCTGGTAAAGTTATGATAGGAGAAGAATTCTTGGAAGATTTCTTCTTACTTTTGGTATTAACTGTACCAATCATACCATCAGCGGCATGAGACCCTGAAGGAGCTGCAGTTATTTGATTTTGTTTAGGAAGGTCGGGGATTTTCTCGTGTAAGGTACCCGACTGCATATAAACGAGGTCAAGGTACTGAGCTTGAGAAATTACTTGCTCTTCAGTAACGACTCCTGCCTTAGCTACATCCTCAGTGATTTCAGGGAATAATGATTTGACAAACCATTCTGCTAAGATTTGATCTGGAATAAAAACTTTCACTAAATGCCATCGACGTCTCCATTCATGAATGTGATCTGAAAGGACGTTGACTGTTTTAATGAAGTTAATAATTCCGTGCCATTGCCATATCTGACAGGCAACTGAAAATGAGTTAAAAACGAAGTAGCTAACTGACTAAAGTTATAAAAAGTGGCTCGCGTTAACTCAATGTACCACTTGGCCGCAAGATCAATTAGAGTGCATTGAAAAAGATGTAAATGAATTGAATCATCTGAAATGGAGTTAGATGCACAGCAGAGGTGATAAGTCATCACATGGTTCGATGGATCCTCTCCTGATTTACCTTCAAACTTTGGGATGTCACTGGGCAACTTATTCGGCATTGGCGACCAAAACGGAAGATAATTAATCGGATCGTTCGTAAGGCGCGACAAGTCAGGCAAGTCCAAAGTTGCAATGAACGGTAACTGACGATTAGGCTATCGAAAACCCTGGGTCATGAGACTAGCCCCAGGAGGAGGATATATAGGATAACTAGGAATTGGAATTGCATTTGGGATATTATATCCTCCTAGAAAACCAGGATTAACCGGACCGTACTGGGGTTGTTGAGGTTGTTGATAAGTATATCCAGGGTACGGTTGATACTGATAGACTGGGTTCTGCACAGTAGGACTGAATTGGTACTGTCCCTGGTACGGTTGATAAGTAAATTGAGGTTGACTTGTGACAATCGTACTTGGACCAGGTTTTCCTACAGGCATTTGAACCGAAGTCTGAATTGTGGGTCTAGACTGAGGTAAAGATGCTTGAGGAATTGATGCAGGAATAGTAGAAACCGGAGCTGTCGATACTCCAGAAGTAGGTGGGGTAGATGGAACAGATGTTGCAGCAGTTGCCGCAGTCGTTTGAGGCGGAGTTCGAGGCGAACTAGGCCCAGGATGAGAAACTACAGAAGGTGCAGAAGTTTGAATAGTAGGCTGGACAGGTTGCTGGGTTGAACCAGAAACCAAGGGTTGTCCAGATTGAGATGACAACTGCACGTTCAGTTGCAAGATTTGTTGGGATTGAGATGGATCCCACACTACGTTCATTCCGGGGTATGGACCCATAGAAGGTTGAGCATATTGAGGACCATAACTGGGTTGAGGGTAGGGTTGATAATTCAAAGGTGCATTTCTAGTTCCTTGGACAAATGGTTGACCTGAAGGTGGTTGGAAACCTTGGATTGGGTACTGACCTTGAGGTTGATTACCTTGAGGCACGTACTGATACTGGGGTTGACCTTGAGGTACATATTGATACTGGGGTTGACCTTGAGGTACATACTGAGTCTGGGGTTGACCTTGAGGAATGTACTATCCTAAAGGTATGTACTGTCCTTGAGGTTGCCCCCAAGGCGGTAATTGGGTACCTTGAGGTTGCCCCCCAGGCGATAATTGAGGACCTTGAGGTTGCCTCCCAGGCAGTAACTGACTACCTTGAGGTTGCGGATTTGGAATGGTACTTGACATCATAAGAATATCTTCTACACTCAACGGCTTAGTTCTGTTATTACCAGTTAATAACCCTTGTTCAATAGGTTGAGGAGATGCTCCCGAAAAAGTACCAGTAAGTGACTGATACCCAGAGGGAACAGAAGGACCACCATATAAAAATGTTTCTGGAGATTGAGAAAACATGGATGACTGTCTCGACATATTCAAAGGAGGATAATAACCCCTAGGTGTTGGATGATAAGGAATGCGAGGTGGTGAAAAACTTAGTCCCGGGTTTTCCAAAAAATTGGTCAATGAAAGATACCAAGCGTCCCTCCTAGGTGGACTGTAAAAGATCGATTCACGCTCCCTAAGTTCTATAGCTGGTTGATTTTCAGGGATGGATATACCTTCTTTCGAAGTAACAAGTTCTTCAATAGCAATAAGTCTAGAAGGAAGATTTTGGGTAATGACTCTTTCTAGCTTGGCTGAACTAGGACCACTAGAAGTTGGAGAGGAAAATCCTAATGATGGAGTAGCAGCAGGTTCAGTTTCAGGTTCCTCAGCTAATTCACTAGTAGAAGAAAAAATACCAGTAACTTCGGAAAATGAAACAGGTTCAATAATATACTCTGGTGCTTGAACTTGATAATCAGGATGTACAACTAAAGAATACTCTCCTTCTTCAGGTGACCCAACTCTACTGTCACTAGGAGTTACAAGAGCTCGGAGCTCTTCAAGCTGGCTTGGTGAAAACTCAGGAGGTTGGCCCCGAAGTCTACGGGGCTGCCTCGGTAATTCAGCCATGATTAAAAATTTTAATTACTTCACACGCAAACAAAGAAAAATATCAATGAAAACCACCTAAAGTCTCTAAAGAACAAAACAATTTTGAATCACACACCTAAAAAATCTAGGAGGTCAAACCACACACAAACAGTAACTTTCCGTACCAAAAACACTAGTTGGTGATGAAATCCAACGTCGGAGAATTCAATACAGAAATGACGGTTGGAACAGTTACCCCGACAACCTGCTTAATGAATAGACTAGCACAAGTTTCTCCACTAAACCATCTCGAGTGAAGAGAACCCCCCAGAAAATCCAAGTGAGTCTAGTCGACGTCTGCTCCAGGTACAGTGGGATCTTCCCTCCACCTTCACCTTAGGAAATAATCCTATAGATTATGGTCACTATGGTTACCAACGGAAACAAATATACCTAGGGGAACAGTCTGTGATCCGATACACATGCAAGGGCAGAGTAGCAAGCTCAATCCCCTTGAAGGCTCCTTGACATAATCCAAGGTTTACCAACAAGTGACCCCAGGCTCCTTGACAATGGTTAATCTGAGGTTTACCGTTTTTAATACGTGTATATTTTCTATTGTTCCCAATGAGGAAGGATTGATTACCCCATTGGTTCGGATACGATCTCGTGCTTGACTCCTTTAAGAGGAGCTTCCCAGAGCATAGATGTAACAATTGGAATTTATCTCCTACTGCAAGATACAACTACTTGTTTGTTTTACTATCTTGGAGAGTTAATTACTCCCTACTCCAAGATACTAGCCTAAGCTATGTTGGTGATAAAGAGCCGTAGAAATAAAAAGATTGCTAGATAGATTTTACTTTAAGCGTGATTTTTATTGGTTTTTTCTTAAGTCAAAAGGTGCGGAGATGAAACTTTATGGTGTGAAGACTCGACTCCAAAACACTAAAAATGCACCTAAGATGATAAACAATCCTTTTTCTTCAATGAATTTCTAGCTAAAGAAAGAGTTGAGAATGAAATGCTTGAAAAACAAATCTTTCCTTAACACAATTGAAAAGAAGAACTTTTTGTCTTTTTCAATAAACTCAAGAACGAGACTACTAATTATGCTCACAAAAAAATCATTTTTCTTTTTCAACAATCAAAAACTACAAAAACAAACCTTTTCAAAAGAGATCCTTTTTTTAAAATACTCAAAACTATTAAAATCTAATCTTGAGATCTATAAATTCTAAAAAACTAATTGAAGTAAAAAGCTTACAAAATTTCTTTTCAAGGATGTTTTACTTAGTTATGAGCAAACTAAGGACTAACTTGTTCAGAATAACAAATTAATAAAAAACAACCAGATTTTGTTTTCTTTTTAAAAATGAAATCCAAAACTTTCAAAACAAGTTCTTTTCGAAGTTTCGCAAAGAGAAAAACAAGATGTATTCCTCACCAAAGACAGATTTTACAAATCGGTCAGACTCATAAGAAGACTAGTAAAAACCAGGGTGATCTGAGGTTTCTAAGGCTTCTAAGCTCTGAGTTACTACAAAGACCAAACGAAAATCAAGCCAGGCACACAAAACTTCTAGAAATTCACCTAAAACCTAAATGCCAATGGAATTCACTCACGAAAAGTTTCTGACAAGACACGTGCAGAGGCTAAAACATATAAACAAATCCTAGGCTTAACTCTATGAAAAGATTTTAGTTTTTCAAAAATTTGATAGGGTCAGCAGTCCCCTGGTATAACGAGGTGCGGTACCGCACTGTGTAGTAAAGGAACAGTGCGGGTATGTCCGCACTGTGTTACAAACAACAGGTGTGGTCCACTCTCAAAAATATGAAAAAACAAAAAACAATTCAAAATCTAAAAACCTACCCAATCCCACACAGCAAGAAAAAACCAGAAACAGAGAAACGGTTTCTCAAGTCAAAGTAAAAGCAAAGGCAAAAAAAAAAAATTCAAGTCCCCAGCGGAGTCACCATTTTGTCGAAAGGATAAATTGTTCTTGCGGACAAGACCGATCTCCCTAGTATCTAATGATATCTAGCGACAAGCAAACCAAACAAATTCTATCTTTCTCTAAATATGCGATTTATAACTAAAGGCTAATATATTTTTTAGGCCTACCTCGAGTCCAGTGCTAGTTTGTGGAAGCCACGCTCCGTTTGTCCAAATGAGCTCCCTTTTAAAGAACCTACAAACACAAACAGGCACACATATCAAATACCACCTGCATAGCCAATATAATAAACCATATTTATCATGATGATCAAGGAATTCATGAAATAAATCATAGAAGACAATTTATTGAGAAAAATGAATCTGATTGTATTAACTTTAATCAAAGAAGAACTTTACAACCTTGGTGCCTTGATGTTGTACAAGCTCCTCCCAGGTTGCAGCAAGAATCTCCTTTACTTTGACAAGTTTCACTCTCTTCCCAATGAAGCCAAAAGGTATGTAATCTCTCCTCTCAAGCTCAAATAGGAAGTCTAAATTCCAACAGCATTTACCCTAAAAAATGTTTAGCTTTCAACCTCTCTAGCAACCAGCCCAATGCCTCAATTTATAGTGCAGAGGAGGGAAGTTACTAGGTCCACCTTCAAAGGGATAGAGTCCTCCTTCAAAGGGATAAGCTCCTCTCATCAAGGGGTTAGCTCCTTTAGTTATGGGATGCATGAACCACCTAGGAGCGAACCAACCACGTCAAGATTCCTTCTAGAAGTGTCCAGAATTAACCCAAAGTGAGTTTTTAAGAATAAACTTGCACCTTTTTGACTTTCACAGGGGTCCGCACCCACTCCTTTAGAGACAGAGCAGGCAGGTCCGTAGGTAACATGACCAAGGGGTGCAGGACTGCAGGTAATGGTAAGAGAAAGTGCGGAACCAGAGGTTTATAGATTTTCAAAGACTTTCTCTCATTTTTAAAGCTTGACATGAAGAGCTGAGGTTTGAGACTTGCAAAGGAGGACAGTATGAGTGGTAATAGACTCACACTAACTGCATAAAGTCATGGTGACAATATTTTGTGTAAAAATGAGTGCAATTGCCGAAGTGATGAGCACCCGTATTGCAACAAGGATGTTGTAACTCCTGGGCTACCAACTTTACTTATGAACTCGAGGTTCGTACAAACTTGGAGGTGACAGTGCCATATGCACAAGTAAAAGTGAAGGTCCTGCCTGTTGTTACTGTTCATTAAGCGAGAGACCCCAGGGGTTCCAAGCTAGACTTCTATAGAGTCAGAAGAAGCTTGATTCTTTGATGGAGGAAGAGAAAATATATTCTAAGAGAGCGACTCTACTGTAGTAATGAGGAAAACAACATGTAATGCTAAATCACACCATATCATAATTAACCGTTTAAATAGCTATGCTAAGCAGAATTGCTAAATAAACACTAACCTAATGTTGCTATCTAAGTTACAGAAGTAAAGAGCATCAAACCACACTAATGTGTGAGCAAGAAAACTAAACTAATTTTTTTTTACTTTTTTGGGTTTTTTGGTAAAATCAAGCATGCAATTTAATTGTTCTTGTGGATGTGACAAGTGGATGGAAGGTGGTTGAGGATGGCTAGAAGGTTTATGGAGTGATTGGATGGTGTGGAAGGGTCCTAGGAGGATTTTTGTGACTTCCTAGAGGTTCCCCATCAATTGGCCTCAAAACAGGTCGTTTCAGGAAAACCTATAGGATGTACTAGAAACCTATAGGACGATCCTGTAGGAATTACGAGAAACCTACAAGATACATCCGAGAGCTAATTGTGAGGTGTTGGAGATGTTGGGAAGAAAAGGTTTGTGATGAGTGGGATAGGGTGTTAGAAGGTCTATGAACACTTAAGAGTCAATATCCAAGAGAAGAGATGGCTAGATTCACTCAATGTGTGCAGGGGGGTTTCAATGAAAAAGGGCAAAACGCTAGTGAGGGTGATGGTGGAACAAGAGATGGTTAAGGTTGATGAGGTGGAAGATGGATGTTGGTGATGAAGTACCTACAGTCCTTAAAACATGTGTGTCTTTCAAGAACTATGCAACAAGATACATCTTCATAAACTAGAAAAGCATGAACCAATTGCCCATATTATGCATGAAGAAAGTGCTGAAGGAAATGAGAACATGAGTGAGATCTTATTGAAAAAATAGAATAATGGAAATAGATGACAATGAAATGAACCAAAATTTGAATCAAGACAAAAAACTCCAAAGCTCATGCAAGAACTAGAAATATGTGGTTTTGGGGCGACTAAAGGGTCTTTTCCTCAAGTCATGGTCCTAGAGGGAGGAAGTGAGGTCGAGGAACCTGCTGACAACCTTGTGGTGATCCTTTCTCTCCTTGCTAACCTGCTAACTGAAAGAAGGCAAAAATGGAGGAAAACTAACATAAAACTAATCTAATATACACTGCTGTAATGGAAATGCAGCTACTTAAGAAAACGAACAATCAAACTATGAATCTATACTAACATACATGCAAAATAAAGAGGAGCCTTGGCTACTAGGGTTGGGTCCTAACCCAAGAGCTTCAGCCCTCTGAGATAACTCAATGTCAGCTCAAAACAAAACTCATTCTTATTATCAAAACAATGGACTACATCAAAAACTGTCACAAGTCTTGCAGCTCGAAAATAGAGTAGAGTTTTAAATAAAAAATCTGAATCCTATTGAGGTCCTAGGCCTCTCGACTTATACATCTAAAGTCTTGAACGACTTCCTTAAAATTAGGGAGGCTCGGCTCCCAAACTTTGAGATAAACTGGTGCTTTCTCTTTCACTTTCTCGGCTGCCTTCTAGTCCTCATGATTTGGTTGTTTTCACTCTAAGTTGATGGAGGAGTATTCGAATGGAGGGGTAGTAAATGAGAAGGATTTACCTCCTATAATTCCTCTCCCTTGTACCATTCAAGTTTTTACCAAGGTCTTTGCCAAAATTCCTTGCTTTTATCCTTTAATCCTACATTAAATTCACATTAGATCACAAATCAAAATATCCAACTCTAACTCATCTCATAAACAAAATATAATCAAAAGTATGCAATAAGTTGTGAGAATAGTTGGTTTGACTAGGCTAGTAGGTGAATTAAGGCCCATATAATTACCCAATGATGAGGCTCATCATCATCCCCCTACTGAAAGTGCTGCTCATCCTCTAAGAAACTTAGTCAATGTCCATGTCCTTCATGGCTCTGGTAGCCTCTTTGAAATCCCATGCTTGCGTTCTGGTCTATTCTTCTTGTTCATAGAAGCCTACTTTCTTTTCTATTTCTTCCCACTACCTCTTTTCCTTTTCTTCTTTCCTTCCTTCTATCGTCCCTAGGAGTAGTGGTGGACTGAGTTTTAGGCCTATGAAATTGACCTTCAACCTTTGCATTGACTTCTTATACATAGGTGTCCCGTTGAGTGCCTCTCTCAACCTTTGGGGGGAGTGATATTCCATGATCTTCAAGCTGTGTGGCAGTGTGTTCCATCTCCTTAGGCAGGCATGTATACTATCATCTCCTAACGGGCTAAACATATCCTCAAAATGTGAAATTGCTTGCTCTTGGGCAACAAGATATCTAGGTGCCAACTGAGGATCATTTGAAATCAAATTATGGGTTTTGATTATGGCCATGGGATTTGATTGTTGATTTCTGATGAAAAGAGGTTCATTTTTCTCTCTGGCCAATATTATTTTCATCTCTTCAATCCTTGACTCCTCATGGTTCATCCATGATGCCAAAGCCATTAGTTGTAGATCTCCTAGCTGGGCATTAGGATCCCAAACATTCATGTCTGTGAGTGCCATGTTGTGAAAATAAAACTCAGCCATGTTGGCCCTATCATCTAGTGTACTTTGATCACAAAGATCAATAAACTGCCTGTATTCCTAAAATTGCATGGTGCCCCTTTGTGCTAGTGTTTTAATATGAAACTGCAGCCACTTTTCTTTGAGGTAAAGAGCATAGGATTTAGTTGGCATCCTACACTGGATGGCCTCCAAGGAGAGGTTGTTCATACATGCTAGTTGGTTCTCCCTTTCCTGCAGTTGTCCCCTCAGCCATGCATTTTCCCTCTCAAGTTGATCTCTCATTATTTCTTCTCTGTCCCTTAAGCCACTTAGCTCTTTGCCCATTTCTTTGAGCTTCTCTTCCATGTGCCCAATGTCTTCCACCCCTTTTGACTTGGCGATTTGCATCCATCAGTGGGTTCTGGCCCTCTCCTTCTCAAGTTCGAAAAACAATGGGATGGAAAATTTTTGAGGTATCACCCTGCCTCCTTCAATAAACCGGTAGTAGGAGTCTAGGTTAGGTTGGGGGCTTGGTTCCTTTGTTTTAGGGTCTTCTTCTTTTGTTTCTTACTACTTCCCTACCTTGCCTTCCAATTTCTGTGCTTCCTGTAGTTTTTGCAGAGTATCTTGTAGGACTGTTTTTGCTTCTTGTAGGTTTTGCTGTGGATCCTGTAGGATGGCCTTACCTTTTAAGGAAGTTGATCTGGTACTAGGTTCTAGAGTCGGTCTGGTCAGTCCTCTGTCAGATATCAAAACTCTTTATGCATTTCATGTTTAAGTGTCTCGCTCCATTCACTCAGTTGCATTCCGCTAGGGGCATGCCATAATCTGACGGAGAAGGTCATGCTAGTCATTTCCCCTCATGTCTGGCTCCTGCTGGCTTATGTCTTTGTGTCAAATAATCAAAAAGTCCATAACAGTCAAGGTCTGGTCCTTCAACGGACAAAGGTCATTTTTGGTCATTAGGTCTGGGAATTGATCAGTTTGGTCTCGAAATATGCCCAGTAAAGCCATGCAAGCTAGAGTGATGCTCTTGCAAAGTAATGATCCGCAACTCTCCATCATCTTATTGATAAAAATCGACGGTTCTTCAAAACTCTGTTTTGAAGAAAAGTCCAACAGTGCTATTGGTGACAAAATTTTCAAAAAAGGGTCGACAATTGATTTCTTCAGGTGCAGTCATGGTTTCTGTGGCCAAAGTGCTCTGTCATGCAATCCCTGTGAAAAGTGTCGAAGATTTCATCATTTGAGCCCAAAATTCAGAGAAAGGGTGAAAATCAGGGTTATATTAAAGTCAGTGAAAGGTGTTGAACAAGACATTAGAAAAGTGGGTTTTTTTAAAAAGTTAATTTAAAAATATGACCTCCAAACCTATATACACAAATATCATCATAAAACAAACTCATTGTGCAAGCAAGGCATTGGAGGAAGGTTGCAAGGTCGTGAGTTGAAGGTTGGAGCAATTTGGAGCAGCTTAGGGCGATTTCTGGGCACGTGATGCACACAGACAGGAGCGCGGCGCACACAGAGCCTACCTGTAGTTCAAACTTTACAAAGGCGTGGCACATACCCAGCACGCGACGCACTGGGTTTTGCGCGCGGCAGGGAAAAACGCCCAAAAACTTTGCCAAACCGCCTCAAATTTTTTGTGGAGCTCATCCAATTGCAAGGTAGGCAACCTACATCCACTTGTGCATCAAATTTGAAAGAGATACGATGGTTTTATGATTATAATCAAATGCAAATTTTTTTTATAAAACAAACACAAGAAGACATCAAGAAAACCATGATGCTAGGGTTTGTGCTACAGTTTTATTGCTGCCAAGGTGTTTTTCCTACCCTACCCCTATTACTCATTCCCCTATTCCATTTTCCCCATAATCACTGCCCTAACAATACCAAAATCATACTCCCTTTTCCCTCTTCCTATTGCTAAATAAATCCCAAACCTTACCTTACAAACCCTAAAACCTTACCTTCCCCAAAACACAAAACCTACCCTATCAAAATTCTCCTATAAGCCCCTATTCCCCATTATATTATCCCCCTCCTAATACTCCCTTTTTAATTGTCCCCTTGGTGGAAGATTGTCAAAGCAAACTCCAGCTTCACTATAATCAAAGGGCAGCCTAAATTCAGTTTACAAAAAGCAGTCATGGCATCCGAGGTTTCATCAGAATATGAGGAGGAGACACACAGTGATACAACTTCAGGAGAACAGGCCCCTAGGAGACATCATCGGAGCAGAAAACATGTTAGGGATGAGCCAAACACCCTCACCAAGTTGCAGGCATGCTCTCTTGCTATGTCATGTTTCCAGCACTTAGCATGTTTTGAATTTTGTCAGAGGGTGGCAAATGTCAGAGTTCATCATGAGTTGGCCCGTCTTTTTGCACTTCACCTACATGGAGGACAGTCTATCTTGGCTGGGGTCACTTTCACATTGACACCCGAAACCATATCAGTGGCAACAGGCATACCAAACATTGGAGAACAGTGGCATAAGAAAAAGAAGGTGGAGAGGCATCATTATGAGCCTTACATTAAGGCCAGTTGTTTGAGTCAGCTTACAAGAGTTTTCCCATTCAGATTTTTGAGAGATGAGTATGCTCCGCTCATGAAATTGATCATGAAATACTTCAGTTGTGAGGGGAGGTTTTCTCGCCTTTATGCCTATCACATCAGGTTTCTCATGCACTTTACCAGGGTGCAGATAATGAACCTCCCGTTTTTCATTTGCGGTAACATAGAGAGGTTGAAAAATTTCATGCAGCATAAGACCCCTCGACAGCAGCTCAACAGTGTTTATCACTTTGCTCTTGTCCGGATTTTGGTGGGCTGGGATTGCAGGGTATTTCTTGGGAGGACTTCGTCTTCTGTGACTTCTTCAACGCTCCACAGGTAGTATTAGAGGCAGAGCATGAGAGAGGTGGCTGGACAAGGCCGACGAGGACCTTGCTCTACTGAGACACATGTGTTATAGACATTTTTGTGCCTTACAGATCTAAGCATGAAATGTCCATAAACCAAGGGATCCTAAGTCCCTAAAAGTGTTGTTCCTACCCCTAGAGGAACAAGGTCAACCAATTACATCTTCTCCCAGAAGTTCTCCACCAGAAACTGCTCAGAATCAGTCAAATCAGGATCATTTCAGCTGCTCCACTAGCTAGCTGCGTTGCATAGCACCCCAGTACACTAGCTAGGTGCGTTGTAACGCACCTAAATGCACTACCAGGGTGCGCTGAGCGGGAAATGACAAATGGCAGTGTCATTCCACGAGGTGGACAGACAATGGAAGCTTCTAGAATCTTCCCCAATGACACTTGCCTCACTGAGTTCGACCAAGGATGAGTAAGAGGCTCTCAGTCTCCAAGTGGAAGCAAGAACTGACAGAGAGAAGCCACAAGTCAAATCATAAGCCGACTCATCCTCTTTGCATACATCTATATATGGATCCCTCATCCCAGAGATCCGGAGGCTGGAATTTTGTACTTTGCAGAGAATTGCTGTTGGTTTTGAGACAGAGATCAGTGCATTGGGTGATTTATGCTTTGTTGGAGGTGAAGAGGGGATTCCTTTGCTGGGGGTTGATGCTGGATCAGGAATCATCGGTTGTAACTCCTCCTGGACCTTCTTGTTATATCAATAAAACTATTTGAGTTTCTCCTACATGCTTGTGTATCAATGATGTTTTGTTATATTTGCATGTTTAGCTTAAATCTGATCCTAAGCTATTTATGAATGTAAATCTATGTCTTTGTGTAGTTTTCCTCTTCTGTGATCTTGCAAGAACTTGGTGAAGCTGGGCAAGTAAGGGAGCAGGTAGCTGGAAGTTGTCAAAGAGGAGAGAGATTGGATCAAAGGACTAGCGCAAGACACAGGTTGGTTCATCCTATTCCTCTTCGTTTACAGTTCATAAAGAAGAATACGAAAGTAGTTTTCCTTATTTGTTGCTAAGGTACTGTCACACCTTAGTGGGATAGGGGCGTTCTGAGTAGACACTTTTCCCGTCAACAAAATGGCGACTCCGCTGGGGATCGTGTCTAGTTAGTTTGTTTGTGTTTCTCTTGTTGTTTGTTTCATAAACACAGAAGTAGCAATCGAACTGCATTTGCCATTATCAAATGCAAAGTAGACACCTGCTACTTTAATCCACTCACTGGATTTGTTTATGATTTGAACAGCTGATTCACAAATGATCTGATTACCCTTTGTGATAGCTCTTAGACCTCTTTTAAATCCACCCTTTGATTGTGCATTACTGATTGCTTTTACTCGGCCAAAATCCATAGATTAAACTGCAAACCGTGACCCAGAACCCGGATAGAAGTCTCGTTTCTGCCCCAGCGCAGGCACTGTGAAGAGACTCTGCATTTCAACTCAGTTCCCGAGAGCGCTACCTGCTCTGCAATTTAGTTTCTCTGTGTAACAGGTGCACTGATCAGCCTAGCCCTGTGCAGCTAAGGTTCTTTGCTTCATTTTTTCAGTTTTGTCTCTGATTTTGCAGCCTGTGATCAGCGTGTGTCTGTTTAAAAACCCCTTTTCTTTGCCTTAATTCCGCCTCCTTTGTACAAAAATACTGTAGATGTTCTTTGTGTGTTTGTTACATCATTTACAGTTTTCCATTGAAAGAGTAGAATAGTCATACTGTCGTCCTTGGATTTAGATCTGTCGTAAGTGTCGATTTTGATCTTAGGAGAAAGTTTATTTGCTGTTGACAGTCGATTATGCTTTTACTTTTACCTTTGGTTTGAATTTGTCACTTTCTAGTGTCGAAACGAGTGTTTATTTCAAAATCATAAAGTGTCGTAATCTTCTCTACCTTTTGATTTCGAAAAGAAGCTTGTTTGTGTTGTTCACTTGAAAGCGAATTCAGATTTGTACATCAACTTTCTTTTTAGGCATCAATATTAAGAAAGTGAAAACAAATACATGCATATGTGCATTTGCATATTGATAGTCTGTTTGGCTTGATTTAGGAAAAGTGCATCTACAGTGTGCTCTTTGCTCTTTGAGAAAAGATTGTGTCTTTCTTTTCCCCTTGTAGCTAGGATTTTCATTGCTGAAAAGAGATAAAAGTTTGCTTATCATCTTTAGATTGCATTTTAGGAATTACATCTACATCTCGTGGTGATCCCAAAAGGCAAACTTCTAAGAAAGATCAACTTAAAATAAATTGAATGAATCTAACAACGCTTTGGAACTTAACGCACAACATTTAGAGGTCTAGGCTAGAGACGTATTCCGGCGTCGTAAAGCCTGGTAACTGTTGTCCTCATTGATGGTTGGGTGATTCCTCCACTTTGAGACGATAAGTGCCAATATGGACTTGTGCTCCCACGTACCGTTGAGTATATATTGGGAGACCCCTATAGGCTTAAAACCTTTTATCCATAGGAAGCCGTGTCGGCCTCCCTATTGATTGCAATGCACTGAACACAGCATTCAGGAAGATTGACTGCCGTACCGTAAAAAGTATTCTGCAATTTTGCGATTGCTTTGGTACTCCCTCTACCTAGACCTCCAGAGCAGTCTCTTTCGTTCCTTTTCAGACTCCTTAACGGAAAAGGTCCATCTGAGCACTTGTCACTTCAGGCTCATTAAAAATCGAAGGAGACTAGAGTCATCTTTTGTTTTTTCTCGACTCTTTAAAATTGAAAAAACAAGTTGTGTCAAAGCGTCTTAAAATTTATTTTAAACGGAATATTCATACCCTTTTCCTGCGTTGATCTTAGGTTGAGAAAATGGAGTCTACCAACCAAGGAATTCCCCTTGGTGGAAATCCTAGTCCCTTCTCCTCTTGGGGAGATGTTGGTGCACCCCATATGGCCACATTGTCGCTTCCAGGACTGACAATTGGCTTGCCAGTCTGGCTCTTCTCAACCAATGTCGTTCAGAACACCACTATTCCTGAATAATCGAATCAGCAATTAGACGAGTCCAGAGTTTCCCACCAACCTTCTACTTCCTCTAATTCTTCCTCTCCCCCTTCCTCTTCGCTTGATGGGGCTGGCAAAGCCAAAAGTCAAGTTCCTAAAGAGAAGAAGGAGAAGAAGAAGAAAGAGAAGAAGAAGAAGGAGCCAAAGGCGAATGGGGGAAAACGAGTGTCATCTAACGAAAATCCACACACTGCACCGACCAGGCCTAAATCGCCATGTGTCATTTGCAGAGGAGACCACTTTCACAGAGATTGTCCTTGCATCCCTCGGATACTAAGGGACTGGTATCCTCGTTTGCACAATCCGGTGTCATCAAGCTCTGATGATCATGTTGAAAGCACACCATCAACTAGCGAAAGTGAAGCCCCAGGACAAAAAGGGAAAGCTAGATTTCCCTGTAAACTGTGCGAAGGAAATCATGCCGTCCACCATTGTCCCTTCTTAGACGACGTGAAAAGAGTTTTGGATGATCGTCCGGTTTCATCGTTACGACTTCCTCCTGGATATAAAAAACTCTTGTCGAGTCCGTCGCTAGTTGAGAATCCAGCTGGCCCGCTCAAGTGGTCGGCTGAAGCGCCTATCATCGAAGATAAACCATTTGAATCCATACCAGACGAAAGTCAAAAGGTCGAGACGGCAGTTGACCCGGTCTTGCCTTCAGAGGTTTTATCTTCGGATGATACAGTCACTGAAGAGAACAAAGATGACACCGTCCAAATTCTCTTCATCAACACAGACTCCGACGAACATGGGGGCAATCTACCCATTCCCTTACCGCAGGAGGGAAGTTCGTCAGAGCCATACCCGGCCATCTACTCGGTCCCACCTCCAAGCAACCTAGTTGTCTCCTTCGACTGGAATCAACTAGGCAGACCCCGTTTACCAGCAAGCATACCATTCTGAATTATCGTTCAAATATATAGAATGGTCATGGCTGGTACCATCATAGATGAGGGGGCTTCTGTGAGTATCCTTTCCTCTATTGCTTGGAAAACACTTGGTTCACCATCGCTGTTGCCTGAGATGAGAAATCTGACAGGCTTTGACAAAGGAACCAGTCGACCTTTAGGGATCCTTCCCAATGTGCCCATAACATTGAGAGGGAAGACAATTCAAATGAACGTAATGGTAGTTCAAGGACCCTCGGATTATAACCTACTCCTTGGACGAGACTATATTTATTGCATGGGAGCCATCGTCTCCTCACTCTTTAGAGTAATTTGTTTTTCGCACGAAGGAAGAGTGGTCAAGCTCGTGGACGAGCTTTCATTTCCTGGATCACGCACAGCAAATAGTCATATACCATCCCTAAATGGTCTCTTCACGCAAGAAATGTCTCAATCTCCAGTCCGTCCTCCCGATGAGCACGAGTAATTCGGAGGGATATGACTGAAACCCAGGGGGCATGCGTCCTGGTCTGCTTCGGCAGGAAAACTTCGGGTATAGGGTAGATTTCCGCGGGAGAATATGACTAGTCTGTACCCCGTCCGTGATTGGAAGAGGGGTTATTCTGGAACAAGATTCTCTTGTCAAAGTTATGTGAGTTGATAGAACAGAGTCACTCACCTTTGTTTATCTCAATAGACATCGCCGAAGAAGTGTTTTGTTTGCACCGTGAATCGAGCAATCTTTGGGTAACCTGTAAGAGGTAGGCCTCTCCTGATAGAACAAATGTTTTGTCTGCAAATTGAGGGGTAACCTTGAAACCATATTTTATACCTGGGGGCATGCAAACCTTTTGGAGTGCAAGCGAGGGGCGGCTATTTAGTTTTTTAAATTTTTAGAACCTCTAACCCTTTAAACTCGTAGGATTAGCCGTCACCTAACTTGCATAAAGAGAGGATGTGGGGAAAAAATCTAAAAGTTGCCGTTTTATATGAGACATTCTTATCATATGACTGGATTAATCGAGCAGTTTTAGCACATAGTTCAAGCTCGTTAAAAAATAAACATAAGACATGAGCAAGTGTTTCCACCCGTGTTTAAGCTCATTAAAAAATGAACTATTCCCCGGTAAATAACCACCGTGAATGAAGATTTCAGCCATTAAAGCCTTGGTCGTGTTTGCACCGTCACCTCCACTTTTCCATTGGCTGATCATTCACCTCCATTTGATTGTTTACCCATTTTGAGGAACAGCTGCGAAGAGTGATTTCATTAGCCATCCTTGTGACACTGCCGTGATTGGAAAATTCCAACCATTACCTGGAATCAGCTGCTACCCATTTTGTCACTCGTTCCTCAAAAGACGAGTCTTCTTTAAGCTCTTTTCAACTGACTCGTAAAATATGAAAAGATTGCCGAGTTTTGGCCTTCCAGCTCGTTAAAGCGACCGGAAGTGCTATCCCTCCTCTAGATTTTAATCTTTTTGGACCTGAGGGATTATTGCACAAAAAGATCGAGCGCTTGTTTTGTTCGGCTCGTTAAAACTATCGAAAATTCATCCCTTCTGTATTGTTTTATACTTTTTCAGACTTAAGGGATTAGATGACGAAAAAGGAATTTCGGATTTACCTTTACGTACCTTTTCAGACTCTCTAAAAATGAAAAGGACCGAGTTATCTTTGTCGTTAAACTCGTTAAAAAGATTAATAGCAACAAACTTGTCTTTAGACGAGAACGAGTTTCACTATTGCTAGGCTCGTTAAAACATAGCGATGGGTTTGCCCGAAGGCAAAATTATAGAACAAGCATATGTTATCCTCCTCAAGCTTGACAAAAATAAAGAGGTACTGGTCAGCAATGACTGGGGAAAAATTGGGAAGAAACTCAAAGAATCTTTGTTGGTAGCAAGTCGCTCTTGAACATGACACTTACACTCCGTGCCTGAGTCGGGTTGGGTTGTTTCATTCACCGGTGACATCACCATGGTCACGCCATACCATCCAAATTTGGGGTAAATGCTACCAATCCATCACATAAGTGTCGCCGACATGTTCAAGAGAAGTCATCCAGAGAAGTCACCCGTGTCCCATCCACTACCATACATTATACTTCATTTTTTCATGACCGCCATCCTGAACCATATATCATCAGATCGTTTTCACCTCCATCAAAATCATTTGCTCCGTTCCGTGTCATTGATGTGGGATTCATCAAGGCCCTCCTTTGACGGATCGCTTCTTGTCGACACCAGCTCATTATCCAAGAAGTTGATCTAGGAACACCCCATTCAGTACTTTGAAGCTTGCATGCCTTAATGGCAAGTTTCTCACTTCCAGCGACAGGTATACGTCAATGACCTTCGACCGAAATATTTTGCGTGGTGTTCGACACCAAGTCCTTTATTCACACCACGTGAATTGTACTGCAGTACGTTGAGGGTCATCATCCTTATCGGTGATTCCTCTCGCGCTTGTTAACAGTTTACATCATCGACTGGTAATCAAGCGATGTCTTTCCATGTTCGACTTCAAAACATTTCTCACATGGATCAACTTGTACTTCGAGTGAAGATCGGACGAGATTGGAGACCCCGGATCTAGTTTCATCCATCGGGGCTGCGATATATATTCAGGAAAAATAAAAACATTGACATGTACAACATTGCAGCACAGATAATCATCCTACCAAAAGGATGATGACTTCATCGGAATCATCAGTCTACCATTAGACGATTGTCTGTCCTATGTACATAAAAATGAATTTATAAAGCTGAGCATGGGAATGCCCGCCTCAGCTAGATCATGAAAACAGTATGAAGATAATGTATTGTATTGTATCTTATTACAGGTCTCCTCCCAGCATTGAAAGAACTTCGGATCCTCCTAATAAAGCATTTCACCCGATAAACGGCCTCATACTTTAGGGGGCAACTGTTATAGACATTTTTGTGCCTTACAGCTCTAAGCATGAAATGTCCATAAACCAAGGGATCCTAAGTCCCTAACAGTGTTGTTCCTACCCCTAGAGGAACAAGGTCAACCAATTACAGCTTCTCCCAGAAGTTCTCCACCAGAAACTGCTCAGAATCAGTCAAATCAGGATCATTTCAGCTGCTCCACTAGCTAGCTGCGTTGCATAGCACCCCAGTACACTAGCTAGGTGCGTTGAAATGCACCTAAATGCACTACCAGGGTGCGCTGAGCGGGAAATGACAAATGGCAGTGTCATTCAGCGAGGTGGACAGACAATGGAAGCTTCCAGAATCTTCCCCAATGACACTTGCCTCACTGAGTTCGACTAAGGATGAGTAAGAGGCTCTCAATCTCCAAGTGGAAGCAAGAACTGACAGAGAGAAGCCACAAGTCAAATCATAAGCTGACTCATCCTCTTTGCATACATCTATATATGGATCCCTCATCCCAGAGATCTGGAGGCTGGAATTTTGTACTTTGCAGAGAATTGCTGTTGGTTTTGAGATAAAGATCGATGCATTGGGTGATTTATGCTTTGTTGGAGGTGAAGAGGGGATTCCTTTGCTGGGGGATTGATGCTGGATCAGGAATCATCGGTTGTAACTCCTCCTGGACCTTCTTGTTATATCAATAAAACTATTTGAGTTTCTCCTACATGCTTGTGTATCAATGATGTTTTATTATATTTGCATGTTTAGCTTAAATCTGATCCTAAGCTATTTATGAATGTAAATCTATGTCTTTGTGTAGTTTTCCTCTTCTGTGATCTTGCAGGAACTTGGTGAAGCTGGGCAAGTAAGGGAGCAGGTAGCTAGAAGCTGTCAAAGAGGAGAGAGATTGGATCAAAGGACTAGCGCAAGACACAGGTTGGTTCATCCTATTCCTCTTCGTTTACAGTTCATAAAGAAGAATACGAAAGTATTTTTCCTTGTTTGTTGCTAAGGTACTGTCACACCTTAGTGGGATAGGGGCGTTCTGAGTAGACACTTTTCCTGTCAACAACATGGCTTTCTGTTACAGGGTGCGAAACATGAGCCCACAGGCCCGAATAAGGAGTTTGAAAGCGAAATTGGGGAAAGCAACAAGAAAGGAAAAAGAGGCAAAAGAGAAATATCAACTTCGAATCTTGGCTGAGGCTTGCTTGGCCCATCATAACACCCCATAGGGAATCTCCAACCCAAATTTCAAGAAATTTGGGGAATTTTTGGTCACTTCACAAATTTTTGGGCAAAAAACAGGGTTTTTCTCCCTATGCGCCGCGCCATGCTCAAATTCTAGAGCTCCAAATGAGGAATGGTTTGCATTTTTGGATTCAGCATGGAAAATCACTACTACTAGTGTCCAGACAAGAAATTTTGGCAAGGTATGAGTCTCCAAAAGGTAAAAAAACACCCAAAAATGGCCTCTTTGCCACTTTTTTGACACACAGGAAGCAGTCTTGGGAGAATGAAGATTTGGAGGAGAAAATGAGCACCAAATTCAAAAATTCCAGTGGGGTTAGAAAGTAGACAGGACAGGCTTTCTAACAAGCCCACTTAGGCACATTTTGGACACCTACAAGTGCCCCAAAATAGGCCCCAAAGTAGCACGGCGCACAGAGAAAAAGGCGCGTTGCACAAAGGAAAAATTGCCCTATTTGCTTCCGTTTCGCGAAATTTCGGTTCACGACTTCTCCAAGTGGGCCTACCCATCTACACTTCGCTTTTTTGGCACCAAAGGCAGCATTTGAAGTGTTTTTTTCTCCAGATTGGCTTCTATCCAAGTGGCGAAGGAAGGCAAATGATCACCCAAGCCAAATGTCATGTTTGTAGCGCTGCACCTGTAGCTAATGGTTGGTTTTCCATCTCCATTTTGCAATGATTCGGGTAACTCCCCAACCCTTTGGCATTCTATCTCTTCCTTACACAATCTATATATTGTATGAAAGTTATTTACAAAGGGTTTGTTGGCTTGTAACTTCTGGGAGATTGTGGGAAAGAAACTCTGTTTCTTCACTGTATATTTTTGACAGAGAATTAATGAACGGTAGCGGCTCTGTTTCATGAGATTCATGTGGTTGTGAGTGTAGTAAATGTGTCTCTTATGTTTCATATGTATTTTTTGATGTTCCTAGTTCAATTCATATTAATTTACGGTGAAATGTTCTGAGTGAGATTAGGTAGAATTCAATTTTATTGCTCTGCCTGTGGGAAAATTTCATGTTCAGTGTTTTTCTTCTGTTGAAAAGGATTCATGTAACTATGCCCTTTTCACTCTCTTTAGCAATCTATTCATTCTGCGTTACTTCAAACTAAATTGCTACATTTTCCGCCTGCCTTGCCTCACGGAATAATCTGTGCCTTTGTATTAAATTCTCTCCTACTTGCTGACTGTTGGTCCCATACCATCCCAGAAGCTCAATCATTCATAGAAATTGTTTCTTGTATCCCTATTCACTTACTAGCCTAAGATCAATATTTCGCTGTAAGTCATCTCAGACCGTTTTCGCTTATATATTCCCTGAGCGTGACTCGGAGAGAGCCCTCTCCCGTTCTGGTAGGGCTAGCTACCAGACTGAGCGTGGTTTGTGGTTACCCTGAATTTTGCCTTCCTTTAGCCTAGGGCAGATTTAGGTGCTAACATAGTGGCGACTCCACTAGGGACAAACTGAAATCAAATCCCCTTGTTTCATAATAATTCTAAGCTTCCGGATGATGAGCTTAGGATTGGAAAGGCTGAGTAAGTTGGTTGTGTCCTGTGATTTTTCTCAATAGCACGCTGGCTTCGAGATGATATACCAGAGCCAATCCAGACCCGGATCCTCCTCATATCTACGAAAAACCCAATTTGATCCTGAGACTCCTTCGTCAAGAAAGCACCATAACTCCCGTGTTCAAATCCCATTCATGTCCCGACATTTTTGAGTATCTTGAAGAGCTTGAGTTTGACAAATTGTTTGAGATATCATTGTTTGAGTCTAAATCCGAAAGGGCTGTTGATTATACTGTCCCCAATCCGCAGTTTCATGTAGACCTCAAAACAGAAAGAGCTAATAGGTTAAATGATAATTATATTGCAACACAGCCTCAAACTCCAATTGCAAGCCCCTTACAAACTGTTCACACTCCTCCAACACCTCCAAGGCCAAATCCACCGAGAATGGTGGCTGCCCGTTTCGCACCCCTTGTTCTGACCCAAGTTCTAGATGATATGCCAACGGATTATCAAAGTAAAATCCCGTTTTTTGATGGCACTCCGAACAAAATTACTGCTCAGCAACATGTAGACAAAATGGTAGACTTCTATGAACTCCATGAGATCGATGCGGAGAACGTGGCAATGAGGCTCTTTGTACAGACATTTGCAGGTGATGTGAGGAAATGGTTCAGAGGTTTGCCGGTAGCAAGTATCACTACCTTGGCTGAACTACAAAGACAATTTTTAAACCGGTGGGAAGTGAAAAAGAATCCCCTTCAAATTCTGGCCGAATATGAACAAATCAAACGAAACGCTGGTGAGTCAGTCCAAGATTATTGTGTTAGATTTAATGCAGTCTATAACAAAATTCTAGATCATCTAAAGCCACCTGTGGGACTAGCTATGATGAAATTTCTGGATGGTTATGATGCTGACACGACCTACCAATTAAGAGAGAGAGAACCGACCATAATGGAAGACATGCAGAAAATTGCAGTCAGCGTTGAAGCAAACCTGCTGTCCAAAAGAGCTAGAGCGAAAGCAGAAAAGAAAATCACTGAAGAGTCTTCTTCAATGGATCAACTACTCAAAAAGGTAGATAATATTCTGGAAAGGGTGAAGCTCGACAGGCCTGAGCCACAAGTTATAAATCCTAACTTCCATGGCCAACAACAGCCACAATATAGAATAAGACAGAGAGATCAGCGAACCAAGAGCAGACAACACAACAGCCGGTACAAACACCTTTGTAGCAAAATTTTGTGCATGGACCAGAGTCAGATGAGGATGGAAACGTAATAGGTGAAGAAAACCACCTCTTTACTCTAGATGAGCTGCCTACTTACATTACCGAAGAAGAAGAGTGTGCGGTGAGTTCAGCTGCACACCAAGACACGGATTTCATTCTAGCTAGTGACACTGTTTTAGAAGAAGAATCAGAGGAGTATCAAAGGGGGTATATGAATGCTCTGTCCGCACAATAGCAGCGATATTCACTTAGAAACAAAGATGTGCTGGCCAAACCAATTCAGAAAAAGAAGGAGGTTGAAAAAGCAAAGAATGGTTCAGCAACTACACAAAGAAAAGGAAAAGAGGCGTTTGGTTCGGAGACCAGCAAATAAAAATCAGCAGAACAATCACAACAACAAACTGCATCAAAGGAAAAGGAAAAGAAAGAGATCCCAGTCAAAGAGGTAGAAAAGACTCCCGCTTTTAGCTTAGAGAACGAGATTTCTAAGTTAAAGGTATCCATCCCCTTGACTGAAATAATGAAGAACAACAGTTATAGAGGTCAGATTTCTAAAATGTTGAATTTGGACCCAATGTCCGACATGGTAAATGTAGAAGATGATCAGCCTGAAATGATTTTTGGGCCAGCATCGAATGGTGAGTCTCCTGACAGCGATGTGCCACCCTTCTATATCAGTTTAAGATTGCATGATTTTGTGTTACATAATGCCATGTTCGATTCCAGAGCTTCTCACAATCTCATGCCCAAGGCTATCATGGATAAGCTCGGTCTGGACATCACTCGACAGTACCACGATCTCTATTCATTTGATTCCAGCAGAGTGAGGTGTATAGGACTCATCAAAGACTTGGTTGTGAGTTTGGATCAGCTTCCCATGAAAAATGTTTTGATGGATGTGGTGGTAGCAGATATTCCTCCAAGGTTTGGCATGCTTCTTTCCAGGTCTTGGGTAGTGAAATTGAAAGGGACACTACAGCTGGATTTCTCCTATGCAACGATCCCGGTGTTTGGACAAATGAGGAAATTATATCGGGAACAAAAAATGAAATATATGATCACAAGCAAGGAGAAACCTATAAATCATCCAATTAACTATGTACATATAGATTTAGAGTCTTTTGTTTTGTTTTCAGATAGTTTAAATGATATAGATAGTCAGATAGTAGAAGCAGATGATATTCCGGAAATAACAGAAAATTTCAGAGAAATTTTGAAGAAAGAAGGACAAGAAAAGAAGAAAAATGTTGGGCAATCAGCTGAAAGTAATGGACAACAAGTAGACAAGGCACAACAAACAGATTTCCAGCACTTACAAGAGGAGGAAGAAGGCTTGTGGACCATGGATTTTGATGGAGCAATAGGAAATGATGGCGCTGGAATTGGAATTTGGGTACGCAGTCCTTTCTCTTCCCCAAACAAAGTGCCCAGCAACGTGAGGGTTTTCTCTTACAAGCTGGCCTTTGAGTGTTCAAACAATGAAAATGAGTATGAAGCTCTGATTGCTGGCCTGAAGATTCTTATAAAGCTGAATGCTAAAAGGATTTCGGTATATGGCGACTCCAAATTGGTAATAAAGCAGGTCAGAGGCGAGTATCAAGAAAAGCATCCTAGGATGCGGGCCTATCGTAATGCAGTTTTAGACATCTTAAAACTATTTTTAGAATACACCTTGACATGTGTGCCTCGGATACAAAATAGTATTGCTGATGCTCTTACCAAGGCAGCAAGCAGTTTGAAGGTCCCCATGAACTCCAACAATAAATTTGAAATCCATGTCAAGCATCGTCCAACCATTCCAGACAATCAGCGATATTGGAAAGTGTTTCAAGATGATGAGGAGATTAAGGATTTTTTGCAAAACAAAGGAAAATTCAAAGAAACCTCAATTGATGTAGAAAACGACGATGGCAAAGGGAATGGTACAGATGAAGTGCAGATCAATGAAATGGACGTGTTGCAGCTGAAGAATAACATTATTCCTAAAGGCTTGATACCTCTAGAAGAACTTTTTGATCAGGATGATGTAGTCCGCAAGCCAACATTACAGCCAACAAAGAAGGGTGTAGAAGAGGTCAACATCGGAATAGCTGCCAATCCAAAGTTGGTAAAATTGTCTAAAGCATTACCGCCAAAGATCAAGGACAAATACATCAATTTGATGGCTTCATTTGCAGATGTGTTTGCTTGGGATTATTCTGATTTAAAGACCTATGACACCAGTATAATTCAGCACACGATACCCATCAAGCCCAATCAAAAACCATTTAGACAGAAGCTGAGAAGGATAAATCCAAAGTTGCTGCCATCTATTGAAAAGGAGGTAAACAGGTTGTACAAGTCAGGTATCATTGTGCCCATCAGGTTTTTAGATTGGATCTCTAACTTAGTGCCCGTACGAAAGAAGACCGGTGAGATCCGCCTATGCATTGATTTCAGAAATCTAAATAAAGTCTCATTGAAGGACAACTATCCACTGCCCAAGATGGACCATATACTTCAGTGAGTAGTGGGGGCATCTTGTATGTCACTGCTTGATGGTTATTCCAGATATAACCAAATTTCTGTCCATGAGGATGACCGAGACAAGACAACATTCACCACTCCATGGGGAACCTTTCATTATGCCAAAATGCCTTTCGGTTTAAAGAATGCAGGTGCCACATTTCAGCGTGCAATGGACTTGGCTTTTGTGAATGAGAAGGATGTGTTTTTGGTGGTGTACCTGGATGATTTGATAGTTTTTTCCAAATCTGATGAAGAGCACATGCATCGTCTAAAACTTGTCTTTCAAAAGTGGAGAAAATATGGTTTATCGCTGAATCCTAAGAAGAGCTTGTTCGCCATGGAGGAAGGCAAATTACTTGGGCACATTATCTCAAAGGATGGCATTCGTATTGACCCAGCACATGTGCAAGCAATTCAGCAAATCAATCTGCCCCGGAACAAAAAGGAGATACAATCATTCAATGGTAAGATGAATTTTCTGCGTCCCTTTGTGCCTAATCTTGCTGAACACTTAAGAGAGATGACCAACATGCTCAAGAAGGACAGCCAAGTGAAATGGACAGAGGAAGCTGTAAAATCTTTCAACTTGGTCAAATTGGCCCTTTCTTCAGCTCCAGTTCTAGTCAGCCCGGACTACACTCAAGATTTCATATTGTTTTCATTTGCTTTGGAGCACACTATGGCGGTAGTATTATTGCAGAAAAGAGATGATCATGAAAGACCCATCGCTTTCTTCAGCAGAGCTATAAGAGATGCAGTGTTAAAGTACAACATCATTGAGAAGCAAGCCCTGGCATTGGTGAAGGCATTGAAGGATTTCCAGGTATATATGCTAGATTCTCACATTTTTGCCTATGTTCCTAACGCTTCTGTAAAAGATGTTTTAGTGTAGACCGATCCGGAAGGAAGAAAAGGCAAATGGATTGCAGCCTTGCTGGAATATGATGTGGAAATAAAGCCCACAAAGCTGGTCAAAGGACAGGGGTTAACAAAGTTAATGGCCGAATCAATCTTGCATGCCTTGGACATAAATTTGATCGCTGCCATGTACGATGAGAATGAGGAAATATCATCCATTTAGGTATCTGAAATGTTTTCTCTGTCCCCATGGTATTCAGATGTAATATATGTGCTAAAAAATCTATCACCACCGCCTGACATGACTAGAAACAAAGCGAGAACACTCAAGTTGAAGGCTGCCAAGTTTTGCATTCTAAATTATGCACTGTATTGGAAAGATCTCGGTGGCATTTTGTTAAATTGTTTGGTGGAAGAGGAGGCAAAGAAAGTCATGGAAGATTTCCACGGAGGAGAGTGTGGTGGTCACCTTTTTGGAAGTCAACATCGAACAAAATTTTGAGAGCAGGATATTATTGGCCTACATTGTTTGCCGATGTGTACAAGATGGTCAAGTGCTGTCATAAATGTTAGATTTTCGAAGGGAAACAGAAATTACAGCCCTTGCCACTTAAGCCTATTGAGGTGAGCGCTCCTTTCCAGCAGTGGGGATTGGATTTCATTGGGGAAATTCATCCCACTTCTTCCGGACAACATAGATGGATCCTTATAGCGACAGACTATTTCACAAAATGGATTGAGGCATCTCCCACCAGACAAGCTACAGATACGGTAATCATTTCATTTCTTGAAAATAACATCTTGTCTCGCTTTGGTTGTCCAAATAAGTTAATCACCGATAATGAAACAACTTTCAAATAAAAAAGGATGGTATAATTTTGTCATAAATATCACATCATTTTGGGTCACTCAACTGCCTATCATCCACAAGGCAATGGATTGGTGGAATCTTCAAACAAATCATTGGTCAACATTATCAAGAAGCTGCTGGAAATAAATAAAAAGAGCTGGAATAAGAGGCTGGTCCATGCGCTTCGGGTAGATCTGATCAGTCAGAAAAAATCCATTGGTATGTCACTGTTTGAGCTTGTTTATGGAGTTGACACAGTATTTCCCACCTCTCTTGCTGCCCCGGTAGTCAGACTTCTTCAGGAGGTAGGAAGTGAAGAAGATCCCATGCAGAGAAGGTTGAATAAAATGGTCCACTTGCAGTAGAAAAGAGAAGAAGTTTTCAAGAATGCATCCAAATTGCAGGAGAAGATAAAGAAAATTTATGACAGAAAAGCCAAGGCAAATAAATTTCAGTTGGATGATGTGGTGCTGAAGTGGGATGCAAGGAATGAAGAGAAAGGTAAGCACGGAAAGTTTGAGAATCTTTGGAAAGATTCTTTCAAGATTGCAACATATAGGGGTCAGAATGCCTTTCTTCTGAAGGAAATGAATGGGGAGGATTGTCCTGGAGGGCCGATCAATGGTCGACTGCTCAAGTGGTACCACTTCTAATTTATTAACACTGCTTCCACTGTCATTGTAAATACCATTTTTATTTCAGTTTGGTTTCAGTCTGTCAAGTTAGTTTTTGAGTCATTTCAATGTCAAGTTTGAGTCAATTTCTTGGTCATTTCAGTTTCATAAATAAGTCAGAGTCCTATGTTGTTTGTCAAAATGATGAATCCATAGCCCAATGGATGAAGGCACTGTCTAGCTATTCTAGAGGCTTGTTGTTCTTGGCACCTCCAAGGAGCTACCATCCCCCATTGGAGCCAATGTTAGAGTCGGTCTGGTCAGTCCTCCGTCAGAGATCAAAACTCTTTATGCATTTCATGTTTAAGTGTCTCGCTCCATTCACTTAGCTGCATTCCACTAGGGGCATGCCATACTCTGACAGAGAAGGTCATGCTAGTCATTTCCCCTCATGTCAAGCTCTCGCTGGCTTATGTCTTTGTGTCAAATAATCAAAAAGTCCATAACAGTCAAGGTCTGGTCCTTCAACGGACAAAGGTCATTTTTGGTCATTAGGTCTGGGAATTGATTAGTTTGGTCTCGAAATATGCCCAGTAAAGCCATGCAGGCCAGAGTGATGCTCTTGCAAAGTAATGATTCGCAGCTCTCCATCATCTTATTGACAAAAATCGACGGTTCTTAAAAACTCTGTTTTGAAGAAAAGTCCAACAGTGCTATTGGTGACAAAATTTTCAAAAAAGGGTCAACAATTGATTTCTTCAGGTGCAGTCATGGTTTCTGTGGCCAAAGTGCTCTGTCATGCAATCCCTGCGAAAAGTGTCGAAGATTTCATCATTTGAGCCCAAAATTCAGAGAAAGGGCGAAAATCAGGGTTATATTAAAGTCAGTGAAAGGTGTTGAACAAGACATTAGAAAAGTGGGTTTTTTAAAAAAAGTTAATTTAAAAATATGACCTCCAAGCCTATATACACAAATATCAAAACAAACTCATTGTGCAAGAAAGGCGTTGGAGGAAGGTTGCAAGGTCGTGAGTTGAAGGTTGGAGCAATTTGGAGCAGCTTGGGGTGATTTCTGGGCGCGCGACACACACAGACAGGAGCGCGGCGCACTCACCGGGCGCGGTGCACACAGAGCCTGCTCATAGTTCAAACTTTACACAGGTGCGGCGCATACCCAGCGCGTGGCACATTGGGTTTTGCGCACGACGCACAGGGAAAAATGCCTAGAAACTTTGCCAAACCGCCTCAAATTTTTTGTGGAGCTCATCCAATTGCAAGGTAGGCAACCTACATCCACTTGTGCATCAAATTTGAAAGAGATCCAATGGTTTTATGATTATAATCAAATGCAATTTTTTTTTTATAAAACAAACACAAAAAGACATCAAGAAAACCATGATGCTAGGGTTTGTGCTTCAGTGATATTGCTGCCAAGGTGTTTTTCCTACCCTACCCCTATTACTCATTCCCCTATGCCATTTTCCCCATAATCACTACCCTAACACTACCAAAATCATACTCCCTTTTCCCTCTTCCTATTGCTAAATAAATCCCAAACCCTACCTTACAAACCCTAAAACCTTACCTTGCCCAAAACACAAAACCTACCCTATCAAAATTCTCCTATAAACCCTTATTCCCCATTATATTATCCCCCTCCTAATACTCCCTTTTTAATTGTCCCCTTGGTGGCAGATTGTCAAAGCAAACTCTAGCTTCACTATAATCAAAGGGCAACCTAAATTCAGTTTACAAAAAGAAGTCATGGCATCCGAGGTTTCATCAAAATATGAGGAGGAGACCCACAGTGATACAGCTTCAGGAGAACAGGCCCCCAGGAGACATCACCGGAGTGACAAACATGTTAGAGATGAGCCAAAAACCCTCACCAAGTTGCAGGCATGCCCTCTTGCTATGTCATGTTTCCAGCACTTAGCAAGTTTTGAATTTTTTTAGAGGGTGGCAAATGTCAGAGTTCATCATGAGTTGGCCCGTATTTTTGCACTTCACCTACACGGAGGACAATCTATCTTGGTTGGGGTCACTTTCACATTGACACCAGAAACCATGTCAGTGGCAACAGGGATACCAAACATTGGAGAACGGTGGCATAAGAAAAAGAAGGTGGAGAGGCATCATTATGATCCTTACATTAAGGCCAGTTGTTTGAGTTAGCTTAAAAGAGTTTTCCCATTCAGATTTTTGAGAGATGAGTATGCTCCGCTCATGAAATTGATCATGAAATACTTCAGTTGTGAGGGGAGGTTTTCTCGCCTTTATGCCTATCACATCAGGTTGCTAATGCACTTTACCAGGGTGCAGATGATGAACCTCCCGTTTTTCATTTGCGGTAACATAGAGAGGATGAAAAATTTCATGCAACACAAGACCCCTCGGCAGTAGCTCAACAGTGTTTATCACTTTGCTCTTATCCGGATTTTGGTGGACCATCAGTTGGGATTGCAGGGTATTGCTTGGGAGGACCTCATCTCCCATGACTTCTTCAGTGCTCCACAGGTAGTATTAGAGGCATAGCATGAGATAGGTGGCCCTTCACATCAGTATGATCGCCATGAGACTGCTACCATGCAAGTATACATCACCTATCAGAAGGGCAGTAGACCTTTGTTTGCGGCAGTAAAGCGAGTGTTATCTCAACCCGGGGTGGAAGAGGCCTCGCTTCTGACATCAGTGTCACAGGAGCAGGGCAAGGGTAAGGATCCAGTACAGGAGGAAGGGCCATCAGGTGAACAAGAGACTGAATTCGTTCTCCTCCATGATGATGAGACAGATGCAGAACCAACAAATGCAAAGCTTACAGAGATCATCCAGGAGCAGCAATCAGTGAGTGAGTCTTTATCCCTTGACTTGGAGAGGGCCAAGTGGAACATGAAGTACCTGGAACAGAGAAAAAGGTAGCTTGAGGATCAGTAGGCAATTATGGAGCTGCAAAACATTCGTGAGCATCGCCAAGCTACTCAAAGAAGAAGGGTTGAGCTCACATCTTTGGAGCAAGAAATCAATGAGGATCGGGAGGCCAACCTTGAGAAGGTCAGCATGAATTTGGAGAGGCTACTGGACAAGGCCGACCAGGACCTTTCTCTACTGAGACACATGGCTTTCCGTTACAGGGTGCGAAACATGCGCGCACAGGCCCGATTAAGGAGTTTGAAAGCGAAATTGAGGAAAGCAACAAGAAAGGCAAAAGAGGAAAAAGAGAAAGATCATCTTTGAATCTTGGTTGAGGCTTCCTTGGCCCATCATAACACCCCATAGGGAATCTCCAGCCCAAATTTCAAGAAATTTGGGGAATTTTTGGTCACTTCACAAATTTTTGGGCAAAAACAGGGTTTTTCTCCCTATGTGCTGCGCCACGCTAAAATTATAGTGCTCCAAATGAGGAATGGTTTGCATTTTTGGATATATCATGGAAAATCACGACTACTGGTGTCCGGAAAAGAAATTTTGGCAAGGTATGAGTCTCCAAAAGGTCAAAAAACACCCAAAAATGGCCTCTCTGCCACTTTTTTGACACACAGGAAGTAGTCTTGGGAGAATGAATATTTGGAGGGGCAAATGAGCACCAAATTAAAAAATTCTAGTGGGGTTAGAAAGTAGATAGGACAAGCTTTCCAAGAAGCCCACTTGGGCACATTTTGGGCACCTACAAGTTCCCCAAAATAGGCCCCAAAGTAGCACGACGCACAGAGAAAATGGCGCAGCGCATAGAGGAAAAATTGCCCAATTTGCTTCCGTTTCACGAAATTTCGGTTTGCGACTTCTCCATGTGGGCTGGCTCATCTACACTTCGGTTTTTTGGCACCAAAGGTGGCATTTGAAGTGTTTTTTCTCCAGATTGGCTTCTATCCAAGTGGCGAAGGAAGGCAAACGGTCACCAAGCCAAATGTCATGTTTGTAGCGCTGCACCTGTAGCTGATGGTTGGTTCTCCATCTCCATTTTGCAATGATTTGAGTAACTCCCCAACCCTTGGGCGTTCTATCTCTTCCTTACACATTCTATATATTGTATGCAAGTTATTTGCAAAGGGTTGGTTGGCTTGTAACTTCTGGGAGATTGTGGGAAAGAAACTCTGTTTCTTCACTGTATATTTTTGACAGAGAATTAATGAAAGGCAGCAGCTCTGTTTCATGAGATTCATGTGGTTGTGAGTGTAGTAAATGTGTCTCTTATGTTTCATATGTATTTTGTGATGTTCCTAGTTCAATTCATATTCATTTCCAGTGAAATTTTCTGAGTGAGATTAGGTAGAATTCAATTTTATTGCTCTGCCTGTGGGAAAATTTCATGTTCAGTGTTTTTCTTCTGTTGAAAAGGATTAATGTAACTATGCCCTTTTCACTCTCTTCAGCAATCTATTCATTCCACGTTACTTCAAACTAAATTGCTACATTTTCTGCCTGCCTTGCCTCACGGAATAATCTGTGCCTTTGTATTAAATTCTCTGTTCCTTGCTGACCATTGGTCCCATACCATCCCAGAAGCTCAGTCATTCATAGAAATTGTTTCTTGTATCCCTATTCACTTACTAGCCTAAGATCAATATTTCACTGTAAGTCATCTCAAACTGTTTTCGCTTATATATTCACTGAGCGTGACTCGGAGAGAGCCCTCTCCTGTTCTGGTAGGGCTAGCTACCAGACTGAGCATGGTTTGTGGTTACCCTAAATTTTGCCTTCCTTCAGCCTAGGGCAGATTTAGGTGCTAACACTAGGCCTCCTTACATAGGTGATTGGTGACTTAGAGCAAGGCATTTTGTCTCTTGTTGTAGGGGAACCTTCAATATCAATAGGAATTTTTGTTGATATTTGTGGCTTCCCTTGTTTGATTCTTGTGCTCTTTCTTGTTCTGAAATATAGTGGGGCTTGCCTCCTTCTTTTCCCTTTTTGCTTGACTGGGGTGCTGAGAGTAGTGAGGGCAGCTGCTACCTCCCTCTCAGTAGCCTCTCTAGACACCCTAGGTGACTCCTCTTTGTGTTCTTCCCTTTATGTTTCATTGCCTTCTTCCTCTCTATTTTTCTTATCTTCTTCCTTTTGTTGTTCTTCCTCATCTCCATCAGTTTCTTCCTTAGTTTCCTCCTCTGTTGCATCATCATCCTCCTTCTTTTCTCCTTCTTCTTCTTTTTCTTCATCATGTTCCTCTATATCAGTTTCTTATTCATCCATCTCATCCCTATCTAGCTTTGTGTCTTCTTCTTCCTGTTTTGCCTCCTCCTCACTGATAGAGGGACTAACATCATAAGTGAGGGTTTTGAGGTCATCCTCGGCTGGAAAGTCTCTCAAGACTGACCATGTTATAGGGATTCTGAGGTTTTGGAGGGAATTCTCAATGAGGATCCTGATCAACCCATGGTGAGCCAATTGTTGGGAATTCCATTCCTTTACTTTGTTGCTAGAGTCTATGAGTGATTGCATCAAGAAATAGGGTATGCTGAGTCTTTGGTGAACTGGTGTTTCTACTTCAAATCTTAATTCTTCAAGGATTCTAAAATGGTAGCCATAAAAAACACTATATCTACCCTCACATAAGATATATTTGATGAGATGGTAGCCTACCTCACTCCATGGGTATGACAGACTGTCCCTCCTTACTCCATTTTTGTCCTCTGTGGGTTCTTCACCTTCTAAAAAGAATTTCCTTTTTGCCACCTGACTGTCTCCTTTGTCTTCTTTTCTACATGGAATTCCTAGGGGAAGTGTGGTTACCCTACTGATGAGCTCTGGGGTGAGATCTATAGTGAGGCCTCTAACTAAAACAATGGCATGGATTCTACTACGTGGAGTGAGGGAATGAGCAAATTATTGAGCCACCTCATCATCATACCCTGTGAATTTTTCAAAAAACCCCATCCAGTTGTTTCTTGTAAAGATTTCAAGCACTTGGGGGTATTGTTGTATCCTCAAAGTGTTTATGGGTTCTCTCCTATTAAACCCTCATGTCATCTTGCTTGTGAGGTTTGAGGAGAAAATGGGAGGTTTTCCACAAATTTTTTTAATTCAGGAGGAAAACAGAGTTTACTGTGTATGTAATTCACCTCCCATAGTTGCTAATTCACTAGATTTTAGAGCATTTCTAGTTCATTTGCTTGTAAATGGGGATCAATTTTTATAGCCTACCTCTTTCGAATGGTGGCAGTGGAAAATTCCCGTGGTATCCCCTCTTTAACTCTTATCTATTTGTCTTGTAGACTGCCTCTGTGTATACTATAGACTGACCCTGTAGACTGTATCCTGTAGACTCTTCCTGTAGGTTTTCATGTGCATGCTCCTGTATAAATTTTCTTGTAGAACGATGAATCCTTGCTTCCGGTGGGTGGCCAGAGTTATGAGAGCGACTTGAGCGAGGGAGTTTCGAGGAGGTGAAATGCATGAATGCATGCTTTCCCTTTATGGTGTTTCGGGGTGAGGTGGTGTGCTGGCAGTAGAGGTACGTTGCCATTTTTGGACCGTTGGTCCCCACACCACCTCATCATTTCCCACTCCTCGTAATCAGTTCCCACCTCGTAGATCTGTAGTTAACCACTTCTTGTCCTACTCCTCCTCTGTATTTGAGTTGACTGCAGCCATGTGTGAGAGGACACCCGGTTTTTCATGTGATGACTGAACAAAGGTGGCCAAGTTAACTGGCCACCTTTTCACTTATAAACCAACTATCTCGTAACCTTTACAAATTTTGATTAAATTATGCATATGAGTGAGTGAGTGGGATAATTACCTGTGGTTTTGATGCCATGTTGCAGTTGTTGAAGATCAGAAGTGTTGCATTGTTTATTTGCTGCATGCTTATTCTTCTTCCTCCTATTGATGTCTGCTGATGGTTTCTTGGCTTTTGCAGGTATCTGTGATTGAATATTTGATGCTGCTGTTGCTATGGAGCTCCTGGATAATCCTAGTGAAGAGTTGTAGCTGATGATTGACATTTTGTGGGATAGGCTGCTACAGGATTTCCTATAGGATGTCCTGTAGCTGCTTCTCCCTCAGAATTCCTTTATCATGTCGCTAGTTGTGGCTCTGAGGATGGCACAATGAATTGATAGAGGGATTAGGAGTGTGTGTGGAGCAAGGGATATTTAGGTAATTCTCTTACTCTCCTCTATTTTTCTTTTTTTTCTTTTTTCATAACTGGTAGAAACTGATCTCTTTTTGTTTTGAATGGTGAGTGCAGGGATGATGATAATGGACAAGGTGAGGTGTTAGATTATGTCTAGGATGAATTTTAGGGACCTAACAAACCTACCATGTGCCCTCGGATTGATTCCTGTAGGTTTTCCAAGCCACTGTAATTCCTACAGGATCATCATGTAGGTTTTCAGGGGATCCTGTAGAAAACATAGTCTTCGCATAAATTGAAGAAATGGAGTTGAAAAATAATAGAAATGATGGAGGGATTCATGGTAAGGAGTGGAGGAGATGGATATGTGTGAGGAAGGGTTCCCTTCGAATCCTCTTTTTTCTCCTTGACTGTCTTTCTCGCCCACTTGCAAATAACAATTATATCTTTTTCTCTCTTTTTTTTGTTTGTTTGTTGAAAAACACCTAGGCTACCTCGGAGAGGTTTTCACCCTAGATGTTTGACTTGGCCGCCTCAAGGAAGGTTTTCACCTAGGGATCTTCTTATTCTTCCCTTTTTTTCTTTTTTTTTTTCATCATTGGGCCGCCTCACGAGGTTTTCAACCCAAAGATGGGACTCAGGCACCCCATGGAGGTTTTCACATGAGTCCTTATTCTTTTTTTCTTTTTCAGTGACCTAATGAGGATGAGCTGGAACTTTCTCTACCATCATCACTGTTTTATTGATATTTTCAATTAACTCTTTCTTTGATAAAGGCCTCTTGTCCTTTTTCAATCGGTGTCCATTAACAAGCAATGGAATGGCTTATTCATCTATAGTTCTGATTTGCACTGAACCATTATCATGGCATCTCTCCACCACATAAGGTTTGAGCCATCTTGTCCTTAACTTTCCCTTGAAGTCTTTCTACCTAGAATAAAATAGAATGTCCAATCACCCTCTTGAAATTGCTTCTCCTTAATATGTTTATCATGCTAGATCTTCCTCTGAAGCTGAAATATCTCTGTATGTAGGAGGGCCTGCATTTTGAATTCATCCAAGCCATTTAATTGGAAAAATCTTTCTTTCTGTGCATGACTGAGATCCAAATCTAGTTTGGCTTCCATCCTCAATGTGTTATATTCAAATTCAATGGACAACAAAGCCTTTTTCCCATAGACCAGCTCATAGGGTGGTAGTCTTCCATGTGGTATTATAGGCCCAGGTGGCCTCAAATAGTCTCTCTGCCCAATCCTTCCTGCTACTGCTCACTACCGTGGTTAAGATTCCCTCCAGTGCCCTGTTGATCACCTCCACTTGCTCATTAGCTTGTGGATGATAGGGAGTAGAAGTCCTATTCTTAATTTTTTGATGGCTAAGCAATTCTTCAATCATGTTGGAGTTAAACTGGCTGCCTTGGTCTATGACTAGCTCTCTAGGGTACCCAAATTTGTAGAATACATTCTCCCTTTGGAACTCAACCACCTTCTCTTCTGTTTCTACCTTAATTGCCTTGGTTTCAGCCCACTTAGTCAAATAATTAGTGCACACAATAATGTACTGTTTTTGCTTTGAAGGAGGGTTGATAGGCACAATGAAGTCCATGCCCCACTTTTCAAATGGCTCGAAAGTCACTTGAGAATGTAGGGTCATTTCATCTCTTGTAGTAGGTTTTCCCATCCTCTGGCACCGATCACACTAACTAGTGTACTTTTTCACATCCTGGTGAAGAATGGGCCAATAATAGCCTGCTTGTAACACTTTGAATGTTGTTCTCCTGGCTGTAAAGTGACCTCCACAATGCCCATCATGACAGGTCAGAAGGATGTCAAAAACTTCCTCTTCCCTTACACACCTTCTCAATATTTGATCTATGCCAAGTTTGAAAAGATTTCCCCCAATCCAAGTGAAGGGGGCACTTTTCCTGATAATTTTTCTCTTTTCTTTGGAGGGAAAGTTTGGTGGGAACTGTGCTAATACCAAATAGTTTTCTATATCAGTAAACCATGGAGAGAGAAATGAAATAGAAAACAAGTGCTCGTCTGGTAACTGGTCACCCACCATTCCTTCTTCACCTGTAGGAAGATTCACCCTAGATAAAAAGTCTGCAACAACATTTTCTTTACCAGGCTTGTCAACAATGGTTAGATCAAATTGCTGTAATAAAAGCAACCACCTTATAATTCGAGCATTCACATCTGGTTTGTTCATTAAATATTTGATTGTATCATGGTCAGTATGCACAAATGTTTGATAGCCTGTAATGTAATGCCTAAATTTGTTTAATGAATGCACAATAGCCAGGAGTTCCTTTTCGGTCACTGTATAATTTAGCTCAGCCTTTGACAAGTTCTTACTGATAAAATAGATGGCATAGGGCAGTTTCTTCTCTACTTGACCTAAGGATGCTCCTATGTCTTTGTGTGAGGCATTAGCATGAATATGAAAAGGGAGGGCCTAGTTTAGGCCTTGGAGAATTGGTGCAGTGGTTAACTTACGCTTTAGAATGTTTAAGGCCTCTTGACAACTTTTTGACCATATAAACTCAAAACCTTTGGCTAAAAACCAAAATAAAGGAGAGGCCAACTTGCTGAAGTCCTTTATGAAGATTTGGTAGTATCTAGCTAACCCCAAGAAACTCTTGACATCTCTCTACTTTTGGGGAGATGGGACCCTTTGGATGATTGCTATTTTGTTCGGGTCCACCTGCAGTCCTTGCTGAGATATTGAATGAACTAGCACGGTCCCTTCGGTCATTAAGAATTCACATTTTTCTGGACTAAGAGACAGGTACATTTCAATGCATTTGTGCAATGCTTTGCTTAGGTTAGTCAGGGCTTCTTGAAAATCACAGCCATAAGGTGTAAAATCATCCATATAAATTTCCACCGCATCATGTACTAATTCAACGAAAATACTCAAGACTACTCTCTGGAAAGTGGTAGGAGCATTGCATAGGCCAAAAGGAAGGACCGTGTAGGCAAAATTACCCCAAGAACAGGTGAATGTGGTCTTATCCTGGTCTTCTAGGCAGATTTGGATTTGTTTGTACCCACTGAATCCATTTAGGAAAGAAAAAAACTTTTTCCCTGCCAGGTCGTCTAGCACTTGGTTGATGAAGGGTAGGGGAAAATGATCATTCTTTGTGGCTTTTTTCAACTCCCTGTAATCAAGAAAAATCCTCCACTTACCATTTTTCTTGGGAACTAAAACTAAAGAAGAGACCCACTCACTGTCAGAGATAGGGTAAATGAATCCTGCATCTAGCAGTTTTTGCAGTTCTTCTTTGACTATATCTTTAAGAGCTAGATTCATCCTCCTTTGTGGTTTCTGGACTGGCTTGCAACCTTCTTTGATGTATATGTGGTGAGTACACATTGAGGGGTGTACTCCCTTCATTTCCTTGTAACTCCAAGTGAAGGCTTCTAGGTTTTCTCTCAACATGTTGCATAGCTTTTCCTCTTCGAGAGCAGAAAGAGATGGATTAATTTTCAAGGTTTTCTCTGGGACGAATTCTATGGTTTTGACACGGAGTGGGTTGGAATCGTCCAAGCATAAGTTGATTGGATGATTGTTTTAGGTTTCCCTTACTTCTTCTTCTAATGGTAACGAACCAGGAGTTGGACTTTGGAGCAGGTGTTCAATTAAGTCATCCTCATCTTGCTGTCCTCCTCCTATGGTTGCTTCCAAAGCATAAAGTTGGGCGGAATAAACCTCATCTTCTTCCTCCTCCTCCAACCATAAAGGTAAATCATGCTCTAGAGAAGGTTGAGTAGGAGGGTATAGGACTAACTATTTGGACATATGCCCGTTCTTGATGGTCATATTACCAACTCTACAGCTCATGTAAGCATTGGCTATGGCTAGCCATGGCCTCCCAAGGATGAGAGGATAACCAATAAGTTTAGCCTTAGGCTGGAGAACTAGAAAATATGCAGGGTACTCCTAGGAGTCAATGGAGACCATAACATCCTCCACAATTCCCTCAGGGGTGACTGTGGAATGGTCTGCAAGTTCCATAACTGTTGTGGTCTTCCTCATTGACCCTTGGAGGTTGAGCTTGAGCATGGTTTCCTTGGTCATCACATTAATGGTAGCCCCAGGAACAATCAAAGTGTGTGGGACGATGGTGCCATTGATGTGCACATCTACTACAGGGCTTCCAAGGTCCAAATATTTTGGACATATTACCTACCCTAGCATTAAGTCAGATAGCTGCCCAATGAAATTAATGGTAGGGGCATCCCTTTTTCTTCTTCCTGAATGCTTGAAGCATTTCTCCTTGATCAACTTATTGTAAATGGGAACATCTTTTATTGCCTGGAGAAGGGGGATCTTTACACATATATTTTTCAATTCTCCCAGAAGTTCAGTTTCTTTTGGGGTACGTTGGAGTGGTTGGGCTAATCTCTCAGGAAAGAGTGGATTTACTTTAAGATTTCTTTCCTCTCCTTCTTCCTCAACCTCCCTATGTGGAGGGGGAGGTTGGTTATCTGAGAGAATTCTCCCCGATCTTAGGTTGATCTCCTGGATTTCTACAACATAAGCTGGATATGATGTCTATCCACTGTATACTTGTTGAGCCTGCCTATTGTTCAGGTTCAGATTTGGCTGGGCAGGCATCTGGGGATGCTTGGGTGGAGTAGAGTGTATGAGTTTTGGTTGGGTAGGTGGTGGAGGCAATAGGGCTGGAGCATTGTTGTATTGGGGCCTCCACCCTTGAAGTGGTGTATTCCACTGAGGTTGTGGTAGAGCGTAAGGTTGAAATGACTGGATGGTTGGCTGAGAATGATGATGAGATGCATAGGAACAAGGAGGGGGTGTAGACCAGGAAGGATTCGCAGGGGGTCCCCAAGAAGGTATAACTGTGTTTTGGATGGGGTTGTAATATGCATGGGATGACCCTTGCATGCCCTACTGGTATGGTCTAGGCCCAAGAGGTCTCCTTTGGTTAATGTAGCAAAGCTACTTAATGAC
The DNA here is from genome assembly GCA_031772625.1 of Pinus tabuliformis. Classification (NCBI taxonomy): domain Eukaryota; kingdom Viridiplantae; phylum Streptophyta; class Pinopsida; order Pinales; family Pinaceae; genus Pinus; species Pinus tabuliformis. The sequence goes on along the minus strand of CM062805.1, from coordinate 311,688,394 downwards.
CCCTTCAGCTCCTTGATATACTGCTTTGAGTCTGGGTAAATAAGGGCACTTATATGTGGAGTGGTTTTCTTCACAGACCGAGCAAATCTCAATACAGTTGAATGGACATTCGTTCCTAGGATGCCTCCTGGTGCATCTAGGACAAAATATGGTCAAGGCTCTCTTTGCTTCCTCTTGCTTCCTTTTGATGTTCATGGTGTCTAATTGCAAGGCAAGGGTTTGCAGCATCTCACTTTTGAAATCTTCCAGCATATTTCCAATTTCACCCTTGATGGATGAGTTGGAAGATGATGTACTAGCCATAGGTTGACTACCCCTACCCTTTTTCCTGGTTGCCATAGAATGGTTTCTAAAGACAGTCTTGATATCCTCATAGGTTAATTGGTAGATATCTCCTCCTGATAACAAATGTAAGGTATCCAGAAGATCTTCCCTTACTCCTCTGAGCAGGACCAACTTTAGTGACTCGGGGTCAAGTGTGCACCTGGTCCTTTTGTAACTGAGCTGGAATCTTTCTTCACAGTCTTCTAATGATTCATCCTGGCCCATGGTCATCCTAAAAATTTCTTCTTTAGTATCCTTTGACCTACAGTAGTCCCGATATTTGTTCTTAAAATCCTGTTGCATTTGAGCCCAAGTTGTGATGCTATCTCTAGGTAAACCCATGAACCAGCGCAATGCTGCATCCTTGAGAGTAGATGGAAACAATTTTAATTTTTTCTCATCATCTGTATAGTCATAGGTTCGGTATATAACAACAAACTCAAATAGGAAAGTGTCGGGGTCCTCTGTGGTCAGGCCATGGAAATGAGGTAGGGTAGAGGGGCTTATATTCTTCATCTTAGTGTCCCCGTTGGTTTCCCTAATGGAGAAGGCACCCTCAACTCTTTCTCTATTCCCTTTGTCAATTCAGTTTTAAGCCATTGGTTCAGTAGGAATGGGTTCTTCTTCTTCTTCTTCCCCTGTAGGTTCTTCAAATATGTCAGGTTGCTCACCTAAAGGTTCCTCCAGTTCACAGCCACTGAATAAGAGAGAAGGTTGGCTATTGGATGCAGAGGGGGTATTGGCAAAAATTTCCCTAAATTTTCCGTATTCGTACGAGGCATTAAAGGAAATATTTTTGGGGTGGTTTTTGTAAGATTTTTTTAAAGCTGGTAAGTACTTTGCAAAAATGAAATTGCTGATTGAATGAAAGATCACTGACAGAATGAAGAAGGTACTTGCTGAATTCAAATTCTACTTGCAAAATGGAAAGGAAAATAGATAATGAAAGATGAAAGAAAGGAAGCCAATATATTAATTTTGCAGAAATAAACTAATGGAAGAAAATTGAAGACAAGAAGTAGAAGAAAAGAAAGAAGTAATCACATTCTACTCAGACACCTCCCCGACAATGGCGCCAAAAAGTGATGAGCACCAGTATTGCAGCAAGGATGTTGCAACTCCTGGGCTACCAGCTTTACTTATCAACCCGTGGTTCATACAAACTTGGAGGGGACAATGCTATATGCACAAGTAAAAGTGAAGGTCCTACCAGTTGTCACTGTTGATTCGGTGAGAGATCCTAGGGGTTCCAAGCTAGACTTTTACAGAGTCAGAAGAAGCTTGATTCTTTGATGGAAGAAGAGAAAATCTATTCTAAGAGAGCTACTCTACTGTAGTAATGAGGAAAACAACATGTAATGCTAAATCACACCATATCCTAATTAACCATTTAAACAACTATGCTAAGAAGAATTTATAAATCAACACTAACCTAATGATGCTATCTAAGTTACAGAAGTAAAGAGCATCAAACCATACTAATGTGTGAGCAAGAAAACTAAACTAAATCTGTTTTCACTTTTTTGGGTTTTTTGGTAAAATCAAGCATGCAATTTAATTGTTCTTGTGGATGTGACAGGTGGATGGAAGGTGGTTGAGGATGGCTAGAAGGTTTATGGAGTGATTGGATGGTGTGGAAGGGTCCTAGGAGGATTTTTGTGACTTCCTAGAGGTTCCCCATCAATTCGGCCTCAAAACAGGCCGTTTCAGGAAAACCTAGAGAATGTACTAGAAACGTACAAGATGATCCTGTAGGAATTACATGAAACCTACAAGATACAACCAAGAGCTAATTGTGAGGTGTTGGATGTGTTGGGAAGCTGGAAAAAGCTGTGTGATGAGTGGGATAGGGTGTCCGAAGGTCTATGCACACTTAGGAGTCAATATCCAAGAGAAGAGATGGCTAGATTCACTTAATGTGTCTTGGGGGATTTCAATGAAAAAGGGAAAAAAACTAGTGAGGGTGATGGTGGAACAAGAGATGGTTAAGGTTGATGGGGTGGAAGATGGATGCTGGTGATGAAGTACCTGCAGTGCTTAAAACATGTGTGTCTTTTAAGAACTATGCAACAAGATACATCTTCATAAACTAGAAAAACATGAATCAATTGCCCATATTATGCATGAAGAAAGTGCTGAAGGAAATGAGAACATGAGTGAGAATTTATTGTAAAAATAGAGTAATGGAAATAGATGAAAATGAAATGAATCAAATGTTGAATCAAGAAAACAAACTCCAAAGCTCATGCAAGAACTAGAAATCTGTGTTTTTGGGGCTGCTGAAGGATCTCTTCCTCAAGTTATGGTCCCAGAGGGAGGAAGTGAGGCCGAGGCACCTTCTGACAACCTTGTGGTGATCCTTTTTTTACTTGCTAACCTTCTAACTGAAAGAAGACACAAATGGAAGGAAACTAACATACAACCAATCTAATCTACATTGCTGTAATGGAAATGCAACTACTTAAGCAAATGAACAATCAAACTATGAATCTATGCTAACATACATGTACAATAAAGAGGAGCCTTGGCTACTAGGGTTGGGCCCTAACCCAAGAGTTTCAACCCTCTAAGCTAACTCACTGCTGGCTCAAAACAAAACTCATTCTGATTATCAAAACAATGCATTACATCAAAACTGTCACAAGTCTTGCAGCTCGAAAATAGAGTAGAGTTTTACAATAAAAAATCCAAATCCTACTAAGGTCCTAGGCCTCTTTACTTATACATATGAGGTCTACCACGACTTCCTTAAAATTAGGGAGGCTCAGCTCCCAAACTTCAAGATAAATTGGTGCTTTGTCTTTCACTTGCTCGGCTGCCTTCTAGTCCTCATGATTTGGTTGTTTGCACTCCGATCTGATGGAGGAGTCTTCAAATGGAGGGATAGTAAATGATGAGGATTTACCTCCTATAATTCCTCTCCCTTGTCCCATTCGAGTTTTGACCAAGGTCTTTGCCAAAATTCCTTGCTTTTATCCTTTAATCCTACATTAAATACATATTAGACCAGAAAGCAAAATATCCAACTCTAACTCATTTCATAAACAAAATATAATCAAAAGTATGCAATAAGTTGTGAGAATAGTTGGTTTGACTAGGCTAGGAGGTGAATTAAGGCCCATATAATTACCTAATGATGAGGCTCATCATGAATCTATGAGTTAATGATGGACACAACTCTGACATACAGAGTACAGGCTGAGGCACATCCTTAGCAGGATCAAGGCACACCTACAACGCATGGAGGATTCCAGGGATGAGGAAGAGGATGAGGGGGAGGATCTGGAAGAGGTATTAGACATATCATTTGTTACAATTTTGGGGAACCAGGCCACTTTGCATGAGATTGTCAAAACCTGACACATCCTTCTTGTTAATATTACTGACAATTTGACCATGTTATAGAAGATTGTCACGTGCTCATCGTGAAGATGCAAGAGAAGAAGAACTAGCAACCTACTTAGATATTTTGTAAACTGTAATTCTAGATACCCCCCCTCTTATAAAGAGGGGGAAGAAATATTATACAGAGGTTCTAGATATTCTGACCTGCAAGGGCTCAACTCTGTGATACCATTTTGGTTCTAATTTGCTTGTTCATGGGGGTTTCATTGATATCATTTCTGAGTGTATGGACTGGTTATTGGACCCCTTGAGATAAATGGTGTTTCCCTATTGATTCCAAGCATGATTAAGGTGCAGAACGTTTGCTCTTGGTAAATCTCACTTCATTTGTGTTTTCCCATTCCTGAAATAGTGTAATGAGATTGTTGGTTTCATGTTGATTTCTGGATTTATCTTAGCTGCTAAATAGAGAACAATACCCCGGGTAGATCAATTTTACTTTAGCTGTTGGCATAGAATTATACCCATGTCATGTTTAGCCTAGAACCTTCTTTTGCGCTCCTCTATTTCTATCATTTCATCAAAAAACCATGGTTTAGGATTCTGTTTTTCTTACAACCCTATCCATCGAATTCCACTTTCTGTTAGAGCATTGCTGCCTAGGATTTTGTTTATTACTACCCTATGCATCTATTTCCCACCTTCCTTTCCTCCTCTCCACCATCACTCCAACTTTAATTTTAAGCGATCTCATTGTTATGTGTCAGCCACCAGAAGGAGAAGTCATTTCTCTCTGATATTGCCCAAATATTCCCCAGCATTTGGATCCATGAGTTGGCCTGAATCTACCTCATTGAAGGTTTATTGAACTAAGCCCCTCCTATTTCCTTTTTGTTTTACATGAAAATTGGATTTCTGCAACCCCATCACATATAACCTTACAAGCACTCCTCTATTTAAGATAAACTATGCACTGGTCTACAATCAACCCATAGGTTGTCCCTAGGGAGCTTTCCTTGCCCCCTGCACTTGTGCTGTAGGTGCAATATTTAGCCAAAACATCTTTATGGTGCCATTGCTGGTGAACAGATTAGAATATTTTTCCCTGGGTACGACAAAACATTTCATTTCCTCTGTTAGGTGAGAATAGGAAATGTGGGTTGAAGATCTCTCACCTTGGCGACTCCACTATCAAATTATGGTAAACATCATGGTGACTCCACTGTCCAAATATCAATCGTAAACACTTTGGAAACTACCTTTATAAAGACATGGAAGAGACAATGGAAGAGAAGGTTATCTTAATAAAGAACTCCTTATATAGACTAATGAAACTGGAGTTAGAAAATAGAAGCCTTCGACGACAATATTCCTCTTTCTCTGACAAAGAGTAAGAAGCCAGGATGCATGAAGAAGAGGAGGATGATCTAGATGAGGATGAGATGGATGATTGTTGTAGGCAGTTTGTCGATTTCATGATGGCTCGACTCCACAAGAGAAGTGCTCCTCAGTTATCTAAAAAGATATCAATGGGACATGACCAAAATGAAGACACTTCCTTTGAGGAGCCCCCCAGGTCAGCTAACAAGGGAAAGGGACTTCTATATACAAATGAATTTAAACCTAAAGTCCTCAAAGAAGAGAAGTCACCCTCCCATTCCTGGCCCATCTGTGAAGAAGCCAAAGATCCAAGTCGTGTTTGTGGCTGGCATGACCAAAATGACATCGGTTAGTAGACTGCATGTGAAAAAGAGGCTGCTGCAAACATTCCTTTTCTATTCCATGGCCCTGTGGTTGAGTAGATAAGCATATTCTTCAGTCAACACCAGAGGTCATTTCAAGAGCATGTAGTAGGTTCCATATTTTCAGATTTTTCATGTTGCATGCCTGTTCTAATTTTTCTTTTTCAGCGGTATGAAGGCATGTGGTCCAGTACTCTTATGCTGGCTTGGCTCTATTTGAGAGTTGAACATACTTTGCTGAATTAAGTATTATGCATAAGTAGGATTATACATAAATAATCTCACCAGTTCAACATTTACTTTTCAGTTGTTAGGATTTTTATTTTCTACATTTAGATTGATGAGGAAACTCCCATGGAGATTTTACTGATTACAAAGGTTCATTTATTACTGACTCCATGCCCGATGGTGAAGGATATTGTTTTGCAGGCTATCAACACCTTTCCATCAAGGCACTGCCCCCAATAGGAGCTAATGTTGTCACTCATTTCTTTATTAGTCTTGAATTGCCTCAAGTACACAAAATTAGTGACGTATGACACCATTTTTTGATCCACAAAAGTTATTAGAGCTTAATCAGTCCCTCTCCGTTGTGTAGTGCTCAGAAAGACATTTCCAATAGTATATGGAAGTCCAAAAATGAACTCCTAGAGCAGAAGCTAAGGAATTTTGAAGTCTACCTTGGAAAAGCCCAGAAAACCAAGAAAATGATTAAGTGTTGTGGTAAATCGCAATCGGGACTCGAGAGGCTTATTGAAATCACAAATCGAGCTTGCTGGCGGGTAAGGATCATTGACGGGTGCAAAAAAAATAGCTATCCACCTGTTGGAGATAACACTGAGAGGGGGGGTGAATCAGTATTACAAATCAATAAATTTTTCATTTCCATAATCAGATTTGTATATGCTACTTCAGAGAAGGGAACTCACGTGTGCACATAACTGTTCTTAAGGAAACCAACATATATGCAGTGAAATTATGATTCAGTTAATTCATCATATGTTTATCTTTAATCAGTGCATCAGTACTTTATTAAACATTAAACAATAACCATGTGTAGTAATAACAGAATAAACCATCACACATAAGCAACACACATGAACACCAAAATTTAAGGTGGAAACCCAATGTGGGTGAAAACTACCTATTGTTGTCATCTCTATCTTCTTTTAATAATAAGAAAATCTATTTACAATCTTGTATTGGTGTAGAATCATACTAGTACACAGGCACCCACATGCAGAAGGATACAACCTTCTCTCGTTTTCCAACTTCTTCTGGAAGGAAGCTACAACCTCCTAGTTCTTGTACTAGCCGATATATTTACTAGTACGTAGGCTCTGACCTACAGAAGGCTACAACCTTCACTTGTTCTCCAGCTTCTATTGGAAGGGAGCTCCAACCTCATGATCAAAGCACAACCACTATTTCCAGGAAGCTTCGACTTCCTCATTGAAGGCTCCAACCCTCAGTATCCTCCAGGGACCACGTTTCATAAATTTTTAGACTTGATGCTCTTGGTACACAACAATACACATGAAGGCCTCGTTTCATAAAATTTTCATACTGGACCCATTAGTAACATTGGGGCTCAAGATCAATCACCACTGCAATACAACCATCAAATACATATGCATCAACCAATCACTAAAACCTAATCAATCTCCGATATAACTGAAACCCAATCATCAATCTCTGATATAACTGAAACAATAAATCACTGAAACGTCTGAACATCTGACACAACTGAATCAAACAATCACTAAACCTCTAACACAACTGAATCAACCATTTATTCAAAGTTAATCAAATTCAACCAATCAATTGGAACAGACAGATCACTATAACCAGTACATAGATCTGAACCCAAAACATTGTATCAACAACCAGAACTAACCGTAACCTCAAAAGGCATGTGTTAGAATGTATACACTTCTTTAATGAAGCAAACTTGTGTGTATACGCTACTTCCTTTTGCCCAACCTGTGTATACCTATAAAGATAGAGAATCATAAAACCTCTAAACCAAAAACTATACCAATCAGTGACATTTTGAAGATCTACTATCATATTACAAAGTTCTAAATAGATAGAAACAAGGATCACCCTTCTTTCTCAATCAATGAATCAATGAGACACAAACTCTTTATGCATTCAGTTTTACTTTCAGATCTAAGAAGACTTCATTGACAGAGAATAGTAAAACAACAACACTGATATGATAGATAAGTCATCCTTGAACATCAAGCTTTTATTTTACATACACTACTTGGAAGAGCTGAACCAACATGTATACGCACCTTCATCAAAGTGAACCAGCGTGTATACACACCTTCACCAAAGCGAACCAACATATAGATCTGCAAATACTTACTTATAAATTCGTTGTAGTTGTCGACTTCAGACATACCTAGATCATCACATATAAAGGATAAAACTTGTGTTAGCAATAAGATCTAGCCCATCCATTATCAGATCACATAATGATAAGTCATTATGATCCTGATCCATCATTAGATCTCATCCATCATCAAACACTCAGGTGCATATTTAGTCTAGATCAAGAAAAGCGTCATAAACCCATAACATTTGTATTTGCTTTTGATCTAACACTTCATAAGATATTCATTACTTGTGCACTTATCCCTTTGATCTTCTCCTCCTTATATAGTTTTAAGCATTTCTGAATACCTTGGACCAAAACCACTTAGGACCAATACCTTGGACCAAATACCTAGGGTCAATACCTCGGACCAAATACCTTGGACCAAATATCTTGGACCAATACCTTGGACCCAAAATACCTTGGACCAAATACCTCAGACCAAAACCTTGGTTTTCCAAAATGTACGCTCTTTTCCTCCTGTGGGAGTGCGTGTATATGTATACGTTCTTTTTATTTTGTGGACTAGTGTGTATACACTGTTTTGACTAAGTGGACCTGCGTATACTAATTAAACTGCTTTTCATCAGCCTATTCCTTTACCTTCTTTATTATGATCAGTAGACCTTAGTTCCATCTTCCTGTTCTTTTGTACCACTGCCTTGTTACCTCTGGATATACCCGTTGTACTGTGAGTTTCCTTTTACCAAAACTAAATTGACCTATAAGTGAGTTTCCATCAAGAACAACACTTGTATAATAATGCCAACACCATTGATTGCCGATATCGCGTATCGGTCGTCTGCGGGCTTGGAAGGAGTATATATTGTAATCAGCCATCGGTGGAGTCCTAGGGCACACACTTAAGGATTATTAATGATTCTCAACATCGAAGGTTGATATCGTAGTCCCGCAGTTCTGCGACATCGGCGTTCGGCGGATCGGTGGGGTTTCAACTTAAAAGACTCACAAACCACTGATCTTGCAGTATAATGGTACATCATTAGGGAGGCTGAGAAACCAAATACAAAGGAAAAATATGGAAAAAAAAGGTCGGGTCACCCCCTTCTCTCTCCTCCATGTGGTGGTACGACGATCAGTGACTTGGGGTTATCAGCCATCGGTGATCAGCGGGGGTCACAACTCCAAAATAGGGTAAACTGCCGATATTTCGATTTAGTGAAAAATCACCATGGAGGTCGAAACATCCTTTACAAAGGAAATGCCTATGAAAACAAGGTTGAGCAGTCCTTTTTCTCTCTCCTACAGGGGGCCACGTGGTGGCATATGATTGGTCCTTAGAGCTGACATGGCAGTATAGAGGACACATTGCAAAACCGATGTTGATGTGGTGGGTGGACATGTGTCACTCAGTTTCAACATTTTCAGGGGTCCTATGGGGCCATTTCCAGGTGACACGTGGTAGTGATGACATCACCCATCGTAATTGGAAATCGATAATTGCGTAATGTAAATTCTTTCTCTTCCACTGAAATTCCTGCCTGACTACGATTGTGATAAGGAAAGGGGCCCCCATATGTGATAGGTTATGTGTTGTATTGTATAGGGTTTTTGCGTGTGGGATATTGGCCAGTGTGGTGTAAGAGGCAATCAGAAGCAATTCAAATTATAAAGGGAAAGTGCCCCTGCACAACTGCTGAAAGCCTTGGTGCTCAAAAGACTAAACCCCTTGTCCCAGCCCCCAGTTATATTGAGTAATGTCACACAAGGGGCTATAATGAAGGGAGGCTAAGGGAGAAAAGAAATGCCCATTTCGCCTGTTTTAGAGGTACAAAGGCCCACGACTGAGAGATTTCACTATTACACTACAACAAGGCACTGATAGTGTAGGACAAAGATTTAAATGGGCAAATGGGACGACAACTGTAATAGTTAATAGAGCATGGCACAACTGCTGAGTAGTATGGGAGAGACTCAAGAAGTCTTAATGGCATGGCATGGTGCTCCACTCCCTCTACACAGAAAATGATCGCTCGAGCACATGCCTTTCCCACTCCGCTCCCTATTCCACTGAATAGGTCACTCAAGTAGTTAAGGAAGAATTGATAGAAACTGGCCAAGCAGCAAGTGGAACACATCACGACAGGGACGTGCCCAAATATTCCCCCAACATTTGGATCCATGAGTTGGCCTGAATCTACCTCATTGAAGGCTTATTGAACCAAGCCCCTCCTATTTCCTTTTTTTTTATGTGACAATTGGAGTGATGCAACCCCCTCACATATAACCTTACAAGCACTCCTCTATTTAAGATGTCCTAGGCACTAGTCTATAATCAATCCATAGGATGTCTCTAGGGAGCTTTGAATTCATTTCTCTTTGAGATTGCCCAAATGTTCCCCCAACATTTGGATCCATGAGTTGGCCTGAATCTACCTCATTGAAGGCTTATTGAACCAAGCCCCTCCTATTTCCTTTTTTTTTATGTGACAATTGGAGTGATGCAACCCCCTCACATATAACCTTACAAGCACTCCTCTATTTATGATGTCCTAGGCACTAGTCTATAATCAATCCATAGGCTGTCTCTAGGGAGCTTTCCTTGCCTCCTGCTGCACTTGTGTTGAAGGTGAAAGATTTAGCCACAAAAGCTTGTTAGCCTATACATTCATCAACCATTCAATCACTTATCAATCATAAAAAAGATCCATAGCTATAGCACATCATAGAACCATGCATATAAACAACATATAACCATAATATAAACCATGAAAAATCAAGAAAACCATATCAACATAATAACTAGTACATGTGTTGATTAGTGACAATAAGAAAATAGCTCATATAAACATATGCAAATTCCAACCAAGTCAGGAACTTCCATGTACCACCTAACCATAGATTGGCCTAAAACAAATCACTCTTTGAGCTAATCACCCTCGTGCCATATTCCAAGCATGAATGTGGGATCATATGGGTTAAATGGAAATAGAACCAACTAGAGCTTCTAGAGGTCAAACCACCTCAACCCTCAACCATAGTGATTTCACCTAAACGGTCTAGAAATCACTAATACCAAACCAAATCAGTCTCTTGCCAAGCTTTCCAAGACACCAGGGACTCCTATCTCGACCCGCAGTCTCTAGGGACCTAAGCTGTTATAGGGCTCCAAAGATTATATCGCAACCCATAGCCATATGGAACCTAGGAACCAATTAGAAATCCAAATGGAGAACCCACTGCATCATGGATATCCAGAAAATGGAAAGGAAAGGCTAAAACCACTTTCAATCCAATAAATTCTCCACACTAACGACAATAAATAACCAAGGAACCACATGCATGTACCATGCATCCAAATCTCAACAAGGAATTCAGACATGCAACTTATTACCTAAAATGAAATCTTGTTGTAGTTTTTTATCCAACGTTCTCCTTGTGCTCCCTTGATTTCCTTTACTTGATCTTTCTTTCCTTTTCTTACTTGCTTGCTCTCTCCTCTTGGAGCTCTCTCTCCCTAAAACTGATCCAAAGCCAAAACTGACAAAAAACTGTGAGTTGTTTCTTTGATTCCTTTTTATCATTGATGTTTATTCTCTTCCTTTCCTTTTTTCCTTTTTTCTTCACTTTCCTTCACTTTCTCTCTAATTTCCCTTAGAGTCATATTTGTGTCTCTTGATATTCCTTTTATCCTATTTTCCTTTATTTCCTTAATTAAATGCCATTTATTGCCTCTTTTCCTTTACAAATTTCCATAGGCATTAATAAATCACAACTAATGCCCACCATAATGTTTTACCCACCATTGAACCCAGAATATGTGTCTGATGACATTGGTCTTATTTTATTTACACAGAAAATCAACCAGGGGTCGTTACAAACTCCTCCTCCTTGGGGTAACACCATCATCAGTGTTCTATGATGCTTATAACTAGCAAAACAGATTTCCCATGGAGCTTTATAACACAACTCGATGCAACATTTAAAATGAACAACTACAAAACATGATCACCATACTGCTTATTAAATCTTTTTAACACAAATCAATGCAATATTTAAAACATACTTCTTATTGGAGCTTTAGAACTTAGCTCATTGAAGTATTTAAAATACACATATGCATATATATAAACCAAAACGCATATACCAAACACATATTCTCAACTAGAAAATAAGGAAAGGTACAAGGCTTGTATCTGACCAACCATCTCCCATGTAGCTTCATCAGACCAAAGTGGTTCCACTGCACCTTAACCTCCTCTATTACTTGGTTCCAAAGCATGAGCTATTTCCATTGCAAAATGCATTATGGCTCTACCTAGAATTCTCCCTCTAGTTCCACCTACAATACAGAGAAATTAATCACATGATAAACATCTTGCACATATCTCTTAAGAAATGAAACATGGAAAACATCATGGACTTCCATTATTAGTGGCAATGCAATTTTGTAGGCCACTGGTCCAATCCTCTCAAGGATCTCAAAATATCGACGTTCCATCTTGGGCACACATGACCCAATCCTCAAGGAGCTCCTCTTGGGATTCATGCACACGTACACATGCTCCCTAACCTGAAACACCATGAATTCTCTATGCTGATCCACATAACTCTTCTGTCTTTCCTATGTTGCCTTCAAGTTCCTCTTAATAACCTACATCTTAATATTTAGCCAATAATCCTGTACTGGAAGGAAGGATTTTTCAGTGGTTATTATTATTTTAGGAATTTACTTTTGAGGTGATTGTCAACTCGGGAAGATCGAATGTGGGGCCATACCATTTTTCCAAGTTAGAGTTAGGAGAATCAGGGGGATCAATTGATGATCAGTTGTTGAATGCTCATTTGTTTCGTATTGAAGTTTTCCCTGAGTACTTATAAGATATTGCCACTTTTATGGCTACAGGGAAATGCCCTCCTGAATATACTACTGTGAAAAAGAAGCATTTGGTAGTTAGAGTAACACAAAACCAACTTATTGTAGGACAAATTTATAAAATGGGACTAGACTAAGTTTTGCACTGTTGTATTGTTGATCGTGAATAAGAAGTCATATTATGGGAAGGTCATCCAATAATTACATGAGATCATGTTGGAGGAAAAGATACTACACAGAAATTTTTGCAAAGATGGCTTTTGGTGTCCAACTCTTATTGAAATACAAGGCTTATTGACTAAATATTAATATGTAGGATGTCAATATTCTGCACCACCGAATTTCATACAACACATCCTATGCACAACAATTCCCTTCTTCTAACCCTAACTTCCCACAACTTTCTTTCTCACCACTTGTCAACTATTCTTGCCCTATGAAACGCTCTAAAATATCTCGCCTTCCGCATCTTTTCTTGATTCATTATAATAACTTCTTCATTCTCCGACATCTACATGACATTCCTCTCCACTAATCCATTCACCTAGTACTAAGAATCTAATCTTATATTTGACCTCGTGGAAATGCCAACAAGCTATCTTCAACCATCAATACTTTAATCCAAAGAGGAATCTCTTTAAGCAATAGTCCTCGTAGCCCAAAATTGAATATGGCTTCTGCACGAGAGAAGGATTGGTTCTAATCAATCACAAATTCAATGATGTAACTCTCAAGAGTTGTGTCAACCCAAAATTTGATAACTCTCATTAAATCTGTATCCAATTGATGAAGATGAGTTAGATCAGTTGCAGTCCAATTTCTATTCAACCACTTCATGTTCTTCAGGAAACATGGACCAAAAGATCTCGTATTGATCACAAGTAGTGTCAGCATACAGAAACTCCTCTCAGAGCCAATCGTGATCCTTCTGTGTCAATTTTGCTTGCTAAAAAACAAAGTCATCAACTTTCTCATGCCACAATTCTTGGATTTCCCAGCCAATATACCTTGGTCATATGTTCTAGATCCCCTAAGAAGCTTGAGGTCCCGACAATGAAACCATTTGTTGGAATAAAAGTTTTAATGAATAATGACCTAGGGATCATCTTAGGGTGCAACAAATATTTCCGCGTATGCTAGCACTTCACCAAAATTTTCAATCCCTTAGATCAAAGGAGAATCTCACCCAAGGCAAGCTACGACCATAGAAAGATATAAGGGAATCTAGAATTAGATATTATGCAGTCTGTGCAACCATCCATACATTCATTCGAAACAAGCTAAATTATGCATTCAAAAGAGAATAATCAACATACATAAAATTTTAAGAGGGGGTGAAAAACACATAAACATGTGACAAAACTCCCATTCTCCTTTTATTATTAAACAAAAACCCTTAAGTACAACTTATGACACATTATAGACTTGTTCACATATATTACAGCTCAAAGTAATTATCAAAATACATCACTATATAATCTGATCTGCCTATAAGTAGTCTTTCTTTTACACCACTCATATTTAAACTTTGCAATGTCGTCTAAACTTGTTTCTCGTTGCTTTGCATCTTCTTTTATACCACACATTCACTTGATTGTTCTTCAATCCTTGTCTGGCTAGATCCGCAGCTTCCAAAAACCTTGAGCCATTACCTTTGTTTTCTGTTGACTATATCAAAATCAATTCCAGCTTTCTCAGTGTGCACCCTTGTTGGGAATGGGTTCCCTGGGGTCAAATTTTGTAAAGTTTTGTTAATATTGTAAAGACTCCACATTTTGAGGAGTGGATTGCAAGTAGCACAGGTAGATAGGAGTCAAAGGGGCTTTAGGAAGTTCAAAGCTACTTATTTTGTTAAGAGTCAAGTTGTTTAGTGACCTGCCCATGGTTCGCGGACCATGGTATTGTAATGAAGAAAGATATAAAAGTGAGTCATAGAAGAGTCATCGAGATATCAATAAATGATCTAAGTAATATATAGAAATGCAAGATTTGGGTCTGTTTTGATACTTAAGCAAATGGTAAGGCTCCTACAGTTGTGTGCATGGAGATCTTGGTAAGTCCGCAACTAAGTGCACGGGCCCCTACAGCTGTGTGCACAGGGTTGGAAGAGTCTGTAATTGAAGATCTAAGCATAATAAAGGTTGGTTTTGAAGAATTATCTGTGTATGCGTGTGTTACTGTTTAATTCTAAATTTACTTTATTATTGATCTATTGAATGCAATTAATCTGAGAAAGTACTTAATAGATGCACGAATAAGTATATTTGCTTAATTATATGATGTTATGAATGTTTAACGCAATCAGCGAAGGGTTTAGATCTGCTAACTATTAGTTGCTGTAATTTCTAAGTTTTAAGGGTTAGGGTTTGCAAAGGTTGGGATAAAGCCATAATTTTAACAGAAACACATCACATAGTCCTTTGGATGCAGAAACTTGGTTCTGACATTCCACAATACTACCTCGGGTGCGAATATAGTTTGTGCTACGCGGGTTGTTTCCGAAAAGGCTGGTACTGTAAGGTTTTATTGGTTAGTGTAGCTAACTCTGAACCTGGGTCCAAGCGCCCTTAAGGAAAAAAATGGTTCCGTTGCCAGGACTGGGACCTATCTGAGGAATGTGTGATGTGGCATAAGTGGATAATGACTAAAAAGGAGATTGAAAAGTGGATAGATCAGAAGCTTCAGGAGTTTGCAACCCAAGAAAAAAGGAATCTGCGCTTGTCAAAAGAAGAGTGGTTGCAGAGATACATGTATACAAAAGAACACAAAATTTTCTTCTGCTCTTTTCCATTTGAGTTATACGAATGATTGGCTAAATTGATGGATGGTCAAGGTACTTGGAAGTTGGATAACCCTATTGTGTGGACTCCAGATTTAGTGAAGCACTTGGAAGGATCATAAAATAAGGTCGCAAAGGCTGTTGATTATTGGATTGATAGTATTTTGTGAGGATTTATTATTGAGTTCGTGATTGATACGTCTGTCAGTTATACCAAAGTTGACCTTTGATTTTTCAAAGGACCAAGAGGTAAGTATCTGAAGTCTCATAAAACTTGGATTAAGATGCTATTGTGTGAGAAATGGGTTATGCCTTTAAATTGATGTTGAGATGAGAATTGACGAGAGCTATGTGAAGTGGGAGACCATTCAAAAGAGATCTAGATTCAAGTGCAAAGTACAATCCTTTGTTGGGAGCATCTGATAGTGACGAAGAAAGTAATAGTTCGAAGATGCCTCAAGGTGCACCGCAGATGGTAAATCAGGGTATTAAGGGAATACCACATCCATCCACTCCACCTCCGGCACCACCTATGCCTCACAAAACTACACCTCTACCCCCACCTCCACCTCCATTATTCAACATGGCGAATAATATGAAGATGCTTATATTCAATGGTCTAGGGATGGAAGACCCTGAACAATTTTGGTTTGTAGTAGATGCTATGTGGAAATCATAGTGGATAACGGAAAATGACCTGAAGAAAGCAAAGCTGGTCACAACATTGCAAGATAGGGCACTGAACTAGTATATTAAGTACAACATGATTCATCTAGCTGCGACATTGAAATACACAAAACATGCATTGAATAATGAATTCAAGAAGCTTAAGTCTCAAGCCCATTCTGTAACCGAGGTCAATGAAATTAAGCAGAAGGTGATCGAATCTGCATGGGATTTTAATCAAAGGTTGAAATGTCTTCTACAACAGGCTAATTTGTAGATATTAGATGAGCAGAATAAGGATTGATATATTGCTTTGCTGTTACCTCATTTGAGATTACCATTGTCAGAGAAGAAGTTTTTAATGCAGGCGAAAGAACTGGAAATTGCTATGAAGTTGGAGGCTTCACCTATTCAGGATGCAAATCTGAGAGTGTAGTAGATTCAGTGGTAGTTGGCTAGCCTGCATATGGAGTTACAAGATCTCAAAAAGGGAAAATAGGTCCAAAATGAGATCCACGCAGAAGTATGGTGCTTAAAGTTGATGAGTCTCATAAATGGGTAATTGTATGGGCTCATTTGACCTCCTAAGCTAGTCAAATCAACCATTATCTTAGCTTGTTGTATGATTTTCTAATTATAGTTATGCTTATAGAGTGAGTTGAGTTAGTTACTGTGCCATGTGGTTTAACATGTATTTAATGCAGATTATTGATGGATTTTGAGGTCAAAGTCAAGGATCTAGTGGACAAATGGCAACAATAACTCGAAGTGGATAGAGGAGAGGACCTATAGGAGGGAATCCCCCTCATTTATTACTCCTCACTTTGAATTCCCCTTCATTCAGCTTGGAGTACAAGCAGCCGAATCATGCACTAGAAGGCAACCGAGCAAGTGGAGGATAACTGATGATTATCTCGAGTTTTGGGAGCCAAGCCTCCCTGATTTTAAGGAAGCTATTGGTAGCTTCATTTGTATAAGTAGAGGGGCCTAGGGCCTCACTAGGGTTGGATTTTTGTTGAATCTTTTCTTATGTAAACTCTGCTCCAACTTCGAGCTTATTATTTTGTGACAGTTTCATGTAATCTTGCTATTGTTTTGATAATAAAGATGGGATCCTATTCGAGCTAGCACTAAGTTACCTCAAAGGGTTGAAGCTCTTGGATTAGGGCCCAATACAAGCAACCAAGCTCCTCTTTACTTGTATTTGTATTTTTTATTTCAGTTTGTAGATTAGGTTACTGTGAGATGTATTTCTTTTATGGTTAAGAATAGGTTGCTTTTGATGATTCAATAGTTTGCTTCCATTTGTGCTTTCTATAGCAGGTTAAAAAGTGATCAACAAAGATTCAAAATGCTAGCAACAGTGCCTTGGCCTCTCTTCCTCCCTTTGGGACCATGATTTGAGGCAAAGACCCTCTTGCTGCCCCAAAAACACATATTTTCCTCCTTCATAGGACTTCTAGTGTTTGCAGCTTTTTAGTAGGTTAATAGTCCAGATTTTCTTTACTTTAGATCTTCTTCATCATGCTCACTTCTTGATTTGCAATAGTCTTCTTTCATGCTTTCCTTTCCTACAACATTTCTTAGTATTTCCTTCCATAGATCATAGTTTAGACCATTTTTATGCAAAACTCCATTTTTCCTAAATGTATTCATTTCACTTGTTGCTTGATTTCCTTGGTTGACTGTCAGTTTCTATACAGTAGATCTCTTCCAACAGTAATCCATCTTATCAGCAATCACACCCTCCATCTGATCCATGCCATATAGGTCTCCCAAATCTCACCTCAATTCTGCCCTAGTTTCCTGCATTTTTCCATAGAACTTCCTCCTCTCTCCTTGAGCAAACCCAATCATGTTTTTCTCCCTTGGTGATTCATGGTAGACCTTAGGAACCGTAACACCTCATTCCAACCTTCATCCACCTTTTTCACCCACTCTCACACCCTCAAAACAGTGAAAACTTTTCTCGGCCTCCTCCTGTGGATTTCCTGTGTCGTCTTGTAGATTTTCCTGTAGGCTTTCTTTTGAAGGCTGAGTGTGGGAAAAGCCTCCAGAAGGCCACCTGAGACCTCCTAGGACCCATCCACGCCATCCTACATCCCCTCAAGTCCCAAAACCACCCTTCAGCACCACCTATTCGCTGCCACACTCACACACAATAAAATTACATGCATGCCAATTCACATAAAAATACATAAAAATCCAAAAATATGTTTTTTTGCTTATTTACTTCTAGAAATAGCATAGTTAGATGTTGTTTACTTCCTTTAATAGGTAATGGCATTCCTTTCATGGTTTTCATAGCGCTTTCTGCAAAAGTATAATTAGTTGGTTAATTAGGGTTCACTAGGTTTGCTTTACATTTCAGTCTTTCTCCTTTTTGCAGTTAGAATAACATCTATCTTTCCTTCCTTTCATCACATATGGAGATTTTTCTGGAATCCATAGAAGTTGGCTCAAGCTCCTAGTGATCTTGCGCTGGCTGACCAAGTGACAACCTGGAGTGAGAACTAGTACTTGTGCATACAACACCGACGCTTCCAAGTTTGTTACGAACTACTGGGTTGATAAGAGTAAAGTAGGCAGCCTAGGAGTTGCAACATTATTGTTGCAATACTGGTGCTCACCACTTTTTTGGCACCGTTTCCAGAGAAGCATAAAAGTATTCTTTGATTATTGCTTTCTTCTATTTCCTATTGCAACATTCTGCTAATAGTTTATTTTAGAAAAAGTAGACTAGTCATTTCTTTTCTTTCAAGTTCTGCATTTTTTTGCTTTCCTTTCCAATTCTGCAAATTTCATTTCGACAAAAGTAGACTAGTCATTTCTTTTCTTTTAGTTTTGAATTTCCTTGTTTTCCTTGTCAATTCTACAAATTTCCATATCAGCAAGTTCATTTAAGTTAGTTGCAATTTGTTTTTTCAATCAATTTCAGTTTTGCAGGTACTATCAGTGTGGGGAAAAAGAAACAAAAACCAACCAAAAAGATTTCCTTTCATGCCTTGTAGGAATAGAGATAACTCAGGAATTTTTTTTCCCAACAACCCCACTGCTTCACACAGCCAACCTTCTCTCTTCTTCGGTGGCTACGATCAGGAAGAACCCTTAGGTGAACAACCAAACATATTTGAAGAACCTATAGGGGAAGAAGAAGAATAAAACATTCCTTTGGAGCCAATGGCTGAAAACAAAAATGCTAGGGGGAATGGAGAGAGAATAGAGGGTACCTTTCCCATTCAGGAGACCAATGGGGACACCAAAATAAAGAATATAAGCCCTTCCACCCTACCTCATTTCCATGGTCTGACTACAGAAGATCCTGACACCTTCTTGTTCGACTTTTCTGTCATCTGTAGAACTTATGACTATGCAGAAGATGAGAAAAAGTTGAAACTGTTCCCTTCTACTCTCAAGGATGTAGCGCTAAGCTGGTTCATGGGATTACCTGGCAATAGCATCACAACTTGGGCTCAGATGCAGCAAGCCTTTAACAACAAGTATCCAGACTATTGTAGGTCGAAAGATACTAAAGAAGAAATTTTCCAAATGACCATAGGAAGTGATGAGTCCCTGGAAGACTATGAAGAGAGGTTTTAGCTCAGTTACAAAAGGGTCGGGTGTACACTTGATCCTGAGTCTCCAAAGTTGGTCCTGCTCAGGGGAATCCGGGAAGATCTTTTAGACACCCTCCATCTATTGGCTAGGGGAGACATCTACCAACTATCCTATGAGGTCATAAAGACTATTTTTCTAAACCATTCTAGAGCAGCCAGATAAAACGGTAGGGTGAGTCAACCCATAGCCAATACCTCTTCCTCCAACTCATCCATCAAAGGAGAAATTGGAAACATGCTAGAAGACTTCAAGAGTGAGATGCTATAGACTCTTGCCATGCAAATGGACACCTTACATATCAAAAGAAAACAAGAGGAAGCAGAGAGGGCTTTGGCCATTTTTTGCCCTAGATGCACCAGGAGGCATCCTAGGAATGAATGCCCATTGAACTCTATAGAGGTTTGTTCAGTCTGTGAGGAAAATCATTCTACAAATAAGTGCCCTTCCTTGCCTGGACTTAATGTTGTATATCAAGGGGCTGAGGGAGTCACTGAACATCTTTATTACATAAACCAAAGAAGGCCACATCGACCTAGACCATACCAGCAAGGGATGCAAGGGACTTCTCAGGCATACTACAACCCCAACCAAGTGCCCTGCATACCTTCTTGGGGCCCCCCTGCTCATCCTTCCTGGTCCACACCACCTCCTTGGTCCTTCAAATCTCAATATCATGCCCAACCAACCACCCATTCATTTCAATCCTATGCTCAGTTTCAGCCTCAGTGGAATGCATCTCATCAGGGGTGGAGGCCCCAATACAACTCTCTTCCCGCTCTTATGCCTCCAACACCTGCCCAACCACAACCGTTACCTTCTGCTCCACCAAGACAACCCCAAATGCCTGCCTAGCCAAATCCGAACCTGAACAACAGACAGGCTCAACAAGTGTATAGTGGGGAACCATCATGCCCAACTTATGCTATGGAGATTCAAGAAATCAACTTGTGATCTAGGAAAGTTCTCCCAGATAGCCAGCCTCCACCCAGGGAGGTTGAGGAAGATAAAGAGGAAAGCGAACCTAAAGAAAATCCACCATTTCCTGAGAGACTATCCGTAACAGTCCAACCTACCTGAGAAGAGATTGAACTCCTGGGAGAATTGAAACATTTATGTGTAAAGATACCACTTCTCCAAGCCGTAAAAGACATGCCTATCTACAATAGGTTGATCAAAGGGAAGTGCTTTAGGCATCCAGGGGAGCTCAAGGGAGATGCCCCAACCATCAATGTCATAGGACAACTGTCTGACTTGATGTTGGGGCAGGTAATCTGTCCAAAATATTTGGACCCTGGATGCCCAGTAGTTGATGTCCACATCAATGGCACAATGATCCCGCATACCTTGATTGATCTAGGAGCTGCCATTAATGTGATGACAAAGGACACAATGCACAAACTTAACCTCAAGGGCTCCTTGAGAAAGACCACAACCGTGCTACAGCTAGCAGATCACTCCACAATGACCCCTGAGGGGATTGTGGAAGATGTGATGGTCTCCATTGATTCTTGGGAGTACCCTACTGATTTCTTAGTTCTCCAGCCAAAGGCAAATCTCACTGGGTATCCTCTCATTCTGGGAAGACCCTGGTTGGCTACAGCCGATGCCTACATCAGCTGTTGAGCTAGGAACATGACCATAAAGAATGGGCACATGTCCAAGAAGTTAATCCTATATCCTCCTGCCCAACCCTTGCTAGAACATGATATACCTCTCTGGTTGGAGGAGGAAGATGAGGATGAAGTTTATTTTGCACCACTTTGTACATTAGAAACCGCCATGGGGGGAAAACCGCAAGATGAGGATGATATGATCGAAAATTTGATTCAGAATCCACCTCCTAGTGTATCACCATTAGAAGACATAGTAAGAGAAACCCAAAAAAACCCCTCAACTGATATCTGTGTGGAAAATACTACTTCTCTCCGTGTTAAGAATATAGAGTTCAGCCTAGAAAGAACCTTGAAAATCAATCCATCCCTATCCACTTCCCAGGAGAAGGAACTGTGCAGCCTATTGAGAAAACATCTAGATGCCTTCACCTGGAGCTATAAGGAGTTGAAGGGAGTGCACCCTTTAGTATGTACTCATCATATATACATCAAGGAAGATTGAAAACCAGTCAGGCAGCCTGAAAGGAGGATGAATCCAACACTTAAGGATATTGTTAAGGAAGAACTGTAGAAATTGCTTGATGCAGGATTTATCTATCCCATCTCTGACAGTGAATGGGTCTCTCCTTTGGTGCTAGTGCCAAAGAAAAATGGTAAGTGGAGAATCTGTGTCGACTATCGGGAATTGAACAAAGCCACTAAAACGAACCATTTTCCTTTACCTTCCATAGATCAAGTGTTAGACGTTCTGGCAGGGAAAAAGTGTTTCTCTTTCCTAGATGGGTTTAGCAGGTACAATCAGATTCAAATCAGCCCGGAAGACAAAGATAAGACCACTTTCACTTGTCCTTGGGGTACCTTTGCATATCGGGTCCTTCCTTTTGGTTTGTGCAATGCTCCAGCCACTTTCCAAAGAGCGGTATTTAATATATTTTCTGAATTAGTTCATTATGCAGTAGAGATATACATGGATGACTTTACTCCTTATGGTTCGGACTTTCAAGAAGCTTTATCTAACCTAGGAAGAGTTCTAGACAAGTGTATTGATATGAACTTATCCCTTAGTCCGGAAAAATGTGAGTTTTTTATGAATGAAGGGACCATGCTAGGTCATGAAATATCTCAGCAAGGATTGCAGGTGGACCCCAACAAAATTTCCATCATCCAAAGGGTCCCACCTCCTCAAAAGGTGAGAGATGTCAGAAATTTCCTAGGCTTAGCTGGGTATTACAGGAGATTCATTAAAGATTTCAGCAAGCTAGCCTCTCCTTTGTTTGGCCTCTTAGGCAAAGATGTTGAGTTCATATGGTCGGAAAACTGTCAAGAAGACTTAGATACCTTGAAGAGCAAGCTAGTGACTGCCCCAATTCTCATAGGACCAAACTAGGCCCTACATTTCCACATTCACATAGATGCCTTGAATAAAGTAATAGGAGTAGCCTTAGGACAAATTGATGACAATTTACCTTATTCCATATACTTTATAAGCAAGAACTTGTCAAAGATAGAGTAAAACTATACAGTGACCCTGAAGGAACTCCTAGCTGTCATGCATTCCTTAAACAAATTCAGACATTATATCACAGGCTATCAAACCTTTGTGCACATTGATCATGCTGCAATTAGATATTTAATGAACAAACCAAATGTAAATGCTCACATTATTAGATGGTTTCTTTTACTGCATCAATTTGATTTGACCATTATTGATAAGCATGGTAAAGAAAATGTTGTTGCTGACTTTTTGTCTAGAGTAAATTTTCTTGCAGGTGAAGAAGGAATGGTGGATGACCAAATGCCAGACGAACATCTATTTTCTATCTCAGTACTCTCTCCATGGTTTGTTGATATAACAAACTACTTGGTTTCAGCACAGTTCCCACCTCACTTGTCCTCAAAAGAGAAGAGCAATATAGTAAGGAAAAGCACCCCTTTCACCTGGATTGGGGGCAATCTCTTCAAACCTAGCCTAGATCTGATCTTGAGAAGATGTGTTAGGGAGGAGGAAGTCTTTGACATCCTCTTGACCTGTCATGATGGGCCTTGTGGAGGTCATTTTACAGCAAAAAGATTTTCCTTCAAGATATTGAAAGTAGTCTACTACTGGCCCACTCTTCATCAGGATGTGAGGAGATATACCAGCTAGTGTGATCGATGTCAGAGGATGGGGAAACCTACTCCAAACGATGAGATGCCCATGCAACCTCAAGTGACCTTTGAACCATTTGAGAAGTGGGGCATGGACTTTGTGGGTCTTATCAACCCTCCTTCAAAGCAGAAACAATACATCATTGTGTGCACTGATTACCTGACAAAGTGGGCAGAGTCAAAAGCAGTCAAAGCAACAACAGAGGAAAAAGTAGCTGATTTTTTGAGAAAAAACATATTCTACAAGTCATCCAAGAGAGTTGGTCACAGATCAAGGCAGTCAGTTCACTTCCAACCTGATCGAAGACCTGCTCACACATCATAAGATCAAACATAGGACTTCCACCCCTTACCATCCACAAGCCAATGGGAAAGTGGAGGTCACTAACACAACATTGGAAGGGATCCTAACCAATGTAGTGAGCAGCAACAGAAAAGACTGGGTGGACAGATTAGTTGAGGCCACTTGGGCCTACAACACAACATGGAAGACCACCACAGGGTTCACACCTTATGAACTGGTCTATGGGAAGAAGGCTTTGTTGTCAATAGAATTTGAGTTCAATACACTAAGGATGGCAGCTCAGTTGAACCTAGACCTCAGCCATGCACAAAAGGAGAGATTACTTCAGCTCAATGGATTGGATGAATATAGATTTCAAGCCCTTCCCCATACAGAGGTAGTTCAACTTCAGAGAAAGATATGGCATGAAAAAAGTATTAAGGAGAAGTAATTCCAAGAGGGAGATTGGGCACTACTCTAGGATTCAAGATACAAAGATTTCAAAGGCAAGTTGAGGACAGGATGGCTGGGACCCTACACTGTGGAGAAATCTAATGACAATAGTTCAGTTCTCATCAGAACCATTGATGATGAAGCCATCCCCATGCTTGTAAATGGACATCGGTTGAAAGTCTACAAGAAATCCCTCTCCAAGCGAGAGTTTATTGAAGGTCTGAATAAAACAGTGATGGTAGTGGAGCATGTCTTAGCTTCCACTTCACCCACTCACTGAAGAAAAAATAAAAAATTAATAAGGAATCAAGTGAAAACCTCCATGAGGCGATTGAGTCCCATCATTGGGTTGAAAACCTCCTCTGAGGCGGCCCAGTGATGTCAAAAAAAGAGAGAGAAAAAAGAATAAGATCCCTGGGTGAAAACCTCCCTTGGAGGCGCCCAGGGCAGGCAATTAAGGTGAAAACCTCTCTGAGGCGCCCTAGTTGTTTTTCAAAAAAAAAAAAGAAAAAAAAGAAGAAGAAAGAAAATGAATTTTTTTTTATTGCATTGCAGGTTTGCAGGGTGCCAAGGGGACCCTGACATTCATACCAACACCCATCTCATCTTCTCCACTCCTTCCTCCATCATTTTTGGCATTTCTTTCACCCCACTGTGCCTCTTTTTCAAAAACTGCGTTTTCTACAGGAGGCTCTATGTTTTCTACTGGAGGCTCTTACTGGGGGTCAAAGAAGCTTCATGAAGGACCTATAAGCCCTCCTACAATCTCCAAACCTCCTTTCCATCATTTCCAAACCTGCATCACACCCCAAGTATCATTTTTCTTCCTGCACAAGAAAAACACAGAAAAACAGTTTTTAGTTTTGTAAGAAAAAACAAAAAATGAGAGGAAAAAGCACCATTGACCTCACCTGAAGCCTATCAACTACCTCTCCATCTTTATCTACACCTCTGGCATCATCCTCGAAGCCCCAAGCATAGAAAGAAGCTGAATTTTCAAGGGGAGAAGTAGCTACAGGAGCTCCTGTAGGAATTCCTGTAGCAGTTGATCCAATTAAAATCCAGCACCAACAGCAAGAGAGTGCAAATATGAAGGTTGAGGAGGCACCTGAAGCTTAGATCCAGCCAGAGAAGAACCTGTACAAGCACACCGCCACACATCAACAAGCAGATAGCATGCATCAAAAGAAATAAAGGCATGCAATAGAGAGAACCACAACACCTCACAACAAATACATTTGGATCACAGGTAAGTAACTAAATCGCTCCTCTGTTTGCATTTGTGTAATTAGAAGTCATGCAAAAGCAATGATATGGTTGAGGTTGAATGAGGGAAAGGTGGCCAGTTAACTTGGCCACCTTCATCTAGTTGACTCCACTCATTTGAGATGTCACCCACACGTGTGCACAGTCAACTCTAGCACAAGATGCCAAGGACAGGTAGTGGAGGAAGTGTGAACTCTGATGCAATGATGGGAGATGATTACGAGGAGAAGCCATGATGACCAAGCAGGTGGGGAACAACGGTCCAAATATTGCCAACATATACCTTTCCAGCTCACCGCTCATCACCGGAAATATCCATAAAGGGTAATAAGTACTCCTCCCCGAGCATTCTCACCACCTTTTCCTTCATTCTCTCCTCGTAACTCATCTACAACAGTCTCCTTGTGCCCCCATAGCCTCGTAACCATCGTCCTCCATCGATCTCTCCCATATCCCTACTCTCGGCATTTTCTACAGGAGCACCTATAGGTTCTACAGGAGCACCTACAAGAATTCTACAGGAGGGACAACAAGCTTCTACAGGAGGGGCAGTGAGTTGTTTTGAAGGGAGAAAACATGAGTTTTAGCACGATTTTCAGTTTGAAGAGGTAGGGTTCATGCATGCCCCCTATTGAATATCAATATATGCAAGAAGTGGTTTCAATTTGAGGAGGAAATAAAGTCTTTAGGAGAGGAGAAAATACAAAAAAAATTCTGCTTAAAAAAAAAAACACAGTCTCCTTTGTTTCTCTGTTTTTCTCAAAATTTGTTGTCTCCATCTCCACATTTGGTTTCCCAAAAGAGTATAAACAAAATGACAGGAGGGTTTATGAGAAAGGATCCCACTAACTCCACTAGGCTCCATGCACATCCACAAGTGGTGGACATCTTCACAAGGGCAAATTGGATGAATTTCTTTGAGAAATTCCAAGGGTTTGATGAGGAAATTACCCAAGAGTTTGCTCTCTCTCTAGTACCCCACACAAGAACTCATGCCACTATCACCTTTAGAGTTCTTTCCATGGAGATAACCCTTGAATTTATCAGTAGGGTCACTACCCTTCCTCTTGGGTTGCCTTGGAGTAAGGATGAGAAACCAATTGCCCAGGCTGCCAAGAAAAACTTTTTCCAAAATAATGAAACCCCTCTAGAGGATAAAAATAGCATTAGAAGGGCTAATGTACCATATCCTTGGGATGAGATTAGCTATCAAATAATCAAATACATTTCCTGTGAGGGGAGGTACAACATTGTCTATGGTTATCACTTTAGAATCCTCCATGAATTAAGGTGTGGCATGGACACTCCAGCACCTTTGTCACACGGAATGAGTCGTTAGTGCGGACACAACCGACCTCCCTAGAAGCCTAAGACTTTCTAGTGACAAACAAGACAAATAACAGCAATCCTTCTCTAAATATGCTTTTACAATATGAGAAATCAAGTGTTTAGATCCTACCTATAACCCAACGCTGTTGTAGTAGTCCAGCTTCGTTGATCCGGATGAGCTCCTCCTTCCCTTCGAAACCTGCATTCACTAACAATCAAACGATTAAATAGCACCTGAATATCACATAAAATAAAACATATTTAACATATAGACCAAGGAGTATATGAAACAACTCATAAATAACAAATTGTTGAGAAGAATGGACTAATTTGTATTAAAAGTTAACAAAAGGAACCATTACAACCTGAGCCTTGGTGTTGTGCAAGTCCCTCCCAGGGTCCACAAGAGTTCTCCTTTACTCTGATCAGCTCACCCACTTCCAAATAGAACAAGCAAAGATGGTAATCTCTCCTCACAAGCTTCTACAAGGAAATCCTAATTCCAGTAGCATCTACCCTTAGGAATGTTCAGCTTTCAACCTCCCCTCCCTTTGGCCCAATGGCTGTATTTATAGTGCTCTAGAGGAAGTTATTCAGGTCCACCATCAATGGGATAAGCCCCTCCTTGGATGGGATAGCTCCCCTCTTGATGGGATAAGTTCCTCTTTGGTAGGGATACATGAACCATCTGGAGGCGCTTCATACACGTCAAACAAGCTTCTAGAAGACTCTAGAAATGGCCACAAGTAACTTTTTTAAGATGAAACTCGCGACTTTTGACCTTTACAGGGGTACGCACCCACCCCTTTACATACAGAGTGTACAAGTACGCAGGTATTGTGAACTTGGGTTGCGTACACGCAGGTAAGGCTAAGAGAAATTGCGTACCAGAGATAATTAACTTTAAATGACTTTTCTCTCTTTTTTGAAGTTTGACATGAAGAGCAGAGGCATGAGACTTGCCAAGGAGGATAGTATGACAGTGGATGGAGCCATACTAACTGCAAATAGTCATGGTGACATTTTTTAGTGTAACAGATTGCCCCCTAAAGTGCGAAGCCTGTAGTAGATTAGGGTTTTTTTTATGATCTAGGAAGGGTGAAGTACTTTATCATTTCAAGGAGTATCTTGCAGAGAGCCCGGTCAGAACCTGCAAATATTCAACACAAAATACATATATAAGATGTTATCATCGCTGAGGTAGGCATTCCCATACTCAGATTGAAAACTTTAACTAACAATCTAAATCGTAGACTTTTGTAGACACAATATGGACGCAGCTATCTGTTTATGGTTAGTCTACTATATAATGAATACAAAACTCCTCGCAGCCTGGATGGTGGAAACTAGATCCAGGCTCTTCATCTCTACTTCCTGAATTGGTACGATTCTATCCATGCGAATAAATGAGTTGATGTCGAACATGGTAGAAACCACTTGATTACCATTCGATGATGTAAACTGTTAACAAGTGTGAGAGAGACCATCAGTAATGTCAATGGTTCTCAAAGTACCCAGTACAATCCGTGAAATGTGAATGAATGGGTTGATGTCGAACACGTCACGGAATCCTTTGATCGAAAGTCAATGATGTAAACTGTCGTCAAAGGCGAGAAACCTGCCATTGATGCATGCAGACTCCAAGGTACTGACGATTTCTAAGTCATATTTCGTCATATTTCTAGATAATGTGCTGATGTCGATAGAAAGCGACCCGTTGCAGGCAAGCCCGCAACACGAAATCATTGTTCAAGTTGAAGAAATGTTGCTGTAAGGACTGACTCAGGGATGGTCAAATGGATGACAAGTATTTTGCATATGAATGGTTTATTTGCAGAGACCTCTTGAACACATAACGACACGACAGATGGCTTGGTGACGATTGACCCAAAGTTAATACCCAGAAACAGTTGAAGAATTTCAAAGTGGTTTTATCAGCTTTAAGGCAAAGGATTTCCCAACCCAGGTGAATGAAACGTGTCGTGTTCAAGAGCGGTGATAAGGTTCTTCTGTAACAAAGGATAACAAATAGGTTCATTCTTCTCTCTTTTCCCCCACCATTTCTGGCAAGTACCTCTTTATTTTTTACAAGCTTGAGGAGGATAACATATGCTTGATTATAAGCTCATCCTTTGGATGAGTCCAACTTAGTTTAGATTCGGACCCTAAGAAGGAGTGGTCCGTTCCTGTTTGTAATCGAACAGGTCCTTTACTGTGAAATTTTAACGAGTCTAGTATAGGAGAAACTCGGCGTTTTTCAATTTTAGAGAGTTTGAAAAACTAAAGAAGACTCCAAGATGAACTTTTTCGTAAATTTGTGTCTCCAAAGCCCAAAAAAGTATAAAATAATACCTGAGAGAACTGCTTGATCTTGCGACCAAGGAGTACTTTCATGATTAATGCCTTTGACCTGAAAAGTAAAAAGCAATCAGAGGCATGTCATTTTATTTCCAGTATCAAATTTGAAACGACAAAAATCCGGCAATCTTTTCTTGTTTTTTACGGTCAGAAAAGGGCTGTAAGAGGACCGTCTTTTAATTCCGTTTTAACGAGTGTAAAAGAAATGCTCGGCAATCTTTTCATGTTTTAGGAGTCAGAAAAGGGCTTAAAAGATGACTCTGATGTCTTGGTTCGTGAAAAATGATGATTTTACCCTAAAGTCCTTTTGTCCTGCACAAAAACAACACATTACTCATACCTGTTTAAGATGGGCAAAAATACATTGAAAAATATCCCTTCATGGTGAAAAATAAACAAACTTAGCATTCATTTATCCAAAAAACCTATAAAAAGACTTTTTACCATGTCATTTTTACCATTTTACTATTGAGGGTGAGAAAAGGGCTTTTGACAAGAAACTTCCCGTGGACTTTGCGGAGAATCCGACCGTCGGAATCGAGCACCGTCTCTTTTAGGTATTTCACAACATCCTCCTCTTCAATTTCATCCGTTTAGAATTCCATTTTAAGTTCTAGTTTGATTTTTTGGAGGGTTTGGGGTTTTAGGGTCCGCTTTTCGGGGGACGCAGGTGCCCCATGGGTGACCTGCGTACCCCGACATTTTCGTATATGGGAAAATGGTCGGAGTACGCAGCCCACCTTCAGAACAACTGCGTACCCACGCTCTGTTTTCTGAACGCGGGGTGCATACTCCGCGCAAAGCGGATTTTCAAAACCCAAACTCAAAACCTAACAATCAAAATTTGATTTAATGAATTCTAATCAATGTTTTTTGGTGTGTAGATTGCCCACCATGCTAGATTGGCATGAAAGAGAACACGAAGATGTCGATTTGGCCGCAATAGGTCATCAACCTTCCATTGATGCTTTAAAGGCATGCGGTCTTTACAAGTACTGGGCCATACCTGGCATGAGGGCCCAGGTGCCATTCTTAGAGTGGCTGGTTGAAAGGTGGAATATTCAGGATCAATGTTTTTACATCGGAGAACACCAGCTCGAGATAGAGTCCTCCGACATATATTTTCTCACTGGCTTGCCTAACAGGGGCGAGCAACTCTCTCTATTCGGGACTAGGCCGGGTGGCCAATCCCTTGCTAGTCTCCGGCTAGAGTGGTGCAACAATCAAAACCAGGATAAGGGGATAGAAATCAAATACATATCCCGACCTGAACTTATGGTAATTGCCTTTACAGTTACCAGACTTTGCGGTGCTGCCGCTTTGCACATAGCCACTGGTTCCCAAATGCGGATGGCTATAGATTGCTTCCGAGGCACCATTTTCAACTGGTGCGATGCTGTGCTGGCCAATATGAAAGGCCAACTGACTAGGGCAAAGAACGGACAATTGAAGACCTTTGGATATGGGCCTTTAGTTGTGAGCTTTGCCCTAGAGAGAGTTCCAATGCTGATCCCCCAGCATCTTACTGTTCCAGTTGGGCCTCCTCGGGAGCCTAAGTTGACGCGATGGGTTTCGGTAATGGCCCGGTATCCTGATGAGGGAGCGGGAGTTGTCCGATTTCCTGCGGGTTACTTTCACTCGTTGGAGAGCCAGGTCTTTGCGATTCAGGATTTTCCTTATGTCGGAGTAGATTTTCGCAATGATCCGGACATGGTTCTTCCACAGGGAGAACAATGGGACGACAAAGGTACCTCATTTTTCACAAGTTTTTAAATTATCTATTTTTATTTGTTTTTTATATATCGTCTCAAAACTGACAGCAAAAAATTTTCAAAATGCAGATGTAGGCCCAGGGCATCCGGCCAATCTCCGGGCTTTTGAGAGAAGAGTACCAGTTGCACCAGCACCAGCCCCACAGGATGCAGCCGCAGAGACCTTAGCCGAGCTGGAACAGGATATAGAGCGTCTCACGGCGGGCATACCAGAGACGACTATAGACGATATTCCTATCCGACTTCAACGCTATGTGGTCGCAGTCCCAGGACCTTTCAGGAGGTTCCTGTGTAGGGTAGCGTGGGCAGTGGTCTCATATAGAGAGCACCACCAGTGATTGGCTAGTCACTTTTGTAGACACATGTGACATTTTTGGTTTTTTGTACTTATCATTTTTGCCGATCATAAGGTGTTTTTCAACCTATGATCGAAGACGATGTATATTTTTTGACACACTCCTATCTATATATATATCATTATTACTGGCTTATTTTGTTAAACATATGTGATGAAATGTTTATAAATTTACATTTATGATTGTTACAAATGTCTATTTAACATTCGAGACGCCATTGCATCTGCTAATGTATTTAAAGACCTTGGAATATGTTGATATTAAATGTAATCAAATTCACGTTCCAAGAGACGCACCCTCAAAAAAAATCTTAATAAGACTGGATTTCTATTGGCATAGACTCTATTAAGCTGTAATACAACGAGTTCAGAATCTAACCTCACTATCAAACTCCGAATCCAAAATGAAATAGATTCAGATAATAGTTCAATCACTGCACTGTATTCTGCAATGTTGTTTGTTGTTTGACCGAGGCTCACCCCATGCATAGAAACTAACTCGTCAGAGGGCGAATAGATAACCCAAGCCGCGGAAGAGATATTCCGTGTACTACGACAAGCACCATCAGCAAATCCAATGTACGTTTGGAGAGGCGTCGACATCTGCAATATCAAGAGTAAAACCAAGATAAGCCAGAATAACGACGAAAAACACACTCTCTAAGCTAAGCACACTGTCTAAACTAACAAAACACACCAGCTAGAAAGAAAAATTAACCTAACTAAACTAACTGAATCTCCATACCCACCATTTAAGCATAATACCTCTTTAGGTAAAGTCCATTTCTGGGCTTATCCAAAGAGTCCCCATCAAAATCTACCAGCTCATAGGCCCCTTTTG
Source organism: Pinus tabuliformis (assembly GCA_031772625.1). Lineage (NCBI taxonomy): Eukaryota > Viridiplantae > Streptophyta > Pinopsida > Pinales > Pinaceae > Pinus > Pinus tabuliformis. Next base: position 311,656,282 of record CM062805.1, on the reverse strand, counting down.
CTAGCTTTCGCTTGACAATGTAGGGCCCATGCCACATGGGAACGAATTTTCCAGCACCTAACTTATCGTTAGCTTGATCATATAATAGCACTAGGTCTCCTTCCGAAAAATTACGAGGGGTCACGTTACGATCATACTGAGCTTTCATTCTTTTTGCGTGAGTCTCGATTGCCAAAGCAGCATCACGTCGAGTCTCATCTAATTTAGCTAAGTATAACAGACGCTTCTCCTCTTCGGAAGTAGCTGGGAGTAATTCAATAGCCATTTGAAGTGATGAGATTTCGCATTCAATGGGCAACACTGCTTCCAAACCATAAACTAGTTGGAAAGGAGTGAACCCTGTTGATGTTTTTACTGAGGTTCGGTACGCCCAAAGTGCTGAAAATAATATGTTATGCCAATTCGACCGATGAATACCAATGATTCGTCGGATCATGATAACTAGAACTTTGTTGATGGATTCAACCAAACCGTTCGCTTGGGGATAATAAGGAGTAGAACTATCATGGCGTAAACCAAGCTGGCTTGTAAGTTCTGTCATCATAATGTTTCGAAAATGGCGCCCATGGTCAGTGATTATCGCTTGTGGGACACCAAACCTAGCAATAATATGATTGAATACGAAAATCGCAGCTGTCTTGCCATCTGCCTCGAATGTAGGCATCGCCTCGGCCCACTTAGTAAAATAATCAACCGCAAGGATGATATACGCATGCCCCCCAGCCGAGTGAGGGTTACATGTAATAAAATCGATACCCCATTTATCAAAAGGACCAACGACAATTATAGGGTGGAGAGGAGCAGGTGGTGCACACATCTTGCGATCAAACACTTGACAGTTGTGGCATTTTCGGACCGCAATGATACAATCTTTAAACATGGACGGCCAGAAATAGCCAGCACGCAACACCTTCTGAGCTGTGGCATACCCAAACATATGACCGCCACATGCTCCAGAATGATAGTCATTCATAACCCTTTATGCCTCTTCATGAGTTAAACAACGACGAAAAACTAAATCTGCCCCACAACGATAAAGAGTATCTCCAATAATTTTGTACTGTTGGGACTGGAATCGAATTTTCCGACGTTCCGACTTTGAAGCTTCGGGCCGAAAGGATTGGGTTTGGAGATAGACGATTATATCTCCATACCACGGATCTAAAGTGCTGATGAGAAACAAAGATTCGTCCGCAATGGGTTCCTCTACCACAGTTTCCGTGTTAGCACGCGGGAAGTCACACATCAATTCCGCAAAAACTAAGGATTTCTTAGACTTAGACTTCTCGAATTCCAAATCGAACTCCTGCAGGATAACAATCCATTTGGAGTACTTTCCCCCTTGCAATTGTTTAGTCAGAATATAGATCATAGGGTTGCAATCTGAAATCACTGTAGTTTTACGGAGAAGAATGTAATGACGAAAACGCTGGACAGCTTGAACGGCTGCCAGTGCCAACTTTTCCACATGCGAGTACTTTAGCTTGGTTGGATTCAACGTCTGACTGAGGTAATATATCACATGTTCCGTTCCAAATTCGTCTTCCTGAACTAAGACCATTCCAATGGTGGAGTGGGAGGTGGCGAGATACAAAAAGTAGTCCTGGTTGTAGTTGGGAGGATGTAGCAACGGTGCATGGGTCAACGCGTGCTTAAGTGCATCAAAAGATTTCTGAGCTATCTCATCCCAAGAGAATTGTGCATTTTGTTTCAACAACCGGGTGAAACCCTTTGTAATCTCGGCGTAGTTAGGAATGAATCGACGTAAAAAGTTTGCTTTCCCCTGCAAACTTTGGAGTTGGCGCAAACTTGAAGGAGGAGGCAATTTGATGATAGCTTCGACCTTCGAGGGATCGACGCGAATACCGGCTTTTGAAACGACAAAACCTAGCAATCGTCCCACTTCTATGCAGACGACACATTTGTGTGGGTTCAACCGAATTTGATAATGCCAACACCTCATAAAAATAGCGCGTAAGTGGACAAGGTGATCAGCTTGATGTAAAGAATGAGCAGGCAAATCATCGAGATACGGTTGCACAATGTGCTTGATGTCGTGAAACGCGTAAGACATTGCCCGTTGGAAAGTGGCTCCGGCATTCTTAAGTCCAAAAGGTAATTTGCAGTAAGCAAATGTCCCCCAGGGACAAATGAAAGCCGTTTTTGGTTGATCGGCAGGTAGAATATTGATTTGGTTGTAACCGGAAAAACCGTCCATAAAGGAAAATATTTCACTGCTAGCACAATCATCAATTATTTGATCGATATAGGGCGTGGGATAGTTGTCTTTTGGACAAGCACGATTTATATCCCTATAGTCGATGCATATTCTTATTGTTCCTTGTTTTTTGTTAACCGGAACAATATTCGATACCCAATCCGTTAATGGGATCGGATAAATGAAACCTGCTTTCAACAGCTTTTCGACTTCTGCTTTAATCGCAGCCACTTTCCTAGGGTGTATCTGACGCAGACGTTGCCGAACGGGTTTAGCGTCTGGGTAGGTCTTGATTTCATGAACAACAATGGAGGGATCAATTCTTGGCATTTCCTCATAGGACCAGGCAAACACGTCGCAGAATTCTTGAAATAGGACCTTGTATGTTTGAATTTCGTCATCTGTACACGAGGCACCTATATGAATGTTTTCAATAACTCCGGTTTTGACTGAAATGTCAATGGCAATAGTTTGGGAAATGTTTCCCAAATTCAACTCTGAATCAGGATGTTTCATGGGATTCTGAGCGTCCTTGACATATTCAGCCGTAAAATTGATGAAAAATCATTTTCAAAGTCATCATCCTCAGGTAAAAACGAAGATCGATGATGAAGATCTTCCCATGGTAGATCATCTACACTTAGGATTTCGCGAAGTTGTTCGTCAGATGACACAACTTCAGGAAACGTTATCCATTCTGAGGTTGATGTGAAAAGTGATTCCTCACGGACCACTTTCATTTGGTCGATTTGGGTTGAACTTGAGTCGGAAAAAGACTGCACGGCCTCATAAGCAATTTCATATGGACTCAAAGGCATTGCATTATCGAATGAGTCTATCTCAGATTCAGATGGGACAATCCAAGGATCATCATAGATAATAGTGTCTGAAGTAATCATATGAATGGTTGCGAATGAAGGGTCTGCATTGATTGGAGGGAAAGGAAAATAAGGTTGTAATCTAGAGGGGCATCAACCACCTCCACATCCAGACTAACCGTTTTTCCTTCAACCCCTATAGGCAAATCCTGTAGAATGCCAAACGGATGGAACCCACGGCCATCAAAGGCCTTAAGAATCGTTGGGGATTGGTTCAGTGAAGGAGAGCCAAGCGATCTCCAACACTGAATCGACATAATACACGTAGAAGCTCCTTCATCAATTACAGTCCGATGAATTGGCCTGTTTTTGACTATCACTGGAATTTGGAAAGCCATCTGATGAGGGAGACGCGGTGTACTATTTTCTAGATCAAAGATTATCAGGTTCGGGTCCTGAACATCAACAGCTCCTATAGCCGACAAAAGTAACTTTCGTTGTGCTGGACATGATTGCAGCACTTCCAAAGCCGACATTACCGAGGGTGAAACAGCTAAATCCTCAACAATATTGTAATTCTGGGCCGCTCTCGCATGTGGATTGAAAGCAGACCTTCGAAGTACACCCTTGGTGGGCGGTTTTATTACTAAGTCCGGGTTAGGTTTCTCGATCTGTAGTGGATCGGAACCGGGAGCTGAGGTTGATGGATTAGAATGAGAAGATTCTGCTTCTTTGCCATCAACAGGACTCTTACTACCATAATCTTGCGATCGAGTCGCAATCCGTACATGAGACATCATCAATATGGTTTCTTCACTGGCACTCGAGGAATAACCTATCATTTTACTCTCCTTCTTTGGAAATGGATCTTTCAAAACAGCAGGAGTTGGGGAACCTTTAACGATTTTCACAACCTCTGCCCGATGAGGGCAATCTCTTGTGAAATGATCTTCTTCACAAATTAAACAAGGATAACGAGGTTTGCGCTTTTCGTCGTTAGATTCCGACTTCTCTTTTTTCTCCTTTAGAGCCTTCTCTTCTTTATCCTTCTTCTTGCCTTTCTTCTTACCACTGTTTTTTGATTTAGCCGTAGATGACTCTACAACGTGAATGTCGGCGGTAATTTCAGGAGAAGACTCTCCTGTCGGGGAGTCTGGTAAGGTTATTATTGGAGAAGAATTCTTTGATTTCTTCTTACTTTTAGTATTTACCGTACCAATCATGCCATTAGCAGCATGAGATCCCGAAGGAGCAGCAGCGATTTGATTCGACTTAGGAAGATCTGGGATCTTCTCGTGCAACGTACCTGACTGGGTGTAAACTAAGTCAAGGTACTGGGCTTGAGCAATGACTTGCTCCTCAGTAACTACTCCGGCCTTAGCTACGTCTTCAGTAATCTTCGGTAATAATGATTTTACAAACCATTCAGCTAAAATTTGGTCCGGGATAAAAACTTTCACTAAACGTCTTCGACGTCTCCATTCATGGATATGATCGGAAATATAAGTGGACGTCGATTGTTTTAATGAAGTTAATAACTCAGTACCATTATCGTATCTGACCGACAACTGAAAATGAGTTAGGAACGAGGTAGATAACTGGCTGAAATTGTAAAAAGAGGCCCGTGGTAACTCAATGTACCACTTGGCCGCGAGACCAATGAGCGTACGCTGGAAAAGACGTAAGCGGATCGAATCATCCGAGATGGAATTTGAGGCACACCAGAGGTGGTAAGTCATCACGTGATTGGACAGATACTCTCTAGACTTACCTTCGAACTTGGGTATATCACTGGGAAACTTATTTGGCATTGGCGGCCAGAACGGAAGATATTGTATTGGATCGTTCATTAGGCGCGTCAAGTCGGGTAAATCCAAAGTTGCGATAAACGGTAACTGCCGGTTAGGATCTCTAAAACTCTGGGTCACAAGACCAGTCCCAGGAGGAGGATATCCAGGATAACTTGGAACAGGAATCGCATTCGGGATATTATATCCTCCTGGAAAACCAGGATTAACCGGACCGTACTGGGGTTGTTGAGGTTGTTGATAAGTGTACCCAGGATACGGTTGATACTGGTAAACCGGTTGTTGGATAGCAGGACCGAATTGGTACTGTCCCTGCTACTGTTGGTAGGTAAATTGAGGTTGACTTGTTACAGCAGTACTTAAACCAGGCTGCCCTACAGGCATCTGGACCGTGGTTTGAATCGTAGATCCAGACAATGGTAAAGATGTCTGAGGAGTGGTTGCAGAGACAATAGAAACCAGAGCTGTCGATACTCCAGAAGTAAGTGCGGTAGATGTTGCGGTAGTTGCAGCAGTCGTTTGAGATGGAGTACTAGGTGCAATTGGTGGCTGAGTAACTACCGAAGTTACAAAAGTTTGAATATTTGACTGGACAGGTTGCGGTTGCTGGGGTGAACCTGTTAGCTACCTATACCAATAGGTTTCATATTTCATGATTGGCAAGGAAAGGTCCAAATATGCTCTGCTTTGATGATGCAAAGATCACATATTTCCAAAAGAATACAATCTGTGCTTATAGCTTGATGTGGACTCAATTTTTATGGATGGTCCAACAACCTAATCTGGATCATGCCATGTTTTAAATTTCCAGTTGTAGAATAGAGAAAGAAGTCTGTCCAAACTGTGTAATCTTGGCAGACAAGTAGTTTAGGTAGAGAAGAAAGGCTCCCAACTGCTTAATCTAGGACCTTGGAGGAAATAAGGGTAGAAGTAGATAGAAAAACAAAAGAAAAAAGCCAAAGAAAAGAAAAGGCAGATAAGGGTCTGCAAGTCCAAGTGCACCCTCCAAGAAGAAACAAAAAATGCTAGGCAAGTAGATGGGTAGGCAGTTGGGGTTGCAGAAATGTCACTCCCTACAGTTGAAGATATGTTAGCCTTGTTCACAAAGCAAAATCAATGAAGTAAGAAGGTGTTCTTCTCCATCAGGTTGCAGCAAGCAGAGAAGCATGTCTAACTTCCCAATTTTCCCCTCTCCATTCATTACTAACATCCCCTCATCAGTTGATATTCATGAAAGAATTGGTGGTTTTTAGTGGTTCTTAGTCCTATTAGAAGCCACATTTCTTGTCTAAAACTCTTTTCATTTTGATCTACTCCTTAAGCTAAGTTATTTTCAAATAAACTTAGTGTTATCTCCCCTCATCCACTCCTTTCATCCATATTAACCCTAACTCTATTATATAATTCCCCTATGATTCCCTTTCCCCTAGTATTATAACACCATGCTGTATAAACCCCAAGCATTGTATAAATATCCCTCCCCTTGGCATTATAGCCAATAAATCCTCTGTCAGGGATCAAATTGGCATCTGGTCACTTTGATGAACCTAAGTCTAACCCCCTCCCCTCTTCTGAATTCATTTGGCCCCTTAAAACCCTCATTTGCCAAAGAAAGGCTTATAAAAGACCTTGTTCTACCTATACCCGCTTTAATTTGCAAAAATAAACAAAAAACCCACTTTTCTCATTTATCCAAAGTATGGGCGCCTTGTTATTTTTATATTAAAAGGGCATTGAAAAACCTTTATAAATCCGCCTATACCAAGAGGTCTCCGCCAAACACAGATCCCGAAATAAATATTAAAATAACCCCCGCCCCCTTCCGTAATGTCCGATCATTTCACTAACCCGACAACCGTCGGATCGGACCCCTTTGATCCGATGGTCCTCATTCATATCGGAGCAGCCTCGACGTCCGACAGATACCTTCCGATATCTGTCAGAGGGTGACGTCAGGCCTCCGCCACGCGTCGTCCCCACAGCTTATCGGAGGTACGCTTGACAAATCCCTCTTCCGTATCATAAGCGGTGCGATGAGAAACCGCTAACCGCTCCCGGTTTTCGGTTGACCCGCCCAGCCAACGTCACCACCACGTCATACCCACGTCAGTGCCACCCCGCCGTCGTGTCAGTTCCTTCGTCCGCCCCCACGCTGATATGTCCGCCACCTCATCATATCCGTGGACCAATCACAACCTGCCACCTCACCCGATGACGTCATGCTGACGTCATCCGACCTTGACCCCACCTGATGACGTCATCCAAAAAAACGCGCCAATATGCCAAAAATCCATATTGAGGCCAATTTTTGCGTTTTTTCATACTTTTTGCCACAAGAGCTGTTGCTTTCTCTGCATGATTTTACGTCCAAATTTGCACCACCTTTGCTGAAATCAATTCGGGGACCTCCGGCGCGCCATTTCTACAGTCATTCGTGACCACTGCTTGCTTTTTACCAGGTATTTTCCCTTATAAATCCTTCATACGCCTACTTTGTCTGTGAATTCCCTCAACAGAGCTTAGAAGACAAAAAACTTGTAAATTCACCGGCAAAATCTCTGTGCCTAGCCCCCATTTACAACTATAAGCTCGAAAAGCACCAGCCGAGCCTTGTTTGCCCACATTTTCACAAAAAACTGGACTCTGTTCGCGCAATCGCGAAACAACTTACTCAAACTGTACCTACCTGTTAAAAAAGACAGATTGAGACCACACATTGGTCTTATTTGCACTTCAAACAATATTTCAATTGCTGCAGCTGTTTCACTCACCCTCTGTTCCATACAATTCACAGTTTTCCATTGAAGAAAAACTCTTTTGTGTTGCTCTGCATAGCAACTCCATCCATAATCTCAGGAGAAATCATGGATCCACCAGTAGCTCCTATAACGTTGAACGTTGCTCCATTGAATGCCCCTCAGAGGCAATTGGAATGGCAGTCTCTGGCAGACATGGACTATCAGATTTCAGAGGAAATGCTGATGAGGACTAAGTTCCACATCCACCTGCTCAATGAATTGAAGGCCAAGCATGAGGGTGGAACAGATGTGCTGGGCATATGGGACTCATTCCTCCCTATTTTTAAGCTCCCTCAGGTTAGACAATTCCCTGATTTGATCCATCTGTGTGCTGAAAACTATGACCCTACTCAAAGGGCAGTTCTTGACCCTTCAGGATCAGCTGTGTTTTATGTCACCCCAGAAGCTATCAAGGATATGCTCTGCTTCAGGACTGAGAAGAAACTGGTCCCTCTATCACTTGTAGACCTGATAAATCAAGGAGCCAGAATGACAGATGCTCAGGTCACCAAATTAAACCAGCTATACATTGACTCTGACTCTGTTAAGTATCCTCCTATCAATCAAGTATACCTCAACCAACTGGGTAGAGATCTGGCAGACATGATTAGTCCCATTTTGGGCTACAACTCAATTGAGTTTGTTGATCAAACTGTGCTGGTAATCATGCTCATGTTTGCTCCTGGCAAGTCTCCCATCTTCTATGACTATGCCACATATATAGCAGACAAAATACATGAGCAACTAATGAACCTGGCAAGAGAAAGAGTGTTCAGATATACCTCTTACATTTACCATTTGATCTTATATCATCAACATCAGAAATTCTCTTTTCCAATCAAAAGAGAGGATGCCCAAGGCAATCCAAGATCAGTGGTCTATTGGTCCTCTGTTTTCCACTGTAGATTTGAGTCTCCTTATACTTATTGTGAGTTCATAGATCAGTTCATCCACCCAGCTATGTCAATGATGATGGGTTCACCTCCTCCGAGGCTCACAGATGAAATGCAAAGGATCCTGCAGTTATCCAAATCATACAGCATTGGGGACTGGTACTTTTACCAGAACCACACCGTCATCAGGATATATGGGTGTGAATTGCCTCCCTACAGACTGCCCAAATATGTGCCTATGAGGCTATTTGCCCTAGAATACTTCAGACAGTTTGGCAATGTTGATGTGCTTCACTTTTTAGGCAAAGGCAAGAAAGCACAGTTGAAAGTCAGGAACCAACTTGGCCACTTTGTCTATAACCAGAGGGAGGAAGGTTGGAGAGAAGCAGACAGGATGCTTGAGTCCCTTGGCCTTCAAACCAGTTTCCTCTGGAAACCTTATGACCCCAACCACTTCATCACTTTGAGAAGGCTCAAATATAAGCTATCTGGCTATGATCATGTAAAGATCCCTCACATTGAAAAACATGCAAACCAAGCAAAATGGAGGAGAGGAACCCTAGAAGAGCCGGTTACACAAGAGGAGCTGAATCAAAGAGCGGTGAGGAATCTAAAAAAGATGGCTGACCTTGAATTTTGTTCACAGGTGTTCTCCCTTCCAAGCACACAAGTGGGAGCAGTTGCATCCTCCTCGACTGCAAATCAGCAAGCTCCCAAAGCCACTGAAGATATATCTAGCAAGGGCAAGGAAAAGGAAATGGAGACTGAACAGCCACCTCATGACAAGGTGCAGAAACAACAGCAGCAGGTAGAACAACAACAACAACAGGAATTGCAGCAAGAAGAAGGGCAGCATGAAAAAGAGCAGCCCCCACAGCAAGAAGGGGCAGTTGAGGCCCCAATTTTTACAGAACAGCAGGCACAAAATACGGTGCCTCCTAGGCAAGAAACATCAGTTGATGCATCAATCCTCCAAACTCCACAAAAGGAGGATACTAGCAGAAAAAGGGACAGAGAGACTCCCTTGACCACATCAGAAAGTCATGGTGAGAAAAGACAGAGATTGAACCCTTTCTCTGATGAGGAAATGCCAACAGGGCAGTCTCTGGGCATGGGCCCACCTAGCAGGGAAGCATCTGCAAGTTCCTTCCAAGAGGAACAGAACCGAACTGTGGGAGGAGAAGTCAGCTCCTCTAGCCAGCAGAGAGAGGGTGAACTGAGTATTAAACAGCAGTTCATAGACATAGAGAAAAGAAACGAGCCCATAAAAATACAACTCTACAATCATTTGCTGAAGATGGCTCCCACTAACCAGCAAAGACTGATGTCTGCTTTTGATGTTAGTGAAGGCAAAATGATCATGAGTCATTTCTTGCCAGCTGTAGCACAACCCCAGTCTCATGCAGATTATATAAGGACCAATCTTGAGGTCCTTGCCAAAGACATCCACCCAATGGATAAAATTGAGTTGCATAAACAAACAGGTGAGATGGTCTATGCCTCCTTGGCAGACAAAACATTGGACAATTATAGGCTGGAAAATAGCCTTAATAATACAGCTGCCCAACTTGAATTGGAAAGGGCATCCTCACAAGCTAAGGACAACAGAATAAGGTCCTTAGAAGATATAATTATTGAGATTGGGCATGATCCCAAAGATATCAAGGGCATACAGGAAATATTGAAGTTAAGGGATGCAGACATGGCTGCTTTGAAGAAAAAGATCAAAATGCCAGCCACCATTCACCCTCAAACAGATGAGGTTGCCCAGCAGAGGCATGATCAAGAGGCCTCAACCTTGCTGGTGTCTCTATATAAGCAGTTAATCCAGACACAAGAAAAGCTGGGAGAATCAGAGGCTGCACAGGCAGCATTACAGGCAGCTTTGAAGCAAAGAGAAGAAGGTCAGACCTCCCAGCCTCCTCCTGAAGTAATAAACCTGGAGGAAACTGCTCCAACTACTGTTCCTCCTCCTCAACAAACAGAACAGGCAACAACATCCACCTCAGCAGCACCACCAGCAACAGAGCAGGCCCCAAGCCTGGACATGCAAAAGCTGAGGAATGAGATCCAGGCCCTGGAAGCACAAATGACAGAGCTGAATGAGACCAGGGATAAATTGGCCAAAGTGAATGATAGATATGACAAATCCAAGCAGTCTGTGGCAGAAAAGGGCAGGGAGATAAAAGCCCTCAAAGACAGGATCAAAGAGCTAGAGAATGAGCTCAAATTAGATAAGGTTGTGGCTGAGCTTAAAATAGTGCTGTGGGCTAACATTGGTCAATCTATTAATGACCAATGGCAATATATTGAAACAATCCATGAGCAGTTAGAGCTCATTTCAAAAGCACAGACTGAAATTCAAAGATCAAGAGCTGCTCTAAGCAACATGCCTGAAATAGCCACCAGGATGATTAATGTGCTTAACAATAGAACAAGTACTCAGTTGGCTGCCATGGGAATTTCAAACAGAACTGAGCACATTCAGTTAATCAAGAGGGTTCTCACACTGAGAAACTTGGTGCAGACATTAGAGAGAAGAACCCAGGACATGCAGACTGAGGTAAACAGGTTTTTGGAGAAGTTTCAGGTATTGGAAAACATAGGGCTCCCTAGCTTACTGAACAGCGCAGGGAGACTGTTCACTCATGAGCAGTATGCCAAAAGGGTTAATGCATTTGCTACAAGTCAGATCAATGAGAAGCCCCGCACATCAGAGGAAACAGGGCCAGCCACAGGACAGACTCTCTACAATAGAGTAGAAAGTTTATTTTTTATAATGAATGAAATCAAACACCTGTTTGAGGTGCCTCCCAATTTTTACAAATATACAGAGGCAGAAGAGACTATGGATGCAATTCTCAGGCATCAACTACCTACACTAGAATGGTGGACTAAGGCCATACAGATGATTTTATAAACAGGAGGCCATTCTATAAATTTTGTTCATGGAAAATACAAATTGTCATACACAGGAGAGTTTAAAAGAATCGGCATGCATTAAAGATGAAGGCTGAGCCACCTCAGCAGAAACTAACAGCCAATAAAGCAAGGCGAGAAGCTACAGGTGTCCAGGCCGAGAAAGCTACAGCAGAGCAGCTCCAAAAGCGCATTTCTCAGCGTTAATGCAGATCACTCCAACCGACTCAGTGGCCTCCTAAGGCCAAAATATCTTCTGACAAGCATAAAGATGCATTTACTTTGTATTCAATGATGTAATAACTTTATTATCAAATATCTTGAAAAGTTGGTGAACGTATTCATTTCTGAGATAACTTAGCACTCAGATATTTTGTATAACTGATGGTATATATTTGCCCCTCGCACAAGCTTGAGGGGTTGTTGTTGATTTCTCTTGAAGAAGTTCTTATGCTGTAATCCTTTCAGAGTTTAATAAAGAAAGTGATGGAATTTCTCGGAGTTCTGAAGTGTTGAATGCGTTCTGGTGTCTGTTGAAAACTGCAGGATTCCTGTGTACTTCACAATACAATAAGTTTCTGTAACTCTCTTTGTTATGTGTTTCAATCTTTTACAATCCATATATGTTTCTAATTTCTAAGTGTTTAACAACAAAGAAAAAGAATAACCTTCAGGACTTATTCATGCAATACCCTGAGTTCAATCTGTGTTGTTAATAAATGTTTTCTTCAGCTATAATCTTGATAAGTGTAATTCTTAATTGCTGCACTTTCAGAATATATCTTTCACAGTGACCTTTGTTTCAGGAATTCAAGTTTGCTCCTGAGCAACATGTTTCACTTTCACATCACCAGCTTAATGGAGAATTCTTAAATGCTTTCTGTTGGCTGACCATACATCACCATTTAAGTTTAAATTTTGTTTGTTTGAGATACTCAATAGGCCCTGCAGTCTGAACATCATCACTCCAGCATTTCAAAACATTTCACAGCGCTAGACTCCATTGCCCAATGATATACTACTACCTGAACACTACACCTTAAGCACTGAAAGAAGTCCTTCAACCAAAACACAAACCAAAAACCTGAGCCTAATAGCTAGCCTAAAAAACACTATCAAAACAGAGACAAATCATAAAGAGAGAGCCCTCTCTGATTACAGTTTGGCTAGAAACTGTGATCCAAAGATTGGTTAGTGGTTACCCCGACCGTATTCCCTTGGGAGTCATAGGGAACAACCTGGGTGTTAACATAATTGGCGACTCCACTGGGGACTTCCTCAAGACTTTCTAATTTCTGTTTATCTCTTGAAAGCTGCTCATTCCCTTTGCTGCTAGCTTTGGAAAATATACAGTAAGTTCAAATCTTGTCTGGTCTCTGTAGACACAAAAATATCCTGCAAAATACCAAAAAGAAGTTTAGAAACTGGCTCCTAAAAGGAAAACCATACATACTAGGTCAAACCCTGACCCAGAACCACCAGCTGTTTTTGAAAATCCTAATATAATCCCTAGGTTCATCAGGAAGCAGCAGGGACAGCAAACTCTGGCTGACTCAACCCTTGAAACAGGTTATCCAAACCTTGTTCCAACCCCAATCAAGGTTTTGTTTCGATCTACCCTTGATTCCCCCAGTTCCCCTTCTACATCTCACAGCCCTCCTATCACACCCACATCCACTGCACATACTCCCTTAACCAACATTCTAGTTTCTACCCCTCCCATTAACCCTGCTATACCAGTCACCCCGGTCCCATTCATCCCTGTCAACCCCTTAAACCCTGTGAATATGGCTAACAGATATGCACCCTTGCAAATACCAGCTAATGCTGCAGCTCTACCCCAGGACTACCAAACCAAAATCTCATATTTTGACTCCAATGGCCCTTTGACAGCTGTTCAGCATGCCAAAAGGATGCAAGACCATTTTGAGACCTATGAAATAGATGATGACAGTGTGAGAATGAGGATGTTTGTTCAAAGTCTGACTGGGGATGTAAGAACTTGGTTTAGATCCCTGAATGCAAATTCCATCACAACTCCTGATGAACTGTATCAAGCCTTTACTAGCAGATGGGAAAAGAAGAAGGATCCTCTGCACATACTTGGGGAATATGACACTATCAAAAGAGGTCCCCAAGAGACTGTTTTGGAGTATTGTGCAAGATTCAACAATGTTTATAACGCAATCCCACAAAATTTAAGACCCCCTCCTGATTTAGCTTTGTACAAATTCCCTGATGGTTTTGACCCTGACATGGCCTATCAGTTAAAGGAAAGAGACCCTCAAACCCTTGCAGAGGCCCAAAGGGTTGCTGTCACAGTGGAAGCTAACCTGATTGCCAAAAGAAACAGAGCAAGGTTGGAAAAGAGAACAGCCTTCAAAGAAGAACCCTCTGCTTTTGATCAAAAGCTGGATGCAATACTCACTGGAATGAAAAGATTGGGTGATAGAGTGGAATCGGTTGAGAGAAAATCATCATGGGAAGCACCACAAAACAACCCTCCTAGGAATCCAAATTTTAGGAGAACTCAAAACCCAGGCAGTGGCAAGGCCAGTGCTGACCAAGACATAAGACCTCCTTTCCAAGAAAACTATGCTGAAACTTCCACATCAACTGAACCCAATGAAGATCCTCAGATCAATTTAATGGGTCTAGATGGTGAAAGTCAAGTTTTCTTGACACAACAAGATCATGAGGATGATGAAATCAAACTGTTCCAAACTAAATCAGGTGAATCCTTTGACTTTAAACAAGGCTATGACACTGCTGTTTATGAAGTCCATAAACAATACAAGCTAAGGAGCAGAACTGTGAATGTAAATCAGCCTGAAAAGATAAAGGATAATCAGCAGCCTAAAACAGGCATAGTCACAGAGCCTAATGACAAAACCAATTCACCTGCAGAAGAAGTAATTATTGAAGAGATCACTGAACCATTGTCCTTAAAACAGCAGCCTATGGCTACTTCATCCTCTCACCCTAATTTAAATGTTACTCCTCAAGAGATGGGTAAAAAGGACAAGTCCCAAAATCAAGATAAGAATCAACAAGAAGATTTAGTGAACAAGGAAAGGACTGTTATCCACAACCCTAAGACCCAATCTGAAAAACCCTTTGACCTAGAAACTGAAATTGGCAAACTAAAGATAGCAATTCCTCTCTCAGAACTAGCCAAGCATGACATCTATAAACTACAGATCAAGAAGTCCCTTCAACTCACTGGCAACAAAGATGATGTTAATGTGTTGGATGATACCCCAGAATTACTGTTCGGCCCAGAAGTGGATGGAAAAACAGTAGTCACAGGGGTATTACCTTTTTATGTCAGCTTACATATTCATGATAAAATATTACATAATGCAATGTTTGACTCAGGTGCCTCTCACAATCTCATGCCAAAAGCAGTCATGGAGAGATTGAATCTAGATATAACAAGACCTTACAAGGACCTGTTTTCCTTTGACTCCAGCCAAGTCAAGTGTTTAGGCCTCATAAAAGATTTATGTGTGTCTCTGGTTCAATACCCAAACAAAACCATTCTAATGGATGTTGTAGTTGCTGATATCCCACCTAAGTATGGGATGCTGTTATCAAGATCATGGGGAGCTAAACTCCAAGGTTCCCTACAATTAGACATGTCATATGCCACCATCTCTGTTTTTGGGCAACCAAAAAGACTATACAGAGAAACACTCATGAAATACATGGTCAGCAGTGAAGAAAAGCCTCAAAACTTTCCCATATATGCTGTCCATTCAGACATAGACTCATACATTCTCTTCAATGACAGCACAACTCTCTCAAAAAATGATGTTGAAACCAAAATACTCATACAGGAGGAAGACTCTAATGAAAGAATTACCACCCATGAAACAACAGTCAATCAAACACTAGACACTGCTGCTGCCCTAGTTGTCAAGCATATCCAATCAAATGATGAGACTGTCCTAGAAGACAAGCCAGATGAAAAACCAGAACTTCAACTTACATTGCCAGCCCATGAACAGATCATTAAATCTCCTTCACAACAAGATATTCTATGGTTCCTTGAATTTGATGGCTCAGTCAACAAATTAGGGGCAGGAGCTGGAGTTTGGGTACACAATAAAGAAAACAGTCATGCAGAAGGCAGAGCCTATAGATTAAACTTCAGATGTACTAATAACATGGCAGAATATGAAGCTCTTTTACTAGGCCTCAAGTTAGTAAAGTTCTTGCAAGCTGCCAGGGTTTCAATCATGGGTGATTCAGATTTAGTTATCCAGCAAGTGAAGGGAAATTTTGTCACCAATGACAAAAGACTAAGGTCTTATAGGTCTGCTGTTGCTGAGGTACTAAACTTTTTCTCTGAATTCCAAATCACTAAAATTCCTAGAACCCACAATCTGCATGCTCATAGTTTGGCCACATTTGCTAGTACTTGCAAATTACCATTGGAACCTAACAATTGTTTCACAGCTGAGATAAAACACAGACCCTCCATTCCAAACAATGTTAAAGATTGGCAAGTATTTGAGGATGATATGCAAATAAACAATTTTTTAACGCTGCAACAAGAGTTTGCAGGATTAAATATTGACACTGACAAAGCAAGTCAATCACAAATACTTGAAAAAGCAAGTCAATCACAAATACTTGACAAAGCAAGTCCATCACAAATACAGTTTCAACAGATTACTCACCCAATATCACCTAGAACAGCAAAACAAATGCTAAATCCAACTATTTTCAACAAGGAAAACATTCAGCAAATTCAACCAATCAGTTGTGAAGAAGTGGCCAATGCTGAAACTGACATCATAGAGCTGAAAGACAATTTTCTACCAACAGGCCTAACTCCACTAGAGGACATCTTTGATTCAAATGATATTCCCAGAAAACCAAAAATGCAGCCCTTAAATGCAGCCATTGAAGAATGCAACATTGGTACCATTGACAAGCCCAAAATAATTAAATTGTCTGCTTCCTTACCTCCTGACCAAAAGCCTAAATACATTGACCTCTTTAAAGAGTTCCAGGATGTTTTTGCATGGAGTTATGAGGACCTAAAGTCCTATGACACCTCTGTTATCCAGCATACTATCCCTCTCAAGCCTGATCAAAAACCCTTTAAACAAAAATTGAGGAGAATCAATCCTATGCTTCTCCCAGCAATGGAACAAGAGGTACAGAAAATGTTCAAGGCAGGCATCATAGCACCTATCAGATTCTCTGAGTGGATTTCAAACTTAGTCCCTACAAGAAAGAAAACTGGTGAAATAAGGCTGTGTGTGGACCTAAGAAATCTGAACCAAGTATCCCTCAAAGACAACTATCCCTTACCCAAGATGGATCACATTCTCCAAAGAGTGGTAGGGGCCTCAAGGATCTCATTACTTGATGGATTCTCAGGATTTAATCAAATCTTAGTACACCCTGATGATCAAGACAAAACTGCATTCACAACCCCATGGGGAACTTTCAAATATGTAAAAATGCCTTTTGGATTGAAAAATGCAGGGGCAACTTTTCAAAGAGCAATGGATATTGCTTTTGCCAAAGAGATTCATGACTTCCTTGTCATTTACTTAGATGACCTTACACCTTTCTCAAAATCAGATCAAGAACATTTAAAACACTTAAGGCAGATTTTCTTAACATGTAGGAAATATGGAATTTCCTTGAATCCCAAGAAATCCCTGTTTGGTTTAGAGGAAGGTAAACTATTGGGCCACATCATTTCTAAAGATGGCATTAGAATTGACCCAGATAGGATACAGGCTATCTTACAAATGCCCCACCCAAGAAATATCAAAGAGTTGCAAGGATTCTTGGGAAAAATCAATTTCTTGAGAAGGTTTATCCCAAACTTAGCAGAACTAATCAGATTACTAAATAACATGCTAAAGAAGGATTCAAAAGTAAAATGGACTGTTGAAGCCAATCAAGCCTTTGAAGGTATAAAGCTGGCCCTTACCCAAACCCCAGTCTTGACCAATCCTCAATTTGACAGAGAATTTATCATTTTCTCTTTTGCCTCCCAGCATACTATTGCTGCTGTTTTGTTACAGAAAGATGACCAAGGAAATGAGAAGCCAATTGCTTTCTTTAGCAAAGCTCTTAGAGATGCACCTTTAAAATATCAAATCATGGAGAAACAAGCTTATGCTTTGGTTAAAGCCATTAAGGACTTTAGGATTTACATCCTTTATTCACATGTTATAGCCTATGTACCAAGTCCTATTGTTAAAGACATTCTCACCCAAGAAAATTTAGAGGGCAGAAGAGGAAAGTGGATTGCCAACATTTTGGAATTTGATATTGAGATAAAACCTACAAAACTAATAAAAGGGCAAGGTTTGGCCAAACTAATGACAGAAGCAAACTTCCAAGCCTTAGACATCAACCAGCTGGACAGTGAACCGGAGCTGGCGACTCCAAAGATCAATGTAGCCTTTGAACAATCCCCTTGGTACTCTGATATATGTTATGTATTGCAAAACCTGTGTGCTCCCCCAGGATTGTCCAGAACTAAATGTAGGTTCTTAAAAATGAAAGCTTCTAAATTCTGTGTTATGGATGGGAATTTATTTTGGAAAAACCATGAAGGGATATTGCTAAACTGCCTAATTGAGAATGAAACTGACAATATCATAAAAGAATTTCATGCAGGTGACTGTGGTGGACACTTGTACTGGAAGTCCACTGTGGATAAAATACTAAGGGCTGGTTACTACTGGCCCACCATGTTTTCTGATGTCAAGAAATTCACCACCTCATGTCATAAATGTCAAGTATTTGAGGGAAAGAGACAGTTACTGCCACTTCCCTTAAGGCCTATTGCAACAGAGAGACCTTTTCAACAATGGGGCTTGGATTTCATTGGGGAAATTCATCCCTCATCCTCAGGCCAACATAGATGGATCTTAACAGCCACAGACTACTTCACCAAGTGGATTGAAGCTGTTCCATGCAGACAAGCAAATGATTCCACTATCATTCAGTTCTTGGAGAACAACATATTGGCTAGATTTGGCTGCCCTGACAAAATAATAACAGACAATGCTGCTGCTTTCAGATCCAAGAAGATGGTGAATTTCTGCCATAAATTTCACATTACCTTAGGCCATTCTACTGCATACTATCCCCAAGGTAATGGCCTTGCTGAGTCATCAAATAAAAGCCTGGTAAACATTATAAAGAAAGTGCTAGAAGAGAACAAAAAGAATTGGCATAAGAAGCTTGTGAATGCTCTATGGGCAGATAGACTAACAACCAAGAGATCAATTGGGACCAGCCCATATGAGTTGGTTTATGGATTAGAAGCCAAATTTCCTTCATCACTAGGGGTGCCTGTTATGAAACTTCTTCAAGAAAGCCAAGCTGAACCAAATGATATGCAAAGAAGGATCAATCAAATAATATGTTTACAGCAAACTAGAGACCAGGTTTTCAGCAGAGTTCAAGTTCTACAAGAAAAGCTAAAGAAGGCCTTTGACAGAAGAACTAAGGCAGAAGACTTTAATGTTGGAGACAAAGTCCTCAAATGGGACTCAAGAAGAGAGGATAAGGGAAAACATGGAAAATTTGATTCCCTTTGGAGAGGACCATTTGCTGTCCAAGCTGTACAAGGAAACAACACTTTTTTCCTTAAAAGTCTTAATGAAACTGATTTGGATGAAGGTCCTGTGAATGGCAGGATGCTCAAGCACTATTTTGACTACCACCCATAAGTACAGCCTGAGTTCTCCCTTGTACATATCCAGATGTATATATTACTTTCTGTTAAGATGTAAAAATGCAATTTCTCAAAGTTTTCTTAACTACCAGCAAAAGGTAAATAGGATCAGAGGTCTGCCAAGAAGGGAAGCACACAATTTTGGCATTTCAAAGCAGCGAACTTCAAGATTGGCAAGAGCAGTCAAGGGCCAAGGCAATCTGACCTGCTGTTCTTGGTCTTTCAAATGAAAAACCATCCCCATGTGGAGCCACTGTTAGCTACCTATACCAATAGGTTTCATATTTCATGATTGGCAAGGAAAGGTCCAAATATGCTCTGCTTTGATGATGCAAAGATCACATATTTCCAAAAGAATACAATCTGTGCTTATAGCTTGATGTGGACTCAATTTTGATGGATGGTCCAACAGTCTAATCTGGATCATGCCATGTTTTAAATTTTCAGTTGTAGAATAGAGAAAGAAGTCTGTCCAAACTGTGTAATCTTGGCAGACAAGTAGTTTAGGTAGAGAAGAAAGGCTCCCAACTGCTTAATCTGGGACCTTGGAGGAAATAAGGGTAGAAGTAGATAGAAAAACAAAAGAAAAAAGCCAAAGAAAAGAAAAGGCAGATAAGGGTCTGCAAGTCCAAGTGCACCCTCCAAGAAGAAACAAAAAATGCTAGGCAAGTAGATGGGTAGGCAGTTGGGGTTGCAGAAATGTCACTCCCTACAGTTGAAGATATGTTAGCCTTGTTCACAAAGCAAAATCAATGAAGTGAGAAGGTGTTCTTCTCCATCAGGTTGCAGCAAGCAAAGAAGCATGTCTAACTTCCCAATTTTCCCCTCTCCATTCATTACTAACATCCCCTCATCAGTTGATATTCATGAAAGAATTGGTGGTTTTTAGTGGTTCTTAGTCCTATTAGAAGCCACATTTCTTGTCTAAAACTCTTTTCATTTTGATCTACTCCTTAAGCTAAGTTATTTTCAAATAAACTTAGTGTTATCTCCCCTCATCCACTCCTTTCATCCATATTAACCCTAACTCTATTATATAATTCCCCTATGATTCCCTTTCCCCTAGTATTATAACACCATGGTGTATAAACCCCAAGCATTGTATAAATATCCCTCCCCTTGGCATTATAGCCAATAAATCCTCTGTCAGGGATCAAATTGGCATCTGGTCACTTTGATGAACCTAAGTCTAACCCCCTCCCCTCTTCTGAATTCATTTGGCCCCTTAAAACCCTCATTTGCCAAAGAAAGCCTTATAAAAGACCTTGTTCTACCTATACCCGCTTTAATTTGCAAAAATAAACAAAAAACCCACTTTTCTCATTTATCCAAAGTATGGGCGCCTTGTTATTTTTATATTAAAAGGGCATTGAAAAACCTTTATAAATCCGCCTATACCAAGAGGTCTCCGCCAAACACAGATCCCGAAATAAATATTAAAATAACCCCCGCCCCCTTCCGTAATGTCCGATCATTTCACTAACCCGACAACCGTCGGATCGGACCCCTTTGATCCGACGGTCCTCATTCATATCGGAGCGGCCCCGACGTCCGACAGATACCTTCCGATATCTGTCAGAGGGTGACGTCAGGCCTCCGCCACGCGTCGTCCCCACAGCTTATCGGAGGTACGCCTGACAAATCCCTCTTCCGTATCATAAGCGGTGCGATGAGAAACCGCTAACCGCTCCCGGTTTTCGGTTGACCCGCCCAGCCAACGTCACCACCACGTCATACCCACGTCAGTGCCACCCCGCCGTCGCGTCAGCTCCTTCGTCCGCCCCCGCGCTGATATGTCCGCCACCTCATCATATCCGTGGACCAATCACAACCTGCCACCTCACCCGATGACGTCATGCTGACGTCATCCGACCTTGACCCCACCTGATGACGTCATGCTGACGTCATCCAAAAAACGCGCCAATATGCCAAAAATCCATATTTAGGCCAATTTTTGCGTTTTTTCATACTTTTTGCCACAAGAGCTGTTGCTTTCTCTGCATGATTTTACGTCCAAATTTGCACCACCTTTGCTGAAATCAATTCGGGGACCTCCGGCGCGCCATTTCTACAGTCATTCGTGACCACTGCTTGCTGTTTACCAGGTATTTTCCCTTATAAATCCTTCATACGCCTACTTTGTCTGTGAATTCCCTCAAAAGAGCTTAGAAGACAAAAAACTTGCAAATTCACCGGCAAAATCTCTGTGCCTAGCCCCCATTTACAACTGTAAGCTCGAAAAGCACCAGCTGAGCCTTGTTTGCCCACATTTTCACAAAAAACTGGACTCTGTTCGCGCAATCGCGAAACAACTTACTCAAACTGTACCTACCTGTTAAAAAAGACAGATTGAGACCACACATTGGTCTTATTTGCACTTCAAACAGTATTTCAATTGCTGCAGCTGTTTCACTCACCCTCTGTTCCATACAATTCACATTTTTCCATTGAAGAAAAACTCTTTTGTGTTGCTCTGCATAGCAACTCCATCCATAATCTCAGGAGAAATCATGGATCCACCAGTAGCTCCTATAGCGTTGAACGTTGCTCCATTGAATGCCCCTCAGAGGCAATTGGAATGGCAGTCTCTGGCAGACATGGACTATCAGATTTCAGAGGAAATGCTGATGAGGACTAAGTTCCACATCCACCTGCTCAATGAATTGAAGGCCAAGCATGAGGCTGGAACAGATGTGCTGGGCATATGGGACTCATTCCTCCCTATTTTTAAGCTCCCTCAGGTTAGACAATTCCCTGATTTGATCCATCTGTGTGCTGAAAACTATGACCCCACTCAAAGGGCAGTTCTTGACCCTTCAGGATCAGCTGTGTTTTATGTCACCCCAGAAGCTATCAAGGATATGCTCTGCTTCAGGACTGAGAAGAAACTGGTCCCTCTATCACTTGTAGACCTGATAAATCAAGGAGCCAGAATGACAGATGCTCAGGTCACCAAATTAAACCAGCTATACATTGACTCTGACTCTGTGAAGTATCCTCCTATCAATCAAGTATACCTCAACCAACTGGGCAGAGATCTGGCAGACATGATTAGTCCCATTTTGGGCTACAACTCAATTGAGTTTGTTGATCAAACTGTGCTGGTAATCATGCTCATGTTTGCTCCTGGCAAGTCTCCCATCTGCTATGACTATGCCACCTATATAGCAGACAAAATACATGAGCAACTAATGAACCTGGCAAGAGAAAGAGTGTTCAGATATACCTCTTACATTTACCATTTGATCTTATATCATCAACATCAGAAATTCTCTTTTCCAATCAAAAGAGAGGATGCCCAAGGCAATCCAAGATCAGTGGTCTATTGGTCCTCTGTTTTCCACTGTAGATTTGAGTCTCCTTATACTTATTGTGAGTTCATAGATCAGTTCATCCACCCAGCTATGTCAATGATGATGGGTTCACCTCCTCCAAGGCTCACAGATGAAATGCAAAGGATCCTGCAGTTATCCAAATCATACAGCATTGGGGACTGGTACTTTTACCAGAACCACACCGTCATCAGGATATATGGGTGTGAATTGCCTCCCTACAGACTACCCAAATATGTGCCTATGAGGCTATTTGCCCTAGAATACTTCAGGCAGTTTGGCAATGTTGATGTGCTTCACTTTTCAGGCAAAGGCAAGAAAGCACAGTTGAAAGTCAGGAACCAACTTGGCCACTTTGTCTATAACCAGAGGGAGGAAGGTTGGAGAGAAGCAGACAGGATGCTTGAGTCCCTTGGCCTTCAAACCAGTTTCCTCTGGAAACCTTATGACCCCAACCACTTCATCACTTTGAGAAGGCTCAAATATAAGCTATCTGGCTATGATCATGTAAAGATCCCTCACATTGAAAAACATGCAAACCAAGCAAAATGGAGGAGAGGAACCCTAGAAGAGCCGGTTACACAAGAGGAGCTGAATCAAAGAGCGGTGAGGAATCTAAAAAAGATGGCTGACCTTGAATTTTGTTCACAGGTGTTCTCCCTTCCAAGCACACAAGTGGGAGCAGTTGCATCCTCCTCGACTGCAAATCAGCAAGCTCCCAAAGCCACTGAAGATATATCTAGCAAGGGCAAGGAAAAGGAAATGGAGACTGAACAGCCACCTCATGACAAGGTGCAGCAACAGCAGCAGCAGGTAGAACAACAACAACAACAGGAATTGCAGCAAGAAGAAGGGCAGCATGACAAAGAGCAGCCCCCACAGCAAGAAGGGGCAGTTGAGGCCCCAATTTTCACAGAACAGCAGGCACAAAATACGGTGCCTCCTAGGCAAGAAACATCAGTTGATGCATCAATCCTCCAAACTCCACAAAAGGAGGATACTAGCAGAAAAAGGGACAGAGAGACTCCCTTGACCACATCAGAAAGTCATGGTGAGAAAAGACAGAGATTGAACCCTTTCTCTGATGAGGAAATGCCAACAGGGCAGTCTCTGGGCATGGGCCCACCTAGCAGGGAAGCATCTGCAAGTTCCTTCCAAGAGGAACAGAACCGAACTGTGGGAGGAGAAGTCAGCTCCTCTAGCCAGCAGAGAGAGGGTGAACTGAGTATTAAACAGCAGTTCATAGACATAAAGAAAAGAAATGAGCCCATAAAAATACAGCTCTACAATCATTTGCTGAAGATGGCTCCCACTAACCAGCAAAGACTGATGTCTGCTTTTGATGTTAGTGAAGGCAAAATGATCATGAGTCATTTCTTGCCAGCTGTAGCACAGCCCCAGTCTCATGCAGATTATATAAGGACCAATCTTGAGGTCCTTGCCAAAGACATCCACCCAATGGATAAAATTGAGTTGCACAAACAAACAGGTGAGATGGTCTATGCCTCCTTGGCAGACAAAACATTGGACAATTATAGGCTGGAAAATAGCCTTAATAATACAGCTGCCCAACTTGAGTTGGAAAGGGCATCCTCACAAGCTAAGGACAACAGAATAAGGTCCTTAGAAGATATAATTATTGAGATTGGGCATGATCCCAAAGATATCAAGGGCATACAGGAAATATTGAAGTTAAGGGATGCAGACATGGCTGCTTTGAAGAAAAAGATCAAAATGCCAGCCACCATTCACCCTCAAACAGATGAGGTTGCCCAGCAGAGGCATGATCAAGAGGCCTCAACCTTGCTGGTGTCTCTATATAAGCAGTTAATCCAGACACAAGAAAAGCTGGGAGAATCAGAGGCTGCACAGGCAGCATTACAGGCAGCTTTGAAGCAAAGAGAAGAAGGTCAGACCTCCCAGCCTCCTCCTGAAGTAATAAACCTGGAGGAAACTGCTCCAACTACTGTTCCTCCTCCTCAACAAACAGAACAGGCAGCAACATCCACCTCAGCAGCACCACCAGCAACAGAGCAGGCCCCAAGCCTGGACATGCAAAAGCTGAGGAATGAGATCCAGGCCCTGGAAGCTCAAATGACAGAGCTGAATGAGACCAGGGATAAATTGGCCAAAGTGAATGATAGATATGACAAATCCAAGCAGTCTGTGGCAGAAAAGGGCAGGGAGATAAAAGCCCTCAAAGACAGGATCAAAGAGCTAGAGAATGAGCTCAAATTAGATAAGGTTGTGGCTGAGCTTAAAATAGTGCTGTGGGCTAACATTGGCCAATCTATTAATGACCAATGGCAATATATTGAAACAATCCATGAGCAGTTAGAGCTCATTCCAAAAGCACAGACTGAAATTCAAAGATCAAGAGCTGCTCTAAGCAACATGCCTGAAATAGCCACCAGGATGATTAATGTGCTTAACAATAGAACAAGTACTCAGTTGGCTGCCATGGGAATTTCAAACAGAACTGAGCACATTCAGTTAATCAAGAGGGTTCTCACACTGAGAAACTTGGTGCAGACATTAGAGAGAAGAACCCAGGACATGCAGACTGAGGTAAACAGGTTTTTGGAGAAGTTTCAGGTATTGGAAAACAGAGGGCTCCCTAGCTTACTGAACAGCGCAGGGAGACTGTTCACTCATGAGCAGTATGCCAAAAGGGTTAATGCATTTGCTACAAGTCAGATCAATGAGAAGCCCAGCACATCAGAGGAAACAGGGCCAGCCACAGGACAGACTCTCTACAATAGAGTAGAAAGTTTATTTTTTATAATGAATGAAATCAAACACCTGTTTGAGGTGCCTCCCAATTTTTACAAATATACAGAGGCAGAAGAGACTATGGATGCAATTCTCAGGCATCAACTACCTACACTAGAATGGTGGACTAAGGCCATACAGATGATTTTATAAACAGGAGGCCATTCTATAAATTTTGTTCATGGAAAATACAAATTGTCATACACAGGACAGTTTAAAAGAATCAGCATGCATTAAAGATGAAGGCTGAGCCACCTCAGCAGAAACTAACAGCCAACAAAGCAAGGTGAGAAGCTACAGGTGTCCAGGCCGAGAAAGCTACAGCAGAGCAGCTCCAAAAGCGCATTTCTCAGCGTTAATGCAGATCACTCCAACCGACTCAGTGGCCTCCTAAGGCCAAAATATCTTCTGACAAGCATAAAGATGCATTTACTTTGTATTCAATGATGTAATAACTTTATTATCAAATATCTTGAAAATTTGGTGAACGTATTCATTTCTGAGATAACTTAGCACTCAGATATTTTGTATAACCGATGGTATATATTTGCCCCTCGCACAAGCTTGAGGGGTTGTTGTTGATTTCTCTTGAAGAAGTTCTTATGCTGTAATCCTTTCAGAGTTTAATAAAGAAAGTGATGGAATTTCTCGGAGTTCTGAAGTGTTGAATGCGTTCTGGTGTCTGTTGAAAACTGCAGGATTCCTGTGTACTTCACAATACAATAAGTTTCTGTAACTCTCTTTGTTATGTGTTTCAATCTTTTACAATCCATATATGTTTCTAATTTCTAAGTGTTTAACAACAAAGAAAAAGAATAACCTTCAGGACTTATTCATGCAATACCCTGAGTTCAATCTGTGTTGTTAATAAATGTTTTCTTCAGCTATAATCTTGATAAGTGTAATTCTTAATTGCTGCACTTTCAGAATATATCTTTCACAGTGACCTTTGTTTCAGGAATTCAAGTTTGCTCCTGAGCAACATGTTTCACTTTCACATCACCAGCTTAATGGAGAATTCTTAATTGCTTTCTGTTGGCTGACCATACATCACCATTTAAGTTTAAATTTTGTTTGTTTGAGATACTCAATAGGCCCTGCAGTCTGAACATCATCACTCCAGCATTTCAAAACATTTCACAGCTCTAGACTCCATTGCCCAATGATATACTACTACCTGAACACTACATCTTAAGCACTGAAAGAAGTCCTTCAACCAAAACACAAACCAAAAACCTGAGCATAATAGCTAGCCTAAAAAACTATCAAAACAGAGACAAATCATAAAGAGAGAGCCCTCTCTGATTACAGTTTGGCTAGAAACTGTGATCCAAAGATTGGTTAGTGGTTACCCCGGCCGTATTCCCTTGGGAGTCATAGGGAACAACCTGGGTGTTAACATAATTGGCGACTCCACTGGGGACTTCCTCAAGATTTTCTAATTTCTGTTTATCTCTTGAAAGCTGCTCATTCCCTTTGCTGCTAGCTTTGGAAAATATACAGTAAGTTCAAATCTTGTCTGGTCTCTGTAGACACAAAAATATCCTGCAAAATACCAAAAAGAAGTTTAGAAACTGGCTCCTAAAAGGAAAACCATACATACTAGGTCAAACCCTGACCCAGAACCACCAGCTGTTTTTGAAAATCCTAATATAATCCCTAGGTTCATCAGGAAGCAGCAGGGACAGCAAACTCTGGCTGACTCAACCCTTGAAACAGGTTATCCAAACCTTGTTCCAACCCCAATCAAGGTTTTGTTTCGATCTACCCTTGATTCCCCCAGTTCCCCTTCTACATCTCACAGCCCTCCTATCACACCCACATCCACTGCACATACTCCCTTAACCAACATTCTAGTTTCTACCCCTCCCATTAACCCTGCTATACCAGCCACCCCGGTCCCATTCATCCCTGTCAACCCCTTAAACCCTGTGAATATGGCTAACCGGTATGCACCCTTGCAAATACCAGCTAATGCTGCAGCTCTACCCCAGGACTACCAAACCAAAATCTCATATTTTGACTCCAATGGCCCTTTGACAGCTGTTCAGCATGCCAAAAGGATGCAAGACCATTTTGAGACCTATGAAATAGATGATGACAGTGTGAGAATGAGGATGTTTGTTCAAAGTCTGACTGGGGATGTAAGAACCTGGTTTAGATCCCTGAATGCAAATTCCATCACAACTCCTGATGAATTGTATCAAGCCTTTACTAGCAGATGGGAAAAGAAGAAGGATCCTCTGCACATACTTGGGGAATATGACACTATCAAAAGAGGTCCCCAAGAGACTGTTTTGGAGTATTGTGCAAGATTCAACAATGTTTATAACGCAATCCCACAAAATTTAAGACCCCCTCCTGATTTAGCTTTGTACAAATTCCCTGATGGTTTTGACCCTGACATGGCCTATCAGTTAAAAGAAAGAGACCCTCAAACCCTTGCAGAGGCCCAAAGGGTTGCTGTCACAGTGGAAGCTAACCTGATTGCCAAAAGAAACAGAGCAAGGTTGGAAAAGAGAACAGCCTTCAAAGAAGAACCCTCTGCTTTTGATCAAAAGCTGGATGCAATACTCACTGGAATGAAAAGATTGGGTGATAGAGTGGAATCGGTTGAGAGAAAATCATCATGGGAAGCACCACAAAACAACCCTCCTAGGAATCCAAATTTTAGGAGAACTCAAAACCCAGGCAGTGGCAAGGCCAGTGCTGACCAAGACATAAGACCTCCTTTCCAAGAAAACTATGCTGAAACTTCCACATCAACTGAACCCAATGAAGATCCTCAGATTAATTTAATGGGTCTAGATGGTGAAAGTCAAGTTTTCTGACACAACAAGATCATGAGGATGATGAAATCAAACTGTTCCAAACTAAATCAGGTGAATCCTTTGACTTTAAACAAGGCTATGACACTGCTGTTTATGAAGTCCATAAACAATACAAGCTAAGGAGCAGAACTGTGAATGTAAATCAGCCTGAAAAGATAAAGGATAATCAGCAGCCTAAAACAGGCATAGTCACACAGCCTAATGACAAAACCAATTCACCTGCAGAAGAAGTAATTATTGAAGAGATCACTGAACCATTGTCCTTAAAACAGCAGCCTATGGTTACTTCATCCTCTCACCCTAATTTAAATGTTACTCCTCAAGAGATGGGTAAAAAGGACAAGTCCCAAAATCAAGATAAGAATCAACAAGAAGATTTAGTGAACAAGGAAAGGACTGTTATCCACAACCCTAAGACCCAATCTGAAAAACCCTTTGACCTAGAAACTGAAATTGGCAAACTAAAGATAGCAATTCCTCTCTCAGAACTAGCCAAGCATGACATCTATAAACTACAGATCAACAAGTCCCTTAAACTCACTGGCAACAAAGATGATGTTAATGTGTTGGATGATACCCCAGAATTACTGTTTGGCCCAGAAGTGGATGGAAAAACAGTAGTCACAGGGGTATTACCTTTTTATGTCAGCTTACATATTCATGATAAAATATTACATAATGCAATGTTTGACTCAGGTGCCTCTCACAATCTCATGCCAAAAGCAGTCATGGAGAGATTGAATCTAGATATAACAAGACCTTACAAGGACCTGTTTTCCTTTGACTCCAGCCAAGTCAAGTGTTTAGGCCTCATAAAAGATTTATGTGTGTCTCTGGTTCAATACCCAAACAAAACCATTCTAATGGATGTTGTAGTTGCTGATATCCCACCTAAGTATGGGATGCTGTTATCAAGATCATGGGGAGCTAAACTCCAAGGTTCCCTACAATTAGACATGTCATATGCCACCATCTCTGTTTTTGGGCAACCAAAAAGACTATACAGAGAAACACTCATGAAATACATGGTCAGCAGTGAAGAAAAACCTCAAAACTTTCCCATATATGCTGTCCATTCAGACATAGACTCATACATTCTCTTCAATGACAGCACAACTCCCTCAAAAAATGATGTCGAAACCAAAATACTCATACAGGAGGAAGACTCCAATGAAAGAATTACCACCCATGAAACAACAGTCAATCAAACACTAGACACTGCTGCTGCCCTAGTTGTCAAGAATATCCAATCAAATGATGAGACTGTCCTAGAAGACAAGCCAGAGGAAAAACCAGAACTTCAACTTACATTGCCACCCCATGAACAGATCATTAAATCTCCTTCACAACAAGATATTCTATGGTTCCTTGAATTTGATGGCTCAGTCAACAAATTAGGGGCAGGAGCTGGAGTTTGGGTACACAATAAAGAAAACAGTCATGCAGAAGGCAGAGCCTATAGATTAAACTTCAGATGTACTAATAACATGGCAGAATATGAAGCTCTTTTACTAGGCCTAAAGTTAGTAAAGTTCTTGCAAGCTGCCAGGGTTTCAATCATGGGTGATTCAGATTTAGTTATCCAGCAAGTGAAGGGAAATTTTGTCACCAATGACAAAAGACTAAGGTCTTATAGGTCTGCTGTTGCTGAGGTACTAAACTTTTTCTCTGAATTCCAAATCACTAAAATTCCTAGAACCCACAATCTGCATGCTCATAGTTTGGCCACATTTGCTAGTACTTGCAAATTACCATTGGAACCTAACAATTGTTTCACAGCTGAGATAAAACACAGACCCTCCATTCCAAACAATGTTAAAGATTGGCAAGTATTTGAGGATGATATGCAAATAAACAATTTTTTAACGTTGCAACAAGAGTTTGCAGGATTAAATATTGACATTGACAAAGCAAGTCAATCACAAATACTTGACAAAGCAAGTCAATCACAAATACTTGACAAAGCAAGTCCATCACAAATACAGTTTCAACAGATTACTCACCCAATATCACCTAGAACAGCAAAACAAATGCTAAATCCAACTATTTTCAACGAGGAAAACATTCGGCAAATTCAACCAATCAGTTGTGAAGAAGGGGCCAATGCTGAAACTGACATCATAGAGCTGAAAGACAATTTTCTACCAACAGGCCTAACTCCACTAGAGGACATCTTTGATTCAAATGATATTTCCAGAAAACCAAAAATGCAGCCCTTAAATGCAGCCATTGAAGAAAGCAACATTGGTACCATTGACAAGCCCAAAATAATTAAATTGTCTGCTTCCTTACCTCCCGACCAAAAGCCTAAATACATTGACCTCTTTAAAGAGTTCCAGGATGTTTTTGCATGGAGTTATGAGGACTTAAAGTCCTATGACACCTCTGTTATCCAGCATACTATCCCTCTCAAGCCTGATCAAAAACCCTTTAAACAAAAATTGAGGAGAATCAATCCTATACTTCTCCCAGCAATGGAACAAGAGGTACAGAAAATGTTCAAGGCAGGCATCATAGCACCTATCAGATTCTCTGAGTGGATTTCAAACTTAGTCCCTACAAGAAAGAAAACTGGTGAAATAAGGCTGTGTGTGGACCTAAGAAATCTGAACCAAGTATCCCTCAAAGACAACTATCCCCTACCCAAGATGGATCACATTCTCCAAAGAGTGGTAGGGGCCTCAAGGATCTCATTACTTGATGGATTCTCAGGATTTAATCAAATCTTAGTACACCCTGATGATCAAGACAAAACTGCATTCACAACCCCATGGGGAACTTTCAAATATGTAAAAATGCCTTTTGGATTGAAAAATGCAGGGGCAACTTTTCAAAGAGCAATGGATATTGCTTTTTCCAAAGAGATTCATGACTTCCTTGTCATTTACTTAGATGACCTTACACCTTTCTCAAAATCATATCAAGAACATTTAAAACACTTAAGGCAGATTTTCTTAACATGTAGGAAATATGGAATTTCCTTGAATCCCAAGAAATCCCTGTTTGGTTTAGAGGAAGGTAAACTATTGGGCCACATCATTTCTAAAGATGGCATTAGAATTGACCCAGATAGGATACAGGCTATCTTACAAATGCCCCACCCAAGAAATATCAAAGAGTTGCAAGGATTCTTGGGAAAAATCAATTTCTTGAGAAGGTTTATACCAAACTTAGCAGAACTAATCAGATTACTAAATAACATGCTAAAGAAGGATTCAAAAGTAAAATGGACTGTTGAAGCCAATCAAGCCTTTGAAGGTATAAAGCTGGCCCTTACCCAAACCCCAGTCTTGACCAATCCTCAATTTGACAGAGAATTTATCATTTTCTCTTTTGCCTCCCAGCATACTATTGCTGCTGTTTTGTTGCAGAAAGATGACCAAGGAAATGAGAAGCCAATTGCTTTCTTTAGCAAAGCTCTTAGAGATGCACCTTTAAAATATTAAATCATGGAGAAACAAGCTTATGCTTTGGTTAAAGCCATTAAGGACTTTAGGATTTACATCCTTTATTCACATGTCATAGCCTATGTACCAAGTCCTATTGTTAAAGACATTCTCACCCAAGAAAATTTAGAGGGCAGAAGAGGAAAGTGGATTGCCAACATTTTGGAATTTGATATTGAGATAAAACCTACAAAACTAATAAAAGGGCAAGGTTTGGCCAAACTAATGACAGAAGCAAACTTCCAAGCCCTAGACATTAACCAGCTGGACAGTGAACCGGAGCTGGCGACTCCAAAGATCAATGTAGCCTTTGAACAATCCCCTTGGTACTCTGATATATGTTATGTATTGCAAAACCTGTGTGCTCCCCCAGGATTGTCCAAAACTAAATGTAGGTTCTTAAAAATGAAAGCTTCTAAATTCTGTGTTATGGATGGGAATTTATTTTGGAAAAACCATGAAGGGATATTGCTAAACTGCCTAATTGAGAATGAAACTGACAATATCATAAAAGAATTTCATGCAGGTGACTGTGGTGGACACTTGTACTGGAAGTCCACTGTGGATAAAATACTAAGGGCTGGTTACTACTGGCCAACCATGTTTTCTGATGTCAAGAAATTCACCACCTCATGTCATAAATGTCAAGTATTTGAGGGAAAGAGACAGTTACTGCCACTTCCCTTAAGGCCTATTGCAACAGAGAGACCTTTTCAACAATGGGGCTTGGATTTCATTGGGGAAATTCATCCCTCATCCTCAGGCCAACATAGATGGATCTTAACAGCCACAGACTACTTCACCAAGTGGATTGAAGCTATTCCATGCAGACAAGCAAATGATTCCACTATCATTCAGTTCTTGGAGAACAACATATTGGCTAGATTTGGCTGCCCTGACAAAATAATAACAGACAATGCTGCTGCTTTCAGATCCAAGAAGATGGTGAATTTCTGCCATAAATTTCACATTACCTTAGGCCATTCTACTGCATACTATCCCCAAGGTAATGGCCTTGCTGAGTCATCAAATAAAAGCTTGGTAAACATTATAAAGAAAGTGCTAGAAGAGAACAAAAAGAATTGGCATAAGAAGCTTGTGAATGCTCTATGGGCAGATAGACTAACAACCAAAAGATCAATTGGGACCAACCCATATGAGTTGGTTTATGGATTAGAAGCCAAGTTTCCTTCATCACTAGGGGTGCCTGTTATGAAACTTCTTCAAGAAAGCCAAGCTGAACCAAATGATATGCAAAGAAGGATCAATCAAATAATATGTTTACAGCAAACTAGAGACCAGGTTTTCAGCAGAGTTCAAGTTCTACAAGAAAAGCTAAAGAAGGCCTTTGACAGAAGAACTAAGGCAGAAGACTTTAATGTTGGAGACAAAGTCCTCAAATGGGACTCAAGAAGAGAGGATAAGGGAAAACATGGAAAATTTGATTCCCTTTGGAGAGGACCATTTGCTGTCCAAGCTGTACAAGGAAACAACATTTTTTTCCTTAAAAGTCTTAATGAAACTGATTTGGATGAAGGTCCTGTGAATGGCAGGATGCTCAAGCACTATTTTGACTACCACCCATAAGTACAGCCTGAGTTCTCCCTTGTACATATCCAGATGTATATATTACTTTCTGTTAAGATGTAAAAATGCAATTTCTCAAAGTTTTCTTAACTACCAGCAAAAGGTAAATAGGATCAGAGGTCTGCCAAGAAGGGAAGCACAGAATTTTGGCATTTCAAAGCAGCGAACTTCAAGATTGGCAAGAGCAGTCAAGGGCCAAGGAAATCTGACCTGCTGTTCTTGGTCTTTCAAATGAAAAACCATCCCCATGTGGAGCCGCTGTTAGCTACCTATACCAATAGGTTTCATATTTCATGATTGGCAAGAAAAGGTCCAAATATGCTCTGCTTTGATGATGCAAAGATCACATATTTCCAAAAGAATACAATCTGTGCTTATAGCTTGATGTGGACTCAATTTTGATGGATGGTCCAACAGCCTAATCTGGATCATGCCATGTTTTAAATTTCCAGTTGTAGAATAGAGAAAGAAGTCTGTCGAAACTGTGTAATCTTGGCAGACAAGTAGTTTAGGTAGAGAAGAAAGGCTCCCAACTGCTTAATCTGGGACCTTGGAGGAAATAAGGGTAGAAGTAGATAGAAAAACAAAAGAAAAAAGCCAAAGAAAAGAAAAGGCAGATAAGGGTCTGCAAGTCCAAGTGCACCCTCCAAGAAGAAACAAAAAATGCTAGGCAAGTAGATGGGTAGGCAGTTGGGGTTGCAGAAATGTCACTCCCTACAGTTGAAGATATGTTAGCCTTGTTCACAAAGAAAAATCAATGAAGTAAGAAGGTGTTCTTCTCCATCAGGTTGCAGCAAGCAGAGAAGCATGTCTAACTTCCCAATTTTCCCCTCTCCATTCATTACTAACATCCCCTCATCAGTTGATATTCATGAAAGAATTGGTGGTTTTTAGTGGTTCTTAGTCCTATTAGAAGCCACATTTCTTGTCTAAAACTCTTTTCATTTTGATCTACTCCTTAAGCTAAGTTATTTTCAAATAAACTTAGTGTTATCTCCCCTCATCCACTCCTTTCATCCATATTAACCCTAACTCTATTATATAATTCCCCTATGATTCCCTTTCCCCTAGTATTATAACACCATGCTGTATAAACCCCAAGCATTGTATAAATATCCCTCCCCTTGGCATTATAGCCAATAAATCCTCTGTCAGGGATCAAATTGGCATCTGGTCACTTTGATGAACCTAAGTCTAACCCCCTCCCCTCTTCTGAATTCATTTGGCCCCTTAAAATCCTCATTTGCCAAAGAAAGCCTTATAAAAGACCTTGTTCTACCTATACCCGCTTTAATTTGCAAAAATAAACAAAAAACCCACTTTTCTCATTTATCCAAAGTATGGGCGCCTTGTTATTTTTATATTAAAAGGGCATTGAAAAACCTTTATAAATCCGCCTATACCAAGAGGTCTCCGCCAAACACAGATCGCAAAATAAATATTAAAATAACCCCCGCCCCCTTCCGTAATGTCCGATCATTTCACTAACCCGACAACCGTCGGATCGGACCCCTTTGATCCGATGGTCCTCATTCATATCGGAGCGGCCCCGACGTCCGACAGATACCTTATGATATCTGTTAGAGGGTGACATCAGGCCTCTGCCACAAGTCGTCCCCACAGCTTATCGGAGGTACGCTTGACAAATCCCTCTTCCGTATCATAAGCGGTGCGATGAGAAACCGCTAACCGCTCCCGGTTTTCGGTTGACCCGCCCAGCCAACGTCACCACCACGTCATACCCACCTCAGTGCCACCCCGTCGTCGTGTCAGTTCCTTCGTCCGCCCCCGCGCTGATATGTCCGCCACCTCATCATATCCGTGGACCAATCACAACCTGCCACCTCACCCGATGACGTCATGCTGACGTCATCCGACCTTGACCCCACCTGATGACGTCATGCTGACGTCATCCAAAAAAACGCGCCAATATGCCAAAAATCCATATTGAGGCCAATTTTTGCGTTTTTTCATACTTTTTGCCACAAGAGCTGTTGCTTTCTCTGCATGATTTTACGTCCAAATTTGCACCACCTTTGCTGAAATCAATTCGGGGACCTCCGGCGCGCCATTTCTACAGTCATTCGTGACCACTGCTTGCTGTTTACCAGGTATTTTCCCTTATAAATCCTTCATACGCCTACTTTGTCTGTGAATTCCCTCAACAGAGCTTAGAAGACAAAAAACTTGTAAATTCACCGGCAAAATCTCTGTTCCTAGCCCCCATTTACAACTATAAGCTCGAAAAGCACCAGCCGAGCCTTGTTTGCCCACATTTTCACAAAAAACTAGACTCTGTTCGTGCAATCGCGAAACAACTTACTCAAACTGTACCTACCTGTTAAAAAAGACAGATTGAGACCACACATTGGTCTTATTTGCACTTCAAACAGTATTTCAATTGCTGCAGCTGTTTCACTCACCCTCTGTTCCATACAATTCACATTTTTCCATTGAAGAAAAACTCTTTTGTGTTGCTCTGCATAGCAACTCCATCCATAATCTCAGGAGAAATCATGGATCCACCAGTAGCTCCTATAGCGTTGAACGTTGCTCCATTGAATGCCCCTCAGAGGCAATTGGAATGGCAGTCTCTGGCAAACATGGACTATCAGATTTCAGAGGAAATGCTGATGAGGACTAAGTTCCACATCCACCTGCTCAATGAATTGAAGGCCAAGCATGAGGCTGAAACAGATGTTCTGGGCATATGGGACTCATTCCTCCCTATTTTTAAGCTCCCTCAGGTTAGACAATTCCCTGATTTGATCCATCTGTGTGCTGAAAACTATGACCCTACTCAAAGGGCAGTTCTTGACCCTTCAGGATCAGCTGTGTTTTATGTCACCCCAGAAGCTATCAAGGATATGCTCTGCTTCAGGACTGAGAAGAAACTGGTCCCTCTATCACTTGTAGACCTGATAAATCAAGGAGCCAGAATGACAGATGCTCGGGTCACCAAATTAAACCAGCTATACATTGACTCTGACTCTGTGAAGTATCCTCCTATCAATCAAGTATACCTCAACCAACTGGGCAGAGATCTGGCAGACATGATTAGTCCCATTTTGGGCTACAACTCAATTGAGTTTGTTGATCAAACTGTGCTGGTAATCATGCTCATGTTTGCTCCTGGCAAGTCTCCCATCTGCTATGACTATGCCACCTATATAGCAGACAAAATACATGAGCAACTAATGAACCTGGCAAGAGAAAGAGTGTTCAGATATACCTCTTACATTTACCATTTGATCTTATATCATCAACATCAGAAATTCTCTTTTCCAATCAAAAGAGAGGATTCCCAAGGCAATCCAAGATCAATGGTCTATTGGTCCTCTGTTTTCCACTGTAGATTTGAGTCTCCTTATACTTATTGTGAGTTCATAGATCAGTTCATCCACCCAGCTATGTCAATGATGATGGGTTCACCTCCTCCAAGGCTCACAGATGAAATGCAAAGGATCCTGCAGTTATCCAAATCATACAGCATTGGGGACTGGTACTTTTACCAGAACCACACCGTCATCAGGATATATGGGTGTGAATTGCCTCCCTACAGACTGCCCAAATATGTGCCTATGAGGCTATTTGCCCTAGAATACTTCAGACAGTTTGGCAATGTTGATGTGCTTCACTTTTCAGGCAAAGGCAAGAAAGCACAGTTGAAAGTCAGGAACCAACTTGGCCACTTTGTCTATAACCAGAGGGAGGAAGGTTGGAGAGAAGCAGACAGGATGCTTGAGTCCCTTGGCCTTCAAACCAGTTTCCTCTGGAAACCTTATGACCCCAACCACTTCATCACTTTGAGAAGGCTCAAATATAAGCTATCTGGCTATGATCATGTAAAGATCCCTCACATTGAAAAACATGCAAACCAAGCAAAATGGAGGAGAGGAACCCTAGAAGAGCCGGTTACACAAGAGGAGCTGAATCAAAGAGCGGTGAGGAATCTAAAAAAGATGGCTGACCTTGAATTTTGTTCACAGGTGTTCTCCCTTCCAAGCACACAAGTGGGAGCAGTTGCATCCTCCTCGATTGCAAATCAGCAAGCTCCCAAAGCCACTGAAGATATATCTAGCAAGGGCAAGGAAAAGGAAAAGGAGACTGAACAGCCACCTCATGACAAGGTGCAGCAACAGCAGCAGCAGGTAGAACAACAACAACAACAGGAATTGCAGCAAGAAGAAGGGCAGCATGACAAAGAGCAGCCCCCACAGCAAGAAGGGGCAGTTGAGGCCCCAATTTTTACAGAACAGCAGGCACAAAATACGGTGCCTCCTAGGCAAGAAACATCAGTTGATGCATCAATCCTCCAAACTCCACAAAAGGAGGATACTAACAGAAAAAGGGACAGAGAGACTCCCTTGACCACATCAGAAAGTCATGGTGAGAAAAGACAGAGATTGAACCCTTTCTCTGATGAGGAAATGCCAACATGGCAGTCTCTGGGCATTGGCCCACCTAGCAGGGAAGCATCTGCAAGTTCCTTCCAAGAGGAACAGAACCGAACTGTGGGAGGAGAAGTCAGCTCCTCTAGCCAGCAGAGAGAGGGTGAACTGAGTATTAAATAGCAGTTCATAGACATAAAGAAAAGAAATGAGCCCATAAAAATACAGCTCTACAATCATTTGCTGAAGATGGCTCCCACTAACCAGCAAAGACTGATGTCTGCTTTTGATGTTAGTGAAGGCAAAATGATCATGAGTCATTTCTTTCCAGCTGTAGCACAGCCCCAGTCTCATGCAGATTATATAAGGACCAATCTTGAGGTCCTTGCCAAAGACATCCACCCAATGGATAAAATTGAGTTGCACAAACAAACAGGTGAGATGGTCTATGCCTCCTTGGCAGACAAAACATTGGACAATTATAGGCTGGAAAATAGCCTTAATAATACAGCTGCCCAACTTGAATTGGAAAGGGAATCCTCACAAGCTAAGGACAACAGAATAAGGTCCTTAGAAGATATAATTATTGAGATTGGGCATGATCCCAAAGATATCAAGGGCATACAGGAAATATTGAAGTTAAGGGATACAGACATGGCTGCTTTGAAGAAAAAGATCAAAATGCCAGCCACCATTCACCCTCAAATAGATGAGGTTGCCCAGCAGAGGCATGATCAAGAGGCCTCAACCTTGCTGGTGTCTCTATATAAGCAGTTAATCCAGACACAAGAAAAGCTGGGAGAATCAGAGGCTGCACAGGTAGCATTACAGGTAGCTTTGAAGCAAAGAGAAGAAGGTCAGACCTCCCAGCCTCCTCTTGAAGTAATAAACCTGGAGGGAACTGCTCCAACTACTGTTCCTCCTCCTCAACAAACAGAACAGGCAACAACATCCACCTCAGCAGCACCACCAGCAACAGAGCAGGCCCCAAGCCTGGACATGCAAATGCTGAGGAATGAGATCCAGGCCCTGGAAGCACAAATGACAGCGCTGAATGAGACCAGGGATAAATTGGCCAAAGTGAATGATAGATATGACAAATCCAAGCAGTCTGTGGCAGAAAAGGGCAGGGAGATAAAAGCCCTCAAAGACAGGATCAAAGAGCTAGAGAATGAGCTCAAATTAGATAAGGTTGTGGATGAGCTCAAAATAGTGTTGTGGGCTAACATTGG
Source organism: Pinus tabuliformis (assembly GCA_031772625.1). Lineage (NCBI taxonomy): Eukaryota > Viridiplantae > Streptophyta > Pinopsida > Pinales > Pinaceae > Pinus > Pinus tabuliformis. The sequence continues at coordinate 311,617,517 of CM062805.1, read as the reverse complement.
TCAATCTATTAATGACCAATGGCAATATATTGAAACAATCCATGAGCAGTTAGAGCTCATTCCAAAAGCACAGACTGAAATTCAAAGATCAAGAGCTGCTCTAAGCAACATGCCTGAAATAGCCACCAGGATGATTAATGTGCTTAACAATAGAACAAGTACTCAGTTGGCTGCCATGGGAATTTCAAATAGAACTGAGCACATTCAGTTAATCAAGAGGGTTCTCACACTGAGAAACTTGGTGCAGACATTAGAGAGAAGAACCCAGGACATGCAGACTGAGGTAAACAGGTTTTTGGAGAAGTTTCAGGTATTGGAAAACAGAGGGCTCCCTAGCTTACTGAACATCGCAGGGAGACTGTTCACTCATGAGCAGTATGCCAAAAGGGTTAATGCATTTGCTACAAGTCAGATCAATGAGAAGCCCAGCACATCAGAGGAAACAGGGCCAGCCACAGGACAGACTCTCTACAATAGAGTAGAAAGTTTATTTTTTATAATGAATGAAATCAAACACCTATTTGAGGTGCCTCCCAATTTTTACAAATATACAGAGGCAGAAGAGACTATGGATGCAATTCTCAGGCATCAACTACCTACACTAGAATGGTGGACTAAGGCCATACAGATGATTTTATAAACAGGAGGCCATTCTATAAATTTTGTTCATGGAAAATACAAATTGTCATACACAGGAGAGTTTAAAAGAATCGGCATGCATTAAAGATGAAGGCTGAGCCACTTCAGCAGAAACTAACAGCAAATAAAGCAAGGCGAGAAGCTACAGGTGTCCAGGCCGAGAAAGCTACAGCAGAGCAGCTCCAAAAGCGCATTTCTCAGCGTTAATGAAGATCACTCCAACCGACTCAGTGGCCTCCTAAGGCCAAAATATCTTCTGACAAGGATAAAGATGCATTTACTTTGTATTCAATGATGTAATAACTTTATTATCAAATATCTTGAAAAGTTGGTGAATGTATTCATTTCTGAGATAACTTAGCACTCAGATATTTTGTATAACCGATGGTATATATTTGCCCTTCGCACAAGCTTGAGGGGTTGTTGTTGATTTCTCTGGAAGAAGTTCTTATGCTGTAATCCTTTCGGAGTTTAATAAAGAAAGTGATGGAATTTCTCGGAGTTCTGAAGTGTTGAATGCGTTCTGGTGTCTGTTGAAAACTGTAGGATTCCTGTGTACTTCACAATACAATAAGTTTCTGTAACTCTCTTTGTTATGTGTTTCAATCTTTTACAATCCATATATGTTTCTAATTTCTAAGTGTTTAACAACAAAGAAAAAGAATAACCTTCAGGACTTATTCATGCAATACCCTGAGTTCAATCTGTGTTGTTAATAAATGTTCTCTTCAACTATAATCTTGATAAGTGTAATTCTTAATTGCTGCACTTTCAAAATATATCTTTCACAGTGACCTTTGTTTCAGGAATTCAAGTTTGCTCCTGAGCAACATGTTTCACTTTCACATCACCAGCTTAATGGAGAATTCTTAAATGCTTTCTGTTGGCTGACCATACATCACCATTTAAGTTTAAATTTTGTTTGTTTGAGATACTCAATAGGCCCTGCAGTCTGAACATCATCACTCTAGCATTTCAAAACATTTCACAGCACTAGACTCCATTGCCCAATGATATACTACTACCTGAACACTACACCTTAAGCACTGAAAGAAGTCCTTCAACCAAAACACAAACCAAAAACCTGAGCCTAATAGCTAGCCTAAAAAACACTATCAAAACAGAGACAAATCATAAAGAGAGAGCCCTCTCTGATTACAGTTTGGCTAGAAACTGTGATCCAAAGATTGGTTAGTGGTTACCCCGGCCGTATTCCCTTGGGAGTCATAGGGAACAACCTGGGTGTTAACAGAACCAGAAACTACGGGCTGTCCAGTTTGAGGTAACAACTGTATACTTGGCTGCAACACCTGTTGACCTTGTGATGGATCCCACACTATCATTCCGGGGTATTGACCCGTAACTGGTTGAGGATACTGAGATCCATAACTGGATTGAGGATAGGTTTTGATAACTGAAAGGCACAGTTCCCATACCTTGAACATATGACTGACCTTGAGGTGGTTGATAACCTTGACTCAAGTATTGACCTTGAGGTTGATAACCTTGGGGTAAATACTGATACTGGGGTTGACCTTGACCTTGAGGTTGATACCCTTGAGGTAAATATTGATACTGAGGTTGACCCTGGGGTAAATATTGAGGCTGGGGTTGACCTTGAGGCATGTATTGTACTATGGGTACATACTGTCCTTGAGTTTTCCCCCCAGACACGATTTGTGTACCTTGAGGTTGTCCCCCAGGCGTTAATTGAGGCTGCCCCCTAGGCGGTAATTGGCCACCTTGAGGTTGAGAAATGGGAACTGAACCTGACATCATGTAAATGTCCCCTACACCCAATGGTTTATTACCATTGTTTCCAGCTAATAACCCATGATCAATGGGTTGAGGAGATGCCCCCGCAAAGGTACCAGAAAGTGACTGATACCCGGCGGGAACAAAAGGACCGCCATGCAAGAAAGATTCAGGAGATTGAGTGAACACGGATGACTGACCAGACATATTTACAAGAGTGTAAATACCTCCAGGTGGAAAAGGAGTACGAGGTGGAGAAAAACCTATCCCTGAGTTGTCTAAATAATTGGTTAACGAAAGGTACCAAGTAGTACTTCTAGGAGGACTGTAAAAGATAGATTCACGCTTCTTTAGATCAATAGTAGGTTGATCTTCAAGGATAGATACGCCTAACTCTTCCTCTGGAGCAAGTTCTTCAATAGCTACCAAACGAGCAGGAAGATTTTCGGTGATGACTCTTTCTACCCTAGGTGAATCTGGTGCACTAGAAGTTGGAGTAACAGGTTCAGATACTTCAGGTTCTTCGCCTATATCACTAGTAGATGAAAAACTACCAGCAAGCTCAGAAACTGCAACAGCTTCAGGATTATAACCTGTTTCTAGACCTTGGTAATCTGGATGGACTACCAATGACGACTCTCCTTCTTCAGGTGAACCTACTTTACTGCCACTAGGAGTTACAAGGACCTTTAAACCTTCGTAATGACTTGGGACGTCTTGAGGAGGCTCACCCCGAAGTCTACGGGATTTCCTCAACAATTCGGCCACAGAAACAACCTCAGGAGACTTGCCCCGAAGTCGACGGGACTGTCTCGGTAATTCCGCCACAGTTAAAAACTTTTAACTACTGCACACGCAAACAAAGTAAAATCTCAAAGCAAACCACCTAAAGTCTCTAAAGAACCAAACAAATTTGAATCACACGCCTAAAGAATCTAGGGCGTCAAACCAAGCACAAACAGTAGCCTTCCGGACCAAAAACGCTAGTTGGAGATGAAACCCAACATCGCCGGATTTAGTACAGAAGTGGCGGGTGGAACAGTTACCCTGGCAACCTACTTAATGAATAGACCGGCACAAGTTCCTCCACCTTAACCGTCTCGAGTGAAGTGAACCCCCCGGAAAGTCCAAGTGAGTCTAGCCGACGTCTGCTCCAGGTACAGTGGGATCTTCCCTCCACCGTCACCTCGGTAGAATCCTAAAGATAATGGTCACTAAGGTTACCAACAGCAACAAATGCACCTGGGGGAACAGTCTACACTCCGACAACACGCAAGGGCAGAGTATCAAGCTCAATCCCCTTGCCGGCTCCTTGACAATAATCCAAGGTTTGCCGACAAGTGACCCCTGGCTCCTCGACAATGGTTAATCCGAGGTTTACCGTTTGTAATACATACGTGTATGGCATCGTTCCCAACGAGGGAGGATTGATCCCCTCATTGGTTCGGACACGAGCTCGTGCTTCTCCTTTAAGAGGAGCTTTCCTAGAGTACAAATGAAACAATTGGATTTATTCTATCACAAGATAAGCTACTTGTTTGGTTTTGTTGTCTTGGAGAGTTAATTACTCTCCTACTCCAAGACACTAGCCTGATCTAAATTGGTGTTTCAGAGCCCTAGTAAACAAAAGTTACTAAGTTAATTTTACTTTAAGCGTTAATTTTATGGTTTTTCTTAAAGACAAAAAGGTAGTGGAGATGAAACTGGTGGTGTGTAGACTCGACTCGCAACCACTACAAAAATGCACCTAAGATGATTTACACTACTTTTCTTTTTCAATGAATCTCCTAGCTAAGAGAGTTGGAAAATGCAAATTTTATAGAAAACAACTTTCTTGGCAAAGACAATCAAAGAAACAATTTCTTTATCTTTTCAAAACATACAACTCATGACCACTAATTACTCTACGAAATTTCCTTTTTCTCCCAAAAGTCTACAAATGCTACCAAAGCAAACTTTTTCCAAAAGAATTTTTTGTGTTTTTTCTATATTAATAAAGCATGTAAAAACTATTTATCAAATGAAATTTAACAAATCTAAGACAATCAAATCAAATTCACTCAAAAGAAAATTAAAAGGAAATTTACCTAAAAGTAAAAGATAATGAGGACAAAAGCCTACAAGGATAATTCCCGGATGTTTTACTCAGTCAAAATGCAACTAAGGATCAGTTCATGCAGAATCATAAACTAACCAAAAAACAAAATCGAAATCTTTTTGTTCTTTTTTCTCAAGAATGAAATTCAAGGTTTTAACAAACAAACTTTTCGAGATTCGCAAAGAGAAGACACAAAGGTAGGTCTCTCACAAGGGTGACTTCTATGACAGGCCCGAATCCTAAGAGGACTGACCAAAACCAAGGAGATCCAAAGTTTGACAACCTCTAACGCCAAAGTCACTACAGGACCAGTTAAAAATCAAACCCTAAGGCAAAATCCCTATGAATTCCACCAAAACCCTCGACACTAACGGGACAAGTTCAGGTGAAGATCTCTGATAGTAAACTAATGGATTTGGGCAGTAAAAACAAAGTAAAAACAAAATCTAAAGAGCAAAAAGAGGAAAAATGAAATTTTCTCAAATTTGACAGGGGTACGCAGGTGATCTGTTGACACAGGCGCGGGTACGCCCTGTGCACAAAGACGCAGTGCGTACAAGTACGCATTGTGCCTAACTTAGAGACTGTGTACTGCTGGCAAAGCTAAGAAAAATAAAAATCTAAATTGACTCTAAGCTAACCCACACAAATACACAGTAAGACAGCCAAAAATCAGAAAACAAGCGATTTTTCTCAGACCAAAATATCAAATCAAAAAGAACTCAAACACATTCATGGAGTCCCCAGTGGAGTCGCCATTTTGTCACACGGAATGAGTCGTTAGTGCGGACACAACCGACCTCCCTAGAAGCCTAAGACTTTCTAGTGACAAACAAGACAAATAAGAGAAATCCTTCTCTAAATATGCTTTTACAATATGAGAAATCAAGTGTTTAGATCCTACCTGTAACCCAACGCTGTTGTAGTAGTCCAGCTTCGTTGATCCGGATGAGCTCCTCCTTCCCTTCGAAACCTGCATTCACTAACAATCAAACGATTAAATAGCACCTGAATATCACATAAAATAAAACATATTTAACATATAGACCAAGGAGTATATGAAACAACTCATAAATAACAAATTGTTGAGAAGAATGGACTAATTTGTATTAAAAGGTAACAAAAGGAACCATTACAACCTGAGCCTTGGTGTTGTGCAAGTCCCTCCCAGGGTCCACAAGAGTTCTCCTTTACTCTGATCAGCTCACCCACTTCCAAATAGAACAAGCAAAGATGGTAATCTCTCCTCACAAGCTTCTACAAGGAAGTCCTAATTCCAGCAGCATCTACCCTTAGGAATGTTCAGCTTTCAACCTCCCCTCCCTTTGGCCCAATGCCTGTATTTATAGTGCTCTAGAGGAAGTTATTCAGGTCCACCATCAATGGGATAAGCCCCTCTTTGGATGGGATAGCGCCCCTCTTGATGGGATAAGTTCCTCTTTGGTAGGGATACATGAACCATCTGGAGGCGCTTCATACACGTCAAACAAGCTTCTAGAAGACTCTAGAAATGACCACAAGTAACTTTTTTAAGATGAAACTCGCGCCTTTTGACCTTTACAGGGGTACGCACCCACCCCTTTACATACAGATCGTACAAGTACACAGGTATTGTGAACTTGGATTGTGTACACGCAGGTAAGGCTAAGAGAAACTGTGTACCAGAGATAATTAACTTTAAATGACTTTTCTCTCTTTTTTGAAGTTTGACATGAAGAGCAGAGGCACGAGACTTGCCAAGGAGGATAGTATGACAATGGATGGAGCCATACTAACTGCAAATAGTCATGGTGACATTTTTTAGTGTAACAACCTTAGAAGCTATCCCCTACTTCCTCTTGCAGTCCCTCATTGACTCCAGCACTAAGGTTCAAGCAGGAAATTCAGAGCAGCTATCTCACCATGGGTTAATCAAAATCCTAGTGGAGGAATCCCTCCATACATTTACACTCCCTATAGCATTGAAAGTTTTCCGAAACATGACAACTGAGGATCACATAAAGGCCTTAACCTATGATGTCAATCAAATTGGCAGTGAGGAGGAAGAGCAGCAAAGGGGAGAAGGTGAAGCCACTAGTGACTTAGCAGAACAAGAAAGGAAGGAGGAAGAAACTGAAATAGAGGAGTAGAGAGTTGAAGAAACAAAGCAGGAAGAGACAGAAAAAGAGATAGAAGGAGGAGAAAAAGAGGAAAAAAAGGCAGAATAAGGAGAAGAGTCCCCTAAGACTCTAGAAAGGGAGGCAACAGCTGCCCTCACTACCATTAGTACACCAATCAAGCCAAAGGAAAAGAGGAAAAGACAGGTGTTATAGACATATATGGGCACATCAACCCCAAACTTACATGTCGATATATTAGGGTTCATCAACCCCTAAAATGGTTGTTTATGCCCTAAAAGAACTAAGTCATCTAAATGCCTCATTCCCCAAAAGTTCCATCTCAGAAATCATCCAGAAAGTGCCTAAACTGAACCATATTTGAAAGCCTTGTGTTAGGGTGAGATGCATCTCACCTGCTACACTGTCAAAATAAGATGCATCGTAGTTTGGCCCTTTAGTAAGTATGATAAAGGAGGTTGGACAAAATTCCGAGACAATTTGTTAGTTGGTTGCTCATGGAATCTTCTAGAAACTTCTCCTGTGCCACTTGCCTCTCTGAATTCGCCCAAGGATGACCAAGGGAACTAGGAAACCATCTCCAATTCCCCTCTCTTGTGGAACTAATTTCAACAAATGGAATGGCATTCATCATCCCCATTGATGACTCACCCTCTTGCAATCATCTATAAAAGGATCTCCCATCCAAGAGATCAGAAGGCTGAATTATTCTGAGTTGTAAGGAAGTGCTGCTAGTTTTAGTATTGAGGTGAGAGCATTGTGATATTATTGGTGTGTTCTTACTGATTCATGAGGTGAAGAAGGCTTGAATTTGGGAGGATGGCACTGGATCAGACTTCTTATGGGTTGTAATTCTCCTTGATATCAATAAAGTTCTTCAAGATTTTTCCCAATTGATTGTGTTAACTGTAAATGCTTTCATTTGTTCATTATATTTCTGATTCTATAATGTTTATGTTGTGATAGATCACGATGCTTTGATAGGTCTTTGTTGCTGTAGCTGTGCAGGTACTCTCCAAGCGTGTTAAGTACAGGGAGGAGTTACGAGATCAGCCAAAGGAGAGGGAGATCAAGCGAGGAATCAAGCGAAAGTTCTAGGTTGGTCCTCTACAATCTTTCTCTTATTTGTCACTCATAGGAAATATATTTGAATTGCTTTAAACTGTTGTTTCTAGGTTAGCTACCAAACCTAGAGGGTTAGTCGTTCGACAAGACACTAATTTTCCCAAAAACAAATTGGCGACTCCACTGGGGATGAACTAGATGATTGTTTGTTGCTATTTGTTGTTCTATGTTGAATTATATAAACTATAGATAGAGTCTGAAGCTAGCCAGGAAGCTTTCGAACCGCTCTTGTTATGCAATTGCGTAGTAGATAAATGTTGCTTCAGTCAATCTCTGGTTTAGTTTATGAATTAAACATTTGACTTGCAAACACATCTAGATGCCCTTTTGGTAGCTCAGTAACCTCTTAGGACATTCCATCATACTTTTCTTATCATTGTTCATCAAAACCAAGCTTGATCCATTGAAAACTACTGCAAATTTGAGCCAAAACCATTTTCAGAAGCGCTCCTTGACCATCGCATTGTCTTCCACTGTGACTTGATATGCATCTCACCTCCCGAGTGAGAAAATTGTGATGCATCTAATTGTCTACAAAGGGCAGGTGTGATGATTGAATGAACTCAATTTCCCATCTAAGAGTTGAGTGTTTTTGACTAGTTTCCATTCTTGTTTGGTTGCTTGCTGAATTTGAACAATATCTCATCACTGAAGCCAACTTACATCACTTAGATCAGCCTCAATTTAGATTAGGATTGGTAAACGTTTTTGTGTTTTTGTCTTTCATTTACAATCCTTTATCAAAAATAGTAATAGTCAATTTGTCGTTTTCGATAGAAAAAGTGTCGTAAAGCCTTCCATTTTCGTCGAAAAAGTGAAGCGTTGCAAAATCCTCCTTCATATCTTATCGATTAAACTATTTTGATGCATTTGATTTGATTTGAGTTTTTTCAAAGTGTCAAAAAGATATTTCTTCAAGTTTGAAAGTGTTGTTTTGAGTCTTCCTTTCCCTCTTTGAAGAAAAAATTGTCGAAAATTGTCATTTTGAGTGAAACTTTTTGAGTCATTGCTGCATTTAGTTTTCCTTTTTGAATCATTCACATTAAGGAGAGCTGAAAACAAATACATGCATTTGCATTTATCATTTTGGTTTGTGTGCAAAAATATGATTTAGGGAAATTGCATTAGTGAGTGCTCTTTGCTGTTTTCTTTAAAAGCGCTTCTATGCTCTATCCCTTGTAGTTAGGATTTTCATTGGTAAAATAAATGGAAAGATTGTTTATCATTGTAGATTCCATCTTTAGGAATTTCAGATCACATTTAGCGGTGAACCATCAAAGGAAAACTCTTAAGAAAGATCAACTTTAAAATGAACCTCAATGAAATTAACAATGCTTTGGAATCTAACGCAACACATTTAGAGGTCTAGGCTAGAGACGTGTTCCGACGTCGTTAAACCTAGTGGCTATCGTTTTCATCGAAGGTTTGGTGATTCCTCCTCTTTGATATGACAAGTGCTAGCACAGACTTGTGCTCCCCGTACCATTGCGTATATATTGGGAGACCACAATAGAATTAAATGCTTTATCCATACTAGAAACCAAGTCTGCTGCCTTATAAATCGCAATGCACTAAACACAACATTCGGGAAGATTGATTGTCGCACATAAGTCCTTGGTAATTTCACTTTAATTTATCACCAAGGTGTATATTGTAGTTTTGCGATTGGTCTGGTAAACCCTTTTGTCTAGATTCTCCAGAGTAGTCACTTTCGTTCCTTTTTGACTCTCTAAAAGAAAAGGTCCATCTAAGTACTTGTCCTTTCAGGCTCATTAAAAATCGAAGGCTACTAGAGTCATCTTTAGCTTTTTCTCGACTCTTTAAAATTGAAAAAGCAAAGTTGTGTCCAAAGTGTCGTTAAAATAAATTGACCGCAAATAACATCCCTATTCCTTAGTTGATCTTAGGTTGAAACATATGGTGACAAATCCAGAGTCCACCGATCAAGGAATTCCTTTTGATGGGAATCCTAGTCCTTTTCCTTATTTTGGAAATATTGGTGCTCCTTATATGGCTACATTGTCCCTTCTAGGATTTACCATTGGCTTGCCAGTATGGTTGTTTTCAACCTCTTTGGTTAAAAATGTTGTGATTTCTCCGCAATCAAGTACACCTCCAACTGGACAAAATCAAGCCCCAGTTGATCCTAAAGTTGACCCTTTGTCTTATTCCTCGGTTTTTTCTTACTAGTAACCAGGTGGCTAACAAGGATAATTTTAGGGGCGAATGTTCGCCCTTTGGCGGAATTAAGGGGTTTTAAATTTTTAGTGGGCGAATATTTTGTATCATAGTACATTTTTACGAATCACCTCAAATAGCCCACCTTATTTTAAGGGAGAGGGTAAAAAAGCTAAATTTAGCCCTTGAAATTAGGACTTACAACCTTCCATTCGCCCATTTTCAAGAATAGGTTTTATTTAAGTGAATCCATTCGCCCATTTTCAATAATAGGTTTTATTTAAGTGAATCTTATGGGCCAAATACCATATTTATAAAAGAGGTATGGTAAATTAATAAAAATATAAATAAATGAGAGGTATGGTAAATAAATAAAACATTTTTTATATTTACTCCATAAGTCACCTTATATACATGTAAGGGTGTAAACAAATAAAAATATAAGTAAAGTGGAGGTATGGTAAATAAATAAAACGTCTTTTTATACTTACTCAAAAGGTATGGTAAATAAATAAAAATATAAATAAACTAGACGTATCGTAAATAAATAAAACCTCTTTTTATATTTAGTCCATAACCCTCGTTCTATTTATGAAGGCTCAAGAAAGAGGTTTTATTTAAGTGAATCCTATGGGCCAAATACCATATTTGTAAAAGAGGTATGGTAAATTAATAAAAATATAAATAAATGAGAGGTATGGTAAACAAATAAAACATTTTTTTATATTTACTCCATAAGTCACCTTATATTCAAGAACACTCAAAAGATGGGTTATATTTAGGTGAAACCTATGGCCAAAATACTATGGGACAAATACCATGGACTAGATTGTTATTAATACCATGCAAAAAACCATTATTAACCCTAATATTAGAATTAATAAAAATAAAAATGGCACATGGTATTGACCCATGGTATTCACCAAAATGGCACATGGTATTCACCTGGAATGTAGCCTATTTAAATGGGGGAGTTAAACCAGCATGTAGCCTATGCTAAGATTCACTAGGACTTTACAAAGTTTTATTATTTAGTGAAAGACTCGCCAAGATCTTACAAGATTTATAATTGAGTAAAATATTCGCCATGCCTGGTGAGAGATTCGCCAAAAAATTATATATACATATTATATTATTGATAAAATCGCCTTCCATTTTTCCTATATACCATGGAGATTCGCCCATTTATTATATTTATAAATTTAGTGGGGGTTCTTAAAATTTTCCCTGGTGGCTAAGAAGAAGAAGAAAGGGAAGAAGAAGAAGAAACAAATTCAGCAGAGGGGCAACCAAGCAATCATTGTTTTGAATGCAAAATCTGATGAGAAACCATCCATTAAGCCTCACAAAGTTCGATATCCATGCAAACTTTGTGCAGGAGACCATCTTCTTTGAAATTGTCCTGATATTCCTCAGATCTTAGAAGAATGGTCTTCCCGTTCACATCATCCCATGTCATCAACATCTGGAGATCATGTTGGTAACACACCATCAACTAGTGATAGTAAAGTTCATGGAAAGAAGGGAAAAGTCAAGTTTCCATGTAGGTTATGTGAAGGGAATCACACCATTCACCTTTGTCCATATCTGGATGAAGCCCAAAAAGTATTGGATAACTGTGCTACTTCACCGCAGCGACTTCCATATGGTTACAGGAAACTCTCCCTAAATCCTTCACTAGTTGATGAACTGACTGACCAAAATCAACCGTCGGTCGAACCAACTCTCTCTAAAAGTGAATCCTACGAGTCTATAACTGACCAAAATCAAAGGTCAAGATAAAAATTGACCCGATTTCACCTTCAGTAAATCGTACCTTTTTCGAAGAGAGTGAACATCATACCACTCAAGTTCTTTTTGTTTCTTCAGATTCAAATGAGCTTGGGGGCAATCAATATGTTCCATCAAGACACGAGGAAAATCCTCCAATTCTTGTAACTCAAGGGGTTAATTCTACTGTTTCTATGGTACCCCCTCCAAGTAGTCTAGTCACTTCCTTTGATTGGAATCGACTGGCAGGATTCTGCCTTCATTCTTATGTGCCTTTCCAGGTCATAGTACAAGTTTGTAAAATGATTATATCTGGCACTATTATACATGAAGGTGCATCAATGAGTATCCTTTCCTCAACTGCTTGGCAAGTGCTTGGTTCACCACCGCTTGTGCCGGTTACACAGAATCTGTTGGGCTTTAACAGAGGAACCAATCGACTGTTAGGGATCCTTCCTCAGTTCCCTATTACTTTGGGAGGGAAAACCATTTATTTGAACGTGATGGTAGTCCTAGGCCCTCTAGATTACAATTTACTTCTTGGGTACGACTATGTTTATGGCATGGGAGCTATTGTTTCAACACTCTTTCGAGTGATTTGTTTCCCGCATGAAGGCAAGATTGTCACCATTGACCAGCTTTCATTTCCCGGTCCAAATATAGCTCCTAGTCAACCATCTTCCCTAAATGGTCCCTTTGTACCAATGGTATCATCCCCGCCACAGGTTAATTATGTGGCAACCTGTTCACATCAACTAACGATCAATTCAGTGATGTTGTACATCATGTACTGGGGACATTGGAACTGGATCTGTTTTTCATGACCTCTTATGAGTTGTGATTGTCTCTGAGGATGGTTTGTTGTCTTGTTTCAACCTCGTTAAAAAATGAAACAAGGGGTTCGAGGATAGTTCTTTTACTGTGTCAACCTTGTTAAAAAAATGAAACAAGTCTGAGGATAGTTCATTGTCTTGTGTCAACCTCGTTTAAAAATGAAACAAGGAGTAGGAGGACAGTTCGTTGTCTTGTGTCAACCTCATTAAAAAATGAAACAAGGGTCTATGAGCATAGTTCCTTGTCTTGTGTCAAGCTCGTTAAAAAATGAAAGAAGGAATCTGAGCAGAGTTCCTTGTCTTGTGTCAAGCTCATTTAAAAAAAAAATGAAACAAGGTCCTAAGTTCCAAGTCGAGTCTTTCACTTGATCTCGTAAAAGAACCTTCATTTCATCCACCTGATAGCCATGAGTAGTCTACTTAGGTAAATGTAATGAAGCTTGGGGGGCATGCACCTAATGGTAAAGTTAAGTTTGCCTGTAGGTTATGTGAAGGGAATCATCCCATTCACCTTTGTCTATCTGGATGAAGCCAAAAGGTGTTGGATAACCATCCTGCTTCACTGCAGTGACTTCCATCTGGTTACCAGAGACTCTCCTTTTCATCATGCTGGGGGCATGTAAACCAATTCAAGCATAATTTTTCGTTTCAAGCTTGTGTAAACATGAAACTGAATCCAAGCATAGTTCCCTATGGTTCAAGCTTGTCTAAAAATGAACCCATTTCCATTTTAACCCTCGTGATTGCCATTTTATCAGCCTCTTTTATCAGATGAGCCTTGGTTGTTTCATTCCATCACCACCATCTCTTTGGCCGATCATATGCTTTCACTTGGTTGTTTTACCCTTTTTTGAGGAACAGTTGCAATGAGTGGTCTTATTAGCTAGCCTCTTCACATAAATCAACATGTTTTGAGAAGTTCCAACATCACCGGAACCAATTGCTATCCTAGACACCACTCGTTCCTCAAAATAGAGTCCTCTTTAAACCCTTTTTAGACTCTCTAAACATAAAAAGATTGTCGACCGCTTGTCTTTTCCGGATCGCTAAATTATTGGAAACGTCATCCCTCTTGTATTATTTTATCCTTTTTCGGTCCTAAGGGATTACTTTACGAAAAAGAACTTATGGAGTTTTCTTTTCACCCCTTTTCAAACTCTCTAAACATGAAAAGGACCGAGTTATCTTTGTCGTTAAACTCGTTAAAATAATAGCGACAAACTTGTCCATCTAGACAAGACCGAGTTTCACCGTCGCTAGACTTGTTAAAACATCAAATAGCGATGGGTTTGCTCAAAGGGCGAATTATAGAACAAGAATATGTTATCCTCCTCAAACTTGATAAAAAATAAAGAGGTACTGGTTAGCAATGACTGGGGAAAAATGGGAAAAATCTTGAAAAATTTATGGTATCAAGTCGCTCTTGAACATGACACTTTCACTTCATCTCCATGATTGAGTTGGGTTGGGTTATTCCATTCACCGGTCATCATACCATTGGTATCTCATACCATCCATATTTTGGGGTTAATGCTACCAATTCATCTCAGTATCACTGCCATGTTCAAGAAAAGTCATCCAGTTGAGAAGCCATCCAGTTAAGAAGTCATCTAGTTAATGTCTCATACACTGCAATACCTCCAACCTTCATTTTTCATGACCGCCATTCCTGAACCTTTTGTCGTCAGTTCATTTTCACCTCCAAAAATCATTTGCTTTGTTTCATGTCGTAGATGTGGGATACATCAAAGCCCTCATATGATGAGTCACTTCTTGTCGACATCAGCTCATTATCCAAGAAGTTGACTTAGAAACACCCTTTCAGTGCTTTGAAGCTTGCATACATCAATGGCAAGTTTCTCTCTTCCAGCGATAGGTTGACATCAATGGCCTTCGACTGAAAGATTTTGCGTGGTGTTTGACATCGGATCATGTATTCACACCACGTGAAATGTACTATAGTACCTTGAGGATCATTATCATTATCGGTGATCCCTCTCGTGTCTATTAACAGCTCACATCATTGGCTGGTAATCAGGCGATGTCTTTCCATGTTCGACCTTAGAACATCTCTTCACATGGTTTGACTTGTACATCGAGCGAAGATTGAATGAGTTTGAAGACCCCGGATCTAGTTTCATCCATCCGGGCTGTGATATATTTAGGGATACAAAAACATCAAATGTATAAAGGCTCTACACAGATGGTCATCCTAATCATGGATTATGACTCTATATCTGTAGAATCACAAGTCTATATCTGTAGACGACTATCTAATATATGTACATAAAATGAAAATTTATTAAGATGAGCATGGAAATGCCTCCCTCAACTAGCTCATAAAAAATCATATTATTATGATGTATTGTATTGTAATTTATGTAGGTCACCTTCCAGTTCGAAACTTCTGATTCTCATGATAAAGCATTTCACCCGACATGAACATTTACAACCTCATGCTTTAGGGGGCAACTATTATAGACATATTTGGGCACATCAACCCCAAACTTACATGTCAATATATTAGGGTTCATTAACCCCTAAAATGGTTGTTCTATACCCTAAAAGAACTAAGTCATCTAAATGCCTCATTCCCAAAAAGTTCCATCTCAGAAATCATCCAGAAAGTGCCTAAACTGAACCATATCTGAAAGCCCTATGTTAGGGTGAGATGCATCTCACTTGATACACTATCAAAATAAGATGCATTGTAGTTTGGCCCTTTAGTAAGTGTGATGGGCGAGGTTGGAAAAAATTCTGAGATAGTTTGTTAGTTGGTTGCTCATGGAATCTTCTATAAACTTCTCCTATGCCACTTGCCTCTTTGAATTCACCCAAGGATGATCAAGGGAACTAGGAAACCATCTCCAATTCCCCTATCTTGTGGAACTAATTTCAACAAATGGAATGGCATTCATCATGCCCATTGATGACTCACCCTCTTGCAATCATCTATAAAATGATCTCCCATCCAAGAGATCAAAAGGCTGAATTATTCTGAGTTGTAAGGAAGTGCTGCTAGTTTTAGTATTGAGGTGAGAGCATTGTGATATTGTTGGTGTGTTCTTGCTGATTCATGAGGTGAAGAAGGCTTGAAGCTGGGAGGATGGCGCTGGATCAGACTTCTTATGGGTTGTAATTCTCCTTGATATCAATAAAGTTCTTCAAGATTTTTCCCAATTGATTGTGTTAACTGTAAATGCTTTCATTTGTTCATTACATTTCTGATTCTATAATGTTTATGTTGTGATAGATCACGATGCTTTGATAGGTCTTGGTTGCTGTAGCTGTGCAGGTACTCTCCAAGCATGTTAAGTACGGGGAGGAGTTATGAGATTAGCCAAAGGAGAGGGAGATCAAGCAAGGAATCAAGCGAAAGTTCATGGTTGGCCCTCTACAATCTTTCTCCTATCTATCACTCATAATAAAGATATTTGAATTGCTTTAAATTGTTGTTTCTAGGTTAGCTACCAAACCTAGAGGGTTAGTCATTCGACAAGACACTGATTTTCCTAGAAACAATAGGCCTCCATGTATTTCAGGGCTAGGAAGAGCACAAGGATCAAAACAAACAAACCTCAGCCCTCTTCAAAAGTGCTAATTACAATTGAAGATTCACTCTCTTGAAAGGGGAAATAATCCCCTTCCAAGACACCTATAACATATGAAAGGGGGACTCCTAGATCTTCCACATGGAAGGAAAAGGTAGTACTACATGACCTAAAAACAGTCCTACAGGAGGCTTAGGAAGTTCTACAGGGGACACTGTCCAAACCATAGGAGACCCAAAAGCTTGAGAAAAGGATAGAAGGATAGCCTCAGGTAAAGGAGGAAGCAACAGAGCTATAAGAACCTGATCCCCAGCCTAGTCTTGCCTCCTATTACAATCTACTTGAAGGAGGAAGGATAATCCCAAAAATTTGCAATACCACTATTCCTTGAATTGGAGAAAGAAAGAGTAAGAACACATAGGTGGATGCAAATAGCCAAATACAAAGGATTTGAGGATGTTGGCGATATGGAAAACAAACTCAGAGAAATGGGAAGAGAGTTGAGTGATATCAGAGATAGGGAAGCGATTACAAGAAGCCACCTTGAAACTAAAAATGATTTGCTAAGGAGGCAGCTGCAAGAGAGAGAGACTCAGCTGGCATGCATGGCCAGCTTATCCTTGGAGTTATTACAATGCAGAACACCAGCCAAATCCTATGGCCTCTATCTCAAGGACCAATGGTTACAATTACAGATAAAGACTTTGGCACAAAGAGGCACAATGCCTTTCCAAGATTATAGGCAATTTATGGATTTGTGTGACCAAAGCACCTTAGAGGATAAGGAAAAGATGACAGAATTATACCTACATAACATGGCCCTCACAAACATGAATGTGTGGCACCCCAATGCCAAGCTAAGGGACCTGCAATTAATGGCCATGGCCTCATGGATGAACCATGAAAAATTGAGGGCAATAGAAATAAAAAGATTGATGATAAAGGAGCAGAATGAGCCACTAATGATAAGAGCTGAGCCATCAAATCCTATGGCACTCATCAACACACACAACCTACTTGCCAATGCCCCTCATATTGCCCCCTAATATCTCACCAATCAGGCGCAAGCCATTTCACACTTTGAGGATATGCAAAGGCTACTTGGGGATGACTGAGTGCATGCATGCATGAGGAGATGGAACAACTTACCACACAGTTTGCAGATAAGGGAATATCATTCTCCCATGAGGCTGAAGGAGGTGTTGAAAAGTGTAACAATGTACAAGCACTCCATGCAGAGGCTAAAGGTCAACTGGATTGGCCTCAAACTAAGTCCCCCACTATAGGTAGGCATGCTGGAAGGTAGAAGGGAAGAAGAAGAGGAAGAGCAGTGGAAGGAGATAGACAGGAAGGTAAGATTCTATGGCAAAGAAGAGCAGACCACATCAGAAGCCTGGAATGCTAGGGAGGCCACCAGGGCCATAAAAGATGAGGAGATTGACTAAGTTGCTCAGAGGATGAGCCACACTTTGAGCAGGGGGTTTTGATGAGCCTCATAAATGGGTAATTATATGGGCTCATTTTACCTCCTAACCTAGTCAAATCAACCATTCTCTTAGCTTATTTTATGATTTTATGATTATATTTATGCTTATGGAGTGAGTTGAGTTAGTTATTGTTCCATGTGGTCTAACATGTATTTAATGCAGATTATTGATGGACTTTGAGGTCAAAGTCAAGGATCCAGTGGACAAATGGCAGCAATAACTCGAAGTGGATAGAGGAGAGGACTTATAGGAGGGAATCCCCCTCATTTATTACTCCTCACTTCGAATTCCCCTTCATTTAGCTCGGAGTACAAGCTGTCAAATCATGCACTAGAAGGCAATCGAGCAAGTGGAGGATGACTGATGATTATCTCGAGTTTTGGGAGCCAAGCCTCCCTAATTTTAAGGAAGTTGTTGGTAGATTCATTTGTATAAGTAGTGGGGCCTAGGGCCTCACTAGGGTTGGATTTGTGTTGGATTTTTTCTTATGTAAACTCTGCTCCAACTTTGAGATTATTATTTTGTGACAGTTTCATGTAATCTTGCTATTGTTTTGATAATAAAGATGGGATCCTTTTCGAGCTAGCACTAAGTTACCTCAGAGGCCTGAAGCTCTTGGGTTAGGGCCCAATTAAAGAAGCCAAGCTCCTCTGTACTTGTATTTGTATGTTTTATTTCAGTTTATAGATTAGGTTGCTATGAGATGTATTTCTTTATGGTTAAGAATAGGTTGCTTTTGATGATTTAGTAGTTTGCTTCCATTTTTGCTTTCTGTAGCAGGTTAAACAGTGATAAAAAAATATTCAAAAGGCTAGAAACAGTGCCTTGGCTTCTCTTCCTCCCTTTGGGACCATTATTTGAGGCAAAGACCCTCTTGTTGCCCCAAAAACATAGATTTTCCTCCTTCATAGGACTTCCAGTGTTTGCAGCTTTTTAGTAGGTTAATACTCCAACTTTGCTTTGCTTTAGATCTTCTTCATCATGCTCACTTCCTGATTTGCAATAGTCTTCTTTCATGCTTTCCTTTCCTACAACATTTCTCAACATTTCCTTTCATAGATCATAGTTTAGACCATTTTTATGCAAAACTCTATTTTTCCTAAATGCATTCATTTCACTTGTTGCTTGATTTCCTTGGTTGACTATCAGTTTCTATGTAGCAGATATCTTCCAGTGGTAAGCTAGCTTATCAGAAATCACACCCTCCATCTGATCCATGCCCTATAGGTCTTCCAAATCTCACCTCAATTCTTCCCTAGTTTTCTGCATTTTTCCATAGAACTTCCTCCTCTCTCCTTGAGCAAACCCAATCATCTTTTTCTCCTTTGGTGATTCATGGTATACCTTAGGCACCGTAACACCTCATTCCAACCTTTATTCACCTTTTTTACCCACTCTTACACCCTCAAAACAATGAAAACTACTCTCGTCCTCCTCCTATAGGCCTCCTATAGATTTCCTGTGTCCTCCTGTAGATTTTCCTGTAGGCTTTCTTTTGAAGGCCGAGTGTGGGAAAAGCCTCTAGAAGGCCGCCTGAGACCTCCTAGGACCCATCCACACCATCATACATCCTCTCAAGTCCCAAAACCGCCCTTCAACACCACCTATTCGCTGCCACACTCACACACAATAAAATTACATGCATGTCAATTCACATAAAAATACATAAAAATCCAAAAATATGTTTTTTTCTTATTTAATTCCAGAAATAGCATATTTAGATGTTGTTTAATTCCTTTAATAGGTAATGGCATTCCTTTCATGGTTTTCATAGCGCTTTCTGCAAAAGTATAATTAGTTGGTTAATTAGGGTTCACTAGGTTTGCTTTACATTTCAGTCTTTCTCCTTTTTGCAGTTAGAATAGCATCTATCTTTCTTTCCTTTCATCACATATAGAGCTTCTTCTAGAATCCATAGAATTTGGCTCGAGCTCCTAGTGATCTTGTGCTGGCTGACCAAGTGACAACCTGTAGTGAGATCTAGTACTTGTGCATACAACACCGATGTTTCCAAGTATGTTACGAACTACTGGTTTGATAAGAGTAAAGTAGGCAGCCCAGGAGTTGCAGCATTATTGCTGCACTACTAGTTCTCAACAAAAGTGCAAAGGCCATGGTCATGACAAGGATCATTGTATGGTGTATCAGAATTATCTAATTAGGGGAGGTCCTGTCACCTTGAAGCCATAAAATACCGCTAGATCGAGCACCGTGTGGTACCATGGTTTGTTATCTTCCAAATAACAGGAAAACATACGATAGACAATTTCCATCTCTTATAGAAGTGTGTAGACTCCCCAACAACTATTTTTCAATTTTTGTAAGTTTTTAGGCCAGATGAGTGCAAATATCGAAGCTACAAGTTAATGATGGACACAACTCTGACATATAGAGTATAGGCTGAGACACATCCTCAGCAAGATCAAGGCACACCTACAATGCATGGAGGATTCTAGGGACGAGGAAGAGGACGAGGGAGAGGGGGGAGCTGGAAGAGGTCTTAGACAGATCATTTGTTACAATTGTGGGGAACCAGGCCACTTTGCACGAGATTGTCAAAACTCGACACACCCCTCTTGTTAATATTATCAACAATTTTACCATGTTATAGAATATTGTCATGTGCTCATCGTGAAGATGCAAGAGAAGAAGAACTAGAAACCTACTCAGAACACCCGGATGATGAGATCAGAACCGCGTGAATATGGTCCCAGAGTTAATATATTTATGTGAAGCAGTATAGCTACCGGGGAGGATAAAGCCGTAGAAAAACAACTAGAAGAAAGTATATGGGTGCGCAAGGTTGATGACAAAGATGATGAATTTGATCTACATAAGGGAAAGGAGACTTTTATGGAGGTGAAAAAGAGCTTTGCATATTCAAGAGCTTCCACATCAAAAACTCAGGGTGCACGAATGGAGAAGCTTGAAGAAGTATTTGTTGCACAAGAAACATATCCTTCATTATCAACATCTTTCTTATAGACCTACATGAAGCTTCTAAGGGACCAAAAAGAAGTAGAGGGACTGCAAGAGGTCATAGACAACTGTGCTATCAAGGGTAAGCCACTTCCTGAACAACACACAATACATAAAGTAGACAAAGGTAAGAAGAGGATTGGTCGAGAGATGAGATTGACTACACAAATCGAAGAATTTGAAATGGACCAGGTGATCCTTGATCTAGCATCTAATGTGAATTTTTTGCCTAAACATACCTAGGAAATAATGGGAAAGTTGGCGCTATAGTGGTCCCCAATTTAGCTGTGAATGGCAAACCAACAAAAAATTATTCTGATGGGGTGCTTACACGGAGTAATTGTAGATATTGAAGGGGCACGCCCTATAGCTGATTTTGAGGTAATCGAAATAGTGGATGACATTAACCCCTACCTAGCGCTACTTGGAATTGATTGGGCATTTGATATGAATGCAGTCATCAAGCTAAAGAAGCGCAACCTGACATTTGAAAAGCAGGAACTAAGATTCATTGTTCCATTGGATCCGGCTGAGGGTGTGTAGCATACTGAACCAATCCAAGGTTACTTTGAGGAGGATGATATTGAACAGATCTAAAAGCTTATTGCGTGGGATGAGAATTAGATCAACCCTACGGTGGATGGGCAAATTACTTGGGAAAAGGACAACTCCTGCAACTTGGATTCAGATGAGGAGCTCGAGCATTGGAAAAATAGATTGCATGAAGTGTCAACGCTATGATGAAACATGCTTACTAAATCAATCCGATGTATATCTACTAAGGTACAAAATTTACGATACTATGATGGCTTAGAAGATATAAATTTGTTTCTAGATAAATTTTAAATGGATGTACCATAAGAGAATCGGTTCTAGAGATTAGAAATCACACTGAGAGCTATGCCTTCCAGATGGTGGGGTACACATAAGAATGATTTTGCAGATTGGAAGGAATACCATAGGATGATGAAGTTGTGGTTTGGTTATTCCAATACCCGCATGATTGAAAAATATACAGGGAAGGATGATCCGTGCAAGAATCTGGCTCGTTGGATGAAAGCATGGGGAGAGGAACCACAGCTTGAATGGGTGCACATATTTTGCCACACTTTGGATACTATTCGGATGAATTGGTATTTAGAAACAGAGTTGCGACACGGAACAACAGAATGGGATGTTCTAAACGAAAGTTTTATGTTAAATTTCAATTTTGAGGATGGATTCGAATGTACTGATGAAGCATTATAGGAAATTAAGGATGCAATATTCAGGATGCCGAAAGAACCTTTCACATGGGTACAATCAGACTAGAGTATGTAGTTGTGTCATGCTCTGGAATGCTACAATGTGACCACAAAATAAGGTGAGGAAGATCCAAAAAATATCAGTATCCCTGAGTCCGAGGGACAATGCAAAGTCACAGGACTTAAGGCAGAAGTTCCTGACATCTCAAAACCATTGAAAACCAAGAAAGTGAACATTGGGTCAGAAGCACAGCCGAAGTTCACAAATATAGGTGATTACTGGGATGAGGACATAGTTGACAAAGTCATGGAGCTACTACGGGAATATCAGGACTTGTTTTAGATGAAATTTTCTAATATAAAAGGGATAATAGGTGATATGGATGTTATGAAGATCAATATAAATCCATATGCGAATCTGGTAAAGTAATGGACATACTAATTGAATCCTAAGTACAAAGAAAAAGTGCACGAAGAACTGGATAAGATGCTTGCAATAGGGATTATTGAGCCTGTAGAAGAATCAAACTAGGTTAGTCCTATGGTGGTTCAGGAGAAGAAGACAAAGGGTGAAATCTAAATCTGCATAGATCTAAGGAAGTTGAATGATGCTTGTGTACATGATCCATTCCCTATGCCATTCACAGATGAAGTATTGGAGAATGTTGGTGGTCAAGAAGCCTACTCGTTTACAGATGGGTTCTCAGGGTATCACCAGATCAAGATCATGCTAAAATATTGAAGTAAGACTACCTTCACCACAGAATGGGGTTGTTTTCAGTATACAGTTATTCCCTTTGGACTTAAGAATGCCCTTGCAATATTTTCTAGGGTGGTAGTCACAACCTTTAAAGAATTTATTCATAAGTTTTTGGAGGTTTACTTTGATGATTGGACAGTGTTTGGGTTAGTAAAAAAGCACATTGCAAGTCTTTGTCTAATGCTGGATACTTGTAGGAAGTATCAGATATCCCTTAATCTGAAGAAGTGCATATTTTGCATACCATATGGGATACTCTTGGGCCACGTTGTTTGTAAGAAGGGGTTGATGGTGGACCCTACCAAAATTGCAGTGATTATCAATTTGGAGCCTCCAAGGAATGTCAAACAGCTATCTGTAGCATTGGGCCATATAAAATACTATAGGAAATTCATCAAGGCATATGCACAACTCAGGGAAATAGCACAGAACTTAGCACCAGTGCAAAGGTTCACAAGACTGTAGGAGGGAAAGTTCATCCAGACCCAGATTAATGAGCTACGTTAGAAGGCCTCCATCATTTCCTCAAGGACACAGCCCTGGGCTGATGAGGCAAGCTAACTCTCATAGATAGTTCAAAGCAAGTTGAAGGCTATGCAATAGACACAGAGAACCATAGGCCTTGAAGTCGAAGGTCCAACCATAGAAAAGCTAGTCGAAGAAATTCGTCAGGATGCTATGCAAGGAAAAATAGATCTTCAAGCCTTGAAGATAGAGTTTAGTGGTCTACAAGCAAAGATCAAGGTAACACTAGCAGAGTGACTTGGGATGATTCATGACATTGTGTTGGGGGCCTATTGGGACAAGGTCCCCTGGGGTCAAATTTTGTAAAGTTTTGTTAATATTGTAAAGTCCTGGAATTTTGAGGAGTAGATCGTGAGTAGCATAGGTTGATAGGAGTCAAAGGGGATTTAGGAAGGTCAAAGCCCCTTAGTTTGTTAAGAGTCAATTTTTTTGTGACCCGCCCATGGTTCACAGACCATGGTATTGTAATGAAGAAAGATATAAAAAGGAGTCATAGAAGAGTCATAGAGATATCAATGGATGATCTAAGTAAGAGATAGAAGTGCAATATTTGAGTCTGTTTCTGTACTTAGGTGAAGGGGAAGGCTCCTGCACCTGTGTGCATGGAGACCTTGGTAAGTCCGCAGCTGAGTGCATGGGCCCCTGCAACTGTGTGCGCAGGGTTGGAAGAGTCTGTAATTGAATATCTAAGCATAATAAAGGTTGGTTTTGAAGAATTATCTATGTATCTGTGTGTTATTTTTTATTTTTGAATTTATTGTATTATTGATATGTTGAATGCAATTAATCTGGGAAAGTACTTAATAGATGCACGAAAAAGTAGATTTGCTTAATTATATGATATTATGAATGTTTAACGCAATCGACGAAGGGTTTAGATATGCTAATTGTTAGTTGTTGTAATTTTCTGGTTTTAAGGGTTAGGGTTCGTGAAGGTTGGGATAAAGCCCTAAGTTTAATAGAAACACATCACATAGTCCTTTGGACGTAGGAACCTATTTCTAACGTCCCCCAAGACTTCCTCGGGTGAGACTATAGCCTGTGTTACGTGGGTTGTTTCTAAAAGGGCCAGTAGTGTAGGGTTTTGTTGGTTAGCACAACTAACTTTGAACCTGGGTCCAAGCCCCATTAAGCTAACGACCCTTACTTGCCATTGCACAAGTCCCAAAACTAATATTCTTCTACTGCTTTGAATTTTCGGTGCTCTGCTTTTGGCGACTTTATCTAAAATGTCCTCCGCAACTTCTATTCCTTCAAAAATGAAGGACCCAACAATCCACTCTTGTAAGTTTGTCCCATAAGATCTCACAACTGAAATATGATTTACCCACACTCTCCTATAGCGTGCATAGGCAACTTTGTTCTCCTTGTTGTTAATGTACCTGATCTCAAAATCAAACTCACTAAGGGTATCCAACCATATCACTTTCTTGGAATTTAGATTGGGTTGGTCAAACAAGTACCTCATCCCACTATGATCACACATCATAACAAACCTCCTGCCAAGGAGATAATGTCTCCACATCTTCAATGCATGTATGATCATTGCCAACGCAAGATCATGAGTCACATATTTCTTCTCGTGCTCATTCAGTTTCCTTGATTCATAGCATAACACATGTCTTTCCTACATTAGGACTCCACCAATTCCTTCCTTACAAGCATTTTCACAAACCGCAAACTCCTTATCAGGATCCACAATCTTCATATTTGGGGAATTTGTAAGAAAATGCTTCAACTGCTCAAAACTAGATGCACACTCCTCAGTCTAGTCAAACTTCTTCCCTTTCCTCTATAAGGATGTAATAGGATAGTCAATCTTTGATAATTTCCTGATGAACTTCCTGTAATAATCTACTACTCTAATGAATGATCTGACGTCATCCACATTCTTAGGAGTTGGCCATTCCATGATAAGTTTAATATTTTTTGGGTCCACTGCTATCCCTTCCTTGGAAACAACATTTCCCATCTAATGAATCTGAGTCTAAAATAAACTACACTTGCTAAGCTTGGAATAAGACTAATGATCTCTCAACATTTTCAACACTACTACCAGGTGATCTTCATGCTCTTCCTCATTCTTTGAATATACTGACATATCATCAACAAATATTATCACAAACTTGTCCAAATAAGGACATACCACGTTGTTCATTAAACACATGAAAGTAGTTGAAGTATTAGTAAGACCAAAAAGAACCGCCACAAACACATAATGCCCATACCTCATACAGAATGCAGTATCGTAGATGTATTCTTCTTTGATCCACAGTTGATGATATCCTAATCTTAAGCCAATCTTTGAGAACACTACTACTTCATTCAACTAATCAAACAAGTCACAAATCCATGAAAATGAATACTTGTTCTTGATATTCACTTTGTTCAACTGCCTTTAATCAATGCACAAGCTCAGAGTACCATCCTTCTTCCTTACAAAAAATAGTGGTGCACCCAAACGAGAGGCACTTGGAATTATGTATCATTTGTCAGGAATTTCCTTAAGTTTCAACTTTAGTTCCACCAACTCCAGAGTTCTCATCTTGTAAGGTTCCTTAGATGATGGTGTTACATCAACTCAATAAACAAGTTCACTTCGCTATGAGGTGGTAACTATGGAATCTCTGTAGGAAACACATCTTGAAACTACTGCAAGACATGATACCTCTTCAAGACTTCCTCATCCTCAACATCCTTCATTTTATGACTGGAAATATGCATTACCAATAATAAACATCCTTCCTATTTCTATGATTTTCTTGCATAGCTATAACCATTCTCATTGATGTAGGATTCTTCTTTCCCTACAAGGTTTGCCTTTCCCCGTCATCATCGAGGAACTCAATGGCCTTGTCATATAAGTCTACCTTGGATCTATGAATGAACATCCATTCCATGCCAAAAAACATGATATATGAACCCAACAAAAGCACATTTATATGTGTTGATGTAGGCATGTCATCAAGCTCAAATGCACAAGATATCACCCAATGATGAACTCTTCTCCTGGTGTCTATAGCCAATTACACCAACCAAGATTTTGCATGCACTTATTTACTCAAACAACACTTATCCACTATGTCAGGAATGATATAACTATAATTCAATCTAGGAAAAATCAAAATAGAAACGAATTAATCACAAAGCCTACCTTCCATCTCAATAATGGATGCTTAATGATCAACTTGCCTACTATCCACTACTGCATAAATCCAAGGAATAATTTGACAAAAATCTCCAACTTTGGTGCTGCTTGAGCACTATAAATTTGAGGCTTACCACTCTGGTGTGATCAACACTCACTCTTGCGATGTTCTCCAACACTGCAAAGGATTTCTACCACAACCCTTATTATGCTCCTCAGTTTGAGACTCATGTCCTATCTCAATTGCATTGAACTTCTTATAAGGTGCAACATTTTCCTTGTCACTTACATCCTGAGGTCTTCCTCACTTCTTAGGCCATCTTCCTTTACTATTTTCATTCCCTTTCAAATCACGCTTGAACTCAGGCTTGTGCTTTGACTGCTCATAAAAATAATTCAAATTTTTGATGGCTTGCTTTGGTGACTGAGGCTCATCAAACTTAATCTAGTCTTTGAATGCTACTGGAAACCCACTGATGAACCTTTGAATATACACTTTTTAATCCTTAATATAAGGAACATATCTCAATATCTCCAATAATCCCTTAGTGTACTCATCACTTGTCATAGAACCCATCTTTAACTCATACAATTCCTTGGCCCTTTCATCATAGTATCTTTCAGATAGGTACTTCTTCTTGAAGAGCCTCCCAAACTCATCCCAAATCAACTCGTCTTCTCTAATTCCTCTGACATGCTTAACATATTCCCACCAAATGTATGATTTTCCTTTAAGATCGAAGGTAGTTATCTTGGCTTTAATGTTCTTTGAATACTCATAAAATCTGAAGAACTTCTTCATTTGACAAAACCATTCTTCCACATCTTCTGATTTCTTCATTTCTCCATCAAATGTAGGAGGCTCAAATTTCTTGAAATCCTCTAGAAAATATCCCTTCTCACTCCCCCTATGCAGATGATAGAAGTAATGATGATGATGTCTCTTGGAACCGGAACTAGAATGAAATCCATAGGTACTACCCCTCCTATCAAGTGTTTCCAAAGATATTCCACATTCGATTGTATCATCTCTTTCCAGCATATGTCTTCTCTAAGACTTACTACCATAATCCCCATTATTCTTTTCTTCTTATCCATGATTGATCCCCATATGTCCCTACTTTTATAGATATGAAATAATCTGAAGAATCACTTCATTGACTTCTACTTTCTCTTCTTGATCCCTTGCAAGTCTTTCATGTGCCTCAATCAACCTATTATTATCTGCCTTGTAACTTCTAATCTCTTCCATCAAACTCCTTAATGTATCTTCTAGATAAAGAGAATACTCTTCTCCTTGCTTCTCAATCAACCTTTCCCATTCCATTGAATTCAAATCAGGTTTGTAAGGGTACTCATGTGAACTGTAGTCCACCATTATGCTCTTCATCTTTGATATTGTATTTTACTGCAATCATACCATGTTAGATAAGCCAAATAGAAGACATAATAAAAATCATACCTCAGTGTATCTCACGGGAGGCTATCATATCTACACAATTAAGTTTAGATTAGTGTGACATAATATCACAAGTATACCAACTCATACATGAATATCATAACCATAACCATAACAATGCATGCATAGTAAACACGTAGAAAACTGACATGCATGCATAAAAATCACATTCACCTTGAGGTCCAGTGTGCCAAATTAACTCTGATGCCACTATGTAATATCGGTATTTGATGAAAGTTTGTAAGGAACAAAACCGCTCTGACACAACTTTGTAACACCTCCTCCCACATTTACTCACTTTTACAAGCTCTCCACAGTAAACATGAGCTGAGTGTTATAAATCCTAAGAACCAATTATAAATCCAAATGGGGAACCAACAACAGCATGGATGTCTAGGCAATGACAAAGGAAGGCTGAAACCACTGTCAATCTAGAAAAATATCCATGCCAATGACAACAAATAGCCAAGGGACCACATGCATATACCATGCATCCAAATCTCAACAAGGAAACCATACATGCAACCTATTACCTACAATGTAATCCTACTGAAGGTGTTTATCCAAATTTATTCTTGCGCTCTCTTGCTTTCTTTTTCTTGTCCTTACTTTCCTTTTCTTACTTTCTTGTTATCTCCTCTTAGATCTCTCTCTCTGAAATTGATCCAAAGCCAAAACTAACAAAAAATTGTGAATTGTTTCTCTGATGCCTTTTTATCATTGATGTTTAGTCTCTTCCTTTCCTTTTTTCTTCATTTTCCTTCATCTTCTCTCTAATTTCCCTTTCAGGCATATTTGTGTCTCTTCATCTTCCTTTTCTCCTATTTTACTTTATTTCGTTAATTAAATGCCATTTATTACCTCTTCGCCTTTGCAAATTTCCATAGCCATTAATAAACCACAAGTGATTCCCACTATAATGTTTTACCCATCATTTAGTTTGGAATATGTGTCCCATGACCTTTTTCTTGTTTTATTTACATAGAAAATCAAACAGGAGTTGTTACATCCGTCGAATAACTTAGGACCTGGATTTCCTCCACACAACCTCATTGTTGGCCCTCGTTTTTTATCCAAATTTGCTTAATTAAATACACTTAATTTCCATGTTATACATCCATTTACCATCCATATACACCATATTTTGATCAATTTATGCATATCCAGGTATATGAATTAAGTTTTGCAATTTTTAGATGTTTTTACAAAAATTGGATTTTAAGTGCATTTTTGGACAGGACTAAAAATTCTCGTAATGGCTTCATTTATGTCATACTTGCAAGGCACCTGGGCATGAAATGAGAAAATTTCCAAAAATATTGGGAACTAAGAATGGACGTGTACTTATTATTTTAGTCAAACCAAGCTTAAACAAGACCGGTCAAAGCTGGTCAAATAGAACGAGTCATTGAGGAAATCCCTAGGAAATAGGCCAAATTTAGGATTTTATGGGATTTTCTAGATTTTGAGTGATTGGATGGATGATCTTGACCTGAATAGATAGGATAATGATAGACATAGCTGTTAGAGACATTTTAGTTAAGTTTGTTTCATATTTCTCTATTTAAGCCAAGAACATTGAAGGCATGAACATGTAGAATTTGTATAACTTCATTTTGAGATTTCTGAACTTTGTGAATTAATCAAAGAGACCAGTTCCATCTTCTTTTCTACTATTCTATATGGTGAATGCTTGATTGAGTTTCAGTAGCTGAGAAGTACTTTCAGTGTGTGAGGCAAGGGTGGAGGGCCCCCATACCGAGCTAAGTGCACTTTCTAGTTAATTTAGTTGCAATTTCCTAAACTAGTTTTGTTTCATGTTTAATCAGTTAATTAGATGTATGATGATATGTTATGATTGTTGATGAATCTTAATATTAACTCTAATATGCATATGAAGTTTCAAACTAGTGTTTAAGTTAAACTCTCCTTCTATCTGATTAAAGATTAGAAACTAGAATTCATCTTTCTTACTTTTAAGTGATTTTCTGAATTTCCAGTTTTCTAACAATGGAATTAATGATGAATGAATTTATAATGAAGAAAAACAAGGACCTCCTTAGTTAGGAGCCTCTTCTATTATTATTTTATGCATCTTGAGCTATTGTTCATTAGTGGTTTTGATTTCTGTTCATGAAGTAGTATTGTAGAAGAAGGTCAATCTGGTTCTCCTAAGTTAGGAGCCACTTCTCCTACTTATTACATATTGAATTAGAAATTATTTAGTTAAACTTTATATTTGTAATATGAATTTCTAATTTAGGTTATAATTACATTTCCTTTTGTTTCCATAACTTGTCTTCGAAAGCTGATTATAGTTGATATCGATATATTTTAGACATGCTTCTAAGTTCTCCAAACCCATATTGATATTTAAAATACCTGTGTTAATTTACTCAATAAATTGACCCAACACTCATATTCAGGAAAATGGTTGAGTTCCTCTTGATGCCATCATCTTTTTTGGAAAAATCTCGAAGCATCTTCCTTTGATACAACAAACTTTCAAATGTTGCAGGTATGCCCCATTTTTCCTCAATCCTCAACTTAAGAGAGAAAACAAAGTCGTAGCATATAGTCCATAGGTTTGAGGTCTTCCCACTTAAATTCTTAATAAAAATTTGGAAGTATTTTTGTTTGAAATCTTCCAAAGGAACATAATGTTTGAAATAATGATACTGATTGGGTGTGATTGTAAAAGAAGGCACCCCATTTTGCATAGGAAATGAAAACAACACTGAATTTAGCACCAAAGAAGCAAATCATGAAAGAGAAAGCATAATAGAAAATTTAGGTGGCTCGATAAGCATCCCATATGGGCATATCCAATGCGGCTACCAAAAAAAAATAGTATACCAACCATCATAGGAAGAGGATGGATACATTATCAAACTTAATACCTAGATTTTGTGCTCATAGTAGAGGTAGACCAATGATATACCTGCAAAAACTTCCCTTTGATTTCTCACAGTGGAAAAAAAAAAGTTGAAACATCGAACCCTTTCTAATTTGATAGTCAAAATAGCCAATTTCCAATAATTTTGAGAAGAGTGGGGAAATGGTAACAATTTCCCTAAAGATATGGGATACATACCAATTTTTTGAGACTTTTTTTTATCCACATAACCAAAGGTAGCGACCCAAGTTCTCATAGTGGGTAGAATACTGGTTTTAAGTGTAAAGTGTTGGAATTTGTGTTTGAGGTTTCTTGCTTAAAATGAGGGAAATGAATTCTACTTTAGATAGGAGAAGTTGTGGATTTGACCTATGAGCATATCTTTGTTTCCCTTTCTAGGAGTTTCCTATTTTTCGGTTAGAGATTGAATGTTAATACATGATGAAGGGGATATTTGGGTGCTTCAAAGTCTTCTAAGTAATTAATTTCCTTCTTATAATTGAATTTTTAGTCATTTGAAACCTACCCAAGAGCTTAGCAAGAGTATAATAAACTTGGTGACGACCCTTTAAATTTCAAAGATTGTTAGTGAAGTTTTAAAAATATGGGGTTTTGTGGTCATTGACCATAGTGTTACACTAAAAAATGTCACCTTGACTACTTACAGTTAGTATGGCTCAAATCAACAGTCATGCTACCCTCTTAGGCAAGTCTCAATGCCTCTGTTATCCATCTCAAACTCAAAGAAGAGAGAAAGTCTTGTAAAAACTATGTTTATCTCTGGGGTCGCAGGTTCTCTCTAGCCTTACCTGCGGGGACGCTGACCTTGTTCACAAAATATGCGTCTATGGACGCTCTGTATGTTAAGGGACAGGTGCGTCCCTCTGTAAAAGGCAAAATGTGCGAGTTTTTATCTTGAAAAAGTTACTTGTGGTTACTTCTAGAACATTCTAGAGGTCGGTTTGATGAAATGGATGCGCCTCCAGTTGGTTCATGTATCTCTATTAAGGGGGAACTAATCCCATCAATAAGGGAGCTATCCCACCCAAAGAGGGGGATGATCCCATTGATAGTGGACCTGAATAACCTCTTTACAGCACTATAAATAAAGGCATTGAGCCAGAAGGAGAGGAGGTTGGAGCTATACATTTTCTTTGGGTAAATGCTGCAGGATTTAGGTCTTCCATTAGAGCCTTTGTGAGGAGAGATTGTCTTCACTTGATTCTACTTGGGAGAGGGTGAGCTTTGTCAAAGTAGAGGAAAACCCTTGATGGACCCTGGGAGGAACTTGCACAACACCAAGGCCAGGTTGTAAGAGTTTCTTTGTTTCGTTATTAATACAAACTGGTTTATTTTTCTCAATAGCTTGTGTTAATGAGTTATTTCATGTGTTCCTTGGTCTGCATGTTGAATATATGTTTTATTATATGAAATGCAAGTGCTTGGTAATTGTTTGATTGTTTGTGGTTGCAGGAATTGACTTGAAGGAGGAGCTCATCCGGATCGTCAAGAACGGACTTCAACAACAGCGTTTTGGAATAAGGTAAGCCTAAACACTTGTAGTTTTCATGTTGTAAAAGGTGTATTTAGAGAAAGATCACTCCATTTTGTCTTGTTTGTCATTAGAATGTCTTAGACTTCTAGGAAGGTCAGTCGTGTCCGCACCCTTGACAGATTCCGTGTGACAAATTGGCGACTCCGTCAAGGATGGCAACCTCAAGGATGGCAACCCCAAGGGTATCAACCCCAAGGGTATCAACCTCAAGGATACCAACCTCAAGGTCAAGGTCAACCCCAGTATTCGTATTTACCTCAAGGTTATCAACCTACGGGTCAATACCCTGGTCAAGGTTATCAACCACCTCAAGGGCAATCATATGGGACTGCACCTTACAGTTATCAACCCTATCCTCAATACGGCTATGGATCTCAGTATCCTCAACCTGTTACGAGTCAATACCCTGGAATGTTAACATGGGATCCGTCACAGGGTCAACAGATGTCGCAACCAAGTATACAGTCGATACCTCAAGCAGGACAACCTGCAGTTCCTGGTCCACCCCAGCAACCGCAACCTGTCCAGTCAAGTGTTCAGACCCCTGTAACTTCTGTAGTTACTCAGCCGCCAATTGCACCTGGTACTCCACCTCACACGGCTGTAGCAACTACCGCTTCATCTACCATGCTTACTTCTGGAGTATCGGCAGCTCCGGTTTCTACTGTCCCTGTAACCACTCCTCAGACATCTGTACCGTTGTCTGGACCCACGGTTCAAACCACAGTCCAGATGCCTGTAGGCCAACCTGGTACAAGTACGGTTGTTACTACTCAACCTCAATTTGTTCAACCTCCGTACCAGGGACAGTATCAACCTGGGCAAGCTGCCCAACAACCGGTTTACCAGTATCAACCGTATCCTGGGTACACTTATCAACCACCTCAGCAACCCCAGTACGGTCCGGTTAATCCTGGTTTTCCAGGAGGATATAATATCCCAAATGCGACTCCTGTTCCTAGTTATCCTGGATATCCTCCTCCTGGGGCTGGTATTGTGACTCAGAGTTTTAGAGATCCTAACCGGCAGTTACCGTTTATTGCGACTTTAGATTTACCCGACTTGACGCGCCTAACGAACGATCCAATTCAATATCTTCAGTTCTGGCCGCCAATGCCAAATAAGTTGCCCAGCGATATACCCAAGTTCGAAGGTAAGTCTGGAGAGGATCCGTCTAATCACGTGATGACTTACCACCTCTGGTGTGCATCAAATTCCATCTCAGATGATTCCATCCGCTTACGTCTTTTCCAGCGTACACTCATTGGTCTCGCAGCCAAGTGGTACATTGAGTTACCACGGGCCTCTTTTTACAACTTTAGCCAGTTAGCTACCTCGTTCTTAACTCATTTTCAGTTACCAGTCAGATACGATAATGGTACAGAATTATTAACTTCGCTAAAACAATCGACATCCACGTACATTTCTGATCACATCCATGAGTGGAGACGTCGAAGGAGATTAGTGAAAGTTTTTATCCCGGACCAAATCTTAGCTGAATGGTTTGTCAAATCATTATTACCAAGAATTACTGAAGATGTAGCTAAGGCCGGCGTAGTTACTGAGGAGCAAGTCATTGCTCAAGCACAATACCTTGACTTAGTTTACACTCAGTCGGGTACGTTACATGAGAAAATTCCGGATCTTCCAAAGTCAAACCAAATCGCTGCTGCTCCTTCGGGATCTCATGCCGCTGATGGTATGATTGGTATCGTGACTACGAAGAGTAAGAAGAAGTCTTCCAAGGCCTCCAATACTCCAATTATCACTTTGCCTGATTCTCCGACAGGAGAGTCTTCTCCTCCTGAACTTACCGCCGACATTCACGCTGTAGAGTCATCTACGGCCAAATCCAAAAACGGTGGAAAGAAGAAAGGAAAGAAGAAGGCTAAAGCAGACAAGGCTCCAAAGGAGAAAACGGAAAAGTCGGAAACCAATGACGAAAAGCGCAAACCTCGATATCCTTGTCTTATTTGTGAAGAAGATCATTTTACGAGAGACTGCCCTCATCGGGCCGAGGTAGTAAAATAGTCAAAGGTTCTCCCACTCCTGCTGTGTTAAAAAATCCATTTCCAGAGCAGGAGAATAAGATGATAGGTTCTTCTTCGAATGCCAGTGAAGAACCCATTTTGATGATGTCTCATGTCAGGATTGCGACTCGATCGCAAGATTATGGTAGTAAGGCTCCTGTTGATGGTAAGGAAGCAGAATCTTCTCACTCTAACCCATCAACCTCAGCTCCTGGTTCCGATCCACTACAGATCGAAAAACCTAACCCAGACTTAGTGATTAAGCCGCCCGCCAAGGGTGTACTTCGAAGGTCTGCTTTCAATCCACATGCGAGAGCAGCCCAGAATTACAACATTGTTGAAGACTTAGCTGTTTCACCTTCAGCAATGTCGGCACTCGAAGTGCTGCAATCATGTCCAGCGCAACGAAAATTGCTTTTGTCGGCTATTGGAGCTGTCGATGTTCAGGACCCGAACCTAATGATCTTTGATCTAGAAAATAGTACACCGCGTCTCCCCCATCAAATGGCTTTCCAAATTCCAGTGATAGTCAAAAACAGGCCTATTCATCGGACTGTGATTGATGAGGGAGCTTCTACGTGTATTATGTCGATTCAATGTTGGAGATCGCTTGGTTCTCCTTCGTTGAACCAATCCCCCACCATCCTTAAGGCCTTTGATGGCCGTGGGTTCCGTCCGTTTGGTATTCTACAAGAATTGCCTATAGGGGTCGAAGGTAAAACCGTTAGTCTGGATGTGGAAGTGGTTGATGCCCCTCTAGACTACAACCTTCTTTTGGGTCGAAGTTGGTCATATGCTATGACAGCGGTCGTTTCATCGGTCTTCAGAGTCATTAAGTTTCCACATAACGGTAAGATCGTGACTATTGATCAGCTGACATACTTTTCATCCGACCCAACCTCTTCAGAAACTATCCAGCATGTTGGTAAAACGACAATCCCTTATAGGGACATTGGTGTAGGTTTAGTTAAGGATTCCGGTTTACTGGGAACTTTTCCTCTCCCCCACTCAATGCAGACCCTTCGTTTGCAACAATTCATATGATCACGTCAGAAAACATTATTTATGATGATCCTTGGTATGTTCCCTCTGACTCTGAGCTAGACTCACTCGGTGATGTTATGCCGTTGAGTCCGTATGAGATTGCTTATGAAGCTCTTATGTCTTTTACCGACTTTCATTCAACCGACCAAATGAATGTGGTCAGTGAAGAGTCACTTTTCACCTCACCCTTAGAACGGATAACGTTTCCCGAAGAAGTGTCATCTGACGAACAACTTCGCGAAATCCTAAGTGTAGATGATCTACCATGGGAAGATCTCCATCACAGATCTTCGTTTTTACCTAAGGATGATGCATTTGAAAATGATTTTTCATCTATCTTTACCGCTGAATATGTCAAAGACGCTCAGGATCCAACGAAACATTCTGATTCAGAGCTGAATTTAGGGAATATTTCTCGTACTATTCCCATTGATATTTCAGTGAAGCCCGGAATCGAGGAGAACATTCATATAGGTGCCGCATGTACTGAAGAAGAAATCCAAACTTACAAGGCCCTATTCCAAGAATTCCGCGACGTGTTTGCCTGGTCTTACGAGGAAATGCCGGGAATTGATCCTGCCATTGTTGTTCATGAAATCAAAACCTACCCGGATGCTAAACCCATTCGGCAACGTTTGCGTCAGATTCACCCTCGAAAAGCGGCTGCGATTAAAGCAGAAGTCGAAAAGCTGTTGAAAGCAGGTTTCATTTATCCGATCCCGTTAACGGATTGGGTATCGAATATTGTTCCCGTCAATAAAAAACAAGGAACAATAAGAATCTGTATCGACTATAGGGATATCAATCGAGCTTGTCCAAAAGACAACTATCCTACGCCTTATATCGATCAAATCATTGATGATTGTGCCGGAAGTGAGATGTTTTCCTTCATGGATGGTTTCTCAGGCTATAATCAAATCAATATTCTACCTGCCGATCAACCAAAAACGGCATTCATTTGTCCATGGGGGACATTTGCTTATTGCAAATTACCTTTTGGGCTTAAGAACGCCGGCGCTACTTTTCAACGGGCAATGTCTTATGCATTTCATGACATCAAGCACATTGTGCAACCCTATCTCGATGATTTGCCTGCTCATTCTTTACACGAGCTGATCACCTTGTCCACCTACGAGCAATCTTTATGAGGTGTAGGCATTATCGAATTCGGTTGAATCCCCACAAGTGTGTTTTCTGTATAGAAACAGGTCGATTGCTGGGATTTGTTGTTTCAAAAGCCGGCATTCGCGTCGATCCCTCGAAAGTCGAGGCTATCATCAAATTGCCTCCTCCTTCGAGTTTGCGCCAACTCCAAAGTTTGCAAGGGAAAGCGAACTTTTTACGCCGATTCATCCCAAACTACGCCGAGGTCACTAAAGGTTTTACACGGTTGTTGAAACAGAACGCACAATTCTTTTGGGACGAGATTGCCCAACAATCTTTTGATGCACTGAAACACGCGTTGACCCATGCACCGTTATTGCATCCTCCCAACTACAACCAGGACTACTTCTTATACCTCGCAGCTTCGCATTCCACCATTGGAATGGTGTTAGTTCAAGAAGATGAATTCAAAGCAGAGCATGTGATATATTATCTTAGTAGAACCTTAAATCCCACTGAGTTAAAATATTCGCATGTGGAGAAATTGGCCCTGGCAGCCGTTCAAGCTGTCCAGCGTTTTCGTCACTACATTCTTCTCCGCAAGACTACAGTTATTTCGGATTGCAACCCTATGATTTATATTTTGACAAAACAACTGCTAGGGGGCAAGTACTCTAAATGGATTGTTATCCTGCAAGAGTTCGACTTGGAGTTCGAGAAGTCCAAGTCTAAGAAATCTTTAGTTTTTGCGGAATTGATGTGTGATTTCCCGAGTGCTGACACAGAGACTGTGGCAGAGGAGTCCATTGCGGACGAATCTTTGTTTCTTATTAGCACTTTAGATCCGTGGTATGGGGATATAATCATCTATCTCCAAACCCAAACCTTTCGGCCTGAAGCTTCCAAGGAAGACCGTCGAAAAATTCGGTTTCGATCCCAGCAATACAGAATTATTGGAGATACACTTTATCGCCGGGGGGCAGACTTAGTTTTTCGACGTTGTTTAACTCACGAAGAGGCTGAGAGAGTTTTGAATGATTGTCACTCTGGAGCATGTGGCGGTCATATGTCTGGGTATGCCACAGCTCAGAAGGTGTTGCGCGCTGGCTATTTCTGGCCGTCTATGTTTAAAGATTGTATCCTTGCTGTCAGAACATGCCACAACTGTCAAGTGTTTGATCGAAAGATGCGCGCTCCACCTGCTCCTCTCCACCCTATAATTGCCGCTGGTCCATTCGCCAAATGGGGCATTGACTTTATTACTTGTAACCCTCACTCGGCCGGGGGGCATGCGTATATCATCCTCGCGGTTGATTATTTTACAAAATGGGCCGAGGCGATGCCTACATTCGACGCAAGCGGCAAGACAGCTGCAGTTTTCGTATTCAATCATATCATAACTAGGTTTGGTGTCCCACAAGCAATCATTACTGACCATGGGAGCCATTTTCGAAACGTCATGATGACTGAGCTTACAAGCCAGCTTGGTTTGCGCCACGATAGCTCTACTCCTTATTATCCGCAAGCCAACGGTTTGGTTGAGTCAATCAACAAAGTTCTAGTCATCATGATTCGACGGATCATTGGTATCCATCGAACGAATTGGCATAACATGTTATTTTCGGCGCTATGGGCATATCGAACTTCAGTGAAAAATTCAACAGGTTTCACCCCTTTCCAGCTAGTTTATGGCTTAGAAGCTGTGTTACCTATTGAATGCGAAATCCCATCACTTCAAATGGCTGTCGAATTACTTCCAGCTACTTCCGAAGAGGAGAAACGGTTATTATACTTGGCTAAATTAGATGAGACTCGACGTGACGCTACTTTAGCTATCGAGACTCACGCGAAACGAATGAAAGCTCAGTACGATAAAAATGTAACCCCTCGAAGTTTTTCGGAAGGAGACCTAGTACTATTATATGATCAAGCTAACGATAAGCTAGGTGCCGGAAAATTCGTTCCCATGTGGCATGGGCCCTACATTGTAAAGCGAAAGCTAGCAAAAGGGGCTTATGAGTTAGTTGATTTTGATGGGGACTCTTTGGGTAAACCCAGAAATGGACTTTACCTAAAGAGGTATTATGCTTAAAATGATGGGTATGGAGAAATTTTTAGATAGGTTAGATTTCCTTTCTAGCTAGCAAGTGTGTTAGTTTAGTCAGTGTGCTTAGCTTAGCGAGTGTGGTTTTTCGTCATTATTCTGGCTTATCTTGGTTTTACTCTTGATATTGTAGATGTCGACGCCTCTCCAAACATACATTGGATTTGCTGATGGTGCTTGTCGTAGTACACGGAATATCTCTTCCGCAGCTTGGGTTATCTATTCGCCCTCTGACGAGTTAGTTTCTATGCATGGGGTAAGCCTCGGTCAAACAACGAATAACATTGCAGAATACAGTGCAGTGGTTGAATTATTATCCGAATCTATTTCATTTGGAATTCGACGTTTGATAGTGAGGTTAGATTCTGAACTTGTTGTATTACAGCTTAATAGAGTTTATGCCATTAGAAATCCTGTGTTATTAAGGTTGTTTTTGAGAGTGCGTCTCTTGGAACGTGAATTTGATTACATTGAATATCAACATATTCCAAGGTCTTTGAATACATTAGCAGATGCAATTGCTTCTCGAATGTTGGACAGACATTTACGATAATCATGCAAGTAAATTTAAAAACATTTCATCACATATGTTAAACAAGATAAGCCGGTAATAGTGATATATATAGATAGAAGTGTGTCAAAAAATATATACATCGTCTTCGATCATAGGTTTAAAACACCTTATGATCGGCAAAATGATAGTACAAAAAGTCAAAAATGTCACATGTGACTACAAAAGTGACTAGTCAATCACTGGTGGTGCTCTCTGTACGACACCACTGCGCGGGCTACCTTACGCAAAAATCTCCTAAACGGTCCAGGGACCGCGACTACGAAGCGCTGAAGCCTGATAGGAATGTCGTCCATAGTAGTCTCAGGTATATCTGCCGTGAGACGCTCTAGATCATGCTCCAACTCAGCTAGTACTTCTGCTGTCGCATCCTGTGGGGCCGGTACCGGTGCAGCTGGATGTAGTCTATCATAAGGCCGGAGGTTGGCTGGACGCTGTGGACCAACATCTGCATTTTGAAAAAGTTTACTATTAGTTTTGAGACGATATATATAAAAAATACAAAAAATACATAACTAGAAAACTTGTGAAAATAAAAAGTACCTCTGTCGTCCCATTGTTCTCCCTGTGGAAGAACCATGTCCGGATCACCTCTGAAATCCATTCCGGCATACGGAAAGTCCTGTATCACAAAAAGCTGGCCCTCTAACCAGTCAAAATAACTATCTGAGAATCGAACTACTGTCGCGCCCTCGTCAGGATGCCGGGCCATCACCGCAACCCATCGTATCAGCTTTGGCTGCTGGGGACCCAAGATATCAACAGTGAGTTGCTGAGGGATCAGCATTGGAATTCTCTCCAAGGCAAAGCTCACGACTATAGGCCCATATCCAAAAGTCTTTAGTCGTCCGTTCTTTGCCTTGGTTAGTTGGCTCTTCATATGAGCCGACACAGCTTCACACCAGTTGAAAATGGTGCCTTGGTAACAGTCAATTGCCATCCGCATTTGGGATCCGGAAGCAATGTGTAAAGCGGCCGCGCCGCAAATTCTGGTAACCGTGAACGCTATGACTTTGAGTTCCGGCAGAGTGATGTGTTTTATCTCTATGCCTTTTGAATGGTGAGCCCCAGGTGTGCACCAATTCTCGCGGAGACTATCAAGGGATTGGCCACCCGGCCTAGTCCCCGCAAGACTGAGTTGCTCACCTCTGTTTGGCAAGCCAGTGAGAAAGTATACATCCGAGGGCTCTATCTCGAGCTGGTGCCCTCCTATGTAAAAGCATTGTTCTTGTA
The DNA here is from genome assembly GCA_031772625.1 of Pinus tabuliformis. NCBI lineage: Eukaryota > Viridiplantae > Streptophyta > Pinopsida > Pinales > Pinaceae > Pinus > Pinus tabuliformis. The sequence goes on along the minus strand of CM062805.1, from coordinate 311,577,312 downwards.
CGTTCCATCGCTCAACCAGCCATTCCAAGAATCTTACCTGGCCCCTCATGCCCGGTATGGTCCAATATTTGTATAATCCGCATGCTCTTAGGGCATCCAGGGAAGGTTGATGATTTATTGCAGCTTCATCTTCCTCTACATGCTCTCTTTCTCTCCAGTCTAACATGATTAATGCCCTGCATATCAAAAATAGCAATTAGAAATTGATTTGGGAATTTTTGGTGGTTTTTTGAGAGAGTTGGGGTTTTGAAATGCGCGTTTCTCGGAGGACGCACCCCGCCTTTGTAGCACAGGGCGCCCGGACGCAGCTGGCCTGAAGGCGGGCTGCGTCTTCCGACCGTTTTCTCGTATGAGAAAAAGTCGGGGGACGCAGGTCACCCGAAGGGCACCTGCGTCCGCCGAGAGGCGCATTCCAAAACCAAAACCCCCCCAAAAAATGAAACTAAAACCTAAAAATTGATTCTAAACGGATAGAAATGCAGAGTAGGATGTGTAAAATACCTGGATGAGACGGCGTTCGATTCCAACGGTCAGATTTTCCGCAGCGACCACGGGAAGTTTCTTGTCAAAAGCTCCTTTTTCAACCTCAACAGTGAAACGGTAAAAATGACATGGTAAAAGGTCTTTTTATAGGTTTTTTGGATGAATTAGTTCATTTTTTACCATGAAAAGATGTTTTTGAATGTATTTTTGCCTATTTTAAATAGGTATGAGTAATGTGTCGCTTTTGTGCAGGACAAAGGGATTTCGAGGGAAATTGTAATTTTTTCACAAACAAAATATCAGAGTCATCTTTTAAGCCCTTTTCTGACTCCTAAAACATGAAAAGATCGCCGAGTGTTTCTTTTTCACTCGTTAAAACGGAATTAAAAGACGGTCCCCTTTTAGCTCTTTTCTGACCGCAAAATCAGGAAAAGATTGCCGGGTTTTTGTCGTTTCGAACTCGATAAGGAAATAAAACGACGTGTCCTTGATCGCTTTTTACTTTTCAGGTTAACGACACTATTATGAAAGTACTCCTTGGTCGCAAGATCAAGCGGTTCCCCCAGGTATTATTTTATACTTTTTCGGGCTTGAGGGACACAAATATACGAAAAAGTTCAACGTGGAGTCTCCTTTAGTTTTTTCAGACTCTCTAAAATTGAAAAACGCCGAGTTTCTCCTATACTGGGCTCGTTAAACTTTTACAGTAGAGGACCTGTTCAATTACAAACAGGAACGAACCACTCCTTCCTAGGGTTCGAATTTAAACTAGGTTGGACTCGTCCGAAGGATGAGCTTATAATCAAGCATATGTTATCCTCCTCAAGCTTGTTAAAAATAAAGAGGTACTTGCCAGAAATGGTGGGGGAAAAAAGAGAAGAATGAACCTATTTGTCACCTTTTGTCTCAGAAGAAACTTTATTACCGCTCTTGAACACGACACTTTTCATTCACCTGGGTTGGGAAATCTTTTACCTCACAGTTGACCAAATCACTTTGAAAGTCTTTAACCGGGTTCCAGGGGTTAACTTTGAGTTATACGTCACCAAGCCATCTGTTGTGTCGTTATGTGTTCAAGAGGTCTGCAAGCAAAAACTTTCATCTGCAAAATACTTGTCATCCATTTGACCATCCCTGAGTCAGTCCTTACAGCAACATTTCTTCAACTTGAACAATGATTTCGTGTTGCGGGCTTGCCTGCAACGGGTCGCTTTCTATCGACATCGACACATTATCTAGAAAGATGACTTAGGAATCGACAGTACCTTGAAGTCTGCATGCATCAATGGCAGGTTTCTCGCCTTTGACGTCAGTTTACATCATTGACTTTCGATCAGAGGATTCCGTGAAGTGTTCGACATCAAAACATCTATTCACATTTCACGGGTTGTGCTTGGTACTTTGAGAACCATTGACATTACTGGTGGTTTCTCTCACGCTTGTTAACAGTTTACATCATTGACTGGTAATCAAGTGGTTTCTACCATGTTCGACATCGAATCATTTAATCACATGGCTAGAATCGTACCAATTCGGGAAGTAGAAGTGAAGACCCTGGATCTAGTTTCTACCATCCAGGCTGCGAGGAGTTTTGTATTCATTATCTATGTAGACTAATCATAAACAGATGGCTGCGTCCATATTGTATCTACAAAAGTCTATAAAAATGATGTACTGCAAGATCATTCCTGTATCAGAATAGTTAGTCCATTAGTTAAAGTTTTGAATCTGAGTATGGGAATGCCTACCTCAGTGATGATATAATCTTATCCATGTATTTTGTGTTGAAAATTGCAGGTTCCAACCAGGCCATCCACAAGGCAATCCTTGAAATGATAAAGCGCTTCACCCTTCCTAGAATTACAAAACCCTATTCTATTCCAGGCTTCGCACTTTAGGGGGCAATCTGTTACACTAAAAAATGTCACCTTGACTACTTACAGTTAGTATGGCTCAAATCAACAGTCATGCTACCCTCTTAGGCAAGTCTCAATGCCTCTGTTATCCATCTCAAACTCAAAGAAGAGAGAAAGTCTTGTAAAAACTATGTTTATCTCTGGGGTCGCAGGTTCTCTCTAGCCTTACCTGCGGGGACGCTGACCTTGTTCACAAAATATGCGTCTATGGACGCTCTGTATGTTAAGGGACAGGTGCGTCCCTCTATAAAAGGCAAAATGCGCGAGTTTTTATCTTGAAAAAGTTACTTGTGGTTACTTCTAGAACATTCTAGAGGTCGATTTGATGAAATGGATGCGCCTCCAGTTGGTTCATGTATCTCTATTAAGGGGGAACTAATCCCATCAATAAGGGAGCTATCCCACCCAAAGAGGGGGATGATCCCATTGATAGTGGACCTGAATAACCTCTTTACAGCACTATAAATAAAGGCATTGAGCCAGAAGGAGAGGAGGTTGGAGCTATACATTTTCTTTGGGTAAATGCTGCAGGATTTAGGTCTTCCATTAGAGCCTTTGTGAGGAGAGATTGTCTTCACTTGATTCTACTTGGGAGAGGGTGAGCTTTGTCAAAGTAGAGGAAAACCCTTGATGGACCCTGGGAGGAACTTGCACAACACCAAGGCCAGGTTGTAAGAGTTTCTTTGTTTCGTTATTAATACAAACTGGTTTATTTTTCTCAATAGCTTGTGTTAATGAGTTATTTCATGTGTTCCTTGGTCTGCATGTTGAATATATGTTTTATTATATGAAATGCAAGTGCTTGGTAATTGTTTGATTGTTTGTGGTTGCAGGAATTGACTTGAAGGAGGAGCTCATCCGGATCGTCAAGAACGGACTTCAACAACAGCGTTTTGGAATAAGGTAAGCCTAAACACTTGTAGTTTTCATGTTGCAAAAGGTGTATTTAGAGAAAGATCACTCCATTTTGTCTTGTTTGTCATTAGAATGTCTTAGACTTCTAGGAAGGTCAGTCGTGTCCGCACCCTTGACAGATTCCGTGTGACACATAGCCCCTGGTTCATATGGTTTAATATGGTGTCATAAACAAGACCTTATCTAGAAGGATCCAAGTATAGAGAATGAGCTAACGGGCTATTGGGGTTTCAAGTGTCAAGAGTTGAAAACACCTTCAACAACTTCTGTCATGAACCCTTAAAACTGATAGATCCCAAACATCTATCAAGTAACATGGATTAATCCTAGATATTGATAGTCCATTATTGGATGGTAAGAGGATTAGGAAGTCATGGTATCGAGAATTGAGTGTTGGAAATGCATCAAGTAATGTTATTGACTACTTGTTATGAAATTTTAAGAAGTAAATATATATGTTGATGTATTCCTTAAATAATTTTTATCTCCAATGGTTATAATTAATATTGTGTTGTGGAAAATAATCCAAAGGATTTGATGACATTCTTCTGAATTGATCACAATGAGCAATTTTTGGGTCGAAGTTTTGAACCAACCAATGTGGTTCATCATCAGGACCCAAAAATTGTTCATTCTGATTAATTTGGAAGAATTTCATCAAAGCATTATGAATCATAGAATCCTAAACTCAGAAATCCAAATGATTATTAGAGCCTAAGGCTTTTTTTATTTTCTATTAGTGTGCCAAGATTTACTATGCTAATGTTAGATTGTCAGTCCCTAGATAATCACAAAATTTGATACCACATATATATGATTTTTAAACCTTATATTTGATTAGGTGTTGTCATTATCCATTGATGAGTTGTTAGTGAGATCTAGATTTAGAATGGTTCAATTGATGTACTATAAATTTAGATATTGATATCAATACAATGTGTATGAGAAAAACATCAATCCTTTTATGAAATTTTGTTGTCTTGTCCCACTCATGTTAATTCTTAGTATGGTATCAAATCTATCAAGGCTATTAATTGCTTAAATAAAAAATTTAACCATCAAACTTAATCTATCAGCCAACGACTCAACTTTTTATTTCAAGGCAGTCGACACAATATGTGCAAGAGAACTACCATTGACTAATACTAATGTTGGTACTAAAATGACCTATCCTCCTTAAAAAATAAATCAATATTATAGAAAACAACAATTAACTCTAAATAAGTCTTCTAATTGTAAAATAAACTCTAGTACATAGAAAACTTCTGAAGAGGAATTGTAATCAAGAAATAACATAAAAGTTATTCAAATCTAAACTCCAACTATTATACTATTCATAAAGTAAGTCAACAATTATTTAAATACCAATTGTGTCTTAAGAAACAACAGTCAAAACAGAAGGAACAATAATGGAGAAACCATGAAACAATAATAGAGAAACTAAGAAACAACAAGAGTTTATGCAAAGAAAAACAAGGAACAACAATAAGGTTTATTACGATAGATTCTGCTACTCCTTGGAAATATGAATGCAATTCTCATAAAACTATTTACTATTCAAATAAGGAAATATCGAACACATAGGAAAAGAAGAAAAATTTGACCAAGAAGTGTGATGAAACCACTAGGATTCAAGTTGTCTTCTAAAATGATTCAAATCAAAACATGATTGATAAAAAACTAAAATTAATTAAGAAAGATTTTCATTACAATATTTGAAAGTGTAAATACAACCAATACTCAATTCATTGTTTGTCTCAATTTACAATTTCTTCATCATCTTGCATTTGGCAAGTCCTCTGTTTACATAGTAAAAAAAATAAATTACAAGAGAGTTTTGTTGATAAGGGATGACTTGAGAATCAAATATTCTCAGGGCATCCTTTCTAATTCAAAATAAATTCAATATCTTCAAGTGGAGAATCAAGAATCTTGTCTCATAACTAACTCAGATTAGAACAACCTTGTTTGGAATCACGATGAATCTTCCGGAGTACTTTCTGCTTCCATATGTCCTTCATTCATCCTCGTAGCTTCTGTTTTATAATAAAGTCTCACACAAAAAATTATTAGTTCATTTTACAAGTAAAACAACCTTTAGTAAAGCTTAATCATGTAAATGGATAAACTATACGAAGGAATAGATTGTAAACATGAAGCAAAAGGATGGAGATTTGCTATAAAAACTAAAGATTTGAAAAGAAAAATATGAAAATTATGAGGCTTAACACCATGCCCCAACTAACTTGATTGCATTTCCTTATGCAATAATTATTTACTGAGAAAATAAATAATTGACATGAAAAGTAGTTAGGGAGTAGGATTCATAAGTCGCTTCCCCTCTGCTTCTGAATCCAACTTTATTCTTGATCTCTTGAAAAGCTAAGTACTCCCCTTATTGAGATATTTCATAATCATATTGGTAGCAGAATAGAGGACACCAAATCATAGGGCATCGATGCTTGCACCCCATCTTGTTAACTCCTACTGACATTACCATGTCAACATAGGAATGGACATTGGAGAGATATTTCTGGAAGTTATGTAGATCGAAGGGATCCTTGTTCTTCACCTCTCTTGATGATTTCATCCATTTCGATATGGCTCCTTTAACTACATCTTCTTGAATATCCTTCAAATACTCAAGCCCTGAAATCAATATCCCTACATGAATGTCCCTAAGTGTAGTGGGAACATTTGGTATTCAGGCAAATCTGTTATGCATATAGAATGTATTCAATGCGTTCTTGGCTTCTCTTCTTACCCATAACTCATAATTATACTCATTTCAATCAAAGGTGCTATAAGATTTCTTCAATTGTTTGAAATAAATTTCTCTTCTATGGACAAAAATTAATTCCCTAGATATAGTGGCTTGATCTAGAAACAACAGAAACAAAATATTTGTTCTTTCCTTAGAGAAATTAGAACATGGGGGAAAGACTTACCTTGAGTCTAATGCAAGTTCTTCTCTTCTCCTTGCTTGTGAACTTTACCTCCAGCTCCAAACACTATAAATGGAACCTGTAAAACAATTATAATAAGCATGAGAAATACAACATACAAGTAACATAGACTAATATCTCCAATCAATGAGTTAAGAAGGAATTGAAATGCATATGCATCAAATAGACATAAGTATAGGAAAACAAGGTTTTTTGTAGTAGTGAAATTTATGAGAAGATTACAACCATTTTACAGATCTTGACCATGTAGATGTCTCCCGCTTAACTTGTCCTTCCTTGCCCAAAAGAAATCCTTCAATCAAAACTCAAGGATGGTAATGAATCCTTAGGTAAAAATAAGCAACATTAGGGAATAACTAAGAGTCTCCAAAATCCAACCCAAACTCTATGGGAGGAAGTGAATTTATAGGGTAAAAAGGGTAGTTTTCATTTTAACAACCTAGGAATTAGATCCACATATCAGGGAGGATAAGCTCTAGGGACAAGAGATAAGACCTGAAGGATAGAATTTCAAGATCTTAATCAATAATAAATGGTTAAAACCGAAGCTTCTAGAAAGAGAATATTCGAAATTATTTTTTATTTTTACCAAAATTCAAGAGCCACTGCACTTGTAGGAAAGGAAACATGCACTAGTAAGTGAAATTTCTTAGGTATGCAACATGAAACAATGCAAGTTGGTAAAGGGAAAGTACGATGGGTCCAAAAACTAGGGCTTTGAGCTAGAAAACCTTGAGAAATTGGACTTTTTGGAGAGATAATGCTTAAGGATTTGCAAAAGAATGATTTCAAGGTGTCAAGGATGTTGATTGATTCGATTCCCAGGCCATTTAAACATATGTGACAAAATGACATGCAACATATTGCCCCCTAAAGTACAAAGTTAGAAGCAGTGGTTGAGGACTGAAGGCTTTACTTTGTGACAAGTCCAGATCAAGAAAAGGTTGGTTAAGATCATTGTACATTATAATATATAATCATCATGATATCATTGTTGAGGTAGGCATACCCATACTCAACCTATAAGCCAATATTACATGCACAATACTCAAAATCATGTCCACTGATGAAAACTGGTGGACCCACTTTTGGAAAACTTTATGAACGATCATAGCCATCATAGTCTATGATGTGGTATGAATCTTGAAAGCACAGCCTGATTGGATGAAACTAGATCTGTGGTATTCTATCTTGTCACTTGATAGTATGAGTCTAACCATGCAAATAAAAGAGTTGGATTCAAACATGGTAGACACAAACTAATTATGACCAATGATGTAAGTCATTAACAGATGCTAGAGGAACCACTGATAATGATAAAGGCCCTCAAGGTACTATAATAAAATCCATGAGGTGTGAATGAATGAGATGAAGTTGAACACTATATGGAATCTCTCGGTCGAAGGCCAATGATGAGAACCTATCGCTGAAAGCCAGGAAACTTTTCATTAATATATGCAAGGTCAAAGGCACTGCAGGGAGTTTCTAAGTCAACTTCTTGGATAATGTGTTGATGTCGATAGGAAGTGACCCATCATAAGAGGGCCTTGAGGTATCCCCCATCAACGACACGAAATAAGTAAAAATATTTGAGACATAATGTAATGATGTAAATTTGGTTTAGAAGAGGCACACATCAAGTAAGGCTTAAGGTATTGTAGCAAACGTCAAGCAAGGGTGGACTTTCTCTTGAATATATCGACGACATTGAATGGATGTCGTAGCATTACCTCAAAGACGCTGATTAAGGTGTGATTAACAGTGAGGCAAGAAGAATTCCAAACCCAAAGCAATCACAAGGATGAACTGAAAGAGTGTCATGTTCAAGAGCAACTCGCTTCCATTAATAGGTATGATTCCCTATTTTTCCAATTTACCAACCATTTCTGGACAATACTTATTTATTTTTTGACAATATTAAGGAGGATAACATATGATTGATCTATAAGTACAACCTTCCGATGAATCCTTCTAAATATTTTTAACTAACCCTGAGAAGGAGTGGTTCAGTCCCGTCATGCTCAACGAGTTGAAAGTTGTTTAATAGTTCTACGAGTCCAATGAAACTATAAATCAACTCCTTTTTCATGTTTAGAGAGTTTAAAAAGGAGGAAAAAAAGAAAAATCTAGGATGTTCCTTTTCGTAAATTTGTCTCTTGGTCCCAAAAAGGCATAAAACAATACCCTGGAGAACCTTTTGGCTATGTTCAACTAAAGTATTCATTTTTCATAAATAGTCTATCTAGTCCAGAAAAGGGTTAAACTTATACTCGACAGACGTATTTTCCTTTATTTCAACAAGTTCAAAAAGACAAGTGCTCGTCAATCTTTTCATGTTTTGGGAGTTTGAAAAGAGCTTAAATAGGACTCCAAGGGGTTCCCTTTTCATAGAATTAACGAGCCCGAAAAAACGATAGAAGTGTACTCATTCAACAAAATGACTTGTATTTAACTTATAATCTGCATTACATCCTTCAATTACTATTTAACATACTCAGAGCACCATAAAAACATTAAAAATACATGATACATGGAAAATTAGGTCAAAAACATTAAAAAAAAATTAAAATAATGAGTTATTTTGACCATAAAAAGTGAAAATGTAATTTCATTTCTTACCAATTTCATTTTACCAAGTTGAGTGGGCTCTGAGTGGTTTCTACCTTCACTCTTTAGCAGCTAATTATAGCTAATATAGTGGACCATTTCTATTTATGTAAGTTCCAGGTATGAGATCTATCGTTTCTCTTCATTTTTACAGTTTCCATTTCTCGTTTGATGTATTATTTAGGATTTTCTTTTTGAGTTTTTAGGATAAAAAAGTCACCCTCATCTTATTGCACTTCTCTAATATCAGGGGGTGTGATGGGTCAACAAAGTAAACACTAACTAAGGAAACCTAGCACACTTAGCAATGAGGGTGAGTGCGATGGGTCGCTCTATTCAAGAACGAATAGTGCAATGTGCATAATAAGGGTTTCAAAAAAAATGTGATGGTTTTTCTCCCAAAAAATTTCTAATTACTGATTTTATGTGTATTTCATGTTATTTGTAGGTGTTTTACTAGAGAGAAAATGGATTTTACTTGGAGATAAAGGGAGCATGAATCTTAGGACATGGTTGCTGCCAATGATCCAACAACTATACATGCTCTAAGAAACCGTGCGATTTTAAAGTTCCTTATGATTCTAAGCATGAGGGCCCAGTTAGAGTTATTGGAATATTTGGTAAGATGTTGGGGCACACATGGATAATACTTTAGGATTGGAGTGCGCATTTTCATAATAGATGTCAAAAAAATCTACTTCCTGATAGGTTGTCACAAAGAGGAGCTCCCATTTCATTATATGAATTCAGGAGAGGTTGGGAGACAGTGAAGGATTACATTGTTGTTCATTGTCGACCTCGCTCTGAATTAACTAAGGATGGGAAACTTGAGATAAAGGATGTTGTGCACTTTCCCCTTAGGAAAATCGTTTTTACTATTACTCGACTAGCTGAAAGTGCTACTTTACACTTAGAAACCAAGATTCAGATGCTGTATGCCTTGGAATTCTCGGAGCCTATAGTATTGAACTAGCGTGAAGGGGTTTTAGTGAATTTGAAGAAATAACTCAATAGAGAAAAAGTTGGACGATTGAAAAAATTTACATACAATTCCATCATGGTATCATTTACTTTATAGAGAGTGCCATTGCTACAACCTTAGTGGATAGCCCGCGATATTCTTGGACCTAAAGAGCCTCGTATGATGGAATGGGTAGATTTCATGGTACGACACGGAGGAGCACCCATGATGACATTCACTCCTATGTTTTTTTATTGTTTGCGGGAGCAGTTGATATGATTGAGGACTGCCCATATGCTAGATATTATTTCTATGGAGATCCATAGCTTGATTCCCTGAAGGCGAGCAACGAAATGATGCAGGTAAAACAAAGTCATTTCGAATACTTTTTGGTTTTTTGGTTTTATAATATTTTTTTTTGAAGTGTATCAGAGACTAACTATCAGTTTTACATGCAGATATTGAACCTATGTGAGCAGTAGGAATGTTTTCTATTCATCGATGGGCACAACCACATCTTACACAGGCTAGACCTGCAAGGGCAGAGGAAGAGATGGTTGATCCTGACACAGTGGAGATACTTGCCGTGTTCGAGCATCATGTCAAGGGTTTGACCCGCAACTTGCCATATGTTGTACCCCCTCTATTTTTCCTAAATTGGTTGTATTACAGAGGGTGTTTGGTTTATAAGCTCAAAAATGAGCATTTTTGGTTTATGAGGTTTTTTTATTCAAATGGGGGTTGTTGTATTTGGAGCACTGGATAAAGAAAAATGGAGAAAGGAAATGAATAAAAAACATAAGAGGCGATGGAACATGGGCCTACCCCTCTTTAAATTTAAATTGGTTAAACAATGATTATTTTTTGGGTGGATCCTCACTTATTAGCCTCACCCCAGAGAAGCTCTAACAAGGTATAAAGCATGATAGTTAAGCCAATGCTTTCCTCCAAAAAGTCGGAGCCAACATAACTTCCATCATAGATCAAAAACTACGATGGACTCTGGGGGGTCGAGCCTTGTCTCCAAGCCCACCCAAGAACCTCACTAGAGTAATACAGATGGGCCTACCTTCTTTCATGCCAATGTGGTAACAATGTAAATAGTCATGACCACTACCAAGCGAGCATGGTAAGCGAGTGAGAACACATTCAAGACATCACATGCCTCCCTTGTTCTCCACCCAATCCAAATTTTCCATGTGTCCCCTCCACGTAATATCTTCCTTTTCCTACCTATAAACCCCTGCAAATCTACCATTGTGATTCAAATTTGTTTATTTCAAATTGTTTTATGTCTTTCCACTTTGCCTATTTGCAACTACATCTGTCTAATGGTCAACCAGCATAAGGACCTCCATGCACCCACATTGTCCAATTCCCTCTGCTTAAAAGTTAATTCACAATCTCTTTGTCCTTGCACAAATCATCACCATGGTCAAATTAAAGAAAGAATCACCAAAAACTCTAAAAACACATCAGTCAAAACCCTCAAGTCACAATGAACCCTTAAAGGATATAGATGTGGAAATTCATGATTCATTTCTCCCTCTAAACCTATTAGACCTTCATTTTGACTTCTATGGCCTCTACTTGGACAATGAAGACTCATTTCGAGTTTTTGAGTCAAGAATGTATCACCTAGTTACTCCAACGATATACCTTTCCCATAATTCATATCTTAGTTTATGGCCACCTACAACAAAGAGAAGAATTGTTGTTGTTAGTGCTTGAAATTTCACCTCAGGCTGAGAAAGGAAAACCTCAAGGCTACATCAAACCATTTAGCCTCGTAGCTAGCCCTACGGGGTAGGAGAAGGCTCTCTCCGGTCAATCTTGGTAGATCTTCAATGAGATGAGATGACCAACAAGGTAGCACTGATATTAGGCTAGTAAACTGATTAAAAAGGTTGATTTGGGTTTTTTTGGGTTTTTGGTGTCAATTTTGAGAAATTGCAATTTTGGGTGCGGGGATTGGACACAGTTTCTGCAGGGGGTTCCTTGGGGCGAGGTAGGAAACAATATTGATGCCTTAACTTGAGATGGATGATCAGGAATGAAAGATGAGGAGCTAAAGAGAGAAAACAATGACTTTGAATTCCCTTTAGATAGTAGAAAACATTGAAATTAAACAAATTTAAAAGCAGAGCATGGCTAGCATGAATTCATACTTTAACACTTCATTTGTTTAATGTGCAGCAGTAAAGAAAAGAAATGATTCACATAAACACACTTACAAGAACATTGAGAAACACACCATCAACACATGAGTCCACAAGAATCCCAAAGAGGACTGCAAAACCCTGGTCTTCCTTAGCCAAAAATTGCAGAGATACAGTGAATAATACAATGATAGCTTCTCCCTCAAGAGTCCAACCTTCCAACCCCTGAAAATGATTAAGAAAATACATAATATAGGCAAGCCAACCTCTTACCTTGCCTCTAGGGGTCGAGCTCATCCTTCTAGGAGCTATTTCAACAACTTCTAAACTAGACACTAGAAAATAGGCAGTCAAAACAACTTGCCTCTATAAACTTGGAAACCAGTTCATACAATCAATTTTTACCCTTTACATGAATGAATCTTCTAGAAGTGTTAAACAAGAGTAAAAGTGTCTTAGAGTTACCAAAATTACATCAAAGATAATCATATTCAACCCCAAAAAGTCAAACCAAGTCAAACTGTGCTTTTCCGAGCTGTACAGTGAAATCTGGCAAAGTCTACTCAACGGGTCGTGCCCCCCTGCTCAACGGGTCGCGCCCCTTTGGAGCTCTGTTTGGGGAACTTTCAGGTGTCAGAATTGAGTACAGGATAGCTCATTGGAAATTTCTGTGAGTCTACTTTCCAACCCAACTAGAATTTTTGAATTTGGAGGTCATTTGCCCAGTCAAAACTCAATTCTCGCAAGACTGCTTTCTGCAACTCAAAAAAGGGGCAGAAAGTCAAATTTTGCATGTATTTTGACCTTCTGGAGGCCCAAAACCCCATAAAAACTCAAGTCCATCCATGGGAATATGTAACTTTGCATAAAAAATCGGGAAATGCTTAGTTTTTGTGAAAAGGAGTTGCCATGACAAAGGGTCTCACTGGGGGTGAGACCCGTTGAGGAGCCAAAACCTGTAAATTTCCAAAAAATGCCAAAATTACCCAAAATTCTCAAAATTTTTTGGGATTTGAGCTGTGGCTAGGCTATTGAGTGCCTTGATCCTTCAGTGAGGCCTCAGCCAAGATATGGAGGGGATCGGGCCTCTTTCTCCTTTTTTGTGCCTTGGCCAACCGCCTTGGATCCGGCGATTGTAATTTTGACATTTCTCTAAAACCATGACACCTGTGCAAAAAGTGAAGGAGGTTTTTATTATTTGGCATGTTGTGGAAAAACACCTCTCTCAGTTTTCCAAAATTCATCTTTTATTGCTCTGGAACATCATTTGAGTGCGACTTGTCCCGATGTGTGAAACAAGGAATTTTGTCGAAATGGAGCGAAATGAAGGGGATAGGGGGCTTCTAAATTCTTGGGGAAATTTTTGGGAGTGGGGAGGGATGTTAGGAAGCAGGGGAAAGTGGAATACCAGAGATTGAGCGAGGGGAAGGGGTCCAAAAGGGCAAAACATAGGCCCAACCTAGAAAATTGCAAGGTTGTAGCTAGAAACTAGGGTTTGTGCAAAAATGAGGATTTTAGCGGATCTAAGGGATGGGAAGTGTTTTATAAGGTACTTTAAGGATAGGGGAAGGTGTATGAACATCAGGAAACAAGTTTTGCCGATGATTTGACCGTCCAAGAGAAATTGGCTTCAAAACCCTAGGAGAGGGAAATGACCTTGCCTAGGCACAACTGAAGCATGAACAAGATGTAAAATGACTCATTAGACACTGACATGATAATGAAAACCCTATGAATGATGATAGAATCAGTTGAATGATGACATGGACCGCCATTTGGACAACTTTAGAAGGAGTAAAAGCAAACCCTAGACCTAATGCCTAGTGACCAAATTTTGCTTGAAGACTCACTGAAATGACAAAATTTGACCTTGACACTTCAAAATCACTTTTTAAGAGCACATTTGATCACTGGAGGAAGGCTGGAAAGACTGACACTAACATTGGCTCCAATGGGGATGGTAGCTCCTTGGAGGTGCCAAGAACCTTAGACCTCTGGGAGAGCAGACCAGTGCCTTCATCCATTGGGCGATGGAGTCATTATTTCGGCAAACGACACAAGACTTTGATTCATTTATTGACTGAAACCTGACTGAAAACTGACTGAAACTTAACTGGAACTTGACTCAAACTGACTCGATGGCAAACTGAAATAACTTGAAAAACTCACTCAACAGACCAAACACAAATGACTCATGACCGACTTAAAACAAAACTTTACAAAGCTTTTGGAAAAACGGTAGCAATCCATCAAGATTTGGAATCATGATGACAACCACCTGCATACTAATGAAATATGTACAATCATGTATAATGAGCTTTCCAATGTAACCAATCCAGCAGATGGCTACATACCAAATTTCTGCTCTCGCTTATCTCGAGCAGGCGAAACGGTGAACCTGTAGGCAACTCAAAATAACCACTGAAACCAAAGCTTATGATAATGAACCAGGCAACATTTATATTTTCTAATGCTTGCAGAAGAATGCCAAAGGGATCTTGATAATCCTGAAGCACTACCTTGTTTGGAGATCCAGCTGCAAAAATATAAGTACTCGCTTCATTCTGATCTGAAAGAAAAGTGGGTTGCTGATTGATAGGAAGGCACAGAGAAGTATAAGCTTCTGCCATATGAGTGTTGGCTGTAAATTCCTTGACCGTGAGAAATTTTGACATATTGTCTCTCTCAAGCTTATTTTCCTCAATTTCATGGTCTAGGTCATTGTCAAATAGAAAACAATCCTCAAGATCATCAAACATGATAGCCTCATCATCTTCATGAAAGAAAATATTATCTGTTTGCTGATCTATAAAACTAATTACAAGACTGTCATCATTTTCAAAAGAGGAAGAAGTTTCACCAACACTTTCGTGACCATGTGCACAGTGCCGATTTGCTTTAGCTTGGGTTGTAGCATGACCTTTGAAAAGCTGATCTATCTCCTCTTCAGACAAAGGAGATACGACTTTCTGTTTCCCTTTGCTCAAACAAGTCTTGTCTTCTTGAAATAACATTTCAAAACATGAAAAATCTGAATGACAGTCCTGATCTTCTGAAACTTGGAAACATTGTTGATCATCTTCATATGACATGGCAATCAAACTATCCAAATTATGATTGAAAGAAGAGTTTTCACTTACTTGAACAAAGATCTCATCTTGTTGTTCATGAGCTGGCTGAATTACCTCCTCATGCAGGCTCTGTTCTGATGGCATAAGGACATTTGGATCAAGAACTTTGTCCATGATCTCAACAACAAAACTCTCCTTTTCAGGATTCGGCACAAGGTATGCTTGGTCATCACAATCTGAATCTAGAATTGAAGTAGCTGTCCTAACATTATCACATTCTTCAATCTGCATGCTGTCTTCTTCTGTTGGCAAATCTGAAACAAGCTCTTCTTTTTCATCATCTTCCACCATATGACCATCTTCAGCTTGCTGATCTTGACAAGTATCCTCTAAGATTTCTATGTGCTGCTGAAACGGCTTTTCATACAGAGCTTCCACGATCTCTTCATCCATGAAATTATCATCTTCATAAAACTTCTCAAGGCTTTCAATAAAACTATAGGCATGCTTGCAACAGTCTTGAACTAAATTTAATGATGGATAAGATGCTTGATATCTTTCAATGAACATAGCATGAAAATCCTTTAAACAGTAAATACAAGCAGGCGGAAAACTTTCATACCACGATTGGGCTTTACCTTCTAGAGTGGCCAAGAATATCTTCATCAAGCAATCTTCAGGAAAATCCACCTTCAACTTGCGAATATGCATATGAAATCTAACCAGATGTAGAGCAACGTCCTTCTTACCATCATCATTAAATGTAGGCAAATTCCTTGACCAATCTACCTTTGGAATTTTATTTGCAAAACCAGGGATGTGATCTCGGCTCAAGGGAGCATATCTTCTTGTGATCCGATCCATCTTGAAAATCTCAAAGCTACTGATCTTCCTGCAGTGAAGTCACCATGAAGCACTGATCGCTGGATTCTTCAGTGAAAGGAGTCCCCAAGTGAATGATTTCAGCCTTGTCAGTGTCTGATCATTGTTCACCATCAACAATCAGATCTGAAATTGATACATGTGCTGGGGTAAAATGCAAATGAAGTGTTGTATTCACAAGCTCATGGAGATTGACTGAAGCAGCGTTTATCTACTAACGCTGATGTAAAACAAGAGCGTTTTCGAAGGCTACCTGGCGTATCTTCAGGCTCCGTCTAAGACTTATGAAACCAACACATCAATCAACAAGAAAAATGTTCTCCCCAGTATGGTCGCCAGTATGTTAGCGCTTGAAATTTCACCTCAAGCTGAGAAAGGCAAACCTCAAGGCTACATCAAACCATTTAGCCTCGTAGCTAGCCCTACGGGGCAGGAGAAGGCTCTCTCCGGTCAATCTCGGTAGATCTTCAATGAGATGAGATGACCAACAAGGTAACACTGATATTAGGCTAGTAAATTGATTAAAAAGGTTGATTTGGGTTTTTTTGGGTTTTTTGTGGCAATTTTGAGGAATTGCAATTTTGGGTGCGGGGATTGGACACAGTTTCTGCAGGGGGTTCCTTGGGGCGAGGTAGGAAACAGTATTGATGCCTTAACTTGAGATGGATGATCAGGAATGAAAGATGAGGAGCTAAAGAGAGAAAACAATGACTTTGAATTCCCTTTAGACAGTAGAAAACATTGAAATTAAACAAATTTAAAAGCAGAGCATGGCTAGCATGAATTCATACTTTAACACTTCATTTGTTTAATGTGCAGCAGTAAAGAAAGGAAATGATTCACATAAACACACTTACAAGAACATTGAGAAACACACCATCAACACATGAGTCCACAAGAATCCCAAAGAGGACTGCAAAACCCTGGTCTTCCTTAGCCAAAAATTGCAGAAATACAGTGAATAATACAATGATAGCTTCTCCCTCAAGAGTCCAACCTTCCAACCCCTGAAAATGATTAAGAAAATACATAATATAGGCAAGCCAACCTCTTTCCTTGCCTCTAGGGGTCGAGCTCATCCTTCTAGGAGCTGTTTCAACAACTTCTAAACTAGACACTAGAAAATAGGCAGTCAAAACAACTTGCCTCTAAAAACTTGGAAACCAGTTCATACAATCAATTTTTACCCTTTACATGAATGAATCTTCTAGAAGTGTTAAACAAGAGTAAAAGTGTCTTAGAGTTACCAAAATTACATCAAAGATAATCATCTTCAACCCCAAAAAGTCAAACCAAGTCAAACTGTGCTTTTCCGAGCTGTACAATGAAATCTGGCAAAGTCTGCTCAACGGGTCGCGCCCCCCTGCTCAACGGGTCGCGCCCCCCTGCTCAACGGGTCGTGCCCCTTTGGAGCTCTGTTTGGGGCACTTGTAGGTGTCAGAATTGAGTGCAAGATAGCTCGTTGGAAAGGTCTGTGAGTCTAATTTCCAACCCAACTGGAATTTTTGAATTTGGAGGTCATTTTCCTAGTCAAAAGTCAATTCTCCCAAGACTGCTTTCTGCAACTCAATAAAGGGGCAGAAAGTCAAATTTTGCATGTATTTTGACCTTCTGGAGGCCCAAAACCCCATAAAAACTCAAGTCCATCCATGGGCATATGTAACTTTGCATAAAAAATTGGGAAATGCTTAGTTTTTGTGAAAAGGAGTTGCCATGACAAAGGGTCTCACCGGGGGTGAGACCCGTTGAGGAGCCAAAACCTGTAAATTTCCAAAAAATGCCAAAATTACCCAAAATTCTCAAAATTTTTTGGGATTTGAGCTGTGGCTAGGCTATTGAGTGCCTTGATCCTTCAGTGAGGCCTCAGCCAAGATATGGAGGGGATAGGGCCTCTTTCTCCTTTTTTGTTTCTTGGCCAACCGCCTTGGATCCGGCGATTGTAATTTTGACATTTCTTTAAAACCATGACACCTGTGAAAAAAGTGAAGGAGGTTTTTCTTCTTTGGAATTTTGTGGACAAAAACCTCTCTCAGTTTTCCAAAATTCATCTTTTATTGCTCTGGAACATCATTTGAGTGCGACTTGTCCTGATGTGTGAAACAAGGAATTTTGTCGAAATGGAGCAAAATGAAGGGGATAGGGGGCTTCTAAATTCTTGGGGAAATTTTTGGGAGTGGGGAGGGATGTTAGGAAGTAGGGGAAAGTGGAATCTCAGAGATTGAGCGAGGGGAAGGGGTCCAAAAGGGCAAAACACAGGCCCAACCTAGAAAATTGCCAGGTTGTAGCTAGAAACTAGGGTTTGTGCAAAAATGAGGATTTTAGCGGATCTAAGGGATGGGAAGTGTTTTATAAGGTACTTTAAGGATAGGGGAAGGTGTATGAACATCAGGAAACAAGTTTTGCCGATGATTTGACCGTCCAAGAGAAATTGGCTTCAAAACCCTAGGAGAGGGAAATGACCTTGCCTAGGCACAACTGAAGCATGAACAAGATGTAAAATGACTCATTAGACACTGACATGATAATGAAAACCCTATGAATGATGATAGACTCAGTTGAATGATGACATGGACCGCCATTTGGACAACTTTAGAAGGAGTAAAAGCAAACCCTAGACCTAATGCCTAGTGACCAAATTTTGCTTGAAGACTCACTGAAATGACAAAATTTGACCTTGACACTTCAAAATCACTTTTTAAGAGCACATTTGATCACTGGAGGAAGGCTGGAAAGACTGACACTAACAGTTGTATTTCCTCCACTCGGAAGAAAATTCTGGAGGTCAACCCAAAATTGATACACAAAGCCTCCATTTATCCTAAATCCCCAAATTTGGAGAACTTTACAAAGATCACACTCTTCTATGGTTACATTGGGCTCTCAGCTGGAGAGAAATAGGTCTTTCTCCAACTGATTCTGGCCCCAAATGTACAATTTCCTTCCAACTCTGACACCCTTCCCATTCCTTCTTTTTAGAGTCTGTGTAGCACATTGTCTGCTATATTATTGTTATTTGGTGAGGATGTGTGGTGTAGTTAAAATTCTAAGTGGGGACACAAATAATTCCTATAGCCCAAGAGTGGGTCTAGCCATAAACAAGACATTCTATGGAAGATTTCCTTAGGTTAGAACCAATTAAGAGGGCCTACCTCTTAGTACGCTAACCGTTTGATGGCGACCATGTTTCCTTGCTCCAGCTATCTTCCGTTTCTTCTTACGAACACTTGAAACAAGTAGACAACAACAAACAACAACCATGATAATATACAAATTGTATTCAACCTACTTAACAAGTCAAGAAACATTAAGCCATAAACATGTCAAATGACATCTTATGTAGGAAATCAATTGATAATTGCATCTTTATTAAATCAAGAAGAGATTACAACCGACGTCTTGACGTTGCTGTTCTCCTCTGACAAATCTGGGTTCCCACACACTTTTGCTAACATTCCATGGATGGCCACAACAATTATAATCTGAAGGCTCTTCCCTATAGGATTTACACCAAACCAACTCACAATTCTCCCTTAAACATAAATTAGAGAGCTACAAAGTATGGATAACTTGCTGATTACTCCAAGAAAAACTTAATTAGCACTAGCACACACACACTAACATTAGCTTGTGCTTGGGAAAAGTGGAGGCTTATATAGCTTGAATGGATGGGATATGGTTCCTCTTATCATGAGAGAAGGTCTTATCTCTTGAGGTAGTTCCATCCTAATAGGGGAAAGGAGCCCAATCTAACCTCCTCGGCTCCATCTGGCCTAACCATTTACCAGACTTCTGTTATGAAGCTTCTAGAGTTGGAAGCTTCGGCTCCATATTTAAAAAACTTTCCAAAAGAGGATCGACGCGATTGGGAAAAGGCTTAGTCAATCCGATTGGTGCTAGGGACAATTGTAATCCCTGCATATTGGTGCGAGGAGGACACAGGTCATTAGCATCGATCATGTATATTGGGAAAAACATAAGATTTTGGGAAAATGATGTAAAGGGGAATTGTTCTATTCATGAAGAGGGACACAATGGGAGTTTCTTCATGATAGGAATGCATGAAGGGTTCACTGTAGAGGTCCTCCAGGATCAAGGAATGGGGAGTATATGGACAGTGATAAAATTCTGTGTAATAAATGCCCCCTAAATCGTGAAGTCCAAACTAGAGTGAGGGGTGAAATTCTTTATAAATCATTGTGGGGAACCAGAGTCTATCGTCGGAAAATTTGAAAGCAAGTAAATATACATATACATTACTGAAAACTTTGTCAAATGACACATGAATCGTGGTATGGACATAGCCATCTAGAGAATGCGCATGTAAATGGATCTAAGGTATGGGCACAACCATCTAGCAGAAAGGATCATAATGAAACCAAGGTATGGTCGCAACCATCCAATAATGAGAAGGATCACATATGAAAACTCATGGTATGGTTGCAGCCATCCATCTAAAAGAGATATGTATATCAATATGATCATGTCACATCACCTTGCAACCTAGACATTTGTAATCTGAGCCCAAGGTCTTGCTTTCCAACACGACCTGATCAAAGTATAGATTCTAACATGCAAATAGATGTGTTGACGTCGAACATGCTAGAAAATTGCTTGATTACCAGTCAATAATGTATATTGTTAACAAGCGCGAGAGAAACCACCAATAGTGACAATGGTTCTCAAGGTACTAGTAGCACAATTCACGGAATATGAATAAAGGAACTGAAGTCAAACACCCGTGAAATCACCCAGTCGAAAGCCAGTAATGTGAACTTATCATTGAGTGTGAAGAACTTGCCGTTAGGGCATGCAAGCTCCAAGGTATTGGAAGGGAGTCTCTAGACCAACTTCCTGGACAATGAGTTGAAGTCGACAGGAAGTGACTGTGTCGAAGGAGGGCCATGATATATTCCACATCATCGACACGAGACAAAGGGATGCAAATGATTTTGGATGATACAGAGAATCAAGAGTAAGTGTAACTGCAAAGGGACTAACTCTTGAACATATGGTGACACGATTCTGGAGTTTGGCAGCTTTTGGACCCATAGGATTGGTGGTCATGATGACATGGTAGAGATCAAATGGAAGGAAAAAACAAATGGCCCCACCCAGGAATGTCAACAATGAAAAGGAGGATATCCCAACCTGACACGAAATAGAAAGTGTCATGTTCAAGAGTGAGTAGCTGACACGACTAATCAAATTTCCAAAATTTTACCCACCATTTCTAGCAGGTGCCCCAATTATTTTGGATTGCAAGCTTAAAGGGGATAGCATATGCTTGCATAGTAAGTTCATCCTTCGGACGAATCCGACCTAGTAATATTAATGAGCCCTAGGAAGGAGAAGCTCATGTTCATTGCGGTGACGAATCCAATGTCGTTTAATAGTTTAACAAGTCTAACAAAGGTGTAACTCAGTATCTTTTTCATGTTTAGAGAGTTTGAAAAAGGCACAGAAAAGAAAACTCCACATGATCCCTTTTCGTACATTTGTGTCTCTTGAGCTCGAAAAGGTAGAAAACGATACCCAAGAGAACCGCTTGACCATTTCAGTCAAGGAGTATATTTTTCGTAAATAGTGCATCCCAGCCCGAAAAAGGGGTAAATGTATACTTGGTGCATGAGGTTTCACATTCGTTAACGAGTTAAGAACAACAAGAGCTTGACAACATTTTCGTGTTTAAAGGGTTAGAAAAGAGCTTGAAAGAAGGCCCCCCATTTTATTCTCTTTTACGATTCAAAAGGGAAAAATACTCGGCAATCTTTTCATTTGAGTTTTATGAGTCGAGAAAAGAGATGAAACGTGACTTAGTACCATCATTGAAAATCCCCGACCTATCACAGCACAAAAGGTAAAGGAATTATCCAATTGTTGAGGCAAAATATGTCAAAAATACTTAAAAACCCTAATAGTTCATGAAAAAATGAATAAAAGGAGCGAAAAATATTTTTTTTACCATTTACCATTTTACCTTTGTGTGAAGAGTTTTTAACCCACTTTTCCCTAATTTTTCAGGAGTAGATTGTGGGAGATCCAAGAGGTCATTTGTCGAGCCGTCAGTTGCAGGTAAGAGCCAAGACTTTAAGCTTCATTTTCATACTTCTTTTTCTTATTTTATCCATTTTTAGGATTTTTGAGGAAGGTTTTAGCAAAAAACATTCGCCCTTGGTCAATGCGATTTCCGGGCATGGAATCGCGCCGATCGGGGGTTGCTAAAACTACCAACCACATCGTTGATGCCACTATTTTTAAAACAGGCGCACTAACACCGTGAAAAAACAAAAATTGATGTTTTCTCTTTAATTCACCATTTAAATCCAAATTTATCTGTCAAAAAATGATCATTGACTTGATTGAATGGTTGTTGCAGGAAGAAAAGCACTGAAAATGGTGGATTGGAAAGAAAGAGAGCATGAGGATATTGATACCCAAGTCATCGCTGACCCTTGGAGGCTTTGAGGAACAGTGGGCTCCTCAAGTTCTTTCTCAGACTATGGATGTGGGCTCAACTTGAGCTGCTACGGTACCTAATTAGTCTCTGGGACATAAATCGAGAAATTTTTATCATTGGTGACTAGGAGCTAGAGTTGGAGACTTCGGATATTTATTTCTTCACAGGACTGTCTCGGAGAGGGGAACCAGTCAACCTAGATGGTTTGAGGTTGATTGGGGCAAGCATTTCCATGTTGCTTGCCGAACATTGCCTAGAAGCCCTCAAATCCAAGAGTGGCAAGATCGAGATCACAACTTTTCGGGATCTTGTATTGAGAGTGTTACTGTTGACCATCAACAGAGTGGATGGTTCCCAAGTGCCACATGAGACTAAAAAATCAAATTTCCTGCATGCTATTGATTGCACAACACCCACTATTTTTAACTAGGTGGAATCTATGAAAGTCAACATAGGTGGGAAACCTGAAGCAGTTTTGCTTTGGGTCAGTGCTAGTGAACTTCTTCTTGGAGTGGGTTCCGCTGTTCCAATACTAGCTAACCGAGATGGATCGGTCGATGCCATGAGACCCACGGATGGTCCTTTGGAGCGAGTTGATGCCCAGGGTTACAGGGGGCCAACAGATGTCCTACAAGCCCACCTTCTTCTCATGGCTATGACGACAACTGATCGTAGTGGAGGATTGGCCTTATAGCGATAGCGACTTCTGCGGAGATCCGAACATGCCACTCCCAAAAGGAGAGGATTTTGATGATGGAGGTAAAAACAAACAATTTTTTAGTTTTTTATGTTTTTACTGTTTTTGAAATATATATGTTCATGACACTTTGATTTTATGAATGCAGATGTTGGACCAGAATGCCCGGACGAGATGTCCCTGATTGCCAGGCACGTCGCTCCTTATGAGGAGGGGAGCGACAACGAGTAGGAGATTAAGTGAAATCTCAAGGGTTTGACCCATGAGATCCCAGAGTACGATCGGATGGGCGATGTCCCACACTAGTACCAGAGGCATATGGTGGGGGTGTCAGATCGGATTCACCGACTACTGACTCGCCTAGTCCGAGTAGTTACATGTTGTCACAAGCATCATGTTGTTTAGTGCATAGGTCTAGCATAACATTCCATATTTTTGAGGTCTGCGAGTCACCGATGTATTTTTGACACACATATTATTTTTTGGGGTTTTGGATGTATCAAACACAATAGGCACACACACACACACATATATATATATACTATATTTTCTTGCTTGCTATGGTACAAATGATTTGTTCTTGCTTTTCACATGTTTTGTAAATGTCTATCCAACACACAATTAGCTAATGCATCTGTCAATGTATTCATATTTGTAGGAATATGATGATATGTAATATAATAAAAATTTCTCTCCAGCAGATGAATACGTAGATACATTCTCAATATCTAAGGATTTCTGATGGAATATTGCCCGTTGAGTTGAAGGACAACAAGCTTGAATCTAGGTTGACAACCAATTCTTGAATGTCAAGAGCACTGGCTTCCGACAACAATTCGACAACTGCGTTGTACTCAACAATGTTATTGGTTTTTCGACCTAAAAAAATACCTTGGAGATCAAATAACTCACCACAGGGGTCATAAATGGCTAATGTCGTGGAGGATAAATTTCAGGTACTATAGCAATCACCATCAGGGAAACCAATGTAAGCAGTCACAGATATCTGCAAAGCAAGCAAAAACATAGTGAGCATGAAAACTGCTTGAAAATAAACACAACAAACCACACTACACAAAAATGAATGACACACTAATGTACATAAGTTACCATGCAAGATAACCTAAGCATAGTACTTTTTAAGATAGAGCCCATTTCGGGGCTTATTTAAAGGATTTCCTTCATAATCAATTAGCTCATATGCTCCTTTTTGTAGCACATGTTTAACAATGTAGGGACCTTGCCACATAGGTTCAAACTTAGCTATCCCTAGCTTATCATTAGCCTGATTGTATAGTAAAACCAAATCTCCTTCAGGAAATCACGAGGGGAGACCAATTGATCGAAATGGGACTTGACTCGCTTATTTTGTGCTTCTATGATCAAAGTAGCAAGATGGTGAGTCTCATCTAGCCATTGTAAATACAAGAGGCATTCTTCTTGAGGTGAGGTTTCAGGGAGAAATTCAACAGCTAGCTTAAGTGAAGGGATTTCGCACTCAACCGGTAACATTGCTTCCAGACCATAAACTAGCTAGAATGGTGTAAAACCAATTGCGCCATTGGTCAAGGTTCGGTAAGCCTACAGAGCTGAAAAGAGCATGAGATGCCAATTTGACTTATGCATCCCGATGGTGCATTGAAGCATTGTAACCAAGACCTTGTTCACAGCTTCAAATTGGCCATTGGCCATTGGATAGTACGGGCCTGAGCCATCATGGTGCAAACACAATGTAGAGGTCAGCTCAGCCATCATGTAATCTCGGAAATGGGAGCCATGGTCGATGACAATGGCTTGAGGGAAGCCGAACCTGGAAATAACATGATTGAATAGAAATTGAGCCACCATTTTATCGTCTACGGCATATGTAGGCATCACTTTGGCCCATTTGGTGAAATAATCCATAGCAATGATAATATAACCATGCCCCCCGGCTGAACGAGGGTTACATGTCATATAGTCAATGCCCCATTTGGAAAAATGACCAACGGTAATAACAGGGTGTAGGTGAGTGGGCGGGGCGCGTATCTTTCGCTGGTGAATTTCGCATTCATGACACTTGCGAATGGCAATGATGCAATCCTTAAAGATGGATGGCCAAAAATAACTCGCGCAAAGGATTTTTTGAGCAGTAGCATATCTAGACATATGACTGCCACATCCCCCAAAATGGAAGTCATTGAGCACTCTCTCAACCTCCTCGAGAGTAAGACATCAGCGAAGAACGAAATCGACACTGACATGGTATAAAGTATCTCCAAAAATACGGTAGGGTTGGGAGTGATGTCGAATGCGTTGGCGTTCATCGTTAGTCAATGCGGACCGGAATGTGGACATCTGGATATACACAATGATATCACCGTACCATGGGTCAAGGGTGCTAATTAGGAAAAGAGTCTCATGTGGGAGCTGCTCATCGGCACCAGCGGGGAGAGACGTAGAAGGAAGGGAGCAAATCAACTCAGAAAAAACTAGTTATTTCTTAGATTTGGAAGTAGAAAACACCAAATCGAATTCTTGAAGGATGAAAATCCATTTAGAATACTTGCCCCCTAGAAACGGATGAGTCAGGATGTAGGTCATGCGGTTGCATTCAGATATCACAGTGGTAGTGCGTAAAAGAATGTAGTGCCGAAAGCGTTGAATAGCCTGTATGACAGCCAAAGCCAACTTCTCGACATGAGCATAACGTGTTTCGGTGTCGAGGAGATTGTGATTGAGGTAGTAAATAACATGTTCATTGCCTTCATCATCGTCTTGTACCAACACCATAGCGATGGTACTAGAGGCTGTAGCTAGATAAAGGAAGTAATTGCGATGATAATTTGGGGGATGCAGCAAAGGAGAATTGATGAGGATAGCCTTAAGGTCATCGAAAGAATTTTGGGCAATCTCATCCCAAACAAAGGGCGTTCCTTGCTTGAGCAACCGGGTAAACCTTGAAGCTAGCTCAGCATAATTGGGTACGAAATGACGGAGTAATTTTCTTTCCCCTGCAGGCTCTGCAGTTGGTGCAACGAAGATGGAGGGGGTAAATTAACAATGGCCTCAACTTTAATCAGATCAAGGCAAATGCCTTCCTTAGAGACAATAAAGCTGAGGAGTTGTCTAGATTTGACGCAGAAAACACATTTATGCGGATTCAACCGAATGTTGTAGTGTCTACAGCGAAGAAAAATCTGTCAAAGATGATCAGGGTGATCATGGCGCTTACGAGAATGAGCGGGAAGGTCATCCAAGTAAGGCTGAACAATGTTTCGAATGTCGTGAAATGCATAGGACATCGCCCTCTGAAATGTAGCCCCAACATTTTTTAGGCTGAAAGGGAGTTTTTTGTACATGAAAGTTCCCCATGGACAGATAAAAGTCATCTTTTCTTCATCTGTCGGCGCAATGTTAATCTGGCTGTAACCAGAAAAACTGTCCATAAAGGAAACAATTTTTCTCCCAAAACATTTATCAATGATCTGATCAATGAAGGGAGTGGGATAGTTATCCTTTGGACAGGCACAATTGAGATCATGGTAATCGACGCAAACACGGATCGTGCCTTGTTTCTTCGCCACTGGTACAATATTTGACACCAAATCTATGAGATGGATCAGAAAAATAAATCTAGCTATGAGAAGTTTTTCAACTTCACCCTTGATAGCTACCACTTTCCTAGGGTGCACTGGGAAAGCCTTTGTGAACGAGCTTCGCATGAAGATAATTTGGTATTTCGTGCATGATGATGCTAGGATCAATGCCAGACATTTCCTCATATGACCATGCAAACACATCACGAAACTCTTGGAATAGATGAGTATAGAGCTTGATCTCATCTGGAGAACAAGTTACCCCAATATGGACATTTTCAATGACACCAGGCTTGATAGAAATATCAATTAGCATCATTTCGGTAATGTTGCCCAAATTTCCTTTCGACCATTATACTTCATGAGTCATGATCAATGCCTAAAGCAGTAGGGAAGCGAACTGAGAAGAGAACCCTTTGAGACGAGTAGACATGACCGCTAGGCTAGGAAGGAACGAGGAACGATGATGAGTATTGTTCCATGGTGGTTCCTCCAAAGACATTACTTCCATGATACTCTTGTCGGCAACAAAAGTCTCAGCTAAGGGATTAGGAGATTCCGAAGCACCAAGCCATAGGGATTGAGAATACATATCGAGAGATGTCCTCGAAACAAGAAAATTAGAGGATACGAAACTTGAGGCCGAAACAATTTCCACATAATTGATTTCAGCGGGACTAAGTGGCATAAACTCGCCCCAGGTATCAACAAGATCTGGTGAAGGTATGACCCAAGGCTCAGATTTTACCAAGATCATGTTGACAGAGGCAACAAGAGGAGGTGGGAGTGGAAAATTTCCCATCAAAGAAAAATCTTTAAAATGTCCTGCCCCCACACTCTCATAAGGAGCACTAGTGTGCTTGAAATATGGTACATCGCCATCCGAAGAGGAAGAGGCAAAGAAGGACAACTGGTCGATTGTGACTATCTTCCCTTGATGGGGAAAATGGATCATGCTGAACAAGGAGGAGGCTACAACATGCATGGCATGGGTCCAACTTCGTCCGAGTAGCATATTATAAATTAGATTAGCATCAACGATCTCTACCTCGACATGTACTGTCTTGCTTTCCAAAGTAATGGCAAGGTTGTGTAAGACACCGAATGGTCACGAATCGCGCCTGTCGAAAGCTTCCAAAGTGTTAGGGGATTGGTTCAGAGTAGGAGAACTAATTTCCTTCCAACAAGCGATTGACATGATGGAGGTAGAGGAACCTTCATCGATGACGATCCTATGAATGGTTTTCTCATTAATGATTACCTGAATGAGAAAGGAAATCTGATGAGGCAAATGTGGAATGTGGTTCTCTAGATCAAAAGATATCAAATTAGAATCAGTAGGATCAATACCCCGAATAGTTGATAGTAATGACTTCCGCTGGGATGGACAACTTTGAAGTACCTCAAGAGCAGACATAATTAATGGTGCTTGAGCCAAATCCTCAACAATATTATAATGTTGAGCGGCTCAAGCATTGGGATTATAAGAGTACTTCCTTAGCACACCTCGAGAAGGTGGAAGAATAGAGGAATTAGGGTTGGGTCGGTCGATATGGAGAGGACCAGAACTCGGGGGGGGGGTAGAAGTAGAAGGGGTGGCCTCTTTCACTTTCCCGGCTATCGGAGTAGGAGTTTGATAATCTTTTGATCTAGTAGCCACAATAATTGGAGTACTCATCATGAACACTTGTTAACCTGAGGAAGTAGATGATTGAGGCTGATCTACCATTTGAGTTTTTTGAGACAGAAATGGCTCTTTTAGGACAGTTGGGGTCCCTTTGAGCAAGAAACTAACTTCAAATCGCTAGGGACAACCCTTGGTATAGTGATCCTCCTCACAAATGAGGCATGGATACTTAGGCTTCCATTGTGAAGCATCACCAGCAGACAACTTGGGAGGACCTTGTTTTGGGGCATTAGCTTTACCCTTGCCTTTGCCTTTCTTCTTACCTTTCGAGGATTTTTTCACTGCGATAGATTGAACAACATGGAACTCTGAGGTTTTACCAGGGCTAGGTGAATTTTGGGAGGGACTATTGGAAGCATTGTTTGAGACCGACTTCTTCTTGGAAGAATATTTTGCAGGGTCCTGAGACACTGAACCAATAACTCCATCGACAGGAGGTGTAGCCTGTGACTTCAATGTCATTGGATCAGATGATGGCCTCAGAGCATTGGGTAATAACTCATACAAAGTTCCAGATCGGGAGTAAATAAGATCCAAGTACTGGGCATGAGCAATGGCTTGCTCCTCTGTAATGCACCCACCCATAGCTATATCATGAGCAATTGGAGTGACGAATGACTTGGTAAACCATTTGGTCAGTAACTGATCAACAATCTTGAACTTGATCAGGTGACGCCTACGTCTCTATTCATGGATGTGATCAAAGATGTGTGTCGGAATATTTTTGTTGAGCGATGTGAGAAAATAGGTGCCAGTTTCATAGTGAACCGGCAACTAAAAATTTGTGAGGAAATCCATGGCTAAAGAGTTGAAGTTATGCTAAGTACTTTGAGGGATCTCAATGTACCAATTGGCTACACCTGTAAGAGTTCATTGGAAAAGATGGAGATGAAAAGAATTATCAACATAAGAATTCGAAGAGCATTGGAGGTGATATGTCATCATATTGCTTGGGGATCTTCTTTTGCTTTTCCGTCAAAATTTGGACAATCACTCAGGATCTTGGACGGAACCAAAGGTCAGTATGGTGAATGAAGAATTGGATCATTCATAAGCTGAGACACATATGGAAACTCTAGTGTAGCCAAGAACATCTATTGAGTATTGAAAGGCATTGGAGGTCAATAAGCGGGTCCAAATGGAGGAGCCCATCCCTTTTGGTAAGTATTTAGGCCCCATAGTGGAGGGTTCTATCCATACGACATTTGATTTTTCCCCCACTGTAGGTTACCTTGCCCATAGGGAGGATTTTGACCTTAAAAGCCTTGAAACTATCTAGCCGTAGGTTGTTGATAAGCAACATACAGGTTAAGAGGTTGTTGAGCCTGTTGAACTTGGACATATGGATACTACACCTATTGTCCTTGGACATATGGGTTTTGACCTCCTGCCCCTAACAAGAGGATTTTGGACCTATTGCCTTTAGAAATAAGGATTCTGCACTTGTTACCCTTGGACATAGGGATTTTGGACCTGCTGCCCTTGGACAAAAGGATTCTGAACCTGTTGCCCTTGGACATTAGGATTTTGGGCCTGCTGCTGCAGGACTTGACCCTGACCTTGTCCTTGCAAGGGTTGACCCTATTGATATGTATATGAGGGTTGTTGCTGCCCGGGTTGGCCCTGCTACTGCAAGGGCTAACCTTGCGGCTGCAAAGGTTGTCCCTGCGGCTGCAGAGGTTGGCCTTGCAAAGACATAGGTTGGGAAGTTTGCTGAGCATACTACATTTGTGGCTGCATGGTTTGCTGCAACTGTTGTGAGGGTTTCCCCTACGGTTGTTGTAGTTGTCCTTGCTGCAGCATCATCTGCCCCTACTGCTGCACGAATGGCCCTTGTTGCAACAAAGGTTGCCCTTGTTGCTGTATAGGCTATCCTTGCTGCTGCAAGGGTACTTGAATCATTCTCGGATTGAGACCCTGAAAATTTCCGAACTGTATCTGGCCATAGCCACCAGGAAAGGAGGATGGACTAGGTTGAACATACTGTCTAGGTTGCAGGACGTAGGGCAGATTGACCATTCCTTGGGAAACATATGGAACATAAGGAGTTTGGTACTGAACCTGGGTTTTGTAAGGCTGCTGATACTGGAAATTTCCTAACCTAGACGGACCAATGGGATTTTGGACCTATTGGTATTGGACATTGCTTGATCCAGCAAGACCAGCAGGGTTTTGAAGAGCACCAGAAGAAGGTTGGTTCATCCCAACCATGTGAGGTTGTGAGATACTCACATTGGTTGTGCTTGACACCATAGAAACATTTAGATTCTTCCCCCCAGGTGGTGGTACAACTTGTCCACTTACTGGAGGGGTCGAAGAACTGACAGCAACATGACTCAAGACCGTCGGTTGAATTGGACAGGTGACTTGGATGGATGAGACAAGAGGGTTCAGAACAGTGGGTTGCACTGGGACTGAGGTAACTACAGAAATCATCGTCTGTTGGGAGGTCGGGTTCTGAATGAACGGACCTGTGGTAGGCATAGCGCCAGACGCCCAAACAGGGTTATGATAAAGTGACGAGGCACTAGGTGTGCCTAAGACCAATTGTGCTAAAGTCACATAATTAGGGGGTAAATCCCTATAAATACTGATAGGAATGCTTCCCGTGTAAGGGAAACCTTCAGGAGGAAACTGATGTTCTTCCTCTTTGATAGTGTGTGGAGTGGAAACCTCCAAGTGGTCTTGAGAGGAGACTAGAGTGTCACCTCTAGGCTCCATGGGTGGAAATAAGTGACGACGAATGATCGAATATGTTTGAGGGGATAACTACAAAGGAATACCTAGCTAATCGTATGGACTATACAGACACTGTAGTGATATCTCAATAGGTCAAACAGAGGATATACAACCAGTCTAAGCTAACTTTCAATAGTCGATGAATTCTCAGGAGTCTAGACAAGATTGTACGGGGGTTTTGGGCCAATACCAGACAATGACCCAGTATCTGAAGGAGGTGGAGGATGAGATGACAAAGGCTGAATGCTCAAAAAAATTCTGAGTTCAACACCTTGGTCCTCAAGTGACTACGGTAATTCAGGAAATGGCTCCTCTGAAAATCTTTCAGACGGAGGAGAGGAAGAGGAATTAGGCGAACCAGATGGTTCAGCCACAATGCCTTTGTCTCAAGTATCAGGAAAAGAGAGTAAAGTTCAAGGCTTTAAAATGTACTTTAAGGAATACTCACGATTTGGTCTTGAAGAGACTAACAGGATGTTATAAGATCGTGGGAAACAATTTTTAAAGACGCATCAATAAACTGGTGCTCTTTCATGTTTTAAGAGTCGAGAAAGAAGCAGATATGACTCTATCACTCTCGATTGGAAACAAGCTCAAAAGGACAAATGCTCGGATGATATTTTAATTTTAAGGAGTCAAATAGATCAAATGATTACTCTCGATGATCTAAGTAAAAAGGATTACCAGGTAACTGTGAACTGCAGAATACCTCCCAGCGAATCGAGAAGTATGGGCAGGCAATCTCCCCGAATGCTGTGTTTGGTGTATCACATTTACAAGGCAGCAGACTCAGCTTCCTATGGATAAAGGACTGTAGCCTAGTGGGGTCTCCCTTTATATGCATTGCGGTATGGGGAGCACAAGTCCATACTAGTGCTATCTAGTGTCGAAGCTAACGACAACTGCTAGGTTTAAAGACACCAGAATATATCTCTAGCCTAGACCTTCTAGATGTGATCGTTAAGTTTCAAATGTGTCCTAGGTTAATTGAGTTCATTTGAAAGTTTATCTTGAATTATGTCTCGGTTTTCAAGCCTTAGCGATGTGTCTCGAAAAGTCCTATATGTAGCTAAATGAGACAAGACTCTTTCAATTCGATGAATCATCTACACTAGAGAGGGTAGAAAACACAATCAAATGAAAACAACCAAGCAACTGAAAGAAAAAATGATCTTTTCACTACTTTACTTTTTGAAAATAAACTAATGAAAAAACTCTTTCCAATTCCTAGTTTCCTAACAAGTGCACTCCAAACAGTCCTTTCAAAAGTAAAGGAAATTCTTTTTTCTTTTCAAATGCAAATGCAACCCTAGTCTTCAATGATGCTAACTAACGTAACATATTGATGTAGTAAACTAGAATTATATGCTTTTCATGAAATGACAAAATGAAACTTTCATCAAATATTTCAATGAAAATGTTTTCGAGACAATCAATCCTTAAGCAAATGAAAAGGCACAAAAGAGAATCTCTTTCAAACTAATGAAGTAATGAATTTACCAAAAACAAGACAAGCAATGTGAGCTGTGCCGGAAAAGAGATGTTTAAACAAGCAAAGAAAAATTTTCAAACTTGTGTGATGGAGATCAAAGAAGTAAGAGGACTATAAATGAAAGCCAAGGAGTAAATTCACCAATAGCTTGACTCACTGAGTTCACAATCAACTAAATGAATAAAAACCTAGATGCCTTAGGTATACAAAACATCCACAGACTCAAGAAATCAAGTAAAAAGAAGGAAAATCAACAAGCAAATAAACCAAGTCAAAATGCAGCTTTCCAGTCAGGGAGAAAACAATCTAGACAAGTTACAAGGTAGAAATCAAGAGAGGAAGACGCACTGGTCAAGATCTAGGGTAAGCCCTAACATTTGCCTACAGGCATCAACGTGACTGCCTAACTGAAAACAAGTGCCAGAAGGGGGTTGGTGCCACTGTTCCTGAGTATATCGCATAGTTCGGCGCGAATGTCAGCGAAATAAGTGCACTGGCCGAGGATACAAGGAAAAGATAAAAAAATTTCAAAGGCTGAGACAAGACTTACTACTGTAAATTTCAAATCTAGAGTAGTAAACAAGGCAGAGAAGATAGAACTAAAGGGAAATGGTGATACTAGAAAAGTTCACACAAAACCATGGAATTACAAACAAGCAAAAAGAAGGATTGGCTCCCCAGTGGAGTTGCCAATTTGTGGTGTAGGTAAAATTGTAAGTGTAGACACAAACAATTCCTCTAGCTTGAGAGTGGGTCTAGCCATAAACAAGACATTCTATGGAAGATTTCCTTAGGTTAGAACCAATTAAGAGGGCCTACTTCTTAGTACACTATCTGTCTGATGATGACCTTGTTTCCTTGCTCCAACTATCTTCTGTTTCTTCTCTCGAACACTTGAAACAAGTAGACAACAACAGACAACAACCATGATAATATACAAATTGTATTCAACATACTTAACAAGTCAAGACAAATTAAGCCATAAACATGTGAAATGACATCTTATGTATGAATTCAATCGATAGTTGCATCTTTATTAAATCAAGAAGAGATTACAACCGACGTCTTAACATTGTTGTTCTCCTCTAACAAATCCTGGTTCCCACACACTTCTACTAACATTCCATGGATGGCCCCAACAATGATAATCTCAAGGCTCTTCCCTTTAGGCTTTACACCAAACCAACTCACAATTCTCCCTTAAACACAAACTAGAGAGATACAAAGTATGGATAACTTGTTGATTACTCCAAGAAAAACTTAATTAGCACTAGCACACACACACTAACACTAGCTTGTGCTTGGGAAAAGTGGAGGTTTATATAGCTTGAATGGATGGGAGATGGTTCCTCTTCTCATGGGAGAAGGTCTTATCTCTTGAGGTAGTTCCATCATAATAGGGGAAAGGAGCCCAATCTAACCTCCTCGGCTCCATATAGCCTAACCATTTACCACACTTCTGTTATGAAGCTTCTAGAGCTGGAAGCTTTGGCTCCATATTTAAAAAACTTTCCAAAAGAGGATCGGCGTGACTGGGAAAAGGCTCAGTCAGTCCGATCAATGTTAGGGAAAGTTGTAATCCCTAAATATCAGTGCGAGAAGGACATGGGTCATTAGCGTCGATCGTGTAAACTGGGAAAAACAAAATATTTTGGGAAAATGATGCAAAGGGGAATTGTTCTGCTCCTGAAGAGGGACACAATGGGAGTTTCTTCATGATGGGAAAGCATGAATGGTTCGCTGTAGAGGTCCTCCAAGATCAAGGAATGGGGAGTACAGGGACAATGACAAAATGTTGTGTAACAGGATGAGACAAAAAATGTCTCTAAAGTGGCCTTAGGGCTCTTACAAAAGATGATGAAGCCATATATTTTCCTTGACATTCCCTCTTTCCTGGTTGAAGTTGTCGAATTCCAGAGTAACCAATTCTACCTAGCCCCATACTTTAGGTACTACTCCATAGTTGTTTATATTTTCCTTTACACTCATGTGGAGGAATTTGATTCGCTAGGCCTTAACCTTGTAGACTCCCATAAGCAAAGGTAATTTATGGTTGACTGGGATAGTTCCCTAAAGAAGAAGCCCAACAATGAGGGGTTTTCACACTTTATATCTATTTTCATGGTCATTTCTTATAAAATTATCAACGAAGTCCCCCCTCCTAGAGTCTTACCCAAAAAAAGACAAATTCTTCAACTCAACAAGGATGTTAGGGTGGGTGATTGGTACTTGTTTGAAGACTACATCGAAATCAATGTATATGGGTCTAATTTTCCTCCTTATCTGCTGCATGTATTTATGCCCATGAGAATTTTTTCCTTGGATTTCATTAGGAAGATCCTTAACACAGACCAAATCCATTTTGTCCGTGCAAAAAATGGGTATTGTTCAATATTCCCATGACTGTAGGTCTCTTTGTTGTGAACTCTAGGTTAAAATTATGTTAAAGGAATTCAACTTTGAAATAGGAGAGGTGTGGTGATCCGAATTTAAACGGGAACACAAAAAATTATAGATATAACCATAAATAAAGAGATGTGGCACAAATAACACTTCATTTCATTAATATCAAAGACTAAAGTATGCTTACAAATAGAATGGAAATAAGACTAGCTCGGGCGATGGTAGCTTATCTTTGATAAGAGATGTGGTGGCTACATGCCTCTGAACTATGTTACAATGAGGCTCAAAGGCCTATTTATTATTGAGAAACAATGGAAAACCATAAACATCCAAAAACATAACCCTAGGAGATGAAGCGCCAAACTATGGGCCCCATTTGGGTAAATTGGTACATGAACTTCCCAGGGCCGTAGCTTTTGCATACGATCTCTGTTTGACATGCACAATACCTCGTTAGCAAGATATATCCAAGGAATACAAATTCTGAGTAGAAAATATGGACAATGACTCATGTTAGCCCTGGTTTTCCCGAAAAACCTCGTTTAGGGCCTCAAAACAGCTCTGGAAGTTCAGGACTCGAAAAGTTACCAAAAATAGTAAATTGTGCTACAAATAAGGAAACTGAAAAATTGAAAGAAACAATGGTGGGGGTCCACGTTGAATAGGCAGGTGAGCATCAATATCCATGTGGATCATCCCCCCCCCAAGGAAGTAATGGTCCCCAATGCATTGAGTTCCTCCATGAGATAAGGAAACTTCTGCTGAACACGGTCCCTGGTGAGCCACTTGCCCTGGTGAAGGAGTTGGCTTGCTTTGACAACTCGATATAGTTGGATTCTTTGTTTTTGGGTGTTCTTGATCTACATTTCCATGATCCTATCAGTTGTGGCTTGTTCCATGTAATCTGGATTTAACTCCGTAGGTGTGAGTTGTTCTGCAATGTCTGATGTGGCCAACAATCGTGGGAAGTATGGTGGAAGGTAGTCCACATTGAACACTAGGTGCGGGCCAAGGAATGGGGGAATGCTAAGCTGAAATTCATTGTCTCTCATGGCCTTGGAAATGGTGTAAGGACCATATCAGAGTGGTATGAGTTTCTGATAGACTTTGGTAAAGTGTTCCTTCTGCAAATGCAACCAGACTTTGCCGCCCACCTGAAACTTGTGTGGCACCCAATGTTGATCATGTCACTACTTGTAATTGGCATTTGATTTCTCTAGAATGTCGTGGACCTACTGTTTGGTCAATTTAGTGTGTCCTAAATTGCTACATTAATTATCAATCCAGGAGTCGTAAACTGATGAAGTGTGGCACACTATATGTGCAAGACAACCTCTTTCTTATATTTTTGTCGTTTTTCAATTTTTATTTTGTTTTGGGGGTTTTTATCTTCGTTTATCTCCTAATGTGAATGGAAATCCTATTCCTGAGTCTTTAGAAGGCAAGCATGGATATGGATTTTAGGCAATTATGTCCTCTATAATGGTTTCCAACACTTAACACTTCAGAAGATCTTAGAATATACTAGTGATGACAGTAATACTTGAACAAGAATGAAAAATGTGCTGCTATTTAAAACAAGTAAATAATGAACTACTGATCATGAAACTATTATCTCTGCTGCTGTCTAAATACAGAAAAATGATTTAAGCTACTGCACTCAAAGAAATAAAAAATTGCAAAGAAAGTAAAACTAAAATCAAATTACATCATTCATAATCCAATTTCTCGCCAGTTAGTCTAGCTATGGCTTTCAGAGATAATCGTCAATTACATGAGCAATATGATATCTAATTGCAGAAAAGTAAAGCTAAAACCAAATCACAACATTCATAATCTGATTCCTCGACAGTTAGTCTAGCTATGGCTTTCGGAGATAATCGGCAATGACATGAGCAATCTGATGTCTAATTGCAGAAAAGTAAAACTAAAACCAAATCACAACATTCATAATCCGATTCCTTGCCAATTAGTCTAGCTATGGCTTTTGGAGGTAATTGTCAATGATATGAGTAATCTGATGTCTAATTGCAGAAAAGTAAAACTAAAATCAAATCACAACATTCATAATCCGATTCCTCGCCAGTTAGTCTAGCTATGGCTTTCGGAGGTAATCGTCAATGATATGAGTAAGTTGATTTCTAAACTAACTAACAAAGAAAATGAACAAGACTGAAATCAACAAAACAGAACTGGAATTTAAAAAAAACTAAGAAAAGCAAAGTCAGCAGAGAATTAATCCCATGTCATTAGTCATTGCGAAAATTATATGCAGATGCCCGGGCTGCCTACTCTATCTTGAAACATACATACACTGATCAGCGTTATACAAAGCTTGTAAAATCATGAACAGAAGTGAAATGTTAATACCATAACAATTGAAATATACACAGGTGGATAACTATGGAATATATGCAATGGAAATAAGGAAACAATGCATAAAACTTTACAACAACAATGAAAATGAAACCTCAGCGTATAGGGGCCCTCTGCACAACCTCGGTCAACAGGCTATCAATTCAAAATTATGTTCACGCAATCATGTAGAAATAGATTCTTCTCATATATTTCAAAACACGGTTACAACAATAAGACTAGTGTCATGGCATAGTGAACTTTGAACAGTACAATTACATTAAAAAAAACTAACTCTATGCATATAGAAACGCGTTATTTATAACAAAGGTTACATAACTGTTTTCCTGTAAAACTATGTCAATAGGAGACTTGTAAAAGATAGCGTCCATGGATTTAGCATAATGGTTTCCGAGAATATTAAATCTATCAACTGTGGTTGTTGGATTCGCATCGTGGGGCAGTCTACAGGTGGCAACATGACCCCAGAGATTTAGGAATGGCCATGCATCCTTCCGAATCCTTCACATGTTTGAAAACAAAGTTCGGCTGCCATAGGAATCTTACGTTGGACCATTGTTTGACCACCGTTGACCACAGCTTCCCTTGACGAATCCGGCTGAACCAATAGGACCTTATCCATGTACAGGTCATTTCTAACTTGCCCATGTGGCTTGCTTTTCCTGAGGACACCTGCAACCTAGAGTTTAACAAAAACAACTGCGGAAAGTTGAATCAGCTACGGAAAGTGACTGGATCCCGCAGCTAATGAGAAAAATCTAGTTCACACAGCAAACACAAAAACATAGTTAGAAAACCACTTAAATGCTCTTTTAGAATCAATATGCAATGTTTTCTGATAGCTTATGGAGTACTGGTGAGGGGAAAAAGTCTGGGAAAATGTGTAAGAGAGGTGTAATTTCAAAGCTCTACACCTACTAGTGGATGTGTTGGATGTGCTCAATGAAGTTGTTTTCCTTTTCAGCTTCAGACTTGACATGAGCGGAATCTTCTTGAGTAGCTGCAAATGGTATGGCCACATCAATGAGACATAGTTGTTGGAATCCAAAGCCCACCTGAAAATGGTTGTAGCCAGTCGAGCTGTGGAGAGCCCGGTTACAACTATGCTAGACATAGGGGAGTCTCTCATCCCATGTCTGTGGATGCTTTGAGTTGTACATGCTTGGGGATGGAAAGTTGTGGACTTAGTGAGCTTGGTGTCTAGCATTGACGAGAGACTGGACCAAAATGTACTGAGGAACCTGTGTTCTTGATCTGATATTATAGACTATGGGACCCCAAAGTGTACCCACACTCATTCAAAGAAGAGTTTAGATGTGGCTTCTATTGTGATATTCTTCCTACAGGCCACCATAATGGCCATCTTTGAGAATCTATCGACGACAACAAAAAAACAGTCATTGCCATGCTTAGCAGAAGGAAGGCCCAACATGTAATCTATTGTCCCTTAAGAAACCAATTTCTTGGTTGTGTAGAAATTGTGCTTAAGACATTAATTTTTATTATTCATGTCACTTATTTGTATGCTGTATGCTCAAGTGAAGGGCCTAAAGGACTTGACTTTTAACCCTTAATATTTAGTTGATATGAAATTCTCAGAATGCCATATGATGCTAAATATAAATGTTGTGTGAGGAATGCTTTGAGAAGTTAGAAATAATATGTTGTTTCTCACAAAAACTATTATTTGTAACTCAGAAGAAATGTAGAAGTAGGAACTTTAAATATAGGAGATCTATCTTAAGGAATTTTAACTTCATTCACATAAGTAAACAAAGACCTGCAACTTGATTACCATACTTAAAAAAAGGAAGACACATAATGACACGTAATAGAGAAATTACAAAATCATACCCAACAATGTGTGGAAAACTCCTGATTATTTCATTAATCATCAATTTATCAAGAATACAATAGCATAGTCTCCATGTTCTTCAAAATTCAGACATTTTTCCTATAATTTTGCCTCTTTTTATACATCATGGGGCAGTTGGTAACTACCAAAACTATCAAACTACTTAACTACCTCCTAAATGTCTAAAGTAAAAGTAAT
This sequence comes from Pinus tabuliformis, assembly GCA_031772625.1. Lineage (NCBI taxonomy): Eukaryota > Viridiplantae > Streptophyta > Pinopsida > Pinales > Pinaceae > Pinus > Pinus tabuliformis. Next base: position 311,537,870 of record CM062805.1, on the reverse strand, counting down.
TACAGAATATTACACTGGAAGGTAAAAGACACCTCATTCTTCTCAAGAAAACAAAATAACAAGAAGTAATAGAAATTAGAGTATGATTGGTGATTCCTGTCACTGTTTGAATCTATGGCTTGAGTATGTGGTCCTGCTGATGCATCTTTGGTCTGCTCTATCATCCATTCCTTGCACTTTCTCCATAATGGTACATTTGACTTTGGTGCTTCCTCTAACTTATCAAGTGCTATTGTGCAAGCTGTGATCCTACCATAAGTAGGCTTGTCAGTAAACAGAGCCTTCACCATGCAGAGAAGCTTAAAATCTTTGTTCAAGTAGTTCACAATGGTGGCTCCTTTTAATACTATTGTCTTTTCATGAGTGTTATCAACTTTGATGTTTTCCTCAATCAAAAAAGTCTCATATGTTTTCCATAGAAACAAGTTTCCCTGTAGATCCCAGCAAGAAGGAAGTCTAGCCCTAACCCTTTTATCAAACAAGATGTTAAACTTTGAAACTGCTTCCTTTATCTCCTTTATCTTCTTCTCAACAGTAATCCTGTAGATGTTTTTGACAATCATTTTATTAAAATCAATTGCACATGATGTTCTGTCTTGCATGTCATGTTCCTTCAATTCCGCAGTAGATTTAGAGTTGATGAAATCTATCATCCTCTTTGAAAACTTTGATCTATCTAGATCTTTTTTCTTATTTTTAATGACCACCTTTTCCATATTCCAAACTAGTGTTTTTTCTTCAGATATAATCACCAGAAACTCCCAAATTCCCTTGATAACATCAATGAATTCATCCCATAGGATTTCTCTGGCTTGAATTAAGGACATATTGCCCTTCATTTTCTCCTTTAGCCTTTTGATTTCATCTTCAACCCTCAAGAGATCTTCCCTGTACTTCTTTGCATTATCTTTCTCCCTTCTTGCTTCTTCTTCACTTAAATTCAGTAGCTCGCGAGCTGTTTCCAATTCTCTTTGGGATTTCTTTACATCATGCTCAACCATTTTAAGTTTTGTCCCCAACTGTAAAGCCTGTGCTGCTGGATCATTTGTGTTGGCTAGCATTACTACTGTACAAACAAGAGTTTCCACCTGTCATTGCAGCTTGTCCAAAGATTCTTTAAGTAAAGAAACTTCTTCAGTGTTCTACAACACATCCTATAGGAGCTTTTCCTTTTCCTTTTCTACTTTAGCTATCCCTGCAGCTATGGGATGCTCATCTGTAGGTACATTCAACTTCTTTTTTAAAGCCCCAATCTCTGAATGGTAGATTGCAATAATTTCTGAACAATAGGTTGGTCATCAGGATTGACACCTATTTTGATGATAATCTTCTTTAGCTCATCCACCTGAGCATTCAAAGCTCTGGAGTTGGCCTTCTCCAATTTTAACTAATGAATCACCTTATTTAGCATTTTTCCTACCTTGACAGTCGCTACATTTGTCTTATGGAGATCATTTACGATCAATTGCCCAGTTTGCATATGCAAATTAATCTTGTCAAGCATTGGAAGCTTGTGAGTGTCAACAGTTAAGTTCATAGTCTTGAAATTTCTAGTAGACCCCATTGATATTTCAGTAGGATGAGAAAAAGCAATTTTAAGTTGGCTCTTCTCCAAATCCATGGAAAATAACAATCTAGTTTGTTTAGGAGTTACCTGAGACCCAACTTGAGCCTCCATATTTAACTTCATCTTCTGATTTCTATCTGAGAAAACATACTTTGAATTAAAGTAACATGATCATGAACAGGTTCTTTCGAATATGGAGAAGTAGGGGCACCTTCTGTCTCTCCTAACTGAATCATCAAACCAGGTTGTGCTGAAGACATTGCATCCTGAAGCTTCATTCTTTTTGCTGCTTTAGATTCTTCCTCTTCCAGATCAATAACTTCCTCTCTAACCCTCTTGACCCCTTTTTTTGTAATGCTATGGGTTTCAATCTCTATCCCATGAGTGTTTGTAAACCTCCATTTGCCAATTTCTCTATTTCAGGTATACTTTCATGTACAAAGGATGAATAGCCATTCTCCAGTCTTCTTTTTAAATAATTTGATGAGGGTCATAAGCCCACTCAACCACCTGTAAAAGACACATATCATTCAACAATCTTTCAACCTCTTGGGTATCCTGTCTGGCGTTTACAATGAAGGGTCCCATTGCTTTAGGCAACTTGAAGAAGAAGCCTTTCTTCATAGGAAAAAAATGAACTTGATCAACATTTAAGCTCTGCCTAATAAATTCAAGGGAAAAAAGCTTCATTGGCACAAATTTAGGTAACCTGTAAGGCTTGACAGAGGCTCCATAAAGCCTAATCTTTGCATACTCTTCAAAGATGAACCAATCTCCACATCTCACATCCTTACTCAATTGAGACACTCTTGAGCTTTAGGAAGGAAAGTTGAGGGTAAGCTTCCATTCAAAAGTTTATAAGCCACTGGAAGGGATAAAGAAGTAAACTCAAATAAACCACTATCTCCTGGATCACCCCTCATCAGGTCTGTCCAGAATACCACTGACTTTTTCTTTTTATTCATATCAACAACATTTAGCCCCAAATCAGAAAAATGTTCAGCATTCTGGTATAGAAATAAAAAGGAATGACTGAAGGAAATTTGAAGGAACCAGTGAGAGGCAAAGTCATAACTTGAGTATTGATAGCATCTACCTAGAATGCTGGAATGTCTAGTACTATCTCAAGCTTCATCATTAAGGAGAAACATCCCAACATAGCTTTATCTACTTGCTTGGAGTCTTCTTTCCCTAGAATCTTGGCAACTACTTGCGACATAGGTCTTATGTCAACTGCAAATATTTCTAAAGAGAAGAGAATACCATCTAGGAAGAATTGACTAGATTTATGGGCCAAGAAAGAGGTGACATGAGAGAGCTCCTGAGGAGACATATTATCATAATAAGAAATCAGGGATTCTTCAGTAAAGGTGGTGTAAGTTCCAGACACAGGGTAATTCATAACTTGTTGTATTAACTGTGAGGTTACTTGAAAAACATTCTCCCTTGGTTGATTCATTATGAAACACTTCTTGGGGTACATTGTTGAGGCTAGCCATTGAATAAATTCAAGAAATAAATGAGTTCAGGGGACAAAATCATGTAGAACACCTGACCTAACCATTTCCTTGAATATAAGAGACTTCTTATGGTTCAGAATGACCTCTTGATACAATGAAAGATGTTTAATTGTATAGAGGGTATCGGAAATATCTCATTCAACATCCATTAATGGGGTATGGATAACTAATGAGGAACTTACTTGTTTGGCCATGGTGGCTATTTTCTAGTGACAGTTTCCAAGATGGTTGCTGACTCAGATTTATTGAACTAGATGCAAGGTTGCTTAGTACTAAAACAAAAGACTAATACAACAGGGTTTTTCTTGTCTTTTATATATATAATATTCAAATGGGGGGGGGAACCTGTAATTAATGGAGTGGCAGATGACGTGACGGGGTACGCTGAATGAGGTGGACGGTAATGAATGAGGGTGGCAGATGACGTGGAGGAGATGAGATGGAGTGGAGCAATGGGGGTGGCCCACTGCGGGGGTAGGAGTGTATGGGATGTTCATCGGGCTTGAACCCCTGCAACAATCTCAGGCCGTAGATCTCGGTCAAACACCTTAATGTCATGGCTAACTGTGGGGGTTGAGCCTAAGTTATAACTCGTGCTCATTGCTCCCCCACAGAGCACTTTACCTGCTTCTCGAACCCACGCTTACTTAAATCTTGTGATACCACTCGAATTTTAATATGGGTCGGGGCCCCACCTTACTTCGGATTTGAATGCCATAAAAAATAAATCATTGTTTTCGGACTTTCACGTTCTCTTTTGATTTTTTAGAACATAATATTTGATTTTTTTTAATTTTAATTTTTGTTATAATATTACAAATGAAATTTAAACGATGATGGATGCTACAACATCTAGCTCCACTTGGGGATAGTGCTTTTTCCACAGAATTACTAAGAATTGCAGATCAGTGCCTTCACCTCAGGCATGGAGTCATATATTGCTTAGCCAATTTTAATTCTATGGAATTTGTACAGTTAATTCACTCCAGTATCTACAATGACATGATGATTGTGCTTCAAAATTGGAAATAATGTTTGAGGTACTGCCCATTGACAGGCAGCTGTAAAGTTTCAACATGAAGATTCTCCAGGAAGAATGTATTATTTTCCCTTGCTTCTATGATTTTGAATGGGCCATACCAGAGAGGATCAAACTTTCCATGTTTGCCTTTATCTTCTCTTCTAGTATCCCACCTTAATACCAGGTCTCCAACTTTAAAATCAATTTCTTTGGCTTTTCTGTCAAATATACCCTTCATCTTTGATTGATACATAATCAAATTCTCTTAACTTATCCCTGCTTTCACTCAACTCCACTACCTTATGCATCCTTCTTATTAGAGCATTGGGCTCTTCTTTTGCCTCCTAAATCATTGCAATCACAGGCTTCACAAGATGACTAGGGAACAGATATTGAGTTCCCTACACTAACTCAAAAGGTGATTTTCCTGTAGACCTTTTTGTAGTCACTCGAACAATCCATAGAGCAAACTTTAATTTCAAATATCAGTCTTTCTGATTCTCTGCAATAGTTTTCTTAAGAATTTTCATCAATGTTTTGTTAGTGGTGTTGAAATGTGGCAACAAGAATATTCCAATTTAATTTGTCCTTGAATTAAATTGTGAATTAGAATCGAATTTAGTCTTAACAGCTATTTGAAAATAATTAATTAATTTATTTTAAATTAGTTAGTTGGAGAAATTCAAGTTAGAAGTATTTTTGAAGTCATGCAAGAGTTATCCCTTAAATTAAGGAGATAAGATTGAGTTATAATTAGTTAACTCAGTTTATTGAGTTAAGTCTAGTTAAATTAGTTACAAACTATTTGAGGAACTAATAGTGAGTTAACAGTTAGTTGATGCATTAATGCACTCAACTAGTGCTACTCGAGTTAACTGAAGATTCCCTCATCAGAAACTCATGCATGTCTATTATGAGAAAGATCCAATTGAGATTAATGTTCAAGGATAGTGTAGTATCAGTTGCATGTGTTTTCTCATGGAGAAAAATCATGCATGCAATGAAGGATTCATCCTTGAGGATTGCGCAGTTTTGAAGGCTTGTTTTTCCACTTGGTAATAGGCTAATCATCCACAAAGAATTGCGCAAGGAAATAGGAGCTTGGAGGGCAGAGAGGAAGGCTAGAGAGAAGCCAAGATTGCCTGTGAGCATCTGTGAGGATTGTACTGAGAGCTGGCTAGCTGTGAGAGCTAAGGCTTTGTATAATTCCTATGTATTTCCACCATGTATGATAATACAATAGTGTGGGGTTTTTTATCTGAGACTTTCCCCAAAGTATTTTCATGTGTATTGTGCCATTGATTCTTCTTCTTCTGGTTATATTGTTCAACTTGATATTTAAGCTTCCACAAATTGATAGTAGAAGTAAGTTATAGTATTCTACTTTGATTTATATTGCATTATCGGGTTAACCTATCACAAATTTTCTACAAGTGGATTCAACCAATCCATTTCCCTATGGATGATAAGCTATTGAATGAGATAAAATGACGTTATACTTCTGACAAAAAGCAACAAAATTAATTGAACTGAACACTTGAGCATTGTCATTTATGATTTTGACAGGGCATCCAAATCTGCTAAAAACGTTTTCCTGTAAAAACTTCATCACCACTTAGTCATTTGCCTTTTTGGTAGGTATAGCTTTTACCCACTTGGTGAAATAATCAGTAGCTGTGAGAACCCAGTTGTGCTGTCCACTTGAAGGTGGGTTAATTTTTCCAACAAAGTCTAGTCCTCATTGTATAAATGGTTCTTCTATGAAGACTGGGATCAATGTCAAAGGAGCTAACCTCTTATTCTCAGCAAAAAGCTGACACTTCTGACAACTTCAGACAAACTTATATATATCACCAAATAGGGTGGGACAATAAAATCTTGCCTGGAGGATTTTGTGTGCAATAGCTTTCCAACTATAATGTCCACCACATAACTTCTCATGATAATCTTTAATGGTCTCTGTAGATTCATCTTCTGTTAAACATAACAATAAAATTCCTAGAGGATCCTTCCAATACAATCTTCCCTCTACAATCACATATGGTTGTGATTTGATTTTTAATGCTTTATATCTTGTTCTATCCAATGATTGGGGACAAGAGAGAAAACATAAATAATGAACTATGTGCTTGTACCATTCTGAACATAAAAATTTATATCGGATCTTCATACCTGGGTTTGATTTTTCTTCACCTTCTTCAATTATTTCCTCATTTACAAGTGTTAACAAGTTGATTCCCAATGCCTGAAAATTTGACTCTGTCAACATCTTTTCCAATCCCTGCCCTTTCACCAGCTTTGTGGGCTTTATGTCCAGGTCATACTCTTGGATCTTAGCTATCCATTTTCCTCTTTTGCCTTCCACATCACTCTAGACTAAGACATCCTTTACTGCAACATTTGGCACATAAGAAATGATCTGTGACTGTAGTACATAAGTCCTGAAGGCCTTTAGGGCTTTTACCAAAGCATATACCTGTTTTTCAAGGATATTGTATTTGAGTTTAGCATCTCTGAGAATCTTTCTAAAGAAAGCAACTGGCTGCTCTTTTCCTTCATTTTTCTGTAACAAAACAATAGCTATTGAATTAAGTGATGCAAATGAAAAAATTTGAAAGGGCTTTTGATAATCAGGGCTAATTAAAACTGGAGTTGCTTGTAATGCTTCTTTGATCCTGGAGAATGACTCTCTAGCTTCCTTGGTCCAATGTACTTCATTTTCCTTCTTCAACATATTGGTAATCTCTTTTACAATTTCAGCATAATTGGACACAAACCTCCTTAGAAAATTTATTTTTCCCAGAAATTTTTGAATGTCTTTCTTACTCCTGGGCAGGGGTATTTTCTGCACATCTTTCACCCTTGCTAGATCTATCTTCACTCCATCTCTAGAAACAATGTGCCCCAGCAATTTGCCTTCTTCTAGAGCAAAAATAGACTTCTTAGGATTCAAAGAAAGCCCAAATTTTCTACATTTCTCAAAAGTCTTTTTAAGATGGTCCAGATGCTCCTCATCTGACTTAGAGAAAACAATGATGTCATCCAAGTATATCACTACAAACTTATCACCCACAAATGCAATGTCCATAGCCCTCTGAAATGTTGCACCTGCATTCATCAACCCAAAAGGCATTCGAGCATACATGAAGGTTCCCCAAGGAGTTGTGAATGCAGTATTTTTCTGATCTTCTTTATCAATAGCCACCTAGTTATAACTAGAGAACCCATCCAGCATTGACATTTTGAATGATCCAGTTATGTTCTGCAGCACATGATCCATTTTAGGTAATGGATAGTTATCTTTTAAGGAAGCCCTATTTAGATTTCTAAAATCCACACATAACCTTATTTCTCCATTTTTCTTCCTTACAGGTACTAAATTGGCCACCCAGTTAGAGTATCAGAGTGGAACTATTATCTTGGCATCAAGAAGCTTTTTGACTTCTTTCTCAATCAATGGTAAAAGAAAAGGATTGATTTTCCTGAGTTTATGCTTAAATGGTTTAATCCATTCTTTCAAGGGAATCTTGTGCTGAATAATGCTTACATCATATGTCTTGAGATCCTCATAGGACCAAGAAAAAACATCAGTATACTCCCTGAAAAGATCAATATATCTCTCCTTATAATTAAGTGGAACTCCATTAAATAATTTGACTAACTTGGGCTCCTTCTGGGTTCCAATATTGTGATCTTGAATCTGCTCATCCTGTGGAATTTTCTCTGAACTAACAGCTACATCATTGGAGTTAAAAAGTCTTTCAAGAGGGAAAATCTCCCTTGGCAGAATATTGTCTTTCAATTGAATAATTTTTTGATTAACTATGGAATTTTTAAAACCAATTACTTCTACACCTTCTGTTGTTTCATCTCCATCTTGATCAATCTCGATGCCATGAAAATATTCAATCATAGTAAAGAATTCCTTAATCTGTTGGTCATCCTAAAAAACCTGCCAATGATTTATATTATCCGGAATAGAAGGCCTATGCCTCATTTCAACCTTATATCTTAGCTTTGGAATTATAGGAGGCCTAAAAGTACTAGAAGCCATAGCCAAGGAGTCTGCTAATCTATTCCCATCTCTTGGAATGAACTATATGTTTAAATCCTCAAAGAAATTCTCAACTAAATCCCACACTTCGATTCTATATGCCCTGAGCCTAGGGTGTTTTGTTTGACAATGGTTCTTAATTTGCTTTATAATTAGCTCCGAATCTCCAAAAACAGAAATTGACTAGACTCCCTTTTGTTTTGTTGTTTGCAGAGCAATGATCAAGGATTCATATCCTGCCACATTATTAGTTGCTTCGAACACCAATTTAAAAGAAAATGGGATCATATTACCTCCAGGTGTAATTGAAAGGAAAAGCACCTGTTCCTTCTTTAGAATAGGCTCCATCAAAGAAGCACTTCCACACCCCTTCTATTTGCAGCTCTATATTTACACAGGCTGAAGTAAGCTACCTTTGGTTATCTTCAGCCAACTCTGCATTGTCATGCAACATGAAGCAAGAAAATTCATCTTTTTCTTGGCTATACACAGGTGAATTACTTGCTCCATTCTTTGTGATTGTTTTAACAAATCTTGTTTCTTTGTACAACCTTCTTTCTTCTCCACCAAAAATTGGTATGATAGCATAAGTAAAATCCAATTTCATAACACCACCCAATTTAGCCCCCCATGACCTAGATAGCAACATTCCAAACCTAGCAAGGATATTTGCTACCACTACATCCATTACCAAGCTTCTAGCTGAGATCTAGGCTAATGACAACACCATATCTTTAATGACCCCGAGACGCTTGAATTTATTTGAATCAAAAGAATACATGTCTCTGTAAGGTTTAGTAACTTGTAGGTTTAGTTGTTTCATTACTGATAGTGGCATAAGGTTATGTGAAGCTCCTGAATCAAACATACAATTATGCAAGAGGAAATCATGAATCAATAAAGAAATGTAGAAAGGAGGTGTTGAAGAATCTACCTCCTCCACATGTGGACCAAAAACCACTACTAGTTTATCTTCTTGCAGATTCACAGTGTCATTTATATTCACATTCTGAGATAGGTTGATAAACTCAGCAATCTCTCTTTGATAAACTGGTGTTTTGACCAACTCTGTGAGGGGCACCTGAATTCTATTTTTTTCTAACTCTTTAGTGAGACTAAATACATGGACCTGTTTAGTATTCCTTTCATTTTCATCTTAACTTCTCTTCATCACTGAAATCTCTTGTGGAATGGAAATAATTTTTTCTAAAGGAATTTTATCACTTTTATCTTGAGAAGACTCACCTTTAAGTATTTGAGTTTTGTTATTTGTATTCTACTGTTGCTTTCCTTTATTTAATTATTTGTAGGCTGTGGGTACTGTGGAGTCGCCTTTTGTAGGGGAGATGGAACTTGTTTCTCACCTTCATTTTCTTGAATTCTAGATCTTTTTCTTGATCTCAAGTCATATTTCTTATGTAATTCTGCCTGCATAAAATCAGTAAACTGCTTCCAGTATTCATCAATTTCATTCTCATCATAAATGGCATATGTTTCAGTATATTCTTCTCCCTCAACACCTAATTCATCTTCATATCCTGCATACAATGTGGAAATATGATCATCATGATCCTTGGAATGCTCTGGTACTTCATCAAGGTCTGCTTCTAAGTAAAGTGGTGCTTGAACCCAATCTTGGTCTTTTCTCTCCTTCTGCAAAATTCGCAGAGGTTGTCTTCTATATTGAGGATTAAATTTTCTATTTTTCTGTACTTGCCTCTGAGAATTATTACTCTCCAATTCCAATTTAATCGATTTACGAGAAAAAATTTTAATCACATTATTCATACCCTCTAATGTTTGATTTTGAGAGGATTCCACTTTAGCCTTTCCCTTATCTTGGGTAGGTTGTGCCTCTGGTGCTTTACCTGCAGCCACTAGATTTTATTCTATTTCTAAAGCATCAGTTGGATCTGATCAAGGGTTGTGGATCTTCTCTCCCTCAATGTGAACCCAAAATCTGATTCAAATGCCCCTGCAAAAGTTATTTTTGCACCAGTAGGAGGGGGCTTGATCTCCACTGGAAGACTGTTGTAAAGTTTATTGAACCTTCTGATGAACTCAACAACACTTTCATCAGATTTCTTTTTAATAGCATTAAATTGTATAAGTGAATACCCATGGTCTCGTTTCTCTCCCCATCTCTGGGTGAACTAGCGCTCCATCTCTTCCCATGTAGGAATAAAGTTATTAGGAATCCCTTTAAACCACTTTCTTGCTTCACCATCCAAGGATTGCACAAAAAGTCTTAAAACAAAATCCAGGTGTTCAACATTGAGATTTTCTACAAAATTACAAAATACTGCTATATGCTTCTTTGTTGTTTGTTCATCCTCCCTTGAGAAACAAGGAAGAATTTTTAAGTATTCTTGAGGCATTGGATTCAACTATTGTGGCAACTGAATAGGTGCATACCTATTCAACAAGAATGGAGGTGCTGCCATGTTTGCTCCTTAACTTACTGAACCTTGAGTACGAGTAGATGTAGAACCTGTCTGAGGAGTAAATGGAGTATGAAAAGGTGGCAATGTAGTTATAGGTTCAGGTTGAACAACTATAGGAAATATATTTTTGAATATTGAGAAAGAAACAAACTCCAAAGACTGTTCTTGATAGTTGGGTTCTTGAAATGAAGTGGATGTAAAAGGTAGTTCTTGGTCAATAAAAGGTGAATGTTTGGATGAAAGATGTGTTGAACTGCTGCTAGGTGCAGACAGTGTAGGACTTGGTGTAAGTGGAGTTTTTGGCTTTCCGACCCTCTTGGAAACTAATCTCTCAGGGTCTAAAGGGGCTTGAATTTTCTGCTATGAGGTATCTGACCTCATGTGAGGCCTCTTTGAAGCCAGAATTATTGTTCTCTATTCAATATAGCCAAATATTCCCTCCTCACTTAACAACCAGAGGAAAATATTGAAAACCTAGGGAAAAATGTTCTTGATTTCGTCCTTGACAATGGTGCCAATTAATGTTGTCCCTTAAGAAACCAATTTCTTGGCTGTGTAGAAATTGTGCTTAAGACATTAATTTTTATTATTCATGTCACTTATTTGTATGATGTATCCTCAAGTGAAGGGCCTGAAGGACCTGACTTTTAACCCTTAATATTTAGCTGATATGAAAGTCTCAGAATGCCATATGATGCTAAATATAAATGTTGTGTGAAGAATGCTTTGAGAAGTTAGAAATAATATGTTGTTTTTCACAGAAACTATTATCTGTAACTTAGAAGAAGTGTAGAAGTAGGAACTTTAAATATAGGAGAGCTCTTTTAAGGAATTTTAACTTCATTCACATAAGTAAACAAAGACCTACAACTTCATTACAGAATATTACATTGGAAGGTAAAAGACACCTCATTCTTCTCAAGAAAACAAAATAACAAGAAGTAACAAAAATTAGAGTATGATTGGTGATTGTTGCTCGCTGTTTGAATCTGTGGCTTGAGTATGTGGTCCTGCTGATGCATCTTTGGTCTACTCTATCATCCATTCCTTGCACTTTCTCCATAATGGTACATTTGACTTTGGTGCTTCCTCTAACTTATCAAGTGCTATTCTGCAAGTTGTGATCCTACCATAAGTAGGCTTGTCAGTAAACAAAGTCTTCACCATCCAGAGAAGCTTAAAATCTTTGTTCAAGTAGTTCACAATGGTGGCTCCTTTTAATACTATTGTCTTTTCATGAGTGTTATCAACTTTGCTTTTTGCCTCAACCAGCAAAGTCTCATATGTTTTCCATGGCAGCAAGTTTCCTTGTAGATCCCAGCAAGAAGGAAGTCCAACCCTAACCCTTTTATCAAACAAGATGTTAAACTTTGAAACTGCTTCCTTTATCTCCTTTATCTTCTTCTCAACAGTAATCCTGTAGATGTTTCTGACAATCATTTTATTAAAATCAATTTCACATGATGTTCTATCTGGCATGTCATGTTCCTTCAATTTCGCAGTAGATTTAGAGTTGATGAAATCTATCATCCTCTTTGCAAACTTTGATCTATCTAGATCTTTTTGCTTATTTTTAATGACCACCTCTTCCATATTCTGAACTAGTGTTTTTTCTTCAGATATAATCACCAGAAACTCCCAAATGTCATTGATAACCTCAATGACTTCATCCAATAGGATTTCTCTGGCTTGAATTAAGGACATATTGCCCTTCATTTTCTCCTTTAACCTTTTGATTTCATCTTCAGCCCTCAGGAGATCTTCCCTGTACTTCTTTGGATTATATTTCTCCCTTCTTACTTTTCTTCACTTAAATTTAGTAGCTCGCAAGTTGTTTCCAATTCTCTTTGGGCTTTCTTTACATCATGCTAAACCATTTTAAGCTTTTTTCCTAACTGTAAAACCTATGCTGCTGGATCATCTGTGTTGAATGGCATTACTATTGTACAAACATGAGTGCCCACCTATCTTTGCAGCTTGTCCAAAGATTCTTTAAGTAAAGAAACTTCTTTAGTGTTCTACAACACATCCTGCAGGAGATTTTCCTTTTCATTTTCTACTTCAGCTATCCCTGCAGCTATGGGATGCTCACCTGCAGGTAGATTCAACTTCTTTTTTAAAGCCCTAATATCTGATTTGGAAGATTGCAATAAATTCTGAATAGTAGGTTGGTCATCAAGATTGACACCTATTTTGATGATAATATTCTTCAGCTCATCCACCGGAGCATTCAAAGCTCTGGAGTTGGATTTATCCAACTTTAACAGTTGAATCACATTATTTAGCATTTTTTCTACCTTGATAGCTGATGCATTTGTCTTATGTAGATCATTTATGATCAATTGCACTGTTTTCATATGCAAATTGATCTTGTCAAGCATTGGAAGCTTGTGAGTGTCAATAGTTAAGTTCACAGTCTTGAAATTTCTAGTAGACCCCACTAATATTTCAGTAGGATGAGAAATAGCAATTTTAAGTTGGCTTTTTTCCAAATCCATGGCAAATAGCAAACTAGTTTGTTCAGGAGTTACCTGAAACTCAGCTTGAGCCTCCATATTTAACTTCATCTTCTGATTTCTCTTAGCTATCTGAGCAAACATACTTTGAATTAAAGGAACCTGATCATGAACAGGTTCTCTGGAAGATGGAGAAGCAGGGGAACCTTCTGTCTCTCTTAACTGAATCACCAAATCAGGTTGTGCTGAAGACATTGCTTCCTAAAGCTTGGTCCTTTTTTTTGCTTCAAATACTTCCTCTTCCAGATCAATAACTTCCTCTCTAACCCTCTTGACCCCTTTTTCTATAATGCTAGGGGTTTCAATCTCTGTCCCATGAGTGTTTTCCATTTGCCAATTTCTCTATTTCAAGTTTACTTTCATGTACAAAGGCTGAATAGCCATTCTCCAATATTCTTTTTGAAATAATTTGATGAGGGTCATAAGCCCACTCAACCACCTGTAAAAGACACATATCATTCAACAATCTTTCAACCTCTTGGGTAGCCTGTCTGGTGTTTACAATGAAGGGTCCCACTGCTTTAGGCAACTTGAAGAAGAAGCCTTTCTTCATAGGAACAAAATGAACTTGATCAACATTTAAGCTCTGCCTAATAAATTCAAGGGAAGAAAGCCTCATTGGCACAAATTTAGGTAACCTGTAAGGCTTGACAGAGGCTCCATAAAGCCTAATCTCTACATACTCTTCAAAGATGAACCAATCTCCACATCTCATATCCTTACTCAATTGAAGACACTCTTGAGCTTTAGGAAGGAAAGCTGGGGGTAAGCTTCCATTTAAATTTTTATAAGCCATTGGAAGGAATAAAGAAGTAAACTCAAATAAACCACTATCGCCTGGATCACCCCTTATTAGGTCTATCTTTAATACCACTGACTATTTCTTTTCATTGATATCAACAACATTTAGTCCCAAATTAGAAAAATGTTTAGCATTCTGGTATAGAAATAAATAAGTAATGACTGAAGGAAATTTGAAGGAACTAGTGAGAGGCAAATTCATAAATTGAGTATTGATAGCATCTACCTAGAATGATGGAATGTCTAGTACTATCTCGGGCTTCATCTTTAAGGAGTGTTGGCATTATGATACAGGTATGATAGAGGTGTTGTCCTTGATGGCAACTCACTCAGATGACAGATCATAGTGCAGCAGGTCAAGAGCAAAGAATTAATGATTAGAGAGAGGTATACGCAGGTTCACTGTCACAAAGTAGGTTATACACATAGGTTTGATATATTAAAGACGTGTATATGTACACATGCAGTTTCACAGAAGGAAAGGCGTGTACATGTTGGAAGCCATGGTTTTGGTCCATGGTATTTCGGCATTGACCCATGGTATTTGGTTCGAGGTATTGACCCCAGGTATTTGGTCCAAGGTATTGGTCCTACATGGTTTTGGACCATGGTATTGAGAGAGGCCTAAACCTATATAAGGAGGAGAAGATCATTAGGCCAAAGTGCAAGTGTGTAAGTATTGAATATCTGATGAAGTGTGAGATCCAGTATGCAGGTTATGGGTTTGTGATGCTTTGCTTGATCTGAACCAAGGATGCACCTATGCGGTTGAAGATGGATGATGGATCAGGATCATAAGGCTTGGAATGTATTATCATTATGTGGTTTGATCATGGATAGACTAGATTTGAATTATTGACACATGTTTTATTATATAAATGTTATGATCTGGGTATGACTGATGTCTAGTATAGCTGCAAAGTTCTGAGTTAATATTTGTAGATGTGTACGTGGGTTCTCTTTGGTAAAAGCGCGTATACACGTAGGTTCGGCTCATCAGAGTCGTATATTGTTTGAAGTATGATATTTGAAGTTGCAGATTGGATCTGGTTGTTGTTGCAGAGTTTTGAGTTCTGCTCTATGTTCTGGTGACTATGTTGATGACAGGGTTTCAGTGATTCAGTTGTTGGGTGATTCAGAGATTGATGATGTAGATGTGGTTGATGGTTGTATTGCAGTGGTGATTGATTTTGTGCTTTCATGTTATTGATGGATCCAGTATGAAAATTTATGAAATGTGGTCCCTGGAAGAAAAGAGAGGGTTGTAGCCTTCTATAGGCTGGCGCCTACATACTAGTAAATATGTCAGCTAGTATAAGAGCTAGGGGGTTGGAGCTCCCTTCCAGTAGAAGCTGGAGAACGAGAGAAGGTAGTAGCTTTCTGCGGGTGGGCGCCTATGTACTGGTATGAGTCTGCACCAGTACAAGATTGTAAACAGGTTTTTCTTATATTCAAGAAAACAACAACAGGTGGTTTTTGTCCCACATTGGGTTTCCACCTTATATCATTGTGTTCATGTGTACTTCTTATGTGTGATGATATGTTCTGTTTTACTGCACCTATTTACTGTTCATATGGTTAATAAAGTTCTGATGCACTGATTAAAGATCAACATTTAATGGATTAACTGAATCACAAGTTTACTGGTTATACGCTAGTTGCATTAGACACAGTTGCGTGTACACGTGGGTTCCCTTAACAGAAGTAGCATATATAAATCTAAGTATGGAAATGAAAAAGTTATTGATTTGATAATACTGATTCACCCCCCCCAGTATTATTTCCAACAATTAGCATCAGAGCAGGTCCTTTGGTAGAAGCTTGATCGCTTGAAGGAGATCCGTAGAACAATGGGAAAGAAAGTGCGTCAGAAGAAGAAGACAACTCAAAGGAAAAGGGAAAACTTGCCATTAGGTGGAAACAAGTATTTAGATTTTGAATCACCTGAGATTGAAGATGAACAAGCAAATGAAGCATCAGATAAAATCATAGATCAACAAGATCTATTTAGCAAAAGGGAGAGTGCCCTCAAAGAAGAAATTATCAGCTTAAAAGCTCAGCTAGAATGTGCCTTCAGAGTTCATCAAATGCTGCAGGAGCTGAATGAAGAACAAGAAAAAGAGATTCTCAAACTAAGGCAACAAGTGGAAGAAGGAAGAAAGTCTGAAGAAATTTTGAAGAAGCAATGTCTGGAAAAGGAAGAACAACATCAGGTTGAGGTAAATATCTTGAAAGGTAAATTAGAAGAAAAGGATAAACTATTACGATTTCAAGATAGTACTAAGATTTTGGATGATATTCTTAGTAGTCAAAGGTCGCCTGCTATCAAAACTGGTCTTGGTTTTTATGAATCTGTTGAAGGTGAATCTAGCTCACAAGGTGAGGCAAGGAACTCTAATGAGAAATATGAAATGCTCAACAAGGAGATGAGAGGACAACCCCATCAACAGCCAAGGAAAGAAATTCCTCAAAGAAAATCTTTTGCTCCTAACTGTGGAAGTGATAGACGATTATTTCCTCCAATGAATAATGTTGAATGTTATGTATGTCATAATCTTGGACATGTTGCATCCTAATGCGGAAGTAGAATGGTTCAAGACCATAACACAGAAAGATCATCACGTTCCAGGTACTTCAAGGGATATTGTTTTGCTTGCAATATGTTTGGTCACAAATCCATTGACTGCTATAGGAGGAATATGAAACATGTAAGATGTTATGCATGTAACAAGCTTGGACATATAGCAAAGGAATGCAAGAGAAGATTTTGGGCACCATACCAAAAGGAGAAAACATCATCACAGTTGAAGATATGGAAGAAAAAGGAAGTACAGCCAAAAAGATGTGGCATAGTAGAATATATAGACATCACAGACTCAGAGGAATCTGAAAGTGTGGAACATCAGTGTTCTAAATCTCATACGCAGGTTTCATGAAGAAAAGTCACGTATATATGTGAGTTAGACGATGCATAGTCACGTATATGATGTTTTGAAGAAAAACAACAGTACAAAAGTCTGATATGGTTCAGTCATTTATCTGCTCTGTTTGATGATGGCATGGCATAGGTTCAGGGGGAGCATATACTTAAAATAATGCATTGTTGGAATTATGGTTAGAAGTCTTTGGTGATGATGCTTATGTGGCTAAATGATACATCTTGTTGGTTGGTCAAAAGAATGGTATTACATGTTACAGGGTTGGATGTTGATGCTTATGGTGCAGATCATATATGGTGTATGATAGTTGCAGATGACTATCATGGTCTTGATTAGATTGTTGGTCTTTGTTATAAAGACCTTGCACATGCTTAGGGGGAGCATGGACGAATTGGTACATCTTGGCATGTGCAAAGGGAGAGCTCAATCAAAAACTTCAACATGTACTCAGGGGGAGTATGGACAACAGAATGTATATCAAGGAAGAGAATATCTTCGTCCACCCTTTGCCCTTGATGTCAAACGGGGAGAGTGACTTGGTATGGTTGTTGCCATCAAGTCCAAAGGGGGAGAGTGACTTGGTATGGTTATTGCCATCAAGTCCAAAGGGGGAGATTGTTGGCATTATGATACAGGTATGATATAGGTGTTGTCCTTGATGGCAACTCACTCAGATGATAGATCATAGTGCAGCAGGTCAAGAGCAAAGAATTAATGCTCAGAGAGAGGTATACGCAGGTTCACTGTGAAAAAGTAGCGTATACACGTAGGTTCGATGTATTAAAGACGCGTATACGTACACACACAGTTTCACAGAAGGAAAGGTGTGTACATGTTGGAAACCTTGGTTTTGGTCCATGGTATTTTGGCATTGACCCATGGTATTTGGTCCGAGGTATTGACCCCAGGTATTTGGTCCAAGGTATTGGTCCTACATGGTTTTGGACCATGGTATTGAGAGAGGCCTAAACCTATATAAGGAGGATAAGATCATTAGGCCAAAGTGCAAGTGTGCAAGTATTGAATATCTGATGAAGTGTGAGATCCAGTATGCGGGTTATGGGTTTGTGATGCTTTGCTTGATCTGAACCAAGAATGCACCTATGCGGTTGAAGATGGATGATGGATCAGGATCATAAGGCTTGGAATGTATTATCATTATGTGGTTTGATCATGGATAGACTAGATCTGAATTACTGACGCATGTTTTATTGTATAAATGTTATGATCGGGGTATGACTGATGTCTGGTATAGCTGCAAAGTTCTGAGTTAATATTTGCAGATGTGTACGTGGGTTCTCTTTGGTAAAAGCACGTATACATGCAGGTTCGGCTCATCAGAGTCGCGTATACTATTTGAGTATGATATTTGAAGTTGCAGAGTTTTGGGTTCTGCTCTATGTTCTGGTGACTGTGTTGATGACAAGGTTTCAGTGATTCAAAGATTAATGATGTAGATGTGGTTGATGGTTGTATTGCAGTGGTGATTGATTTTGTGCTTTCATGTTTTTGATGGATCCCGTATGAAAATTTATGAAACGTGGTCCCTAGAAGAAAAGAGAGGGTTGTAGCCTTCTGTAGGTCGGTGCCTACGTACTAGTAAATATATCAGCTAGTACAAGAGCCAGGGGGTTGGAGCTCCCTTCTAGTAGAAGCTGGAGAATGAGAGAAGGTAGTAGCTTTCTGCAAGTGGGTGCCTGCATATTGGTATGAGTCTGCGCCAGTACAATATTGTAAACATGTTTCTCTTATATTAAAGAAAAAAACAGCAGGTGGTTTTTGTCCCGCATTGGGTTTCCACCTTATATCATGGTGTTCATGTGTGCTTCTTATGTGTGATGATTGGTTTTGTTTTACTGCACCTGTTTACTTTTCATATGGTTAATGAAGTTTTGATGCACTGATTAAAGATCAACATTTAATGGATTAATTGAATCATAAGTTGACTGGATATACACTAGTTGCATTAGACACAATTGCGTGTACACGCAGGTTCCCTTAACATAAGTAGTGTATATAAATCCGCGGGTTCCCTTAACAGAAGTAGCGTATATAAATCTAAGTATGGAAATGAAAAATTTGTTGATTTGATAATACTAATTCACTCCCCCCTCTCAATATTATTTCCAACATGGAGAAAAATCCCAGCACAACTTTATCTACCTGCTTGGAGTCTTCTTTCCCTAGAATCTTGGCAATTACTTGCAACACAGGTCTTATGTCAATTGCAAATATTTCTAAAGAGAAGAGATTACCATCTAGGGAGAATTGACCAGATTTAGGGGCCAAGAAAGAGGTGACATGAGAGAGCTCCTGAGGAGACATGTTATCATAATAAGAAATCAGGGATTCTTCAGTAAAGGTGGTGTAAGTTCCAGACACAGGGTAATTCAAAGCTTGGTGTATTAACTGTGAGGTTACTTGAAAAACATTCTCCCCTAACTGATTCATTATGAAACACTTCTTGGGGTACATTGTTGAGGCTAGCCATTGAATAAATTCAAGAAATAAATGAGTTATGGGGACAAAAGCAGCTAGAACACCTGACCTAACCATTGCCATGAATATAGGAGACTTCTTATGGTTCAGAATGACCTCTTGATACAGTGAAAGATGTTTAATTGTACAGAGGGTATCAAAAATATCTCATTCAACATCCATTAATGGGGTATGGATAACTGATGAGGAACTTACTTGTTTGGCCATGGTGACTGTTTGCTGGTGACAGTTGCCGAGACAGTTGCTGACTCAAATTTGCTGAACTAGCTGCAAGGTTGCTTAGTACTAAAACAAAAGACTAATACAATGGGGTTTTTCTTGTATTTTATACATATAATATTCAAACGAGGGGGGGGACCTATAATTAATGTAACTAATTAATGGAGTGGCAGATGAGGTGACAGGGTATGGTGAATGAGGTGGACGGTAATGAATGAGGGTGGTGGATGACGTGGAGGAGGTGAGATGGAGTGGAGCGATGGGGGTGGCTTGTTGCAGGGGTAGGGAGTGCACGAGATGTTCATTGGGCTTGAACCCCCACAGCAATCTCAGGTTGTAGATCTCGGTTAAACACCTTGACATCATGGTGAACTGCAGGGGTTGAGCCTCAGTTATAACTCATGCTCGTTGCTCCCCCACAGAGCACTTTACTTGCTTCTCGAACCCACGCTTACTTAAATCTTGTGATATCACGCGAATTTTAATATGGGTCAGGGCCCCACCTTACTTCAGATTTGAATGTCATCAAAAATAAATCACTGTTTTCAAACTTTCACGTTCTCTTTTGATTTTTTAAAACATAATATTTGATTTTTTTTTATTTTTATTTTCTGTGATAATATTACAAATGAAATTTAAACGATGATGGATGCTACAACATAATCCATGGAGTTCAATTCCCAAGGTCGACCAGGGGTAGGAAACAGAGTATCGAGGCCTTGCTTGTTGATCGTCGGTTTTGCAATGGCGTAGGCAGTGTAGGATCTAATGTACTTCCCGATATCTTGTCAAAAATTTGGCCAATAGAAATAATTTTGCAGTACTACCACTATTTTCTAGACCTCGAAATTCCCAACAACTCGCCTGTAGTGTGCTTCCCAAATAATCTTGGTATGCTCTCTTGAAGGAACACAGAGGTGTCCTAGGTGGCATAAAAATGCATCCTGGAGGTGAAAAAATGGAACTTGCTGACCCTCCAAGAGTGTTTAGTATGTGTGGCTGAATTTTGGGTTGCTTTTATAGAGAAGTGGCCAATCAAAAGTCTCGTGCCCACAAGAGTTGAGCACAGTGGTTAACGCTATGATCGGTGGTCGGCTGAGGCAATTCGCAACATTATTGGTGTTACCCTTCTTGTAACTGATATTCAAATGGAACTGTTGCAGGTATGTGGACCACTTTTGATGGCAATCATTTTGCAACTTCCCTTGCATCTGTATGAACTGCATGGGTCAATTGTTTGTGTGGATGACCGTTTCCTTCCCCAAAATGTAATGCTTCCATTTTCGGAAGACCTACACAATGGAATACATTTGTTTGTAATAAGTGGGATACTTCTGGACTCTGTCTGAAAGTGTCTCACTATGATATGCCATTGGATGCCCCTGTTGATTAAGGACTGCCCAATAGCATAGTTAGAGGAATCTATCTTGATCTCAAATGGTTATTGCAAGTCTAGTAATGTGAGCACTGGTGCAGAGCAGAGGCGATGCTTCAGCTCTGCAAATGACTTCTGTTGATATTTTGAACAAAATAAATTTTCTTTTGCTCCTCCCTTGGTGACTTGACTCAAGGGCCAAGTGATATGAGAGAACCCCAACACGAACCTGTGGTAGAAATTGGCAAGACTAAGAAAGCTGCGGAGCTCTATCAGAGTGGTTGGGGCTGGCCAATCCCAAATGACTTGGATCTTGGCTGGATCCACATGCACCCCCTGTTCATCAATAATGCATCCCAGATATTGAACCTAGGTCATGCCAAAAGTGCATTTCTCTAAATTGGCACACATCTTGTGTTACCGCAATGTTTGGAGAACCTTTCAAGTGTGGTTGAGGTGCTCTTCCCAACTCTGGTTGAAGATCAAGATGTCATCCAAGTATACCACTATAAATGAGTTGGTGAATGGCCGAAAGATGTCATCCATCAGCCTCATGAAGGTTGCAAGAGTATTCGTCAACTTGAAAGGCATAACCAACCATTCGAAAATGCACTCCTTGGCTTTGAAGGAAATCTTCCACACATTAGAGGGTTCAATTGGTACCTGGTGATATCCGGACTTCAACTTAATCTTTCTGAAATATTTTTCCCCCTTGAGTTGGTCTAGAAGGTCATCAATCTGTGGGATCAGGTACTTATTCCAGACAGTGATATTATTCAATGCCCAATAGTCAATATAGAGTCTCCAAGTCCCATCTTTATTTTGTACCAACACGATCAGGCTCCCATAGGGCGATGAACTCGGCTGGATGTGACCTTTCTGCAGCAACTCCTAAATCTACCTCTTGATTTCATCATTCTCCATAATAGAGCATCGATAGATTGGTCCACTGGGCAATGCCGCACCTAGGGTCAGATCGATGTAGTGCTTAACTTGACAGTGCAGAGGCACCACTGTGGAGGATGTGAAGATGTCCACATACTCCTCCACGACCTTTTCCATTTGTTGTTGTTGTGCGGAGGGGCCTTGTCTGGAGGTTGTGGCTACCGTCTTCTTCTTTCCTTGAGGGCATATCATCAGGAAAAAAAAATCCCAATTTTGTAATTGAGCTTACTACATTGTTTGGTAGTAACCAAATAGATGGTGGTAGGCAGTGCTACCTTTGGTATCCTGTACAACTTATTTTCCAAGGTAATAATAATAATGCGAGGCCTTGATTCATATACAACATGTCACTTCCACAAGTATGGTTGGCTTAATAATACATCACAAACATCAAGGGGAATAACATCACATAATACCTCATCTGTGAAGGGCTTGATGTTGTATGGAAGGCGGCACTGTTGGCTGATGCAAAGATCTCGTCATTGGTGAAGCCACCTAATTGTGTACGATTGTGGGTGTGCTGTCATTGGTAAGCCGAGCCGCTTCAATACCTCTACCGAAATGAGGTTCTTTTGGCTTTCACTGTCGACAATGAATTGTAGCGGGGAACCCTTTACCCATATATGGGAGTGGAAGAGGTGCTCCTACTCCTCTAGATCTTTGTGTTCCTCCTTCTGGATCTTTGTGGTGGAAACAGTGGCGTTGGGCTCCACATCATAATATGCTTCCCTTTGTCATTCCCATTATCGGGTTCTGACTTAGAGTTGGAACATGCATTTGATTTAGAAGCCTTCAACTCAGCCACCAGTGATAGCTTGGCCCAACACTCACTTGTGTTGTGAATGGAGCTCTTATGGAACTCACACCACTTTCCCATATCCTTCTTCAGCTTCGCTGTGTTGTTCTTTGTTTATGGCTTTGGCGGGTTGTCCTGGGTTGCCCCGCCTTGGCTTTGTACTTTCTTTTGCAGTTTGGGTGCACCTTTCCCTTGCTTTGGATTTGTAGATCCAAAGTCTCACTTCTTCTATTAAAGCTTTTGTTTGATCTTGATAGTGTATCGATACGCTGTGCCAAGCGAGGAGATGTCTAGGAACTCCATCTAATCCTAGATGTACCTGCATAGGTAGTTGTGGTACTTGAGTACCAAATGTTTCTCACAATCCTTGATACCAAACTTCGTGCGAAGGGTATGAAAAACATTCTTAAACTCTGACACATTTTGGTCCCTTCCTTGCCACAGCGTGGTCCACTTTATGTATTTAACCTCATAGCTCCCGACAGGGTAGTACTGCTCCTTGATGGCATCCCAGAACAAATTCAAAGTGGGTGTAGCTAAAAGGAGTGAGGATGTACTTTCATCCTTTTGCTCACAGTAGGTTTCCCACCAGTCCTTGATGTAGGGGGCAACTTTTAGAAGAGAAAAAGTAATATTTTCCTGGCTAGAAAAATCATGAACAAAAAAAATCCTTCTAGCATATTTAACCATTTATCTACAATGTCTACATCTATTTGGCCCTCAAATATGGGAATTTCAAAGTTTACTTGTACCTTAAAAGGAGTGGCACCTCCAAAGTAGTTACTTGTTGTGGATGCGTCGCTGGTGGGCAACCATTGAAGGATTTGGGAAAAGTTATCCATCATCGCATTCCTTTATTTCTCGAGGGCCTCCTCAAGCAATATTTTGATAGGATCTCATGCTCCCTCGTCTTTCTTTTCTTCCCCCATGGTAGGTCGCTGGGATTCGTGAGGCTAGTCTTGCAAAGGTTTGACTAGTTCAAGCCCTAACTCCTTATATCACGACCTCGTTGGGGACATGGAAAGAAAAACAGAGAAAGAATAGACCCCTATGATACCACTAATGTGAGTTTAAATAGGAAAGGAACAAATTACAGATATAGCCATAAATGTAGATATGTGGCAGAAATAACATTTCATTTCATTAGTATCAAATATTGAACTATGCTTACAAATATAATAGAAATAAGACTAGCGATGGTAGCTTATCTATGAGAAGAGATGTGGTAACTACATCTCTCTAAAATGTGTTACAATCAGGCTCAAAGCCCTATATATTATTGAGAAACAATGGAAAACCCTAAACGTCCAAAAATGTAACCCTAAGAGATGAAGCACTAAACTATGGGCCCCGTTTGGGTAAATTGGTACATCAACATCCTGAGGTAGTAACTTTTGCATACAATCTCCATTTGACACGCTCAATACCTCGTTAGAAATATCTATCCAAGGACTACAACTGTCAAGTGGCCAACATCAGTTTACATCCCATGTTGGCCCTGGTTTTCCCAAAAAAAATGTCGTTAAAGACCTCAAAATGGCTCTAGAAGTTCAGAACCTGAAAAACTGCTAAAAATAGTAAAGTGTGCTACAAATAAGGAAACTGAAAAACTGAAAGAAACAATGGTGGGGGTCCAAGTGGAACAGGTGGGTGGCCACCAATATCCATGTGGATCATGTGGCATTAGGATCCGCATGGTGTTATTTATAGTAGAAGGAAATAGATTAATGCATTTCCCTATGAACATGAATATAAACCAGAATTATAATGGAAGACTAATCTTGATTCATGGACCATTAATAGGGGTATTGATGAGGTAGGAGATACTGTGATGGAGGATTCATCCTCGAATAAGAAACCAAAGCTCCAGGAGCAGACAAAGGAGGAGATTGAGGTCAAATTGACTGAGAAGAACCTAGACCAGCTAGAATTCTAGGTGCACTTAGAGGATCCCCAACACATTGTCATCTCTATCTCATCAAAGGTAGAAATCATAGGTTCAATTGGAAGCACATTAGTAGTAGTCCCTAAATGGGAGGAAGGGAAAATAACAAAGGAGAGGAATAATAAATTCAAGGATGATATGTTGTCATAGCTGACCTCCCATTCAGCACCATATTAGACTAGAATTGGCTACAATGGATTTGGAAAGAAATCAAATTAAATTTTCCTTGTATCACCCTTCTATTTAGTCCCTCCCTTTTGGGTCATAACTTAGAATAGTGGACTTATCTCTGGAAATGATTAGTGTCCCCTTGTAGGATAAAATCAATTTATATGGGGAAACATGGGAGATGATCTATAGTAGGCTAAGTAAAGGATCCTTGACCATAAGCAAGGCTGAGAAACGGTTGGAGAAGGAAGCTACCAAGATAAAGCAGGAGAAGTCCAACTCAAGAGCTTCCATATACAAAATGAAGGCTACGAGGAGATAATTATCAATATCGAGGTGGATCCAAGTGATAAGACTTCCATAGATGCTATCATCAAGGGCTCACAATCATAAATATAGACATTGAGGAAACAACTTAAAATGCCTAAAATTGAACATGTAAAAACCAAAGAGTTGGCTCATGTTGAAAATGAATAGGAAATATTATCCAAGGAATTGATAGAAAGAAATAGTGAGGTGGTAGCCCTCAAACTGAAGTATCAGAGTTGCAACAAAAGATTGATTCCCACATTTATGTTGTGGTTGTGCAAGATAACCCATAAAACCCCACCGAGCAGTTAACCAAGGCTCTCACATATCTACAGCTATCAAAAAGAAAGCTTAAAAAGATTCAAATTGACTTGGACAACACCAAGTACATGTTGGAAAGCAAGGATAAACAACTCAAGTCCACCAAAACAAGTGTGGACTAGATTAACAAGTATCAAGTGGCACAAGATGAGATCAAATCACTGAAGAACGGATAGAAGAGAAACATGTCCCTTATTTAAGCTAGGCATCTTATCTTGGATGATATCATCTCTAAAATAAAGAAGATACGAGAACACTTGAAATTCGTTGTAGAGAAAAAAGTTGTAGTAAATACCACTGAATTCTCTCTCCCATTGTCCAAGGATCATGATACTAAGAATGATAGCATAGTTGAAAAATTTATCAAGCACCTGAATGAGAAGTCAACTAATGAGTTGAGGGAAATGGACATTATTTACAGGACAAGTGTGATCATGGAAATTTCGAAGATGATTCAGAAGAAGGAAGAAAGGGATAGGTTTGAAGAATGTGTGAATGAGCTAGAAAAAATGGTTGCACCATTCAACTTAGTATTTGTTCAGAGAAATAGAGCAACATTTCCAATCTGTTAGGATTTCCACGGACATTTTATTCCATGGGAGTAGTATGAACAATTACTAGTTAACACCAAGAGAAAGGTAGACTTATCACATGAAAATACAACCATTCTCATGGGAAGAACCATAGTAAACTATCTATCAATAGATTTCTAGCTACTCTGGCTTGTGAATACCTTGTTTGTGGCCAAGCCAAATTACACTGAGGTCACAAGTTTAAGGATGGCCTACAATGATTTTATTCACACCATGGAAAATTTTAGGGGCTAATATTAGCAGGTGGGTTAATTTTCCATGATTTCTCCAAAAAAATGATTCGCTAATTTCCATTTTTTATAAAAATGATTCGCCCAAATTTACAATATAAAATTATTTTATCTTAAAAATTGCCAATATTATATAGAGTATATATGAAATAATTATAAATTTGAATAATTTGACAAATATATCAATAAACATTTTATAGTTTGCATATTAGGGACTAGTGAGATTCGCCATTTTTTTAAAAATTCAAGATAATTTTCCATCCTTAAAATTTTCTCTGGTTCACACTCCCACACCAGATCCATTCCTATGGAAAAGGTGTGATTAGATACTTAACCCACCATGAGTCAGGATAATGGACCATGGGTCCACTTCGAGAGATCAAAGCAAGCCAACACTAAAGATTTTATTGATATAAAAATCATGACATACCACTGTCATTTTTCAATTTTGTAAATATTTTATTTTCAGGAAGGAATCAAAATCTATTATTTAATGATTAGGCAATCTAGGCCATTGGAATGCTTGCACAGCTGAGTATCTTAGATAGTTGTAGCACTTCAAGATATTTTTGTAACAATTTTTTTTTGGACTCTCCTTATAAAAGTGATGAAAAACTCATTAGTGGGGGTTCAATTTTCTATTCCACAGGCTGCACTTTTCTGCAAAGTTTTCGAGTTTTGAAGATTTACAAGATGTATGTTGTTATTGAAGATTAATGAAGAAGTTTTTGGTGATTCCTAGAACTAATATGTGGAGTATGTGATTATATCTTTATTTACCATTTTCATATGTGTTTCTTTCCTCTCAGAAATTATGTAATTGTAGCTGTTGGAACTCAATCTTGTATATTAGATTTATCTATGTCATGTCATGGAAAATGGTACCTATAGTGTGTGAGATTGAAGGCCTTAAATATGCTCCATAGTTTCTGATCTTATCCCCTTTGTCTCTTTATAATTATATTGGAATTTAGTGCATAGGATTCTATCACTAGCCCTCTACACTAGGTTTCTTTCTTTCATTTCTTCTTTCACATATACTGCAATAATTAAAGAAGCTCCGCTCTCTATGCATAGGCCATAAATACTAAAAATTAATTCTTTGGAATAAACTATTGTCAATGTATAGAATGCAATCTGCCTCCGAGTAAGGTAATTGAACCAAATTTAAAACATTTCACATTTAACGCTTGAGCAACAATGATTTATCTTCAAGAGACACTAAGATGTTCTAGGCACAGACCTTTTTCTCAAACTGGAGGTTGTATTTAGGAGCAACAACACTAGACATAGGGATTAACGAAATCCCCATCTGTCTAGAGTGGTACACTATAGGAGTGCCAGAGCGTATCAGTCGATTTATATGTAAAATTTCCCGTGAGAATGTGTGTTATCACGAACATCATCGTGATTGGTCGCCTAGGAGGATTTTCAGCCATATTTTTTTTGCATGTATTTTGATATTATAGACCGTGTGGCCATATGTGTCTCAGACAATTTTTTTGTAAATCCAAACACTATATACAGTTTGATATCTATGAATGTCTTCTACTTTTATTCTACTCTCTTTCATAATTTATGATGATGGCTTTTATATTTACACATGTTGCAAATGTTTATCTAATACATAATTGGCTAATGCATCTATTATTGTATTAACACTCCTAGGGACATGTTGATATCGAATATAAATAAAATGACACTCTAAGAGGCAAACCCTTGAAAACATGCATAATAAAGTTTGACTTCTTACTAAATAGATATTGTTTAAATGTTGTACTACAAGTTGTGAATCAATCCTAACAACTAAATGGTGTGTTCCATGTGAAATAGTAAATAATAATTTGATCGTTCATTATACTCAACTATATTATTAGTCGAGCTACCAATACAAATTCCTTGTAGACTCACTAACGTGTCATTGGTAGCATAGATTTCCTATGCTGTGGAGGAAATATTATGAGTACTACGACTAGCGCCATTAGCAACCAACATATAACTGAGGGAACATTGACATCTACAACAAATGAAACTCAAGATGAGAAAAGGCGGTAGAAAACTCTAGAAAACTACACTGTATGACATTATCAAACCTATACAGTATGTGCATAGTGACCATGCAGAAGAAATCTTAAGCATAGTTCATTATCAGGTACAACCCATTTCGGGGTTGTGCCAAGGGAATTCAATAAAAGTCAACCAGTTCATAGGCCCATTTTGCTAGTACATGTTGTACTATATATGGACATAAACATAATGGTTTGAGCTTCCCAACTCCTAATTTCTCAGCTTCTTGGTCATATAAAAGGAATATGTCACCTTCTGAGAAGGAACGAGGTTTAAAATTCTAGTCAAATTGTGCTTTGACACATTTTTTATGAGCCTCATTGGCCATTGCAACATCACGTCGGGTCTCATCTAGGAGAGAAAGGTGCAAAAGCATTCTTCTTCTACAAAAATTATGGGAAGAAGCTTGATGGTAAGATTTAAGGATGGAATTTCACATTTAATCTAGGGAATTTCTTCTATACCATACACCAACTGAAAGGGTGTGAATACAATCGCAAATTGGATAGATGTTCAGTATGCCCATAAATTAGAAAAAGGAATAGTATGCCAATTTTTTTTATGAATCCCTACCATGCATTGGAACATTGTTTTCAAATCCTTATTAATGGCTTCTACTTTCATGTTAGCTTGTGGGTAATAGGTAGTTGGGTTATCATGTTGAAGGCCCAACATGGCAGTAAGTTCAAACATCATGTAATTTTGAAAATGTGTGCCTTGGTCTGTACTGATGGATTGAGGCACACCAAATATTGCAATAACATGGTTGGAAAGGAATAATGAAACACTTTTTCCATTATTGTCAAACGTAGGCATCACTTCAACCCATTTTGTAAAGTATTCTACTACAATGATACTATAGTCATTCAACATTGATCATAAAGAGTAGTGTCGGACCAGAAGCTTTGGGTCTAGAGATAAATGATGATATCTTCATACTAGGGATCAGAAGAGTCAATTAGAAACAATGTTTCATTTGGAATAGAATCATCTAATGTCGATTCTGACTCAGAGGAGGGAAGGTTGTAAATTAGTTCAGTGAACACTAAAGATTTCTTCGATTTTGATTTAATGAATTCCAAATCAAACTCTTGGAGGATAGCTATCCATTTCAATTATTTTCCCCCAATAATTGACGTGACAAAATGTAAGTCATAAGGTTGCAATCAAACACTATAATAGTCTTCTGAAGCAGGATATAGTGGGAAAATTTCTAGACAACTTTCACAACTTCCAAAGCTAACTTTTTGACATGTGAGTACTTGGCTTCAATCTCAGCCATGTTTTAGCTCAAGTAATAGATAGGGTGTTCATATCCTAAGTCATATTCTTGAACCAACACGATAGTGATGGTAGTAATTGTCATAAGATAAATAGAGGAGATAGTCTTATTGGTAGTCATGGGAATATAATAAAGATGTTCAAGCTAACCCATCTTTTAGGGCATTGAAATCTTTTTGAGCAGTGTGATCCCAATGGAAGAGAACCCCTTCTTTTAGTAAGTGAGTAAATCCTTTTGTAAGTTTTTCATAGTTAGCGAGAAATCTACGTAGAAAGTTAGGCTTCCATTGAAGGCATTGTAACTAAATGAATGAAGAGGGAGTAGGCAAATCAATGATTTCCTGGACTTTCATAGGATCAATACGGATCCCATTCTTTGATGCTACAAATCATAGAAGTCAACTAGTTTGGACACAAAATACACATTTGTTTGGATTTAACCTTATGTTATAACATCGAAAACATAGGAAGATCGCTTTGAGATGCATTGGATTATTTTGACTATGTTTAGAGTGGGGAAGAAAATCATCCAAATAAGGTTGCACTATATGCTTGATATCATGGAAAGCATAGTTCATTGCCCTTTGGAATTTTGCTCCAGTGTTATTGAGACTGAAAGGAAGTTTACGGTAGGAAAACTTGCCCCATGGAAAAATGAACACATTTTTATGCCAGTCTGATGATAGGATGTTGATCTCATTGTAACTGGAGAAGCAATCCATAAATTATAAAAAAAAACTTTCTGAACAATTGTCAACGATTTCATCGATGATAGGGGTTGGGTAGTTGTCCTTGGGACAAGCACAATTAATATCCCTATAATTGATGCATACTTGGATTGTACCATGTTTCTTCATAATGGGAACAAAGTTTGAAACTCAACCGCTTAAAGGAATAGGACAGATAAAACCAACACATACAATGTTTTCAACTTCTGTCTTTATGGAAACAACTTTCTTTAGGTGAACCAGATGTAAATGTTGTTAAACAAGTTTAGCATCTAGATAGGTTTTAATCTCTTGCACCAAAATGTTTGGATCTATTCCTAACATCTCCTCATATGTTCAATCAAATACATCATGAAATTCTTGAAAAATGTTCTTATAAGTCCTAATCTCGTCAGGAGAACAAGAAGCTCCAATATGAACATTTTAAATAACTCCAAGTTTGATAGAAATATCAAGGGGTATGATCTCCTCAATATTTGCTAGATTCTTCTCAGCATTCACCTCATTAATAGAGATAGAACCTTGAAGTGTCTCAAAATTTTTGGGTGAATAAAAGTTGTCAAGATTGTTCTCAAGAATTCCAGGAAAACATGATCAATGATGATTATCATTCGATGGTGTTTCGTCTACCATCATGATCTCCATGATGCTTTCGTTAGTGGAAAATATGTTTCTGAAAGGTTTAGAATTCAATCTTGAACCTTGGGAATGATCAACCCAGTTTACTAAGGTATCAATATCATATTTTCTGAGCAGGTTGAGTAAATAGCTTCATACTCTAGCTCGAGGGGATTGAGCATCATACAGCCTCCAATTGAGTCAATGTTATAGTTGTTGGGTATTATCCAGGGATCAGATGGAATAATACAAAATGAAATCATGTTGATCGGGAAAAATGGCTTGGGAATGCCAAGAAGATGGAGCATACAAGTTTCCATTAAAAATTAATTTTTAAGAAATCTTATCCCAACATGTTGATAAGGGTGTGGGGATTCACCCACAAGTGGAATACTCCCAATATTTTGGGAATTAGTGGAAAAAAAGGCAAGCTGATTTATGGCCACAATTCCCCCCTGGTGAGGGAAAGAAATCATCTCAAAATAGGTTGATACCATGGTTTCCATGGCATAAATACATGTTTATCCCATTAAGAGGTTATAATATAAAGGTCCATCAATGACATCGACCTCTACCAAGACTATTTTTCCAACTAATTCTACTTGTAATTAATTCATGATCCCATAAGGTTTAAATACTCTTCCATCAAAAGCCTTAACAGTTGTTAATGACTGGTTAAGATGTGGAGAACCAATAGATTTCCAACATGAAAGAGACATGATGCAAGTTGAGGCACCTTCATCTACAATTGTGCGGTGGATAGTTTTACTTCTAATGATAACTTGAATCATGAATTCTAGTAGGGAGGAAGTTTAGGAACATGGTCTTCATGATTAAATATAACAAAATTTGAATCTAAAGGATATACTCCTCCAATTTCTTCTAGTAAATATATATTTTGGGTAAGACAACAACACCTCAAGAGCTAACATAGCTGAAGGAGTTTGAGAAAAATCCTCAAATATGTGGTAATCTTGTGTAGCTTGCGCAAATGGATTAAATGATAACTTAGTAATCATTCCTTTAGGAGGTTTGATAGTTAATTAAATAGTTGGTTTCTATGTCTGGAGAGGATGAAACCTACTCGAATACCACTCTATGGTATCAGATGACACCCAAAGAAAACATAAACCAAACACATCCCAAGGAGAACGAAACCATGCTCTAATACCACTCTGTAGTATCAAATATCAACCAAAAAGAAAGGAAATCAGACACCACCGAAAGAGAATGAAACCCACTCCGATACCAATCTGTGGTATTAGATATGACCTAAAGAGAGTGCAACCTTCTCTGATACCACTCTATAACACCCTCATCCCACATCTACCCAAGTAATAGGCCAACCGAGGTAAATATGTGATGAGAGGCCACTATAATGGGATTCAACGTCCCAGGAGACCTCAAGAAAGTCGAATTGATGGAAAACCACAACACAGATCTTCTATACCTGCTACAAGACTTCCAAAAGCCTTCCCAATCATCCCCATGACCTGTACCTGGGTCCCACTAAGTTTTTAGACCATTAAACCCCTGGGCGCTCCCTTGATATGGACATGGGTGTGTCTGGGAGGCTCTAGTCACTCCCACAAGAAGTCATGGGTGCGTCTGCGAAATTATTTCCTCAGTCTTATGTCTACGACTTTAGGATTTTTACCACTTTTTCAGGCCGAGAGCCCAGGTCACTGCCTAGAACTCATGACACTTTTAGAACTGAAAGATAACAACATAATTATGATAAAAATGCAATTAATTTAATAAGGACTTGACTAGACCCCTACTAGCCATGATAGGAATTTTGTCAAACATGTCACAAATATGTAATCTACAGATTTAAACAACAAATCTAAGCATAGTGGTCTCATATTTATCTAAGAATCACTAGGAATAATTGTTTCCTTATATCATTAGTTGCATTATCATATATTAGGTCATAGATACATTTTTCATTCATTTACTAATCAAAACATGAGGAGAGCCATACATCATCAATGTCATAATAAATGCTTATAACCAGCATAATAACAATAGAAACACCAAGGATACATGAGCCATGTAATCCACATATAAACCAGTACATTTACATATAACATACTAAGGAAATAACCTCTTATTAATGAATGCAAAAGCCAACCCAGCATGAGACTACCATGTTTCACTCGACCATAGATTGGCTTAGCCAAATCTCTCTTCAACCAATCACACCCGTGCCATATTCCAAGCATGAATGTGGGAATCAAACCAAAAGAACCAACTAGGGAATCCCAAGGCTAAACCACCTCACCCTCATCTATAGAAACTAGGATTTACCGCATTCCACACCAGATCACTAGGAAAAAAAATAAACATGTAATAACATGATTTACCATGATCTCCACTAGATCACTAGGCCAAAACAAGCATGGATGCCACCAGATTTATCCACCTACATCGTGAGGAATTTTCTTATCTCCTAGTCTCTAGGATTTACCACAATCCACATTGGATCACTAGGCCATAAACGAGACACAAGTCTCTTGGCTTTACAACAATCCACACCAGATCAATAGGCCCTAACCGAGACTCCACTATCTAGGCTTTACCGTATATCCCATCCTAGGATTACTAGGCCTGATGGAGAGTACCCACCTCTAGGATTTACCATATATCTTGCCATTCACCAATCGAGGATTCCTAGGCCCACCAAGGCAACACAAAATTCCTCTTTACTGCAACCCACAGTCCAGTTTGGGGGTTACTATGCCATGTGTTATTTTATTCAGAGATCCACCTCACTTTGCTTTGAATCCACCTGACAATCCATCTCAACCAAAACATGAGAACACCATAACACCATGACTATCCAAAAATGGCAAGGCTAGGTTGAAAAACACTGTCACACCTGGAAAAATCCATGCCAATGATAGAAATAGAACCAAGAACACACATGCAACACCATGCATGCCAAACATAACAAGGAAACCACACATGCAAATAGATACCTGCAAAGAATCCTATTGTAGCTGCTTGATCCTACTCTTACTTTCTTGCTCCTTCCTTCCTCTTGCCTTATTTTCCTTTCTTAATCTAATGCAAAAGTGCTCCAAGAAAACTCTAAGTGTCCAAGAGTGAGAGAGAAATAATAATGAGAGGGCTCCAAAGCTGAACTGACAACAGATTACAGTAAGCAAGCCCCGAGCAAAAGATTGCCAACTAATCCTCATAAACCTTTTTATCAATGAGGCCTCTATTTTCATTTATTTCCATTATTTTCCTTCATTTTCCTCCTCACATGCAGCCTATGAAATTTCACCTTCCTTTTGTCCTAATTTCCATTATTTTCATAAATAAATGTGCCAAAAATGTCATTTTTCCTTTCCAAAGCCTTTGCCATTGCTTTTGCCAATTTATTTTAGCCATAATAAACCAAAGTGAACACCCACTAGGATGTTTTGCCCAACATTCATCTTGGAATACGTGTCCCATGACCTTGGTCTTATTTTTTCCTTTATTAACTTTTTAGATGTAATTTTGATCAGGGTTGTTACAAATAATTACTTCAATAATTTTGGGGATGAAGAAGTGCAAGGCCTTGAAAAAACCTAGAAAACACCTGAAAAGAGATTGGACTAGGATGCTCACAATATTGAGAATCTGTAGGTATTAGAAAAGGATGGATTTATATTATGGATTTCCTAATGTGGAGGTGGCACAAACAATGGAGGATGTGTAAAATTTACTTGAAACTAAGGATATGGGAGATGGGACAATTGTTGTGTCTCAAGAATGTTTTGATTATCTTCTAGTCAATATGGCTCATGAATTACCTATTGGTTCTCCAACAATAGTGGTCCAAACCTCTCCCATTAATTCTCCAACCACCACAGTTTTGGAGCTCCCTTTTGGCTCTGTTGCTACTATTCAAGAGTTTTCTATTGACTCTGTAACCACAATTCGTGAACCTTCCATTGAATCTCCAAATGACAAATTTCAACAACCCATTGTTGATTTTCTGGTTAATATAGTTGCAGACCATGCTATTAGTTATTTAATAGCAGTGGCACAATAATTTCAAAACAATTTGTAATTTGTCTATTTATCCGTTAGTGACTGATTTTCCAGTGGCTCAAATACAAGAGCCTATTGTTGAATGTTTAGAAACTAAATAGTATACTCCTCCTGATGATCCTTTGACATCACAACCTAAAAGTAATAAACAAAAAGTTAAAATCCCTGTGGTTGGAAGGAATAAAAAGAACAAGATTTTAAGGAGAATTATTATTTTGACAAAGAAAAAAATGCCTCTTTTAAGAGAAGGATCTAGGAATTGGAGAATCAATTATTCGTCGGTAAACAACCCCAAAATGGTCATAAGAGGAAGGTTGAAAGACACTCTAAGGTTCATAAAAGAAGGAAATTTTCTTAACTTCAAACCATAGAGAGTTATACTGAGGGACCAATTTTGGTTGAAATAGGATTTCAAACTGAGGTTGTACCTCCTTATTATTCATTGATTTTAGAGGCAAAAATACATAATTTAAGAAAAATTATAGCTAACTATTAGAAATAATTAGTTCCTCAAGACCAACATCAGAAATTGCTAAATAAATTTTATGCATTGGCTCATACAGAAATAGATACATCTAAAGAATTGAGTGATGTACATAAAGTGAATTGTAAGCTACAAGAACAGATTCACAAGTCGACAAAGGAGAAAATTGAGATTTGTTTTATTATTATAGATATCATGGCTTGTAGACCCCCATCTTGCAATTATGCTTTGTTCTTGACCGAACAATATTTAATGCTCAAAATTCAGGTTGTGAAGCAAGGATTTTCTTATGATTTTATTATTGTCTAGGAATTCATTAATAATTTTCATAAGTAGAATGAATGTGCACAGTATCTCTTATATGAAATTTATACACACAATTTCGTGTCGCCTGAGCAAAGGAATGAAAATGTTGTACCATTTGTTGGAGTTATTCAACTATAGGCTTTTATATCATTTTTCAAAAACTAGATAAAGTGGTTATTACAAGTTATTTTGGCACATCTTCTCAAATGGACTAGGAACTGGATTAATCAACATATTTGACAGCTTGCAATCATCCCTTTGCAAATCCTTGAGCATTATCTCTCCAAAATGTCCAAGTTTTTTGGGCTAATTAGCTCAAAGCCCTATTTTTTGGACCCATCACACTTTCCCTTCTAGCAACTTGCACTGTTGCATGTTGCATAACGAAGAAAATGCACTAACCAACATATGTTTCCTTTGTTGCATGTGTGATGGATCTTGAATTTCGGTAAAAAAAATAGTTTCGAATCTTCTCTTTCCAGAAAATTCCAAGGTGGTTTTAACTATTTACTATTTATTAAGATCTCTAAATCCTATCCTTGAGACCTTATCTCTTATCCATATAATTTTCGCCCCTCATATGTAGAAGATTGGTAAAACCCAAACTACACCTTTTAGCTTATAAATTGACTACCTCCCATAGAGTTTGGGTTTGCTTTTGGAGACTCTGAACTATGCCCTGATGCTACTGCTTTTTACCTAAGGATCCATTACAATCCTTGAGTTGTGATTGGAGGATTTCTTTGTGGTTAAGGAAGGATAGGCTACGTGGGATACATCGACATGGACAAGATCTATAAAAGGGTTGTAATCTTGTCCTATATTTCATTAATACAAAAGGATTTTTTTTCCTATACTTGTGTCTATTTGATGAATATATATTTCAATTCCTTATTAACTCATTGATTGGAGATACTAGTCTATGTTATTTGTATCTTTTATTTCTCGTTCTTGTTATAATTTTTTCCCAGGTTACATTTGTAGTGTTTGAAGTTGGAGCTAAAGTTCACAAGCAAGGAAAAGAGGAGAACTTGCGTTGGACTCAAGGAAACTCTTTCCTCCATGTTCTAATTTCTCTGAGGAAGGCACAAGTCCTTTATTTCTATTGTTTCTAGATCAAGCCACTAGATCTATGGAGTTCTTATGTCCTCAAAAGAGAATTTTCCATCAAACAACTTGGTGACTCCATTAAGGATCGAGATGTTCCTATAGTGGTTTCCTTTTCCTATTCATTTTAGACATTTCAATTTGAATTAATTTGACTTGTTTAGACAATAATTAGTCTTAGGAAAACATAATTATGATCTTGGTAGGGTTTTTGTTTCATCTTTTGAATAAAATTAGACATAATAAACTTTGTGGTCTAAGACAGAGTGACCCAACGCACTTGTCTCTCCCTATCTATGTGATGCATCACACTGGTTCTCTTACCTAGCTTATGATGGTTCATGTAGGATGTAAAAATGGAATTTTTATGCCTTGCTCTATGATTTGATCTAGTTGATTTTCCTCAGTCTCTGAACTAGTCATTGTCTCTGTAAAGCTGTTAATGTGCTTACATTTGAGTTTGATTGCCTTTTGATGAGAGTTTGTTTGGTTTTTCTTTCTTCTTGTCAATTAGGGTTTGTGAATGCTTGGCTTGTTTATTGATTTGATAAAAAAAATCATGTTATGGTTTTAGTCTATGTCAATTATTTTGGTCAATGATCTACTTCATTTTCATTTTCATTGCTTTTGAAAATTGAAAGGAAAAGAAAAGAAAAAATTTCATTTCTTGCATTGCATATAGGGTTTTGAATTGCGTTGGGATAGTGCATTGAATGATTTGATTAAGAATCTCTTGTTTGTTGCATATTTAATTTTTGCGTCGTTGTTTTTACCTTCCTTCCCATAGATAGATCTTCATTGAAATGAAATAGTTGTCTTCATCATGCTAGTCGCATCATAGGAAGTTCAAGTTAATTTGTATCGTGAGCCTTGAAATTGAAACTTAATTGAAGATCAACTTTAAAATTTATTTAATTAATCTAAGGAGCATTTGGAACATTTGGAACAACTAGAATATGCATTCCAACATCGTTGAACATAGGAGCTGTCATTACTTGTATACGTTACATTATGGGGGTAGTCGGTATTCCACATACACAAGTGTATCAGATCATTCTCCAGGTAACTTTGGCCATATCATATGGCGATCCAAGTATGAAAAGTATATCAGAATACTTCCTATCATAAAATATGCATTAGACAATACTATTATGGATTGTGCTTCCACATACCTCTGGGTATATTTTGGAAGTCCCTAATAGGTTTCTATCCTATCATAGGTGACCGAGTCAGCTGCCTTGTTTACTGTGATACACCGAACGCAACATTTGGGGAGATTTCCTACACATAATGGAAATGGTATATTGCAGTTCACAGTGACTTAGTAAACCCTTTTTCCTCGTTACCCTTTTTGTTCTATTTGTGTTATCATGGAAGAACACCCTGAACACCCCCGTCATTCACATAGAATGAAAAGTTTACCTCCTTTACCTCTAGAGGCAACACCTAGTTGTTGTAATAATAAGAAAACACAAACTACCAAACCTAGTGCTTCAGAAGCTACCCCTTTTGGAACCACATCTAAAGTTAATTAACCAGAATCATCACTTCCCATAAGTACAGAACCTGAAATTACATCTTTACCAACTGGTGAGTCTAAAGCAATTGAAACTGAAGTCCTTCAAACATTGGAACCTGAATTCATTAACCTATATTTGTAGATTTAGACACTTTACAACCTAATGTTATACTGCCTAAGGAACCACAAATAATTCAACCAGTTACTTTATGAACTCATTCTTCTCTTCCTCCACCTTCATATCAACCACAACCTGTATATTTTGGACCTGACAGAGAACAACTTCCACCTATTATTTTTAGCATAGAGGAAATTACTGAAGAGGATTCTCCTAACCCTAAAACTCTTGTTTGTGTAACCTTATTGTATGATTTTTCTATATTTACCTCTAGTACTCAAACATAAGCTCCTTTATATTATACTCATCATTTCAATTCACTTTTAAACTTCCCTCAGAAAAATAATTTGAGAATTCTAACCATGACTGAGTCAACGACAGTCTCTCAACACGTGTATGCTATGATGAGTGAATCAACTAAAGTTGCAACAACTTATATGTTTGTAAATTCACCAAAAACTCATTTGTATGGTGGTCCATATGTGACACCCGACTACCAGTCATTGTCTATAACCTTTTATGGTGTGTTGAATAGTTCATGGAATTTTCCTTTATCGTCTTCATTTGGTCCCTCCTTAACAAGCACTTCACAAACTACATAACCTGTTGCATCCCAAACTCCTTTGGAGCAGCAATATGGTGCATCTCTTAGTGGATAATGACATTCACAAAAACCTTATCTATATTATTCTGGATACCATCCTGCTAGGGAGTAGATGCCTCCATACACTCCTTATCCTCTAGCATGGGGGAAACTTGTTGCTGGGATGATCCCGTATGATCATCAAATCCTACGAGTTGGTATTCCACCCTTTTCGAGTCCTCTTCCTACGGTTCCTCCGTTTCCACGAATGGATGATAATCCTTGGAATCCTACGTTTCATTTTCAACCTATTTTGGTCTTAAATCAAACCCCAACCTCTCAACCTGTTTCAGCTACACCCTAAGTTCCTACTTGCCAATATGTTCAATTCATACCTCAAGCTGCCCAAGTTACACCTCAAGTGAGTTAACCTATTCAGGTTGTATCCCAAATAGAAATTACTCCAACGGTATCTGGGATTTCTCAAAACCCATCTACCCAATCTCTTCAGAGTGAATTAAAAACTCCACCTCTTTGTCATTCCATACCTCATATGCAAGTAAACCAACCTATGCAGAGCATGTCACAAGTACCAACCAACCAACCTAATATTGAAATGATGCTAAAGCCATCTAGGAAACCATTCCAAGGCATTTTACAAATTCCCTTTGGCCAAGAAACCATCCCACAAATGCCTTATCAAGGCCAACAGATCCAAAATCGGTCATTCCAACCTTACCAAGGTTTTCATGGAACTGGACAACCTGGTTACAATTATCCTGGTTATCAAAATCCTCCTTATCCTGGAATGAAAATACTAGTTTCTCAACCCATTCCATCATACCCAGGATATCCTCCACCACTAGTTAACCTTTATCCACAAGGTCAAGCTTCGCAGACGTAATTTAATAAGAAATTATAATTCAATGCAACACTCGGGTTACCAGATTTGTCCCGGTTAATGAATGATCTGATTTGTCATTATCCTTGGTGACTGACCATTCATACAAAATTGTCAAATGACATTCCAAAGTTTAAAAAAAATCCTGGAGAAGATCCATCCAATCACATTATGACCTATCATTTATGGTATTCATCCAACTCCTTAAATTATGATTCTATTCGTTTACAGATTTTCTAGAGAACTCTTACCGGTACGAAAACTAAGTGGTATGTTGAATTACCATGAGGTTAATTCAACAACTTTAAAGCTTTAGTAACTATGTTTCTAACTCATTTCCAATTACATATTCGTTATGAAACCCAAACTGAGCATTTGACCTCATTGAAGTAGTTTGACTCCACCCATATATTTGATCATATACATGAGTGGAGGCATCAACTTCAATTAGTCAAAACTTACATTCCCGATTGGTTATTGGCAGAATGGTTCATCAAATACCTCCTATCTATTATAACTGAGGATGTTTCCAAAGGAAGAATTGTTACTCAAGAGAAATTCATTGCTTGTGCTCAATATGGATATTTGACTTATACCTAATTTAGCACACTCTATGATAAGATATCCAATGCTCCATGACCCAAGCATACTATTCCACCTACTCCCTCGAAGGAATCATATGTTGTTAATGGCATGGTTAGTTTTGTTACTAAATATTCAGTGAAAAAAATCTTCTAATAAAACTAATTTGAAATATTCTCCCATTGTGAGCAATCAAAACCCTCCCAATCCTACATCTGTGGGTACTACTGAGATAAATTTTGTCCACTCCAATAAAAGAAAATCTTAGCAATGTAGAAGTAAGAAAAAGGGTAAAGGAAAGAATAAATGAGAGAACCCTGCATAGGAAAAGTAGAAGAATCAGTCTCCTGGTGATAATTGAAAGCCTCATTACCCATATATTATCTACAATGATGAACATTTCATGAAATATTGTCCACATCGTGTAGAGATCAATAGATTTTTGAAAGCTACATCCACTACACCTATTTTTTTTACAGATCTTTCCCAAACTAGCAGACAAATGTGGTTACACAAAATCCATCCTCCTCTTCCCATGTAATGTTGTTAATAGATACCAGAAATAAGGATGACATTTTCATGGCTATAAGGAATAAGGACTATGGAAACCTAAATCCTTCAACTAGAAAGGCTAATGATCAACCTTCCAGCTCTGCTTAGCCAAACAAATCCCTACACTACTGGCCCTTTCATCATCAATCTGTGGAGTGCGGAATGAAGTCTCACCCAAAGCAATATGGGGGGATGCTGCAACCAAGTTTCTGCACCCAGAGATGGTAGTCATGTCGTTTTATTCCCTAACTCTATCTTCGCGCCAATCCATAATCCTTTTAGGGCTTATCGATATACTTATCTTAATTGGCCTCTAGACCCTGACGAAGGTCTACGACTATCGTTCGCGAACCCTAACCAAGCGAATTAACCACTTACATGCTTATATAATTGCTCTTGCATCCGTATTTACCTAGATTGGCTTAAGTATATGATAAATTAAATATATATTAATATGTTCTTCACATAAAAATATATTATTACTTTCGTACATATAACAATGTAAAACATATAGATTCACGCATCAATATAGCATTAAATCATGAAACCATTATTTAGCATAACATAAATTTATTCATAACAGAAGTAAAAAGATCAAACACAGATATTTCCAGAGCAATCTTCTTTATTAATACTTCAGATCTTCCTACAGACTCTAGTCCGTGCATTCAGCTACGGACTTCTACCCTAGGCCTCTACGCACATAGCTACAGAGCCTTTCTTCTATTCTAAGACTTTTTTCTCTTAGCTCTTACTGACCCATCAACAACTTAACTCTCTTAAACTGTTTTAAGACTCTTCTTTTTATACAAAGCCATGGTCCACGGACCATGGGTGGATCTTCTAAAGCCGACACAACTTACATAAAAGAAGGGCGAAAACCCTTTATGAAACTCTACACCTACGTGCTCCGTGACCACAAATTGTGGAGACTTTACACTTTACATAAAAAAAACTTGGGCTTTATGCCCCAAAACTTGGGCTTTTAACCCCAAAATCAACCCTAGGGGACCCTATCCCAACAGGCCCCGAACACAAATACGGTGACTCGGAAACAAAACTATTTTTTGGCTTAGTGGGCCTTGACCCAGGTTTAGTGTTAATTTAGCCAAACAAATCCCTACACT
Source organism: Pinus tabuliformis (assembly GCA_031772625.1). NCBI lineage: Eukaryota > Viridiplantae > Streptophyta > Pinopsida > Pinales > Pinaceae > Pinus > Pinus tabuliformis. The sequence goes on along the minus strand of CM062805.1, from coordinate 311,495,588 downwards.
ACTGGCCCTTTCGGCATCAATCCGCGGAGTGCGGACTGAAGTCTCACCCGAAGCAGTATGGGGGGATGCTGGAACCAAGTTTCTGCACCCAGAGATGGTAGTGATGTCATTTTATGCCCTAACTTTGTCTTTGCACCGATTGATAAGCCTTTTAGGGCTTATCAATATACTTCTCTTAATCGGCCTCTAGACCCTCACGAAGGTCTACAATTGTCGTTCACAGACCCTAACCAGGCGAATTAACCACTTACACACTTCTGTAATTGCTCTTACGTATGTATTTATGCAGATCGGCTTAAGTATATGATAACTTCAATATGAATTAATATGTTCTTCGCATAAATAGATATTATTACTTGCATACATATAACAATGTAAAACATATAGATTCACGCATCAATATAACATTAAATCATGAAACCACTATTCAACATAACATTACTGCATTTATTCATAACAAAAGTAAATAAATCAAACACAGATATTTCTGGAGTAATATTCTTTATTAGTACTTCAGATCTTCTTACAGACTCTAACTACCCTGCGCACTCATCTACGCAGGGGTACACGCACTCAGCTGCAGACTTCTACCCTAGGCCTCTGCGCACATAGCTGTAGAGCCTTTATTATATTCTAAGACTCTTCGCTCTTAGCTCTTATTGACCCATCAATGACTTAACTCTCTTAGACTCTTCTAAGACTCTTCTTTTTAGACAATCTCATGGTTCGTGGACCATGGGTGGATCTTCTAAAGCCGACACAACTTACATAAAAGAAGGGCGGAAACCAGTTATGACACTTTACATCTACATGCTTCGTGACCACAAATTGTGGAGACTTTACACTTTAAATACAAAAACTTGGGTTTTTTTCCCAAAAACTTGGGCTTTTAACCCCAAAATCGACCCTAGGGGACCCTGTCTCAACAGTATCAGAGCATGGTTCCACCCTTGGACTAGATGGGTGGAATGCATTTTTCATGCGTGCATGTTAGTTGCATATGTGTTCTTTATGTTTCTGGACTATGTGCTTGTTGTCTATTCATGGTGGTGGTCATTGTTGTCATTGTGTCGTCATGTGTAATTTGATGATGTTGTTGTTGGGATGTGTTAGTCATGAATGCATGTCGGTTGTATATGAATTTGTTATGCATGTCAGTGTCTATATTATGTTATGCATGTCAGTGTCTATATTATGTTATGCATGCATTGTCATGCTGAAGGCTGTTGTGCATGAGGTCATTGTACACAATTAGATCACCATGATGTTATTGGTATGTTATGATGCTAATGTGTTGGCTGAGATAGAGCAGGAGATGCAAATAATCAAAATGAGGTTGTGCCACTAGACTTCGGGGTAAGATAAGATCGTCATATAGGTTGTATGTTTGGTATGTAGGTATGTGGTTAATGGATTGTTATGTGCATTAGGGTTATATACATGTTTGTCATTTTATTGTTGTTGTGGTGACATGCATGGTAGATGCTAGTGACTCAGTGTGGTCATATAGTCATGAATGATAGTAACTTCTTATTATATGCATTGTTGTTGTTGTTTTATGTTATTTAACTTGATGATTATGTTATATGTTGTTGATGAGTATGTTATATGTTAACTTATTGTTTTTATATGTTCATTAACTTGATGATTAGGGTTATGGAATTAATAACTTGATGTTAAATGTATCGTGCTAAATTGGATCGACCTATGCAGATGGTTAGGGTTATGACATTCAGGTATGAGTCAACTCATTTGTGACATTGTGTCATACTAATCTCGATTGATGGTGCATATGTGATTTTTATGCATGAATGAAAATTGTTTATGAATTTATGATGCGAACATGTTAACTAGTTACTATTATGGATATCATGACCTTATTTATGGTTGAGTTGACATGTTGTGAAGTTATATCATGCTAATCTAGATTGATTGTGCTGAAAAGATAGCCTCCCCTAAGATACATTAAGGTATCAGTTTTCTTATGTCGTATATTTGGTGATTGATTATTTAATTATGTCATCTATTTGGTGTTGGGGTGTATGGTGTTTATTATGTTGTCTAGTTGATTTATCTAACATGGTACGTTTATAGTTGTTTGAATGTTTGATTAATTGTGTTTGATGAAGAAATGATCTTGTTTTAAGATGGTTGAACTAACACATATGTGTTGACACAACTGATATGTACTTGAGTATAAGTAGCTGATAGTTGTAGTATTATGTCTAATGACTATGATTTGAATATGGATTATGACATCATTATTAGTCTTGGTAAAGGTTGACTTCAAATTAATATGTATGCTGCCTTGATCCTTGGAACATGTGGTTGACATGTGTGAGTAGTTGCATGGAAACATGCTTGGCTCAATAAGGTAAGGTAATTGGTGTCATTTTATGTTCCTTTATGCACTGACAGTTATGTGTTTATGGCAGTGTGATGTAGGGGATTGCATGGAAAAAGAGATTTCCATGAAATCTTGAAGAAGGCTCAGGTTGAGCTTTCCTTGGGAACCATGGGATTGAGTCATGGTGTTTATTGTTAGAATTGTGCTTTCAGTATTTTGTGATTTGTTTGCACTTGATTTGTGGTTTGCTTATGTCTAGTATATGGCCACACCTCTTTGTTTGTGGTGTCATCTTGTTATTGGTTTTCATGCTTTTCTTCTTATTTGTTTCTTGTCTTTCCTTTTATGTTTTGAATCTTGGGAATTGGTTTCACAAAGAGGAAATTTAGTGGAGCTTAGGGTGATCTAAATGAAATCCAGCAGGAAATGTAAGGCCTGGATGCAGTGCAGTGCAAGTATAAGGGCAGCTGAAGGTAAGAGTATGATAGTGAGTTGGATTGGTTGGGTCCATTGGTGTAAATGGATGGTGATAGTACAATCATGAGAAAGGTAACAAAAAGGGTAAAGTAATTAGATTTGATGTTTTAGATTCCTTGGCTCTGTTGGGAACTGTTGTTCTCAATATTGTGCACGTTTTGCATTAATAAAGGAAGTTTTCTTAACCTTATCCTTATGATATCTAATAATTATGTTGTGATCATGATTGTTTTATGCTAATGTTTATATGCATATATGTATGTATGTACATTATTATGTGACAAGGTCATTAGGGATCATCATTGTTTCCAAATTTACATGTACACTGTCATTAAGGATCGGCAAAAGGAAGTAATATGGGAGGGTGCTGGAACTAGGTTTCCGCACCCTAGGGATGTCTTGATGCAACTTAGAAGGATCGCGAACCATTCCGCGCACCTACACTACTCTATCCTTCACGTAGATCCATGCCAGTTACTTCTTGAATATTATTATTTATATGAATCTATTATAGATCTGATCTTCTTCTTACAGTCTTTAAGCAAACAATTAACAATAAAACCTAGTGCGCGCATTCATAATTATTAAATACAGAGAATAAATTTAGACATAAGCAACAGATAGATTCGCGGTAAAGCACACAATGATTTAGAAATTCTTATCTTTATTTATCTCCTTCTTAGTACAACCAGATCCGCCCTGTGCACTCAGCTGCAGGGGTCTGCGCACATAGCTGCAGACTCTACCAGGCCTCTGCGCACATAGCTGTAGAGCCTCTATCTATCTACCAACACCCTTGACTTGGACTTATAGATGTAGAGAGAATATTGCCTTCATAAACCCTTAACATTCAAGATCAAAACCAAAAACTACCTTCTACCCATAGAGCCTTGCTCTATTTATACATTTCCATGGTCCGCGGACCATGGGCAGGCCGACTCACTTTTTATTTTCTTACATTATTTTCAGGTGGACAACCCTTTGACTTGACTCATTACAATTCACGCTCTGTGCACCTCACGGAGCCTTTACCATGATTTTACCCAAAATCATGGGCTTTGAGCCCCAAAACCATTACGCGGGGCCTCTGCTACCCAACAGGTCCCCAACACAATCATCATGACTCATCTTGAGTCACTCAGCTGGTGCGGCAATCTTCACGCGGAGGTCATTCAACATCGTCTGCGCTTCGCTTACACTTGTAACAAAATATTCCACCATCTGCTATACCCGCTCTACGCGAGCCATCACTGTATCAATATTCGTTTCAGTTGCTTGTCCGGGCTCATATACTACCTTCATGTATGCTAACTTGCCCTCGATGTTGGGGGAAACTTCAAATGCCTCATCAAGCCAATGTTGGATGCATTATTTAAGCACTTCTTCCTTCTCCAAGTGGCGTCAACTTGTATTTTGAGAGACTGGGCCTCCCTCATCTTGGCTAACTACTGTCTAATAGCAACTGTCTGCATGGTCCCCTTGACATTATCATAGGCTTGTTTTAGCTCCCTTGCTTCTGTTTCCAACCGCTATAAGGTTGGGTTTTCTTGTAGTGACGTGACCATAATAAGTGACTGATCCAACAAGTCGGCGCACTCCTGCATAACACGTGTTATTGTTTCCCGCCCAGATTGAATGATGCCTTTCCATTGCTTTGTGACCTCTGGTGGTGTAGAGGGCTGTGATTTCAGTTTCAGTTTTGCAATTTGCAAGTTGAGGGCCAACTCGATCCTCGTGGCTTCCTCCTTTGCTTCACAGAACCCACTGGCAAACTTGTGGATTCGTATGCCGATAGGTAAATCTGCCACAATCTTCAGCTTAGAGGCACAACAACATGCTTCACCCACAATTTGCTCCAACTGTCGATTTTGTGCTACCAATTCATCACATTGGAGGCTCAACTGTTCTATGTTAATTTGCTACTCACTAAGTACTTGTACTGCATGTCCTTCCCTAGCGTGGAGCTCCATCATTGCACTGTCATGGAGTTGGTATAAGTTCTCGCATGGGAGGGAAGCCAAATTTAATCGAAGCCCCGTAATCCGGCCTATGATAGCTCTGTCCGCCGCATTCTCTGCTATCAATGCTCCTGCCGAGAGTGCAATAGTATTAGCCATTTTGGCCTGTAATAGCTACTCAGTTGCTAACATACCCGTAGCTACATGGGTAGTGATGATTCCCAACTGTGAGGCCCGTGCTCAAAATTCCTGCAGCTGCGTGCGGAGTGCCCCCTGTTATCACTCAGGTTGTCCCATGGCTCCTTAAGGGATATGGCCGAGGTAACCACAAACCGATCTTTTGGCTGCAGGTCCTAGCCTACCTGCAGTGAGAGAGGGCTCTCTCTTTAAAATTTAGCTTTGTTTTGGGTTGATTTTAGGCTAGTTATGGTGTACATGGGTTTTGTTTTGATTTTAGTGGGAAGGATGATGTTTTTAAGCAGAGTTGGGATGCATAGAGTGAGAAGTTCAAACCATTGGGCATGGAGTCATGGATTAGGGCTTGCTGTTGCGTTTTCTTGGTCACAAGAGGAATATAGAGCAGGATAGCTACACATAGAACAATATCAAGCTGGAATAAAGATGGAATGAAGGTCAGAGATGAAAGGCAACTAAGAATATTTCATTAGCTAACAAAGAGGGAAGGTGAATGAAAGTTTGTCTAGGAGCAATCAAGAATTCCTAAATAACAGTCATATGTGAAAGAAACAGGGTAAACATGATCATTTAAGTATGTGTATTCATAACCATTTCTGAAGAAAACTTATAGAAATAACATGAATTGAGCATAGAGTGCAGTCAAGCAAAGCCTAAGCTATTCTTCTTTCTTGCTATTTAGATGGTAACACAATGGTGGTGTAAACATATATAAACTATAAACAGAGGTAAGACAACACTTATTGAGCCATGTAGTAGCACAGGAATTCCACAGTCACTCTTTAGCCATTAAATAACACAACAGACAGTTCTTCATCCAAAGCATTCCAGCAGTCTTTGATTATAGAGCTCTCAAAGTATACATCGCAAGTCTAGAATGAGGATTATTAACCAACCAACCCCAAATACGTTCTATGGGGAGATATATATACAAAAACAAGATACAAAATATCTAGGTGATGAGTCTTCAAGCAATAAATTACATCACCAACTCTTGCGAGGGAGTAAATGAAGAATTAAACACTACAGTTAATATTGGCTTGCTAGCTGTCTATTTTGTCAGAAAACTTTGACTTTCTGGGCTGAATGAGTCGGCTGCCTGCTGCGCATTTATTCTGCGTGTGTTGCCCTGATGCTAGTACGCTGCCTGTTGCTGTCTGGGTCTTCATCCTGTGTGCTTGGCTTCTTAGCATTTTGATGAGCTGTAGTTATCATTTCAATTCTGCTTTATGCTAATTTACCTTTGACAGGTGTATCGTGCCATCTGTATATGCTGAACTATATCTTGATCAAAAAAGAATTAATAAACAAAATCACCTGAGCAATGTCTCTATCATCCCTCTCCACCAACCCTCTGTAGGTAGCTGATGCTTTTGTATCTTTGTCAGTGTTTCATCAGCTTCTGTGTATCTATGGAAAGTGGGCTGGAATTCGAACAGGTGTTTTATCTCATGTGCAATGTATAATAGATTTTCTGATTTATCAAAGACACTCTATCCTGATGGAGGCCCTGTCTCTTCTGATGCGCTTGAGGAAGCTGTGATTTGGTTGGCAGCAAAATTGTTCACTCCGTTGGCATAAAGCTCATGTGACAGAAGTCTTCCAGCACTGGTTAATAAACTTGGTAGCCCTCTGCTATGTAATGCCATGATCTTTGTCTTGAACTCATCCACCTCTGTTTGCATCTCTTGGCATTTTTTGTCCAATGTCTGCACAAAATTCCTAAGGGTTAACACCCTTTTTATTAGCATGATAGTTTCAGTCTTGTTGCTGATTCCTAATGCTGCCAGCTTCCCTTTGGTGCGAGTATTCAAAAATTGGATCATTCTATTTGCTTGCTCGGGCATATTTCCTAAAGATGCTCTAGCCTTTTGGTTTTCAAACTGAGCCAAGTTTATCAAATCCATTTGCTCATGAATGGTTTCAATGGATTGCCATTGGTCTGTAATGGATTGGCCAATTTTGGCCCACAAAATTTTCTTGATATCTGCTAGAGTTTTATCGAAGGTAAGCTCTTTCTCCAGCTCCTTTATTCTTTTTTCCAAGGCTTTGACTTCTCTTGTCTTCTCAGCTACATCCTGCTTTGATTTGTCATATTTTCCCTCAATTGTAGCCAACTTTTCCTTGGTTTCTTTCAATTCTGCCATTTGTAATTCCTGAGCTTCTATTTCCTTCATCATATTGTCCATTTTCAAGCTGGTGCCCTACTCTCTAGGTGCTAAAGTAGTGGCTGAAATTGGTGCTGAGCTTGAAGCGCCTACTTCTGATGTTGTAACACTGGGTGGTACTATTGTGGTGGCCGTGGGAGGAGCAGCTGTAAGAATCTGAGCTGTTTGAATTGGCTGAGAGGCCAACTCTCCCTGTCTTCCCTGTAATGATGCTTCCAAGGCACTCTCTATCTCTACCAACCTTTTATGTAAGGTTGTAAGCAAAGCTACCACATCCTGCTCCTCTTTTTGTTGTGCCACCTCTGTAGCTTGAGGATGCAATGTGGGTGACAGCCTGATTTGTCTTCTTAGGGCAGCTATGTCTTCATCCTTCCTTTTTATCAAAGCTTGTACACCCTTGGGATCAGAGGGATCATGTCCCAGCTCTATGATAATCTCCTCCAAGGACTTGATTCTATTGTCCTTGGCTTGTGACGAAGCTTTCTCCAACTCAAGTTGGGCAGCAGTGTTGTGCAAAGAGTTTTGCAATTTGTGGGCTAACAATGTCTTATCCATTAGAGTAGAATATACCATCTCCCCAGTCTGCTTGTGCAATTCAATCTGGTCCATCGGATGGATATCCTTGCCAAACACTTCCAGCTTAGTTCTAATGTAATCAACAGCTGATTAGGGTTGTTGAGTTGTAGGTCTGAAGTGACTGAGGGTCATTCTTCCTTCCTGGATGTCATAGGCTGCCATTAGCCTTTGTTGATTGGTAGGGGCCATCCTTATTAGCTGGTTGTACAGCTGTAGTCTCACTGGTTCATTCCTAGCCTTGATATCAGTGAATGTTTTTTTAATATCAGAGGGTTGTCTGCCCTGTTGCCTTGTGGATGTTACTTCCACCCCCTGCTGTCTCTCTTGCTCCTGCTGGAAAGAGCTGGCCGATGTCTCCATGCTTGGGGGAATTTGTTGTTCTGTGGGCCCCTCTAGCATTTCTTCCTCTGAAAAAGGATTTAACCTTTGTCTCTTCTCTCCTTGCTGCTCTGTAGATGTCCCTAGAGGGGTCTCTTCCTGCCTATCTCTCTTCTTTGCCCTTTCCTCATTAAGAGGTGTCTATAGTACAGGAATTTCAGTCACTTTTGCTTGAGTTAAGGGGTCTTGCCCTTGACTCTGTTAATCTGTACAAAACCGGCTGATCTACCATTGTTTCTTGTTGTTCCGAATGGTGTACTTGTTCTTTTGAATGCTGCACCTCTTTACCTTTATCTGTTGCTGCTGGTGGGGCGCTTACTTGGGCAGGTTGCTGGGGAGCTGTGGCAGATGAGGTGCCTTCTCCAAGGTGCCGAGGAGCTGTAAAAAACACCTGTCCACAAGATTCCAAGTCAACAGATTTTTCCAGATTCTTGATTGCTTTTTCTGTTATTTCTTCTTCAGTGAATTCTTCAACTAGAGTGCCCTTTACCCACTCTTGTTGATTAGCAAATTGCTCAATTTGAGGGATAGTGCAGTGTTCATATGCTGCAAGCCTGTATTTGATTCTTCTAAGGCTTATAAAGTGATTGGGGTCATATGGTGCCCAATAAAAGCTTGTTTTTAGCTTGAGTTTTTCCCTTAGAATCTGGTCAGCATCCTTCCATGCTTCTTCCCTCTTATTGAAAATAAAGGGACCCAATTGATGTCTGATTTTTAGCTGTGCCTTTTTGCTTTTGCCAAAGAAATGAATCATATCTGCATTACCAAATTGCCGAAAGTATTCTAAGGCAAATAGTCTCATGGGGACATATTTGGGCAGTCGGTAGGGGGCTAATTCACAGCCATAGACCCTGATTATTGTGTGGTTTTGGTAGAAATACCAGTCACCAATGTTGTAGCTTTTGGAAAGCTGTAGAATCTTCTGCATCTCATCAGTGAGTCTGGGAGGAGGATCTCCTGATAATAAGCAGGTAGTTGGATAGATAAAAAGGTCAATGAACTCACAATATGTGTATGGGGAGTAACTAATATGATGGAATACTGATGACCAAAATATGACTGACCTCCTCTCCCCCCTAGCATCCAATTTTTTGAGGACAACTGGGAAACTTTCAGACTGATAATACAGCAGCAAATGATAGATGTATGAGGTGTATTTGAATACCCTTTCCCTTTCTAGGCTCATGAATTTCTCATGAATCTTATCAGCAATGAAGGTGGCATAATCATACTGGATAGTAGGGGGTTGTCCTGGAGTGAAGATAGACATCAAGGCAAAGATAGTGCTGCCCACAATCTCACTTGTTCTGAATCCCAGGATGTAGGAGATCATATCTATAAGCATTTTTCCCTCCTCGGTAAATGCAACATGGAGATAAGGGATTGAAAATCTGGAGTAACAGTCTGGGGGCATAAACAGCTTAGCAATTCGGTCAATCTCTGTAGGGGGCAATTTTGATGCTTGATCTAACAGATTTTTCATGGAAAGGGGAACCAATGGTTGCGTTGGTTTGAATTACAACATCTCATTGATAGACTGAGGAGTAATGTAGAAGAGGACTTTATCAGCAAGGCTCATCACTGCCCTCTAAAAAGGATCATAATTGGAACAACACTGATGGATGAGGTCAGGAAAAACATTTACTGAGGGCAAGTAGTACATGGGCATGTTGGACTCCCATATTCTTAATGGATCAGTTTTGTTTCTGAACTTATTCCTTATCTCACAAAAGGCTTGAAGATGAGGCTTCACTCCTTCCATATCATCAATTTAATAATCTCTATCTGCCAGTGGAAGCCATTCTAGTTGTCTATGGGGTGCATTTAGTGGAGCAATGTTAAGGGCAACTGGGGCCTCCATGTTTTGACTGTGATCACAGTTGGATTAGGCCTGTATTTCAGCAGAAAACAAAGTTTTGATAATGGTTTTCTGGGAAAAGAACTCACAGTTTAAGCTCTGTGCAGAGATTTTTTTGAGGAGTAAAACTTAATGAAATGAAGACTGTGCAAGGCTCTGCAATTAGTACACTGGAAATGGAGAAAAATAGAGGGTTTTAGCAAACTGTCCTTAGTGGTTCCGCGGGCAAATTGGAGTTGGAATTCGAGATAGAAATGGCAATTTTATCAGAGGGGCAGAGATGCCGGGTTTTGGCCATAAATTGGGTTACACAGTGAGGCAGAGAGGAGAAGCTTGTGAGTTCTGACATTTTTCAAGTGAATTTTTAGGATTATTGGCGATTTTTGCAGAAAAACTATGTAAAACAGGGCTACTGGTGTTTTTCGTGTAAATACCTGTTTACTTTGAGAAATGTTGTGGTGGATAGCTGCAGGCGGAGGCTGAAGAGGTCGGATTGCAAGTCGAATAGGCCTTGGTGATAGTTGGGCACGTCAAATGTGCACTGGTCGTAAGTGGCATGCAAAAGCTTGCGCCGTTCGTTTGCATAAAAAACAAACGAAAACAACGTTTTTCACGATTTTTAACACAAATTTGGGCTTTTGCGGCATTTTGGCGCTTTTTAGTTATGACGTCAGCATGATGTCATTGGCGGGTCCTGGGTACGGCACGGTGATGTGGCAGTTGACTGGGCTGACGACGTGGCACAAGACACAATGGCAGGGTGGGGACACCCGGGGATGAGGTGGCAATGACACGGGGCGACAATGGGTCGACGCAAAAGTGACGTAAGAGGCGACGTGGCGCTGACGTCGGGGGTGGAGAGACAGAAGGCGGTTTGTGGTTTTATCGGACCGCCTTCTGTACGGGGGCGGTATTTGTTAGAGGGGCTTCGATACAATCGCGTGGAGACACGCGCCTTTTGTATGGCAGAGAAACCGCTAGGCTATCAGAAGCTAACTGTCGGACGTCGGGGCGGCTCCGAAATCGGTGAGAGTCGTCGGATGGGGAGGGCCCGATCCGACGGTGGACGGAACTGTGAGCTGTGGGTATGATAATGTACGGGGGCCTGCTATATTATATTGATTTATTTATGTAGCGGGGGTTCAAAAACTTTTGGTTTTTGGGTTATATGGGTTTTATATGGTTTATGCGCCGGTGGTTATTAATTTGACCGAATATCAAATTAATCCCAAATAACATGTATGCGCGGAGGATATTGCTATAAGGTTTATGTGTGAGAGAGGGGGGGGGGGTTTAATTTGACCGAATGTTTAAATTAACCCCAGGTTTGGACTCAGAAGGGCTAATAGTAGTCCCAAATGGACTATTATTTCCCAAGACTTATATTATATGGCTATAGTGCCAAGGGGTGGGAATACTTACTATTTTTGGGTTTTTAATATGACTTTTGTAGAAATAGGGACGGGGAAGTAGTTTCAGGGAGCTATATAATAGAATTAGGGGTTAATATGAGTTTATGGATTGAAACTGAATGGATGAATGCTAAGTCCATAGTATGAAAACTTAGAGATAGGAAGATGAAAGGAGTATAGAATGATTTTTACACAAGAAATGTGGCTTCTTTTCATTGAAGAAAGTCAAAGCTTGACTTAGTATTTTTACAAAAATGAAGTGATAACAGGACTGGTTGGGCAGATCCCAAGGTCCTTCAGGGGTGTTAGTAAGAAACTTTTTGGGGGGGGGGGTGAAAGGGAGTTAGACATGCTTCCATAATTCTGCCATCAAACAACTGCTTTGGCATTTCTTTCATTGATGAGACAAGCTATAATTGACAATACATCAGGTGATCAAAACCTTGCTTTCTGCAACCTCAAACTACCTACCCAGCCTAATACACCTAACATTTTTTCTTCCTTTTGAATGGGTGCACTTAGACTTGTAGACCCTGATTATCCTCTTTTCTTTTGACTGCCCTCCTATCTAAATCTACCCTTATCTCTTCCAAGGGCCCAGGTTAAGCAGTTGGGCTCCTTAATTTCTCTACCTAGCTACTGATCTGCCAAGCTTGAACTGTTTGGACAGATATTCATTCTCTAGTCTAGAACAAGCAATTTAAACCATGGCATGGTCCAGATTGAACTGTTGGGCCATCCACCAAGCTAGCAGTGGCATTTTGGCTAGCCACTTTCCTGGTCTTTCTTTGGGGTTCATTTTTGTCATTTTTTTCTGACCAATTGATCTTTCTTGCCCTTTGATTTTTCTTTTAGGGCATACCCTCTTTACATTTTTTAACTCTCTTTAATTCTTTTACAAAATATGGAGCCTTTGCAGCGTGAAAAGATGAACATATTTGGCACTTCCCAGATCAATCATGAAAAATGAAACCTATTGGTATAGGAACCTAATAGTGGCTCCACTTGGGGATGGCCTTTCCTTGTGAAAGGCCAGGAACAGCAGGTCAGATTGCCTTGTTTTTTTTTTTTTTAACTATTGCTGTAGCCTGAAAGTTCCTTCTCTTGAATATCAAGGATCTGAACCTCTGTATCCTGTATATAGTCCTTATGAGCTGATCTGCTGTGAAATTATAACTCTGTATTTGTTGATTTCTCTGAGTATTTATCATCATCTTCATAGTTCCCAAGTGCTTTCTCTTGATTTCCAATGATAGACTCAAAACATATATCAAAAATGGTGCAGTACCCTGATTTTTCTCAAAATTTGCTTCACTTGCTTCCTTATCTAACCGCTGTAAATAAAAATGCTGGAATTACAGATATTTATGTACAATACACAGTGGTGTTATGCTGATTACATGGAATCAAAATAGTGCTTGAGCATTCACCCATTGACTGGGTCTTCTTCAGTATTTGAGCCATCCAAACTCTTCAGAAAATATGTGTTATTACCTTGTACAACATGAATGACATAAGGTCCTTTCCAAAGAAAGTCAAATTTGCCATGTTTCCCTTTGTCCTCTCTCCTAGAATCCCATCTCAACACTTTTTTTCATATGAATAAATCTTCAACCTTGGTTCTTTTGTCAAAGATCTTCTTGAGTTTATCTTGTAGAATCTGGGTTCTCTGATATACTTCTTCTCTTGTTTGCTGCAAATGTATAGTCTGGTTGATCCTTCTTTGAATATCATTGGGCTCTGCTTGTATTTCTTGTAGTAGCTTGATTACAGGGATTCCCAAAGATGAAGGGAATCTTGCTTCCATTCCATAAACTAGTTCATATGGACTTGTACCAATGGATCTTTTAGTGGTCAATCTGTTTGCCCACAGTGCATTTACCAGCTTCTTATGCCAATTCTTTTTGTTCTCCTCCAAGACCTTTTTGATGATGTTGATAAGGCTTTTGTTGGAGGACTCAGCTAGGCCATTGCCTTGAGGGTAATAGGCTGTGGAATGGCCTAAGGTAATATGGTACTTATGGCAAAAGTTGATCATTCTTTTGGATTTGAAAGCAACAGCATTGTCTGTAATGATCTTTTCTGGACAGCCAAACCTTGACAAGATGTTGGTTTCTAAAAATTGCATAATGATTGAGTCATTGGCCTGCCTACAAGGGATGGCTTCTATCCATTTGGTAAAGTAGTCTGTGGCAGTCAAAATCCACCTATGTTGGCCGGAGGATGAAGGGTGAATTTCACCAATGAAGTCTAGACCCCATTGCTGAAAAGGTCTTTCAGTTGAAATAGGTTTAAGTGGTAAAGGTAACAACTTTCTCTTGCCTTCAAAAATTTGGCACTTGTGACAAGACATTACAAATTTTTTCACATCAGTAAACAAGGAGGGCCAATAAAATCCAGCCCTTAAGATTTTATTAGTTGTTGATTTCCAGTATAAGTGTCCTCCACAGTCACCTGCATGAAATTCCTTAAGGACATTGTCAGTTTCATCTAATGTTAGGCAATTAAGTAAAATTCCTTCATGATTTTTCCAAAACAAAGAACTGTCTATAATACAAAACTTTGATGCTTTCATTTTCAAGAATCTCTTTTTGGTTCTGGACAACCCTGGAGGAGCTTGCAGGTTTAACAATACAAAACATATGTCAGCATACCACGGGGATTGTAAAAAGGCTTGATTGATCTGTGGAGTCGCCATCTCCTCTTCGTTGTCCAGTTCATTGATGTCAAGGGCTTGGAAATTGGTTTCAGTCATCAGTTTGGCTAGCCCTCATCCTTTTATCAGTTTTGTCGGCTTGATTTCAATGTCATATTCTAAGATATTGGCAATCCATTTTCCCCTTTTGCCTTCAATTCCTTCTTGGGTTAAAATGTCTTTAACCACAGCATTTGGGACATAGGCAATCACATGAGAGTATAGAATGTAAATCCTGAAATCTTTGATGGCCTTTACGAGGGCATAAGCTTGCTTTTCCATAATCTGGTATTTTAAGGGAGTATCTCTAAGAGCTTTGCTGACGAAGGCAATGGGTTTCTCACACCCTTGGTCATCTTTTTGTAATAGGACAACAGCAATTGTGTGCTCAGATGCAAAGGAAAAAATGATGAAATCTCTATCAAACCTAGGACTTGTGAGGACTGGTGTGTTTGTCAAAGCTCTTTTGATGTCCTCAAAGGCTTGTTTGGCTTCCATGGTCCACTTGACTTTAGAATCTTTCTTCAGAATATTTTTTAATAGTCTTATGAGCTCAGCCAGATTAGGAATGAATCTTCTGAAAAATTTAATCTTCCCTAGAAAAGCTTGTAGTTCTTTGATGTTTCTCGGATGAGGCACTTGAAGGATAGCTTGAATTATGTCCGGGTCGATCCTAATGCCATCTTTTGAGATTATATGACCTAGGAGCTTGCCTTCCTCTAGGCCAAACAGTGATTTCTTTGGATTCAAGGATATGCCATATTTTCTGCAAATTAGAAACACTTGCCTTAAATTTTCTAAGTGTTATTGGTCTGATTTTGAAAAGGCAGTGAGATCATCAAGGTAGACTACTAAGAAATCATGGATTTCTTTGGCAAAGGCTATGTTCATTGCTCTCTGAAAAGTAGCCCCTGCATTTTTGAGTCCAAAAGGCATTTTCACATATTTAAAGGTTCCCCAAGGAGTTGTAAAGGCAGTTTTGTCTTGGTCATCCGGGTGTACTAAAATCTGATTGAATCCCGAGAACCCATCTAACAATGAAATCCTAGAGGCTCCCACTACCCTTTGTAGGATATGATCCATTTTTGGTAAGGAGTAATGGTCTTTGAGAGAGACTTTGTTCAAATTTCTTAGGTCAACACACAGTGTAATTTCTCCCGTTTTCTTCCTAGTAGGCACTAGATTTGAGATCCATTTGAGAACCTGATTGGAGCAATGATTCCTGCCTCATACATACGTTTAACTTCTTTTTCAATCAGGGGAAGGAGAACGAGATTCACTCTCCTAAGCTTTTGTTTAAAAGGTTTTTGATTCTCTTTCAAAGGTATAGTGTGTTGGATGACTGAAGTATTATAGGACTTGAGGTCCTCATAACTCCATGCAAAGATATCTTGGAACCCTTTGAACAATTCAATGTATTTCAACTTCTGATCAGTGGGTAATGCCTTGGATAGTTTTACCATTTTTGGATTTTCTGTGGTTCCAATGTTGCAGTCCTCAATTTCAGCATTTAGTGGTTGCTTTTTTGGCTTCCTAGAAATATCATTTGAATCGAATAAATCCTCCAAAGGGGTCAAGCCTGTGGGCAGAAAATTGTCTTTTAAATTAATTACTTCAGCTTCTGCTTCAGCTATTTCATCAAAATCTGTTTGCTTCAGCTGTTGTACATTGTTGTGATCAAAAGTAGTTGGATGCAGCATCAAATTTGTTGTTTCAGCTGATATGTTTTGTTCAATTTTGTGCTTTTGTTGCTGGTCGTCCACAGTGCTTGTATCAATGTTCATGTTGGAGAATTCCTCTTTCAAAGTGAGGAAGTTATTTATTTGTGTATCATTTTCAAAGATCTACCAATTTTTAACATTATCAGGGACAGCAGGTCTATGTTTGATTTCTGCAGTGAAACGGTGGTTGGGTTCTAAAGGTAGCTTGCAAGTGCTGGCAAAGGTTGCCAAGCTATGCGCATGTAGATTGAGCTTTCTAGAAATTTTAGTTAACTAAGATTCTAAGAAGGTGTTAAGTATTTGAATGGCTGCCCCTCTATAAGCCCTTAACCTAAGATCATTTGTGACAAAATTCCCCTTGATCTGCTGTATGATCAGTTCTGAATCCCCTAAAATTGAGACTTTGGTTGCACCTAGGTTTTTGATGAGTTTGAGACCTAACAAGAGGGCTTCATACTCAGCCATATTGTTTGTGCATATGAAGTTTAACCTATACGCATGACCTTCAGCTTGGTCATTTTGCATGTTGTGAATCCAAACCCCTGCCCCTGCTCCTAATTTGTTTACAGATCCATCAAACTCTAAATACCATAAGGTTTCATGATGAAGGTTTGCATTGAGAGTTTTAGAAAGTCGCACCATGGGCAGATTGGGTTCTTGTAAGTCATTTGGTGTATCATTCTCCTTTGTTGTATCAATCATATCAATTTTTTTTTGATTTGGATTAGTAGATTGTTCATTCATACTCTCTGGTTGTGTTGTTATCAGGAGTTTGGCATCAGTTTTGGTACACATGTCAGCATTATACAAAATGAATGAATCCATGTCGGAGTGTATTGAATACATGGAGAATTTTTGGGGCTTTTCTTGACTACTCCCCACATATTTCATCAGTGTTTCACGGTACAATCTCTTTGGCTGCCCGAAGACTGAAATAGTAGCATAGGGCATGTCTAGTTGCAAGGATCCTTGGAGTTTGGCCCCCCATGATCTGGATAAAAGCATGCCATATTTGGGTGGAATATCAGCTACCACCACATCCATCAAAATTGTTTTGGTTGGGTATTGGACCAGGGAAACACACAAATCTTTAATTAGGCCTAGACACCTAACTTGGCTTGAATCAAATGAGAACAAATCTTTGTATGGTCTTGTGATATCTAGGTCTAGTTTTTCCATCACAGATTTGGGCATTAGGTTATGTGAGGCCCCGGAATCAAACATTGCATTGTGTAACACCTTGTCATGAATGTTTAAGCTGACATAAAAGGGTGGAACTCCTCCATTTGCTGTCTTTCCGTTAACCTCAGGACCAAACAGTAATTCAGGTTGATCATCTAGAACATTCACAACATCCCTATTGTCTGATATTTGGAGTGACCTATTGATTTGCTGTCTATACACTTCATGTTTGGCCAATTCAGAAAGAGGAACAACTATCTTCAGCTTACCTATTTCTGTTTCCAAGTTGAAGGGTTTCTCTATAATACTTTGTATTATGGGCAACAGATTTTTCGTTTTCAGCTGAATTTTCAGTGACCTTTTCTTCATCATGGGTATGATTTTGAGTTGAATCTGTTTTGAATTTATTTTCAGGAATGCTGTTTGAACTTGCTTTTGAGGGGAGGGATGAAGATGGTTATTTTTTAGAGGGTTGTTCATCTGATATATCCTCCACATTGACTTCTCTTGGGTGTGGGTCTGTTTTATCAGAGGATTCTGGGAGAACAGCTTTGTCTTTTGCTTTCTTTGGCTGTTTAGCATCCTTTGGTTTGATAGGTTCATGCACATCTATGGTTCTACTCCTTAGTTTATACTGTTTATGTACCTCATAAACTGCTGCATCATAACCTTCTCTAAAGTCAAATGACTCTCCTGATTTGGTTTGAAATTGGTTGAAATCATGGGCCTTTTGATCTTCTTGTGTTAGAAAGACTTGTTGTTCACTGTCTAAACCCATCAAGTTGATATGAGGGTCCTCTGTTGGTTCACTAGATGTTGAGGCTTCGGCATAATTTTCTTGAAAAGGAGGTCTGATGTTCTGATCAGGACCAGCCCTTCTAGCATTTGGATTTTGATTCTTTCTAAAGTTTGGGTTTCTAGCAGCACTTGGCTGACCTTCACATGATTATTTTCTCTCGATGGTTTCCACCCTATCCCCAAGTCTGTCCATACCTTTGATGATTGCATCCAATTTTTGTTCAAATGCTGAAGGTTCTTCTTTAAAAGTAGTTCTTCTCTCAGCTCTTGCCCGATTTCTTTTAGCAATAAGGTTTGCCTCTACACTAACAGCTATGTTTTGCATGTCTGCTAAGGTTGGCGGGGCTCTTTCCCTCAGTTGATATGCCATGTCAGAATCAAATCCATCAGGGAATTTGATTAAGGCTAAGTCAGGTGGAGGTCTAAGGTTTTGAGGGATGGCATTGTAAACATTGTTGAATCTTGCACAGTAATCTAGGACAGTTTCTTGTGGGCCTCTTTTTATGGTGTCATACTCAGATAGGATGTGTAGTGGATCTTTTTTCTTTTCCCATCTGTTGAGAAATGATTGGTAAAGAGCATCCGGGTTGGCTATGGAATTTGCAGCAAGTGCTCTAAACCAAGTTCTTACTTCACCTGTTAGACTTTGGACAAAAATTTTCATTCTAACATCATCATCGTCAATTTCATAGTTCTCAAAATAGTCTTGCATTTTCTTGGTATGCTGTAGGGCAGTATATGTACCCGTACCATCAAAATAAGTGATCTTACTTTGATAATCCTGAGGCATAGCCCCTGGATTTGCAGGTAGCTGCAAAGGGGCATATCTATTTGCCATATTGACAGGGATAAATGGGACAACAAGAAGGAATGGAACAGCTGGGACAGCAGGGACAACAATGGAAATTTGTGCAGTGGATGGAGGTGTGGAGAATGTGTTTTGAGAGGTGGATGAGGAAGAATGGGAAGAAGGAGCTATGTGAGGATGAACTGAAGGTTTTGCAGGGGTTGGAATATAACTTTGCTGAACTGTTTCAGGGCTTGAATCAACAAACTCCTCTTGTTTCCTAAGGATCTTTTGGATTAAGTTGGGATTATCAAAAACAGTTGGCGGGTCTGGGTCAGGATTTGACCTGGTATAACGAGTTTTCTTTTTTAGAGCCAGCTTCCGAATTTGTTTTTGTTATGTTCTAGGAAATTTCTGATTTCAGGAAGGAACTGATCAAATATTTTGGAACAACTGTGTAAAGCTTAAAACTAGAATGAAGATTGACTGAAGCAGCTTTTATTTAATCCTGTAAATGCAAAGAAAGAACAATTTCAAAGGCTTCCTGGCTGACATTCAGGCTTCATCTGTAGTTTTAAGGAATAGACAACAATTGAAAAATTCGTTCTGTCCCCAGTGGAGTCGCCAATGATGTTATCACTCAGGTTGTCCCTTGGCTCCTTAAGGGATACGACCGAGGTAACCACAAACCAATCTTTGGGCTACAGGTCCTAGCCTACCTGCAGTCAGAGAGGGCTCTCTCTTTAAAATTTAGCTTTGTTTTGGGTTGATTTTAGGCTAGTTATGTTGTACATGGGTTTTGTTTTGATTTTGGTGGGAAGGATGATGTTTATAAGCAGAGTTGGGATGCATAGAGTGAGAAGTTCAAACCATTGGGCATGGAGTCATGGATTAGGGCTTGCTGTTGCGTTTTCTTGGTCACAAGAGGAATACAAAGCAGGATAGCTACACATAGAACAATATCAAGCTGGAATAAAGATGGAATGAAGGTCAGAGATGAAAGGCAACTAAGAATCTTTCATTAGCTAACAGAGATGGAAGGTGAATGAAAGTTTGTCTAGGAGCAGTCAAGAATTCCTAAATAAAAGTCATATGTGAAAGAAATAGGGTAAACATGATCATTTAAGTATGCATATTCATAACCATTTCTAAAGAAAACATATAGAAATAACAAGAATTGAGCATAGAGTGCAGTCAAGCAAAGCCTAAGCTATTCTTCTTTCTTGCTATTTATATGGTAAGACAATGGTGGTGTAAACATATATAAACTGTAAATAGATGTAAGACAACACTTATTGAGCCATGTAGTAGCACAGGAATTCCACAGTCACTCTTTAGCCATTAAATAACACAATAGACAGTTCTTCATCCAAAGCATTCCAGCAGTCTTTGATTATAGAGCTCTCAAAGTATACATCGCAAGTCTAGAATGAGGATTATTAAGCAACCAACCCCAAATACGTTCTATGGGGAGATATATATACAAAAACAAGATACGAAATATCTAGGTGATGAGTCTTCAAGAAATAAATTACATCGCCAACTCTTGCGAGGGAGTAAATGAAGAATTAAACACTACAATTAATATTGGCTTGCTAGCTGTCTATTTTGTCAGAAAACTTTGACTTTTTGGGCTGAATGAGTCGGCTGCCTGCTGCGCATTTATTCTGCGTGTGTTGCCCTGATGCTGGTACGTTGCCTGTTGCTGTCTGGGTCTTCATCCTGTGTGCTCGGCTTCTTAGCATTTTGATGAGCTGTAGTTATCATTTCAATTCTGCTTTATGCTGATTTACCTTTGACAGGTGTATCGTGCCATCTGTATATGCTGAACTGTAGCTTGATCAAAAAAGAATTAATAAACAAAATCACCTGAGCAATGTCTCTATCATCCCTCTCCACCAATCCTCTGTAGGTAGCTGATGCTTTTGTATCTTTATCAGTGTTTCATCAGCTTCTGTGTATCTATGGAAAGTGGGCTGGAATTCGAACAGGTGGTTTATCTCATGTGCAATGTAGAATAGATTTTCTAATTTATCAAAGACACTCTGTCCTGATGGAGGCCCTGTCTCTTCTGATGCGCTTGAGGAAGCTGTGATTTGGTTGGCAGCAAAATTGTTCACTCTGTTGGCATAAAACTCATGTGACAACAGTCTTCCAGCACTGGTTAATAAACTTGGTAGCCCTCTGCTATGTAATGCCATGATCTTTGTCTTGAACTCATCCACCTCTGTTTGCATCTCTTGGCATTTTCTGTCCAATTTCTGCACAAAATTCCTAAGGGTTAACACCATTTTTATTAGCACGATAGTTTCAGTCCTGTTCCTAATTCCTAATGCTGCCAGCTGCCCTTTGGTGTGAGTATTCAAAAATTGGATCATTCTATTTGCTTGCTTGGGCATATTTCCTAAAGACGCTCTAGCCTTTTGGTTTTCAAACTGAGCCAAGTTTATCAAATCCATTTTCTCATGAATGGTTTCAATGGATTGCCATTGGTCTGTAATGGATTGGCCAATTTTGGCCCACAAAATTTTCTTGATATCTGCTAGAGTTTTATCGAAGGTAAGCTCTTTCTCCAGCTCCTTTATTCTTTTTTCCAAGGCTTTGACTTCTCTTGTCTTCTCAGCTACATCCTACTTTGATTTGTCATATTTTCCCTCAATTGTAGCCAGCTTTTCCTTGGTTTCTTTCAATTCTGCCATTTGCAATTCCAGAGCTTCTATTTCCTTCATCATATTGTCCATTTTCAAGCTGGTGCCTTGCTCTGTAGGTGCTGAAGTAGTGGCTGAAATTGGTGCTGAGCTTGAAGCACCTGCTTCTGATGTTGTAATAGTGGGAGGGACTGTTGTGGTGGCCGTGGGAGGAGCAGCTGTAAGAATCTGAGCTGTTTGAATTGGCTGAGAGGCCAACTCTCCCTGTCTTCCCTGTAATGATGCTTCCAAGGCACTCTCTATCTCTATCAACCTTTTATGTAAGGTTGTAAGCAAAGCTACCACATCCTTCTCCTCTTTTTGTTGTGCCACCTCTTTAGCTTGAGGATGCAATGTGGGTGACAGCCTGATTTGTCTTCTTAGGGCAGCTATGTCTTCATCCTTCTTTTTTATCAAAGCTTGTACACCCTTGGGATCAGAGGGATCATGTCCCAGCTCTATGATAATCTCCTCCAAGGACTTGATTCTATTGTCCTTGGCCTGTGACGAAGCTTTCTCCAACTCAAGTTGGGCAGCAGTGTTGTGCAAAGAGTTTTGCAATCTGTGGGCTAACAATGTCTTATCTGCTAGAGTAGAATATACCATCTCCCCAGTCTGCTTGTGTGTTGTGGGGAAAAGTATCCAACACGGAATGACCCTATCCCACTCTAAGGGTGATAGTTCCTTAGCAACAGTCAAAGCAAAGCTATCTAAGATTACTTCTTTATGACATGCAAAAGAGGAAAGGAAGAGATCCACTTACCGATGTCTTGCGCAAATGGTCGATCCAATCTTCTCTCTTTGCCGCTTGCTCCCAGCTCTTTGTCTTCTCACGGGCCCAACTACACAAGATCCTGCAAACAAGACGAGAAAAGGAAACTACAAGAAGCATGCATTCATAATTGATTCAAGGATTAGCATAAATCAAATACGCAAGTAAGACAATACATCATTGAAACACATGCGAATAGAAGAACCTCAAATGCTTTATTAATGGAAGAAAGTAAGGTTCAGGCGGTGATACAACCATAAGAGGTCCAATCCAGCATCACCTTCCCGACGGAAAGAAATCTCCTCTTCACCTCCCTCAAGCAATCACCCAATGCTCTCAACTGTAAACCAACAACAATTCTTTGCACAAAATTCCGGCCTCCAGATCCCATGGGATGAGATCCTTATATAGAGTTTTGGAGTGAAGATAAGTCAGCTTGATGTGTGACTGTTGTCGTCTTCAACCCCAGTTGTTCTTTAGTTCTTGAGTCCATTCGGAGATTCTACCTTCCACTCGGAGTTTTAGAACCTCTTTACTCATCATTAGGCGAATCTTCTGATCCAAGTGTCAATTTGGAAGCTTCCTGAGCACTGGCACATTGAGGAAAGATTCCTCCACATGTCCAAACTCGCTCAGCACAGGTAGCCTTTGATGAAGTTGACATTCAGCACAGGTACACCATGGAGCAGTTGACATTCAACGCAGATGCTCAGTGGAGCAGCTGCTTTGATCCAAAATTGACCTGTTTTTGAGTGTTTTTCAGTGGAGAACTGATCTGAAGTGCTGTGGTTTGCTGACCTTGTTCCTCTAGGGGTAGGAACAACAATGTTTAGGGACTTTGGATCCCTCAGATTATTGACATTTCATGCTCTATGCTGTAAGGCACAAAAATGTCTATAACATTGTGCAATTCAATCTGGTCCATCGGATGGATATCCTTGGCAAACACTTCCAGATTAGTTCTAATGTAATCAGCAGCTGATTGGGGTTGCTGAGTTGTAGGTCTGAAGTGACCGAGGGTCATTCTTCCTTCCTGGATGTCATAGGCTGCCATTAGCCTTTGTTGATTGGTAGGGGCCATCCTTATTAGCTAGTTGTACAGCTGTAGTCTCACTGGTTCATTCCTAGCCTTGATATCAGTGAATGCTTTTTTAATATCAGAGGGTTGTCTGCCCTGTTGCCTTGTGGATGTTACTTCCACCCCCTGCTGTCTCTCTTGCTCCTGCTGGAAGGAGCTGGCCGATGTCTCCATGCTTGGGGGAATTTGTTGTTCTATGGGCCCCTCTGGCATTTCTTCCTCTGAAAAAGGATTTAACCTTTGTCTCTTCTCTCCTTGCTGCTCTGTAGATGTCCCTGGAGGGGTCTCTTCCTGCCTATCTCTCTTCTTTTCCCTTTCCTCATTAAGAGGTGTCTGCAGTACAGGAATTTCAATCACTTTTGCTTGAGTTAAGGGGTCTTGCCCTTGACTCTGTTCATCTGTAGAAACCGGCTGATCTGCCATTGTTTCTTGTTGTTCTGAATGGTGTACTTGTTCTTCTGAATGCTGCACCTCTTTACCTTTATCTGTTGCTGCTGGTGGGGCGCTTACTTGGGCAGGTTGCTGGGGAGCTGTGGCAGATGAGTTTCCTTCTCCAAGGTGCCAAGGAGCTGTAGAAAACACCTGTCCACAAGATTCCAAGTCAATAGATTTTTCTAGATTCTTGATTGCTTTTTCTGTTATTTCTTCTTGAGTGAATTCTTCAACTAGAGTGCACTTTACCCACTCTTGTTGATTAGCAAATTGCTCAATTTGAGGGATAGTGTAGTGTTCATATGCTACAAGCCTGTATTTGATTCTTCTAAGGCTTATAAAGTGATTGGGGTCATATGGTGCCCAATAAAAGCTTGTTTTTAGCTTGAGTTTTTCCCTTAGAATCTGGTCAGCATCCTTCCATGCTTCTTCCCTCTTATTGAAAATAAAGGGACCCAATTGATGTTTGATTTTTAGCTGTGCCTTTTTGCTTTTGCCAAAGAAATGAATCACATCTGCATTACCAAATTGCCGAAAGTATTCTAAGGCAAATAGTCTCATGGGGACAAATTTGGGCAGTCGGTAGGGGGCTAATTCACAACCATAGACCCTGATTATTGTGTGGTTTTGGTAGAAATACCAGTCACCAATGCTGTAGCTTTTGGAAAGCTGTAGAATCTTCTACATCTCATCAGTGAGTCTGGGAGGAGGATCTCCTGATAATAAGCAGATAGCTGGATAGATAAAAAGGTCAATGAACTCACAATATTTGTATGGGGAGTAACTAATATTATGGAATACTGATGACCAAAATATCACTGACCTCCTCTGCCCCTTAGCATCAAATTTTTTGTGGACAACTGGGAAACTTTCAGACTGATAATATAGCAGTAAATGATAGATGTATGAGGTGTATTTGAATACCCTTTCCCTTTCTAGGCTTATGAATTGCTCATGAATATTATCAGCAATGAAGGTGGCATAATCATACTGGACAACAGGGGGCTGTCCTGGAGTGAAGATAGACATCAAGGCAAAGATAGTGCTGTCCACAATCTCACTTGTTTTGAATCCCAGGATGTAGGAGATCATATCTGTAAGCATTTTTCCCTCCTCAGTAAATGCAACATGGAGATAAGGGATTGAAAATCTGGAGTAACAGTCTGGGGGCATAAACAACTTAGCAATTCGGTCAATCTCTGTAGGAGGAAATTTTGATGCTTGATCTAATAGATTTTCATGGAAAGGGGAACCAATGGCTGCGTTGGTCTGAATTGCAACATCTCATTGATAGACTGAGGAGTAATGTAGAAGAGGACTTTATTAGCAGGGCTCATCACTGCCCTCTGAGAAGGATCATAATTGGAACAACACTGATGGATGAGGTCAGGAAAAATATTTACTGAGGGCAAGTAGTACATGGGCATGTTGGACTCCCATATTCTTAATGGATAAATTTTGTTTCTGAACTTATTCCTTATCTCACAAAAGGCTTGAAGATGAGGCTTCACTCCTTCCATATCATCAATTTGATAATCTCTATCTGCCAGTGGAAGCCATTCTAGCTGTCTATGGGGTGCATTTAGTGGAGCAATGTTAAGGGCAACTGGGGCCTCCATGTTTTGACTGTGATCACAGTTGGATTAGGCCTGTATTTCAGCAGAAAACAGAGTTCTGATAATGGTTTTCTGGGCAAAGAACTCACAGTTTAAGCTCTGTGTAGAGATGTTTTTGAGGAGTAAAACTTAATGAAATGAAGACTGTGCAAGGCTCTGCAATTAGTACACTGGAAAGGGAGAAAAATAGAGGGTTTTAGCAAACTGTCCTTAGTGGTTCCGCTGGCAAATTGGAGCTGGAATTCGAGATAGAAATGACAATTTTATCAGAGGGGCAGAGATGCCGGGTTTTGGCCATAAATTGGGTTACACAGTGAGGTAGAGAGGAGAAGCTCGTGAGTTCCGACGTTTTTCAAGTGAATTTTTAGGATTATTGGCGATTTTTGCAGAAAAACTATGTAAAACAGGGTTACTGGTGTTTTACGGGTAAATACCTGTTTACTTTGAGAAATGCTATGGTGGATAGCTGCAGGCGGAGGCCGAAGAGGTCAGATTGCAAGTCGAATAGGCCTTGGTGACCGTTGGGCACGTCGAATGCGCACTGGTCGTAAGTGGCATGCAAAAGCTTGCGCCATTCCTTTGCATAAAAAACAAACGAAAACGACGTTTTTCACGATTTTTAACACAAATTTGGGCTTTTGCGGCATTTTGGCGCTTTTTTGTTATGACGTCATCGGCGGGTCCCGGGTACAGCACGGTGACGTGTCAGTTGACTGGGTTGACGACGTGGCACAGGACACAATGGCAGGGTGGGGACACTCGGAGATGAGGTGGCAATGACACGGGGCGACAATGGGTCAACGCAAAAGTGATATAAGAGGCGACGTGGCGCTGACATCGAGGGCAGAGAGATAGAAGGCGATTTGTGGTTTTATCGGACCGCCTTCTCTACGGGGACGGTATTTGTCAGAGGGGCTCCGATACAATCGCGTGGAAACACACGTCTTTTGTACGGTGGAGAAATCACTAGGCTATTGGAAGCTAACTGTCAGACGTCGGGGTGGCTCCGAAATCGGTGAGAGCCGTCGGATGGGGAGGGCCCAATCCCACGGTGGATGGAACTGTGAGCTGCGGGTACGATAATGTGCGGGGGCCCGCTATATTATATTGATTTATTTATGCGACGGGGGTTCAAAAACTTTGGGTTTGTGCGTTATATGGGTTTTATATGGTTTATGTGCCGGTGATTATTAATTTGACCGAATATCAAATTAATCCCAAATAACATGTATGCGCGGAGGATATTGCTATAAGGTCTATGTGTGAGAGAGGGGGGGTTCAATTTGACAGGATGTTTAAATTAACCCCAGGTTTGGACTCAGAAGGGCTAATAGTAGTCCCGAATGGACTATTATTTCCCAAGACTTATATTATATGGCTGTAGTGCCAAGGGGTGGGAATACTTACTATTTTTGGGTTTTTAATATGACTTTTGTAGAAATAGGGACGGGAAAGTAGTTTCAGGGAGCTATACAATAGAATTAGGGGTTAATATGAGTTTATGGATTGAAACTGAATGGATGAATGCTAAGTCCATAGTATGAAAACTTAGAGATAGGAAGATGAAAGGAGTATAGAATTATTTTTACACAAGAAATGTGGCTTCTTTTCATTGAAGAAAGTCAAAGCTTGACTTAGTATTTTTACAAAAATGAAGTGATAACAGGACTGGTTGGGCAGATCCCAAGGTCCTTCAGGGGTGTTAGTAAGAAACTTTGAGGGGGGGGGGGGGGTGAAAGGGAGTTAGACATGCTTCCATAATTCTACCATCAAACAACTGCTTTGGCATTTCTTTCATTGATGAGACAAGCTGTAATTGACAATACATCAGGTGATCAAAACCTTGCTTTCTGCAACCTCAAACTACCTACCCAGCCTAATACACCTAACATTTTTTCTTCCTTTTGAATGGGTGCACTTAGACTTGCAGACCCTGATTATCCTCTTTTCTTTTGACTGCCCTCCTATATAAATCTACCCTTATCTCCTCCAAGGGCCCAGGTTAAGCAGTTGGGCTCCTTAATTTCTCTACCTAGCTACTGATCTGCCAAGCTTGAACTATTTGGACAGATATTCATTCTTTAGTCTAGAACAAGCAATTTAAACCATGGCATGGTCCAGACTGAACTGTTGGGCCATCCACCAAGCTAGCAGTGGCATTTTGGCTAGCCACTTTCCTGGTCTTTCTTTGGGGTTCATTTTTGTCATTTTTTCTGACCAATTGATATTTTTTTCCCTTTGATTTTTCTTTTAGGGCATACCCTCTTTACATTTTTTAACTCTC
This sequence comes from Pinus tabuliformis, assembly GCA_031772625.1. Lineage (NCBI taxonomy): Eukaryota > Viridiplantae > Streptophyta > Pinopsida > Pinales > Pinaceae > Pinus > Pinus tabuliformis. The sequence continues at coordinate 311,468,167 of CM062805.1, read as the reverse complement.
TCTAATTCTTTTACAAAATATGGAACCTTTGCAGCATAAAAAGATGAACATATTTGGCACTTCGCAGGTCAATCATGAAAAATGAAACCTATTGGTATAGGAACCTAACACCCCCAACACAGTCTGTTGCTTCGTCATGGCCTCATCAAGCGCCTCCATCCAAAGCTGAAAATAATTACTCCACTACTGAGTGCGAGGGGTTGGCGATGGTATACACGCTTCAGAAATACCGCCACTATCTACTCGGGGGACACTTTAAGATGTATACTGATCATTCTGTGTTAAAATACTTAGTGAATAAGCCTGTGTTGGGGGGGCGCATTTGTAGATGGTTGTTATTGTTTTAAGAATATGATTTTGAAGTCATCGTAAAGCCGGGACGCCTAAACATAGGCCCAAATCACCTGTCTCGAATTGAGAACGGTGAAGAGCCCACAAACTTAGAAGAAGGACTACCTGATGCACAACTTTATGCAGTGAGCATCGCAAATGGCCATTTTGAGGATATAATCCACTTCTTAAACACAGGAACCATGCCGCAGGGATATTCCGTTTAGCAGAAGAAAGAACTGGTGATACGCACAGTATACTTTACTATTATAGTAGGACACCTCTACAAGATGGGCAACGACGAAATATTACGCAAATATGTACCTGAATTTGAGCGAGGACAGATCCTTGCCGAAGAACATGGGGGATTGTAGGAGGACATTATGTGGGATGTGCCATAGCATAGAAGATTCTTCGTGCTGGATTATGGTGGCCAACTCTACATCAAGACTCAAAAGCGTACTGTCGGGCCTGTGACGTATGTCAATGGATTGGGAAATCATCATGAAGGGATGAAATGTTGCTCAAGCCACAGACGACACTGCAACCATTCAAAAAATGGGAAATCAATTGTGTGGGGCCTATCACACCTCAAGGAAAGACGGTCTGCATTATATCATCACCGCAACAGAATACTTGACCCGATGGGCAGAAGCACAGCCGATTAAGGACTACACAGATGCTACAGCTACGAATTTTTTGTTCAAAAATGTGTTTACACGGTTTGGATGTCCAAAAATTCTAATGAGTGACCACAGAACGCACTTCCTAAATGAGACTATCAGCACACTCACTAAGGAATTCTAGATATATCATCAACAGAGTATGCCATACCATCCGCAAGAAAATGGGACCGTCGAAGCTTTTAACAAGATTTTGGAGACTGTGTTGACCAAGGCATGTAATGTGCAACAAAACGATTGGGATTTGCGCATACTTGTTGTGCTATGGGCATAATGAACAACGTGCAAGAAATTGATGGGCCAGACACCTTTCTGGTTAGTCTATGGCCAGGAAGCCATCATGCCAATGGAATAAATTGTACCTAGTTTGCGAATAGCAGCAACCACAGGCATGACAGACCACGGGGCTTTGGAAGAAAGGATCGCGCAACTGGAAGAACTTGAGGAGGAATGATTTTTGGCTGGATTCCATCAGCAGGTACAAAAGCAGCGAGAAAAAGCTTGGCATGATCACCATATCAAGCTGTGCATGTTCAAAGAAAATGATCTAGTATTAATATATGACAGCAAGTTTGAGAAATTCCCTGGAAAGATCCGAACGCATTGGTTGGGACCCTATGTAGTCAAAAACATCACAGATGGAGGTGCGGTCCAGCTTGGCAAGCTTAATGGAGAACCTTTCCCAGGAAGAGTAAATGGTAGACACCTGAAGCTCTACACAGGTGGGTCGACTACTTGACTAACCGACTGAAGGACCGTCTCACCGCTCCAGGTAGTTGAAAGAGAGTGTAGGACGATAAAGCAGTCTATGGGGGAGTTACACAACAACAAGGGTGTGCATAGAATTGATATGTCACAAAGGTTGCGGTTGCACAGAAGGGGCTGCGCTGCTGTGTGGACAAGTAGAGAAGTGACCATTGTTGTCATTGTTCATGACAAGATGTCTGAGTTATGGAAAAAGGGAGTGGGCGATGGGAAATTAAGCGACAAGGTACGAGACAGATCCGGAATGATCTATCACAAGCTTAACGTTGCAGCGCCAGAAACGGAGGGAACGACAGAATTTGAATTTCAAACCACTTATAAATCATAGGGGGGAATCTGCCGAATGATCAGTGGTTTCGATAGAAGTAAGCTATTGTGCCTTTCCATCGGTATGGAACTGTTCATCATTGATGCTAAAGGAGTAAGCCCTGGGGTTGTAATATGGCCAATGAAGATGTAGGACTTTCTGGATAGGGTGGTGTCGATGGCTGCGGGTGCCGTGCAGAGTTTAGCACCGATGGTAGGGGATGCATCGAAAATTCTTAGACACGAAGCAGAACTGGTCCGGATGCCACTCGCTAGCCCATGGGCTAGCCGATAACCCATAAAAGATATGGTAAAGACAATGAATCTGGAGACAAATGATGGAATTGTAGTTAACAATTGGTCTCTAATACAGCTTGAAGATTGGGATCTCGCAGACAGCAACATTTTTCTTGCAAAATTGCAACACAAGCTGCAGCAAACAATGTGTATAGTAGACCAGAAATTGGAGATTTATTGCGTTGGCATGAAGAGTTCCCGTATGCGGCACCCCAACTTGAGCTAAAATCCTATGAGGGGGTGTTCTGTGTTAACCGAGCAGAGCAGAATGAGCATCATCGGTTGCATGAATTAGTAGAGGCAATGGAGTAGGAGCTTGAAGAAGAGTTGTAGGAGACAAAGAGGGACCAGTAAAACGTAGGACGTCACTCACATGGATGGTGGACCGCGAAGTCGTCGTAGCGCGTATCGCCGCACCGATGAGTGACTCGGGATGAGCCACAATGACTGTACCATTCCCAATCATCATGTTCAATTCCCCTGTAGTCGCACCACTTCTAAGCATCATGTTCATGGTGGGGTCTTCCTCGCGCGGTTCGGACCTCATCATTTGGACGTTCTACGTCGCCATAGGTTGTGCTGCCCTTTTCTCATGTATCTGTGCTATCAGTGTGGGGCAATCTATCATTTCATGATCAAACTGCTCACAGTAGGGGCACGATATTCTGATCGGGTTGGTACAATCACGTGCGTAGTGCCCTGGTCCTCCGTAGTTGTAACAGATTAGCTGTCCACAACCCCTTCCTGGCCCCATTCCTCCTCGTCCTCATCCTCACCCTTGGAACCCACCGCATGCTATCGCCACGGTTGGATCATGACCTCGTGCCTTAGTCTGCATCCTATATGTAGGTGTTTGATCCATCAACAATTCATAACTCTAGCAGTCTCGTTCATCGTGGCCCACCAATCTGCAAAAATTGCAAAATAACTACTGGGGGGTTTGGGTAAACTTTTGTAGTAGGTGACAATTTTCTGTGTTGTGCTTTTCTCCCACCTGGCAGATTGCACACTAGAGCGAGGGCGCCGTGCTTGGCCTCGCCTATGCCTCTGGTCGCAACGGCATTGGTCCCCCCGCTACCAAATAGTTCGCTAATAATGAACAGTGATCCTTATCGTGGCCCTGGATTCTACATTTTATGCACCACACTTCTTCTCGCGCTTCTGACTAGGGTGCCTTCTCCTATTTCAAACTCTGCATTTCTAAGCATAGGTTTTGTAGTTGCGCGTGGATCTGCTAAACTCCCAACCCAGGATCCTGTATTGGAGTCTCATGCAACCTCATCACTATCTCTAATGCTTCAGCCTGGATCGAGATCTTCTACTGTGATAGCGTCGTCTGCAGATGTGGCGCCAGAGATGCCACAAACCACGTGTGGTGCTACCCATCTGTTAGTGTCATGTTAGCCTCTTAGATTGTACTCTTCAGTCTCTGATCCAGATCCCAAGGGGTTTCTCTTGGAAGCATCATGATCTCCTTGAACCTGATGATTGACTGCGTCTCTGATTTCGACCGGCTGAACTCTTTGTTCAATGCATCCCAGATCTCTGCTATCCCGACATTTGGATGATCACTTGAAAGCTTGAGATAACAAGTTAGCGCGCGGTCCTGTGGTGCACTTACCAAGGTAGCCTTTTTAATATTATCATCCATAACTCTGTGCGCTTCCCACACTACCCTTACTATGAACCAAAACTGTTTTGGGTCTTTGCTTCCTACTCCTTTGAATACATGCAACTTGATCGTGCTCACCATGTTAAACTTTTAGTTTGCGCGTGGGTGTGGTAAGGCCAACTACGAACTCGTACTGCTTCTGATCCAACCAATCTTCAATCTCTCTCTTCGTAGGGTTTCAAAATTCCGACATCATACATCCCTTAGGTAGATCCCGGTCCCAGCAACGGAACCATTTGTTGGCTTATTGGGGCCTGACCCAGGTTTGAAAAAGTTATTAACCCAACAAATCTCGCACTACTGGCCCTTTCGGCAACAGTTTGTGGAGCGCGGACTGAAGTCTCACCCGAGGTAGTAGGGGAGGGTACTTGAACCAAGTTTCTGTACCGTTGGGATGTCTTGATGTGGTCTCAAGGGTCATGAATCGTTTTGCGCTCCTGCGCTACTTTGCACGGATATCTGTCCTTTGCGTAGATCCAAGCCAGTCACTTCCTGAATCTTATTATTTATATGGATTTATTATAGATCAGAATTAATTCGCAAGGTCTTTAAGCAAACATTTAACAACAATACCCAGTGCGCATTATCATCATTCATAAAGACAGGCTTAAAATCATATAACAGACGTATAACCCAGAATATAACAGATCCACAATAATTCAAAATCAACACAATGTCTCAGAACCAACTTATCTTTATTAATATCTTCGTTTAAGTACAATCCACTTTTTTCCCTGCGCACACAGCTGCAGGGGTCTGCGCACATAACTGCGGACTCTACCAGGCCTCTGCACACACAGCTGCGGAGCCTCTATCTAACTACTAATCCTCCTGCCTCACACTTACAGACTCATAGCAACTATTGCTTTTTCAAACCCATAATACCTTAGATCTTCCCAAAAAACTACCTTCTACCCTTAGAGCCTCACTCTATTTATACATTCCCATGGTCCGCGGACCATGGGCAGGCCGACTCACTTTTTATTTTCTTACATTATTTTTGGGTGGACACCCCTTTGACTTGACTCATTACAATTCGCACTCCGTGCACCTTGCGAAGCCTTTACCATGCTTTTACCAAAAATTGTGGGCTTTGAGCCCCAAAACCGTTACGTGGGGCCTCCGTTACGCAACAACATGTGATGTTGTGCACACTTTGTGAAGGTGGTGTTGTGTAAAAGCGGTATTGTGTATATGTTGTACATATGGTACTAATGTACATGTGGTATTGTGTTCATGTCGTACATATTGTGTTGCGGGCATGCGGTACTGTGTATGTGCATTGTGTAGTCGTGGTATCGTGATAGGTGTATTTGTTATGTTGTACTATGTGTATGTATATGTATTGTGTTGTGCATCGGGTGTAGGTGTATGTATTGTGTTGTGGTGTACACCAGATGTAGGCATATGTATTGTGTTGTGTTATACACTAGGTGTAGGTGTACGTGTTGTATGTCAGGTGTAGGTGCATGTATTGCATTGTGTTGTATGTCATGTGTGGTTGTATGTGTGTGATGCACACTATATGTATGTGCACATGGTTGAGGAGAGGGCACTGGGTTTGTTTTGGGTGTGGCAACCGATCTGGTGTGTGTACAGAAAGAACAAAGGCATAAGTAAGGACAGATGAAGGATAAGTATTACTATTTTATTTTAGTTTTATTATACATATGACCTATGATTCTGATTTATGATGGTTATATGCAATATATGATTCTAGTTTATGATGATTGCATGTGATTCATGATTTTGATTTATGATGGTTGTGTTTTGAGCTAATCTGATATGATATGTTTATACATAATGATTTGATCAAAGATGCTAGTTTGACTTGTGACAGGAAGTAAACAGGTTGCAAGTGTACCTTATTGATGAGCTACCAATGAGGTATGATGTGAATTTATTTCAATTTATTTTAAATCTAATGGAATTTATGTTCTTGGTATAGGAAAGCATGGGAAATGCCCAGGTTGGGTGGTTGAAACTAACTGTAAGAATTAGTAGCAACAGTGAAAGAAATTGGAACAGGTAACAATATGTCGGTAAAGAACTTCAGGAGAAGGGCCATTGTGGAACACTACTACCCAATAGTTTGCATTGATTTCCATGAGCATGCTATGACCATTATGATGGTTTTGAAGCAGGTCTATGCCTTATTTTTTTGACCTTTTGATGTGAGGAAGCCTTGCCAAGGGATGGATCGCCTGGGATAGGGGGCGTTAGGGAACTTGGAAGGTGAGTGACTACAAGAAAGGGGTGAGTAGATTTCCCAAGGGACTGTGTAGCAGAGAAGGGAAGGTCAGAGATGGATTTATTTTGGTCATTAGCATTGCTAGATGGAATCACATGCACATTGGGAGTGTGCCCTAGAACAATAAGTCGATAATTGTTTGTTGAGAGGACAAGTAGCACAGGATGGTAACGCTGGACATTGGATGCAACTTTGACTTTGGTAGTGGATTCTCGACTTCCTAGGAAGGAAGCGAATCCCGCATTACTTTTGAGGGTGGAGGTGTACACCTATGGATTCTCTTGTTGCAGATGTAGGAATCATATCCTTTTATTTGCTGGTTTAGAAAATATGCATATGTGTATATGTTATTATGTGGTTATTGTAAATACTATAATGACCTATGTTATAAAGCTCCAGTAAATTGTATGTTTGTCATGTTTCAGTAGTGGTCATTGTAAATACTGCAGTGAGCTAAGTTATAAAGCTCCATGGGCAGTATGTTCAGTTGTAGTAGTCTTGTTGTTTATAGGTTTCATTGAACACTGAGGATGGTGTTCCATGAAGGGGGACGGTTCTATAATAGACCTCGTCAAAATTCCATGTAAAAGGTTAATAAGGGAAAAAATAATACCAAGGTCATGGGACACATATTCCAAGTTGAATGTTGGGTAAAACATCCTAGTGGGTGTTCAGTTCGGTTTATTATGGCTAAAGGAAATTGGCAAAGGAAATCACAAAAGATTTGGAAAGGAAAATGGCATTTTGGCACATTTATTATGAAAATAATGGAAATTAGGAGAAAAGGAAGGCGAAAGGTCACAGGTTGCATTTGAGGAGGAAAGTGAAGGAAAATAATGGAAATTGAAGAAAATAGAGGCCTCATTGATAAAAAGGCTTATGAGGATCAGTTGGCAAGCTTTTTCTGAGGGCTTGGTTAGTGTAAGCTTTTGTCACTTCCGTTTTGGAGCTCTCTCATTATTCTCTCTCTCTCACTCTTGGACACTTGAGTTTTCTTGGAGCACTTTAGCATTGGATCAAGAAAGGAAAAGAAGTAAAGAGGAAGGAAGGAGAAAGCAAGGAAGAGTAGGATGAAGCAACTACATCAAGATTCTTTTCAGGTATCAATTTGCATGTGTGGATTCCTTGCTATATTTGACCTGTATGTGTTGCATGTGTGTTCTTGGTTCTCTTTCTGTCACTAGAATGGGATTTTCTAGGTGTGACAATGTTTTTCAAGTTAGCCTTTCCATTTTCAAATAGCCATGGTGGATGGGGTTCTCATGTTTTAGTTGAGCTAGATTGCCAGATGGATTCAAAGCTGAGTGAGGTGGATCTCTAAATAAAATAACACATGGCCTAGTAACCCCTCAACTGGACTATGGGTTGCAGTAAAACCAGATTTTGTGTTGCCTCGGTGGGACTAGGAATCCTCGACTAGTGAATGGTGGGATATTTGGTAAAACCTAGAGGTGGGTACTCTCCATCAGGCCTAGTAATCTCAGGATGGTATATACAGTAAATCCTAGAGAGTGGAGTATCAGTTAGGGCCTAGTGATCTAGTGTGGATTGTGGTAAATCCTAGAGACTGGTTTGGATTGTGGTAAATCCTAGAGACAAGGAGACAAGAAAATTCCTCATGGTGTAGGTGGAGAAATCCAGTGGCATCCATGCTTGTTTTATCCTAGTGATCTAGTGGAGATCATGGTAAAGCCTATTATTACATTTTTGTTGTTTTGGCCTAGTGATTCGGTGTTGATTGTGGTAAAGCCCGGTTTCTATAGATGAGGGTGAGTTGGTTTAGCCTCAGGATGCCTTGGTTGGTTCTTTTGGTTTGAGTCCCACTTTCATCCTTCGAATATGGCATGGGGGTGATTGGCTGGAGAGATAATCGGCTCAACCAAACTATAGTTTGGTGGAACATTGTAGTCCCATATCGGGTTGGCTTTTGCTTTCATTAATAAGAGGTTCTTTCCTTGGTATATTATGTGTAAATGTATAGGTTTATATGTGGATTCTATGGCTGATGTATCCTTGATATTTCTGTTGTTATTATGTTGGTTATAAGCATATATTATGACAATAGTGATGTATGTCTCTCCTCATATTTTGATTGGTAAATGAATGAACAATGTATCTATGGCCTAATAGATGATAATGTGGCTAATGATATAAGGAAACAATGCTTCTTAGAAATTCTCAGATAAATATGAGACCCCTATTCTTAGATTTCTTGTGCAATCTTTGATGAAATTCCTGTCATGGCTAGTAGGGGTCCAGCCACGTCCTTATTCAAGTAATTGCATTTTTATCATTTTTTTTTTTTTATCTTTTAGTTTTGAAAGTGTCATGGAGTTCTGACAGTGACTTGGGCTCTCAGCTTGAAAAAGTGGCACAAATCCTGGAGTCGTAGGCACATGATTGAGGAAAAAAGTCTGCAAACGCACCCATGCCTTGTTGTGGAAGTCACTGGAGCCTCCCAAATGCACTCTTGTTCATATCAAGGGAGAGTCCAGGGGTTCAATGGTCTGAAAACTCAGTAGGAACTAGGGACTGGTCATGGGGATGACTGCGAAGGCTTTTGGGAATCTTGTAGCAAGTATAGAAGGTATGTTTTGTGGTTTTCCATTGATTCCACTCCCTTAAGGTCAGCTAGGGGGTTGTATCCCATTTTAGTGGCTTCTCATCACATATTTACCCTGGTTGGCCGGTTACTTAGGTAGATGTGGGATGAGAGTGTTACATAATTAAAAACAAAATATCAAAAACATGAGACAAAAAATTGGGAGAAAAATATTTCAAGACTTAATTCATTAATTTTCAATTATTCACACACACACTCACAATACATGAGGCTTGTAATATAGAAATTAGGTTCCTATAAAAAATTACCAATTTGGTTAATTGGTTGAACCTCCTCCATAACATTTTCCACAATATCAACATGAATATCTCCACATATATCTTAAGTGATTTTGTGTGATTTCCATTCATAACTTATCTCATTATTTTCATGTTTGGGCATACGTATACTTCTAGAGTAAGTCTACTTTCATTATGAATAATTTCATATTTTCTTTTGAATTATTCCTTCAGGCTCCCTTTAATAAATACTTAATCAATATTTAATTTGGACTTAATGATTTTTAATATATGTATGAGGCTAACATTCCTCCCCTCAATCATAAGTCTAGAGTAATATCCATGTACCATCTCCAAGTATTCATGTTGATACTTCTACATGTTGATCTATTGAAAAACTACTATGCTGAGATGTTGAAAAAAACTCCTTTGTTGAGTTGCTGAAGAATTTCCTGAAAACCCGCTAAAACTCGATGTTGAAAGCTCAAAGTTTACGTGCCCATCTGGAGAATTTTATTATTCCCAATGGCATATTTGTTGAGGCCCACTGGTAGATTTGATTATGCCCACTGGTATATTTGATGGTGCCCATAATATAGATTTGTTAATGTTCATTAGAAAATTTGTTGAGTTTGTTGAAACTTTTAGTCTGACAACCATCTCCAATTCCATCATCATTTCCCCAATTTGTCATCTCAAAGGAGGGACAATATGTGGGTTTTTTTTTACCACTGATGTTGTACATTTGATTTTTGAACTCCCCCCCTTATGGTGTAGGGGAGTTTTTTTATTTTAACTTTGTTCAATTCTTCAAGAAAAATTATCTTTACCTCTATCTTAAGTAGATTGTAGGACTTATGCAACTTCTTTACTTCTAGATTCAATCTCCAAGTGTTTATCCATCCATAATTAACTATCATTTTATTCTTCTTATGCATTCAACATTTCTCTGATAGATGATTTTTCTTCCCACAGTGAAGAAAAGGATGGAGGTCATAATATTTACTCTCCATATGACCATTTATTTCACAATGATTACACTTAATAGGATTCTGGGTATTTTCTTAAAAACTCACACTTATAAACTTAACCTATTTTGAGAAATATGGAACATAAAAATTATTTTCTTTGTACCCCAAACCATGTCGATCTTTGTTGAATGAAATTTCTTCCCAAGGTTTGATCGCCATCTTTGAAAGACCATTTTCTTGTTGTTTTTCTTCACTACTACTACTGCTGTTGATATTCTTTGCTTGGTTCATTAAGTCATTTTTATCACACTAAGCATCAATCATCTCTATTAAAAAATCATTTGTATCACATGTTGCATCAATATTTTCACTTAGATCTTTAGCACAACTAGTTGCATCATTTTTATTTAGTAGCATAACTTGCTCGATGAGATCATTTGTGTCACAACTTTCATCAACACGTTGAATGAGGTCAATTGTTTCACAAATTTCATTTGTTTTTTGGATGAGATCTTCTGTGTCATAGACTACATCTATCTTTTTTGTACATCTTGCATCAAGTATATTTTATTTTTGCTGATCAATTTTATCTGGAGTGCATTAATGAGTTGTTCTTTCATGTCTAGTTCATTTTGAAGATATTTTGTTGCTTCTAATGTGCTATTCATTTGATTAATTATGTTTTTATTTTTCTTTATATTTCACTCAAGTATTTTGATTTTTTTGTGCAATTCATGACTGCACTCTTGCAATTCTTTAATTTCATGAGATGCATTTTGCAGGCGCATTTCTCCTTTATCATTTTGGTCTTTAACACACTCACTTGATTTTTATGTTACCTTAGGGTATCGGATACCACTAAAAATACACTCAAGTTAATGATTTTTATAACAAGTTCAAATGACTGTTTAAACTCCAGAATTACAACCTTATCACTCCAAATTTACAAAAAAATATTACACCTTATCACTCCATAGAAAATGCACTCATACAAAAATAAAATGTAGGAGACCTTATCTCTCCAAAATATATTCTTATCACTTCCAAAATATACCCTAATTATTACACATTAAAAAAAAAAAAATTATGACCACTCTTATCCCTCCATAAAAAGATTTATGATCACTCTTTAAAAGTGCCTTTACATACTTCCCATTAAAATAATTATTAGAACTCTATGAAGCCACTTAAAGTCACGTTTCCTTTTAAACTTTAAAACTTATCTATGTAAAGGTATACTCACCATTGGATTTATGCATATAAAAATATAAGTACATGTTTTCAAAAGCTTCTACATGGTATACCTATGCCCATCACTTGCAATGATACTTCATAAAACAATGCAAAGACATTAAATGATTCAACGCAAGGACATCAAACAACATAAAGATAGTCCTTTATGTACACCTCACAAAGTTGGGTTCCAGAGGGAGTCGAGTGTGGTTACTCCTCCATAATGGCTACTCATTGGGTCAACACTTTTGCAAACTATTGACCACAAATGGAAACTGGTATCAACAAATTAATACAAAATTTTCATATTTGATTTTGATGGAGATCTTGATTTGAATAATATAAGAAATAAATTGGCCCAATGTAAATGGAAATTTTTTCCAAGTCATTTTGTGTTGTTGCATTTACATACTTGGTTCTCCATTAAAGCACATAACTGCCCAAAAATTGTTATGATGTCTAGGATTTTCTCTAGGTGGTTTTCTCAAAATTGCTTCTCCTGCATACAATACCACATGAACCTTTACATTGCTTCAACCATTATTTGATGGGGGACTCGCTTATCTTCCTTGCGCCTACTATGGAATTGTGGCTTTTGGCTACTGTGAAAATATTCAACATAGATTACATATTGTTCACTCTTTACGCAGGAAATAGAATATCAAAATTTGCTCAGAAAACTACAAAGAAACCACATTCTTGATTGTTTCCTGAGAAACCTCTTTGATCATATCAAACTGATCTTAGTTTCTCTTTAGATAAATAATACCAATGACATATTGAGTTTTCTTTTACAAAAATCATGAACACATCTATAAAAGATAGAAAAAAAACATTTGCACTTTGGTCCACGCAGGTCTCCACATAGCCTTCACACACTGCACCATGCTACATGAAGCCTTCACAATCAGGATATACTGCACATTTCCAACAACTTCATGCAAATTCAAAAGAATAAACCATAGCTTGGTATCCTTCACTCTCTCGAAGGGCACACCTCTCAAACTAAAACTTTCTTCCACATGACTCTACTTCCACAAGTTTGTAATGGCCACACATAGGTATGTCCAGGTATATGCATGTTGTAGGTATTCATCCCAACTCTCGGTCTAGTGAGCCATTCATGTAACTCATCAACAGTTTTTGCTAGTCCCAAATAGCCTTAATTCTCTCATATCATACCATGTAAACTAATTAATAAAAAAATATCCTAAACATGAGACAAAAATTTGGGAGAAAAGGCTTTCAAGCCTTAATTCATTAATTTACAAAAATGATACATTATTCACACACACTAACAATACATGAGGCCCTGTAATATAGAAATGAGGTTCCCATAACAAATTACCAATTTGGTTAATTGGTTGAACCTCCTCTACAACTTTCTCCACAATAGCTCCATGAATATCTCCATAGATATCTAACTGATTTTGTGTGATTTTCATTCCTAACTTATCTCATTATTCTCATATTTGGGCATACATAGACTTCTAAAGTAAATCTACTTTCATTATGAATAATTTCATATTTTCTTATAAATTATTCATTCACACTCCCTTTAGTAAATACTTAATCAATATTTAATTTGGAATTAATGATTGTTAATATATGTATGAGGCTAACAATTCTCCTTGGTTAAATATATCTCTCATAGGAGTTAGTCAAATTTTCTGAGGAAATAGGGGGAGACAAATTTTGGCCTTCTTGTGATTTAATCATTTGAGATGACCTTCTTTGTTTTTGAGGTAAGTAGGCAAAGAAGGATGCAATTTGTTTTTCCATCGTACTAGATTTCTAAAAAACTCGAGTTTTAGTTTGCAAAGCTTCTTTTAAAATAATTTCAGATAAAGGAACTTCATTTTGAGGAGTTTTTGCTATGGTAGTTTCAAGATTTACTTCAAAATTTTGATCATCAACTCCAACTTCTTGATTTTCAGTACTAAATGTAGTTTTAAGGTTTCCACTATCAATTAAAGTTACCTCAGGGTTTTCATCAACTTCCACATTTTCTAGAACATTTCCTTGAGGAGCTTCATGTTCAATTCCTATAAAAATTTCCCAAGTCTGCTAAGCTTGGTTTAGAATCCTTGCAACCAATATTTTAATTAACCCATGATGACTCATAAATATTGAAGGATATTTATCCTTTTTAACTTGACATGCAATCTTAGGAAAGATTTATTTCAAGAAGAAGGGGATATTTGCGCTTACTTTTTCCTCAAGTATGCCATGAACTTGACGTGGAAACCTAAAACCACATAATATATTCCATCACCTGTAATGTACCTTTAAATTATTCCACCAATTCCTTCCACAAATTTGAAAATGAGCTTGGATTATACCCCTTTCCTTTTTTACTATTTCTTCTCCATCTTCTATGGATAGGAGAGTTGCATTTTGCAAGGAGGTGTGCAATTCGTACCATTTTTCTCCTTCAGATATAAGGCCTATAAATTTGGCTATGGTTTCTTCATTTCCTAGGACCTATAAAGTTCTTACTATTGTTATCTCTTCATTCATATTTTGCATAAATTCTAATTCTACTTCTCTACCAAACCCCTATATCCTTTTGAAGTAGTCCAACGATCTTACACGGTTCAAATTATTTGTTTAATATCAAATAGTTTGTCCTTCCATTGCTACAAGCTATAATTTTTTTTGGTTGTTCGAAACAACTACAAACTCTCTGGAAAAATAAGGTTAGCCTTACAAATTTCCTAGCACTCATGGTCAGAATTATGGTAATAACACATAAAAACGGTCGAGTGTACAGTAATGAAGTAAAAACATGTGAATAATAACACATCATGTGACAATATGGGAGAGAATAAAAAAAGACTTATTCGTTGCATCCCCACCCCCAAAAGAAATTAAAGGTCGTCCATAGCCAAAAATCAAATCGGTCGTAACGGGAGAAGTCATCCAAGCAGTTATTTCAAATAGTTTGAAGGTAATGGTTTTACTTTGCCATACAAAAACGTAATGCAACCTTGGTCAAAACATCTCCATAGAAACAAGAGAATCTCCTCGACAAAGGAAATATATGGTGCAATTGTTAGTATACTTGATACCCATTTATGGGAATAATAAATAATAATCGAATAGTGTGGATAAACAAATACAAAGGTAAAAAAATAGTGATCGAGCATCATACTCCATCATTATAGGTATAATAAGTATTTTCCCTTTTACTCTAGCAAAATTATAATAAATTCCAATTGAGTAAGCAAGGTACAACAACTTCAAAGTGTCCCACGTTTCATAATATCCAATTGTAGTATAACATAAAAGCATTAGTTTTGTAGGAGATTTTGAGAAATTCCCTGAAATCCAAAAGATGGAGTTCATTTTTCTTAGTCTTGATTTATAGGAGTAATGGTGATTGATTGTGATCAAGACCTTCCCACGGTAAACTATGTAGTGTTATTTATTTTATATCTCCTTTTACCTAACATAGTCTCATTTCCAGCACGCATGTTTAGTACCCAAGAAATTTACCTCGGTACCATACAAGCATAGCCCTGCTGCCAGTAGGCCTGTTCATTAACCTGACAGGTTTACTTGTATTTCCATCTTCCTATTAATAATTTAGATTATATAATAGTTTTTATGGAATATAGATGGTACAAGAGGTTATTTATGGAGCATATTATTTTATTTCCTGGGTTGGGTTTTTGAACACACATTTCACTATAGTCCCTCCATCATGGTTGTTTTAATGTGAAATAAGATGGAGTGTTTTAGGGAATAACACAAAACTTTCACACAATGATCAATCATTTTATCATTATTGTTAATATTTAAAGTAAATACTTTATGAAAGTGGGCCTCCATAGAAATTTATGATGCTACTACTCATAAGGATTAATAGAAACTGCTAGAAAAAGGGTACTAAAACAAATAACTAAAATGGAGGAGTAAAATTGTTTGAATTAATAGAAACAATGATAACACAACCCTTTCCCCCAACTAATTATTTAGATGGTAAAAAAAAAGGTGAAAAGGGAAGGCTCTTAAATTAATCATAATTATTTTAAATGTGGATCAAGAGATCATTAACCCGAAAACACTTGATAATATTCAAGTGGTGTTACTCTCCTATGATTTATTCTGCATAGCATGCAAGTGGACAATTTCTTTATGCACAACGATAGACTCCTTATAAAGGTTCATCATAGTGTCTCCCAATGCTTGCACTTCACCAAATATAGCTACCTGAAGCTCTTTCAAGTACACATGTGTGGGAGACAACTTCTAAGTTTCTTCTTGGAGTTGTTCTATATGTTGTCTCGCAGCTTCCAAATCCTTTTCCATTTGTTTATTTTTTTCCATTATATACTTTATATTTTCCTTCGAAGCTCTTGCAAAGGACAAATTAGTTGTGACAATAGTTTCAGGATTCTTTCTGGTATCCATGAAAATCACCCTTTCTGTATTGATGAAAGTAGGATGTGTGAGGTCATTTGGAAAATGATTCTTTCTCACTTGCACAATTTTCCTTTGAAGATCATTGGTAAATATCCATAACCAGACTATAATCTAAAGGAGCAATTTCCTCTTCATCACTTGGAGCTTGCCCATCTGTAGAAGGAGGTAGAAATTGAATGATGATCTATTTTGTACTAGTCATAAGATAAACATATTGATTTTGCTTCTATTGTTCTACCTCCATGTCTTGAATAAATATTAGCTCCTCACTCTCTTGGGAAAGTTCCTACTGATGTTGTTGTTTATTTTCTTCTTCCTGTACCTGACTCTATTTTTCTTCTTCTGCTTGGTTCAACATGGCGTCTTATTAATTCTTCCTCTTGCATCCACATTTCTTCTTGTTCACTCTTTTCCTATCACCCTGAAGTGTTCAAAAACCCCAACCTGTAGGCGACTTCATACACCTGCCTAGCACCTCCCTACCACCCTATAATTATTGAAATAAGGAAAGGTTGTAGATTCCCAAACTAGGGACAACAATCCATGATACAATAAGATGTACAATGATTTTCGAGTACTTGACCAAATACCCAATCACTCTATGACCTGCAACCCAACCATGACATCATCCCAATAGTGATGCCTATACCTCCCAACATTTCCTCTTCGACTCTAGGCAGAATGACTCTTTCACAATATTTACAATGATGAATCTTTTAGATTGATGACTCTTTTACAACTGTACAATAATGACTCTTGGCCTTAACAATATTTCACAATATTTGGATGGTTGTCATGTCTTCAAAGATGTCCCGTTGCAATGCTTCCTTTGATTTGATACTTCTGCTCTTGAATTTTTTCTTGATTTTGTACTTTAATCTTCTTCTACCTGCTTGCAAAATTTTCCTAGTGAAACAAATCCCAAAACAAAAGAAAATACCATTCAACTTACCTCTACCTGTAAAACACATGTAAGTGCATAGTAATGAATAAATAAAAATTAAAATTACAATGCGTACCTGATGTGTGCTTGTCACTTTTGTTGTTGACTTGTGTCAGTAGTAGACAAAGAATCACACCCTTGATATAGGCCTAGACTCTATGCAAGACTATATCCAAAACTGACCTAAAGATATATACAATAAAAACTTATGACAGACCCTAGACTTGTGATGGACCAAGTTCTAAGTACAACAATAGAGACCATTCTATCAACTATGACAAGACAAGTAACATGAACTTACAACATCATATAGATTTAGCAGACTTGGTGTAGCATCAAGAATATGTAGCATCAAATGTGTAGTATCAAGAATAGGACATCTGAAATGTGGTATCAAAACTAACTGTGACATATAGAGACATAGAGATATAATCGGGACCCTGTATATAGTTATGTTGTCCTATAAAAGCATATGTTAGAGATGATAGTCAGAATTTAAATTTAAACACTAATCACATATACCTTGTTGTAGGAGACTTACCCTTGACTGTTGATGTCTGGTCCTTACTGCAGTGATCCTTGAATGCATGCTTTTTTCTTGCCTTCTAGGAGCTCGATATGTCATCTATTTTATCCATGTAATATCGGATCTCCAGGATCTGCAATTTCATATTATGGTAGCCCTATGAGTCCTATTTCCAACCCCACAAGTCTGATCAAGATTTTATTCTTAAAGAAATAGTTATTCCCAATCTCCCATGATGACCTAATTATAGAATCGTTTTGTAGAGAGAACTTGTACGAAGTGCCTTGTGTCCTTGTTGCAACCATTGACCCTAAACATGATACCCAACAAACTATAGTCCGTCCTATTTTTGTCACTATTTACTAAATTTGAATCCAATGCTCAGAAAGAAAGTTATAATGATTTTCCCAATGTCACTTGTTTGACATGGAATTCGGGAGCTTGCAAAAACCCTAACTTCCTCATATCATATATCCAAAAATATAGTGAACCAAGATCTAAAATTTGGTCATGTGGGTCATAAATATTTCATCTCAAATGGGTTTTAATTTCAGCTTCTTAAGCTTTGCAGGAAGAAAAGTAAAGCGAAAATGCCACGATGACCTATTTGAAACCACAAAATCCCCTACTAGAGGAGGATATGAGGGTAACTATTTATATGAGTGCCTTGAGTTGAGAGGGTCCTCAACAAGTGAACAATGGAGGGATTTTAGTAGCAAAAAAACATTATTAATTATTGACTATTCAATGACCAAAATCAATTATGAGTGCCATGCCACAACCCCATATGGTTTTAGCCCACTAAGTGGGGTTACTAACTTCAAACACGAATATCTCTCAAACTGTGAAGAATTAAGTGGTGTGCCATATATCAATGGAAGCATCTCGACGAGTAGAATCCATCTAGAATATCGTTGACTCAAAATAGAGTAATTTTTCAAGTAAAAATGCCCATGCAAGATCAGGGTACCCCCTGGTGCTACATAGGTTAACATTAATGACAACCATTGATCAACAAAGGGACATGCAAGGGAGTTCCTCTTCGAATATCACCTAGTAAAATACTTTAAGGAAGTGGCAATCCAAATCTTCTAAGACTCCTCTATGACTGCACTTTGAAAAAAATATTTAATGAATATTAACATTAGGCTCCTTGGGTGTCCAATTGCATTTCATGCTAGGAAAAACACTTTGAGCACATGTCCTATCCAACAGGTATCCAGACATGTAGAATTTAGCTTGATTTCCCTTTGTTGGATTCTTTGCATTGTTCACATTGATCCTAAGTTGTTGAGCCAAAATATCTAGCCAGTTAAATATCTTCCCATCATTGACAATCTAATGCAACATGTAAACTCATCCTTCAAGGAAGGTTTTAGTATTCTTCTGTCCATATATCAGGCAACATAACACAATCAGGTACAGGAACACCTTTCTGAGAGATCTAGTCTTGTAAGTATTACTAGGTGTCTGGCATAACTTAGCTTTCTCTTTCACCCATGTCCTAATAACATCCTTGGTGTTAAAATATCTTGTGAATGCATAGAAGTGTGAATCCATATACCCCTCTAGCTTAGGGAAGTGATACATCAAGTGAATATCATGGGCTGAATAGGAAGGAAGCGACTACCCACTAACATTAATGATGGTAATTCTCTTAGTATCTAAGTGTTTCATAATCCATTTGATGAAATCTGCACAAGGTAGGACTGGGAACCTGCAAAAACTTCTATGAAAACTTGACCGTTAGATTTTAATGTACACTTGGCTTTCCTCTAGATCTTCCTCAAATTCTGTAGCTGTGAGTGCATCTTTGACTGTATTTTGTGTGATGTTAGAGTCCTTTTCAATGAAAACTTGAGTATCAGATAGAATAGGAATGGTAACTAAAATTTTCTCAAGCACTTCATTGGTACTTCTCTTTATTGTTTCTTTTAAGGATGATCTCTTAGGATACATGACAATAGCAACTGATGTAAGAGAGATGAGCTCAAAACCTATATTACTTGTAATCAAAATATGCACTCATAGTGAAACAAGTTAGATAAAGTAGATTAGTTCATCAACCAAAATTAAAAAACAACACACTAACTAAGGATAAGGATCACACAGTTTCTGGGCTTTGAGAGGCACACTGGGCTCTTGAATTGCACATTATGTAGTCTCAGTAAGACAAGGATGGAGGTTGAGGCTTAAGACTGTGCAATTCACAGACTCATCTAGGTAAGAGAGGGAAGAGACTGCATAATGCACAATCTAAAAGGCCAAGGGTGAGGACTGAGACCTAGAACTGTGCAATGCACAGTCTCAAAGGTCAAGGAATGAGCTTGAGAGTTGGAGTTGTGAAATGCATAGTTGGAGAGGCAACAACTGCTCAAGGATTGCATAGTTTTCCATGAGAGAAGGAGAGAAACAATTCAAGATCTAATGTTGGGGTAGTAAAAAGTGTATATTGTCCTTAGGTTGTGTTAGATCAATCAATAACATGGGCCAAAAAAGATCATGCAAAATGTAAACATGCATGCACAAAAAGCCCAGTAGTGGTAACTACTGGCAGGAAAAAAGAAAGAAGGTGATGTGACACTTATGAAAACTAAATGATTGATTGAAACAACACTTTTGCAAGCTATAATAATAGAAATTCTAGCTACCATGAAAATAAATGGGAAAAATAACACTCATAGATATGAAAATGACAAAAGTGGTCGAAAAAGAACCAAAAAGAAACACATGAAAAAGTTACTCGAAAAAGTGCTGCAAACCAAATCTAAAGCTCCTTGATCTCATGGGGAAGGATATATCTCCAATGTCAAGTGTGGAAATGAGCTTTACAACCACCTATTATATAAATCTAGGCCACATGCAGTTAGGTTAGGGTTTATGATGGGCATGCCTAAAATCAAGGGGGAAGCGACACTTGTCCTAAGATAAAAAAATTGAAGCTTTGTGCCACTTATAAAACAATGATTGCGCATTCCCTATTTCTATGGATGATCATTATCTTACTCTAGTAAACTTCACAGTCTCATTGGTAGAAGGGACTGTGCAATTCCTAGTAAAAAGAGATTGTGTAGTTCACTGAATCAGTGGATTGCGTAGTCTTGACTCTAAGAGAGAAATTGCGTAGTTTACATGCTTAGTGACTACTTTTCTTCTTGGTTATGCAATTTTTATCCTCAAGGGATTTATATTTGAAACCCTCAAGGGCTTGTGCAACTTCCTATGGCAAAGGATTGCACAATTCCTAGAGGGAAGACCGAGAGTTGGTGAAAGATCAAAGTAGAAGTTAACTTGTGTTTAGAAGTTGTTTTGTTGTCATCAACAAGACTTAGTCATAATCAAGACAACTTAATAAAGTCATCAAAAGCATTCTATGCAAAGAAAAGTAATATTAATATAAAACAATGAGCGGAATACTTGATGACTGTGAAAGATAAGTTCTTATGAACAAAAGGGAGGTTCCAAAATCAAGGCATAGGAAACATTTTGGAGGGGAGTTGTAGTAGCTACAACATGTCCCAAAAGGAAAAGCTAAATCATGTCAAATATAAAACTTGATATATTTTTTAGTTTAAGAACTAGTTAATTTCATCCATATTGTACACATAAACAAACATAATAATTTTTTAGATAAATAGTTATCTCAAAAAGTAATATATCATTCTCACAACTTGGAATATGTATTCATTAGAGTAGACATAGTTTATGGCAAGGAATCACACATAAAATAATGAGTGAATAATTTTATTCATCTTACATAGTAATAAGGAAAGATGCATTCATCATCCAACATTGCAAATCTACAAATACAAATCCTAAATGAAAACTGTAGTAGAAATATATATGTTAGAATTCAAAATTTACAATAGTAAAAGAAAAGAAATGTTTATAAAAGGCATAATCATTTACTTCTATCACAAGAAGAATTATTATTTGTCAATAGTAAAAGTTTTCATACTTTAGCAAAGTAGTCTAGCCAATATAACACTCAAATTTCTTTATCGTATCTTTATGTTATAGCTTAGGCCCTTCTCAAAATGTCCAACCACCACACCCATGATTCATTTCCTCCTCTTCCTTTTATTAGTCCTTTCCTTGCCATGGAATATAAAATTCTCCTTATAGTCAAAATGCATTGACTATGTATTATTTTGCTAAGTTTTTGCATTTTTAACCAAAGTTTTTGCAAAATGTTGAATATTTCTATTTTTTGGTAAATTCAAAAATAATTTTCTAATTTATAGAAATATTATTTCTAATTTTCCATTATCTCAGTGAGCCTTGATGTGAATAATTCCTCTAGTGGAGGGAGATTTATTTTTTCTATTTTTTAGTGCCGAACAAATCATTTTAAAATTTCAAAAATTTTGATTTTGTGAGTGGTCATTTCGTTAGTAAGTTCTCTGACACTGACATTGAAAGAATGCTCTGATAAGTTCCTTTACATAAGAAGAGTAGGGGGGGTGGGATTTATTCAGTTAGTGAACTGACATTGACAACATGATAGGTATTTCTAGTGCATTTATCCTTTATTACTTCTTTTAAACTCTTTTTCATTTAAAACTTTTACAGATTTAGCTGTGCAGGAGAAAAGAGACATAGAGTTGTGAATCTGTGTGGAATGAAGGATATCTGGAGGATGGTTTATGTGTAGGAGAACATAAATTTATTCCATAAATATATTAATATGTGTCGAATGAAGGATGTGTGGAGGACGAGGTATGTGTGGGATTGTTGGACATTGGATAAAGTAACACTCTAAGTGTGTTTCACGAAATGGACTAACCGCCTCTCATGGATCCTTATCTCTGGTGATGTGGTCGTTAAATAACACCTGCAGGTTTTGGTCTAACAGCAATCATCATTCCTATCAACTATTAATCAAGGTTGTCATTGATGTCAATATGGCATTGGCCGAGATGGCAAGTATTCTTGAGATGCCTAATGAATATCATGATACCCTAGAATGAGATGATAAGGTTGAAGACAATAGACGCCTAGTTCCAGACAATGATGTCATAAATCTTGTTTAATAAGAATGCCATCAATTAATATGGCAAGCCACTAATGAAGAAGTCTTAATAAGTGCCAAGTTCCAAGTGTTAATCATATGTCTCAATTGATAATCTAGAAACCCTCAATGACATATGGAGGAGTACACTTGATGATTTCATACACTTGATGAATGAGCACACTTGATGATGGTACTTGATGAGGTCTTGATAACATGTTTGGAGATAATTTGATTGTTGGAAGACTATTTTGGAGTTCTTCTAATGATGTTGCACTATGGCATATCATTGCCCCATTATATGATGACACGGGATGATACACTCATTATTGGATACACTCGTGATGACATAAACGCATCACACCTACATGATGACACACTCATACATTGGTAATAATGAAGAAGCTAAATAATGAATAAGCCGCATTATCCCAAACATTCCTCATGTTTTCCTAAAATTTTTATGCATAAAATTGAAGGAAAGATACAAAGAAAATATTATTTTACACCTTAGAGGCATCTTTGATCATTGGGACCTAGACCTTCTTAAAGATTCTTTTTTCCTCTTTCTAATGAGCCCTTACTTGCCCCAAAACTCCTGGTAGTTAGTGAGAAATTGATATTTTAAGTTAAGAAAAATATAATTAATGTAGAGTCGACCTATGCTTAAAGACACAAGTCAGCGTACCTTCAGTGACGCATCTCTTCGCTTTGGCTTACAAAAGCACTATTTATAAGGGTTTCAGACTTCATTTCATCATCATATTTTCAGTCAAGTAACAAACAAAACACAGTTATAGTTCACGACTCGTGAAAAAGGGAGGATAAAGAATATTAGAGGTTGCAGTTTGTTTTTGGGATTATACCTATTATCTTTATAGCTATTCTACAACTCAAACTATGTTCACATTTCTTGATAGAAGTAATTAATTACAGACATATCTGAACTATGGACTCATCCTAACTCGGATTAGATACTCATCTTAGTGCTTAGATTCTATACATTGAACTATGGTGTAGCCTTACTTGGCATTGATTCTTTTGCTTGAGAACTTGGGCAGTGAACAATGGGCTATATAGTTGGGAAACAACTTGGACTTTAACATCTACCTTCATTACAATACCTCAGAATGTGTTTGAATAATGGCTTGGTGAAATAGAACTTCATATTATACCTTTACCTTGGATTGTGCAGACTTCAGTGGTGATATACCTTCGTTATTTTGCAACAATAAAGGCTCAAGTCAAGTGCTTGGATTAGTACACCAGCTATGATGATAAATGAAACAACCAATCATTGGTGACTCAGCCTCATTACACCTCAAGTTCTTTGGCTCAAAGACTCAGACTATGCCCTTTACTACAGAGCTCGGATTACATAATTGACAGGGCCTCAGACTTGGTGTGAAGCCTCTTATGACAACTCAAACCAAATATAGCCTTATTGCGGTACAACATGAATTCCTGATAGTGGATCATCATTGGTTAAACAACCCTTATGGTAAAGTGGCTGGGAGCCTTATTTTACATGTGGAGACTGTCTTGACTATACCATCATCACCCATGGCTTAGTAAATGCAATTGGAGCTTTGTAACAATGGTGAAGACCAATGCTGGATAGTCAAGTATTGTTTGGAGCTATTTGAACATATGAATATTTTAAGACATACAAACCTTATTTCAATTCTCTGTGGAGCGATCTTGAAGAAGAACTCATATTGAAGCCTTCTTATTGAGTAGCCTTGACTGACCTTGGAGACATTCTTAGATACATGCTTTGAAGACCTTGTGGAGATAATGTTGAAGACCATGATGCATTAGGCTTCATGAGGTAACTTGGAGAAATTGCTTAGGTATGATGAAGAGAAGCGGTGACACCTTCTAAGAGATTAAGGTCATCATTGATGACGTGATGTGGAGACTAAAGTGAAGACTAAGAAAATATTGACAGGGCACGTTGAAGAAGACATTGGGAGATGTGAAGTATAACCAAATATATCTTGATGAAGTAAAGCAAGGGTTAGAGCCCAAGAGGATAGAGCCTCGAAAAGACAAGGTTGGTGCCTTGGAGGATAGGTTTGGAGCCCTAGAGGATTGGAGTCCTCAAGAAACTAGGTCGAAGCCTAAACCAGATATAGGGTTTGAACCCTTAAGGTTGGTGCCTCAAAATTGACAAGGTTGGAGCCTTGGAATTCCAAGTCGTTGCATGGGAAAATACAAATTGGAGCCTCAAAGATTGAAGATCGTTGTCTTCATCTAGGGTTGAAGCCCTATAGATATTGTAATTGATTTATTGTAAAGAATAAATTAATAAAAGTATTTATTCTAAAATTGTTCATTTTGTGTTCTAAATATAAGTGATCTAACTGGTGAAAATAACAAGTGAAAAGAAATATTGATTCAGCCCCCCATCTCAGTATTTCCAACAATTGGTATCAGAGCCATTACCTTCACTCAAAGCCTAACAACTTGAAGGTTGATCCTTAGAACACAAATGGAGAAGCCAAGGAAGAAAGCCTCCAATCCTCCTAAAGATGTCTCTTCCTTAACTATGAAAAGTGAAGACAAACAAATTGGGAAGGTTCCATTATTCAATGGAAATTTTGATGTATGCATTGTAAGAGTGAGAAATTTCTTAATGGCTGAAGGTATTGAAGTATGGGAATTAGTGATTACTGATAGCACGATGGACAAAGAATCCAACGAGTACAATGCACGAGCGATGAAGACAATTTTGAATGGGCTACCAGATTCTATAAAGGCCAATTGGGAAAAATGTTCATCAACAAAATATATAAGGTACAAAATTCATGACCTTCACTCAAAAGGAGTGTTGACCATGACCTCTAGTCAAGAAGATGATGGAAAAGGAAATCCAAAACCCATCAAGAAAGCTGAAAATAAGAGTAATGACATCAAGACCATAGAAGACCTAGAAGAAGAAGAAATTAAATAAGACTTTGAAGAAGATATCTTGACTAAACTTATAGTTGCCATGGAAGAGATTAATAGCTTGAAAAAGGAAAATTAGGAACTTAAGAAGAAAGCGCAAGATGGTGACCAGGGCAAGACAAGGAAGGAAGTTGACCTTTTCAAGGTTCAAGTACAAGAAAGACATGAGGATCTCACTAAGGTTAATGAGGAATTTCATCAAAATAAAAGAAAGCATCATTAAGAAGTCATATCCATGACAAATCAATTAAATAAGGCAAAGAAAAAGGAATAAAATTTGTCAAGCCACCTTGAACAAAGACTCAAGATTTTAAACAAACTTGAAGTGAAGATTGGTCAATATAAAGAAGGAATCTCCTACCTTAGATCTAAACTAGAAGAAGAAAGGAAACAAGCACAAGGAGCTCAGAAGGTGATGGAAACTTTGACATTCATAGAAGGACAAGTTGATGAAGAAAAAAAGGAGAGAAACACCATGACATGCCAACTAGAAGAAAAGGATGATAACATCATAAAGTTAAGAGCAGAAATCACCTCAGTTATGGCATAATCATATGAAGCAACCAAGATGAAGGAAGAAATGGAGATCAGTTTATCAAAGAAGGATGAAGAATGCAACAAAATGAAAGAAGAAATTGTCTCTCTTAAAAAGGAAGTTGACTTGCTGAATAAGAACTTGAAGAGTTCTCAAACCCTAGATGACATCTTAAGTCATCAAAGGTCTCCTCTTGATAAATTAGGTCTCGATTATATAGGTGAATCCTTAAGAAAGAATGATGCAAACCCTGATGCTTCAAACAACAAGGATATGGAGAATCTTAGAAGAAATATTGATGCCCCCAGTTCCAGCAAAGACAAGGAGAAGAGTCAAGATGACATTGGAAGAAATCCTACTACAAGAAGACTTGCAATTGGTGTCAAGAATGCAAGAGGCAATGGATACCATCAAAGGATCCCAAGGCAGAATAATTTTGGAAATACATCAAGACAATCTCCATCCTCCAGGTACCAAAGTATATTTTTTGGTTATTGCTATTCTTGTACAAACTTTGGGCACATGGAAAAATATTATAGGGCATACCACAAGGACAAATATAATGGTCCCTATCAATCTTCTAGAAGCAAATTTGTAAGAAGTTCTAATGCTCCCTCATTCATGAACAAGATGGAATGCTTCAATTTCCATAGAATTGGACATATGGCTCGTGATTGTAACTTGACTTGGGTCCCTAAACAAGCTATAACCATGATGACCAAGCCAGAGAAGAAAGTTACACAAGTATGGAGAAGGAAGCAAATTGGATTTGAAAGTCTCTTGGACACTCTAGCCAACAACACATGTTGTTGATTTGATGAAGACATCCTTGGAAGATGTGATATCCCAAGTGTTTGATGATAAAAGGAGACCATGCATAAAGTTAGGGGGATTTCTTGATCATTCTTGTCTAAAGAAGCTAGAAGTGTTTATGTAGGCAAGGGGAGTTGGTTCATCACATGAAGAAATGCAAACACATCTATCATGGACAACGTTTCCAAATAAAAGAGCACCGTGACACGGGGAGCAACATGCCTATGGAGAACTACTATTGATGAAGAAAATAAGTAGCTTGACAGGGGGAGTACTTGGGAACCCCATTTTCTATTGATGTCAAAGGAGGAGAGAATGTTGGAAGGGCAAGAATATTGCCATCAATGACGAAGGGGAGATTGTTAATCAAGGTTGTCATTGATGTCAATATGGCATTGGCCGAGATGGCAAGTATTCTTGAGATGCCTAATGAATATCATGAAACCCTAGATGATAAGGTTGAAGAATATAGATGTCTGGTTCCAGACAATGATGTCATAACTCTTGTTTGATAAGAATTCCATCAATTAATATGTCTAGCCACTAATGAAGAAGTCTTAAGAAGTTCCAAGTGTCAATCATATGCCTTGATTGATGATCTAGAAGCCCTTGATGACATATGGAGGACTACACTTGTTGATGTCGTACACTTGATGAATGACCACACTTGATGATGGAACTTGAAGAGGTCTTGTTAATATGGTTGGAGATCATTTGATGGTTGGAAGACTATTTTGGAGTTCTCCTAATGATGTTTCACTATGACATATCATAACACCATTATATGATGACACGAGATGATACACTCATTATTGGATACACTCACGATGACTTAAATGCAGCACTCCTACATGATGACACACTCATACATTGATAACAGTGAAGAAGCCAAAGAATGAAGAAGCCATGTTGTCCTAAACCTTTTATGCATAAAATTTAAGGATAGTTACAAAGAAAAATATTTTTTTCCACCTTAGAGGCATATATTTTCAATGGGACCTAGACCATCTTAAAGAGATTTTTTTCCTCTTTCTAATGATCCCTTACTTGCCCCAAAACTCCTAGTAGTTAGTGAGAAATTGATATTTAAAGTTAAGAAAAATATAATTAATGTTGAGCTGACCTATGCTCCAAGACACAAGTCGACCTACCTTTAGTGACGTGTCTCTTCACCTTGGCTTACAAAAAAACTATTTATAAGGGTTTCAGACTACATTTCATCGTCATATTTTCAGTCAAGTAACACAAAAATCACATTTATAGTTCACAACTCATGAATAAGGGAGGATAAAGAATATAAGAGGCCACAATTTGTTTTTGGGATTATACATATTATCTTTATAAGTATTCTACAACTCGGGCTATGATCAAGTTGCTTGACATAAGTAATTAATTGCAGATAGATCTCAACTATGGACTCATCCTAGCTCGGATTAGTTACTCATCTTAGTGCTCAGATTCTATACATTGAACTGTGGTGTAGTCTTACCTTGGCACAGATTATTTGGCTTGACAACTCGGGTAGTGAACAGTGGATTGTATAGCTCGAAAACAACTCGAACTGTAACATCTACCTTCATTACAGTACCTTGGACTGTGTTTTCACAGCAGCTTGGTGAAACAGAACTTCAAATTATACCTTTACCTTGGACTGTGCAGACTTCAGTGGTGATATACCTTTGTTCTTGTACAGAAATAAGGGCTCAGATCAAGTGCTTGAATTAGTACAGGAGCTATGATGATAAGTGCAGCAACCAATCATTGATGACTTGGCCTCATTTCACATTGGGTTCTTTGCCTCAGAAACTCGGACTGTTCCCTTTACTACATAGCTCAGATTACATAATTGACAGGGCCTTGGACTTGGTGTGAAGCCTCTTGTGACAACTTGGACATAATATAGCCTTATTTTCTTACAACATGCATTCTCGACAGTGGATCATCATTGGTGCAACAACCCTTATTGTACATTGGCTGGGAGCCTTATATTACATGTGGAGACTTTCTTCATTATACCATCATCACCCTTGTCATAGTAAACGTAGGTGGAGGTGTGTAACAATGGTGAAGACCAATGTTGGGCAATTAAGTATTGTTTGGAGCTATTTGAACATATGAAGATTTGAAGACATACAAACCTTATTTGAAGTCTTTGTGGAGTGATCTTGAAGAACATCTTAGATTGAAGCCTTCTTATTGGGTAGCCTTGACTAACCATGGAGACATTCTTAGATACACGATTGGAAGGCCTTATGAAGATAATGTTGAATACCATGATGCATTAGCCATCATGAAAATACTTGGAGAAATTGCTTGGGTATGATGAAGAGTAGTTGTGACACCTTTTAAGAGATTAAGGTTGTCATTGATGACATGATGTGGAGACTAAAGTGAAGACTAAGAAAAGATTGATAGGGCTTGTTGAAGAAGACATTGGGAGCTGTAAAGTATAACCAAATATATCTTGACTAAGTAAAGCAAGGGTTGGATCCAAAGAGGTTGGAGCCTCAGAAATACAAGTTTGAGGCCTTGGAGGATAGGGTTGGAACCCTAGAGGTTCAAACTCTTCAAGAAACCAGGTCGAATCTTGGACCAGATATAGGGTTGAATCCCTTTAGGTTGGTGCCTCAAAATTGACAAGGTTAGAACCTTGGAAGTCTAAGTTGGTGCTTGGAAAAATATAGGTTGGAGCCTAAGAGACTCAAGATCGGTGTCTTCATCTAGGGTTGGAACCCTATACATATTGTACTTTATTTATTGTAAAGAAGAAATTAATAAAAGTATTTATTCTATCATTTTTCATTTTGTGTTCTAAATATAAGTGACCTAACTGGTAAAAATAACAATTGAAAAGAAATACTAATTCAATCCCCTCTCAGTATTTCCAACAAGGATATCAGGGGTGCAAAGGGAACTTTATTACGTAGACACAAAATTAATTTAAATAGGAACAAAAAATTTAATTCATAGTGTAACATAAACTTTCAACTGCAATGTTGTAGTCTCCGCATAAATTTCTCATCAGCAAATCTCTTTTGCACACATGTTCTCCCACATTTAGGAATGAAAATTTGATATATTGTGTTGTACACTTACTTCATTTGCACCTTGATACATTACTATTATTAAGGTAGTAGTAATTCAATTACATAATTTCTGGAATCATCGGGAGAGCAATGGGGCATTTCTTTAGTTAGTGCTTTGGGACTAATAAGGAGACAATTATTTCTAGTGTGTTTATCTCTTATTATTTCATTTTAAGCTCATTTCCATTGAAAACTTTTATAGATTTAGCTTTGTGTGAGAACAGTTGCATAGAGCTGTGAATCTGTGTAGAATGAAGGATGTACGGGGGATGGGGTATGTGCAGGAGAGCATGGGTATAAAGGGAACTTTATTCCATAGACAAGAAAATTAATTTAACTAGGAACAAAAAATTTATTTCATAATGTAACTAGAAATAATGAATCTTGGTATTCAAGGTTTCCAAATACTATATGCATTTGTGATTTCACATTTGTGTCTTTTTAATGTGTTTAAACAAGTAGTATTGTGGAGGAGAATGGTTGTGTGGAGCAAGGAAAGGAAACTTTAATTCAGTGTAACAAAATCTTTCATCCACAATGTTGCAGTCTCTTGCATAAGTTTCCTATCGACGAATTTATTTTGCACATCCATTCTGACTTGTTACATTTTTTAATTAAATACTAATTATAATATATTCAATTAAGTGTCTTCTTAATGCATGTGAGGAAGAGGTGTTGTGTAGAAGAACAAGTGTGTGGAGCAAGGATAGGAAACATTGATACATTATGTAGCCTCCTCACTTCATCTGCACCTCATTACATTACTATTATTAAGCCAATAGTAATGCAATTGTGTAATTTATGGCATCTTTGGGTAGAGAAGTGGGGAGTTTCATTGGTTAGTTCTCTAACACTGATAGAAATACATGTAATGATAGTGCATTTATCTGTTATTATTTCATTTTAATCTCCTTTCCATTGAATTTTTTTACATATTTAGCTATGTGGGAGAACAATTGCATAGAGCTGTGAATTTGCATGGAATGAAGGATGTGCAGGGGATGGGGTATGTGCCAGAGGAGTGGGGTGCAGAGGAAACTTTATTTCCTAAGTAACGGATCTTCGTATTCAAGGTTTGTCAATACTATGTGCATTTCTGATTTCAAATTTGTGGATTAAATACTTATTATTATTGCGCAATAATAGATTAAGTGTCTTTTTAATGCATTTTAACAAGAAGTGTTGTGTGGGAGAATGGGTGTGCAGAGTAGGGATAGGAAACATTGATAAATTATAACATCATTGAGCATAGAAATAACATAATATTGATACAATGTGAATGATATGAAAGGAGATGACATGCGAACATGCATAGTCAATGAATTGAAGGCTAAAAATAATAATATTTACTTGTAACATTGTTTTATATTAATCATAGGATAGACATTGGGACGATAAAAAATCTAGATGGAAGCTTTATCTCTGATACAAAGATTTCATAACATGCCTCAAATGAAAAATAGTAGTGAGTGGTGATTTCTATGGAAATGAGTCAGCAAGAATTTGAAATGCCTATTAGAGTGAGGAAAGAAGATATTTACAGTGATACAAATCTAATTTCTATAGGAACATTCACTAATTGACTATGTATTTCAACTAGCGGATTGTGTAACATTTTCTCTTTGGAGAATATTTACAAATAATATTGGACACCTAATCCACTAAGGGTTATGTGTTGAATTTGAACAACCAAAAGGAGCCCAAGAGACCTTGGAATATGAATCCAACAATCATAACAATGTATTAATAATGTATATATTTTGAATAGTAAATGTATCATATGGTTATCTTTAATATGTTGGGAAAAACACTGGGGGTGGCGTGAATCAGTGTTTTCAAACCATTAAATTTTCAATTTCATATCCTAATTTATGTACGCGACTTTACTGAAGGGAACCCGCGTGTGTATGCGACTGTTGTTTATACAACTAGCATATATCCAATACATCATATTTTTGAGTTAATTCTTCTTTTGTTTATCTTGAGACAATGCATCAGTACTTCATTAAGCATTAAATAAATAGTAACCACGTGCAGTAAGAAAAAAATAAACCATCACACATAATAATCACATGAACACCAGGATTTAAGGTGGAAATGCAATGTGGGAAAAAACCACCGTTGCTGCCATCTTTGTCTTATCTTTATTATAAAGAAAAACTTCTTACAAAATTATACTAGCACAGATGCATACCATTATGTAGACACCAACCTACAGAAGGCTACAACCTTCACTCGTTCTCCAACACCCACTGGAAGGGAGCTTAACCCCCTGATTTTGTTTACCAACACCCATCAAAAGGGAGATCGAACCCCCAAATTTGATTTACCAGCTACAACTGAAAGGAAGCTTCAACTCCCTCACTGAAGGCTCCAACCTTCAACACCTCTAGGGACCATGTCTCATAAATCCTCATACTCAGTCCACCTGCTACAAAACATCACAAATGTAGGCCATGTTTCATCAAATTTTTCGGTTGGGCCCACTATTAATAATTTAAACACAAAACCAAATATCAAAGCTAAAACTGATTACTACAACGAAACACTCAATCATCATTTGAAACAACCAATCTCTTACCCAACTGAATCAACCATCAATTGAAACCCAATCATTGAATCAACTGAAACCAAAACTTAAACAACCAGAATAGTCATATCACTATAACCAGAATACCAATCAACATATTACACATCATAGAAACCAGATTCTGTAAATGAAAATCATGATCAACCATATATCAAAATATATACGCTACTTTACAGTAGCAAACCCGAGTGTGTACGCGCTTTCCGTGAAGCATACCTATGTACAAATCTTAAACCACTGAATCCTGAAAGTTAACCACCGTCATCCTGAACTAAGCACTGTGGCATACACAAAACCACTACATCATTCTGAAATAATCATAGAACCTTCACTGAACTTCAATCACAAACAACACGTGTCTTCATCATTCTTCAATCAATCAATTCATAATTAGAACATCATTGTTTAAGCCCAGACCATCAAGAATACTTCATTGAATGACAATAGAAATACAACAAGACTGATTAAACTGTTGATACATCCTTTCATCAAAACCCTAGTTTTTGTACGCGCTTTCCCCAAATAAAATCCACGTGTATACGAAATTTCCAGGAAAAAAACACCCTTATAGATCAGAATATATACATGACTTACCATAATCAAATTTGCATGTATAATCACCCTCTAGGCTGTAAAACCCACATATAGATTTGCATTTACTGACACAAAAACTTCATTGCAACACAAAACTTCAAACATACCCAGATCTCGGCATACACAGAAAAATCATGGGTAAAGACACTATTAACACTGATCAAATCAACTCATAATCAAGATTTTCATCTCACATCTATTAGATCCGATCCATCATCAAATTCTCCGGTGCATACTTAGTTTTAGATCAAGCAAAACATTAACAGCACATTCATGCATATTTTCTTTAGATCTAATTTTTCATAAAATTTTCATCACTTGCACACATCTACCACTTTGATCTTCATCTCCTTATATAGCTTAGCCCTTATCAATACCAGAGGTCAAAACCATACTCTGGTTGATGGTTTTCTTAGAAGGGATAAAATATTCATTGTTGGGCTCAATACCACAGGGTAATACCATCGTAAGGACCCTTGGTATTTAGAATACCATGGTGTGGAAACTATATGGGGGTTTTCTTCTTTGTACCCGCGTGTGTACGCAACTTTTCTTTACAGAACCCGTGTATACTTCTTGAAATTTCATATTTTCCATTCCTTTGCCTCTGAACTGGTATCCCTTTGGTCAAACTATTTATCACATTTGTAGACACATCCTATTGACATTTGTATCAATTTGGTTTCCATCAAAGGAAAAATAATCAAGTAGGTTGTCATCAAGGACAACACATTAGTCATAATGCCAACAATCTCCCCCTTTAGGCTTGATGACAACCACTTTGGTGTTTGGTCACCACCACTTGTAGATAGATATAAAACACATCAAGATAAGCACCAAGCTCTTCAAATTCCATTTCAAACACCAAGCTTACTCTCCCACTTTGACATCAAGGGAAAAGGGCTGACCAATTTTGAATGAAGGTTGTCGTATTTTTGAACTATTGAGTATGAACATTGAATACTAACCATGCTCCCCTTGAGCATATCCTAAAATTTCTGAAGGATTTATAATGATGTCCATGACTCTATGACTCATATGACTTTTCCTATAACCAAGGACTCAAACTTATATCAATCACCCAATCAGAGTTGGTTTACATATTTGACTTCATTATTACATCAACCTCCCAATCATAGTGGGGTTACAAATTACATCACATGCCCAAAAAAGGCTTGACCACAATAGTCCATACATGACTAAATTTTACAATGATTACATCATAGTTATTTACACGTCCTTTACATTAAATGACAAATATGACATGTATAACCAAGACCAAAGACCTCTATAGTGAGGTAACCAGACCAATAGTGTTCAGCAACCATCATAAACTATGTAGGATCTACACTATAAGCATTTTTTAGTAGCAATATGGATAGAAACATGCACTTCTTCATCATTAATTAAGAACTTCAGCAAGATAAGGAACATCACAACTAATAAGCACCATTATGGATCAAGGAATTCTAAACATAATGCCAACAATTCATTATTAGAAGTATAACAAATGTTCCCCCTGAACATGTGCCATATATGTAGACTATACTCAACCAATTCCAGAACCAACAAGAAAAATTGGAGCTTGTTTCTTCACCATAACAAGATATACGTGATTTTTTAGTTCAAACCTCACATATATACACAACTTGTCTTTATAGGATCCATGTACAGAAAGTGAAATACTTAAACCTCTTACCTTCAGCTCCTCCTGAGTCTTTTCTCTCTGTTCCTGTGTATTATTACTACAACAGAGGCACTGTCAGTAGTATAAGAAACATGAAAATAAAAAACAACCTTGGGAGACATCATCAAGACACATATATATTAATCCCCTTGTGATTACACAGCATTGATCCTGAGGACCTGATAATCATCTTTTGTTCTCATGATGTCAAGTGCCTCATACCACTTCTGTAGTCATTGTTGGAAGTATTCTTTTAAGGAATAATGGACTACAATGGTTACCATATTCTTTTACTCTGAGTCTGAATCATTCTCATAGTTGCGAGAATTTTGTTCTTGAAACACATATAATTTTTCTAGATTTCTATATCCTCTTGCTATGACTTTTATAGTTACTTCATTCATAACCTTACAGTTGGTTGATGTAAACAGAATTATATTTCCCTTATCTTTCATTTAACCTACACTTAGAATATTCTTCTTTAGCCCTTGAACTAATAAAGCATCAGCTTCTCCTCTAGTTTTATTAATTCTGGCTTTACCTTGTCCCAATACTTTTGTTGAAACATTAGTTCCAAGAATAACATTACCATGTTGGTTTTTCCTAAGAGACTCCATTTTACTCTTATCTACAGTCATGTGATGAGAGCATCCATTATCTATGTACCATTCATCTTCCTCTTCAAATGAGCAGAAAGCAAGACCACACATTATATGTTCTTCTTCTTCCTGCTTATTATGAGAAATGTTGATGGGTCCATCCTTTTTAGGTCTTCTAACATTAATGTTCTTATCTGGTTTCTTACCATGTTGTCTGTGGCAATCCATAGACTTGTTCCTACATTCTTTTGCTACATGTCCAAACTTATTACAAGCATAACATCTTATATGTTTCATATTCCTTCTATTTCAATCAATGGCTTTGTGACCAAACATATTGCAAGAAAAACAATATCCCTTAAAGTACTTGGAAGTTGATGATCTTTCTGTGAGGCAGTTATTAGCTTGAAACATTCTACTTCTGCAATTGGCTGCAACATGTCCATAATTATGACATATAGAACATTCAACATTATTGATCAGAGGAGAAAATCGATTAACACTTCTATAGTTAGGAGTAAATGATTTCCTTTGAAGATTTTCTTTCCTTGGTTGTTGATGAGGTTGACTTCTTATCTCTTTGTTGATCATTTCAGATTTTGCATTAGAATTCCTTGCCTCAGCTTGTGAACTAGATTCTCCTTCAACAGTTTCATGAAAACCAAGACCAGATTTGATGGCAGGAGACCTTTGACTACTAATAATATTATCCAAAATATTAGTACTATCTTGAAATCACAAATGTTTATCTTTTTCTTCTAATTTACCTTTTAGGATGTTTACCTCAACCTGATATTTCTTTTCCTTTTCTAGATATTACTTCTTTATAATTTAGTCAACCTTTCTTCGTTCCTCCATTTGTTGTTTTAATTTGAGAATCTTTTCTTTTAGCCAATTTTCTTGTTCTTCAAATGCTTGAAGTAGTTATTTATTATGCTTATCTGGTTTTACAAGATCTTCTCTTAGAGAGACGACCTCAGCTTCAATACCTTCACAATATTAGTTAGATACCATACCAGCATGATCCTTGTTATCATAATCCTACAACTTATATTTAATATTAACAATCTTTTTTAAAAGCAAGATCAAGTTTTGTTCTAAGATCAAAAATTTCTTCTAACCTGTATTCTTTTGAATCAGCAACTCCATATGTCATTTTGGACAAATTTTTAGGTATAGGATTACCTGGTAGATCCTATTTTTGGATTTATTCATGGATTGCTTTTATCTTATCTCATACTTTATTTACATATGGATAATGGATAACCTCTTTTAATGTTGAATCATATATGCTACAAAAGATATCACTCAAAGCCTTACTGTTATTTTGAACTTCCTTGTTTGATGGAGGAAACTTGGTGTAACCATTGTACACTAGATGCCAGACATCGAGATTCATTATATTAAACTTCATATTTTCTTTCCATTTTTGATCATTATATTTTCTTAGCATAGGCACATCTGCATTTTCTATTGATTCTAACTTGCCTTGATCTACTGCTTCAAGGGGCATCATTTTCGAATATGTTTTCTCTTTAGAGTGCTTACTCTAACTTTTACCCATAAGTGAGAGCTCAGTGGTTTCACTATCATCATTGCTATCATTATTGCATAGACAAGGAAATAGATCACATTTTGAATGAAAACCC
Organism: Pinus tabuliformis; assembly: GCA_031772625.1. NCBI lineage: Eukaryota > Viridiplantae > Streptophyta > Pinopsida > Pinales > Pinaceae > Pinus > Pinus tabuliformis. Next base: position 311,431,405 of record CM062805.1, on the reverse strand, counting down.
ATACCTGATGATCCTTCATCTTCTTCATTCTTGGTCAATAGAAAGTGAGTTGCTCCCAAACTTGAATATTTGCATACATATGTAACTATCACTACATTTAATATATTCCTATAAACGTTTTCAATAAAGGTACCTTTTTCTTCTAGGCCATCAAAATCATTACTACTTTTATCTTCAAATGCCATAAGTAAGTGACAATCTTAATCAAACTCACCTTCTTCACCATTTGAAAGACCATCACTATCTTCATGTATATAAAACCTTCTCTTGTTTTCAAACTTATTTCTATTTATTTTTGCAACTTATTTTCGTTTCTCCTGATTTTCTCCATAGGGACACTTAGTAGCGTAACAACCAACTATACCACAAGAAAAAATTTGAATGGAAGCTTACCTCTGAATCTTCCAGTGCCTACTTAAATTTTCTTTACGAAGTTTACCTCTTCTTCTTCTGATACATACCTTGATTCTTTCTTTTCTTTTCATTTTGTAGTAGCTTTGAAGGCTACTTCTCTCATGTCTAAAGGATCACCTTTCCTCATCTCAAATGTTCTCAATATTCCATGGATTTAATCAAGAGTGAGACTTTTCAGATCTTGCATTTCTTTAATAGCAGATAATTTGGAGTCAAACTTGATAGTTAGAGATATTAAAATATTTTCAACAACGGTAGCATCTTTTATTTCTTCACCAAGATTTCTCATGGAAATAACAATTTCATCTACTCTAAGAAAAAATGTTGCAATGATTTCATCATCGCACATTTTCAATGTCTCATATTGTATTCTGAATGTTTGGAGTTTAGCAATTTTTACCTTGGTGTTGCCCTCATAACTTTGGATAACCTTATCCCACATTCCCTTTGTTGTTTTCAGCTACATTACCTTCACAAAATCGGACTCAGCCACACTTCCCGAGATGGAATTTACAAAGTTTGCATTGGTTTCATATTGTTTCTTTCCTGCAATATTTGAAGGAATAGAGGTTGGATATTGATATCCACTTTCAACGTTTCCCATAAATCAACTCCTAGTGCCTACAAGTATGCTCTCATCTTAACTTTCAAAAAGACAAAGTTACCTCCATTAAATATGGGAGGTCTGATAGAAAATACTCCTTCATGACTACTCATCTTGATGGATCTCCTTCAAGCGATCAAGCTTCTGTCGAAGGACTTGCTCCGATAGCAATTGCTGGGAAAAATACTGAGAGGGGGGGTGAATCAATACTTTCAAGCCATTAAACTTTTCAATTTAATATCATGATTTCTATATGTGACTTTACAAAAGGGAACCCATGTGCATACACAAGTGTTGTTTATACAACAAGTGTATATCCATTACAACATATTTTTCAGTTAATTTGTCTTTTTTTTATCATGAGACAGTGCATTAGTACTTCATTAAACATTAAATAAATAGTAACCATGTGCAGTAAGAAAAAAATAAAACATCACACATAATCATCACACATGAACACCAGGATTTAAGGTGGAAACCAAATGTGGGAAAAACCCACCACTATTGTCGTCTCTGTCTTCTTTTTATTATAAAGAAAAAATTCTCACAATATTGTACTGGTGCATATTCATACCAATACATAGGCATCCACCTACCGAAAGGTACAACCTTCACTCGTTCTCCAGAACCCACTAGAAGGGAGCTTCAACCCCTTGATCTCATTTACCAGCAGCTCCAACCCCCTGATGTGATTTACCAAATACGTTTGGAAAAAAGCTTCAACTCCCTCACTGAAGGCTCCAACCTTCAACACATTTTGGGACTACGTTTCACAAATTTTCATACTAGATCCACCTGCTACAAAACATCACAACTGTAGGCCACGTTTCATCAAATTTTTAGACTGGACCCACTATCAATCATTTAAGACCAAAACCAAATATCAAAGCTAAAACCGATTATTGCAACAAATCACTCAATCATCATCTGAAACAATCAATCTCTGACCCAATTGAATCAACCATCAATTGAAACCCAATCACTGAATCAACCCAATCAGCCAAAACTCAACCAATCAACTGAAACCCAAAATTAAGCAACCAGAACAGTCAAATCACTGTAACCAGAATACCAATCAAGATACTACACATCACAGAAACCAGATTCTATTACTGCAAACCCTGATCAACCAAATATCAAAGTATATATGCTACTTTATAGTAGCAAACTTGCATGTGTACACGCTTTCCGGGAAGCATCCCCGCGTACAGATCTTAAAACACTAAATCTTGAAAGTTAACCACTCTCATCCTGAACTAAACACGGTATCATACACTGAACCATTGCATCATTTTGAAATAATAATAAAACCTTCAGTTAACTTCAATCACAAACAACAAGTATCTTCATCATTCTTGAATCAGTCAATTCATAATGAAAACATCATTTTTTAAGCCCAGATCATAAAGAAGAATTTATTGACAGGAAATAGAAACATAGCAAGACTGATTAAACTGATCAAACATCCTTTTCATCAAAACCCTAGTTTCTGTACACACTTTCCTCAAAGAAAATCTTCACGTTTACATGCTTTTTAGGAAACAAATCTGCGTATAGATCAGAATATATATGCGACTTATCAGAATTAAACCTGTGTGTATACACGCCCTACAAGCTATAAAACTTGAATATAGATCTGCATTTACTGGCACAAAAACTTCGCTGCAACATATAACTTCAAACATACCCAGATCTCGGCATACACAAAAAAATCATGCGTCAAGACACCATCAACACTGATAAAATTAACGCATATTCAAGATTTTCATCTCCAATCTATTGCATTTGATCCATCATCAAATTCCAGGGTGCATACATAGTTTTAGATCAAGAAAAATATTAACAACCCATTACATGCATATTTTCTTCAAATCTAAATTTTCATAAAATATTCATCACTTGCACATATCTACCACTTTGATCTTCATCTCCTTATATATCTTAGCCCTTATCAATACCAGAGGTCAAAACGATACTCTCGTTGATGGTTTTCGTAGACGAGATCAAATATCCATTGTTGGGCTCAATACCACAGGGAAATACCATGGTAAGGACCTTGGTATTTAGAATACCATGGTGTGGAAACTCTGTGCACCTTTTCTTCTTCATACCCGCGTGTGTATGCGTCTTTTCTTCATAGAACCCATGTATACTTCTTGAAATTTCATATTTTCCATTCCTCTACCTCTTAACTGGTATCCCTTTATTCAAACTCTTTGTCACACTTGTAGACACATCTTGTTGACATTTGTATCAAGTTGGTTTCCATCAAAGGACAACTCATCAAGTTGGTTTCCATCAAGGATAATGCATTAGTAATAATTCCAACATCATATTTGTGCATTAATTTTATGTTGTTTAACATGGTATCAGAGCAGGTGAATTCCTTCCTTGCTCAAAATTTAATCACTAGTGTTGTAGTCTTTCTGTGCATGTTAGATCTACCATTAGTCCTGCAATTCTGAGCTAAATTATGAGCTAGGTTTTCTGCATACAGTTCCAAAATAATAAAAATAAGAAATCACATGGGAGAATTTTGATGAAATGATTGACTTGCTTTATGCTCAAATATCCCTCTCACTGTCACTTTTTCTTGCGCTCTATCAAGGACTATTCACCTCCTCTTTTGTGCATGCTCATAAATACTCTCACTAGTATTTGTTGAGCCCTCGGTTCTTCTCTAGCTTGTAATAGTTTCCATCAGTGCCTAAGATCCATGTTTGTGTTCACTCTACCATCCTTGTTCACAAATTTTCACCTACCATTATTGTTCCATGTTACACTGATCTCATTCAAATTTCTAAAACTAATTGTAACCCTAACTCATCTCTTCCTCTATAAAAAAAATATTGACATGCATGCAAAAAAACCAGTCTATTCTCCTATGTAGTAACATTTTTTGTGTTGCTCGTTCAAGTCTTGACTCAACCACTTTTCACTTTCTCGGCATACATGAACTAGGAACTAAACCCATGGCACATATAATTCATTGAACTTGGAAATAAGAAGTCTTTGTAGTCAACAGATGCCAGAAGGTAAAACTGCACGATGTATAGACTTTTGATGTAGAAGAGCTGTGAGTAGAGTGCCTGTAGCCTGTAGCTATTCATGGCTATTTATATTTTCTTCCTCAATGCACTTTTCATGGCATATATCCCTATATGATCCTGAGACATCTAACAACACATAATTCATCGTATAGGATACACCATTGCAGGTCTCTATTTACTCATTTTTCATGACCTTATTTTCATGCAAAGGCATGAAATTGAGGTCGACCATGGGGGGGATATATGACCAAAGGCATGTTTTTTAGTTTGCTACATAGTTTTAATTTATTGTTGTAATTGGTTCTAACAAGGTGAAGAGGATCCTAATGGGTTAGCCTCTAGAGAATGCAAAGACTAGAGAAATGTCAGACTACTCACTTCCAACCCAAGCACTAGTTTGTCGAGTTGTTCTATCGGTGAAAGTGTCTCATTGTCGCATAGCATGACATGAAAATAAACTTTGGAAATGATATCACCATCTTCTACATGTTAGGTTTCTCACATATCTCCCAGTGTTACAAAGATCATTGAGCCATCTGTATAATTCTGATTTGTCTAGTGGTGACTACCAAGAGATAGTAGTGTCAATTGTGGCCTAGTTGTGGATGGTGTTTGTTGTGTAAAATAATATGTTGAAATTACACTTTGATTTGATTAACAATCGAAAATTGAGCATCTCATTTCCATTGTGACCTGTGACATGGAATTCTTCTAGGAATAGAGTGACCTACAAAGCATTGAATATTTGGAGCATAAAATTGTCTTATGCTCTAATATGTCTTTGAATGCATATTCTATATTATCATATGGTATTTGGATACATATTTTTGAGTCTCTTGCATTCACCATAGATGTTTCTAGATTGTCATCAATAGTGGACGAAATACAGATTTCGAGGGAGCTATTAATAAATTATTGCATTTGTTAATAAACACATAAACAAGAGGAGCTAGATACTTCAATCCAGGGTTTGAGAGGCATACATTCAACACTTTTTTGTTTTTATTTCTTGATCAAATTTAGATATAGATGGAGCCCGGAACAAAATTTTCAAAGGTTGTGTTCATCCTTTGACCCAAACAAACTATAGTTGCATATGCTATTATTTCCTAGATATTGTGAAAAAATTTTCTTTCTCTAAGAATCACATATTTATTAGCTTATTTGCTTCTCCAATAACCATCCATTTAATTAAGCTAAGGACAATGGATAAAGTTGACGAAATATTAGAGTTACTTAATACTTTGATACTCTCTACAATGGATGATACTATAAAAATTAGCAAGAACACTCTCTCTGATATTAGAACTTGTTTGCAAAATGCACAATAGAAGATAGAATTTTTACAGTTGGAGTCTCAACTTCAACAATATGAGTTACAACAGAAAAGGAATCCTTATGAACTTGTTTTTATTTAGAACAATCCTCTATTTGAGGTTGAGACAAACTCCCATCAACAACAACAAATTGTAGATTTAGTACCAATTTCAGGAGTAGATGTGTAGAAAGATGTAGAAATTTATTCTACAGTTCTCAAGCCCATCATTAGACCTTGGGAATATATTTTTGACAAAAATCATAAAAAATTCTTGGATATGATAAGGAGGTTTCCTTTCATACTCCAAAATACTCAAATCCCACCAATTTTCAAAGTGAAATATTTCTTCATGACAAACCTTCACAAGACCATCTTCCACCACAACAGATTGTTAGATGCCAACATTGTGGAAAATTGGCCATGTGAAAGACCATTGTTTTTATCTTCATCCTTGTGAGCATTACAGTCAATACACTCAAAATTCAAACATATTCTTTAGAAACAAGCCTCCTACAAGAACAAAGATTCACCTTGGATGGATCACTTCTTGGAAATGGGCTTCAACAACCAAGAATATATTTCACTCATATCATAGGATTTGTTCTCAAATATTAAAAAGTCTTTCATTTGAGATCTCTTCATATTATCACCTTGTATATGATAAGGGGGAATTGATGTTAATCTACAAGCTTCAAAGAGAAATAAAGTGAGCAAAAGTCATAAATTGAACTTGCTTCCTAAGCCTATAGCTAGAGACAACCATACCTAGATTCAGAGTTGTAGCCAGATACATAGAATCACCTGAGAATTCCTATGGTTGGTGGCCTTACTTAAACCATCATAGGTTGAGGCCTCCCTTTTTAGGTTGAGGTTCTCCCTTTATTTCATAGGTTGAAGACCTCCCTTTTCTAGGTTGATGGTCTCCATCTTCAAATCATAAGGGACACTTCCTATAGCATAATAATTCAACTCATTGCAAGATTTGGAAGAGTTATGGGAACAACACTAAGCGTTCCAGGTTGAGACCCCAATTACCTCCCTTTTCAAAACAAATGGGAGAACTTCCTCTAACATAAGACTTCAACTTCTTTCCATATTTGAAAGAGTTCCAGGAAGTTCACTAAGCGTTCCATTGTTGGTGGTCATCCTTAAACCACCACCTATTGAGACCTCAAGTTCTCCTACCTTATTTCATCATTTCAGAGAGCACATTCATCCAATTGTTGTCATGCATTGTTGTATTTTTGTATTAGAGATATCTTCTTGGACTTGTATATACCCCTTCAGATTAAGGAGGCGAATGTTGGACACCTAATCCGCTAAGTGTTATGGTGTGGAATTTGAATAGTCAAAGGGAGTCCAAGAGACCTTGAAATATGAAGCCAATGGTCATAATGATGCATTATAAATGTATATCTTGTGAATAGTAAATGTACCACATAATTATCTTTTGTATATTTCCATTACCTTTATGTTGTTTAACAACTATGTGCATTTATAATTTCACATTTGTGGATTAAATACTTATTATTATTATGCAATACTAAATTAAGTGTCTTTTTAATGTGTGTGAACAAGTGGTATTGTGTGGGAGAATGGGTGTGAAAAGAAAGGAACAAAAACTTTAATTCATAGTGTAACAAAAAATTTCATCTAGAATGTTGTGGTCTTCCACATAAATTTCCCATCGGAACATATATACTGCACAACTATTTTGACTTCTTACATTTTTGAATTAAATACTAATTATTGAATATTCAATTAAGAATCTTTTTAATGCATGTGAGGAAGAGATGTGCTATGGAAAAACATTGATATATTGTGCGGTCCCCTCACGTCATTTTCACTTCGATACTTGATACAATGTATCCACATTGGGAGTCATTGGGCAAAGAAATAACATAATACTGATAGAATGTGAATGATATGCAGGGAGATGATGTGTGAACTTGCATAATCGTTGAATTGAATGTTGAAAAGGATTGATATTTACATGCAACAATGTTTTCTATTAATCAAAGGACAAACATTGGGATGATAAAAAAAATATAGATGCTATCTTTATCTTTGATACAGATATTTTGTAACATGTTTGGGATGGGACATTGTAGCAGGTGGTGACTTCTAAGGAAACGAGTCAACAAGCATTTGAAATGGATAGTGGAGTGAGGAAAGAAGTTATTTGTAGTGATACAAATAACTAATTTGTTGATACATATAGGAACTTTCACTAATTGATTATGTTTTTCAAATAACAGAGTGTGTAACATTTTCTCTTTGTAGAATGCATTTAAAAGCTAGAAGTATTGTTTGAGCTTCTGTTTCCTTACATAAATTGTTATCTTTGAAGCTAAGGTCTCATAAAATCACATCCTCGGCTTTCTATAGTGACCGAATGGCATGTCTAATTATCATAGGAATAATATAAAATTATCAACATAAGGTCATTGGGAGATAGTATTAATTCACTATCGATGAAAAATCAGGGTTTAGGAAGTGGTGTGTCATTAAAAAGGGATAAGTTTATCTCAAAGAAATGTAGTGTGATTTTCCTTGTTATCGATAGCTACTATAGGTTGGAGATGTTGTTCAAGAATAATTGGAAATCAAGATGTTACTTTATGAAATTCTAACTCTAGCATAAACTATTAATTCATGGTTGATGGCGTTAGTCGGAGAATAATTTAGTGTTGATACATTTTTTTCCAATATATCGTATTATTTTGTATTATGTTCAAAGGTTTGGGTTTTTTGATGCATTGTATATATGGAATATCCCAAAAGAGAGTTTATGTTCCTTGATTTGCATAGATCGATTGAAGGTATTGGTTTTTTATTTCCATTATGTCTGATGTTAGCATTTTTGTTACCAAAATCAACTAGCTTGAATTCATTTTACATAAAGATATTAGCATAAACTATTAATCAATTGTCTCCAACAATACTCCCATGTTTTAAACTCGATCTCCTTGTATAGTTTTCTATCCACATTTATTATTGACGGTTTCTTAGTTATTGTCATGATCACAAGTAATTCATATTTATTTTATATCGTAAATTTTTGTTTCTTGTGAAACATATATCAATGATATTAAAGTAGGAGAAAAGTGTGGACTAAATGAACAGGATGGTTTTGGAATTTCAAAATTTACTTCCATTAATTTTCATAAATGTTGGCTTTGGTATCTTCAACTACTATATATTGAGTGTGTCGTGTGTAACCATTTTCACCTAAGGTGGGAGAATGAGTGTGTGGAGCAAGGAACAAAAATAAATTCTGTGTAATGTTTCGTATGTTTGTATGCATTCAATATTGTTGAATTTCATAGAAAGAGGATGTTATTACATGTTAAGATTGGGAAACTAGAAACATTAGGTTTTTTAACAAATCTATAAACATTTTATGTGTTACATTTGGCATTGAAACTTCATGTGTTATCGAGGATTTTGTTATAAGTTAACATCGAAAAAATAGAAATATTAGGTTTTTAACAAATCTATAAAAAATTTATATGATGCAATTAGTTAATGAATTTTCCAAACAATAAGCTTTATTTCAAATGAAATTGAATTATAAAAAAATCTTGTGGAACTTGTGAAGCTAGTTTGAAACTACAAGCCTTATTAATAGTTTCATAGAACACTCATCATTTGGCATGAACATGCCATAATATATAAAAAATTATGATATAAAACAAATACGAATTAATTGTCATCATGATAATTAGCTTAGAGACTATCAGTGATATCTGTAAAAAAATAAATATGTGCAAGGACAATCACAAATAAATGTTAGTCAAAGATGTGATTCGTTACCTCTACTATGGATTAGCTTGATGGCTAAGTTGGTCCCCACTACTATGTCAATGTCCATTATTTTTATTTGATATCCAATTCCAAAAAAAAATTGGCATGTGGTTTTGAAGAAATAGCTACATGGAGCAAGGAAAAAAACTATCTTACAATATTAATTAGTTGGAACGAATTGTTATGCAAAGTGGAAAGGAAGTTGTGCAGAGTACATATGTGCAGAAATATATTCCATTTTGTTTCTTTTGTAACTCTGTGCAATCCGCTCTGTCACACAACACTTATTCTTGACGCACAATTAAACTACATTTTATTGAATATTGCACAATAAATATTTAATTTACAAATGTGTTTAATATTTCATAATAAGTATTGAGAAACATTTGACACTGATAGTAAAAGATTCAAATCTATGTGGGATGAAGGATTTGTGGACGGGTACGTGTAGGAGAATGAGAGTACGGAGTGAATATTTTTCTAATAGAGATGAAATATTTTAAATATCAACATAAAATTTAATTCGTAATGTTCATTGGATTGATGCGGGATATACTTTTTTCAAAACTAGAAATAGTGGTTTACAAATTAGAAATAGAAAATCTTGGTATTTAAGTTTTCTGAATAAGATGTGCATTTTTCTATGCATGTGAAAAAGTAGTGTTGTTTGGGAGAACAGGTGTGCGGGGAAGGGAATGGAGACTTTCTTCTTCACTATTTCAGTCCTCCTTCTGTACACTTCTCATTCATATGACAAAATATTTTATTAATCAATTAATAATGTGGGATGCGGTTGCAGAGAGAACTTTATTCTATAGACATGAAATTATTTAAACTTTAAAGAACAAACTTAGTAACCAATATAACAGAAGCTTAGTATCCAATATAACTTTAAACTGTGTGTGCAGAAAAAGGAACAAAAAATTTAATTTCTAATGTAACATAAACTTTCATCCTTAATGTTGCCATCCTCCACATGAATTTTCCTTTAGCAAATTTCTTCTACATGGTCATTTTTCCATATGCTTTCAAATACTATGTGCATTTGTGATCTTACATTTGTGAATTAAATACTTATTATTGAATATTGACTTAAGCCTTTTTTTAATGGTTGTGACGAAGAGGTGTTATGTGGAGATAATGGGTGGGTGAAGGAAGGAACATAAACTTTCTTTCGCAATGTTTTGGCCATCCAGATAAATTTGTTGGCTACAAAGTTCTTACACGCATCTCCTCCCTATTGAAATTTAATATGATGCGTTTGAAATTAAATGTCCAAGTGTAAACTATCATGGAAAATGCAAAGGAATCTTGATTTAATGAAATTATCATTGCCGATAGGAAATGTTGCTTCCTCATTTTTTCATTCACATATCCTCCTCTACGTAAGCATCTTGCAATTTTGTTATTTCTCGCATCATTGGGCAGAGAAACAAAATAATAATGATACATTTGAATGATATGTAAGGAGATGATGTGTGTATATGTGTATCAGGTGAATTAAATGTTGAAAAGACTGATATTTACTAACAGCGGTGTTTTATATCAATCATATATACTTGTTAACATTAATCATGAGTTGTTGGGCATATTTCTATGACAATGAACAAGAAAATTGGTGATATGAAGCTATTAGCATGAAATGTACAAGTGATTAAGTGACAAATATATCGACTCTAACATGAGATTGGTCAATGAGGAAATACATTGGGATGATCAAAAATATGGATGCAAGCTTTATCTCCAATACAAAGATTTTGTAATGTGTTTCACACACAAAACAATAACAGGTACTAACTATATATGAAAATGAGGAAAAACAATCATTTCAAATGGCTTGTCGAGTGTGGAAAAAAGTTATTTATAGTTATATAAATAATTGATTTCCTCATATCAACTGTGTATTTGGAATAGTAGAGTGTGAAACTTTTTCTCTTTGTAGAATGTGTTTAACAGCTAGGAGTATTGTTCGAGCTTTTGTTTACTTACATAAACTATTATCTCCAAAGCCGGCGTCACATAAAATGAGATCCTCAGTTTTCAATTATCTGAATGGTGTCTCGAAATATTGTTTAAAAATTGTAACATTATGAAGATAATGTCATTGGGATACAATACTAATTCAATATTGATGACAAATCAGGGTTTACGAAGTGGTGTGTCATGCCAAGGGGATAACTCTATCTCATATCAATGTAGTATGATGTTCCTTGTTATCGATAGCTAATACAGGTTTAAAATGTCATTCAAGCTCAATTGAAAATCGATATGTCATCTTATGCAATGCCAAATTTGGCACAAACTATTACTGCATTGTTGGTGGCAATTTTGCATTATCTGAGGAATACTTTAGTGTATCACGATAGATTTTTGTCCAATATTTCATGTTATGGTCAGATTCAATTCTAGCTGTTCAAATATTTGGGTTTTTGGATACATTGTATATGATATCTCACTAATTGATTAATATGTAGTGTTGTGCTACAAGGAGGTGTGCATAAGAAATATGCAGGTAATGAATGTGGAGATATAGAATATTCCATAAGAGCGTTTTTGTTCCTTGCTCATGTAGTTGGCTTGAAGGCATTGATTTTTTATTTCAAATGAATTGTAGTGCTTATTTTTGTTTTCATTTAAATTTTTACTTTTCCACTCTGTGCGATCTTTGCATTTCTATTAACAAAATCAACCCACTTGAATCCATTGAACATAAATCTACTAGCATAAACTATTAATTCATGGTTGGTGGCATTAGCCCATGACTAATTTAGTGTATCACGATAGTTCTTGTCCAATATTTTGTATTATGATCAGAGTTAACCCTTGTCTATGTTCAAATATGTAGGTTTAACATTGTGCAAGATGTAGGTGTGAAAAATAAATGTGCATACAAATGTATGTGAAGGCACAAAATATTTCGAAAGAGAGCTTTTGTTCTTTTCTCCATGCAACTAGCTTAAACATGTTGTGACAGTTAGCTTTGCACCATAGTGTTCAAACTGTGTGCCAAGTCATTTGTAAATCAAATTTGGTTCATTTTTTCATTTTTGCAATCTGATATCAAATAAAATGAATCAACATTAACATAGCAGTGGAGACCAGCTCAACTGTCAGGTTAATTCGTGGTAGAAGATAATTAAACATGTCTTCCCATAGTATTTATTTGTCATTGTCCTTCCACAACTTTCCATTTACAGTTATTATTGATAGTTTCTTAGCTAATTATCATGATAACTAGTAATTCATTTTTATTTTATACTGTAAATTTATGCTTCTTATGACACATATATCAATTATATTGAGGAAGGATTAAAGTGTGGAATAACTATACAAGATTCTTTCGAAATTTCGAGATTTATTTCCATTACTTTTCGTAAATTTTGGCTTTTGTATCTTTAGTTTCTATTTATTGAGAATGTCATGTATAATGGTGTTCACATGAGTAATAGTAAGAGATGGTGATTATGAAGAGAGCTAAGAATTGTAAAATTAAACAATATTTGAGAACGTTATTCATTGATAGAGTATATTTTAGTGCAAAGTGAAAATGGGTAGCATATGAAGGAAAGAGGCTATTTGTAGTGATATGATTAACTCACTCGCTCGTATCGATAAGAAATTTCACTGGTTGATGGCATATGAGTGTTATGTCAATCTACCAATGGAAGAGGAAAAGAGCAACAAGACTTGAAGTAGAAAATTAGTGAAAGTTGGGTGTGTTGCAGAAGTCTTTGATTTCAGAGAAATTGTTTATCTATGTGAAAAAAGTTTTGATTCAAGAACAATAACAATTACACTAGGAGAGAAGAAGATACCTGTGAATCCTAAGGCATTCATATGGTTACTCAAGTTACCAGAATGGAATATGTTTTTAAAAATGTCTGATGTAGATAATTTCCAGGCGTCAAAAGCAAGAGGGTTGACATTATTTGACAATTCATTTCCCCAACTTCTCAGGCTCATTTTGATCTTTCTTTGGTAGATATTTATTTTTTTATACTATCATTTAGGGACTTGTTGGCTCTATGCCCACATTATGGGTTGAGAAACTACAACAAATGTTCCAAAATGAATTTTCTATCTACTTTATCAATTATACAAAAACAATTGGTATATATTTGACTAGGTTGATGTCTTTCCAATGAATTAGCTTTTCAATTAGTTATATTTAAGATAAATATATTCTTTTATGATAGTGTGTCTGATAACAACCCTCATCTCAAGCCATGTGTTTGATGACTTACCTTGTAATCATAAATTCAGTTTTAGTGAGGACCCAATGTAGTTCTAGTATCATATATTGTGGAAACATACAACTTCTTTAAATTTTTACTTAATTCAAGATGTATTTGTAAAGAAAGTATATTGCATGCTAACTAGGCTAGAGCCTCCTCAGATATCTGCACAAGCTCAAGTATTCCTATCTGGTAAAGGGGAGCACGAAGAAAGATAAATTAATACAATAATTTGAACTTGTGGTTTTAAAGATAAGTCATTGTTGTCGCCAAAAAAATTCTGGATATGTATTTTGTTGTTAAAGTTTGCAGTCAATATCATGGCTGGCTAGTTATATTTGAACAGAAAAAGGAAAACAAAATTATTTCTTTTTCATTTACTATTGGAGAATTTGCCATGAAGAATATGGCTCATGCTACCAATATTGCAAAGTATTTAGATCAATTTAACTTAGATAAAGTTAAAGTCGTTAAAGCCTTTGATCCAAAAGGGTTTTTCGGAGACCACCTAGAGTTTGTTAGATATGGGAACTTGTTTCCAAGAGCTAGAGAACAAAGCGAGAAAGTCATAGTAAACCAAAAAAAAAAAAAAATTGCTAATAGATGTTGAAGAAATCACCAAAGAAAAGAGTGTGGGCATGGAACAAAGATATAAGCAAAGAGGCACAAATATTATGGGGCAATCTCAATCTTGCACATGTGACACGTCCAATTTCATCTACTAGTCAAAAAAGGATAAAATTACTGCAAGTGAAGACTAGTTCATAGTGAGCTATTAGATAGTGAGGATGATGAAGAGCCTCTTCATAGAGTCATTGCAGAAAGAGAACACATATTTGAATCATCTAGATCCAAGATTTTGCACGAAACAAGGAACATTGGAAAGGTTGTGGACATGGAAGTTGAAGTTGATAGCAATATACTACCTAATTTGGTTAGTACTTGTTTGCAAGCAAATGGGAAAATGATGGGGAACATTACTAAAGAGAACACTACTTTAGATTAATTCCATATCACATTGCAAAATGCAAATTATGACAGGGGTAGTAAAATATTGAGGATATAAATAGTATTGACTCATAGAAAAAAGATTATTGATCGAGCATAAATGTATGTTGATTTGTATGGGGTTGGAATGACAGGGCTCATGAAATTGCAGCTACTGGTGTCATTCCTGTGGAGTATATTATAAATGAGAAGCATAAAATATGAAATTGAAAGCAACAATAAAATATCTAGAAGATGTTATAAACATGTGTCCTTTGTTGAGGACTCTATTGGAAATACACACGCTGCCATTGGCAATCTCTAACCCCAGAAGATCCCACATATTTAATAAATCAGTCAACCTCCTTAATGTCATGAAATCATATATTATTGGTAATATATCGGAAATATTTTGAATTATTGAATATGCATGGAAAGAAGATTTTGATCTGCAACATTTATTGTAGAGAATTAAGTCATCTGTCAAGTGGATCAAAAGTGAGCTCGAGGGAGATAGGGAATTCATAGATAATGACTTATTAACTTTTAGTTGCAAGATTGATTTATTATATAATCTAAAGAAAGATAAATAAGGACCTCCAAATGTTGACCGAATGAAGTAGATCAAAACTGCATGGTCTAAGAGAATCGAAACATTAGAGTACATTATTTCTGAATGTGGAAGCAAAGAAAGTAGAAGAGTTGATGCGTATGTCAAGGCAGTATAAATTGTTTAGGATTTAAACAATATGCGCATTACATATGAGTTTGGAATAATTTCAAAGGATAGACTAATGGTTGAATTGTAGATTCTAAAACAATCAAAGGCGTCATATTTTGATGATATGACTGATTTTACTATAGAGGAAATTAACAAATGGCTAATTACTTTTGTTAGTGTTAATGAAGAGTATTGTGTCTTGGCTTCACAATTTCAAGAAGAAGATAGGGACATTGAGGAAGAGATATTCAACGAACATGTGAAACAAGATATTATTATCACTCTAATGAAATAATTCCTTAAAGCTAAGTGAAGGAATTCCTTAGAGAAACTGCAATTCCAAAAGACAACTAATAATCAAATAATGTCAGACTATACTGATGCATATTGTAAGTGTTTCAAAATCTTGGAACATTTTTTGTTTAGTTCATAGTCTTTATTTACTCAAGTTTCGTAGGTACAATCATGAACTAATCTAATTATTGGATTCAGTTTCTTGTTTTTCATTATAGGTGCCTTTTTGACATTATGGTTCATGGGAGCCCAATTACTGTCCTCATTGGGATGAATGCATTTACTTTTTTTATCGAAGTATCAAGATTTTGAAATTTGTTTATGCAACAAACATTATTGTCTAGACCATGATTTTGTAGTCATTGTTTCAATTTTGATTACTGTGTGTTCTAATTCTCAGTGTGTTACCAATTATGTAAAGAATTCTGAGATAATGTTTTGCATGAGATGTTGTATATGTCTAAATTTTGTAACATTGTGAAAAACACTAATTGAACATATGTTCTCCAGTATTTTATTTGCACTTTTTTATATATTAGCTAATGTTTTGTAATTGATGATAGTCAAAATGAATTTTTGATTACTCTATTATAATATTGTGACTATTTACCATTTTTTTCAAGAATTCTTAGATAATGTTTTGCATATGAACTTGTATAGCTTTGGATTTTGTAGTGTTATTTGAGAAAATTGATTGAACATAAGCTTATGATCATATGATTTTGAGATTTTATATTGTATGCAATGACATGTAATTAACAACAATGAAAATAAACTTTTAGCAAACAAAAAAATCTTAGATATGTGTTCCATATATGTAATGTTTATTTTGATCATATCTATGGTGATTTTCATTTGAAATTGAATATATTTTTTGTTACTATAACTTTGTTGGTTAGTGTTGGTGAATTGTCAAACACAATGACCAATTACTCTGTTCTAGTTCTGAGTTTGATCTCAGATAATTGTTCCATCTGTAATGTTTTTTGCATAAGTTTACAAGGATATACTATGAGCTTTTATATGATGACTAGTCATTGTTTTTATATTCGAATTTACTAGTTTTTGATATATGTTTTTGTTTCATGCACCCATTAGGTGTAAGACTAAATTACTCTATTCTTTTGAAATTGTGCAAGGAATCAAATGATAATTATTCATTTAATTCGACAAATGCTTTAACTGTGTACATTGTTTTAATTTTGCACAAACTTTAGCTTGTCACATATATGTACATACGCACTGCTCCATATTCAAACACTTTTTCTCTTTGTATACATTTTTGGAGCACCTATATCGATCAAAATATCAAGTGATTTAAACAACGTCAAACATAACTTCGTTGGGCCCTTTGTCACCTTAAGCCCTGAGGGCTTAGTTTGCACTGCAAATTCTTCCACACTCTTGATTCTTTTAACATATGAAAACTCCACAAAAACTATGTCTCTGCACACTCTCCATGACTTGAAGCAATGTCACTTGTTGGCCATATTTCTTTCTCCTGAGTCTTTCTATCTCGGCCATTTTTATATGTGCACCTTTGTTTTCCCTTTGGGAATTTCCTTTCAGGCTTACTTCTTGCATGCGGCCACCCTGTGCCCATTCTCATTAGTCATTTCTCTACCATAAAGTTGCCAACTCATCTCAATGCTGATTGAACTCAAAGTTTCCTCCTTTGCACTCTTAAAATCCTTAGAAGTTCATAGGTTTGGGATGAGGTGTCCCTATGTGTCCACCTGCTACTTTCAACAACCAATAATTAACAGGTCATCCTGATGTTATCTCTGACAATTTCCATAGGCACCTAACACCTAGTTCTCGTAGCCTCTACCCCTGCACCACTCAAAACCTTCCGATATAAAACCTATGACATGATATCATGCATACGTCAACACGATCACATGGAACCTCTAGAGTAGTGACATGTGTCACCCATATTTGGCCCACTAAGGTACATGGAAACACTGAATATGCATGTCACATGTACTTCATACAAACATCATGAGAGGAGACAGAAAAGGATTTAGGCCTTATGTTTCTCGACGTTTTTCTTTGTTAACTTTAAAATGAAAGAACCATTAGATTCAATATTTTAAACCCGCTACATTGTTGTGTTGATGCCACATTTCCCAGTTGTTTACCATCCTGGGACTTCACCTTCTATGTGCTTAATTTTTTTTCACGCAAGCCTTCATGGGATTAGTTGTCAAGTGGGGACCTCCCACTTTAAAACTCCACCAATCAATTGTGCTTGCACTTTTTGACTCCTCCTAGAGTTACATCATCCTTGGTGTTCCTTTATATGCCCTTTAATTTCTTTTGGACTACTCCTATTGGGATGATTTATATAGGGGTTTCTACCAACATTAAACACGTGCACCAATCACCATGCGTTGACACCTATTATGTCTATGTTCAACATACGCCTGTTCTTGCATCATCCTTGTCATTCCTTTGTGTGACCTTTTAATTTTCTTTGGGCTACTACTGTCAGGCTCAACTGTTTTACAGGATCTTCCATGGGCCAATAAGAAATGGTTCTCAACATTGTTGTCAGATCCATGTTTGCCAAGTCCTTTGGTTTGTCCTTCCACCAAGGCTCTGCCCCATTTGAGATTTCCTACCAAACCAAACTTGCTCCAAGGTCCTCCAACCAATACTAACTTTGCAACTTTAACTTTTGTGGGTTTGTGCCTTTGACTTGCCATAACTTTCAATCCAAGAGGCCATTTATAATATTCCACATACCAATGGAATTATTTTTTAGAACCCTTTCCATCTAAGTGGAGTTCAACTACATTTGATATCATCTCATATATAATGAATGGCACCAAAGTCTCTTTGGAACTTTCACCAATTAACTCCACCACTATCAGTCACCAATATGCTTGGAAACATGTTCCCGCAAACACCTTTGCCATGAATGTGCTAATTTTCTTTCTTCTTGATGCCTTCTCTACTTTTTACATTTAATTACCTTTGATCTGGATACAACACCATTGACATTGAAAACATATCAATACATGAAATCAATTACTTGACATCAATGAGCACCTCCTTGATAACATATTCTCACAATCACCCATCATCTCCTTTTACTTTTCCTTCATCCTCATCACCTTTGCCATCAATGAAAACATATTTTTAGCAATCTTCCCTTTTGGCATTTATGGAAACACCATGATAAAAAAAAAATAACATCATCAATAATCAAGAAACAATAAGTGTACTTAACTTCTTTGTCTTCTCCTTCTTTATGTTTCTCCCCCTATGGTTCACTTCTCCATTGTGTGTTCTTTCTCTAATTTACTTCTTCTAGTGGACTTCTCCTTTTGATTTATCACCAATACTTCTCTCTCTATTGTTTTTGTTTTTGTTTGAGATACATCTCCCCCTTTGACATCAATGGAAAAGATAGCAACATGCTCCCCCTGTCAACAATCTCCTTCCATCTTTACGATCTTATGGACCTATCAAATGCTTCTTCTTATGTTGCAAAATTCATGTATATCTAATATGGTCCAAGAATTTTCCTTTCTATCTTATGGCAATGATTGAGTTGAAAGGAGAGGAGTAATTACTCCCAATATATACCTCAAGTAGTCAAGAGGGATCTCTTGCTAAAGAAGCACATTCTTGTACAGCTAATACATGAGAAAAATAATTCCTATTGGCCTAAGTCTCAGCTAGGCTTACATTCATAATAGTTCCTCCCTAGACACATACACCTAACCTCTAGCAACAATAGCAACCTATCCTATGCATGACTAACACCATCAACTTGTTAATTGATGAAAAATAAATTACAACACTTAGAAGTGCTTATATGACAAACATAGAGGGACTCTCACCAATGCATGCCTAGACCAACAACTCATACTCTACTTGATAGAATTCTAATGACAATAGATTCACCATGATACATTTGACTCATCATGAACAATAACAACATTAAAATAATGACTCCTTCACCAAAACTTGGACTTACAACATGAATGCCACACTGATAAACAAACTAATGATAATTAATACCAATCGTTAATACTTGATACCAAGTGCTAATACCTTTGAGACCGATAATACTAATTATTTAACTGATGCCAATTATTGAGAACTTATTAACTTAGTGTTCTCCTCTTCTGTTGTAGTGTTGATGTGGTGTTCTTCTCCTTTATTTCATCACTAATACATATCCTCCTTTGTCTAAAGTTTGTTTGTTTTTTTTTTATCACCAATTAATAATTGGAATAGTATGAAAGTATCACAACAGTCAAATATTTCATCATATCTACAACACAAAACGTTGATCATTAAGGCAACATTACAATGTAGCAAACAACATTACCATATGTCTTTCACACTTCTCCTCAAGCAATAAACAACTGATACCAATTGTTGATGGAATAAAATGATGCTCAAATGTTAACTTGAGTATACTACCCTTATTTTTATTCTCCCTCTTGGCCTTAGGAATCTATAAACATACTTGCACAAGACAAGAAAAATTTGATAGTAAACATATCATCATCCCTATTTTTTCATCACCATGTACACATACTCAGAATATTAATTTGATGTGGCAGCAACATCAAATCAACCACACTACTCATCACCAATCATCATATGTTGACACCTATTGTGTAACATCACCAATCATCATATATATATATATATATATATATATATATATATGCACCAATCATCATATGTTGACACCTATTGTGTCACTGCTCCATGTCCACCCACACTTGCATCATCCCTGGTATTCCTTTGTGTTCACTTTTAATATTCTTCAGTCTATTATAATTGGGCTCAACCATGGGCCAATAAGAAATGGTTCTCACCACTACTATCAGATCCACATTTTCCCAATCCTTTGGTTTGGTCTCTTTGCCAAGACTCTTCCACGTTTGGCAATGCCTGCCAAACTAAACTTGCTCCAAAGGTCCTCCAACCACTATTAGCTCTGCAAGTTTGACTTTTGGGGGTCCCTGCCTTTGACCAGCCATAATTTTCAATCGAAGAGGCCATTTCTGATCTTCCACATACCACTAGAAATCTCTTTCAGAACTCTTTCCATCTAAGTGGGTTTCAAATGAATTTTATATTATCTGATGTAAAATAAATGACACTAAATTATCTGCACCTTCACCAATTAGCTCCACCACTATTGGTCACCAATCCACTTGGAAACATGAGTCTTGGAAACACCTTTTCCATACATGTGTTTATTTTCCTTCTTCTTACAATCTTCTCTTGTTTTTCCATTTCATTACCTTTGATATGGATACAACACCATTGACACATGTGAAATCCTCCTTATGCCAACAAAACCATTTATAGTGACAACATATCAATACATGACATCAATTAATTGACATCAATGAGCACCTCCTTGACAACCTATTCTCACAATCTCCCATCATATTATTTGCCTTTTCCTTAATCCTCATCACCTTTTCCATCAAAGAAAACAAATTTCTAACACTTCCCATGTCGCTTCTGCCATTGGTAGTTTCTTCCATTTGATGAGGTACTCAATAATTGCTTGATTTCTCAATTACATAGTTCTTGTTTCCAAAATTATTTCAAGTTCTAGTATTATTTTCCTTTCTTAATTAATCTTTGGTAGAAGAGTTTGGAATAGGACCTTATCACAAATGACCTTCTTTAAGAGAGAAACATGAAAGACAAGATGTATATGAGAAGATGGAGGCAGCTCCAATTTGTAGGCCATACTCCCAATCCTCTGTAACACCTTATAGTAGCCATAATACCTCGAATCTTATTTATTGTTCTCATTTTGTTAATTGAGGGAAATTTATTTGTATGGTTGTAGTCTCGCAAATATGAAATTACCCACTTCAAATTCCATTTCACTGTGATGTTGATCTTCTTGTTTTTTCATCCTATTTTGTGTCATAACCAAGTTGTCCTTTAATAATTTGAGAATCTCTTATTGATGATGGATGTGGTCCTCTACTGCTTGAACCTTTATACTCCCTTTCAAGGGTGATATGATGGATGGAGGGTGATATCCATAAAGTGCAATAAATGGTGACATTTTTTATGAAGTATAGAAGGATGTATCATACCACCATTCTTCCAAGGGAAACCAATTGATCCATTTTGTTTGTTTATCATATGAAAATCAAAATAGATATATTCACAATATCAATTTTCGCGTCATATTAAGAATGATGAGATGAGTTATAAGGAAATTGAGTACCAAAACAAAAAAGAAAAATTATTCCATAATTTTCCAGTGAAAATTGGATCTCTATCACTTAAAATAATCTTTGGTATTCCATTTAGATTTCATATTATCTCCATGAATTCTTCTACCATGGTAATTGCATTAATAGGATGAAAAAGAGAGAAAAAGATACCATACTTTGTCATTGATCTGCCACTACCATAATAACACTCTTTCCTTCATATTTGGGTAAACCTGTAACAAAATTCATTGAAACATCTTCCCAACATTGGACTAGTACAGATAATGGTTGAAGGATCCTTGGGGTATTGATAGTCTCTCCTTTATTTTGTTGGAATACCACACATTTTGCCAAAAAAAATCATATCTACTTTAAAACCTTCCTAAGAAAATATTTATTGATCTTATTGTATGTCTTCAAGAACCTTGAATGTTCTATTGTGGAAGTGTGTAATTCCAATAGGACCTTTTATTTGAGTTGAGAATTCTTACATAAGTATAAGTGATCTTGATACCATAATAGATCACATTTCCATGTAAATTTTTCTACTTCAACAGGGTCTTCCTATAGCTATTAAATTATCTTTCTTATCTTCTCATCTTGTTTCCACTCTATCCTTGTTTCTTCCACCCAGTGAGATTGTGGAATGGAAATAGCACATAGTAAACCATTTTTATCTTCCTCTTTCCTTGAGGGTGCATTTTCCACAATATTTTATTTTCCTTTTTTGTATATAATTTCGAAGGCATAACCCAACATATTTATGACACAATTATGTTTCTCTTCTCAATATATTATTTTCTCTAAGAATTACTTCAAACTATCATGATTTTTTTTTTACGTTGAAGTGTCTTCCTAGTAGGTATGGATGCCATTTATTAACTGCATCTAGTATGGCCAACATTTATTTTTCATAGGTTGATGCATGTTGACTGCCACATACATGGAACCGAGGATGGAGACGAGAATGAACCCTAGAGACTCAGCCGCCGCATCCTCTCCTTTGGCCGCCGTCTGGACACGGCTCGGCCCTATCGATGATGCCGTAGCGTGTTTCAGCCCAGGATTGCAGGTCTTCGCTCGCACTGCGGTTCTGCCTGTCTTCAAGATTCTTTTGAAAGCTCCCCGCCCTTTGTGCTACTCCGCTCTGGACTTTGGGGCCGCCAGCTCTCAGCCCTCTGCCGCTGCATCTGGCTGCAGCTACCCCCATCAGATTGCAGACGCATTGGTCAAGAGCGAATTCGCAGAACATGCTCTCAGTTTTCCCCAGGCGGCGGCTCTTGGAAATAAATTCTTTACCCTGCCCGGAGGGAGCATCTGGACGCTCTTTTGGGCGGAACGCAATGTCAGATTCGGCGACCCTATGACTCCCTCCTCTTCTCCTCACAATCCCTTGCCGCAAATACAGGAAAAGAAAGCCCTTCAAAGTTCCAGCCGCCTGTTGTCTCAGATCTGCAGAGGCAAGCAGAACTATGGTCTCTCTGCCTCATTCCAGATCCTGATCAAGCTTATATCTGGCAAAACTCTGCTACAATGGGTGAGAGCGTCGGATCAAGTGCAAGACCTCAAGCAGGCTCTGGAACTCAAGCTGGGGATCCCCTCTGCAGCACAGCGACTTCTCCACGAAGGTAAACAACTCGAGGATCTTTGCCCCCTGTCTTTTTACAGCATTAAGAGAAATACCTCCATTGCTCTTACCCTTCGTTTGAGAGGGGGAGCTACAGGACAGTCATCCTCAGCTGAGGCGTTTTCATACAAGGACGTTGTCCATGCTAAGCTGCCTAAGAGAACAGCTCCACCTGCTCAAGCTCCCAAGCCTTTCCTGGTGGATAAACTGGAGGAAACCCCCTCCATAGAAATAAAGCATCCAATGCTGGATGAGCAAACCCAGCATTTTGCGGAACATGGCATTATCTGCAGGTTTAATGGGCTATGGCCACGCACAGCAGACCTCTATCAATGGATTCACTCTAATTGGACCAACAACTGCAAGGTTCTGTTATGCTCAAAGGGATTCTTCATCGTAGTGTTTGCCTTCGCTGAGGATTATCAAAAAGCCTTAACTGGTGGCCCATGGTTCTGGGGTGCAGCTGGTTTATTCCTCACCCCTTGGTTCCAAGATTTCGATCCCTCTACAGCAGTCATCACCAAACTCCCCATCTGGGTCAGACTTCCAAACCTCCCAGCGCATCTATGGCACTTTGTTGTATTCCAAGGGATTGGCAACTCTCTAGGCCGCTTTTTAGACACAGACATCTCTAGAGGGGAAAAGGGCTTATACACTTTTGCCAGGATCTGTGCAGAAATAGACATGAGCAAAGGTCTCCCGGACCAGATCAATCTCAAAATTGGAGACTTCCATTGGACTCAAACTTTGGACTACGAGAACACCGCCTTTCGCTGCCGCAACTGCCATCTTACAGGTCACCTTCAGAGCTCTTGTCCCACGATGCTAGCCCAAAAGAAGAAAGCCAATCCTAAGCAGAAATCCAAAAGCTGGAAGCCTCATGATCCTCCCCCCATGGACGATTTTGATTTCAGCTCCGATGAAGAGGAAGAGAATAAGGAAGGTGTGGCAGCAGTGTCGGAACCGGATCCATCCTCGACAGGTCCTGTGGATTCATCCGTCCTACCAGTCTCACAGAAAAGGAACCATGAATCCTCCACCTCAGACTCAGACAAGGAGACCTCTCCGTCAGCTCATCTCAGTTTGCAAATCATGCCAGCTCAGCAAAGTCCTCTTGAGTGGGTCAAAGTTGGTAAAAAGAAGGGGAAAAAATGCCGAATAGTGGATTCTGCACATGTTGGGTAGAATCCTCTGTTCAGTTCTTGCTCCTCTGTTCCTCTTGTTTCTTCTTGCTCAGCTCTGCTCTCTTCTCTTTCTCTCTTAGGAGCCGAGGTGGATAGCCAATCCTTTCCGGCTGCCTATGTTCTTGCTTCTCTTGTTTGTAATCTCGTATTGTACCATACGTTCTCTTAATAGAATTAGTTTTTACTGAGAAAAAAAAACATTTATTTTTCATAAATGGTTCTAAGTAATTTCTTTTGTTTAAGTTCACTACTTTCAAAGGAAAGGGGTATTATTGCATCAAAAATTCACCAATGTCATGGCTTGAGGCATGACACTGCACAATAAATATTTTGTGGAGTCAAGTTTCACTAAGATGGGAGTTGTACACATAACCTCTTTAATTTCTTCAAATGCTATGGTTTTTTCTTTAGTCCAAGAAAATTCTTCCTTCAATAATTTTGTAATAGGTGCTATTATGTTACCATAATCCTTGAAAATTTTACAGTAATATCTTGTCAATCCTAAGAATCCTATGAGTTTCTTTAAGATATTTTAGATTGGCCATTCCCTCATATCATTGATTTTGTTAGGATCCACCTTCACACCATCACGTGATATAATATGACCCAAATATTCCACTTCTTCAACCCCAAAGGCAAACTTGCAAGGATTTTCTTATAGTTGTTTCTCTTCCAATAGTTTCAATACCTTGTCAACATGTTGTACATTCTCTTCCCAATATTTGTTGTAAATTAGTATGTCATCAAAAAGTAATAGCACAAATTTTCTAAGGATTTGAAAAAATAGAATTCATCAAGCTTTGAAATGTTGAAGGTGCATTTGTAAGTCCAAATGACATAACCAAAAACTCATAATGACCTTCATGTGTTCTAAAGGTTGCTTTGGAAATATCTTCTTGTGTCATTCTTATTTGATGATATCTAGAATGAAGATCCAACTTAGTAAAGAAAATAGCTCCATGGAATTCATCTAACAATTCATCAATGACACCCACAGAGCATAGAATAGATAGTGATAGGGTTCTATGTTAATACACTCTGTGGTAAAAATGACATCGGTTCGAAACTCCATGGGAAAAAATCCAATCATGATAAGGGTTGGTGTGGCCTAGGCTAAGTGCGATCCCAAAGTTATTTTGATGGCTTGGATTTCCTTGGGTTGTGGCTTCCCAACCGTAGGTTATGCATGTCATTCATCTCATGACTAATGTTACCTAACAAACAAACAAACAAAATAATTCACCAATGACAGGAATAGGAAACTTAATTGATTGGCATCTTATCGAGTTGTCTGTAGTATGGACACATATGCCAATAACCATGTTTTCTTATAACCATCACCACTCGTGAAAATAAAGCACTTTAGATAGGTTGAATGATGCGCACCTCTAAAATTTATTAAACCATATGCTCAATATCACTCTTTTGTGCATGTGGATATCTGTAAGGCCTAATGTCAGGTGGTACACTTCTAGGTTGCAAATTAATAACATGTTTATGTTCTCAAACAGGTGGAATACCCTTAGGAATTTCTCCAAACATCTTCACATGGTTGTTGATAAATATTTGAAGATCCACTAGAGCATAGAATAGAGATGTTTTAACCTCTAATCAAAACAATTGTGAAACTACACCTTGGTGTCCTTTTCTTCACAATTTTTTCATGCTATTAGAGCTTATCACTTTAGTAGGTTCCCTTTGGATACCTTTAAGCTCAATTTCCTCTCCTTCTGAGAAAAATATCGTGAAAATATCTTGGAAATTAAGGTCATCATTCTCAATGATTGTAGCCATTTTACCCCTAATACAACATAAACACCACCCATTTGGATTCTAATCATGGGACTAACCAATACATTATCCCCCATATTCAACATAATATTATTGCACTTCTGTAAACAATTTATGGTACCCCCATCTTCAATCATTACTTGAAATTACGATGTTGGATATAGAAAGCAATTAAGAAATTTTGCCAATTTGTAAATGATGAAGTTATGTGTCCTAGTAGACTTAATCAATATTGTTACCCTTTTCCTTTGGATATATCCTTTTATCTTGAGGGTTTGTGGAATATTGATGTCGTCCAATGCATGACAAGAGATTTTTGGAGTAGTTTCTTCTTGCTCTAGACCTTATGAAGTTTTCACTTCTTGATCTTCTTCATCTTCATTGTCTAGGTATAATAATTTCTTCTCACTGCATTTATGCCCTTTACTATACTTGTTTTCACAATTGAAACATAGTCTCTTTAGTCTTCTTTCATCCATTTGTTGAGAAGTAAACTTTGTCAGTTTAGGAAAGGGGGAAATATCTTCTGTATAGTTATCAATGATCAATTTTCTAGTGGTCATATTCTTACTTTCAACTTTCCTTTCCAAACTAAAGCCATGCTTCATATATTTATGTTCAAAGGGACACACCTCATGTTGGATTATTTCCTTTAAAGTACCCATATAGTAGGTCTAACAAGTTGTCCTCTAAAATATTCTTTACTCTAAGTCTCAACTTTTTAAATTGTTGAATCTGATCTTTCACGAGACCTTTTTGTAAAAGATTTACCAATTGGCTAAAGAATATATTCCTCTTAATATCCCTGTAATGTGTTATCAATTCCTCTATAAAAGTGGACTAAGATATAACAGGATCATTTTTTATTTCACAAAGCCGTTGATACCATACATGTTGGTCTTGTTCTAAAAACATGGATGCAATATTTACCTTTTGTAATGATTTCACTTGTTCTAGATCAAAGTATTTCTCGATTTGAAATAACCATGTTATTGGATCATGATTATAAAATTTCCTCATATCACTCTTTAGTATGTAGTAGTTCCTTAGTGCTGACTTGAAGCCCCGACGATGTGGATATTGGATTGAAAAATCATGCTTATGGTTTTGTGATTCAGAATTTGTGCTCTCCAATTATGATAGTGTACTCCCCATATGAGATTGATTCTCAACAAAATTCCCCTCCTTGTGTTCACAATTTCCTTGGATCTCTACATCCCTTTTAAGAAGCCACTCCAAGAGAATATTTTCCATGGAAATCATAGATTTTTTTGTTTCTTCCTTTTTTCCATTCTTCTTCTTTCTATTCCTTCCTTATTTTCATTCATCTTCTTTTCTATCCCTTCCTTATTTTCATTTATCTTCATTTCTATTATTTCCTTTTTTTTCATTCATCTTCATTTATATTCCCTCTATCTTCCTTTCTATTCCCTCCTTATTTTCATTGATCTTCTTTTCCATTTCTCTTTTAAGATTTTCTTGAGAACCTGAGAAATCCATACTTTTCAACATACTACTATCCATTTCATTAACTTTATTCTCTAATTGAGATAACCTAAATTCTAAGCCTTCACTTTATTCATGAGTGAAGGATGAGTATTTAGTAAATTTTATTGGTGTAGAAACTTTATTTGGAGGCATGTTAGAAAATAATAATAATTGTCCTCTTTATTACAACAAATAAAAAAGAGGGGATCTTCTAATGAATAGTTAGGTCAATAGTAAGTTGCATACCTTAATTTGGAGAATATCAGAATGGTTGAAGCTTTATTGATACATATCTAACATCCAAGGCCTTCTAGATGTAAACATTTCTTATGCGATACTCTGATATGTAGTTTATGCAATTCCACAAGTGTGAACTGATTCTAATGTACCAACTGAAAGTTATAGTAACTTTCCCAAAACTTGTTGATTTTTTGGCCTCTTCCTGTGAGAAAATTTTTTAACATTCCATGTGTCCAATGCTTGAAATACAATTCTAACACTTGTACCAAGGTACTTCTATATGTCTCTTAAAATTATTGAAGATTTTACAGTCTAAAAATTCCTAGACAAGAAGATATAGCCAAAATACCAAGCTGACTTGTATAAAATTTACTTCATGAATGTTCATAAAACCTAACTTCTAGAGGGTATAAATCTGAAAGTATCGTGAAAAAAATTATGAAAATGGAAGCATATATTCCTAGATATTTCTCCTTAATATGGTCTAAGT
Organism: Pinus tabuliformis; assembly: GCA_031772625.1. Classification (NCBI taxonomy): domain Eukaryota; kingdom Viridiplantae; phylum Streptophyta; class Pinopsida; order Pinales; family Pinaceae; genus Pinus; species Pinus tabuliformis. Next base: position 311,402,937 of record CM062805.1, on the reverse strand, counting down.
TACACTTTATGAAACCTTATAGAAGAAAAGTTATAGCAAAATTTCCAAACTAACTTGTTTCAATCTAAATTTTGGAGCATATAGAATCCTGAACTTCCTTCGATCATATATCAGAAAATATAGCTAACCAATTTCTGAAATGTGGAACAAATTTTCACCATCTCAACCTTGTTAAAGTTTCATGGTCTGAAGCCTCACATAAAAGAAGTTATAGTGAAAATTCTAAACTGACATGTTTGAGATAGAATTTAGGAGAATTCAGAAAGCCTAATTGGACCATATCTTTGCAAATATAGCAAACCAAGATCTAAAAATTGAATCAGATATGTCTTCTCAATCTTCTTTCGGTTTTACCATCTAAAACCTCAGAGAAATTTTTTTATAGGGAACATGCCAAGATAACCTATTTGAGGCAACAAAACCCTAAGATCAAGAGCTCTAGTACCATATGTTATGATCCTTATGCCTTAAAAATGACAAGAAACCAATAATTATAATACACTTCAAGGGATAAATATCCGCATACAATAAATATAATGAACAAAACAATATTTGATGATCCTAAGACTAGGTCTCCTTAGTATATATGTAGGAGACAATGAATACACTTATAATAAAATGGGACTGTGATTAGTTCTAGCCTACATAACAATATAATGATAGAAATGTAATCACCTAATATCTATGGCTTAATAAAGGGTTTTTGGGTTAACTTGGGGCTTATATCAGGTTTAACAAAGGTCAACATGCTTTACTCTCTTTTTCTCTAAATGGAATTGGTGCAAATACAAATGAGTTAGATGTGTGGCTTGTGGGTTACTGCAGAACACAAAATTTCTCCATCATACCCTCTATCTATCCACTCCTAGATAATATGCTCTATTATGGAACAAAATGCACTAGAATAGAATCAAACCCTTTTCCTCCTAGTGGCGTGGTCATTATGTAGCCTTATAGCTAATTAATGGTTAAATTTGACCCATTCAATCCTAAATATGAGTTACAACTCGACCCTTGTAGATTACTCCTTATAGTTATCATGTAGCTATTCCAATTTACATGATTAATAGGGGTTGATGTGGCATCCTCTTGAAATTATGGTGGTCAATCATAATAGGTCAACTTCTAGGAGGCATAGTTTTTGCAACTGAACTCTTATTAACATGATTCTTGCATTATTGGAAAGGAATTTGAGTGCATAATAGCACTAGGGGGAATTTAAGAAAAAAAATTAACACAAAAACATCATTTAAGGCATAAAATTTTCCCTAAAGGATTTTGACTCCAATTATCGAAATGGCATACCACTATTAAAATTGCTCCAGTAAGTTGATTTATTTGATGTTTTCACCCTAAAAGCATCAATATGGATGAAAAAAATTATAATGATCCAATATAGATCATACATACCCATTTTGGGAGGTTTTCAGTCCACAAAATATTTTACTAAATGAGGTGAGGAAATTTTCCCTCTACTTTCTCCCTAGAGTACCATTTAGCCTTACCTAGAAGTTGTCCTTTCAACCCAATCTAGCAAAAGTTATATCTTCTAAAAAATTGTATCCTCTCACAACTCTACCTAAGACTTTAGCACTAAATTTTCCTAAGTATTTAGCACTAAATCCTCTACTAAAGGTAGTGCCTACTCTTGTTCATGATCCAACATGGAAGCCTTATAGAGTTTTAGATTTTCCATATTCACTATTGTGTAAATTCACATGTGGGGTAGAAGGAGTATATTGGAATTATCTCCCACATTTTTAAATATATTGAAGGGACCATATCATAACTTCTTAATCTTATTACGAGGACCTTGTAGTCTCTCCCTATTCCACTATAACCATATTCCATCTTCAACATTTAAAAATAGGTAAAAGTGTGCATGTATCCTTCTCATACTTTAACAATCATGATAAAAGGAAAAGAGTATGCTATCCATATTTTATATTGGGTGACTAGGAGGAAATAATGGGAATGAAACTTGGCATTTTCGTTGGCTTAAAAATCATGAAAATACTAGCAAAAGAAATCTTGAAGTTTTTTTTGTTTAAAGGTCACCGAAATAAAGGTCCTTATAGAGAGATGAGTGGCATGAGAGCATGCATCTAGTTTCAAGGTTCACAAAACTAATGTAAGAAAATAAAAAGTAGATGCAAAGGGGTATGGAAGTGGAAGTCCACTCATTACAACTTTCTCTATATAATATTGAGACAATCTACAAAATGGAGGAAATAATGATGCCAAGGTAAGATGTCAAGGATGGTTGCAGTATCAATAAGTGAGGTGAAGGAAAAATAGTAGCATAGCATTATGTATTAATACATTGATGACCATAGGTATAGGTGACCATAAATAAACATATAATAAGTTTTGGGAAACCTCATTGCTAATGTTATGGACATAATAAATATAAAGAGAGATGAATGCAACTCAACCTCTCATACCTACAAATAATCACAACATGGGAACCACGATGACAATCACGTGCTACTATAGGGTGCCCATGAAGGGTAGGAAGTATTGTGTGAGTTAAAATGTGCAAAAAGGCAAGGTAAATGTCACAACCTAATGGTTTCATATCTAAGGCATAGTGAAATGGTAAATGGAAGGTCAATAATGCACCTATAATATTGATGTTAATCCTATCCCTATATGCCATATTTTAAAGTATACCTTGGTGTTGGGAATTTAATAATACTGAGAAGAGGAGGTGAATTGGTATAATACATTTTTTTACAGTTATTTAATCAATCAAATTCAATCAATAACGCAACAATGCTCCACTCACATATGATGTTGAACACAAGCAACTGCATGGAAAACCATACATGAGAAAACCATGAATTATTTTTTGATTATGATGTAAATATGAGCTCGAATTTTTGATTACATCAAATTATGTAAGCAACCTATAGGAGGCTCCAACCCCCTTTTCTTTGCAAGCACCAACTCCAAAAATTTACAAGTACCAACCTATTATAGTCACTTAGGTCTCTATTTCATTTAATTTTCAAACTCAGATCCATTGCATTTAAAATACTTCTAAATGATTGATTAATTATAAGATCTCCTCTCAGTCTCCTGCAACAATCTTTCTTCTCTTTAATTCAGTGACCCAATTACATCAGATATATATTTATAATTTTTAGTTTTGGCAAGTAGCCATATTTTCTTCTCCTCATACAAATCGAACTAATTGTTCTTCTCTACATGGACAATAGTTCTCTCTCTGTTTTTCCTCAAAAGCTTCACTCTTCTAATTGGAAATAAATTTATTTAAATGTGTTGCACTTTTAATTTCCAATCATTTTAGAATTTTGATTCTTCAAAAGAAGTTGGCACCAGAACTCCAATTTTCCAATTCGTAGCCCTTGATGAATGGCTCCAAGATCCATGTTCCTACAAGCTAGAACCACACTCTAGAAACCATATGATGCTTAGTACCAAGCAATTGTATATGACGGTTAAATAGTAGAATAATTCCATATAACTACAAGGCATCTTGGATCAAATCGATGGTTGAAGGCACATCTTAGGACCCTAATAAAAGCTCCTAATCCAAATCTACCTTTGTGCCACATATTTAGTATTTCTAGGGATTTGTTTATGTTCCCTCTTGGGTTAATGAGCCTGGTTTTCTTGGTTCATGGTGGCATGAACTCCCATTTCCACATAACTTAATTCCAAGCATCACCATTTTATTTTCAATAGATTTCCCTCATCCAGGTTGAATCTTCTAGCAGTTCAAATGCCCTAGGTCCTAATTGAACCTAAAAATGCTCTCTTCTTCATATATTTACAAATAGAGAACAAATCCAACCTTAACCTAATATATCCATTAGTTCCAACAATCGAAGCCATATATCCTAGGGCTCTTGACATATCCACAACTTCTTACAACCATGGCTATGATACCCTGTTAAACTTACTGGAGAGATATAGATTTACCCAGAGAAAATTAAAAAAAAAATAGAAACAAAACATAAAACATAAACGCCTTGTTTTATCCTTAAAAGCCCCAATCCAAGGAAAAACTAGCTAACATAATTCCATTAGTCCTTTGACCAAAACATGGCCAAGTCAGCCAAGTAAGCCTTCACTGTTCACCTCCCTTGCCCCATTATAATGAATTCTTCCTAAGCCTTTTAAAGGCTTCATTACATTCAATCCATGGGCACAAAACCATGGAAAACCAAAACCATGTGCCCAAAACTACCACTATAGATCGAATAACTTTGACTCTTTCACAGAGTCAATTTTTACTTAATGTTGGCTCACTAAGATGTCTTTTTACAGGAAATCTCAATTCCTACATTTGTTGTCAACCTGAGGCAAGTATTTTTATCTCAAGAGTGTCAGCATAGTATATGCAGTGAATCTAGAGGTTATCTAATGATGAATCATTGCAATCACTAATGACTAATTCTTCAATTCAATTCACACAATTCTGGAAAGAACTATCTATGGAAGAAATACTCTTAACACACTCTGCAATTCTATGCAACTTGTTCCGAAATCAATTGAAACTGAATGCAAATAAGAATCACACTTGGAATTGTTCAAATAGACTTAAGGCTAACTTACTCAATCAAGGAAAGAAACTATAACTATTGAACAACACTATTAATCTATAGAAACCCAAGTTAACTTGCAATTCTCAATTGAACAACAACAGTAATTGAACATAAATTGGTAATTGAACAACAAACAACAATTGAACAGCAATTGGTAATTGAACAACAAACATCAATTGAACGACAAATAGCGATAAAGGATTTCTAAATAGAAAATGATCTATATTGCAATCTATGGAAATTAAGTAGAATTGTCTCTAAGATCTATGGTAACATCAATCGAAATGAACAACAATCTGCTATTAACACTAATTCACTCATTCCAATCAAAGCACTACTTAAGTATGTCACACGGCTTCACTCTGAATCTAATTGAACAACAATATGAATCAATATCACAAATCTTTACGATAAATGAAGTAACCAATGACTGAACATTAAATCAAATAGAAAAGACTAAATATAAAAACTATAACACAAGGGAGTAGTAGAACTTCTTGTGACTGGGCCCAGAGTCGCTAGAAGCCTCCACTTAATAAAGACTCAGAATATGAATATGTATCAAACGCAACCTTCTTTCATTAATGCAAGTAACAACTTACAGAGTCACTGAGATAACAACGTATATGTTTTCAAAAAGAATAATTACAGATATCAAAGTCTCCCCTATCTCTAATTTCCTTTCAGCCTTATATATAACATAAAAGATTAACTAGATAAAAGCGAATCCTCAAGATCAGGGGATCCTGAGGATTTCGCAATACATAATCTGATCATGTGATAAAATAGCATTGTTTGAGCTGATCTCCTGCTTCTTTGTCTGCCCAAGATGATGTATCTTTTCCCTTTTATGGCCTTGTGTTGTTTTGTCAACTAAACGGCTTTTGCCCAGTCCGTATCTCTGCACACAAAGATAACAAAAAATCAGTTTCCTGTGCTAGATTTTCCTATTTTTATCACCAAATTATTTCATCCAACTTTAGCCAATATTTTCCTCATTTTAATCTATAAACAAAGATAATCATATAAGGATCAATGGTAAATAAAGCATTTTACGAAGTGAAATCATACCTTTTTCCTAACCCAACATACTCCCCAGCTAACCTTGTTGCATGTCCACATGCAAGCGAGTAGTTTAGATGCAACTGAGTTAGGGAATAAGTAGGATATACCTCCTCCTTGTAATTCCTAAAAACATTTTTCTGCTTAAGGACAGCGAAAGCCTGGGTTACCTCTTGATCCTTCAAGTTATAGTCACTGTGGTATTGATTAGGAGGATACCATATGATTTGGGGTCTATAACGACATCCTATCCAATCAGGACCCATAGTTAAAATCATATTACTATATTTATAGAAATAAGAAGAGGCGTCTTTGAAGTTTCGATATCCAAATGGCTCTCAGTTCCTCATAGTGTTACTGGAGACTTCCCACCTATATCTTGATGCAGACAAGGCTTCTTCCTTAATGTCCTAGAAATATTCCTTTCAGGCCTAAATGATATTGGTATGGAGTGGCCCCAATTTGTCTACAACACTGGCTCGTTGCATAAATTGTTTATGCCTGACAAATAGGAGTAATGGTTGCATAGGCTCCCCTCTGACCCATAGGTCAATGCCATACTCACGTTTTCTAAAAGTGTTGTGAGCCTTGGCCCACTTGAGTTGGTTGGTAGAAAATGAGAGGAATGCTTGAAATTGGATGTCTCCTATAAAATGGCTAGGGTGGTTGTCCCTATCATCTTCTAAAAAGAAATTATGCATATAGATTTCACAGAGGAGGCGCTGAACCTTCTCATTGTGCTCTCTTAAGCATTTGATAAAGTTAGGAGTGGTTTTGATCTCTACCTATTTGCCAGCCTTAGCAGCCTTGCCTTTTAGCAAAAAGTATCTTTCCATGAGAAATAAGGCATAATTTGTGGCTCGGCAGGATAGGGTGTCTGAATAAAGAGAGCAGACGGTCTCCATTTTCTCTCTAGCTTTTTGCAATTGACCCTTTAATATTTCAACCTTCTTTTGCTCATCCTTATACTAAGAAAAGGTTTCATCTTCAGTCATGGCAAGTGCTTCAAATTTATTCCTTAACCCTTGATGCTCATGCAAAGGGACTACCTTTCCCTTGTGCTAAGCCAGTTCCTGTTGAACCGTGAGTAGATCATTCTGCAATTTCCTGGCGACGACCTCTCTTACCAAGGGGGTGTAAAGGGGTGTCTCATCTGTTTGGGCCTCTCCATCCTGTGGCTCCGTAGGGTTTGTTTGCACAGCAACTTCAGCTGCTTCTTGAATTATACAATCAACTCAAACATCTTCTTCAACTCTTTTTGGATAGTAATATCCACAATGGGGTGGTCAGTTTGGGTTCCCTACGAAAATATATAGGGGTCCTCAGTTTGCATGGTATTTTCTTCTATCATACCTAGCTCAGTCTAGTTTTTCTTTTGGATAGACCACAAGAAACTATGTTTGAGTCTCATCATCCTTCCTAGAACATTGTTCTATTTTCATTGCTGCAATTCCATTTCCACTTTCAATTTCCTGGTTCTGGTTGCCTCTTTTAACCAATATTTTAGCTACCTAATTACTTGCTTCTGTTTTCTATACTTTCTGAGCATATTTCTAAGCCTATCTCTGTAGGAATTCTTTACTCTAGGACCTCCATATGACAGTGGGTTAGCTGCGTTATCCTCTAGTTCCTGTACAGGTTGTACTATGTCAGCATCAGGGATGTTTCCAATTGGAACTGTGTCTCCTGGTGGAGTTTCTCCTTCTAGCTCACCATTATTATGTATTTCTTTTTCAGGAGATCCCAATGCAATGGTATCTCTTGAACAATTATCGTTCTCTGGATTGTCTCCTAGGTAGGCCTCGTCCTTAGGGGAATTCGAAAAGGGAGCCTCATCTGGTTCATTAGCATCTCCTAGGTTTTCATCTTTAGGGTTTCCTTCAGCTAGGGGGTCCATTGGACCGGTGTCTACTATTTGATTTTCTTCTCTGTTGGCCTCTCCTTCATGTACCTCGTCTTCGAGGGGTGTTTCCATAGAAGGAATTGATTCCCTCCGTTCCTCCATGGCATTAGTAAATGGATGGGTTTTCTCATGACCAGGGTTGTCGACCGGGGTAGACTGGTTAGGGGTACAATTCTATTTTTCAATTCTCCCTGGTTGTTCTCTACCTTCGACAAACATTCCCATGTTTTCCAATACCCTGGCCACTTCCTCCTCATAGTCTTACAAAGGGGGATTTTGCAGACTAGGAGGTGGTGTGCGGGATGGTCCGGCTTCCTCTGCTCAAATTGGGATGCATCCCTGGGATTTCACTCACACAAAGCACCTACGCTTTGTTGGTTCTAAGGGTGTAGAGGAATTCTTTCTCTTTAGTGTGCTTCTTGGGCCTGGGGTTCTTGGCCCTTGCTGCTCTGTTACCGCATTTTTTGGGGGTGGAGCCAAGGTAGGATTTATGATACTGTCCCATGCTAATTACTGCTAGTTCAATCTATTTGTGATAATTAATTTAATTAACCCATGATGGTTGACTACACTATGTGGGTCTTTAGTTATCCTTACTCGTTGGGTGACATCATGTAACAGGGAATTCAGATAAAACAGTAAATTAGCTAAAAAATTTTGTTTTAAAATGGCTAGAAGTTTCAGTTGTTGGGGATTTACCACATCATGTTGGCTATCGCAGGTAATGTATCTTTGGTTGATGACCGCCAGTTCTTACCATGGTGGCTGCAATGCTGAAGGATGAATACATTTCCCTATTCGTACCAGCTGCTCGCCAGATCCTGGAATACTTCAATTACACTGTATAAAAGGACATGTTTATCTATCCATTTCAACCCCTCTCTTGGAATTCCAATGACTTCGACTAGGACTTCTTCAAAAACCATCATGCTTATGCCTTTTACCACTGTGCTACTGTTTTGCAGATTCTGCAGAAATTCGAATGTTAGCTCCTCATGAAATCCCTGCAATTTGTTTAAATACTGCAACCATCCAATGCATTCGAGGATTGCCCAAGCTTGATCTGATACCATCAGCACTGGAGGTTCACTCCGGATAGCTCTTCTGCCCATGGTTGCTGCACCTGAGGCTGGTTCACCTGTATACAGATGTGTTTTACCTCTACAATTTAGAACAATATAAATGTACGTTACAGTAATTAACAGGGAAATGATGTTGTTTGGACGATTATTATCATATTTAGTTAAGTCATTTGTCCTGTCAGCCATACTTAATGCAGGATCGTAAGTTCGCATGCCCACCATAATGGTTTTCGTTCTTCGTCCAATCAAAAATTCCTGCTAATTATTACACATTCATACTCATCATGCAGTTCGTACTCCGGAGGTAATCTGAATGATTGTCACACAGTTATCCATAACTATGACACGTGCCATGCATATGCAGGCCATCCCCCCTTTGATGAAAAAAGGGCATCCACGTCCTTTCAGCACGCGAAAAGCAAGCAAATTCATTGATGCGAAATAAATGCCGACAACCAATCTAAAAAACACAGCACACAAATCGGTAAAGCATTTAAGCAATATTCGTCATCGGATGTGAATTGGCCAAATCAAATAAAAACAACAATTTTTAATTCATTATGTCAAAGATCTTCACCGTGAGCAATATTAATCACATCAGCATAATCAGCGATATGTGTTTAATGACTGTCATTTAATGATTGGACATATAGAATATAATGAATATATATTAAAGTCACCATGCTATTTGGCTTGTAAAAGTGCTGCTCAAATGTAAATTCTCTTTTAGAAACAAATCCATAGGTGATAAGAGCTAAATGACATATGGCAATATAAGGTGATACTCCAATACCACAAGCAAAGCCGCTACTGCCAGCAGGCGTTCATAGCCTTGACAAGGTTGCTTTTTAACCCCCCCAAATGAGCCAGAGTCCTTCTTACAGTTAATTTTTCTTTTCTTTGTCAAAAAGAGACCACTACGCTGGCATGGTGACCAGATAACCATAGTTCCACTCACTAGGGTGTAACAAAGTGATCAAGCTGGCTCGTGATGAGACCCCCTGTTCTTTTGACATATTTAATTATCAAGAAGGTCATTACCTTGGTTTGGTGGCCAAATTGGAATGTCACCTGTTACATCCTTATGATCATGGTAGGCTGGCTCGTAATGAGACCCCCTATCCTCTTTAGACAATGTTTTAAGCATTTTCATATTTTACCATTTCCATTTTTCTTTTGCAATTCTTATTGTAAAAAGAGGGAGGCTCATTTTCTCCTTAAGAGTCAGGGATGGTGTAAGAAGTAAAAAGATGCCAATGAAAGTGTTATACTCTTATCCCCTTATCATTATATCAATGATTTTTATCCATTTGGGAGTATAAACATAAGCCAACATGGATTAAGAATAATGAATCATTTCATGATGTGTCCAAAAGAAAAGATGTTCAGGCAGTCATTCTAAAGATACACCATATTAGCTTATGAATAAAGATAACCATCAAAAGGCTTTAGAAGTCATAATGATATTATTATTACCGTTTTTCCTTAGAAGAGGCACAAATCGATTCAAATGGTGCTTATTTGCAATACAAAAGAAGAAGAGAGAATGGCATAATGATAAAAAAATGAGGAAAATTCACAATTTATCTTCTTAAAAGGGTGTTGTTCAATCGATTGAATGGCAATCGTTCAATTGTTTGAATAGTGAAATCAAAATATAAAATGAAAAGTGATGTTCAATCGATTGAATGGCAATCATTCAATCGTTTGCACAGTGAAATCAAGAGAAGCAAAAAGTGTTGTTCACTCAAGTGAATGGTAGTCGTTCACTTTGTTTGGACAACGAAAATCAATCAAAAACAAAAAGTGTTGTTCAATCAATTGAACGGTAGTCGTTCAATTGTTCAAACAATGAAATCAAAATAAAAACGAAATGTGTTGTTCAATCAATTGAATGGTAGTCATTCAATTGTTTGAACAATGAAATCAAATGAAGACAAATTATGTTGTTCAATCAATTGAACGGCAGTTGTTCAATAGTTTGAATAGCAAAAATAAAATGAAAACAAATTATGTTGTTCAATCAATTGAACAGCAAACATTCAATTGTTTGAACAACAAAGAACACAAAAGAAGAAAATGTGATGTTCAATCAATTGAACGGTAGACATTCAATTGTTTGAATAGCGAAAAAAAAAAAAAAAAAAAAAAAATAAATAAATAAATGTGTTCAATCAATTTGAATGGCAGACATTCAATTGTTTGAATAGTGAAAAAAAAAAAAACCAAAACAAACAAAGACAAAAAACCAAAAAAATTGTGTTGCTTAATCAATTGAACGACAGGCATTCAATTGTTTGAACAACGAAAAACGAAAAAAAAAAGAAAATGTGTTATTCAATCAATTGAACGACAGACGTTCAATTGTTTGAACAACAAAAAACAAAAAGAAGAAAATGTGTTGTTCAATCAATTGAACGGCAGACGTTCAATTGTTTGAACAACGAAAAACAAAAAGAGGAAAATGTGTTGTTCAATCAATTGAATGGTAGATGTTCAATTGTTTGAATAGTGAAAAAAACAAGAAAAAAAAGAGGAAAAACTTCCAAACTTTGTGAAACTTCCTAAAAAAATTCATATTTACATGGTAATGCCTAAAAAGGGTATGTACATTATTTACAATTTCTCAAGCAATTTCAATTTTTTGAAGGAAAAGCTGTTGGGTCCTCATTCCCTGCAGCTAGAATTTGCATGGAGGGGTCCTTGGTCAAGGTAGTCAAGGTAAGAGTACCATTATTATGCACTTCTTGAATCTCATAAGGGTTGAGCCATCTTGTTTGCAACTTTCCCTGGAAGTCCTCGAATCTGGAATCGTACAGAAGTGCCCAATCCCCTTTTTGAAACGTTTTCTTCTTGATAAGGTTGTCATCCCATTTTGCCCGTTGCTGCTCAATTATTGCAGTTCATTTCAAAGCAAGCAGTCAAGCCTCATCTAGTTTGTTGATCTGCTAAAAACGCTTGGTTTGGGCTTATGTTAAATCCAGCCCCACTTCCTAGGCCGTTCTTAGAGTCTTTATTTCGAATTCAATTGGAAAAATTGGTTCCTTACTGAACACAAGCTGGTATGGAGAGTATCCAGTAGTATTCCTCCAAGTCGTATGATAGGCCCACAAGGCCTCTGGCAGTCTAGCAGCCCAATCTCACTGGTGTGTTGAGACTATCTTGGTCAAAATCGCTTCTATAACCTTATTGGTGCTTTCGACTTGCCTGTTCACCTATGGGTGATACGGAGAAGTGATCCTGTGTGTAATATGATGGTTTCTGAGAGTGGCAGTAATCTTGTGCCCTGTGAATTGCTTTCCTCCATCTGTGATCACTTCTCGCGGTAATCCATACCACACAAATAGCCCAAAAAGGAAGTTAATCATTGCTTCCTCTGTGGCTCTTGGTAAATCTACTGTTTCCACCCATTTTTCCACATAATCCATGGTTACCAATATGTAGGCCTTCTGATTGGATGGCAGATGGAATGGACCTATGAAGTCCAATGCCCAACGCTCGAAGGGCTCTATGACTAATTGGGGCTGCAGAGGCATTTCATCAGATTGGCCAGGCCAGCCCATCCTTTGGCAACTATCGCAGGCCTGGGCATATTTTTTTGCATCCTTAAAAATAGTGGACCAATAATAACCCATTTGTAATACCTTATGTCCTGTCCTTCGATCTATGAAATGTCCCCCACAGGGTTCGTCATGGCAAGCCTTCAAAATTTCATGGATCTCATCCTCGCAGATACATCTGCATATACACATGTCAGCCCCTGTATGAAAAAGATATCTGCCTATCCAAGAGAACTGAGCACTACGCTAAACGATCAATTTTCTTTCTCTTGTTGTCAAATGTTTAGGTAGCTTCCCTACTACCAAATAATTTTCCACATCTGCGTACCATGGCATCTTGACTACCATGGAAAATAGGTGTTCATCCAGAAATTGGTCATCTACTGCCAGTGGATCATTCACCTTCGAGATTCGAGATAGAAAATCAGCAACTGGGTTTTCCTTCCCCAGATGATCTTTAATGGTAATGTCGAACTCCTGCAAAAGCAATAGCCACCGTGTTACTCGACCATTTGTGATCGATTTATTAGCTAAATACCAAATGGTAGAGTGATCAATGTATATAAAAACTTGGTAGCTGGTTATATAGTGTCTAAATTAGTTTATTGCATAAATGACAGCTAAGAATTCTTTTTCTGTCACTGTAAAATTAAGTTCCGCAGAAGTGAGATTTTTGCTAATATAATATATAACATAAGGTTTCTTATCCTCCTCCTAGCTGGGGACACTGCCTATAGCTACATATAATGCGTCCGTGGAGATGTGGAAAGGCAAATCCCAGTTTGGTCCACGTAATACCGGTGTTTTTGAGACTAGTTTCTTTAAACCTGCAAAATTTGTGTCACACTTGTCATACAAACTGAAATCAACATTTCCAGTTAGAGCATATAAGGGTGTAGCAATCTGTGATTTTTTTTTCATAAACCTATGATAATAACCTGCATATCCCAGTAAGCTATGTACCTCTGTTTGAGTGCAGGGGGTAGGCAGTAAAAGAATTACCTGTATTTTTGCTGGATCTACCTGTATTCTTGTTGCGAAGATATAATGTCCTAGGATCACGCCCTCGATCATCGTCATGTGACACTTGACATTGCTTAAACATAACCTAGTAGCAATGCATCATTGTAAGACCTTTTCTAGCATTTGTAATGCTTAATCGAAGTCATCGCCATATGGAGTAAATTCATCCATATATACCTCAAGTCCTTCAATTATTAGATCAACAAAAATGATGAGTATAGCTCTCTGGAATGTGGCTGGGGCATTACACAAGCCAAATGGAAATACCATGTATGCAAATGTACCCCAAGGATAGGTGAAGGTTGTTTTATCCCAGTCTTTAGGGGCAATCTGAATTTGATTGTATCCATTGAAACCATCTAAAAAGGAGAAGAATTGCTTCCCTCCCAATGTATCGAGGACCTGATCAATGAATGGTAGGGGGAAGTGATATTTCTGTGTTACCTTGTTCAACTCCCGATAGTTTACACAAATACGTCACTTCCCATTTTTCTTAGGGACGACCACCAACGGAGAGACCCATTTATTGTTCGAGATAGGATAAATAAAATTTACATCTAGCAGCTTCTGCAATTCCTCTTTCACGATGTCCTTGAGGTGTAGGTTCAACCTCTGTTGAGGCTGTCGGATGGGTCGAGCATCCTTCTCTATATGGATGTGGTGTGTACATAGTTTTGGGTCTATCCCTTTCATATCAAGATAATTCCAGGCAAAAGCCCCTTTATTTCTCTGTAAGACCTGGATAAGCTTCTGTTGTTGTTCGCTATCCAGATTGTCATTGATATTTAGAACTTTGCCTAGCTCGATCTCAACAGGTTTGCTATTATGAATAACAGTCGTCTGAATATGTTGGTCATATGTATCCTTTAGGGGATCTTCCATGGCTTCATTATCAAGGATTGCTTTCAACGTCTGACACTGTATATTACTCACATTAGCTGGATGATTTATAAAATTATTGATAACGTCATCTTTAGTTTGATATTTAAATTCCAGTGCCTCTGCTACTGTGAGTGGTGAATAGGTGCTCTCTTCTAGGTACGCTGGTGGTTGCTTACATATTTTTACAATGGAAAAACTTGGACTAGCAAGAGGGTATAACACCAGGTATTTTACAGCATCCCCCTTCAAAATAGTCATTCTTCCTTCTCGGCAACCAATATATGCATCAACTGTTTCTAGCCAAGGTCGTCCCAGAATTAGAGGATGCCCATCCAACCGACTCCTTGGGTTTATAAACCAGGAAATCTACTGGATATTCCCATGAGTCAACAGAAACTATGATATCTTATAAATTCCCTTCTGGTCTTACCACTGATCAGTCAGCAAGTTCTAATAAAGTGGTGGTTGGTTCCAGGGTTGTAATATCAAGTGCTTGACAAGTTTCTATTGTTAATATGTTAATGGAGGCTCCTAGATCAATTAGTGTATTTGGAAAAGAGCAGCCATATATCTTAACTGTTACTATGGGGTTTCCAGGATCTTCATACTTTATTGGAGTTTCCTCTCCCAAGAGTGAATCGGATAAGGTTCCTACAACGTGGATAGTGGGTGAGGTTTTTACCTTCCTTGCAGGCTTTCTTACACACAGTTCTTTAATTGTTTTGGCATATATGGGAATGTCTTAAATGGCCTGGAGGAGAGGGATCTTAATACACAATTTTTTAGTTCCCCTAAAAGATCGAAATCAGGGTAGGCGATCGGCTTAGGTATTGTTAGTCTTTCTAGGAACGGAGGAGAAGTGACTATAATTTTTTGAGGGTCATCATGATGATCTATCTCTTCCTCTTGCGTTGGTTCAGTATTATTTATCGGTGGTGGAATATGTACAGGTGGAGTTACATTTCCAATTAAAGGTTGGTCCTTGTTTTCCTCAGGGGTGATGACACGCCTTGACCTCAATCTGAGCTCATTACATTCTTTCTGCTCAATATCATACTTTAGGTTTTCAATAATCTGTACCAACTGGACTGGTCTGTTATTAGGATTCGGGTTCGGCTGAGCTGGTAACTGCAGTTGTAAAAGAGGTTGAAAATTCAGTTGTAATGTATAGGGCGCTAACAATGCGGGTTGAGCTTGAGGGCCCGTCCCCATATGTACATTGGATATCCCCAGAGGTCACTGCCAATTTGTAGACCAGTTCAGATTTTGAGAGGTGGAGGCAGGCCATTAGGAATGATAGGGATTGCCTTGCCAAACGGGAGAAAAAGGAGAATTCGGCCAGCCATTTCCTGGAAAATATTGTGTTGGCCAACATGTCATAGGGAATGGCAGGCTCTACCCAATTTGGGTAGGATGGTTGGCCTTGCCAGGTTGCCCCAAGGTTCTGTTGTTAATTAAACTGTGAGGAAGGAAAGAATTGGGGTGCATCTTGTGACATACCTGTAGGTTTAGCTTGACATTGTCGACGTTGATTCATCATATATACCAGTTCCGTTTCTTCCTCTGCTTCTTTGAATACTTCTTTCAGCCCTGGTAATGATGGACATTGTTTAGTGTCATGATATTTAGTACAGATAGCACGTCTGAACCATGTCTAATGGGCATTCCTGTTGGTTGTGCTTCTTTCAACAATGTGGGTAGAAGATGGCCAAATTTTGTTCTACTAAAGCTTGTTTTTGTTTAGCCTGTAGGACGTCCAGCTGTGTTGTAAGAGTGCCCAGGATGTCTGTCTTAAAATTTTCCGGGAGATTACCGATCTCCATCCGTATTACACCTCCACTATGTGGTTTGCTTCCTCTTCTCATGGGATCTCGACTTCCTTCTCTTGTGCATGTGCTTCCCTACGAACACCTGATACACAAATGAATAATTTCATCATAATCTTCTTTATAAATATCTCCTTTTCCCATTAAGTTTAGATTTTCTACCCATTCCTCTTTCATTCCTTTAATTAAGCTAGCTCTTAGAACTTGTTTTGGTAGGGCAGTGTGTGGAGACCTATGCAAATTATAATTAAATTGTTCTACATATTATTCTAGTGTTTCATTATCTTGTGCAATCATCTTAAAAATCTCATCTTTCATTTCCCTAGTTTTACAAAAGTCCGGGTATCTTTTGTGGAAGGAGATTTTCATTTCTCCCAAGAATTGATAGTTTGTCGACCTAGACCCATAAATCATCTTAGAGCTACCCCTTTCAGAGTGGAAGTGAATAGTTTTAGCTTCTGGGGGTCAGTGGTATAGTCATACCCCGTACAGAGGACATCAAACTCAAATAGGAAAGCATCAGGATCCTCTGTGATCATTCCATGGAAATTTGGGATGTTCTGCAGAGGAATAGCCTTCATAGGAGCATTGACCATCTGGTCTATTATGGGGTACTCTAATGTTGAGGTTTGATCTTGGGGTGGCTGATCTACCATTTGGTTGAAGATGTGCCAATAATCTTCGGGGATTTCAAGGGGCACTTCTGGAGTAAGCAGAGAGTTAGCAACCTGAGCTGGCTTTGCAGCACTACCTAGGTCTAGGATGTTAAGATATCCTTGTTCAAATAGCTGTGGTTTTGCCTTAGCAGCCCCACTAGTTTCTCCTTTTCCTTCTCTTAAGTTACAAGATTTTCCCTCTTGTAGAGGATCAAAGTGTAAACTTATTGTAACTTGAAGACTCTGTTCCGATCCTCCTACTTGGTTTTGAATCTCAGCGTAAGCTACAGATGGTGAGCCTGCTGCTTGAGGGATAACAGTAGAACTTTTTCCAGGTATAGCCTGGAATCCTATTGACGCTTGAGACTCTGCTCTTCTTACGATTTCGTCTATAAAGGTCATTCTCCCAAGGTTCACCAATCCTTTGGGTTTTGTGGGTTTTGGTGGAGGATTCTACTCTTTTTCTATTTTTCTATTCCTAGTCATTCATAAAAACAAATCCCTATTTAACCTCTAAGGTTTTGTTGTAAAGCAGGCAGGTAAGCAAGAACTTTACTTGCTAGGTACACAGGTTCTTACCTTCCATTTTTAAAACCCAATTCTTTCACAACAAAAGATAAAAACAATCACTTGAAACACTCTCCCCAGCAATGGTGCCAAAATGTTGGCTCACTAAGATGTCTTTTTACAGGCAATCTCAATCCCTACATTAGTTGTCAACCCGAGGTAAGTCTTTTTATCTCAAGAGTGTCAGCATAGTATATGCAGTGAATCTAGAGGTTATCTAATGATGAATCATTGCAATCACTAATGACTAATTCTTCAATTCAATTCACACAATTCTGGAAAGAACTATCTATGGAAGAAATACTCTTAACACACTCTGCAATTCTATGCAACTTGTTCCAAAATCAATTGAAACTAAATGCAAATAAGAATCACACTTGGAATTGTTCAAATAGACTTAAGGCTAACTTACTCAATCAAGGAAAGAAACTATAACTATTGAACAACATTGTTAATCTATAGCAACCCAAGTTAACTTGCAATTCTCAATTGAACAACAACAGTAATTGAACAACAAACAGCAATTGAATGGCAATCAGTAATTGAACATAAAATAGCAATTGAACGGAAAATAGCGATAAACGATTTCTAAATAGAAAATGATCTATACTGCAATCTGTGGAAAATAAGTAGAATTGTCTCTAAGATATATGGTAACATCAATTGAAATGAACAACAATCTGCTACTAACACTAATTCACTCATTCCAATCAAAGCACTAGTTAAGTATGTCACACGGCTTCACTTTGAATCTAATTGAACAACAATATGAATCAATATCACAAATCTTTACAATAAATAAAGTAACCAATGAATGAACATTAAATCAAATATAAAATACTAAATATAAAATCTATAACACAAGGGAGCAATAAAACTTCTTGTGATTGGGCCCAGAGTCGCCAAAAGCCTTTGCTTAATAAAGACTCAGAATATGAATATGTATCAAACGCAACCTTCTTTCATTAATGCAAGTAATAGCTTACAGATTCACTAAGATAATAGCGTATATGTTTTCAAAAAGAATAATTACATATCATCAAAGTCTCCCCTATTTCTATTTACCTTTCGGCCCTATATATAACATAAAAGAGTAACTATATAAAAGTGAATCCTCAGGATCAGGGGATCTTGAGGATTTCACAATACATAATCTGATCATGTGATAAAATAGCATTGTTGGAGCTAATCTCCTCCTTCCTTGTCTACCCAAGACAATGTAGCTTTTCCCTGTTATGGCCTCGTGTTGTTCTGTCAACAGAACGACTTTTGCCTAGTCCGTATCTCTGCACACAAAGATAGCAAAAAATTAGTTTCTTGAGCTATATTTGCCTATTTTGTCACCAAATGCTTTCATCCAACTTTAGCTGATATTTTCCTCATTTTAATCTATAAACAGAGATAATCATACAAGGATGAATAAATAAAGCATTTTACGAAGAGAAATCATACCTTTTTCCTGACCCAACACTTAACATCATTAAGTTTTGGAGCTTTGCACAATTTTCACCATAAATGTCACTTCTAAATGTGATTAGTGATGTGAGTAAGTGTGGTTTGGTGAGAGGAAATCAAAACATAGATTCCTCTATCATGATAGATAGGTAGTTGGAAGTAGGAAAGGAAAGCATTCACAATAGTACTAAAGACTCAATGGGTGCCATGAGGCTGGTCAATGTACCATTTTTTAACAACACCAATTAGTCCACATTGAAAGAGACGAATATGAACCAAATCCTCAATTATGTATTTCAAAGAACACCACATATGGAAGGATCAAATATGGTTGATGGCTCATCTCCAAGATTTCCCTTAAATTTGGGGATGTCAAAGGGAAGTATTGATCCAGGTGGGTATTGGTGGCCACCCACCTATTCCACTTGGACCCCCACCATTGTTTCTTTCAATTTTTCAATTTCCTAAATTGTAGCACAGTTTACTATTTTTGGCAATTTTTCGAGCCCTGAACTTCCGGAGCCATTTTGAGGCCCTAAACGATGTTTTTTTGGAAAATCATCGATGGAAATTATAGGTTTCTAACTTGGTACTTATTTTCAGCAGTTGTAGTCCTCAGATAGATCTTTCTAACGAGGTATTGTTTGCATCAAACGGAAATCGTATGCCAAAGTTACGACCCCGGGAAGTTGATGTACCAATTTACCCCAACAGGGCCCATAGTTTGTCGTTTCATCTCCTGGGGTTAGATTTTTGGATGTTTTGGAGCTTTCCATTGTTTGTTAATTATAAATATGCCTTCAAGCCTCATTCTAACATAGTTCAAAGCCCTGTAGCTGCCACATCTCTTCTCAGAGATAAGCTAGCATCACCTGAGCTAGTTTATTTCCACTTTGTATGTAAGCATATTTCAATTCTTGATATTAATGAAATGAAGTTTTATTTCTGCTACATCTCTGTATTTATGGTTATATCTGTAATTGGTTGCATTCCTGTTTAAATTCACATAAGTGGTATTAGAGCAATCTGCTCTTTCTCGATCCTTCTTTCCATGTCCCCAATGAGGTCGGGGTATAAGGATTTAGCACTCAATCTGGTTGAACCTTTGCAAGATCAGCCTAGAAAAGCTTGACGACCGCCCATGGGGGAAGAAAAGATAGAAAAGTTAGCAGGAAATCCTATCAAATTATTGCTTGAGGAGGCCCTCGAGATGCAAAGGATCGTGATGATGGATAAATTTGCCCAGATCCTTCAACGATTGCCCACTGGCGACGCATCCACATCCAACAGCCACTCTGGAGGTGCCAAACTTTTTAAGGTACAAGTAAACTTTGATATTCCCATATTTGAGGGTCAAATAGATGCAAATGCCATAGATAAATGGTTAAATATACTAGAAGGATATTTTTTTGTTCATGATTTTTCCAGCCGGGAAACTATAACTTTTTCTCTTCTCAAAGCCAACCCCCACATCAAGGACTGGTGGGAAACATACTTTGAGAAGAAGGATGGAAGTACGCCCTCACTGTTTGCAGCCACACCCACTTGGAATTCATTCCAATATGCCATCAAGGAGTAGTACTACTGTGTCAGGAGCTATGAGAATAAATACATAAAGTGGACCACGCTGCGACAGGGAAGGGACCAAGACGTGTCAGAGTTTACCAATGTTTTTCATACCCTTCATACGAAGTTGGGTATCAAGGATTTTGAGAAACATTTGGTACTCAAGTACCGCAGCTACCTACACAGGTACATCTAGGGTGAGATGGAATTCATGGACATCTCCTCGCTTGGCACAACATACCAATACACTGTCAAGATCAAGCAGAAGCTTAAACAGAAAAAGCTAGACTTTGGATCTGCGAATCTAAAGCAAGGGAAAGGTGCTCCCAAACCACAGAATAAAAGAGAAATCCAAGGCAGGGCAGCTGAGGACAACCCACCAAATTTGCAATCAAAGAACAACACCACAAAGCCGAAGAAGGACACAGGAAAGTGGTGTGAGTTCCATAAGAGCTCTGCTCACACAGAAGAGAGTTTCGGGCCAAGCAGTCACTGGTGGCCGAGCTAAAGGCTTCTAAATTAGATGCATGTTCTGACTATGATTCAAAACCTGAGAAGGGGAATGACAAAGGGAAGCATATTATTGATGTAGAGCCCAATGCCACTGTTTCCACCACAAATATCTAGAAGGAGGAACCCGAAGATCCAAAGGAGGAGGAGCGCCTCTTGTACTCCCAGATGTGGGTAAAGGGTTCCACGCTACAATTCATTGTTGACAAAAGGAGCCAAAAGAACCTCATTTCATCAAAGGCCATGAAACAAATGGGCTTACTAACCATAGCAAACCCAAAACCATACACCATCGAGTGGCTTCACCAAGGACGGGATCCTCGCGTAAGTGAGTAATGTCACCTTCCATACATCATCAAGCCCTTCACAGATGAGGTATTATGTGACGTTGCTCCTCTTAATGTTTGTGATGTCATCAGGGTATTTTTGAGGTCCAAAATGGGCCTCCTAACAAAATTATAAAATAATAGTGAAAATAATAAAATAAGATTAGATTACATCATCAAATTTTAGGGGGAAAAAAGAAAAAACCATTTTTTCAACTTATCTCCCTATGGGTTTACTCAAATTTTGAGCAACAACACTTGTTGGATGCAAAATTTGATTCCTCATCCAAGGAGTACCCATGTTGCATACTTTCGATGGACCCTGCTACACTGAAAAATGAGAAATACATGAAAAATGTGATTGCAATCACGTTTTTTCAAATATTTCTCATTTTTCGTGTAGTAGGGTCCATCGAAACTATGCAACATGTGTACTATTTGGATGAGGAATTAAATTTTGCATCCAATAAGTACTTCGTCTCAAAATTTGAGTAAAACCTTAGGGAGATAAGTTGAAAATAAGAGTTGAAAAAATATTTTTATTATTTTATTACTTTTTAATCTTTTTACTTTTTTACTCCAAAAATGGTGAATCATCACCCATGGTTTACATCATCATCTTGAATCCTATTGGTTATTAAAAAGTTTATTTTGGCTGTACATTTTTGTTAGGATGCCCAATTTGGTTGTACTTGTGGAAGCGACATGCAGTGTATGAGTCAAGGCCTCGCGCTGTTATTGTTAACTTGGGAAATAAGTTGTATAGGGTACCGTAGGTAGCACCACCTACTTCCATCTCTTTGGTTACTACAAAACAATGCAATAAGCTCATTTCCAAAATCGGGAAAAAAAATTTCCTGGTGATACACCCTCAGGGAAAGAAAAAAACAGTGGCCATGACTTCTAGACAGGGTCCCTCCGCATGACAACAACAGACGAACAAGGTCGTGGAGGAGTATGAGGAAATCTTCACCTCCCTCATAGGGGTGCCTCTACACTGTTAGGTCAAGCACTCCATCGATCTGACCCCAGATGTGTCATTTACCAATGGACCAATCAATTGGCGGTCTATTATGGAGAACAACAAAATCAAGAGGAAGATTCAGGATATGCTACAGAAAGGTCACATCCAGTTGAGTTCATCGCCCTGTGGGAGCCGAATCATGTTATTACAGAAGAAGGATGGTACCTAGAGACCCTGTATTGACTATCGAGTGTTGAAAAAGATCATTTTCTGAAATAGGGACCCAATCCCATAGATTGATGACCTTTTGGACCAACTCAAGGGGGACAAATATTTCAACAAGATCGACTTGATGTCCGGATATCACCAGTTACCAATTGAACCCTCTGATGTGTGGAAGACTACCTTCAAAGCCAAGGAGGGCCTTTTTGAATGGCTGGTTATGCCTTTCGGGTTGACGAATGCTCCTGCAACCTTCATGAGGTTGATGGATGACATCTTGCGACCATTCACCAACTCATTTGTAGTGGTATACTTGGATCATCCTAATCTTTAGCTAGAGTTGGAAGAGCACCTCCACTAGATCCGACAAGTTCTCCAAACTATGTGGCAACACAAGTTGTCTGCCAATTTAGAGAAGTGCACTTTTGGCATGACCCAAGTTCAGTATCTGGGATAAATTATTGATGAACAGGGGGTGCATGTGTATCCAACCAATATCCAAGTCATTTGGATTGGCTAGCCCCAACAACTTCTAATCGAGCTCCGCAACTTTCTGGGTCTTGCCAATTTATACCGCAGGTTCATGTTGGGGTTCTCTCATATCACTTGGCCCTTGAGTCAAGTCACCAAGGTAGGAGCGAAAGAAAAATTATTTTAGTTTGAATCTCAATAGAAAGCGTTCACAGAGTTAAAACATCGCCTCTTCTCTGCACCAATGCTCACATTACCAGACTTTCTACAACCGTTTGAGATCAAGACAGATGCCTTTGACTATGCTATTGGGATAGTCCTTACTCAACAGGGGCATCCAGTGGTATATCACAATGAGACACTTTCAAACCCAGTCCAGAAGTATCCCACTTATGACAAAGAGAGGTATTCCATTGTGCATGTTTTTCGACAATGGAAGCATTACATTTTGGGGAAGGAAACGGTCATCCACACATATCACTGACCCGTGTAGTTCATATAGACACAAGGGAAGTTTCAGAATGATTAGCATCAAAAGTGGTCCACATACCTGAAACAATTCCATTTGAATATCAAGTACAAGAAGGGAAGCACCAATAATGTTGTAGACTACCTCAGCCGACCACCGATCATGGTGTCAACCACTGTGCTCAACTCTTGTGGGCACGAGACTTCTGATTGGCCAATTATTTACAAAAGTGACCCAGAATTCGACGACACACACCAGATGCTCTTTGAGGGTCAGAAAGTTCCATATTTTCACCTCCAGGATGAAATATTATGCCACCTGGGACACCTTTGTGTTCCTTCAAGAGAATGTGCCAATATGATTTGGGAAGCGCACTACAGTTGGGTTGTTGGGCATTTCGGGGTCGAGAAAATAATGGTAGTACTAAAGAATTATTTCTATTGACTAAATCTTCAACAAGATGTCCGGGAAGTACATCAGGTCCTGCACTACCTACGACGTTGCCAAACCAACCATCAAGAGGCAAGGCCTCTATACTCTGTTTCCTAACCCTAGTTGACCTTGGGAATCCATCTCCATGGATTACATGTTAGGCCTTCCTTCTACTAAGCATGGCAATGACTGTGTTTTGTGGTCATCGACAAATTCTCAAAGATGGCCATTATGGTGTCTTGCAAGAAGAATATCATAATGGAATCCACTACTAAACTCTTCTTTGAACGATTGTGGTACACTTTGCGATCCCACATCTATCATCTCAAATTGGGACAACAGGTTCCTCAGTACATTTTTGTCTAGTATCTGGTCAATGATGGACACCAAGCTCACTAAGTCCACAACTTTCCGTCCCCAAACTGATGGCTAGATAGAGGTCGTCAACAGGATGATCATACACATTCTATACATGTACAACTCAAAGCATCCACACACATGGGATGAGATCCTCCCCAATGTCCAGCACAATGATAATCGGGCTCTCCATAGCTCAACTAGCCACAACCTTTTTTAGGTGGGCTTGGCATTCCAACCACTATGTCTTATTAATGTGGCCATACCATTTGTAGCTACTCAAGTATATTCGGCTCATGTCTAGTCTGAAGTAGACAAGGAAAACAACTTCATTTAGCACATCCACCAACATGTCCATTACATATTGGATAGATCCAATGCTAAGTACAAGTGGCGGCATGATTAGCATCAAGTGCCACACAAGATCCAGGTGGGAGAAAAAGTTTGGCTACATTTGCAGAAGGAGCGCCTCGCTGGGCTCCACTGCAAGCTTTGCCGCATCGATATGGGCCATACACCATCACGAAGGAAATAGGGGACAATGCCTTCAAGATCATTATTCCACCATTCCTTGGTCTACACCCAGTGTTCAATGTGGACCACCTTTGGCCCTACTTTCCACCATTGTTGGACACATCCGACATTGCAGAAAAACTCACACCAACAGAGTTAAACCCAAACTACATGGAACAAGCCACAAGTGATCAGATCATGGACACACAGATCAAGAGCACTCGACAACAAAGGATCCATCTATATCGAGTTATCAAAGTAGGGTAACTCCTTTGCTAGGGCAAGTGGCTCACCAGGGACCAAGTTCAACAGAAGTTTCCTCATCTCATGGAGGAACTCAACACAATGGGGACCATTGTGTCCTAATGGGGGAGGAATGATCCAGGTGGATATTGGTGGCCACCCGCCTATTCCACTTTGACCCCCACTATTGTTTCTTTCAGTTTTTCGGTTTCCTAAATTGTAGTACAGTTTACTACTTTTGGCAATTTTTCAGGTCCTAAACTTCCAGAGTTGTTTTGAGGCCATAAACGACGTTTTTTTGGAAAATTACTAGTGGGAAATAAAAATACATTACTTGATATTATTTTCCAAAATTTTTAGTCCTCAGATAGATCTTTCTAATGAGGTATCATCTGCATCAAACAAAGATTGCATGCCAAAGTTACGACCCCGAGAAGTTGATGTACCAATTTACCCCAACGAGGCCCATAGTTTTGTGTTTCATCTCCTAGGGTTAGGTTTTTGGATGTTTCTGGGTTTCCATTGTTTCTCAATAATGAATAGGCCTTCAAGCCTTATTGTAACAAAGTTCAAAGGCATCTAGCTACCAAATCTATTCTCAGAGATAAGCTACCATTGCTTGAACTAGTTTATTTCCATTCTGTATGTAACATATTTCAGTTCTTGATATTAATGAAATGAAGTTTTATTTCTGTTGCATCTCTGTGTTTATGGTTGTATATGTAATTTGTTGCATTCATATTTAAATTTAGATCAATTATTGTTGAAATCAAGGGCCAAGTCAGATCATAAAGGAGAGGGTCATTATTTAGCTAGCTCAATTAAGAGAGATTCATGCTAGTCATAAATGGAAGGAAGGGTTGATTCATATCCATTCCTAGATTTGGTTTCAATGTTGGCTCCTACATTGGTACCCACATTATCTTTGACATTAGTATCGACATTACCTCCATTGTTATCACCCACACTAGGGTCAACATTACTGGTAGGGTTTACACCTATATTGGTTGTAGGTTGGGGTTAAATGGAACTAAAGGATGAGGAACTTCTTTTTGTGGGATACTCTTGCATGATATGTGAAATTTTACTATATAAATACCATATAAGAAATAATTAAAATGAGATCTTGAGATTTTTATGCATGACCAATGATAGATTTAATATATTTCCAAAAGACCATATTGTAAGCTTGCATACGAGCATAGAATTGGATGTTATTATAATATCTCCTACAAGACAAGGAAATTTTCAAATAATGTGATATCATATCACACATACCAAAATTTACTTATGTGTATAAATGTTGAGATAGAAAATTTATTTTTATATATGAAGATATGATATTTATGTGGCTTTAGTGTTATTGTTTACTCTAATTCATTTCCTAAATGAGGCTACTACAAGCGTAGAAAATCATTTCTAGGTAAAGGAATATGAATTATTTATAAGTGGGAAAATTGTAATCATCGTGCCGTTGTTGTATAGCTTGTACAATGCCATGTGGCACTCCCACATGGGTACCATGGTGGGCCTCTTGTCCAAAGCATGTTTACTTCTTCAATTTAGCCAATGGAAATTTCTCTTAAGAATTAGGCATGAATTTCTCTTAATTCTAGAGAGAAATTCTCTCGAGTATTGGTCGTGTATTTCTCTTAAACCTAATGAGCATTTTTCATAGTGCTAAGCATGCATTCTCCTTAAACCTACCAGGAATTTTCTTAAGGGTTGGGAATGCCTTTTATGCCTTGGGTGTGCATCTATAACATGCCTTTGGTATGTATTCTTGTGCCTATCGATGTGCACTCTTGGAAGCCTTGTGGCATTGATTTTGTGGATATGGGCATGCATTCGTGGAAGCCTTGTGGCACGAATTTAGTATTTTGGGCATGCATATTGTGGACATGGAGGAAAAATATTGAGAGTGTAAGAAGAGCATAATTTTCTACTTAGAATTCAGAAGTGAATGAATTTTATATCATTGGAAAACTCCTTAAGAGTTGAGTCTGATGGTGGCTTAATTTTGGGTCTTGAAATGAAGTGTGAATGCAGAAATTTTTGGGACCTCCTCATTTTCCTTAATGGAAACTAGGGAAATGGGGTGGGGTTGTTACACTATGTCCAATGCATCATAAGCACAGATTTCAATGTACAACAATCTTTTTTAACTATCCTCAACACATTGGAAATATGACAAAGCCTGCCAATGGATATCCAATAGTGGATTCCCACCAATTCTACATTTAAACTTCCCCCCAAGTGTATTGCTGCTTTGATGGTAACCTCAAACATATTTTTTCTGCTAGCTCATCACGATTTTGATGGATAATGCAAGACGTCATAAAAACAACAAATTATCATTAGTTTTACTTCAAAGTTGTGTTTCCACATATGTCAACAGTGTAATGAAATTATATCAAATCACAAGTCCTCCCTATAAATACCACGTGGAAATATTTTTTCATCAAATGAATAATCACCATATATGTTTTTCATAAATGCAATTCTAATTTTTAATGAAATTTTGTTGGATTATGTCTCCCACAACTGTCAAATGGAAATATTTTGTGTGGAACACACGACAATTGGATGTGTTCATTGAAGGTGCAAAGAAACTATTTTGACAAATATTATGAATCACATGCATTAGAATTCCATCATTTGTTCATTGAGCATCATGAGGAAAAATTTAGAAAGTATGCTAAATGTAAAAGAAATGTCAAGAAGACTAACATAGACAATTTGTTCAACTCTAATTCATAGGATAATCTCATAGTAGTGGATCTAGTTAGTAAGCTTAGATTGGAGATTCACAATCACCCAAACCTATATCCATTGTGATGGGTAAACAAGGATGCAAAGACCAAGGTAGCTAAACAATGTAAGATTTTACTGTATGTGTTGATTTTATCAATGAAGTCAAATTAGATGTAGTACTTCTTGATTTATGTGGATTCATTTTTGGAAGGCCCTACATGTATATGAGAAATGTAATACTCATGTGGAGAGCCAACCAATAATACCTAATAAAGGATAAGAAGTCCTACATCTTCACTGCACATAAAGGAAAGTAAAAGATTTCACTAGTAAGTGCCGACCAAACTAAGACGTTGATTAGTTACAATAAGAAATGTATTTTAGTAAGAGAAAATTAGTTTGATGATAAATCTATAAATGTAAAGACATCTCTATATGGTTGTATTAAATAACAAGAACATTAGTTGGAGGAATCACTACAAGTATACAAATGAGTGTTCCAAGAGCCTAAAGGGATGTAACCACCCAATAGGGAAGTGGAGCATTAAATATAGTTATTTCTGAAATCCCCATTCTTGAATATTAGGTTGTATCAATAGTCCATTATAGAAGAAAATGAAGTGAAGAAGAAGTTCTCGTAGCTACTAGAGTAGGATGTGATTTGACCAAGCACCTCACCATATGGGTCACTAATCATAATTGTTCCAAATAACGATGCAACATGGTGAATGTGTATTGATTATAGAGCATTGAAAACGATTTTATTCGAGAATAAATGTCCTCTTCCCAGGATCAACAATATGTTATATTCGTTATAGCATGTAAAATAATTCACAAGTTGAACCTCAAATTAGGATACCATGAAGCATGTGTCAAGGAACAAGACACCTAGAAGATGTCCTTCAAGACAAGGAAGGATTTGTATGAATGGGTGATCATGCCATTTGGATTATGCAATTCCCAAAAACATTTATGAGAGTGATCAATGATGTAATATATATATATATATTCATTTGTTATATATATATATATATATTCATTTGTTATATTTTATTTGGATTATGTACTAGTTTATAGTGTTACCTGGGAGGATTGCATTTCAAATCTCATTTAGGTGTTAGAGACTCTCAAGAAACACCAAATTGTTGTATAACCTCAAGAAATGTGATTTTTATCATCAGTATTTAGTGTATTTTTGGCTTTGTGGGGCTTGACCCAGCTTCAACGTTAATTAGCCAAACAAATCCCTACACTACTGGCCCTTTCGGCATCAGCCTATGGAGCATGGACCAAAGTCTCACCTGAAACAGTATGGGGGGATGCTGGAACCAAGTTTCTGCACCCTAAGATGGTTGTGATGTTGGTTTATACCCTTTGTTCCTACTTCCGTGCAAGTCATGAAGCTTTAGGGCTCTGTCAATTTAGCCTTTTATTTCGCCCTTCAGTACCTCCGCGAAGGTGTACAATTGACCTTCGCGTAGCCTTAACCCGTGATCCCGGTACTTTCACACTGCTATGACATCATATTGCCTAGGTTCCCAAGTTATCTTACTAAACAATCATAGTTAGCACCGCGTAAACTGATACTCTTACTTACGTTCAATCAACCAATATAATCACATATATTCGCGCATCACATAAACATTGTAAATTAAACCCAAAACGAAATATAACCAGATGCATTAACAGGAAATAAATACACAGAATTTGTAGAATACTTCTCTTTGTTGATATCTTCAGTTTAATACAGACTCTAACTGCCCTGTGCACACAGCTGTAGGGGTTCGCGCACTTTGTTGTTAACTTCTACCCTAGGCCTCTACGCACTCAGCTGCAGAGCCTCTACCTATGATAGGGTCTGAAACACTTAATCTTCTCTACTAGGACTCTTCACTTCATTCTTATCCATCTTCTCAAGACTACCTAGAGCTTACTTAGATCCTTTTTATAAAATCCCATGGTCTGCAGACCATTGGTGGATCTTTACAGCCGACTTTACTCTTTACAAAATAAGGGCAGACAACCCTTCATGACTCTTGACACCTTCACGCTTCGCGACCACAAAATGTAGAGACTTTACAACTTTATTGCAAAATTGACCCAAAACATGGGCTTTTAGCCCCAAACTTGTCCTTGGGAGAACCTGTTCCCAATAGGCCCCCAACACAAACATGGTGACTCGCCCTCGAGTCACTCTGTGGGCGCGGAGATCTTGGCGCAAAGACCTCCCAGCTCGACCTGTATGACCGCAACCTCTGCAGTGCACTGTGCAACCACCTGCTTCGCTTCTTTAATGAACTGCTCAGTCACTGGTCCTGAATTGTCACCCTAAACCTTCTACTGAGTTGCTTGCAGATTCGCAAGCTTTCATTCAATAAAGGTTGTGACTGCATAATCCTCATCCAACAAGGGCTTCAATCACACCTTCAACACTACCTCCTTGTGTTGCACGACATTTACCTATTGTTTCAATTGTTTGGCCTCCTGCAGCTTCGCCAGTCTCTGCATGAGAGTGACGATTTGCTCTATACTTTTTACTTCGTCATAGTGCTACTATAATTCTCGTGCTTCTATCTCCATCCATTGTACATTAGGGTCCTCCTGTAGGCTCATCAGGACCTCGAACAACTGTTCAAAAGGTTGTGTGTTGTCTGCTACTGCATTGTCTACCGTCGCTATCTCCTCTGTGACAACAGTTGCACGTTGCTCCTTTACTTCTGGCAGTGTTGAAGGTCGGGCCTTCAAATATATATCTACAGTCTGTAGGTTCAACTCCAGCTGAATCCTAGCCATCTTTGTGCGAGTGTCGCACACCCCTGTAGCAAGCTTGTGAACGCACACCTCGACCGATTCTTCCTCAGGAATGGCCAACTTCGGGACCATTCGGCATGCCTCCTCCATGACCTGAACTATACGCTTGTTTCGGTCGGTTACCTCAGTGAAAGTGGCGATGGCAGAGTCTCGTTGTAGGGCCATCTATTCATTATTAATCCTCTGCTCCCTGATCACTTGTAAAGCGTAGTGTTCACGGGCCCTCAGCTTCGCGATCACTCCATCCTGCAATAGGTGGAGCGCCTCACCAGGAAGCGCTACTAAGTTCAACCCCAATCCCTTGAGGGTGCTAACAGTGGGCTTGTCGAATTCATTCTCCGTGGTCAATGCTCCATTTGGCAGCATTATCACGCTAGAGACCTTCTTAAGCAGCATCTCGGCAGCTTTTGAAGTGATGATAGCGAGGCTAGTGGACACTGTGTCAGCCTGTGATGCACAGGTCTACAGCTCCTGCATACTTGTCTGGATGGCCCCCAGTAGTAGTTGCTACTACTGCTCGAACTATTGTAGTGCCTCTGCAGTGACATCCCGCACCGTGTCTCCAATGTCATGCAAATCACCCTTTGTGAGGGTGATTGGGTCCAACGACATCTTAGTGGCCTTGGATTTCTTCCTTTACCCTCCTTTCTCTTGTTCCCTTGGACGCTTGATGCGGGCCAACGTCGCCTAAGGGTCTGCACCGTCTTTCTTTGTTTTCTCGTCCATTTATTCCTCTGTTACAGGTGAAGGCGACCTCGCGCCTTTGTCAAAGCCATGCTCTGTTTAACCTGTCTGTTTTTTCATCTGCTGGGTAGTATCGCACTCTGCATAGGCCTTGTCAGCAGCCTCCTTCTTCCTCTTCTCAGCCTGCTGTGCCATCTTGAGCTTGGCCTACTCCTTTTTGTGTTGCACGACAAATTTGCTCGACCCCACTGCCAAATTTGAGGTAGTGCGCCACTCTGCCAGCCAACAATCAAGTATTGCATCAATTGTGTCATCCGTTGCCAAGTAAGGCAAGTGATACCATGTCTGCATAGGGTCCTTTCATTCCTTGATCGACACATGGTGAAAGTCTGCCTTGAACTCTGTGTACCCCTACAGGTTGGAAAACACAGTAGGCGAAAACCACGGTTTGCGATTGATAGCCATGCAGATGTTCATTTCCATCAAGATCCAGAAGATATTTCTATCCTTGATGCGCTGACAATCCTTGGTCGCCCACAGCGAAGCATAATTCGTTACTTCTGGCAGGTCCGACACGATCGAGGGGAATTGACTGTCTTCTGGCAACTCCCATTCTACCAACACAATAGATAGAAAGAGCCATGCAGAGTGGAAGGTCTTGATGAGCTTCTATGCCTCACGGAAGGTCGCAAGGAACTGACCACAGAGATAGTGCGCCCAATTGAACTGGACTCCTTTAGTGCATTGGGCTACGAGAGTAATGACTAGTGCCAACACTTCATCTGCGTGACACTTCCTCATCACCTTTCCTACCAAAATATGCATGGCCACCTTGACTGCAGGGTCGCTGATACTTGAAATGGCATAGCCTTGTGACTTCTTTATGAGCTTTAGTTTCTCCTTCATGGCCTCCCGAGGGCCTGCTTGCCACCTTTTCTGCCAAACATCATGGCCAGATTTTCACCTGTGTAGGGTAGCCGCGTGATCCTATGGATCAATCTATCGATGATGGGTATTGGCTCCTCCAGCCACAGACATCCATTGTGCACCAAGCATAGCAGCTGATTGATGACCAATACTATAATCGGAGTGAGATTGTAGTGTGGCACCCATAGCAGGTTGAGTAGACCTGCCTTGTCTACTCCTCTAAGCCACTTCTGCGGTTCCAATGCAGTCATTCTGGTGGTTATATCAATAATGTGGCGCATTAGCTACTCGATCACTAAGAGTGGGAACTTCTCATGGTCAGTTAAGTCCCAATCTTCCAGTTTTAACAGAGGAATCCACCCCAAGCATGGTCCTTCAAAGACAATCTCGTCTGGCAACAGAGGGGTTTGCAACTTTCTCTCATCAATGTCCTTTGGTACCTTGGTCTTGCCCTTACGTGGAGGGACATACTCGGGCAACTTAGTTATAGGGTCAGCACCCTAGACTTCAACTTCCACCACTTCTACCCCCAAGTCCTCATCATCCATCGAGATGTCCTCAATTTCTTCCTCCTCAGGCTCCAGGTAAATGGCTTTGCCATTTTCCTGTGCAGTGGGCTTATCCTTCGGTGGATTTCTTCTTGGCGACACACACACCGGTATTGCAACCTACTTTCCATTTTTTTCCTTCGTACTCTCCTTGGTTGGGGTCATCTTCGGTCTAGGTGTCCATGGTGATTGGTAACTTCAGCTAATACCTCTGCAACCTCCAGAGAAGCTTCTTCTACCTCCCTAAAAACTTCCGGCATAGCCCCCTCGGCTATCACTACTTTAGTGTCCATAGCTTCTGCGGGTTTCGACATGACTTCGTGCAACAACTCCTGTGTCTCGTTTGGCAATGTCTCAAATACTGAACTGGCTAGCAAAGCTTCAAAGTTCTCGCGGTTCATGTGCTCCTGAGAGCTCAACAATTCAATTCTCAAAATGGCAAGTGTTTTTTGCTGGGAAGCCATCTGTAATTTATAGGGAATTTTGAATTCAAATCTGACCGTTCCCCCCCCATTTAGTTCATTAATGCCGGATTTGTGGAATATTTCCAAGGATCTTACCCATAAAGTTTGTCTTAAATGCTAGCCACCCACTCCATTTGGCCGCATTTCTACTGTCAAATCATGAACATTGACTTTAACAGTCACTTTCCAACTAACCTGCATTATTTCTCCCTGGGTAGCACAAATCCCTTCGCGCTATAGCGAACCCTGTGTCATTTCCTCATCCCGCAAAATCCTCCAATCGCGCAGTTCCCCAACCCGAGCAGTGTAGTTTATAGTCCTACGCCTCCTTTCAGCTGCCTAGAGTGCTAAGACTATGCTACCCTCATATATTCACCTAGCCGGATCACTGATGTATGGCTTCAATCAGATGCCATTCACCTTTCCTGGGTAGGGATCCCCATTCAATTTAACCAACTGAGTTGCTTCTCCGTCGGTAATCTTCTTAATGACATAGGGCCCTAGCTAGTGTATTCTGAACTTCCCTGTAAATTTATCAAACTTACTATCATATAACAAAACCAGAACATTTACCTTAAAGGTGCGTAGCTTAATGTACTGATCATAACATGCTTTTTTGCGCTGCTTTTGGACATGTTGGTGAAATCCAGCTAGAAATCTCTCTTCCTTAAGCTCAACTAGCTGTGCGATCCTCTCTTCCAAGGCTCCGCGATCCATCATACCCGTTAGTGCCACTATGTGTAGACTAGGCACAATTTATTCCATGGGCATCACTGCTTCAACACCATATACAATCCTAAAGGGTGTCTGTCCAATCAACTTTTCCATGTCATCTGATAGGCCCATAGTATTGCGGGTATGCACAAGTCCCAATCACTTTGTTGAGCATTGCAAACCTTGGTCAGCACATTCTCTAGCACCTTATTGAATGCTTCCACCGTCCCATTAGCCTGTGGGTGATAAGGCATGCTTTTCTGGTGATATATCTGAAATTCCTCCATCAGCGTGCTGATTGTTTCATTCAAAAAGTGTGTACCGCGATCACTCATCAAAATCTTTGGACACCCAAATCACGTCAGTACATACTCAAAGAGAAACTTCGCAGCGGTTGTGCCTGTGCAATCCTTCACAGGCTGTGCCTCCACCCATCGAGTCAAATACTCAGTCACGGTGATAATGTACCGCGCTCTCGTCTTCTTTCCTTGGGGCTGAATGGGTCCCACAAAATCTATCACCCATTTCTCAAAAGGTTGCAATGTCATCTGTGGGTTCAAAGGCAGCTCATCTCTCCATGATGGCTTTCTAGTCCTTTAACAGACATCACATGCCTTGCAGTAAGCTTTTGAATCCTGATGGAGGGTTGGCCACCACAACCCTATGCGTAGAATCTTTTGCGCGATCACTCTCCCTGCATAATGCCCTCTCGCGGCGTCCCCATGAGCATCTGTAAGGATACTACTCCTTTCAAACTCTGGTACATATTTTCGTAATACTTCATTAGATCCCATTTTGTACAGATGTCTCGCAATGACAAAAAATTCTACCACACGTACCACTAACTCCTTCTTCTGTTAGATGGTGTAGCCTTCCGGGGTAGTTCCTGTCGTTAGGAAATGTATGATGTCTTCAAAGTGACCATCCGCGACACACACTGCAAATAACTATGCGTCAGGCAATCCCTCCTCCAAATTGGTGGGCTCCTCCTCTATTTCGATGCGCGACAGATGGTCTGGTCCCGCATTCAGTCATCCAAGATTCACAATAACCTCAAAATCATACTCCTGGAATAATAACAACCACCTATAGATTCTCCCCCCCAACACAAACTTATTGACCAAGTATTTCAACGTAGAGTGATCCGTATACATCTTAAAATGTCAACCCAGCAAATAGTGTCTAAACTTCTGGAGTGCGTATACCATGGCTAATCCTTTGCGCTCAGTGGTGGAACAGTTCTTCTCAGCCTTGGATAACCTCTTGCTTTTGAATGGTATAGGATGGTCCAATTCTCTTCCGCTAGCCTATGTCAATACTGCTCCTACTGCTATACATGACGCGTCTACATGTACATGAAACTCCTTCTTCCAATTCGAGAAGACTAAAATCGGCGTGGTGACCATTTTCTATTTCAATACATCCAAGCTTTTCTTACAGTCCTCGTTCCAACAGAACATGACATCCTTTTTCAACAACTTCTCCATAGGCATGGTAATCTGGTCATAGCCCTTGATAAACTTCTAGTAATACCCTGTATGTCCTAAGGTTGCGCGTAGCTGTTTTACACTCCTCAGCACCTCCAAGTTAAGTATCATTGTGATCTTCACAAGATCTACCATTAGTCCCTCTCTACAAAGCACATGACCTAGCAGGTGTCAGACGGAAAGAGTCGATTGTGCGGACACAACCAACCTCCCTAGGAGCCTAAGACTCTCTAGTGACAAACAAGACAAACAAGAGCAATCCTTCTCTAAACATGCATTTACTATCTGGGAAATCAAGTGTTTAGATCCTACCTGTAATCCAACGCTGTTGTAGCAGTCCAGCTCCGCTGATCCGGATGAGCTCCTCCTTCACTTTGAAACCTGCATACACTAACAATCAAACGATTAAATAACACTTGATAATCTCATAGAATAAAACATATTTAACACATAGACCAAGGAGTACATGAAACAACTCATAAATAACAAGTTATTGAGAAGAATGGACTCATTTGCATTAATAGGTAACAAAAGGAACAAATACAACCTGAGCCTTGGTGTTGTGCAAGTCCCTCCCAGGGTCCATCAAGAGTTCTCCTTTACTTTGACAAAGCTCACCCACTTCCAAATAGAACAAGCAAAGATGGCAATCTCTCCTCACAAGCTTCTAAATGGGAGTCCTAATTCCTGCAGCATTTACCCTTAGAAATGTATAGCTTTCAACCTCCTCTCCTTCTGGCCCAATGCCTGTATTTATAGTGCTCAAGAGGAAGTTAATCAGGTCCACCATCAATGGGATAATCCCCTCTTTGGATGGGATAGCTCCCTTATTGATGGGATAAGTTCCTCTTTGGTAGGAGTGCATGAACCATCTGGAGGCGCTCAATACACGTCGAACAACCTTCTAAATGCTCTAGAAATGACCACAAGTAACTTTTTAAAGATGAAACTTGCGCATTTTAACCTTTACAGGGGGACGCACCTGCCCCTTTACATACAGAGCGTCCAAAGACGCAGCTTTTGTGAACATTGGGTGCGTACCCGCAGGTAAGGTTGAGAGAACCTGCGTCCCCAGAGATAAATACATTTAGAAAGACTTTCTCTCTTTTTTGGAGTTTGACATGGAGAGCAGAGGCATAAGACTTGCCTAAGAGGGTAGCATGACTGTTGATAGAGCCATACTAACTGTAAATAGTCATGGTGACATTTTTTAGTGTAACAGATTGCCCCCTAAAGTGCGAAGCCTGTAATAGATTAGGGTTTTGTATTATCTAGGAAGGGTGAAGCGCTTTATCATTTCAAGGATTATCTCATGGAGAGCTTGGTCAGAACCTGCAATTTTCAACACAAAATACATGTATAAGATTATATCATCACTGAGGTAGGCATTCCCATACTCAGATTTAAAACTTTAACTAACAGACTAACTACTCTGATAAAGGAATGATCTTGCAGTACATCATAGTCATAGACTTTTGTAGACACAGTATGGGCGCAACCATCCGTTTATGATTAGTCTACTTAGATAATGAATACAAAACTCCTCGCAGCCTGGATGGTGGAAACTAGATCCAGGGTCTTCATTTCTACCTCCCGAATTGGTACGATTCTAGCCATGCGAATAAATGAGTTGATGTCGAACATGGTAGAAACCACTTGATTACCAGTCGATGATGTAAACTGTTAACAAGCGTGAGAGAGACCACCAGTAATGTCAATGGTTCTCAAAGTACCCAGTACAATCCATGAGATGTGAATGAATGAGTTGATGTCGAACATTTCACGGAATCCTTCGATCGAAAGTCAATGATGTAAACTGACGTCAAAGGCAAGAAACCTGCCATTGATGCATGCAGACTTCAAGGTACTGACGATTTCTAAGTCATCTCTCTAGATAATGTGCTGATGTCGATAGAAAGCGACTCGTTGCAGGCAAGCCCGCAACACGAAATCATTGTTCAAGTTGAAGAAATGTTGCTGTAAGGACTGACTCAGGGATGGTCAAATGGATGACAAGTATTTTGCAGATGAAAGTTTTGCTTGCAGACCTCTTGAACACATAACAACACGACAGATGGCTTGGTGATGAATGACTCAAAGTTAATCCCCAGAACCCGGCTAAAGACTTTCAAAGTGGTTTGATCAATTGTGAGGTAAAGGATTTCCCAACCCAGGTGAATGAAAAGTGTCGTGTTCAAGAGTGGTAATAAAGTTTCTTCTGAGACAAAAGGTAACAAATAGGCTCATTCTTCTCTCTTTTCCCCCACCATTTCTGGCAAGTACCTCTTTATTTTTAACAAGCTTGAGGAGGATAACATATGCTTGATTATAAGCTCATCCTTCGGATGAGTCCAACCTAGTTTTGATTCGAACCCTAGGAAGGAGTGGTTCGTTCCTGTTTGTAATTGAACAGGTCCTTTACTGTGAAATGTTTAACGAGCCCAGTATAGGAGAAACTCGGCATTTTTCAATTTTAGAGAGTCTGAAAAACTTAAGAAGACTCCAAGTTGAACTTTTTCGTAGATTTGTGTCCCTCAAGCCCGAAAAAGTATAAAATAATACCTGGGGGAACCGCTTGATCTTGCGACCAAGGAGTACTTTCATAATTAGTGCCACTGACCTGAAAAGTAAAAAGCGATCAAGGACACGTCGTTTTATTTCTGTATCGAGTTTGAAACGACAAAAACCCGGCAATCTTTTCCTGATTTTACGGTCAGAAAAGAGCTATAAGGGGACCGTCTTTTAATTCCATTTTAACGAGTGTAAAAGAAATGCTCGGCAATCTTTTCATTTTTTAGGAGTCAGAAAAGGGCTTAAAAGATGACTCTGATATTTTGGTTCGTGAAAAATGACAATTTTCCCTCTAAATCCCTTTGTCCTGCACAAAAACGACACATTACTCATACCTGTTTAAGATAGGCAAAAATACATCGAAAAACATCCTTCCATGGTGAAAAATCAACAAATTCATCCAAAAAACCTATAAAAAGACTTTTTACCATGTCATTTTTACCATTTTACTGTTGAGGTTGAAAAAAGGGCTTTTGGCAAGAAACTTCCCATGGTCGCTGCGGAAAATCCGACCGTCAGAATCGAACGCCGTCTCTTCCAGGTATTTTACAACATCCTACTCTTCAATTTCATCCGTTTAAAATTGTGTTTTAGGTTTTAGTTTTGATTTTTGGGGGGTTTTGGGTTTCAAAGTGCGCTCTGCGGGGGACGCAGGTGCCCTTCGGGTGACCTGCGTCCCCCGACTTTTTCCTGTACAGGAAAAAGGTCGGGGGACGCAGCCCACCTTCAAGCCAGCTGCGTCCCGATGCTCTGTGTTCTGAACGCGGGGTGCGTCCCCCATGAAAGGCGGAATTTGAAACCCCAAACTCCACAAATAACCATTAAAAATTTCCCAAATTAATTCTAATCTCTGTTTCTTGGTGTGTAGGGCATTCACCATGTTGGATTGGAGAGAAAGAGAGCACGAAGACGTTGATTTAGCCGCAATTGAACATCAACCTTCCATTGATGCCTAAAAGCATGCGGGCTATATAAATACTGGGCCATACCTGGCATGAGGGCTCAGGTGAGATTCTTGGAA
Source organism: Pinus tabuliformis (assembly GCA_031772625.1). NCBI lineage: Eukaryota > Viridiplantae > Streptophyta > Pinopsida > Pinales > Pinaceae > Pinus > Pinus tabuliformis. The sequence goes on along the minus strand of CM062805.1, from coordinate 311,364,293 downwards.
TGGCTGGTTGAGAGATGGAACGTTCAAGAGCAATGCTTTTACATAGGAGGGCACCAGCTCGAGATAGAGCCCTCTGATGTATACTTTCTCACTGGCTTGCCAAATAGAGGCGAGCAACTCAATCTAGCCGGGACTAGGCCGGGTGGCCAATCCCTTGCTAGTCTCCGGGCAGATTGGTGCACACCCAATGCACACCATGCGAAAGGCGTGGAAATCAAACACATCTCTCTGCGTGAACTCAAAGTTATAGCTTTCACGATTACCAGAATTTGCGGCGCATCCGCCTTACATATTGCCTCCGGGTCCCAAATGCGGATGGCGATTGACTGTTACCAAGGCACCATTTTCAACTGGTGTGATGCTGTGTCGGCTAATATGAAGAGCCAACTGACTAGGGCAAAGAACGGACGACTGAAGACCTTTGGATATGGGCCTCTAGTTGTGAGCTTTGCCTTAGAGAGAGTTCTGATGCTGATCCCTCAGCAACTCACTGTTGATATCTTGGGTCCTCAGGAGCCAAAGCTGATACGATGGGTTACGGTGATGGCCCGGCATCCTGACGAGGGCACGGTGATTGTTCGATTCTCTGATAGTTATTTTCACTGGTTAGAGGACCAGGTTTTTTCGATCCAGGACTTTCCGTATGCCGGAGTAGATTTTCGAGGTGATCCGGACATGGTTCTTCCACAGGGAGAACAATGGGACGACAGAGGTACTTTATTTTTCACAAGTTTTCAAATTATGTATTTTTTGTTTTTTATATATATCGTCTCAAAACTGACAGTAAAAATTTTCAAAATGCAGATGTTGGTCCACAGCGCCCAGCCAACCTCCGGCCTTTTGAGAGGAGACATCCAGTTGCACCGGTACCGGCCCCACAGGACGCGGCTGCAGAGTCACTAGCTGAGTTGGAGCAGGATCTAGAGCGTCTGACGGCGGATATACCTGAGACTACCATAGATGATATTCCTATCAGACTTCAGCGCTATGTAGTCGCAGTCCCTGGACCGTTTAGGAGATTTTTGTGTAAGGTAGCCCGTGCAGTGGTGTCGTATAGGGAGCACCACCAGTGATTGGCTAGTCACTTTGTAGACACATGTGACATTTTTGACTTTTTGTACTTTATCATTTTTGCCGATCATAAGGTGTTTTTCAACCTATGATCGAAGACGATGTATATTTTTTGACACACTCCTATCTATATATATATCACTATTACCGGCTTATCTTGTTTAACATATGTGATGAAATGTTTTTAAATTTACTTGCATGATTATCGTAAATGTCTGTCCAACATTCGAGAAGCAATTGCATCTGCTAATGTATTTAAAGACCTTGGAATATGCTGATATTCAATGTAATCAAATTCACGTTCCAAGAGACGCACTCTCAAAAACAACCTTAATAACACAGGATTTCTAATGGCATAAACTCTATTAAGCTGTAATACAACAAGTTCAGAATCTAACCTCACTATCAAACGTCGAATTCCAAATGAAATAGATTCGGATAATAATTCAACCACTGCACTGTATTCTGCAATGTTGTTCGTTGTTTGACCGAGGCTTACCCCATGCATAGAAACTAACTCGTCAGAGGGTGAATAGATAACCCAAGCTGCGGAAGAGATATTCCGTGTACTACGACAAGCACCATCAGCAAATCCAATGTATGTTTGGAGAGGCGTCGACATCTGCAATATCAAGAGTAAAACCAAGATAAGCCAGAATAACGACGAAAAACACACTCTCTAAGCTAAGCACACTGACTAACTAACAAACATACTAGCTAGAAAGAAAACCTAACCTAACTAAAAATTCTCCATACCCACCATTTAAGCATAATACCTCTTTAGGTAAAGTCCATTTCTGGGTTTACCCAAAGAGTCCCCATCAAAATCTACCAGCTCATAAGCCCCTTTTGCTAGCTTTCGCTTTACAATGTAGGGTCCATGCCACATAGGAACGAATTTTCCAGCACCTAGCTTATCGTTAGCTTGATCATATAATAGCACTAGGTCTCCCTCCGAAAAACTTCGAGGGGTCACATTTCTATCATACTGAGCTTTCATTCGCTTCGCGTGAGTCTCGATTGCCAATGCAGCGTCACGTCGAGTCTCATCTAATTTAGCTAAGTACAATAAACGTTTCTCCTCTTCGGAAGTAGCTGGAAGTAATTCGACAGCCATTTGAAGTGATGGGATTTCGCATTCAATGGGTAACACAGCTTCCAAGCCATAAACTAGCTGGAAAGGAGTGAACCCTGTTGAAGTTTTCACTGAGGTTCGGTATGCCCATAGCGCTGAAAATAACATGTTGTGCCAATTCGACCGATGAATACCAATGGTTCGTCGGATCATGATACCTAGAACTTTGTTGATAGACTCAACCAAACCGTTGGCTTGCGGATAATAAGGAGTAGAGCTATCGTGGCGCAAACCAAGCTGGCTTGTAAGCTCAGTCATCATGATGTTTCGAAAATGGCTCCCATGGTCAGTAATGATTGCTTGTGGGACACCAAACCTAGTTATAATATGATTGAATACGAAAACTGCAGCTGTTTTGCCGCTTGCGTCGAATGTAGGCATCGCCTCGGCCCATTTAGTAAAATAATCAACCGCGAGGATGATATACGCATGCCCCCCGGCCGAGTGAGGGTTACAAGTAATAAAATCGATACCCCATTTGGCGAATGGACCAACGGCAATTATAGGGTGGAGAGGAGCAGGTGGTGCGCGCATCTTGCGATCAAACACTTGACAGTTGTGGCACTTCCGGACTGCAATGATACAATCTTTAAACATAGACGGCCAGAAATAGCCAGCGCGCAACACCTTCTGAGCTGTGGCATACCCAGACATATGACCGCCACATGCTCCAGAGTGACAATCATTCAAAACCCTCTCAGCCTCTTCGTGAGTTAAACAACGTCGAAAAACTAAGTCTGCCCCCCGGCGATAAAGTGTATCTCCAATAATTTTGTATTGCTGGGATTGAAACCGAATTTTTCGACGTTCCGCCTTGGAAGCTTCAGGCCGAAAGGTTTGGGTTTGGAGATAGATGATTATATCCCCGTACCACGGATCTAAAGTACTGATAAGAAACAAAGATTCGTCCGCAATGGACTCCTCTGCCACAGTCTCTGTGTCAGCACGAGGGAAATCACACATCAATTCCGCAAAAACTAAGGATTTCTTAGACTTGGACTTCTCGAACTCCAAGTCGAACTCTTGCAGGATAACGATCCATTTAGAGTACTTGCCCCCTAGCAATTGTTTTGTCAAAATGTAAATCATAGGGTTGCAATCCGAAATAACTGTAGTTTTACGGAGAAGAATGTAGTGACGAAAACGCTGGACAGCTTGAACGGCTGCCAGGGCCAATTTCTCCACATGCGAATATTTTAGCTCAGTGGGATTTAAGGTCCTACTGAGATAATATATCACATGTTCCGCTCCGAATTCATCTTCTTGAACTAACACCATTCCAATGGTGGAATGCGAAGCTGCGAGGTATAAGAAGTAGTCCTGGTTGTAGTTGGGAGGATGCAACAACGGTGCATGGGTCAACGCGTGTTTAAGTGCATCAAAAGATTGTTGGGCAATCTCGTCCCAAAAGAATTGAGCGTTCTGTTTCAACAACCGTGTAAAACCTTTAGTGACCTCGGCGTAGTTTGGGATGAATCGGCGTAAAAAGTTCGCTTTCCCTTGCAAACTTTGGAGTTGGCGCAAACTCGAAGGAGGAGGCAATTTGATGATAGCTTCGACCTTCGAGGGATCGACGCGAATGCCGGCTTTTGAAACAACAAATCCCAGCAATCGACCTGTTTCTATACAGAAAACACACTTGTGGGGATTCAACCGAATTCGATAATGCCTACACCTCATAAAGATTGCTCGTAAGTGGACAAGGTGATCAGCTCGATGTAAAGAATGAGCAGGCAAATCATCGAGGTACGGTTGCACAATGTGCTTGATGTCATGAAATGCGTAAGACATCGCCCGTTGAAAAGTGGCCCCGGCATTCTTAAGCCCAAAAGGTAATTTGCAATAAGCAAATGTCCCCCATGGACAAATGAATGCCGTTTTTGGTTGGTCGGCAGGTAGAATATTGATTTGATTATAGCCCGAAAAACCATCCATAAAGGAAAACATTTCACTTCCGGCACAATCATCAATAATTTGATCGATATAAGGCGTAGGATAGTTGTCTTTTGGACAAGCTCGATTTATATCCCTATAGTCGATACAGATTCTTATTGTTCCTTGTTTCTTGTTGACCGGAACAATATTCGATACCCAATCCGTTAACGGGATCGGATAAATGAAACCTGCTTTCAACAGCTTTTCGACTTCTGCTTTAATCGCAGCCGCTTTTCGAGGGTGAATCTGACGCAACCGTTGCCGAACGGGTTTAGCATCCGGGTAGGTCTTTATTTCATGAACAACAATGGCAGGATCGATTCCCGGCATTTCCTCGTAAGACCAGGCAAACACATCGCGGAATTCTTGGAATAGGGCCTTGTAAGTTTGGATTTCATCTTCTGTACATGCGGCACCTATATGAATGTTCTCCTCAATTCTGGGCTTCACTGAAATATCAATGGGAATAGTGCGAGAAATATTCCCTAAATTCAACTCTGAATCAGAATGTTTCGTTGGATCCTGAGCGTCTTTGACATATTCAGCGGTAAAGATAGATGAAAAATCATTTTCAAATGCATCATCCTTAGGTAAAAACGAAGATCTGTGATGGAGATCTTCCCATGGTAGATCGTCTACACTTAGGATTTCGCGAAGTTGTTCGTCAGATGACACGACTTCGGGAAACGCTATCCATTCTAAGGTTGAGGTGAAAAGTGATTCTTCACTGACCACATTCATTTGGTCGATTTCGGTTGAACGCGAGTCGGTAAAAGACATGACAGCTTCATAAGCAATTTCATATGGACTCAAAGGCATAGCATCACCGAATGAGTCTATCTCAGATTCAGATGGGACAATCCAAGGATCATCATAAATAATGTTTTCTGATGTAATCATATGAATTGATGCAAATGAAGGATCTACGCTGAGTGGAGGGAGAGGAAAAGTTCCCAGTAAACCGGAATCTTTAACTAAACCTACGCCAACGTCCCTATAAGGGATTGTCGTCTTACCGACATGCTGGATACTCTCTGAAGAGGCTGGGTCGGATGAAAAGTATGTCAGCTGATCAATAGTCACGATCTTACCGTTATATGGAAACTTAATTACTCTGAAGACCGATGAAACGACCGCCGTCATAGCATATGACCAACTTCGACCCAAAAGAAGGTTGTAGTCTAGAGGGGCATCAACCACTTCCACATCCAGACTAACGGTTTTACCTTCTACCCCTATAGGCAATTCCTGTAGAATACCAAACGGACGGAACCCACGGCCATCAAAGGCCTTAAGGATGGTGGGGGATTGGTTCAACGAAGGAGAACCAAGAGATCTCCAACATTGAATCGACATAATACACGTAGAGGCTCCCTCATCAATCACAGTCCGATGAATAGGCCTGTTTTTGACTATCACTGGGATTTGGAAAGCCATTTGATGGGGGAGACGTGGTGTACTATTTTCTAGATCGAAGATTATTAGATTCGGGTCCTGAACATCAACAGCTCCGATAGCCGACAAAAGTAATTTTCGTTGTGCTGGGCATGATTGCAGCACTTCTAACGCCGACATTGCTGAGGGTGAAACAGCTAAGTCCTCAACAATGTTGTAATTCTGGGCTGCCCTCGCATGTGGATTGAAAGCAGACCTTCGAAGTACACCCTTGGCGGGCGGTTTGATTACTAAGTCTGGGTTAGGTTTTTCGATCTGTAGTGGATCGGAACCAGGAGCTGAGGTTGATGGATTAGAGTGAGAAGATTCTGCTTCCTTACCATCAACAGGATTCTTACTACCATAATCTTGCGATCGAGTCGCAATCCTCACATGAGACATCATCAAAATGGGTTCTTCACTGGCATTCGAGGAAGAACCTATCATCTTATTCTCCTGCTCCGGAAATGGATTTTTTAACACAGCAGGAGTGGGAGAACCTTTGACTATTTTCACAACCTCAGCCCGATGAGGGCAATCTCTCGTAAAATGATCCTCTTCACAAATAAGACAAGGATATCGAGGTTTGTGTTTTTTGTCATTGGTTTCCGACTTTTCCGTTTTCTCCTTCGGAGCCTTGTCTGCTTTAGCCTTCTTCTTTCCTTTCTTCTTTCCACCGTTTTTTGATTTGGCCGTAGATGACTCTACAGCGTGAATATCGGCGGTAAGTTCAGGAGAAGACTCTCCTGTCGGGGAATCAGGCAAAGTGATAATAGGAGTAGTTGAAGCCTTGGAAGACTTCTTCTTGCTCTTTGTATTCACGATACCAATCATACCATCAGCGGCATGAGATCCCGAAGGAGCAGCAGCGATTTGATTCGACTTTGGAAGATCCAGAATCTTCTCATGTAACGTACCCGACTGAGTGTAAACTAAGTCAAGGTATTGCGCCTGAGCAATGACTTGCTCCTCAGTAACTACTCCGGCCTTAGCCACGTCTTCAGTAATCTTCGGTAATAATGATTTAACAAACCATTCAGCTAAGATTTGGTCCGGGATAAAAACTTTCACTAGCCTTCTTCGACGTCTCCACTCATGAATGTGATCAGAAATATACGTGGACGTTGATTGTTTTAGTGAATTTAATAACTCCGTGTTGTTATCGTATCTAACCGGCAACTAAAAGTGAGTTAAGAACGAGGTAGCTAACTGGCTAAAATTGTAAAAAGAGGCCCGTGGTAACTCAATGTACCACTTAGCCGCGAGACCAATGAGTGTACGCTGGAAAAGGCGTAAGCGGATCGAATCATCCGAGATAGAATTTGAAGCACACCAGAGGTGGTAAGTCATCACGTGATTGGACGGATCCTCTCCAGACTTACCTTCGAACTTGGGTATATCACTGGGCAACTTATTTGGCATTGGCGGCCAGAACTGAAGATATTGAATTGGATCGTTCGTTAGGCGCGTCAAGTCTGGTAAATCCAAAGTTGCGATAAACGGTAACTGCCGGTTAGGATCTCTAAAACTCTGGGTCACAAGACCAGTCCCAGGAGGAGGATATCCAGGATAACTAGGAACAGGAGTCGCATTTGGGATATTATATCCTCCTGGAAAACCAGGATTAACCGGACCGTACTGGGGTTGTTGAGGTTGTTGATAAGTGTACCCAGGATACGGTTGATACTGGTAAACCGGTTGTTGGACAGCTTGCCCAGGTTGGTACTGTCCCTGGTACGGTCGTTGAACAAATTGAGGTTGAGTAGTGACAACCGTACTTATACCAGGCTGACCTGCAGGCATCTGGACCGTGGTTTGAATCGTAGATCTAGACAACGGTAAATATGTCTGAGGAGTGGTTACAGAGACAGTAGAAACCGGAGCTGTCGATACTCCAGAAGTAAGTATGGTAGATGTGGCGGTAGTTGCAGCAGCCGTTTGAGATGGAGTACTAGGTGCAATTGGCGGCTGAGTAACTACCGAAGTTACAGAAGTTTGAACATTTGACTGGACAGGTTGCGGTTACTGGGGTGGACCAGAAACTACGGGTTGTCCAGCTTGAGGTACCAACTGTATACTTGGCTGCAACACCTGTTGACCCTGTGATGGATCCCACACTAACATTCCAGGGTATTGACCCATAACAGGTTGAGGATACTGAGATCCATAACCGGATTGAGGATAGGATTGATAATTGTAAGGTGCAGTTCCCATACTTGGAACATATGACTGACCTTGAGGTGGTTGATAACCTTGACTCGAGTATTGACCTTGAGGTAAATACGGATACTGGGGTTGACCTTGACCTTGAGGTTGGTACCCTTGAGGTTGATACCCTTGGGGTTGATACCCTTGGGGTTGCCATCCTTGAGGTTGATATTGATACTGAGGTCGACCCTGGGGTACATATTGAGGCTGGGGTTGACCTTGAGGCATGTATTGTACCATAGGCGCATACTGACCTTGTGGTTGCCCCCCAGACACGATTTGTGTACCTTGAGGTTGCCCCCCAGGCGTTAACTGAGGCTGCCCCCCAGGCGGTAATTGGCCACCTTGAGGTTGGGAAACGGGAACTGAACCTGACATCATGTAAATGTCACCTACACCCAATGGTATATTACCACTGTTTCCAGCTAATAACCCATGATCAATGGGTTGAGGAGATGCCCCTGCAAAGGTACCAGAAAGTGATTGATACCCGGTGGGAACAGAAGGACCGCCGTGTAAGAAAGATTCAGGACTTTGAGTAAACACGGACGACTGACCAGACATATTCACAGGAGTATAAATACCTCCAAGTGGAAATGGAGTACGAGGTGTAGAAAAACCTACCCCTGAGTTGTCTAACAAATTGGTTAACGAAATGTACCAAGTAGTACTTCTAGGAGGACTGTAAAAGATAGATTCACGCTCTCTTAGATCAATAGTAAGTTGATCTTCAAGGTTAGAGACGCCTATTTCTTCCTCTGGAGCAAGTTCTTCGATAGCAATCAAACCAGTAGGAAGATTTTCGGTGATAATTCTTTCTATTCTTGGTGAATCTGGAACACTAGAAGTTGGAGTAACAGGTTCAGATATTTCAGGTTCTTCGCCTGTATCACTAGCAGACGAAAAACTACCAACAAGCTCAGAAACTGTAACAGCTTCGGGATTATAACCTGTCTCTAGACTTTGGTAATCTGGATGGACTACCAAGGAAGATTCTCCTTCTTCAGGTGAACCTACTCTACTGCCACTAGGAGGAGTTACAAGGACCTTCAACTCTTCGTACTGACCCGGAACATCTTCAGGAGATCCACCCCGCGATCTACGGAGTTTCCTCAACAAATCTGTTCCGGTAACAATCTCAGGTGACTTGCCCTGAAGTCTACGGGACTGTCTCGGTAATTCCGCCACAGCTAAAAACTTTTAACTACTACACACGAAAACAAAGTAAAATTTCAAATCACACCACCTAAAGTCTCTAAAGAACCAAACAAATTTGAATCACACGCCTAAAGAATCTAGGGCATCAAACCAAGCACAAACAGTAGCCTTCCAGACCGAAAGCGCTAGTTGGTGATGAAGCCCAACATCGCTGGATTCAGTACAGAAGTGGCGGGTTGAACAGTTACCCCGGCAACCTGCTTAATGAATAGACTGGACCAAGTTCCTCCACTTTAACCGTCTCGAGTGAAGTGAACCCCCCAGAAAATCCAAGTGAGTCTAGCCGACGTCTGCTCCAGGTATAGTGGGATCTTCCCTCCACCGTCACCTCGGTAGAATCCTAAAGATAATGGTCACTAAGGTTACCAACCGCAACAAATGCACCTGGGGGAACAGTCTAAACTCCGACAGCACGCAAGGGCAGAGTATCAAGCTCAATCCCCTTGCCGGCTCCTTGACAATAATCCAAGGTTTACCGACAAGTGACCCCTGGCTCCTCGACAATGGTTAATCCAAGGTTTACCGTTTGTAATATGTGCGTGTCTGGCGTCGTTCCCAACGAGGGGGGATTGATCCCCTCACTGGTTCGGACACGAGCTCGTGCTTCTCCTTTAAGAGGAGCTTTCCCAGAGTACAAATGAGACAATTGGATTTATTCTATCACAAGATAAGCTACTTGTTTGGTTTTGTTGTCTTGGAGAGTTGATTACTCACCTACTCCAAGACACTAGCCTGATCTAAATTGGTGTTTCAGAGCCCTAGTAAATAAAAGTTACTACGTCGATTTTACTTTAAGCGTTAATTTTATGGTTTTTCTTAAAGACAAAAGGTAGCGGAAGTGAAACCAATGGTGTGTAGACTCGACTCAAACCACTACAAAAATGCACCTAAGATGATTTACGCTACTTTCCTTTTTCAATGAAATTCTTAACTAAGAGAGTTGAGAGATGCAAATTTTATAGAAAACAACTTTCTTAGTAAAGACAATCAAAGAAACAATTCTCTTTATCTTTTCAAGCATACAAACATGACCACTCCTTACGTGCACGAAAAACTCTTTTTCTTTCAAAACTTTTCAAAGCTACTTGAAACAAAACTTTTCAAAGGAGATGTTTTTGTATTTTCTCTTTTTAATAAAGCATATAAACCTATTTTAACAAAAATCAATCTCAAAAGCTATAAAATCTATGAAAACTTGACTCACAAGCAAATCAAAGAAGAAATTTATTCTAAGTAAACCTAACAAGGCAAAAGCTCACAAAGATGATTCTAGGTTGTTTTACTTGACCAAAATCAAATCAAGGACCAGCTAATGCAGAATCAAAAGACTAGTCAAAACAAAACTCAAATCTTTTTGTTCTTTTTGTAAAATGGAATTCAGGACTTAATCAACAAGCACTTCGAAATTTGCCCAAAGAGACAACTCAATGGTAAGTTGCTCTCACAGGTAGACTTTATGACAGGTCTGACTTCTAAGAATGCTGACAAAACCAGAGAGATCTAAGGCTTGACAACTTCTACCGCCAAAGTCACTACAAGACCTACTCAAAAATCAAACCCTAGGGCTTAAACTTCTATGAAATCCACTAAAACACTCAATGCTATCGAAACAAGTTCAGGTGAAGATCTTTGACAAGAGACTAATGAATCTGGGCAGTAAAAATTGAGAAAAAGCAAAATCTAAGAGAAAAAATGCAAAAAATGGAATTTTCTCAAATTTTAGTAGGGGACGCAGGCGACCCGTTAAGACAGGTGCAGGCCCGCTCTGTGCACACAGTAACAGTGCGTCCAGGGACGCACTGTGCAATACTCAGAGGGTGCATCCTACTGGAAAATTCAAGAAAAACCAAAATGAATCTAACCCTAAGCTAACCCACCCAAAGACAAAGTCACAGAGCCAAAAACCAGAAAAATAAACCAATTTTCTCAGAGCAAAGTTCATACAAAGGAAAAGACTTTCACATCAATGGAGTCCCCAGCGGAGTCGCCAATTTGTCAGACGGAAAGAGTCGATTGTGCGGACACAACCAACCTCCCTAGGAGCCTAAGACTCTCTAGTGACAAACAAGACAAACAAGAGCAATCCTTCTCTAAACATGCATTTACTATATGGGAAATCAAGTGTTTAGATCCTACCTGTAATCCAACGCTGTTGTAGCAGTCCAGCTCCGCTGATCCGGATGAGCTCCTCCTTCACTTTGAAACCTGCATACACTAACAATCAAACGATTAAATAGCACTTGATAATCTCATAGAATAAAACATATTTAACACATAGACCAAGGAGTACATGAAACAACTCATAAATAACAAGTTATTGAGAAGAATGGACTCATTTGCATTAATAGGTAACAAAAGGAACAAATACAACCTGAGCCTTGGTGTTGTGCAAGTCCCTCCCAGGGTCCATCAAGAGTTCTCCTCTACTTTGACAAAGCTCACCCACTTCCAAATAGAACAAGCAAAGATGGCAATCTCTCCTCACAAGCTTCTAAATGGGAGTCCTAATTCCTGCAGCATTTACCCTTAGAAATGTATAGCTTTCAACCTCCTCTCCTTCTGGCCCAATGCCTGTATTTATAGTGCTCAAGAGGAAGTTAATCAGGTCCACCATCAATGGGATAATCCCCTCTTTGGATGGGATAGCTCCCTTATTGATGGGATAAGTTCCTCTTTGGTAGGAGTGCATGAACCATCTGGAGGCGCTCAATACACGTCGAACAACCTTCTAGAATGCTCTAGAAATGACCACAAGTAACTTTTTAAAGATGAAACTTGCGCATTTTAACCTTTACAGGGGGGCGCACCTGCCCCTTTACATACAGAGCGTCCAAAGACGCAGCTTTTGTGAACATTGGGTGCGTACCTGCAGGTAAGGTTGAGAGAACCTGCGTCCCCAGAGATAAATACATTTAGAAAGACTTTCTCTCTTTTTTGGAGTTTGACATGGAGAGCAGAGGCATAAGACTTGCCTAAGAGGGTAGCATGACTGTTGATAGAGCCATACTAACTGTAAATAGTCATGGTGACATTTTTTAGTGTAACAGCAGGGTCCCAAAAGGAACACAAAACAAGCATTTCTTTAGATTGAGCGCAATCTGGTACTGTCAACAAGTATCTAGCATTAGGCACAAACTTGCAACATGGCGTTTCACCAACCCAAACATAGTCCAGTCATCAAAGTACACCTCCAGAAACTTATGAATGAATTCTTTGAATGTAGCAATGACTACGTGCAAAAAAATCATAGGTGCATTCTTCAACTCAAAGGCATTACAGTGTACTAAAAACATCCCCATTCAGTCACAAAGGTTGTCTTGCTTCTATCCTCAGGCGCGATCTTAATCTGATGGTACCCAGAGAACCCATCAATGAAGGAGTACGCTTCCTGGCTACCTACATTATCCAATACCTCATTACTAAACAGATTTGGGAAGGGATCATGTATGCAAGTGTCATTCAACTTCCTGATATCTACGCATATCCTTATTTCATCCTTTTGCTTCTTTTCTTGTACCACCATTGGGCTTACCCAATCAGATTCTTCTATGGGCTCAATGATGCCTGCCGTGAGCATCTTGTCTAGCTCTAAGCAGACCTTCTCCTTATACTTTGGATTGAGATGGTAAGGTCTTTGCTTAACCGGCTTCGTGTCGAGCTTCAACATGATCTTCATAACACCCAAGTCTCCTACTATCCCCTTTAGCTCCGTAAACTTGGTAGGGAACAAATCCTGGTATTCACGGAGAAATTTGGTGACCTTATCTATTGTTGCGTCATCCCAGTAATCTCCAATCTTTGTGAATTTGGGCTCTGCCTCCGTACCAATATTTACCTATTTCATTTTTAGTGGCACGGTTATATCAGGATTCTCAATCTGCGGTCCCTTGACCTCGCGGTGACCCTTGGTTTCAGGGATATTAATCTTTTGTGGATCCTTGTCTTCTTCTTCAGCAGTCACATTATAGCATTCCAATGCGTGGCTCAGCTAAGTAGTCCAATCGGGTTGAATCAAATCCAAAGGATCTTGTGGTATCCTAAATATTACTGCTTTAACTTCTTGTAGCGCTTCATCAATATAGTCAAACCCATCTTCGAAGTTGAATGTCATTATGAACCCTTCACACAGAATATCCCATTCACCTATGCCATGACGGAGTTCTGTCTCCAAGTACCAGTTCATTGGGATGACATCAAAGTTATGACAGAACAACTGCACCCATTCAAGTTGGGGCTTCGCTCCATAAGCCTTAGCCCATTTGGCCAAGTGTGCATGTGGATCATCCTTCCCATCATATTTGTCTGTGATTCGTACCTTCGGTTTTCCAAAGCGTGTTCTCATCATCCTCCTACACTCACGCCAATCGTCAAAACTACCCTTGTGCGTACCCCACCATCTTGCAGGTGTAGTGTGCAGTGCCCAGTCGAAAGCCTGGAAGCGCTGCTTCTCTGGTACTTCCCTCTCAAATGCATCCAAAAACACATCCACATCATTCAAGCCATCATAAGTGGGCAGATTTCTTACCTCTGATGATACACAGCGCAGCAACTGGGTCATCATGTTACAGCTTAATGTGGTTACTTCATGTATTTGATTCTGCCAGCGCCCTAATTCTTCATCAGAGTCTAAGGTCCAGGAACTCTCGCAATCCCATGTAATTCATCCATCCATTGTCAGGTTCACCCAATCTTCATCTTGCACTATTATCTTATATATGTAGTCTAAATTGTCATCGCTGTCATAATCGCCGACTCGTTTAGTATAGCGCGATCATTCACTAGGATCTAGGGGTACTATTACGTGGATCGATTTCTTTGCAAATATCATCTTTCGCTTCTTTAGGTTGATTACCCCATTCATGTCAGTAGCCCAATCAATGCTAAGGAGCGTAGGGTAGGGGTTGTTGTCATCCACAATTTCTATCACTTCTAAGTCATCCAATGTGCTCACGCACTCAATATCTAAAGTTACCCCTTACAACCGTCCCATAGGGATGATCTTTTGTTGATTTTCCATCCTTAACTGAATCGGAGACCACTATAACGCGGGTCTCCCCATCTGCTCCCAAGTCTGCTTTGGTAAAATGTTCGCGTCTGGCCCCAGATCCAAAATAACTTGATCCATTTCATATTCTCCTATCTGCGCGGTCAGTATCATCTCTCGTCCTATCCTTACTTTATGCTTACCAATCTTCCATACCACGCACGGTTCACCCAGAGTGTTTCTAGTGCATCTATTTATAAGCTCCTGTAACCCCTTCACAGCCTTGCTATCACGTAGCAGGTTCATGCAAGTCTCTAGAAAGGTCATAAGCATAGAAGGGTCCATTTCTTGATTAGGCTTATCCTTGCTCCCTGAGGTAGAGGCCTCAGTGAATCTCTTCTTTGCTTCCATGAACATTTCACGTGCATGCTCCAAATCAAATTCAGCCTCCTTCATCGGAGCTTTATGAACCCATGCACTATCTTCGAGTTGTTTCCCCTTATCATCACTTGTTGCAATTCCACTTCAGAGCACTATCTTCACGTTCGGATCCTCCTCGTGAGGCTCAGACCCCATCATCTACATGTTATAGACATTTTTGGGCCCTACAACCCCAAGCATGAAATGTCCATAAATCAAGGGCTCCTAAGTCCCTAAAAGTGTTGTTCTAACCCCTAATGGAACAAGGTCAACAGATTACAGCTTCTCCCAGAAGTTCTCCATGAAAAATTGCTTAGAATTGGTCAAAACAGGATCATTTCAGCTGCTCCACTAGCCAAGTGCGTTGCATCTCACCTAAATACATTGTGTGGGTGCATTGCATTTCAAAAATCCCTTCTATGGGGTGCGATGGGCGAGAAATGACAAATGGCAGTGTCATTGCGCGAGGTGGAGAGGCAATGGAAGCTTCCAGAATCTTCTCCTGTGACACTTTCCTCACTTAATTCGACCAAGGATGAGTAAGAGATCATCAATCTCCAAGTGGAAGCAAGAACTATCAGAGGGAAGACACTAATCAAATCATGAGCTAACTCATCTCCATTACAGATATCTATATATGGATCCCTCATCCCAAAGAACCAGAGGCTGGAATTTTGCATATTGTAAGGAATTGTTGTTGGTTTCTTGAGACAAACATCAGATTGTTGGGTGATCTAAGCTTTGTTTGAGGTGAAGAGGGGCTTCTTTGCTGGGAGGTTGATGCTGGGTCAGAACAACTGGTTGTAACTCCTCTTAGCTCTTTCTTGTTTTATCAATAAAAGCTATTCAAGTTTTCCTCCATGCTCTTGTGTCATTGATGCTTGCTACATTTGTATGGTCAATTTACATCTGATCCTAGATTGTTTATGATTATAGATCCATGTCTTTGTATAGTGCTATGCTTCTGTGATCTTACAGGTACTTTGTGAAGCTGGGCGTGCAAGTAGCTAAAGACCATCAAAGAAGAGGGGAATCAAATCAGGAGATTAGCGCAAGACAGAGGTTGGTCTTTCTGTTCCTCTCTATCTATAATTCATAAAGGAAAAACGAAAGTAGCTTTTCTCTGTTTGTTTCTAAGGCAGCTGTCACACCTTAGTGGGATAGAGCAGTTCTATATAGACACTTTTCCCTATAACAAAATGGCGACTCCACTGGGGAGATAATTAGTTTGTTTGTTTATCATTCTTCGTTGTTTGTTTCATAAACTTACAAGTAGCGTTCGAACTGCATTTTCCATAACAAATGCAAAGTAGATAACTTCTACTTCAATCCATCTATTGGATATGTTTATGATTTAAACAACTAATTCACAAACTATCTGATTTCCCTTGTGATAGCTCTTAGATCCTCCTTAGATCTACCCCTGATTGTTGCATTACTGATTGCTTTTTTCTCGGCCAAAACCCAAGAACTGAACTGCAAACTGTGACCTAGAACCCAAACAGAGTCTCGTTTCTGGCCCAGCACAGGTACTGTTCAGAGAATCTGAACTTCAGCGCACTTCCCGAGTGGACAAGCTGCACTGCATTTCGAATTCTCTGTGTTACAGGTGCGCTGATCAGACTAGGCTCTATGCAGTTTTGGTTTCTGTGATTCATTCTTTCCAGTTCTATTCCTGAATTTTGCTGCCTGTGATCAGTATAAGTCTGTTTGAAACCCCTTTTCCTTGTTGTTATTCCTCCTCCTTTGTACAAAAGAATTGTATGTGTTTTTGTGTGTTTGTTGAGTCATTTTTAGTTCTCCTTTGCAAAAGTAGCATAATCGTACTGTCGTCCTTTAATTTGAAACTGTCGCAAGTGCCGATTTCAATCGTAGGAAAGAGTTTGAATGTTGTTGATGGTCGATTATCCTGTTACTATTGCTTTTGGTCTGAATTTGAAATTTTCTAGTGTCAAGAACAAGTATTCATTTCAAAATCGTAAGGTGTTGTGTTCGTCTCCATTTTTTATTTCGAAAGGAAACTTGTTGATGTTTGTCGCTTGAAAAGAAATTCAGATTTGTGCATCAACTTTCTTTTTAGCATTCATATACTAAGAAAGTCGAAAACAAAAACATGCATGTGCATTTGCATATAGACAGTCTGATTGACTTGATTTAGGAAAGTGCATTTAGAATGTGCTCTTTGCTCTGTGTGAAAAGATTATGTCTTTCTTTTCCTTAGTAGCTAGGATTTTCATTGCACAAAGAAGATAAAAAGTTTGTTTATCATCTTAGATTTCATTTTAGGAATTACATCTACATCTCACGGTGAACCTGAAAGGCAAACTTCATAAACAAGATCAACTTAAAATAAATTCAATGAATCTAACAATGCTTTGGAACTTAACGCACAACATTTATAAGTCTAGGCTAGAGACGTATTCCGGCGTCGTAAAGCCTGGTAACTGTTGTTCTCACTGATGGTCGGGTGATTCCTCCACTTTGAGACGATAAGTTCCAGTACGGACTTGTGCTCCCACATACCATCGAGTATATTTTGGGAGACCCCAATAGGCTTAATCCTTTATCCATAGGAAGCCGTGTCTACCGCCCTATCGATCGCAATGCACTGAACACAGCATTCGGGAAGATTGACTGCCGTACCATAAAAAGTATTCTGCAGTTTTGCGATTGGTTTGGTAATCCCTCTACATAGATTTCCAGAGCAGTCCCTTTCGTTCCTTTTTAGACTCCTTAACAGAAAAGGTCCATCTGAGCACTTGTCACTTCAGGCTCATTAAAAATCGAAGGAGACTAGAGTCATCTTTTGTTTTTTCTCGACTCTTAAAAATTGAAAAAACAAGTTGTGTCAAAGCGTCTAAAATTTATTTTAAACGGAATACTCATTACCCCTTTCCTACATTGATCTTGGGTTGAGAAAATGGAGTCCATCAACCAAGGAATTCCCCTTGGAGGAAATCATGGTCCCTTCTCCTCTTGGGGAGATGTTGGTGCACCCCATATGGCCACATTGTCGCTTCCAGGACTGACAATTGGTTTGCCTGTATGGCTCTTCTCAACCTCTGTCGTTCAGAACACCACAATTCCTGAACAATCGAATCAGCAACTAGACGAGTCCAGAGTTACCCACCAACCTTCTACTTCTTCTAATTCTTCCTCTCCTCCTTCCTCTTTGCTTGATGGGGTTGGTAAAGCCAAAAGTCAAGTACCTAAGGAGAAGAAGGAAAAGAAGAAGAAAGAGAAGAAGAAGAAGGATCCAAAAGCAAATGGGGGAAAACGAGTGTCGTCTAGTGAAAATCCACACACTGCACCGACTAGGCCTAAATCGCCATGTGTCATTTGCAAAGGAGACCACTATCACAGAGATTGTCCTTGCATCCCTCGGATCTTAAGGGACTGGTCTCCTTGTTTGCACAACCCGGTGTCGTCAACCTCTGATGGTCATGTTGAAAACACACCGTCAACTAGTGAAAGTGAAGCCCCAGGACAAAAAGGAAAATATAGATTTCCTTGTAAACTGTGCGAAGGTGATCATGCCGTCCACTGTTGTCCCTTCTTAGACGAAGCTAAAAGAGTTTTGGACGATCGTCTCGTTTTACCGTTACGACTTCCTCTTGGATATAAAAAACTCTTACCGAGTCCATCACTAGTTGAAAATCTGGCTGGCCCGCTCAGGTGGTCGGCTAAAGCATCTATCATTGAAGACAAACCATCTGAACCCATACCAGACGAAAGTCAAAAGGTTGAGGCGGCAGTTGACCCGGTCTTGCCTTCAGAGGTTCCGTCTTCAGATGATACAGTCACCGAAGAGAACAAGGATGACACCGTCCAAATTCTTTTCATAAGCACAGACTCCAACGAACATGGGGGAAATTTACCCGTTACTTTACCATAGGAAGGAAGTTCATCAGAGTCGTACCCGGCCATCTATTCGGTCCCACCTCCAAGCAACCTAGTTGTCTCCTTCGACTGGAATCAACTAGGCAGACCTCGTTTACCAGCTAGTGTACCATTCCGAATCATTGTTCAAATATATAGAATGGTTATGGCTGGTACCATCATAGATGAGGGGCTTCTGTGAGTATCCTTTCCTCAACTGCTTGGAAAGCGCTTGGTTCGCCATCGCTTTTGCCTGAGATGAGAAATCTAACAGGTTTTGATAAAGGAACCAGTCGACTGTTAGGGATCCTTCCCAATGTGCCCATAACATTGAGAGGGAAAATAGTTCACATGAATGTAATGGTAGTTCAAGGACCCCTGGATTGCAATCTACTCCTTGGACGAGACTATATTTATTGCATGGGAGCGATTGTCTCCTCACTCTTTAGAGTAATGTGTTTTCCGCATGAAGTAAGAATGGTCAAGCTCATAGACCAGCTTCCATTTCCCGAATCATACAGAGCAAATAGTCATATACTATCCCTAAATGGTTTTTTCATGCAAGAAATGTCTCAATCCCCAGTCTGTCCACCCGATGAGCGCGAGTGATTCGGGAGGACATGACTGAAACCCAGGGGGCATGCACCGTGGTCTGCTTCAGCAGGAAAACTTCGGGTATAGGGTAGGTTTCCGTGAGAGAATATGACTAGTCTGTACTCCCGTCCGTGATTGGAAGAGGGGGTTATTCTAGAACAAGATTCTCTTGTCAAAGTTACGTGAGTGGAATAGCCTCCTTCACTCGCCTTTGTCTATCTCGGTAAACATCGCTGAAGAAGTGTTTTGTTTGCGCTGTGAATAGAACGATCTTTGGGTAACCTGTAAGAGGTAGGCCTCTCTCGGTAAAACAAATGTTTTAACGGACTAAAGAAGGGGTAACCTTGAAACTCTGTTTTATACCTGGGGGCATGCAAACCTTTTGGAGTGCAAGTGAAGAATGACTATTTATTTTTTAAATTTGTAGGTCCTCTAACCCTTTAAACTCGTAGGATTGGTCGTTTCCTATCTTGCATAAAGAAAGGATGTGGGGCAAAACTCTAAAAATTGCTGTTTTTATGAGACATTCTTATCACACGACTGGATTAATCGAGCAATGTTACCGCAAGGTTCAAGCTCGTTAAAAAATAAACCCGCATCGAGCAGTTTTAGCACATAGTTCAAGCTCGTTAAAAAATAAACATAAGCCATGAGAAAATGTTTCCCCCCGCGTTTAAGCTTGTTAAAAAATGAACTATTGCCCGGCAAATAACCATTGTGAATGTAGTACTTCAACCATTAAAGCCTTGGTCATGTTTGCACCGTCACCTCCACTTTTGCATTGGCCGATCATTCACCTCCATTTGATTGTTTACCCATTTTGAGGAACAGCTGCGAAGAGTGATTTCACTAGCCATCCTTGTAACACTGCCGTGATTGGAAAATTCCAAACCTTACCTGGAATCAGTTGCTACCCATTTTATCACTCGTTCCTCAAAAGACGAGTCTCCTTTAAGCTCTTTTCAACTGACTCGTAAAATATGAAAAGATTGCCGAGCCATTGGCCACTCCAGCTCGTTAAGGGGACCGAAAGTGCTATCTCTCCTCTAGATTTTAATCTTTTTGGACCTGAGAGATTATTACACAAAAAGATCGAGCGCTTGTTTTGTTCGGCGCGTTAAAAGTATTGAAAATTCATCCCTTCTGTATTGTTTTATACTTTTTCGGACTTAAGGGATTAGATGACGAAAAAGGAATTTTGGAGTTACCTTTATGTTCTTTTTCAGACTCTCTAAAATTGAAAAGGACCGAGTTATCTTTGTCGTTAAACTCGTTAAAAGTGTAATAGTGACAAACTTGTCTATAGACGAGAACTAGTTTCACTATCGCTAGACTCGTTAAAACATAGCGATGGGTTTGCCCGAAGGGCAAATTATAGAACAAGCATATGTTATCCTCCTCAAGCTTGATAAAAATAAAGAGGTACTGGTCAGCA
Organism: Pinus tabuliformis; assembly: GCA_031772625.1. Classification (NCBI taxonomy): domain Eukaryota; kingdom Viridiplantae; phylum Streptophyta; class Pinopsida; order Pinales; family Pinaceae; genus Pinus; species Pinus tabuliformis. The sequence goes on along the minus strand of CM062805.1, from coordinate 311,343,980 downwards.
TTGACTGGGGAAAATTGGGAAGAAAACTTGAAGAAACTTTGTTGGTAGCAAGTCGCTCTTGAACATGACACTTCCATTCCGTGTCCTAGTCGGGTTGGGTTGTTTCATTCACCGGTCACATCACCATGGTCCCATCATACCATCCACATTTGGGGTTAATGCTATTAATCCATCACATCAGTGTCGCCGATATGTTCAAGAGAAGTCATTCAAATAATTCACCTATGTCTCACCCACTACCATGCAGTTATACTCCATTATTTCATAACCGCCACCCTGGACCTTATATCACCAGATTGTTTTCACCTCCATTAAAATCATTTGCTCCGTTCCATGTCATTGATGTGGGATTCATTAAGGCCCTCCTGTGATGGATCGCTTCTTGTCGACATCAGCTCATTATCCAAGAAGTTGATCTAGGAACACCCCATTCAGTACTTTGAAGCTTGCATGCCTCAATGGCAAGTTTCTCACTTTCGGCGACAGGTTTACATCAATGGTGTTAACGGGAAAAGTGTCTACTCAGAACGACCCTATCCCACTAACGTGTGACAGTGACCTTAGAAACAAACAGAGAAAACTACTTTCGTATTCTTCTTTATGAACTATAAACGAAGAGGAATAGGATGAACCAACCTGTGTCTTGCGCTAGTCCTTTGATCCAATCTCTCTCCTCTTTGACAGCTTCCAGCTACCTGCTCCCTTACTTGCCCAACTTCACCAAGTTCCTGTAAGATCACAGAAGAAGAAAACTACACAAAGACATGGATTTATATTCATAAATAGCTTAGGATCAGATTTAAGCTAAACATACAAATGTAACAAACATCAATGATACACAAGCATGTAGGAGAAACTCAAATAGTTTTATTGATATAACAAGAAGATCCAGGAGGAGTTACAACCGATGATTCCTGATCCAGCATCAACCTCCTAGAAAAGGAGTCCCCTCTTCACCTCCAACAAGGCATAAATCACCCAATACTCTGATATCTATCTCAAAACCAACAGCAATTCTCTGCAATGTACAAAGTTCTAGCCCCTGGATCTCTCGGATGAGGGATCCATATATAGATGTATGCAAAGAGGATGAGTAAGCTTATGATTTGACTAGTGGCCTCTCTCTGTCAGTTCTTGTTTCCACTTGGAGACTGAGAGCCTCTTACTCATCCTTGGTCGAACTCAGTGAGGCAAGTGTCATTGGGGAAGATTCTGGAAGCTTCCATTGTCTGTCCACCTCGCGGAATGACACTGCCATTTGTCATTTCCCACTCAACGCACCCTGGTAGTGCATTTAGGTGCGTTGCAACGCACCTAGCTAGCGTACTTGGGTGCTATGCAACGCAACTAGCTAGTGGAGCAGCTGAAATGATCCTGATTTGACTGATTCTGAGTAGTTTCTAGTGGAGAACTTCTGGGAGAAGTTGTAATTTGTTGACCTTGTTCCTTTAGGGACCGGAACAACACTTTTAGGGACTTAGGATCCCTTGGTTTATGGACATTTCCTGCTTAAGGCTGTAAGGCACAAAAATGTCTATAACAGTTGCCCCCTAAAGTATGAGGCCGTTTATCGGGTGAAATGCTTTATTAGGAGGATCCGAAGTTCTTTCAATGCTGGGAGGAGACCTGTAATAAGATACAATACAATACATTATCTTCATACTATTTTCATGATCTAGCTGAGGCGGGCATTCCCATGCTCAGCTTTATAAATTCATTTTCATGTACATAGGATAGACAATCGTCTGATGGTAGACTGATGATTCTAATAGAGCCATCATCCTTTTGGTAGGATGATTATCTGTGCTGCAGTGCTGTACATTTCAATGTCTTTATTTTCCCGAATATATATCGCAGCCCGGATGGATGAGACTAGATCTGAGGTCTTCAATCTCGTCCGATCTTCACTCGAAGTACAAGTCGATCCATGTGAGAAATGTTTTGAAGTCAAACATGGAAAGACATCGCTTGATTACTAGTCAATGATGTAAACTGTTAACAAGCGCGAAAGGAATCACCGATAATGATGATGACCCTCAAGGTACTGCAGTACAATTCACGTGGTGTGAATAAAGGACTTGGCGTTGAACACCACGCAAAATCTTTCGGTCGAAGGTCATTGATGTATACCTGTTGGCGGAAGTGAGAAACTTGCCATTGAGGCATGCAAGCTTCAAAGTACTGAATGGGGTGTTCCTAGATCAACTTCTTGGATAATGAGCTGGTGTCGACAAGAAGCGATCCGTCAAAGGAGGGCCTTAATGAATCCCACATCAATGACACAGAACGGAGCAAATAATTTTGATGGAGGTGGAAACAATCTGATGATATACATTTCAGGATGGCGGTCATGAAAGAATGAAGTATAATGTATGGTAGTGGATGGGACACAGGTGACTTCTCTGGATGACTTCTCTTGAACATGTCGGTGACACTTATGTGATGGACTGGTAGCATTTACCCCAAATGTGGATGGTATGGCGTGACCATGGTGATGTGACCGGTGAATGAAACAACCCAACCTGACTCAGGCACGGAGTGGAAGTGTCATGTTCAAGAGCGACTTGCTACCAATAAAGATTCTTTGAGTTTTTTTCCCAATTTTTCCCCAGTCATTGCTGACCAGTACCTCTTTATTTTTGTCAAGCTTGAGGAGGATAACATATGCTTGTTCTATAATTTGCCCTTCGGGCAAACCCATCGCTATGTTTTAACGAGCCTAGCGATAGTGAAACTCGTTCTCGTCTAAAGACAAGTTTGTCGCTATTAATCTTTTTAACGAGTTTAACGACAAAGATAACTCGGTCCTTTTCACTTTTAGAGAGTCTGAAAAGGTACGTAAAGGTAACTCCAAAATTCCTTTTTCATCATCTAATCCCTTAAGTCCGAAAAAGTATAAAACAATACAGAAGGGATGAATTTTCGATAGTTTTAACGAGCCGAATGAAACAAGCGCTCGATCTTTTTGTGCAATAATCCCTCAGGTCCAAAAAGATTAAAATCTAGAGGAGGGATAGCACTTCCTGTCGCTTTAACGAGCTGGAAGGCCAAAACTTGGCAATCTTTTCATATTTTACGAGTCAGTTGAAAAGAGCTTAAAGAAGACTCGTCTTTTGAGGAACGAGTGATAAAATGGGTAGCAGTTGATTCCAAGTAAGGCTTGGAATTTTCCAATCACGGCAGTGTCACAAGGATAGCTAGTGAAATCACTCTTCGCAGCTGTTCCTCAAAATGGGTAAACAATCAAATGGAGGTGAATCATCGGCCAATGGAAAAGTGGAGGTGACGGTGCAAACACGACCAAGGCTTTAATGGCTGAAATGCTACATTCACGGTGGTTATTTACCGGGGAATAGTTCATTTTTAACGAGCTTAAATGCGGGTGGAAACATTTGCTCATGTCTTATGTTTATTTTTTAACAAGCTTGAACTATGTGCTAAAACTGCTCAATTAGATGGTCTTGTTTTGATTTTTTTACCATAAATAGCTTTGTCCTTCCAAAGATAGTACTGTATTTTTCAACTGCTTCATCAAACTAGTCAGAAATGAACAATATTTGCTTGAAAATGAGATTAAAACGCTAATATTTTACTTTGAACTACGTAAAAGCAATCAAAAAGTGTTTTTTACCTCTCATTTTACCATTTCATTTGAACTTGGTTTGTTGGAGCTTTGGAGGTGCTTTTCCCCCTCAATTTTCATCAGTTGATTTCGGGAGATTCTGTGGACGATTCTCGATGCCGTCTGGACCAGGTAGGAGCTAAACCCGAGCTCTTTCATTTCATGGTTTCCTTTTTGCATTCTGTGCTTCATTCCCTGCTTTTTTGAGCCCCTAGGGTTTGAGGGATTCGTTCTGCCATCAATGCACCCTCAGTACATCGAAACCTGCATTGAATGCTGGCCTGTATGAAGGTAGTTTGACATTCAACGCACCTGGAACAATGCTGCAGGTTCGTTGGGTGCAGAAAGGGAATTTGTTTCACAGTTTTTGGTGGAATGTTTTCCTGTTTCTCATCAAAATCAGGATCTAACTCCTCTCTTGTTTGTTTTTTCAGATATCTCGGAGCAAGATGACCCTTACATGGTGAGAACGAGAAGATGAAGAAGAGGACATGATTTCCCTACATGATCCAGTTACAGTGAACGCGCTGCGGAATTGTGGCTTGCTAAAGTTCTTCCGCATCTCTAGCATGAGACAACAGATTAACTTACTGCAGTATTTGCTCGATGCTTGGGATCCTATCAATCAAGTTTTCCAGATTAAGGGAAAATCTATCCCCTTGACTGCAGTAGATATCTATTTCTTGACTGGCTTGTCGAGGCGAGGTGCCCCCATCTCTTTGTCAGGTTCGGCCCGAGGAGGCGATTCTGTGAGAGATTATGTTCGCCGATATTGCAGGGAAGGATCTCAGCCGAGTAAAGACGGCAAGATCATCATCCGTGATGTCACTGACAGGTCCCTTAGGACTATCCTGTTTACTTTTGGTAGGATGGCTGGTAGTGCGTCGCTTCATGTAGCCAACAGATCCTATATTCAGCATGCCTTGGAATGCCTCCAACCGAAGGTGTTCAACTGGTGCGACGCAGTAATTCTTGTGATGAAAGAACAGTTGACCAAGATAAAGAACGGGAGGTTGAAGAACTTTGGGTTCGGTTCTATTTTGACCGCCTTTGCCTTAGAGAAGATACCACTAATGCAGCCGCAGTACATTGCACTCGATTTACCTTCTCCTACTGAACCACGTATGCATAGATGGGTTGACCATATATCTAGGCATGCTGGCCAGTCTCAAATTTCATTTTCTGATACCTTCTTCAGGTGGTTTGATCGTCAGGAGATGGTTTATGCCGAGTATCCATATGCAGGCATGGACTTCCGGGGTGATCCAGATTTAGTACTGCCGGATGGCGAGCAGTGGGGTGCTATTGGTAAAATCTCTGACCATATTGTTTTTTACTGTTTTTGTTTATAATGTCCTTGTGCTTTATTTTATCAAGACTTTTAATCAAACTCATGTGTACATGCAGATGTTGGTCATGTTCGTCCAGTAGTTCGCCTGAGAGTACCAGCTATTGCCCTAGCAGGAGAGGCCGCCGGAAGAGTTATTCTTCGCGACCTCGATGTGGCCGAGACTCTCTCAGCTTTACAGGAGCATATTGAGGGCCTTACTCTCGGTATACCAGATGTGAGGACTGACGAGCTACCTTTGCAGTTACAGCGGCATACTACTGGTGTGCCCAGACGATGGACTCGTCTCTTACGCATGATCGCACAGGCTGTGACTTGCTATCACGAGCATCATTAGACTAGGGTTCCCCCTAGAATTTTGAGTTTTTGGGTCATGTGACCGATTTTGTCTTGGTTATGGAACATTATATGTAAACCATAAACAGCTATATATATTTTTTTATTTTCGGGGTTTTATTTTGGTTGAGCTATATGATCCACATGTAAAACATTGATGATGTGTTTCTTTTTATAAATGTTGCAAATGTCTATCTAAAACATAGTTTGCTAATGAGTCGGTTAATGTGTTTAAGCTTCTGGAAATATGTTGGTATTGAATAAGATCAAATTGTCTTTCCAAAATCTTAACCCTTAGGAACAAGCGATAAATAGCTGGGTTTCGGACGGAATATATACCATTGAGTTGTAGTATTACGAGTTGTGAGTCTATCCTGACAATTAGTCGGCGTATACCATGGGTGATGGCATCAGAGAGAAGTTCTATCAACGCGCTATACTCAGCGATGTTATTCGTTGATTGACCAATACATACACCTCTGAAACTTACTAACTCGCCGCTTGGATCAAAAATGGCCCAGGCTGCGGAGGACAGGTTCCGCGAACTACGACTCGCTCCGTCGGCATATCCAACACATGGCTCCAATAGGTTTGACATCTACAATAAATGTAAAAAGGTGGATTACTCGACCAAAACAAACACTTTAGTGAAAACAAAAATATAACAAAAGCATATTGGTTACTATTTATGCATAGTAACGCTTGAGGTACAACCCATTACGAGGTTGCGCCAGTGGAATTCCGTCATAATCCATTAACTCGTAGGCTCCTTTTGCTAACACTCGTTTAACAATATAGGGGCCCATCCATAAAGACTTAAATTTACCTGCTCCCAATTTATCGGATTCTTGATCGTAAAGCAGGACCAAGTCACCTTCCGAGAAGACACAGGGTTTGACATTTTTGTCGAACTGCGCCTTGACTCGTTTCTTATGGGCTTCGTTAGCCAAAGCGGCGTCACGACGGGTTTCATCCAATTGGATTAATTCCAAGAAAAAAGCCTCTTCTTCTGAAGTTCCGGGGAGGAGATCAATTGCGAGTTTGAGAGATGAGATTTCACACTAGACTGGTAAGACTGCTTCCAGGCCATATACCAGTTGGAAGGGTGTGAACCCGGTTGCATTCCTTACCGATGTTCGGTAAGCCCACAAGGCTGAGTACAGGATTAGGTGCCACCTTCTTTTGTGAACTCCGATCATCCTTTGCAACATGCGCTTCAGGACCTTATTGATTGCTTCAACTTGTCTGTTGGCTTGCGGATAATACGGAGTAGAGCTGTCGTGAGACAACCCTAGTTTGGCAGCTAATTCGACCATCATGTGATTACGAAAATGCGATCCATGATCTGTGACTATAGCCTGTGGTACGCCGAATCTGGCGACTACATGATTGAAAAAGAAGAGGGCAGATGTTTCACCGGTATTGTTTAATGTAGGCATCGCCTCAGCCCATTTGGTAAAATAGTCAACTGCGACTATGATATACCCATGCCCCCCGGTCGAGGTGGGGTTACATGTCATGAAATCGATGCCCCATTTGGCGAACGGCCCAACAGCAACTATTGGCTGTAGAGGTGTGGGTGGTCTTCTGGTTTTGCTATCAAAAATTTGACAAGCATGGCAACTTCTGACTGCGGTTATGCAATCTTTGAACATTGTTGGCCAGAAGTATCCTGCTCGTAAAAATTTTTGTGCTGTAGCATATCCAGACTGATGCCCCCCACAAGCGCTTGAATGACACTCATTCAGGGCTTTTTCGGCCTCCTCATGGGTGAGGCACCTTCTCAGAACTGTATCGATACCACGACGGTAAAGTGTATCACCGACGATCATGTAGTCTTTTTCTTGGTATCGAATACGTTTTTGTTCAGAGTGTGAGGTGTTTGGCCTAAATTTTTGGGTTTGGAGATAAATTATTATATCTCCATACCACTCATTGCTTGTAGATATCAGAAACAAATTCTCATCCATGATTGATTCTTCGGATGTTTCATCGTTGGACGACGATGGGAGATCGCATAATAGTTCTGCAAAAACTAGAGCTTTCTTTGACTTGGATTTTACAAATTCCAGATCAAACTCTTGAAGGATCGCTATCCATTTTGAATATTTGCCCCCCAGCAACTGTCGCGACAATATATAAGTCATGGGGTTGCAATCTGACAGAATGGTAGTTTTCCGAAAGAGGACATAAGAATATTTGCTTTCTGTATCATTTAAGTTCTTACTTAAATAATATATAGGATGTTCGATTCCATCAACTTCTTGAACTAAAACCATTGCGATGGTCGTATCTGCTGCAGCCAGATACAGGTTAAAATCTCTTTGATAATCGGGGGCGTACATTAATGATGCTTTCATTAGGGAATCTTTTAAAGCATCAAAGGAAGCTTGCGCAACCTGATCCCAGACAAAGGGTACCTCCTTTTTCAAAAGACGTGTATAACCTTTAGCAAGTTCGGCGTAATTTGGAATGAATCTCCTCAGAAAGTTTGCTTTCCCTTGGAGTTTCTGAATCTGAAGCAAATTTGAAGGTGGAGGCAAATTTATGATTGCCTGGACCTTACACGGGTCGAGACGAATCCCATCCTTGGAGACTACAAAGCCAAGTAAACGACCAGAACTGACGCAAAATACACATTTGTGCGGATTGAGTCGTATCTTGTAGTGTCGGCAACGTAGAAATATCGCTCTTAAATGTTGCGGATGATCAGTCCGCTTTCGCGAATGAGCCGGAAGGTCGTCGAGGTATGGTTGAACGATGTTTTTGATGTCATGGAAGGCATAATTCATTGCCCTCTGAAATGTCGCCCCTGCGTTCTTTAAGCCAAAGGGTAATTTTCGATATGCGAATGTGCCCCACGGACAAATGAATGCAGTCTTTGACTGGTCCTGTTGGCAGATATTTATTTGATTATACCCGAAGAATCCATCCATAAATGAAAAGATTTCGCATCTGGCGCATTCATCAATTATCTGGTCGATGAAGGGTGTAGGGTAGTTGTCTTTTGGACAAGCTTGATTTACATCTCTATAATCGACGCACACTCTAATTGTCCCTTGCTTTTTCATAACAGGGACAATATTCGATACCCAATTGGTTAGAGGAACCGGGTAGATGAAACCAGCATGGAGAAGTTTTTCAACTTCTGCCTTAATGGCAGCGGCTTTCTTGGGGTGCACCTGCCTTAGCCGTTGTCGTACTGGTTTGACATCTGGATACATCTTAATTTTGTGTTCAACGATACTCGAGTCGATGCCTGGCATTTCACTGTATGACCAAGCAAAGACATCTCTGAATTCACGAAAAAGAGCGTTATATATTTCCAATTCTGAAGGAGAACAACATTTGCCAACATAAATATTCTCTACAACATCTGTTTTAGTCGAGATATTTATGGCTATAGTCTCTTCAATGTTGGATAAGTTTCGCTCGGAATCCACCGTATGTATTTGAAAGAAAATCAAAGACTGAGGGATGATAAAGGTCATTTTGAGTCTCTTCTTCACAATCCGGAAGAAGGGAACGATGGTGGGAATCATTCCATGGTGCTCCTTCAATTACCATATATTGGACAATTCCTTCGTCGGTGACATGCACTCGCGACCAAGGATCTAAAGGAGTACCATATTTGTTATAGACATTTTTTTGCCTAACAGCATGAAGCATGAAATGTCGATAATCTAAGGGATCCAAAGTCCCTAAACATGTTGTTCCTACCCCTAGAGGAACAAGGTCAGCAAACCACAGCACTGAAAATCAGTTCTCCACCTGAAAACACTCAAAAACAAGCTAATTCTGGATCATGTCAGCTGCTCCACTGAGTATCTGCGCTGAATGTCAACTGCTCCACTCTGTACCTGCACTGAATGTCAAATCTAATGAAGGCTACATGCGCTGGGCGAGATTGGCCAAGTGGCACAGTCATTCTGCAAGGTGTCAAATGCCCAGGAAGCTTCCAAAATGACACTTGGATCAGGGAATTCGCCTTGTGATGAGTAAGAGGATCTAGATCTCCAAGTAGAAGCAAGAAACTCCAAGTGGACTCAAGAACTGAAGTATAACTGAAGTGGGAGAGGACACTAGTCAGCTTCATGCCAGCCTCAAGCTGACTCATCCTTTCTCCAAAAATCCTATATATAGAGCTCTCTCATGAGGTCTAAGGAGGCTGGAATCTTGTGAATGTAAGGAAGTGCTGTTGGTTTGAGTATAGAACTATTGGGTGATTGCTTTGAAGGAGGTGAAGAGGAGATTTCTTTCTGCTGGGAGGTGTTGCTGGATTGGGCCTCTTATGGTTGTAACACTCTCAGAACTTTACTTCTTCCATTAATAAAGCATTTGAGGTTCTTCTATATGCATGTGTCTCTGTGGCGTATTGATGCTTGTATATTTGATTTATTCTAATCCTTGAATCAGTTATGGATGTATGCTTCTTGTAGTTTCCCTTTCTTGTGCTTTTGCAGGACCTTTGTGTAGCTGGGCCAGTGAAAGAGCAAGGAGCTGGGAGCAAGCAGCAAAGAGAGAAGATTGGATCAAACATTGGCAGAAGACAACGGTTAGTGGATCTCTTTCTCCCCTCTCTTACATCTCATAAAGAAGTAATCTTGATTAGCTTTTCATTCGGTTGTTGCTGAGGTACTATCACCCTTAGAGTGGGATAGGTTCATTCCATATTGGATACTTTTCCCAACAACAAATTGGCGACTCCACTGGGGATCGTATCTTGTTGGTTGTTTGTGTTTTTGCTATTCATTTCATAAACAAAGGGAGTACCGAATCGAACTGTATTTGGATCTTTCAAATGCAAAGTAGAGGGCAGCTACTCTAGCTCAGTTTCTGGGCAAGTTTATGATTTGAAGAGCTGATCCACAAGGACTCTAATAAGCTCTTAGTGATAGCTTTTCATCCTCCTTGTCATCCCTTAGTGTGTCCTTGACTGATAGCTTCTGATTTGGCCAAAAACTGTGAATTTTTGAGCAATCTGTGACCCGGAAACCAAGAGAAACGAAAGTTTCGTTCTTCAGTGCAACTGCTGTGAAGGCTGTCTGCATTTCAGCGCAGTTCCCGAAGGGCCTACCTACGCTGAAGGTCAAACTGCCTGTGTTCCACCTGCGCTGGACCAGTCTTGCCTTGTGCTACTGGGGTTTCCTGCTGTTTCTTGCCCTGTTTTCATTCTTGTTTTTGCTGCCTGTTACCAGTCAATGTGCCTATCTGAAACCAACTTTCCTTACCACTATTCTGCCTCGGTTGTACAAAGAAACTGTATTTGTTCTTTGTGTATTTCTTGCATCATTTACAGTTTCCCATAACGAAAGTGAACTAGTCTTGCTGTGGCCTCTTAGATCTAGACCTGTGATAAAGTGTCGTTCTGATCTTAAGAGTTAGTTTGTTTGCTGTTCATAGCTGATTGAGCTTTACTTTCGTCATATGGTTTGAATTTATATATTTCTAGTGTCGAAACAAGTAAATCTTAAGGTGTCTTTTGATTTTGGACAAGCTTGTTTGCTTTCACTTGAAATTGAATTCGAAATTATACAACAGCTTTCTTTTTGTATTACGCCAACATTAAAGAAAGAGAAAAGAAATACTTGCATTGTGCATGTGCATTATGACAGCTTGCATGTTGATTTAGGAAAAAGTGCATTAGTGTGTGCTCTATCATCTGTGTGAAAAGATGTTATCTTTCTTTTCCCTCAGTAGTTAAGATTTTCAAAGTTGAAAGATTGAAAGCTTGCTTATCATCTTAGACTGCATTTAGGAGTGTTATCATACATCTCGTGGTGATCCATAAAGGCAAACTGCTAAACAAGATCAACCTTAAAATAAATTGAATTTACATAACAACACATTGAAACATAACGCAAACACATAGAGGTCTAAGCTAGAGACGTGTTCCGGCGTCGTTAAACGTGATATCTTAGCGTTGAGTGGTTGGGTGATTCCTCCACGGTGAAGCAATAAGTATCAATACGAACTTGTGCTCCCACGTACCGTCGCGTATATATTGGGAGACCCCTATAGGAACAAAGCCTTTATCCAATAGGAAACCGTGTCGGCCGCCCTACTGATCGTAATGCAGTGAACACAGCATTCACGAAGATCAACCACCCATACCGTAAAACATATTCTGTGGTTTTGCGAAAGGTTTGGCACACCCTCTGCCTAGATCTCCAGAGCAGTTTCTTTTGGCCTTTTTCAAACTCTATAACTGAAAAAGTCCAACTGAGCATTTGTCACTTCGGGCTCGTTAATACATCGAAGGAGACTAGATTCATCTTTAGCTTTTTCTCGACTCTTAAAAAGTGAAAAAGCAAGTTGTGTCTAAGCGTCGTTATAAAATTTATTTTAAATGGAACATAATCACCTCTTATTCCCGCGTTGATCTTAGGTTGAGAACATGGAGCGCCCCAACCAAGGAATTCCACATGATGGAAATCCTAGTCCATTCTCCTCTTGGGGAGAAGTTGGTGCACCCCACATGGCCACATTGTCGCTTCCAGGACTGACAATTGGCCTACCTATTTGGCTATTCTCAACCAATGTAGTTCAGACCACCATGGTTCCTGAACAGTCGAGTCAACAGTTAGATGAGTCTAGAGCTGCCCACCAGCCTTCTACTTCTTATAACTCTTCCTCCAATCCTTCATCTTCGCAGGGTAGAGCCAGAAAAAGCCAAGCTCCCATGGAGAAGAAGGAGAAGAAGAAGAAAGAGAAGAAGAAGAAGGAGCCTAAGGCGACTGGGGGCAAGCAAAAGACATCTGACAAAAATCCACACACAGCAAAGACCGGGCCTAAATCGCCATGTGTCATATGCAGAGGAGACCACTTCCATAGAGATTGTCCCTGTATTCCCCGGATACTAAGGGACTGGTCCCCTCGTTTGCACAATTCGAGAGCATCAACCTCTGATAGCCATGTTGATTGCTCACCGTCAACCAGCGAAAGTGAAGGTTCAAGACAAAGAGGGGGAGCAAGATCCCCCTGCAGACTGTGTGAAGGCGATCACGCCATCCACCGTTGTCCCTTCTTAGACGAAGCAAAGAGAGTTTTGGAAGATCGCCCGGTTTCACCGTTGAGACTTCCTCCTGGATACAAAAAACTCGTGCCAAGTCCTTCGTTGGTTGAAAATACAGCTGGCCCACTCAAGTGGTCAGCTGAAGCGTTAGTCATCGAAAATGAACCTACTGAATCCAGACCAGACGAAAGTCTAAAGGTCGATACGGCAGTTGACCCGGTTCTTCCTTCAGTGGTTTCATCCTCAAATGACACCGTCACTGAAGATTCATCTTCAAATGACACCCTCACTGAAGAGAATAAGGATGACACCATCCAGATTCTTTTCATCAACACCGACTCTGATGAGCATCAGGGCAATGCGCCCATTCCTTTATCGTAGGAAGGAAAATCGTCAAGGTCATATCCGGCTGTGTATTCGGTCCCACCACCAAGCAACCTGGTTGTATCCTTTGATTGGAACCAACTAGGCAGACCCTGGTTACCAGCCAGTATACCATTCAGAATCATAGTCCAAATTTACAGGATGGTAATGGCTGGAACTATCATTGATGAAGGGGCATCTGTGAGTATCCTTTCCTCTATTGCTTGGAAAGCACTGGGTTCCCCAGAGCTTTTGCCTGAGATAAGAAATCTCTCGGGTTTTGATAAAGGAACCAGTAGACCATTAGGGATCCTCCCCAATGTACCTGTTACGTTGAAAGGGAAGACCGTTCAGATGAACGTGATGGTTGTTCAAGGACCCTTGGATTATAACCTACTCCTTGGACGAGACTATATATATTGCATGGGAGCTATAGTCTCCTCACTCTTTAGAGTAATGTGTTTTCCACACGAAGGAAGAATGGTCAAGCTCGTAGACCAACTTTCGTTTCCGGGATCACGCATCGCAAATAGTCACATACCAACCCTCAATGGTCTATTCACCCAAGAAATGTCTCCACCCCCAGTCCTCCTTCCCGATGAGTGCGAGTGATTCGAAAAGATGGGACTGGAACCCAGGGGGCATGCATCCTGGTCTGCTTTAGGCAGAGAAAACCTTGGGTATAGAGTAGATTTCCGTGGGAGAATATGACTAGTCCGTACCCCGTCCGTCTAGGAAGAGGGGTTGTTCTGGAATAAGATTCTTTTGTCAAAGTTATGTGAGTGGAATAATCTGTTTTTCACCCACCTTTGTCTATTTCGGTAGACATCGCCGAAGAAGTGTTCAGTTTGGAAGATTAACAGAACAGTCTTTGGGTAACCTGAAAGAGGTAAGCCTCACCCTTTAAAACAAATGTTTTATCGGATAAGTAGGGGCAGCCTTGAAATTGTATTTTATACCTGGGGGCATGCAAACCTTTTGGAGTGCAAGCAAAGAGCGGTTATTTATCTGTTTTTTGGATTAGTCGTTTCCTAACTTGCATAAAGAAAGGATGTGGGGCAAAGGTCAAAATTCTCCAAATTGGGAGCATAGCTTCGTGAGATAAAGCTCCATAAAAAATAGCTATCTCACAGGAGACATTCTTATCTTACGACTGGTATAATCGAGCAGTTTTACCGCGGAATTTATGCTCGTTAAAAAATAGAAAAGCGAGATCCGAGCAGTTTTAACGCGGAATTCATGCTCGTTAAAAAATAAACATAAGCATTGAGCAGTGTTTTGGCGCATTCAAGCTCTTTAAAAAATGAACCCAGTACCGGTAAATAACCATTTGTGATCGTAAAATTATTAGCCATAAAAATCCTTGGTCGTGTTTGCACCCGCCACCTCCATTCCATTTGGCCAATCGTTCACCTCCATATGAGTGTTTACCTATTTTGAGGAACAGCTGCGAAGAGTGATTTCACCTAGCCATCCTTGTGACACTGCCATGATTGGAAAATTCCAACCTGTACCTGGAATCTGCTGCTATCCCTGTTTATCACTCGTTCCTCAAAAGACGAGTCTTCTTTGAGCTCTTTTCTCCTGACTCGTAAAATATGAAAAGTTTGCCGAGTTTTGGCCTTCCAGCTCGTTAAAAGGACCGGAAGAGCTATCCCTCCTCTAGATTTTAATCTTTTTGGACCTGAGGGATTATTACACAAAAAGGTCGAGCGCTTGTTTTATTCGGCTCGTTAAAATAATCGAAAACTCATCCCTTCTGTATTGTTTTATACTTTTTCGGACTTAAGGGATTAGATGACGAAAAAGGAATTTTGGAGTTAACTTTCTGTACCTTTTCAGACTCTCTAAAAATGAAAAGGACCGAGTTTTCCTTATCATTAGACTCGTTAAAATGATTAAATAGCGACAAACTTGTCTTTAGACGAGAACGAGTTTCCCTATCACTAAGCTCGTTAAAACATAGCGATGGGCTTGCCCGAAGGGCAGGTTATAGAACAAGCATATGTTATCCTCCTCAAGCTTGACAAAAATAAAGAGGTACTGGTCAGAAATGACTGGGGAAAAATTGGGAGAACCTCAAAGCTTTAATGGTAGCAAGTCGCTCTTGAACATGACACTTTGTCCTCCGTATCACATCGGGTTGGGTTGTTTCATTCACCGGTCTCATCACCATGGTCCTCACCAAACCATCCACATTTGGGGTAATGCTACCGATCCATCACATCAGTGTCGTTATATGTTCAAGAGATGTTGTTCAGAAAGAGTCAACCGTGTCCCATCCACTGCCATACATTATCCTTCATCCACCCATGATCGCCACCCTGAATCATATTTCACAGATTGTTTTCACCTCCACTAAAATCATTAGCTCCGTTCCGTGTCACTGATGTGGGATTCATTAAGGCCCTCCTTTGACGGATCGCTTCTTGTCGACTTCAGCTCATTATCCAAGAAGTTGATCTAGGAACACCCCCCTCAGTACTTTGAAGCTTGCATACCTCAATGGCAAGTTTCTCACTTCCGGCGACAGGTATACATCAATGACCTTCGACCAGAAGATTTTGCGTGGTGTTCGACGCCAAGTCCTTTATTCACACCACGTGAATTGTACTACAGTACCTTGAGGGTCATTGTCATTATTGGTGATTCCTCTCGCGCTTGTTAACGGTTTACATTATTGACCGGTAATCAAGCGATGTCTTTCCATGTTCGACTTCAGCGCAATTCTCACATGGATCGACTTGTACTTAGAGTGAAGATCGAACGAGTTTGAAGACCCCGGATCTAGTTTCATCCATCCGGGCTGCGATATATATTCAGGAAATATAAAGGCATTTGATATGTACATCATTGCAGCAGATGATCATCCTACTCAAAGGATGATAATTTCAGCAGAGAATTATCAGTCTACCATCAGACGATCGTCTGTTCTATGTACCAAAATGAATTTATAAAGCTGAGCATGGGAATGCCCGCCTCAGCTAGATCATGAAAGCAGAATGAAAAATAATGTATTGTATTGTATTTTATTACAGGGCACCTCTCAGCGATTGAATGAACTTCGGATCCTCCTGATAAAGCATTTCACCCGATAAACGACCTCATACTTTAGGGGGCAACTGTTATAGACATTTTTGTGCCTTACAACATGAAGCATGAAATGTCGATAATCTAAGGGATCCAAAGTCCCTAAACATGTTGTTCCTACCCCTAGAGGAACAAGGTCAGCAAACCACAGCACTGAAAATCAGTTCTCCACCTGAAAACACTAAAAAACAAGCTAATTTTGGATCATGTCAGCTGCTCCACTGAGCATCTGCGCTGAATGTCAACTGCTCCACTCTGTACCTGCGCTGAATGTCAAATCTAATGAAGGCTACCTGCGCTGGGCGAGATTGGCCAAGTGGCACAGTCATTCTGCAAGGTGTCAAATGCCCAGGAAGCTTCCAAAATGACACTTGGATCAGGGAATTCGCCTTGTGATGAGTAAGAGGATCTAGATCTCCAAGTGGAAGCAAGAAACTCCAAGTGGACTCAAGAACTAAAGAATAACTGAAGTGGTAGAGGACACTAGTCAGCTTCATGCCAGCCTCAAGCTGACTCATCCTTTCTCCAAAACTCCTATATATAGAGCTCTCTCATGAGGTCTAGGGAGGCTGGAATCTTGTGAATGTAAGGAAGTGCTGTTGGTTTGAGTATAGAACTATTGGGTGATTGCTTTGAAGGAGGTGAAGAGGAGATTTCTTTCTGCTGGGAGGTGTTGCTGGATTTGGCCTCTTATGGTTGTAACACTCTCAGAACTTTACTTCTTCCATTAATAAAGCATTTGAGGTTCTTCTATATGCATGTGTCTCTGTGGCGTATTGATGCTTGTATATTTGATTTATTCTAATCCTTGAATCAGTTATGGATGTATGCTTCTTGTAGTTTCCCTTTCTTGTGCTTTTGCAGGATCTTTGTGTAGCTGGGCCAGTGAAAGAGCAAGGAGTTGGGAGCAAGCAGCAAAGAGAGAAGATTGGATCAAACATTGGCGGAAGACAACGGTTAGTGGATCTCTTTCTCCCCTCTCTTACATCTCATAAAGAAGTAATCTTGATTAGCTTTGCATTCGGTTGTTGCTGAGGTACTATCACCCTTAGAGTGGGATAGGGTCATTCCGTATTGGATACTTTTCCCAACAACAATATTCTCTAGACCTATCTATCCAAACGCTTGATGAGCGTTGATTTGGGTTTGCCTCCCATGCTAGAAACATTGATTGCTATAATATTTCTATTGGGCTCGGGGGCAAAACCACTGGATGATCCATGTCGATATCGGTATCTGATATCTTTGTAGAAGATATCATGTTGCAGGTTCCTATTGACGCTACTTCCGCCAGATTGATTGGAGGGGGAAGAGCGAAAGTTCCCATTAGTATAGGATCTTTTAGTAGGCCTACTCCGATATTCTGAAGCGAATGGGGGCTTCCATGGATCATGGGAATGCTTCCTGTAACTTGAGAACCATTGGGGAGGAAGTTTTTTTGATCGACGATTGTAATTCCTCCTTGAAAAGGGAATGCAATCTTTCTAAAATAGGTCGACACAACAGCTGCCATGGCATATATCCATGGTCTTCCTAGTAGGATGTTGTAATCAAGATTCCCATCGATGACTTCAACATCTATTTCTACCGTTTTTCCTCCTAGTTCAACTTTCAAGTTATTTAGGATACCATATGGGGTATATGTCCTTCCGTTGAATGCTTTTAATGCCGTTGCTGACTGTGACAAGGTTGGAGATCCTAAGGTTTTCCAGCAACTCATCGACATAATACATGTAGATGCCCCCTCATCAATAATTGTTCGATGAACAGTTTTGTTGAGGGCTTTCACTTGAACAAGGAAAGCTAGTTGAGCTGGTAACTAAGGATCGTATCCCTTGTGGTCGAAGGATACAAGATTGGAATCCTTTGGATCAATCCCACCAATGGCCGATAACAAAACCTGCCTTTGGGATGGGCAATTTTGTAGTACTTCAAGAGTCGACATAGCGGATGGCGATTGGGCCAAATCTTCCACTATGTTATAATGTTGCGCTGCTCTAGCGCGGGGATTAAATGTTGACTTGTGTACTACTCCCTTCGGAGGTTTTATTGTCAATTCAGGAATGGTGGGTGGTACAACTTCTGTCGAAGTTGTTGTCAAACTACTTGGTTGATCTTTATCCTTGTTGTTCGACAGCTGCGGATTCCCGTAATCTTTGTTCCTTGTCGAAATCAAAGCATCATTTTGCTGTTTTGAAATCGACAACATCAGCACTTGAGACGGGGAAGCATTTCCACTTTCAACCAGATTTGTTCCTGGATTCAGAAACGGATCAATTAACACTGCTGAGGTTTTCGAACTTTTAAAGAATTTCTTAAGCTCAGCTTTGTATGGACACTCTTTCGTCCAATGATCCTCATCACATATATGACACCCTGCAGGGGGTTTCCTATTTCCAGGAGGGTTTGAAGAATATTTTTCAGGAGATGACTCATCCTGTTTCTTCTTCTTCCCTTTGCCTTTCTTCTTGCTTCCTGGTTGTTTGGTTTCTTTTCCCTTATCTGTCGATACGGAATTTACTTCCGAAGCAAGAAGTTCGTCTTTTGCATTTTGACCTGAAATCTTACGGGCCTTCTTGGATGTAGCCTTTGTCGATTTCGTGTCTGTTGTGCCAATCACGCCATCGCCAGCGTGAGAGTCATTGTTTGATTTAGGAGGAGGAGGAATTGAGAATTCTGGTCTAGGGGCGTTAGAGCATGCCGGACTGAGTATAGATCAAGTCCAGATATTGTGCACGAGCGATAACTTGCTCTTCTGTTACGCCTCCCCCCTTTGCCACATCTTCCGTGATGGAAGGCAGTAATGACTTGATAAACCATTCAGCTAATATTTGATCGGGAACATACGTTTTTACCATCCTACGACAACGTCGCCACTCATGTATATGATCAGATATGTGAGTGGCTGTTTTCTGTTTGAAGTTGGTAAGAAATTTTGTTCCCGTTTCATATCCTATTGGTAATTGAAAATGGGTTAAAAAGGTTGTGGCTAAGGTACTGAAGTTGTCAAACGAAGCTCTAGGAAATTCAATGTACCATTTTGCCGCTGGACCCGTTAACATCCTCTGAAAGAGGCGAAGCCTTATTGAATCATCATTTAGGGTGTTTGATGAACACCATAGATGGAATGTCATCACGTGATTCTTTGGATCTTCACCCGGATTTCCATTAAATTTAGGAATATCTGATGGAAGTTTATGTGGAATCGCTGGCCAACAAGGGGCATAAGCAATTGGATCGTTTGTTAACCGGTTTAAATCAGGTAACTCTAAAGTTGCCACGAATGGTAACTGCTGATTCAGATTAGGTGAAGCATACCCAGGGTAAGATGGGATTGCCTGAGTAGTTGGTCTTTGCATGCCAGCATAATGCATTTGATGCTGGTATGACTGATAAGGTTGGTGGACATGACCATTGTAAAATGGTTGATTTTGACCGTTTTGAATGTACGGCTGTCCGCTGTTCGTAAAGATTTGCTGCTCAGAACCTTGGTATACTTGTTGGAATTGTGGTTGTTGGTATTGCACCAGCCATGGTTGAGAAGCCATGTGCTGTTGCGCTATACTAACCGTTGGACCAAGGTGTGGGGTAATTGTACCCATCTGGACCTATGTCGCCCCACTAGTTGGCGATTGTGGTTGAGTCGCAGGGTCAAGGGGCTGTTGCATTACAACCTGAGAAATATGAGGTTGGCATACAACAGGCAACGTTTGAACTTGTGACACCGTCACAATAGCTGGTTAGTCGGGATATTCGACATAGGTACACATTGTTGCATCGAATATACAACCCTTGGTTGTTGAGGTAGTATAGGTACCCAACCACTTGAGGTAATCCCATTATAACCTGAATATTGTTGTGAACTCCCATATGGATATCCTCCCGGAGGGGATAATGAAAGGGCATACTGCCCCCCATACGGTGGTAATCCAAAACTCAAGGGAATTGTTTGTCCTTGGGGACCGGACTGCCCAAATTGACCTCCAAACGGATCAATTTGTTGAGACTCAACATAAGAGTTTCCGGATATTATTCCGGATGAAGAGACAGGAATGGACCAGACTGTCGAAATAGCCCTTGAGTGGGCTCCTTTTAGCGGTTGAGAGCTAGTTGAGATAGATGGTATGCCGGCGAACATTGTCGGAGTGACAACAGGGAGTTCTGTTGTCGCTGTGTCAGACGACACAGTCCTAGATGTTGACGGTTGTTCAGACATTTGTAGTCTATCCAAAAGATTACCTAGCGATTCTACAGGAACTTCCGCTGGTGGTAGACTAACTTCTGATGAAGAAGGATATAGAGTGATCCCGACTCCAAAGTGCGTTGGAGTACTTGTTTGAGGATCTTCTACAATTTCTTCAATTGCAATCAGACCAGGTGGAAGGGGAAGACCATCAGGTCCGTAAAATATTTCTGGTGCCGAAGAAGGTGTGGAATCGACAGCGACAAATGTTTGAAGAGTAAGACTCTCCGAACCGGTTGTAGATGGAACTGGTTCGGTAACACAAGTGTTTACTCTTAGACTAGGATCAGTATCACTGTCCCTCTGTGGCTGTTGAACTTCTTCTATAGAGGCAGGGATTCCAGAAATGTTTGGAGTAACGGGAGTCTCTGATGTTGTTGGAACACTTGTTCTAACTTTAATAGGAGATTTTGAGCCGATTAAACGAGTTCGCTTTGTCCGTACTGGTTTCGATTCCGGAGACAAAGACGGTTGACTTGTAAGCCTCCGCGAACAACGGGGTTTCAATTGACTTTCTTCCACGATTGCGGATTACTCGATCAACTAAAATAAAAAGGGGAAGTATGTTTCCGAATTAAATGAATTTTAGACGCTTTTGACACAACTTGTTTTTTCAGTTTTTAAGAGTCGAGAAAAAACAAAAGATGACTCTAGTCTCCTTCGATTTTTAATGAGCCTGAAGTGACAAGTGCTCAGATGGACCTTTTCTGTTAAGGAGTCTGAAAAGGAACGAAAGGGACTGCTCTGGAGATCTAGGTAGAGGGAGTACCAAACCAATCGCAAAGCTGCAGAATACTTTTTACGGTACGGCAGTCAATCTTCCCGAATGTTGTGTTCGGTGCATTGCGATCAGTAGGGTGGCCGACACGGCTTCCTATGGATAAAAGGTTTTAAGCCTATAGGGGTCTCCCAATATATACTCGACGGTACGTGGGAGCACAAGTCCGTACTGGCACTTATCGTCTCAAAGTGGAAGAATCACCCAACCATCAGTGAGGACAACAGTTACCAGGCTTTACGACGCTGGAATACGTCTCTAGCCTAGACCTCTAAATGTTGTGCGTTAAGTTCCAAAGCATTGTTAGATTCATTCAATTTATTTTAAGTTGATCGTTCTTATGAAGTTTTCCTTTTGGGTTCACCACAAGATGTAGATGTAATTCCTAAAATGCAATCTAAGGATGATAAGCAAACTTTTATCTCTTTTCAGCAATGAAAATCCTAGCTACAAGGGGAAAAGAAAGACACAATCTTTTGTCAAAGAGCAAAGAGCACACTGTAAATGAACTTTTCCTAAATCAAGCCAAACAGACTGTCAATATGCAAATGCACATGTGCATGTATTTTTTTTTCACTTTCTTAATATTGATGCCTAAAAAGAAAGTTGATGTACAAATCTGAATTTGCTTTCAAGTGACAAACACAAACAAGCTTCTTTTCGAAATCAAAAGGTAGAGATGATTACGACACTTTATGATTTTGAAGTAAATACTCGTTTCGACACTAGAAAGTCACAAATTCAAACCAAAGGCAAAAGTAAAAGCATAATCGACTATCAACAGCAAATAATCTTTCTCCTAAGATCAAAATCGACACTTACGATAGATCTAAACCAAAGGACGACAGTATGACTATTCTACTTTTTCAATGGAAAACTGTAAATGATGTAACAAACACACAACAACATCTACAATCTTTTTGTACAAAGGAGGCGGAATTAAGGCAAAGAAAAGGGGTTTTTAAACAGACACATACACTGATCACAGGCTGCAAAAATCAGAGACAAAACTGAAAAAATGAAGCAAAGAACCTCAGCTGCACAAGGCTAGGCTGATCAGCGCATCTGTTACACAGAGAAACTGGATTGTAGCGCAGGTAGCCCTCTCGGGAACTGCGTTGAAATGCAGAGTCTCTTCACAGAGCCTGTGCTAGGGCAGAAACGAGAATTCTATCCGGGTTCTGGGTCACGGTTTGCAGTTTAATCTATGGTTTTTGGCCGAGTAAAAGCAATCAGTAATGCACAATCAGAGGGTAGATTTAAAGGAGGCCTAAGAGCTATCACAAAGGGCAATCAGATCATTTTTGAATCAGCTGTTCAGATCATAAACAGATCTAGTGAATGGATTGAAGTAGCAGATGTCTACTTTGCATTTGTTAATGGCAAATGCAGTTCGATTGCTACTTCTAAGTTTATGAAACAAACAACAAGAGAAACACAAACAAACTAACTAGACATGATCCCCAGTGGAGTCGCCATTTTGTTAATGGGAAAAGTGTCTACTCAGAATGACCCTATCCCACTAAGGTGTGACAGTGACCTTAGAAACAAATAGAGAAAACTACTTTCGTATTCTTCTTTATGAACTAAAAACGAAGAGGAATAGGATGAACCAACCTGTGTCTTGCGCTAATCCTGTGATCCAATCTCTCTCCTCTTTGAAAACTTCCAGCTATCTGCTCCCTTACTTGCCCAGCTTCACCAAGTTCCTGTAAGATCACAGAAGAAGAAAACTACACAAAGACATGGATTTATATTCATAAATAGCTTAGGATCAGATTTAAGCTAAACATACAAATGTAACAAACATCAATGATACACAAGCATGTAGGAGAAACTCAAGTAGTTTTATTGATATAACAAGAAGATCCAGGAGTAGTTACAACCGATGATTCCTGATCCAGCATCAACCTCCTAGCAAAGGAGTCCCCTCTTCACCTCCAACAAAGCATAAATCACCCAATACTCTGATATCTATCTCAAAACCAACAGAAATTCTCTGCAATGTACAAAATTCCAGCCTCTGGATCTCTGGGATGAGGGATCCATATATAGATGTATGCAAAGAGGATGAGTCAGCTTATGATTTGACTAGTGGCCTCTCTCTATCAGTTCTTGTTTCCACTTGGAGACTGAGAGCCTCTTACTCATCCTTGGTCGAACTCAGTGAGGCAAGTGTCATTGGGGAAGATTTTGGAAGCTTCCATTGTATGTCCACCTCGCGGAATGACACTGCCATTTGTCATTTCCCGCTCAACGCACCCTGGTAGTGCATTTAGGTGCATTGCAACGCACCTAGCTAGTGTACTTGGGTGCTATGCAACATAGCTAGCTAGTGGAGCAGCTGAAATGATCCTGATTTGACTGATTCTGAGCAGTTTGTAGTGAAGAACTTCTGGGAGAAGCTGTAATTTGTTGACCTTGTTCCTTTAGGGGCCTAAACAACATTTTTAGGGACTTAGGATCCCTTGGTTTATGGACATTTCCTGCTTAAAGCTGTAAGGCACAAAAATGTCTATAACAAATGGCCTTCGACCGAAAGATTTTGCGTGGTGTTCGACGCTAAGACCTTTATTCACACCACGCGAATTGTACTGCAGTACCTTGAGGGTCATTATCATTATCGGTGATTCCTCTCACGCCTATTAACAGCTTACATCATTGGCTGGTAATCAGGCGATGTCTTTCCATGTTCGACTTTAGAACATTTCTCACATGGATCGACTTGTACTTCGAGTGAAGATCGAACGAGATTGAAGACCCCGGATCTAGTTTCATCCATCCGAGCTGCGATATATATTCAGGGAAATAAAGACATCAAATGTACATCATTGTCGCACAGATAATCATCCAATCAAGAGGATGATGGCTCTATCAGAATCATCAGTCTGCACTCAGACGATTGTCTATCCTATGTACATGAAAATGAATTTATAAAGTTGAGCATGGGAATGCCCGCCTCAGCTAGATCATGAGATGTTATGAAGATAATGTATTGTATTGTATCTTATTACAGGTCTCCTCCCAACTTGAAAGAACTTCGGATCCTCATAATAAAGAATTTCACCCGACATCAAAAGATTAACGACCTCATGCTTTAGGGGGCAACTGTTATAGACATTTTTGGGCCTGTTGAGGCCCCGAAATTCGTTGCAACAACATCGGGGAAACCACCCGGTCCGGAACTTAGTGCAGCTCCTTTTCCGTTTGGAATAGTGGCTCCGACTGGGGATAACGGGACCAGTTTCCCAAAGATCATAAGTAAACGGGATGGATGGATGATTTAAAATATGAGATGATAATAAACAAAAATAACTAAACTATAAAAGAAATACCAAAACTATAAACTAATCCCGGGACTTATCAATTCGGACAGTACAGCGTTTAATGAACTATGCTTAATGACAGGCATATAGACGACACTAACAACAAGCATAGATGTTTAATCATTTGAGATGGCTCTGCGTAAGTAGTTACGCAGAGCTATAATAGCGAATTACTGTACTCCGATATTTATATCATTGATACATACATGGGTGGAAGATAACAAATCTCTAAACATTCAATAGTGATATGAAATAAAGACCTGTTGTTGTATTACATACATGTATTCAATAACAGCAAAGTAATAACACAGCAATTGATATAATTGAAAAGAGAACAGATACAGATAATAGTACCATGCAAGCTGTTTGATCAATCCAATGTATTAATCACTATGTAGCAGTCCTTCCTTCCAACCAGAAAGCATTCCAAGCAAACGACAATAGTGCACAATTTACTTAAACAGCATTCCAAGTAAAATTAAGGACCGGTGGTCGAGTTTCAAAAAGAATATAAACTGAAGCACAATAGTGCAAACTTCAGCCTTTTAGTCTTTTACAAAATTTTACGACCCTTTCCAAAACAATGAAAGGGTCTATAAATACTATTCTAATCTAACTATTAAATATCTAAAAACTGAAAACTAAGAAATCGGCATCAACAAATATCATCTTGTAATTTGGGTGAATCGGCAGTCGGCGGCGATGCTTCAGTCAGCTGTCTCTTTGCCTTTATTCTTTCACTGACATATAGCCAGCATTGGCTCTACCTCAGGCGGAGTATTAAGGCGAGAAGTCAGCTGTGCATCATATGTGGCATCCTGGAAATCGGCAATCAGGTATTGTAAAGCGTCGGTTAGACAGTTGAGAGCCGACCTTTGAGAATGCGGTTTAATCAAGAAAAGCCAGTATGCATCGGAGGTCAAGGTATTTACTCCAGCAATTAACCGCCCTTGCTCTTCTAGCTTAAGATAATTCTTATGTTCTAGCATATTTGCGGTTGCTATGTTTCCAGGTGTGCATTGTGAAATCATATTAGCCAGATACAATGTATCATTGACTATATTGATCATGTTCGTGGAAATTGTTCTGCATCTGGATGCTGCCCTCTCTGCCTTCATTACCTGTGTTTCCCATTCCATGAAAAGTATATTCTTGTATGTTTCACTGATTCGGGCTAAATTAGCAGCTTGCCCTTCTGGAGTATCTTGCCACTCAATATATTCTATTATCTCATCTTCGGCCTGATCCAAGTTTGTCCTTGCTTTCTCGATTTGACTACATACTGCTGTAGATATATCACAAAGTGACTCAGCCTCAACTAGCTGTCGGCACAGAAGTCTAATCTGAGATATTAAAGCGCTGTTTATCAGAGTTGCCTCTGTTCTGAAATCTTCAATGCTCTTGGCGCTTTTAATACCTTCAAGTTGTGCTGAGAGCTGAGCTATTTGATCTTCTTTTGATTTCATTAACAGCGCATTTGATGCTTCCAACTGTGATAATGCCTCTGCTAATTCTCGTGCTTTAATGTCACTTTGGTCTATCCTTAATTTCTCAATTTGCTGGATTAACAAATGATTTTCTTGTTGTTGAGCCAGCAATTGTTCTTCCGCCTGTGTCGCTTTATTCTTTGCCTCTATCACTTCTGCTTGCAATGCATATACCTCATGTTCTTTAGTCTTCAAAAGAAGACTCACTTCGGATGCTTTGTCAATGGTTGCTGCCGAATAAGCTCCCGCAAATTGCGACAGCTTTGTTAAATCTTCAGAGGGACTTAATTCTCCCTTCCAGACGACATTGCCCGTGACTGTTTGCTCATTCGAGACAGAAAGTTGATCAAGCCTTCGTCTCTTCCTTGAGCGCCTTACAACGGCTTTATGCTTAGGGCTGTAGAAAATGTCTAGAGGAGGAATTTCCTCTACCTGAAGATCAACTTGACCTGATGGATCCTGAATAACTTCTTCAACACTCTGTATTATGGGTGGGCCGCTGGTTCCTTCAAGAACCGGAGAAACAGTAATATCGGGAGTCTTTAAGACATCTGAGTCTTTGGAGGCTTCTTTACGACTTATAATGGAATCAAATTGGTTCCATTCTTCAATTAATTCAGTATCGACAGAGATTTACTTACTCTGTTCTTTTTCCTTTTCAACCTTCTGCTGTTCTTCGAATGCCTTCTGCTGTTGCTCCTCTTGTATTCTCCGTTGCTGTTCCTCCAATTCCTTTTTCTGCGTATCTTCCAGTTCTTTCCTTATCTTTTCTTCTTCCTCTTGTTTTCTCTTTTCTTCTATCTCCCTTTGCTTTCTCTTTTCTTCTATCTCCCTTTGCCTTCTCTGCTCTTGTTCAATTTGTGCTTTTTGCTGCCTTTCTGCCTGTAGTTTTCTTTGGCTTTCCTCCTGTTCTCTAATTGTAACGGGAGGTACATTTGTCTCTGGCTGATCAGGCTCGCTTGAGGATGAAGTTGGGGTCGTAGATAATAGCTTTAGAGGCAAAGTTTGCAACCTTTGCTTTCTAAGTCTATTAAATTCTGTTAATTCCATATCTCCATATCTCATTGCAGCAAATTGTTCGACTTGGCTTATTGAATCGGCACCCATGAACAGGTCGTCAAACTGGTCTTCTTGATGAACCACCTTTGTCAGCTTAGCCTGTTCCAAGGCAGTGAAAGCAGCCTTGTTCGGGTCATAGAGTCTGTTGGGAATAGAAACTAGAGATAGCATTTGGAGTTTTGCTGCTTCCTTTTCTGCATGTCTATAATTTAGCAGCGTATAAACTCCAATTCTTAAAGGAAACGATGGCCATCCTCTCTTCTTCTCCTCTTTGAGAGTTTGGGTAACACCTTCAGACATTATCTGATAAGAAATTTCTCGGGCCAACAGTTTGTCTGGGATGTATATGGGAAGAACATGTGGCCTGGCCTTGCTTCCAAAAACTCTGATATAAGAAAAACATTCCTCGCTGAACCAATGGGCTACGGCTGGCAGGTCAAAAGAGGCTTCATAGGAAATCCTAGGGATAGGTCTGTCAAAAATAGAATGATGAACGGGAACCATAAAACCATTGCAAATTTGGTATAAATGGTCTTTGTGAGAAGGTTTCCACAATTTACGATGATATAAATGAATAGGTGTTGGGTCATGGGTTGTCCATCTCCAACCAAGGACAGGGAACTCAGAATTAAAACAAAGGGCATCCATAATATATGCAGAATAGTAAAAAGGTTGGACTTTCCTCTCACTGACTCTGGTTTTGGCCCTAAACTCGCGAATAGCTAAGACCAACTTATCGGACAGGATAGTGGCCCAATCCATAATTATACTATTAACAGCCGCTTCCATCAAGGGAACCATATCAACATGGATATTTGCAGAATCGTGAAGTCCCCATAATCTACACATCATAATTCCAGCATAGCAGTAAGGTAAAGCCAGAGAAGCATTGGAGTACTTACCCGACATATCTTGTTTGTGTTTTGCTGGATTTTGCCTCCACTCTCGTAGAGGTTCGGCTGGTGATTCATTCTCTCTGGCAAATTTTTCCACAAATGCTCTGTTATAGACTTGCTCGGGATTGGGCAGATGATACATTTGTCTTAAGTCTTCGGGCTTGAAGGAGCCGAAAATCCTTCTATCCTTAGAAACGAAGGTCCTATTAGTGAGAGGAACTTCTTCAATTGCCCAACGCACCACGTCAGTATAAGGCAGGACTTGTTCCCTGGCTGCTATTCTGTGCAGAAAAGAGTCCGCCAAATCTTTAAGAGTTGCCTCAGACTTTCTTAATTCATCTACACTTGCCTCCGCTACTGTTACTTCTGGTTGTTCTCCTTCTAGAAAATTGTATGTCCCTTGCCATGTAGTACCAGTAAGACCAGTGCATGTAGTATCTGAGATTAAGCCCTTCCTTGACGGTGTAGCAGCTTGGCCTGAGGCGGGTATCGCAGTAGAACCTGCCATCTTTTTGGACTTCTTCCCCATCATATTCAGACTTCTCTCGTCAGTCGAATTCTACACAAGTGCAATAGAAACCGTAACAAAGAAATAACAATGATAATCCATAACGGGATACATATATGATTTGAAGCATGGCGAGATTATTCTAAAAAGAGGCTGCGGATTTAATGATTTGAGCAGGCGCCGTAGATGTAATGATGGTGATTTTACGGCCTTCAGCTTCATAAATGACCATTACTTAAGTTATTAAACCGAATGACTCCTTAAAGCGTGTAACAGATCCTTCAAAGGTCTAATCGTAGTTGTTCGTTGATTCGAAGGGGCAAGGCTTTTAAATACGCATGCATTACCTTATCCCTTTATTTAACGGCTTTTTGAAATCTGTGATTTTGTCAAATCGATTTAAATATAACTTTAATGCTTTGAAATAATCACCTTTTGAAACTAAGGTCATCATTATGCGTCATCATATCGCATCGGAAATGTGTGTGTGGCGTTATCGTTTGGGAAAGTTTTCAAGCGAACGTCGATTGCTGTATCGCATTCGGTGCGCGAACATAACCCCAAATGTGAGTCAATTGCTTTTACCGAATACCGATAGCCGATATCACATCGGGCCGGAGTGTTAGAATGTTTTCCACACGACATAGTGGCATGCCGATAACCGATCGCCGATATCGCGTCGCATCGGGGAAAAGGCATGTGCCCTTTTGTGTGTGCATTTGCTATTGCCGATGGCCGATAGCGATATCGCGTCGGGAAAAACCAAGATGGCAACCGAACATGCGATTACACCTTTGGACTTAACCAAAAATTGCTTAACACTTTGCTCAATAAGGGTTTTTCCCTAAATTCATTTGATTATCATACCTTATTTGAGCAGGTTTATTAATGCCAATTAAAAATTTTAAAAGGGACCCATTTCATATGTAACTTGTTTGTGATAAAATTATTATGAAATGGGGGGTTGTTGTAGGGCACAACAATTGGCGATTCGCTGGAAGAACCAGTTATCTCTGAATTAACAATTATATTTACATTTTCTCAAATAGAATCTTCATAAAAGAAAGGGAATTTCTAATATAACTAGACATCTATTGATTCTAAATAAAACAGGTTCCTTCATTAAACTTCCTCTTTTTATAAATGCACTTCGAGTAGTAAAATAAGTCCTTATCGGTTTGTAAGAGTAAAAATAGAAAACTTTTCCATATCAGCTTTTAAAATAGACTCCTCTGTCACAGGTAGAGCCTCTGCTGCCAGCAAACGTTTATAGTCTCGGCAGGGTTACCTTTTAACCATATTCTTGTCCATTGTTCCATTCACCTCAGAGTGTGACTAAACAGAATGAATTCAAAAGATATTCTCGTATTTTTTTGAATTTCATTCCCTTTTTTTTTTATTTGTTTAAGATAAAAGCCATTGTCCTGGTTTGGTGGCCAGATGGGTGACAATGCCATTCACGGGTAGTAATTAAACTGAACAAGCTGGCTCGTGATGAGACCCCTTGTCTTGAAATTTCAAGCCATTACCCTCTTTGGTATGCAGTTTTGGTAATGTCAGTTAAATTATTTTCCTATGAACATGGTAAGCAGGCTTGTGATAAGACCTCTTATCTTTAATCCTTTATATTTTAGAATTACACTCTGAGTCATCAAAAACTGTTGGTGAATGGGATGAACAATTATCTTGTTAAGAATAAATGGATGACAGGTTTAAGAGTTGAAGATGCTGAAGATGAATTAGCCCCTATTTTTGTATAGATAACCTTTGGGGACTAATTTCAACCACTCAAGATGATTCATAGATCTTTGTTTAGAGTGAAATTTGCGAAGGTGAGTCTGTAATGCTTAGAATAAAAAGACATCTAATTTCCTAGAAATGATCTCTCTTGGTTCAAGATGCTATTTTTTTGAGAAAGTAAATATTAATATTACTATGGCGAGACAGCTTTTATTTACAGCGAAAGGTCAATGGGAATGTCCCACATTCTTATTCCTACAAATCCTACAAACTATGAAAAACTAATAAGCTAGAAAGAGAAGGGGTTACCTCCTCAATTAAAGAATTTCTTCAGAATTAGACCATTGACAGGGAGAGAATCTCTCACCCCTGATA
This sequence comes from Pinus tabuliformis, assembly GCA_031772625.1. Taxonomy (NCBI): domain Eukaryota; kingdom Viridiplantae; phylum Streptophyta; class Pinopsida; order Pinales; family Pinaceae; genus Pinus; species Pinus tabuliformis. The sequence continues at coordinate 311,313,794 of CM062805.1, read as the reverse complement.
GATTTTGAAGTATGAATGTAGAATGGCCTACGTTTTCACAAATCTGAAATGGTCCCAGCCACATTTTTTGGAATTTGGAATGTTTACCTTTGTCTTCATGGGCTTTGTCCCATTTCAGGACTAGATCTCCGACTTCAAATTGTCTAGGGCTGGATGAGGCTAGATCGAAAGCTGTTTTAATGACTTTCTGATGTCTTGCATGTGTAACCTTGGCTTTGTTCCTTTCTTCTTCAAGTTTGAGTATTTGATCATGTCTAAACTGTATAGAAGAAGAAGGAGTCTCGTCTATAAATTGCACTAGGGCCAAAGATGGGAGAAGAAGATTGGTTGGTACAACTGCTTCTTTTCCATAAACAAGATTAAAAGGAGAGGTCCCTATGGAAGCTTTCTGTGTAATTCTATCGGCCCATAACGCAAATACCAAGGATTTGTGCCAGTTCTTATGATTTTCTTCGATTGTTCGCTTAATGATTTTGATTAGATTTTTATTAGTTGATTCTGCTAGACCGTTGCCCTGAGGGTAATAGTTGGCAGAATATTTTAATTTGAATCCTCTTTTGATAGCGAAATCAATCATTGCATTGCCTGAGAAGTAAGAAGCATTATCAAAGACAAGAGCGTGTGGAACACCAAACCTGGTTATGATGAATTGATCTATAAATTCGATGATTGCTTCCGAGTTTGTCGTCTTTAATGGAACTGCTTCTACCCACTTTGTAAAGTAATCAGTTGCTGTAAGGATATACTTGTGTTGCTTGGAAGATGAAGGATTTATTTCTCCAATGATGTCCAATCCCCATTGTTCAAAAGGTTGTTCAATGTTGATTGGTTGTAAAGGGAAAGCTGGCTTTCGTTGTCTTCCACTGGCAGTTTGGCACTTAACGCATTTCCTTACATATTCATGAGCATCCTTAAACAAAGTAGGCCAGTAATATCCGGCATGAATTACTTTATGAGCTGTTGTATCAGCTCCAAAGTGTCCTCCTGCCGGTCCATCATGTAGCTCCTGCAAAACCTTTTGAGCTTCAGGTTTCTCAAGGCATCTTAGTAATACAGAATCATAGTTTCTTCTGAAGAGCACATCGTTAATAAGAGAAAAACTTTTAGCTTTCAATCTAATGGCTCTCTTATTTTTGTAGGACAAATTGGTAGGTGCATAACCATTCTTTAAATAAAAGATTAGATCCGAATATTGAGATTCGGAATCCGGTATACTTAGCTGATTGACTTCTTGATTTTGCTCTGTATCACCTGATTCAGGAATGTTTGATGCTCCTGCTAAGATCCTGCAAAAACCTTGACCTTTAACAAATTTCGCTGGCTTTATTTCTAGATCATATTCTTGAAGAGCTGCGACCCAGTTTGCCCTCTTTTCTCCCAATTCTTTTTGAATTAATAGTTGCCTAACTGCTGAGAAAGGAACTATCACTTTCGTATGGGTTTTAAGAAGAAAGGGTCGATAATGTTTGACTGCTTTAAAGACAGCAAAAGCTTGTTTCTCAATTTCTGAATAATTCAATTCGGCGCCTTGGAAATTAGAACTGAAGAACGAAATAGGCGCTTCCAAATTATCCTCATTCAACTGAGTTAGTACTGCTGCGTAAGATAAGTCGGATGCAATAGTATATAATATAAAATGATTAGAAAGATTTGGAGTATTCAGGGCTGGGACATTGATTATGGATTGTTTAATATCATGAAAAGCTTGCTTTTCTTCTAGTCCCCATCTGAAGGTTGAATTCTTTTTAATCATCTTTTGCAGTGGTAGTACAATTTGTGAAAAATCTGGAACAAATCTCTTAACGAAATTAATTTGTCCTAAAAATGACTGCATCGATTTTTTATTGTGTGGAAACGGAATTTCAGAAATTTCCGTAATTCGCTCAGGATCTACATAAATGCCGTCCTTAGATACAATAAACCCTAAGAGCTTGCCTTGGTTGAGGGCGAAAAAAGACTTTTTCGGGTTAAGAGAGATACCATATGTTTTGCATCGTTGAAAAATGTGATTCAAATCATGCAGGTGATTATATCTCTTTTTAGAATATACAGTAATGTCATCAAGGTAGACAACTACTGTTCGGTTAATTAACCCTCTAAAGGCTGTATCCATAGCTCTTTGAAATGTCGCTCCTGCATTTATGAGTCCGAAAGGCATCTTTTGATATGCGTAAGTTCCCCATTTTGTTCTGAATGTAGTTTTTAATTGGTCATCAGGGTGGACCAGTACTTGATTGTATCCTGAGAAACCATCCAGAAAAGACATCAATTCAGATCCTGCTACCGATTGAAGGATTTGTTCCATGGTAGGCAGAGGAAAGTTATCCTTTAAGCTTGCCTTATTTAAATTTCTGAAATCAATACAGATTCTGATGTCGCCGTTTTTCTTCCTGACGGGTACCATATTGGAGACCCAGTTTGAGTGTCGGACAGGAAAAATAATCTTAGCTTTTAAAAGCTTATTAAGTTCCGACTTTATCTGGCTCTCCAAATTTGGATGAATTTTCCTTAACTTCTGTTGGACTGGTTTTTGATCGGGAAGCATAGGGATAGTGTGTTGTATGATAGATGTATCATATGTTTTAAGGTCATCATACTTCCAAGCAAAAACTTGTTTGTTTTTTCTTAAAAGTTTGATAAAGGCTTCCTTTTCTATTGTAGAGAGTCCTAATCCTAAATTTACATTCTGAGGAATTTGAGCCGTTCCTAAATTAATCAATTCAAACCTAAGAGTAGAGCTCTAGAGTTTAGCATTAATTACAGGTTTAAACCTATCTTTAATGTCATAAAGGTCTTCGAGCTTTACCACAGGTTTAGGAATAACGTTATCTTGAGACTTTTGCTTCATTTGAGAATCATGCTCTTCCTCTTCAATGATTTGATTATCATAGGATTTTTCAGAGGTCAAAAATTGCAGAATATCCTCGTCATGGTTGAAAACCCTCCAGTTAGTGATGTTATCAGGAACTGAAGGTCTAAAAATTAACTCTACAGAAAATCTATCAAGACTATAGTCTTCGGAAGGGAGAAGCTTGGAAGCTACGTTGGCTAGTAAATTAGCTGCTGAGTTTTGCGATCTTGGGATTGATAAAATATTGAATGCAGAGAAATGGGAAGTGAGATCTTGCACTAGCGTTTGATAATGCTTAAGGTGGCTTGAGAGGCAATGGATTGTATTCCTTACCTGTTTAACAATGATCTCGCTATCGCCAAACACTTTTAAATATTGGACTTTAAGGTCAATTGCCTTATATAATCCTTGAAGTAATGCTTCGTATTCGGCGGTATTGTTGGTGCATTCAAATTCTAATCTACAAGAAAGCATTGTCTTTTCGCCTTTTGGACTAACCAAGATGCAACCTGCTCCTGAGCCTTCACTGGACTTAGAGCCATCAAAGTACAAAGACCAAAATAAAGGCGAGTCAGAAATATCTACATCCTTTTGATCTACATTAAAACATTTGGATAAATTTGATTGTGAAAAATTTTCTACTTGAGATGTACAATGATTAACTTGAAAAGGGGAAGATTGGGCAATAAAATTGCCAAAAAATGATTGTGAAGAATAATTTCCCAAAATGTTATTGTTGAAAGCCACCGGCTGGTTTTCTTGTTCGAAATCGGTTACTGTATGAGTCATATGCTTCTCACGGTCGATCCTTATTTGATTTGGCTTACCCTTGTAGGGGAGCCACATATGTGACCAATCGGTGGAAATGTATCCATGTAGTTTCTCAGACCAGTCTCTGCTCAAAATTAAACCGTAAAATTCAGGTATGTCGGCTATCAAAATGTCTATTCTCTGTACTATTCTGGGATCAGCAGACAACCTGATAGTCACGGAATTAATTTCTCCTATGACCTGAACTTTGGTTCTGTCTAACTGTACAATGTGGATGGCTGATTTCTGGGGTTCTATGTTCAGCTTAGAACAAACTGAAGCTGGCATAATATTGGATGAAGCCCCTGAATCAATTAGACAGTTATGCAGATTTCGATTATAGATTTCATAGGTGAGCAAAAAAGGTGGGGTATGGGAATTGGATCTATCTCCAATCAGAACCGAATCGGTAGCCTCGACCATATCTGGAGGGGGTTGTCCTGAATCATTAGCAGCTTTTGAACTGGGAAGAGGGGAAGAAGGAACAGCGTTAAATTCCCTTAGGAGCAGTTTTTGCTGATGTTTTAATTTACCTAGCTCAAACATAGTTATGTTTGCCTTGGTCTTTTTCATATCATCGACAATATTATACTCCATATGGTCAGATACCACTAGTGTTTTGGATGTTGAAGGAGAATTAGAAATTGGAGGCTGGTTTTGAGGGGATGCTACCGGAGATTTCTTTGGAAGGACTTTTTCTTTTGGTGTGGCAGCACCTGCACTCCTCTTTTTTGTTTGAGTAGGTTCAGAAGCGCTTCTACTTCTTGTAGTAACCGGAAAGGCTTCTTCTTCATTCTCAGTATCAGAATTTGGGAGTATAAAATCCCACATTCCATGGCACTCAACTAGTTCTTCTTCATCATCGGTCTGTTCAATTGTTTCACCTTCCTCTTCTTCTTGGTCTGAGTCTGCATTTGATATAACATTGGGTGGCTTTGACTCTGTTTTCTTGAAAGTTCTAAATGGTTTTCTGTTGGAGGTTTCAGCCACCTGTTTCTTGATATCAACCATTTCATTAGACAATGTTTTAAGGACCTTTTGTAAACCCTCCATATCATAGGGGTCCTTTGGGGTTTTCTTCTTGGAATCATCTTTAAACGAGACTTTTTTAACTTTTCGGTCTTCAAGAGCAGCTTTCTTCTCAAGAGCATTAATGCGCTTTTCAACAGCAAGTGCTTCTTTCATGTTTTCAGCTAAGGTAGGTTTGCCAGCCCTGTCTACAAAAATAGCTATGTTGGCAGGTAAGGCAGTAATATACCATTCGCTTCTGATTTGTTCACTTGGTTTAGAGTCAGTAGGGATTTTATTCAGGAGTTTATTAAATCTAGCATTAAACTCTTTTATTAGTTCCCTATGCTCTATTCTTAAGTTGGAGAGATCATTTATTAAAGTAGCTAAGGACCTATCGTCTCCATACTTGGTAAGAAACTCCTCTTGGCATGTGTTCCAACTGGTAATTAAACCAGAAGGTAAGGAAAAATACCAGGATCCTGCTGATCCTTGTAAAGTGTAGGGAAACAGTCTTACAACGACATCCTGCTCTGTCACTCCTTTCAAGTTGACTGCTAACATAAAATTGTTAATATGTTCTTCAGCTTGGGTTCCATTGTCTGGATTAAATTTAGGCAACCATTTTTCGGGAGCATCTGGGAGATTATGTAATGGTCCAGGCATGTTAACTGCACCTGGCCTAGTCCATGGATCTGCCATTGTGCTAACAACAGGGGTTGGTACTACTGTCGGGGTTCCAGATATTTGAGGAGGTATCAAAAATGAAGAGTGACCAGGTTGGGATATGGGAGCTCCTATTCCCTGATGAACGACAATCTGTAATGGAGGAGTGGATGGTCGACTTTGCAGATGAGGAGATGAAATGGAGGATGTGGAAGAAAAATCTCCACTATCAGACCCTTCAGTGTTTCTCTTTGGCCTTTTCCTTTTGGGTAAAGGAAACTCAATGGGTTCAATACCAAGTTTTTCGCTCTGAAGTCTGGTAAGAGGATGAGTGAGGTTAAACTGCGAAGTCGCACTGCTTTCTGATATCTCAGATTTCTGTGGTGAGATGGAGAAGGTCTGAAGTTTCTGGATTAGAGACTGGACTTCAGGGGATTCAAGACTCAGTTGTTCTGAAATATTATGGGTATGAGCAGTGGTGGTTGATTCTTCTATTCTTTGATCATGTGCTGGTAAACCAGCATGTGATTGAGAAGGAGAAGATGGTTTGGAGGGGGAATTACTCTTAGAATGGTTTGTGGGGTTGGACCTACTTGCCATTCACAATTGATGGCCCTCCTTCTAGCGCCAAAAATGTTGAGGCCCCGAAATTCGTTGCAACAACATCGGGGAAACCACCCGGTCCGGAACTTAGTGCAGCTCCTTTTCCGTTTGGAATAGTGGCTCCGACTGGGGATAACGGGACCAGTTTCCCAAAGATCATAAGTAAACGGGATGGATGGATGATTTAAAATATGAGATGATAATAAACAAAAATAACTAAACTATAAAAGAAATACCAAAACTATAAACTAATCCCGGGACTTATCAATTCGAACAGTACAGCGTTTAATGAACTATGCTTAATGACAGGCATATAGACGACACTAACAACAAGCATAGATGTTTAATCATTTGAGATGGCTCTGCGTAAGTAGTTACGCAGAGCTATAATAGCGAATTACTGTACTCCGATATTTATATCATTGATACATACATGGGTGGAAGATAACAAATCTCTAAACATTCAATAGTGATATGAAATAAAGACCTGTTGTTGTATTACATACATGTATTCAATAACAGCAAAGTAATAACACAGCAATTGATATAATTGAAAAGAGAACAGATACAGATAATAGTACCATGCAAGCTGTTTGATCAATCCAATGTATTAATCACTATGTAGCAGTCCTTCCTTCCAACCAGAAAGCATTCCAAGCAAACGACAATAGTGCACAATTTACTTAAACAGCATTCCAAGTAAAATTAAGGACCGGTGGTCGAGTTTCAAAAAGAATATAAACTGAAGCACAATAGTGCAAACTTCAGCCTTTTAGTCTTTTACAAAATTTTACGACCCTTTCCAAAACAATGAAAGGGTCTATAAATACTATTCTAATCTAACTATTAAATATCTAAAAACTGAAAACTAAGAAATCGGCATCAACAAATATCATCTTGTAATTTGGGTGAATCGGCAGTCGGCGGCGATGCTTCAGTCAGCTGTCTCTTTGCCTTTATTCTTTCGCTGACATATAGCCAGCATTGGCTCTACCTCAGGCGGAGTATTAAGGCGAGAAGTCAGCTGTGCATCATATGTGGCATCCTGGAAATCGGCAATCAGGTATTGTAAAGCGTCGGTTAGACAGTTGAGAGCCGACCTTTGAGAATGCGGTTTAATCAAGAAAAGCCAGTATGCATCGGAGGTCAAGGTATTTACTCCAGCAATTAACCGCCCTTGCTCTTCTAGCTTAAGATAATTCTTATGTTCTAGCATATTTGCGGTTGCTATGTTTCCAGGTGTGCATTGTGAAATCATATTAGCCAGATACAATGTATCATTGACTATATTGATCATGTTCGTGGAAATTGTTCTGCATCTGGATGCTGCCCTCTCTGCCTTCATTACCTGTGTTTCCCATTCCATGAAAAGTATATTCTTGTATGTTTCACTGATTCGGGCTAAATTAGCAGCTTGCCCTTCTGGAGTATCTTGCCACTCAATATATTCTATTATCTCATCTTCGGCCTGATCCAAGTTCGTCCTTGCTTTCTCGATTTGACTACATACTGCTGTAGATATATCACAAAGTGACTCAGCCTCAACTAGCTGTCGGCACAGAAGTCTAATCTGAGATATTAAAGCGCTGTTTATCAGAGTTGCCTCTGTTCTGAAATCTTCAATGCTCTTGGCGCTTTTAATACCTTCAAGTTGTGCTGAGAGCTGAGCTATTTGATCTTCTTTTGATTTCATTAACAGCGCATTTGATGCTTCCAACTGTGATAATGCCTCTGCTAATTCTCGTGCTTTAATGTCACTTTGGTCTATCCTTAGTTTCTCAATTTGCTGGATTAACAAATGATTTTCTTGTTGTTGAGCCAGCAATTGTTCTTCCGCCTGTGTCGCTTTATTCTTTGCCTCTATCACTTCTGCTTGCAATGCATATACCTCATGTTCTTTAGTCTTCAAAAGAAGACTCACTTCGGATGCTTTGTCAATGGTTGCTGCCGAATAAGCTCCCGCAAATTGCGACAGCTTTGTTAAATCTTCAGAGGGACTTAATTCTCCCTTCCAGACGACATTGCCCGTGACTGTTTGCTCATTCGAGACAGAAAGTTGATCAAGCCTTCGTCTCTTCCTTGAGCGCCTTACAACGGCTTTATGCTTAGGGCTGTAGAAAATGTCTAGAGGAGGAATTTCCTCTACCTGAAGATCAACTTGACCTGATGGATCCTGAATAACTTCTTCAACACTCTGTATTATGGGTGGGCCGCTGGTTCCTTCAAGAACCGGAGAAACAGTAATATCGGGAGTCTTTAAGACATCTGAGTCTTTGGAGGCTTCTTTACGACTTATAATGGAATCAAATTGGTTCCATTCTTCAATTAATTCAGTATCGACAGAGATTTACTTACTCTGTTCTTTTTCCTTTTCAACCTTCTGCTGTTCTTCGAATGCCTTCTGCTGTTGCTCCTCTTGTATTCTCCGTTGCTGTTCCTCCAATTCCTTTTTCTGCCTATCTTCCAGTTCTTTCCTTATCTTTTCTTCTTCCTCTTGTTTTCTCTTTTCTTCTATCTCCCTTTGCTTTCTCTTTTCTTCTATCTCCCTTTGCCTTCTCTGCTCTTGTTCAATTTGTGCTTTTTGCTGCCTTTCTGCCTGTAGTTTTCTTTGGCTTTCCTCCTGTTCTCTAATTGTAACGGGAGGTACATTTGTCTCTGGCTGATCAGGCTCGCTTGAGGATGAAGTTGGGGTCGTAGATAATAGCTTTAGAGGCAAAGTTTGCAACCTTTGCTTTCTAAGTCTATTAAATTCTGTTAATTCCATATCTCCATATCTCATTGCAGCAAATTGTTCGACTTGGCTTATTGAATCGGCACCCATGAACAGGTCGTCAAACTGGTCTTCTTGATGAACCACCTTTGTCAGCTTAGCCTGTTCCAAGGCAGTGAAAGCAGCCTTGTTCGGGTCATAGAGTCTGTTGGGAATAGAAACTAGAGATAGCATTTGGAGTTTTGCTGCTTCCTTTTCTGCATGTCTATAATTTAGCAGCGTATAAACTCCAATTCTTAAAGGAAACGATGGCCATCCTCTCTTCTTCTCCTCTTTGAGAGTTTGGGTAACACCTTCAGACATTATCTGATAAGAAATTTCTCGGGCCAACAGTTTGTCTGGGATGTATATGGGAAGAACATGTGGCCTGGCCTTGCTTCCAAAAACTCTGATATAAGAAAAACATTCCTCGCCGAACCAATGGGCTACGGCTGGCAGGTCAAAAGAGGCTTCATAGGAAATCCTAGGGATAGGTCTGTCAAAAATAGAATGATGAACGGGAACCATAAAACCATTGCAAATTTGGTATAAATGGTCTTTGTGAGAAGGTTTCCACAATTTACGATGATATAAATGAATAGGTGTTGGGTCATGGGTTGTCCATCTCCAACCAAGGACAGGGAACTCAGAATTAAAACAAAGGGCATCCATAATATATGCAGAATAGTAAAAAGGTTGGACTTTCCTCTCACTGACTCTGGTTTTGGCCCTAAACTCGCGAATAGCTAAGACCAACTTATCGGACAGGATAGTGGCCCAATCCATAATTATACTATTAACAGCCGCTTCCATCAAGGGAACCATATCAACATGGATATTTGCAGAATCGTGAAGTCCCCATAATCTACACATCATAATTCCAGCATAGCAGTAAGGTGAAGCCAGAGAAGCATTGGAGTACTTACCCGACATATCTTGTTTGTGTTTTGCTGGATTTTGCCTCCACTCTCGTAGAGGTTCGGCTGGTGATTCATTCTCTCTGGCAAATTTTTCCACAAATGCTATGTTATAGACTTGCTCGGGATTGGGCAGATGATACATTTGTCTTAAGTCTTCGGGCTTGAAGGAGCCGAAAATCCTTCTATCCTTAGAAACGAAGGTCCTATTAGTGAGAGGAACTTCTTCAATTGCCCAACGCACCACGTCAGTATAAGGCAGGACTTGTTCCCTGGCTGCTATTCTGTGCAGAAAAGAGTCCGCCAAATCTTTAAGAGTTGCCTCAGACTTTCTTAATTCATCTACACTTGCCTCCGCTACTGTTACTTCTGGTTGTTCTCCTTCTAGCAAATTGTATGTCCCTTGCCATGTAGTACCAGTAAGACCAGTGCATGTAGTATCTGAGATTAAGCCCTTCCTTGACGGTGTAGCAGCTTGGTCTGAGGCGGGTATCGCAGTAGAACCTGCCATCTTTTTGGACTTCTTCCCCATCATATTCAGACTTCTCTCGTCAGTCGAATTCTACACAAGTGCAATAGAAACCGTAACAAAGAAATAACAATGATAATCCATAACGGGATACATATATGATTTGAAGCATGGCGAGATTATTCTAAAAAGAGGCTGCGGATTTAATGATTTGAGCAGGCGCCGTAGATGTAATGATGGTGATTTTACGGCCTTCAGCTTCATAAATGACCATTACTTAAGTTATTAAACCGAATGACTCCTTAAAGCGTGTAACAGATCCTTCAAAGGTCTAATCGTAGTTGTTCGTTGATTCGAAGGGGCAAGGCTTTTAAATACGCATGCATTACCTTATCCCTTTATTTAACGGCTTTTTGAAATCTGTGATTTTGTCAAATCGATTTAAATATAACTTTAATGCTTTGAAATAATCACCTTTTGAAACTAAGGTCATCATTATGCGTCATCATATCGCATCGGAAATGTGTGTGTGGCGTTATCGTTTGGGAAAGTTTTCAAGCGAACGCCGATTGCTGTATCGCATTCGGTGCGCGAACATAACCCCAAATGTGAGTCAATTGCTTTTACCGAATGCCGATAGCCGATATCACATCGGGCCGGAGTGTTAGAATGTTTTCCACACGACATAGTGGCATGCCGATAGCCGATCGCCGATATCGCGTCGCATCGGGGAAAAGGCATGTGCCCTTTTGTGTGTGCATTTGCTATTGCCGATGGCCGATAGCGATATCGCGTCGGGAAAAACCAAGATGGCAACCGAACATGCGATTACACCTTTGGACTTAACCAAAAATTGCTTAACACTTTGCTCAATAAGGGTTTTTCCCTAAATTCATTTGATTATCATACCTTATTTGAGCAGGTTTATTAATGCCAATTAAAAATTTTAAAAGGGACCCATTTCATATGTAACTTGTTTGTGATAAAATTATTATGAAATGGGGGGTTGTTGTAGGGCACAACAGGGCCCTACAACCCCAAGAATGAAATTTCCATAAATCAAGGGCTCCTAAGTCCCTAAAAGTGTTGTTCTAACCCCTAAAGGAACAAGGTCAACAGATTACAGCTTCTCCTAGAAGTTCTCCATGAAAAACTTCTCAGAATTGGTCAAAACAGGATCATTTCAGCTACTCCACTAGCCAAGTGTGTTGCATCTCACCTAAATACACTGTGTGGGTGCGTTGCATTTCAAAAATCCCTTCTATGGGGTGCGATGGGTGAGAAATGACAAATGGCAGTGTCATTCCACGAGGTGGAGAAGCAATGGAAGCTTCCAGAATCTTCTCCTGTGACACTTGCCTCACTGAATTCGACCAAGGATGAGTAAGAGATCATCAATCTCCAAGTGGAAGCAAGAACTATCAGAGGGAAGACACTAATCAAATCATGAGCTGACTCATCTCCATTACAGATATCTATATATGGATCCCTCATCCCAGAGATCCAGAGGCTGGAATTTTGCATATTGTAAGGAATTGTTGTTGGTTTCTTGAGACAAACATCAGATTATTGGGTGATCTAAGCTTTGTTTGAGGTGAAGAGGGGCTTCTTTGCTGGGAGGTTGATGCTAGGTCAGAACAACTGGTTGTAACTCCTCTTGGCTCTTTCTTGTTTTATCAATAAAAGCTATTCAAGTTTTCCTCCATGCTCTTGTGTCATTGATGCTTGCTACATTTGTATGGTCAATTTACATCTGATCCTAGATTGTTTATGATTATAGATCCACGTCTTTGTATATTGCTATGCTTTTGTGATCTTACAGGTACTTTGTGAAGCTGGGCGTGCAAGGGAGCAGGTAGCTAAAGACTATCAAAGAAGAGGGGAATCAAATCAGGAGATTAGCGCAAGACAAAGGTTGGTATTTCTGTTCCTCTCTATCTATAATTCATAAAGGAAAAATGAAAGTAGCTTTTCTCTGTTTGTTTCTAAGGCAGCTGTCACACCTTAGTGGGATAGAGCAGTTCTATATAGACACTTTTCCCTATAACACTACAGGTTCTGAGTCAGTTGAGGTGGTCGCACCCCTTTGTCACATATCCTTGTTATCAGCGTAGAACAGTCCTTTGTCTCATGATCAAACTGAGTACAATGTTTACACGATGGATGCGTTGGGTTAGTGCATTCATGGGCATAGTGTCCTGGTCCTCCACAGTTGTAGCAGATTAGTCGTCCTCGACCTCGGCTAGGTCCTCCTCTGCCTCGGCCTTGTCTGCTCCCGTGAAAGCCTGTTCGCGCCATCCCAGTGCTCTGTTTAGGGGGGCTCATTTATGCCCTAACCCTATAGGAGGGTGTTCTATCCATCATCAATTCATAACTTCTGCAGTTGTGCTCATCATGCCCTACTGACCTGCAAAAGTTGCAGAACAGTTGTTGTGGTGTTGCTACAAACTTCTGCAACAAATGACAGTCATCTATCGTATGTTTCCCTGCTACCTAACATATAGCGCACCATAACGCAGGCCCCACGCTCGGTCCTGCTTGGACCTCCGACTTCAAAGGAATCGGTCCTCCTCCTGTAATACAATTTGCAAAGACTAGGCAGTGGTCTTTTTCATGCCCTGACCCTTACATTTTAGGCACCATATTTCTTTGCGCACCTCCAGTCGAGATGTTCTGTCTTGCTTCAAACTTTGCATTTCAAGGAAAATATTTTTCAGCTATGCATGGATCTGTTGAACCCCCAAATTCGGGTATTCCATCAGTGTTTCATGTAGTCTCATGGAAATCTCCAAGGTCTTTGCTTGAGTCGTAATCTTCTGTTGTGATAGTGTAACCCTTAGGTGAGGCAGGAGCAAAGCCATGAACCACTCGTGGTGTTGTCCATATGTTAAGTTTATATTGGCTTCACGGATTTTACACTTCAATATTTGATCAAATTCCCAAGGTGTCTCACCTGGTTTCATCACGATTTCTTTGAACCCCACAAACGACTGTGCCTCGGATTTAGGCCTACTGAATTTTTTATTCAGCGTGGTCTGGATCTCTACCAACCCAGCGTTTGGGTTATTATTAAAGTACTTGATGTACTAGGTTAGTGCGTGATCCTAGAAAGTACTAAACAATGTTGCCTTCTTCATGTGATCATCTGTAATGCCCTGAACTTCTCATACAGCTTTCATGACGAACCAAAACTGGTTTAGGTCCTCATTTCCCAAGCCTTTAAACAGAGGCAGCTTCATTAAATTTTCCATGCTAAACTATGGTGGAGGTGGTGGTCGTATGGGTGAAGTTGCAGGTGACAGTGGTGAAGTAGGAGGTGGCGTAGGTGGAGGTGGCAGTCGCGGGAATCCCTCTCTTATAAACTGATCTGCACTTCGCAGAGAAGCCTTCACTACTCCCTCTTCATCACCCAACGAAGGTGAAATCAGTGGGCTATATTCAGGACCCTTTCTTCCTTCGTTCCTGTAAGTATTTCCACTTCAGGTAGCTCCAAACATCAAAGTAGCTGCATAACCCATTTTTCGCACAATAACATCTTAATCCAGGTATTTAAAGATTTCAAGTACTTACCTCACAGAACTTTGAAAAAATGTCGCTCCGCCGCACTGTAACTAGCTGAGGTATCAATCGTGAATTCAGTCACAAATCCTCCTATGATGCGATCAATCCAATGATCGACAGCACGGCGATCTTATCCTCATATGCTTCTAGTCTCTGTAATGGCTCTGGGGTCCAGACAATAGGACCGTCAAGTCTCCACCTTCCTTGGCTATCCGCTAGCTTCACGATCCACTCGTGTAACTCAACTGGAAAGGAACATAAAAAGATCCCGTGGATTTATGTATACAGGTACCTATCCAGCCATTGTTCCTTTGTCAGCCACGGATTTCTATTCTCCTGCACCGCAAATTCGTGGATCTTCCTATCCAACCAGTCTTTGATCTCTTTCTTTGTTGGATTCAAGTGATACGACATCACACATCTCTTATGCAGATTCTGGTCCCGGTAACGGAACCATTTGTTGGCTTTATGGGGTTTGACCCAGGGTCAGCACTAATTAGCCTAACAAATCCCTGCACTACTGGTCCTTTTGGCATCAATCAGCGAAGCGTGGACCGAAGTCTCACCCGAAGTAGTATGGGGGGATACTGGAAGCAAGTTTTCGTAGCCCGAGATGGTCGTGATGTCGGTTTATACCCTCTGTTCCTACTTCCACGCAGGTCACTAATATTTAGGGCTCTATCAGTCTAGCCTTTTATTCCACCCTTCAGTACCTCCACAAAGGTGTACAATTGACCTTCGTGCAGCCTTAATCTGCGATCCCAGTACTTTCGTGTTGCTATGAAAGCGTATTGCCTAGGTTCCCAAGTTATCTTAAGTGTTTACTTATCTTACTAAACAATCATAGTTAGCACCACGTAAACGGATACTCTTACTTGTGTTCAATCAAGCAATATAATCACATATATTTGCGCATCACATAAACATTGTAAATTAAACCCAAAACGCAATATAACCAGATGAATTAACAGGAAATAAATACAAATAATTTGCAGAATACTTCTCTTTAATGATATCTTTAGTTTAATACAGACTCTATTTGTCTTGCACACATAGTTGTAGGGGTCTGTGCACTCAGCGGCGGACTTCTACCCTAGGCCTCTGTGCACTTAGCTGCAAAGCCTCTACCTACACTAGGACCCGAAACACTTAAACTTCTCTACCAAGACTCTTCACTTCATTCTTCGCCATCTTCTCAAGACTACCTAGAGCTTACTTACTTAGCTCCTTTTTGTACAATCCCATGGTCCATGAACTATGGGTGGATCTTTATATTCGACTTTACACTTTACAAAATAAGGGCAGACAACCCTTTATGACTCTTGACATCTTCGCACTCTGCGACCACAAAATGCAGAGACTTTACAACTTTATTACAAAATTGACCCAAAACATGGGCTTTTAGCCTCAAAACTGTCCTTGGGGGAACCCGTTCCCAACAGGTATATTATTGGTGGAATGGATCTCAAGATACATCCCACAAATATGGAAGCCATCATGAAATGGTGAGTTCCTACATATTCCAATTCAAGTTAGGAGATTTGTTGGAGTAGCATAGTCCTTGCGAAATTTTATAGCTTCATTCACAGTAGTAGTTGCACCACTTTACACCATAAGAACAAGTGGTAAGTGCTTTTAATTAAGGAATAATTAGAAAAAGAGATAAAAAAAGAAAGATCAATCAAGCATCGATTCTTGCATTACCAAAATTGGAAAATCCTTTCGAAGTGGAGTCAAATGCAAGTGGGTATTCCATGGGAGTAATTTTAATGTAAGTGTAAGGTTAGTATTCTATCATTCTAAGATATTTCATGGACTAGTTCTTAACTACCACACCTATGACAAGCAACTTTATGCCCCAGTTCAAACTATCAAGAAGTGGAAGCATCATCTGATAGGAAACAAGATTGGCATCCACATAGATCACCAACCACTATAGTATTTATAGTCCCAGAGTAATCTACTAAATATTAAAAGTGCATGGGGATTTTATAATAGTTTCATCCAGTCAACAAGTAATAAAAAAAGGCATAGCCAAGTTGGTAGAAATGCTTTCAAGGCCACCCACATCCATGATTACAAAATTGGTAACTCTAACTCATATGGACCCTTTTACCCATGATGCATATAGAGAGGCACACATAGAATATGAGGATTTAAAGGAGGTGTTATAGTAGTTATAAGACCAAATTTATATAGGAAAACAAAACAAAAAAGTTGACTATCATTTCCAAAATGGGTTACTTTACAAGTGCAACAAGCTTTGTGCTCCTAAAGGTGAACGATTGTAGCTTATCAAAGAGTCTCACATCTCCAAGGTTGCAGGCCATTTTGGTGTTAGGAAGATGGTTCCAAACATTCAGAGGTATGTGTACTGGAATATAATGTAAGAATATGTAGAATAGTATATTAGAGGATGTATAGTTTGTTGTACCAGCAATCCCAACAACATGAAGAAAGGCTTATACCATCCCTTAACTATACCCACTCAACCTTGGGAAACCATTTCCATGGATTTTTTGGGACCTTTACAAGCAATCGAGAAGGGACATAACTATCTATTTGTGTTAGTTGAAAAGTTCAACAAGTTGGCCATCGAAGGACATGAAGTAGCAAAAGTGTTCTTTAAATAGATTTGGGCGAACTTTGGGATACTAAGGATCATCATCTCAGATGAGGATACCAGATTTATCAATGCATTTTGGACTACACTGTGGGAGAAGATGGACACTAAATTGAAGATATCTACAAAATTTCATCCATAGATAGATGGGGAAAAAAACAACCGATAGGACTTTGGTGAAGCTTTTGAGGAGTTTAAAACAAAATCATTTGAATAATTGGGATGAGAATATGATCTACATAAAAAACTCTTACAATAGAATTTTCTACACTTTTGTTGATAAGCCACCTTTTGAAACTTGCTTTGGATAATTTTTACCTTCACCCTTGGATGTTGTATATGGAAAACAAGGAGTGAGAGAGGAACTCGTAGGAGATGCATTCAGAGTTGAAAAAGATGTTGAGAAGATTAGGAAGATCCATTTTCGATTGTAAGAGACACCAAAGAAGTCACAGAAGAAATACAAAGGTAGACATGATCAACACAAAATAGAGATGTCATTTAGAGTAGGAGATAGAGTTTGGTTGTAGATGAACAAGGAAATAATACAACAAAGTTATCAACCTAGGAAGAACTATAAACTCAAAATGAGAACTCTAGCCAAAAAAACAACTATTTTTGTGCAAAAACTTGAAAAAACACCCCAAAATCAAAAAGTGGTGATGCTACATCACCCTTTTATAGACTTAAAATGCCAACAATTTTCAACCATAATTAAAAACCGAAATCATGATCATGGAAAACCTTAAAATTTCAACAAATTTTCAACCATGGCATTAAAGATCAAATAGCATGACTATGAAAAACCTTAAAATTCTAGAATTTTTTAAGCACACCAAATATTATGACTAAAAGAACCTTAAAAATCAACACGTAAATCAAAGAGGCATTCTCCAAGAGCAATTTTATTTTAAACATTGAAAGTATGGCTCTTTTGAAATCTTAGCCTAAGATAATTTGATCTCTTTTCACTGGGGCGATAAAATTCCAATAATTTTTTACATATAACCTATAAAATCATGATCGGTGTACACAAAATCGTGAAAGCGCCCTTAAGAAAATGGCTTAAGAAGTTTTAATTTTTTTAATTAAAAAACATGATATGTATATGTATATGTATATGTATATGTATATGTATATGTATATGTATATGTGTATATATATATATATATATATATATATATATATATATATATATATATATATATATATATATATATATATATATATAAGTAAGTTAAATAATTTAAGAAAAAAACTACTTTTAGAAACAAATTTTTTAACCAATAAAAAATGATTAAAACACAAAAAATTAATGCAATTTTAATAAACTTTGCAAATAGTTTTTAAAAAAATGCAAATTAATTAAATTTCAAATAACTTTGACCCAAACTAATTACAATATACTTTGCCTTTCGCAGGTATAAAAATTAAACACAATATATATATATATATATATATATATATATATATATATATATATATATATATAGATATATATATATATATATATATATATATATATATATATATATATATATAAAGAAAGAAAAGAAATCTTGTGGGGGATAGCTCGATCAACCATCACCTTGATGATGATGAGTTATGACTCATGAGATTTTGGGTTCAAAACCCATGGGTCAGCCAATAAAAAATCAAAAGAAAATTAATAATTAAAAATCTATATAAAAAATAATAACAAGACAAATAAAGTGTGTATGTGTAATCAAAACATTAATAAAATGGAAAAAAAAAACAACAACAACAACTTAAAGATAGATGAATTTTATGTTTAATTCGATAAACTATACTCACGGAAATCAGGAGTGATGAACCCTAGCTTCATGATCGCCGCCTCCGTTCCTCTGGCCGCCGCCTGGTCTCTGCTCGACCATGATGAGGACGGCGAAGCAAACCTCAGCCTCAAGGAGCTGGTTTTCACTTCAAGCAATGATTTGCAGGCTGGAACGATGATTCCTTTTTTCTTGGATGCCGCCTCCCTTCCTCTGGCTGCCGCGCGAAGGGCTCAAGGGTTTCGAACAGAGAGAGTGCAAGGCGAAGGCTGTTCCGGAGCTCTTCTGAGCAAATCTTCAAATACATCTCCCTCCTGGGCGACAAAGCCTTATCCGATCTCGGCCCAGTATTCTCGCGAACCTTTATTTCTCCGATTATTATCTACCCGGAAGGGTTCGCCGCTGAAGAACCTTAGGGTTATACGAGATGTCAAGGTGGAAGCTGAAGCTTCTCGGCGGCTTCTGGTTGAGCATCAAGTCTTGGAATCGATTCTTCGGAATAAGACGGATCGCCAGAACTCAATGTCTCTGATGCTTCAGATCGGCCAAGATCTTGCAGATCCGCTCCCCCGGATGGGAAATAGCCACAGCAGATCTACTCAAGGAAGCTCATCTTTCGGGAAGGAAGGGTTTGCATCGATTGGCTGTACGCCTCTTCTGCCCATGAGGCAAATCCAGGAAACGAAAATCAATCAACGCGCATGCCTCCTCTCTTCACAGATCTGCAGGGGAAAGAGGCATTCAGACTTTTCTTCCTCATTCCAGATACAAATCAAGCTCATTACAGGCAAAACTATGCTACAATGGGTAAGCCAGACCGATCTAGTGCAAAATCTCAAGCACACACTGAACATCAAGCTAGGGATCCCCTCTGCAGCTCAACGGCTTCTCCACGAAGGTAAACAACTAGAGGATCTCCATCCTATTTCTTTTTATGGCATTAAGAAAGATGCATCTATTATTTTAACCCTTCGTTTGAGAGGAGGAGCTGCTGGAGAGTCATCCTCAGCTAAGGCATTTTCATATAAAGATGCAGTCCATGCTAAGAAGCCTGAAAAGACAGTTCCACTGGCTCAGGCTTCACCCAAGCCTTTTTTGGTTGACAAATCGGAGGAGGTTCCTTCTGTTGAGATCTCTTACCCTGACTTGGCAGACGACACCCAAAAATTTGCTGAAAGGGCCATCATCTACAGATTCAATGGGCTCTGGCCATGCTCAAAGGATCTTTATGACTGGATCAAGGACAACTGGACTCGCCGCTGCAAGATTTACTTCTGTGCAAAGGGATATTTTATAGTGTTGTTCGATAATCTCGAGCACTACGAAAAGGCCTTAGAGGAAGGCCCTTGGTTCATGGGTTCGGCAGGTCTCTTCTTAACTCCATGGTTCCCAGACTTTGACCCAGTCTCTGCAGCTATCACTAAAGCCCCTGTCTGGATCAGACTTCCCAATCTCCCAATACACCTGTGGAGAACAGAAGTATACAGGCAAATAGGCAACACTTTGGGTTGCTTTTTAATGGGAGATTACGAGAGGGAACGGCAAGGTCTCTACACATATGCCAGAGTTTGTGTGGAGCTAGATTTAAGCAAGGGATTGCCAGAGCAAATCAATCTCAAGATCAATGACACTGTTTGGACCCAGTTTATAGATTACGAAAATACTGCCTTCCGATGTCGTCATTGTCACCTGACAGGGCACCTTCAGAACTCCTGCCCATCGCTGACGGCAAGATCGAAAAAGGGAATCTTTGCAAAAACCAAACCCAAGCGTTGGGCTCCCTGCCCTCCGCCGCCAGCTGGGAGCTCCAGCTCCCCTAGTTCGGAGGATGGGGAAAGCGACTCAGAACCGGACCAGGCGCCTCAGCCGATGGATCCGCCCATGGATAATATGGGGCACACCCATGACACAACAATCTCCCAGAAACGCGCCCATGAGACCTCCTCTGAATCAGAAAAGGAATTCCCGATGATAGAGAATTCCAGTCTTCAAGTTGTCCTAGCTCATTCTCCCCATGATGGCTGGACAAAAGTCAACAAAAAGAAAGGGAAAAAACAATGTGTTGGAGTTTCTGCCCCTATGGGGTAAAAGTCAGTTAGTCAGTCTGTGATCTCAAGTCATCTGCTGTAGCTATGAGTTTGAATCTTTCCTCCGGGACCGAGGTTGATGGATCCATCATTTCCGGTCTGCCGGTCTCTTGCTTCTCCTGATTGTACTATATTTTAATTAATAGAATTAGTCTTTATCGAGAAAAAAAAAAAAGATAGATGAATTTTAGAAAAAATAAAAAAATATAATGAAAGGAAATCTAAAAGCAAAATAAATAAATACATATAATAAAAAAATAAAAAATAGATACATTTAAAAAAATTGAAAATATAACACATTTAATTAAAACTTTTGAAAACAAAATAATAATAAAAATAATATGCCATAGAAAATACAAAAGAAATATTAAATAAAATAAAAAATAAAAAATAAAAAAGTTAGAAGAAAAAAGGTGGACTATTATGGGGATGGCAATGTTCGTCATCATCCTCCACCTACATGCCAAGCCTATAGCTGCCACACAGATCATGCTTAGGTTGCGAGGTAATTGTAGGTCGATTGCATGTTTGGAGGGGAGATGTCAAGGATCGTCATCCCCCATAACAATATGCTTTATATGTATTTTTTTTTCAGATTTTTTTTGTTTATTAAATTTTATTTAAATTTCTTAATTTATTTTATAGTTTTTTTAAATTTAAATTTTAGGGTTTTTCTAATTTTTATTTTCTAATTTTTAAAATGTATTATTTAAAAAAAATATTTTAATTTCCTTTTTTGGTTTTTTAAATTATTTATTTTATTTTTCTAAGTGTCTTAAAATTTTCTAGGTTTTTTTTGGGTCAATGTTTCATTATTATTTTTAATTTTGAAGGGTTTTTTGTATTTTTAGAGGTAATTATTTTTAATTATGTATTTTAACGTTTTTTCCTCTTTTAAAATAATAGTTTTTCCCTTATTTTTAAAGTGTTTCCAATTTATATTTTTAGAATAAAAACTTCAAAATTCTTTAACTTTTTTTTAATTTATTTTCCCCTTTAAAAATAGTATTTATAATGCTTTTCTCAAAAAAAATTGATGTAAATTATTAAAAAATAATTAATTAATAAAACAAAAATTATGTAATGTCACTCACAAGGCATTGAGAAAATGGCGGCAAGGTGTTATGCTAGGGCACTTTGTATAGAATGTCGGCTCTTAGAAAAAGATGAACAGTGGTTTGAACGACCTATCTCTAGATCTCTTCACGAAGCTAGTCGAGGTTCTTTTGTTGTAATTATGTTTGTTGAGGAATGAAAGTATCACATTTTCCCTCCCACCACGTCAGAATACTACTCTTTAAGATCCTACTCACCATTATTAGAAAAACCCCAATTAAATTTCAAGGTCCCAACAATGGAACAATTTGTTAGCAGAAAATAGTTTAGAGACCAAGGTTCTGCTTCAAGGGCCAACAAAAGCGTTTCGTTGTAGTCTAGCATAGTTGCCATTTTCAATCCTCCATAAGGGAAGAAGGTCTCGTAAAAAGAGTTTTTGGGACTTAAGCGTATTGAATGGATTTTATAAGGTGAGTGAATACACATGCCATTTATATAAAACAACCACCATTATAGAGAAAACTAGAGAATCATTACACATGAATTCAAATGAGAATTTAAAAGTTTTTAATCAAATAAATGATTACACACATTACATAATAGATATCCCCGCAAATTGTCTCATTTGATTAAAATTAGGCCAAATAGAGCTTACAATCATAGATCCACTGAGTTACAACTATATTTGAAACATTAAACCTGCTAGAACCTCAATTCCAAATACATAAACATATGATTACAACATAATTATGCATTCCTCCAGCATGTTCTTCTCTCTTTTCATTCTCTTTTTGTGTAGTTTTATATTTGTGCTTCCCACCACTCTCTCTCTCTCTCTTTCTCTCTCTCTCTATGTATGTATGTTTATATCACCACATGACTCACCTTGTAGATTCTTTTATAGCTTTGGCCTTGTTGACATCATTATCTCCCTTGTTAATCTCAAACTTAACTCTCGCACCTTGACACGATCAATTCTAATTGCGCTTTGACAAAATCAATTTAACTTGTGCTTGCTTGATGATATCAACTATGTTTTCACGCTCACTTGATCATTTCCAATAACTCAGTCCAACTATGCTTTTTTCAACTCTCACTTTCTTCTTTCCGCAATTGGTTTCCAATCAAAATTGATCAATAAAAAATGAAGGACCCAACACTTCACTTCAAACATGTTTTCTCCTCATTCATTTGAAGTTAAAATAATTTCCAGATAGCGTTGAACGTCTTATAACGAACTATGTAACCATGCACCTTTCATTCTCATATGGACTGGGGAACTAGAGAAGAACGGCCTTCAAAGATGGGTTACCAAAACTACGACTTCATCCTTGACATCAAGCTAAATATTGTTAATGACAACATAAATAAATCTATTTAAATAAATGGAAACATGCTCTACATTATGCTTAGTAACTTTGACATCAATGACAACACACACACACAAATCTAGCAACACACTCAACAATCTCCCCCTTTGGCATTGATGGAAATAACACCAATCATTCCTAGTCATCAATGGTGTTGGGATACACTCCTCCTGTCAATCTATTGATTCTCCCCCTAGATTTGATGATGTATGCTCATTAGCTCTTGATGTCTATTCATTCTCCACCTTTGACATACATGGAAAAGGGACAGAGACATCTATCACCTAGTTGATTATTGATGCCAATAAATGTGGGGCTACACTTTTCTCATGTTGTGCTTTGTACCAATTATGTCATCTATAAGAATTGGCTACAAATGTATGATACCAATTGATTAAGTTGTACCACATCCCAATCTCTAAACATTGATACCAAGTGCTATAAGTTGTACAAATGCACCAACAAGATAGTAGTTTTTCCAAAAGAAAAATTATCCCCCTGAGTTAATATAATAGGAATGATGACACTAATGGCTACTAAAACTAATTGATTTTACCACTTATATACCAAATAAATCAGACCAAACATATAAGGTCTGCAAAATTTCATTTCATCGTTCTTATGGTGCAGTTTGCTCCCCCTAAGCATGTGTTACTCTTGCTAATAAGGCTTATTTTCTTCCGTAACTCCCCTTGAGCTAGTTATTCCTTATATATGTGATCTCTATTAATATTTGTATATTTCAGGCTCCCCCTACACATATTCTTCCTGTATGTATGTTTTGAGGCAAGTTTTAAAACCTTGGATGATGTTTAACCTCATAAGTCCCCCTGAACTAATGTTTCCTTTGATGAGCAACACTTCCTCTAATTCTCATTGTGCCACATATGATTGATTTCATATAGGTTCAATATGTGCTTCCTTTCATGTGTGACTCTTCCTTTTAACATTTAATTTTGGCATGTTTCCTCTGAACACGTGATTTATTATCATTGTTTTCCTATTTTATATGCATGTGGATTTGTCTTTACTGTACCTTAGAATTTTGATGTAGCCTTAGAATATACTAGGTCAATTACAATCTCCTTCTTCTTATGTATATAAACTTTTGCAATCTGTATTGTTCAATTGATCTATATGTTGTTATAACACTTCTAACTTGTTGTCCCCTTTTTTAATCTTGTTATCTTATCCATGTTTGTTGTCCAATGTGAACACCAATTTGTTGATGCAATTCTTATTATTTTCCTTTTTTTCACTGAATTTCACTTTTCAAAATATTTTAGGCTATGTGCTTATTTCAAAGTTCATTATTCACTTCACTTGTTGATATTGCAGTAGTTGGCTCATATCTATCATTCCTACATTTCCATTTCCTTAATGGATCCTTCCATTTCTAAGTTTATCTAAGGCTATACCTGCATTTCCTTTACTTGCACTTGTTGGTTCATTTCCCTTATTGGGTATGTGTGTGTCATCTATAGCCATGTTTCTTTATCTCACTAATGTGAGAAAATCTTCTGCCTTTTGTAGTGCACCCTGTGAATATTACATGTTGTGGTGGATTATAGTTGTGTATTGCTTATTATTGAGAATGTAAAGGAGAGATTAATTTCAATCTATCATGGTTTTAGTTGCTTCCTCTCAGTTTATATACATTGTCTAGATTCTTGATTGCTCTTGCCTTTGATTTTCTAGAGTCTTCCTACCTTATTTTACATCCTTTAGAATTAAATGTGACTTCATGTCCTCTATCAACCATTTAAATTACACTCATAATGTTATGCTTCAATCCTTTAACAAACAGAACATTAGTAGTCACATTAGTCCTTTTATTATCAAAGCTAACTTTTCCTCTTCCCAATACTTTAGTTGATGTAACATCTCCAAGAATAACAATGCCACCCTTGACCTCATTTAGTGATAGAGAGAGAATTACTTTTATCTCCTGTTATATGATGAGAGCATCCACTATCTATATACCATTGATTATCTATATCTTGAACACATAAGGCTAAACTGCATTTCTCTTATTGCTCTTTCTACCATATCTAGATCTTCTTACTTTGATTTCTATTGATAACAATTTCTTTTGTTTTATTTTCCTTTATTTAAGTAGTTTCTTTCTATTTAGTCTATTGTACATGCTTTAACATCTTTCTTCTACAATATTTTCCCATGTGCCCAAAATTGTTACATATGTAACATTGAACATGATCTAAGAGTGGGGAAAAAGAATTGTGATTTTGATAGCACTCTTATCATAACCTCTAGATTTGCTACTTACATATCCATTCTTTGAGATCTTATATGATCTCTTTATTTTATTCAAAATATTCTTATTTCTTGCATGATGTCTACAATCTATTGCCCTATGGACAAAAATATTACAAGAACAAATAGCCATAGAAAAGGCTTTGGTACCTAGATGTAGAGGGCCTTCTTGAAGGAATTGGATTGCTTTTATTGCTTTCTTTAGGAGATTTGGTCTCTTGTTTCTTTATTTCTCCATTATGGATCTATTTTTTCTTTAGTTGATCATCACCTTCTTTCCTATTGTTTGTGTGTCTAGTTTGGCCATTATTCTAATGATTTTTGGCTTTTTTTCTCACTATACTTGATAGATTTCTGATTTCTTCAAGCATGTTGGAATATCTACTAGACTCTTTTGTCTTTTATTTGCTTGCACTTGATTATTCCTTGATAACTTCATGATAATCAATGACTATTTTAATACATAGGGATCTCTAGCTATTGAGTTTGTTATCCAACATTTCAAAGCTCCTTCCAAACTTAGTTGATCATTTTCCTTTTTAAGATCATTTCTTAAGGAAAAATTCTCATCTTTTAGTTTCTCACAGTGAACTTCTCTTTTAGTTGGCTATCTAGTCACCACTTCATTCTCTCTTTTGGCTTCTTCTAGCTAAGTCTTCGAGATAAATAAAATAAAATAAAAAAATTAATAATAATAATAATAAATTAAAAAAATTAAAAAAATAAATAAATAATAAAAAAAACCTTAATTAATCAAAATCTTATTCCTTATCCTCATATTCTTATAGAAACTCCTTTTGTATCTTGTTTCTTACTATGAGCCTCCTAATCTCCTCTAGAGAATAGATAATTTTTCTTTTGAAATGTATCTTTTCATTAATATCTTCTTCCTTTATGGATTGCATTTCTCCTACATATTCTTCACCTATAGTTTCATCTAAGATGCGTTCCTTCTGTCTTTTGATATTTATCATAGGTCTTATTTCATAAAGGGAACTAACAAGTTCACATCCAAGATCTATTTCTATTTTAACTTCTTTTGCTTGTATATATGATGACTCTTTCTGATTCGATTTAATTTATTGAACAATAAGATGATCCTCTATAATCATGAACCTAGGTTCTTCATCACTACTAGATGTATATCTATCATGTTCTTCTAATGAGTTGTCATCTTTCAAGGAATAAATACTTTTCTTATTGAGATCATAGAAATATCTCTTATCTACATATTTCTCTCTATGATCATTATCTTTTAGAAATATATATGAACAATCAAAAAAATGATGATACATACAATAATAACATTGATTACTTACCTTCATGTTTGTTAATTCTTCCCATTTTGTTATGCACTTATTCTATCTCCTTTGGAGATATGGATACTGATTCCTTTTGATCTAGCATTTTTGTCATCATTTCATGTGTAATATGAGGTTCATGCAATTCAACAGTCTTCATAGCTTCTTCTTTTGTTAAGTAACTTATTTCATAGATGTTTTTTAACCTATCCATATTTCTTTTGTTGTTTCATAATCATCATCTTAGTATGAATTGAATTTGATAAGCCACATAAGATAGCATGATTGGCTTTAGTATTTGTCTCATAGATCTACTTACCATATTTATCTATTGAAGTACTTTTAGGAGCAATGTAACCATACATCACATATTCCCAATGTTTGCACCAAGAGACATTAAATAAACTTTCGTCCTTATCTTTCAGTATGTGTACTTTGTTCCATTCAATAATGGTGCTTCATATTGGTATAATCCTTCTTGATTAACCACGGTCCCTTCAACATATTCCTTCTAGTGGTTAAATTTTTATTCATGATACCTTCTCTAATACCAATTGTTGAATCCAAGATAATACTAATGGGGTGATGAAACAATATTATACTATTTTTAACTATCTTTAAAATATTTAAGTTATTTTGAATAAACCAGACATCAATACCATCAATCAAACAAGCAACACATAAGAACACCAGATGTACATGAAAACCCTTAAAGGGAGAATACCATAAAAATTATGTTTGAATTTTATTGTAGGCACCAACCTGCTATTACATTCAATTTACTAGCATCAACAAGAATGATAAACCCATCCCCTCATATTACAGAAACCAACTTGAAGGAGACAATGATTCCCTAATTTATATCCACCAACCTGAAGGAGACTTTGCTCCCCTGATATTTACAAGAACCAACCTAAAGTAGAATTTGATCCCTGATTTATAGGCACCAACCTAATAAGTATTTGATCCCCTAATTTATAGAAACTAACCTACACTACCTATTAGATCCATTTTTCATCACATTTTCTATCTCAAATCCATAAGTTTTTCAAATCAAACTTACTCATGCAAACTTCTTAATCTCTACTCTAGCTTATTCTTCCTTGAGATTTCTTCTACTCCTTCTCAGATTTGATCTAGACCCCAATTCTTTACTGTCTCTTCACATCTAAACTTAATCATATATGCAGAGAAGTCATACATAAATTCTTTAGCAATCTTTTGTAGTTGGACTTTGTCTCTATAATGCACCTCTTCACCTTTGGCTCAAATCTAATCTCAGCAACATCACACACTCTATATTTTTCATTTAGATATACTTTGGTCTCTACTTTTGACCAGCATGAACAATATCCACTCTTAGACTCTTTCTCACTTCCATGACTCACTTTGTGCTTCTTCAAAATATTTCCTTTGCTTTTATAGTTTTAGTTATTTCCTTTACCATGGGAATTGATCCATGGTGTTTTCCCATGGTATTGCAGCTTAAATAGGTCACTCTTCCTTTTGAACTAGTTCACACATAGAAATCTCATAGTTCTCTTAGTTTTATCTTTGACTAGATCTATGCTCTCTCTTGCTAGACTAGTTTTCTATTTCACTGCACTCTCTCTTTGTGCTCTTTGTGTCTCAACAAGTTTTATCGAATTCACTCTACTCCTTTGCTCTACGAGATTCATGCACAAAATCAACCTTTACTCTCCACACAACACCACACTCCTTACGCCTGTGTTATTCTCCCTTATGGTATTTAACAATTCTCTAACAACCTTAGCAATTTTAGATAGAGGAGGAATGACCTATTACAAAGTTTTGTGAACCCAACATTTCGGACTGCCAAGTGAGTCTATCATCATGGGATGCGACAATAGATATTCTTCAACATTAATGATGAATCCAAGAGCTATGTTAGGGTATATATATAGGTTATTAAGGAATGATGTGAGGAATTAGGTCGGCCATTTATTTATTTATTATTTATTTATTAATTATTGTTATTTATTTATTATTATTATTAATATTATTATTTATTTATTATTATTTTTTTTATATTATTATTATTATTATTATTATTAATTTGTTTGCAAGGTATTCAATTCAGAATTAAACATGTTTAAAAGATTTCCATGTCTTGCAGAAAGAAAACACATGAAATTTGCAGCTGTTCATGACCCATTTAAGCATAGCAGAGTTATTTCCTTTTACTGTTTAACACATTAAAATGAATTTGATCTGCAAAATAAATGAACCACAAATGCAAAAGAAGTTGATAAAGTAGTTCATCCCCTCCAGGGCTGCGTCTGCTGGGTCCAAAGCTCCCAACCGAGCTTGTCCTTGTTTTTATTAAATGCTCAAATTGAAAATACAGCTGAATAGAAGCATATACAGGAGAAATAGATGGTAAAAATGGATTCAAAACACTTGAATCCTTCAGGATTGACTATTGGATCACCTCCAATGGATACCTGCAACCCTATACAGTCTTCACAAAACTGGGCCCTAGTGGCTCCTAGAACTTTCACTGCTTCAAAACCTCTGCAAATGACCTCAGATGGCTGTAAGACCTGCACCAATGGCTTCAGAAGGTCAAAAATACCCAAAATAAAATAAAAAAAATTTGTCCAAAACCGACTTTCCTACACAAAGTTATGGCCATTTAAATTTTCTCCAGTTTGCCCCTAGAAAAACTCCAGCTAACTTTAGTTAACTCCAGTTAGCTCCGCCAATTATGGCGGGTCCGCCAAATTTGGCGCTCCTGCCAAAATTCTGCCAACTTAACTGCAGTTACATTTAATGTTTGGTGGTTGCCTCGGATTTCGTGCCCGGCGAATATTCCTTTTTTAATTTATTTTTTTTGAAAAATTAAAAGTTTTTAATGTTATGGACAAATTCTTCTTTTTGCCATAACTTCCTCATACGGCGACAGTTTTTCGAACCGTTTGCGGTGCCAGAATCGGGAAGATGAGCACATTCCATTCATTCAACTTTGAACCAGTTTTAAGCACTTTAAATTTTAAACATTTTACGACACTTAGGACATGAGCACTTGATCACGCCTCCCCATTGGTAAGCTTTTGGACTCCAAAAGCCTTCAACTACCTGTTAAAGAGGTGAGGGTACAGCTCCCTCACTCTGTCCACCTCCATCCACTTTGCCTTGTTCAGTTTGCTGCCTTTGAAACCAACCCAAACATAATCTACACTGCCCCTTCTTGAAGTGCGTGTCCTTCTGTCAAGAATTGTTACTTCTTTCAGCTCATCTAAGAATTTTGGCGAGAAATATTCTATAGATGGCAGCTAAACAGCACTTTCATGATCAGCAATCAAAGGAGGTTCATACAAACGTAAGTTCTCCACATTGACAACAGAATACATTTGCATGTAGGAAGGCAAATCTAATTGAAAAGCATTATTTCCAACCTTCTTGAGGATTTTGAATGGACCATAACGAATAGGCTTCAACTTTTTACCTTCTCCTTGCATCATTTCCTTACTAATGTACAGCCATACCTCATCTCCTTCATGAAACTTGTGATCGACTCTATGCTTGTCATGTCTTTCCTTGTACTTGCCTTGACTCTTCTCAAGCTGTTCTTGAATTTGCTGATGTATTTGCTAAATTCTTTCAATGAATGAACGAGCTTTGTCAATGTCACTATGTCCCTCAATGGCAACATCTTTCTCAAGAATGAAATCAAGAGGTGATTTTGGCAAGTAACCAAAACAAACTTCAAACGGTG
The DNA here is from genome assembly GCA_031772625.1 of Pinus tabuliformis. Classification (NCBI taxonomy): domain Eukaryota; kingdom Viridiplantae; phylum Streptophyta; class Pinopsida; order Pinales; family Pinaceae; genus Pinus; species Pinus tabuliformis. The sequence continues at coordinate 311,283,917 of CM062805.1, read as the reverse complement.
AGGTGTTTGTGGAAGAGTGCTTGGCACGACTGTAAGCATGCTGTATGTAGTGAAAATGTTCATCCCAAAGCTTGGGATGCTTGCTGCAATAACCTCTCAAGAGGTGCACAATGGTTATGTTCACAACTTCGGTTTGTCCATCTGTTTGCGGATGGAAAGCAGTACTTTTCTTCAACTTTGTGTCCATCATCTCCCATAGGTTGGACCAAAAATTCCCCACAAATCTGGAATCCCTGTCACTAATAATGGAAGTAGGCAAACCAAAGGGAATCCATAAATGATGAAAAAATAATTCAGCAGTTTGTTCAGCAGTTATAGTTTTCTTACAAGGCATAAGTATACACATTTTGCTGAAACGATCAACTACTACATATAAATAATCATGTTGCTTTCAAGATTTTGGCAAACCTCCTACAAAATCCATAGAGATGCTCTCCCATGGTCTAGAAGGTACCGGCAAAGGAGTATACAAACCAAGCTTCCTGTTGTTAGGCTTGCTTGTAGCACATAATGAACAACCTCTTATGAACCTTGAAACAGAATCTACCATGCGAGGCCAATAGCAATACCTCTGTAGATGTGCAACTGTTTTGCTCACACCAAAATGGCCAGCAATAAGAGAAGAATGAGCTTCTCTTATGACATTTATCCTCTCCCCCTGTGGTATACACAACTTGCCCAAATGAAACAGCAAATTGTTATGCATGTGATAGTCATTTTCCTCTACATGATTTCCTTTACTCAAGTTAGCATACACATCTTTAAATTCGTCATCAGATGCATATTGTTCTATGTAACTATCATGTACAATGGAATCATTCTTAAGTAAAGTAACAGCACCAATAATAGGCCTTGAAAGCATATCAGCAACCTTATTCAAATTACCTTTCTTATACCTTATTACCAAATGGAACTGTTGCAAGAAGCCCATCCATCTGAAGTGGCATGACTTTTGTAACTTGCTTTGTGATTGCAAGTACTGTAAAGGCTGATGGTCGGTATGTATAACAGTTTCTTTGCCCATCAAGTAGTGTTTCCACTTTTTGATGCTTTGTACCAACGCATACAACTCCTTATCATATGTAGGATAATTTACAACAGCACCATTAAAAGTTTCAGAATGAAAACCAATAGGCTTACCATGCTATAGAAGAACTGCACCCATAGCATAATCACTAGCATCAGTTTGTATCTCAAATGGCTGTCTCAAATCCGGTAATGCAAGGACCGGAGATGAACTAATCTTCTCTTTCAAAGATTCGAAAGCTTTTTGCTGCTTGCCTCCCCATTGGAAAGCATGCTTCACACTTGTCACTGCATGCATAGGAGCTGCTATAGAAGAGAAGTTAGAGATAAACTTCCTCCAATATTGAGTTGCACCCAAAAAACTTCTTACCTCTGTTATGGATTTGGGAGTAGGCCACTTCACAATAGCCTCAATCTTAGCAGGATCAATTCTCAAAGCACCTCCTCCTACTATGTGTCCCAAATAAACCAAAGAAGTCTTTCCAAATTCACACTTTGACATTTTAAGAAATAACTGATTCTTCTTCAAAACATCAAGTACTTTTCTAACATGCATGACATGATCTTCTCTAGACTTGCTGAAAATTAAGATGTCATCTAAGTAGACAATAATGAAATCATCAAGAAAAGGATGCAAGACATCATCCATTACCCGCATGAAAGTTGCAGGTGCATTGCACAAACCAAACGGCATCACAAACCACTCAAAGAGTCCTTGTTTGGTTTTAAAGGCTGTCTTCCAAATGTCACTTTCTTCAATTCTTACTTGATGATATCCACTGCGCAAGTCTAGCTTAGTGAAATATTGAGAATCTTTCAGCTGGTCTAGCAAATCATCTATCCTTGGGAGTGGGTAATGATTCTTTACCGTTATCTTGTTCAAGGCCCTGAAATCAACACACATACGCCAAGTGCCATCTTTCTTTGGAATCAAGTCAACAAGTCCTTGATTTGCTTCTTTATTTCAGCATTCTCCATAATAGACATGTGGTACATGCCTATGTTTGGAAGAGGACAATCTGGATGCAAATGGATTTCATGCTGAATCTCCCTCTTAGGAGGCAAACCTGTTGGCTCCTGAAACATCTCATGATATGCATCAACTACATCATACAGATCTGATTTAAGTTTTGGATCACAATTGTCAAATGACTCATGATTTACATCAACCTTGGGCTTAATCATAAGAAGAACAAAATTCTTACTTGAATTGACCAGCCTTTTTACCTATCCTGCATTCACCATCGCTATATTTGTCTTCTTGCGATGAGCTCTAACAATGAACTCCTTGCCATCTTTGAACAGATGATATTTGTTTTCATGGCGATGAAAGATAGATTTCCTGACAAACAAGTAAGGACTTCCCAAAACAATTCCTGCTATATCAAAAGGTACCACATCAAGTTCAACTGTGTCAATAAAATGTGCAGTAATTGCAAAGCGCAATGTGCACTTTCGTGAAACTTGTAAATTTGCATCCTTGCAAATCCATCCAAGTGGATATGGCTTCGGATGTGGAATGTTCTCAAGTTTAAGCTGCTTGACCAAGTCCTCTGATATAAGGTTTGCTTGTGACCCACTTAAAAAATTGTGTCAATTTTAGTATGTTTTGAAATCACCCTCACATGAAACAGTTCAATTCTTTCTTCCTCATTAGGAGCTTGTACATGGCAGTTTGAGGTACTAGTTATGGCTTGAGTTTCAATTTCTTTTTCCTTCAAGTTTTTCAAACCCATGGCTGTAATTTTGGTTTCATCACCTGAATCTTCCCCTAAATCTTGTGGTGTAGATGTAGTAGCAGCAGTTTTCTGTTTCCCTTTAGATTTGTTAAATTGAGGTCTTTTTTCAGGATATAATTTCCAACAGTTTTTCTCCTCATGGCCTGGTTTAGAACAGTGTTTACAGATCACTTTCTCACTCTCCTGTTTGACAGATGCATTCTTTTTGCTCTTTCCCTTGGAGGTTTTCTCTTTGTTTTTCCCCTTGGGGGGCTTGTTTCTACCCTCTTCAAATGTGTTTTTTCCCCTTGCCTCTAAATGGGTAGCTTGGACACAAACCTCGTCCAGGCTAGTAGGGTTAAACATCAAGATGGTGTGTCTAAGGTAGCTATGCAAGCCACCAATGTATTTCAGCAAGGTTTCCTGAGTCTGCAAATCTACCCCTAACAAGAGAGCTCTTCTCCTGAATTCTTGGGTGTAGTCTTAGACACTCTGACCCTTAAGTTGTCTGAAATTTTGCCAATTCATAATGGCCTTCTGCATGTGAGCAAGAGGATAAAACTGTTTTTTAATGGCTAACAAAAATTCAGGCCATGTTAAGGTAACCTTACCAAATTTCTTGATCTCCTCTTTAGTCTTGGCCTCCCACCAGACCAATGTTGCTCCATCCATTCTCAAAGAAGCCAACTGAATCTTTGTGGCATCATCATGCATATTTTGGATCCTCAAGTAAACTTCCAACTGCCTAATCCAGTTGTCAAGCTTTTCTGCATTCACTTCACCATTAAACATAGGTAATTCGAATTTTACATGAAGCTTCAAAAAAGGACTTTTTCCAAAGGATCTATGCTTATGAACAGAAGAAGACGAGGATGAAGAGGAAGAAGGTGAAGATGGGGGTGGTGGATCACCATTTCCTCCATGTCCTTTCTTGGAATGATCATCATCCTTCTTACCTCCTGAAGATCCCTCTCCTTCATGTGGATGTTTGGACCCTTCTCCAGCCAATTTCTCATTTCTTTCTTGGTACAATATCCTCACCATTTCAGTGAGGTCCAAGAAAGCCTTTCTGAAGACTCTTTCTTCTTCTAATCACAAACACCTTCAATTTCACCCACAAGAGTCTCAGCAGAAGCTTCAAGGATGAGATATAAATTAATTACTTAATTTTATTACTTATTGATTTAATTATTATATTAGTTACTTAATTTTATTATTTATTTATTACTTTTATGTAAAAATTATCAATTACTTAACTACTATATTTGACTTAATTAATAAAAAAATAACTTATTTTAATATTTACTAATATTTATTTATTTTCTTACCAATTAAAGTATTTATATTTGGTTAGTTGGTTTTATTTAATTTATTTATTCAATTAATTAATTTAATTAAATAATTAATCTTATAGGATTGGTGAGATATTTTTATAGTATTATCTATAATTCCTAGGGTTAATTTTTAATTGTTTAAATTTACAACTATATGTATTTTATTGGTTGTGTTTTAATGTTATCAAGTTTTATGGGAAGTAATCTATTACTGATTTATGTTTAAATTAGTCCAATGATTTAATGTTTAAGGAGGATGATTAAGGTAAATTTATTACTGATTTTTAAGAGAGGAGGGAAGGTTAATATAAGGGATAAGAGCTGATTATTGTTTTTTTAAGATTTCAAGTAAAGGTTTCCAAGTGTTACTTAGTTTTAATCCATCATCCCGGTTAAAGTTGTTTTTCCTTTTTTCTATTTCAATGGCTTCTTTAATTTTCCTTTTAAGATAGTGTTCTTCTTTTTTAACAAGTTTGGCTTCTTCCATGCAAATGTAATGAGAGGAAGAGTGAACATGTTCTGCTAAGGCTGATTTAGAAATTCTTTCTCTTCTTAAGTCAGCAATGTGTTCTTTAATTCTAATATTAAGAGACCTACCTGTTTCACCTATGTATTCCTTACCGCATGAGCAAGGAATCACATAAACACCTTTCTGAAGGTTAGGGTTTATGGGATCTTTAACTCAGTTGAATAATTGTCTGACGTTGTTAGCAAGGGTGAATGCTACATTAATGTTATGTTTATTGAGAACTTTAGTAATTTTATTAGTGGTCCCTTTTATGTATGGAAGGGAGACCTTAGGAGTTGATAAATTTTGATCAGTAATATTATTGATATTTTTCCTTAGGGATATTTGCATGGCTTTCTTGATGGTATTTCTATTATATCCATTTAGCTCAAACACTTTGTGAAGATGGCTGAGTTCATCATTTAAATGGTCAGGATCAGATATTCTGATGGCCCCAGTGGTTAAGGTCCTAATGATGCCTATCTTCTGTTTAGGGTGGTAATGGGAATTTTCATGAAGATATCTTTCTATATGAGTTTTCTTTCTATAGACCTGGAAACCAAGCGACCCTTCTCTTTTAGTTAGAAGGACATCAAGAAAGGGAAACTGGTTATTGTTTTCAATTTCAATGGTGAATTTTATATGGTCAGAGAGGCTATTTAAGTGATTGAGGAATAGGTCAAGTTTTTCTTTTCCATGACTCCACTTAGAAAATATGTCGTCCACAAACCTTAGCAATTTTCTAATGGTATTGATCACCTCATTCTCCATAGATCATCTGCTTTAATTTTGTTATCTAACCCGTTTATTTATTAACAAACCATATCTACTGCCTTACGAGTTCATTTATATTTAAAAATGGCATGAGAGTGCTTAGCCACCTTTACCCTTTCTCAGCCTCCCATATGACCCTGCAACATAACCAGGTGTGTAATGCTACAATTGTTAAATCTAGGCCTTTTGTAATAACCATACATCAAACACTCAAACAAGAGTGGATGTTGAATGCTCAACTTTCTTTTCACCTTAACTTTCAACATTGAGAGCTTGATTTCTTGTTCCTTAAGATCTGGGGCTAGAACCTTAGGTTTAAAAAGTTTTCAACAATGTCAACTTTGAAACATGAACTATAAACTCAAAACGAGATCTCTAGCCAAAAAATCCCCAAAAACATGAAAAGTCAACTCGAAAATGAAAATTGTTGTTGTTGGAATAACACTTTTTTTTCTAGGGTAAATTTTCAACATGTTTTAAAAATGGCAGTGAAAACCGATTTTTTGTGCAAAAATTGCGCAAAAATCACCCTAAAAATGAAAAGTGTCATACCAAAAAAAAGTGTCATATTCTCCCGCGGAAACCTACTCTATACCAAAAAATCAAATATATAAAAAAGACAAAAAAAATCAAACATAAAAATAAAAATTAAAAAAAAAAATAGAATTAACCTAAAAATGACAAAAAAAAAAACAAAATTAACCTATAAAAGATAAGAATTAAAAATTTTAACAAAAATATAAAGAAATAAATAACAACAAAAACATATTTTCAAAAAAAACATAAAAAATGTTAAAAAAAAAAGGATATATATTGTAAATGAAAAAAATTGAAAAATGAAAACATTAAAATTTAAAAATGAAAACATTAAAATTTAAATCTAAAAAAAAAAAATATTAACAAAATTTAAAAAATAAAAATAAAAATAAAAATTTAATGGCAGCTCACGCCCAATGGCTCGGGGGGTGCGACCTTAGGCGGGAGCTGCCATTAATTTTATTTTTTTTAAGTTTTGTGAATAAATTATTATTATTATTATTTTTAATTTCTTCATTTTTAAATATATATACTTTTAATTTTAATGTTTTCATTTTTAAATAGTTATTATTATTATTAATTTTTTTAATTGGATTTTTTTTAGTTTTTTTTTTTATGTTTAATATAATACTTTTTTATGTTTTTTTATATGTTTTTTAATTTTTTCCTTTTGTTTTTTATTTTGTTTTTAAATTATTTAAAATAGTTTTAGTTTTTTGCATTTTTTTTTTGTTATTTTTTTTTTTAATTAGATTTGATTTTGTTTTTAATGTTTTTAGTTTATTTTTAGTAGTTTTTTGAAATTTATGTATTTTTATTTATTTATTTTTATAGTTTTTCTTTTAATTGTATTTTTTTTCAAAAAAAAAAAAAAAAATTTAATGTTTATTTTGTCTATATATATATATATATATATATATATATATATATATATATTTAAGTAATCAACATTTAAAAAAAGAGAAATAAGACAACTAGAAAATTTGTTAAGTAATCAACATTTAAAAAACAATTGGACATAAAAAAAAATTAAAGTGTCAAAAATGTAACATTTAAAAAAATATCCACACTTAATACATTAGAAAATTTAAAGTGTCAAAAATAAACCCTCTAAAAAAAGGGTTGATGCTGCATCAACACGTTTCAAAATCAGCATGAAAATCACTAACATTTAAAAACAAATATTTATATTTGATACATAAGAAAATTTAAAGTGTCAAAAATATGCTTTGAAAAAAAAAAGTGTATTCTGAATCAACATTTTTCAAAATCGGATGATTTTTTTGCTACCTCAAAAAAATGGGTAATCGTATTAGTTCCTGTTTCAAATTTTATATTGTTTTTCCTCATATGTTTAGGGATCAGATGGTTAGATTCACACATGTTCTAAACACCCCTAGATGCTTTGCGCACTCATAGGATGCTCAATGTCTTGATACCTTGGGATTTGTCAATTGTTGGTTCTGCTACTTGACAACAATGTCTTTGTTGCCTAGGCCAAGCACATACCTCCTACTTTAGAATTTTTTCAACCTCCCAGTGCTTAGTAGCCTAGTATGGGCCCTATGTGAGACATCTTTTGGCAATGCAACTAACTCATAGGTTTCAACCATTTTGGCCAAGATGATATACACACAAAAGCCTTGCCAAACACAATCTTGGCATGGATCCTAAGGCCTATAGGTTTTCCAAGTCAATCCATGGTGGAAAAACCATGAGTTCTCACATGTTCCTTCTACCATATCATCATTTTCATGCTATACTTATCTAATTCATACCAGCTCGACCTTGGGTTTTTACAGTAAAATGATATTTTGGTGCCTGATGCCTCAATATCCCAGGGAGGGACATACCATAGCTACATCACTTTCCAAGTCACACTCCATGTCAACTTTTGCAACCAATCATAGCTTTCCATGTATTTGGGTGTTGTTGTGTATTTTCCATGTGTCACCCACCAAATGTCTATTTGTGTGGCCAAAAATGCTAGATACGCAGGCCTTGTGTCACACAATGAGGCTTCCTTAATCCCATCCTGATATACACTAATATTGATTAATTAGGCATTAAGAATGGATTAAGAACCATGATTAAGGTACGCAAAGGTTTCAATAAATCACAATTTCTTAGTTATAATTTTTTTCCCTTTTCCAATTTTCACATACCATACAGTATTATGCACCTTTCTACTAGTCCTCAACCCACTAGGCATGTTCATATCATCCCACGCTCCAACATTATGGGCCCTTATACTAGTCCCTAGCCTATCAAGCTTATCTATACCAACCCTAGCCTAGGGTACACCATACCAGTCCCCACCTTCTTGGAGAGTCTACACCATCCCATGCTCCAACATTGTGGGCCCTTCTATTAAACCCCTGCCTACCGAGCTTATCTATACTGACATGTGCTCCATGTTCATTAGACTAGGCTCATACCAATCCTAAACCTACCGTGTTAGTCCATACCAACCTAGCCTCCAATCTATCATACTAGAACTTTGATCGGATTGGAACCTTTCTTAATTTGCCTCACTTCAAGACGTATTTTTATCCTCATTCCTTTGGATTTAGAAAAATGGCCATATACCATTAGAAATATATCAGAAGAATTTATGTAACCATGCACCTTTTATTCTCATTTGGAATAGGGAACTATAGAACAATGGCCTTCAAAGATAGATTACCCAAACTGCACTTTCATCCTTGACATCAAACTAGATATTATTAATGACAACACAAACAACATTGTTAACATCAATGACAACATACTCTGCATTATGCTTCCTGACTAACATCAATGAAAGCACACACTTAGTGATCTACCAACACACTCAATGCTACCTTCCATAGGGGACATAGAAACTAATGCTTGTGTGAGTTGGAAGAGGACACAATTATGCAAAAGAGGTTTAGAACTACAATATAGGAGAAACATGACCTTTGGCATATTGGGTTGAAATGAAAACTTCCAGGCAAAGCAAACCAATACTCTAAGGAGAAGGTAGAGGACAAATTTATCACCTTATTATGTAAATATTTTAGTGACCAAATACTCCTTAAATGGGGAGATATGATCTAGATTGGGGCAGTATATTATTGGCCATCTATGTTGGTTATTTTAGAGGGTAAAATTTGTAGGAATCATCTTGCAAGGTCATTTTAGTGGTAGATCCCAGTTTGGAAAAATGGGGTATGAAACCTTTTGGAACCATTTTAAGGAATCAAATGGAATTTTTTGGGGTCAAAACTTTTATATAAAAACTTAGACCTCTTTGAAACTAATTTACGTTTAGAAACCTTTCCAATAGTGCAAAAATCAAATCAATTTGTTCTTGTATACAAAAAATACGCCTCCTACACATTGATCTATTATGTTAACCACCATGGTATGAGAATATGTCATGTTAGCTCTTATTGCTCATGCATATGAAAATATCCATGTGTGTACATTCAAGTCAATTCTAGAAGGTCCAAAACCATAACTCTGATTGAGAGTTGAGAAAACATTACTCCTAGATAACTATTGAGCTATGTTAAATATCATGTTGCTAGGAGTGGGAGTTCCATTGTATGCCATTGTATTCATTACATAGTTGAGAATAGAAACTAGGAATAGTAAGTTAGGGAGAAAAACAAGAGGGAATAATATTTTGTAGTATCCTTACAACCCACAATGTCTCAATTAACTCCATAGAGAGTACCTCTTTCTTTGTATTTGCATATTTCCATACTAGAGAAAAGGGAGAAAATTGGCCTCGACTTCCAATTGGGTTTTCTCTTGTAACAAGTTTCCTAGGGTAAATATTGTGGTTATTTCTGGATGTTCTATGACTATTTTTATATTCCTCATTTTTCACATTTCATCAATTTCATATATTTAAGCAAAAAAACAATAACTAAAGAATTTGAGGTCTATAGGAAATTAGCATACATAATAAATATTTTAGTGTTTTATCAAATATGGTGTGATGAACTATTATGGTTGAATATCCATGATAGTTTATATATGACCTATCAAGAAATAGATTTACCCAACATCTATCTATATAATCTCATAATCAATGTGAAATTCCTCAATGTCAAGATCCCAAAATCCCACCAGTCTTTATGGTAGCCTTAAGTTTCTTTGCATGTTGCAAAACATGAAATTTTTTGGTAAGCCATAGTTGTGAAGTGAATTGAGTTTGTTTGGATATTTTGCTTGCATGCAGGGTTTTATATGCAAAGGCATGCTAAAGTGAAGCCGCATGAGTGTCAAACATCATCTGAAAGGTTTTGACATGTGCTAGGTATCTAGAAAAATAAAAATTGAAATGATAGAATTCATAAGATAAGGGTCTATGTCACTTACAATTAATGAATTAAAATTGAGTCCCCAATTCTCCTAGAAACAATAGTTAAATAGAAACGTGCAAAAATAGTTTGGGTGGTCAAGATAAAATGTGAATGGTAATATGGTGAAAATGGTTTTTTTTTTTTAACCATATTTTTCTCTAAGAACTATTTACGAACCGTGTTCACCAATTTTTGGATATACTTATTATAACATCTAAATTGATCCTTGAAAATATTGCTTGAATTTTTTAGGAATAAAGTATTTGTTTTTTGGCATTTTCCAACATAAACACATTTTCCAATTTTGAAGTGAATAAATATCAACTGGAATATAGTGATAAGTATCTTTCCCCACATTTTACGTTGTTATCCTTAATCTTAATTATTGTTCCATAAGATTTAACCCTTTGAGTGATGGCATTAACCTACCTATATTCAATCTTCACTTCAACTCATGTGGTAGGGCCTATATCTAAGTTTCTTTAGCTAGCACCTTGCTCGACACTTTGGCATCCATGTCTAGTTTTTCTTATATGATTGAGGGTCTTTTTAGCCTACCATGAGTTTCAAAAGAAGCAAAAAAAGCCTTACAATTGCTATCTTTTCATCATCCTTTTATCATCTTGTACATATCTTTTTTCCTACGAATAATCCTATGTTTATCCTTTTTAATGCTTAGAACCATAATTTAGGCTTAAGGTGTTTTCCATTACATTTCTTTAATATTTCATTTAAAAATATCATTAGCATTATCAAAAGTGCATATTATGTATTTACTTTTTAGTAAAGGCTCATTTATGGACAAGTTATTATAGAATATTACTTCAAGTTCGTACATTGTGGGTATGCAAGCTACAAGTTGAAGAAACTTTTAGTTATCAAATTATTTGTATATCTACATGTGGCAGATTTACCATGGCATAGAAGAGGGAATCAACCACCACCAATCATATAGTTACTTGGAGAAAATAATAAAATACATATTTTATTATTTTAATTATTGGAAGGCATATTTCTATGTTCCCGCATGTGCATATCTTTTTTATTACATATTTAATGATCTCTCATGTATATGTCATGGATATATGAAGCCCAACACCACTAATAACTATTTTGTACATATTTTTGGCAAGTTGTTGTAACCCATGTAGCTTATGATCAATTTAATAATCAACGACATTCCAAAATCCATTAGGAAAAACCATTTTCTATATTCTATGAAGTTGTAAAATGGTTGTAATGTTGAAGATATATTATTTCTCAATTGGATCTTTATTCAAACATATGTTATTTTTTCTTTAAATCATGTATAAAAGATAGTTTCATCTCTAACTTTGAAAATGCCCAAGAAGAGAGAAAGACACTCATCTTCGATTGTAACAATATTTCTTCAATACAAATAGAAAACTCATTCTTATTTATTTTATGTATGTTGTAGAATTAATGAAATTCTAATTTAATAATGATGTAGGTTAAAATTAGCACAATGTTTTATGGAGGAAGGACCCACTTCAATAGAACATAGTGATATGTGTTTATTGTTGGCCACTTTAATTGCTTATTAATTCAAACAACTAAGTGCTACATAAATTGTCAACCCAGGGAAGTCTGTTTATTTCAAAGGCAACTACACTCTCTATGTGCTCAATCTCAAAAACAGCAGAAGTTGTAATAATAAATAAATTAGTCACACCTTGCTCTAAGCAAACTGAAGCTCCACTCTGAGTTACAGCAAAAACAATCTATTGCAGACAATCACCAAAGAATGCTTAATTTCATTAAAAGAGTAATCTAATGGAAAATGAATCAATCTGCAAAAGAAAGCACTAGCTATGTTGTAACAGAGAACAAGACCCTATTCCCAAAGTAGGAATCTTCAGCACCTGTTTCGGATTACCATGCTTGCCAACTCACTCTATAAACTCAATTGCCAATGGAACACTCATGAATTAACTGTAGATGAACTAAATAATGCAGCAATCAATTGGAAAAACAGAGTTCAGCAACAATGCATAAGCACATTTAGTAAACAGAACTTTTAACAAGGTATGGATAGGAAACACACTTAACACACTGTAGAAATATAATGGGTGAATCTTGTGATGAAGGTGGGCCCTATCCTTCTCACAAGATTCCCCAGGAAACAAGAACTAGAAATAAATGTTCAGAAATTATTTTATTCATCCACCAAAATGTCATGTTACAAAAAGATTCCAGTTCTTCTCCTTTAGCTAAAAACCCCTCTGCGGTCTGTCCATCCCCCTCTAATGTAGATGTTTCCTCTTTTTAAAGAGGAGACATCTATTACAACTGATTACATTGTAAGTCCTATCTTTAACCCAATATACCAAAATAGGGAAATCAGTTTTCCCATTAACAAAATGTTGTTACAATGGTTATGGTAATGCTGACTTTGGAATGTGGTAGTTACAGCCAATGTAGCAGCTCCTTCGATGATCTTCTTCTGTTGCTATCGAATCTAGAATGCAAATCACAACTGCTTCAGCAATGGGATTTTCTCCTTGTTCTAACTATTACAGCAACATGACCTGTAATAATAACCCTGCAGTCTTCGGGTTGTTTCAGCAACGTAAACTGCAATGATAACTGTTTCAGCAACTATCCGTTTCAATCAATAAATTATGAAAGTAATGTAATTGTATGTAAAATAAATTAAACGTATAGTAATGAGAAGAAATATTGTATACCTTTGGAAAAGTGGGTTAAAGCAATAACAAGGACTTTAAATATGGGTTGAAAACAGATGACATAATAGAAAAATATATGGTCAAAAAGGGACAATGTGAGGTCCTAACATCCCCCCCAACTGAAAGGGTTGCATGTCCTCATGCAACTTTTACTCTGAATCTGAGTCCGAGTACTGGGACTTGTAGTGCAAATTACTTAGGCAGTAAGTATAGAAGGTGCTATCAGCCAAGTCTCTGAAACCATGAACATTCTGTAATCTCTACCATGCTACTAGCTCCTCCTTTTTGGACAACCTAAAGTAAGCCTTATATTCTTGTGTTGGTAGCCATAGAATAGGGAAATGAAAATGATACCCTAACCATTTTTCGGCACACTGTTGAATGCATTTGACATAGTTAGGTAGCCGTGAAATTGCTATCTCAAGATTAAGAGGGTTAAAGGGATGATATTCCTTCCTTTCCTTAGGAGACTGTTCCCAAAATAGGTTTTTTGCCTGTAAGGCAAGGGCTCCCTTGGCTTTGACATAATGTTGGCAGTCTTTTAAGACTGCTGCCTGTAACTGTCTGATATGCTCGATCATTCCTGGTTCCTTCAAAAATTGACGATATTTAGTAATGCAAATGGCAACATTCTATGGCTCGGATCGAATCCACAGAAGGTGATTATCTTCATTGTGTCTTGCTGAAAGGAAGGCATTCTGCCATGTGAGCTTATTGGCAAGGAAAGAGACAAAGGCTCTAATCTGAATGTCACCTACTAGAGGGTTTAGATTTAGTTTCCTATCCTCAGGGATGGGTTCATTATGGAGATACAGTTCACAGAGTAAATTTTGTTCACTGGGAGATGCTTCTGTGAAGGTTTTCACAAGCTATTCAGGTGTAGATACCTCATGAGGTCTACCATCTCTAATTGCCTTTATTTGGAAGAACGCTAAGCATTCTACAAGAAAGAGAGAGTAATTGGAGGATGGTTTCCTGGTGGCCAGTAATCTTTGAACCAAATTAAACATGAGGAGCAATCTAGTTTTTAACTGTTTATTTTCCCTGTTCTGTGCACGAGATTGTTCCAAAACTTCCCAATTTGCATATATATGATTTTGCCATGATAATTTGTGCTCTTGCAAGATCTTTTCTTGCGACATAACATAATCCTTCTTCCATTTATCCATTTGTGCTTGAGTGCTACTAGTCTAGGTGAAGACAGTTTTTGTAGGCCTGGGTTCAGTCTAAGTAAACACAGTCTTTGTAGGCCGGGGTACAGGACTTTTGGTTTTAACAATCACAGTAGGCCGAGGTATTTGTGGTTTAACCTCTTTTTCAAAAATCTTTGAAGGCCTTGTTGGTTCTTGTGTGACAGGAGGGCATTCCTCTTTAATTGCAACAAAAGTAGATGCAGGGGTGGCTCCAGGCAGTGGAACTTCAACTATTTTATAACCAGCTTGATGATAAATATTACCACATTGGCTACACATATATTCATTATACCAGTATTTCTCTGTACTCTTCTCAGTTGCGGATGCTGCATGAGCTAAAGTATATAAATTAAGTTCTCTATCATAGGCTTCCCTTGCCGTTATTAATTCCTGTTTGTAAGCTTCGAGTTCTAATTTTAGAAACTTGTTTTCCTGTAGAAGGGAAGCCAAGGTGACTGGGCTTTGTGTAGCAGTGGCAGTTTCAGTAGCTAATTCCAGTGAATGAAAGGCCTGTTGTTTCATAGCAGCTTCATCATTTGGAGTCTTAGCAGGTAGTTCTTGTGTGGCAACTGTTGAATCATCGACTAGTTCTATAATAGCTACATCATCCTGAGCATCCATATTTTGCATATCAGCAGATGGTTCTTGTGTGGCAGCTACTAACTCGGTAGGTGGTTCTTGTGGGGCAGCTACGGTTTGTGCAATGTCCTGGTTATCTATGTTTTGCTCATCAGCAGTTGGTTCTTGTGTAGCAACTGCTGAACCCGTAGCTGGTTCTTGTAGGTCAACTACATCTAGGTCATCTGTTTTCTGTTCATCAGCAGTTGGTTCTTGTGTGACAACTGTTGGATCAGTAGCTGGTTCTTGTGGGGCAGCTACATCTAGGTCATCTGTTTTCTATTTATTAGCAGTTGGTTCTTGTGTGGCAACTGCTGGATCAGTAGCTGGCTCTTGTGTGGCAGCTACATTTTCTGAAAGAAATGATGTCACAAAATCCTGGGCATCTTGCATTTCAGTACCCGAGGGTGACACAGGTAAAGGTTGAGGGCCTTGGGACTATGGTGGGGTATGGGGTTTTAGGGTAATAGGTGGGGAATTTGGGATGGTGGTAACAGTTGCTGCTTCAGTAGACGTCCTCGTTCGTCTTCGAGGTAAAAAGGCAGGGAGAGCAGTGGTTTTTCTTTTGTGAGTGGTTTTCTTTAGAGGAGGAGGGTCATGAGGGATGGTAGCTTCTTTGATTGAGGCCCTTGTTCATCTTTTTGGTAGGGAAGCAGCCTTTTCTTGCCTTTTTCTTTTTAGCTTAGCAATGGGAAGGTTATCATCAGAATCATCACTAGGAATGTGGACAGTGGGAGTGGATGATTCTGCTAAATTATGGGATGGAGTTAATGTGGTGGGAGGGTCAATTGGATTAGCTGATGCGGGTGGTGGAATTTCTGGGGCGTCAAAAATGCTCCCTTGTTGTTGTTCGGAATGATTTTAAACTTGCTGAGGGATTCCGGGAGTTTGTTAAGGAATTTCAGTTGTTGTTTGAGGGATTTCAGCGGCTTCTTGGGGAATTTCAGCTGCTGCTTGAGGAATTTTAGTAGCTTCTTGGGGTTCTAGGGGTGGATTGTTAGGCAGGGGAGGGTTCTGTTGAGCCAAATCTCTTTGAATTAATAACTGGACGAGACGATGATGGGTGAGGTAAAGGAGTGGGTATTTTGCATGCATACAATAATGTGACATATTATTTAGACACCCAAGTAGATAATACGACATATTTAACAGTTGATCATGTCTCAAATGATTTAATAGGACAAAATCATGCTGATAGACTACCTGGTAGCGACCTTCGCAGGTGAGATAGTGCTTGACAAATTCAGCAACTGTCGGCCATGGAAGTGGTAATGAATGAAGTGCAACACCCCTGCCTTTAGGCTCGACCCGCTCTCCTGGTAGAAGGAAGTCCTGTTGTGCATTAAGAATGATGTGTTTACGACTAAACCATCAAGTGCCAGTGGCTGGTAGGCCTGAAACCTGTGCTATATCATCCTCTGAAATTGGAATTCAAACTCCTTGAACGGTAGAATAGCCATCTCGTAAATTACGTGCAAATTCAAGGACTTGCTATGGATCAAATCCTTGGAGCCTCCGAAAATAATCTACCTAACCGGCGTGCTGAAAAATATGATATACCTCTGGGTGTAATTCTAATAAAGCTATCGAGCCGGGCTCATATCGAATAGCAGGTCCTCCCATAGTTACCAGCTTCAGTAAAATGCACAGTG
Source organism: Pinus tabuliformis (assembly GCA_031772625.1). Lineage (NCBI taxonomy): Eukaryota > Viridiplantae > Streptophyta > Pinopsida > Pinales > Pinaceae > Pinus > Pinus tabuliformis. The sequence continues at coordinate 311,267,512 of CM062805.1, read as the reverse complement.
ACAAACCGAGTTACTGCACCCGGGACAGAGTAAATTTGAAAATGAGTTCATGGAATAATAAGACAGAGATGGGGTGATGAGACGTAATCATGGGTAAAAAAAAACGGTGATTGGCATGTTGTGAAATAATGGTCTGATGATTTGATATTTCCTCCAACTACGGCTAGAATAATGAGTTTTAAATGTACGGAGATCGTGGTAATAATGTCGTAATCTTCTCATTTGACTACAGTTCAATAATATTTAGACATACAAATACATACCTCATGTTTACCTTTGATTGATATTCGGAAAATATATAGTATACATTGCTAATAGATCATCAATGGTTATGGAGAAGGGGTTTTGAAAAATGAGGGTAATTGTATGAAAGGCCTACATAATGATAGGAGAAGGCAGTGAAAGAACAATGCAATAGATGATTCTCACAACTGAAAGTAATGTATATTCATTCCTTGAGAAGAAATGGTGTTTCAGCAACAGGGAAAATGGTAAGAGTTAGTGTTTCAGCAATGGGAAAAATGGGGAAAGGTTGGTGTTTCAGCAACAGGAAAATGGATGGAAATTGGTGTTTCAGCAACGGGGAGAAGAATGTTGTTGTAAATGGGAGAAATAAGGAAAATGTTGCTGAAAAATACTTATGATAAGAATGGGAAAGATGTTGCTGAAAAATAATGGGGGACATAAGGAGGGGAAAAAGGAAGAATGATCAAAATGGGGGAATGAATTGTGAATTGGAGTGAGATAACAATGCTTCACAAGATGAAGCTTAAATCTGCTTGCAGTAAGATTGTTCTTTTCGACCAGCCTCCCTACATCTGAGATCTGCAAAATAATCAATTGTAACATGGCAACCCTTGACAAGGATTATTAGTTAAGAAATCTAATCTAATACTAAAAAGAATACAATGCAGAAATTAAATGCAATGAGGGGTAGCAGGCTCCCCCAAAAAGATATAATGTGAATTTGCCATGCAGGTAGCTTTAAAATCCTCTTTAGAAATGGGCTGCTGGTAGGGACGAAGCCGATACCCATTTACTAACAATGGTGTTCTAGAATCATCAATTGTTAGGAGCTTTACTGTTCCATTGGGAAAAACAGTATCTATTTCGTAAGGTCCCAACCATCTTGTTCGTAATTTCCCTTGAAAAATTTCAAACCAAGAGTCATACAATAAAGCCCAATTACCTTTTTGGAACTACTTATGCTTAATAGTTTTATCATGCCACCTAGTTCTTTGCTGTTGAATCATAGTTGTTTGATGGATGGCATCTAACCTCTTTTCATCCAATTCCTGAAGCTTCTGCAACCTGGTTGTCTGTGCATCAGTCAAATCAAGGTTAATAGCTAAAGCAGTTCTTAAGGTTTTAATCTCAAATTCCATGGGAAAAATAGCACTTTTACCATAAACCAATTCATAAGGAGAAAATCTTGTAGTGTTCCTCCAGGTAGTTCTGTAAGCCCATAATGCCTCAGGCAGCCTTTGAGACCAATCCTTCCTATTTTCCTTCACTGTTTTTGTTAAAATTGCTTCTATGACCTTGTTTGTACTTTCCACCTGACCATTGGCTTGGGGGTGGTAAGGTGTAGTCATTTTATGATGAATATGATATTTTTGAAGTATGGCTTTAAAACCATGAGAATTGAAAGGAGGTTCTCCATTTGTAACTAGTTCTCTAGGCACTCCAAATCTAACAAAGATTTATTCAAATAGAAAAGTTAAAATAGCTTCTTCATTAGCTCTAATAAGTGCCTTAGCTTCCACCCATTTAGTCATATAATCTATACAGACCAATATGTAAACTCTTTGACTGGATGGAGGATTGATGGGTCCTATAAAGTCTAGAGCCCATCTTTCAAAGGGTTCAAGTATTACCTGGGGATTCAATGGCATTTCATCTCTATGATTAGGTTGACCCATTCTCTGATAGCTATCACAGGCCCTAACATATTTCTTCGCATCCTTGGAAAATGAGGGCCAATAATAATCCATTCTAAGAATTTTATGTGTTGTCCTCTTATCAGCAAAATGCCCTTCGCAAGGGCCATCATGACAAGCCTTCAATATATCATAAACCTCATCTTCTCTAATGCATCTTCGGATTTCATGATCAAGTCCTATATGGAAAAGTCACCCACTTATCCAGCTATACCGAGCACTTTGTTGAATGATCTTTCTTTTCTCCCGATGTGATAGGTGTGATGGTAGCTTCCTTGCAACGAGATAATTGGCAATGTTTGCATACCAAGGTGAGTGAGCAGATACTGCAAATAAATACTCATTAGGAAAGGAATCATCTACTGGAGTATTATCATCAGTTTTTATCCGAGAAAGGAAATCAGCAACTACATTTTCTTTCCCTGGTCGATCTACAATTGTAATATCAAATTCTTGTAATAGCAATAAGCACCTGGTAACTCGAGAATTTGTGACAGATTTATTCATTAAATGCTTAATATCCAAGTGGTCAGTATGAAAAAAAGTAGGATAACCAGTAATGTAATGTCGAAATTTATTAATAGCATAAATGACTGCTCAAAATTCTTTCTCAATAACTGTGTAATTAAGCTCAGCAAGGGTCATATTCTTACTAATGAAATAAATAGCATAATGAAGATGATTTTCTTCTTGTCCCAAGACAGCTCCAATTGCAGTATCCGAAGCATCAGAGGATATATGAAAGGGAAGTTCCCAATCAGGTCCCCTTAGAATAGGAGTTGTAGACAACTGATACTTAAGTTCATCAAATGCTTTCTGGCAAAGATCAGTCCACTTAAATTCAACATTTTTCATAAGTAACACAAACAAAGGAGAAGCTATTTTAGAAAAAAATTTGATAAATCTCCTGTAATATCCAGCATGTCCTAAAAAACTTCTTACATCAGTTTGTGTTTTAGGGATAGGAAGGGTCTGAATTACCTGTACTTTGGATGGATCTACCTGAATCCCTAGGAATGAAATGAAGTGCCCTAGTACAATTCCTTCGTTCATCATCATATGACATTTTGCATTGCTCAAGGAAAGGTGAGCTTGTATACAATGTTTAAGTACTTTCTCAAGGTTTTGTAATGCATCTTCAAAAGTCACACCATAAGGAGTAAAATCATCCATATATCTCCATAGAGTCATTAAGCATATCAGAAAAGATTCCTATCACTGCTCTTTGAAACATTGTTGGAGCATTACATAGTCCAAATGGGAGAACTCTATAAGCAAAAGTTCCCCAATGACTAGTAAAAGTGGTCTTGTCTTGGTCTTGGGGTGCAATTTTGATTTGGTTATATCTGCTAAAACCATCTAAAAGGAAAAAAATCTCTTCCCTAAAAAACTATCTAGAACTTGATCAATGAATGGCAAGGGGAAATGATCTTTTTGAGTGGCTTTATTTAAGGCTCTATAGTCTACACACACTCTCCATTTCCCGTTTTTCTTAGGTACTATCACCAATGGAGAAACCCATTCACTGTCAGATATGGGGTATATAAACCCTGCATTAAGCAATTTTTGAAGTTCTTCTTTAACAATTTCCCTCAAATTGGGATTCATTCGCCGCTGGGGTTGACAGACTGGTTGGCACCCTTCCTTAATATAGATACGATGAGTACATAATTCAGGAGAGATCCCCTTCATATCTGTATAGTCCCATGCGAATGCTTCCTTGTTTTCACAAAGTAACTTCATTAGTTGTTGTGTTTCAACATCTGATAAGTTGGGGTTTATGTTCAATGTTTTGCCAGGTTCGATTTCTACTGTTATGCTTTTAGAGGAGATAGCAGTTGATGTTTGAGGTAGATTTTCAGATTTAAGCTTTTCCTGGGTTTCAGGTTCCAAAATTGCAGTCAACTGGTTATATGTTTCAGAAGTGACCGAGGAGGGTTCGGAAATAAAATTACTAATTACTTCATCCTCCGTGGTATCTTTAAGAGTTAAGGCTTGTCTAATAGTCAAAATAGGTTGAGTAGCATTATCATCATAATCCAACCATACAAAATCATCATTATTAATCATAGGTGTGGCATGAGGATAAAGAGTAAGCTGCTTAGTTTCACATCCATTAGAAATTGTCATTGAACCTGATCTACAGCTGATAAAAGCATCTATTGTAGCCAACCAGGGTCTCCCCAAGATTAGAGGATGTCCCCCCAACTTTGTTTTAGTCTGTAATACAACAAAGTCAGCTGGGTAATTCCAAGATTCAACTGAAATGATTAGATCTTCAATGACTCCTTCTGGTTTGATTGTGGAACGGTCAGCTAACTCCAGGATGGTTGGTGTCTCTCTGATTACATTCTTTAACTGTAATAGTTGTGAGGTTTCAAGGGTCATAATATTTATAGCAGCACCTAAGTCTACCAGAACTCGTGAAACAATAGTTTTTCCAATCTGTACTGTAACTGTAGGATGACCGGGATCACCATATTTAACAGGGGGAGTTTTTCCGGACATTAAAGCAGCTAGATCACCCATCACATGAACTATAAGGGGATATTTAGCTTTCCTACCAGGTTTCTTAATACAAATGTCTGTGATGGTTCTCGCATAAATTGGTACATCTCTGAGTGTTTGTAAAAGTGGGATTTTAACATAAAGATTATGTAATTCCCATAAAAGATTAAAAGCAGGTGGCTCTAGTCTCTTAGTGAGAGCTAGACGCTCAGGGAATGATGGCTCTGCTGTTTCAGCACCTTTATTAGAGGGTGGCTCGACTGTTTCAGTACCCTTATTAGGTAAATTATTCTTTTCTGTCTCTTCTTTGTCAGAGTCAGAAGAGGTAATATCATCAATAATCGGCTCAACTACTCTCCCAGATCGTAAATGAATATCATTACACTACACAGGGTAAACAAGAGATGTAGGCTGGTTCTGAATATCGATGACTTGCACAGCTTTATTATTATTAGGGTTAGGGTTCGGTTGTACAGGCAGCTAGGGTCTTATTGTCTGATTATTTGGTGGAGCACCTGATGGTAGAGAGAGTGGTTGCTGAAACTGAGGAAATTGGTTTGGGAACGGGATTTGTTGAGCTCTCTAGTTTGGGTTCCATTGATTAAAATAAGATTACTGTGGAGGCCAAGGAGTCCACATTGCAGGGTCTACAAAGGGAGGGTTTGATTTTTTCATGGGTGGGAAATTCATTTGATTAAAGGGTGGGTATTGCATTTGGTTGAAGGGCGGGTAGTTTGCTTAATTAAAAGAAGGATAATTATTCCAATAATTAAATGGCATATTAGAATTCATACCTTGTCCTTGTGTTTTCCATTGCCACCTTTGTGTTAGCAAATAAACTGCTTTAGCTTCCTCCTCGGTTGGTTGCAACGTTGCTTTTATTCCTGGTAAAGAAGGGCATTGTTGAGTTTCATGGTCCTTCTAAAAAATGGTGCAAATTGGTACCTTGGTCAATGGGCATTCCCTTAGTGGATGTTTTTCTCTACATTTAGGACAGAAGATGGCCAAGGCAGCTTCTGCCTCTGCTTCTTTCTTCTTAACCTGCAAGGTATCAATTTGTGAAGCAAAAGAACTTAACATTTCAGTTTTTAATTCCTCAAGTAGATTACCTATTTCAGCTCTTGTTTCTCCTCCACTAGCTGATTTTTGGACTCTTGAATATGTATTATCCCTGCTTTTTGATCTATTTGCAGCTCCTCTTGAACATCTCTTGCAGAGGTTGACAATTTCATCATATGATTCTTTAGATATGTCCCCTTTACCAAGCATATTTAGCATGTCTAAACAATCATCCCTTACCCCTTTCAATAATATTGTCTTAAGAATATCTTTACTTACATTAGGGTGATCAGATCTCTGCAGATTGTATTGTAGTCTTTCCACAAAGTCCTCCAGATTTTCGTCGTCCTTCTGAACCATCTTAAATAATTTCTCCCTTTTTTCTCTTGTCTGGCAGTAGTCTTGATATTTGTTCAAGAACTTCTCCTTCATTTGTTCCCATGTCGTGATTACCTGACTTCCCAGACTCATAAACCATCTTAGTGCATTTCCTTTTAATGTTGCTGGAAATAGCTTCAATTTCTGAGCATTAGTAACATTATCATAACTTCTACACAATATATCAAACTCAAAAAGAAACTCATAAATATCTTCAAAAGATAAACCATGGAAGTTAGGTAAGGCTGAGAGTGGGCTCCTCATCGTCCTTAACTCGTTCCTCAATGTCCTCAATTGATCCCTCAATGTCTTCAGCTAGTTCCTTGAAATCTTTTGCTGATTTTTCAATTTCTTCTACTATTTCCTTAACTTTTTCAGGACCCACAACTTTCGATGTTTCGTAGTTTGTTTGAAGGGAGAGCTGAGGCTTGGGCTTCCGAGAGCTCAGACTCTGAGAAGTTTCGGCCTTTGATATAATACCATCAATAAAGGTTTTTCTTCCTCCTCCTTTACCCTTGCCACCTGTATGGTTGTTTTTCTTGCATCCTCTCATGCACTCTGCATATCTAAAAGAAAAACATTAATGTTTTTTGAAATCTACAATTGCCTTCCCTGGAAATGGTGCCAAAATGTTGGTCACTTTAATTGCTTATTAATTCAAACAACTAAGTGCTACATAAATTGTCAACCCAGGGAAGTCTATTTATTTCAAAGGCAACTACGCACTGTATGTGCTCAATCTCAAAAGCAATAGAAGTTGTAATAATAAATAAATTAGTCACACCTTGCTCTAAGCAAACTGAAGCTCCACTCTGAGTTACAGCAAAAACAATCTATTGCAGAAAATCACCAAAGAATGCTTAATTTCATTAAAAGAGTAATCTAATGGAAAAGGAATCAATCTGCAAAGGAAAGCACTAGCTATGCTGTAATAGAGAACAGGACCCTATTCCCAAAGCAGGAATCTTTAGCACCTGTTTCTGATTACCATGCTTGCCAACTCACTCTGTAAACTCAATTGCCAATGGAACACTCATGAATTAACTGTAGATGAACTAAATAATGCAGCAATCAATTGGAAAAACAGAGTTCAGCAACAATGCATAAGCACATTTAGTAAACAGAACTTTTAACAAGGTATGGATAGGAAACACACTTAACACACTGTAGAAATATAATGGGTGAATCTTGTGATGAAGGTGGGCCCTGTCCTTCTCACAAGATTCCCTGGGAAACAAGAACTAGAAAGAAATGTTCAGAATAGTATTTTATTCATCCATCAAAATGTCATGTTACAAAAAGATTCCAGTTCTTCTCCTTCAGCTAAAAACCCCTCCGCAGTCTGTCTGTCCCCCTCTAATGTAGATGTCTCCTCTTTTTAAAGAGGAGACATCTATTACAACTGATTACATTGTAAGTCCTATCTTTAACCCAATATACCAAAATAGGGAAATCATTTTTCCCATTAACAAAATGTTGTTACAATGGTTATGGTAATGCTGACTTTGGAATGTGGTAGTTACAGCCAATGTAGCAGCTCCTTCGATGATCTTCTTCTATTGTTGTCGAATCTAGATTGCAAATCACGACTGCTTCAGCAACAGGATTTGCTCATTGTTCTAACTGTTACAGCAACATGACCTATAATAATAGCCCTGCAGTCTTTGGGTTGTTTCAGCAATGTAAACTGCAATGATAATTGTTTCAGCAACTATCCGTTTCAATCAATAAATTATGAAAGTAATGTAATTGTATGTAAAATAAATTAAACATGTAGTAATGAGAAGAAATATTGTATACCTTTGAAAAAGTGGGTTAAAGCAATAACAAGGACTTTAAATATGGGTTGAAAACGGATGACATAATAGCAAAATATATGGTCAAAAAGGGACAATGTGAGGTCCTAACATTTATGTAATTTCTCATTTCTTGTTATGTGATTTTAATTATTCTTATAATTATTTATTTTTGCAATTTTATTTAATTTTTAATTTATGAAGTGTTGTTTATTTTCTTGTTGATTTTTTTATGGTTAACTCCTGCACTTTATTTTCCCATCAATGTTTGTTGTATTTGTTGGTTCTCATAGTTGACACCAAATTTGAAAATATGATCTCCTCATGCCTAAGTGAAAACTTAGTACCAGAATTGTATTGTAGTTGATGGAAAAGGTTAATATATGAAATATAAATTGATACCAATATAGTTTGGAGTGTTGAATGATTTCCAATTTTAATAGCCATATAATATAAACACATGTTCTAAACCCCATTCAAAGTAGTAAGTGTAGCCTACATATATATTGCATGGCAACTTGCAAGTAATTAAGAACTTAGTTTTGACAAATTAGTGTATAGGATATTTACTTACCTCTATTATGAATTAGAAAGGTAATTGAAAATCCCATCAAAAGCCACATGATTCATTTTTCTTTATCATTGACCATCCACCCAAGGCACTATCACATTTTACTTTTTAATTTTCATTGCATTTTCTTGTAGCTAGTTTCACCTTTTTTCTTAGTGCTTCATTACAATTCATTCATTTTTCTCAATGCCATCCCATTCCTAATTTTCACTTGTCATTGCATCATGTGCTTATGCATTTCAAAACTACTCCACCCTAGTGGAGACATATTTATGACTGTCCATATCCTATACATTACCTTTCTCTTTATTTTTCATAGGTTAATTGATCTTAATTAGATAAATATATTATTTTTCATGCATCTCGATGATTTTAGAGCAGAAATTTGGAGGAATCAACTTGTAGGTTCATTTTTTCCAGCAATCCCAATTTGGAAAATTTTAGATGAATTTTTTTAGGAGCCATTTTGAGGCCTTTAATGACCACATTTTTATGGCCTTGAACTTAATATGTACCATGATCCTATAATATACACACTAATAACTTTTGAGCAATGCAAGAATAGCTTCAATCAGAGCTTGTATGAGAAAGTTGTGCCTCCTAAAAGTTGACCTATTGAAATTGGCCACCATAATTCAATAGGATGCCACCCCAGCCTCTGTTACTCATGGAAAAGGGGCTCACCACATGTGAACCATGAATAATACTCTATAGAGGGTGATTATAACTCATACCAGATCATTCATTCAATGCACTTAGATAATAATTGCTTGCACTAATATATTATATCATTCTTCTATAACATTTTAAGATTTATAATATGAAAAGATAAAACATAAAATACCTATTAAAAAAAGAGCGTTAAGAGAAACGATATCGCTATGATTCATTTATAAAAATTTGATATCAATAAATGATTGTTTCCCTTAAAAATCACACCCATTTTTTAGTCATGTCTATGCAATTAGACTTAAGTATTGCAATAACATCTATACCATGAACAGGCTCAAGTTCACCTTTGGACTAATCCATGTTAGTTTCTCTTCAAATAATTAATGAAATATACCTCAATATATTGTGTTGTGTTTCAACATCATTGGTCTATTTTAGTGTTATTTTTCACCCCGATCATTATTATATCATGCTAATTCAAGGAAAGTTAGAGTTGATAAACATGTGTTAACAATTCCTTAGTTGTCTTGACCATCCAGGTTAGCTATTCCTTAAGTTATCATTAATTATATCCAATTCTAGTTCTGTCTTGGTATTGTGGAAGGACTCATCTTTTCTCATTGCCAAGTATTTTCCCATTGACTATAGCACATTGGTCTAAGAGGTAGACTTAAGATTGGTAGCACTTTGGTACTTATTTTCATCATTGATAGGATACCCTGTGGTCAAAATGAAATTTTTTATTGATAATTGACTAAGTTCTTTCTCATATCTCCAATCCCAAGGCCTTAATTCACATAGTGGGACTTGTGATGTCCTTAGGATTATTTCTTCCTCTATTAGATATATGATCCTAAGTACATAAATTAATATTTAATTATTTAGAGTTTTCTTATATTAATTATATAGAGACATAGAGTCTTCTTAGAATATCTATTTGTTATAGATATGACATCTAGAAAAGTGTCATTCTCTAGGAATTAATTTAGGAAATTTGTTAGGATTATTGCTATAAATTCACTAAATATTAATGGACACGTGTAAATGAAATAAGTGATCCATAACTAAATTAGTCAAGGATGCAAGATTATTTAAAGCTTCTTTCTCTCCTCTTGCAAGAGAGTTGAGTGATTGTGTGTAAGCTCTTGCATATATTATGTAATTTTATTTTTCTTATTAATAAAATTTGTGTGTCCAGGGAAAATTTTAAGAACCCCCCCTAAATTTACATGTATAATAAATGGGCGAATCTCCATGGTATATAGGAAAAATGGAAGGCGATTTTATCAATAATATGATATGTATATATAATTTTTTGGCGAATCTCTCACCAGGAATGGCGAATATTTTACTCAATTATAAAATCTTGTGTTTATTGAATACACAAATGAAATCATTGCATTTCTTTAAAATATCTTTTGAAGTCAAAATTACCGAAATTACATATCGATAACCTAGTGGGTTTAGGATAAAATTCACCCGTGCCATTCACAGAAAGCATGAGAATAAACCTGATACTATATATAAAACCAAGAAAAATTCAAATTCATCACTTCTAGGGACCTCGTAACCACCCTGCCAATACACAAGTATGTTCTTGTTTGCAATTAGGAAAATTACCCAAATTACAATCTGTTTACTCCAGATATTTTGGAAAGTTATAGAAGGATGACTAGTGCAATCAATCCATTCCTTTTAGCTCTGGATTTGTTTCAGTTTAAAACAGAAGCATACAAATATACTTGTCCAATGTCTATTCTTTAACCATTCACATTAAGATGTTTTTACAATATAATTTCCTAAGTCTATTTACTATCTTCATTATCATAAAAACCAACCTATATCCATCTTAACTCCACATCTACCACTCTTAGGGGGATGAAATCTATTTATCCCTCTGAGCACTTGGTAGACTCGGAATTAACATGGATCTAAGATGATAGAATTTCCCCTTTAAATAGTCTATGCTCACATGAATACCATGGTATTACCATGGGTCAATACCATGGGTTGTCATAAACCTGGAGCTTAAAAATTACTATTAGTAATTTATAAAAATTAATAAAATTAATAGTTGATTTTTATTTTATTTTTTATTTTAACCAAGCTAAAATGTTTAACATACATTAAATTACAACATCCATTTTTACTCTTGATCGGATCAAATATTAGTAAAGATGGATCTATGCTGGTTTAATCCCCCATTTAAATAGGCTACATTCGAGGTGAATACCATGGGTCAATACCATGTGCCATTTTGGTGAATACCATGGGTCAATACCATGTGCCATTTTTATGTTTATTAATACTAATATTAGGGTTAATAATGTTTTTTTGCATGGTATTAATAACAATCTAGTCCATGGTATTTGTCCCTTAGTATTTTTCCCATAGGTTTCACCTAAATATAACGCATTTTTTTAGTGTTCGTAAATATAAGGTGACTTATGGAGTAAATATAAAAAAATGTTTTATTTGTTTACCATACCTCTCGTTTATTTATATTTTTATTAATTTACCATACCTCTTTTACAAATATGGTATTTGGCCCATAAGATTCACTTAAATAAAACCTCTTTCTTGAGCCTTCATAAATAGAACGAGGGTTATGGACTAAATATAAAAAGAGGTTTTATTTATTTACCATGCGTCTAGTTTATTTATATTATTATTTATTTACCATACCTTTTGAGTAAGTATAAAAAGATGTTTTATTTATTTACCATACCTCCACTTTACTTATATTTTTATTTGTTTACACTCTTGCATGTATATAAGGTGACTTATGGAGCAAATATAAAAAATGTTTTATTTATTTACCATACCTCTCATTTATTTATATTTTTATTAATTTACCATACCTCTTTTATAAATATGGTATTTGGGCCTTTGGCCCATAGGATTCACTTAAATAAAACCTATTCTTGAAAATGGGCGAATGGATTCACTTAAATAAAACCTATTCTTGAAAATGGGCGAATGGAAGGTTGTAACTCCTAATTTCAAGGGCTAAATTTACCTTTTTTACCCTCTCCCTTAAAATAAGGTGGGCTATTTGAGGTGATTTGTAAAAATGTACTATGATACAAAATATTCGCCCACGAAAATTTAAAACCCCTTAATTTCGCCAAAGGGCGAATATTCGCCCCTAAAATTATCCTTGTGTGTGTCTAAGGGCACTTCTACTATTATCCTCATTGTTAGGATGCCTCACCTCTAATAATGATTTTCATCATTAGTTGTTTGATCGTGGTGTCCTTCCTATGTATTATTTTTCACATGGTGCATTTGATAAACATATGTGGCGATATGACCACTCAAGATATCATACAAGAAATAAAATAAAAATGTGTTCTTATTTCTATCTCATGTTGGTTTATGTGGTATATTTCAATGTCCTCCTTCCTATAGATTTATTTTTCTCAACTTTGGTTCATTTCTTTGAGAATAATATTTAGAGACCATATTTGGTCATTTATGCCTTACAATCATCAATATAGGTTCCCTTGCAGTTTACATTGGTATTGTTCAATGACACCTTATTAAACAATTCTACAAATGTTCAACACTAGCACATCTATTCACACTTGCTATAATGTACTATGTATCTAGGTGACCATTTCATCATTAGTGGGTTATACTACATCTAGCAATTACATACATTAATAATTGATGGTTATATGGTTTATCTCATTCTCAACTCCAACACATTTATTCATGTAATAGCCCCGAGTTAAAATTTCATGTAATAAAGTTAATAAAGGTAAAATTAGACCAAGGTCATGGGACACGTATTCCAAGATGAATGTTGGGAAAAACATCCTAGTGGGTGTTTAGTTGGTTTATTATGGCTAAGGAAATTGGCAAAGGAAATGGAAAACACTTTGAAAAGGCAAAGAGACATTAATTTGAATTTTATTTATGAAAATAATGGAAAATAGGAGAAAAGGAAGGTGAAAGGTCACAAAATTGCATGTGAGCAAAATTTAAGGCAAAATAGAGGAAAATGAAGAAAATAGAGGCCTCAATGATAAAAATAGGCCTCTAAGGGTTAGTTCACATATATGTTTCAGTTTAGTCTTTGGCCCTCTCATTCTATTCTCTCTCTCTCTCTCTCTCTCTCTCTCTCTCTCTCTCTCATACTCTTGCACACTTAGAGAAATATTGGAGAATTATTGGAGCATGCTTGGGGTACTCTAGTTTTCATTAGATTTGGACAAGAATGCAAAGGAAAGAAAGGATGAAGCAAGGAAAAGTTGGATCAAGCAGTTACAATGAGATTACTTGCAGGTATCGAGTTGCATGTATGATTTCCTTGCTATTTTTGGTATGCATGGTACATGCATGTGTGTATTTTGTTCTCTTGTTGTCATTGCCATGGGTTTTTCCAATTGTGACAATGGTTTCAGATTTTCCTTGCCATTTCTGAATAATCATGGTGTGATGTGGTTCTTTCATTCAGTTAATCTTTGGATTGTTGGATGGTTTTGTAAACGGATGAGGTGGTCTCAGGAAAATTCCCAAGGACCTGGTAATCCCTTGACCAGTTTTGGTGTGATTGCCATAAATCCTAAGGGTGGATATGGGCAATTTCCTCATAGTATTGGTGAAGAAATCCATAGGCATCTAGGCTTGTTTATGGCCTAGTGATCCCTTGACTGGTTTTGGCAGGATTGTGGTAAATCGTGTTAGTGTATGTTCTTTTTTTGGGCATAGGAATCCCTTGACTAGTAATGGTGGGATTACGATAAACCTTGGTTGTGTAGGTGATTGTTTTGGGTCTAGGAGCCCCTTAACCAATTTTGGCAGGATTTTGGTTAAGCCTAAGATAGCCCTGGTTTTTTTTTTGTGAATCCCACATTCATGCTTGGAATATGGCACTGGGGTTATTGGTTGAAAGAAATATTTGGTTCATCCCAATATATGGTCGGGTCGTATGTGGAAGTCCCTGACTTGGTTGGCTTTTTCATATGTTAATAAGAGCTCTTTTCCTCTTGTATTTCATGAGTAATTGTAATTGTTATTATGTGGCTTTAATGGTAGTTCTATCATGGTTATTATTTTGGTTATATGTTGGTTACAAGCATGGTTTCATAACACGTTCTAGCTATGGCTCTCTATATGTTTTGATTAGTTGATGAATGGTTAATAAATGCATGAGCTAACACATGTTATGGTAGCTATTATGAGAGGGAATTAGACCTTCTTGATTATTCTCAAATAATTATCATACCCCTATGTTTATATATGCATACATAACCTGTAGATTTCATGTTCTCAATATGTTTGAGGAAATGAATTGCATGGTTAGGCCCTGTTAGGTCAAGTCCTTAATCAAGTTTTGTATTAATGGCCTTGTCTTAATGGTATTTATCATTCTAGAAAGTCTCATTAAGTTATGGGTATTGTCTGGAGACAAGCCCTAAAAAGGTGGCACTGATTCTGGGGTCATAGGCTCAGAACTGAGAAATTGGGACTACAGTCGCTACCTTGCAGGCTTATGCATGTGATTGGAGGCCTATAGTAGCATGGATGTAGCATTATGAAAGTGACTGGGAGTCCAAATCACTAAAAGGCATGTTAGATCAGAGTTTGGGCACTTGGAGTTGTTGTTTAGCTCATGGGGGTCATGTAGCTCTTGAGGAAGGTTAGCAAAGTTTCACTTTGCTAAATCCACTTCCTTAAATGTACTTAGGAGGTTGAGTCATGTCATAGTAGCCCTCAACTCATGTTTACCCTAACATGCCGGTGAAAGTGGGTAAATATGGAATGGGTTGTTACAGATTGGTATCAGAGCAATTTATGCTCTCATTGGGTAATATCTGATACCACAGGTTGGTATTAGAGCATGGTTCAGACACTTGGACTGGAGGGGCTAGATGAATGTTATGCATGAATTTTCATGGTTAAGGTTGTCGTGCATGAGTTCATTGTATGCAATTAGTGTCATCATGATGTTATTGGTATGTTATGATGCTGATATGATGGACGAGATGGAGTAGAAGATGTAGATCATCATAACGAGGTTGCAACACTAGACCTTAGCATAAGAGAAAATCAACATAGAGGTTTATATGTTGGGCATGTAGGTATGTCATTTAATGGTTGTTATAAGCATTATGGTTATGAACATGCATGTCATTCTATTATTGTTGTATTTAAATGCATGATAGATGTTAGTTGATCAGTGCGGTCATATGAACGTGCATTGGATAGTCATGAATGATAGTAACTTGTTGTTATATGCATTGTGGTCATATGTATGATTATTATGGTCATTATAGCTAAGATCTTGATGTTATATGTATCATTCTAATCTGGATCGACTTGTGTAGATGGTCATGGTTATGATATTCAGGTATGAGATTATATAGGTGTGATGTTGTGTCATACTAATCTAGACTGACTTGTGCAAATGTGATAGCCTCCCTTGAGATACATTAAGGTATGAGTTTTATTATGTCGTCAATTTGGTTTATCTAAAATGTTATGTTTACAGTTTGTTTGAATGTTTGATTAATTGCATGATATGAGTATGTGTCTATAAGATTGCATGAAGGAATGATCTTGTTTTAAGACAATTGTACTAACACAATATGTGTTGAGACAGTTGATATGCACTTGAGTGTAAGTGGGTGCTAGTTGTAGTATTATGATTAATGACTATGATTTGATTATGGCATGATTTTTAGTCTTGGTAAAGGTTGATTTCAAATTAATAGACATGATGTCTTGATCTTTGGAACGTGTGACTGACATGTGTGAACAGTTGCAGGGAAACATGCTTGGTATTAGCATGACAAGGTAATAATTTATTTGTTTATATAACTAATAGTTGGGTGATGTGATAGCACATAATAAGACTCAATTACAACAAGGTAAAATTTAAAATAAATGAATTGGGTGAGAATTCCTTTGGCTATGTTTGGAAACTGCAACTCCAAATGAATGAGTTCTTTGCATGAATACAGGAAGTCTTCTTAACCTTGATTTTGTTTGACATTATGTGGATATGTGCTATGTATTTGACAAGTATAACAGTTGGTTTCTATTTATAGTTGGATCTGTCAAGGGAATTGGATTCCCTTGAGAGATGGTGTGGATGTGTTCAACAAGGAAAATTTTAAGGATATAAGTTTATCTTAAAGTTTAGAAACCATGGAAAATATTACTAGTCCCTAATATGCAAATTGTAAAATGTTTGACAATATTTTTGTAAAAATATTTAGATTTATAATGATTTTGTATTAGTCTATATAAAATTTTGGTGATTTTAAAGGTAAAATGATTTTATACTATAAAATGTGGGCGAATCATTTTTTTTAAATGGAAATTGGCAAATCCTTTTTTTGAAAAAACGTGGAAAATTGGCCCACTTGCAAATATTAGCCCCTAAAGTTTTCCCTGGTGTTCAGTTACAAGGCAACATGCTTGGCACGGCAAGGTAAGATAACTAGTATATTGTTATATTTATTTATACATTGATAGTTATGTTTTTATGGTAGGATGATGTAGGGATTGCATGGAAAAAATACTACCATGAAATATTGAATAATTCTTGGGTTGATCTTTCCCTGGGAAGCATCAGGAACCCATGGGGTTGATTCATGGTGTTTGTTTCTAGTTTTGTGCTTTCGATGCTTTGTTATTTATTTGTGCTTGATTTTTAATTTGTTTATATATGGTGCATGGCCATGCCACTTTGTTTTTGGTGTCATATTGCTATTGGTTTTCATGTTTTTATTATTGTTTTCTTCTTGTTATTGCCTTTTATGTTTTGAGGGTCTTCGGTGGGAAAGAGGAAAGTTAATGAAGCTCAGCGAGAGTTGAATGAAACCCAACAGATAATGTAAGACCCGAATGAAGCTCGGTGCATGAGTAAAGAGTAGTTGAAGGCAATAATGTGACAACTAGTTGGGTTGGTTGGGTCCATGAGGATGAATGGATGATGGCAGGACAATCATGAGAAAGGTAACCAGGGAAGGTAAAGTAAATTGGCTTAAGGTAACAGATGTCTTGGCTAAGTTGGGAACTATTTATCTCAATGTTATGCATGTTGTGCATGGATAGAGTGAGTTCTCTTAATCTTGAACTTATGATATCTGGAAATTATGTTGTGATTATGATTATCTTGATGTCTATATATGCATATATATTTATACATGTATGTCGTTGTCTGACAAGGTCGTTAGGGATCATGATTGTTTTATGCTAAAATTTATATATATGTGTGTATGTCGTTGTATGGTAGGGTTGTCAGGGTCCATTCTTGTGGAGGAATGATTTCTTATGCAGGTGAATGGCATGAAGAGGTTCTTGGTATTATGAGGAATCAAGTGGGAAGAGTAGCCTGACATATCTATGAGGTTAGTATTGTGTGGATATGAACTGATTTTATATTCTTATACTATGCCTATGTTTATGCCATGGCAAGTAATGCTAATGGATACATCAACGGGATGAAAGTAGTGTGATTCGCAACATGCTAGGACAAGCATGAATAGTGGAAAGGCACTAGAAGTAAGGTTGCCTGGTAGAGACAATGTGGTCTTTGGATGTGCATTACTACTATGGTGTATATGTTGTACATGTTATACCTGTGATGTTGTGTACATGCGATGTTGTGTACATCTTATATATGTGGTGTTGTGCATATATGGTATTATGTACATGTTGTATATGTGGTGCTGTGAACACATGGTGTTTTGTACATGTAGTATATGTAGTGTTGTCTACAGATGATATTGTGTACTTATGGTATATGCAATGTTATGTACATGAGGTGTGGTGTACAAGTTGTACATACGGTGTTGGGTATATATGGTGATGTGTACATTTTGTACATGTGGTGCTATGTACATGGTGTACATGTGGTGTTGTGTGCATGCAACGTTGTGTACATGTTTTACATGTGGTGTTGTGTGCACGTGGTGTTGTGTACATGTTGTGCAGGTGGTGATGTGTACATGTGGTGTTGTGTACACATTGTGAAAGTGGTGATGTTTACATGTGATGTTGTGTACATGTTGTGCAGGTGGTGTTGTGTACATGTGGTGTTGTGTACACGTTGTGCAAGTGGTACCATGTGTTGTTGCTTCAAATCGCACCAGCAACACAATGCTACAAGGGAGATAGAAAGCCTCCTAGAGATAGCCTTTGGGTTGATTGTAGACCAGTGCCTAGGACATCTTAAAGAGAGGAGTGGTTAAGAGATAATCTATGAGGGGTTTTCAGCACTCCAATTGTCACGTAAAAAGGTAATAGGATGGGATTGGTTCTGTTATAGACATTTTTGTGCCTTACAGCTATGAGCATAAAATGTCCATAATCCAAGGGATCCAAAGTCCCTAAAGATGTTGTTACAGCTCCTAAAGGAACAAGGTCAACCAATGACAGCTCCTCCCAGACATTCTCCACCAGAAACTGCTCAAAACTAGTCAAATCAGGATCAATTCAGAAGCTCCACTAGCTGCCTGCGTTGCAAAGCACCCAAATACACTAGCTAGGTGCGTTGCAACGCACCTGAATGCACTACCCAGGTGCGTTGAGCGGGAAATGACAAGTGGCAGAGTCATTCAACGAGGTGGAAATACCATGGAAGCTTCCAGAATCTTCTCCAATGACACTTGCCTCACTGAATTCGACCAAGTGATGAGTAAGAGGCTCTCAGTCTCCAAGTGGAAGCAAGAACTGACAGAGAGAAGCCACAAGTCAAAACATAAGCTAACTCATCCTCTCTGCTTACATCTGTATATGGATCCCTCATCCCAGAGATCCAGAGGCTGGAATTTTGTACTTTGCAGAGAATTGCTGTTGGTTTGAGATTGAGATTAGTACATTGGGTGATTTATGCTTTGTTGGAGGAGAGGAAGGGATTCCTTTGCTGGGAGGTAGATGCTGGATTAGGACTCACTTGGTTGTATCTCCTCTTGGACTTTCTTATCATAACAATAAAATTATTTGAGTTTCTCCTACATGCTGTGTATCAATGATGTTTTGTTATATTTGCATGTTTAGCTTAATCTGATCCTGAGCTTTTTATGAATGTATATCTATATCTTCGTGTAGTTTCTCTCTCTTGTGATCTTGCAGGAATTCGGTGAAGCTGGGCCGGTAAGGGAGCAGGGAGCTGGGAGCTATTGAAGAGAGGAGCGATTGGATCAACAAACTAGCGAAAGACACAGGTTAGTTACATCCTTTCTCCTCATTTACATTTCATAAAGAAGAATACTCAAGTAGTTTTCCTTGTTTGTTGCTAAGGCACTATCACACCTTAGAGTGGGATAGGGGCGTTCTGAATAGATACTTTTCCCAACAACAAATTGGCGACTCCGCTGGGGATCGTATCTAGTTAGTTTATTTGTGTTTCTGTTGTTGTTCTTCTCATAAACTTAGGAGTGGCGAATCGAACTGCATTTTCCATTTACAAATGCAAAGTAGAGATCTGCTACTCTAGTCCATTCACTGGGCCTGTTTATGATCTGAACAGCTGATCCACAAATGCTCTAACTGCCCTTTGTGATAGCTCTTAGTCCTCCTTTAAATCATCCTTCTAATTGTACCTTATTGATAGCTTTTATTCGGCCAAAAACCTCATATCAAACTACAAACCGTGACCCAGAACCCAGAGACAATTCTCGTTTCTGCTTCAGCGCAGGCTCTGTGAAGAGACTTTGCATTTCAACGCAGGTCCCGAGAGGGCTACCTGCGCTGCAATTCAATTTCTCTGTGCAACAGGTGCGCTGATCAGCCTTTGCCCTGTGCAGCTGTGGTTCTTTGCATCCTTGTGTTCAGTTTTATCTTTGTTTTTGCAGCCTGTTATCAGTGTGTGTACCTATCTGAAAACCCCTTTTCTTTGCCTTAATTCCGCCTCAGTTGTATAAAAGAAACTGTATTTGTTTTTGTGTATTTGTTACATCATTTGCAGTTTCCCATTACAAAAGTAAACTAGTCATACTGTCGCCCTTAGATCTAGACCTGTCGTAAGTGTCGTTTTGATCTGAGGAGTAAGTGTGTTTGCTGTTGACAGTTGATTGCGCTTTTACTTTTGTCTTTTGGTTTGAATTTGTGAATTTCTAGTGTCGAAACAAGTGTTTACTTCAAAATCATAAAGTGTCGTAATCGTCTTTTTTATTTCAAAAAGAAACTTGTTTGTGTTTTCACGTGAAATCGAATTCGAATTTGTACAACGGCTTTCTTTTTAGGCATCAATATTAAGAAAGTGAAAACAAATACATGCATTTGTGCATTTTCATATTGATAGTTTGTATGGTTTGATTTAGGAAAAGTGCATTTACAGTGTGCTCTATGCTCTTTGAGAAAAGATTGTGTCTTTCTTTTCCCCTTGTAGCTAGGATTTTCATCGTTGAAAAGAGATAAAAGCTTGCTTATCATCTTTAGACTGCATTTAGGAATTGTATCTACATCTCGTGGTGATCCAAAAATGCAAACTTCTAAGAAATATCAACCTAAAATAAATTGAATGAACTTAACAACGCTTTGTAACTTAACGCACAACATAGAGGTCTAGGCTAGAGACGTGTTCCGGCATCGTAAAACCTGGTGACTGTCGGCCTCACTGATGGTTGGGTGATTCCTCCTGAGAAATGATAAGTGCCAGTACGGATTATGCTCCCACGTACCGTCGAGTATATATTGGGAGACCCCTATAGGCATAAAACCTTTATCCATAGGAAGCTGTGTCGGCCGCCCTACTAATCGCAATGCACTGAACACAGCATTCGGGAAGATTGACCGCCCGTACCTTAAAAAGTATTCTGTGATTTTGCGATTGGTTTGGCACACCCTCTACCTAGAACTCCAGAGAAGTCCCTTTCGTTCCTTTTCAGACTCCTTAACGGAAAAGTTCCATCTGAGCACTTGTCACTTCAGGCTCATTAAAAATCGAAGGAGACTAGAGTCATATTTTGCATTTTCTCGACTCTTTAAAATTGAAAAAGCAAGTTGTGTCCAAGCGTCATTAAAATTTATTTTAAATGGAATATTCATACCCTTTTTCCTGCGTTGATCTTTAGGTTGAGAAAATGGAGCCTACCAACCAAGGAATTCCCCTTGGTGGAAATCCTAGTCCCTTCTCCTCTTGGGGAGATGTTGGTGCGCCCCATATGGCCACATTGTCGCTTCCAGGACTGACAATTGTCTTGCCGGTCTGGCTCTTCTCAACCAATGTCGTTCAGAACACCACTATTCCTGAACAGTCGAATCAGCAGTTAGACCAGTCCAGAGTTACCCACCAGCCTTCTACTTCCTCTAATTCTTCCTCTCCTCCTTCCTCTTCGCTTGATGGGGCTGGCAAAGCCAAAATTTAAGTTCCTAAGGAGAAGAAGGAAAATAAGAAGAAAGAGAAGAAGAAGAAGGAGCCAAACGCGACTGGGGGCAAACGAGTGCCGTCTAACGAAAATCCACACACTGCACTGACCAGGCCTAAATCGCCATGTGTCATTTGCAAGGGAGACCACTTTCACAGATATTGTCCCTGCATCCCTCGGATACTAAGGGACTGGTCTCCCCGTTTGCACAATCCGGTGGCGTCAACCTCTGATAGCCATGTTGAAAGCACACCGTCAACTAGCGAAAGTGAAGTCCCAGGACAAAAAGGGAGAACTAGATCTCCCTGTAAACTGTGCGAAGGCAATCACGCCATCCACCGTTGTCCCTTCTTAGACGAAGCTAAAAGAGTTTTGGATGATCATTCGGTTTCACCGTTACGACTTCCTCCTGGATATAAAAAACTCGTGCCGAGTCCTTCGTTAGCTGAGAATCCAGCTAGCCCGCTCAAGTGGTCAGCTGAAGCGCCGGTCATTGAAGATGAACCAGCTGAATCCATACTCGACGAAAGTCAAAAGGTCGAGGCGGCAGTTGACCCGGTCTTGCCTTCAGAGGATTTATCTTCGAATGACACAGTCACTGAAGTGAACAAGGATGACACCGTCCAAATTCTCTTCATCAACACAGACTCCGACGAACACGGGGGAAACCTACCCATTCCTTTATCGCAGGAAGGAAGTTCGTCAGAGCCGTACCCGGCCGTCTACTCGGTCCCACCTCCAAGCAACCTAGTTGTCTCCTTCGACTGGAATCAACTAGGCAGACCTCGTTTACCAGTAAGCATACCATTCAGAATTATCGTCCAAATATATAGAATGGTCATGGCTGGTACCATCATAGATGAGGGGGCTTCTGTGAGTATCCTTTCCTATACTGCTTGGAAAGCGCTTGGTTTGCCATCGCTTTTGCCTGAGATGAGAAATCTAACAGGCTTTGATAAAGGAACCAGTTGACCTTTAGGGATCCTCCCCAATCTGCCCATAACATTGAAATGGAAGACCGTTCAAATGAACGTGATGGTCGTTCAAGGACACTTGGATTATAACCTACTCCTTGGATGAGACTATATATATTGCATGGGAGGCATCGTCTCCTCACTCTTTAGAGTAATGTGTTTTCCGCACGAAGGAAGAGTGGTCAAGCTCGTGGACCAGCTTTCATTTCCCGGATCACGCATCGCAAATAGTCATATACCATCCCTAAATGGTCTCTTCACGCAAGAAATGTCTCAACCCACAGTCCGTCCTCCCGATGAGCGCGAGTAATTCGGAGGGATATGACTGGAACCCAGGGGGCATGCGTCCTGGTCTGCTTCGGCAGGAAAACTTCGGGTATAGGGTAGGTTTCCGCCGGAGAATATGACTAGTCTGTACCCCGTCCATCTTGGAAAAGGGGTTATTCTAGAATAAGATTCTTTTGTCAAAGTTATGTGTTTGGCGCTCGTTGTCACTCACCTTTGTCTATCTCGGTAGACATCACCGAAGAAGTGTTTTGTTTGAAAGATTAATAGAACAATCTTTGGTAACCTGAAAGAGGTAGGCCTCTCCCGGTTAAACAAATGTTTTTCCTGCAAATTGAGGGGTAACCTTGAAACTCTATTTTATACCTGGGGGCATGCAAACCTTTTGGAGTGCAAGCAAGGGGCGGCTATTTATTTTTTAAATTTTTAGGACCTCTAACCCTTTAAACTCGTAGGATTAGTCGTTTCCGAACTTGCATAACGAAAGGATGCGGGGCATAGCTTTGTAAGGCGCAAGCTCCATAAAAAATGGCATCTTACATGAGACATTCTTATCATATGACTGGATAATCGAGCAGTTTTAGTGCATAGTTCATGCTCGTTAAAAAATAAACATAAAATCGAGCAAGTGTTTCAACCCGCGTTTAAGCTCGTTAAAAAATGAACTAACCTCCGGTAAATAACCACCGTGAATGTAACGTTATCAGCCATTAAAGCCTTGGTCGTGTTTGCACCGTCACCTCCACTTTTCATTAGCCGATCATTCACCTCCATATGATTGTTTACCCATTTTGAGGAACAGCTGCGAAGAGTGATTTCACTAGCCATCCTTGTGACACTGTCGTGCTTGGAAAATTCCAACCCTTACCTGGAATCAGCTGCTACCCATTTTATCACTCATTCCTCAAGAGACGAGTCTTCTTTAAGCTCTTTTCATTTGACTCGTAAAATATGAAAAGATTGCCGAGTTTTGGCCTTCCAGCTCGTTAAAGCGGCCGAAAGTGCTATTCCTCCTCTAGATTTTAATCTTTTTGGACCTGAGGGATTATTGCACAAAAAGATCGAGCATTTGTTTTGTTCGGCTCGTTAAAACTATCTAAAATTCATCCCTTCTGTATTGTTTTATACTTTTTCGGACTTAAGGGATTAGATGACGAAAAAGGAATTTCGTAGTTAACTTTACGTACCTTTTCAGACTCTCTAAAAATGAAAAGGATCGAGTTATCTTTGTCGTTAGACTCGTTAAAAAGATTAATAGCAACAAACTTGTCTTTAGACGAGAACGAGTTTCACTATCGCTAGGCTCGTTAAAACATAGCGATGGGTTTGCCCGAAGGGCAAATTATAGAACAAGCATATGTTATCCTCCTCAAGCTTGACAAAAATAAAGAGGTACTGGTCAGCAATGACTGGGGAAAAATTGGGAAGAAACTCAAAGAACCTTTATTGGTAGCAAGTCGCTCTTGAACATGACACTTCCACTCCATGCCTGAGTCGGGTTGGGTTGTTTCATTCACCGGTCACATCACCATGGTCTCGCCATACCATCCACCTTTGGGGTAAATGCTACCAATCCATCATATAAGTGTCACCGATATGTTCAAGAGAAGTCATCCAGAGAAGTCAACCGTGTCCCATCCACTACCATACATTATACTTCATTCTTTCATGACCGCCACCCTGAACCATATATCATCAGATCGTTTTCACCTCCATCAAAATCATTTGCTCCATTCCGTGTCACTAATGTGGGATACATCAAGGCCCTCCTTTGATGGATCGCTTCTTGTCGACATCAGCTCATTATCCAAGAAGTTGATCTAGGAACACCCCCTTCAGTACTTTGAAGCTTGCATACCTCAATGGCAAGTTTCTCACTTCCGGCGACAGGTATACATCAATGACCTTCGACCGAGAGATTTTGCATGGTGTTCGACGCCAAGTCCTTTATTCACACCACGTGAATTGTACTACAGTACCTTGAGGGTCATTATCATTATCGGTGATTCCTCTCGCGCTTGTTAACAGTTTACGTCATTGACTGGTAATCAAGCGATGTCTTTCCATGTTCGAATTCAAAACATTTCTCACATGGATCGACTTGTACTTAGAGTGAAGATCGGACGAGATTGAAGACCCCAGATCTAGTTTCATCCATCCGGGCTGCGATATATATTCAGGAAAAATAAAGACATTGACATGTACAGCACTGCAGAACAGATAATCATCCTACCAAAAGGATGATGATTTCATCAGAATCATCAGTCTACCATCAGACGATTGTCTGTCCTATGTACATAAAAATGAATTTATAAAGCTGAGCATGGGAATGCCCGCCTTAGCTAGATCATGAAAACAGTATGAAAAACAATGTATTGTATTGTATCTTATTACAGGTCTCCTCCCAGCATTGAAAGAACTTCGGATCCTCCTAATAAAGCATTTCACCCGATAAACGGCCTCATACTTTAGGGGGCAACTGTTATAGACATTTTTGTGCCTTACAGCTATGAGCATAAAATGTCCATAATCCAAGGGATCCAAAGTCCCTAAAGATGTTGTTACAGCTCCTAAAGGAACAAGGTCAACCAATGACAGCTCCTCCCAGAAGTTCTCCACCAGAAACTGCTCAAAACTAGTCAAATCAGGATCAATTCAGAAGCTCCACTAGCTGCCTGCGTTGCAAAGCACCCAAATACACTAGCTAGGTGTGTTGCAACACACTTGAATGCACTACCCAGGTGCGTTGAGCGGGAAATGACAAGTGGCAGAGTCATTCAACGAGGTGGAAAGACCATGGAAGCTTCCAGAATCTTCTCCAATGACACTTGCCTCACTGAATTCGACCAAGTGATGAGTAAGAGGCTCTCAGTCTCCAAGTGGAAGCAAGAACTGATAGAGAGAAGCCACAAGTCAAAACATAAGCTGACTCATCCTCTCTGCTTACATCTATATATGGATCCCTCATCCCAGAGATCCAGAGGCTGGAATTTTGTACTTTGCGGAGAATTGTTGTTGGTTTGAGATTGAGATTAGTACATTGGGTGATTTATGCTTTGTTGGAGGAGAGGAAGGGATTCCTTTGCTGGGAGGTAGATGTTGGATCGGGACTCACTTGGTTGTATCTCCTCTTGGACTTTCTTATCATATCAATAAAATTATTTGAGTTTCTCCTACATGCTGTGTATCAATGATGTTTTGTTATATTTGCATGTTTAGCTTAATCTGATCCTGAGCTTTTTATGAATGTATATCTATATCTTCGTGTAGTTTCTCTCTCTTGTGATCTTGCAGGAATTCGGTGAAGCTGGGCCGGTAAGGGAGCAGGGAGCTGGGAGCTATTGAAGAGAGGAGCGATTGGATCAACAAACTAGCGAAAGACACAGGTTAGTTACATCCTTTCTCCTCATTTACATTTCATAAAGAAGAATACTCAAGTAGTTTTCCTTGTTTGTTGCTAAGGCACTATCACACCTTAGAGTGGGATAGGGGTGTTCTGAATAGATACTTTTCCCAACAACAGGTTCAATAATCTTTCACTGAGGTAGTTTCAAGCCAACGCATGGATCTAAATTTTAGGGGTACATTTTGGGCAATCTCAAAGAGAAATGGCCTCTTCTTTTGGTGGCTGACACACAACAATGAGACAGCTTCAAACTGAAGTTGTAGAAATGGTGGAGAGGAGGAAAGGAAGGAGGGAAGTAGATGCATAGGGTTGTAACAAACAAAATCCTAAGCAGCAATGTTCCAACAGAAATATGGAATTCGATCTATAAGGTTGTAAATGTCACAGGATCCTAAGCAAAGATTTTCCAATATAAATATGGAAGAGGGAGGATGTGGATTGATAGAAACAGCGGAGCACTTATTGGTTTCACGTCTATGACATGGGTACCTCTGTCACCACACAGTGTGAGAAAGGTTGTGCTCATACAGGTACTACTGGCTAATCTAATAACACAAGTAAATATTTCGTTACTACAGGCACTATAGGCTATTGAACAACACAAGTAATTCTATAATATATGTTATACAACAAAACGACCCCCTCATCAGCTCAGAGGGGAAAGACATGATAGCTGAAGCAAAGACCAAGATCACATGCCTTGTTTCCACACTAACACTAGCTATACACTGACAACATACTTTATAAAGCTTCTCTATAAGCCTAAGGGTGTGTTAGTGACCCTATTAACTCTAGTTGTTAGTTCGGGAACAACGTTAGTGGATCCTAATGAAGTTCTAAAGGTCAAAGGAATGAATTGACTCATAAATATCTAGATATTTTCTCCTAAACCTACTCAAGAAAAGCAAGGAAACATCTCAATTTTGACCTATTTTTGGGATTTCTAATCCTAATGAAGGAGGAAAAGGGGAAAGAGTTGAAAAGCATGGCAACTTCATTGTTTTTACCTTAAGGAACTCATGGAGGAACTTGGCAACCCTAACTAAATTGCTACATAATCAAAGCTAGGGCTATGGTGACAGAGGTCAGATCATTTGAAAGGATAGCTTACTTGATTGTTGAGCATAGTCTCAAATCTAAGCATTAGAAGTTGGTAAGAAGGGGGAGAGAGAGAGAGAGAGAAGCTGTATGGGTAAGGGAAGGCTGATGCAACATATGGTTGTAATTACTCTTCCGACATTAATATAGAACTACAGTTGTATTGTCTACTCCGTGGTGTTGGTACTATCATTAATTCTTTTGTTTGTCCAATACCTTTTAACATGAGTAGCTTAGTTATGTGTAACTAGATGTCTTTTACGTATTCATGTATTAGTTATTAAAGTTGTATGCTGTGATAATGCTTGTCTCTTCTATGTGCAGGACTTGATCTGGAGCCGGCTCAGGGGACTTCCACCTAGCTGTATTGTGCTCTCCAGCAAATCTACACGGAGGCTTGAGGTAATCCATCTATTTTGCTTTGATAGTTAGTTAATGTTTATGGACATGCATGTAACTTTGTGATGGCTACAGATAATCTTATAGTCTACCAAGGGTCCTAGGAAGACCCTTGAGGGTATCTCCATTCTCCATACACCGTGCATTTTATCCTATAGCAGAATTGGCAAATCCGTTGGGGACTATACATCTAGTTCTTGGTTTACCTGGATAGTTCTCAGTTTCCTCCTCCATCTAAGACCTCCCTATACTTCAGCATTCCCTTTTTGACCCACCAAAACCTTGCTGCATTCTGCCTTCATATATTCATCCTTGAATCTGATCCTAAAAGCCCTGTTTTAATTTGTTTTCCCACACTAACGCAGGTTAGAAAACTACACAGTGCTTTATAAAGATCTGTGTCTGCACACACAGAGCATTAGTGGACCCAATAACTCTCTGTGGCCACTGCTACAGAACGTTAGTCCCCCAAATCTTGACATACAGCTGTGTCTATAAACTCAAAGGGATGGGAAGCCTACTCATGGACTGAAAGGGATCTGCAACTACATTTTGTTAGCAAGATCGATGTCCTGAAAGAACTTTTTTTTTAGGAAATAATTTTTTTCCTTTCTTAAAATATTTTTTATGAAAGAAAGATCCACATTTTTTATTCATTTTTCTACTTAGCTGGTTAAAAGATGCTTTATTTTGGTTTCAAATAGTTGTTAGGAAAGCATTGGAAAGATTTTTGTTGGTTATGCATGTGTTATAATGACTAGGATGCATGGAACAAATATGAATATGTGAAAGACTCTCACCTGTAGAATACAGCTTGTTTTCATCAAATTGAATATTTTTTAAGCATTGTCTTGTGCATGATTTTTGAGTCAGAGTCCCATCACATTTCATACGTCAACTCCCCTACTGAACGCACTAAAAAAGCACACATAAAATTTACCTAAAATCAATCAGTAACTCTTTATTGAGAAAACAAACATTAGTTCAGGCTAGGATCTTGGGATAAGCAGTGTGAGTAAATTTCCCAAGATCAGAAACCAAAACTAGTGTCATTAAAAGAGAGAAATTCCTTCTACATTCATACTACCATGACCACTCCATTCAAAGCGGAGCTAAATACGAGACAACATCGGGCTATAAGTGAAGGTAGTCCACCTTCGCTTGCAACTCCTTTGGGTATTTTGTGTATTGGGGATCCCTTCGGGGATTTCAGAGTTGAGTCGGGGACTCAGGTATCCTGCCCACACAGCATACTGTCTACGACTATGCCCCCCCCCCCGGTAGTGTCTATGATCTAAGGTATCCTTAGTGGCTAAGCTTTTAGGGATTTACACAAGGTGACTAGGGTGGGCTGCCCTGGTACCTAACATAGACAGACCTACTCTGTCTTCAGTTTTTCGGAGGGTGCTCATCTTCACAAGAGTACTTGGCCCCTCAATCTGAGGTTCGATCAAAGTTCTAGAGTAACGATAATTGTACATTTGGCCACCCCTTTCTATTATTCATTGTGATACTGGGTTTCATCTCCAATGATCGGTGCTTATCAGACAGGGTCATTTCCCTTTGTTTGCTGATTGATCAACTTAGTGTATTTTTTATATTTTTTAGGTACCCGTGTGCTATCATTGAGACTTTAACAAATATCATGATAAAATTTATTGATAAAAATTAATGGTCACCATGGCTACATCCGGCCCTCGTTGTCAATCTAAACGATTGCTAGGACTTCCTCCACTCATTGTGGAAGATCCACCAAGCTCCAGTGAACTGGATTCCCCATCTTCGGGGAATCAGTCTCCTAGATCTCACACGGAATCTGTTTGGACAACCGACGATTCAAGTTTGCTGGAGGATTTCTTTACCGAAGGATTTCTTCCTCCCTTTAACCCTCCACTCACGAATCCATTGGACCCACTCTTGGTTCCCGTGGCACCTGTACTCCCTGTCTCTTTAGTTGGAACATTTCCATCCATCCCGTCGACGACTAACAGGTCATGGAACTTTGTGGACACTTTTGGTCCTCCACCACTTCCCCAGTCGACAGTCACCACCACACCATTGATGGCAAACCCTGCTATCCCATTTTTCCCAGGTACAAACACTCACATGACACCCTCCACGAGTGGAACCCAGCCAATGTCGGGTTCCACCCCTTTAGTGTCAAACTGTATACCTTCGACAAGTGCTACATACAACGCTCCTTATAACGCTCAATATAGCACTATTAGCGCAGTTCCCATCCACCAACAATATGGTCGACAGCCATTGTACAGTTCAAACCCCCATATTCAAGTATCTGGGGGCATTCCCAATATGCACATACCGGTTGGGAATGTAACAGTTCCCCCTCCATTCTCAGGCATGCATGGTCAGTCATTGATTGACATGAGTGTTCCTTATGTCAATCAAGGACATATGGTTAGTTCTGTGGCGAGTGGGAATCCTCAAGGAGGTCTCAACCAATCCATGTGGGCACCCTACTCACAAATTCAAATGAGTTAAGGGGGCATTGCTTATCCTGGGGGCAATTCTATACCCCAACATCACATTCCCCATGGAAATCCACACTACAATGCCATACCCCAAGGAAACTACTATACCACATAGCCTATGTATAATATTGGGACTCAAATGATGGGAGGACCGCAAGGATCCTCAAGTCATATGTCATTGCCTTGGTTTGAGTCGGGGGCACCACACACTCTGCCTTTCTTGGCAACGTTGGATATCCCCGACTTGTACAAACTTACAAATGACCCCATCTATCATAACTTACTTTGGCTGCCAATCCCGCATAAAATACCAACAAACATCCCCAAGTTTGAAGGGAAACAAGGGGAGGATCTAGGCACCCATATCACCACCTATCATCTTTGGTGTGTTTCCAACTCCATGGTGGATGATAGTGTCCAGTGACATCTTTTTCCCTGCACCTTCACTGCAACGCAGCTAAGTGGTACATTGAGTTACCACGTGCGTCAGTAAATACCTTCAACACTATAGCGATGGAATTCCTAAAGAAATTACAACTACCCATCCGCTATGAGACTGGGACAGAGCTCCTCACTTCATTACGTCAGGATAGCACCACCCACATCTCTGATCATATACATGAATGGAGACGTAGGCGGAGGTTAGTCAAAGCTCCCCTCCCAGACTATCTCTTAGCAGACTGGTTCTGCAAGTCCCTACTCCCGAAAATTGCTAAAGATGTTGCTTTAGGTGGTGCAGTCACTGAAGACCAATCCATACATCGTGCCAAGCATTGAGATCTGATATATTCATAGTCTATCACTCTTTACGACGTAATCCCCAATGCCCCTCGTAACTCCAATGTTTCTACTACTCAGCATCCCAGAGCGCACGCTGATGGGATTATCGGCGCAACCTCTGGGGCTGCTGTAAAACAACTCAGCGGTCACATTGCCCAGATGTCAATGGACCCCTCTACCAAATCGACTGCTCTTCCTACCACCACGATAAACTCTGTGCAGTCTACGCAAAAACCCGGTGGTAAGAACAAGAAGAATAAGAAAAAGACCGCTCCTTTTGAGGAGCAGTCAACAAAGCAGCAAAACCCAAAACAGAAGGTCATTGCACCTCCTGACGATGGAAAGGATAAACCTACTAGATTCCCTTGCAAAATCTATGCTGAAGACCACATGACCTATCACTACCCGCATCTTCAAGAATGCACATAATACATTGTTATAAAGGATATTGGTAGGACCCCCGTTGTCCTTAATAATCCTTTCCCTACTCAGCAGCAGCAAAACCTTATTGCAAACCAACCCCAACCCTCACAAGGGGGCAACAGTGGTTCGCAACATCCTTCAATTGGTGAAGGATCTTCTACCATTTACACCTTCGAAATGGTAGATCTACAAACAAGAGCCAAATCCTATGGAGCTCCTGTCGCTCATGCAGAGGAACCTTCGTTAAGTCAAAACCCACCACCACCCAATGATTTTCATATCGAACAGCCAGTTGCTGGCCTTGTAATTTTCCCCCCTAAAGGGGCACTTTGACGCACAACTCATAATACGTCTGCACGTGCCGTCCAAAACTACAGCATTGTAGAAGACTTGGCACAAGCGTCATCAACGATGTCAGCGCTCGTAGTATTACAAACATGCCTAGCACAAAGGAAAGCTTTGCTTTCAACTATTGGTGGTATCGACCCACAGGATTCCATGCTTGCAATTTTCGACATGGGAAAGTGTAAATCTCCCCTTTCCCACTAGCTTTCATTTCAAGTGCAAATTTTTTCGAGAGGTAAAGGTATACACAGAACTGTCATCAATGAAGGTGCTTCTACCTGCGTCATGTCGGCTTCATGTTGGCTCACTCTGGGTTCTCGAACCCTATCCCCGCTGTCAAATTCCTTTAAATATTTCGACGACCACACTTTCATCCCAAAAGGTTACCTAGCTTGCTACCCCATCAATTTGTGTGGGAAAATGGTAATGGTGGACATAGAGGTCGTAGATAACATACTTGACTATAATCTCTTGCTGGGTCGTAGTTGGACATATGCCATGATAGCCATCGTATCTACTGTCTTTCACATCATCCTAATTCCATTGGATGGAAAGGTAGTTACATTGGACCAGCTGTCTTTCTACACCCCTGATTATTCCCCGTTACCAAACAGCTTTGTACCCCTAGTAGGTGGTGTACCTAACTCTTACGTCAGTATCGGTACCGGTCTACTGAAAGCTTCTTCCCTTATGGGTTGGTTCCCTCTTTAGCCGCCCAAGGTTTCACAGATGATCAATATGCTTTCATCGATTCCTCATGAACAGACCGATCCATGGATCCTACCATCTCCTTCAGTCATTGACACCTATGGAGAACAAATGCTGCTATCACCAGCTGAATCGGCCTACCAAGCCATTCAATCTACATCCGCATCTCTAGTCACTTTGGTTACAGCCAACGGTACCACTGCCCCTCCCATAACCACTCCTTCTTTCGATCCACTCAATCATGTCCTATCTACGGACAAATCTATTAGAGAAATCATGAGTTTAGAAGAGCGACCTTGGAAGGACTTGCACCATTGTGTTTCGATATCTGATTTGGACACGATGCCTCTTCAAATCCTGTCACCTGACATACTAGAAATCGTTTCCTCACCCTATACGACCATCCAAACTTTGGACGTGGAAGGAAACATGGGAAATATTTCAAAGACATTGCTCATCGATATTTCTATCAAGACAGGCATCGTGGAAAACATCAAGATTGGAGCAGATTGCAATCTTGAGGAAATTGCAAGCTTCACTTGCCTTTTTAAGGAATTCTTCGATGTATTTGCCTAGTTTTATGAGGAAATGCCTGGCATAGATCCATCTATTGTCGAGCATGAGACCAAGCTTTTCGATAATTCTAAACCTATCCATCAAATGCCTTGACCGATCCATCCCCGCAAAACGACAACCATGAAAAAAGAAGTAGAAAAATTGTTACATGCCGGTTTCGTCTCTCCTGTTCCTTTAATGGAATGGGTTTCCAATCTGGTTCCTGTCGATAAAAAACAAGGAACCATCCACGTATGTGTCGACTATCAAAACTTGAACGCTGTGTGTCCCAAGGATAATTATCCAACACCATTCATCGATCAAATCATCGACGACTACGCAAGTTGTGAATCATTTTCATTCATGGATGGATTCTCAGGTTACAACCAGATTGCTATAAAACCCAAATACCAGCACAAAACTGCCTTCGTCTACCCGTGGGGCATCTTTGCCTATCGCAAACTCCCATTCGGTTTAAAGAATGCTGGAGAAACTTTTCAAAGAACCATGGACTACGTATTTCACGATATCAGGCATATCGTTCAAGCTTACTTGGATGACCTTCCAGCCCATTCCAAGCAATGAACACTGCACATAAACCATTTAAGAGCCATCTTTCTTAGGTGCCAGTTTTACAACATTCGCATGAATCCACATAAATGCGTTTTCTTTGTCGAGTCTAGATGCTTACTTGGATTCATTTTCTCCAAGTACGAGATTAGGGTTGATCCCGATAAGGTAAAGGAAATTACTCAATTGCCCGAACCACAATCCATCCTACAGCTCCAACGTTTGCAAGGGAAAGAAAACTTTTTACGACTGTTCATCGTAAATTATGTCGAGTTGATGAAAGGCTTTATGCGCCTACTTAAGAATGGAGTGTCGTATATGTGGGATGATCAAGCTTAGGCGCTTATATCAGCCCCACTCCTTAGCACTCCCGACTATGGTCGCAACTTTCTTCTATACCTGGCAGCCTCGCCATCCTCTCTCGAAATGGTCTTGGTTTAGACTCATGATGACTGGAGTGAACATGTGATCTATTATTTGTCAAAAGGCCTAGTTGGTCCCGAACTCAGATATTCACATGTGGAAAAATTGTCATTGGTAGTTATCTTTGCTACCAGCCGATTCCGACACTACATCCTGCTGTGACAGACTACTGTCATCGCCTTGGAGAATCCCATGAGACATATTTTGTCTCATCAAGTAATTGGAGGAAAATATTCAAAATGGATCGTGATCCTCCAACAATTTGATCTGGTTTTCACAGCTGCCAAGGCGAAGAACTCCTTAGTCTTCACCGAACTTTTGTCGGACCTTCCCATCATCGATCCTAATGAGATAGCCCACGATCCTCTTCTAGATGAGGTTGTCTATCTTATCGACACCACTGACCCTTGGTATGGTGACATTCTTATCTACCTCCAAGCACAACGGTTGCACCCCGAACTATCGACAGGCAACCGTCGTCGCGTCCGCCACCAAGCATGACACTATCTAGTGATCAATGATACGTTATATTGTCATGGTGTGGATATAGTTCTTCGATGTTGCCTCACTCATGAAGAGGCAGAACATGTTTTAAATGACTGCCATGCTGGGGCATGTGGTGGTCATATTTCTGGCATATCTACTACACAGAAAATCTTGCGCGCAGTCTATTACTAGCCAACCTTGTTCAAATATTGTGTAAAGGCCATCCGGCAATGCCATCCTTGTTAAGTGTTCACCAAGAAAATGTGCGCTCCTCTGGCCCTACTGCACCTGGTGATCTCCATCGCCCCCTTTGCCAAATGGGGGATAGACTTCGTAACCTGCAATCCTGTTTCATTTGTTGGACACAACTATATCATAGTAGCTATGGACTATTTCATGAAATGGGCCGAAGCCCTTCCCACCTACAGAGCTGATGGAGAAACCGCGGCGCTATTCCTGTTCAATCAGGTTATCTATCATTTTGGTGTACCCTGCACGATCATTACAGACCATGGATCTCATTTCCAGAACCATATGATGTCTGATTTAACATTGCTACTTGGTTTTTGTCAGGATCAATCATCCTCCTACCACCCCCAAGCTAATGGCCAAGTAGAGGCCATCAATGACGTCTTAAAATCCATGATCCGTAGGTTGGTAGGAAATCATAAAACCAATTGGAACCAAATGTTATATTCGGCGCTATGGGCATACCGAACTTCAGTAAAAACTGCCACGGGCTTTACACCTTTCCAACTCGCTTACGGCCTGGAAGCAGTTTTACCCATCGAGTGTCAGATCCCTTCCCTACAAATAGTCATTGAACTCCTGCCCGGCACTATTGCCGAAGAAGAACACTTACTATACCTCAATCAACTGGATGAAACCCGTCGAGATGCCGAATTGGCACTTGAGGCTCACAAGCGTCGGGTAAAAACCCAATATGACAAAAAGGTCAAGCCTCATTCTTACCAAGAGGGAGATCTTATTTTGCTCTATGATAAAAAACATGACCTCTTGGGGGCAGGAACACTTCAACCCTTATGGCTAGGTCCCTATTTCATCAAGAAAGTCCTCTCAAAAGGATCATATGACCTTCAAGACTGGGAAGGAGTCCCGCTCGCCGAGCCTAGAAATGGGCTCTATCTAAAAAAGTATTATGCCTAGTATTGCACTAGGCATGTGCTTTATAATTCTATGTATTCATAAGTTTTGCTTCCCTTTTTGGTGTGATTGGATTGTTTTGATATTTATTGAAGTATCTATCTCATACATCCTTCTCGCAATGCAGATGTCTTCGTTACCCTTAGCATACGTAGGATACGTGGATGGTGCCAGTCGTCACACATGACACATTGCATCAACTGCTTGGGTCATCTACACACCTGAGTCGGAACTATTTTGTTCCGGAGGAGTCTTTCTTAGTACCGCCACCAACAATATTGCCGAGTACATGTCCATAATTTCACTTCTCATGGAAGCATCATCAAGGGACATCTCCAATCTAGTGGTCAGGTTAGACTCCCAGCTAGTTGTTATGCAATTGACAAATTGTTATCACATTCGTAATCCAACCTTGTTACGTCATTATTTAAGGGTACGACTCCTGGAACGTCAATTTGAAATAATCACATATGAACACATTCCTAGAGAATTTAATGTGATTGTTAATTCATTAGCTAACTATGTATTATATTGGCATCTGTCTCATTCACTATAGAAGCATGCATGAAAATTAAAAATTTACTGAGTTAAAAATTTTACAAAAAACATTTAAAAAACATTTGCACCATCAAAATACCAAAATGTGTGTATATATATATAGATCAAAATCCTGTCTTTTACATCGAAATATTCCAAAACTTGGATGTTTTAAGTACAAAATGGCTACTAAGCCCAGCTACAAACACCCATTGGCTACGCCAAAGCACTTGCTAAAATAGAGCCTACTACTCCTGAAATGCTAAAACCGCTCTAGCTATCCTCTGAAGAGGAACTAGAAACCGCTCAGGTACACAAACTGTGTGTCATTGCATATGAGTGGGAATCTCCCTCATAGGAAGGGGGGGACACCCATGCTCAAGCCCTCTAGGTTCCTTAGAACCTCGCAAAGACTGTCGGCATCACCCCCCCAGCAGGTAGTTGGCCTCCTCGTCGCATATGGCGGGGTTCACCTGTAGGTCGTAATGGCGCCACATCTGTGTTAAGCATAAAGCTTCATGTCAGTACTTATTTTGCCTATAAAAACATTACATAAACATTTAAAAGCTAAAAAATACTTGAGGTACTTTCAAAAATCATTCTCACCTTGAGGACCCCAGTTGGTCCCAGGCAGCAGCATCAAGTCAGGGTCGCCGGTGAAGTCCATGCCCTCATAAGCATAGTCATCAATCATCACAATTTGGCCACAAAGCCACTGGAAGAAATATTCCTTGAAGAAATGTTGAATCAGTCCTCCTCCTGTGCGAGGATCGAGTGATGACCATCGCCCTTGCCTCGGCTCCCTCGGATCAAAGGGACCTAAGCTCATCCTTGGGCGCATAACAGGTACCCTCTCAAGAATGAATGAAACTATGAGAGTACCATACCCAAAACTATGTTGGGTACGAGTCTTGCATGTCGTTAACTCTGCCTTCAACTGGCAAAGCACTGCTTCACACTAGTTGAATATCTGTGGTTGGACACAGTCAACTGCAAGCAACAGTTGGGCCTTTGTTGCAACATGGGGACACTTTGACCCCGCCAACCACACAATCAACCATAAAATATCCCTCATAGACCTGGACCTTATCCTCTCTATAGGGACTCTGTTGCTGACAAGTCCACTCTCAGGGATGCAGCAGGATTGCACCAGCTCTAGGGTAGATCGTGGATCTGGCCTTCCCCCGGTGAGCTATCCCCTGCGGCATGACAAACCAGTTAAAAAGCATATGTCATCACGGTCAATAGCCAACTCCTAATCTGCAATCCTGAACACTTGCTCGTGTTCATCCCAGTGCTGGATAATCCATCTCAATAAATCCTCCTACCCTTTCATCAGCTCCAACTTTGCATACCTCAGTAAATCGTAGCGGTGCAATGCAAGTATGCATGCTAGATCATTTCGCATCAGCAATTCCTGGCTATCATGGGCCCATTCTCTCCATAGACTAGTCATTATGGCCTGAAACCTACGCAAAATAACCCTAAAAACAGTCAAAATGGGGCAAATAGCTTTAGGAATCCCTGCATGAGGTTTTAAACTGCGCCCTTAAGCTCTAACACTCCCCCCAGTGGTACACAGGGAGGATTAACACTCTCTAGTAGGTTGTACAAGGTGTTTAACGCTCCCTACAGGCCATCTGGAGGGCGTTAGTGCACAAATACTGCTTTAGGGCACCTCAAATCTCCAAAAATCCACCCCTGAAATTGTTAAGAAATGTTAAGAAATGCATAGAGAAAGGTTTTAGCCTCTACCTGGGACTAACGACACGTCGAATGGTTGCCCGGATCTCCTGCAATGGTCCGCAGAAAATCTGCTCCTCTTTGGCCCCAAAACGCTCTCACAATTCTCAAATAGTGAAAATAATGCATGTGAAAGCTCAAAAAACTTCCTTATATTTACTTTTGGAGACATGATTTTTTGAAATCATCAAAGAGGCAGTAGTCCATTCCCCGTGATTTTTTATCATGCATGAACCCATATGGATAGGAACTACTGCTTTTTTATACCTTTTTCCGCTTTTGATGAAAGTACCCTCAGGAATGAAAAGTAGTAAAAGCTGCATGCAATTCTCAAAAGAGCACTTTTTATGGCATATTTTCTCGCTCTCAAAAAACTGAAAAATCCCTAAATTGTCATCATTGGGCTCACTAAACGCATACGACGACGGTCCAAGCAACTCTTTTTCGATCTTTTTCTAGCTCATTAAACTGAAAAACATCATTTTAGGCGCTTTTTTCTTGCTCATAAACTAAAAAAATCCCTCGTTTTTTCTTTAGCATCATTAAAAATTTACAAAGATGACTCGAGCATTCTTTTAGGTACTTTTTTCACTCATTAAACTAAAAAATCCCGAGTCTTTGTCACCGGGCTCGTTAAAAATCTATGGCAGCAACAAGAGCACTTGCTTTTTTGGGACCATTTCTCGCTCTTAAATTTAAAAATCCTTGAGTATTTCCCCTTCTTTGGGCTCGTTAAATCTATGAAGAAGGAATGAGTAGTTCTTTTACCTCCTTTTCCTTGCTCAATAAACTGAAAAAGATACCTTGAGTTTTCTTCATTTGACTTAAGATTTGATGAAGGTATTGAGGTTGTCGTCACGTGACTCATTAAAAATTCATGAAAAAAAATAAGTTTAGTTTGTGTCCTCGTACTCATAACAAAATGAGGTCAACATCTATTGAACATAGGTTTCTCTTTATCTAGATTCAATAGATTAACTCACGGAAAAGTAACAGATCTGGGTATACTATTAACCTTTTGTCGCACCTGGTTAACCACTATGACAAAGGGACCACCATGGAGTCATTCTTTACGATCTTTTCAGACTCTGTAAATATGAAAAAACCACCGAGTTTTCTAGTCTGGACTCATTCAATTATACAGACAAGATATAGAGTCGCTCCTTTTACGATCCTTTTCAGACTCTCAAAACATGGAAAGATCGAAAATTTTGCCTGTCTGGACTCATTAAACTATTCAAATAGGGCATAGAGTCACTCTTTTTGCGGTCCTTTTCAGACCCCTAAAAAATGAAAAGATCGATGAGTTTACCCATCTGGACTCACTAAACTAATCAAATGGGAAAAGTAGACAATACAACTGCATTCAGTATTAGAAAGTGTGGTTTGGCAGTAGTCGTTCCCTTGAACATGGCACTCCCTCAGATAAACCTTCCTTGTGACGGCCTCCCAATATGAATCCTACCATCCTATGAGTTTAGCCTAAATGCCCCGATGTTCTTGCTTCTCTGTATTCTAACACTCTTTGGTGTTCATGAGTCTAGTGTTGCATTGTTAAAACTATTGTCGTGCCTTCTATTTTTCAAGGGTTAACCTTTTGTTTCCTCCATCAACCCATCAAGCATATCCTTTCATCATTCCGTCTATTGTTTAGACCCAATGCTCAAAGATTCCTCAAAAACAAATCATCCTTGTCCCGTTTCGTGTCGATTGAATTAGGACACATTATTGCCTACCTTTCTACAGGTATCTTCCTATCGACTTCAACACTCTATCTAGGAAGACAACCCAGAAACACATTCAGTGCCTTGGTACTTGCAGACATTAGTGGCAGGTCACCTTGTGTTTGATCAGGGGTTCTCATTATTGGCTCCTAGTTAATCGATTCTATGGGTGTTCGATGAAAAAAACATCTTTCACACTTGTTAGATTGTACTGTGCATCTTGGAGACCATCACCATTATTGGTGGCCTTCCTTGCGTCTGTTAACGGTCTCCATTATTGACTGGTAATCAGATGATTTTTTGCATGTTTGACATCAACGCATATATTCACATGTATCAATCTATGTTGTTTGGTGAAGCAGAAAACAAGACCTTGGGTAGAGGCTTGCATCAATCAGCCTTGCTTCCTCTCCCAAGTTGCGTATATTGTTTTTTGGAGACAACTCATGAGAATGATCCTATTATGACACCGGATCCGCATTGTGCTTATCGGTGGCCAACATTGTCATATCTCTTTTATGAGAAAATCGCTCTGACATAGCTACTGAGCATGGGAATGCCCGACTCATGACATCATTTTAGTACTTTTATATATATGTGTTCTATCAGGTTTCCCGTACCACACGAAGCTATAATCCTCTCTCTCTTTTTGTCGAAGAAGGAAAATTATAGTTAAGTAAAGTATTTCGGCCATCTTCGTAGCCTCTGATCTCACACTTTAGGGGGCATATGTTATATAGCAAAATGACCCCCTCGTCAGCTCAGAGGGGAAAGATATGATAGCTGAAGCAAAGACCAAGATCACATGCCTTGTTTCCACACTAACGTTGGACGTACACTGACAACTTGCTTTATAAAGCTTCTCTGTAAGCCTTAGGGTGTGTTAGTGACCCTACTAACTCTAGTTGTTAGTTCGGGAACAATGTTAGTGGATCCTAATGAAGTTCTAAAGGTCAAAGGAGTGAATTGACTCATAAATATCTAGATATTTGCTCCTAAATCTACTCAAGAAAAGCAAGGAAACATCTCAAGTTTGACCTATTTGGGGGATTTCTAATCCTAATGAAGGAGGAAAATGGGAAAGAGCTAAAAAGCATGGCAACTTCATTTATTTTACCTTAAGGAACTCATGGAGGAACTTGGCAACCCTAACTCAATTGCTACATAAGCAAAGCTAGGGCTATGGTGATAGATGTCAGATCATTTGAAAGGATAACTTACTTGATTGTTGAGCATAGTCTCAAATCTAAGCATTAGAAGTTGGTAAGAAGGGAGAGAGAGAGAGAAGCTGGATGGGTAATGGAAGGCTGATGCAACAGATGGTTGTAATCACTCTTCCGACATTAATATAGAACTACAGTTGTATTGTCTACTCCGTGGTGTTGGTACTATCATTCATTCATTTGTTTGTCCAATACCTTTTAGCATGAGTAGCTTAGTTATGTGTAACTAGATGTCTTTTATGTATTCATGTATTAGTTATCAAGGTTGTATGCTATGATTATGCTTATCTCTTCTATGTGCAGGACTTGATTTGGAGTCGGCTCAGGGGACTTCCACCTAGCTGCATTGTGCTCTCCAAAAAATCTACATAGAGGCTTGAGGTCTATTTTGCTTTGATAGTTAGTTAATGTTTATGGACATGCATGTAACTTTGTGACAGCTGCAGATAATCTTACAGTCTTTCAAGGGTCCCGGGAAGACCCTTGAGGGTATCTCCATTATCCATACATCGTGCATTTTATCCTATAGCAATATACAAAGGAATTTTTCTCTATTTAGCAGCCAGGGTAAATCCATGAACCAAAGAGAAATTGACAATCTCATTGCACTCTTTCAGAGAAGGAAAAACACAAATGAAATGAGATTACCTAGAGGAAAATGTTGCACATTAATCATGCTTGGAATCCACTGGGAAATGTTGTTTATCTTAAAGAGTCCAAATAACCAGTCCATACATTCAGCACGATATCTGTGAAGCCCCCATAAAAACAAGTTGAACCAAAATGGCCTCCCAGAACTCAGGCCCTATGGGTGAGAAATTCTGGAACCAGCCAACCTTTGTTAAAGTGTTGATTCCCCCTTTTTATAAGAAGAGGGGGAACTAGAATTATAGTTTACAAAATATCTGAGCCAGAGCTCCAACTGTCTACTAGACTAGTTGTCTCAGCCTATGTAAGGCGTTATTTACAAAAATTATTACAATTGGGATTCGATCCCTTCTTAGAAATAAATGTAAATTAATAAATAGAGAAAGAAAATAGAAAGAGGGAGGGGCAGGTGTCCCCCTGCTATCCCTATGAAGGTCTCTGGTCAAGCCACATCTCAGTCGTGATGCACACTCCTTGCTACTCGGTCGGTTTCTGTCATTTCTTCCTTTACTATGTGAACGACCTGTTTTGTGGAATGGGGAGTGGCTCGCTGCAAGTGCCTGTCTTAGTGGTCTTTGCTGTGTAGAGGAGTGAGGCTCCATGCCAAGTCATTAAGTTTTCGTGAGACTCCCATACTGGTTTAATGTTTCACATACACTATTTAATATCGTAGCTACCAACCCATCCGCCTTAAGAGCTCTGCACAATCATTTCGACGCTTTGATACACCTGGGGTTGTGTTTATAACATAACAAGTAGTCCTTTGGGTGTACACCTCTATTGCTGAAATATAATGAAATAGGCGCACTCTAATTTCCCCTTGGGCCCCCTTTGCTTTAGACCCTTTCTACTTATTCATATCACCTGACCGTGGGCTGTGACCGAGCACTTAGCCCTCGGAGGCCAAGGCTCTCAACTGCTGTCTAGGGGACCTTTTTCCTTTGTAATATGGAACGCCTTTGATAACTCTTTATACAACATCAGCCGATATCCGAGACGCGAAATCCTTATAAAATATAACCTATGAAACATCGCATCTGGGGACCCTTTTCCTCATCGCAATCGCAACCAGGGAGTATCAGCGGGGAAAAGAAACTTACACTTTGTTTGACTGCCGATCGTCGATCTGCAAGGTGATGTCATCACTGCCACGTGTCACCTAGAAATGGCCCCATAAGACCCCTGAAAACACCGAAACTGAGTCACATGTGTCCACTCGTACTACCACATCAGCAATGACGACAGCTGCCATGTTATCTCTAAGGAACAATCATATGTCGACATGTGGCCCCCTTGGAGGAGAGAGAAAATGGCTTGCCCAACCCTGTTTTCATAGGCATTTCCTTTGTAAATTGATTTAGGCCTCCCCCGACACTTTAACACTGAGGACACGAATTATCGGCGATTTGCACTATCAGCGTGTTTCACCCCCCACAATTCCTTAAGAATGGCCCATCGTGGGACTATGGGAATACAGGATCGCGGGACTGCGGGACTGCAGGACTGCGGCACTGTGGGATCATGGGACCGCGGGACTACGGGACTACCAGGTCTGTAGCGTCTACGGGGTTTCCGATATGCGGGATGCAAGACCTGCGAGATTGGGGATTGCGGTACTGCGAGACTGCAGAATCATGGGACTGCAGGATTGTAGGAATGCAGGATTGCGGGGTCTACGAGGTCGCTGATATGCACGATGCGGGATCACGGTACTACGGGACTGCGGGGTCACTGATATGCGGGATGCGGGACCTGCAGGATGTGGGATGCGGGACCTGCGGGATGCGACATGGCCGATATGCGAGACTGCGGGACTTCAGGACTGCCCATCATCGATCACCGATAATTTGT
Source organism: Pinus tabuliformis (assembly GCA_031772625.1). NCBI lineage: Eukaryota > Viridiplantae > Streptophyta > Pinopsida > Pinales > Pinaceae > Pinus > Pinus tabuliformis. Next base: position 311,224,425 of record CM062805.1, on the reverse strand, counting down.
ACTGCCACATAGAGGAGAGAGAAGGGGGTGGCCCTACCTTGGGTTTTTTCCGCATTTCCTTTATATATTTGGCCTCCCCTGACGATGTTACACTATATCGCAAATCGCAACACTGTGAGGCTTTCAAGTTAGGACCTTGCCGATATGCCGATGTACCGATGATGCGGGACTGCGGGGGCGGGACTATGATATCGTCGACTGGTACCATAACCTGCCGATAAAACATAATCTTATGCCTGGGACCCCTTCGATAGCCGATTTGCCTTCATCCTTGGGTCACTTCTCTTTGTTTTCCGGGCTTTAAAATGGTAACTTCAACATGCTCTAACTTCTACTTCAGGAGTCCATTTTTTGACTTCCATATACCATTAGAAAGCTCTTTCTGAGCACTAGGCAATGGAGAGGGTCTAATTTATCTCTGAGAGCTTTTTTGGCATTGTAAATGGATTCAACTTCACTGCTATTAGGAATTCTAGACAGATGACAACTCGTAAAGCAGTGAGTGACAAGTATATGGGGTGTTGTGTACAGGTGGTACTCATTATATGTTGTACATGTTGTACATGTGTTATTGTGTGCATGTCATATATGTTGTGTTGTGTACATGTGGTATTGTGTGCATGTCGTACATGTCGTATTGTGTATGTGCATTATGTAGTCATGGTATCATGACAGGTATGTGTGTTGTGTTGTACATTGAGTGTAGGTTTATGTGTTTTTTTATACACTGGGTGTAGGTGTATGTGTTGTGTTGTACACCGGGTATAGGTGTACGTGTTGTGTGGTACGTTAGGTGTAGGTGTATGTGTTGTGTTGTACGCCAGGTGTAGGTGTATGCGTTGTATGTCGGGTGTAGGTGCATGTATTGTGTGGTGTTGTTTGACATGTGTGGTTTTATGCATGTAGTGTACACTATGTGTATGTGTACGTGATTGAAGAGAATAGAAGGAACTAGGTGCATGTCAGGTGTGGAAACTGATATAGTGTGTGTACAGAAAGAACAAAGGCAGAAGCAGAGAACTAATTAAAGGATAAGTATAAGTATTTTATTTCAGTTTTAACTATGCATGTGATCTATCATTTTTATTTATGATGGTTTCATTTTGAGCTAACCAGATGTGATATGCTTATACATGATGATTTGATTGAAGAGCTAGTTTGACTTGTTGTGACAGGAAATAAACAGAATTGCTGGTGTGCCTTATTGACAAGCTACCAATGAGGTATGATTTGAATTTGTTTTGAGTCTAACGAAAATTATGTGCTTGGTACAAGAAAACATGGAAATGCCCATCTTGGGTAGTTGGATTGACTGCCAAATAATTAAAAACAACAACAAAAAGGAATTGGAACAAGCATCAGTGTGTTGGTAAATCATTCAGAAGTAGGGCCAATGTGAGACACGGGTACCCAATAGTGTCCATTGATTTCCATGAGTGTGCTATGACCGATATGACGGTTTTGAGGCATGGATATGCCTTGGGTTTTGGACCTTCTAATGCAAGGAAACCTTACCAAGGGATGGATCGCCCGGGAAAGGGGATGTCGAGGAACTTGGAAGGTAAGTGAATGCACGGGAGGGGGTTATCGGATTTCCTGAGGGACTATGTAGCAAAGAAGGGAAGGTTAGGGGATGGATTTATTTTGGTCATTAGCATTACTAGATGGAATCAGATGCACATTGAGAGTGTGCCCTCGAACAATGAGTCGGTAACTGTTCACCAAGGGAACAAGTAGCGCAAGGATTGTTTCACTGGATATTGGATGAAGACTTTGAATTTGGCAGTGGATTCTAGACTTCCTAGGAAGGAGGTGAATCATGGTATTACTTTGAGGGTGGAGCTGTGAGCCTTTGGATTCCCTCGTTGCTGATGTGGGCTATGTATCCTTCATTATTTTTAAGTTGAGGCTAAGGAGTTTTGGTATATGTACATATTTATGTATGGTTGTTATTGTAAATAACATAATGAGTTGTGTTACAAGGCTCTAGTACATGGTATGATTTTCATGCTTTCAGCAAGATGTCATTGTAAATATTGGAATTATTTGGGTTATTAAGCTCCATGGACAATATGTTTTGGTTTTCAATGGTTTTGTTAGTTATAGGTGTCATAGAACATTGAGGATGGTGTCCCCCTAAGGGGGAGGGGTCTATAAAAACCCCAAGTTAAAAGTTCATGTAATAAATTTAATAAAGGAAAAATAAGACCGAGGTCATGGGACACATATTCCAAGCTGAATGTTGGGAAAAAAATCCTAGTGGGTGTTCAGTTGGTTTAGTATGGCTAAGGAAATTGACAAAGGCAATGTAAAAGGCTTTGAAAAGGAAAATAGGCATTAACTCACATTTTATTTATGGAAATAATGGAAAATAGGAGACAAGGAAGGTGACAGGTCACAAAATTGCATGTGAGCAAAATTGAAGGAAAAATGGAGGAAAATGAAGAAAATAGTGGCCTCAATGATAAAAAGGCTTCTAAGAATCATTTCATCGACTTTTGTCTATTCAATCTTTTGCACTCTCATTCTATTCTCTCTTTCTATCTCATACTCTTGCACGCTTAGAGAAATATTTGATCATTTTTGGAGCATGCTTGGAGAACTCTAGTTTTCATTACATTTGGACAAGAAAGCAAAGGAAATCAAGGATTAAGCAAGGAAAAGTTGGATCAAGCAGCTACGGTGGGATTACTTGTAGGTATTTGGTTTCATGTATGATTTCCTTACTATTTTTGGCATGCATGGTACATGCATGTGTGTATTTGGTTCTCTTGTTGTCATTGGCATGGGTTTTGCCAGGTGTGACAGTGGTTTTAGATTTGCCTTGCCATTTCCAGATAGTCATAATGTGATGGGGTTCTTTTATTTGGTTGAGATTTGAATTGTCGGATGGTTTTGGAACTAGATGAGGTGGTCTCAGGAAAATTCCCAAGGGCCTAGGAATCCCTTGACTAGTTTTGGCGAGATTACGGTAAATCCTGAGGGTGGAGACAAGTAAATTCCTCAAGGTATTGGTGAAGAAATCGAGAGGCATCCAAGCTTGTTTAGGGCCTAGTGATAGCTTGACCGGGTTTGGCGGGATTGTTGTAAAGCCTGGTAGTGTATGTTCTTTTTTTGGGCCTAGGAATCCCTTGATCGGTAATGGCGGGATTATGGTAAAGCCTGGTTGTCTAGGTTCTTGTTTCGAGCCTAGGATTCCCTTGACCAATTTTGGCAGGATTGTGGTAAAGCCTGAGGTAGCCCTAGTTGTTTCGTTGTGAGTCCCACATTCATGCTTACAATATGGCATGAGGCTGATTAGATGAAATAAATATTTGGTTCAGCCCAATCTATCATCGGGAAGTACATGGAAGTCCCTAACTTGGTTGGCTTTAATGGTTGTTCTATCACGGTGATTATTTTGGTTATATGTTGGTTACAAGAATGGTTTCATAATAGGTTCTAGTTATGGTTCTTGATATGTTTTGATTAGTTGATAAATGGTTAATGAATGCATGAGCTAACAAATGTTATGGCACCTATTATGAGAGGGAATTAGACCTTCTTGATTATTATCAAATAAGTATCAGACCCCTATGTTCTGATATGCATTCATGACCTGTAGATTTCATTTTCTCAATATGTTTGATGAAATGACTATCATGGTTAAGCCTTGTTAGGTCAATTCCTTGATCAAGTTTTGTATGAATGGTCTTGTCTTAATGTTATTTAACATTTTGGAAAGTTTCATTAAGTTTTAGGTAGTGGTCTGGAGACAAACCTTGAAAAGGTGGCACTGATTCCGAGGTTGCGAGCTCAGAACTAAGAAATTGGGACCATAGTTGCTAGCTTGCAGGCTTATGCATGTGTCTGGGAGTCTAGATCACTAAAAAGGCAAGTTAGCTCAGGGTTTTGGCACCTAGAGTGGTTATTTAGCTCATGTGGGTCATGTAGCTCCTAAGGAAGGTTAGTAAAGTTTTAGTTTATTGATTCCACTTCCTTAACTGTACTTAGGAGGTTGAGTCATGTCATAGTAGCCCTCAACTCATGTTTACCCCGACAAGCCTGTGAAAGTGGGTAAACGTAGGAGACGTGATCTGAAATGGGGGTTTGACAACTTGTTATGCTTACAAGAACCTCCCACTCAACTTAACAAATAAATGATCTAGCTTATATATGAAATTTGCGGAATTAAATACTTGAAATAGGTGTATGTTTTCTTTTAACTGTTTGAGTGCTTTAAGTCCATTTTCTCTGCTGATATTAAACACATATAACACCCATATAATGAAGAAAATAAACAACCACACATAACAGCAAATTTAATCTAGGATTTCACCCAAATATCATGGGCTACGTCTCCTTGAGCTTTTGTCATCTTGACTTGGCACATTGGGATTATGGCAAAGTTTCTTTTACAAGCTCCACGCTTAACTCCAAAGGTTACTGAACTAAACCAATGGGCTTAGAATACCATCTATGTCCCTATCATGGCTGTCATCACTCTGCAAACAGATCTAGGCTCTCTTAGACTTGATTCCTTCAATCAGTGCTCTGAGCTACCCTGATCTTCTATTGTGCTATGCAACAACCCCCCCATTTTTATTATATATAATAAAAATAGGGACCCTTTTAAATTAAAATTTTCCCCTCTTTGTGAATAAAATGCCAACTCCTAGAAAATTGTCACTTTTCAAAAAAGCCCTTTCTAACCTAACTTAAAACATATTAAAGTCCTTATCGCAAATCGCATGATTCCTTAGTAGCAAAGTTAAGCACATTCAAAAAATACCAATATGCGACTTGCGATTAAACTTTGTATGCGACATCCCGATCGCATATCGCACATCAGAGGATATTATGTCAAGAGCTTAAATGTTACCTATCAAAACCCCGATATTGTGATCTTGCAATTTTGCGATATTGCATATTGCAGATCGCAAGATCCATCAAACAAAGTTTTATTCGCGCTATAGATTGAATATCCAACATGATGGATTTGACAGATGTTTAATAATGTTTTTTAAGCTGGACACGAGTTAGGTCAGAATGATTTAATATGGTTATCATCCCTATGCATGTAATCATGGTGTTCGTTATGGTTGATTAATGTTGAACTCGCCCCCGGATATTTTCTTTCAAAGTGCAGTCATTTCATCAAATCTTTTATTTTACGCAACAATTAATTGTTGTTGGTTTTAATAGGAACTCCGCTCAAGCGATGTCCATTCGAAAGGTGATGCAGAAGCATACCAAGCAATCTATCGTAGAAACTGAAAGCACAGATATGTCGTCCATTTTTACAGATACAATATGCATTGCAAATGGAGGTTCCACTACATGGCAGACTATCTATACTACGTTGGAGAATGAAAACCCTGAAGTAACAGACATTCGACCAACCGTTGATAGCACAGAACTGTCAGGAGTGTAGTTCAGAGATGTTGTGTGCTCTTTCCTTCAAGGAATAGCAGCAAGGACTAGGATCCTTCCATACACAGATATGATAATATGGGTAGTAGAGAATACAGAAGTCAAAGACAGACTTATCAAGACAGCTAAAAATACAGTCTTAGGTTCTTTCAAAGCCAAAGATTTACAACAAATGTACAAGCTACCCGATGCCCAGGACATCTACGACAAACAATTTGTTGCAAAATTTGTAAAGGAAAACGAAGACCTGTTTCAAATGATACAGGAATGGAGGAGAAGAGACAATAAATTCAAACAAGATAAAGTGGGTATGTACCCCATTGCTTCTTTAGCCAATCCTTATAATTTTGCAGACTCTATGCTATGTAGGTTGTAGGGTCTCCCTGATAATTCTAAGTTCTTGATCAATTGGGTTCCTTTTATTGATGCTTGCGTTAATTCGCACATTATGAATTGGGCAACCATTCTGTCTGAGAATTTGGCCAAATCAGTTACTGAATATCGCCAAATCAAGGCTGCCTTCTCTAGAGAAGTTCCCTAATTCTTCATGTTTGCTTATGTCTTCGATGTTATTTGTTTCTGCACTCATTTTCCAACCATGGGTTGGAAATGGACTACCAATGATCCTACTCCTATCTTCCTAAGTTATAATCAAATGTGGTAACAAGATTTTATCCCACATTTTCACCAATTATGCCATGGAGTGGTTCACCCCTTACATTAATTAGTTTTCAACAGAAGATGTCTGAGATTCACAAAAGAAGCTATCACAAACCTCCAAGCAATCAGAAGGTATTTTCTTGAAGAGTCCTTCTCTTATATCCGGATATTTGGTATCCAATCTTTCCCACATGTCCTCCCTATGTATGTATCAGATAAACTATTGGCAAGAGAAGTAGCATACCAAAAAGTAGGAAATGGCCTCACAAAAACATTGAAGGAAATGAAGAAATTCCTATGGCCAAATTTTCCCATTTGTTAGAGTCGGTCTTGTCAGTCCTCCATCCGAGATCAAAACTCTATCTGCATTTCATTTTTGGGTGTCTCGCTCCATTCACTCAGCTACATTTCGCCAGGGGCATGCCATAAATCGGATGGAAGGGTCTTGCCAGTCATTACCCCTCATGCTTTCTACCTGCTGGCTCAGCTCTGTTCATCAAAGTTCATTAAATGACAGTCAATATTTGGTATTTTAATGGGCAAAAAATCATATCAGTCATAGTTCTAGGGTTTCATAAGTCGTGTTTTCCGAGTACTCAAGCATGCCAGTAGGCCAGAGGGAGGTTCAACAAGTTTCATCTCCAGATTTTCATCATCCATAATGCTCAAGGGTGATTCCTCTTCAAAACTCTGTTTTGAAGAGGAAATCGTCAAATTAATGTTTATGATAAATATGTAAAGTTCTCCAACATGAAGCACTTGAAAATTTAGTTCTGGTCATCCTTTGTCAAATTCCATGACAGCTGCTCCTGCAAAAAATTGCCAAGAATTTCATCATTTTAGTCAAAAATCCAAAAAGAGAAGGTGAAATACAGAGTTGTATTAAGTTGTGGAAAAAGTGCCAAAATGAAACATTGCAAAGTGGGTTTTAAAGAAACAAAAATCAAACCCATGACTCCATGCCCTTTATATATATTTTCTCATAAGAAACAAAGTCATTTTCACATGCCAAGGTCAAAGAGAAGCATTTCAATGGTGATTGGGTGAGCCAACGCACGTTTTGGATGAAGTTGGAGGTGTCTTGACAGGCGCGACGCATAGGCGGAGTGGTGTGACGCACTGAGGGAGCGCGGTGCACTGGCCGCGACCACACAGTGTTAAATAACATGGGCGTGGTGCACTCAAACGGCGCAGCGCACTGGGTATGTTGCGCGACGCATACACATAAAAGCCCAATTTTTCTCAAAATTGCAACAAATTGCCTTTCAATCCCTTGAATTTGCCAGGTGGGGTCGATCTCTCAGTTTTTCATCTATTTTTATGTTAGTATGATGATGGTTTATGGTTGCTTATGGTTGAAACAGAAAATCTTAAACCCTACCACTTAAAGTCATCAAAACAATTGTTGTTAGGGTGGCAAATTCATTGTGTTGGCGCCAAGGTTCCTCCTCCATTTCATTTTTCCCTTCTTTCCATCATTCCCTTCTTCCCTATTCCATTTTTCCCATTTTTCCCTATCCTAAAACGTTACTAAACTCCTATTCCCTATCCCCTCCGCTCATTTTTCAAATGTAAAACCCCAAACCCTACCCTATATAAAATTTCCTAAACCCCCCTACATGTCCCTAAATAAAATTCCTCCTCATAGTCCCTAATTCCTTCATATTATTTCCCTTCCTAGCAGTCCCTTGTTGCATTTTTCCCCTTGGTGGAAGATTTCAACACATCACAAAAGCAGTCCAAACACAGTTTTATCACTAGCATCTTTTTCTCTAAGGCAGTGGAAAAACAACAGTCATGGCATCTGAACATGCATCAGACTATGAAATGGAAACCCAAAGCGACTCATCCTCGGAGGAACAGACTCCCCGAAGGCCTCACAAAAGTGGCAGACATGTTAGAGAAGAACCGACCACCCTTACAGAATTGCAGGCCTGCCCTCTTGCTATGTCGTGTTTCCAGCATCAGTCATGCTTTGAGTTTTGTCAAAAGGTGGCTAGTGTTCAATTTCATCATGAGTTGGCTCGTCTATTCGTGCTACACTTACATGGATATCAGGCTACTTTAGCTGGTGTCACCTTCACACTTACACCAGAATCTGTCTCATTAGCAACCGGCATACCAAACATTGGAGAACCGTGGAACAAGAAGCAGAAGATTGATCGACATCATTATGAGCCATATATTAAAACCACTTTCTTGAGGCAGCTCAAAAGAGTCTTTCCATTCCGATATCTGCAAGACGAATATGCTCCACTAATGAGATTGATTATGAAATATTTCAGCTGTGAGGGACGATTCTCTCGTCTTTATGCTTATCACATCGGGTTGCTCATGCATTTCACCAAGGTATGGATGATGAACATCCCGTATTTCATTTGCCAGAACATAGAGAGGATGACCACCTTTATACAGCATAAAACCCCTCAGCAGCAACTTAAAAGTGTTTATCATTTTGCTCTCATCAAGATTTTGGTGGTGCATCAGCTTGATCTACAGGGTATCACTTGGGAGGATTTCATCTCCCGTGACTTCCTCCGAGCTTCACAAGGACCTCCAGAGACTAGATTTGAGACAGGGGAACCTTCTCATCAGTACGAGCACCATGAGACCGCCAGTGTGCCGGTTGTTATCACAAAATCACAACTGAAGGGCTGCTGATCAGGCAGACTTTGTGTAACTATTTCAGACCAAGCTTTTGACTAAGGATTAGCCTCCCTAGCCTGAGAGGGCTCTCTCAAGAAAAGGTTATTGATTTTGAATGTTGTTAAGAGGGCTAACTCTTGTACAATAGATTTAATGTAAGCATAACTGGTTGGAAACACACCAAAAGATATCTCATTGGGCTATGGAGTCTATAATATCAAGTAAACAAGAAAAACACAGTGAACTCATAGAAATCAAGGCTCTTAGCATTACAAGTCAAACATATTCCACCACACATAGCTTGCTGTATACACAGGAAGTCAGAGCATATAAGTATGAATTCTGAGTGATTGCATACAACAAAACCATAAAATAACATAAGGTATAACACATCATCACTTCATTTGACCATGACAATCCTTCGAGAATCTTGAGAAGAGTATAACTCTGTTTTACTATTACTGTCCAAAAAAGATCTTACAGTGGCCCAAAACAACACACTTTTTCTATTAAGTATCCAACCTTTTTTACATCTAAGTTATTCCTATATATAGCCTATCAAAACACTGCTGTACGAGACTCCTCATCAAGCATGAAGGGAGCTCGGGCTTTTGACATAAATGACCTTAACAATAACATAAACGAACTAATTTATTACAAGAGATATGATGCTACGAAAACAGAGGATTCCATCATATTGGCACTTTAAGTCTTCTTCCTTGTATACCCTGATGTGTCCTTAAAGCTTGCCACCTGTAGTACTGCAATAATAACCATATCCAAGCTTAAAACAGATTCAATGTACATACAGCTCCGGATACTTGATGCATAGATGACTCAACAACCGAAAAGAAAATGAAGCCTATATTCTTTGTTGCTGCCTCCCCTCGGTGTTCATATATCAATGATCCATCTTTAAGCCATTTAAACCTTGGATAGTCCCGTGTGACTGAAGAAAACTCATAACCCAGCCATCCCACAACTGGACAAGTGTATCATTTAACACCTCAGCAGCTCTATCCAAACCCTAAAATTTCGGAGATAAAGTGACTTTTAGGCAAAAGACAAAACTTCGGCTTTTTCTTTGAATATTTACACCTGGCCTCCTTTTCAAAATATCTGACTGATCTTCTATAGTCTACATGCTGATATTAAACCATCTCTTTGAATATATGCTGATCTCAGCATTCCAACTCAAGCTTTAAACCTAACCAGTCATCTACAGCAGTTTCGTAGCGCGCTACGAAACTGCTGTAGGTCATCAAAATTAAATATATGAACCTTAAAACAGCAATATTTCAAATCTATGATTCCTTTAGTCTTTCCATACAGGTGTGAAGACACAAAAAAGTCTCAAAAACTTTTAAAAAGACAATGGCCCAAAATATATCAAAATCTGAGAAAACACATTCCTCCTTGAATCATTTAGCTAGCTTGTCTAGCTTTTCTTTCAGGCTGATGACTTCCTCCTTCAACTTCTTGTTCTGTGCTCTTAGACTTGCATTCATTTGTTTCATAGTTTTTGCCTGTTTTAGAGCTGGTATTGTCCATACATAGGCGTCAGATACCGAACTAGCTTGACTGATCAAACTTGTTTTACCTTTCATCACAGCTTTCTTATAACTAGTATATCTCACTGCCTTCTCTTTAAAAATATTATGAACCTGAGGTATCTCCTTACTTGCTCCAGCTTGTTTTGTAATGGCAACCACATTTCCACTTTGACTAATAACCACCTTATTGTCCTTATTCTTGTTTTTAACTGCTTGGACTATTCCAGAGAAGATTTCAAGTGCCTCTGTCCTAGGCATGTCTGAAGGGACTTTCTCTTTTTGAGCCTTTTCTGCTTCCTTTATTTGCCTCCTAGTCATTGGTCTGCGAGGTTTAAAGGCATACTCTTCACCTGGTTCTTCAAACTTTAACCTTTTGGAAGCCTTTGACTTCTTAGAACTCTCAGGTGAAGATTGTGTTAGATCAATGTGCATAGGTGCCACCAATTGATCTGGTTCTATTTCAAGTGGTTCAACTTGGATTGGATGTTCTTGTTCTAATTCAATGGCTTCCAGCAAATCATTTTCCTTTTTCTTTGTTCAGCTGGCCTCTAGTTCTTGCTCTTGAAACTCTTTCAACTTCACTAGACTTAATTTCATCTTTTCTTTTGTGAGTCTTCTGTTTAGATGATTCTGATGTTTCTTTAAGCGGCAACTTAGAAGCTTCTTTTTCAGACACTTTGGATGATTTTGAAGTTTTGACTACTGATGCCTCAGGAGTTTCTTTGACTGTTACAGACCTCTCTGGCTTCTTTGTTTTAGCTTTGGGCTTCTTATGGTCTGTTATTTCTTTCCTAATCTCAGCCAAAGTAGTATCCTCACTCCTATCTTCTCTTTCTCTTACAGGTAATGGAGTGAGGCCCGTTTTACTAGGGAAACCGGCCATGAATACAAACGAATCCCAGTCTTTACCAATTTTATGTAGACTATCCAACACCAATAATTTAACCAGACCATGATGGAAAAGAGATGTTTCGTAAGCTTCCTTTTTCAACTGAATCTTGTCACACATCTTAGAAATACTTCTGAATAAGTAAAAAGGGATGTCTATTGAGCTCTTACCAGTGAAGTGTAGTAGCAGCTTGAAATGATATGAGTAGACTTTGTTGTACCGACCTTCACATGTCAAGTACTTCTGGATGCATGTCAATAATGTAGCATAACTCTCCTTAAGATAGCTCCTTGGGACAGCTTTAGTAAGATCTTCGTCTACATATGGTGCCTTTAAGAACTCCTTACACGGACCCATATCAAACTTGAAATTCTTGAACCATTCTTGGCCACCTCTTGGGATTTCTGTGACTGTAGAAATGACTTCAGGGGAAACCGGAAACTCCAGCATGGCCACCTTTGAATTTAATCCCGTGAAGTTCACTGCAAATGCCTTGGTCACTTCTGCATGTCCACCTTTGAGTTTTTCACAGAACCGCCAACAACCAGCAGCTCTGAACGCCTTTGCTACTTCCTCATCCCTGAGGATTACATCTAATCCCTCTGGCTCTGTTCTCACACATCTACCCGAACGGTGCTCCTTTCTTTCCATGTTTCTTTGCACAATTCTACACAAGGAAATGACGGTGGTTTGCAGCACGATAACACTCTTTGGCTGTAGAACTCAGGCTCGCTTGCAGTAGTCTGATTAGAATAAAGCTCACGCTTTTCATAGATTAGAAGACATTCATATGCTATGAAAAACACATTATGGAATGACCACTTCCTATAACGTCCTCCAAACTGACACCTAACTCAATGAAATCAGACCTGATGGCAAAGTAATGGCTAATCATGACACGTAAATGGTGTGAGGAAACAATCATAACCGGACTCGTGACTCACCACTTCTCGGATTAGACATTCCAGGAAAAAAACTAGACAACAGCCCGAAACCCCGATTTCGTAGCGCGGGCAGTTCAAATTTAAAGGAATGCGCTACGAAATCGCTGGCAAACGGGCCGCTACGAAAACACGCAAACATTATTTAGCAGCAGAACTGACCAATCACACTCGCGCTACGAAACTGCGCAAGTACCTAAGAAATCATACCCGCGCTGCGAAACTGCGCAAGTACCAATGACATGACATGACATAACTAACCATGATGGAAGATGACTAATGCCCTTGCCTTTACACGAATTTCATTCATAACTCTTGAATTTCAAAATTTGAAATTGACATAAGTTAACAAACTTATTTACAAGACCTCAAGACTTTATAAAAACTTATGGATAATTAACATATACATGAACTATAGATTCTGGTGATAACACCGGTATTCGTCACATATCAGAGGGGTGCTAGACATTTGTTTGCAGCAGCAAAGCGAGTGTTATCTCCACCCGATCATCAAGTGAACGAGAGACCGACTTCGTTCTCCTTCATGATGATGATACAGATACGGGTCCGCAAATTGTACAGCTTAAAGAGATCGTCCAGGAGCAGCAATCAGAGACCCAAGCCTTATCCCTTGACTTGGAGAGAGCCAAATGGAATATGACATACCTGGAGCAGAGGAACAAACAACTTGAGGATCGGCAAGCTGAGATAGAGTTGCAACTGATCAAGGAAAACCAGCAACACATCATGGCAGCACAAGGTAGACCTATGGAGCAAAGAGATGAGGACCGGGAGTATGTTTTAGAGAAAGTGAATGTTCACTTGGAGCAGCTGGTGGAGAAGGCTAATAGGGAAAAATCAATGCTGAGGCATATGACTCACCATTACATGGCCTGAAACATGAGCTCCAAAGCAAGAATCAGGAGCCTAAAGGCGAAATTGAGGAAGGTGACAAAAAGACAAAAGAGGCAAAAAGAGCAAGATCGGCTCCGAATCTTGGCTGAGGCTTCGTTGGTCTACAATGACATGTGATAGAGAAGGTACAGCCCAAATTTCAGGAAATTTGGAGCACATTTTGAAATTTTGAAATTTTGTGCACAAGAAACAGGTTTTTTTCTCCCTATGCGTCGCGCCACCTGGTGCGTGCTTTCGCTAGGAAGCTCCAAATGACAAAAGGTTTATATTTTTGTATTTTCCATGGAAAATTACGACTGTTGGTGCATGGCCAAGAAGTTTGGGCAATTTTTGAGTCCTCAGGAGGTCAAAAACACCCAAAAAATGACCTCTCTGCCCCTATTTTGACACACAGGAAGCAGTCTTGGGAGATTGCAGTTTTAGAGGGGAAAATGGCATCCAAATTTAGAAATTCCACTTGGTTTGGAAAGTAGACAGGCAGGGCTTTCCAGCAAGAATACTTGGGCTCAATTTGTACTTCCAGAAGTGCCTCAAAACCTCCTCCAAAGTGGCGGGATGCATACATCTTTTGGAACGGCACACAGAGACCCAAAGGCCAAAATCACTTCCGCTCCGCGAGATGTCGATTTGCAATTTTCTCCAAGTGTGCCCGTTCATTAAAAATACATTTTTCCTGGAACCAAAGGCAAATTTTAAAAACATTTTCATCAAAGGTTGGCTTCTATCCAAGTGGCAAAAGGAAGGCGAGCAGTCACTCAGAAGATCTGCGCTCATGTTTACTTTGTTTTAATTGGTCATTATAGAATCTGAATGTAACGCTGATGGTTGGCTTTTCATTTCCTGGGTCGATCAACTCTCTCATAGCAAAGTCTATTTAATGTATCAAAAATCATTTTTAAAGAGTTGGTTGGAGTTTCTGGGAAACAGCGAGAGAGAAACTCAGTCACTCACTGTACATTTTGACAGAGAATTAATGAAAGATTGCAGCTCTGGTTCATGAGATTCCTGTGGCGTGAGTTTAGCAAATGTATTTTCTTTTTGTTTCATATGTATTTCGTTATGTCTCATAGTTCATTCATATTCATTTCCAGTGAAAGCTTCTAAGTAAGAAAAGTTAGAATTCAGTTTACTGCTTTGCCTTGGGAAAGTTTTCACTTTCTATGTTTTCTTCTGTTGAAAAGGATTCATGTATATATGCCCTTTTCACCCTCTTAAACAATCTCTCCACCTCATATTATTTCATAACTAATTGCTAGACTTTCTACCTGTCTTGCCTCATGAAATAATCTGCGTCTTTGAGTTAAATTCTCTGCTCATGCTATTTCTTGGTCCCATATATCCCAGAAAACTCAGTCATTCATCAAAATACCTCTTTCATATTTATTTACCTAGCATAAAATCAGTTCTTATTTTAAGTCATCTCAGACCCTATTGAGTATTTTTACTGAGTTGACCCAGAGAGAGCCCTCTCCTGTCCTCGTAGGGCTAGCTACGAGGCTGAGTGTGGTATGGTGTTACCTTGAATCCTGCCTTCCTTCAGCCTAAGGCAGATTTAGGCTCTAACATAGTGGTGACTCCGCTGGGGAAGAAAATGGTTTGCTTGAAGATTGTTTTGCCCCACTACATATCTCAAGTTCAGAGTTGATTGTTGATGGTGAACAGCTATCAGACATAAGAAGGCTGAAATCATTCACCTGGCGACTCCATTCACTGAAGAATCCAGCAATCAATCCTTCATGGTGACTCCACTGCAGTGAGATCAGTAGCTTTGAGATTTTCAAAATGGAGCAGGTTGCAAGAACATACGCTCCCATGAGCCGAGATCACATCCCAGGTTTTCTGAATAAAATACCCAAGGTGGATTGACTTCAGAATTTGCCTATGTTTAGAAATGTGGAAGGTAATGACGCTGCTCTTCATCTGGTGAAATTTCACATTCACGTGCATAAACTAAAGATCAATTTTCCTGAAGACTGTTTGATGAAAATGTTTATGGCTACTCTGGAAGACGAAGCCCGATCTTGGTATGAAAGTTTGCCACCTGCTTCTATTCATTGTTTAAAAGATTTTCATACAATATTCTTTGAAAGGTATAAAGAATCGTATCCATCCTTGGCTTTAGTTCAGGACTGTTGTAGCCATGTTCATAGTTTTATTGAAGATCTTGAGAATTTTTATGGGCGTGATGACTTAATGGACGGAGAAATCATGGAAGCATTGTATGAAAAACCACTTCAGCAGCATAAAGACGATCATGAAAATTTACAGCAGAATCAAGATTTTAGTACGGTGGAAGATGAAGGAATTTTGCATCTTAACAGTCAACAGGAATTACATGAAATGGATCAGCAATATGAGGAAAATTTGTATACTCCTTCACTTGAAATTAATGAAGACAATCAATGTTTGAGCAGAAGAAAACAAAAAATATTATCTCCTCTGTCTGAAGGCGAGATAGATCAACTCTTGAACGGTCATGTTCCAGCTCAAGTTAACACAGATATGCAGTGTGCACATGATCAAGAAGGTGATGGTGGAACTTCTTCCTCTTCTAAAAAGGATGACAGTCCTGTAAGTAGCTTTATAGATCAGCAGGTTGAAGATTTCCATATGGCTGAAAGTGATGAAAGAAAAAGTGTCGTTTCAGATCTGTCCATAGAAGAAGACAGCAGGCAGAGAAGTCAAGTTTCAAATTCAGAATGTGATAATGTTAAGACAGCCATTTCAGATGTAGATTCAGATTGTGATGACCAAGAAAACCTTGTACTAAGTCCCATGAAAGAGAACTCTACTGCTGAAATCATCTGGGATGAAGAAGACATAGTTTTGGATCCAAATGTTCTCATGTCATCAGAACACAGTCTTCATGAAGAGGTAATCCAGTCAGCTCATGAACAGCAAGATGAGATCTTTGCTCAAGCAAGTGAAAAATTTTCTCTGAATGAATTTGTGGTAGATGATATAAATGATAATGTTGGATTTCAAGAATCATTTGAAGTTTCTTTTCTCATGATTGATGAATGCAAAGACAATCTGGCTGTCATATCATATGAAGATGATCTACAATATATTCAGACTTCAGCAGACCAGACCATTCAGGATTCCCTTTCAGATTCTTCCTCATATGTCTCATGTTTTGAAATGTTTTTTGAAGAGGAAATCTGCTCATCCACTTGTTCAGAAATTTTTGAGGACCAGTACCATACTTTTTCTGAAGTACATTATGAAGGAAGATCAGAATCAAAAGAAAAAGACATCTTGTTTCCTCAGCAGGAGGGAAATATTCATGTTTTTCATGATCCAATGGCAAATCTGTTGCAGTCAGCAGTGAAGGTGATTATTGTAGTATTCAGTGATGAAGGAGATCATGGTCAACTGTGTTTTTGGATGCCCAGTTACCAGTATCTGTTGTTGACCAGAAGATCTGATCAGGAGAATCAATCAAGGAGGCATCTACTTGATTGGTTACATTGGAAGACACATTACACATGATTGTACATATTGCATTAGCACGCAGGTGGTTGTCATCATGATTTGAAACCCTCGAATCTTGATGGACTACTGCCATTGAACAAGTTTTGTCAGTCATGAGTAATTTCCTTTTGCATTGAGTCAGTTTTTTCAGTCATGTTGGTTCCATAATTAAGTCGGTCTGAGTCCGGTTTCAGTCAATAAATTGAGTCATGTGGATTTGTCAAGTCATCGATTCCGTAGCCCAATGGACAAAGGCACTGTCTGCTCTCCCAAAGATCTTCATTCTTGGCACCTCCAAAGAGCTACCATCCCTAGTGGAGCCAATGTTAGAGTCGGTCTTGTCAGTCCTCCATCCGAGATCAAAACTTTATCTGCATTTCATTTTTGGGTGTCTCGCTCCATTCACTCAGCTACATTCCGCTAGGGGCATGCCATAAATCGGATGGAAGGGTCTTTCCAGTCATTACCCCTCATGCTTTGTACCTGCTGGCTCAGCTCTGTTCATCAAAGTTCATTAAATGACAGTAAATATTTGGTATTTTAATGGGAAAAAAATCATATCAGTCATAGGTCTAGGGTTTCATAAGTCGTGTTTTCCGAGTACTCAAGCATGCCAGTAGGCCAGAGGGAGGTTCAACAAGTTTCATCTCCAGATTTTCATCATCCATAATGCTCAAGGGTGATTCCTCTTCAAAACTCTGTTTTGAAGAGGAAATCGTCAAATTAATGTTTATGATAAATATGTAAAGTTCTCCAACATGAAGAACTTGAAAAGCTAGTTCTGGTCATCCTTTGCCAAATGCCATGACAGCTGCTCCTACAAAAAATTGCCAAAAATTTCATCATTTTAGTCAAAAATCCAAAAAGAGAAGGTGAAATACAGAGTTGTATTAAGTTGTGGAAAAAGTGCCAAAATGAAACATTGCAAAGTGGGTTTTAAAGAAACAAAAATCAAACCCATGACTCCATGCCCTTTATATAGATTTTCTCATAAGAAACAAAGTCATTTTCACATGCCAAGGTCAAAGAGAAGCATTTCAATGGTGATTGGGTGAGCCAGAACACGTTTTGGATGAAGTTAGAGGTGTCTTGACAGGCACGGCGCACAGGCGGAGTGGCACGGCGCACTGGGCATGACCACACAGTGTTAAATAACACGGGCGCGACGCACTCAAACGGCGCGGTGCACTGGGTATGTTGCGCGACGCATACACATAAAAGACCGATTTTGCTCAGAATTGCAACAAATTGCCTTTCAATCCCTTGAATTTTCCAGGTGGGGTTGATCTCTCAGTGTTTCATCTATTTTTATGTTAGTATGATGATGGTTTATGGCTGCTTATGGTTGAAACAAAAAATCTTAAACCCTACCACTTAAAGTCATCAAAACAATTGTTGTTAGGGTGGCAAATTCATTGTGTTGGCGCCAAGGTTCCTCCTCCGTTTCATTTTTCCCTTCTTTCCATCATTCCCTTCTTCCCTATTCCATTTTTCCCATTTTTCCCTATCCTAAAATGTTACTAAACTCCTATTCCCTATCCCCTCCGCTCATTTGTCAAATGTAAAACCCCAAACCCTACCCTATATAAAATTTCCTAAACCCACCTACATGTCCCTAAATAAAATTCCTCCTCATAGTCCCTAATCCCTTCATATTATTCCCCTTCCTAACAGTCCCTTGTTGCATTTTTCCCCTTGGTGGAAGATTTCAACACATCACAAAAGTAGTCCAAACACAGTTTTATCACCAGCATCTTTTTCTCTAAGGCAGTGGAAAAACAACAGTCATGGCATCTGAACATGCATCGGACTATGAAATGGAAACCCAAAGTGACTCATCCTCGGAAGAACAGGCTCCTCGGAGGCCTCACAAAAGTGGCAGACATGTTAGAGAAGAACCGACCACCCTTACAGAATTGCAGGCCTGCCCTCTTGCTATGTCGTGTTTCCAGCATCAGTCATGCTTTGAGTTTTGTCAAAAGGTGGCTAGTGTTCAATTTCATCATGAGCTGGCTCGTCTATTCGTGCTGCACTTACATGGAGATCAGGCTACTTTAGCTGGTGTCACCTTCACACTTACACCAAAATCTGTCTCATTAGCAACCAACATACTGAACATTGGAGAACCATGGAACAAGAAGCAGAAGATTGATCGACATCATTATGAGCCATATAGTAAAACCACTTTCTTGAGGAAGCTCAAAAGAGTCTTTCCATTCCGATATCTAAAAGATGAATATGCTCCACTAATGAGATTGATTATGAAATATTTCAACTGTGAGGGATGATTCTCTCGTATTTATGCTTATCACATTAGGTTGCTCATGCATTTCACCAGGGTACGGATGATGAACATCCTGTATTTAATTTGCTGGAACATAGAGAGGATGACCACCTTTATACAGCATAAAACCCCTCAGCAGCAACTTAACAGTGTTTATCATTTTTCTCTCATCAAGATTTTGGTGGTGCATCAGCTTGATCTACAGGGTATCACTTGGGAGGATTTCATCTCCGGTGACTTCTTCCAAGCTTCAGAGGGACCTCCAGAGACTAGATTTGAGACAGGGGAACCTTCTTGTCAGTACGAGCACCATGAGACCGCCAGTGTGCCGGTATTCATCACATATCAGAGGGGCGCTAGACATTTGTTTGCAGCAGCAAAGTGAGTGTTATCTCCACCCGGGGTGGAAGGGGCCTCGCTTCCGACATCAGCACTATAGGTACAGGACAGAGGTAAGGAGCCAATTCATGATGAGGGGCCATCAGGTGAACGAGAGACCGACTTCGTTCTCCTTCATGATGATGATACAGATACGGGTCTACAAATTACACAGCTTAAAGAGATCATCCAGGAGCAGCAATCAGAGATCCAAACCTTATCCCTTGACTTGGAGAGAGCCAAATGGAATATGACATACCTAGAGCAGAGGAACAAACAACTTGAGGATCAGCAAGCTGAGATAGAGTTGCAACTGATCAAGGAAAACTGGCAACACATCATGGCAGCACAAGGTAGACCTATGGAGCAAAGAGATGAGGACCGAGAGTATGTTTTAGAGAAAGTGAACGTTCACTTGGAGCAGCTGGTGGAGAAGGCTAATAGGGAAAAAGCAATGCTGAGCTGTATGACTCACCATTACATGGCCCGAAACATGAGCTCCAAAGCAAGAATCAGGAGCCTAAAGGCGAAATTGAGGAAGGTGACAAAAAGACAAAAGAGGCAAAAAGAGCAAGATCGGCTCCGAATCTTGGCCGATGCTTCACTAGTCCAGCATGACATGTGATAGAGAAGGTACAACCCAAATTTCAAGAAATTTGGAGTGCATTTTGAAATTTTGAAATTTTGTGCACAAGAAACAGGTTTTTTCTCCCTGTGCGCCGCGCCACCTGGCGCGCGCTTTCGCTAGGGAGCTCCAAATGACAAAAGGTTTATATTTTTAGATTTTCCATGGAAAATTACGACTGTTGGTGCATGGCCAAGAATTTTGGGCAATTTTTGAGTCCTCAAGAGGTCAAAAACACCCAAAAAATGACCTCTCTGCCCCTATTTTAACACACATGAAGCAGTCTTGGGAGATTGCAGTTTTAGAGGGGAAAATGGCATCCAAATTCAAAAATTCCACTTGGGTTGGAAAGTAGACAGGTAGGGCTATCCAGAAAGCATACTTGGGCTCAATTTGGACTTCAAGATGTGCCTCAAAACCTCCTCCAAAGTGGTGCGACGCATGCATCTTTTGGCGCGGAGCACAAAGACCCAAAGGCCAAAATTACTTCCGCTCCGCGAGATGTCGATTTGCAATTTTCTCCAAGTCTGCCCATTCATTAAAAATACATTTTTCCTGGCACCAAAGGCAAAGTTTAAAAGCATTTTCATCAAAGGTTGGCTTCTATCCAAGTGGCAAAAGGAAGGCGAGCAGTCACTCAGAAGATCTGCGCTTATGTTTACTTTGTTTTAATTGGCCATTATAGAAACTGAATGTAACGTTGATGGTTGGCTTTTAATTTCCTGGGTCAATCGACTCTCTAATAGCAAAGTCTATTTATTGTATCAAAAATCATTTGTAAAGAGTTGGTTGGAGTTTCTGGGAAACAGCGAGAGAGAAACTCAGTCACTCACAGTACATTTTGACAGAGAATTAATGAAAGATTACAACTCTGGTTCATGAGATTCATGTGGCATGAGTTTAGCAAATGTATTTTCTTTTTGTTTCATATGTATTTCGTTATGTCTCATAGTTCATTCATATTCATTTCCAGTGAAATCTTCTAAGTAAGAAAAGGTAGAATTCAGTTTACTGCTCTGCCTTGGGAAAGTTTTCACGTTCTATGTTTTCTTCTGTTGAAAAGGATTCATGTATATATGCCCTTTTCACCCTCTTAAACAATCTCTCCACCTCATATTATTTCATAACTAATTGCTAGACTTTCTGCCTATCTTTCCTCATGAAATAATCTGCTTCTTTGAGTTAAATTCTCTGCTCATGCTGTTTCTTGGTCCCATGCATCCCAGAAAACTCAGTCGTTCATCAAAATACCTCTTTCATATTTATTTACCTAGCCTAAAATCAATTCTTATTTTAAGTCATCTCAGACCCTATTGAGTATTTTTACTGAGTTGACCCAGAGACAGCCCTCTCCTGTCCTCGTAGGGCTAGCTACAAGGCTGAGCGTGGTATGGTGTTACCTTGAATCCTATATATAAAGAGTATCAGAATATGTAGTTATTAAAGCTCCTTGTTTTACCACCAAGGCCTTTTGATCCACGGAAAATAGCAAACAAATTCACCCTTTCAGTTAAGATCGGACCTGTAACTCATACAGTAGATGAGTTTGAAGATTTACTGGAATCAGTCAAGGACTTTGAGCAGATTCTGAATGTAGCCAAGACAAAGTTGAATCCAGAGAAATTCAGAAGATTCCAAGAGTTTAGAGGACAAAGGTTAGAATACCTCCCACAAGAATTTTGGATTACTGATCATAGAATTGAAACTGAGTCTCAGAAGCAGAATAAGCCAGGCACGTCACGAGAGCAGGAAGCAGGAATAGATGAATTAGAAAAGTTGTGGGTGTTATAGACATTTTTGGGCACTGCAACCCCAAGCATAAAATGTCCATAAACCAAGGGCTCCTAAGTCCCTAAAAGTGTTGTTCCAACCCCTAAAGGAACAAGTTCAACTGATTACAGCCTCTCCTGCTGGGGCGGAAACTGGCACTCTCAGGCGTACTACTGGCCGAACGGGACCAACATCTGCATGAGCACATGAGTTCTGATTATTCTTGATAGAGTAAAGCACGAGGACATTATAAAAGAAAAACGATAAACAGAAATATGGTCAAGAATTTACCAATGGCACCCCACTGTTCGCCAGTCGGCAGTACCAAATCTGGGTCACCCCGGAAGTCCATACCAGCATATGGATACTCGGAATAAACCATCTCCTGACGATCAAACCACCCGAAGAAGGTATCAGAAAAGGAAATCTGAGACTAACCAGCATGCCTAGACATATGGTCAACCCATCTCTGCATACGTGGTTCAGTCGGTGGAGGTAAACCAAGTGCAATATACTGCGGCTACATCAGTGGTATCTTTTCCAAGGTGAAGGCGGTCAAAATAGAACCGTATCCAAAGTTCTTCAACCTCCCGCTTTTCACCTTGGTCAACTGTTCTACTGCGTCACACCAGTTGAACACCTTCGGTTCGAGACATTCCAAGGCGTACTGCATATAAGATCAGTTGGCCACATGAAGAGCCGCACCACCAGCCATCCTACCAAAAGTGAACAAAATGGTCCTCAAAGACCTGTCAGTGACATCTTGGATGATGATCTTGCTGTCTTTACTCGGCTGAGATCCCTCTTTGCAATACCTGCGAACATAATCTCTCACAGATTCACCTCCACGGGCCGAACCTGATAAAGAGATGGGGGCACCCCGCCTCGATAAGCCGGTCAAAAAATAGATGTCCACTATAGTCAAGGGGATGGATTTGCCCCTAATCTGGAACATCTGGCTGGTAGGATCCCAAGCATCAAGAAAACACTGCAGCAAGTTGATTTGTTGTCTCATGCTAGAAATGCGGAAAAAACTTCAACAGGCCACAGTTCCGTAATGCATTTACTGTAATTGGATCATGTAAAGTAAGCATGTCATCTTCTTCATGCTCCCGTTCTCGCCATGTAATGGTCATTTCGCTCCAATAAATCTCTGAAAACAAACAAAAGAAGAGTTAGATCCTCATTTGGTGAGAAACAAGCAAAAATTTCCATTGAAAACTGTGCATAAATTTCCTTCCTTGCGCTCATCGCACCTACAGTAGTGTTCTGGGTGCGTTGCATGTCAATTGGCCAGTGGACAAGCTAACATCCAACGCACCTTTCGATGCATAAAGGGTGCGATGGAGCCAGGGAAAGTTTTTCAAACCCCAGAGGCTCAGAAAAACCATAAATCAGGCTCAGAATGCAAAATGGAAAGGATGAAATGAAAGAGCTCAGGTTTAGCTCCTACCTGGTCCAGACGGCGCCGAAAATCATCCACAAAATCTCCTGGAATCAGCTGGTGAAAAATCAAAGGGGGAAAGCACCTCCAAAGCTCCAACAAGCCAAAGTTCAAATGAAATGGTAAAATGAGAGATAAAAGCACTTTTAAATTACTTTTACGTAATTCGAGTAAAATATTAGTCTCCTAACTCATTTTTCAAAGATATATTGTTCATTTCTAACTAGTTTGATGAAGAAATTGAGCATGCAGTACAATCTTTGAAAGAACAAAGCTATTAATGGTAAAGTCAAGAAAAGACCGTCACATCGAGCAGTTTTAACGCAGACTTCATGCTCGTTAAAAAATAAACATAAGCAATGAGAAAATGTTTCCCCCAGCGTTTAAGATCATTAAAAAATGAACCAATTTCCGGTAAATAACCGTCATGAATGTAGTACTTTAGCCTTTAAAGCCTTGGTCGTGTTCTCATCCTCACCTCCACTCTGTATTGGCTGATCATTCACCTCCATTAGATTGTTTACCCCTTTTGAGGAACAGCTGCAAAGAGTGATCCTGTTAGCCATCCTTGTAACACTGCCGTGATTGGAAAATTCCAAACCTTACCTGGAATCAGCCGCTACCCAAATTTATCACTCGTTCCTCAAAGACGAGTCTCCTTTAAGCTCTTTTCGACTGACTCATAAAATATGAAAAGATTGCCGAGCCATTGGCCTCTCCAGCTCGTTAAAGGGACCGGAAGTGCTATCCCTCCTTTAGATTTTAATCCTTTTGGACCTGAGGGATTATTACACAAAAAGATCGAGTGCTTGTGTTGTTCGGCACGTTAAAAGTATCGAAAATTCATCCCTTCTATATTGTTTTATACTTTTTCAGACTTGAGGGATTAGATGACGAAAAAGGATTTTTGGAGTTTCCTTTACATCCCTTTTCAGACTCTCTAAAATTGAAAAGAACC
The DNA here is from genome assembly GCA_031772625.1 of Pinus tabuliformis. Classification (NCBI taxonomy): domain Eukaryota; kingdom Viridiplantae; phylum Streptophyta; class Pinopsida; order Pinales; family Pinaceae; genus Pinus; species Pinus tabuliformis. Next base: position 311,200,476 of record CM062805.1, on the reverse strand, counting down.
GAGTTATCTTTGTCGTTAAAATCGTTAAAACCTAATAGCGACAAACTTGTCCATAGCAGACAAGAACGAGTTTCACTATCGTTAGGCTCGTTAAAACATAGCGATGGGTTTGCCCGAAGGGCAAATTATAGAACAAGCATATGTTATCCTCCTCAAGCTTGACAAAAATAAAGAGGTACTGGTCAGCAATGACTGGGGAAAAATTGGGAAGAAAACTTGAAGAAACTTTGTTGGTAGCAAGTCGCTCTTGAACATGACACTTTCACTCTGCATCCAAGTCGGGTTGGGTTGTTTCATTCACCGGTCACATCACCTTGGTCACATCACACCATCCACATTTGGGGTTAATGCTACCAATCCATCATGTCAGTGTCGCCGATATGTTCAAGAGAAGTCACTCAGAGAATTCACCTGTGTCTCACCCGCTGCAATACATTTACGCTCCATTCTTTCATGACCGCCACCCTGAACCTTATATCACCAAATCATTTTCACCTCCATTAAAATCATTTGCTCCGTTCCGTGTCATTGATGTGGGATTCATTAAGGCCCTCCTATGACGGATCGCTTCTTGTCGACATCAGCTCATTATCCAAGAAGTCGATCTAGGAACACCCCTTTCAGTACTTTGAAGCTTGCACGCCTCAATGGCAAGTTTCTCACTTCCAGCGATAGGTTTACATCAATGACCTTCGACCGAAAGATTTTGCGTGGTGTTCGACGCCAAGTCCTTTATTCACACCATGTGAATTATACTGCAGTACCTTGAGGATCATTATCATTATCGGTGATTCCTCTCGCACCTGTTAACAGCTTACATCACTGGTTGGTAATCAGGCGATGTCTTTCCATGTTCGACTCCAGAACATCTCTCACATGGATCGACCTGTACTTTGAGTGAAGATCGAATGAGATTGAAGACCCCGGATCTAGTTTCATCCATCCGGGCCGTGATATATATTGAGGAAAATAAAGACATCAAATGTACATCATTGCTGCACAGATAATCATCCAATCAAAGGGATGATGGCTCTACCAGAATCATCAGTCTACACTCAGACGATTGTCTGTCCTATGTACATGAAAATGAATTTATAAAACTGAGCATGGGAATGCCCGCCTCAGCTAGATAATGAAAATATTATGAAGATAATGTATTTTATTGTATTTTATTACAGGTCTCCTTCCAGCTTGAAAGAACTTCGGATCCTCATGATAAAGCATTTCACCCGACATCAAAAAGATTAACGACCTCATGCTTTAGGGGGCAACTGTTATAGACATTTTTGGGCACTGCAACCCCAAGCATAAAATGTCCATAAACCAAGGGCTCCTAAGTCCCTAAAAGTGTTGTTCCAACCCCTAAAGGAACAAGGTCAACTGATTACAGCTTCTCCCAGAAGTTCTCCATGAAAAACTACTCAGAACTGGTCAAAACTGGATCATTTCACCTGCTCCATAGGCAAAGTGCGTTGCATCTCACCTAAGTACACACAGTGGGTGTGTTTCATTTCAAAAATCCCTTCTATGGGGTGTGATGGGCGAGAAGAGACAAATGGCAGTGTCAATCCGCGAGGTGGAGAAGCATGGAATCTTCCAGAAACTTCTCCTGTGACACTTGCCTTTCTGAATTCGACCAGGGATGAGTAAGAGATCATCAATCTCCAAGTGGAAGCAAGAACTATCAGAGGGAAGACACTAATCAAATCACAAGCTGACTCATCTCCCTTACAGACATCTATATATGGATCCCTCATCCCAGAGATCCAGAGGCTGAAATTTTGCATCTTGTAAGGAATTGTTGTTGGTTTCTTGAGGCAACATCATAGTGTTGGGTGATCTAAGCTTTGCATGAGGTGAAGAAGGGCTTAATTACTGAGAGGATGATGCTGGGTCAGAACAACTGGTTGTAACTCTCTTGGCTCTTTCTTGATTATCAATAAAGCTATTCAAGTTTTCCTCCATACTCTTGTGTAATCTATGTTTTGTGCATTTGTATGGTCAATTTACATCTGATCCTAGATTGTTTATGATAATAGATCCATGTTCTCGTATAGTGTTATGCTGCTTTGATTCTACAGGTACTCCGTGAAGCTGGGTATACAAGAAAGCGAGTAGCAAAGGACTATCAGAAGAGAGAGGAATCGAGCAAGGAACCAAGCGCAAGACAAAGGTTGGTCTCCTTTATTCTTCTCTCATCTATTTTTCATAAAGGAAAATGAAAGTAGTTTTACTTTGTTTGTTTCTAAGGTAGCTACCTGCCTTAGTGGGATTAGCAGTTCTGCATAGACACTTTTCCCTGTAACAGTGGGATGCATTCAATGACAAACTACAGGATACCCCTAAGGTATCATCAACATAAGAAAACACGGGATTTCAGACCCCACCAAGGCAAATAACAGTAGTGACCACTGAAGGTCCAAAAACGAGTTTCCAAGATACAAAGGTAATCCCTGAAAATCCAACTACTGAAATTGTCTTGAATCTAATAGATATCCCTCCTCTAGATGTATTTTACAACCCTCTTCATAAAGTTGTTGTAAAAAGACAGAGAAAGAGGAGAAGAACCGAAACTCCTTCAGAACTTGAATTTATGGATATCCTATGGAAGGACATACAAATATATTCGACTGAACATTTGACTTGGCTATATCAATTTGCCAGAGCCTATGCTATAGCAACAATTGACAAAGCAACCAAAGTCTCTATTTTGATTAAAGAAAAGGATGACCAGATCACACTATTATTGCGACATTTAGATGAAGAAAGAGCTAGCGTGAACCGTCAAGCAGAGGAGCAACTGCATAAGCTACAACAGGATATGGAAGTACTAAAAATAAGTCATGAAAATGACTTATCTGCTAAAAACAAACAAATCCAGGAGCTAAAGAGTGACCTAGCAAAGTATAAGGATATTCCTACTGCAGAGGAATTCATTAATGAGGCTTTAACACTGAATACTTTACTGTCAAAAAAAAGTAGCTCTTCCTCCAACATATATCAAATATCATTCCACATCTGAATAGTATTGAACACTTAACAAACACCATTATTGATCAAAGAATTGAGTTCAATGAACTAAATTCTAAGATATCTGATTATATTGAGTGGTAGGATTCAGATGAAGGGAAAAGGTCAAGTCTCCCGAAGATCAATGAAAGACATAAAGATATTCTATTCATTGATTCGGACTCACAGGTGAAACAGACCAAACTAGCAATAGCCAGAGCATCGGGTATTTCAAAAATCATTATCAAAACAATAAATCACATGTTGCACACATCCAACCTCATAAAGGAGAGTGATCCAAAAACACTTCCTGATCTTAAAGCATTAGACGAAAATTGGGAGAATAAGAGTCATCTACAAAAGGAAACAATTGAGGGTATATCAAAAATCGACTGGGAGGCAGTATGGCAACTTCTGGTCAAACCACATAGTCAGATCATGACCTTGAATTGCTCCTTGGATTCAGTATAGAGAATGTTGCCACCTTTACATGATGCTATATTTGCAGGGTAGTTGAGAACACAATTCAGGATGCCACCACAAGTCAAGCCAATGTCTGATATTGGTGAGTTGAGAGGCAAAGCTGGCAGCGGTGATTAATCAATGAAGACTTGAGTCATTTTTGAGCAATTTTATTTTTGGAAAGTTGGATACTAGGAACGAGGAAGGTTGTTTGAAACCTCCTCATAGATATTTTGTATAAGTTATTTTTAGTTAATTAAGAATAGTATTTAAACCCTTCTCATGCATTTAGAGAAGGGTCTAGAATTTTATTAAGAACATTTACAAAGAATGTGCTATCATAAGTTTGTAGATGCCTTGATGGAATCATGGAACATGGTCTTTTCAATCAAATATCTTTTTGTTGATCATTGTTGATGCACTATTGTATTCTTTGGGATACTTATTGGTAGAAGATTGATTATGGCCTATTGTCACTAGTCAAATGAGTAGAATGATACACATCTGGTACTATTATGATGTTTGCTAAATATTTTTTCTAGTATTAGTGATAACTTTCTCTTTCATGAATTATGTATGAAATTTGTCGTATCTATTTGAAGTATCAGTTGCACTATTATACGATATCAGAATAGAGAATGGTCTATTTTATATGTGATCATTAGAATATGCGATATGTTTTTTTCACAATTCTTTTGATTAACTATTTTCTCAAAAGAATTATCTTACATTATATTAACTTTATATAGTATGTGATTGATCTATATCATCATATATTACATAGACATCTTTTTATATCGCATAAAACTAGCAATACCCTGGGTTAGATTAAAATAGATTTAATTCAAAGTTTTGCATCTTAGAATAAAGTTGTGTTAATTTCTAGTTATTCTTTTGCGAATCATCAGAAAAAATCCCACAAATCATATAAACCCAAAACATTGGGAAACTGGTCCCATCATATCCAGTCGGAGCCACTATCCCAAATGGAAAAGGAGCTGCTCTAAGGTCTAGACCGGGTGGTTATCCCCCTTGTTGTTGCCACAGATTTCTGAGGCCTCAACATTTTTAGCACTAGAAGGAGGGCCCTGACTATGAATGGCATATAAATCTAAATCTCAAACTTGAAGCCTTCACAAGAGTCAATCCCCCTAAAAAAATCCTAAAGCTTCTCGATCATGTTCTAAGTCACCTACTCAAAAGTCAGAAGTTGTAGAAACTTCCCCCTCATCTCCTAAGGTATCTTGACACTTACCTTCTTCATAATATACTCCATAATCTCCTAAAGTTCATTCCTTAGTTCATAAACTAGAACGAATATCTATTTCTGCTGAGAAGCCTGATAAACCTTAATCTTCTGAAGAAACTATTACTTCTCTATTCAGAGAAACCGGTATCCTAATGCGATCAAAAAGTAACAAACTTGGAATACATCCCTTTGAGTTTCGAATACATTAACAATGTAAGAAAGTTCTTGTGTCTAGATCTAAGTCAGATACAAGTGAGGTCACATCAAATTCCCGTCCATTTACTCCCTCATTCACTACACCTCCATTCACATCCTCTTGTCTTTCCATTTCTTCTGCATCCATACCCACTACTTCTGGATCTTCTTCTATATCTTCTCAAATCCTAACTCAAGTTATGGCTAATCAACCTTGGACTAATCCTAGTGTCGTGTTGTTTGCAAACCCACATCTTCTTCTTGATCATCCAGAGAAATGGTTACCCAAATACAATCCAAATGATGGTCTTCCTGCTGAAGAACACATCCATAATTTTATGGTGGACATGAATTTGAATGGGGTTGCACATGAAGATATTGTAGTAATATTGTTTCCCTATACTCTTAAAGGATTTGTGGGATCCTGGTACTTTTCTCTTCCAACGAGAACTATGACAGACTGGGTAACTTTTGAACAATTGTTTCTTGCAAAATTTGGAGATGATAGAACTGTGGCATCTTTAATCAATGCTTTCTCTAACTTGAAAACAAATTCAGGAGAAAGGATCAAAGATTTCAACTCCAGATTTAACAAGTTATTAAACAAAATCCCAGCTAATTCTAAACCTGCTTTCGATTTACAAATAGAGTGGTACATTTCTGCTTTACCTTCTAATATAGCCATTTTTGTAGATAGAGGCGGTAAGGCTACTCTTTCAGAAAACATGAAAGAAGCCCTATCTGTAGAAAAGATAATTCTAGCCTTAGAAAAATGAGTTGAGATGGAAGAAAAGAAATCTAAAAAAGTGACTTTTAGCCAAGAATCAAAGAAGAAAACCCCAAAGGATCCATTCGATCTTGAAGGTCTTCAAAAAGTCTTGAAAACTATGTCAAATGATATGATTGAAATAAAGAAACAAGTAGTTGAATCATCAGTTCCTAAGAAAGCATATCGCCCATACAATAGAATTCCTACTTCGCCATCTCAGCCTCCGAATGTGATTTCAAGTGCTGAATCAAATCAAGATGTTGAAGACACCTCAACAACTAAAGAAGAACCAGAGCCTGAAGAAGAATTCGAATTAAATGGGTTATGGGAATTTATTCTCCCAACTAAAGTAGAAAGAGAGGCTATGCCCGCATCTACAAGGAGAAAAACATATGCTGACTCAACTGTACCAATTTAGAAACAAAAATCTCCTCCCACAAAGGAGAAATCAGTAAATAAAAAATCTAAAACTATTCAAACTGATCTTATTCCCCTAGATACTTCTAAAACTTTGATAGTTTCAGATACAATGGAATATAATATAGTTGAAGATATGAAAAATACTAAAGCAAACATTTCATTATACAAATTGACCAAACCAAAACAGCAGCCAAAAATCTTACTGAGAGAACTTAAGGCAGTTCTTGTAGATCTCATACCACCACTGGTTATAGCCCAAGCTGAAAAAGATATGGGAAAACCCCCGTCACCTTCAAACAAGGTAAAACCAAATGATCTTTTGTTGATTGGTGATAGATCTAAGTCTCACACTCCTCCTTTCCTTTTGACTTATGAATTTTTTATTAAAATGTTCATAATTGTCTCATCAATTCAGGAGCTTCTTTGAATATCATGGCAAGATCTGTGTGCATGAGACTTAACGTTACCCCTCAAACGTCTGATGTGCATACAGTCCAATTGGATAGAATAAAAGTCAAGGTTGTTGGAGAAATGTTATCAGTATCAATTAGATTATTATCCAACCCAAAGGTGTTGCAAGTGATTGATGTCTTAGCGGCAAACATCCCTGAATTTTATGGTCTTATTTTAAACAGGGATTGGTCTGAGAAACTACATGGATATTTCGCAACCGATTGGTCACACATGTGGTTACCATATAATGGTAAACCAAATCAAATTAGAGTTGATTGCAAAAAAATTATGAAACATACAGTCACTGAATTAGAAGGACCGAACGAGCCTGTGATTTTTACTAATAATATTATTGGAAATTATTCTGTTGAATCATTCCTTGGCTCATTCAATGCCCAAATCTCACCTTTCCCAGAAAATATTGTTACTTCTCAGGTTGAAATTTTTTCTCAATCAGACACTTCTAAATGTATTAATCTTAGTAATAAAACTTTAGATCATTCTTTGTTCTAGACTCTATACTTTGACGGTTCAAAATCAAATGATGGTGCAGGAGCATGTTGCATTTTAATCAATCCGCAAGGAGAGAAAACAATGCTAGCTTGCAGACTCGAATTTCAATGCATGAATAATACTGTCGAATATGAAGCATTGATTCAAGGCCTGTACAAAGCCATTGGATTAAACATTAAATATTTGTAGGTGTATGGGGACTCTAAAATAATTGTTAAGAAAGTCAAGAACACAATTCATTGTATTTCTGGACACCTGAAACATTATCAAGCATTAGCTCAAAACCTCACTTCTCATTTCACTGCATTTAATATTTCAACAATCCCTAGGTTACAAAACGCAAGTGCTGATTTACTTGCCAATGTAGCATCTAAATTGATACCATTAGAAGAATTTAGTCCAAATAGATTTTCGATTGAGTTGATTTTTAGGCCTTCCATTCCCGATAACATAACAAATTGGAGAGTGTTTAATGATGATACAGATATAATCGACTTTCTTTCATCAGATGGATCTTATGAAGGTCAAATCGTAGACGAACATGAACATGACCTACAGATTGAAAATAAACAGGATGCAAATCCAATTCCCAAATCTGTAGTCAAGATGGAAGATCTTTATGATTTAAAAGATAGGTTTAAAAAGACTACCAGTTCAAAAACATAGATTTCTACTCTAAGATTTGAATTGATTAATCTTGGTACACCTGATAAACCTCAAAACATAAACCTAGGTTTGGGCTTAACACCCGATGAAAGGATTTCAATCATTAAATGGCTAAGAAAATATAAAAGTGTCTTTGCCTAGGATTATTTAGATCTCAAAACATATGATACTTCTATAATGCAGCATACTATACCTATGATTTCAAATGACAAGCCCATCCAACAAAAGCTTAGGAAGATCCACCCAAACTTAGAAAGTCAAATTAAGTCTGAACTCAATAAAATGCTTAAAGCCAAAATCATTTTCCCTGTTAGACATTCAAAATGGGTGTCAAACATGGTTCCTGTGAGAAAAAAGAATGGAGACATTAGGATTTGCATAGATTTTAGAAATTTGAATAAATCTTACCAAAAAGATAATTTTCCTTTGCCTACTATGGAGCAAATTCTACAATCAGTTGCAGGTTATGAATTGATGTATTTTCGTGATGGATTTTCAGGTTACAATAAGATTATGGTTCATCCAGATGATAGATTAAAGACTACATTTAGAACAAAGTGGGGAACATATGCATATCAAAAGATGCCATTTGGATTGATTAATGTTGGTGCTACATTTCAATGTGCTATGGACATAGCTTTTAGAGGACTAATCAACAATTCAATTGTAATATATTTAGATGACATCACTATCTATTCTAAAAATAGAAACAACCATATCAGTCACCTAAAACAAATCTTTGAGAGATGTGAGAAATTCGGCATTTCTTTGAATCCTAAAAAATCTTATTTCGCCTTGGCAGAAGGTAAATTATTAGGATTCGTGGTATCTAAGAAAGGAATCTATATCAATCCCAATAGGATTCAAGAAATTGAAAACATTCCCCTACCACATAACAAAAAAACAATGCAATCATTTTTAGGACAAATTAATTTTGTAAAAAGATTTATTCCTGATTTTTCTCAAATCGTCTTACCCCTACAGTCAATGATCCAAAAAAATGCAACTTTTAAATGGGGAAAAGACGAGAAAGATTCTTTTGAGTTGATAAAGAAAGCCATCATTGAGGCTCCTTCCTTAACAACTCCCAATTTCCTAAAACCATTTGTATTATACACATTCTCTTCTGATACCTCTTACGTGGCAATTTTGACACAGCTAAATGATCAGAACATTGAAGCACCTATTTCATTCTTTAGTTCTAACTTACAAGGTGTTGAGCTAAATTATTCAACTGTGGAGAAACAGGCATTTGCTATATTTAAAACTTTAAAACATTTTAGAAATTTCCTCCTAAAAACACACACTAAGATAATAGTCCCCTACCCCGCTGTAAGGAAGTTGTTAATCCAACGAGAAGTAGGAGAGAAGAGAGCAAATTGGGTTACTGCACTTTAGGAATATGATGTAGAAATACATCCTGCTAAAATTATTAGAGGTCAAGGTTTTTGCAGAATGCTAACCAGAGCCTCTCATTTACCAACAGAGGACGATCAATCTACTGAAGTGCAATTATCTGAGGTAAGCCTCAACGATTCTAAATCACAATATGTTGATCTGAATTTTTTCTTGAAAAATGGACATGCTCCATTATATCTCAATTATACAGCTAAGCGTGCTCTAAGGCTTAAAGAAAATCAGTATCAATTAATTGATAATGTGTTATTTAGAAGGAACTATGACGTTGTATTATTAAGATGTTTAGAGAAACCTGAAGCTAGAAAGGTAATGTAGGAATTACACGATGGGCTAGCTAGAGGTCATTTCGGAGGAAATACCACAGCACATAAAATTCTGCATGCCGGGTACTATTGGCCAACCCTTTTCAAAGATGCACATGAATATGCAAGGAAATGCAAAGTATGTCAAACCGCAACAGGAAGAGAAAGGAAAGCAGCACTCCCATTGCAACTAATAAATATACAACAACCATTTGAACAATGGGGGTTAGATATTATTGGTGAAATAACTCCAACCTCCTCCAAACAGCATAAGTATATTCTAACTGCAACTGATTATTTTACAAAGTGGGTAGAAGCTATTCCATTAAAGGTAGTTAACACCCAAAACATTACGGATTTCATTGATCAGTTTATAATTACTAGGTTTGGTCTCCCATCAGCTTTAATGTTTGATAATGCATCTTACTTTTCTGGAAATGCTATGGTAGAGTTTTCTTTGAAAAGAGGTTTTAAACTTAAATACTCAGCTAACTATTATCCGCAAGGTAACGGATTAGCTGAATCTACAAACAAGAACCTGATTAGAATTATCAAATGGATTGTAGAGCAAAATCATAAGAACTGGCATAAAGCACTAATATTTGCTCTCTGGGCAGATAGAATCACTCAGAAGGCCTCAATAGGTACTTCTCCATTTGTATTAGTTTATGGGAAAGAAGCAATTCTACCCACAAACATAACAATACCATCTCTTTCTTTAGTTCAGTTTATTGATGAAAACCCTTCTTCTTCTCTTCAACTTAGACATGGTCAAATCCTTAAATTAGAAGAACAAAGGGAGAAAGCCAAAGCAACACATGCTCATCATCAACAAATAGTTAAAGCTTCATTTGATACAACATCCACTAGCCAAAGAACTTTTGAAATTGGAGATCTTGTTTTGAAATGGGATAAGGCACATGAGGAAAAAGGTAAACATACCAAATTCCAAAGACTGTGGCTTGGTCCATTTCAAATCATAGAGAAATTAGGCCCATCCACCTTTTTGTTACAAGATTTGTTAGGTAGAAAAGACTCTTTACCTGTAAACGGGAAAATTCTTAAAAAATATTTTTCTTAGAAGTTAAACATTAGTTTTAAAATTTTAAGTTTTAGGAAAATAAAGATTGAATAGTATCTCTTTTGGCTGTTCAAAATTTTAAATTTCTGATAATTTACTTGATTTTTCTCGCTTCTATAAATAAGAAGAGTAAAAGGATAATTATAAATATGAGATTTAAATAAACCTTATTTCTTTGGGAAAATTTTGAATTTACTAAAGACATTTAGTTTCTGAAAAGACTCTTGATTTTATAAAGTATAGATGTTTTTGTACCAGTCAAGAAAAGAACCAGTAACTTAGCAAGGGTTCTCTGCAAAAAGGTATTTACCAACTCTATAATTATCATCCATAACTCTTAAATGAGCCAATGATTCACCCCATCTGATAAAATTTTCTTTTTTCACAATGTAATTAAAAATATTCAAAAAACTTAAAAGATAATGAGTCTCATCACGAGCTTGTTTATCATGATCACAGGAAAATAATTTAGACTGATATTACCAATACTACATATCATAACAGGGTAATAGCTATTGATTAAAACAATCAAAAGACAAGGGGTCTCATCACGAGCTAGCTTGTTCAGTTTAAATTACAACTAGTGAATGACATTGTTACCATCAGGTCACCAAGCCTGGATAATGGCTTTTAAGTCTATTTAAAGTAAAAAGTAAGATAAAAAAGAAACAAGTTCCAAGTAAAAGGAAATTGAATAAAAATTTGATTAAATTTTGAAATTAGGAATCAATTTCAAATAGGACTATGAATCATTGTTGGTTAAAAGATAACCATGTCGAGGCTATGAACGCCTGCTGGCAACAGGGGCTCTATCTATGATAAATGAGTAAAAATCTACAAACCCAACTTTAAGAGAATACCTACTTTATCTTTATAAATCTAAATATTGACTGATACAATCATTTATGTTTTGTCACCTAAAGAGTTGAGTAAGAAAAGAAGTGAGATAGGTGAATACTTTATATTCCATAGAAACACTGTTTAATTTATGAATCATACAAATTCTTATTTTTTCACAACTTTTCTTATTTTGAAAGTTTGAGAAATGTCAAAGAAACTAATCAGAGATAGCTAGTTCTCCCAAGTGAATCTCCAATTGTTGTGCTATGCAACAAACCCCCCCCCCCCAACATTTTTATTATATATAATACAAATAGGGACCCTTTTAAATTAAAATTTTCCCCTCTTTGTGAATAAAATGCCAACTCCTAGAAAATTGTCACTTTTCAAAAACAGCCCTTTTTAACCTAACTTAAAACATATTAAAGTCTTCATCGCAAATCGCATGATTCCTTAGTAGCAAAGTTAAGCACATTCAAAAAATATTGATATGTGACTTGTGATTGAACTTTGTATTTGACATCCTAATCGCATATCGCACATCGAAGGATTTTATGTCAAGAGCTTAATTGTTACCTATCAAAACCATGATATTGCGATATCTTGATATTGTGATCTTGCGATTTTGCAATATTGCATATCGCAGATCACAAGATCCATCAAACAAAGTTTCATTTGCACTATAGCTTAAATATCCAACATGACATATTTGACAGATGTTTAATAGTGTTTTTAAGCTAGACACGAGTTAGGCCAGAATGATTTAATACGGTTGTCATCCCTACGCATGTAATCATGGTGTTCATTATGGTTGATTAATGTTGAACTCGCCCCTGGAGCTTTTCTTTCAAAGTGCAGTCATTTCATCAAATAGTTTATTTTATGCAAAAATCAATTGTTGTTGATTTTAATAGGAACTCTGCTCAAGTGATGTCCATTCGAAAGGTGATGCAGAAGGATAGCAAGCAATCTATCGCAGAAACTAAAAGCACAGATATGCCATCCATTTTTACAAATACATTATGCATTTCAGATGGAGGTGCCACGAAACCCTGAAGTAGCAGACATTTGACCAACAGCTGACAGCATAGAACCGTTAGGAGTGCAGTTCAGAGACGTTGTGTGCTCTTTCCTTCAGCAAATAGCAGCAAGGGATAGGCTCTTGCCATACACAGATATGATAATATGGGTAGTAGAGAATATAGAAGTTGAAGACAGACATATCAAGACAAATAGAAATACAGCCTTAGGTTCTTTCAGAGCCGAAGATTTACAACAAATATACAAGCCACCCAATGCCCAGGACATCTACGACAAACAATTTGTTGAAAAGTTTGTAAAGGAAAATGAAGACCCGTTTAAAATGATACAGGAATGGAGGAGAAGAGACAATAAATTCAAACAAGATAAAGCGGGTATGTACCCCATTGCTTCTTTAGCCAATCCTTATAATTTTGTAGCCTCTATGCTATGTAGCTTGTATGGTCTCCTTGATAATTCTAAGTTCTGGATCAATTGGGTTCCTTTAATTGATGCTTGCATTAATTCTCACATTATGAATTGGGCAACCATTCTTTCTGAGAATTTGGCTAAAGCGATTACTGAATATCACCAAATTAGGGCTGCCTCCTCTAGAGCAGTCCCACAATTCTTCATGTCTACTTATGTCTTTGATGTTATTTGTTTTTGCACTCATTTTCCAACCATGGGTTGGAAATGGACTACCAATGATCCTACTCCTATCTTCCTAAGTTATAAGAAAATGTGGGAACAAGATTTTATTCCACATTTGCACCAATTATGCCATGGAGTTTTTCTCCCCTTACATCAATTAGTTTTCAACAAAATATGTCTGATATTCACAAAAGAAACTATCACGGACCTCCAAGCAATCTGAACGTATTTTATTGAAGAGTCCTTCTCTTATATCAAGACATTTGGTAGCCAAGCTTTCCCACATGTCCTTCTTATGTATGTATCAGATAAACTATTGGCAAGAGAAGTAGCATACCAAACAGTAGGAAATGGCCTCACAAAAACATTGAAGGAAATGAAGAAATCCCTAAGGCCAAATTTTCCCATTCATTGTGGGTAATTTACCCTTCTTAATTATGGTCATGCATATAAAGAGTATCAGAATATGCAGTTATTAAAGCTCCCCGTTTTACCAGCAAGGCCTTTTGATCCACAACAAATAGCAAACAAATTCACCCTTTTAGTTAAGATTAGACCTGTAACTCATACAGTAGATGAGTTTGAAGATTTACTAGAATCAGCCGAGGACTTTGAGCAGATTCTGAATGCAGCCAAGACAAAGTTGAATCTAGAGAAATTCAGAAGATTCCAAGAGTTTAGAGGACATAGGTTAGAATACCTCCCACAATAATTTTGGATTACTAATCATAGAATTGAAACCAAGTCTCAGAAGTAGAATAAGCCAGGCACATCACAAGAGCAGGAAGCAAAAATAGATGAATTAGAAAAGTTGTGGGATGCATTCAATGACAAACTATAGGATACCCCTAAGGTATCATCAACACAAGAAACCACAGGATTTCAGACCCCACCAGGGCAAATAGCAGTAGTGACCACTGAAGGTCCAAAAACGAGTTTCCAAGATATAGAGGTAATCCTTGCAGATCCAACTACTAAAATTGTCTTGAATGTAATAGATATCCCTCCTCTAGATGTCTTTTATAGCCCTCTTCATAAAGTTGTTGTAAAAAGATAGAGAAAGAGGAGGAGAACCGAAACTCCTTCAGAACATGAATTTATGGATGTCCTATGGAAGGACACACAAATAAATCTGACTGAACATTTGACTCGGCTATCTCAATTTGCCGGAGCCTATGCTACAACAACAATCGACAAAGCAACCAAAGTCTCAGTTTTGATTAAAGAAAAGGACGACTAGATCACACTATTACTGTGACAGTTAGATGAAGAAAGAGCCAGCGTGAACCGTCAAGCAAAGGAGCAGCTGCATAAGCTACAACAGGATATGGAAGTACTGAAAATAAGTCATGAAAATGACTTATCTGCTAAAAAAAAACAAATCCAGGAGCTAAAGAGTGACCTAGCAAAGTATAAGGATATTCCTACTGTAGAGGAATTCATTAATGAGGCTTTAACACTGAATACTTTACTGTCAAAGCAAAAGCAGCTCTTCCTCCAACATATATCAAATATCATTCCACATCTGAATACTAGTGAACAATTAACAAACATCATTATTGATCAAAGAATTGAGTTCAATGAACAAAATTCTAAGATCTTTGATTATATAGAGTGGCAGGATTCAGATGAATGGAAAAGGTCAATTCTCCTGAAGATCAACGAAAGACATAAAAATATTCTATTCACCGATTGGGACTCACAGGTGAAACAGGCCGAACTAGCAATAGCCAGAGCATCGAGTATTTCAAAAAGCATTATCAAAACAATAAATCACATGTTGCACACATCCAACCTCATAAAGGAGAGTGATCCAAAAACACTTCCTAATCTTAAAGCATTAGACGAGAATTGGAAGAATAAGAGTCAGCTACAGAAGGAAACAATTAAGGGTCTATCAAAAATCGACTGGGAGGTAGTATGGCAACTTCTGGTCAAACCACATAGTCAGATCATGACCTTGAATTGCTCCTTGGATTCAGTATAGAGAATGTTGCCACCTTTACATGATTCTATATTTGCAGGGAAGTTGAGAACACAATTCGGGATGCCACCACAAGTCAGGCCAATGTTCGACATTTGTGAGCTGAGAGGCAAAGCTGGTAGCGATGATTAATCAATGAAGACCTGAGTCATTTTTGAGCAATTTTATTTTTGGAAAGTTGGATACTAGGAATGAGGAAGGTTGTTTGAAACCTCCTCATAGATATTTTGTATAAGTTATTTTTAGTTAATTAAGAATAGTATTTAAACCCTTCTCATGCATTTAGAGAAGGGTCCAGAATTTTATTAAGAACATTTACAAAGAATGCGCTATCGTAAGTTTGTAGATGCCTTGATGGAATCATGGAACATGGTATTTTCAATCAAATATCTTTTTTTTTATCACTATTGATGCACTATTGTATTCTTTGGGATACTTATTGGTAGAAGATTGATTATGGCATATTGTCACTAGTCAAATGAGCAGAATAGTACACATCTGGTACTATTATCATCTTTGCTAAATATTTGTTCTATTATTAGTGATAAATTTATCTTTCATGAATTATGTATGAAATCTGTTATCTCTGTTTGAAGTATCAGTTGCACTATTGTACGATATCATAATAGAGAATGGTCTGTTTTATATGTGATCATTAGAATATGTTATATGTTTTTTTCACAATTCTTTTGATTAACTATTTTCTCAAAAGAATTATCTTACAATATATTACCTCTATATAGTCTGTGATTGATCTATATCATCATAGATTGCATAGACATCTTTCTATATCGCATAAAACCAGCAATAACCCAGGTTAGATTAAAATAGATTTAATTCAAAGTTTTGCATATTGGAATAAAGTTGTGTTAATTTCTAGTTATTCTTTTGCGAATCATCAGAAAAAATCCCACAAATCATATAAACCGAAAACATTGGGAAACTGATCCCATCATATCCAGTCGGAGCCACTATCCCTAACAGAAAAAGAGTTGCTCTAAGGTCCAAACCGGGTGGTTATCCCCCTTTTTGTTGCCACATATTTTTTAGGCCTCAACAATTTATTGATGGCACTAACTCCTTCAGAATTCTCCAACTATCACTAAAACCTCATCCACTGTCTCCAGCACATATCAGACACTGAAAATAGACTGATAATTTGCTAAAAATGAGCACTACATCTCCACTAGGCCTTCCTCTATAGTTGGAATTGGGCTGCCTTAAACTTCCCTGTAGCAACTCGGCCTTTAGAAGTCTCCAAATTCTTTTGCAAATCCCTGCAATGGATTTAGAAGGCTCATGACAGTCAAGAATGACTGTTGTTTCACTGAGAACGAGTACTGGTAGCTCCTACAACTGCCTCCAACACCTGGTGGCCCTGAGCTCCAAAATCTCCCTAGATGAGATTCTCTATGAAGATGACTTCTTTAGCTTCTCTGGAATATTCCATTGGCTTCAGAAGGCTCCAATTAGATTGGATAGGCTCTTGTTTCACTCTCTCTCTCTTTGGATCTGGATGAAAATTGCTCTTGGAGTGCATTTAATCAATATCCACTCCATTTTGTGAACTACACTTAACTCCCGTTAAATATAGCATAACCGCCTTTTTAGCCGCTCTGCCAAGCTAAACCGTCAGGGGT
Organism: Pinus tabuliformis; assembly: GCA_031772625.1. Lineage (NCBI taxonomy): Eukaryota > Viridiplantae > Streptophyta > Pinopsida > Pinales > Pinaceae > Pinus > Pinus tabuliformis. The sequence continues at coordinate 311,183,800 of CM062805.1, read as the reverse complement.
GACTGTTACATTAACTGTTTGGACATACATATGAGGCAGTATAATCCCAGCGGTTATGGATAATCCTCACCGAAAGCATTTCAAATAGCGGAATCTTCACTGTCGATCTATCTCGCTTAATCCAACAGATATCACGTCATCCGCTCACCAACTAACCCGGACGATCTCCATCGTCGATGTGACCCGTCCAATTGAACGGTTGTCTCACAATCTCATATGAAATCTTGCTCGATTGATATCATATCAAGATCGCACGAGAAAAGTGGTTTTCTCGTGCTATGTGTTGCCCACTAAGGTTAATCGCGTAGAATTTAGAAATATCGGTTACAACTTTTAGTCCGCGCGAGATACCGTTTCCCATTTTCCGAATACCACCCACGTGCTCAATACGAAACTTAAAGAAAGACGTTTAAGGAAAGGTTTAGCGCTTAATTTGGTTTTTTTTTAATATTTTCAAAAACCAAATTAATCTTGGTCAAATGTCCAAAAATTGCAGTTTACTGGACTTTTGAAATTGCGATAACTCTTTCATACGGTATCGATTTTTTGAACCGTTCACGGCACCGGAATCAGGAAGACAAGATCTATCCGGTCACTCAGGTTCGACACTCTTTCGAACGCTTTGAAATTTGATCTATCATTTAGGTCATGGATCAATATCTGATCACTCCTCCCCATTAGGAATCTTTTGGACCCCAAAAGACTAATATATTGATTTGTACAGTAGATGAGAGTACAGCACCCTCTTATTTTCAGCCTCCATACACTTGCCTTGCATGGATAGTGCCTTTGAACCAAAAATCGAAGGTAGTTGACACTTTCTTTCCTGGATATGCTTGTCCTCCTGTTAAGAACTGTCTTCCTTGAACTCATTCAGAATTTCTGTTGAGAAGTTTACAGAAGGTAGCTGAACATCGCTTCCTTGATCATCGACCCAAGGTGGCTCAAACAAACGTGAGATTACATCATAAATATATGCATACTCAACTGAAATTTGCATATGTACCAATGAAAGTATGTTTCACTGTGTCAAGAAGTCAAACCACTTCTTACCAAGCCACTTTTATGGCGACTTTTTCTGCTGCAAATCTTCTTCTAACATCTTGTCAAAAACAACATAATGCAAAAAAAACAACTTGACGACATAAATTCACATCATGTGAATCATCATCATGTCTCTTACATATTGTGTACAAATGTTCGACTAAATTACAAGCTGAAAAAACATTCCTTTTTCAAACCACTGACTCTCCAAGTCAAGCATGTACAAAAATAACTTGATGATTCTTTTTCAAAGTAGAAATAATTCCACCTCTTGTGAAACACTTCATCATTGTCTCCTTTTTCAATCTTGGAGACAAAATCAACTTTTCCAAGTCAATATGACATTGCATGCATGTTTAAACAAAGCAATTGACCATCAAGTCAATTACACATATATGTTCAAATACAATGAAATCATTAACATTCCTTTGTTCATACATACCATTCTCATGTTGTATTCCGTTCTTCAACTTTCTGTCAAGCACAATCATAAGCACAAGATCCTCAATCATATGTAAATGTACTTACAAAGCTAAAATGAATATAATTTTGCTGCAATAAAGCGAGTCTCATACTCAACTTTTTCATTCACCTTTTTGGTAAAACCCTACAACTTGCATTCCATTGGAAAAGAAATGTATCAAATCAAAAGACATGCAACCTTAATTGGATAAGAACTCTAACCATTTATTACCAATCCATATCAAAGGTGCTTCCTTTAACTTCACATTGACATCAACATGTGAATCATCTGGAAACACATCCATTATGGAAACTTCCTTTCCATTCTTGCCATTCTCTTTTTCCACCTTCTTCAAATTTCATGGAAGCATTGTTGGATTCAAAATCCAACACTTTTCAGCAATATTTCCTTGCTTATGGCAATAAGTGCAACACATGTTCATCCTCTTTACAACATAATTTGCCTTGTCCAATGGACCTTTGGCTTCTTTCCTCCTTTTCTTCAAAAGTTTCTTGTATGTGGCCATTTTCTTCCAAACACTATGGTTAACCAAACCACAAAAGGAACATGCAATTTTTTTCCAATGATTATGTGGAATTTTACCATGCTTTACATAATCAAAAGAAATGTGATTGAAACCAGATTTATACATTTCTCTTTCACCTTTGTTGCCTTCATGAGAAGGTGAATCGAATGAAGAAGTGGCTCCCTTCGGAACACCATCAATCTCTTCAATGATTTTAAAGCTTTCACAACTCCCTTGTTCGAGTGCATGCTTATGAACACCTTCTTCTTGCAAAGTATGTTTCAAACAATTGCATTCCCCATGAATACAATCTTTACAAACTTGAGGTAGAGAACCTAAAATGAAACTCCTTCTAGGAACTATTTCAATTGCCTTCATGGCTGCTTTGGAACTTTCTCCATAAGATTGTCCATAGCCAAGACCCAAATACTTAGGCCTTTCCTCAACCATTATTGGCTCAACAATGCCCTGTGCATGTTTGCCCAATCCTTTTCCTTCATAGCCCATTTTTTACATCAACTTGGACCCTATGCCTCTTGTATTTTTTTCAAAAGAGCCAACATAAACATTCTTAGAGGAAATTGAAGACAAACTAGGATTGTTTACCTCTTCTTCAAACTGATGTTTGACTAAGGCTTCTTTGGCAACAAGGAGTTGTGACTCCAACTCATGCATCCTTTCTAGGTTCATATTTTCAATATGAAGTTGGCTCTCCATTTCTTGCAATTTGTCAAGAAGCAATTGCTTCTCTTCTTTCATGGAATTCAACTTCTCTCAAAGTTTTGTGCTCTTCCTTTCATCTTCATACATTTGTTTCACCATATCCATCATGATGAACAAGTCTCGCTTCATGTCTTCATCAAAGAATCTTGTGAAGGAGGATGATTTTGAAAACTCACTTGTAGAAGTTTTCATTATAGAAATGAACAAAAGAACTTCAACAAAATTCACAAGGCTTTCAAAGAACTAATGGTTGTAAAGTCAAACTCTTATTCAAGCATCCTTTTGCAAACAAACCCTCTTGTGCTTCAAGGGTTGCCTTGAGGTCCTTTGGGTAAGGAGAATGCCTTCAACCCTTATTCTTTCTTGTCCTTTCCTAGACTTAGCTATTAGTAGCTTTCCCTTCACCTTTGAAAACTCAAACAGAAATTAGTTTACAAATAGTCAAATAGTCAGCTTATTTACACTGTTTAAACACCTTTCAAGTCAATCAAGCAACCTATTGCTCTGTCAATCAAGAAACCTAATACTCTGCCAATCAAGCAACCTGCTCTGTCAATCAAGCAACCTACTTTGATAATCAAGCAACCTACTTTTTCAATCAAGCAACCTGCTCTGATACCACCTGATCTAAAATCGGGGTTTGATAACTTATTATCCTTACTAGAACCTCCCACTCAACTTAACAAATAAATGATCTAGCTTATATATGACATTTGCGGAATTAAATACTTGAAATAGGTGTATGTTTTCTTTTAATTGTTTAAGTGCTTTAAGTCCATTTGTTTCTACTAATATTAAACACATATAACAGCCATATAATGTAGCAAATAAACAACCACACATAACAACAAATTTAATCTAGGAGTTCACCCGAATATCGTGGGCTACGTCTCCTTGAGCTTTTGTCATCTTCACTTGGCTCTTCGGGATTATGGAAAAGTTTCTTTTACAAGTTCCACACTTAACTCCAAAGGTTATTGAACTGAACCAATGGGTTTAGAATACCATCTATATCCCTTTCATGGCTATCATCACTCTGCAAATAGATCTAGGCTCTCTTAGACTTGATTCCTTCAATCAGTGCTCTGAAATACCCTGAGCTTCTTGATGGAACTAACTCCTTCAGAATTCTCCAACTGTCATTGAAAAATAATCCACTATCTCAAGCACATATCAGACATCGAAAATAGATTGATCATTTGCTAAAAATGAGTACTGCATCCCCACTAGGCCTTCCTTTATGGTTGGCACTGGGCTGCCTTAAAATTCCCTATAGCATCTCGGCCTTTAGAACTCTTCAAATTCTTCTACAAATCCATGCAATAGATTCAGAAGGCTCATTATAGTTAGGAATGACTTTTGGTTCGCTGAGAACGAGTACTGTTAGCTCCTACAACTGCCTCCAACCCCTGGTGGCCATGAGCTCCAAAATCTCCCTGGATGAAAATCTCTATGAATATGACTTCTTTAGCTTCTCTGGACTATTCCATTGGCTTCAGAAGGCTCCAATTAGCCTAGATAGCCTCTTGTTTCACTCTCTCTCTCTTTGTCTCTGGATGAAAACTGCTCCTGGAGTGCATTTAATCAATATCCACTCTGTTTTGTGAATTGCACTTAACTCTCATTGAATATAGCATAACCGCCTTTTTAGCCGCCCTGCCAAGCTAAACCGTCAGGGTGACTGTTACATTAACTATTTGGATGTGCATATGAGGCAGTATAATCCCGGTGGTTAGGGATAATCCTCACCGGAATAATTTCAAATAGCAGAATCGCCACCGTCAATCTATCCCGCTTGATCCAACGGATATCGCGTCGTCCGCTCACTAACTAACCCGAACGATCTCCATCATTGATGTGGCTCGTCCAATCGAACAGTTGTCGCGCAATCTTGCGGGAAATCTTGCTTGATCGATATCAGATTGAGAGCACGCGAGAAAAGTGGTTTTCTCGTGCTACGTGTTGCCCGCTAAGGTTAATCGCGTAGAATTCAGAAATACCGGTTACAAATTTTAGTCCGCGCGAGATACCATTTCCCATTTTCCGAATACCACCCACATGCTCAATACGGAACTTAAATAAAGACTTTTAAGGAAAGGTTTAACGCTTAATTTGGTTTTTTTTTTAAATATTTTTGAAAACCAAATTAATCTTGGTCAAATGTCCAAAAATTGCAGTTTACTAGACTTTTCAAATTGCGATAACTCCTTCATATGGTATCGGTTTTTCGAACCATTTGTGGTGCCAAAATCAGGAAGATGAGATCTATCCAGTCACTTAGGTTTGACACTCTTTCGAACACTTTGAAATTTGAGCTATCATTTAGGTCATGGATCGATATCTGATCAAGGGGTGGTTACAATTGACATGGTGTAGATTCATACATTATGGAAATTTAGATTGAAGGCCTTGGGTTGTGGTGGAATCCACCTTTAGTGATATCACTTTTCATTTTATCTTATGACCACTTATGTTATATTGGTACTTTGGACAATGATTTTAACACTATCATCTCTAGTTGTTCTCTTGATGTAAAAAGTGATATATCCATTTTATGATCTTTATTTTACATGAATCCATGGCCATGGTTTTCCATTATATGTATTTCATGGATCCATAGTATACTTGATCTTGCAGCTATGCTTATTTTCCATCCAATTATGGGTATGTTTGCATCAAGAAAGATTGATTCATCTAATAATATGTTTTTATTTGTAGGTAGCTACTCAATCTTATGTCTATTGAACTTGTCCTTTGTTTACTTGTTAACTTCCTTAGTGATTTATAATGTATACCAACTATCAGTTTATCTTATGCCCTTGCACATTAGGGGGCATTTGTTATAGTCAACTTTGGTCACTCATTGACCCTTGAGTTGAGTTGAGTTGCATTTACATTCAAATTAATAGTTTACAATTCTTTCAACTAAGAATCAAAACCTATTTCATTGTGCATGAGCCACATATAAGTGCAACTTGCATGCAAAGTTTAGGTTGATAGTTCGAAACCCATTTGTGTACTCAAAATGGCCCCAAAACAAAAAGTATGGGCCTTGAGAAGAAATCACAAAGGTTGTACATTTATATATCCCTAATCTCATTGACAATTATTCAGATGACATCATCAACATATAAAAAGAAGGCACATAGATAGAGGAACGCACAATTCACCCTTATGTGGAATCTATATCCAATATTTCTCAGTATCTATTGGCCCTAATCCTCATATTTAGAATAATTTTACATCCTATGCAAGTTTGACTTGTTCTTTTCTATATTTATTGAGTCACTCTTTGGCTCCTCCATGATTGAGATTTGATTCAATGTCACATGAGATAAAGTTTGATTAGATGCTAGGGCTAGAGGAACCTAATTGAGGATGGAGGAACCGAGGCTCTAGGTATGCAATTGTGATCCTAGGAATATTATCTCATTACCAACCTTTTAGTAATATTTATATATATCACTCTTTTTCCTTTCCCTCCCCTACACTGCTCCCCACCATTCCAAATTCATATGTTATTGTTAATGTTATTATATCAAAATGTTGGAATTGGTGTTAACTATTTTTCTTGAAGTTCATTACGAAAATTCTTTGAATAAATCCTCATTTATAAAGATTATATAGTTTTGATAAGGTATATTTTCTAATTTGTGTGCAAGTATCAATTATAATAAGTTTTTCTATAAATTTATTGATTAACTAGATATCAAGACTACGAGTTGGAAAGTATTGATCATGTATTCTTCTTCTCTCAATATTAAAACAATTGTTTTGGGAAAAATAGATATTGAGTTTATTATTTTTTTGTACGTTAGACTCTAACCCTCTCATAGAGGACCAAAGCGAAAATACCTCCCACATGTCCATATGTTTGAAATTGAATATAAAATTTTTCATCACATGAGTTTACCAAAATAGAACATCAAGTTTCCCAAGGCATCTAGAAATGCCCTCAAAATAAGTTAAAATGTATAAAAAAAAAATAGGGCATTAAAACTCTTTGATGTACAACATGCTCCTCATGTGGTAGAAACTAATATTTTGATTGCTAAAAGGATACAACTTTCTCTCAAACATCCCTATACGTCCATCTCAATAGGGTTATCTACAAATCACAACATAACATTCATTAGTTTAGTTTAGATGAAATTTAGAAATTTTTTGAACCTTAATTCTTTTAATGATTGGCTTTCTTAGATTTCATTAGTTACAATTGTTCAACTGACTACTCAATGATTGACCTTGATATTGGGTTTTCATGCATTCAAAAATAAGTAAATGCTTTAAATATGATTTTTGATATATTTTATGAGGGCTTTTGTTGGGAACGGGATCCCCCAAAGGACAGTTTTGGGGCTAAAAGCCCATGTTTTTGGCAAATTTTGTAATAAACCTGTAAAGACTCTGCATTTTGTGGTTGCGGAGCACGTAGGTGTCATAAGTCATAAAGCGTTGTCCGCCCTTAGTTTTGTAAAGTAAAGTCAGATGTAAGATATCTAGCCATGGTCCGCGGACCACAGGATTGTATAAAAAGAGCTAAGCTCTAAGTAGTTTGGAGACACACAAGATAAGAGAGTCATAGTTTTGAAGTAATAAGTCTAAGTTTCGAGTCGTAGCATAGGTAGAGGCTCTGCATCTAAGTGCATAGAGACCTAGGGTAGAATTCCGCAGTTGAGTACGCGAACCCCTGTAGTTGTGTAACTAGGGTGGATAGAGTCTGTAATCACTTGGAAGATATCAATAAAGAGAAGTATTCTACAATTTCTCTATCTTTGTTCCGATTGATGCATCTTGTCATTTTATGTATGAATTTCCTTTATAATGCTTATGTGATGCGCGAATGTGTATAATTATGTTGGATAACTGAATGCAAATGAGAGTATCTATTTGCACGGTGCTAACTGTGAGTATCTAATAAGATAAATAAGACACTTAGACTAGTTAAGGAATTTGCACGGTACGTTGCCTTAGTAGCGCAAAAGTGTCTAGATCGAGGGTTAGGACTGCGTGAAGGTCAGTCATACCCTTTCGTGGAGGTATTGAAGGATGGAATAGAGGGATCTTCTGTCAATCCCTAGAGCGAAGTGACCTACGCGAATGCAGGAATAAAGGAAATAAAACGACATCACGATCATATCAGGGTGCAGAAACTTGGTTCTAGCATCCCCCCATACTGCTTCAGGTGAGACTTCGGTCTGCACTCCGTGGGCTGATTGTGAAAGGGCCAGTAGTGTATGGATTTGTTTGGCTAATTAACGTTGAACATGGGTCAGGCCCCCTCAAGCCAACAAATGGTTTCGTTGCCGGGACCGGAATCAGCATAACAGATGTGTGATGTTGTATCACTGGAATCTGACTAAGAAAGAGATTAGAGATTGGTTGGATAGGAAGATCCATGAATTCACGGCGCAGGAGAATAGAAACCCGCGACTGACTAAGGAACAGTGGCTGTACAGGTACCTATATACAGAAATACACGAGATCTTTTTCTGTTCCTTTTCGGTTGAGCTATACAGGTGGATTGTGAAGCTAGTAGCTAGCCAAGGAAGGTGGAAACTTAACGGTCCTATTGTGTGGAGCCTGGAGCTGGTGCGAAGATTGGAAGCATCGGAGGATAAGATCGCTCGCGCTGTCGATCATTAGCTCGATCATGTCATAGGAGGATTTGTAACAGAATTTGTGGTCGACACCTCAATCAACTACAACGAGGCGGAGCGACAACTTTTCAAAGGACCGCGAGGTAAGTACGTGAAATCTTTGAATACCTGAATTAAAATGTTATTATGCGAAAAATGGGTTATGCAGCTACCTTGATGTTTGGGGCTACGCGAAGCGGAAAAGCTTATAGAAATGAAGGAAAAAAGGGTCCTGAATATAGTCTGTTGATTTCACCTCCGCGAGGTGATGAAGAGGGAATAGCGTAGGTTTGTCCACAAAGTGATATTCAATTAATAAGGCAAGGATTCCTGTGAATACCACCTCCACCCACACCATCTCCAACTTCACCACCATCACCTACGACTTCACTCGTACCACCTCCGCCTCCACCACAGTTCAGTATGGAAAATTCAGTGAAGCTGCCTTTGTTCAAAGGCCTAGGGAATGAGGACTTGGACCAATTCTGGTTCGTTGTAAAAGCTGTATGGGAAGCTTAGGGCATTACAGATGATAACATGAAGAAGGAAACATTGGTTAGTGCTCTGCAGGATCGTGCACTAACCTGGTATATCAAGTACGCTAACGATAACCCGAATGCTAGAGTAGTAGACATCTAGACACCACTGAATAGAGAATTTCGTAGGCCTAAATATGAAGCACAGTGTATTGTGGGGTTCAAAGAAATCGCAATGCAACCAAGTGAGACACCTTGGGAACTCTATCAGAGGTTGAAGTGTACAATCTACGAAGCTAACATGAACCTAACAGACGGACATCATCGCGAGTGGTTTGTGGCTTCGCTCCTGCCACAGTTAAGGGTTGCGCTGTCACAACAGAAGATAACGACTCAATCGGAGGCCTTGGAGATTGCAATGAGACTACATAAGACCCCGATGCAATATCCAAATATGGGGGGTTCAGGGGATCCATGCATAGTTGAAAAATCTTTGCCTTGAACTGCAAAGCTTGAAGTAGTACAAAATAGTTCGACCAGAGGTGCACGAAGAGGTATGGTGTCTGAAATGAAAGGGTCAGGGGCATGACAATGACCATTGCCCAGTCTTTGCGAACTATATTGCAAGAGGAGGACCAATGCCTTTGAGGCCAAAAGATTAGGCAGGACTGAGCACGGGGCCTGCGTTATGGTGTGCTATCTGTCAGGTAGCAGGAAAACATGCCACGGATAACTCTCATCTGTTGCAGAAGTTTGTACATACATCGCAGCAACTGTTTTGCAACTTCTGTAGGTCAGTAGGGCATGATGAGCGTAACTGCAGGAGTTATGAATTGATGATGGATAGAACTCCCTCCTATAGGGTTCAAGCAGAAATGCGGCCCCCTGACTAGAATGCGGGGATGGCACAGGAAATATTTCAGGGGCGCAGACGAGGCCGAGGCGGAGGAGGACCTAGCAGAGATCGGGGACAATTGATCTGCTACAATTGCGGAGGACCAAGACATTATGCACGTGATTTTACTAACCCAACATGTTTGTCGTGCAAGTATTGCACTTTGTTTGATCATGAAATGGAAGACTGTCCTACGCTGATAGCAAGGATACATGACAAAGGGGAGCTACCACTGTAACCTACTCAGAACCTGCAAATGATGAGGTCTGAGCCATGTGAAGAGGATCCAAACATGAACATAGTGCTCTGAAGTGGAATCGCAACAGGAGATGACAAGGGGAAGTAGCCAGAAGATAGTACATGGGTTCGCAAAGCTCCAACAAAGGAAAATGAGTTTGATTTGGAGCACGCATGTGAAACATTCATGGAAGCAAAGAAGAGCTTTGCTGAGGCCTCCACCTCAGGAAGCAAGGATAAGCCTGATCAGGAGATGGACCCTTCTATGATTACAACTTTCTTGGAGACCTGTATGAAGTTACTACGCGATAGTAAGGCTGTGAAGGGGTTATGAGAGCTTATAAATAGATGTGCCGGAAACAACCCGAGTGAGTCACACGTAGTACGAAAAATAGGTAAGAATAAAACAAGGATGAGACGAGAGATGAGACTGGCCACGTAGATAGGAGAGTATGAGATGGATCAAGTTATCTTGGACCTAGGGTCAGAGGCGAATGTCCTACCTAAACAGACTTGGGAGTGGATGGGAAGACCCGCGCTACAATGGTCTCTGATTCAGCTAAGGATGGCGAATCAGTAGAAGATCATCCCCATGGGGCAGCTACAAGGGGTGACTGTAGATATTGAGGGTGCGAGTGCACTGGCTAATTTTGAGGTAATAGAAATCATGGATGACGGCAACCCCTATCCTACGCTCGTTGGAATTGATTGGGCTATTAATATGAACAGGGTAATCAATCTAAAGAAGCAAAAAAAGACATTTGAGAAGAAATCGCTCCATGTAATAGTACCCCTAGATCCTGCTGAAGGTTCGTGTTATACTAAACCAGTGCGCGATTATGAGAGTGACAACGATCTGGATTATATCTATAAGATAACAGCACGAGACCAAGATTGGGTGAATCCAACAGCAGATGGACGAATTACATGGGATCGCGAGAGTTCATGCACCTCAGACTCTGATGAAGAACTAGAGCACTGGAAAAATTACATGGGATCGCGAGAGTTCATGCACCTCAGACTCTGATGAAGAACTAGAGCACTGGCAGAACCAGTTGCACGAAGTAACTACACTGAGCTATAACATGATGACCCGGTCACTGCACTGTGTGTCATCAGAGGTAAGAAATCTGCCTACTTATGATGGCCTGAATGATGTAGATATTTTTCTGGATGCATTTGAGAGGGAGGTACCAGAAAAGCAGCGCTTCCAAACGTTGGACTGGGCACTGCGCGCTATGCCCACAAGGTGGTGGGGTACGCACAAGGGAAGTTTTGATGATTGGCGTGAATGTAGGAGAATGATGAGGACACATTTTGGGAAGTCGAAGGTGCGAATGACAAACAAGTATGATGGGCAGGATGATCCACGCACACACTTGGCCAAATGGGCTCAGGCTTATGGAGAGAAGCCCTAGCCTGAATGGGTGCACTTGTTCTGTCACACCCTAGATGTCATCCTGATGAACTAGTATGTAGAAACAAAGCTCTGCCATGGGACAGGTGAATGGGATATTCTGCGCAAAGGATTCATAATGACATTCAGTTTTGAATATGGGTTTGACAGTATTGATGAAGCACTACAAGAGGTGAAAGCAACAATCTTTAGGATACCGCAGGATCCTTTAGACCTGATTCAGCCTGAATGGGCTACTCAGCTGAGTCACGCGTTAGAATGTTATAATGTAACTGCTGAAGAAGAAGACGAGGATCTGCGAAAGATTAACATCCCTGAAACAGAAGGTCACCACGAGGTTGAAGGGCTGGACATTGAGAATCTGGATATAACTGTGCCATTGGAAATAAAACAAGTGAACATTAATACAAAGGCAGAACCCAAATTCGCGAAGATTGGAGATTACTGGGACAACATGACGGTGGATAAGGTCACTGAATTGCTTCGCGAATACTAGGATTTATTCCCTACCAATTTTACAGATCTAAAGGGGATAATCAGGGACCTAGGTATGATGAATATTACGTTGAAACCCAACGTGAAGCCGGTTAAGCAAAGGCCTTACCGTCTCAATCCGAAGTACAAGGAAAAGGTCTGCTTAGAGCTAGATAAGATGCTCGCAGTAGGCTTTATTGAGCCTGTGGAAGAATTTGACTAGGTAAGCCCAATGGTGGTACAGGAGAAGAAGCAGAAGGATGAAATAAGGATATGCGTGGATTTCAAAAAGCTGAATGACACTTGCGTACATGATCCTTTCCCGACTCCATTCACTGATGAAGTGTTGGACAATGTAGGTGGTCAGGAAGCATACTCCTTCACTGATGGGTTCTCGAGGTACCACCAGATCAAAATCGTGCTGGAGGATAGGAGCAAGACAACCTTCGTGACTGAGTGGGGTTGTTTTTAGTACACTGTAAAGCCATTTGGATTGAAGAATGTGCCTGCAATTTTCTTGCGCGTAGCCATTGTTTCATTTAAGGAGTTTATTCATAAGTTCCTGGAAGTATACTTTGATGATTGGATTGTGTTTGGGCTGGTAAAACGCCATAGCAATCCTATGCTTGATGTTGGATACCTGTCGAAGATACCAGATCGCGCTCAATCTGAAGAAGTGCTTGTTTTGTGTTCCCTTCGGGACCCTGCTGGGTCATGTAGTTTGCAGACAGGGACTGATGGTAGACCCTGCGAAGATCACGGTGATACTAAACTTGGAAGTGCTAAGGAGTGTGAAACAGCTGCGCGCTACCCTGGAACATACGGTATACTACATAAAGTTTATCAAAGGCTATGCCCAGATCACCGCGCCTATGGAAAATTTGTTGAAGAAGGATGTCACATTCTGCTAGAATGAGAACTGTAAGAAGAACCTGGATGTATTGAAAGAAAAGATGGTCACTGCACTGATTCACGTCTTCCCGGATTGGAAAAAGGACTTTCATGTACATGTTGACCCATCATGTATAGTACTAGGAGCAGTACTGACATAGGCTGGTGGAGAAGACCTGGACCACCCTATCACATTTGCAAGCAGAAGGTTATCCAAGGCAAAGAAGAACTATTCCACCACCGAGTGCGAAGGGTTGGCTATGGTATATGCGCTCTATAATTTTAGGCACTACTTACTGGGAAGCCATTTTAAGATGTACACAGATCATTCCATGCTGAAGTACCTGGTCAATAAGCCTATGTTGGGGGGAAGAATCTACAAATGGTTGTTATTGTTCCAGGAATATGATTTTGAAGTGATTGTGAAGCCTAGATGACTGAACACGAGACCAGACCATCTATCGCGCATCGAAATAGGGGAAGAGCCCACTAATTTGGAGGAAGGATTGTCTGAGGCGCATCTATTTGCAGTGTGCATTGTGGATTGTCATTTTGAAGATATAATACACCTCCTAACGACAGGAACTACCCCGGAAGGCTACACTGTCCAGCAGAAGAAGGAATTAGTGGTGCACGCGATAGATTTTTTGGTCATTACTGGGAATCTATATAAAAAGGGGTCTGATGAGATATTGCGACGATATGTACCTGAGTTTGAAAGAAGCAACATCCTCGTGGACACTCATGGGGGCGCCGCGGGAGGACATTATGCAGGGAGAGCAACTGCGCAGAAGATTCTACGTGCAGGGTTGTGGTGGCCAACCCTCCATCAAGACTCAAAAGCATATTGCAAAGCGTGTGATGTGTGTCAAAGGACTGGAAGGCCATCGTGGAGGGATGAGATGCATTTGAATCCACATATGACATTGCAACCCTTTGAGAAATGGCCGATAAATTTTGTGGGACCCATTCAGCCCCAAGGAAAGACGGGAGCGAGGTACATTATCACTGCGACGGAGTATTTGACTTGATGGGTGGAGGCACAGCCTGTGAAGGATTGCATAGGCGTGACTACTGCAAAGTTCCTCTTTGAGCATGTACTGACGTGATTTGGCTATCCAAATATTTTGATGAGTGATCACGGTACACACTTTCGGAATGAGACGATCAACGTGCTAACGAAGTAATTTCAGGTATATCACCAAAAGAGTACACCTTATCACCCGCGGGCTAACCAGATGGTGGAAGCATTCAATAAAGTGCTCAAAAACACGCTGATCAAGGTTTGCAATTCTCAGTGAAGTGATTGGGACCTACACATACCTGCAGTACTATGGGCTTATCGAACGACAAGCAAGAAGTTGACTAGACAAACCCCCTTTAGGCTTGTCTATGGTGTTGAAGCGGTAATGCCTATGGAATATATTGTGCCTAGTTCGCGCATAGTGGCGCTCACAGGTATGATGGATTGCAGAGCCTTGGAGGAAAGGCTCGTATAGCTACATGAGCTCGAGGAAGAGAGATTTCTAGCTGGATTTCACCAACAAGTCCAAAAGCAACGCGAAAAGGCATGGCATGATCAACATATTAAGTTGCGCACCTTTAATTTAAATGACCTCGTTTTGTTATATGATAGTAAGTTTGATAAATTTCTAGGGAAGTTCAAGATGCACTAGTTAGGGCCTTATGTCATTAAGGAGATTACCGACAAAGGAGCAGTACAGTTGGTCAAGTTGAATGTAGAACCCTTCCTAAGAAAGGTGAATCGCAGTCGCTTGAAGCCATACACCGGCAGTCCAGCCATGTGACTAAATGAAGGTAGCATAGTCTTAGCGCTCTAGGCAGCTGAAAGGAGGCGCGGGACTATAAACTACACTACCCGAGTTGGGGAGCTGCACAATTGGAGGATTGTGTGAAGCAAGGAAGTGTCACAGGGTTCACGGCAGCACGAAGGGTGTTGCGCTACCCAAGGAGAAATCACACAGGTCGACCAAAAAGTGACCGTTAAAGTCACTATTCATGATTTGACGGTTGAAATGAGGCCAAATGGAGTGGGTGGCCGACATTTAAGACGAAATTTATGGCTCAAATCCTTGAAAATATGCTGCTAATCTAGCATTAATGGACCGAATTTGGGGGGAACGGTCGAATTTGAATTCAAAATGCCCTATAAATTACAAGTGGCTATCCAGCGAAAAACACTTGGCATTTTGAGAATTGAGTTTTTGAGCTCTCAGGCACCCATGAACCGAGAATTCTTCGAGACTTTCAAAGAGACTCTCGCATTTGCAAACTTGCCAGAAACGACATGAGCACTGTTAGAAAGCATTATGTCGGCACCCGCAAAAATTATAAATATCGAGGAAGTAGTAGAGGATTTAGCACAGGAAATGGAAATAGAGGCAGAAATCGTTGCTCCGGAAGTGGCCAAAGTATTGGCAGAGGTCCCTAAATCGCCGAGGATGTTGAGACCAAAGCCGACCCAAACCAAGGAAACCATGAAGGACATGAAGGGCAAGAAGCTTGCCATACCAGTGCGTGCATCTTCAAGAAGAAACTCACCAAAGCCTACTACATAGGAGAAAGGCAAGGCCATAAACTTAGAACCAAAGGAGGAAGATATTGAAGACATCCCGATGGACGATGAGGATGTGGGAGTCGAAGTAGAGGAGGTTGAAACCCAGGGCGCGGACCCTATTACTCGGTTGCTAGAGTATGTCCCTCCGCGCAAGTCCAAGACCAAGGTGTTGAAGGACATCGATGACAGTAAGACTCCCATGCAAACCCCTCTGCTACCGAACGAAATTGTTTTTGATGGTCCATGCTTGGCACGAGTGTCGCTGCTCAAACTCGAAGACTGGGATTTGGCAGACCACGAGAAGTTCCCACAACTGGCAACCGAGAAGCTGATGTGCCACATCATTGATACGAATATGGGAATGACCACATTGGAGCTGCGGAGGTGGCTCAAGGGAGTAGAGAAAGTAGGGTTGCTCAACCTGCTCTGGGTGCCACACTACAACCACACCCTAGTGATAGTTTTGGTCATCAAGCAGATGTTGTGCTTGGTGCATGATGGGTGTTTGTGGTTGGAGGAGTTGATACCCATCACGGACAATTTGATTCACCGGATAACGTGATTGCTATATACAGGAGAGAATCTAGCCATGATCTTTGGAAAAAAAGGTGGCGAGCAGGCTCTTACAGAATCAATGAAAGAAAAATTTAAACTAGTAAAGAAGTCACGCAGATACGCTATATTCAGCATCTACAACCCCAGTGTGAAGGTAGCCACGGAGATCCTCGCAGGGAAAGTGATGAGGAAGTGTCGCATTGATCGCGCTCGCAGCACAGTGTGTTGAAGGAGTCCAATTCAACTAGTCGGACTACCTTCGCGGAGAGTTCTTAGAAAACTATCGTGAAGCATAAGAGCTCAGCAATACGTTCCACTACACATGGCTCTTGTTGTCAATTGTGCTAGTAGCGTGGGAGCTGCCATAGGACAGCCAGTTCCCTTCGGTCACGCCAGACCTCCCAGAAGTAGCGAAGAATGCTTCAATGTGGGCGACCAAGGATGTGCAGCGAGCCAGGGACAGTAAGATCTTTTGGATCTTGATGGAGATGAACATCCAGATGGCCATCAATCGCAAACCGCAATTGTCTCCTACAGTGTACACCAACCTGTAGGGCTATGTCAAATTTAAAGTAGACTTCCATCCAGTATCCATTAGGGCGCGAAAGGACCCTATGCAGAAATGGTACGACTTGCCTTATCTGGCCACAGATGATGCCATTGATGTAGTGCTTTATCAATGGCCAACAGAGTGGTGCTCTACAACAGATTTGGCGGTGGGCGGAAGCAAGTCCGCCACGTAGAAGAAAAAGGAGGAGGCCAAGCTTAAGATGACATAGCTAGCTGAAAAGAGGAAGAAGGAAGTTGCTGATAAGGCTCAGGTGGAGCGTGAGGCTGCACAATAGACATGGAAGCAAACAGGTGGGACAAAGCAAGGCTCTGATAAAGGCGCAAGGTCGCCTTCACCTGAGACCAAGGAGGAAACAGATGAGTAGCACGCGGACCCTCAGGAGATGTCTGCCCGCATCAAGTGCCCAAGAGAGCTGGAGAAAGGAGGGCTTAGGAAGAAATCAAAGGTGACTAAGACCTCACTAGACCCCATCACATTAACAGAGGGCGACTTGCATGCTATCAGTGACACAGTGAGGGATATCACTGCGGAGGCCCTGCAATAGTTTGAACAGCAACAGCAGATCATCTTAAGGGCCATCCAGACAGGGTTACAAGAGTTGCAGACCCGCGTGTTGCAGGCTGGCACGGTGTCTACCAGCCTGGCTATCAACACTTCAGAGATTGCCGATATGCTGCATGCGAAGGCCTCCAGTGCAATATTGTTGTCAAATGGAGCACTAACCACAGAGAATGAGGCTGACAGACCCACTATCAGCACCCTAAAACGAATGGGGTTGAACCTAGCAGCGCTGCTACAAGAAGCACTCCACCTATTGCAAGATGGAGTAATTGCAGAATTGAGGTCCCGAGAGCATCGGGCCCTCCAGGTGATCAATGAACAACAGATCAACAATGAGCAGATGGCCCTACAGAGAAATTCTTCCATCATTGCTAAGACCGAGGCGACCAATCAGAGCAAGCGGATTATGCAGGTCGTTGAGGAGGCATGCCGAATGGTCCCAGAGTTGGCCATTCCGGAGGAGGAGCCAGTCAAGGTATGCATCCGCAAGTTGGCCACAAGGGTGCGTGACACTCGAACTGAGATGGCGTGGGTTCAGTTGGAGTTGAACCTGCAAATTACAGAGTTATAGTTGAGGGTCCATCCTTCAACTCCGCCAGAAGTAAAGGAACAGCGAGCGACCACTGTCATAGAAGCAGTAGCGGCGATGGACAGTGCAGAAGCAGACTGCGTGCAACTGTTTGAGCAGTCATTTGAGGTCCTGACAAGCTTGCAGGAGGACCCCAATGTACAGAGGCTAGACATGGAAGCGTGTGAGCTACAACAACGCTACGATGAGGTTAAGGGCACATCACTGAACGTCGCGCTGACACAGAGACTAGCCAAGCTATAGGAGGCCAAGCAGCTGAAGGAACAGGTGGATGCAGCACTACACAAGGAAGTAGTGCTCAAGATGAGACTAAAGCCCTGGCTGGATGAGGCTTACGTAGTGACAGGGAATATCAAAGGCAAGCTTGAGACTCTACAGGAAATGCAACAAAAGCTTCAGTTTGATAGCGCAGGAGCAGTGATCGAGCAAACAGTGGAAGACACGAAGTAGGCGGCAGCTCAATGCACGACCGAGGTTGCGGTCATACGGGTCGAGCTTGAAGGACTTCGCACAAATATCTCCGCGCCTACCGAGTGACTTGAGGGCGAGTCACGATGTTTGTGTTGGGGGCCTGTTGGGAACAGGATCCCCTAAAGGACAGTTTTGGGGCTAAAAGCCCATGTTTTTGTCAAATTTTGTAATAAACTTGTAAAGACTCCGCATTTTGTGGTCGCAGAGCGCGAAGGTGTCATAAGTCATAAAGGGTTGTCTGCCCTTAGTTTTGTAAAGTAAAGTCGGCTATAAGAGATCTACCCATGGTCCGCGAAACATGGGATTGTATAAAAAGAGCTAAGCTTTAAGTATTTTGGAGACACACAAGATAAGGGAGTCATAGTTTTGAAGTAAGAAGTCTAAGTTTCGATTCATAGCGTAGGTAGAGGCTCTGCAGCTAAGTGCACAGAGACCTAGGGTAGAAGTCTGCAGCTGAGTGCGCGAGCCCTTGTAGCTGTGTGCTCAGGGTGGATAGAGTCTGTAATCACTTGGAATATATCAATAAAGAGAATTATTCTACAATTTCTATGTCTTTGTTCCGATTGATGCATCTTCTCATTTTATGTACGAATTTCTTTTAAAATGCTTATGTGATGCGTGAATGTGTATAATTATGTTAGATAACTGAACGCAAATAAGAGTATCTATTTGCGCGGTGCTAGCTATGAGTATCTAATAAGATAAATAAGACACTTAGACTAGTTAAGGAAGTTGCACGGTATGCTGTCTTAGCAATGCGAAAGTGTCTAGATTGAGGGTTAGGACTACGCGAAGCTCAGCCGTACCCTTTCGCGGAGGTATTGAAGGACGGAATAGAGGGCTCGTCTGTCAAGCCCTAGAGCGAAGTGACCTACGGGAAGGCAGGAATAAATGAAATAAAATGACATCACGATCATCTCATGGTGCGGAAACTTGGTTCCAGCATCCCCCCATACTGCTTCGGGTGATACTTTGGTCTACGCTCTGCGGGCTAATGCCAAAAGGGCTAGTAGTGTAGGGATTTGTTTGGATAATTAACGCTGAACCTGGGCCAGGCCCCCTCAAGCCAACAACTTCATGCATTTAGTATATTTAACACCCAATATTTCATTTGGAACTCTTAGGTTTTTGTGTAAATGATTTAAATATGATTTTTGATCTTGTAACTCTTAGGTTTTTGTGTTTCATTAATCCTTGCACAATTTGAGTTTATGCCATTAATAACCTATGCTTAAAATCATTTTTATTAAATTATTTATATCATGTAGGTGTATTGTGCCATAAGGAATCATAGCTTTATAGTGTTGAATGTTAGTTCTATTCATGTTAAGGATTTCATCTCTTAAAATCCATCACAATTATTAATTAAATGCGAAGCCTTCTTTGGAATAAAATCACGTTATTTATTGAACGTAAATCTTATATTGTTCAACCAAGTTTGCATACGATTTTTTATTATAAGGCGTCTTATTTCAAACACATATGAACTTGCAATTTAATGGAGAAAAATTAAATGGGTATGATTTCTACGACATGGTACTAAAAAATAGCCAATATTCTCCCCCAACAAGTTGTTGTGAAGACTCATCCATTTGCAACTACAAAGACATGTTTGTGACTCATATGAAGATTGAGCCATGGGTTGTGTGGAAGACTCATTAACTCATTGCTAGGAAGAATCACCAATGAGTTGTTGAGAAGACTCACAAATGGGTTATTGTAAAGATGCATTAATTATCTACATCTAATCAATAGCTTGTTTGGATGACTCTAGTGTCTCATGTTCCTCCCTACGTAGAAAATCCCTTTTCCTATCTCAATTCTCTGGATTGTGAATTTTGTTTCTTTATGATTTTATGGAAACTTAAAAGGGGAAAGGTGGTGTAGATGAAGGTATCCTATGTATGGGGCATTGTATTTGAGTATGCAATTTTCCAAGTGATTGTACTTTCTATATTGTATCTTAATCTTGTAGAAAATCATCATGGTATCCCAATTGTCTAAGCATGCCCCTATTGCTAATGAGTTTAGTTTCAAAGAGCCCATTACTTTCCTGAAATCATTTCAATACTAAAAAACTTTGAAGAAAAAAAAATCCTAGTTGACACCCTCAACATCTTACCTCTCGTTTAATAAGATGATATGATAACTTTCTCCATTGAGGATGTATATGAGGATGGTCAGTCCCACGTTGCTTATTACCTATATTATTGTGAGATTCATAGTTTTAAAAGGGAAAGCACATGGTGTGTTTATTGCCTCATATGATTTAGCAATACATATGTTCATAATACCTATTATTGTAAGTCAAAAATCTCCCTTCATGGCCTCCATGGAGAATGCATTCCCTTCAAGATTTATAGTAGCTACACCTTCATTTGAGTTGTACCATAAAACAAATTCACCTCAAAATTACATGTATTATCACATTTTTCATGAAGGACTATATCTCATATTCCCCTTACAGAGTTCCCTTCTATGTAGACTTTATGAAAAAACATATTCTGGTTTAGGATCCATATCCACAAGCTAATAAAACAAAAAACTATAAATGATGAGAATGAGGTGTTAGTAAGTGTTGTGGGGAAAAATGCCTATGCAGGACGATCCTATCCACCTAAGGTGTGACAGTGCCTTAGCAACAAACGAGTACAGCTATACTGGTTTCTTCCTTTATGAAATGTGAAAGAAGAGAGATCAATAGACTTACCGGTGTCTTCCATTTGTCCCTCGATCCGGTCTCTCTTCTCTTTGGTCGTTCACAGCTACTTTCCTTCTTGCTTATCCAGCTTCAACTTCCTGCAATATCACAAGAGAACGACTACTTGCGACAAGAGCACAGCTACTTGTGACAAGAGAAGAACACTACACAAAGACAAATATTCACATTCATAACTAGTTTAGGATTAGAAATACACTAATACATTCATACATCAAAACACATCAGCATATAGGAGAAACCAAGATAGCTTTATTGATGAATAACAAGGTTCAGGAAGAGATACAACCCAGAGGGCTCCAATCCAGCATCTCCTTCCCAGCAAATGGAATTCCTCTCTTTTCCCCCTTCAAAGCATTAAGCACCCAATGATTCCAGTCTCAAACCAACATCAATTCTTTTCAATAACAAAATTCCAGCCTCTAGATCTCATGGAGGAGAGATCCATATATAGATGTTTGGAGAGAGGATGAGTCAGCTTGAGATCTAACTAGTGTCCTCTCCCTCTGTCAGTTCTTGAGTCCACTTGGAGGTTCTTGCTTCCACTTGGAGATTTGGAACCTCTTACTCATCACCAGTCGAATTCCCTGAGGCAAGTGTCATTTTGGAAGCTTCCTGGGTTTTGACACCTTGAGAAATGAGCCTGCCACTTGTCCACTCTCGTTCAGCGCAGGTAGCCTTTGTTCCAGTTGACATTCAATGCAGGTAGCCAGTGTTGGCTTTGACATTCAGCGCAAACAGCTAGTGTAGCCACTGAAATGATCCTGAATTGACTTGTTTTGAGCAGTTTTTGGTGGAGAACTTCTGTGAATTGCTGTGGTTTGTTAGCCTTGTTCCTCTAGGGGTAGGAACAACATGTTTAGGGACTTTGGATCCCTTAGATTATGGACATTTCATGCTCAATGCTGTAAGGCACAAAAATGTCTATAACAGTTGCCCCCTAAAGTATGAGGCTGTTTATCGGGTGAAATGCTTTATCAGGGGGATCCGAAGTTCATCCAATGCTGGGAGGAGACCTGTAATACAATACAATACAATACATTATTTTTCATACTGCTTTCATGATCTAGCTGAGGCGGGCATTCCCATGCTCAGCTTTATAAATTCATTTTTCTGTACATAGAACAGACAATCGTCTGGTGGTAGACTGATAATTTTGATGAAATTATCATCCTTTGAGTAGGATGATTATCTGCTGCAATGATGTACATGTCAATGTCTTTATCTTTCCTGAATATATATATCGCAGCCCGGATGGATGAAACTAGATCCGGGGTCTTCAAACTCGTTCGATCTTCACTGTAAGTACAAGTCGATCCATGTGAGAAATGTTCTGAAGTCGAACATGGAAAGACATCGCTTGATTACCGGTCAATGATGTAAACCGTTAACAAGCGCGAGAGGAATCACCGATAATGATAATGACCCTCAAGGTACTGCAGTACAATTCACGTGGTGTGAATAAAGGACTTGGCATCGAACACCACGCAAAATCTTTCGGTCGAAGGTCATTGATGTATACCTGTCGCCGGAAGTGAGAAACTTGCCATTGTGGCATGCAAGCTTCAAAGTACTGAAGGGGTTGTTCCTAGATCAACTTCTTGGATAATGAGCTGATGTCAACAAGAAGCGATCCGTCAAAGGAGGGCCTTAATGAATCCCACATCAGTGACACGGAACGGAGCTAATGATTTTAATGGAGGTGAAAACGATCTGTGACATATGATTTAGGGTGGCGGTCATGAAAGGATGAAGGATAATGTATGGCAGTGGATGGGACACGGTTGACTTTTCTGAACGACTTCTCTTGAACATATGGCGACACTGATACGATGGATCGGTAGCATTACCCCAAATATGGATGGTATGGCGAGACCATGGATGTGACCGGTGAATGAAACAACCCAACCCGATTGTGGTACGGAGGAAAAGTGTCATGTTCAAGAGCGACCTGCTACCATCAAAGTTTTCTTTAGTTTCTCCCAATTTTTCCCCAGTCATTGCTGACCAGTACCTCTTTATTTTTGTCAAGCTTGAGGAGGATAACATATGCTTGTTCTATAACCTGCCCTTCGGGCAAGCCCATCGCTATGTTTTAACGAGCCTAGCGATAGTGAAACTCGTCCTCGTCTAAAGACAAGTTTGTCGCTATTTGATAATTTTAACGAGTCTAACGACAAGGATAACTCGGTCCTTTTCATTTTTAGAGAGTCTGAAAAGGTACATAAAGTTAACTCCAAAAGTCCTTTTTCGTCATCTAATCCCTTAAGTCCGAAAAAGTATAAAACAATACAGAAGGGATGAGTTTTCGATAGTTTTAACGAGCCGAATAAAACAAGCGCTCGATCTTTTTGTGCAATAATCCCTCAGGTCCAAAAAGATTAAAATCTAGAGGAGGGATAGCTCTTCCGGTCGCTTTAACGAGCTGGGAGGCCAAAACTCGGCAATCTTTTCATATTTTACGAGTCAGTTGAAAAGAGCTTAAAGAAGACTCGTCTTTTGAGGAACGAGTGATAAACAGGGTTAGCAGCTGATTCCAGGTACAGGTTGGAATTTTCCAATCACGGCAGTGTCACAAGGATGGCTAGGTGTAATCACTCTTCACAGCTGTTCCTCAAAATGGGTAAACAATCATATGGAGGTGAACGATCGGCCAATAGAAAAGTGGAGGTGACGGTGCAAACATGACCAAGGCTTTAACGGCTGATGATATTACATTCACAGTGGTTATTTACCGGGATAGTTCATTTTTTAACGAGCTTAAACGCGGGTGGAAACATTTGCTCGATTTAACGTTTATTTTTTAACGAGCATGAATTACGTGCTAAAACTGCTTGGATCTTGCGTTTATTTTTTAACGAGCATGAACTTTGTGCTAAAACTGCTCGATTACCTAGTCATATGATAAGAGTGTCTCATGTAAGATTCCATTTTTTATGGAGCTTGCGCCTTACCAAAGCTATGCCCCGCATCCTTTCTTTATGCAAGTTAGGAAACAGCTAACCCAAAAAACAGATAAATAACCGCTCTTTGCTTGCACTCCAAAAGGTTTGCATGCCCCCAGGTATAAAGTATGATTTCAAGGTTACCCCCAATTTGCAGGTAAAACATTTGTTTTACCGAGAGAGGCCTACCTCTATCAGGCTACCCAAAGATTGTTTTGTTATTCTTTCAAACAAAACACTTCCTCGGCAATGTCTACCGAAATAAACAAAGGTGAGTGACGAGACCCGCCCTCTCACATAACTTTGACAAGAGAATCTTATTCCAGAACAACCCCTCTTCCAACCACGGACGGGGTACGGACTAGTCATATTCTCCCGCGGAAACCTACCCTATACCCATAGTTTCCCTGCCGAAGCAGGCCAGGATGCATGCCCCCTGGGTTCCAGTCATATCCTCTCGGATTACTCGCGCTCATCAGGAGGACGGACCGTGGGTTGAGACACTTCTTGCGTGTATAGACCATTTAGGGATGGTACATGACTATTTGCGATGCGTGATCCGGGAAATGAAAGTTGGTCCACGAGCTTGACCACTCTTCCTTCATGCGGAAAACACATTACTCTAAAGAGTGAGGAGACTATAGCTCCCATGCAATATATATAGTCTCGTCCAAGGAGTAGGTTATAATCCAAGGGTCCTTGAACGACCATCACGTTCATTTGAACGGTCTTCCCTTTCAATGTTATAGGCACAATGGGGAAGATCCCTAAAGGTCGACTGGTTCCTTTATCAAAGCCTGATTGATTTCTCATTTCAGGCAAAAGCGCTGGCGAACCAAGCACTTTCCAAGCAATAGAGGAAAGGATACTAACAGATGCCCCCTCATCAATGATAGTACCAGCCATTACCATTCTGTATATTTGAACGATAATTTTGAATGGTATGCTTGCTGGCAACCGGGGTCTGCCTAGTTGGTTCCAGTCAAAGGACACAACCAGGTTGCTTGGTGGTGGGACCGAATAAACGGCCGGATATCGATCTGACGAACTTCCTTCTTGCGATAAAGGAATGGGGGCATTGCCCCCTTGTTCATCAGAGTCAGTGTTGATGAAGAGAATTTGGACGGTATCATCTTTATTCTCTTCTGTGATAGTATCATTCGAAGATAGAGCCTCTGAAGGCAAAACCGGGTCAACTGTCGTATCAACCTTTTGACTTTCGTCAGGCGTGGATCCAGACGGTTCATCTTGAATGATAGGTGCTTTGGCTGACCACCTGGGCGGGCCAGCCGGGTTCTCAACTAGTGAAGGACTTGGCAGGAGTTTTTGATATCCAGGAGGAAGTTGCGCTCGTAAAATCGGGCGATCTTCCAGAACTCTTTTAGCCTCGTCTAAGAAGGGACAACGGTGGATGGCGTGATCGCCTTCACACAGTTTACAGGGAAATTTAGCTTTCCCTCTCTGTCCTGGGACTTCACTTTCACTAGTCGACGGTGAGCAGTCAACATGGCTATCAGAGGTTGATGCTACCGAATTGTGCAAACGGGGAGACCAGTCCCTTAGTATTCGAGGGATACAGGGACAATCTCTGTGGAAGTGGTCTCCCTTGCATATGACACATGGCAATTTAGGCCTTGTCAGTGCTGTGTGTGGATTTTTGTCAGACGACACTTGTTTGCCCCCAGTCGCCTTTGGCTCCTTCTTCTTCTTCTCTTTCTTCTTCTTTTCCTTCTTCTCCTTAGGAACCTGGTTTTTTGTTTTACCAGCTCCGTCAAGCGAAGAGGAAGGAGGAGAGGAAGATTTAGATGAAGTAGAAGGCTGGTTGGCAACTCTTGTCTCGTCTAACTATTGACTCGACTGTTCAGGAACGGTGGTGTTCTGAACGACATTGGTTGAAAAGAGCCAGACTGGCAGGCCAATTGTCAGTCCTGGAAGCGACAATGTGGCCATGTGGGGCGCACCAACATCTCCCCAAGAGGAGAAGGGACTAGGATTTCCACCAAGGGGAATTCCTTGGTTGGTGTGCTCCATTTTTTCAACCTAAAGATCAACGCAAGAATAAAGGGTGATTGTTCCGTTTAAAATAAATTTTAACGACGCTTTAGACACAACTTGCTTTTTCAGTTTTAAAGAGTCGAGAAAAAGCTAAAGATGACTCTAGTCTCCTTCGATGTTTTAACGAGCCCGAAGTGACAAATGCTTGGATGGACTTTTTCTGTTATAGAGTCTGAAAAAGGCCAAAAGGAACTGCTCTGGAGTTCTAGGCAGAGGGTGTGCCAAACCTTTCGCAAAACCGCAGAATACTTTTTAGGGTACGGGCGGTCGATCTTCCTGAATGCTGTGTTCAGTGCATTGCGATCAGTAGGGCGGCTGACACGGATTCCTAAGGATAAAGGTTTTATGCCTATAGGGGTCTCCCAATATATACGCGACGGTACGTGGGAGCACAATCCGTACTGGCGCTATCGTCCCTCGGGAGGAATCACCCACCATCCACGAGATCGACAGTCACCAGGCTTAACGACGCCGGAACACGTCTCTAGCCTAGACCTCTATGTTGTGCGTTAAGTTACAAAGCGTTATTAAGTTCATTCAATTTATTTTAGGTTGATCTTTTTTAAAGTTTGCCTTTCAAGGTTCACCACGAGATGTATGATACAAATTCCTAAATGCAGTCTAAAGATGATAAGCAAGCTTTATATCTTTTCAACTTTGAAAATCCTAGCTACTAAGGGAAAAGAAAGACACCATCTTTTCTCAAAGAGCAATCAGCAAACTCTAATGCACTTTTCCTAAATCCAACATGCAAACTATCAAATGCAAATGCACAATGCAGGTGTTTGTTTTCCGCTTTCTTAGTATTGATGCCTACAAAGAAAGCTTTTTGTACAACTTTGAATTTGCTTTTAAATGATCAATACAAACAAGTTTACTTTTTCGAAATCAGAGAAGATAGAAGAGATTATAACACTTAACGATTTTCGAAATGAATACTTGTTTTGACACTTAAAAGAGACAAACTCAAACCAATAAGCAAAAGTAAATGTATAATCAATCTGTAAACAACCAATGAACTCTCTTCTAAGATCACAATCAACAGATCTGAATCAAGGGCTACAGGATGACTATTTCACTCATGCAAAGGAAGACTGTAAATGACGCCACAAACACATAAAAACACTCACAGTCTTTTTGTACAAAAGGAGGCGGAATCTAAGCAGAGAAAAGGAGTTATCAGACTGGTACCTATGCTGGTTACAGGCTGCAAAAATCAGAGATCAAAACAAGGCAAAACAGAGCAGAGAACCCCAGCTGCACAAGAGCAAACTGGTTCAGCGCAACCTCAACACAGGGGTTTTGACATTCAGTGCAGGTAGCCTTCACGGGACCTACATTGAAATGCAGAATCCCTTCACTGGGTCTGCGCTGAAGGAGAAACTCTCATTTCCCTCAGGTTCTGGGTCACAGATTGCTATTTAATTCACTGTTTTAGGCCAAATAAAAGCAACAAGCAAGGTGTAATCAAAGGGATGCTTTGAAGGGCTACTAAGATCTATCACAAGGATCATCAAATCATTTGTGAATCCATTGTTCAGACCATAGACAAGTCTAGCAATTGGATCAAAGCAGCAACTTTCTACTTTGCATCCGGGAAAGATGCAGTTCGATTGTTGCTGTCAAGTCTATGAAACCAACAATGATAGAAACACAAATAAAATGACTAAACAAATCTCCCCAGTGGAGTCGCCAATTTGTTGTGGGGAAAAATGCCTATGCAGGACGATCCTATCCACCTAAGGTGTGACAGTGCCTTAGCAACAAACGAGTACAGCTATACTGGTTTCTTCCTTTATGAAATGTGAAAGAAGAGAGATCAATAGACTTACCGGTGTCTCCCGTTTGTCCCTCGATCCGGTCTCTCTTCTCTTTGGTCGTTCACAGCTACTTGCCTTCTTGCTTATCCAGCTTCAACTTCCTGCAAGATCACAAGAGAACGGCTACTTGCGACAAGAGCACAACTACCTGCGACAAGAGAAGAACACTACACAAAGACAGATATTCACATTCATAACTAGTTTAGGATTAGAAATAAACCAAATACACTAATACATTCATATATCAAAACACATCAGCATATAGGAGAAACCAAGATAGCTTTATTGATGAATAACAAGGTTCAGGAAGAGATACAACCCAGAGGGCTCCAATCCAGCATCTCCTTCCCAGCAAATGGAGTTCCTCTCTTTTCCCCCTTCAAAGCATTAAGCACCCAATGATTCCAGTCTCAAACCAACAACAATTCTTTTCAATAACAAAATTCCAGCCTCTAGATCTCATGGAGGAGAGATCCATATATAGATGTTTGGAGAGAGGATGAGTCAGCTTGAGATCTGACTAGTGTCCTCTCCCTCTGTCAGTTCTTGAGTCCACTTGGAGGTTCTTGCTTCCACTTGGAGATTTGGAACCTCTTACTCATCACCAGTCGAATTCCCAGAGGCAAGTGTCATCTTGGAAGCTTCCTGGGTTTTGACACCTTGAGAAATGAGCCTGCCACTTGTCCACTCTCGTTCAGCGCAGGTAGCCTTTGTTCCAATTGACATTCAACGCAGGTAGCCAGTGTTGGCTTTGACATTCAGCGCAAACAGCTAGTGTAGCCACTGAAATGATCCTGAATTGACTTGTTTTGAGCAGTTTTTGGTGGAGAACTTCTGTGAATTGTTGTGGTTTGTTAGCCTTGTTCCTCTAGGGGTAGGAACAACATGTTTAGGGACTTTGGATCCCTTAGATTATGGACATTTCATGCTCAATGCTGTAAGGCACAAAAATGTCTATAACAGTAAGTGATTTCACATTAATACAATGACTCATATTAGTTAATAATTTTTTTGAGCTTCAAAGGACATGCTTTGTCAAAATTATAACAATGGAAGAACATATCAAGCAAGATCTTGGGGGTGACCCAAACATTAACTAAAGTGCCCTATCCTTCATGCCTTTCCAAGTATGTTTTTGTCAAAAGCTTGTTACTAAAATTATTATAGTTATAAATTATAACTTCATCAATTCAAATTTGCAACCAAATGTCTTTGAGTCAACCTAGAGTGTTAAACTTGTAGGTTGGACAACAAATTGATCAAATCTAAGGACTTTTTATTTGAAATGAAAACTCTTAAAATTGTAGGCATTAGACAACATCTAAATCCTTGCTACAAAAAGATCAATTGAAGTTTGAGTGTAAGTAATTTCTAGCATATACAATAGTTGAAGAGAAAATGTAGTTTTCTCTGTTCTTCAACATTTATGAGGGTGAGGGTGAGCATGAGGGTGGGGGTGACATGGAGACATTATGCAAAACATGGAAGGAGATGTTATACAAAACATAGAGATATTATGCAAAAGAAAAAGGTGGGGGCCTAGAGAGAGATTACAAGAGAAGATATTGTGTAAAACAAAAATGAGAGTGAGTGGAGGTGGAGGTAGATATTATGTGAAACATAAGAAGAGATATTATACAAAACTTGAATTATGTTTTACATAATATCCCCTCCAATTGAGAGGTAGGTTAGCATTTGAAACTATTAATAAATTGAGTTGTACATGATATTAACTAGTTTACTAATGATTCATAATAACTATCTATGACTATACAATGTGATTAATATTGGTCTATTATTAATATGAATTGCTCTTAATTAAATATAATAAAAATATGTAATGCACATTATACAACTAACATGATTGTTATAAGTGATGGATCCAACAACACACTCATAAATGCCATACATGATACATCCTCTTAAATGTGGTCTAGGTGCCATACATGATACATCCTCTTAAATGTCGTCTAGAGTGAAAGCTCAAGATAAATATATAGTATCTCAACATATAGAATATTTAGGGTTGTCTAAAGTTTCAAATTAGTATCTCAACATATAAAATATTTAAGGGTTGTCTAAAGTTTCTAATTTGAAGTTGGTTTTTTTTAATAGATTCAGCATCATTAAAAACTTTTAAACACAAAAAAAATACCATGAAACTTCAAAGTTATAAATCATTTTCAAAAAATTTGACCAAATTTTATCAAAATCATGTAAAAATTTCCAATATTTAGAGGGGAAGAACACACCCTACTTAGACTGCGCGCAGCATTTATGAATCTGCTGCTAGACTCGCATTTATCAATCTGCTACTGACTCACATTAATTGAAGATACAGGTTAAAACATGCCTCGCTAAATTTGTGACAAGTTAAAACACGCCTTGCGCATCTGTTTCAAAAATAACAAAATCTAGCGAACCCGAGTCATCGCTATCGGAGCACAAGTATCATTGTGCAGAGTTAGAAACGTGATTAGCAGGGATACGTAAACTCCAACGCTTTTTCAAACTCACATTACTCTGCAGGAGTTCATTTCATTTCAATGCAAAACAGTACAGTCACCATCTCGATGAGATCAAGGCAAGAAACGAAAGCAACGCCCATATTCTCTGCCCGTGTTTCTGATACACAACTGAATTCAGATCACTCCAGTCTCCAACTGTTGAGAGCCCAAACCATCATCACATAATCCATCCCACGCGTCTCTGCCCAATCCAAATCAACCAAAGCAGACAGAAAGGACAACGGTTCAATTCCCATGTCAGACCGTTTCGGTGGCCTGGAAATCAGCAAACAAAACGCCTCGAAAAAAGTTATACTGAGAATGCGCGCGGTCTTCCCCAGAGCAGCGCTCTGCGAGTGCCGAAACAGTCTGGTCTGGTCTCATCTGATCTGATCTGATGTGAACTGACCTGATACTAGTACTAAAACAGTGCAAGTAGCAATGGTGCCCACTCCGCATATGTGTCTCTATTTGTGTGTGCAATAAGCATTCCACTGGTCTCTGTGCATAAAAGTTGTCATATTGTGTGGATCAGAATGGAAACCAAATCTGCAACTCTGAGAACACACCATGTCTTTGCAGTATAAGGTGCAGCAGAAGGTACTGTTATATATAGATTAGGGAAGCGGGAACCAAACCCTATAGCTACCCAAATGACTGGCGCTATAAATGGCGGCTGCAAAACCGTCTTTCTCGATTTTCGGTCTTCGTTAAAGTGAAATGCTTTGGTTTCATGTTACCTAGCAGCATGCAAAATATATAGATAGATCGGGTTCATGACAGTTAAGGCGTGTTGATGCTCATCCGATGTGACTCGCATGTGTGGTATCACAATCATGCATAGCAAATGGTCCTTCATACTTATTATCGTTTAAATGTAATGATAGATTCATCGTTAAATTTGATTCGATAAACAGAGAACATGAAAGTAGCGGCGCGAGTTCATCAGATGTGATTATCATGTATGACATCACAGCCCATGCCAAACAAATCCACACAATCCCCGCCATCAAATTGCCCTGCAAATCTTCATGGTTATAGTTCGTACTCTCGGAAATAAAGAATGGTAGTGTTAACCTTTACTTTAGAATCAATAAACATATATAAGACCAGTAGATAAATGGTGGTTTTTTTTCATTTATGTTGAGTTTATGTTGGTTTAACTTCAAGGTTGATTGTAACTATAATTTATTTATTTATGGGATGTTCTCGTTAAAAATTGTGGGAGATACAATGTAAAATTATTTTTATTTTTCACAAGTCTAATTTTTATCCTCAATCTCTCCCCTTAAGTGGCTCCTATATTAAATCTCACACAAATCAATAGATTTAATCCTCGTAAATAATGACATGCTAACATTTATCAAATATATTAATTTTGAAAATTTTCAAAAAAAAATGTTCAAAAGATTTGCCTAACATGTATGGCATCACAATCCATGTTAAACAAATTCACACAATCCTTGTCATGCAAATTATCGTGTAAATCTACATGGTTATTAGTTTGTATTCTTGGAGGTAAGGAATGATGGCCTTAAATTTTTGTTAGCATTGGTATTGGTATTTTTCCATTAGGAAATGTTTTTATTGTAGTAGTTGTAAGTTTATGTAGACATTGTTATTTGTCCACTTTTATATTTATTTTTTGTTATTATTTGTCTTCCTCTAGTTTTATAAACATTGGGTATATTTTTGTATTGTAAAACATCAAGAATAATAGATATAGATCTCGGAACAATTTTCGTCAAAATTCCATGTAATGAGAGTTAATAAAGAAGAAATAATAACCAAGGTCATGGGACACATATTCCAAGCTGAATGTTGGGCAAAACATCTTAGTGTGGGTGTTCACTTGGTTTATTATGGCTAAGGAAATTGGCAAAGGCTTTGAAAAAGCATGAGACATTAATTGACATTTTATTTATGAAAATAATGGAAATTAGGAGAAAAGAAAGGTGAAAGGTCACAGGTCACAGGTTGCATGTGAGGAGAAAAATGGAGGAAAATAATGGAAAATGAAGAAAAATAGAGATCTCGTTAATAAAAAGGCTTTTGAGGATCAGTTGGTACCTTTGATAGTTCAATTTTGGAGCTCTCTCTCTCACTCTTAGACACTTAAAGCATTCTTGGAGCACTCTAGCATTGGATCAAAAGCAAAGGAAGGACCAAGAAGAAAAATGAAAGAAAAAATCAAGCAAGGAAAAGCACCATCAAGCAACTATAACAGAATTATTTGCAAGTATCGATTTGCATGTGTGATTTCCTTTCTAGATTTGGCATGCATGTATGTATTTGGTGCTCTTCCTATCATTGGCATGGGTTTTGCGAGGTGTGACAGTGTTCTTCAGCCTTGCCTTGCCATTTCCGGATAACCATGGTGTGATGGGTTCTCTTGTATTTGGTTGAGCTGGATTATCGGATGGTTTCGAAACTAAGTGAGGTGGTCTCTGAAAGAAAGAACACAAGGCCTAGGAATCCCTAAACCGAAGAAAGTGGGATTGTGGTAAAGCTTAATTTTTTGTGTCTCGGTGGGCCTAGGAATCCTCAACCGGTGAATGGCGGGATATATGGTAAAGCCTAGAGGTTTGTGCCCTCGATTGGCCTAAGAATCCTTGACCGGTGAATTGCAGGATATATAGTAAATCATGGATGGTGGAGTCTTGATTAGGCCTAAGAATCCTTGATCGTTGTATGGCAGGATATACGGTAAAGCCTAGAGACTAGGAGACAAGAAAATTCCTCACGGTGTAGGTGGAGAAATATGGTGGCATCCATGCTTGTTTAGGGCCTAGTGATCAAATGGGGATTGCAGTAAAGCCTAAGTAAACCTAGTTTGGTTTGGTTTTCAGTCCCACATTCATGCTTGGAATATGACACAGGGGTGATTAGCTGAAAGAATGATTTGGTTCAGCTAATCTATAGTCGAGTGGTTCATGGAAGTCCCAAACCTGGTTGGCTTTTGCATTCACCAATAAGAAATCTTTCTCCTTGATATTTCATGTGTAAATATACTGGTTTATATGACATTAGTATGGTTGCTATATCCTTGTTATTTTTGTTGGTTATGAGTATGTTTTATGACAGACTTGATGTATGTCTCTCACCATGTTTTACTTTGTGAATGAATTTACAATGAATATATGACCTAATAGGTTATAATGCAACTATTGTGATAGAGCAATAATGCTTCTTTACGAATATAAGATAAGTATGAGACCCTTAAGCTCAGATATGTTGTTATGACCTGTAGATTGCATATTTGTGACATGTTTGACAAAATGGTTGTCATGGATACTAGGGGTCTCGTCAATTCATTACTCAATTGTTTGCATTATTATCTTTTTTTCAGTGTCATTTATCATTCCTGAAAGGTTCATGAAGTTTTGGGAAGTGGCCTGAGTCCTGGCCCTGAAAAAGTGGCACAGAATTAGGGGTCATTGGCTTAGAATTGTCTGGAAAAGTCCACATTCATTAGCATGCCTTGATGTGGGAGCGACTGGAAGACTTTGGTCACATGCATGCTTTTTCATGGGGGCGACTGAGTCTCTATGACAATGAAACAGTAAGTTCTCTCAGGGGTTGGACACCTAAAGGGGTTAGTTGGCTCCTAAAGGTTTTGTAGCTCCTAAGGAAGGTCAAATTGGTTATGTTTTGTCAGTTCCACTTCCTTAACTGTACATGGAGAGTTGAATCACATCATAGTATCCTCTCGTCACATGTTTACCCCAGCGGACCAATTAACTTGGGTAAATGTGGGAGGAGGGTGTTATAGATCCATTCTTGTGGTTATTTTATGGAATGTTGATTTATTTATGAATTAAAATATGACGTTGTAATATTTAATATACAAAGACATTCTCCATAGACCTAATGTTAGCAAAAAATATCTATGACAACTTGCCACTATGTGAGTTTACAACTAATAACAATTGGCTCAAAGGGAAAATGTGTGTTAGAAAATACCAACACTAATTGCCCCCCTAAGCAAAACTTAGGGAGTTAACATTTAAGGAAAAATTGGGTTTTGGAAACAAGGCCTACTAAGGTACCTGAATATAGACTCTCATAAGCAGAGAAAAGGAGATTTTTTTTAGGAAAAGCACCCTTTCCAAAAGAGAGAAAGATGCCATTGTTCTATAGGCATTGAAGTTAAAACTTTAAATCTCACATTGATTCATTAATGGCAAGAGCATTGGCCCTATGGAAAGTAAAAGCTCCAATCATGAGGTATCACCAAAAATTTGAAGTGTAGAGCCAAGTAACCCCAATGAGCTTGATTGGATTTTGAATTAGAAAAAGGTTATGTTGGAAAGGCATGAGAAAGGAAAACATTGACAACCACCAAATAAATGCTTCATAAAAATAGGCACCGGTGAAGAACTAGAAGAAAAAGTTTGAACAAAAGCAACCACCATCAACCATTAAAACAAGAAATGAGGTCATGGACATTGAAAGGTCCAAACATAAAGTATGGTCAAAACTCAATTTGGTGGAAAACAAATTATATAACACAACTTCTCCCCCTTAACTTGTTTTGATTATAAAAGATGATCAAGCACAATACAGTAACACTCTTGAACATGTATAAACACTATCATTATCAAAGTTAATCACACACAAGTAATGGAATATCATCATAGAAGCCATCCAATCCATCAAACAAGCTGCAAATATTTTGTCCAAAATACAGTACGAGTTGACCAATCAATTAGACAATAAGGCAACATGGTCTAGCTGATCAAATCACTAGATGACAAAGCAACAAAAAATAGTCAAACTATGTCCATATAGATAGTATTTTTCATGATATCAAACCTCCCCCCTCTTTAACATAATTGGAGTAATGTTAGTGCAACATAAATCATGCTCAATCGATAAACAATTTTGTGGAAAACTTTAGCCACCAAACATTCTAGTTGAAACTCTTATTGATTGTTATTTCTAGTCAATTCTTGGCTAACCACTTCCAAGGAAATCAATGACAAATAAGAGGAACATATGTTGCACAATTGATGATACATAATGATATGAAGTCATCACTTTCATATATTTAGTTGATTTCAAGACCATCCATCAATCCAACCATAATTGATCCTGATAGTTGTTACTAGTCCATGGTTCTATCTCTCACCTCACTTGTACAACAAGTTGAATAGATAGGTACCGTGTTTCCAAGAATTTTGATTCCTGGAAAATTTTCTCTAATGCATATGAGGGTACTAACATGGCACAATTTTATGGTTTTCAAGCTCAAATCCTAGTATACAACCATGTACATAATCCAAATAATCATATGCAATTATATTATTGGCCATTTCATCAATATATGCAACATAATCAACAAAGGGTTACTCTTCCAACAACTTGGATTGAGCTCTCCACCTATGAAAAATAACACCTTCTTAGACTCAACAGGACCAGTAGGAAATGAGGCAGTAGCAACAACATCATATCCAAAACATATCCTAGATGTCTATACCTAAGGGGTAATAGCAATAATAATGTTATTTCCGTTCATTCAAAGTCCTCCTCTAATAAAGCCCATTTGCTTAGTAGTTGGGATCCAAAAACATATAGTTTATTTTTAAAAGTAGGATAAATAGTATCATTAGTGATTGATAAATCATGCGATGAAACATAAACATCAACATAAATGTTCCTGCAAACAACAAGGTTACATTCAAGATCATCAAATGTAGAAGAATCAATAAGTAAGTCTAGTAGCTCAACAACAACAATATTTTTCTTTGCATTCTATAGTCAACTAACTTCAAGTTCAAGGTTGTATTTGTAGTCTTGCAAGGTTTGAATAGCCCAATTCTTCTTAGTCAACTACATAAATAAGGCATCATAATATTCTTTAAGGTTTAACATTCATCAAACAATCTATTGTTATCTTCTTCAAGAAGGGAAACTTCTTCATAAAGCTCATCATTATAGGCGTTGGAGTGGGAAACATCATTAGTCAACTGGGTATTAGTTTCTTCTAGCTTGCAAATTTTCTCATTCAAGGTAACATTATCTGACTCTGAGAGCATTAAATTCCTCCTCCAATTCAACAACAAGGTTGGCCTTGTTCTCAAATTTGTACATAATATTCTAGAAAAATATTTATATGGTTGTGCCTGGAAGACATCAATATTCCTAATTTTCTCAACCATAGTAGTATGGAATGGTGTAGTGTTGGGCCTCAAAATGGTCCTTATTTTCACTCCATTATTCACCAATATCTTCACATTTTACCTTCATGTCACCTCCATTCCACCTCCACATCATTCCATTTACCTCATTATTGGGTTATAACTATGCTTTTCCAAAGTTTATTAATTCTTAACATTTTTAAGTGAATTTATGGCTAAACTTTAGAAAAATATGCTTATACTTATACCTAACAATTAGAATGAGTTTGTTGACATGTGTAGGTACAAAGGAAGCTTCCAGGGCATCTTTATGTGGCCTTGAATGATCAAATTCGAATTTGATAAGATAAGCCTCATGGAAAAGATCATGGAGAAAATCATGGACCTCATGGAGGAGATCATGGAGGATAGGGTTATGTGTCTAGATGGTTGAGAAATGTATGGAACTAAAAGAGAGATTAGTGGATCGTCATTATGAGTTTGTTATCTCATCTTATTGTATAAATAGGAGTACCTCCTCCATTCCAAAAGAAGGACTCTTAGAGCATGTATCCAAACTTATGATGGAATAGAATAAAGCTTCATTTTACATATATTTCCATTATGTAGTTTTAGATTTAATTTTCCTTAATGTAGTATATGGAATAATTTGTCTTGTTCTTAAGAGAATTGAGCTCACTCTAAAAGGATGAGAGAAACATTTTATTTCATATTAGATCTTATTTCATTTAATTGTTTAGATGTTTGAGGATTTGTTTGTGATTGATGAATGAGTTTTAAATTAGAATCTAATCAGCATATGAGAGGACAACTAAGGGTCTAAGTTAGGCTCTCTCTCTCTATTTTATTTATATGATAATTGAAATTCATTCTTTTGCTTTTATGTTTCAAGTATCATATGAGGAGATACCAAGAGTCTAAGTTAGGCTCTCTCTCTCTATTTGATTTATATGATAATTGAAATTCATTCTTTTGCTTTTATGTTTCAAGTATCATATGAGGAGATACCAAGAGTCTAAGTTAGGCTCTCTCTCCATTGATTTATATGGTAATTGAAATTCATTCTTTTGTGTTTATGTTTCAAGTTATTTCATTTCTTATGCTTGTGAATGAATCTTAGTTTAGTTTGGATTAGTACATGAGAGGACAATCAAGAGACTAAGTTAGTCTCTCTCTCTACTTGAATCTGAACAATAATTAAGTTCATTCTCTTGTCTTCATTTCAAGTTTTTAGTTTCATGTAATCAATGATTTCTCTATGATACTATAGGGAAGGACAACCAAGACCTCCTAAGTTAGGAGCCTCTTCCCTTGCATATTATATTGAATCATAAATAATTTAGCTAGACATAGAGTTAGTTGCCTACTCTTGCATATATTTTGTTGGCACCATCACAAGCTTACGAGTTTCCCTGGTTGATAATTTAATGCAGCAATTTAAGCCCAATAAATTGCCCAACATTTTGGCGCCGTTGCCGGGGATGGTGCTAAGGGATTAGGCATTAGAATTTAATTCAGTATTTATTTTTCTTTAGATAAAATAACTTGTGAGACCTGGTGACAGCAGGATCTTCATAAGGGAATTCATGTTTGAGTTTTCTGATGTTCTAGTGTTTAGTTAGTTTTAAATTTTGTCTTTTCAAAAACACCCCCCCTGCATGAATAAAAACAAATCAAGTGATTAGTATGCTCTCTTCTTGCGCTTCGTGCGATCAGGAAGATCAGAAAATCTATTGATTTTGTTTAAATAAACATACTCTTGCTGGATAACTAATTTGCAAAAAAAAAGCAATAAAGAATATTGTGAATGATAAAAAACATCTTTAAATTTTTAGATGAAATCTAGTTTTTTTTTTTTAATTTTAGATTTTTTAAAAAATAAAAATATTTAGTTTTTAATTTTTGATTTAAAAAAAAATAAAATAAAAAAAAAATCCACAAAATAATAATAATATATGTATCATGTATACACATATTATTATTAAAAAAATACAAAATAAAAAAACTAATCATTTCTTTTGTTTTTTAGATATTTAAAAAAACTAACTTTTTTTTTTGTTTTTTTAGATATTTAAAAAATGCAAAACATTAATAAAAACATTAATAAAAATAAAAAATAAAAAAAATTATTAACCATTTTTTTTGTTTGTTTGTTGTTTTTTTAGAAATTTAAAAAAAACTAAAAAAAATAATAACCATTTTTGTTTACCCTTTGAAGCCCCCTTCCTTTATGTTATTGACGCCCAATGGCAGATTTGAAACTCAGACAAAGATATGCTTGAGCATATCAAATTATCACCCTAAGCATTGGCAACCATCATAGAGCGTTCGAGCTGCATTGGTAGCACTTATTACATTCATGCCAACAAAACCAGAAGGAGCAGTTGGATCTCTTGATTACGCTAAGGAAGAAAGGATTGCACTTGCCACCAAGTCCCGTACGCACCCACCGAAGTTTGGAAATGCAGATCGTCAAAGATTAATTGATGAGGTTCATGAATATATGTTGAAGAAGTCTCCTCCTGTACCTGAATGCTGTGCTGTGACAAATAATCAAGAGGCATGCAAACAATCTGTGTTGTCTGATGTTGATGACCAAGCCAAGGTAGTAACAGCTGCAACTGCAGAGCATTCCCAGGCAGAAGAAACTGAGATGGTTGGAAATGTGAATGATGTGCATGTGAATGCTAATGCATCTCCCCTGGGAGCGAGTGTCAGTGGAGAGTTGGGATTATCTACAGAACCCGTGGTTGAAGTGATGCAGACTGAACAGAGGAATCAACGTCGGCAATAAGAGCATCCAACAAGAGATTCAGATCAAGGAGATTGCCCATATCTCTCTCTCAAAGAGATATGGATCAAGAAGATGTGATGGATCAAGAGATATGGATCAAACTCCAGGCGACCTCCGCATTATGAGACCGGCGCAGCTTCCATATAGGCGAATCCTTGCAGATGCAGCTCAGTCCTTACACGAAGTAGATATTTGGTCGTTCGGGGATGGCGTTAGCTGAAAATAAGGGTAATCTCAGCCGAGGCTTCCGCGGTTTACAGTTGGGATGCGGCCATCGATTGGCATTCTACGCCGGAAACGCCATCTTCTTACAATATTCGACGGAGTAGTGCTAATTTTTGGGGATTCTGGTGGATTTTGGTAAAATTTCATTTCACTGCATATATAAATTAAACTTGAGAAATAACATTTAAAAAGGTTAATGGCTTCTCCGAATCGATCTCTAAACTCGCAGGGACGCGTTTGTTGCTCGATAGATCGGACCGCGGCTGGTTTGTTTTATCCGATCCTGCGAGAACCGAGGGTTCGTTTTCCTTTCGACAACGCCGTTCAGTGGCATATTCAAAAGCTTATGACCAAATGTTTTTAATTTGTTATTAAAAAAAAAAAAAAAAAAAACTAACTATTGTGTGTATTGATTATAGATTTGTAATTAGTTTTTTTTTATAACTAAAAAAAAAATAAAAAAATCCACATAAATAATAAATTAAAAACAATGGTTTTTAAGTTGTTATTTAAATAAAAATAAAAATTTTGTGTGTTATTTGAATAAAAATAAAAAAAATATTTTGTAGTGTTGTTTTTTTATTTAAATAAAAATAAAAAAATATTTTGTGTAATATTTTGGATGATACAAAAATCAACACAACACAAAATAATTTTTATTTTTATTTTTATTTAAAATAAAAAAATTTCCTTATTTTTCTTTTTATTTAAAAAAAAAAAAAAACTAACTTTATTTTAGTGATAGTTTTTTTCATTATTAGGTTTTAACAAATAAAATTTTGTTGATTTTTTTAAAAAAAAATTCAACTTAAATAATAAATTAAAAATTTATGTTTTTAATTTATTGTTTAAAGAAAAATCTAAAAAATAAATAAAATCAACATATAAAAAAAATATAAAAAAAATATGTTTTCATTAAAAAAAATAAAAAAATAAAAAATTCACAAAATTCACACAGCTTTGCAAATAAAAAAATAGGATACTTGGAAACATATTTCGAAAATCGATTGGAGGATTCTCAAGACGATAATTATTTCTGATAGCTTTTAGTTGGCATCACATCTTTCTATTATATGCTTTATGATGCACTAATATGCAGGACAGAATTGCCAAGCACATGCGTTATCTGACACAAACAGGGAGTATTATTTTTCACGGTTGTTTTTAAGATTGGATTGAAATTGATATCATGAATTGAGTTACTTTCAACACTTTGATTTTTTCCTAAATCTGTTTTATTTGGTATGAAATTTTTGCGTAAGAATCATGAAGGAAATGCGCAATTCTTCTTGAACAAACTTATGTTTTCTTTCTGCCAAGTTTTTTTTACAGGTTACAGGATAGCAAAGTGATCATTAAGGAGATTACATTGTGACGACAATTAGTCTTCCAAAGACTACATTCATGCAACTCCTGAAGACAAATCCATATCCATAACCACTACCTTGTACTTCCCTTTTGCAAAAAGATTTTGAATTCCACCAATTGTACATCCATAAAGCATGACATTTCCATAT
The DNA here is from genome assembly GCA_031772625.1 of Pinus tabuliformis. Classification (NCBI taxonomy): domain Eukaryota; kingdom Viridiplantae; phylum Streptophyta; class Pinopsida; order Pinales; family Pinaceae; genus Pinus; species Pinus tabuliformis. Next base: position 311,142,968 of record CM062805.1, on the reverse strand, counting down.
CCATTTTTCACAGCAAGAGTTCTTATTCATCCACCATGCATTTTCCTTACATCCATCCATTTTCTTTGTCATTACCATTCCCCTTCATTTCTGCCAATAAAACCCTGCTTGAGTCAAAGTCCTAGAGTCTAAAGTATCATTGAAACAACACCTAGAGGCTTGCATGCCTTAATGGCAAGTACTCTTGCCAATGAACAATGGGAGTACATTAATATCCCTTGTTCGTTGGATCTTGTAGGTGACTCGACCACGACAAATTTATTCGTACCTACAAAGATGTGTTAGGCATCTTGACTCTCATTGGAATCAATGGTGGGAGCTCTTGTGTTGGCTAGGGGCATTCATTAACGGCCACTAAGCCAACAATTTCTTGCTATGTTCGACATCGACACATTTAATCACATAGTAAGATTTGTGCCATCGAGCGTTGACGACTTGAAGACCCATATTTTGTAGCAGATGAAGCCAATTTCTTTTCATTATTTTTCAGTTTGTCATCACTTGAGGACAAGTCAATCAATAAGGCTGGGAGGGAAATGTAACTTATATATATTTTGTATACCTTCCAAGCCTTATAGATTTTCAGCGATATTTAGCAGACTCATCGGATTCATCATCCAGCAGCAAAAGATCCAGCAGCAGATACGACTTTCAGCCATGTTCAGCGGACTCCTCAGATTCATCATCTAGTAGCAGAGGATCCAGCAGCCGATACGACAATACCGATCCATCTTTCATCCACAACTTGAAGAAGAAGCTTCAGAGCAGAATTGTGGCAGCTGAACATGCATGATTCATCCACCATTTTCCCAACCAAGTAAAGAAGACTACGAACAACAGTTTTTGCAGCCACATGTGCACAACTCTCATCCATTTTTGGAAGGGTAAGTTAAGGTATGATATTTTCTAACTTTTAACGATTAAATTCCTTGAAAAGTTAGGATAATAATTTTTAGAAAAACTTCACTTCCTTTCCCCATTTCACATAACTATCCAAACCATCTGTTTAAGGGGAAAGATACATTTACATACATGCTTTGTCACATTCATATATCACAACCCCACTTAACCCCACTTACCTTCAAAATATATTCACTATTACATGAGCATACAAATGGCTTTGACAAAAGTATTTAAAAGATAATTGGATGCCAATACAATCATGGTTGTTACACAAGAACCAACCATGATGCATTCCTACAAAAATACTCTGCAACAAAAATCACATTATCAATATGCAAAGATCATACATTGAATGCAACAAACAAAATATGGTTGAAACACAAGAACCAACCAAGTTGTAATTCATCAAAATAACGCTTTGCAAAAGTTATGTAAATGATATCATGCAGAGTTTAAGCCAAAGCTCAAGTACCAAAAAATAATGTAATAGATTGCATGAGGACATGCAATACCTTCAGTTTGGGGCAGATGTTGGGCCTCAAAATGGTCCTTATTTTCACTCCATTATTCACCAATATCTTCACATTTTACCTTCATGTCACCTCCATTCCACCTCCACATCATTCCATTTACCTCATTATTGGGTTATAACTATGCGCTTCCAAAGTTTATTAATTCTTAACATTTTTAAGTGAATTTATGGCTAAACTTTAGAAAATAATATGCTTATACTTATACCTAACAATTAGAATGAGTTTGTTGACATGTGTAGGTACAAAGGAAGCTTCCAGGGCATCTTTATGTGGCCTTGAATGATCAAATTCGAATTTGATAAGATAAGCCTCATGGAAAAGATCATGGAGAAAATCATGGACCTCATGGAGTAGATCATGGAGGATAGGGTTATGTGTCTAGATGGTTGAGAAATGCATGGAACTAAAAGAGAGATTAGTGGATCATCATTATGAGTTTGTTATCTCATCTTATTGTATAAATAGGAGTACCTCCTCCATTCCAAAGGGAGGACTCTTAGAGCATGTATCCAAACTTATGATGGAATAGAATAAAGCTTCATTTTACATATATTTCCATTATGTAGTTTTAGATTTAATTTTCCTTAATGTAGTATATGGAATAATTTGTCTTGTTCTTAAGAGAATTGAGCTCACTCTAAAAGGATGAGAGAAACATTTTATTTCATATTAGATCTTATTTCATTTAATTGTTTAGATGTTTGAGGATTTGTTTGTGATTGATGAATGAGTTTTAAATTAGAATCTAATCAGCATATGAGAGGACAACTAAGGGTCTAAGTTAGGCTCTCTCTCTCTATTTGATTTATATGATAATTGAAATTCATTCTTTTGCTTTTATGTTTCAAGTATCATATGAGGAGATACCAAGAGTCTAAGTTAGGCTCTCTCTCTCTATTTGATTTATATGATAATTGAAATTCATTATTTTGCTTTTATGTTTCAAGTATCATATGAGGAGATACCAAGAGTCTAAGTTAGGCTCTCTCTCCATTGATTTATATGGTAATTGAAATTCATTCTTTTGTGTTTATGTTTCAAGTTATTTCATTTCTTATGCTTGTGAATGAATCTTAGTTTAGTTTGGATTAGTACATGAGAGGACAATCAAGAGACTAAGTTAGTCTCTCTCTCTACTTGAATCTGAACAATAATTAAGTTCATTCTCTTGTCTTCATTTCAAGTTTTTAGTTTCATGTAATCAATGATTTCTCTATGATACTGTAGGGAAGGACAACCAGGACCTCCTAAGTTAGGAGCCTCTTCCCTTGCATATTATATTGAATCATAAATAATTTAGCTAGACATAGAGTTAGTTGCCTACTCTTGCATATATTTTGCTAGCACCATCACAAGCTTACGAGTTTCCCTGGTTGATAATTTAATGCAGCAATTTAAGCCCAATAAATTGCCCAACATGTAGCTTCAACCTTTAATTGATTTTTTATTTCTTCACGCTCCACTTGCAACAAAGCAATGACAAATTGCATGGTAATGACCTTGTTATGAAGCTTATCAATAACCTTCTTGTTATCGCCCAAAAAGTAATCAATTAGCCATTTTCCACTAGGACAATCAAAATACGACATGTAGTATGGACTTTACACATTAAAACCCACTTTCACCATAAGGAATAATTTAGTGAACCACTTTTCCTAAATTATTTCCATTTAATTTACCCAAACGAAAATAACCCAAAAAATTATGTAATTCATTTCATGTTTTTCTTGTAAGCTAATTGGTGGTGTCTTCCATTAATCAGAAAGATGTTACATTGTCCAGCCCATTTACGATAGATGATCTCAACTTGCTAAGTGGGAAACCAAGTTTGTTGACCATTTGTATACTTAATAACCAGTCCAAAATTTAAACGTCATAAAAAATGAAGTGTCACAAAAGAGATAACATTGACATCAACCCAAGAATCTAAAAGCAAACATGAGTATACAAGATAAAGCATATGCAAAAACTAGGAATCAGAGGAGTTCATAGGTGTTGGGTCTCAAGCACTTTACCCCGAAGGTGTTGAGTATGCCATGCAAGAGATATGCCTCTCAATCCTAGCAAGTCAACTGTCCATTTATTCCATGTAAATTATCATATTCCACTACTCCCTATTTACATCTCTCAGGTTGGAAAATATATTATACTAATCATCTTGCTTCTCCATTAGAATCCTCACCATCAAGGATTTCATTTTCCAGTACAAGAAAAGGGCTGGAATATACTTCTTTCTTCTACCCCTGGTGGTACGACCAGGGTCATAAACCATTTTTCCAAATTCTTCCACCAGGTCCAAGTCTGATATGGAATGTTTATCTTGAGTTGTCATCTCCTCCAGGAGGTGCAATTCATTTTGAATTTTAGCTAAAGTAGTTTCATGAAATGTGTTTGTAATATATATGGTGTGAGACTAATCCCAGCTACACCCCTATGGGCCACAAATTCCCCCTCTTTGTGACAGTGCATACGTTGTATCTACATTATCTCACACACAGGGTTAAGGGTTCTCCTTTTTTTGTTTTCCACCCACCACTATTGTTGCTTAGGATGGCTAGATGCTTCCTCTCCAAAGTTAGTGAATAATCCTCAGCACTAACGCTACTTAGTTCGTTCTTCAGACCCCAAGGGATCCAAGCGACGACAAGATGTGTTTTGCAACCAAGTTTTCCAACATAACCAATATTGGTATTTCGAACTTGCAATGAAATTCCTTTCCTTATATAGACTAGGTGTTGAATAATGTAACTAGTTTCGGTCTTCATAATTGTACTTGTCAAAAGAAATTTTATTATTAAAGAAAATGACTTATTAAAGCATGGGTTTTATGCTTGGGTCAATGTTTTCTAGGTTAAAGCCTCCATTAAAGGCTTCTAGGTTTTGTATTGAGTCATTAGAGTCATTGCCATTTTTATTAAACCCTTCTTGGGCTTTTGTATCATGTAAAAAGAACTATATTTGAGTCAAAAAGGTTATTTGTCACCTCCACACCAAGTCAGCCCTGTCCCCATGAAGTCGATGTACAATAGGGAAAATTGACCCAGCGGAAAGGCTATATATAGAGAGGCAGTTCGACCTATTTGGAGCACTCACTCAATAAGTTTTATCTTCAAGGAAGAGAAGTAGAAAAAAAGAGCAAAGTAGCTAGAGAAGGACAAAAGAAGTTAGGAAGACCTAATTCGAGTTTCTAGGATATCTATCTCTCACACTTGCAAAGTTTCTCAGCATTTTTTGTGGCCAAATTTTTATGTTTGCTGCAGGTCCAATTTTTTTTTGTTGGGGGCCAAAATTATGCTACTGGGGGTTTAAAATTATGGAATGAAGCTACTGCCCGGGCGCTGTCACTTGGAGACTTTGACAAATATCATCTATTGAAGGGAAGGGATAAATTGGTGGTTGGAGAAGGTCTTTTTCTAGGTCTAAGAGGTCCTGGAGTGTCTCATCTTGATTTGAATCTACTAGTGGAAGATTTAGACTGGGTTTTCCGCTTGAAGGGGTTTTTCCCTGGCTAAGTGCCTACATATTATGTCTCTTGTTCTTGTGGTCTTCGTATACATATAATTTGGTAATTTCTCAATGAAATGCAAACTAATAAAGAATTAAAAGAAGCCAACATAATTCACAAATAATTATCAAGAAAGAGGAATCAAACCCTAATTCCTATAAGCATTGATTTCTCAACATGGTATCAGAGCTAAGGTCAAAGAAGGTTGAATATCACTTTGTTGGCTATCATTTGAAGAAAGGAAAAGCATTCTTTGAAGAAAAGGTTACTCCCTCTATGGAAAGTTGCTTGAATATGGGACTCAATATCATGAGAATTGCAGGAAGTTGGATTGGAAGTATCATTTACAATATATCTAGGAGAGTCAAAAGTGAAGGATTATTGGCTGCACTTACATGTACTCTTGATGGTGACAATGCATGAATCATTGATAGTGGAACATCAAGACATATGATGGGAGAAAGTGGACGAATTCATACTCTATCAAGGGAACCATCATCTCATGCATTGGAGCTAGGAGACAACAACAATTATGCAGTCAAGTGCCTTGGATCTACATCATTGAAGATGGAAAGTGGAGCAAAGCTACACCTCAACAACATATTGTATGTCCCAGGTTTGAAAAAGAATCTACTTTTAATTTCTTGTTTATAAGATAAAGGAGATAGGGTTTCCTTTGTAGATAGTAAAGTTTTGGTTTGAGGAAAGGATTCAAGTATTGAAAAGGCAAAGGTTATTGGAGTTCGTGAAGGAAGACTATATAGAGTTATAACACCATCTCCTCAAGCCCTAGTTCACATGGAGATCAATCCTATCAAACTTTTGCATAGAATATATGGGCATATTCATTACAAAATAATACTCTCTCTTAGTCAAATGGTAAAGGGAATCCCCAACATCAAGGAAGATCATGAAGGAGTATGCAAGGTATGTGCTTTGGGAAAGAATACAAGGAAACCTTTTACAAGAAGTGATACAAGGTCTAAGGAGATACTAGACCTCATTCATTCTGATGTGTGTGGGCCAATGTCTAACAAATCTCTTGGAGGCCATCTTTATTATGTGGCCTTCATTGATGATCACTCTAGAAAGATATGATTGTATCTTCTCAAGACAAAGGACGAAGTATTTGAAAAGTTTAAGGAATTTAGTTCCGAAATGGAGACCTTAACTGAAATAAAAATAAAGACTTTGAGATCCGAGAATGGAGGGGAATACACTTCAAAAGAATTAATTGCATATTGTTAAGATGCAGGTATTAAGAGGGATCTCATTGTTCCCTACAACCCCGAGCATAATCGAGTTGCAGAAAGGAAAAATAGAACTATTGAAGAGTGCATACGAACTATGATATTTGATCACATTAATGAAAATTTTACCCTAAAAGTGGCCTCTTAAGGAAAAATCAAGAAATTAATAAAAAAATTCCATGTCGACGATTATTTAATTTTACTTTACTTTTATCTATGTTCCATAATATTTATTAGCACAAGATTTAATAAAAAAATTTAATATATTATTTCTAGTTGTTTACTTTTATCGAAATCCCTCAATATATGACACTTTTATTAAAATAATTGTTTAGATATATTTTATATTTAAATTTAACTATCTATATTTATATTTTATGTTTAATTGTCTATATATATTTTATATCCAACTATTTTTTTGGTGTTTTTTAACAAAGTTGTCTTTAGTGTGACTTTTTGGACTTTTCAGTGCCGGATTCCATCGGAAAAAATTGAGGTGAAATCTTGATTTGTGTTATTTAAACTGGTTTTTTGACTGTATATATGGATTCAACACCCTAGAAAACCCTAGGGCACTTTCATTGTGCAGGGATTACCTATCAAGCTTGTGATTTCAATAAATTCCTGCCAGATTTTAGAGAAATTAGACTGGAAAAACTCACCAGAAAAGCTTCCAAAAAGTCTCACTAAAGACAACTCGTGTTTTAACAACATTGTCTTAGAATATACAACTTCGCCCTAAATATATTTTTTGGCCATAATCCGGTAATTTGTCCTTTTTGAAATATGTTTTTTATAGTAGTTAAGTATTTTTTAATTATTTTATATCTAACTATATTTAACTATTTTATATTTAACAATAACTATATTTTATGTTTAACTATTTTATATTTTATATTTAATATAATTATATTTTATTTTTAGTTATTTAACTATTTTATATTTAACAATAACAATCTATATTTATATTTTATATTGCACTGCCTAGATATATTTTATATTTAACTATTTTTTTGTGTTTTTTGCCCATGGTTATTAAGGTCAAATGAGCCTGCATTTAAATTTATATATTTTCACTAATATCAAGATTTACATTGCATTAATAATTTTTTTCGATATTCCAATTCATATGGGTAAGGTTGGTAAAAAACATTAATAAAGACTTCACAAATACCCAAATTAATAACATAATATTTCACTGATACCGAAACTAATAATATGATATTTCATAGATACCCAAATTAAACAATTTAAAATTATTTAGGACATGTACCTCTTTTTAAATTTAAAGGATTTTCAATTGTTTATATATTATGACATGGAAATTATGTGAAAAATTCATGGGAACTTTTAGGCTAAAATTTCCTTAAACCAAATTTTTTATGGGAAGAAGCAACAATGACAACAATGTATATACAAAATACAACTCCTTATTGTATATGATACCAGAGGAAGCATTCACACATAAGAAACCATGTATAAACCATCTCCAAATCTTTGGGTGTCCCACATACATCCGTGTTCCAAAAGACAAGCGAAAAAAACTGGACTCTAGACGCATAAAATGGATCTTCATTCATTATAACATTTCATCAAAAGCTTCTAGAATTTACATCAAGGAATAAAGACAAATTGAAGTTAGCAGGGATGTTATATTTGATGAAAATCATGCCTACAAAAGATCCAACAAGATACCAATCAAATCCGTTGAAGAAGATGTACCACTATTTGAAGAAGAAGAGCATCATGACAAGAAAACTACAAACCAAGAAGAATAAGGACCAAGTAAGCCTATTCAACCTGTAATCATTCTCGAAACTAAGAAGAGGCCAAATTGGTTAAAATCTACACTTGAAGATGATGATGGACATGGAGCAACTAAAGGATTTTTCAGAGAAAGAAAAATACTGAAGAGATATTTAGGATATGTTGCATACATGAAAAAATTGATAGAAGTAGAACCTACTACCTTTGAAGATTGGAAGAAGGCGATGCAGGAAGTATATCAATCCATCATGAAAAATGGGGTTTGGGAAATTGTTCCTAGACCAAGTGACAAATCAGTTGTCACCTCCAAATGGATTTAAAAAATAAAGCATGTTGCTGATGGAAACATAGACAAATACAAAGCTATATTTGTCACAATGGGTTTCTCACAAAAGGAAGGGATAGACTATGAAGAAACCTTTTCTCCTACTGCTAGGTATACTACTATAAGATCTTTGGTTTCGCTAGTTGCTACTATGGGATGGAATATCCATCAAATGGATGTGAAAACAACATTTCTAAATGGAACCATTGATGAAGAAGTATACATTGAACAACCAGAAGGATTTGAAATAAATAGCAGAGATACACATGTTTGTAGACTCAAGAAATCCCTATATGGCTTAAAACAAGATCCTAGGGCATGGTGTGCAAGGATGGATGCATATCTCTTAAGAATTGGGTTCATCAAAAGTTTTGTCGATGCAAACCTCTACATTAAGGTGGTGAAGAATGAACCAGTCATTATACTACTATATGTGGATGATTTTTTTATTACAGGTGTGGAACGCAGATTATTGGAATGAAAGAAAACGCTGGCAGCAAAATTCAAAATGAAAGATTTGGGACTCATGCATTATTGCTTGGGATTGGAAGTTTGGCAGAAACCTAGTGAGATATATCATGGTCAAGGTAAATACATAATCAAGATGTTATAGAAGTTTAGTATGATGGATTATAAGCCTATGACTACTCCCATGATCACTAATCTCAAGAAGTTGAGAAGCTCCGAATCTAGTCTCGTCGATCCTACTAGCTATCATAAGTTGGTGAGTTCTATAATGTACTTGGTAAATACGAGACCTGATATATGTTTTGTTGTAAATGTTCTTAGTCAATTTCAATTGGAGCCTCATCATGACCATTGGATAGCTTCCAAGCATATCTTGAGATACTTACATGGCACAATACATCATTGCCTAAAGTATGATGGGAAGGAAGTCAAGTTAACAAGTTTTACAGATTTTGATTGGGGTGGCTATGAGATTGATGGAAGAAGCAATACCGGTGGATATTTCAGTTTGGATTTGCAATGATTTCATGGACGAGTAAAAAACAACATCTTGTTGCATTAAGTAGTGCCCAAGAAGAATATGTTGTTGCATGTGAAGTAGGAAAATAAGTTGTTTGGTTAAGAAAATTATTTTCATATTTGTTTGGAAAACCTCTGGAACTTACAGTAATAAATTGCGTTAATCAAATCAACATCAAGATGTCTAAAGACCCCGTGTTTCATGTAAGGACGAAGCATATCAACAAAAATTACCAATGTATTAGGAGTTTGGTACAATATGGGTTCCTGAAGCTATAATATATTCCGACAGATGAACAGGTAGCTGACTTGCTAACAAAATCTCTTCTGAATAAGAAGTTTGAATCTTTTAGAAGCCTGTTCGGATTGGTTGATATGAAAAATTTAGTGGATAGGGAGAGATGAAGCACATTAGGGGAATTTTGAGGTCTAAAATGGGCCTCCTAGGGAAACCATAAAATAATATTGGAAATAATAAAATAAGATTAGATTACATCATCAAATTTTAGAGGGAAAAAAATAAAAAACTACTTTTTCAATTCGCATTTTCAACTTATTTCACTATGGGTTTACTCAAATTTCGAGTGGGAACACTTGTTAGATGCAGAATTTGATTCCTCATCAAAGGAGTACCCATGTTGCATACTTTCCATGGACTTTCATACATGAAAAGAATTATTGCAATCACATTTTTTCATGTATTTCTCATTTTTCGTGTAGTAGGGTTCATTGAAAGTATACAACATGGCTACTCCTTGGATGAGGAATTAAATTTTGCATCCAATGATTACTCTTGCTCGAAATTTGAGTAAAACCTTAGGGAGATAAGTTGAAAATACAAGTTGAAAAAGTAGTTTTATTATTTTATTATTTTTTAATCTTTTTACTTTTCTACCCCAAAAATGGTGAAACATCCCCCATCGTTGACATTATCATCTTGAATCTTATTGGTTCTTATAAAGTTTATTTTGGTTGTACATTCTTCTTAGGAGTCCCATTTTAGACCTCAAAAATTCTCTAATGATCTTATGGAAAGATGCTTGGGAGGATTGTTATAGACATATTTGGGCACTTCAACCCCAGTCACATATGTCGATAAACCAAGGGCTATTTAACCCCTAAAAGTATTGTTTCATACCCTAAATGTTAGGTCCCTATAATACTAGTGATTACCCCATTACTATTTTAGTTATATCCCTTATTAATATTGTTGTGCCCCTATTGTCCCCATATTGTTATTATTGTGCCCCAGAGAATTCCTCTATTGTTATTTTTGTGCCTTTATATTATTATTGTTAGGTCGGTTGGGTTATATTGTGACTCCTTAGACTCCTATATATAGAAAGAAGGTTTTGTCATTTGAATCATCAAAGAATCATTCATTTGTGTAATGTAAATGAGGTTACCCCCTCGAAGAGGCTGAATTCTAAGCCATTGATCTATCTTTTCTATCTTTTTGTGAGCTGGTTTCATAACATTTGGTATCAGAGCTTTGGATTCTAGAGTTTCGCTACTCCAAATAGGTCGTCGTGGAATTTTTGCTATAACTTTTTTCTGCAACGTTTCAGAAGTGAAAAAAAACCCATTTGAGAAGAAATCGCACTAAACCTTGGGTCCGAATTTCAAAGATTTTCGCACTATCTTTGCGGAGATATGATTTGAGGAATTTGGTCTTTTTGCAGACTCCTGAATTACATTCCAAACAGGTGACCTGGGGAAAATCGTCATAACTTTCTCTCTGAGCATCGGATTGAAGTTTCGTAAGAAGGTACAGAAAGGGGACAGACTATAGTTTCTTGTATGTATTTTTCAGAGCCAAAGGTAGAAACAGGGACACGTGGCATGTCGTACAAGTTCGCTCTATTGAACTAGTCTATAATCAGGTAACTATGGGAGATTTGGCATAACTCTTCCTTGGAGAATCCAATTTGGACGAGACTGGTGGCATTGGAAAGATGACACAGAGGACTACTACAGGTCACAATTTTAGAACTGGATGATCCGAAATTACAGAGACACATTAGAGGCAATATCGAGCTCCTACAAAGTGAAAAAAGGTGTGTAGATTTTTTTAAAATTTTTGCTTAAGCTTGGTTTGAAAAATTATTTTGAAGGAATTAAAAGGGCATAGTAGAGCATTATTATCGGTAATTGATGCTGCGAGGAAATAAAATGCAAACACCTAGTAAGCAACCTGAAAGCTCTAGCATGACCCATGAAGAAGAGGAAGAAATGCTACATGATATATCAAAATTACAAGACCAAGTGCAACAAATGTCACTCTCACAAAAGCTAACAGAAGCTAAGATAAATGGCATGGAATCTAAGATAAAGGGCGTGGAAGCTAAGATGAATGGCATGGAAGCTAAGATGGATGATTTGAAGATAGATTTTAAAACATATTTGAAGAGAGACATGGCAGATTTGAAGACAGATTTGAAGACAGATTTGAAGACAGACATGGCAGATTTGAAGACAGATTTGACAAATTTTCTACAAAAAATACTTATAAATGGTGAAAGGGTAGTAAACGAAACTCATGATGTGAACAAAAGAAATGTTAATCATGATTTCATAGACTCTAATGTTGGATCAAAGACCCACCATATTCCAAAAATCGATATGAGGAAGTTTGATGGCAAGGATCCCGCAACATGGATATTACAGATGGAGCAATTTTTTGATCTCAATAATGTGCAAAACACATAAAAGGTAGGTATTGCAACTTTATATTTGGAACCAAATCAGTTTGTATGGTATCAATGGCTTTGCTTTCGTAAACAAATTATCACTTAGGAAATTTTTGCAGAAGAATTGACAGCACATTATGAAGATACAAAAAGCAACACTTTTTTTAGCCAATTGATAAGTCTCAAACAAAAGGGTTCAATAATGGAGCACATTAAAGAGTTCCAAAAATTGAAAATAAGGGTAAAAAATATTCCAGAGGAGCATAGGATTGATGTGTTCATATGGACTTTAAAGGATAATATCCAACATGATGTTCGCCTTTAGGAACTTGATTCATTAGAGAAGGCATTCAAGTTAGCAAGAAAAATGGAAAGCAAAATTATGGCAACCAGGAAGCATACCACTCACAACTATAAAGATGGAAGTGTTGTTGCCCCTAGTCTTCCACAACTTATAAGGTTGAAACCACAACAATTGGAAGAAAAAAGAGAAAAAGGGCTTTGTTACAGTTGTGATAGCAAATACACTAAAGGTCATAAGTGTGCTGAGAAGAAATTATTCTACATAGATTGTGAAGAGGAAGAAGAAAAGGAGCAAGGAAGGTCAAAAGAAGAGGATATACTCCAAGAACAAAGCCTAGATAAAGAAGAAATGAATCCGACCATATCTTGTAATGCATTGGCAGGAATTACCACTCCTCAAACCATCAAGATAGAAGGACAAATAAAGAAGAAAAAGGTAATAGTGTTGATTGATTCAGGAAGTACCCACAATTTATTCATTTTAAGGTAGCAAAAGAATTGAATTGCTTCCTATATCCAGCACCAGAGTGTCAAGTGATGGTTGCAAATGGAGGAACAATAAATTGCTCTGGAAAGTGCCATAATATCAAGCTATCCATGGGAGAATATGTATTGACTAGCCCAATGCTTTCCATTCCAATGGGAGGTGTTGATGTTGTACTAGGAGTCCAATGGCTACAATCCTTGGGTATAATAGCTTTTAATTTTCAAGAACTTTCCATGAAATTTTCTACGGAAGGAAAGGAAGTTGAATTAAGGGGTATTGCAGGGAAACCGGGAAAGATAATCAGCTCTAATGGTATGACAAAGCTTCTAAAAAAGGAACAAAGAGGTGTAATTGCACAATTATGTTCGCTAGATGTTTCCACATCGAAATCATCTATTTCTCCAGATCTCCAAAAAGTCTTGGACAATCATTCCAAGGTATTTGAGACTCCCAAAGGTCTCCCACCTATTCGTGATCATGATCATGCTATTCATCTGATTCCAGGAAGTGTTCCTCCAAACATCAGGCCGTGCAGATATCCCTATGCCCAAAAGAGTGAAATTGAACGTATGGTTGTAGAAATGCTAGAGGCTAGTATAATTCAACCTAGTCAAAGTTCTTTCTCTACTCTAGTAGTATTGGTGCACAAGAAGGATGGATCATGGCGCATGTGTCCAGATTATAGGGAGCTCAACAAGCTCACTATTAAAGATAAGTTTCCCATTCCTGTCATTGATGAATTACTGGATGAATTGCATGGATCAATTTACTTCACCAAGTTGGATCTCGTTCAGGATATCATCAAATCAGAATGAAGACTGAAGGCATTCCGAAAACAACATTTAGAACTCATGAGGGTCATTATGAATTTTTGGTCATGCCTTTTGGCCTTACCAATGCACTTTCTACATTTCAAGGTTTGATGAATTCCATTTTCAAACCCTTCCTTAGAAAATTTGTGTTAGTATTTTTTGATGATATACTAATCTACAGCAAGTCTTGGAAGGATCATGTTGAACATGTTGACAGGGTGCTACAACTATTGGAGGAGAAACAATTATATGCAAAAAGATCCAAATGTTTCTTTGGAGTACAAGAGGTGGAATATCTGGGTCATATTGTATCTCATGAAGGAGTTAAGGTAGACCCTAGCAAAATTAAAGCCATTAAGGAATGGAAAATCCCCACATCCATAAAGCATCTGCGAGGATTTCTAGGGTTGATAGGGTATTATCACAAGTTTGTTAAAAATTATGGGAGAATAGCAGCACCGCTAACAACACTATTGAAGAAAGATGAATTTTCATGGACTCCAGAAGCAAAAAAGGCCTTCGAACATCTTAAAGAGGCAATGTGCCAAGCACCAGTCTTAGCTACATCGGACTTCACAAAAACCTTTATTGTAGAATGTGATGCTTCAGGAAATGGAATTGGTGTTGTTTTAATGCAAGATGAAAGACCCATTGCTTTTGAAAGTCGTCTAATCAAGGGAAAGTTTTTACACAAAGCCATTTATGAGAAGGAAATGTTGGCAATACTACATGCACTTAAGAAATGGCGACCCTACCTAATGGGAAGACACTTCAAGGTAAAAACGGATCATGATAGACTTAAATACTTTTTAGAACAAAGATTATCCTCTGAAGAGCAACAAAAGTGGGTCACAAAGATGTTGGGTTATGACTTTGAAATCATCTACAAAAAAGGGAAGTAAAATGTGGTGGTAGATGCACTCTCAAGAAAGGATGAGGATGTGGAAGCATTGTTGTGCGCCATTTCTATTATCCAACCAGATTGGATAAACAAAGCAAGGGAGGAATGGAAGAATGATGAAGAAGTGTGGGCACTTATTCAAAAGTTACAACAAGATTCCAGTACATCTGATACATTTAGCTATCAAAATGATTCGTTATGGTACAAAGATCACTTATACCTCTGTAAGAATTCCCAACTCAAACAAAAGATTCTTATGGAATTGCACACTTCTCCCTTAGGAGGGCACTCAGGATTTTTAAAAACTTACCACAAGGTTAAGAAGGATTTTTTTTGGGATGGCCTTAAATCGGATATTCAAAAGTTTGTGGCAGAATGTTTGGTTTGCCAACAAAATAAAGTTGAAACAATTAAGACCCTGGGTCTATTACAACCTTTATCCATTCCAAGCCAACATTGGGAGGAGGTTTCAATGGATTTTATCACAGGTTTACCCAAGTCTGAGGGAAAGAGTGTCATCATGGTGGTAGTTGACAGACTTACCAAGTATGCACACTTTTGTGCATTATCACATCCATTTAAATCCAGTACAGTTTCTACTGCATTTATGGAAACAATTCAAAAGCTACATGGAAACCCAAAGATTATTGTAAGTGACAGAGATCCCATTTTCACTGGAAATTTTTGGACATAATTATTTTCTTGTCTCGGTACTTAGTTAGCTCATAGCTCATCTTATCATCCTCAATCTGATGGGCAAACTGAGATAGTAAACAAATGTTTGGAAGGATATCTTCATTGCTTTGTATTGGATAAACAAACATAATGGGTCAAATGGCTGCCTCTGGTTGAATGGTGGTATAACACTTCCTTCCATACAGCAACAAAAATGACCCCATTTATGGCACTTTATGGATATCAGCCACCATCCATCACATCATATTTAAGAGAAAATTCTAAGGTTAAAGTAGTGGAACATCACATCGAGCATCAACAACAAGTCCTCCAACTCTTAAAGGATAACCTCGTGTTGGCGCATAATAGAATGAAACAACAGGCAGATCAACATCACAGTGAAAGAAGCTTTGATGTAGGTGATTGGGTATTCCTACGGCTACAACCATATAAACAAATGTCTCTCAAGCAAGCTAAGAAGGATAATAAACTATCACCAAAGTATTATGGTCCGTACAAGGTGTTGCAAAAGATTGGTACTATGGCATACAAACTGGAGCTTCCTGCAGCTTCTCGAGTACACCTAGTTTTCCATGTTTCATGTTTAAAGAAGGTTATAGGTGACAAGTTCCTAGTTCAAACAATATTGCCAGAACTTGACGAGGAAGGAAAAATTATATTGGAACCGGAAGTAGTCACAGTAACAAGAACTCGACAGCTATGAAATCGATCAATTTCAGAGTATCTCATCAATTGGAAGAACTTATCTACTGAAGATTCCACATGGGAGGATGAGAATTTTATATAGAAGCATCCAGAACTACTCAAGCGTTGAGGACAACACTTTTTTGAAGGAGAAGGGCATGTTAGGTCCCTATAATACTAGTGATTACCCCATAACTATTGTAGTTATATCCCGTATTAATATTGTTGTGCCCCTATTGTCCCCATATTGTTATTACTGTGCCCCATAGAACCCCTCTATTGTTATTTTTGTGCCTTTATATTATTATTGTTAGGTCGGCTGGGTTATATTGTGACTCCTTAGACTCCTATATATAGAAAGGAGGTTTTGTCATTTGAATCATCAAAGAATCATTCATTTGTGTAATGTAAAGGAGGTTTCCCCCTCAAAGAGGCTGAATTCTAAGGCGTTGATCTATATTTTCTATCTTTTTGTGAGCTGGTTTCATAACACTAAAGGATCATGGTCAACTGATTACATCATTTCCCAGAAGTTCCACTTGAAAAACCACTCAGAACTGGCCAAAACTGGACCATACTGACTGCTCCATGGTCAAGGTGCGATGCATATTGGTTGCTACACTAGCCAGGTGCGATGCATACTGAAGAGGCCTTCTGTAGGGTGCGATGAGCGAGAATGGACAAATGGCAGAGACAATTTGCTAAGTGGAAGATCATGGAATCTTCTAGAAACTTCTCCCATGACACTTGCCTCTCTGAATTTGCCCAGGGATGAGTAAGAGATCAGTGAAATCTCCAAATGGAACCAAGAACTATCAGTGGAATGACACTAATCAAGAACCCAGAGCTGACTCACACCCTTGTAAGACATCTATAAATGGATCCCTCATTTGAGAGATTTGGAGGCTAGAATTTTGTAATTTGTAAGGAAGTGTTGTTGGTTCATATTTGAGAAGAGACATTGTATTGTTGGGTGATCTTGCTTTTCATGAGGTGAAGAGGGCTTTGATGCTGGGAGGATGATGTTGGATCAGACAACTGGGTTGTAATCCTCTCTTCTACTATTAATAAAGTTCTTTGAGTTTTCCTCCATATAATTGTGTATTTGTGAATCTTGTCATTTGTGAATGCAATTGTATGGTCAATGTATTTCTGATTCTGCATTGTTTATGATATTATAGATCGAGATGATTTGATGGTGTTTACTTACTTTGACTCTATAGGTATTCTCTAAAGTGGGACAAGTAGGAGAGGAGATGCAAACTCTATCAAGAGAGAGAGAGAAATCAAGCAAGGAGCCAAGCAGAAGATCCAGGTTGGTCCCCTTTGCTTCTCTCTTATCTATCATACATAAAGGAAATCAAAAATTGCTTTGATTGTTTGTTTCTAAGATAGCTACCCGTCTTAGTGGGACTAGCAGATCGAAAAGACACTAGTTTTCCCAGAAAGAAAATGGTGACCAGACTGAGGAGCGAATAGTTTGTTTGTTTGTTATTTTTGTTTGCTTTATAAACCATAGACAAAGCCTGAAGTTAGCCAGATAGCCTTCGAATTGCTCTTGCTCAATCTTCGGGTTGGTTTATGAACTAAACATTTGAATTACAAGCATTCTAGGTGCCCTTGTGGTAGCTCAATAACCTCCTAAGATCATACCCCTGTACTTTGTTCTTTATTGTTCATAATAGCTCAGCCTAAATCCCTGAACTCAGCTGCAAATTTGACCAAAAACCCAACTCAGTTTCGCTCCCTGGCCCATCGCACTGTTTATAACTGGAAGCCTGTATGCATCGCACCTCCCGTGTGTAGCAGGTGAGATGCATCCCTATTTCTTAGAAGCACAGGTGCGATGACTGAGTGATCTCATTTCTCTCTTTGAAATTTGGTTTTTGTCCTTGTTTTCAGCTTTGTTTGATTGTGTTGCTGCTTATGATCAGTATCTCATTGCTGAAGCCTCCTTCCCTTACATAGTTCAGCCTCCATTGATTAGGATTTGTAAATGTTTTTATGTATTTTTCCATCATTTACAGTCCTTCTTTGTCAAAAGTAGCTTAATCGAACTGTCATTTTTGATGCAACAAAAGTGTCGTAACTGTCATTTTGAGTAAAAAAAAAGAGCGTTGTAAAGTATTCCTCCTCTAGATAGTCGATTGTAATTTTTTAATTTATTTGATTTGAATTGTTAATATTTGAAGTATCGAAAGCAGTTTTCTATTCGAAATCGAAAAGTGTCGTTTAGTCTTCCTTTCATTTTGAAAAGAAATTGTCGAAATATCGCTTTGAAGAAGATTGTTCAGATCTATACTTAGTTTTCTTTTTTGGCATTCTCACATTAAGGAAATGAAAAACAAATACATGTATTTGAATTTTCATTTAGATTGTGTGCGAAAATGATTTAGGAAAAGTGCATTTATTGTGTGCTCTTTGCTCTCTGTTGAAAGAATCATAGTCTTCTTTCCTTAGTAGCTGGGATTTTCATTGCTAAAAGAAAATAAACGACTGTTTATTATTTTAGATTGCATATTTAGGAATTTTAATATACATCATGTGGTGAACCTTGAAAGGAAAACTTCTAAACAAGATCAACTCTAAAATAAATCTCAATGAACATAACAACGCTTTGGAACCTAACACAACACATCTAGAAGTCTAGGCTAGAGACGTGTTCCTGCATCGTAAAACCTGGTAACTATTGTTTTCATCGAAGGTTTGGTGATTCCTCCTCTTTAATACGACAAGTGCTAGTACAGACTTGTGCTCCCCGTACTGTCGAGTATATATTGGGAGACCACAATAGGCTGATATCCTTTATCCATAGGAAGCCGTGTCTGCCGCCCTATCAATTGCAATGCACTGAACACAACATTTGGGAAGATTGACTGTCATACATAAGTCCTTGGTAATTTCTTTTTAATTTATCACCAAGGTGTATTTTGCGTTTTTGCAATTGGTTTGGTAATCCCTCTGTCTAGATTTCTAGAGTAGTCACTTTCGTTCCTTTTCGACTCCTTAAAAGAAAAGGTCCATCTGAGCACTTGTCACTTCAGGCTCATTAAAAATCGAAGGCAACTAGAGTCATCTTTAGCTTTTTATCGACTCTTAAAAATTGAAAAGGCAAAGTTGTGTCAAAGTGTCATTAAAGTTTATTTAAATTGGAATAACATCCCTGTTCCTTCATTGATCTTAGGTTGAGATAATGGAGTCCACCAATTAAGGAACCCCTCTTGGGGGAAATCCTAGTCCTTTCTCTTCTTGGGGAGATATTGGTGCTCCATATATGGCTACACTGTCCCTTCCAGGAATCACAATTGGTCTGCCAGTATGGCTATTCTCAACCTTTGTCGTTCAAAATACCATGATTCCTCAGCAATCGAATCAGCAACCAGATGATACTAAAGTTTTCCCTTCACCTTCTACTTCGCTTGTTTCTCCCTCCCCTTCTTCCTCTTTGCTTGGTGAAACTAGTGATACTAAAAACCAAGTAGCTGAAAAGAAGAAGAAAGGGAAGGAAAAGAAGAAGAAGAAGTCAGTTAAGCAAAGGGGGCAACCATATAGCATCTGGTGAAAATTTGCACACCAAACTTTCCAAGCACAGATATCCATGCATAATTTGCAAGGGAGACCAACTTCATTGAGATTGTCCTTGCATTCCGCAGATCTTGAGAGAATGGTCTCCCCATTCACATCGTCCGGTGTCATCAACCTCTGGCAATCAGGTTGACAGCATATCATCCACTGGTGAAGTCAATGGACAAGAAACAAAGGTCAGATTTCCGTGTAGGTTATGTGAAGGCAATCATGCTCTTCATCGTTGTCCTTTTTTGGATGAAGCCAAAAGTGTCTTGGATAACTATCCTGCTTCACCACAGTGCCTTCCACCTGGATACAAGAAACTCTCACCAAGTCCATCGCTAGTTTAAAACCCGACTGGCATAACTCAATTGTCGATCGAAATGCCTATTGTTGTGTTAACACCCAGGTTGTTCCCTATGACTCCCAAGGGAATACGGCCGGGGTAACCACTAACCAATCTTTGGATTACAGCTCCTAGCCAAACTGTAATCAGAGAGGGCTCTCTCTTTATGATTTGTCTCTGTTCTGATAGTATTTTAGGCTAGTTATGATTTTCAAGATTTGTTTTTTGTATTTGGTTGGAGAATGTTTCAGTCAAGATATATATGTGCTCACACTAGAATGTTATAGGTCATTGGGCATGGAGTTAGTGGTCCTTTAGATGTTTGGTGTGCTATGTTGATATGATAGTGATGCTGCAGAGCTGGATAACTTATCTGGGAAACAACGCTTTGGAATTTTGATTAAGTGTGATGTATTCAGTTCATGAAAGGCAGTTAAGCATCTTTCAATGAAAGGATGTGTGAAGAAGTGAGAATATTATTTAGAAGCAACTAAGAATTTCTAGATAAACATTCATAGTTATTGAATTAACGCAAACATGAGCACTCAAGATTTCATGTCCATGGTTAATTCAGAAGAAAACATTCACAACAATAAAAGATTGAGCACAGAGTGTTATGAATCATGTCTTGTACTATTCCTTTTCTCTATTGCTAGATTTGATGAAAACATGAGTATGCAATAACATAAGAAGACAAACAAAGATTAAGAAGACTTATTATTCCACCAGACAGCACAAGAATTCTGCAACAGCACGCAGGTCATCAGCAAGACATCAAAACTTCAGGAAATCACTGAGCTAGTCCAGCCCTTTGTATTAGATAATTCTGAAAGTGTACAATATATTTTCCTCAGAGTAAAAATTACCAACCCCTTATGCGTTACTAAGGGGGTATATATACAAAATTTACATGAAAAATATCAAGGAAATGAGTTAATGGCTCATTGATGTTATGCCAACTCCCGGAGCATTGTAGCTGAGAAGGTTAATGCTGTAATAACTCTTCAGTGCTTTAGCTATCAAAATGGTCAGAGACTGTTGACTTGGTGGCTGCTGGAGTCGGCTGAGGATACGCTGTCAAAGATATGCGTTTTTTCTTATCCTTTGGGCTAGCTGTCGTTGTACATGTGCTGAGTCATTTTTCAGCTGCTTTAAATGCTAACCTTTTTCTGCTGTTTGTCTTCTAGTGAGCTGGGGATGGCAGTGACCGAGCAACTGAGGCTAACGTGGCAAAATTTGAAGCATTGCCTGCCACCAATCCTCCTTAGGCATTTGATGTCTTCGAATCTTAATCAAAGTTTCGTCGGCCTCTGTATACCTGTAAAAATTAGGAGGAATTTAAAAAAGGTGCTTCACCTCACTCTCAATAAAAAACAGGCCTTCAAGTTTATTATATAAGCTTTGTCCTGTTGGAGGCCCTGTTTCTTGAGAGGTACTGGCAGATGCAGTGATTTGGTTTTCAATATAAGCTGCCATCCTGTTTGCAAATTGATCTCGGGAGATCAGCTTTCCTGCACCGCTTAGTAGGCTGGGCAGTCCTTTTGCTTTCAGTGTTGCCATCTTGTGCAGGTACTCATGTACTTCAGCTTGTATCTCAAAGCACTTTCTCTCCACTGTCTGTACATAATTCCTGAGAGTGAGTACTTTCTTGGCTGTAAGGACGGCCTCTGTTCTGTTGACTATGCCCATGGCTGCCAGTTCCTCCTTTTCTTGCCTGTTCAAAAAATCTATCATTTTGTTGGCCTGTTCTGGCTTGTCTCCCAGTGTTGTCTTGGCCCTCTGAATCTTTGTTTGTGCTAGGCCAATTAGATCCATCTGCTCATGTATGGTTTTAATTGATCTCCATTGTTTATCGATGGATTGGCCAATTTTGGCCCACAAAATTCTCCTTATTTCGGCCATGGCACTTTCCAGATTCAGCTCCTTTTCCAAGGCCTTTATCTTTTCTTTTAGGGCCTTTATTTCTCTGCCTTGTTCTGCCACTGTTATCTTTGATTTGTCATATTTGGCATCTAATTCTGCCAATTTTTCTTTGGCCTTCTTTATTTCATCTGCCTGGAGCTCCATTTCCTTAATGGCCTTGGTTAATTCTTCCACACTTGCACTGGAGCTTGGAGCTGTTGCTGTTGCTTCTGTTGTGGGAGCCACTGCTGGCTCTGTAGTTGTTGCAGTGGTTGAAGTAGTTGGGGGGGCTTGGGATGTGGATTCTCCCTATTTGTCTTGTAATGCCCCCTCAAGCTCTTTCTCCAACTCAAGGATTTTCTGATTTAACTGCATTATGAGGTCTAGCTGCTCATCGACCTGTTTTTCCTTCTGTAGCTCTGCTGTCTGAGGATGCTCTGTAGGCTGCATCTTTAACCTCTTCTTCAATGCATTGAGGTCATCTTCTTTTTTCTTCATAAGGGCCTTTACACCCTTTGGATCCTTAAGATCATGCCCTAGGTCGACAATGATGTCCTCAAGTGACTTTATTCTGTTATCTTTGGCTAGGGAGGACATTCTCTCAAAATCCAACTGAGTGTTGGTATTTTTGAGTGACTCTTTTAGTTCATGGGCCAAGGTTGCCTTCTCCACCAAGGTTGCATAGACCATTTCTCCAGTCTGTTTGTGGAGTTCAATCTGGTCCATTGGATGGATGTCTTTGGCTAAGACCTCCACCCTTGTCTTCACATAATCTGCTGCGGATTTTGGATGGGGCACTGTAGGCTTGAAATGGCTGAGGATCATTTTCTCCTCCTGGATGTCATACACAGACATTAGCCTTTCCTTTTGGGCTGGTGTGGCATTGAGAAATTGCTTATAAACCTCCACCCTCAGCAGGTCATTCTGTGCCTTTATTTGTTTGAAGAAGTCCTTAGTGCCTTTGGGCTTCTTGCTCTGCTGTGAGGAGGAGGACACCTCCAAACCAAGTTGTAATCCTTGCTCCTGCTGAAAGGAGCTTGTACCTGTGTGCTGGCTGCCCTCCCTGTTTTTCCTTGAACTGTCAAGGAATTCTTCAGTGATGTCTTCTACCTCTGGGGAATCAGCTCTTGGCCTCTTGGTCTGGGGTTGCTGGGAGGATCCACTAGCAGGAGTGGACTCTTCTCTGGCCCTCTTCGTACCCCTGTCCTCTTGTGCTGGGGTCTGCAAAATTGGAGCTGTGGGTGCCTCAGTTTGTGGAGGAGGAGTCTGCTCTTGCTGCTGCTCCGGTTGCTGCCCTTGTGGCTGCTCTTGTTGCTGCTCTTGTTGTTGCCCTTGTTGTTGCCCTTGTTGCTGTTGTTGTTGCTATTCACTCGAAGGGGCAGACTTTTCTTTCATGGTTTCTTCCTCAGCACCCATTATGCCTTTCCCTTTATCTGTAGTTGGTGCTGCTGTGGAAGGTGCCTGTGCGACTGGTGCAGTCCTTGAGGCCGAGGTCCCTTCTCCTGCTGAATAAGGCCGTTTGAAAGGTACCTGCTGCACAGAGTCTAGGTCAATAGTTTTTTCAAGCTCCTTTACATTCTTTAGCATTGTCTCTTCTTCAGTTAGTTTTTCAACTAGAGTACCCTGCTGCCATTCTTGCTGGTTGGCATATCTTTCAATGTGTGGGTATTGACAATGCCTATAACCTAGAAGCCTGTACTTGGTTCTTCTAGCAGTAATGAAGCCTTCAGGGTCATAAGGGACCCACCGAAAACTATATGACAGCTTGTATTTGTCTTTGAGGATTAGGTCGGCATCTTCCCATCCTTCTTTCTTATTCATGATGAAGGGGCCCAACTGGTGTTTGAACTTGAGGTGGGCCTTCTTTTTGGAGCTGTGGAAGTGGGTGAGGTCGGACTGAATCAACTGCCTGTAATACTCCAAGGCAAATAACCTCATAGGCACATATTTTGGGAGCCTGTATGGACAGAGCTCACAGCCATAGACTCTGATGACTGTATGATTCTCATATAGGTACCAATCACCTATTTTGTACCTTTTGGAAAGCTGCAGAGCTTTCTGTATCTCAGTTGATATTTTGGGAGGAGGGGAACTCATCAATAGGCAAGAGACTGGGTATACAAATTGGTCAACAAATTCACAATAGGAATAGGGTGAATTTGAGACTTTGTGATAGACAGCGGTCCAGAAGATAACAGATCTTCTTTCCCCTCTATAATCCAGATTTTTGATGTAGCATGGAAAAGCCTCAGACTGATAGTACATGAAAAGGTGATAGATATAGGCCGAGTACTTGAAGACACCCTGTCTATCCACTTTGCCCAACTGATCATGGATCTTGTTAGCTATGAACTTGGCAAAGTTATATTTGCGGGCAGGGGGTTGGCCTGGGCTGTAAGCAGCTAGCAATACCAGCATTGTTTCATCCACATGCTCGCTGGTATTGTATCCCAACACATAAGTAATCATGTCCAATAATAGTCTGCCTACTTTAGTAAAATAGACATCCAGATAAGGAGGTGGCCCTGTAGGCTGGCACTCAGGTCTCATGAATGTCCTGGTGACCTTTTGAATCTCCTCACTGGTCATCTTGGCACCAGTGTCCAGCAGATAATTCATGGAAAATGGGAACAACAGCTCTGTCTAATCAAAATGGAGCATTTTATTGATGGATTCAGGATTAATGTAAAAGAGGATCCTCCCAGATGGAGAGCTAATAGCTCTGTGCTGCACATCATAGTTTTCTGGATAAAATCGCTTAGAAAGCCTGCGGGCCGAACTGTGAAGGCTGAATGTAGCTGAGTTGATGAGTTGGCACGGTTGCAAATTTGAATTTGGAGGTCCGGAGGCGATTTGGCAGTGAACCAGCGGCAACGGCTATGTCTTCTTCGCTCGAAAATGACATAAAACGGCCCAAACCGTGACTTTTAACGACGAATTCGGAAAAAATGAGTAATTGGTGCCTTTCCGCCGATGACGTCAGCATGACGTCATGGTGGGCCCGGGTACGGAGGGTGACGTGGCTGCTGAGGTGTAGGCCAGCGTGGCCGGACACGGTGGCGGGCGGATAAGGTGGTAGGGCTACGTGGAGGGCCACGCGGCGCGGGGGGCGGGAGATGGTGCTACGTCATGATGACGTATGGATGACATAAGGGGGAGGTGGTAACGGGGAAGGTGGTAAGCGGTTTCCCCGCACCACCTTTGGGCAAAGGCGGTATCGGGGAGGGGGGCTCCGAACAACCCCACCGCCTGCCACGCGTCCCATGTATGGGGCGGAAAACCACCGTTCCCCGGACGCTAAAGGACGGCAGGTTCATTTCTGGAAATACCCGCCCACCGTTGGATCGGGGGTGGCAGACGATGGATGGCTGGCGGGCCTCCTGACGGATCGTGCATGTTGGGGGGGTCCCGCTGGCATATTAAAATATTCAAATTAATATTTTGGGCGGAGAACTTTAGGTTTAAGGGCTTTTGTTGGTTTTTCGGGGCAAGGGTTAATCTGAGGGGGGAAGAAGGGTTAAAAAGCGGGTTTTAAGCAGAGGGAAGGGGTTTTTGTGGAATTCTTGAGCAGAGGTGAGGTGAGGGCTTAGGGGGAGGTTATCACTCCAACCAGAGGTTAGAGCAATCCCATGACAAGGTTGACTATAGTCCCTGGTGGACTAATGTCTCCCTTTAGACAAACTTATTTAGCTATAGTGCTAAAAAAGGAGGATATCTATACAATGCTTGGGATTTATACACCATGGTGTTATAATAGTAGGGAAAGGGTGACATAGGGGATTTAGATAATAGAAGTTAGGGGTTAATATGGAGGGAAAAGGTGAATGAGGAGTGATATCACTAAGTTTATTAGAAAACCACTTAGCTTAGGGAGTAGATCAAAATGAAAAGAATTTTAGACAAGAAATGTGGCTCTTAAAGGAAACCAGAACCCACATAAAACCTTGAATTCTTTCATAAACACAACTTGTGTAGGGATGTTAGTGATGAGTGTAAAACAAGGGAAACAGGAAGTTAGACATGCTCCATTGATGCTTTTCTTATCTTTGACCAGCAAGATTCAGTTTGGAAGGAATGACATTTCAGCAACCCCATCTGCCTGTAGGAATTTACAGGGTAAGTTCCACAGAAAGAATACCAAAAGGACACCGCTCACAACCAGATCTCAAATCAATACACCAGTATTTTTGACGTGGTTAAAACCCTCAGAGTGCAAGGAGGGAAACAGTCCACGGCCTGTCCCAACGTGGGTACTACAGGCAATTTATTAATCAAAGAATGAAAATTTACATAAGCTTCTCTCATGCACCGATTCCCGAACAATGACCCTCCATGCGCTTTAAATAGAACTCATGGACCAATCGGGTGTCAAGCCACGGATCAGGTGTCGGTAATACCGAGGTGAGAGTGAACTGTCGGATCACTACATATCGTGACCGTCGGATTGTAAGTTACAAAATGTACAACGGTAAAGAAACACACTTTACCTAACTCTAACCTAACTCTATACTAGACCAAGTTGAACTTAACTATATCCTATGTGTCGGAATATCCTAACATCCCCCCTTAAGAACAACTTGGGATAGGATTGAAGGATTTACAAATATGACACAATAGGAGAAGGAAGGAGGCACTAGAGCCTATCCCCCCTTAGTGACAACTTCCTGAACTCCAAGCATATATCGAAGTTTAGTGAACTTCGCCTCTGTGAGAGCCTTTGTGAAGATGTCTGCAACCTGATCATCTGTTGGACAATATTGCACTTCAAGAACATGGTCATGAATGAGCTTTCTGATGAAGTGCATGTGTAGTTCAATGTGTTTGCTGCGCTGATGCTGGACTGGATCTTTGCATAGCTGAATGGCACTTTGATTATCACACCAAAGTGTGGTTGGATGCTGCTGCTCAAAGCCAAACTCTGATAGGATCTGACGAAGCCACAAGGCTTCCTTACTAGCTTCCACGGCACCACGATACTCTGCTTCTGCTGACGAAAGAGAAATGGCAGCCTGTTTCTTACAAGCCCATGTAATAGGTCCTGAACCAAGAGTGAAGACATACCGGCAGTAGACTTCCGATCATCATGGTCACCAGCCCAATCAGAATCAGTGAAACCAACTAACAGAGGAGCTGCTTTGGCACTGTAATGAATCCCAAACTGTACTGTACCTCGAACATAACGAAGTATTCTTTTAGCTGCTTTCCAATGACTTTCACGGGGGTTTTGCATAAAACGAGCAACAAGGCCAACAGCAAAGGAAAGATCAGGACGAGTATGGGTTAAATACAAGAGTTTTCCGACAAGTTGACGGTATAAGGTAGCATCAACTTCAGGAGAAGTACAAGAGACTGAAAGTTTGACTCCAGACTGAAAGGGAGAAGGGGCTGGCTTACAGTCTTCCATGTGAAAATGACGAAGAATATCACAAGCATACTTGGACTGGGAAAGGAAAATACCCTCTTGGGATTGCAAGACTTGAAGACCGAGAAAATAGTGTAAGTGTCCTAAGTCTGTCATTTCAAATTTCTTTTTAAGGCTGGACTTCACATGGTTTATAAGGTTGGGATCACTACCAGTAAGAATAAGATCATCAACATAAAGAACAAGGATGATAAGAGAGTTGCCCACTTTCTTGGTGTAGACAGTATTGTCAGAATGACACCTAGAAAAGCCAGATTCTAAAAGAAAGCTATCCATTTTGGCATACCAAGCCCGAGGAGCTTGCTTGAGGCCATAAAGGGATTTCTTAAGTCGACAAACAAGGTTGGAGTCTGTTTGTATGAAGCCAATGGGTTGTTCCATATAGATTTCTTCCTGCAAGTCCCCATGCAAGAAGGCAGATTTAACATCCATCTGATGGACTTCCCATTTTAAAGAGGCAGCAAGGGAAAGAACAAGGCGGATAGAGTTCATTTTGGCAACAGGGGAGAAGGTTTCAGTGTAGTCAATGCCTTCAACCTGTGAAAAGCCCTTAGCAACGAGACGAGCTTTATGTTTATCAACTTTCCCATCTGGTCCATACTTGGTTCTGTAAACCCATTTACATCTAACAAGTTTGCGTCCCTTTGGTAGAGGAACAAGATCCCATGTATCATTTGTCATCAATGAATGATATTCTTCATTCATAGCTGCTTCCCAATGTGGATGGCCTGAAGCTTCTGCAAAAGTGTCAGGATCATGATTTACTGGAGCTTGAGCCAGTAAAGAAGAGGCTCTTTCAAACTGAGAACGTGTACGTCGCTGATCTGTAGGATCACCGGCAAGATCACCTGCTGCATCCCGAGTAGCACGGACCCATCTTGGAAGTTGAGGATCCTGAGAAGGTGGGGGAGGATTATCATCCTCGCTTTCATCATCTGAAGAAGAAATGTTTTCAAAAGTAGAAGAGATAGGAAGAGGTGGCACATCCGCCGGACTAGGCTCGCAGGCCGATTTATTTTCATCAAATTTTACATCTCTTCTAATGATAACATTTTTGGACTTAAATGGAATAAGTCTATAACCTTTTACATCTTCAGAATATCCAACAAAAGTACATTTCTCACTCTTAGGTTCTAAAGCTTTATGCTTTTCATCTGGAATATGGGCCCATGCTTCACTTCCAAACACACGAAAGTGACTTACATCTGGTTTAATGGAACTCCAAGCTTCTTCTGGAGTGATATTCTCTAGAACCTTAGTAGGAGTGCGATTGATTATATAATTTGCACAATTAATTGCTTCGGCCCAAAAACTAAGACTGAGTCCTTTAGATTGCAGCATACAATTAGCCATTTCCTTTAAGGTGCGATTTTTCCTTTCAGCTACACCATTTTGTTGTGGAGTGTATGGAACAGTATGTTGCATTTGAATTCCATTTTCGGTGCAAAAGTTGATGAATGTGTTTTTAACATATTCTCCACCATTATCAGTTCTTAGCTTAAGAATTTGATGTCCAGATTGTTTTTCAACAAAGGCTTTGAAGGCCAAAAAGGTGTTAAATACTTCGCTCTTGAGTTTTAAGAAGTATACCCAAGTGCGTCTGGAGAAATCATCAATGAAAGTTAAGAAGTACTTGCAGCCAGAGAATGAAGCAACAGGAAGAGGACCACATAAATCACTGTGCACAAGCTGTAAAGGGGCTGAGGCGTGCCAAGAGGCACGTTTGTCAAAACTGTCCCGATGATGTTTTCCGAGTACACATCCGGAACAAACACCATCTCTGCAAGATACCATAGGAAGACCTGTCACCATATTTTCTTTACATAGATGCTGAAGGGAGCGATAGTTTAAGTGACCAAATCGCT
This sequence comes from Pinus tabuliformis, assembly GCA_031772625.1. Classification (NCBI taxonomy): domain Eukaryota; kingdom Viridiplantae; phylum Streptophyta; class Pinopsida; order Pinales; family Pinaceae; genus Pinus; species Pinus tabuliformis. Next base: position 311,114,023 of record CM062805.1, on the reverse strand, counting down.
CATGCCAAAGTTTGCTCACTTCATCATTATGAGCAACAAATACTGAGGGAAGATTTGATGACCCAAAGTTGTGAAACTTATACAACCTTTTGGAATCATCAGCAAGACCAGTAGCTAGAATCTGTTTAGGATCTTTTAGATCCTTGATTACAACATCATGAGGTGAAAATTCAACAATTTTACCTTCACCTGAATGAGTTATCTGATAGACAGATAGAAGGTTGCAGGATAAGGTTGGAACACATAATACATCATTAAACTGACCATTGTCTAGATGAACAGTTCCAGTCCCTACAACATTAAGAGATCTATCATCACCAATATATATATTTTTGGTGTTACAATCATTTAAAGAAGAAAACATGGCTTGGTTTTTGGCCATGTGACAAGAGGCTCCAGAATCAATGAGCCACTCATGAGAATGAGAAGAAGAAGAAGATACATTTAATGCATAACCAGACTGAGATGATTGACAATGACATGCAGAAAGTGCCATTCCGGAAGTTGAAGTTGAAGTAGGCTCCACATGGATGTTATGTTTCTTCATTGCGGCTTCCAAGGCTTCCATCTTCTTAAAGCATTTAGATTCTAAGTGGCCATCTCGATTACAAAAGTTACAATGTCTATCAGTCTTCTTCCATTTGTTTTTATTGGTCTTATCATTTTGCTGAAATGATCTTTCATTTTGAGGCTGAGATGGTTTAGGACCATTCTTTTGAGGATATGACTTCTTAGGATTCTTTGAATTTGGTTGCTGCTGGGCGGCTAACGCTTTCGTGGAAGAGTTTCCAAGATTAAGAAGACCAAGGTGTAAGAGTTTTTCTTGTTCTCTTATTAAGGAATCACAAAAGGAGTCAAAGGAAGGGGCCTTGTAGTCTTGTCCTTGACAAATGAAAGCTTCCCTTGTAGAATGGAAAGTGGAAACAAATACAGAGTAGGCTGGTCCCAACTTAGTAAGGATGGAATAAATAAGGTTACCATCTTCTTTCTTAACTTTAACACCTTCCAAGAGATATCTAAGGGTCTTGAATTTGGACAAGAAATCTTCAATGCAAGAAAAATTATTAGGATCCAAAGTAAGCAGCTCATTTTCAAGTTGATGGGCTCTAATTTCATTTTTAATCCCAAAAACTTTAGCAAGTTTTTCTAATGCTTCATGAGGAGTCTCAAGTTCTGCAATGTGGAATCTAAGATCAGGAGAAATAGACATCCCTATCAAACCACGTGCTTGATCTTGTCTATTTTCCCATTTTGCCGCCTTGTCTTCATCTTTTGGTTTCTTCTCTTGGTCTGTGGCTATTCTGAAGAGACCTTTACTTCTAAGTAAATCTTCCATGTAGGCTACCCATTGGAAGTAGTTAGTGCTGTCAAGAATGACTTGGCATGGACTTTCCATTTTAAAAAAAAACCTGAAGCTGAAGATGCTGAAAGTAAGTGTTCCAATGGATAGATCTCGAAAAAATAGGCGGTTTTAAAAAAAACGGCTCTGAAAAAGGCTTCCGGATGAAGAAGTTATGGCTTTTTGAAAAAAAATTGTTGAAGTTGCCGGCAAAGTGCGCGAATGTGCGGGAATGAAAAAAAATCCGCCCCCACAAAATGGAGACTTGAACCCAAGACCTCTACTCTCTTAAAATAGCTTTGAACCAATTGATCTATACAAAAAATTTGAGAGAGAGAGAGAGAGAGAGAGAGAGAGGGGGGGGGGGGGTCCTTGGTTTGCGTGCTTGCCTTGAGAAACCTCTTTTTCCCTACAAAACACAAAACACAAAACCCAACACGAATATGCAAAGAAAAACGAACCTTACGGCTTGAAGTTAGCTTTAGCCAAAAAACTAGAAATTTAAAAAAAAATCTCAAAGTTAGCTTTAGCCGAAAAACTAAATATTTTTCTCAATGTTTCTGATTTTCCGAGATCACACTAAGGTGCAGGGAAAAGAGCATACGCATGAGAAAAATCCTTCCTTTCTGTTTTTGATTTGCCCAGATCGCACAGAGTCGCAGGGCAAAGAGCATACGCAGAAATGAAAGGTATAGATTTAAAAAAAAAGGCTACATAAACCGAAACCGAAATAAGCAGAGAGAAAATAACAGTAAACTGCAAAAAAAACACTGTATACCTCCCGATCTGAAAAATGACGCAGCTAGGGCTACCGGAAACCTTTTCGCGTGAAACGAAAGGGGTTCCTCACTGGAACAGATGCTCCGAATGCAACAGAGCAGTCCTCTCGGCCCGAAAGCAGTCAAAAACAGCAGATCTAGGAAACGACAGCCGCATGCAGTTCTACCGGCTTCAGATTTGGATCACCAACGGACGCGGCCCTCAAATAGCTCCGATACCATGTAGGAATTTACAGGGTAAGTTCCACAGAAAGAATACCAAAAGGACACCGCTCACAACCAAATCTCAAATCAATACACCAGTATTTTTGACGTGGTTAAAACCCTCAGAGTGCAAGGAGGGAAACAGTCCACGGCCTGTCCCAACGTGGGTACTACAGGCAATTTATTAATCAAAGAATGAAAATTTACATAAGCTTCTCTCATGCACCGATTCCCCGAACAATGACCCTCCATGCGCTTTAAATAGAACTCATGGACCAATCGGGTGTCAAGCCACGGATCAAGTGTCGGTAATACCGAGGTGAGAGTGAACCGTCGGATCACTACATATCGTGACCGTCGGATTGTAAGTTACAAAATGTACAACGGTAAAGAAACACACTTTACCTAACTCTAACCTAACTCTATACTAGACCAAGTTGAACTTAACTATATCATATGTGTCGGAATATCCTAACACTGCCTACCCATCTACTTGCCTAGCATTTTTTGTTTCTTCTTGGAGGGTTCACTTGGACTTGCAGACCCTTATGTGCCTTTTCTTTTCCATTGGCTTTTTCTTTTGATTGTCTATCTAGTACTACCCTTATTTCTTCCAAGGCCCCAGATTAAGCAGTTGGGAACCTTAATTCTCTACCTAGCTATTGGTCTGCCAAGATTAAACAGTTTGGACAGACTTCTTTCTCTAATCTACCACAAAAATTGAAACATGGCATGACCCAGCTTAGGCTGTTGGATCACCCATTGAGAAGTAGGACAGCACCAACCAAATGTAAATGTGTGTCTTCCATCAGAATATGAGATCTTTGCCTCACCAAAGTAGATCATATTGGCACTTCCCATGCCAATCATGAAAAATGAAACCTATTGGTATAGGTAACTAACAGTGGCTCCACTTGGGGATGGTTTTTCTTCTTGAAAGACCAAGAACAGCAGGTCAGAATGCCTTGGCCCTTGATCTGTTTTACCAAAACTTGGAAATTCTCTTCTTGTACTTCAAAATTGGAGGCTTTTACCTCTGTGGAATTTCTGGACTATTAGGCCCTTTTCTGCTTATTTATAGCAGCTTCTCAAACTGAATTGTTTACATGCTGAAAGAAAATATATACAGCTGATTATGTACAGAAGGAGAGACCCTGTTATGTGGATGGAAAATGATCAAAATAGTGCTTCAACATCCTGCCATTTACAGGACCTTCACCTAAGTCAGTGCCATCCAAATTTTCCAAAAAATAAGTGTTATTTCCCTGTAATGCTTGAATGACAAAAGGCCCTCTCCAAAGGGAGTCAAATTTTCCATGCTTACGCTTGTCTTCTCTTCTTGAATCCCATTTGAGGACTTTGTCCCCAATGAAGAAATCTTCGGCCTTGGTCCTTCTGTGAAAGGCTTTCTTTAACTTTTCTTGTAAAACTTGAACTCTGTTATAAACTTGGTCTCTAGTTTCCTGCAAACATATTATTTGATTAATTCTTCTTTGTATATCATTTGGTTCAGCTTGACTTTCTTGCAGTAGTTTCATAACAGGAACCCCTAGTGATGAAGGGAATTTGGCCTCTAGTCCATAGACTAACTCATATGGGCTGACCCCAATTGATCTCTTGGTTGTTAGTCTATCTGCCCATAAGGCATTCACAAGCTTCTTATGCCAATTCTTCTTATTTTCTTCCAATACCTTCTTTATAATGTTTACAAGGCTTTTATTTGATGATTCAGCTAGGCCATTTCCTTGGGGATAGTATGCAGTGGAATGGCCCAAAGTGATGTGAAATCTGTGGCAGAAATTCACCATCTTCTTTGATCTGAAGGCAGCAGCGTTGTCTGTTATTATTTTATCAGGACAGCCAAATCTAACAAGAATATTGGTCTCAAGGAACTGAATGATAGTGGAATCATTTGCTTGTCTGCATGGGACAGCTTCAATCCATTTAGTAAAGTAGTCTGTAGCCGTTAGAATCCATCTATGTTGGCCTGAAGATGAAGGATGATTTTCCCCAATGAAATCCAAGCCCCATTGTTGAAAAGGTCTCTCTGTTGCAATAGGCCTCAAAGGGAGTGGCAGTAACTTTCTCTTTCCCTCAAACACTTGACATTTATGACATGAGGTGGTGAATTTTTTGACATCAGAGAAAATGGTGGGCCAATAGTAACCAGCCCTCAGTATCTTATCCACAGTGGACTTCCAATACAAGTTTCCACCACAGTCACCTGCATGAAATTCTTTGGTGACATTGTTAGTCTCATTCTCAATCAAGCAGTTTAACAGTATACCCTCATGGTTTTTCCAAAGCAAATTTCCATTCATAACACAAAATTTTGAAGCTTTCATTTTTAGGAACCTACATTTAGTTCTGGACAGCCCTGGGGGAGCACACAGGTTTTGTAACACATAACAGATATCAGAATACCAGGGCGATTGTTCAAAGGCTACATTGATCTTTGGAGTCGCCAGCTCCGGTTTACTGTCCAGTTGGTTGATGTCCAAGGCTTGGAAATTTGTTTCAGACATTAATTTAGCCAGACCTTGTCCTTTTATCAGTTTTGTAGGTTTTATTTCAATGTCAAATTCTAAAATATTTGCAATCCATTTTCCTCTTCTGCCCTCTAAGTTCTCTTGAGTAAGCATGTCTTTCACAATTGGGCTTGGTACATAGGCTATAACATGGGAGTATAGGATGTAGATCCTAAAGTCTTTAATAGCTTTGACCAAGGCATATGCTTGCTTTTCCATGATCTGGTATTTCAGGGGTGCATCTCTAAGAGATTTACTAAAGAAAGCAATGGGTTTCTCATTTCCTTGGTCATCTTTCTGTAATAAGACAGCAGCAATTGTGTGTTGGGAAGCAAAGGAAAATATGATAAATTCCCTATCAAATTGTGGATTTGTTAGAACTGGAGTTTGGGTGAGGGCCAATTTTATACCTTCAAAGGCTTGACTTGCTTCTATCGTCCATTTTACCTTTGAATCCTTTTTTAACATGTTATTTAGTAACCTGCTCAATTCGGCCAGATTTGGGATAAATCTCCTCAGGAAGTTGATTTTACCCAAAAAGGCTTGTAATTCCTTTACATTTCTTGGATGAGGCATTTGTAAGATGGCCTGGATTCTGTCTGGATCAATCCTAATGCCATCTTTAGAAATGATGTGGCCCAACAGTTTACCTTCCTCCAAACCAAACAGGGATTTCTTAGGATTTAAGGAAATTCCATATTTCCTACAAGTTATGAATATCTGCCTTAGATGTTTCAAATGTTCTTGGTCAGATTTGGAGAAAGGTGTGAGGTCATCCAAATAAATGACAAGAAAGTCATGAATCTCTTTGGCAAAAGCAATATCCATTGCTCTTTGGAATGTAGCCCCTGCATTCTTCAACCCAAAAGGCATTTTAACATATTTGAAGGTTCCCCATGGGGTTGTGAATGCAGTTTTGTCTTGATCATCAGGGTGTACTAGGATTTGATTAAAGCCTGAGAATCCATCAAGTAATGAGATCCTTGATGCTCCTACCACTCTTTGGAGAATGTGATCCATCTTAGGTAAGGGATAATTGTCTTTGAGGGACACTTGGTTTAGATTTCTAAGATCAACACAAAGTCTTATTTCACCAGTTTTCTTTCTTGTAGGGACTAAGTTTGAAATCCAATCAGAGAATCTGATTGGTGCTATGATGCCTGCCTTAAACATTTTCTGTACCTCTTGTTCCATTGCTGGGAGAAGCATAGGATTGATTCTCCTCAATTTTTGTTTAAAGGGTTTTTGATCTGACTTGAGAGGGATAGTGTGTTGAATTACAGAGGTGTCATAGGATTTTAAATCCTCATAACTCCATGCAAAGACATCCTGGAACTCTTTAAAAAGGTCAATGTATTTAGGCTTTTGGTCAGGAGGTAGGGAAGCAGACAATTTTATTATTTTGGGTTGTTCAGCAGTCCCAATGTTACACTCTTCTATGGCAGTGTTGAGGGGCTGCATTTTTGGTTTGTTGGGAACATCATTGGAGTCGAAAATGTCTTCTAAAGGAGCTAAGCCTGTTGGAAGAAAATTGTCCTTCAATTGTATAACTTCAGCTTCATCTTCGGCTGTCTCTTCACAATAAATTTGTTGGATTTCTTGTATGTTGTCTTTGTTGAAAATTGTAGGATGTAGCATTTGGTTAGCTGTTTTGGGTGATATTGCTTTGTTATTCTGTTTACTCTGTATTTGTGATTGACTTGCTCTTTCAGGTATTTGTGATTGACTTGCTCTTTCAGTGTCAATGTTTAGTCCTGAAAATTTTTGCTGTAAAGTCAAGAAATTGTTTATTTGTGTATCATCATCAAACACTTGCCAATCCTTAACATTGTTTGGGACAGATGGTCTGTGTTTTATCTCAGCTGAAAAACAGTGGTGGGGCTCAAAAGGTAGCTTGCAGGTACTTGCAAATGTGGCCAAACTGTGAGCATGAAGATTATGGTCTCTAGAGATTTTGGTGATTTGGAATTCGGTGAAGGAATTTAGTAGGTCAGAAGCAGCAGACCTATAAGACCTCAGTCTTTTGTCATTTGTAACAAAATTTCCCTTTACTTGTTGGATGATCAAGTCTGAATCTCCCATAATTGAAACCTTTATGGCTTGTAAGGATTTTGCTAGCTTAAGGCCTAACAAGAGAGCTTCATATTCTGCCATATTGTTGGTGCATCTGAAGTTTAACCTATAGGCTCGGCCCTCTGCATGACTGTTTTGTTTATTATGTATCCAAACCCCTGCTCCTACCCCTAACTTGTTGACTGACCCATCAAATTCTAGAAACCATAGGTTCTCTTTTTCTAGGGGAGATTTAATAACTTGTCTGTGATCTAGAATCATAAGTTGAAGTTCTGGTTTTTCACCTGGTTTGTCTTCTAGGACAGTCTGATCACTTGCTTGAATTAGCTTGATTTCTAGAGCAGCAGCTTGTTCATTAATATCCTGGTCTTGCTCAAGTGTTTTGGTTTCAACATCTTTATTTGTAAGACCTGTATTGTCATTGAAAAGAATATATGAGTCTATATCAGAATGAACAACATATATGGGAAAATTTTGAGGTTTTTCTTCACTGCTGACCATGTATTTCATAAGTGTTTCTCTGTATAGTCTTTTTGGTTGCCCAAAGACAGAGATGGTTGCATATGACATGTCTAGTTGTAGGGAACCTTGGAGTTTAGCCCCCCATGATCTTGATAACAACATCCCATATTTAGGTGGGATATCAGCAACCACAACATCCATGAGAATTGTTTTATTTGGGTACTGAACGAGGGATACACATAAGTCTTTTATCAATCCTAAACACTTAACTTGGTTGGAGTCAAATGAGAATAGGTCCTTATATGGTCTTGCAATATCTAGATTCAACCTTTCCATGACTGATTTCGGCATCAGGTTATGAGAGGCACCTGAGTCAAACATTGCATTGTGTAGTATCTTATCATGAACATGTAAACTGACATAAAAAGGTAAGATTCCTGCGACTGTTGTCTTTCCATCAACCTCTGGACCGAACAGCAATTCTGGGGTATCATCCAACACATTGACATTGTCTTTATTACGAGTAAGTTGGAGGGACTTCTTGATTTGTTATTTGTAGATGTCATGCTTGGCTAGTTCTGAGAGAGGAATGGCTACCTTCAGTTTGCCAATTTCAGCTTCCAAGTCAAAGGGTCTTTCAGATTGAACCTTAGTGTTGTGGGTGACAACCTTTTCTTTGTTTAGTAAGTTTTCTTCTTGATCCTTGTCTTGATCTTGGGGCTTGTGCCTTTCATTCATCTTTTGAGGAAGGTCACTTGGATTAGGCTGCAAAGATGATGCAGCCAGTGGCTGTTGTGTTGAGGGAAGTTGTTCAGTAACTTCTTCAACGGTTACCTCCTTTGCAAGTGAATTAGTTGTGTTAATTGGTTCTGTGACTATGGCTCTTTTAGGCTGCAACCTGTCCTTTGTTTTTTTAGGCCGTGTTATATTTATAGTTCTACTTCTTAGTTTGTATTGTTTATGAACTTCATAAATAGCTGTGTCATAGTCTTGTTTGAAGTCAAATGACTCACCTGACTTGGTTTGGAATTGTTTAATGTCATCATCTTTGTGATCTTCTTGACTCAGAAAAACTTGATGCTCATCATTGAGGCCCATTAGGTTGATGTGGGTGTCATCTACTTGCTCGTTTGAAGTGGATGTTTCTGCATAGTTTTCCTGGAACGGAGGTCTTATCTCTGGATCAGAATTGGCCTTGCCAACGTTTGGGTTTTGATTTCTCCTAAAATTGGGATTCCTTATAGGGTTGTTTTGCGGTGCTTCCCATGATGCCTTTCTCTCAACCGATTCCACTCTATCACCCAATCTCTTCATGCCATTGAGTATTGCATCCAGTTTCTGATCAAAGGCCAAGGGTTCTTCTTTGTATATGTTTCTCTTTTCCAATCTTGCCCTGTTTCTTTTGGCAATCAGGTTAGCTTCCACTGTGACAGCAACCTTTTGGGCTTCTTCAAGGGTTTCAGGTGCCCTTTCTTTTAACTGATATGCCATATCAGGGTCAAAACCATCAGGAAATTTGTACAAGGCCAGATCAGGGGGAGGTCTTAAATTCTGTGGTATTGCATTATATACATTATTAAATCTTGCACAATACTCCAACACGGTCTCTTGAGGACCTCGTCTGATTGTGTCATATTCACCAAGTATGTGCAGGGGATCTTTCTTCTTCTCCCATCTATTAGTAAAAGCTTGATAAAGGTCATCAGGGGTTGTTATGGTATTTGCAGCCAGTGATCTAAACAAAGTTCTTACATCACCTGACAGGCTCTGGACAAAAATTCTCATTCTCACACTATCATCATCTATTTCATAGTTCTCAAAGTGATCCTGCATCTTCTTGGCATGCTGAATAGCTGTGAAAGGGCCAGTGGAGTCAAAATATGAGATTTTGGTTTGGTAATCCTGAGGTAAGGCTGCAGGATTAGCAGGCAACTGCAAGGGTGCATATCTGTTAGCCATATTTACAGGGTTTAGAGGATTGACAAGGGAAACGGGGACAACAGGAACGATGGGTACCACAGGGGTAACAGGTATAGCAGAACCTAGAGTGTTGGTCAAGGGAATATGTGCAGTGGATGAAGGTGTGAAAGGAGGGCTTTGAGATGTGGATGGTGAACTAGGGGAATTGGGGGCAGACTGAAAAAGAACCTTGATTGGAGTGGAAATGGGGTTAGGGTGAACTGTCTCTAGACTTAAGTCAGCAAGCTTATCTGGCCCTTGCTGCTTCCTAACAATCTTAGGGATTGTGTTAGGATTTTCAAAAACAGTGGGTGGGTTGGGGTCCGGATTTGACCTTGTGTACCATGGATTCTTCTTGGGAGCCAGCTTCTGAACTTGTTTTTGAGTATTTTTGAGGGAATTTTTATATCTGCAAGGACAAGACTAGATTTTGGAATGGCTGTATATGTCTCAAAGCTATCATGAAGATTTGACTAAAGCAGCTTTAGGGGATATATAGCAACTAGAAAATCCTAAGGAGTCCCCAGTGGAGTCACCATTTATGTTAACACCCAGGTTGTTCCCTATGACTCCCAAGGGAATACGGCCGGGGTAACCACTAACCAATCTTTGGATTACAGCTCCTAGCCAAACTGTAATCAGAGAGGGCTCTCTCTTTATGATTTGTCTCTGTTCTGATAGTATTTTAGGCTAGTTATGATTTTCAAGATTTGTCTTTTGTATTTGGTTGGAGAATGTTTCAGTCAAGATATATATGTGCTCACACTAGAATGTTATAGGTCATTGGGCATGGAGTCAGTGGTCCTTTAGATGTTTGGTGTGCTATGTTGATATGATAGTGATGCTGCAGAGCTGGATAACTTATCTGGGAAACAACGCTTTGGAATTTTGATTAAGTGTGATGTATTCAGTTTATGAAAGGCAGTTAAGAATCTTTCAATGAAAGGATGTGTGAAGAAGTGAGAATATTATTTAGAAGCAACTAATAATTTCTAGATAAACATTCACAGTTATTGAATTAACGCAAACATGAGCACTCAAGATTTCATGTCCATGGTTAATTCAGAAGAAAACATTCACAGCAATAAAAGATTGAGCACAGAGTGTTATGAATCATGTCCTGTACTATTCCTTTTCTCTATTGCTAGATTTGATGAAAACATGAGTATGCAATAACATAAGAAGACAAACAAAGATTAAGAAGACTTATTATTCCACCAGACAGCACAAGAATTCTGCAACAGCACGCAGGTCATCAGCAAGACATCAAAACTTCAGGAAATCACTGAGCTAGTCCAGCCCTTTGTATTAGATAATTCTGAAAGTGTACAATATATTTTCCTCAGAGTAAAAATTACCAACCCCTTATGCGTTACTAAGGGGGGTATATATACAAAATTTACATGAAAAATATCAAGGAAATGAGTTAATGGCTCATTGATGTTATGCCAACTCCTGGAGCGTTGTAGCTGAGAAGGTTAATGCTGTAATAACTCTTCAGTGCTTTAGCTGTCAAAATGGTCAGAGACTGTTGACTTGGTGGCTGCTGGAGTCGGCTGAGGATACGCTGTCAAAGATATGCGTTTTTTCTTATCCTTTGGGCTAGCTGTCGTTGTACATGTGCTGAGTCATTTTTCAGCTGCTTTAAATGCTAACCTTTTTCTGCTGTTTGTCTTCTAGTGAGCTGGGGATGGCAGTGACCGAGCAACTGAGGCTAACGTGGCAAAATTTGAAGCATTGCCTGCCACCAATCCTCCTTAGGCATTTGATGTCTTCGAATCTTAATCAAAGTTTCGTCGGCCTCTGTATACCTGTAAAAATTAGGAGGAATTTCAAAAAGGTGCTTCACCTCACTCTCAATAAAAAACAGGCCTTCAAGTTTATTATATAAGCTCTGTCCTGTTGGAGGCCCTGTTTCCTGAGAGGTACTGGCAGATGCAGTGATTTGGTTTTCAATATAAGCTGCCATCCTGTTAGCAAATTGATCTCGGGAGATCAGCTTTCCTGCACCGCTTAGTAGGCTGGGCAGTCCTTTTGCTTGCAGTGCTGCCATCTTGTGCTGGTACTCATGTACTTCAGCTTGTATCTCAAAGCACTTTCTCTCCACTGTCTGTACATAATTCCTGAGAGTGAGTACTTTCTTGGCTGTAAGGACGGCCTCTGTTCTGTTGACTATGCCCATGGCTGCCAGTTCCTCCTTTTCTTGCCTGTTCAAAAAATCTATCATTTTGTTGGCCTGTTCTGGCTTGTCTCCCAGTGTTGTCTTGGCCCTCTGAATCTCTGTTTGTGCTAGGCCAATTAAATCCATCTGCTCATGTATGGTTTTAATTGATCTCCATTGTTTATCGATGGATTGGCCAATTTTGGCCCACAGAATTCTCCTTATTTCGGCCATGGCACTTTCCAGATTCAGCTCCTTTTCCAAGGCCTTTATCTTTTCTTTTAGGGCCTTTATTTCTATGCCTTGTTCTGCCACTGTTATCTTTGATTTGTCATATTTAGCATCTAATTCTGCCAATTTTTCTTTGGCCTTCTTTATTTCATCTGCCTGGAGCTCCATTTCCTTAATGGTCTTGGTTAATTCTTCCACACTTGCACTGGAGCTTGGAGCTGTTGCTGCTGCTTCTGTTGTGGGAGCCACTGCTGGCTCTGTAGTTGTTGCATTGGTTGAAGTAGTTGGGGGGGCTTGGGATGTGGATTCTCCCTATTTGTCTTGTAATGCCCCCTCAAGCTCTTTCTCCAACTCAAGGATTTTCTGATTTAACTGCATTATGAGGTCTAGCTGCTCATCGACCTGTTTTTCCTTCTGTAGCTCTGCTGTCTGAGGATGCTCTGTAGGCTGCAGCTTTAACCTCTTCTTCAATGCATTGAGGTCATCTTCTTTTTTCTTCATAAGGGCCTTTACACCCTTTGGATCCTTAGGATCATGCCCTAGGTCGACAATGATGTCCTCAAGTGACTTTATTCTGTTATCTTTGGCTAGGGAGGACATTCTCTCAAAATCCAACTGAGTGTTGGTATTTTTGAGTGACTCTTTTAGTTCATGGGCCAAGGTTTCCTTCTCCACCAAGGTTGCATAGACCATTTCTCCAGTCTGTTTGTGGAGTTCAATCTGGTCCATTGGATGGATGTCTTTGGCTAAGACCTCCACCCTTGTCTTCACATAATCTGCTGCGGATTTTGGATGGGGCACTGTAGGCTTGAAATGGCTGAGGATCATTTTCTCCTCCTGGATGTCATACACAGACATTAGCCTTTCCTTTTGGGCTGGTGTGGCATTGAGAAATTGCTTATAAACCTCCACCCTCAGTAGGTCATTTTGTGACTTTATTTGTTTGAAGAAGTCCTTAGTGCCTTTGGGCTTCTTGCTCTGCTGTGAGGAGGAGGACACCTCCAAACCAAGTTGTAATCCTTGTTCCTGCTAAAAGGAGCTTGTACCTGTGTGCTGGCTGCCCTCCCTGTTTTTCCTTGAACTGTCAAGGAATTCTTCAGTGATGTCTTCTACCTCTGGGGAATCAGCTCTTGGCCTCTTGGTCTGGGGTTGCTGGGAGGATCCACTAGCAGGAGTGGACTCTTCTCTGGCCCTCTTCGTACCCCTGTCCTCTTGTGCCGGGGTCTGCAAAATTGGAGCTGTGGGTGCCTCAGTTTGTGGAGGGGGAGTCTGCTCTTGCTGCTGCTCCGGTTGCTGCCCTTGTGGCTGCTCTTGTTGCTGCTCTTGTTGCTGCCCTTGTTGCTGCCCTTGTTGCTGTTGTTGTTGCTGTTCACTCGAAGGGGCAGACTTTTCTTTCATGGTTTCTTCCTCAGCATCCGTTATGCCTTTCCCTTTATCTGTAGTTGGTGCTGCTGTGGAAGGTGCCTATAAGACTGGTGCAGTCCTTGAGGCCGAGGTCCCTTCTCCTGCTGGATAAGGCCGTTTGAAAGGTACCTGTTGCACAGAGTCTAGGTCAATAGTTTTTTCAAGCTCCTTTACATTCTTTAGCATTGTCTCTTCTTCAGTTAGTTTTTCAACTAGAGTATCCTGCTGCCATTCTTGTTGGTTGGCATATCTTTCAATGTGTGGGTATTGACAATGCCTATAACCTAGAAGCCTGTACTTGGTTCTTCTAGCAGTAATGAAGCCTTCAGGGTCATAAGGGACCCACCGAAAACTATATGACAGCTTGTATTTGTCTTTGAGGATTAGGTCGGCATCTTCCCATCCTTCTTTCTTATTCATGATGAAGCAGCCCAACTGGTGTTTGAACTTGAGGTGGGCCTTCTTTTTGGAGCTGTGGAAGTGGGTGAGGTCGGACTGAATCAACTGCCTGTAATACTCCAAGGCAAATAACCTCATAGGCACATATTTTGGGAGCCTGTATGGACAGAGCTCACAGCCATAGACTCTGATGACTGTATGATTCTCATATAGGTACCAATCACCTATTTTGTACCTTTTGGAAAGCTGCAGAGCTTTCTGTATCTCAGTTGATATTCTGGGAGGAGGGGACCTCATCAATAGGCAAGAGACTGGGTATACAAATTGGTCAACAAATTCACAATAGGAATAGGGTGAATTTGAGACTTTGTGATAGACAGTGGTCCAAAAGATAACAGATCTTCTTTCCCCTCTATAATCCAGCTTTTTGATGTAGCATGGAAAAGCCTCAGACTGATAGTACATGAAAAGGTGATAGATATAGGCCGAGTACTTGAAGACACCCTGTCTATCCACTTTGCCCAACTGATCATGGATCTTGTTAGCTATGAACTTGGCAAAGTTATATTTGCGGGCAGGGGGTTGGCCTGGGCTGTAAGCAGCTAGCAATACCAGCATTGTTTCATCCACATGCTCGCTGGTATTGTATCCCAGCACATAAGTAATCATGTCCAGTAATAGTCTGCCTACTTCAGTAAAATAGACATCTAGATAAGGAGGTGGCCCTGTAGGCTGGCACTCAGGTCTCATGAATGTCCTAGTGACCTTTTGAATCTCCTCACTGGTCATCTTGGCACCAGTGTCCAGCAGATAATTCATGGAAAATGGGAACAACAGCTCTGTTTGATCAAAATGGAGCATTTTATTGATGGATTCAGGATTAATGTAAAAGAGGATCCTCCCAGATGGAGAGCTAATAGCTCTGTGCTGCACATCATAGTTTTCTGGATAAAATCGCTTAGAAAGCCTGCGGGCCGAACTGTGAAGGCTGAATGTAGCTGAGTTGATGAGTTGGCATGGTTGCAAATTTGAATTTGGAGGTCCGGAGGCGATTTGGCAGTGAACCATCGGCAACGGCTATGTCTTCTTCGCTCGAAAATGACATAAAACGGCCCAAACCGTGACTTTTAACGACGAATTCGGAAAAAATGAGTAATTGGTGCCTTTCCGCCAATGACGTCAGCATGACGTCATGGTGGGCCCGGGTACGGAGGGTGACGTGGCTGCTGAGGTGTAGGCCAGCGTGGCCGGACACGGTGGCGGGCGGATAAGGTGGCAGGGCTACGTGGAGGGCCACGCGGCGCGGGGGGCGGGAGATGGTGCTACGTCATGATGACGTATGGATGACATAAGGGGGAGGTGGTAACGGGGAAGGTGGTAAGCGGTTTCCCCGCACCACCTTTGGGCAAAGGCGGTATCGGGGAGGGGGGCTCCGAACAACCCCGCCGCCTGCCACGCGTCCCATGTACGGGGCGGAAAACCACCGTTCCCCGGACGCTAAAGGACGACAGGTTCATTTCTGGAAATACCCGCCCACCGTTGGATCGGGGGTGGCAGACGATGGACGACTGGCGGGCCTCCCGACGGATCGTGCATGTTGGGGGGGTCCCGCTGGCATATTAAAATATTCAAATTAATATTTTGGGCGGAGAACTTTAGGTTTAAGGGCTTTTTGTGGGTTTTTCGGGGCAAGGGTTAATCTGAGGGGGGAAGAAGGGTTAAAAAGTGGGTTTTAAGCAGAGGGAAGGGGTTTTTGTGGAATTCTTGAGCAGAGGTGAGGTGAGGGCTTAGGGGGAGGTTATCACTCCAACCAGAGGTTAGAGCAATCCCATGACAGGGTTGACCATAGTCCCTGGTGGACTAATGTCTCCCTTTAGACAAACTTATTTAGCTATAGTGCTAAAAAAGGAGGATATCTATACAATGCTTGGGATTTATACACCATGGTGTTATAATAGTAGGGAAAGGGTGACATAGGGGATTTAGATAATAGAAGTTAGGGGTTAATATGGAGGGAAAAGGTGAATGAGGAGTGATATCACTAAGTTTATTAGAAAACCACTTAGCTTAGGGAGTAGATCAAAATGAAAAGAATTTTAGACAAGAAATGTGGCTCTTAAAGGAAACCAGAACCCACATAAAACCTTGAATTCTTTCATAAACACAACTGGTGTAGGGATGTTAGTGATGAGTGTAAAACAAGGGAAACAGGAAGTTAGACATGCTCCATTGATGCTTTTCTTATCTTTGACCAGCAAGATTCAGTTTGGAAGGAATGACATTTCAGCAACCCCATCTGCCTACCCATCTACTTGCCTAGCATTTTTTGTTTCTTCTTGGAGGGTGCACTTGGACTTGCAGACCCTTATGTGCCTTTTCTTTTCCATTGGCTTTTTCTTTTGATTGTCTATCTAGTACTACCCTTATTTCTTCCAAGGCCCCAGATTAAGCAGTTGGGAACCTTAATTCTCTACCTAGCTATTGGTCTGCCAAGATTAAACAGTTTGGACAGACTTCTTTCTCTAATCTACCACAAAAATTGAAACATGGCATGACCCAGCTTAGGCTGTTGGATCACCCATTGAGAAGTAGGATAGCACCAACCAAATGTAAATGTGTGTCTTCCATCAGAATATGAGATCTTTGCCTCACCAAAGTAGATCATATTGGCACTTCCCATGCCAATCATGAAAAGTGAAACCTATTGGTATAGGTAACTAACATGTTGAAAGTGAACCTTCTGAGTCCATACCAGACCAAAGTCAACAGGTCCAGATGATAGTTGACCCAGTGTTGCCTTCAGAAGGTCCACCTTCATATGATACAATTTCCAAAGAGAATGAGAATGGAACCGTTCAAATTCTTTTTGTCAATACAGAGTCTGATGAACTTGGGGGCAATCCACCCATTCCTTTACAACAAGAGGAAAACCCCCCAGTTCATGAGGTTCGTCCAGTCGTTTATTTGGTACCTCCTCCGAGCAGTCTAGTCGTTTCCTTTGATTGGAATCAACTAGCAAGACCCCACCTTCCGTCTAATGTACCATTCCGGATCATAGTACAAGTTTACAAGATGATCGTGTTTGGCACTGTCATAGGTGAAGGGGCTTAAGTGAGTATCCTTTCCTCAACTGCTTGGAAAGCGCTTGGTTCGCCATCGCTTTTGCCTGAGACACAAAATTTTTCAGGCTTTAACAAAGGAACCAGTCGACTGTTAGGGATCCTTCTGAAGTTGCCAATAACTTTGAAAAGGAAAACCATTCACTTGAACGTGATGGTAGTCCAAGGGCCATTAGATTACAATCTACTCCTTGGGCGTGACTATGTTTATAGCATGGAAGCTATTGTTTCCACACTCTTTCGAGTGATGTGTTTCCCGCATGAAGGCCAAATGGTATAGCTTATCGACCAACTTTCATTTCCTGGTTCAAACACAACTACGAGTCAAACATCATCCCTAAATGGTCTCTTTGCATCAAGAATGTCTCTTCAACCTTCATTTCATCCACCTAATTACCACGAGTAGTCCGGTGAATGTAACGAAGCTTAGGGGGCATGCACCCTGGTCTGCTTCGGCAGGTGAACCCAACTGAAAAGATAGGTTTCCTGACAGGTTATGTGATTGGAAGCTCACACCATTCACCTTTGTCCATTTCGATGGACAAAGCCAAGGAAGTGTTTTTTGTCTAACTGCTGATGGAAACAATCCTGCCTAACCGCAAGGACTTCCATATGGTGACCTGGAAACTCTCCTTTTCTCAATACCTAGGGGCATGCAAACCTTTGTATGCAAGTGAAAAACGACCAATTTCATTTTTTAGCTTTTTAGCATTTTTAGATTTTTAGCTTCTTAGGTTAGGTGATTGGTTTGATCCACCATTCACCTTTGTCTGCATCACGCGGACGAAGCAAAGGAAGTGTTTTGTCTAGACGAAAGATAGAACTATCCTACCTAACC
Organism: Pinus tabuliformis; assembly: GCA_031772625.1. Taxonomy (NCBI): domain Eukaryota; kingdom Viridiplantae; phylum Streptophyta; class Pinopsida; order Pinales; family Pinaceae; genus Pinus; species Pinus tabuliformis. Next base: position 311,096,527 of record CM062805.1, on the reverse strand, counting down.
TCAGTAGTTCCTTAGCTTTAGTGTAGTTAGCTTTGTAGTTTGGTCATTTCTAGCCTACATAAAAAGGCAATGAGCACATGTTATCATAGAGTTCAAGCTCAATAAAAAATAAACCTACCAATGAGAGACATCTTTAAACGACTGGTATGAGCAATGTTTCCGCAAGGTTCAAGCTCGTTAAAAAATAAACCCGCCTATGAGCATAGTTTCTCCCGGTTCAAGCTCATTAAAAAATGAATCCACCCTCGGTAAATAACCTTTGTGATTGCCCTGCTATTAGCCTTTTGAACCTTGGTTGTGTTCCTATCGTCACCTCCATTCTTTTGGCCGATCATACACTTCCACTTGATTGTTTACCCTTTTGAGGAATAGTTGCGACGAGTGGTCCTGTTAGCCACCCTCTTCACATTGCCATGTTTTGAGAAGTTCCAAGCTTACCTGGAACCAGTTGCTACCCAAAAACACCACTCGTTCCTCAAAAAACGAGTCTCTTTTAAACTCTTTTTAGACTCGTTAAATATAAAAATATTGTCGAGCTATTGGCCTTTCCAGCTCGTTAAAGTAAGGGGAAGCACCATCCCTCCTATACATTTTAATCTTTTTGGACCTGAGGGATTATCAAACAAAAATATCGAGCGCTTGTCTTTTTCGGCTCGCTAAAGCGATCGAAAAGTCATCCCTTTCGTATTATTTTATACTTTTTTGGACTTAAGGGATTATGCTACGAAAAAGGACTGCTGGAGTTTCCTTTTCATCCCTTTTCAAACTCTCTAAACATGAAAAGGACCGAGTTATCTTTGTCATTAAACTCGTTAAAACAATAGCGACAAACTTGTCCATCCAAACAAGAACGAGTTTCACTGTCGCTAGGCTCGCTAAAACATAGCGACAAGTTTGGTCGAAGGGCAAATTATAGAACAATAATATGTTATCCTCCTCAAGCTTGACAAAAAGGTCAGCAATGACTGGGGAGAAAGGGAAGAAAACTTGACGAATTTTATTGGTAGCAGGTTGCTCTTAAACATGACACTTTCACTCCATCACCATGATTGAGTCGGGTTGGGTTATTCTGTTCACCAGTCATATTACCATTGGTCCTCCGTACCATCCATCTTTTGGGGTTAACACTACCAATCCATCTTAGTGTCATCGACATGTTCAAGAGAAGTCATTCAGAGAATTCGCCACCCAGCTAAACGCCTCATCCACTACAATACCTTCAATCTCCATCTTTCATGACCGCCATTCCTGAACCTTGTATCGTCGATCATTTTCATCTCTAGAAAATCATTCAATTCGTTTCATGTCGTAGATGTGGGATACATTAAGGCCCTCCTATGATGAGTCACTTCTTGTCTACATCATCTCATTATCCAAGAAGTTGACTTAGAAACAACCCTTCAGTACTTTGAATCTTGCATGCCTCAATGGCAAGTTTCTCACTTCCAGCGACAAGCTTACATCAATGGCCTTCGACCGAAGGATTTTGTGTGGTGTTCGACATCGACTCATATATTCACACCACGTAAATTATACTGTAGTACCTTGAGGGTCATTATCATTATCGGTGACTCCTCTTGCGCCTGTTAATAGCTTACATTATTGGCTGGTAATCAGGCGATTTCTTTCCATGTTCGACTTTAGAACATCTTTTCACATGAATCGACTTGTACATCGGGTGAATATTGGATGAGTTTGAAGACCCCAGATCTAGTTTCATCCATCCGAGCTGCGATATATTCAGGAAAATAAAGACATCAAATGTACACAGAAGCTGCACAGATGATCATCCAAGCTAAGGGATGATGACTCTACATATAAATAATCACCAGTTTGCAACAACAAATGATTATCTGTCCTATGTACATGAAAATGAATTTATAAAGCTGAGCATGGGAATGCTCGCCTCAGCCAGACCATGAAAATAATATGATGATGATGTATTGTATTGTATCTTATACACATCACCTTCCAGTTCGAATACCTCGGATCCTCATGATAAAGCATTTCACCCGACATCAAAAGATTTACGACCTCATGCTTTAGGGGGCAACTGTTATAGACATATTTGGGCACTTCAACCCCAGTCACATATGTCAATAAACCAAGGGATCTTTAACCCCTAAAAGTGTTGTTTCATACCCTAAAGGATCATGGTCAACTGATTACATCATTTCCCAAAAGTTCCACCTGAAAAATCACTCAGAACTAGCCAAAACTGGAACATATTGACTGCTCCATGGTCAAGGGATGCATACTAGCTGCTACACTAGCCAGGTGCGATGCATACTGAAGAGGCCTTCTGTAGGGTGCGATGAGTGAGAATAGAAAAATGGCAGAGACAGTTTTCTAAGTGGAAGATCATGGAATCTTCTAGAAACTTCTCCCATGACACTTGCCTCTCTAAATTCGCCCATGGATGAGTAAGAGATCAGTGAAATATCCAAGTGGAACCAAGAACTATCAGTGGAATGACACTAATCAAGAACCCAGAGCTGAATCACACCCTTGCAAGACATCTATAAATGGATCCCTCATTTGAGAGATTTGGAGGCTGGAATTTTGTAATTTGTAAGGAAGTGTTGTTGGTTCATCTTTGAGAAGAGACATTGTATTGTTGGGTGATCTTGCTTTTCACGAGTTGAAGAGGGCTTTGATGCTGGGAGGATGGTGCTAGATCTTGTAATCCTCTCTTCTACTATTAATAAAGTTCTTTGAGTTTTCCTCCATATAATCATGTATTTGTGAATCTTGTTATTTGTGAATGCAATTGTATGGTCAATGTATTTCTGATTCTGCATTGTTTATGATATTATAGATCGAGATGCTTTGATGGTGTTTTGTTACTTTGACTCTGCAGGTATTCTCTAAAGCGGGACAAGAAGGAGAGGAGTTGCAAACTCTATCAAGGGAGAGAGAAATCAAGAAAGGAGCCAAGCGGAAGATCCAAGTTGGTCCCCTTTTCTTCTCTCTTATCTATCATACATAAAGGAAATCACAAATTACTTTGATTGTTTGTTTCGAAGATAGCTACCTGTCTTAGTGGGACTAACAGATCGAAAAGACACTATTTTTCTGGGAAACAAGGACATTTGGCAGGCCTATGTGTTGATGTCTAGATCCTGAAGTAGGGGGGGTGGCATTGGTCATGGATCTTCGACCTTGGATACACACCTAGATCCCTGGGTTGATGGTAGAGCTTAAAAGCTCAATGGTACCTAGAGTAGCTAAATCTTGAGTCCATCTTAGTCCCACCTAATTAGAGTACCCTGGTTAGGTATCTAATATGTAACACTGAGTGTGCTAGAACTTTCCATAGTTCATTTCATTTTGAGATCTTCCATGTACCTTCATATGTATGTAATTATGAATACCTCCCTAGTTAAGAAGGAGTGTTGAAGAATGTAACTAGTGTCGGTCTTCATAATAATACTTGCCAAAAGAAATTTTATTTATAAAGAAAACGACTTATTAAAGCATGGGTTTTATGCTTGGGTCAATTTTTTCTAGGTCAAAGCCTCCATTAAAGGCCTCTAGGTTTTGTATTGAGTCGTTAGAGTCATTGTCATTTTTATTAGACCCTTATTGGGCTTTTGTATCATGTAAAAAGAATTGTTTTTGAGTTAAAAAGGTTATTTGTTACCTCCACACCAAGTTGTCCCTGTCCCCATGAAGTCAGCCTACATTAGGGAAAATCGACCTAGCAGAAAGGCTATATCTAGAGAGGTAGTTCGACCTAATTGGAGCACTCACTCAACAAGTTTGATCTTCAAGGAAGAGAAGAAGAAAAAGAGAATGAAGTAGCTGGAGAAGGACGAAAGAAGCTGAGAAGACCTAATTTGAGTTTCTGGGCTATATATCTCTCACAAGTGCGAAGTTTCTGGGAAGTTACTAGGGCCGAAATTCTATATCTACTGCAGGTCTGAAATTTTGTTGATAGGGGTTGAAATTCTGTTGTTGGGGGGCCGAAATTCTTGATTGAAGCTGCTGTTGGGGAGCTGTCACTTGGAGACTTTGACAAAGATCATCTATTGAATGTAAGGGATGACTTGGTGGTTTGAGAAGGTCTAAGAGGTCATGGAGTGTTTCATCTTGATTTTAATCTACTAGTGGAAGAGTTGGATTGGGTTTTCCCCTTGAATATGTTTTTCCCTGTCTAAGTGCTTACATCTTGGGTCTATTGCTTTTGCGGTCTTCATATACATATACTTTTGTAATTTCTTGATGAAATACAAACTAATAAAGAATGAAAAGAAGCCAACATAATTCACAAGTAATTATCAAGAAAGAGAAATCAAACCCTAATTCCTATAAGCATTGATTTCTCAATATGGTATCAAAGCTAAGGTCGAAGAAGGTTGAAGATCACTTTGTTGGCTATCATTTGTAGAAAGGAAACGCATTCTTGGAAGAAAAGGTTACTCCCTCTATGGAAAGTTGCTTGAATATGGGACTCAATATCATGAGAATTGTATGAAGTTGGATTGGAAGAATCATTTGCAATATATCTAGGAGAGTCAAAAGTGAAGGATTCTTGGCTGCACTTACATGTACTCTTGAGGGTGACAATGCATGAATCATTGATAGTGGAACATCAAGACATATGATAAGATAAAGTGGAAAAATTCATACTCTATCAAGGGAACCATTGTCTCATGCAATGGAGCTAGGCGATAACAACAATTATGCATTCAAGTGCCTTGGATCTACATCATTGAAGCTAGAAAGTGGAGCAAAGATACACCTCAAAAACATATTGTATGTCCTAGGTTTGAAAAAGAATTTACTTTCAATTTCTTGTTTAGAAGATAAAGGAGATAGGGTTTCCTTTGCAGATAGTAAAGTTTTGGTTTGTGGAAAGCATTCAAGTATTGAAAAGGAAAAGGTTATTGAAGTTCCCGAAGGAAGACTATATAGAGTTATAACACCATCTGCTCAAGCCCTAGTTCACATGGAGATCAATCCTATCAAACTTTTGCATAGAAGATATGGGCATATTCATTACAAGATAATACTCTCTCTTAGTCAAATGGTAAAGGGAATCCCCAACATTGAGGAAGATCATGAAGGAGTATGCAAGGGATGTGCTTTGGGAAAGTTCACAAGGAAACCTTTTACAATAAGTGATACAAGGTCTAAGGAGATATTAGACCTCATTCATTATGATGTGTGTGGGCCAATGTCTAACAAATATTTTGGTGGCCATATTTATTATGTCACCTTCATTGATGATCACTCTAAAAAGACATGACTATATATTCTCAAGACAATGGATGAAGTATTTGAAAATTTCAAGGAATTTAGTTCCGAAGTGGAGACCTTAACTGAAATAAAAATAAAGACTTTGAGATCCGAGAATGGAGGGGAATACACTTCAAAAGAATTAATTTCCTATTATAAAGAAGAAGGTATTAAGAGGGAGATCATTGTTCCCTATAACCCCGAGCATAATCGAGTTGCAAAAAGGAGAAGTAGAACTATTGAATAGTGCATATGAACTATGATATTTGATCACATTAAAGGAAATTTTAGCCTAAAAGTGGTCTCTTAGGGAAAAATCAAGAAATTAATAAAAAATGCCATGTAGGCGCTTTTTTAATATTACTTTACTTTTATCTATCTTCCATAATATTTATTAGCGCAAGATTTAATAAAAAAAAATTAATATATTATTTCTAATTTTTTGCTTTTATCGAAATCCCTCAATATATGATACTTTTATTAAAATAATTGTTTAGATATATTTTATATTTAAATTTAACTATCTATATTTATATTTTATGTTTAATTGTCTATATATATTTTATATCCAACTATTTTTTGGTGTTTTTTAACGGAGTTGTCTTTAGAGCGACTTTTTGGACTTTTCAGTGCCTAAATCAGGCATAAAACTTTGAGCTAAAATCTTGGTTTTGTTATTTAAATTGGTTTTTTGACTGTATATATGGATTCAACACCCTAGAAAACCTATAGGGTACTTTGATTGTGCAGGGGTTACCCATCAAGCTTGTGATTTCAATAAATTCTTGCTGGATTTTAGAGAAATTAGACCGAAAAAACCCACCGGAAAAGCTTCCAAAAAGTCTCACTAAAGACAACTCGTTTTTTAACAAAGTTGCCTACAAAATACACAACTTCCCCCTAAATATATTTTTTGGCCATAATCTGGTAATTTTTCCTTTCTGAAATATGTTTTGTTAACTATTTAAGTTTTTTTCTTTTAATTTTTTAATTATTTTATATCTAACTATATTTAACTATTTTATATTTAGCAATAACTATATTTTACTTTTAACTATTTACCTATTTTATATTTTATATTTAACTACTATTTTATATTTTATATTTAACTGCCTAGATATATTTTATATTTAACTATTTTTTGTGTTTTTTTGGGCATGGTTTTTAAGGTCAAATGAGCCTGCATTTAAACTTTTATATTTTCACTAATATCAAGATTTACATTGCATTAATAATATTTTTCGATATTCTAATTCATATGGTAAAGGTTGGTAAATAACATTAATAAAGACTTCACAAATACCCAAATTAATAATATAATATTTCACAGATACCCAAATTAAACAATTTAAAATTATTTAGGATATGTACCTCTTTTTAAATTTAAAGGATTTTGATTGGTTTATATATCATGACATGGAAATTACGTGAAAAATTCATGGGCAATTTTAGGCTAAAATTTCCTTTAAACTAAAATCTGTATGGGAAGAAGCAACAATGACAACAATGTGTATACAAAATACAAGTCCTCATTGTATATGACACTAGAGGAAGCATTCACATGGAAGAAACCATGTATAAACCATCTCCAATTCTTTAGGTGTCCCACATACATCCGTGTTCCAAAAGACAAATGAAAGAAACTGGACTCTAGAAGCAAAAGCTTATAGAATCTACATCAAGGAATAAAGACAAATTGAAGTTAGCAGGGATGTTATATTTGATGAAAATCATGCCTACAAAAGATCCAACGAGATACCAATCGAATCCGATGAAGAAGATGTACCACTATTTGAAGAAGAAGAGCATCATGACAAGACAATTACAAACCAAGAAGAAGAAGGACCTAGTAAGCCTATTCAACCAATAATCTTTCTCGAAACATTTAAGAGGCCAAATTGTTTAAAATCTACACTTGAAGATGCTGAAGGACATGGAGCAACTAAAGGATCTTTCAGAGAAAGAAAAATACTGAAGATATATTTAGGATATGTTGCATACATGAAAAAACTGATAGACGTAGAACCTACTACCTTTCAAGAATGGAAGAAGGTGATGCAGGAAGCATATCAATCCATCATGAAGAAGGAGGTTTGGGAAATCGTTCCTAGACCAAGTGACAAATCAATTGTCACCTCCAAATGGATTTACAAAATCAAACATGTTGTTGATGGAAGCATAGACAAATACAAAGCTATATTCGTCACAAAGGGGTTCTCACAAAAGAAAGGGATAGACTATGAAGAAACATTTTCTCCTACTACTAGGTATACTACTCTAAGATCTTTGGTTTCTCTAGTTACTACTATGGGATGGAATATCCATCAAATATATGAGAAAACAAAATTTATAAATGTAATCATTGATGAAGAAGTATACATTGAACAACCATAATGATTTGAAATAAATAGTAGAGATACACATGTTTGTAGACTCAAGAAAGCCCAATATGGATTGAAGCAAGCTCCTAGGGCATGGTGTGCAAGGATGGATGCATATCTCTTAGGAATTGGGTTCATCAAAAGTTTTGTCGATGCAAACCACTACATTAAGGTGGCGAAGAACGAAACAATCATTATACTACTATATGTGGATGAATTGTTTATTACATGTGTGGAATGCAAAATACTGCAATGTAAGAAAATGCTGGCAGCATAATTCAAAATGAAAGATCTGGGACTCATGCATTATTGCTTGGATTGGAAGTTTGGTAGAAACCTGATGATATATATCTTGGTCAAGGTAAATACATAATCAAGATGTTATCGAAGTTTAGTATGATGGATTATAAGCCTATGACTACTCCCATGGTCACTAATCTCAAGAAGTTGAGAAGATCTTACTCTAGTCTCACCGATCCTACTAGCTATTGTAAGTTGGTGAGTTCTCTGATGTACTTGGTAAATACCAGACTTGATATACATTATGTTGTAAATGTTCTTAGTCAATTTCAGTTGGAGCCTCGTCATGACCATTGAATAGCTTCAAAGCATATCTTGAGATACTTACATGGCACAATACATCACTACCTAATGTTTGATGGAAGGAAGTCAAGTTTACAAGTTTTACCGATTCTGATTGGGTGGCAGTGAGACTGATGGAAGAAGCACTAACGGTGGATATTTTAGTTTGGGATCTGCAATGATTTCATGGATGAGTAGAAAACAAGTCTCGTTGCATTAAGCAGTGCCCAAGAAGAATATGTTGTTGCATGTGAAGTAGGAAAATAAGTTTTTGGGTTAAGAAAATTATTTTCATATTTGTTTGGAAAACCTCTGGATCCTACAGTAATAAATTGCATTAATCAAATCAACATCAAGATGTCTGAAGACGTCGCGTTTCATGTAAGGACGAATCATATCAATAAAAATGATCACTATATTAGGAGTATGGGTTCGTGAAGCTACAATATATTCCGAGAGATGAACAGGTAGCTGATGTGCTGATAAAATCTCTTCTCAATAAGAAGTTTGAATCTTTTATAAGCCTGTTTGAAATGGTTGATATGACAAATTTAGTTGATAGGGAGAGTTGAAGCACATTAGGGGAATTTTCAGGTCTAAAATGGGCCTCCTAAGGAAATCATAAAATAAAATTGGAAATAATAAAATAAGATTAGATTACATCATCAAATTTTAGAGGGAAAAAAGAAAAAACTAGCTTTTCTACTTATCTTCCTATGGGTTTACTCAAATTTCAAGTGAGAACACTCGTTGGATGCAGAATTTGATTCCTCATCAAAGGAGTACCCATGTTGCATACTTTCGATGGACCTTGCTACATGAAAAATGAGAAATACATGAAAAGCATTATTGCAATCACGTTTTTTCATGTATTTCTCATTTTTCGTGTAGTAGGGTCCATCAAAAGTATACAAAATGGGTAATCCTTGGGTGAGGAATTAAATTTTGCATCCAATGAGTACTTTCGCTTGAAATTTGAGTAAAAACTTAGAGGGATATGTTGAAAATACAAGTTGAAAAATTAGTTTTATTATTTTATTATTTTTTAATCTTTTTACTTTTTTACCCCAAAAATGGTGAAACATCCCCCATGGTTGACATTATCATCTTGAATCTTAATGGTTCTTGTAAATTTTATTTTGGTTGTACATTTTTCTTTGGATTCCCATTTTAGACCTCAAAAATTCTCTAATAATCTCAGGGAAAGATGCTTGGAAGGACATTTAGCAGGCCTATGTGTTGATGTCTAAATCTCGAAGTAGGGAGGGTGGCATTGGTCATGGATCTTCGACCTTAGATACGCACCTAGATCCTTGGGTTGATGGTAGAGCTTAAAAGCTTGATGGTACCTAGAGTGGCTAAAAATTGAGTCCATCTTAGTCCCACCTAATTAGAGTACCCTGGTTAGGTATATAATGTGTAACACTGAGTGTGCTAGAACTTTTCATAGTTCATTTCGTTTTGAGATCTTCCATGTACCTTCATATGTATGTAATTATGAATACCTCCCTAGTTAAGAAGGAGTGTTGGAGAATGTAACTAGTGTCGGTCTTCATAATTGTACTTGTTAAAATAAATTTTATTATTAAAGCATGGGTTTTATTCTTGGGTCACTTTTCTCTAGGACAAAGCCTCCATTAAAGGCTTCTAGGTTTTGTATTGAGTTGTTAGACTCATTGTCATTTTTATTAGACCCTTCTTGGGCTTTTGTATCATGTAAAAAGAATTATTTTTGAGTCAAAAAGGTTATTTGTTACCTCCACACCAAGTCTACCTCGTCCCCATGAAGTCGGCTTACATTAGGGAAAATTGACCTAGCAAAAAGGCTATATATAGAGAGGTAGTTTAAGATATTTGGAGCACTCACTCAACAAGTTAGATCTTCAAGGAAGAGAAGAAGAAAAACAGAGCAAACTAGCTAGAGAAGGACGAAATAAATTGGGAAGACCTAATTTGAGTTTCTCGGCTATATATCTCTCATAAGTGTGAAGTTTCTGGGAAGTTACTAGGGCCGAAATTCTGTGTCTACTGCAGGTCTGAAATTTTGTTGATGGGGGTCAAAATTCTGCTGTTAAGGGGTCGAAATTCTGGACTGAAGCTACTGTTGGGGAGATGTCACTTGGAGACTTTGACAAAGATCATCTATTTAAGGTAAGGGCTGACTTGGTGGTTTGAGAAGGTCTTTGTATAGGTTTAAGAGGTCATGGAGTGTCTCATCTTGATTTGAACATACTAGTGGAATAGTTGGACTGGGTTTTCCCCTTGATGGGGTTTTTCCCTGGCTAAGCGCCTACATCTTGTGTCTATTGTTCTTGCGCTATTCATATACATATAATTTGGTAATATCATCATGAAAGACAAATTAATAAAGAAGTAAAAGAAGCCAACATAATTCACAAGTAATTATCAAGAAAGAGCAATCAAACCCTAATTCCTATAAGCATTGATTTCTCAACACTATGGACTCACAATCCACACCCATAGAAATGGGTTTAAAGCAGTGAGACCCTAGAATTTGAAAGGTATTAAATTAGAGCCAATAAGTTCAAAAACAATACCCCACGTAGATATGAGACACAAAGGAAAATATCGGTACATCCAGGCACTAACAGGCCTACAAATATTGCGTCACCCAGAATAACACCTCCCGACTAGATAGAGCTCGAACAAAATATTTCCGCAGGGATAACATGACAACCCTTTCTTATTAGGTGGCACAGGTAACTAGAAACAAGACAATAACACAGGCACAACCCTCCACTACCCTATCTTTAAAAACAATACTCTTCCCCCATGACACCAACTAATATCCACCCACAGAAGTCGCACTATAAAGTCAATAACTACCCAAGTACCAAATAGGCCTAGGCACAAACAAATATGGTTGACCCATATGAGCTTCAATTCAAAAAATGAACCGAGAAAAACTAAGCTATGAGCCATATAAAATAAATACAAAACAATCAAGCTAAATAGAGGACTAGACGTCTTTGAAATAACATACCTATATGACTACATGCAGAGAGGCCATAAGAAACTCCCAGGTGCTAACAAAAATGAGAGTTTCAAAACACAATATCTTGAGCCGCACGTCGACCTAGAATAACCCTCCCACCAGGATCTCCACCACATAAACTCCCACCTCACTCCATCTGTAAAAAATTTAACTAGTGTTTTCTCCCATAATTTTATCTTGATTGTCAAGTATTTGACCCCTCATTGAGGCCTGAGCTAATATCCTCCATCACCCAGTAACATGCTAATAATGATGTTCAGGCAAAGGATATTAAACCATCGCATGCGCATGGGTGGTCACACCACCCTGGTAATTTAATGCATATCAATCTAATCCTGCTCTAGGTGGAGGCATGAATCCCACCAGGCCTCTCACCGTCTTTTCACCTCCATTGGGAATTTAATTAATTTCATGTTATTTTCATCTATTTACCCATTTTTGTGAAATAATTAATTTTATTTTCACCAATTTTTACCATTTCTACATGAATATTAAATAAATCATTATTTATTTATTATTCCTTAATCATTACACTTTTCTCCCTTGAAATAATTAGTAAATCATTATTTAGTAATTATTTCTAACTTATTTTGACCATATATCCTAGAAATAATTAATAAATCATTTTCATTTATTAATTATTTCACCCACTTTTCTAAATTAACTCAATTAATCATTTTTTTGAGTTAGTTAAGTAAATAAAGATTATTGACCATTTCTCTATTATTTTTCTCTCCCAAAAATAATAAAACACTCATAACAGTTAGATTTTGATCTAGTCAATCAAATATTTTAGTATTTGACTAGATCTAGTCTAATCTAACATTTTATTATAAATAGAGATATTTTTCCTTCACCATTTTCTCATGACCATTTTTATCATTGAACTTATGATCTTGAATCAAAGTTATACTCACCATCCACTTTCCCACTTGAATGTGAAGAAGAGAGAGAAACAACCCATTACGAAGTAAGGGAGAACCTAGCACATAGAGGAGGACAATATCAACCCGTTTTTATGCTTTCTGATTCTTTGGTGTATTTTTCATAATAATAATAATAACGACATTCATTTTCATTGAGTTCCATTACTGTTGTGTCTCATATTTTCTTTTAGCTTCTATGTATTGTAGGGGTTTTTGCTAACATTTTTATGTGTAGGTTTGAAGACTCTGGTTATACATTGTAGGGTTTTTGGAAATTATCCAACCTTTCTTTGTTGTTAGGTTGCTTAGGTCACCAACAATAAAAGTGAAGTTGTTTGCACACTAGCTCATAATTTCGCCCCTAACAGTTCTTCTCATGGACTTCCTGAAATCTTTTACTCATCTTGAAAAATTGTTCACAACACAATAAGTCAAGGAAGAGAAGAGAGATATGGTTGATGCCCTCACTATGAAGTTGACCTAATCACTCTCTTTTCCAAGAAGAAACGCAGTAATACTTTTCCATGGGTGTTGAATCATTATCTTCTCCAAAATACAAACTCCTAATGAAAAGGAGGTGTACTATTCACATGAACAAGTTAACAATACCAATGACTACTATGAAGAAAAATATGATATTTCTATATTGAATATACAAAGGCGCCCTCCATATATAACAATGTAAGGTACCCAGTGCTAGCAAAAAATAGTTATGACAACTAGGCACTATGTGCGCTTACAAGTAATAATAGTTGGCTCATTGGAAAAAGACGTGTTTAAAAGTACTAACACCAACACCCCCCCTTAATCAAAACATAGGGAGTCAACACAAGGAAAATTGGGTCTTAGTAACAAGGTGTGCTAAAGTACCGAAATGCAAACTCTCATAAGCAGAGAAAAGGAGAAAAACACATAGAAAAAAACCCTCTCCAAAAGAGAGAAAGATGTCAGTGCTAAAAAATCATTGAATATCAAATTATACATCTCATAATGATCTATTTAATGGAAATAATAGGAGCCTTGCAGAGGATAAAATCTCGAATCATGAAGTACCAAAACTTTGAGAAGACTATTTTGTTCTCTTTCCAACAATTGGTTGCACACTACATTTGATGCCTACTTTAGATCCTTTTTTTCTTAAGTGTTGGATAAATTAAGAGAATCGATTTCTCACTTGTACATGGGTAACTATAACGGATCATAATAAAATATATTATTATTTTATTGAATACACAAATATGTCCTCCATATTTAAAAATGGAAGAGACCCAATGTTGTCAAAATATAGCTATGACAAGTGGGAACTATGTGAACTTAAAACTAATAACAATTGCCTCATTGAAAAGATGCATCTTGGAAAATATCAGCACTAATGCCCCTCTCCCCCATCCCACACACTCTCCCCCATAAGGAAACTTAATTTATGATGTGTTGATTGATTGTACATGTGTACTTGAGTCAAGACTCATTTCAAAGGATCAATCTATTTGATTGAGAAGTTTAAAAGTTTTGGTTTGGATTTCTACATGGATATTTGATCGCATTAACAACTTGGGGTTACTCGACCCTCTTTATAGATTTTTTCATACTTTCTATTTTGACCTTTTCGTGTCTATAAGCATCATTATGTATTTGATGGTTGATGGTGGTTACTTAAGTTTGAAGTGCACCTGTTCGGGTTCTTCACCAACACCTACTTTTCTAAAGCATTTATCTGGTGGTTGTTAGCTTGTCTTGGTCATGATTTTGCAATGGAACCTCTTCTACTTCATAATTCAACCAAGCTCATTGAGGTTACTTGATCTCCCCTTTAGATTTTTGGCCATACTTCCTGGTTGGAGATTTTAGCCTCCATGAGGCTCCTCTTCTTTCCATTCAATGGATCATTGTAAGATCCATAATTTCAACTTCAATACCCTTTTCGACACCAATATCTTTCTCTTTAGAGAATGTTTTTTTTTTTTCTTTTTTCTTTCTTTAGACAGATTATTCTCATCTCCACATATGAAAGTTGTATTTGGATATATTAACCAGCCTTGTTGTCGAAACCCAATTTTTCTTATACTTACTCCTACAATTTGCTTATCTATCCAACTTAATTGTTATATTTCACATTTATCTTCATCCATTGCAATAAATACTCAAAATATTTTTATATCGTAAGACATCAACATATCAAATATAGATCTACTCTTTTGGTTTATTTGATATATTTTTACACTTTTAACTTTGAAATAAAAAAAAAATATGTCGAAACGCGTCGGCCAAAAATTTCTCTTATGTGATTTCTATCGAAATACTTTGCTTAATTCATTATGGATCACATAATACAGAGAATGTTAATGTTAATTAGATATGATTGCAAAAAAATGGTATATAATAAAATAATAAGATAAATTTTGGTTTATTTCAATTTCTATAAATGTATAAATTTATTTATTAAAATTTGATTGCTTTCATATTATTTATAACAATTTAGAAGAAAATGTTAGAACATATTATCTTATAAATTTAATAATAATTATCCACTTCATTAAAAATAAATTTAATCTTAAAAAATTAAATATAATAATAATGAAAATTAAATATTTAACATAAATTTAATTACTTTAATTTAATTTAACAAAAGCTAACAAATAAAATTGATATATTTATCTTTAAAATTGATATATTTATATTTTGAGAAAATACTTCCAGTAAATCACATCTCAATTTTTGTTGTCGATGCGTTTCAAACCACTAAGTATGGTTCATCATCAAGACTTGGATGAAAGCACTGATCCAACACAACCATTATATATACTGTAGATATGAAAAACGGTCACAAAAATGAACAATGATGGAAACAAAAAAAATTGTCAAAATAGACGTTAAGAAATTAAAAGAAAATATAAATCTAGTCAGAATAAAAATATGTTATTTTTATTTTTACCTAATTTTAAAAATTATTATTTAGATTTGAAATTATTACTTTGACCTAATGCTTTGAAACAAAAATAATGATTCCAAAAAAACTAAATCTAACCCTAAAAAATAGGAGTTGTCTCTAGCGCGACATTTTGGACTTTCCAGTGCCAGAATTCGGCGAAAACATTTGACATGAAATCTTGATTTGTGTTATTTAAACTGGTTTTTTGACTGTATATATGGATTCAACACCCTGAAAAACCCTCGGGCACTTCGACTGTGCAAGGGTTTCCCATCAAGCTTGTGATTTCAATAAATTCCAGCAGGATTTTAGAGAAATTAGACCAGAAAAACCCACTAGAAAAGCTTCCAAAAAGTTGCACTAAAGACAACTCGTAAAAAATATATATAACTAATAATATGTTCTTAATATCTTAATATAATATCAAAATTGATTTAATATTACTTCTTTGACTTAATAACAATAATTTGATATATTAGTACTAAAGCCTTGGCTTTTGCTTTGTTCACACCTATGTTTTGGAAGAGGTTTGTGGATGATACATTCATTAAATGGCCTCATGACTGTGCGAAGTTATATTTATTCCTTCAACATCTTAATAATCTTTCAAACTCCATTAAGTTCACCATAGAGACGGAGATTAATGGTAGTCTTCCTTTCCTTAAAGTCCTTATCTCCAAGAAAAATAATGGCTCTTTCTCTCACCAAGTCTTTAAGAAGAAAACCGACATAGAGCAATACCTTCATGCTAACTCCCATCATTTTCCGGCTCAAAAGGTTGGTGTCCTCAACACTTTGGCCACTCGTGCTCTGAGGGTCTCTGATAAAGATCACTTGGAGGAGGAAAAAACCCATCTCCTTAAATTTTTTCACGATAATGGTTATAGTAGGTCCCATGGTATCAAAGCTTTCTTGAAGGCTAGCAAAGGTCCTATATTAAAAAATATCATAGAGAATTAGTTTTTGATGTTCAACTTCCTTTTATCCAAGGTATCACTGACAAGATTGCTCAGATTTTAAGCAATCATAGGATCTCTTCTTCTTTTAGGCCCCTGAATACTATCGTAGCTCCTTCAGATCTGTCAAAGACCTGTTGGATCCAAAAGACATGAAAGGTGTTTATTTAATCCCATGTTCCTGTGGGACCCCCTACATTGGAGAAACTGACCGCTCTATAAATCAAAGAATTTGTGAACATGTGATTGATATCAGACATTGTAGGGATCGCTCCTCAGCTTTGGCAGAACATGCTGACAAAACTAAACACCACGTTTGTCTAGAAGATTCTTGCGTTATTGCCAAGATCGACCACTTTCATCACTGTAAGTTTAGGGAAACTATCGAAATTGAAAAGAGGTCTATAACGTTGAATAGGGATGATGGGTGGAAAATTAGTAGTTGTTGGATCCCATCTCTTTTTCCCTAGGTTTGTGCCCTCCCCTTCTCCTTTCTTTCTTAGTGTCATTTTCCCTTCCTTTAGGTTGATTCCTGTGTGTTTTCTTTTTTTTATTTCCTTTTTTTAGTGTTCCCTTGATTGCTTGCTTTCCCCTTTTTTGTTTTTTGTTTTTTTAAGTAATAAGTCTAAGTTGTGGTTATAATATTACCTTTTATTTATTTATTTATTATCTTTTGAAATTAGTATTAATATATCAAATTATTATTATTCAATAAAAGAAGTAATTTTAAATCAATTTTGATATTATATTATGATATTAAGAATATATTATTAATTATAAGTCTAAGTCATGGTTATAATATTACCTTTTGTTGATTTATTTTGGATATTAACATGAAAGTTTAAGTAATAAGATTATGTCAATAGTATAATAATATCATTTATTTATTATTTTTTGAAATTACTACTAATATATCAAATTATTATTATTAAGTCAAAGAAGTAATATTAAATCAATTTTGATATCATATTAAGATATTAAGAACCTCCTATTATTATTATTTATATATATATATATATATATATATATATATATATATATATATATATATATATATCTATTTCTAGGATTAGATTTAGAAACCTTTCCTTCTTTTTTTTCTGTTTTTTTGAATTATTATTTTTATTTCATAGTATTAGGTCAAAGTAATAATTTCAAATCTAAATAATAATTTTTAAAAGTAGGTCAAAATAAAAATAACATATTTTTATCTTGACTACATTTATGTTTTCTTTTAATTTCTTAACTTCTATTTTGACCATTTTATTGTTTCCTTCATTGTTCATTTCTCTCACTGTTTTGCATCTCTACAATATATGTAATGGTTGTATTGGATCAGTACTTTCATCCAAGTCCAAGTCAAAGAAGTAATTTTAAATCAATTTTGATATTATATTAAGATATTAACAACATATTATTAGTTATAAGTTTAAGTCATGGTTATAATATTACCTTCTGTTTATTTATTTTGGATATTAATTGAATTTTAAGTAATAAGATTATGTCAATAGTATAATAATATTATTTATTTATTATTTTTTGAAATTATTTATTTTCTTCTAATTAATACTACCTAAGTACCCACGAGGGATTTGAACCGGTGACTTATCACAAGGAGTGCCTTAATAGCGCACCCATTCATCATCAATCCAAAGCCCCGTGGGCTATTTTTTGAAATTATTACTAATATATCAAATTATTATTATTAAGTCAAAGAAGTAATATTAAATCAATTTTGATATCATATTAAGATATTAAGAACCTATTATTAGTTTTATATATATATATATATATATATATATATATATATATATATATATATATATATATGGGGTTAGATTTAGAAATTTTTTTTTTTTTTTTTCCATTTTTCGAATTATTATTTTTATTTCATAGTATTAGGTCCAAGTAATAATTTCAAATCTAAATAATAATTTTTGAAAATAAGTCAAAATAGAAATAACATATTTTTATCTTGACTACATTTATATTTTCTTTTAATTTCTTAACCTCTATTTTGACCATTTTATTGTTTCTTTCATTGTTCATTTCTTGTACCGTTTTGCATCTCTACAATATATATATATATATATATATATATATATATATATATATATATATATATATATATATAATGGTTGTGTTGGATCAGTACTTTCGTCCAAGTCCAAGTCAAAGAAGTAATTTTAAATCAATTTTGATATTATGTTAAGATATTAAGAACATATTATTATTGAACTGAGACTTCTGTGATCCATATCAATTTTTTGAGGAATCTTTGGTGAAAATCACATAGAAAAACTTATGTCGATGCGTTTCGAACCATCCAGTGTGGTTCATCGCCAGGACAAGTTGACCAAGGAGAGAGAGGCTTGTTTCCCCATTCCCAACAAGCTTTGCAAGGCATGTGCTGCTGATCACCCAGCCAAAGAAGGATTTGACGTCAGAACTATGGTTGTATTCTTCTTTGATTGATTATTAATGGACGACTATTGGTTATGGTTCCACTCTTGTTATTGTTCGTGATGATGATGAGTTATGTCCTTTCTGACTGACATATAGTTGCATATGCTGGATTTTATGCTTGTGTTTGTGTTGTTCTTTGCATGTGCAGGTGTCTATTCACGGAGATCGTGAGGATTGTGATCTGTCGGAGCAAAGGAACGGGGAGCACCACCTCTTCTACAAACAATAGCGTTGGAATCCAGGTAGGCCTTCATCCCTGGTCTATTAATTTGCAATTAGGAACTTGCGCTGTAGCGTTGTATGATTGTTGCTAGACCCGGTCTGGGCTAGTAGGGATCGCCTCTGTCCGCATAGGGGATAACTTGTCCTCACGATGAACCACACTGGATGGTTCGAAACGCGTCGACATAAGTTTTTCTATGTGATTTTCGCCGAAGATTCTTCAAAAAACATATTATTAGTTATAGGTCTAAGTCATGGTTATAATATTACCTTTTGTTTATTTATTTTGGATATTAGTGTGAAATTTAAGTGATACATCAATAGTATAATACCATCATTTATTTATTTATTATTTTTTGAAATTAGTACAAATATATCAAATTATTATTTTTAAGTTAAAGAAGTAATATTAAATTAATTTTGATATTATATTAAGATATTAAAAACATATTATTATTTATATATACAATTTTAGGGTTAGATTTAGAATTATTTTTTTTAGAATTATTACTTTTATTTCAAAGTATGAGGTCAAAGTAATATTTTCAAATCTAAATAATAATTTTTAAAATTAGGTCAAAATAAAAATAACATATTTTTATTTTGACTAGATTTATATTTTTTTAAAATTTCTTAGCCTCTATTTTGACTATTTTATTGTTTTTTTTTCATTGTTTATTTTTCTAAGCATTTTGCATCTCAACAATATATATAATGGTTGTGTTGGATCAATAATTTCATCCAAGTACTCATGATGAACCATACTTAGTAGTCCGAAAACACTTAAGAACAAAAATTGAAATACAATTTACGAGAAATATTCTCTCATAAGATTATGAATAACATAAATTTACATTCTGAAATATTTATCTTTTTATACATTAATATTTTTATTTTGATATCTTATTATCTTATATATATTACTCTTAAATCTTTTACAAAATAAAAGATAAAATACATTACTCAAACCAACTTGTCTTTGTGGCTCTTTTGAGTTTAATAATTTAAATAATCAAAATTAACATCATAATTCAATATTTTATTTATACACATATTTAATTTAATGGTAGTTGTAATGGATTTATTAATAAAAATAATGAATAATGATAAATTAGAAGAATCTTATAATTTGAATTTATATATAAATTTTAAATTCTGTAAGCTTTAAAATTATATATATTATACTATTCAAATATATAATTTAGATAATCAAAACTAACATCATAATTCAATATTATAAAATGGTAGTTGTAATGGATTTATCATTATTTTTAATGAAGAGTGATGAATCAGAAGAATCTTATAATTTGAATTTATATATAAATTTTAAATTTTGTGAGCTTTAAAATTATATATATTACATAATTTAAATATATAATTTTAACTATTTTTACCAAATTTTAATCAAAATTATAAAAAAATATTTACCAAATATAAAACTAGTTGTCTTTAATGCGATTTTTTGGAAATTTTTTGGGTGTATTTTTCCAGTCTAATTCCTCTAAAATCTGGTAGGAATTCATTGAAATCACAAGTTTGATCGGTATCCCCTGCACAATAGAAGTGCCCTAGAGGTTTTCCAGAGCGCTGAATCCATATATATAGTAAAAAAACTAGTGTAAATAACACAAATCAAGATTTCACCACAACACTATGGAAACTCCAAAAAATCACACTAAAAACAACTCCAATATCAAATAATTATACTTTTCTGGTTGTTGGATATTTTGATTATCGAAACTGAGTAATTAGCATCTTTATACAAATACCTTATAATAAAGGCCTTAATTGTTTTCGTAATAGAGGAAATTAAGACTCTTCTTACCAATTTCATTGGTGGCGAACTTTAATCGCAAAAACAGAGAAGATTTTGATTTCTTTGTTTGTTTTTTAATTCTCGTTTTAAGTAATGAAGATAAGAAACGGATGGATGATAATAAATGTTGCATAAAGGTTGAAACTAACCTACAAAAATGGCTCTTCGTTTGCAGGTAAAATGAGTTTGTTACGATGGCCTTTCCAAAACAATAAATTTGTATTTCCGTGTAACATGTTTATAGAAGACTCTATTAGAAAGTTTAGAGGTTGCATGTAGTGTTTCCCCCCAAAGACAGTTTGGGCGTGTTGATGCTTATCAGATGTGACTAGCATGTGTGGCATCACAATCATGCTTCACAATCATGTGTCTAAACTATTCGATAATGATTTGATCTTCAAATACTTATTAGTTGACCAAAAATTAATTATCTAATTTTTTTATTATTATTATTTTAATTTTATGTTTTTAATTTGACTTGAAGCCTTATTTTGCAATCATGGTTTCCGTCGTTGATGGGGTTGAGAGGCCTCAATGTTGTAAGCATTTGTCCCAACCTCCGCGCTGCCTTGGCACATCTGCATATCAACATGATTTGAATTGTACTTTGCTTTCGCTTTCTATTAATTAGGATTGCACGCCTCCATCTATGATGAATATAGCATAATGGTCTTTATCTAGTTAATGCACGATGCACTTAAAATAAAACTATGGTGTTTATATTTCTTTATTATTAAAAAATACTCAATCACATTTATTGTTATCGAATATAAGAATTTGATGTGCGTGACCTTCGTACTTTCCTATTACGGTTTGGAAGAAGCATTAATAACCCCGAATAGTATATGTTCACCCCCATCTTCTTTGGTGTGCAATGAAAACCCAACACAGAGGCTGCTCGCCTTCTTATAGCTCCAACCATAAAAGGAAGTTGTAAATCCCTGCAACCAACAATTTCGTAAACATAATATTGCAGTCGGGGTGTTAAACTCTCTCGTTGAAGTACTCCAAGGCCTAATTATGTCGACCAAGGTCGGGGGTCAGACTTTCTTTCTTTTGTTTCTTACCTTCACATAGGCCAACCTCTTTCACGGTTCGACTATTGACTAGGCCCCGCCCAGGTTTGGGTTTGGGAAAAACCGATTGTCGACTCCTTAATTATTTTTTACTGCCTAAATTTTTGATCGAAGGACCAACCAAGGTACTGTTGCATTTAACTCTCCACAATCATTCTTTGAACCTAGACTGAAAATCAACTTACTGCCCTTGTTGGCTCAACATTTCCACGAGATTCTTCTTTTGTGCACCTATATGCCTATCCAATACCTTTTGTTATGTTAATGCCTCCCTTAGTCTATGGTGATGGCTCAATTCTAATAAAAGGCACTACACTATGATGAAGGCCCAAATCTTACTCAGTCCATGCACCCACTCCCTTTGTCTTTGGTGTATGTGACTTGCTCTTGTATGCCTTTCACCGACCTCCTATTAGGTGCACGCCCCAATCTTTTACATGAATCTTTCCATCTCCGCATCGATCCCTATCCTCCTTGCAATCCCAAATGAAACCAACAAAGCACTCCTCGCAGTCACAAATGAAACCAACAAAGCACTCCTCACAGTCAAAATTGAAACCAACAAAACGATGAGATTGGTAGATAGGGCATAATTTTCAACTTTCAACAATAGGCATCCAATTCAACTTTCTCATCTGGTTGAACTTTCAAACTTCCAGAATCAAAGATCCAACATATCAACTTCATGGTTTTTTATTTGTCTTCTCTATTGGAAATGTATCACTAATGGGGGGGCGGGGGCAGGGTGAATCAGTAGTGATGGCCTTTATACCAATTTTAAATCTTTTTCCACAACCTCAAATATCCATGCACATTCACAACATTAGCTCATCAAAACATGTAAGCAACAATAAACTCAAAACATAATAACCATGAGAAATATTAACACAAGCATGCACACATAAGAACACAAGTATTTCTGGTGGAAACCCTTTCGGGAGAAAACCACCTTGCTGCTGCTACACTGCTCAATTCTTATGTTAATATTTTGAACAATTTGTAGGATTAGCTACCACCCATAAGCTGGGAGACTTGGCTTCCTCTACAGTATGGTGGCATCTATCAATTCAGAATTTTGTTTCTCTCACGGTTCTACGGAAATGTACCCACTGGAAGCTCCCATGACCAGTGATCCTTGTCCAACTACCGTTAGACTGTCCAACTCTTATTGGATGGAGAAATCTCTTCCTACTACTGAATCCTCCAAATCACTTTCTATTCTGAAGCCTCCACACCTTCACTTCCTCCATGCAAACCACGTTTCATAAATGTTTCATAATGGGTTCTCAATCTGCTCAACATGAGCAACCCAACAAATCCATCGTTCTGCACATAAAATCTTGAGAAAAAAATCTAACTCGAAGGAGGGAAATGCTTCACTACTTCACACACCAAGACATCACTTTCAAACACACCATAAGCGGTCGATTTTCTTCCACAAATTACACACAAATTCTGAATCTTCTTCTCAACTCTATTCTGATTTCTGCTCACAATACTTTGATATAACTCTTCAAAACTATGTGAGCAACTATTGGAATATCTACTCACTCCCAATTCCCTCACAATGGCATACTCACTCACTCTCCAAAATAACCAATCAAAAAGACTCAATTCCTTCCTCTATTTATCAATTTTATGTGTTGAGTCACTTAGTAAATGCTACAGGTTATGGACCACTCAACAATCCTTTTCACACGCTTTAGATTTGGTTGAGGTAGGCTTCTTGACTAAATCAACCACTAACTCCACTTGCCTTTTGATATCTTCAACCTTGATCAACTTCTAGAGGGCCCACAAATATTTTTGACCATATGCCGAAAAATTCTGATCAAGAACATCGCCACAACACCAAAAGTAGCTGAGAAATGTGAGTAATGTGAAGTAAAACTCCTAAAAAACCTCGGTCTCACCCACAACGTAGGCCCCATGCGACTGGAACCTTCAGGCACTCCCATATGTATGTCTTCCAGCGACTGGAGCTCTTTAGCCTCTCCCACATGCTTGTCTCCATGTGACTGTGGCTAAGGATGATCAAAACTCAATCAACCCAGCTTAGATCTTGCTTAATCTTCTTCTAGAGCTTGACAAGCCTCTATAGGACCTCTGGAAGTCAGTGACACTTTTGTAACACTTCACCAAGTTACTACCATATCATCAACACCATCACAAGTCAAACTAGGTTTACGAGGATGCCAACCAACAACCATACTAAGCATATGGGCCATCAAACTTCTCCACAACATCTCTGCCATCATTATGTAGCTCTACTACCTGTCAGACACCTTCCAAACACCCACTAACACATTTAGATCCTCTTTAATCCAAATGTATAACACCTTCAACATGTGGACCTAAACGAGACATGGAGACCTAATCAACAAGGCTCCTCAACTCTAACTCTTATAGCATGTTATGAAACCAGCTCAAGAAAAGATAGAAAAAAGAGATCAACGCCTTAGAATTTAGCCTCTTCGAGGGGGCAACCTCCTTTACATTACATAAATGAACAATTCTTGGATGATACAAATGACAAAACCTCCCTTCTATATATAGGAGTCTAAGGAGTCACAATATAATCCAGCCGACCTAACAATAATAATATAAAGCCACAAAAATAACAATAGAGGGATTCTATGGGGCACAAAATAACAATATGGGGGTAATAGGGGCACAACAATATAAATAAGGGGTATAACTACAATAGTAATGGGGTAATCACTAGTATTATAGGGACCCAACATGCCCCTCTCCTTCAAAAAAGTGTTGTCCTCAACGCTTGAGTAGTTCTGGATACTTCTGCATAAAATTCTCATCCTCCCATGTGGAATCTTCAGCGGATAAGTTCTTCCACTTGATAAGATACTCTGAAATTGATCGATTTCGTAGCTGTCGAGTTCTTGTTTCTGTGACTGCTTCCGGTTCCAATATAATTTTTCCTTCCTCGTCAAGTTCTGGCAATATTGTTTGAACTGGGAGCTTGTCGCCTATAACCTTCTTTAAACATGAAACATGGAAAACTGGGTGCAATCGAGAAGCTGCAGGAAGCTCCAATTTGTATGCCATAGTACCAATCTTTTGCAACACCTTGTACGGACCATAATACTTTGGTGATAATTTATTATCCTTCTTAGCTTGCTTTAGGGACATTTGCTTATATGGTTGTAGCCGTAGGAATACCCAATCACCTACATCAAAACTTCTTTCACTGCGATGTTGATCTGCCTGTTGTTTCATTCTATTTTGTGCCAACACGAGGTTATCCTTTAAGAGTTGGAGGACTTGTTGTTGATGTTCGATGTGATGTTCCACTGCCTGAACCTTAGAATTTTCTCTTAAATATGATGTGATGGATGGTGGTTGATACCCATAAAGTGCCATAAATGGGGTCATTTTTGTTGCTGTATGGAAGGAAGTGTTATACCACCATTCAGCCAGAGGCAACCATTTGACCCATTGTGTCTGTTTATCAGATACAAAGCAACGAAGATATCCTTCCAAACATTTGTTTACTATCTCAGTTTGCCCATCAGATTGAGGATGAT
Source organism: Pinus tabuliformis (assembly GCA_031772625.1). Taxonomy (NCBI): domain Eukaryota; kingdom Viridiplantae; phylum Streptophyta; class Pinopsida; order Pinales; family Pinaceae; genus Pinus; species Pinus tabuliformis. Next base: position 311,071,371 of record CM062805.1, on the reverse strand, counting down.
AAGATGAGCTATGAGCTAACTGAGTACCAAGACAAGAAAATAATTTGTCCAAAAATTTCCAGTGAAAATGGGATCTCTGTCACTTACAATAATCTTTGGGTTTCCATGTAGCTTTTGAACTGTTTCCATAAATGCAGTAGAAACTGTACTGGCTTTAAATGGATGTGATAATGCACAAAAGTGTGCATACTTGGTAAGTCTGTCAACTACCACCATGATGACACTCTTTCCCTCAGACTTGGGTAAACCTGTGATAAAATCCATTGAAACCTCCTCCCAACGTTGGCTTGGAATGGATAAAGGTTGTAATAGACCCGGTGTCTTAATTGTTTCAACTTTATTTTGTTGGCAAACCAAACATTCCGCCACAAACTTTTGAATATCTGATTTAAGGCCATCCCAAAAAAATTCCTTCTTAACCCTGTGGTAAGTTTTTAAAAATCCTGAGTGCCCTCCTAAGGGAGAAGTGTGCAATTCCATAAGAATCTTTTGTTTTAGCTGGGAATTCTTACAGAGGTATAAGCGATCTTTGTACCATAACGAATCATTTTGCCAGCTAAATGTATCAGAAGTACTGGAATCTTGTTGTAGCTTTCGAATAAGTGCCCACACTTCTTCGTCATTCTTCCATTCCTCCCTTGCTTCGTTTATCCAATCTGGTTGGATAATAGAAATGGCACACAACAATGCTTCCACATCCTCATCCTTTCTTGAGAGTGCATCTGCCACCACATTTTGCTTCCCTTTTTTGTAGATGATTTCAAAGTCATAACCCAACATCTTTGTGACCCACTTTTGTTGCTCTTCAGAGGATAATCTTTGTTCTAAAAAGTATTTAAGGCTATCATGATCCGTTTTTACCTTGAAGTGTCTTCCCATTAGGTAGGGTCGCCATTTCTTAAGTGCATGGAGTATTGCCAACATTTCCTTCTCATAAATAGCTTTGCTTAAAAACTTTCCCTTGATTGGACGACTTTCAAAAGCAATGGGTCTTTCATCTTGCATTAGAACAGCACCAATTCCATTTCCTGAAGCATCACATTCCACAATAAAGGTTTTTGTGAAGTCCGGTGTAGCTAAGACCGGTGCTTGGCACATTGCCTCTTTAAGATGTTCAAAGGCCTTTGTTGCTTCCGGAGTCCATGAAAATGAATCTTTCTTCAATAATGTTGTTAGAGGTGCTGCTATTCTCCCATAATTCTTAACAAACTTGCGATAATACCCTGTCAACCCAAGAAATCCTCGCAGATGCTTTATGGATGTGGGGATTTTCCATTCCTTAATGGCTTTAATTTTGCTAGGGTCTACCTTAACTCCTTCATGAGATACAATATGACCCAAATATTCCACCTCCTGGACTCCAAAGAAACATTTGGATCTTTTTGCATATAATTGTTTCTCCTCCAATAGTTGTAGCACCCTGTCAACATGTTCAACATGATCCTTCCAAGACTTGCTGTAGATTAGTATATCATCAAAAAATACTAACACAAATTTTCTAAGGAATGGTTTGAAAATTGAATTCATCAAACCTTGAAATGTTGAAGGTGCATTGGTAAGGCCAAAAGGCATGACCAAAAATTCATAATGACCCTCATGAGTTCTAAATGCTGTTTTCGGAATGTCTTCAATCTTCATTCTGATTTGATGATATCCCGAACGAAGATCCAACTTGGTGAAGTAAATTGATCCATGCAATTCATCCAGTAATTCATCAATGACAGGAATGGGGAACTTATCTTTAATAGTGAGCTTGTTGAGCTCCCTATAATCTGGACACATGCGCCATGATCCATCCTTCTTGTGCACCAATACTACTGGAGCTGAGAAAGAACTTTGACTCGGTTGAATTATACCAGCCTCTAGCATTTCTGCAACCATACGTTCAATTTCACTTTTTTGGACATAGGGATATCTGTACGGCCTGATGTTTGGAGGAACACTTCCTGGAATCAGATGAATAGCATGATCATGATCACGCATAGGTGGGAGACCTTTGGGAGTCTCAAATACCTTGGAATGATTGTCCAGGACTTTTTGGAGATCTGGAGAAATAGATGATTCCAATGTGGAAACATCTAGCGAACATAATTGTGCAATTACACCTCTTTGCTCCTTTTTTAGAAGCTTTGTCATGCCATTAGAGCTGATTATCTTTCCTGGTTTCCCTGCAATACCCCTTAATTCAACTTCCTTTCCTTCCACAGAAAATTTCATGAAAAGTTCTTGAAAATTAAAAGCTATTGTACCCAAGGATTGTAGCCATTGGACTCCTAGTACAACATCAGCACCTCCCATTGGAATGGAAAGCATTGGGCTAGTCAATACATATTCTCCCATGGATAGCTTGATATTATGGCACTTTCCAGAACAATTTATTGTTCCTCCATTTGCAATCATCACTTGACACTCTGGTGCTGGATATAGGAAGCAATTCAATTCTTTTGCTACCCTACAATGAATAAAATTGTGGGTGCTTCCTGAATCAATCAACACTATTACCTTTTTCTTCTTGATTTGTCCTTCTATCTTGATGGTTTGAGGAGTGGTAATTCCCGCCAATGCATTACAAGATATGGTCGGATTTATTTGTTCTTCATCTAGGCTTTGTTCCTGGAATATATCCTCTTCTTTTGACCTTTCTTGCTCCTTTTCTTCTTCCTCTTCACAATCTATGTAGAATAATTTCTTCTCAGCACACTTATGACCTTTTGTGTATTTGCTATCACAATTGTAACAAAGCCCTTTTGCTCTTTTTTCTTCCAATTGTTGTGGTGTCAACCTTGTAGGTTGTGGAAGACTATGGGCAACAACACTTCCGTCTTTATAGTTGTGAATGGTATGCTTCCTAGTTGCCATAATTTTGCTTTCCATTTTTCTTGCTAACCTGAATGCCTTCTCTAATGAATCAGGTTCCCAAAGGCGCACATCATGTTGGATATTATCCTTTAAAGACCCTATGAACACATCAATCCTATGCTCCTCTGGAATATCTTTTACCCTTATGTTCAATTTTTGGAACTCCTCAATGTGCTCCATTATTGAACCCTTTTGTTTGAGACTTATCAATTGGCTAAAAAAAGTGTTGCTTTTTGTATCCTCATAATGTGCTATCAATTCTTCCGTAAAAATTGCCCAAGTGATAAATTTTTACGAGAACAAAGCCATTGATACCATACAAACTGATTTGGTTCCAAATATAAAGTTGCCATACGTACCTTTTGTGTGTTTTGCACATTATTGAGATCGAAGAATTGCTCCATCTGTAATATCCATGTGGCGGGATCCTTGCCATCAAACTTCCTCATATCGATTTTTGGAACATGGTGAGTCTTCGATCCAACATTAGAGTCTATGGAATCATGATTAACATTTTTTTGTTCTCATCATGAGTTTCCTTTAGTACCTTTCACCCTTAGTGACCATTTCTTGTAGCAACTTATTCATATTTATCTTCAATTCTTCCATCTTATCATCCATGCCATCAATTTTAGCGTCCATGCCATTCACCTTAGCTTCCATGCCATCCATCTTAGCTTCTACGCCTTTCTTTAAATAGTCCATCTTAGCTTCTACACCTTTCTTTAAACCATCCATCTTAGCTTCTACATCTTTCTTTAGACCATCCATCTTAGATTCTGTTCCTTTTTGTGCAAGGACAGTTGTTGCACTTGTTCTTGTAATTTTGATATATCATGTAGCATTTCTTCCTCTTCTTCATGAGTCATGCTAGAGCTTTCAGGTTCCTTACTAGGTGTTTGCATTTTCTTTCCTCGGGGCATCAGTTACCGATAATAATGCTCTACTATGCCCTTTGAATTCCTTCAAAATAAATTTTCAAACCAAGCTTAAGCAAAAATTTAAAAAAAAATCTACACACCTTTTTTCACTTTGTAGGAGCTTGATATTGCCTCTGATGTATCTCTGTACTTTCCAATCATCTAGTTCTGAAATTGTGACCTGTAGTAGCTCTCTGTGTCCTCTTTCCAATGCCACAAGTCTGATCCAAATTGGATTCTCCAAGAAAGAGTTATGCACAATCTCCCAGATGACCTGATTATAGACCTTTCAGTAGAGAGAACTTGTATGAAGTGCCACGTGTCACTTTTCGACCTTTGGTTCTGAAACAGAAATACAAGAAACTACAGTCCGTCCTCTTTCTGTACCTTCTTACGAAATTTCAATCCGATCCCTAGAGAGAAAGTTATGACGATTTTCCCCAGGTCACCTGTTTTGAATGTAATTCAGGAGTCTGCAAAAAGACCAACTTCCTCAGATCATATCTCCGAAATATCCCGCAAAAAGCTCTGAAATTTGGACCCAAGGTTCAACGTGATTTCTTCTCAAATGGGTTTTTTTTGCGACTTCTGAAACGTCACAGAAAAAAAGTTATAGCGAAAATGCCACGATGACCTGTTTGGAGCAGCGAAACCCTAGAATCCAAAGCTCTGATACCAAATGTTATGAAACCAGCTCAAGAAAAGATAGAAAAGAGAGATCAACGCCTTAGAATTCAGCCTCTTCGAGGGGGCAACCTCCTTTACATTACATAAATGAACAATTCTTGGATGATACAAATGACAAAACCTCCTTTCTATATATAGGAGTCTAAGGAGTCACAATATAATCCAGCCGACCTAACAATAATAATATAAAGCCACAAAAATAACAATAGAGGGATTCTATGGGGCACATAAATAACAATATGGGGGTAATAGGGGCACAAAAATATAAATAAGGGGTATAACTACAATAGTAATGGGGTAATCACTAGTATTATAGGGACCCAACATAGCAACAGATGATCATCATCATGGGAAGGCCTCCAAGCTAGTGCAACACACCATCATCCAACTCAAAAATAACAACATGATCATGATGACCATGAAATCCTCTGATCACACTCTATATGCAACACATCATCCACATACAACCCACCTGTAGCCCATACATACCCATGCTACTAGGTTGACAACAATGCCAACCAACCAACACATCTGCAACACACATCAATGCCAACAATCTCCCCCTTTAGAATTGATGGAAACCTCATCTGAAAGCAACCATCTCAAAATTGATCTTCATCCTTACATTTTTTCTCCCGCTTTGACATCAATGGGAAAGGTTTAAATATGTCGAGGAAAATATGCTATAGCTCCTTTAAAAAATGGACTCCATGAACAAAAACAAATCCACTCAAAAACCATATGCAAATGATGAATAATGGAGTGCAACAACATTCCCCCTGGAAAATATGTGTAATGAACTCCCCATTGACACAAGTGGTGAGCTCCAGTATTGCAACAATAATGCTGCAACTCCTAGGACTCCCTTCTTTACTTTTATCAACCCGGTAGTTCGTAACAAACTTGGAAGCGACGGTGCTGTATGCACAAGTACTAGCTCTTGCCGCAGCTGTCACTTGGTCAGCTGGCACAAGTCCGCTAGGAGCTTAAGCCAACTTCTATGAGCTCTGAGAAGAAGCTTTTTAACTGATGGATGAAAGCTAACTCAAAGAAGGCTGATCTACTTGCAGAAAGAAACTGGAAAGCTGAAAGGAAACGTAAGCCCTGGCAAACCCTAATTTTACCAGCTATCCCTACCGATGCAAGAAAGAGGATGCAAGCTACTGAAAGAGATGCCATTGACTTCTAGGAAGGTAAATACATGTATCTAAGCTACTTCTACAGTAACATCTGAAAAAAACATCTTTTTGTATTTTTGAATAAGTTGCCAGAATTATCATGCATGCGATTTGACTGTGCAGAGGTGGATTGGCGAGAGGAAATGCTTGGAGGAGGTCGGGAAGGTTCAGAGAGGGCCTAAGGGGTCCCTAACACCCTTCCAGAGAGTTTCACAGAGTTTGGCTATCAAGAAACCTCATTCGTGAGCTTCTACAGGAAGTCTGCAGGGGTTCTACAAGATGTCTGTAATTTTCTACACGATGTCTGTAATTTTCTACAGGTTGTTCAGAAATGGGATTTTGGAGGATGGATGGAGAGAGAAAGGTGTAGGAGGGAGTATGGAGGTAGGATAATGGTTTGAGGTGGTCCAGGACTTGGTGGATGGAGTTGAGGAAAGATGTAGATGGCTGGATTTGTTCAAGGAGGACTGAAGCAATGTTGCACAAAAACTAGGGTTATGTGAGCAAATGGAAAACGTAAGAAAAGAATCTAAGTTGAGGGATGGAGCAGATGGGTTTGATGGAGTTTGGACAAATAGAGAAGTGGTACAGGTGCTCTGCAAGTTGTTTTTCCAACTGAACCAACGAAGACTTGTAAAATCAGAGACCTAGTTACATTGACCTAATCTGATCTAGCTGACAGTAAAGAGAATGAACAGAAGTTTGAACTGCAACGAAACCATGTATACTAACTATGCAACTAAGCAAGCAAGAATCTAAACATGTAACCAACTTCTGCAAATGAAAATCAAACACTAGTGATTGCATGGCAAAGCAAAGTCAGTGTTTTTGTGGGCAGCAAGGTCACCTTGATCCCAGCTCCTGATCCCACTGAGGGAGAGGTGAAATCATAGGTGTTTGATCGCCATTTTTTGAAGCTTTTCCTTGTTAACAACCTATCAACTTAATCTGAACATCAAAAGTCTTTCTAATCATCAACAATGACCTAGTTAATCAGCGAGATTTAATCTACTTAACAGAAATGATTTTGAAAATACATAAAGAACAAATAACAATACATAAAGGAGGCCTTAGCACTCGGGTTGGGACCAACCCCAAGAGCTTCAGGCTCCTATAAAGAATTCAGATCTGATGGCAAGTAAAGCTGCTTCTCATTACTCAAAAATAATCATCACAAGAAAGCTATATAGCAGTAGCTAAGAAAACAAGCTGAGAAAAGGACAACACTATAGTGAAAAAACCAACAGTTCCAAAAGTAAACTACGAAGGCTGAGGCCTTCCTATTTGTACACTACGAGGGGCCTAGCAGCCCTCCTAAATTCAAGGGACTCGGCTGTTCCAACTGCTAGTAAACAGTCACTCTTCCCAAAGTTGCTCGGCTGCCTTTAGAATTCATTTTGGTGGCCTGTTGAGCTCGGAGTTGAGGGTGCAGATTTCGAGGAAGGGCCATTCAATGCCAAAGACAACCTTCCTACGAATCCTCACCTCAAGCTTGGCTGTCACCTAGGCCATAATTGCTCGGTTTTGCTCCAAAATTTGTCCAAAAATCCTGAAATGACCACGTATTAGCCTCCTTGGTAGAGTGACCACCCTTATTCGTTCAAATAACATAAACATACTAAAAAAACATGCATAATCTATGAAAAATGGAGGATTGAACAAGGACAATTAGGCAAAATGAGCCCAATAAGTTACCCAATTCGGGCTCATCAACAAGTTATGCCCAAAAACAACACAAAGATGCAACAACATATATCTCCCATGGCAACATGATAATAAGAAACAACATCAATAACTGAAACACATGCTCTCTCCCCTGAAGCAACTGCAACATAATCCATGTCATAATTATAGTAACATGCCAAATCACTAACACATAACAATAGCAACATAATATGACCAACTAGTAGTAGCAACTCTAATCAAATCTATAACATCAACAACATATATCTGACCAACTCTGAAGCAACAACATCAAATACATCCTCTCCACAATGTACTATCTAGTAGTAGAAAAACCCATACAACAACAACAACAGTCACTGTCTAGACGCATCATCTATCTAAAGTAGACATGGTAGCAGCAAATCCATGATGACAGGTTACGACAATATGACCAACCATACTCCACTGAATATAAACATCTCCATGGCTTAATGTAAACTAATGTGTATAGATGCCAATGTCTCCTTGCCATATGCAAAGGGCTACTCCACATGGACTAATGACTATGTACAAATGATATGCAACAAAGCACAGGGCTTCATAGGCCTATTACATGGCTCCTAAAATGATAAAACATGATTTTACAATTACATCAATAAGCCCATATATGGATGAACCATGGCTCACATGACTCTCTCTCAATGCATACATGTCTCTAAATACCTCACTTATGAAAATTATGAGATTTTTTATGAATAATACATGAAATACATGGTTGTACCAACACTACAAACAACCAATATAAAGTTGAACCAATTCCCATAACTCATTATACAACACATGCCATTCATGGCTCATGACTCTAATACCAAGACCAAATGATTTACAATAAGAATCCATGACCTCATGAGCATAATACAAGGCTCCATCAATGAGATATACTATAGATAAATGACACTGAGTGATGAAGCATTAGAATGCATGGCTGAAATATACACTCACTACAATGGCCATACACCATGGCTCACCTCTATGAATGACATAAATAAGGATATGGCATAAATGATCAACAATATGTGCCTTATATGACAACAAGATAATAACAATGCATATCATATGAAGACATGTGACAGTCTCTCCAAATCACCAGCCATAAATCATGATCTTAGTAGTAGTAATCAACAACACATAATAATACATAGTGGCCCAACAATAGCATGTATTATCAGCATCATGAATCATAAATATAACATCCAATCAATCCAATATATCAGCTCTCTATATCTATACATGGAAGCAACAATAACCATCATATGGAGCATGATCCTCTACAATATACTCAAAAACTGATAGAAACAAATAAGAATATATTTATGTAATGACAACAACAACATCACATCAACAACCATACTAAAAAACATAAGCAAAACATATCCATCATAAATATAAGTATCATGCATCATCACCATACTAATCTCCATGGCACCACCACTTGCATAAAATCATCAACCCAAAATGCACGATACAAGCCAACTACATATCTAGTAACTTATCCATGCATAACCAAAATGCAAGCTCCCGCAACAATGATATATCAAATAAACATATATCATGGAATACATAGCCAACTCCTCCAAGGAACCATGGTTCCATCAAAACCATCAAAAGTTTGGAAGCATATAAAGTGCTCCCCTTGAACATGTGCCATCTCTCTTCCTGATCACATCTTAGAAAAGACAACATCAATAGCAAAAATCCATCATCAAGAAAACATAATCAAAGAGATAAGCATCAATACAATCTACTACATGAAAAAAAAAATGTACCATATACTCCCCCCTGAGCCTATAAAGGATTCACATCCATTTTGCAGTGTAAAAAATTTATCATGCAAGAGAAAACTACAATATGTGCTGATTTCTTTTTCTCTAAATCTAAAGATGAAGAGTAATTTTTTGATCTCCTTTCTTTTCTTACGCTTCCCTTCAATACATAAACATTGTTCGGTGTCTTAACTCCTTTAGCAATTACCCTCTTTGATCCTTCTTTCCTAATGGAGCAACCATTAGAGTTGAAGACCACTTCCTTTCCTCCATCCACCATTTGGATCACGTTTAGAATATTGTGCTTAAGACCGTCAATGAGCCATACATCTTCTGCATTGGTCCTCTTTTCACCAAGGTTGACCTTGCCACTTCCCAATACTCTCGCTGGTTCACTTCCTTCAAAAATAACATGGCCACTTTTGATTCTCCTCAAGAACTGAAATTTGCTCCTATCTCCTGACATATGATGTGAGCATCCACTATCAATATACCATTATCATCCTCATCATGTGAACAAAGAGAAATACCACACTTTCCTAAGCGTTCCTCGATTTTATTCCACATAGCTCCTGGTTGGTTCCTTGGTTGTGCATGCTTCTTTGGATGATGCTTTTGTCAAAGGTCTCATGGATCTAGACATATAGAAATCCTTGTCCATGTGTCCAAAGTTGTGACACATATAACATTATACATGACCAAGATAAGAAGCCAAATTATCTGATCTTTTGTTGCTCATGCTATATTTCCATCTTCTCGTACTCGATTTGAAATCAATGGCCTTATTGACAAAAAGGTTACAAGAATAACATAAACCATTAAACAAACTTGTATACCTGAAGGAAGATCTCATTCTCTGTTGTCCAAACTGCTGCATAGATGTATCCATTTTTCTCTTACAATAGTTTGCCACATGTCCAAACTTGATGACAATTGAAACACTCAATCTTGTTCATCAAGGGAGCAAATTAATTATGATTTCCTTTTTGAAATCTGCTACTATCAACTCAAGGAGTAAATAATTTTCTTGACATAGAAACTCCTTTCGAATATCTTCTTCGCTGCTGATGAATTTGATGCCTCTTTTCTCCAACATTGTCATGGTTTATCATAATTTCCATTGTATCTATTTTTTTAATCTTTTCTACATCCGAACTTGCATCTCCTCTTTGAAGGCTATAGCTAGATTTTCTCACTACTATGCCGCTTTTAATATTTTCAAGTTGTTGGTCTTTTTCTTCAATTTTCTTTCTCAATTTTTCTACTACATTTTCAAGTGATTCTACATAAACTTTCTTTTCTTTTTCTTGCTACACATTACTTATTTGTTTCTTTTTGAATCTGCTAGCTGGGTTCTCAAGGTAGTGAGATCCTCCTTGATATTTTTCTCCTTCTCATCACAAATATGCAACAATTTCTTATGATCTCTACATGCAGTTGTTAGTTTTTCCACTTGAGCAGCTAATTTTTTGAAAACCATTGTCAATTCATATTCAGCCTTAACAATAGAAATATCCTTCTTATCTTCACTAAGTGGCTCTACAGAATCATCAAAATCATAATTCAAAAATTCCTTCAAAATATTACCTCGTGAGACATCTGATTTGGCTGAGATTTCACAATTTGCAGCTTCTTTTGCAATGGATTGATTTTCTTCCTTCTTCAAACTCTTTGTCTTTTGAGACATCCTCTTCTTGCTTCTGGCCATGATCCACGATCTACTCTCCAAGCGGTCAAGCTTCACTGAAGAGCACCAGATTTGATACCAATTGTTGGAAATGTATTACTACTGAGAGGCGGGGGGGGGGGGGGGGGGGGGAATGAATCAGTAGTGATGGCCTTTATACAAATTTTTAATCTTTTTCCACAACCTCAAATATCCATGCACATTCACACATCATTAGCTCATCGAAACATGTAAGCAACAATAAAATCAAAACATAATAACCATGAGAAATATCAACACAAGAATGCACACATAAGAACACAAGTATTTATGATGGAAACCCTTTCAGGATAAAACCACCTTGCTACTGCTGTGCTACTCAATTCTTATATTAATATGTTTAACAAATTGTACATGGATTAGCTTACACTCATAAGTTGCAAGACTTTTCTTCCTCAATAGTATGCTGACATCTATCAATTTAGAATTCTATTTCTCTCACGGATCTATGAAATTGTATCTGCTAGAATCTCGCACGACCAACGATCCTTTCCAAACTACCATTAGACTGTTCAACTCCTATTGGATGGAGAAATCATTTCCTACTACTAAATATGCCAAATCACCATCTATTTGAAGCCTCCATGCCTTCACTTCCTCCATGCAAACCACATTTCATAAATGTATCATACTAGGTTCTCAACCTGCTCAACATGATCAATCCAATATCTCCCTCATTCTACACATAAAATCTGAAACAAAAATTTGAACCGGAGGAGGGAAATTCTTCACTACTTCACACACCAAAACACTTTCAAACACACCACAAGTTGCCAATTTGCTGCCATAAACTACACACAAATTCTAAATCTTTTTCTCAACTCTATTATGATTTCTGCTCACAATAATGTGATATAAATATATAAATCTATTTGAGAAACTATTGCAATCTCTACTCATTCGCATTGCCCTATAATGCAATACTCACTAACTCCAAAATAGCCAACCAAATAGACTCAATGCCTTCCTCTATTTATAGATTTTCTGTGTTGATTCACTTAGTAAATGATACAGGTCATGGACCAGTCAACAATGCTTTTCACATGCTTTAGATTTGGTTGAGGTAGGATTATTGACCAAATCAACCACTAAATCCACTTGCCTTTTGTTATCTTAAACCTTGATCATCTTCTATATGGCCCACAATTTTTTTTCCGAAAATATGCCGAAACATTCCAATCAAGAACATCGCCACAGCACCAAAATTAGCTAAGCAGTGCAAGGAATGTGGAGAAAAACTTGTGAAAAACCTTGGTCACGCCCAAAACACATGCTTCATGCTACTAGAACCTTCAGTTGCTCCCATAGGCTTGTCTTCCAGCAACTAGAGCTCGTCAACCACTCCCACAGGCTTGGCTCCATGCAACTATGGCTAAAGAAGATCAAAACTCATTCAACTCAGCTTAGATCCTACTCAATCTTATTCCAGAGCTTGAAACGCCTCCATAGGACCTCTGGAAGTCATTGACACCTCTGGAACACTTCATCAAGTCACTTCCATATCATCAACATCATCACAAGTCAAACTAGGTTGACTAGGATGCTAACCAACAACCATACTAAGCATTTGGGCCATCATACTTCTCCACAACATCTTTGCCATCAGTATGCATCTCCAGTACCTGTTAGACACCTTCCAAACATCCACTGACACATGTAGATCCCCTTCAAGCCCAATGTATAACATCATAAACATGTGGACCTAACTGGGACATGGAGACCTAATCAACAATGCCCCTCAACTCTAACTCCTCTAGTAGTAGATGATCATCATCATGGGAAGGCCTCCAAGCTAGTGCATCACACCATCATCCAACTCAAAAAAAACAACATGATCATGAGGAACATGAAATCCTCTGATCACAGTCTATATGCAACACATCATCGACATACAAGCCACCTGCATCCCTTACATACCCATGGCACTAGGTTGACATCAATTCTAACCAACCAACACATATGTAACACACATCAGTACCAACATTATCAGATATCACACATATCAACTTCACAATACACTACCTGAAAATTTCAGTCAAAATGAACTTCTTGATTACAAAAAGCCTACCCATATTTTGGAATTTAATACCAAATGGCTTCTAGTTGTGATTCTTTCGGGAGAGATGTTAAATTAAGAATCCATTAAAAAAATTAGGGTTTGCCAATAGGTTAGGGTTGATCCTGATTCAAAGGTCAGAGGTTGGCCTTGTCCCTAGCGATTCTTTCAAGGACCCCCCCTCCCTCGACTCCAATGACCCTGACTATGTCCACTTCACTATAAAATCAACATCAATCAATGCTAGCTTGATTGACTCCACAGAGGTTGGTATTGAACATGCCAACAACAAATACGTTGAGGCTGACTATGTTTTTTTTTTAAGCCAATCTCTTCAATATGACATATGGTTAGAAGTCATATTTTTTTTCTCCATGACCTTCCACCCTGCACCCAACGTCTCTAATACCAACTAGGCCAATGGTCCCACTAGTGTAGGTTTCATAGGTTGCTTTCCTTCAAATTCATCAATCGACGTTAATAATGAATGGGAAGAGCTGGAAAATTTGTGCCCAGTGAAAACAAGCTCATTGAAATATTGTTTGCAGGTATTGAGTAGGAAATTACTACTCTTTAGCCTTGAAAATGTTCGTTTTTGTGTTGCATTGAAATTGTAGTAAGAAAAAGGCCTAATTTTGACTTGTGCCTTAGTCAAATTGAGTAATTCAATTTTCCACATCAACATCATGACTTGGATTGCAGTTAACTTGTGTGACATGGACTTGTCTACTAGTTTACTAAGTAAATTCGAGTTATAGGCTAGAAGTAGAGTGATGCATGTAGTGATTGCTAAGATTTAGCAATTTAGTTGAGTTATTGTTAGTTGAATTGATTTAACTGAGTTCTAGTCATTAGTTGAGTCAGTTGAAGGTTAGTTGAGTAGTAGAATTGTTTTTAACTCAGTGATCTCTCAGTTAACTAGTCAATTAGCAAAAAATAGACACAGTCATGCATGGAATTCAAATTTCTTAGTTGAGGTGGAGGAAAAGACATGTTTGTATTTATATTTGTATATTGTTGAGTGTACAATTCTTTTGCACTGAGAAAATGATCAATTCCTCAAGATATTGCGCAAGGAAAAAGGGAATTTCTCCTATTTTTTAGGGGTTAATTCCTCCAGGATTGTGCGAGGAAATAGGAGGTTGGTTGAGGTTTGAATTGGATAAGTGTTGGCCAAAGCAAGTCAAGAAGCAAGAGAGAAAAAGTTTACCTTTGTAGGTGGTGCTCAGAGCTGGGGCATGCAATTGTAATAGTTTCTCTATTCAACTGATTAATGCAAAGAGGCTTGAGGGGTTTTTCCTAGTTGGTTTTCCCTAAAAATCGTTGTGTACATGTGGTTTTTATTGTTGCATATCTATGCATGTTGTTCTAAATTGTGATTTTCATTCAGTAGATTAGTAGAGTAAAATCTGTGTCTCCTGATTTCAGTTCGATTTGATCTTGAGAAGTTGCAATTTATATCAAATTTCTACATGGTATCAAAGCCCTGAAATCACTTTAGAACCAATATTTCAAATTTGTCCCTCAGGAATTTCAAATTTTCATCTTCAGTGAAGTAGTTTTCTTCCATGTTAGAAGATGTCTTTCAATGGATGGTGACTTGAGTATGCCTTGGAGGGAAGTTTGAATTGTTGAGATTTGTAGCTTGGGAGGTACTCCAAGCCTTGAGGATCAAGGGTTTGGAAGAAGGAGCTCCACAAGTGACCTTATGGGATTGAAACCAAAGTTTGGGGTTTGTACCATTCAATGTTGGGGCTAAAACCATGGAGATAATTTGACATGTGATGGATGAAGATGATAGAGGATGTTGAGACAAATCCAACGCATCGAGAATCATCAAAATATTAGTTGTCAATCTTCAGATATTATTTTTTGAAGGTTATATGTGTGCTTGAACAAGGAGAATTCAAGTCGTCCTAGTTGTTGGGAGGCCTAATGATAGTCGGAAAAGCCCACTATTGAAGACACACGAGAATGTTTAAAAATGACTCATGTGTCAGGTTATTTGCACCCATCCAAGTGTGAGAACATCACAACAAGATCTTTGTTTTATCCACAGGTAGAGGAGGACCCAACGAAGATGAAAGGATGCTTAGGTTGTGCTTTCTTCTAGACTATTTGGGGATTGAGCTCTTATAGGCAAGAGGTCGAAGTCTAAAGGGTAAATTTTGGGTAGATCATCAAGGAACTCTTCTTTGTTTAGGGCCTAGTTTTTTGTTGTAATTGTAGATGGGAAGGAGGGTCATTTAGGGATGTCGAGTAGCCTACTAGGCTTCCTAAAAAATGTTGCATCTATCTCCAACAAAACCGCAGTAAGGGAGGTTTGAGGAAGGGTTATGATGCAGGTCAAATGTGCCCTAGGCAGGGTCGAGAAGAGAAGACACCTAGACAAAGTTTTGTAAGGAGATATGGTAGGTTTATGCAAGATTAGAGGGTTGTTCCTTACCACTATTTGGGCCACAATTTCCTGAAGTTGAGTGCAGGTGTATAGTTGATCAGTTTAAGGGAGTCAAGAGGCCTAGAAATCATTAAACTCTATGCCTCATTCACTACGAAGGATAGCGTATTTGTGGGAAGAAAAAAACAAAATTTGGGAGTTGTTTAGATGGTTTGAATCATCCCTAACTAATGATCACATTGCACATCATCCAAGGATAAGAGTGACAACAAAACTAGGTATGGCTTGTCTCCTTGTTGTGATGTTTTGCTAGAGGACGGAGGTGTCCAGTTGGAAAAAAACTTGTTGACATCCTAAGAGAAAGTTCATCAATAGTATTGCATGTGTCAAGAGGAGCAACAAGAGGTTGTAGAGCAGAGGTATGTTAGTCATTTTGAGTTGATGTGACTTGCAGGTGGATGGTGTCCTTGGAAAAGCATTGTTAGCTCTGCTATAAACTTCAATGGGAAAGGGTCAAAGACAGCTTGGCAGTGTTGTGGGTGCTTAAAGAAAGCTGGAAGCAGCCTTCTCCTTCCTCCTCCTTCATTTTCACTTATATATTCTTGACTCCCACTGTCCCTATTTTCATTCAAAATCATTTGCAAAATCTTCATTCCTCTCCTTATTCATATTCCTTTGCTTAATTCCTCTTTACCCTTCGCCCTTTGTTTTATCTTTATAACTCTACAATCCCGTTTTTCTTCTGACCCCTGAGTGCTAAACCGTAGTTACCATATAACCTAATCATATAACTTGGTGCTCTCATTTAACCCCCGACTTGGATCTCCACCGTTGATCGTATCAGATCTAACGGTCCCTGTCACCCCCAACCCGCGCGTTAAACCTTGTGCTCCTTCCTTGTTATCCGACCATCCATAGCGAGATCGACGGTTGACGCTCCCCCTGATCGCGTGACTAGTGTACTTGTTAATCCGCGGGGGCAGTGGTATTCATATGCCACGCATCATGTTTTGATTGCATCGCGCGGTGAGTTACGGATACCGCTCGGCGCCGATAGGTGGTGCGGGGAAAACCGCCCGCCAATAAAACCGTCGTCCTGTACGTTTTCCCCGATCCCATTGACCTCCGATAGCTCACATAAATTGATCCCCGCCATTGATTTTATTCATTTGACGGCCTATGTTAATTCGCGTGTCTGCGCTATTTTCCGATACCCCTCATCAAGTCTTGTCCGGTGTGGATTTTTATGATTTGATGGCCATTATTTATTTTCGCCTTCTACTCATGCTTCCTCCATGATTTTTAACTCATTCGACTGTCTCGAACTCCCGAATGCTCTCTGCTGCCCGAGGAAAGAGAAAGCAACGATCTGCTACCCTGTACCTGCACAGTTAAAGCCTCAACAACTGCGATTAATCAACAACATGGCCGAGGACAAATAGGACTGCCTCAAGCAGATGAAAGCAATCAAAGGTTATGGTTTCACTCATATTTTACTGCATCTGCCCGAGAAGGACTGCAAAGTGCCAGAGAAGGACACCAGACAACCTAAACAGGCCAATTTGTCCATTAAAGCTCTGAGAATTGCAGCAAAGGTCCATTTCATATTGTAAATGTGGTTGGTGGTCATTTATTAACTCCTCCATGCATAGCCAGCAGAGAAATTTTGTAAAAAAACTCTATATATACCTAGAAACACAATGTAATAGGTTGATGAGTGTTGGATGAGTGTTATTTTGTTGTAAGCTTCAACTTCTGGAGACTGTAACTACTATGAGACTTGCAGCTTCTGGTCTTCATTTTTAGCTAATACAAGCTTCTTTTGCTGTTAATTTCTCAGTTTCCACTTCTTCTTCTTTGTTCCAGGCTGTGCCTGTCATGCATTATTTCATGTGCTGTTGGTGTTTAGCATTAGAGGGGCTATCATCCCACCTCTGTGTTAGAATCTAGTTAGTTTCATTGAATTTGTATGTAGGTTTCTGTTGTTTTAATGCCAGAGAGCTGTCATCCTGTCTGTGCATTAGAAAACAGATTTACAGACCTTTTAACTGGTTGTAGCCGGCGATCACAGGGTCCTGTGCATCTGCTGGTGTGGTTAGTCTTCTCCATCATCACCTTTTTCTTAAATTGTGAGTAATTGGTGGTCTAAAGCCTTGTAGTCTGGAGGTGTTCACCCATGTCTGGGGTCAATCATAGTAGAAGTGGTTATCCAGGTTGAATATGCAGCATTTCTTTCATTCATCCACCATTTATCCAACTTTTTGTTGAGTTTGTAATGTTCCCGAGCATCTCTGATATACAACCTAGGAGAGTTTCTTGGGGTGATAACATTAATTGGCATTGTTGTTGAGGAAAGGAGAATCAAAGCTTAGCTTCCCTGGGAGAACGACACAACTTCAAGCTTTGATGATAGACAAGGCTTGAACATAGTTTCTGGTTTTCATCATCTGTTTGGCGACTCCATTGGTGGAAGATCATCCTTTGGCAACTCCACATTGAAGTTCCGGTGTAGTTGGTGAGGTATGCTTGGAGAAATTCTTAGAAATCATAAGTTGAACCAGTGCCTGATCCTGAGAAGATTGTTTAGCAGAAGAAAATATCGCAGTAAGGAGCATCAGGATCAGGTAAGCCTTGGAATTTTTATGTATCTCTGCTAGAGTAGAAATACCTTTAGAGATCCATTTTCAGCTCCTTCTTATTCATTTCCCTTTCGGACCTCAGTTGAAAGAAGCATCCATGCTGTCTGTTACATTCCTCTGTTTCTGTTATCCTTTTCATTGATTCATTCCACTCAGTCCACTAATATCCCTTCATATACCTCAGTCATGGCAGGCCAGCAAGCTCTTACAAAGATAGAATGAATAGTTTCTGCTAGGTATGGACCCTTAGTCTTTCCTACCCCTCTGAATGCCATGCCTGCAGGAGATTATCAAGAATTTATGCCAAGGTTTACTGGTGCAGAAGGAATATCAGCCGAGGAGCATTTAGAGGCCTTCTATAGCTATGTTGATAACCTGGATATCAATGAAGAGGATGTATGGATGAGGGTTTTTGTCCAAAGCCTAGATGGGGAAGCTAGAAATTGGTTCAGAAATTTACCCCCTAGGTCCATTGTAGACATTGATGCTTTAGATGATGTATTTTTAAAGCATTGGGGAAATAATAAAGATTTGCTCTTTTATCATGATGAATTTGGAAACTTGCAGAGAGAAGATGGTGAGCTGCTGTCTGATTTTAACATCAGATTCAATCATATGTACAGCAGAATGCTAGCCGAAATAAGACCCACCCCTGCTTCTGCTATGATAACTTATGCTAATGCCTTTGATTCCCAGTTCTGCTTGCTGTTAAGAGAAAGAAGATGCACTTCTTTGGCTGTCATGCAAGATGCAGCTTTTGAAGTTGAATCGAACATTCTTGTTGCAGAGAGACTTGAAGGTGATGCTGAGAAGAGAAGTCAGGGAGGTGAATCCTCATCATCCTTAGAGCATGAGAGAGAAGAATTAGCTAGGATGATTGAGCTTTTTGCCTCTGAAGTTTCCAAGTTAAAAGCTGAGCAGTATTTTGATGAAGCAGGAGCTCATTGTTCCATTTCTTTTCCAACTCCAAAACCACATAGAGGGACACATGAGCATTTTCAGAATTTGTAGAGAAATAGAGATGCAAATGAAGATCAAGGGGTGAAGCCCCTTCTATAGAATACAGAGATGGAATATGTGTAGCATGAGGAGGAGGTCCGAGTTTTGGAAGGTGCTCCTTTCCTAACAAGGGCTGCATATGAGAAAGCAATATCCAGTGGCACTGCTCAACAATTTGTTGTAGCTGCAGAGCAACAAGTTGACTAGCAGTGGTAGCCAGAAGCAGATCCCTTCCTCCAAGAATTTGAGCCTGAAGCCAGCCCAACTTCCAGTGACTATGCAGATCTACAAATTCATATGCCTGCGTTTGTCCCCAATCCAGTGATCAAAAAGGGAGAGGAAAGCTCTCCATCATCTTTTGTTTCTCTGTCTACTCAAAAAGCAAGCCCTCTAAGTTGCCCCATGAACACTGAAGTAGGACAAAATCCAATGCTCAAGGCTGAAGCTGATCATCTCAGTCTTGATAGTTTGAAATCCGCTCAGATGTCCTCCACACAGACTGAAAGGGCAACTTTTCAGATGACAGAAGAAGCAGATATGCAGTGTTAGAATCCCTCCTTGGATGAGGATTGTTCAAAGCAAGATGAAGGAGCAGATGTTGTTTCTGTGTCCCCTACACATGAACATATTGGTACACCATTCATATTGGTTGTGCAGACCATAGATGACACAGACATGTACACAACAACGGTGGTTATTCAGCAGGTGTACAGAAGCTCCTCTAAAGAACATCCAAGGAGGAAAATATACAGAAGGGAAATGAAATTTGATCCCTATCTACACATCAGGGTCAAATCTCCTAAACTCTTTGAGGTAGAGGATCAAATAAATCCTGTCTTGTTGATATATGATGAACCAGATGACAGGCAACAATTTTGATGGCCTAGCGAATGGGCAATTTTTGAAGTTTAAGTTTTCAGGATTTGATGATTGTCATCAAGTTATTTTACAGGTTTCTATTGTATGCTTAGTTGACTCCATGCCCAATGGATAGTAGGCATAGTTTTGAAAGCTGAGTTTTGGTATGAAGGCATTGGTCTGCAGGTTCTTGAGACCTCGCAGGGAGGATCTCATCCCCAGAAGGAGCCAATGTTAGCTCTGTTATAAACTTCAATGGGAAAGTGTCAAAGACAGCTTGGCAGTGTTGTGGGTGCTTAAAGAAAGCTGGCAGCAGCCTTCTCCTTCCTCCTCCTTCATTTTCACTTATATCTTCTTGACTCCCGCTGTCCCTATTTTCATTCAAAATCCTTTGCAAAATCTTCATTCCTCTCCTTATTCATATTCCTCTGCTTAATTCCTTTTTACCCTTCGCCCTCTGTTTTATCTTTATAACTCTGCAATCCCGTTTTTCTTCTGACCCCCGAGCGCTAAACCGTAGTTACCATATAACCTAATCATATAACTTGGCGCTCTCATTTAACCCCCGACTTGGATCTCCACTGTTGATCGTATCAGATCTAACGGTCCCTGTCGCCCCCAACCCACACGTTAAACCTCGCACTCCTTCCTTGTCATCCGACCGTCCATAGAGAGATCGACGGTTGACGCTCCCCCTGATCGCGCGATTAGCGCACTTGTTAATTCGTGGGGGCGGTGGTATTCATATGCCACACGTCATGTTTTGATTGCATCGTGCGGTGAGTTACGGATACCGCCCAGCGCCGATAGGTGGTGCGGGGAAAACCACCCGCCAATAAAACCGTTGTCCTGTACATTTTCCCCGGCCGTTAACCGGTGTGCGCCTTCCGATATTGATCACCGTCAGATCTGGCGCGTCCAGATCTGACGGCCCTCGTTGTCCCGATCCCGTTGACCTCCGATAGCTCGCGTAAATCGATCCCCGCCATTGATTTTATTCATCTGACGGCCCATGTTCATTCGCCCGTCTGCGCTATTTCCCGATACCCCTCGTCAAGTCATCTCCGCCGTGGATTTTTATGATACGACGACCATTATTTATTTTCGCCTTCTACTCATGCCTCCTCCATGATTTTTGACTCATTCGACTGTCTCGAACTCCCAACTGCTCTCTGCTGCCCGAGGAAAGAGAAAGCAACGATTTGCTACCCTGTACCTGCATAGTTAAAGCCTCAACAACTGCAATTAATCAACAACATGGCCGAGGACAAATAGGACTACCTTGAGTAGATGAAAGCAATCAAAGGTTATTGTTTCATTCATATTTTACTGCATCTACCCGAGAAGGACTGCAGAATTCCAGAGAAGGACACTAGATAATCTAAACAGGTCGATTTGTCCATTAAAGCTCTGAGAATTGTAGCAAAGGCCCATTTCATATTGTAAATGTGGTTGGTGGTCATTTATTGACTCCTCCACGCATAGCCAACAGAGAAATTTTGTAAACAAACTCTATATATACCCAGAAGAACAATTTGATAGGTTGATGAGTGTTGGATGAGTGCTATTTTGTTGTAAGCTTCAACTTCTAGAGACTGTAACTACTATGAGACCTGCAGCTTTTGGTCTTCATTTCCAGCTAATACAAGCTTCTTTTGCTGTTAATTGCTCACTTTCCACTTCTTCTTCTTTATTCCAGGTTGTGCCTGTCATGCATTATTTCATGTGTTGTTGGTGTTTAGCATTAGAGGGGCTGTCATCCCACCAAAATCTAGTTAGTTTCATTGAATATGTATGCAGGTTTCTGTTGTTTTAATGCCAGAGAGCTGTCACCTTGTCTGTGCAATAGAAAATAGATTTACAGACCTTTTAACTAGTTGCAGCCGGCCATCACAGGGTCCTGTGCATCTGCTGGTGTGTTTAGTCTTCTCCATCATCACCTTTTTCTTAAACTGTGAGTAATTGGTGGTCTAAAGCCTTGTAGTTTGGGGGTGTTCACCCATGTTTGGGGTCAATCACAGTAGAAGTAGTTATCTAGCTTGAATATGCAGCATTTCTTTCATTCATCCACCATTTATCCAACTTTTTGTTGAGTTTGTAATGTTCTCGAGCATCTTTGATATACAACCTAGAAGAGTTTCTTGGGGTGATAACAGGCATATTTAAGGATTATGTTGACAACTAAGAGGATCGATTTCCTGGATGGTTGGATGCCCTCACCAAGATTAGATGCTACAAAAAGGATTGGATGCCTCAAGTTCTATTGGAGGGAAGCATGAGAAAGTCTAAGAGTAGAGCCCTATGTGTAGTACCTTCATGAACTAAGGGCTGCTAGGAGAGGCGAGTTGGTTCAGCTCAAGGTCTAATCAACCAGGAGTAATTGTTGCAGCCTTTGACTTGCATGTGGAAAAGAACATTTACAACAGAAGTTGGGCAGCCCTTTGTGCCCTATGTTGGTCTTCATTGGAGCAGCGTAGGAATACCATATTAGGTTGAAGTCCCTTAGTAGCTGAGGAGTAGCAGTGGGAAGTTAAGAGTTGTTCACAAGTGGAGCTATGAACAACTCGACATGAGTCTCGATGTATTTTTTCCTTGATGGACTAAGGCACAACTAGAGAGCAGATTGATCGCCAAGGTTCAATGTCCAGATAGATTCTGATCATTAATAGAGGCAGAATGGTGGAGGTGCAGATCGGGAGCTGACGAACCAGGTAGGTATAGGGTACGACCAAGAGGAGTTGAGAGAACACGTGATAGACAAACGATCATAGTAACTTATTGAGGGTAGATTGGTTGTCGATGAACTGACACAGACCCCCAATTTTGTATTCTTGTACTAGAAAATGTATGAGAGCCATTATCCCTGGTACAGAAGCCCTAGAATGTTGTATTATTATGTTGGATTAATATAACGAAGTTGGGTTATTGTACAATTTATGTAAAACTTTGTCTATATTTTATGCACTAGTAGATATACTGTTGTTTATATTCCACTGTGAAAAGTAGCTTCATTGTGGTTCTTGGTTTGGTAGCATCAGTGATTTAAGATTCTATCCTAGACACAAGAATCGTGGAAAACAACTATGGTATCAGAGCTACTTTGAAGGGCTAGTGTATCAGATTGTGCACAATGAAGTGGTTTAGAGGGAGTTGAGTCTAGATCATGGAGTAGAGGGTTCAACTGAAGACATGGAAATGTGGAATTGACTAGCTTGGTAGCAAGATTGGCTGGAAGTTCTATTGGATTGGTGGTGATCTCAGGGAACAAAAGTTTGTTGTAGTATAAGTTGTTGACCATGGACATCCTATGACTTTTCATGGATGGTTGGGACATCTTGAGGATTGCTTAATTGAGATTTTTTCATGTGATGGACTTGATATTTGATCCAGGAGGATGAGTGCTTGTAGGACTAAGCCAGTGGAGATTGTGTAGGCTCAGAGGGAGTCTAGCCTCAGAGAGAGAAGCCCTATGGAGGCTTGGGATATTTAGATTCAGATTTGATGAGGCAGAAGGAACTATCGAGATTTCAGGGTTCATTCTACAAAGTATGTTGCAGTGGTAGATGCCAGATGGGCTAGTGTTGCCAATGTTGATAATGGAGACTTCCTAGTGTTGGAAGAACCTCCCTCAATAAGATGGAGTGCTAAGATTTGTAGCTTGGGAGGTATGAAAAACCTTGAGGATCAAGGGTTTGGAGGAAGGAGCTCCAAAAGTGACCTTGTGGGCTTAAAACCCAAGCTTGGGGTTTTGTACACATCGATGTTGGGGCCAAAACCATGGAGAGAATTCGACATGTGATGGATTAAGATGATAGAGGATGTTGAGACTAATCCAACAGATCAAGAATCATTAAAATCTGAGTTGTTAGTCTTGAGATATTAATTTTTGAAGGTTATGTGTGGGCTTGCACAAGGAGAAGTCACGTTGACCTGAATGTTAGGAGGCCTAATGACAGTTGGACAAGCCCACTATTGAAGCCACATGAGAATGTATAAAAAGGACTCATGTGTGAGGTTATTTGCACCTATCCAAGTGTGATAACATCATAAGAAGATCTCTATTTTGGCCTCAGGTAGATGAGGACCCAACGAAGGTGAAAGGAGTCTTAGGTTGTGCCTTCTTCTAGACTATTTGGGGACCGAGATCTTATAAGAAGGAGGCTAAAGTCTGAAGGGTAAATTTTGGGCATATCATCAAGAAACTCTTCTCCATTTCGGGATGAGTTTTTTTGTTGTGATTGTAGATGGGAAGGATGGTCATTTAGGGAGGTCGATTAGCCTACTAGGATGCCTAAACAAGGCCACATCTATATCCAGGAAAAGCGCAGTAAGGGAGGTCTGAAGAAGGGTTATGATGCAGGTCCAATGTGCCCTAGACAGGGCTGTGAAGAGTAAACACTTGGATACAGTTTTTCAAGGAGATCTGGTAGGTTTGTGTAAGATTAGAGGGTTGTTCTTTAACACTATTTAGGATGCAGTTTCTTGAAGTTGAGTGCAGGTGTATGGCTAATCCGTTTAAGGGAACTGAGAGGCCTAGAAAGCCTTATACTCTAGGCCACATTCACTAAGAAGGATAACACATTTTTGTGAAGAAGAACACATAATTTGGGAGTTGTTTAGATGGTTTGAAGTAACCCTAACCAGTGAATAGATTACACATCGAACAAAGATAAGAGTGACAGCAAAACTAGGTATGTCTTGTCTCATTGTTGTGATGTTTCACTAGATGATGGGGGTGTCTAGTTGGACAATAGCTTGTGGACATCCTAAGAGAAATTTCATCAACAATAGTGCATGTGTCAAGAGGAGTAGTAGGAGGTTGTAGAGCAGAGGTATGTTAGTCCTTTTGAGTTGATGTGACTTGCAGGTGGATGGTGTAGAAGTAGCAGCATAGGAGTAGTAGTAGTAGTATGAGTAGATCAAAGTTCGCTTTGTATGCAAACTTTACCTCCAAGAGTGAGGTGGGGTGATCTAGAGACTTAGTGTCAGAGTTGCAAAAATTGGGCGAGATCCATAGGAGAGTAGTAACCGTTGTAATATACATTCCTCATGGATCATTACCTTGCTACAGCGGCCCAGAATATTTAGTAGAAGAAGGATCCATGTCAGTTGGAGTAGTTAGATGTTGAGGAGCACTAAGGAATGTTGATAGCCATGCAGGAGGAACAATGCAAAATGAACAACAATGCAGTTTTCCTAGTAGAGAGTTGCAAAGACACAATTGATTCTGTATTTTGGATGATTCTCAGTTTCAGTTTTTGCAGAAGCAACAACAACATTGAGACACAGTGTTACAACACATTCCACAAGACTTATATTGGGGTTGTGGAGAGCCCTTTTCTTGCTAAGAGGGAGTGTTGAAATTGTAGCGAGAAAAAGGCTCAATTTTGACTTGTGCCTTAGTCAAATTGAGTAATTCAATTTTCCACATCAGCAAGATGACTTGGATTGTAGTTAACTTGTGTGACATGGCCTTGTCTACTAGTTTACTCAGTAAATTTGAGTTATAGGCTAGAAGTAGAGTTGTGCATGTAGTGATTGCTAAGATTTAGAAATCTATTTGAGTTATTGTTAGTTGAACTCAGTTAACTGAGCTCTAGTGATTAGTTGATTCAGTTGAAGGTCATTTGAGTAGTAAAACTATTGTTAACTCAATGATCTCTCAATTAACTATTCAATCAACTAAATATAGACACAATCATGCATGAAATCCAAATTGCCTAGTTGAGGTGGAGGAAAATGCATGTTTGTATTTATATTTGTACACTGTTGAGTGTACAATGATTTTTCACTGAGCAAGTGATCAATTTCTCAAGCTATTGCACAAAGAAATAGGGAACTTCTATTTTTTAGGGGCTAATTCCTCCATTATTGCACAAGGAAATAGGAGATTGGCTGAGGCTTGAATTAGCTAAGTGTTGGCCATAGCAAGTCAAGAAGCATGAAAACAGTTTTACCTTTTCAGGTGTTGCTAAGAGCTAGAGCATGCAATTGCAATAGTTTCTTTATTTAACTGATTAATGCAAAGAGGTTTGAGGGGTTTTTCCTAGTTGGGTTCCCCTAGAAATCATTGTGTGCTTTTGGTTTTTCATGTTGCATGTTTATGCATGTTGTTCTAAATTGTGATTTTCATTCCGTAGATTAGTAAAGTAGAATTTGTGTCTCCTAATTTCAGTTCAATTTCTTGAGCAGTTGCAATTTATATCAAATTTCTCCATGTTTCTTTTTCGAATTGCTTAATTTATCCTCTTGATCCTTGAAAATGTTTGTTGT
Source organism: Pinus tabuliformis (assembly GCA_031772625.1). Taxonomy (NCBI): domain Eukaryota; kingdom Viridiplantae; phylum Streptophyta; class Pinopsida; order Pinales; family Pinaceae; genus Pinus; species Pinus tabuliformis. Next base: position 311,045,290 of record CM062805.1, on the reverse strand, counting down.
TTCACTGCTTCCTCAAATTCCAATTCCAACATACTCTTAAATTTAAAATCTTATGTTTTTCACTGTATTTGGTTTAATTTTATTTGGTTTTTAGGATCTATGTACAGTATTGGGTCCTGCAAACATACTACCTTATTAGTAGGCTAATACCTGTTATATAGAAAATGACTTCCTAATTAGCACAAAGGAGAAGAACACTTTGACTAGAAGAAAACCTAAGTTACAAGCCTATTTTCTAGAGTAGCGCACCTCAGAAACATAAACACAACATTCTAACGCATTCTATGACCTAGCAAGGTGCGTTAACCTAGGGATTGGTGCTTTATTTTTCCTAAAGGGCCGTGTTACTAGATTTTTATGAGTTTTTGAAGGTCAAAGAGCGAGTTCACTGACTGAAACTCTGTCTTACACTGAATGTCAACTCCAAAAAGCAGGAAACATCCACCTCGGACTTGTTAAAGGAAATTGGCAATACTAACCGAAGCAAAGGAAGAAGGAAAGAGCAATAAAGCAGAGGAAACATATAGCTCTTGCCCAAATGAAACTTGTGAATAAATTGGCAAGGATTGAGCCTCCCATCACGTATAAGTTGGAGCCTAGGCAACAATAATTGGTATAAGAATTTGTGCACTATTATGCTATTGAGAAGCTATTGAGAGAGAGAGAGAGAGAGGAGCTAGGAGCTAAGGGAAGACTTGATTCAACAATAATGGTTGTAATAATTCTTCTCACATATGATAATATAGATATGCTCTTGTTCTTTCTATGTGATGATATTGATACCTTCTTTCTGTATATGTTGGTTCAATGGTGAGATTGATGTTTCTCATTGATGTATGCTAACTCTATATTTTTGTTATAGACATTTTTGGGCACTGCAACCCCAATCATATATGTCCATAAACCAAGGGCTCCTAAGTCCCTAAAAGTGTTGTTTTACACCCTAAAGGAACAAGGTCAGCTGATTACATCATCTCCCAGAAGTTCTCCAGAGAAAACTGCTCAGAACTGGTCAAATCTGGACCATACAGACTGCCTAGTGCAGAAGGTGCGATGCATCCCACCTGCCCAGAGTAAAAGGTGCGATGCATACTGGATATCTCTTCTGCAGGGTGCGATGAGCGAGAGTGGACAAATGGCAGAGACAGTTTGCAAGGCGGTTCGACATGGAATGTTCCAGAAACTTCTCCTATGACACTTGCCTCTCTGAATTCGCCCAGGGATGAGTAAGAGATCATCAATATCCAAGTGGAATCAACAACTATCAAAGAGAGGACACTAATCAAATCTCATAAGCTGAATCACCTCCCTGAAAATCATCTATATATGGATCCCTCATCCCAGAGATCCAGAGGCTGGAATTTTGTATCTTGTAAGGAAGTGCTGCTGGTTTCTTATCATAGTGTTGGGTGATCTAAGCTTTTCATGAGGTGAAGAAGGGCTTTCTTGCTGAGAGGATAATGCTGGGTTAGAACAATTGGTTGTAATCCCCTTTGCTATTCTTGATATTAATAAAACTATTCAAGTTTTCCTCCACATTCTTGTATGATTGATGATATATGAATTTGTGTGGTCAATATATATCTGGTCCTATATTTTTTGTGATAGTAGATCTCTGTTCTTGGATAGTGTTATGCTGCTTTGATTCCATAGGTGCTCTTTGAAGCCGGGTAGATGAGGAAGCAAGTGGCAAAGATCTATCAAAAGGGAGAGGAATCAAGCAAGGAACCAAGCGCAAGATAGAGGTTGGTCTCCTTTGTTCCCCTCTTATCTACTTCTCATAAAGGAAAACGAAAGTAGTTTTAGTTTGTTTGTTTCTAAGATAGCTACCAGTCTTAGTGGGACTAGCAACTCTACATAGACACTAGATTTCCCGATAACAAAATTGCGACTCCTCTGGGGAGTGAATAGCTTGTTTACTTTTCTATATTTGTTCGTTTTATAAACTTACAGATGGAGCCTAAAGTCAAGCCAGCAAGCCTTCAAACTGCATTTGCTATGCAAGTGCAAAGTAGATCAATGCTGCTTCAGTCTATCTCTGGGTTTTGTTTATAAACTGAACAATTGATTTGTGGTGGCTCTAGTAACCTCGTTAGATCTACCCCTGTGATTTATTTACTGATTATCACTTGCTCGACCTAAATCCCTGAACTGTGCTGCAAACTGTGATCAAGAACTGGATCAAATGTCTCGCACTGTACCATCGCACCCTCTCTTCAAGGATATCAGTATGCATCGAACTTCTCGTGTGCAGTAGGTGGGATGTATACTGGAATCCCTGTGTAACAGGTGCGATGGTCAGAGAAGGCTAATTTTGCCTCCAAACTTTGGTTTTTCTTCACTCTTTTCAGCTCTATTCAGGAGTTTTGCTGTCTGTAGTCAGTATACCTCTGTGGAACCCCCTTCCTTTCCATTGTTACGCCTCCATTGTGCAAAGAACTGTAAATGTTTTTATGTATTGTGAGCCATTTTCAGTTCTCTTTTACAAAGAAGTAGCGTAATTGAACTGTCGTTTCTTGATTTGGAAGTGTCGCAAGTGTCTTTTTTAGTCATAGAAGAGAATCCGATTGTTCTTGATAGTCGATTACACTGTTACTCTTGTATTTGATTTGAATCAGTAGTTTTTCAAGTGTCGAAAGCAAGTTTTCAATTCCAAATCGCAAAGTGTCGTCATTGTCTTCATTTTGTCTTGAAAAGAAACTTGTTAGTAATGTCGCTTTGAAAAATAATTCAGATTTGCGCTTAGCTTTCTTTTTATCATTCACACATTAAGAAGGCTGAAAACAAATACATACATGTGCATTTGCATTAGACTGTTTGTTGGTTTGATTTAGGACAGTGCATATAGTGTGTGCTCTCTGCTCTATGTTGAAAGAATATCATCTCTCTTTCTTTAGTAGCTAGGATTTTCATTGCAAAAAGAAGATTAAACGATTGTTTATCATCTTAGATTGCATTTTAGGAATTGTATATCTACATCACGCGGTGAACCTGAAAGGAAAATTTCTTAAGAAAGATCAATTGTAAAATAAATTTAATGAACCTAAAAACGCTTTGGAACCTAATGCAAAACATTTAGAAGTCTAGGCTAGAGACGTATTCCGGCGTCGTAAAGCCTGGTAACGGTTGTTTTCATTGCTGGTTGGGTGATTCCTCCACTTTGAGATGACAAGTGCCAGTACAGACTTGTGCTCCCACGTACCATCGAGTATATATTGGGAGACCACAATAGGCTATATCCTTTATCTATAGGAAGCTGTGTTTGCCGCCCTATCGATAACAATGCACTGAACACAACATTCGGGAAGATTGACTGCCATACTGTAAAAAGTATTCTGCAGTTTTGTGATTGGTTTGGTAATCCCTCTGTCTATACTTCCAGAGTAGTCTCTTTCGTTCCTTTTCAGACTCCTTAAAGGAAAAGGTCCATCTGAGCACTTGTCACTTCAAGCTCATTAAAAATCGAAGGCGACTAGAGTCATCTTTTGTTTTTTCTCGACTCTTAAAAATTGAAAAAACAAGTTGTGTCAAAGCGTCTAAAATTCATTTAATTCGGAAACACATTTCCCCTTGATTTTTAGTTGATCGAGTAATCCACAATCGTGGAAGAAAGTCAATTGAAACCCCATCGTTCGTGGAGGCTTACGAGTCAACCGTCTTTGTCTCCAGAATCAAAACTGTTACGGATGAAGCGAACTCATTTAACCGGTTCAAAATCCCTTGGTAAAGTTGGAACAAGTGTTCCGACACCATCGGAGACTCCGGTTACTCCAAACATTTCTGGTATCCCTGCCTTTACAGAAGAAGTTCTACAGCCAAAAAAGGACAGTAGAGCTAATCCTAGTGTGAAAGTAAACACTTGTATTACTGAACCAACTCCATCTACAACTGATTCAGAAGGTGTTATTCCCCGAACATCTGTCGCTGCAGAATCTATACCTTCTTCGACACCAGAAATATTTTGTGGACCTGATGGTCTACCTCTTCCACCTGGTCTGATTGCTATAGAAGAGATTGTGGAGGATCCTCCATCTAGTACTCCATCGCAATTTGGAGTTTGGATCACCCTATATCCTTCTTCATCAGAAATTAGTCTACCGTTATCGGAAGCTCCTGTAGAATCACTAGGAAATCTTTTGGATAGACTAGAAATGTCTGAACAATCGTCGACATCTAGGACTATGTCATCTGACACAGCGACGACAGAACTTCCTGCTGTCACTCCAACAATGTTCGCCGGCATACCATCTGTCCCAACTAGCTCTCAATCGCTAGATGGGGCCCACTCAGGGGCTATTTCGACAGTATGGTCTATTCCCGTTTGTTCATCCGGAATAATATCCGGGAGCTCTTATGTTGAGTCTCAGCAAATTGATCCTTCACGGTGTCAATTTGGGCAGTCTGGTCCTCAAGGGCAAATCATTCCTTTGAGTACCGGATTACCGCCGTATGGGGGGAAATATACCCTTTCATTGTCTCCTTCGGGAGAACAACCATACGAGAGTTCACAACAAAATTCAGGTTATGCTGGAATTACATCTAGCGGTTGGGTGCCAATACTGCCTCAACAACCAAGAGTTGTATACTCGATGCAACAATGTTTACCTATGTCAAATATACCAACTACGCCGGCTATTGTGACAGTGTCGCAAGTACAAGCGTTGCCTGTTGTATGCCAACCTCAGGTTTCTCAGGTCGTAATGCAACAGCCTCTTATCCCTGCGACTCAACCACAATCACCAACTAGTGGAATGACACAGGCCCAAACGGGTATAATTACCCCTCATCTTGGTCAAACAGCCAGTATTGACAATAGAACATGGCTTCACAACCATGGCTGGTGCAATATCAACAACTGCAATTCCAACAAGCTTACCAAGGATCTGAGCAACAAATATTTGCAAATAATGGGCAGTCGTATATTCAAAATGGTCAAAATCAACCATTCTATAATGGTTATGCCCATCAACCTTACCAAAGTTACCAGCATCAAATGCATTATGCTGGTATGCAAAGACCAACTGCTCAGGCAATTCCATCTTATCCTGGGTATGCTTCACCAAACCTGAATCAACAGTTACCCTTCGTGGCGACTTTAGAGTTACCAGATCTAAATCGGCTAACGAACGATCCAATTGCTTATGCCCCTTGGTGGCCAGCGATTCTGCATAAACTTCCGTCAGATATTCCTAAATTTAATGGAAATCCGGGTGAAGACCCGTCGAATCATGTGATGACCTTTCATCTGTGGTGTTCATCAAACACCCTAAACAATGATTCGATTAGGCTTCGCCTTTTTCAGAGAACGTTAACTGGTCCGGCAGCAAAATGGTATATCGAATTACCTAGAGCTTCATTTGATAACTTCAGTACCCTAGCCACAACCTTTTTAACCCATTTTCAGTTACCCATAAGGTACGAAACGGGAATAGAACTTCTTACCAATTTCAAGCAAACGACGGCCACTCACATATCCGATCATATTCATGAGTGGCGACGTCGTCGTAGAATGGTAAAAACATATGTTCCTGATCAGCTTTTAGCTGAATGGTTTATTAAGTCATTATTACCTTCCATTACAGAATATGTGGCAAAAGGAGGAGTTGTCACTGAAGAGCAAGTTATTGCTCGTGAGCAATATTTAGACTTGATTTATACTTAGTCTGGCACACTCTACGATAAAGTCCCTGATGCTCCCAGACCGGAATTTTCCGTTCCTCCTCCTCCTAAATCGAACAATGACTGTCATGTTGGCGATGGCGTGATTGGTACGACAGACACGAAATCAACAAAGGCTACATCTAAAAAGGCCCGTAAGATTTCTAGTCAAAATTCAAATGAGGAACTTCTCGCCTCGGAAGTAAATGCCGTCTCAACTGACAAAGGCAAAGAAACCAAGCAACCAGGAGGCAAGAAGAAAAACAAAGGGAAGAAGAAGAAATAGGAGGAATCATCACCTGAAAAATCTTCTGCAAACCCTTCTGGAGATAAGAAACCAAATCGTCCATGTCTTATATGTGATGAGGATCATTGGATAAGAGATTTTCCATATAAAGTTGAGCTTAAAAAATTCTTCAAGAATTCAAAAACCTCGGCGGTATTAACTGATCTGTTTCCAAATCTAGGAACAAATCTGGTTGCCAGTGACAATGCTTCCCCGTCCCAAGTGCTGATGTTGTCGGTTTCGAAGCAGAAAAATGATGCTTTGATAACGACAAGGAATAAAGATTACGGGAATCCACAGCTGTCGAACAACAAGGATAAAGATCAACCTAGTAGTTCGACAACAACTTTGACAGAAGTTGTGCCGCCCATCATTCCAGAGCTAACAATAAAACCACCAAATGGAGTAGTACACAAGTTGACATTTAATCCTCATGCCAGAGCAGCACAACATTATAATATAGTGGAAGATCTGGCCCAATCGCCATCCACTATGTCGACACTTGAGGTACTACAAAATTGCCCCTCCCAAAAGCAGGCTTTATTATCAACAATAGGTGGGATTGACCCAAAGGATTCTAATCTTGTGTCCTTTAATAAAAAAGGATATGATCCTTAGTTACCAACTCAACTAGCTTTCCTCATTCAAGTGAAAGCCCTCAACAAAACTGTTCATAGAACAATTATTGATGAGGGGGCATCTACATCTCTTATGTCGATGAGTTGCTGGAAAACTTTAGGATCTCCAACCTTGTCGCGATCTTCGATGACATTAAAATCATTTGATGGACGAACATATACCCCATATGGGATTTTAAGTAACTTGCAAGTTGAACTGGGGGGAAAACAGTAGAAATAGATGTTGAAGTAATCGACGGAAACCTCGATTACAACATCCTACTGGGAAGGCCCTGGATATATGCTATGGCTGCGGTTGTGTCGACCTACTTCAGGAAGATTGCATTTCCTTTTCAAGGGAGAATTACAATCGTTGACCAACAAACATTTCTCCCCAATAGTTCCCAAGTTACAGGAAGCATTCTGATGATCCATGGAAGCCCCCATTCACTTCAAAATATCGGAGTAGGCCTACTAAAAGACCCTACATTAATGGGGACTTTTTCCCTCCACCCTCCAATCAATCTGGCGGAAGTGGCGATGGTAGGAACTTGCAATATGATATCTTCTATTCAAAAGATCTCAGAAAACGATATTAGCATGGATCATTTGCAGGTATTGCCTCCAAGCCCAATAGAAATATTGTAGCAATCAATGTTTTTGGCATGGGAGGCAAACCCAAATCAACGCTCATCAAGTGTTTGGATAGATAGGTCTAAGGAATATGGCACCCCTTCAGATCCTTGGTTGCAAGTACATTACACAGACGAATGAGTTGTTCAGTCAATGATAATTGATGGGGCGCCATGGGAAGATTACCACCATCGTTCCCATCTTCCGGATTGTCAAGAAGATACTCCTGATGACCTTCATCATCCTTTAGTTTTTGATTTCCTATTAAATACTATAAACACGGTGGATTCCGAGCGAAACTTGTCCAATATCGAAGAGACTATCGCCATAAATGTCTCGACCAAAATAGATGTTGTAGAGAATATTTATGTTGGCAAATGTTGTTCTCCTTTAGAACTGGAAATATACGAAGTTCTTTTTCGCGAATTTAGAGATGTCTTTGCTTGGTCATATGATGAAATGCCAGGTATTGACTCAAGTATAGTTGAACACGAAATAAAGATGTATCCAGATGTCAAACTAGTACGACAACGGCTACGGCAGGTGCACCGCAAGAGAGCCGCTACCATCAAGGAAGAAGTTGAAAAAATTCTCGATGCTGGTTTTATTTACCCAGTTCCTCTAACCGATTAGGTATCGAACATTGTTCCTGTAATGGAAAAACAAGGAATGATTAGAGTGTGTGTCGATTATAGGGATGTAAATCAAGATTGTCCAAAAGACAACTACCCTACACCCTTTATTGACTAGATAATTGATGAATGCGCCGGATGTGAAATCTTTTCATTTATGGATGGATTCTCCGGGTATAATCAAATAAATATCCGCCCACAGGACCAGTCAAAGACTGCATTTATTTGTCCATGGGACACATTTGCATATCGCAAGTTACCCTTTGGTTTAAAGAACGCAAGGGCAACATTTCAGAGGGCAATGAATTATGTCTTCCATGACATCAAAAACATCGTTCAACCATATCTCGATGATCTTCCAGCTCATTCGCGAAAGCGTACCGATCATCCGCAACATTTGAGAGCGATATTTCTATGTTGCCGACACTACAAGATACGACTCAATCCACACAAATGTGCGTTCTGTGTCAGTTCTGGTCATTTGCTTGGATTTGTAGTCTCAAAGGACGAGATTCGTCTCGACCCATGTAAGGTTCAAGCAATCATAAATTTGCCTCCATCTTAAAATTTGCTTCAGATTCAGAAACTCCAAGGGAAAGAAAACTTTCTAAGGAGGTTCATTCCAAATTACGCCGAACTTGCTAAAGGTTATACACGTCTATTGAAAAAAGAAGTACCCTTCGTCTGGGATCAGGTCGCGCAAGCTTCCTTTGATGCTTTAAAGGAATCCCTAATAAAAGCATCATTAATGTATGCTCCTGATTATCAAAAAGACTTTAACCTGTATCTGGCTGCAGCGGATACAACCATCGCAATGGTTTTAGTTCAAGAAGACAATGGAATTGAACATCCTATATATTATTTGAGTAGAAACTTAAATGATATAGAAAGCAAGTATTCCTATGTTGAAAAGCTGGCTCTCGCAGCTGTTCAAGTGATACAGAGATTTCGACACTATGTCCTCTTTCGAAAAACTACCATTTTGTCAGATTGCAACCCCATGACTTATATCTTGTAGTGACAGTTGCTGGGGGGCAAATATTCAAAATGTATAGCAATTCTTCAAGAGTTTGATCTAGAATTTGTAAAATCCAAATCGAAGAAATCCCTGGTTCTCGCGGAATTAATATGCGATCTCCCATCATCGTCCAACGATGAAACATCAGAAGAAACCATCGTGGATGAATCTTTGTTTCTGATATCTTCAAGCAATCTGTGGTATGGAGATATAATAATCTATCTCCAAACCCAAAAATATAGGTCTAATACCTCTCGCTCGGAACAAAGACGTATTCGATACCAATCAAAAGACTACATGATCGTCGGTGATACGCTTTACCGTCGTGGTGTTGATACAGTTTTGAGGAGGTGCCTCACCCACGAGGAGGCCGAAAAAGTCCTGAATGATTGTCATTCAGGCGCGTGTGGGGGCCATCAATCTGGTTACGCTATGGTGCAAAAAATTTTACGAGCATGATACTTCTGGCCAACAATGTTCAAGGATTGCATAACCGTAGTCAAAAGTTGCCATGCGTGTCAAATTTTCAATAGCAAAACCAGAAGACCACCCACACCCTTGCAACCAGTAGTTGTTGTTGGGCCATTCGCCAAATGGGGCATAGATTTCATGACATGTAACCCCACCTCGACCGGGGGGCATGGGTATATCATAGTCGCGGTAGACTATTTTACCAAATGGACCGAGGCGATGCCTACATTAAACAACACCGGCGAAATGACTGCCCTTTTATTTTTCAATCATGTAGTCGCCAGATTCGGCGTTCCACAGGCCATAGTCAAAGATCATGGATCGCATTTTCGCAATCACATGATGGTTGAATTGGTTGCCAAATGGGGGTTGTACCACGACAGCTCTACTCCATATTACCCGCAGGCCAACGGACAAGTTGAAGCAATCAACAAGGTCCTGAAGCGGATGCTGCAAAGGATGATTCGAGTCCACAAAAGGAGTTGGAACCTGATCCTGTACTCAGCCTTGTGGGCATACCGAACATCGGTAAGGAATGCAACTAGGTTTACACCCTTTCAACTGGTGTATGGCCTAGAAGCAATCTTACCAGTTCAGTGTGAAATCTCGTCCCTCAAACTCGCAGTCGACCTTCTCCCTGGAACTTCAGAAGAGGAGGCTCATTTCTTGGAACTAATCCAATTGGATGAAACCCATCATGATGCCGCTTTGGCTAATGAAGCCCATAAGAAACGAGTCAAGGCACAGTTCGACAAGAATTTCAAACCCCGTGTCTTCTCAGAAGGTGACTTGGTCTTACTTTACGACCAGGAATCTGATAAATTGGGAGCAGGAAAATTCAAGTCTTTGTGGATGGGCCCCTATATTGTTAAATTTGTATTAGGAAAAGGGGCCTACGAGTTAGTGGATTATGATGGGATTCCACTGGCGCAGCCTCGTAATGGGTTGTACCTTAAGCGTTACTACGCATGATTCAGTGTAGTAACCCCTATGATTTTGTTACATTTTTTTTTTTGCTAAGAGTAATTGTTTTGGTCAGGTAATCCACTTTTTACATTTTTTTGTAGATTTCAAACCTATTGGAATCATTTGTTGGATATGTCGACGGAGCGAGTCATAGTTCGCGGAACCTATCTTCTGCGGCCTGGGCCATTTTTGATCCAAGCGACGAGTTAGTAAGTTTCAGAGGGGTATGTATTGGTTGGCCAACAAATAACATCGCTGAATATAGCGCGTTGATTGAAATCCTCTATGATTCCATCACACATGGCATACATCAACTTTTCGTTAGGCTAGACTCACAACTTGTCATCCTACAACTCACTGGTATCTACTCCGTCCGAAATCCGGCTATCTATCGCATGTTCCTAAGGGTCAAAATTTTGGAAAGGCAGTTTGATTCTATTCAATATCAGAATATTTCCAGAAACTTAAACACATTAACAGACTCATTGGAAAATTATGTGTTAGATAGACATTTGCAACATTTATAAAAAGAAGCATTTCATCAATATTTGCATCAGGATCATGTAACTTAACCAAAATAAAACTCCGAAAAAAAAATAAAAAATAAAAATATATATATATATATATAACTGTTTGTGGTTTACACATAATGTTCTGTAACCAAGAAAAAATTGGTCAGATGACCCAAAACTCAAAATGCTAGGGGGCACCCTAGTCTAATGGTGCTGATGATAACAAGTCACCGCTTGTGCAATCATGCGTAAAAGCCGAGTCCATCGACTTGGCACGCCAGTAGTATGTCGCTGCAGCCTCAGAGGCAGCTCGTCGGTCCTCACATCTGGAATACCAAGAGTGAGACCCTCGACCTGATCCTGTAATGCTGAAAGAGTCTCGGCCACATCAAGGTCGTGAAGGATAGCCCTCCCCACAGCCTCTCCTGCCGGAGCGGCAGCTGGCGCTCTCGGACGTACTGCTGGTCGAACTGGTCCAATGTCTGCATGAGCACATGAGTTTTGATTAGTCTTGAGTAAAGAAAATATAAGAACATTATGAAAAGCAATAAACAGGAATATGGTTAGAGAATTTACCTATGGCACCCCACTGCTCACCAGCCGGCAGTGCCAAATCCGGATCACCCCGGAAATCCATACCAGCATATGGACACTCGGAAAAAACCATCTGCTGACGGTTGAACCACTCAAAGAAGGTATCAGAGAAAGAAATCTGGGACTGACCCGCATGTCAGGCCATGAAGTCAACCCATCTTTGCATCCGTGGCTCAGTCGGTGGAGGTAAACCAAGTGAAATATACTGTGGCTGCATCAGTGGGATCTTTTCCAAGGCGAAAGCGGTCAAAATAGAACCATAACCAAAGTTCTTCAATCTTCCGTTTTTTACCTTGGTTAGTTGTTCTTTCATCACAAGGAGTACTGCATCACACCAGTTGAACACCTTTGGTTCAAGGCATTCCAAGGCATACTGCATATAAGACCTGTTGGCCACATGAAGAGCCGCACTACTAGCCAGTCTAGCAAAAGTGAACAGAATGGTCCTCAAGGACCTATCAGTGATGTCTCGGATATTGATCTTGCCGTCCCTACTCGGCTGAGATCCCTCTCTGCAATACCGGCGAATATAATCTCTCACAGATTCACCCCCACGGGCTGAACCTGATAATGAGATAGGGGCACCACGCCTCGATAAACCGGTCAAAAAATAGATGTCCACGATAGTCAAGTGGATGGATTTTCCCCTAATCTGGAACACCGGTCGGTAGGATACCATGCATCAAGAAAATATTGCAACAAGTTGATTTGTTGCCTCATGCTAGAGATGCGAAAAAACTTCAGCAGGCCACAGTTCCGCAGTGCAGTTACTGTACCCGGATCATGTAAAGCAAGCATGTCCTCTTCTTCATGCTCACGTTCTCACCATGTAATAGGAATTTTTCTCTGATGAATCTCTGAAAACAAGCAAGAGAAGAGTTAGCATCCTGATTTGGTGAAAAACAGGCAAAAATTCCATGAAAAAACTGTGCATAAGTTTCCCTCCTTGCGCCCATCGCACCCCCAGCAGTGTACTGGGTGGGATGCATACTGACTGGCCAATGGCCAGGCCAGTATGCATCGCACTTTTCGATGTAGGAAAGGTGCGATGGAGCCAGGGCGAATTTTTCAAACCCCAGGGGCTCAGAAAAACCAAGAAACCTGCTCAGAATTCAAAAAGAAAAGAATTAAACTGAAGAGCTCAGGTTTAGCTCTTACCTGGTCCAGACGGCACCAAGAATCGTCCACAGAATCTCCCGGAATCAGCTAGTGAAAATCAAGGGGGAAAGCACCTCCAAAGCTCCAACAAACCAAAGTTCAAATGAAATGGTAAAATGAGAGGTAAAAACCACTTTTAAATTACTTTTCACGTAATTCAAGTAAAATATTAGTGTTTTGACTCATTTTTCAAGCATATATTATTCGTTTCTAACTAGTTTGATGAAGCAATTGAATAGGCAGTACAACCTTTGAAGGAACAAAGTTGTCAATGGTAAAATCAAGGTAATCAATGACCATTATATCGAGCAGTTTTTATGTGGAGTTCAAGCTCGTTAAAAATTAAACATAAGCAATGAGCAAATGTTCCCCCAGAGTTTAAGCTCATTCATTAAAAAATGAACCAATTTCCGGTAAATAACCATCGTGAATGCATTATCATCAAACTTTGAGCCTTGGTCGTGTTCTCATCATCACCTCCACTCTGTTTTGGCCGATCATTCACCTCCATTTGATTGTTTACCCTTTTTGAGGAACAGTTGTGAAGAGTGATCCTGTTAGCCATCCTTGTGACACTGCCGTGATTGGAAAATTCCAAACCTTACCTGGAATTAGCTGCTACCCGAATTTATCACTCGTTCCTCGAAAAATGAGTCTCCTTTAAGCTCTTTTCATCTGACTTGTAAAATATGAAAAGATTGCCAAGCAATTAGCCTCTCCATCTCGTTAAAGTGACTAGAAGTGCTATCCCTCCTTTAGATTTTAATCTTTTTGGACCTGAGGGATTATTACACAAAAAGATCGAGCGCTTGTTTTGTTCGGCTCGTTAAAATTACCAAAAATTCATCCCTTTTGTATAATTTTATACTTTTTCGGACTTAAGGGATTATAAGACGAAAAAGGATTATTGGAGTTTTCTTTACGTCCCTTTCAGACTCTCTAAAATTGAAAAGGATCGAGTTATTTGTCGTTAAACTCGTTAAAACCGAATAGCGACAAACTTGTCCATACGGACAAGAACGAGTTTCACTATCGCTAGGCTCGTTAAAACATCACGATGGGTTTGCCCGAAGGGCAAATTATAGAACAAGCATATGTTATCCTCCTCAAGCTTGAAAAAAATAAAGAGGTACTGGTCAGCAATGACTAGGGAAAAATTGGGAAGAAAACTTGAAGAAACTTTATTGGTAGCAAGTCGCTCTTGAACATGACACTTTCACTCCGCATCCGAGTCGGGTTGGGTTGTTCCGTTCACTGGTCATATCACCATTGGTCCGTCACACCATCCACATTTGGGGTTAACGCTACCAATCCATCATGTCAGTGTCGCCGGTATGTTCAAGAGAAGTCGCTCAGAGAATTCACCTGTGTCTCATCCACTACAATACATTCACGCTCCATTCTTTCATGACCGCCACCCTGAACCTTATATCATCAGATCATTTTCACCTCCATTAAAATCATTTTCTCCGTTCCGTGTCGTAGATGTGGGATCCATTAAGGCCCTCCTACAATGGATCGGTTCTTGTCGACATCAGCTCATTATCCAAGAAGTCGATCTAGGAACAACCCTTTCAGTACTTTGAAGCTTGCATGCCTCAATGGCAAGTTTCTCACTTCCGGCGACAGGTTTACATCAATGGCCTTCGACTGGAAGATTTTGCATGGTGTTCGACGCCAAGTCCCTTTTTCACACCACGTGAATTGTACTGTTGTACCTTGAGGGTCATCATTATTATCGGTGATTCCTCTCGCGCCTATTAACAGCTTACATCACTGGCTGGTTATCAGGCGATGTCTTTCCATGTTCGACTCTAGAACATCTCTCACATGGATCGACTTGTACTTCGAGTGAAGATCGAACGAGATTGAAGACCCCGGATCTAGTTTCATCCATCCGGGCTGCGACATATATTCAGGAAAATAAAGACATCAAATGTACATCATTGCTGCACAGATAATCATCCAATCTAAGGGATGATGGCTCTACCAGAATCGTCAATCTGCACACAGATGATTGTCTGTCTTATGTACATGAAAATGAACTTATAAAGTTGAGCATGGGAATGCCCGCCTCAGCTAGATCATGAAAATATTATGAAGATAATGTATTGTATTGTATCTTATTACAGGTCGCCTTCCAGCTTGGAAAAACTTCGGATCCTCATGATATAGCATTTCACCCGACATCAAAAGATTAAAGACCTCATGCTTTAGGGGGCAACTGTTATAGACATTTTTGGGCACTGCAACCCCAATCATATATGTCCATAAACCAAGGGCTCCTAAGTCCCTAAAAATGTTGTTTCACACCCTAAAGGAACAAGGTCAGCTAATTACATCATCTCCCAGAAGTTCTCCATAGAAAACTGCTCAGAACTGGTCAAATATGGACCATACAGACTGCCCAGTGCAGAAGGTGCGATGCATCCCACCTGCCCAGAGTAAAAGGTGCGATGCATACTGGATAGCTCTTCTGCAGGGTGCGATGAGCGAGAGTGGACAAATGGCAAAGACAGTTTGCAAGGTGGTTCGACATGGAATCTTCTAGAAACTTCTCCTATGACACTTGCCTCTCTGAATTCGCCCAGGGATGAGTAAGAGATCATCAATCTCCAAGTGGAATCAGGAACTATCAGAGAGAGGACACTAATCAAATCTCAGAAGTTGACTCACCTCCCTGAAAATCATCTATATATGGATCCCTCATCCTAGAGATCCAGAGGCTGGAATTTTGCATCTTGTAAGGAAGTGCTGCTGGTTTCTTATCATAGTGTTGGGTGATCTAAGCTTTTCATGAGGTGAAGAAGGGCTTTCTTGCTGAGAGGATGATGTTGGGTCAGAACAATTGGTTGTAATCCTCTTTGCTATTCTTGATATTAATAAAACTATTCAAGTTTTCCTCCACATTCTTGTATGATTGATGATATATGCATTTGTGTGGTCAATATATATCTGGTCCTATATTGTTTGTGATAATAGATCTCTGTTCTTGGATAGTGTTATGCTGCTTTGATTCCACAGGTGCTCTTTGAAGCTGGGTAGACGAGGAAGCAAGTGGCAAAGATCTATCAGAAGGGAGAGGAATCAAGCAAGGAACCAAGCGCAAGACAGAGGTTGGTCTCCTTTGTTCCCCTCTTATCTACTTCTCATAAAGGAAAACGAAAGTAGTTTTAGTTTGTTTGTTTCTAAGATAGCTACTAGTCTTAGTGGGACTAGCAGCTCTGCATAGACACTATATTCCCGATAACAATGTTGTTATATGTTGATATTTTGGATTGTTAAAGTACTATATGTTGTGAAGGCCAATTCGTGTTTTTCTTATGTGCAAGTCTTGATTGGAGAGTTGACTGAGGATCCTTTCTCCATCACACTAAAAAATCTAGCGGGTTTGCATGAAAGACTAGTAGGTAATCCTTCTATGTTTCTTTATCAATTCCTAGATTAACATGATATGGTTGCATGTATATTAAAACAATTGTAGGTCACTTCATTCCATCCACCTTAGGTTCCAGGAAACTTGAGAGGGTTTTCTCTCCACCACCTGTTCATTAATCCCTACAATAGAATTGGTGACTCCACTGGGGATGCTCTTAGTTCCCGACTTTGATCTCCTAGTTCCTAGATCTCTATCTCTCTCAGCTGATTTCAATGATTCCTGATCTGAATTATGATAACTTTGTGTGCTTGCAAATAAGTTTTTTTGTTCACAACCTCTGCTCAAACCCTAATTAGACCATTTTTTATTACTAATCCTTCGTAAAACACCCTTTTAGTGTTGTCAAGAGCATTATAACACACTCCTACTTCTTCAATAGAGAGTTAGCCCTGCTACTAATGTTATGTATTCCTTTTTGGGCTGCATTATCAACCCAAACTCTTGACATCGACTCAATCTTGTGGATTCTAGTGTTGGATAGGTTTGTATCTAGTCTGATATTGATTTGCAGCTATGAAATTTGTCTGGTTGGCTGCTTGCATAGTCATATTTATTTTTGAAGAATAACTTTATTGCATTTGATTTCAGAAAAAAGAAAAATGACTTTTCTTAGCTGGATATGTTATGTTATATTGGGTTTGTTGTAAGGAAATTGCATGTATGCATTTCTTTGTTTGTGTTTGGACTGCATTAGGATTTGTGATTTCTGAAATGGTGTATAGTTACTCTCTCCCTATAAGAACTCTTATTCATCGAATTGAAATCTAAAAGCATTTTTCTTGCATGGTTTGAGTTAGAGTCTCATTGAACTCCATATGTCAACACCCCCTTTGGAGACATTAATCAAGTTCACATAAAATCAATCACTTAATAAAAGTAATCAACAACTCTTTTTCTAGCATACACATAGATTAGTTTAATCTAGAGTCTTCAGATAGGTTGTTGTGAGTAAATTTCCCAAGACTTCGAAACTGAGACTAGTGTGATTAATGAGGGTAAAATACATCTTCACTCATATCATTTTAGACTTCTCCTCTTACAAGGGAGTTAAGCGCTAGACAACATCGGAGTGTGAGAGAAGGTAGCCTGCCTTCGATTGCATTTCGGTGGGTATTCTATGTATTAGGGATCCCCTTGGGGATATTGGAGCTGAGTCGGGGACTCATGTCATGCCCACATAACATACTATCCATGACTGTGAACCCCCCTAGTGATGTCTGTGATTTGATGTAACCTTAGTGGCCAGACTTTTAGGGATGAACACAAGGTGACTAGGGCAGGCTACCCTGGTACCTAAACAGATGAACCTACTCTATCTTTGGGTTTTTGGGAGGGTGCTTGTCTTCAAGGGAGTACTTGGACCCTTCTTACTGAGGTTCAGGTGAAGCTCAGGAGTAATCATAACTGTACATTTAGTCAACTCTCTCTTTTAGCCCCTTCGATACTAGGTTTCATCTCCAACTAGTTGTGGCTATCAGACAAAGTTATGTTCCCTGGCTGCTTGTTGGTTGCCTTTAGAGTTTTTATTTTTATTTTTAGGTGCTTTCTTTTTAACATTGAGACTATAAAATACATCACATTTAATTTTTTAGATAAAAAATATCTTTCACATTGGCTACATTCGACCCTCGTCATCTATCTATATGACAACAAGGACTTCCTCCACTGAATCTGGAGGAATTGTCGAGCTTAAGTGAATCAGATTCTCCTTCCTCGCAAGGAGAGCAGTCTCCAGTGTCAAACAATGAATCACATAACACTTACCAAGAGACTTTATCTTTAACAAAGGTGTCATACCTCTCTTCAATCCTCCAGTCACTGACCTTCTTGGACCTGTTTTAGTTCAGGTAGCACCTGTGCCTGTTATGTATTCATTAGTTGCCACATCAAATGTCTCAATGGCGACTAGTGTGACATGGTATTTTGTGGACAATTTTTCTCCATCACCACTTCCCCCTCCTATTGTCAATCATACAATGTTGATTGGTCACCTTGCTACTTAGACTATGTCTAGTCTGGGAAACCCAACTACACCTGCTATGAGTGGAGTTCAGTACCTTCCTATCTCCACCCCTTTTGTGTCAGCTCCTAGACCTCTAGATATCACCCCTAGTGGTGTTGTTAGTATGGCCACCTTCAATAATCCATTTGGTTGGAATCCCTTGCTAAGTTCTAACCCCTAGGCATCGATTCATGGGGGTAATGTTTCCAGCGTGCACATACCGGTTAGGGGCATGCATGTCCCCGCGCCACTTATAGGACAACCTGTCCCTCCATTAATTGATTTTTTCCCTCCTAGTGGGCACTCTATCGGTGTCAATCCTGCATCTACTGCAAGTTACGTGGCTAGCAGTATCCCTCAACCCATTCTCACCGTATCTATTTGGGTACTCCTCCTCAATCACCATTGAGTCAAGGGGGAAAATCTATCCTGGGGGAAACCAGTCTTTTGTCACCCATCTTAGTATTCCATATGGCCCTCCATTTTATATGACCACACCGCCACCCCCAGGAAACTATTATTCGTCGCTTTCCACGTATCCTCCTAGAAACCAATTGATGGGGGGACATCCTGGTGCTTCAAGTAATCTTGCACCTCCTTCATTGGATTTGGGGGCATCCATGCCCTTGCCCTTTCTAGAAAATTTAGACATCTCAGATCTACACAAGTTGACTAATGACCCCATCAATCATAACTTACTTTGGCCTCCGATCCCGCATAATATTCTTGAAGATATCTTGAAGTTTGAAGGAAAACAGGGAGATGACCCAGCTACACACATCACCACTTACCACCTATGGTGTGTGTTGAACTCCATGATTGATGATAATATCCATCTTAGACTCTTCCCCTACACCCTTACTAGCAATGCTGGCAAGTGGTACATTGAGTTACCATAGGTGTTAGTTAATACCTTTGGTTCCCTGGCGGTGGAATTTCTAAAGAACTTCTAGCTTCTTATCCGCTATGAAACCAGAACATAACTTGTTACTACATTACACCAAGACACTTCCACCCACATCTCCAATCACATCCATGAATGAAGATGTGGGTGGAGGCTTGTCAAGGTCCCCATTTTGGATTACCTCTTAGTAGACTGAAACTACAAGTCTCTTCTCCCCCCCATTTCTAAGGATGTTTCCATGGCTATTGTGGTTACGGAAGACCAAACTATTCGTCCCACCCAACATTTAGATTTGATATATTTGCAATCTAGCATGCTTTATAATTTTCTCCCCAATGCCTTTCGAACTTCCAATGCTCCTACTCAGCAACCAGGCACACACACTGATGGGATCATCTGCGCTACCTCTAGAACTGCGGTAAAACAACTGAGTGGGAAAGATGCCTAGTTATCTGTTACTGCTAATACCACTCTTAATACCCAATCATTTTCTCCTCCAACCGTTGTGATCAACTCTATGCAGTTTACACAATAACCCAACGGTAAGCACAAGAATAATAAGAAAATACCTCTCCTTCTGAAGATAAACACACTAACTAGAACAATCCCAATTAGAAAGTTGCTACAAAATCTGAGAAAGGAAAGGAAAAAACTTTCAAGTTCCCTTGCAAGATATGTGCTAAGGACCAATATGACCTATAAATATCCTCGTCGTTAAGAGTGCACATACCTCCTTGCGTAAAAGGACACTGGATGGATCCATGTGGTCCTTAACAACCCTTTCCCTTCTCAATAACAAACAAATCTTGTATTGAACCTACCACAACCTTCGCAAGGGGGAAATATTGATTCACATCCACCTCCAACTAGAGAAGGATCATCAACTGTTTACACCTTTGAAATGACTGATTTACAAACACGAGCCAAGAACTATGGAAATTTGGTCACTAGCATTTCAGATATTGGCTCGAACTCTATTACATCACCACCTAATGATATGCATATCGAAAGGCCTATTGTTGACACTATGATTCGCCCCCCCAAAGGGACACTTTGTCAAATGACACACAATACCTCTACACGTGATTCCAAAAACTAGAACATCGTAGAAGATTCAACACCAACACCATCTGCTATGTATGCCCTCGAAGTATTACAAATGTTCCCAGCACAACATAAAACTTTGCTTTCGGCTATTGGTGGAATTAACCCCCAAGATTCCAATCTAGTGATTTTCAACATGGAAAATAGTAAGCCTCACCTCTCCCATCAGCTTGCATTTCAAGTGCAAGTCATGGCGAAAGGCAAAGCCATTCACCGCACTATCATTAACAAAGGTGCTTCGACCTGCGTAATGTCTACTTCTTGTTGGCTCGCCTTGGGTTTTCCCACTCTTTCATGACCATCAAATTCCATCAAAGCATTTGATGGTCATACTTTCATCCCCGAAGGATACCTTGATAGGTACCCCATCACTTTGTCTAGGAATATTGTAATGGTGGATATCAAAGTCGTATACCACCATCTCGACTATAATCTTCTTTTGGGATGCAGTTGGACTTATGCCACGACTACCATTTTTTCTTCGGTCTTTCGACTAATCATCTTTGCTTTGGATGGGAAAATAGTCATAGTGGATCAACTATCCTTCTGTACCTAGGATTACTCTCTGTTACTGTTGTAGCAGCTACAACCACCCTCCAAAATTTTTCCTTAGCCTTGTTTTGGAGCCTCCCTTCCAACTTTCATAGCAACTTGCCTTGCTTCGTCAAGTTCACAAGCTTCAGTGTCTTTCATGCACAAAGGCAGCCTGCCAGTCACAGCTTGATCCATTCCCCTCATAGGCTGTTCACCCGGACTTGGTCTAGCTACAGACTGAGCAACTTCCCCTTGAAAATTGTGCATTTTTGGATTGAAACCAGCCTTCCCTTTAGAAATTGCGCAATCCTCTATGGAAGCCTGTTGGGCTCTAGGATTGCGCAATCCTGCCTGCCAACACTCCCAGCAAGATTTGTGCAAATTTCCCCAGCAAGGCTGGTCGGCCTAGAATTTGTGCAAATCTAGGCAATATTCAGCTGCTCTTCCCAGAAATTGCCCAAATATCCTTGGTAGCCAGCCCAGCTCCCAGCCAGGAATGCACATTTTTCCCAAGGAGTTGAGCAACTACATGCATGGAAAATTTGGTTGACTAGTTCCACTCGGGACCGAGGACACTTAACTAGCAAGCATGCATGACTTGATATTCTCGGAATAGAAAGAAACAACATGTAAAAGGCATCTTAACTCGCAAGCATGCATGACTTGATATTCTCAGAATAGAAAGAAATAACATGTAAAAGGCATCCCATGATTCAGGGAGCTATTTTTAGCAGCTGGGGTTACATGAAAAGTTGTTTTAGAAGTTTTCTTCCAAATGTCACTTCCCCTAGATTCCTGGCGTGCATGTCACAACCTCGATGTCATCAAAACTCATCAATCGGATGCTACACAGCTCATTCCTCACATTAACCTTGTAGCTCTGACAACCCACATCACATATAGGAGTAGTCAGCACATTCAACTTAGTTGTTTTGGGATAAGCCCGCTTCCCATGCCTTGTGCTGCATTTTTGTTGCTTTTTTGTGTTTTCACTTGTGGGATCACTGTTTGCTTGATTTCTTTGAACGCTTGTTGTCGTTTACATATATACTAGCTTGTCCTAGCTTTGATTCAACTTTTGTTGCTATCTCACTGTTGTCACATGCATGAAACTGTTTTTCATGTATGTTCACCCAACCAGCGAACTACCTCACCCACATGCATGTTGATCTATTTTCTGAATCTTTCATTCATGTTTTGTATGCACTGTCAATCACTTCTTCTATCACTTAGTGTCGCCATGCATTTACTTTCTTAGTTGCATTTAGTTTCCCCTCAGCAAGTCGGGCCAACCTTGGCCCGGACTTTGCCTTCACAAAGGCTGCATTACGCAATATGGGGAAGGAAGGCTCACCTTCCTCTCTAGATTTGCACATTCCTGCCTAGCACTACCCTCCAGGATTGTTTTGTGCATTTCTGGAGGACAATGGCTGATTGGCCCAAGAAATTGCGCAAATCTGTCCTAGGCCAATAGTCATTCCCAGTTGGAATTGTGCATTGCGTAATCCCAACAATCAACAGCCAGACTGGACTGTACATTGTGCAATTCCAGTAGTCAGTTAGTCTCCCAACAACCCAGAATATGCCTTGTGTAGTCTTGGTAGTTGGTCTCTGGACCTCCCGACTGAAATTGTGCAATCTTCATGATTATGCACCCAGGTATGTTGCAATGTTCATTTTGGTTTTCGACTACAGATTGCTTGCCATGAGTGTTTACATGCCTCCAGGTGTCCCATGTGTTCATCTGCCTCTCAGCAGTATAGGTATAATGGTTTCCAGGAGAGCAGAGATGAAGACACCATTCAGAGCACACTTGGGGATGTAGTCGATCAAGTGTCCATGGACTTGCTTACCCACGAAGACATCAAGTTATTCGCAGACAGGGACATTGATATATGACAACAGCAACATCACAATGAGAAATGTCATGAACAGCAGCTGAAGACAACATACCAAATGCAATGCATGAAAGAGGAGGGTTGTTGACAACACGGAGGCGGAACAAGGTTGCAAGCTCTAGTAGGTCCATTGATGATGAAAGCAACTTTGGAGATTCTGGTTATGAAGTGATGTCGCGACATGAAGATTGCACGAAGGAAGAAGATGGAACAAAGAAGGAGTTGCATGTGATGAAGCAACAACTTAGGAAGAACATAAAGCTGCATAGATAGACAGATGAGTTGCAATTGGAACAAGAACAATAGTGAGCGCAACATGCACTCACGTATGAAACTGCACCTGTACAAATTAAGGATCCATCCCAATAGCTGACACAGAGCAGACATAGTGAGAAGTGTTGTTGACCACATGCAAGGGATTCAGAAGCATGCATGTGATTGAGCGCATGAATGCAATCCAACCCATTCAACACACTCACCAAGGCAAAGACAAGAACCAAGTCCAGCTGGGGTTGAACATGAACTTTGGCAAGTTGATGCGCATGACCACCAGCATACACTTGAAGATCAGCATGGACACTATGCATCAGTGTGTTCCTGGTTCAACCATACCCAAGAAGACCATGCTTATGTTAGCATAGGAGTTGGATGAAGGGGCTGAACCAATGCACTGGTTCCAATGGAGGCAAGAGTTCACTTCAGCAAGATGTCACCATGAGGTGCATGCACACCATCACAGACGACCAAACTTGGCATTAGCTCACCACCTTCACCATCACAAGCATGTCAAAGAGTTGGTGTCATCACAGCGGGCCAAGTGTTAATGATGTCTTGTAAGGCTTGCTCAAGCCATGTTGTCTCACATGTGTACATGTGCATTGTAATGTTGAGTCATGTCAAGTGTCAATGGTTTGATGTAACAGTCATAGAGTAGGTGAAGAGTCATGAGGGTAGTTGAATTGTCACAAATGGGAATGTCAAGGGTCATCCCACCCTTTGCTATAAATAATCCCTCATAACTCATTGTAGAGGCTTTTGGTAAGACTATCTTGGAAAGAGCTTGGACAATATTGTAACGCGCCTTGGTTTCTCCACTACATGGAGCTAGTTCATCTCTTTGGAGGAGCAGGCAGATGTGGCTGTAACGTTCCACTGTTGGGGCTAGCAGGTTTACATGGATGTATTGTATGATTGTGACTTACACTTCTTTATATAATAAGAGCCAACACATTTTCATGCATATGTTGTTATTGTAGTTGGACTGCTTTTGTTGCCTTAATGTTATATTTTGTCTAACTTACGTATTTGTGTATGAACTGATTTGTATGCAATTATATGAATCTTCTTGTTAATGTGTTGTATATGTTGTTAGAGTTGGTATTGTCATCCCTCCATCAAAGATCAAATCCTCTTGTTTCATTTCATATTAGGTGTCCCGCCCAGTCATTTGCATTCCATTAGGCACATAGATCATCTGACGGTAGTGGCATTCCTCCAGTTTCCCTCATGTTATCTACCTGCTAGCACATATTTTCTCATTAAAAAAAAACATATATAGTCTCCTTTTTATCCTGAAAATTGCAAAGATTGTCTTTAGGGTTTCATGGTCAATTAGGTCTAGGGTTTCATTAGGGTTTCATCAAAAAATGTGTCAAAGTGTCCAATAATTTCCAACAGGCTATGAGGAGGTTGCAACATCAATAAATTTTATCACCAAGCATTTGAAAATGTGTTTTTCCTCAAAACTTTGTTTTGAGGAAAAAACATAGTATTTAGCTTTAATTGTTAAAAAATCATGAAAATTTTGTTATCTTCATTGTAAATTCATTCATCTGCATCCTGGTTTCTTTCCTTAGCCCAAAAGCTCCAACACCTGCAAAAACAAGCAAAGCTCAGGTCATTAAATTCATCACAAAGTGAAAAAGCAGTGAAAAAGTCCAAAAACAGAGTTTAGAAATAAAGTCAAATCCAAAACATTATGAAAGTGGGTTTCATGAGCCAAAATTTCAAAAGCTCTTTGTTTATAAGCTATTCCTTCATTTGATAAGTTCATTTGCAAAAGAGAAGCAAGACAGAGCAATTTTGGTGAGCAAGTGAGAAATTGGGTGAAAATCGCTGTAAGATTGTCGGCGCGGTGCACAGGGCAGGAGGCGCGGCACATACAGTCGGCGTGGCGCATTGAGCCTCAGCACTTAATTCATTTTTACAAGGGCGTGGCACATATTTGGGGCATGGCGCAACGCATTGGGCGTGTTGCGCGGTGCACACAGCCAAAGAGGCAAAAAAACTTCCAAACTCACTCCAATCGCCCGAAATCGCTTGGAATGGTCTTGATACAAGTAGGTAGAATCTTCAAAGTTGTATTCCATCTAAGTTTGATGATGGTTTGATGGTGTGTGTTTTATGGTGCTTGTGAAAAACAATCAAACCCTACTATTTGAAGAAACTTGCTGCCTAGGGTTTGAAAACCTATTTTTCTACCAAGTTCATCATCCCTCCATTACTCCCTATCCCATTTATCCCTTGATTTCATTGTTCCCTAAGTTTCCCCACCCCCCTAAATTTACTAATCCCCTATCCCAAGTTCCCTTTCCCAAAATCCTAATTGTAAAATCCCAAACCCTAACCCTATACAAAACTCCCATAACATCCCATTTTTCCCTAGCTAACTCTGTCCCAACAGTCCCTATATTCCCATTATTTTTCCCTCTCCTAACAGTCCCTTGTTTCACTGTTTTCCCTTGGTAGAAGAGGTCAAACAATCATCAAAGGCAGTCCAACACAATTTGACACATCAACACCTATTTCTCCAAGGCAATTTGTCTATCAGCAGCTATGGCATCTAATCCTTCATATGATTATGAAAAGAAGACCTAAAGTGACTCACCCACGGAGGGACATGCACCCAGGAGGCCTCATAGAGGTGGCAGACATATCATAGAAGAACCAACCACTCTTGCTGCGTTGTAGGCAGACCCTCTTTCCATCTTTTGTTTTCAGCATCAGTCATGTTATGAATTTTGCGAGAAGGTTGCTAATTTTCAGTTTCATCATGAGTTGTCCCGCTTATTTGTGTTGCATTTGCATGGTGATCAAGCCACTCTTGCTGGTGTCACTTTCACATTAACACCAGAAACCATTTCATTGGCAATCAGCATACCAAACATTGGAGAACCATGGAACAAGAGGTAGAAAATTAACCGGAAGCACTATGAACCATACATCAAACCTGGTTTTTTGAGACAACTCAAGAGAGTGTTTCCTTTTCGGTTCCTCAAGCATGAGTATGCTCCTTTAATGAAACTCATCATGAAGTATTTCACCTGTGAGGGCCGGTTCTCTCGCTTGTATGCTTATCACATCAGGCTGCTGATGCATTTTACTCGGGTGCAGATGATGAACATTCCTTATTTCATATGCCGAAACATAGAGAAGATGACCACTCTTGTGTAGCACAAGACCCCTCAACAGCAGTTTAACAGTATTTATCATTTTGCTCTCATCAAAATTGTGGTCGTTCATTAGCTTGGTTTACATGGCATCACTTGGGATGACTTCATCTCTCATGAGTTTTTCAGAGCTTCATAGGGAACTTCAGAGGTTTGGCATGAGATAGGTGGACCTTCTTATCAGCATGAGGGCCATGAGACCGCTAGTGTGCCGGTGTTCATCTCTTATCAGAGAGGCACTAGACGGTTGTTTGTAGCAGCGAAGCGAGTGTTATCTCCACCTGGGGTGGAAGGGGCCTCGCTTCCTCCATCAGCACAGCAGGTTCAGGACCGAGGCAAGAGGCCTCTACAGGAGGAAGGACCATCAGGTGAGTGAGAGACTGATTTCATCCTCATTGAGGGTGATGATACTGACATGGGCCCACAGACTGCAAACCTTAGATAGATCATCAAGGAGCAGCAGGAGGACATTGATGCCTTGTCCACCAAATTGGATAGAGCCCAGTGGACTATAAAGTATTTGGAGCAGAGGAACAAGCAGCTGGAGGATCAACAGTTGGTTATGGAGTTACAAAACATTCAGCAAAACCGCCAAGCTGCCCGAAGGAGGAGGCTGGAGTTCACTTCCTTGGAGCAAGAGATCAATGCCGATAGGGAGTCATGGATCAAAAGAGTTAATATCCACTTGGAGAGGAAGTTGGAGAAGGCAATAAATGAGAATAATATGCTTAGAAACTTGTCATATCATTACTTGTCCCGGAACTTGGTGTGCTAAGCAAGAATCAGGAATTTGAAAGCAAAGCTAAAGAGAGCATCAAGGAGGCAAAAAAAGGATGAAGGACTTCAGATCTTGGCTAAGGCTTCCTTGGCCCATCACAGCACTTGATAGAGAAGACTCAGCCCAAATTTCAAGAAATTTGGAGCAATTTTTGCATTTTTGTAATTTTTTGGCACAAAAAATAGGTCTTTTTGCCCTATGCGCTGCACCACGTGGCGCTCGCTTTTGCTAGAGGCCTCCAAATCTCAAAAACTCAGCATTTTTGGATTTTTCATGCAAAATTACACTTTTCTACCTATGGCCAAGAAATTTGGGCAGGTTTTGAGCCCTCAAAAGGTCAAAAAACACTCAAAAAATGACCTCACTGCCCCTATTTTGACACACAGGAAGCAGTCTTGGGAGAATGGACTTTTCGGGGGGCAAATGGAGGCAAAATTGAAAAATTCCACTTGCGTTGGAAAGTAGACAGGCCGACCTTTCCAGAAAGCACACCCAAATCTCATTTGGACATCGGGAAGGCCTCCAAAAGTGGGTCCAAACAGGCGATATGCATAGAGAATCAGGCACGGCGCATAGAGGAAAAATTGCCAGTTTGACCAAGTTTTGCTCTGTTTTTCGCCCAGCTTCGCCTAGTTTGACTTTTTCACTTTCCTAATGGAAAATTTATGATGTAATTTGATGAAAATTGATGGATTATGATGTAAATATGTTGGATTTTCACTTGTATAGGTATATTCATCAGTTTAGAGGTTGTTTGAAACTGAATGAATTAGTTCCCTTGTTTATAGAGGCATGTTGTTATATTGCCTAGTTTCTAGTTCTCAGTTTAGAATCAGTTGGATCAGCTCCTAAACTTGTGAGCTCGACCCCTAGAGGCAAGGATGAGCTATGTTTGTCTATATTATGTTATTTTTCAGTCATTAGCATGGTTGGACTCTTGAGAAAGCCTTGAGCTTCATTGTACATTCATTTTCAGTATTTTGGCTAAGGAATTGAGACCAGGATTTGCAGCACTCTTTGGGATTCATGTGGAAATTTGTATTGGTACAATGTTTCTCCTTGTGATTGTGAATTTGTTTATGTGATTGCATTATCTATTTTATTTCTTCTAAACTAAACAAACAAGAGTGTAAGTAGAATTCATTGAAAGTGCAATGCTCTACTTGAAGTTTTCTTTAGTTGTTTGATGTTTTCAGCTGTTTGAGGAGGATTCATGCTTGCTCTTGCCCTCTTCAACACCTCACCTATATTTTCCTTCCATCCCACTCAAACTTAAGTGCCAAAACGATTGCCTACCTTGCCCCATCGAGATCTCTGCAGGACTGAGCCTCAATCCCTGCACCCCAATATCTGTCTTTCCCTCTGAGCCAACAAAACTCCATTTTATCAAATCAAACTCTCTTGCACATGTACCTAGCCTAAAATCAAAAGATATTTCAGTCATCTCAAGTCCCATAGATCATCATTTGCCGAGATTGACCCAGAGAGAGCCCCTCTCCTAACCTGGTAGGGCTAGCTACCAGGCTGAGCGTGGTTTGATGTTGGCCCTGGATCCTACCTTTTCAGCCTGAGGTAAATCTAGGCACTAACATAGTGGCGACCATATTGGGGAAAAAATTATTTGTTTGTTTTTATTCTTCATTTTATAAACTATAAACGGAGCCTGAAGATTAGCTAGGTAGCCTTCGAAATGCTTTTTCTTTGCATTAGCGCAAGTAGATAAACGCTACTTCAGTCAATCTCCGGTCTAGTCTTATAAACGGAGTATCTAACTTGCAGATCACCCCAGTACATCTGAGAATTCTAAGCTTTTGGATGATAAGTTTAGGATTTTATAGGCTGAACAAGTTGTTAATGTCCTTTTGATTTCTTGAAAATAATAGCACACTGGCTTCCAGAAGACATACCAGAGCAAATCCGGATCCTGATCCCCCTCCTGTCTATGAAAATCCCAATCTTATTCCAAGAATCGTTTGCCAAGGAAGTTCTATCATTCCTGTGTTCAAAGCTCAATCGTGTCTTGTTGGTTGTGAGTATACTAAGGATCTTGAATTTGATGAGCAATTTGAGTTGTCTTTGTTTGAAACCAAATATGAAAGTGTTGTTGCTTCAACTGCCTTAAATCCTGAGTTTGTTCGAAATATTGAAACTGAAAGGGCAAATAAATCTATTGATGATTATATTTTGAACCAGCTCCAGACTACAATTGTGGCTTCTAATATTGCTGATTTCCTAGAGACTGCTTCTGCAACCCTTGGGTCATCTACAATTGCATCTAGTTCAAGAATTCCCACCAAACCACCTTTCATTCCTACCATTCCTGTGCAGCCTATTGTTTCTGATAAAAAATCTGTAGTAGTATCGCCTCCATCTACTCCTTCTACTCCTAAAATAGCCAAGATTGCTTCACCTCCGCATACACCTCCTCATACTCCCCATACATCAGCTCCACCTACTCCCCCAACATCCCCAAGACCGATTGCAAATCCACTAAGAGAAATGGCTGCTCGTTTTGCACCTCTTGCACTACCTCAAAATCCGGATGATATGCCGACTGACTACCAAAGCAAAATTCCTTTGTTTGATGGCACTCCTCATGGTGTCACAGCTCAGCAACATGTGGACAGAATGAAAAATTTCTTCGATCTTGATGAGATTGATGCAGAAAATGTAACCATGAGACTTTTTGTACAAACATTTGGTGGTGAAGTAAGGAAATGGTTCAGGGCCTTGCCGGCTGCAAGCATCACTACATTGGCTGATTTACAGAGACAATTCTTAAACCGCTGGGAAGTGAAGAAAAATCCCCTTTAGATTCTTTCCGAGTACGAGCACATCAAACGAAATGTTGGTGAGTCTGTTCAAGATTACTACATTAGATTCAATTCAGTTTACAATGCAATCCCTGATCAGATAAAGCCACCCATGGGGCTAGCCTTGATTAAGTTTCTGGATGGTTTTGAGACTGACATGGCTTACCAATTAAGAGAAAGAGATCTAGCTACGTTGGAAGACATGCAGAAGATTGCGGTCAGTGTTGAAGCAAATCTGCTAGCCAAGAGAGCTAGAGCAAGAGCTGAAAAGAAATTCGCAATAAAAGAAGAGACTTCCTCATCAGATCAAGTGCTTCGAAAGGTGGAACAGATGCTGGATAGACTGAAGCTTAACAAGCTTGAACCACAAATTAGAAATCCTAATTTCCGTGGCCAGCAGCAGCCCTAATATAGGATCAAACAAAGAGAGCAGCGAGCCTAAGACCAAACAGCGTAGCGGCAAGTGCAGACACCTCTACAACAGAATGTTGTACTTGGTCCGGAATTAGAAGAGGAGGAGAATGTGATTGGAGAAGAAAATCATTTCTTTACACTCGATGACATGCCAATTTACATCACTGAAGATGAGGAGTACTCCGAGAATCCAGTTGAACGAGGGGATGAAAATTTTATTTTGGCAAATGAGACGGTTCTTGAGGAAGAGTCTGATGATTACCAAAGAGGATATATGAATGCTTTATCAGCTCATCAACGGAAATATTCACTTCGAAATAGAGATGTGCCTATAAATCCAATTCAGAAAAGGAAGGAGGCAGCAACGTCAAAGAATGATCCTCCCAATGTGCAGAAAAAGGGAAAAGAGATAGCTGATCCTAGCAGCAGCAAAATGACATCAGCAAGTGAAAGACCGAATCAGCCAAATGTGTCAAAGGAGAAAACGGAAAAGAAGGATGTTATAGTGAAAGAGGTAGAAAAAGTTTCAGTTTTTAACATAGAAAATGAAATTGCTAAGTTGAAAATTTCCATTCCTTTGATTGAGTTAATGAAGAACAGCAATTATAAAAGTCAGGTGTCTAAAATTTTGAGTTTAGATCCATCATCAGATATGGTAAATGTGGAGGATGATAGTCCTGAGCTGATCTTTGGGCCAGATTTGGAAGGTGAGTCCCAAGATAGTGATGTTTCTCCTTTCTATATCAGTCTCAGGGTGCATGACTTTGTTTTACATAATGCTATGTTTGATTCCGGAGCTTCTCATAATCTTATCCCAAAATCCATCATGGATAAATTGGGATTGGATATCAATAGGAAATACCATGACCTTTACTCTTTCGATTTCGGTAGAGTAAGGTGCATCGGGCTTATCAAAGATTTGGTGGTCAGTTTGGATCAGATTCCGACCAAAAATGTTTTGATGGACGTGGTGGTGGTGGATATACCTCCTAGATTTCGCATGCTTCTTTCCAGATCTCGGGGAGCAAAGATTAAAGGGATAATGCAACTTGATTTCTCCTATGCTACAATTCCCGTGTTCGGTCAAATGAGGAAACTATGACGGGAGTAGAAGATGAAGTACATGATCACTAGCAAGGAGAAATCGGTAAATCATCCGATCAACTATGTACATACTGATCTAGAGTCATTTGTTTTGTATTCATATAGTTTTAATGATGTAAATAGCAAACTAGTGGAAGTAGAAGACATTCCCGAGATTACTAAAAATTTTAGAGAAATCTTGAGACAAGAGTGGCAAAGACTTGATGGCACCGCTGAAAAATCAGCAGTCCGACAGCAACAACATATTGAAGGATAGCAAGGTAAAAAAAAAGAGTTTCAGCATTTGGAAGAGGATGAAACAGGCCTATGGAGTATGGACTTTGATGGCACTGTAGGAAGGGAAGGTGCTGGAATTGGTATTTGGATACGCAACCTGGTTTTTTCCCCAAACATAGTGCCAAGTAATGTAAGGGTCTACTCTTATAAATTAGCTTTTGACTATTCAAACAATGAGGCTGAATATGAAGCTTTGATTGCTGGTTTGAAAATTCTTAGAAAATTGAATGCTAAGAGGATTTCATTGTATGGCGACTCCGAATTAGTTATCAAGTAGGTGAAAGGCGAGTATCAATCTAAGCATCCTCGAATGCGGGCCTACCACAATGCGGTGTTGGATATCTTGAAGGTATTTTCTGATTACACTAAAACTTGTGTGCCTTGTGCTCAGAATGTCATTGCAGATTCACTTGCAACAACAGCAAGCAATTTGAAGATTCCTATGAACTCAAACAATAAGTTCGAGATTCATGTGAAGCATCGCCCGGCTGTGCCCGACAATCAAAGGTATTGGCAAGTGTTCCAAGATGATGATGATATCAATGAATTTCTGCAAAATAAAGGTAAATTCAAGGACATTTCTATTGACATGGAGTATGATGATGGTGATGAGAATATAGAAGTCAATCAGATGGAAGTTTTTCAGCTCAAAGAAAACATCATTCCAAAAGGTCTAATACCTTTAGAGGAGCTCTTCGATCAGGACGATGTGGCTAAAAAACCGACCTTGCTGCCAATCGAAAAAGGAGTTGAAGATGTGAACATTGGATCAGCTGAACATCCCAAGATGGTGAAATTATCGAAGGCACTGCCCCCATAGGTAAAGGCAAAATATATCAGTTTGTTATCCTCTTTTACTGATGTATTCACTTGGGATTATTCAGATTTGAAGGCTTATGACACAAGCATAATTCAGCATGTGATCCTGATCAAGCCAAATCAAAAGCCTTTTCGCCAAAAGCTAAGAAGAATAAACCCAAAGCTGCTGCCTTTAATTGAAAAGGAAGTGAACAGGTTGTATAAATCTGGTATCATAGTCCCCATTAGATTTTAGAGTGGATTTCAAACTTGGTGCCTGTCCACAAGAAAACAGGTGAGATCCGGTTATTCATTGATTTTAGAAATCTGAACAAGGTTTCCTTGAAAGACAATTATCCATTGCCCAAGATGGATCACATACTTCAGCGAGTAGTTGGAACATCATGGATGTCACTACTCGATGGTTATTCGGGTTATAACTAAATTTTGGTCCATGAAGATGATCATGACAAGACAGCGTTCACCACTCCGTGGGGAACTTTTCATTATGCAAAGATGCCGTTTGGATTGAAAAATTGTGGTGTAACCTTTCAGCAGGCGACGGATATAGCGTTTGCCAATGAAAACGATGTTTTTTTGGTTGTTTATCTTGATGACTTAACAATTTTCTCTAATACAGATGATGAGCATCTCTATCATTTGAAGATAGTTTTTCAGCGGTGTAGGAGGTATGGCATCTCGCTCAATCCAAAGAAAAGCTTGTTTGCCATGTATGCAAGCTTTTCGGGCATATTATCTCAAAGGAGGGTATCCGCATCGATCCAACTCGGGTGGAGGCCATTCAAAAGATTGATTTCCCACGAAGTAAGAAAGAAATCCAATCCTTCAATGGTAAGATAAATTTCCTACGTCGCTTTGTTCCTAATCTTGCAGAACACTTAAGAGAAATCACAAACATGTTGAAAAAGGATAGTGCAGTAAGGTGGACTGAGGAAGCAATTAAGTCTTTTAATTTGGTGAAATTAGCTCTTTCTTCAGCTTCGGTTTTGATCAGCCCGGACTATACTCAAGATTTTATTTTGTTTTCCTTTGCCTCAGATCATATTATGGCAGCGGTCTTGATGCAGAAAAGAGACCAGCTCGAAAAACCAATTGCATTCTTCAGTAGAACCATAAGGGATGCTGCATTGAAGTATAATATTATTGAAAAACAGGCCCTTGCATTGGTTAAAGCATTAAAAGATTTTCGGGTATATATTTTACATTCTCACATTCTTGCTTATGTTCCTAATGCCGCTGTCAAAGATGTCCTAGTGCAAACAAATCCGGAGGGAAGGAGAGGCAAATGGATCGCTGCCTTGCTGGAATATGATGTAGAAATCAAACTGAAAAAGCTCATTAAAGGACAGGGGCTGGAAAAACTTATGGTTGAGTCAAATCTGCATACTTTGGACATTAATCTAATTGCTGCTATGTCCGAGGAAGACGAAGAAAATTTGCCCACTCAGGTATCAGAAATTTTCCTCCTTTCTCCTTGGTATTCGGACATTGTTTTTGTGCTTCAAAATCTATCATCACCTCCCAGAATGGCCAAGAACAAAAGTAGGACATTGAAGTTGAAGGCTGAAAAATTTTGTATCATGAATGGTGCACTTTATTGGAAAGATCCCGGTGGTGTCCTGCTAAATTGTTTGGTAGAAGAAGAGGCGAAACAAGTGATGGAAGATTTTCACAAAGGAGATTGCGGAGGCCATCTTTTCTGGAAGACAACAGCCAATAAAATTTTGAGAGTGGGGTATTATAGACCAAGTCTATTTGTTGATGTGTACAAAACAGTTGCCAGTTGTCACGAATGTCAAATTTTTCAAGGTAAGCAAAAGTTGCAGCCTTTACCACTCAAGCCCATTGAAGTGAGCGCTCCTTTTCAGCAGTGGGGTTTGGATTTTATTGGTGAGATTCATCCTTCCTCTTTAGCTTAGCATAAGTGGATCCTCACAACGATGAATTATTTCACCAAATGGATTGAGGCAATTCCTACAAGGAAAGCCACCGATTCAGTAATTATCTCATTTCTTGAAAACAACATTTTGTCTCGTTTTGGATGTCCAAATAAGTTGATCACTGACAATGCAGTAGCCTTTAAATCGAAAAGAATGATTGAATTTTGTCATAAGTATCAAATCACTTTGGGGCATTCGACTGCCTATTACCCACAAGGCAATGGTTTGGCAGAATCCTCAAACAAATCTCTTGTCAACATCATCAAAAAGCTGCTGGAAACTAACAAGAAGAGTTGGCACAAAAAGCTGGTCAATGCACTTTGGGCAGACAGGGTAAGTCAAAAGAAATCCATTGGCATGTCTCCTTTTGAGCTTGTGTACGGTGTGGACACAGTCTTCCCGACATCTTTGGCTGTCCCAGTGGTACAATTGTTGCAAGAAGCTAGCAGCGAGGATGATGGTTTGCAGTGGAGGATCAACCAAATGATACATTTTCAACAACAAGAGAAGAGGTATTTCAGCACACTTCCAAGCTGCAAGAAAGAATTGAGAGGATATATGACCGGAAAGCCAAGGCGAACAGGTTTGAAATCAGAGATATCGTGTTGAAGTGGGATGCAAGGAATGAAGAGAAGGGCAAGCATGGCAAATTTGAAAATCTTTGGAAAGGACCGTACAAGATTGCTGCACATCGGGGCTAGAATGCTTTTCTTTTTCTCGAACTGAATGGCGAAGACTATCCTGGTGGGCCGGTCAATGGTCGGCTTCTCAAACAGTATATTGTGTAAACTGTTTTCTACTGTCCTATTCATCATTGTATATACTGGTTTGTTTAAATTCCATTGCAAGAGTGTGTTGTTTTCATTCTTCAGCTTGGGGCCTAAGGTGAAGGCTATAAAGCTGAAGTTTGATTTCAGCTTTGGTTTGGTTTGTTAGAGTCAAGTCTTTCGGTCAATTTCAGTCTTGAAAATGAGTCAATTTGAGTCACGTTCAGTCCTGAAATTGAGTTTTTCAGTCAAGAATTTAGTTTTGTTGTGTCAAAGTTATTGACTCCATAGCCCAATGGACGAAGGCACTACCTGCTTTCCCAGAGATCTGTAGTTCTTGGCACCTCCACTGAGCTACCATCTCCATTGGAGCCAATGTTAGAGTCGGTATTGTCATCCCTCCGTCAGAGATCAAATCCTCTTGTTGCATTTCATATTAGGTGTCCCGCCCAGTCATTTGCATTCCATTAGGCACATAGATCATCTGACGGTAGTGGAATTCCTCCAGTTTCCCTCATGTTATCTACCTACTGGCACATATTTGCTCATAAAAAAAAACATATATAGTCTCCTTTTTATCCTGAAAATTGCAAAGATTGTCTTTAGGGTTTCATGGTCAATTAGGTCTAGGGTTTCATTAGGGTTTCGTCAAAAAAGGTCAAAGTATCCAATAATTTCCAACAGGCTATGAGGAGGTTGCAACATCAATAAATTTTATCACCAAGCATTTGAAAATGTGTTTGAGTATTTATCTTTAATTGTTAAAAAATCACGAAAATTTTGTTATCTTCATTGTAAATTCATTCATCTGCATCCTGGTTTCTTTCCTTAGCCCAAAAGCTCCAACACCTACAAAAAAAAGCAAAGATCAAGTCATTAAATTCATCACAAAGTGAAAAAGCAGTGGAAAAGTCCAAAAACAGAGTTTAGAAATAAAGTCAAATCCAAAACATTATGAAAGTGGGTTTCATGAGCCAAAATTTCAAAAGCTCTTTGTTATAAGCTATTCCTTCATTTGATAAGTTCATTTTCAAAAGAGAAGCAAGACAGAGTAATTTTGGTGAGTAAGTGAGAAATTGGGTGAAAATCACTGTAAGATTGCCGGCGCGGTGCACTAGGCAGGAGGCGCGGCGCATACAGTCGTCGCGGCACACTGGGCCTCAGCACTCATTTCATTTTTACAAGGGCGCGGCGCATTGGGCGTGCTGCGCGGCGCACACAGCCAAAGAGCCCGAAAAACTTCCAAACTCGTTGTCTAGTCAATTTAACATCTTAAATTGCTCTACATAAATTATCAATCCGGGTATCGTAAACTAATGAAGTGTGGTGCACCATATGTGCTTAGTTAACCTTTTTCTTACTTCGTTGTTTTATAGATTTTATTTTGTTTTGGGGTTTTGTTCTTGTTGATCTCCTAAGGTATCTAATGCAAATGGAAATCCTATTCTAAGGTCTTAAGAATACTTTTAAAGGTCAAGTATGGATGTAGATTTCAAGACAAGGTCTATGTCCCTAATGGTAGCTTCCAAAACATAGCACTTCA
This sequence comes from Pinus tabuliformis, assembly GCA_031772625.1. Classification (NCBI taxonomy): domain Eukaryota; kingdom Viridiplantae; phylum Streptophyta; class Pinopsida; order Pinales; family Pinaceae; genus Pinus; species Pinus tabuliformis. Next base: position 311,008,961 of record CM062805.1, on the reverse strand, counting down.
AAAGATCTTAAAACATGTTATTGATGGAATTAGTAATTAAACAAAAGTGTAAGTATGCAGCTACTTTAATCAAGCAAAAGATGAAATACTGATCATGAAATCACTGTCTCTGCTGCTTGTCTAAATACAGAAATAAAAGTTAAGCTATTGCACTCAAACAAATAAAAAACTGCAATACCATAAAAAGTAAAATCAAATCACATCATTCATAGTCTGATTCATCGCCAAGTAGTCTAAGCTATGGCTTTCGGAGATAATCATCAATAACATGATCAATTTGATATCTAATTGCAGAAAAGTAAAACTAAAATCAGATCACATCAATTCATAGTCTGGCCCCTCGCCAGTTAGTCTCGCTATGGCTTTCGGAGGTAATCATCAACAAATTGAGCAACCTGATATCTAATTGCAGAAAAGTAAACTTAAAATCAAATCACATCAATTCATAGTCTGACCCCTCACCAGTTAGTCTCGCTATGGCTTTCGGAGGTAATCATCAACAACTTGAGCAATCTGATATCTAATTGCAGAAAAGTAAACTTAAAACCAAATCACATCAATTCATAGTCTGACCCTTCGCCAGTTAGTCTCGCTATGGCTTTCGGAGGTAATCATCAATAACTTGAGAAATCTGATATCTAAACTAACTAACAAAGCAAATGAATAAGACTGAAATCAAAGCATAACTGAAATTGAAAAGCTAAAAAAACAAAGTAAGCAAAGAGGTAAATCTCATGTCACTATTTGATGCAAAAGCATGTAAAGAAAAACTAATTTACAATCAACCGGTTGAACACACTTACATGAATTAAAATTGCATGAATGGAAAATCTAATTTATCAAACTTGAAAGCAATCAAATAGCGTAATGAAATCAAAGAAAAATTACAAAATGAAATCTACTCTACCTTACATTCTAATATGCTCCATGACATCTACTTCACATCTCCTTCCATGTTGAGAACATCAAAGCTTTATTCAAATTCTTCAAAATTACAAAGTACAACAAAGCTCTCCAAAGATTTCCAAAGCCATCTCACAAGCTAACAAGCTAAGACTCACAAGCTAAAAGACTAACAAATGAAGGAGAGAGATCTCCTATTTATACAAAATGATGAGAAACCATCTCATTAATGAGAGTCCATGAATCTCTCCCTCTACTTCTAGAGTCCTAATCAAAATAGGAATTGATAAGACACATGTCTTCTTAGAGTTACAATATAATTAGGAGATGTGACACATATCCTCATGATCCCATGATTCTTTCCACTCAAATTCGACTTTGGCCTTAGAGTGCCACATAAGGGTCTTCTAGAAGCCTCCTTTCAACCTACACATGTCAACAATCTCAACCCATTTGTTAGGTATAAGCATATGCACATTATTTTCTAATTTTTAACCACAAATTCACTTAAAAGGCTTAGAATTAATAAATATTGGAAAAACATAAATGTGGCCCAATGACAATGAGAGGGATGAATGTGGTGACATAGTAGTGAAATGGAGGTGAAATGGAGGTGATATAATGGACATAATAGTGAATGTGTAATGGAAATGAATGATAATCGCTCGAAATCGCTTGGAACGGTCTTGATACATGTAGGTAGAATCTTCAAATCCGTATTCCATCTAAGTTTGATGATGGTTTGATGGTGTGTGTTTTATGGTGCTTGTGAAAAACAATCAAACCCTACTATTTGAAGAAACTTGCTGCCTAGGGTTTGAAAACCTATTTTGCTACCAAGTTCATCATCCCTCCATTACTCCCTATCCCATTTATCCCTTGATTTCACTGTTCCCTAAGTCCCCCCTCCCCCCCCCCCCCCCTAAATTTACTAATCCCCTATCCCAAGTTCCCTTTCCCAAAATCCTAATTGTAAAATCCCAAACCCTAACTTTATACAAAACTCCCATAACATCCCATTTTTTTTTTCCCTTAGCTAACTCTGTCCCAATAGTCCCTAAATTCCCATTATTTTTCCCTCTCCTAACAGTCCCTTGTTTCACTATTTTCCCGTGGTAGCAGAGGTCAAACAATCATCAAAGATAGTCCAACACAGTTTGACACATCAACACCTATTTCTCCAAGGTAATTTGTCTATCAGCAGCTATGGCATCTGATCCTTCATATGATTATGAAGAGGAGACCCAAAGTGACTCACCCAGGGAGGGACATGCACCCAAGAGGCCTCATAGAGGTGGCAGACATATCAGAGAAGAACCAACCACTCTTGCCGATTTGTAGGCCTGCCCTCTTGACATCTTTTATTTCTAGCATCAGTCATGTTATGAATTTTGCGAGAAGGTTGCTAATATTCAGATTCATCATGAGTTGGCCCGCTTATTTGTGTTGCATTTGCATGGTGATCAAGCCACTCTTGTTGGTGTTACTTTCACATTAACACCAGAAACCATTTCATTGGCAACCGAAATACCAAACATTGGAGAACCATGGAACAAGAGGCAGAAAATTGACCAGCAGTACTATGAACCATACATCAAACCTGGTTTTTTGAGACAATTCAAGAGAGTGTTTCCTTTTCGGTTCCTCAAGCATGAGTATGCTCCTTTAGTGAAACTCATCATGAAGTATTTCACCTGTGAGGGCCGGTTCTCCCGCTTGTATGCTTATCACATCAGGCTGCTGATGCATTTTACTTGGGTACGAATGATGAACATTCCTTATTTCATATGCCGAAACATAGAGAAGATGACCACTCTTGTGCAACACAAGACCCCTCAGCAACAGTTTAACAGTATTTATCATTTTGCTCTCATCAAAATTGTGGTTGTTCATCAGCTTGGTTTACAGGGCATCCCTTGGGATGACTGTATCTCTCGTGATTTTTTCAAAGCGTCACAGGGACCTTCAAAGGTTAGGCATGAGATAGGTGGACCTTCTTATCAGCATGAGGGCCATGAGACCGCTAGTGTGCTAGTGTTCATCTCTTATCAGAGAGGCACTAGACGGTTGTTTGCAGCAGCGAAGCGAGTGTTATCTCCACCCGGGGTGGAAGGGGCCTCGCTTCCTCCATCAGAACAACAGGTTCAGGACCGAGGCAAGAGGCATCTACAGGAGGAAGGACCATCAGGTGAGCGAGAGACTGATTTCATCCTCATTGAGGGTGATGATACTGACATGGGCCCACAGACTGCAAACCCTAGAGAGATCATCAAGGAGCAGCAGGTGGACATTGATGCCTTGTCCACCAACTTGGATAGAGCCTAGTGGACTATATAATATTTGGAGCAGAGGAACAAGCATCTAGAGGATCAGCAGGTGGTTATGGAGTTACAAAAGATTTGCCAAAACTGCCAAGCTGCCCGAAGGAGGAGGGTGGAGTTCACTTCCTTGGAGCAAGAGATCAATACCGATAGGGAGTCATGGCTCGAAAGAGTCTATATCCACTTGGAGAGGAAGTTGGAGAAGGCAATAAATGAGAAGAATATGCTTAGAAACTTGTCATATCATTACTTGTCCCGGAACTTGGTGTGCCAAGCAAGAATCAGGAATTTGAAAGCAAAGCTGAAGAGAGCATCAAGGAGGAAAAAAGAGGATGAATGACTTCAGATCTTGTCTGAGGCTTCCTTGGCCCATCAAAACACTCGATAGAGAAGACTCAGCCCAAATTTCAAGAAATTTGGAGCAATTTTTGCATTTTTGTAAATTTTTGGCACAAAAAACGGGTTTTTCCGCCCTATGCGTCGCGCCACGTGGTGCTCGCTTTTGCTAGAGGCCTCAAAATCTCAAAAGCTTAGCATTTCTGGATTTTTCATGCAAAATTACACTTGTCTACCTATGACCAAGAAATTTGGGTAGGTTTTGAGCCCTCAAAAAGTCAAAAAACACTCAAAAAATGACCTCACTGCCCCTATTTTGACACATAGGTAGTCTTGGGAGAATGGACTTTTGGGGGGGCAAATGGAGGCCAAATGGAAAAATGCCACTTGAGTTAGAAAGTAGACATGCAGACCTTTCCAGGAAGCACACCTAGAGCTCATTTAGACATTGGGAAGGCCTCCAAAAGTGGGTCCAAATAGGTGATATGCATAGAGAATCAGGAGCGGCGCATAGAGGAAAAATTGCCAGTTTGACCAAGTTTTGCTCTGTTTTTCGCCCAGCTTTGCCTAGTTTGACTTTTTCACTTTCCTAATGGAAAATTAATGATGGAATTTGATGAAAATTGATGGATTATGATGTAAATATGTTGGATTTCACTTGTATAGGTAGTGTTATCACTCAGGTTGTTCCCTTTGACTCCCAAGGGAATACGGCCGAGGTAACCACTAACCAATCTTTGGACTGCAGGTCCTAGCCTACCTGCAATCAAAGAGGGCTCTCTCTTTATGATTTAGATTTGTTGATGATGATTTTAGGCTAGTTATTGAGTTCAAGGGGTTTTGTTTGAGTTTTCGTGGGAAGGATGAAGCTTTCAAGTAGAGAGGTAATGCATAGTATGATAAGTTCAAACTATTGGGCATGGAGTCATAGAGTAGGACTGCTGGTGCGTTTTCTTGGTCACAAGAGGAATATGGAGCAAGATAGATACACATGAAACAATTTTCAAGCTAAATGGAGATGGATTGAAGGCTAAGGAATGAGAGGCAATTAAGAATCTCTTATTCAACTTAATAGAGGGAAGGTGAATGAGCTCTATCTAGGAGCAGTAAAGAATCCCTAGATAACTGTCAAACATGAATGAAACAGAGCAAATACGAGCCATGAGGAATTCATATTTATGCCTGAATTAGAAGAAAACATATAGAAGTCATAGAAACTGAGCATAGAGTGCAGCCACGCAAATTCTAAGCTAATCTTTCTTTCTGTAACTTAGATGGTGATATATGTGTGATATAAACATATATGAATTTAAAACAGAGATAAGAAACACTTATTGGGTCATGTTGCAGCACAAGAATTCCACATTCATTCTTCAAAACATTAATAACACAACAGACAGTCCATTCTCCAAGCTTTTCAGTAGTCTTTGATTAATGAAAACATCAAGTATACAAAGCGAGTGTCTAGTGGAGAAAATCAACCAACCAACCCTCTAAACAGTAAATTAGGGTGGTTTTATAAGCAAAATATCTACAAGAATCAGATCTGAGACAGATCTGATGCAATAAGTGTCTTTAACCTAACATATGCTTGAAATAAATGCAAGAAAATATCTTCGAGCTGCGTTGGGGGTAGCTGTATAAAAAAGAGTTAATGTGTTGTCTTTATGGCTCTGTGCTGATCATTTAGTCATAACTCTACTTTGGGTTTTGATCCCCTGCTCTTGAGTGGTTTTGAGGTGCATTAACTGTGATTTGAGAGTTTTGAAATAGCTTCACCGCTTTCTTTGACTTTGCTTGGGGCCTTCAATGTATGCCTTCTTTGGAAATACGGATTTCCACCAAAAATACTAACTGATAATCTTCGCCGCTTCCTCTGATACACTTTCACTGAACCTGGGCTCCTTGTTGTCTTCTGACTGCTTTAAACTGTCCCATCGACATTTTATGGCTGCTGCTCGGCCCTCTGTTTGCCTTTAGAACTATCTTTGCCCCTTTTCCGAACCTATGTGAAGAAATTCCTTTGAATTTGCGAATTTCGGGCCCTGCTGGTAGCCGCGCCATGAGAGGGCTTCCATTTTGGCCTATTTCCCTTAGCGATGCGCTAATCGCGCATCAAAAACTACCTCGATTTTTCATTCCGGGCATCCGTTGCTGCAGATTTCGCGCTTCGCGCCCTTTTTGATGATGACGTCAGCGGTGGGTCCCAGTACGACGGTGACATGGCAGGGTGATGTCAGCAGGGTGACGTTAGCAGTACGGCCAGGTGATGTGGCGGTACGGTAGGGGTGATGACATGGCAGTACGATGGCAGCAACTTGGCAGTTACACGGTGGCAGGAGGCCGTCGCAGGATGATGACGTCATGATGACGTGGTGCTGATGTAGGAGGGCGGAAGGCGGTATCCGGTTTTCCCCGCACCACCTTTTGGCACAGGCGGTATTGGGGGAGGGGCCTCCGAACACACCGGGAGGCTGACACGTGGCTGGGGTACGACGGGGAAACCACCCATCTCCTGGACGTTAACCTCCGGCGGATTAGCATATGAAAACACTCGCCCACCGTTGATCTTGGGCACTGGCCATCGGATGGCTGGCGGGGTAGCTGAGGTAGCGGGAGGTTAGGGACGGGACCCGCCCGTTTTATTTAATAAAAAATGCACAACGGGGGGGGGGGGGGGGGGGGGTCCAAAACTTTGGAAATGTGGGTTTTATGGGTTAGTTTTAAGCGGGGGGAAACGACAATTTAATGTTTAATAAAACATTTAAACATTAATTTTGGGAAAATGACTATGGAGGGGTAGGAATATGAGGTTTTATGGGTAAAGGGGTGGATATAGGTTATTGGTCTAACCAGAGGTTTAGACCAATCCCAGAGTTATGACACGGATGGGTTCATAATAGTCCCAGGTGGACTATTATATCCCAGAACTGTATGTACATAGCTATAGTGCTGTAGAAGGGATATGTAATAATTTTGGGGTTTTTATATAGTTTTTTGTGTAATAGAGGATAAGGAGATGATCTAGGGAGCTAGATAGTAGAGTTAGGAGTTAATATGAGCTTGTGAAATGGAAATGTAAGGGGAATGATGCCAAGTTTATGATCTGAAACTTAGACATGAGATTTGAATGGGATATGGAGAAATGAGTTTACACAAGAAATGTGGCTTCTTTTCACTGAAGAAATTCAAAGCTTGACTTGGTATTTTACAAAAATGAAGTAATAATAGGACTGGCTGGGCAGATCCCAAGGTCCTTAAGGGGATGTTAGTAAGTGATTTTGGGATTTAGAAGAAAGGGGAATTAGACATGCCTCACTTGAGCTCTTCCAAAGGGGAATTGTCTTATACCTGTGATCTGAATAGTTATAGCATTAAAAAGCATGAAATGGATCACCTAGCTTGATTCTGCAACCACAAAACTACTTACCCAGCCTACTTACCTAGCATTTTTTCTTCTTTTTGCATGGGTGCACTTGGACTTGCAGACCCTGATTATCCTTTTTTCTTTTTTTGCTGTCCTCCTATCTAAATCTACACTTATTTCTTCCAAAGGCCCAGATTAAGCAGTTCGGCTCCTTTGTTTCTCTACCTACCTACAAATCTACCAAGATTAAACTGTTTGGACAGATTTTCATTCTCTACATTCTAGAACAAGAAATTGAAACCTAGGGAAGCCAAGATTAAGCTGTTTGACCTTCCCTTAACAGAAAATTCTTCAAAAGGGATAACTCATCAAAATTGGCATATAGCAGTGGCATTTAGACTGGCACACTTTCATGGCCTCTTCTTTGGCCTCTTTTGGAAATATGGAGCATTGCAGCATGCAAAGTATGACATATTTGGCACTTTCAACTGTCAATCATGAAATATGAACACTTGTTGCAACAGGAGGCTAACAGTGGCTCCACTTGGGGATGGCTTTTCCTTGTGAAAAGCCAAGAACAGCAGGTCAGACTGCCTTGATCTTCTATTGTTGCTGTAGACTGAAAATTCCTTTGTTATGGCTGTCAAATGATTTGAAAATTTTAAACCTGAACATAGAATTCTCATAACATGAATTCTTATACAATAGCAGCACTGCCTGCTTTCTTCTGCGTGCTCCATTATTACATGCACCTCTGCCTGAGAACCTGCCTTTGAAATAAACACAACATAGGGGAACAAAACTGGAGCACTTCCCTTGATTCTGTCTTGAAAAAGGGTGCTGATGTAAACTGAAAATCCTCCTTTCTTTTAATACTATTGACTGAAAAACTGCCTGCTCTTTTGCTGAGATTAATGCAATGACAGAGATCTGAATGGAGGACTTGCTTTGGTTCTGCCTTTAAAAAACTTTGCTGCATTGTTCCATTATTCGGCCCGCTAAAGAAAGAAAGTGTTGAAAATACAAGTATTTATGTACAAATATAATACAGCTGCGTTGTGTTCAACAACAGGGATCATAATAATGCTTTAGCATTCGGCCATTGACAGGGCCTTCTTCAGTTATGCCGTCTTCTACGGATTTGAGGAAATATGTGTTATTGCCCTGCACAACGCTGATAACAAATGGACCCTTCCATAAAAAATCAAATTTTGCATTTTTGCCCTTGTCTTCTCTTCGTGAGTCCCACCTTAGAACTTTGTTGCCAACACAGAAATCTTCAGCCTTAGCTCTCTTATCAAACATCTTTTTGAGCTTCTCTTGCAAAATTTGAGCTCTGTTATAGACCTGTTCTCTTGTTTGCTGAAGATGAATGGTCTGGTTTATTCTTCGTTGAATATCATTTGGTTCAACTTGGATCTCTTGTAACAGCTTGATGATAGGAATTCCCAAGGAAGATGGAAATCTGGCCTCCATGCCATACACCAGCTCATAAGGGCTCATCCCAATGGATTTCTTTGTTGAAAGTTTGTCTGCCCATAGGGCATTTGTGAGCTTTTTATGCCATTTCTTCTTGTTTTCTTCTAGCACTTTCTTGACGATGTTAATGAGGCTTTTGTTGGATGATTCGGCCAAGCCATTACTTTGAGGGTAATAGGCTGTGGAGTGGCCCAAGGTAATGTGAAATTTATGGCAAAAATTGATCATATTTTTTGATTTGAAGGCAACGGCGTTGTCAGTAATGATCTTCTCAGGGCATCCAAATCTAGAAAGGATGTTGGTCTCAAGGAATTGGATAATGATGGAGTCATTGGCCTGTCTACATGGGATGGCTTCAATCCATTTAGTGAAATAGCCTGTGGCTGTTAGAACCCACTTATGCTGGCCTGAGGAAGAGGGGTGGATTTCTCCAATGAAGTCAAGACCCCATTGTTGAAAAGGCTTCTCGGTTGAGATGGGCTTAAGAGGCAAAGGTAACAACTTTCTTTTGCCCTCAAAGATTTGGCATTTATGACATGAGATAGAAAACTTCTTTACATCTGCAAACAAAGAGGGTCAATAGAAACCAACCCTTAAAATTTTATCAGCAGTGGACTTCCAATATAGATGTCCTGCATAGTCCCCTGCATGGAATTCTTTCATGACATTGTTAGTTTCATTCATGGTTAAACAATTAAGCAGTATGCCTTCATGATTTTTCCAAAATAAAGCACCATCTATGACACAAAACTTTGAATCTTTCATCTTTAAAAATCTTTTCTTGGTTCTGGACAATCCTGGGGGAGCAAACAGGTTTAACAATACAAAGCATATATCATCATACCATGGGGATTGCAAAAAGGTTTCACTGATCTGTGGAGTCGCCAGCTTCTGTTCATTGTCTAGTTGGTTAATGTCTAAGGCCTGGAAGTTTGTTTCAGACATCAGTTTGGCTAAACCTTGTCCCTTTATGAGTTTGGTTGGTTTTATTTCTATGTCATACTTAAGGATGTTAGCAATCCACTTGCCTCTTTTGCCCTCTAACCCCTCTTGGGTTAATATGTCTTTTACAACAGCATTTGGGACATAGGCAATCACATGTGAATATAAAATGTAAACTCGGAAATCTTTGATTGCTTTAACAAGGGCATAGGCCTGCTTCTCCATGATTTGGTACTTCAAAGGGGCATCTCTTAAGGCTCGGCTGAAAAATGCAATTGGCTTTTCAGCTCCTTGATCATCCTTTTGCAAAAGGACAACAGCTATGGTGTGCTCAGATGCAAATGAGAATATGATGAAGTCCCTATCAAATTGAGGACTTGTGAGGACTGGAGCTTGGGTTAAGGCAGATTTGATACTCTCAAAGGCTTGCTTGGTTTCAAGAGACCATTTTATCTTGGCATCCTTTTTTAACATGTTGCTTAACAGTCTTATCAGCTCGGCTAGATTTGGGATAAATCTCCTTAGGAAATTGATCTTTCCAAGGAATGCTTGCAACTCTTTTATGTTTCTTGGAAATGGGATTTGAAGGATGGCTTGAATTCTTTCAGGATCAATTCTAATTCCATCTTTTGAGATGATATGGCCTAGTAATTTACCTTCTTTAAGGCCAAAGAGAGACTTCTTGGGGTTCAAGGAAATGCCATATTTCCTACATGTCATGAATATTTGCCTTAGGTGTTTGAGGTGCTCTTGATCAGATTTGGAGAAAGGGGTAAGGTCATCAAGATAGACAACCAAGAAATCATGGATTTCCTTGGCAAATGCAATGTCCATGGCCCTTTGAAAGGTAGCACCAGCGTTTTTAAGTCCGAAAGGCATCTTTACATATTTAAATGTTCCCCACGGTGTGGTAAAGGCTGTCTTGTCTTGGTCATCCGGGTGAACCAGTATTTGATTAAAACCTGAAAAGCCATCTAGCAAAGAGATTCTAGATGACCCCACTACTCTTTGTAGGATGTGGTCCATTTTGGCAATGGGTAGTGGTCTTTTAGGGAGACTTGGTTTAAATTTCTTAGATCTACACATAGCCTAATCTCACCTATCTTCTTTCTTGTGGGAACAAAATTGGATACCCATTCAGAAAATCTGATGGGTGCTATGATACCTGCTTCAAACTTTCTTTTCACTTCCTTTTCAATCAAAGGGAGAATCACAAGATTGATTCTCCTTAGTTTCTATTTGAAGGGCTTTTGATTTGGTTTTAAGGGAATGGTGTGTTGGATCACTGAGGTGTCATAGGACTCCAAGTCCTCATAACTCCAAGCAAATACATCTTGGAATTCTTTAAACAAATCAACATATTTAGGCTTTTGATCGAGTGGCAAAGATTGAGATAGTTTGATCATTTTGGGCTTCTGTACTATCCCAATGTTGTGTTCTTCTATAGCAGCGTTTAAGGGCTGCATTTTTGGCTTTTTGGGAACATCATTTGCATCAAACATATCTTATAACAGAGTGATGCCAGTAGGGAGAAAGTTATCTTTTAGATCAACGATCTCGGCCTCTCTTTCGGCTATTTCCTCCAAATGCATCTGTTTCAGCTCTTCTACGTTTGTATTGTCAAAAACAGTTGGGTTTAACATTTGTTTGGCTATTACAGCTGTTACAGCCTGCTGATTTTCATTTGTTTGCTGTTGTTCATCCATCATAGCATCCATGTCAATGTTAATATTTGAAAACTCATGCTCAAGAGTGAGGAAATTGTTAATTTGGGCATCATTTTCAAACACTTTCCAATCTTTAACATTATTTGGGATAGCAGGCCTATGTTTTATCTCAACAGTGAAATGTTGATTTGGCTTAAAGGGAAGCTTGCATGTACTAGCAAAAGTGGCTAGGTTGTGTGCATGAATGTTATGATCTCTTGAGATCTTGACAAGCTTGGATTTAGTGAATGCATTGAGTATATTAGTGGCAGCAGTCCTATAGGCCCTCATTCTATTGTCATTAGTAACAAAGTTGCCTTTCATTTGCTGTATGACTAAATCTGAGTCACCTAGAATGGATACTTTTGCAGCTCCTAGAGCTTTGAGCATTCTGAGGCCTACAAGGAGAGCCTCATACTCTGCCATGTTGTTGGTGCATTTGAAGTTTAGTCTATAGGCATGGCCTTCTGCATGATTGTTGTGTGTATTGTGAATCCATACACCTGCCCCTGTTCCTAACTTGTTGACAGAGCCATCAAAATCTAAATACCATGTGAATTCTTGCTTGTGGTTAGTATCAAGAGTTTCAGTCATTCTTGCAGTGGGCAGATTTGAATTTTCTATTTGGGGAGGTTCTTGTCATATGCTGGTTTCCTTGATTGTTTTGACAGTTTCATGAGTATGGGCAACCGATTCTTCATTGATGTGTGTGTCCAATTCTAAAGCCAACGGCTTATCATCAGTGGGAGGACTTGTTTCATCATTAAATAAAATAAAAGAGTCCATATCAGAATGGATTGAATAGATAGGGAAGTTTTGGGGCTTTTCCTCACTACTTACCACATACTTCATCAATGTTTCTCTATATAGTCTTTTTGGTTACCCAAAGACTGAAATAGTGGCATAGGAGAGGTCTAGTTGGAGAGATCCTTGGAGTTTTGCTCCCCAAGATCTTGACAATAGCATACCATACTTTGGTGGAATGTCAGCAACCACCACATCCATGAGGATTGTCTTGTTTGGGTATTGGACTAAGGAGACACATAAGTCTTTGATTAAGTCTAAATGATTGACCTGACTTGAGTCAAAGGAGAATAAGTCTTTGTAGGGTCTTGTAACATCAAGGTTTAGCTTCTCCATTACAGCTTTGGGCATAAGGTTGTGTGAGGTACCTGAGTCAAACATAGCATTATGCAATACTTTATCATGAATGTGCAAACTGACATAGAATGGTAACACAGCTCCATGTCCTGACTTACCATTGACTTCAGGACCGAAAAGGAGCTCAGGTTGATCATCTAATACATTCACATCATCCCTATTTTCTGGCATTTGTAGCGATCTTTTGATTTGCTGCCTATAGATATCATGTTTGGCAAGTTCAGATAAAGGGATGGATATCTTCAGTTTACCTATTTCTGCCTCTAAATCAAAAGGTTTTTCTGACTGTGATTTAGTATTGTGACTGGCAAATTTTCCCTTTTCAATTGCACTTTCAGCGGTTTTTTCTTGTTCTTCGTTGATTTCTTGAACTATTTCTTATTTGGAAAGTTTTTTAGGATATCTGTTCAAATATTCTTTTGAGGAAGAAGGTGGCATAGGGTGATCATTAGAGGGCTGCATGTCTGTGACATCCTCTATGGTGACATCCTTTGGATTTGGAACTGTTTTATCAGCAGTTTCTATGAGGGCAGCCTTTTCTTTGATCTTCTTAGGCTGTTTGGTATCACTTGGTTTAACCTTTTCGGGCACATCTATGGTTCTTGTCCTTAGCTTATACTGTTTGTGGACCTCATAAACAGCTGAATCATAACCTTGCTTAAAATCAAAAGACTCACGAGACTTAGTTTGAAATTGATTAAAGTCATGCTCATCTTGGTCTGCTTGGGTTAGGAAAATTTGTTGCTAAGCCTTCAAATCCACCAAGTTCATGTGAGTGTCCTTTGTGGGCTCACTAGATGTAGATGCTTCAGCATAATTTTCCTGAAAAGGAGGCCTTACATCACGGTCTGGGATAGACCTACCAGCATTTGTGTTCTGAGTTTTCTGGAAATTTGGGTTCCTTATGGTATTAGGTTGTTGTCCTTCCCATGATGATTTCCTTTCAATGCTTTCCACTCTATCTCCCAGCCTGTGCATGCCACTGATAATAGCATCCAGATTTTGGTCTAAGGCTGAGGGTTCTTCCTTAAAGGTGGTTCTTCTCTCAGTTCTAGCTCTGTTTCTTTTGGCAATTAGATTTGCCTCTACGCTAACAACAACATTTTTCATGTCTGCAAGGGTTTGAGGGGCTCTTTCCCTTAACTGATAAGCCATGTCAGTATCAAAACCATCAGGGAATTTATACAAAGCAAGATCAGGTGGAGGTCTTAAGTTCTGTGGTATTGCATTATAAACATTATTGAATCTTGCACAATAGTCCAAGACAGACTCTTGAGGGCCTCTTTTGATGGTGTCATATTCAAATAATATGTGCAAGGGGTCTTTCTTTTTCTCCCATCTATTGATAAATGACTGGTATAAGGCTTCTGGGTCTGCTATGGAATTGGCTGTGAGTGCTCTAAACCAAGTCCTGACATCACCTGTCAAACTTTGGACAAAAATCTTCATTCTCACGCTATCATCATCAATCTCGTAGTTCTCAAAATAGTCTTGCATTTTCTTGGTATGCTGAAGGGTTGTGCAAGAACCAGTACCATCGAAGTATGTGATTTTAGTTTGGTAATCCTGAGGCATAGCCCCTGGATTAGCAGGCAACTGTAACGGAGCATATCTATTCGCCATATTCACAGGGATAAGTGGAACAACAGGGATTAATGGAACGACTGGAACAACGGTAATAATAGTGGTAATGGGAGTATGTGCAGTGAATGGAGGTGTGGAAGGAGTGCTTTGAGAGGTGGATGATGAACAAGGGGAAGTAGGGGTTGAACGAAATAAAACTTTGACAGGGGTTGGAACACAGCTTGGCTAGACTGTTTCAGGACTAGAATCAACAAAATCTTCTCTTCGCTCTAGCTTCCTGAGGTTCCTTGGGATTAAATTGGGATTTTCAAAAATAGCTGGGGGATTTGGGTCTGGATTTGACCTTGTATAACGTGAGTTCCTTTTGGGAGCCAGATTCTGAACTTGTTTTTGTATTTTCTGTGAATGTTTTTTTTTTTTATTATTTTTTATTTTTTAGAATTAGCAAGGGACTGATCAAATTTTGGAATAGCTATCTATAGCTTAAAACTAGCATGAAGATTGACTGAAGTGGCTTTTATTTACTCCTGTAAATGCAAAGAAAGAACAGTTTCAAAGGCTCCCTGGCTGACATTCAGGCCTCATCTGTAGTTTTAAGGAATATATAGCAAATAGAAAATTCATTGGTTTCCCCAGTGGAGTCGCCATTATGTTATCACTCAGGTTGTTCCCTTTGACTCCCAAGGGAATACGGCCGAGGTAACCACTAACCAATCTTTGGACTGCAGGTCCTAGCCTACCCGCAATCAGAGAGGGCTCTCTCTTTATGATTTAGCTTTGTTGATGATGATTTTAGGTTAGTTATTGAGTTCAAGGGGTTTTGTTTGAGTTTTGGTGGGAAGGATGAAGCTTTCAAGTAGAGAGGTAATGCATAGTATGATAAGTTCAAACCATTAGGCATGGAGTCATAGAGTAGGACTGCTGGTGCGTTTTCTTGGTCACAAGAGGAATATGGAGCAAGATAGATACACATGAAACAATTTTCAAGCTAAATGGAGATGGATTGAAGGCTAAGGAATGAGAGGCAATTAAGAATCTCTTATTCAGCTTAACAGAGGGAAGGTGAATGAGCTCTATCTAGGAGCAGTAAAGAATCCCAAGATAACTGTCAAACATGAATGAAACAGAGCAAATACGAGCCATGAGGAATTCATATTTATGCCTGAATCAGAAGAAAACATATAGAAGTCACAGAAACTGAGCATAGAGTGCAACCATGCAAATTCTAAGCTAATATTTCTTTCTGTACCTTAGATGGTGATATATGTGTGATATAAACATATATGAATTTAAAACAGAGATAAGAAACACTTATTGGGTCACGCTGCAGCACAAGAATTCCACATTCATTCTTCAAAACATTAATAACACAGCAGACAGTCCATTCTCCAAGCTTTTTAGCAGTCTTTGATTAATGAAAACATCAAGTATACAGAGCGAGTCTCTAGTGGAGTAAATCAACCAACCAACCCTCTACACAGTAAATTCGGGTGGTTTTATAAGCAAAACATCTACAAGAATCAGATCTGAGACAGATCTGATGCAATAAGTGTCTTTAACCTAACATATGCTTGAAATAAATGCAAGAAAATATCTTCGAGCTGCGCTGGGGGCAGCTGTATCAAAAAGAGTTAATGTGTTGTCTTTATGGCTCTGTGTTGATCATTTAGTCATAACTCTGCTTTGGGTTTTGATCCCCTGCTCTTGAGTGGTTTTGAGGTGCATTAACTGTGATTTGAGAGTTTTGAAATAGCTTCACCGCTTTCTTTGACTTTGCTTGGGGGCCTTCAATGTCTGCCTGCTTTGGAAATACGGATTTCCACCAAAAATACTAACTGATAATCTTCGCCGCTTCCTCTGATACACTTTCACTGAACCTGGGCTCCTTGTTGTCTTCTGACTGCTTTAAACTATCCCATCGACATTTTATGGTTGCTGCTCGGCCCTCTGTTTGCCTTTAGAACTGTCTTTGCCCCTTTTCCGAACCTATGTGAAGAAATTCCTGTGAATTTGTGAATTTTGGGCCTTGCTGGTAGCCGCGCCATGAAAGGGCTTCCATTTTGGCCTATTTCCCTTAGCGATGCGCGATTAGCACTAATCGCGCATCAAAAATTGCCTCGGTTTTTCATTCCGGGCATCCGTTGCTGCAGATTTCACGCTTTGCGCCCTTTTTGATGATGACATCAGCATGACGTCAGCGGTGGGTCCCAGTACGACGGTGATGTGGCAGGGTGACGTCAGCAGTACGGCCGGGTGACGTGGCGGTATGGTAGGGGTGATGACGTGGTAGTATGATGGCAGTGGCGTGGCAATGACATGGTAGCAGGAGGCCGACGCAGGATGATGACTTCATGATGACGTGGTGCTGACGTAGGAGGGCGGAAGGCAGTATCCGGTTTTCCCCACACCACCTTTTGGCATTGGCGGTATTGGGGGAGGCGCCTCCAAACACACTGGGAGGCTAACACGTGGCGGGGGTACGACGGGGAAACCGCCCATCCCCCAGACGTTAACCTCCGGTGGATCGGCATATGAAAACAGCCGCCCACCGTTGATCTCGGGCGCTGGCCATTGGACGGCTGGCAGGGTAGGTGAGGTAGCGGGAAGTTAGGGATGGGACCCGCCTGTTTTATTTAATCAAAAATGCACGACCGGGGGGGGGGGTGTCCAAAACTTTGGAAATGTGGGTTTTATGGGTTAGTTTTAAGTGGGGGGAAACGAAAATTTAATGTTTAATAAAACATTTAAACATTAATTTTGGGAAAATGACTGTGGAGGGGTAGGAATATGAGGTTTTATGGGTAAAGGGGTGGATATAGGTTATTGGCCTAACCAGAGGTTTAGACCAATCCCAGAGTTATGACACGGATGGGTTCATAATAGTCCCAGGTGGACTATTATATCCCAGAACTGTATGTACATAGCTATAGTGCTATAGGGGGGATATGTAATATTTTTGGGGTTTTTATATAGTTTTTTGTGTAATAGGGGATAAGGAGATGATCTAGGGAGCTAGATAGTAGAGTTAGGAGTTAATATGAGTTTGTGAAATGGAAATGTAAGGGGAATGATGCCAAGTTTATGATCTGAAACTTAGACATGAGATTTGAATGGGATATGGAGAAATGAGTTTACACAAGAAATGTGGCTTCTTTTCACTGAAGAAAGTCAAAGCTTGACTTGGTATTTTACAAAAATGAAGTAATAACAGGACTGGTTGGGCAGATCCCAAGGTCCTCAAGGGGATGTTAGTAAGTGATTTGGGGATTTAGAAGAAAGGGGAATTAGACATGCCTCACTTGAGCTCTTCCAAAGGGGAATTGCCTTATACCTGTGATCTGAATAGTTATAGCATTAAAAAGCATGAAATGGATCACCTAGCTTGATTCTGCAACCACAAAAGTACTTACCCAGCCTACTTACCTAGCATTTTTTCTTCTTTTTTTGCATGGGTGCACTTGGACTTGCAAACCCTGATTATCCTTTTTTCTTTTTTTGCTGTCCTCCTATCTAAATCATCACTTATTTCTTGCAAGGGCCCAGATTAAGCAGTGAGGCTCCTTTGTTTCTCTACCTACCTACAAATCTGCCAAGATTAAACTGTTTGGACATATTTTCATTCTCTACATTCTAGAACAAGAAATTGAAACCTAGGGAAGCCAAGATTAAGCTGTTTGGCCTTCTCTTAACAGAAAAAACAAAGTCAGCAGAGAGGTAAATCTCTTGTCACTATTTGATGCAAAAACATGTAAAGAAAAACTAATTTACAATCAACCGGTTGAACACACTTACATGAATTAAAATTTCATGAATGGAAAATCTAATTTATCAAACTTGAAAGCAATCAAATAGCGTAATGAAATCAAAGCAAAATTACAAAATGAAATCTACTCTACCTTACATTCTAATATGCTCCATGACGTCTACTTCACATATCCTTCCATGTTGAGAACATCAAAGCTTTATTCAAATTCTTCAAAATTACAAAGTACAACAAAGCTCTCGAAAGATTTCCAAAGCCATCTCACAAGCTAACAAGCTAAGACTCACAAGCTAAAAGACTAACAAATGAAGGAGAGAGATCTCATATTTATACAAAATGATGAGAAACCATCTCATTAATGAGAGTCCATGAATCTCTGCCTCTACTTCTAGAGTCCTAATCAAAATAGGAATTGATAAGACACATGTCTTCTTAGAGTTACAATATAATTAGGAGATGTGACACATATCCTAATGATCCCACGATTCTTTCCACTCAAATTCGACTTTGGCCTTAGAGTGCCACATAAGGGTCTTCTAGAAGCCTCCTTTCAACCTACACATGTCAACAATCTCAACCCATTTGTTAGGTATAAGCATATGCACATTATTTTCTAATTTTTAACCACAAATTCACTTAAAAGGCTTAGAATTAATAAATATTGGAAAAACATAAATGTCGCCCAATGATAATGAGAGGGATGAATGTGGTGACATAGTAGTGAAATGGAGGTGATATAATGGACATAATAGTGAATGTGTAATGGAAATGAATGACATTTTCAAGACTCAACACTTGCTCCAATCGCTCGAAATCGCTTGGAACGGTCTTGATACATGTAGGTAGAATCTTCAAATCTGTATTCCATCTAAGTTTGATGATGGTTTTATGGTGTGTGTTTTATGGTGCTTGTGAAAAACAATCAAACCCTACTATTTGAAGAAACTTGCTGCCTAGGGTTTGAAAACCTATTTTTCTACCAAGTTCATCAACCCTCCATTACTCCCTATCCCATTTATCCCTTGATTTCACTGTTCCCTAAGTTCCCCCCCCCCAAATTTACTAATCCCCTATCCCAAGTTCCCTTTCCCAAAATCCTAATTGTAAAATCCCAAACCCTAACTTTATACAAAACTCCCATAACATCCCATTTTTTTTCCCCCTAGCTAACTCTGTCCTAACAGTCCCTAAATTCCCATTATTTTTCCCTCTCCTAACAGTCCCTTGTTTCACTATTTTCCCTTGGTAGCAGAGGTCAAACAATCATCAAAGATGGTCCAACACAGTTTGACACATCAACACCTATTTCTCCAAGGTAATTTGTCTATCAGTAGCTATGGCATCTGATCCTTCATATGATTATGAAGAGGAGACCCAAAGTGACTCACCCAGGGAGGGACATGCACCCAAGAGGCCTCATAGAGGTGGCAGACATATCAGAGAAGAACCAACCACTCTTGCTGATTTGTAGGCCTGCCCTCTTGCCATCTTTTATTTCTAGCATCAGTCATGTTATGAATTTTGCGAGAAGGTTGCTAATATTCAGTTTCATCATGAGTTGGCCCGCTTATTTGTGTTGCATTTGCATGGTGATCAAGCCAATCTTGCTGGTGTCACTTTCACATTAACACCAGAAACCATTTCATTGGCAACCGACATACCAAACATTGGAGAACCATGGAACAAGAGGCAGAAAATTGACTGGCAACACTATGAACCATACATCAAACCTGGTTTTTTGAGACAATTCAGGAGAGTGTTTCCTTTTCGGTTCCTCAAGCATGAGTATGCTCCTTTAGTGAAACTCATCATGAAGTATTTCACCTGTGAGGTCCGGTTCTCCCGCTTGTATGCTTATCACATCAGGCTGCTGATGCATTTTACTTGGGTACGGATGATGAACATTCCTTATTTCATATGCCGAAACATAGAGAATATGACCACTCTTGTGCAACACAAGACCCCTCAGCAACAGTTTAACAGTATTTATCATTTTGCTCTCATCAAAATTGTGGTTGTTCATCAGCTTGGTTTACAGGGAATCCCTTGGGATGACTGTATCTCTCGTGAGTTTTTCAAAGCGTCACAGGGACCTTCAGAGGTTAGGCATGAGACAGGTGGACCTTCTTATCAGCATGAGGGCCATGAGACCGCTAGTGTGCTAGTGTTCATCTCTTATCAGAGAGGCACTAGACGGTTGTTTGCAGCAGTGAAGCGAGTGTTATCTCCACCCGAGGTGGAAGGGGCCTCGCTTCCTCCATCAGCACAACAGGTTCAGGACCGAGGCAAGAGGCCTCTACAGGAGGAAGGACCATCAGGTGAGCGAGAGACTGATTTCATCCTCATTGAGGGTGATGATACTGACATGGGCCCACAGACTGCAAACCTTAGAGAGATCATCAAGGAGCAGCAGGTGGACATTGATGTCTTTTCCACCAACTTGGATAGAGCCTAGTGGACTATATATTATTTGGAGCAGAGGAACAAGCAGCTAGAGGATCAGCAGGTGGTTATGGAGTTACAAAACATTTGGCAAAATTGCCAAGCTGCCTGAAGGAGGAGGGTGGAGTTCACTTCCTTGGAGCAAGAGATCAATACCAATAGGGAGTCATGGCTCGAAAGAGTCAATATACACTTGGAGAGGAAGTTGGAGAAGGCAATAAATGAGAACAATATGCTTAGAAACTTGTCATATCATTACTTGTCCCGGAACTTGGTGTGCCAAGCAAGAATCAGGAATTTGAAAGCAAAGCTGAAGAGAGCATCAAGGAGGAAAAAAGAGGATGAATGACTTCAGATCTTGTCTGAGGCTTCCTTGGCCCATCACAACACTCGATAGAGAAGACTCAGCCCAAATTTCAAGAAATTTGGAGCAATTTTTGCATTTTTGTAAATTTTTGGCACAAAAAACAGGTTTTTCTGCCCTATGCGCCACGCCACGTGGTGCTCGCTTTTTCTAGAGGCCTCAAATTCTCAAAAAGTTAGCATTTTTGGATTTTTCATGCAAAATTACACTTTTCTACCTATGAACAAGAAATTTGGGTAGGTTTTGAGCCCTCAAAAAGTCAAAAAACACTCAAAAAATGACCTCACTGCCCCTATTTTGACACATAGGAAGTAGTCTTGGGAGAATGGACTTTTGGGGGGGCAAATGGAGGCCAAATGGAAAAATGCCAATTGAGTTAGAAAGTAGACAGGAAGAATTTTCTAGGAAGCACACCTAGAGCTCATTTAGACATTGGGAAGGCCTCCAAAAGTGGGTCCAAACAGGTGATGTGCATAGAGAATCAGGTGCGGCGCATAGAGGAAAAATTGCCAGTTTGACCAAGTTTTGCTCTGTTTTTCGCCCAGCTTCGCCTAGTTTGACTTTTTCACTTTCCTAATGGCAAATTCATGATGGAATTTGATGAAAATTGATGGATTATGATGTAAATATGTTGGATTTCACTTGTATAGGTAGTGTTATCACTCAGGTTGTTCCCTTTGACTCCCAAGGGAATACGGCCGAGGTAACCACTAACCAATCTTTGGACTGCAGGTCCTAGCCTACCTGCAATCAAAGAGGGCTCTCTCTTTATGATTTAGCTTTGTTGATGATGATTTTAGGCTAGTTATTGAGTTCAAGGGGTTTTGTTTGAGTTTTCGTGGGAAGGATGAAGCTTTCAAGTAGAGAGGTAATGCATAGTATGATAAGTTCAAACCATTGGGCATGGAGTCATAGAGTAGGACTGCTGGTGCGTTTTCTTGGTCACAAGAGGAATATGGAGCAAGATAGATACACATGAAACAATTTTCAAGCTAAATGGAGATGGATTGAAGGCTAAGGAATGAGAGGCAATTAAGAATCTATTATTCAGCTTAACAGAGGGAAGGTTAATGAGCTCTATCTAGGAGCAGTAAAGAATCCCTAGATAACTGTCAAACATGAATGAAACAGAGCAAGTACGAGCCATGAGGAATTCATATTTATGCCTGAATCAGAAGAAAACATATAGAAGTCACAGAAACTGAGCATAGAGTGTAGCCACGCAAATTCTAAGCTAATCTTTCTTTCTGTACCTTAGATGGTGATATATGTGTGATATAAACATATATGAATTTAAAACAGAGATAAGAAACACTTATTGGGTCATGTTGCAGCACAAGAATTCCACATTCATTCTTCAAAACATTAATAACACAGCAGACAGTCCATTCTCCAAGCTTTTCAGTAGTCTTTGATTAATAAAAACATCAAGTATACAGAGCGAGTCTCTAGTGGAGCAAATCAACCAACCAACCCTCTACACAGTAAATTAGGGTGGTTTTATAAGCAAAATATCTACAAGAATCAGATCTGAGATAGATCTGATGCAATAAGTGTCTTTAACCTAACATATGCTTGAAATAAATGCAAGAAAATATCTTCGAGCTGCGCTGGGGGCAGCTGTATCAAAAAGAGTTAATGTGTTGTCTTTATGGCTCTGTGCTGATCATTTAGTCATAACTCTGCTTATCCCCTGCTCTTGAGTGGTTTCGAGGTGCATTAACTGTGATTTGAGAGTTTTGAAATAACTTCACCGCTTTCTTTGACTTTGCTTGGGGGCCTTCAATGTATGCCTTCTTTGGAAATACGAATTTCCACCAAAAATACTAACTGATAATCTTCTCTGCTTCCTCTGATACACTTTCATTGAACCTGGACTCCTTGTTGTCTTCTGGCTACTTTAAACTGTCCCATGGACATTCTATGGCTGCTGCTCGGCCCTCTGTTTACCTTTAGAACCTATGTGAAGAAATTCCTTTGAATTTGCAAATTTCGGGCCCTGCTGGTAGCCGCGCCATGAAAGGGCTTCCATTTTGGCCTATTTCCCTTAGCGATGCACTAATCGTGCATCAAAAACCACCTCGATTTTTCATTCCGGGCATCCGTTGCTGCAGATTTCGCGCTTCACTCCCTTTTTGATGATGATGTTAGCGGTGGGTCCCAGTACGACAGTGACATGGCAGGGTGACGTCAGCAGTACGGCCATGTGACGTGGCGGTACGGTAGGGGTGATGACGTGGCAGTACAATGGCAGCGACGTGGCAATGGAACGCTGGCAGGAGGCCGACGCAGGATGATGACGTCATGATGACGTGGTGCTGATGTAGGAGGGCGGAAGGCGGTATCCGGTTTTCCCCGCACCAACTTTTGGCACAGGCGATATTGGGGGAGGGGCCTCCGAACACACCGGGAGGCTGACACGTGGCGGGGGTACGACGGGGAAACTGGCCATCCCCCGGACGTTAACCTCCAGCAGATCGGCATATGAAAACACCCGCCCACCGTTGATCTTGGGCACTGGCCATCGGACGGCTGGCGGGGTAGCTGAGGTAGCGGGAGGTTAGGGACGGGACCCGCCCGTTTTATTTAATAAAAAATGCGCGACGGGGGGGGGGGGGGGGGGTCCAAAACTTTGGAAATGTGGGTTTTATGGGTTAGTTTTAAGTGGGGGGAAACGACAATTTAATGTTTAATAAAACATTTAAACATTAATTTTGGGAAAATGACTGTGGAGGGGTAGGAATATGAGGTTTTATGGGTAAAGGGGTGGATATAGGTTATTGGTCTAACCATAGGTTTAGACCAATCCCAGAGTTATGACACGGATGGGTTCATAATAGTCCCAGGTGGACTATTATATCCCAGAACTGTATGTATATAGCTATAGTGCTATAGGGGGGATATGTAATAATTTTGGGGTTTTTATATAGTTTTTTCTGTAATAGGGGATAAGAAGATGATCTAGGGAGCTAGATAGTAGAGTTAGGAGTTAATATGAGCTTGTGAAATGGAAATGTAAGGGGAATGATGCCAAGTTTATGATCTGAAACTTAGACATGAGATTTGAATGGGATATGGAGAAATGAGTTTACACAAGAAATGTGGCTTCTTTTCACTGAAGAAATTCAAAGCTTGACTTGGTATTTTACAAAAATGAAGTAATAACAGGAATGGTTGGGCAGATCCCAAGGTCCTCAAGGGGATGTTAGTAAGTGATTTGGGGATTTCGAAGAAAGGGGAATTAGACATGCCTCGCTTGAGCTCTTCCAAAGGGGAATTGTCTTATACCTATGATCTGAATAGTTATAGCATTAAAAAGCATGAAATGGATCACCTAGCTTGATTCTGCAACCACAAAAGTACTTACCCAGCCTACTTACCTAGCATTTTTTCTTCTTTTTTCATGGGTGCACTTGGACTTGCAGACCCTGATTATCCTTTTTTATTTTTTTGCTGTCCTTCTATCTAAATCTACACTTATTTCTTCCATGGGTCCAGATTAAGCAGTTCGGCTCCTTTATTTCTCTACCTACCTACAAATCTGCCAAGATTAAACTGTTTGGACAGATTTTCATTCTCTACATTCTAGAACAAGAAATTGAAACCTAGGGAAGCCAAGATTAAGCTGTTTGACCTTCCCTTAATAGAAAATTCTTCAAAAGGAATAACTCATCAAAATTGGCATATAGCAGTGGCATTTAGACTGGCACACTTTCATGGCCTCTTTTGGAAATATGGAGCATTGTAGCATGCAAAGTATGACATATTTGGCACTTTCAACTGTCAACCATGAAAGATGAACACCTGTTGCAACAGGAGGCTAACAGGTAGATTGATCAGTTTAGAGGTTGTTTGAAATTGAATGAATCAGTTCCCTTGTTTATATAGGCATGTTGTTATATTGCCTAGTTTCTAGTTCTCAGTTTAGAATCAATTGGATCAGCTCCTAAACTTGTGAGCTCGACCCCTAGAGGCAAGGATGAGCTATGCTTGTCTATATTATGTTATTTTTCAGTCATTAGCATGGTTGGACTCTTGAGAAAGCCTTGAGCTTCATTGTACATTCATTTTCAGTATTTTGGCTAAGGAATTGAGACCAGGATTTGCAACACTCTTTGGGATTCATTTGGAAATTTGTATTGGTACAGTGCTTCTCCTTGTGATTGTGAATTTGTTTATGTGATTGCATTATCTATCTTATTTATTTTGAACTAAACAAACAAGAGTGTAAGTAGAATTCATTGAAAGTGCAATGCTCTACTTGAAGTTTGCTTTAGTTGTTTGATGTTTTCAGCCGTTTGAGGAGGATTCATGCTTGCTCTTGCCATCTTTAACACCTCACCTATCGTTTCCTTCCATCCCACTCAAATTTAAGTGCCAAAACGATTGCCTACCTTTCCCCATAAAGATATCTGCAGAACTGAGCCTCAATCCCCACACCCCAAAATCTGCCTTTCCCTCTGAGCCAACAAAACTCCATTTTATCAAATCAAACTCTCTTGCACATATACCTAGCCTAAAATCAGAAGATATTTCAATCATCTCAAGCCCCATAGATCATCATTTGCTGAGATTGACCTGGAGAGATCCCTCTCCTGACCTGGTAAGGCTAGCCACCAAGCTAAGCATGGTTTGGTGTTGGCCCTGGATCCTACCTTTTCAGCCTGGGTAAATCTAAGCACTAACATATGTTATTAGTGTTGTCACCGTTTGTGTTGACTGCTCTGCCGGACATCAGACAAACCTTTCATATGAACCTTGCTATAACAACCATCGCACTCCTCTCTGACTAATCTGTAAGTGTTGTATGTGTTATCTTACCTTGTATGGTGTGGCTTTCACATCTGAGTGGACTGCTTCGCCGGAAGTTGTGCATGTCCTTTCATGTTGTGTGTTCTTGACCGAGTTGGGATTGATCCGTTTCAACCTGCAACTCACCTTCACCTTCATCTCTCTTCAAAGTGTTAGAACCTCTCGTACACCTTCCTTGACTCACTGCATCAGTCACACCCTTGCTAATGACAGAGTTATCTTACTTTCCTCCGTGCGGGATCGCAATCAAGGCATTACCTCACAACCCACTGCTGGGACTCCTACACCAAATGGTTTGAGGTCTAATTGGGACTTATTATCGGGGAGATCCCCTTGACATGTTGGCGGGTCTAGCATCGTCAACATTTTTGGCACTAGAAGGAGGGCCTGATGACAAGTTGTGCCCTCTCATCCAGTTTTGAACCTTTTCACATCTTTCATGGAGTCTTGCACTCTTCTTCCCCCAAGGTGTTTTTCGAATGGTGAAGATGTCTCCATCTTGGGGAAGCTTTTCGATCTCTTGTCCACTCACATGTATGATGGTGAAGGTGAAGTGGCCTGGCCTAAACACTTAGATAACTTTCTTTCCATGATTCATGAGGAATATGGGTTTTCTGACGAATAGGCCAGTTTGTTGCTTGCATACACACTTCGCGAATCTCCATTTCATTGGGTGCTCAGCCTACCGGCTAACACCATGCACTCATTTCAGCACTTTTGTGATCTTATTAAAGACACATTCTATCATTTTGATCCAAACCATCTTGACCAGAAACTATTACAACAGCGGAGGGTTCCGCATGATTCCGTTATTGATTTTTAGCAAAGCTTCCATGAATTGCAGTTTCAAGCTCCGAGGAGCCAGATGAAGTTTGCTTATCTTTTGGACCAGTTTGAGTATTGCCTTAATAAATCTACCCGTCCCAAGAGAAAGTTTGAGATCAAGCCTCACTCAACATTCTTCGTTGATGGAGCTATGCAATCTCATGTGGAAGTGGGCACTGTCTCAACTGACTGTCTGCCTTCCTCTTATTCAACAGCTCCACCACTGCCCAGTGATGTTGAGGATCATTCTCACACACCTGTTCATCCTTCACACCCTCCCAACATCACTTCACTCAATTTTCACGCAGATTTGGTTGTGAGTCCTTTGAGTCCTCATATGCATTCTTTTCTATGACCTCCGTCTTCACACCCGGGTGTTCCTCTGGATGATGCTATCTTGTGTTCGTCCATTCCAAAATCTTCACTTGTTGTGAACGAGGAACAACCCATTGACAGAGTTGGTGTTGCACAACCAACATGCATTTTCATTCATGAAGAGTATGAGTGGGAGCTTGAGCATCAACACTCAGCGAAGGATGACTCCCTTCTGTTTGAGCCCCCATGTTCTTTCCTAACATCGTTGGTGAACCTACCATCCATGATTTCGCATGTGTGTCTTCATCCATGGATGCACCCATTGTTGATCTTTCGCATCACACACCGTATGTTAGCCCATCATCCAACAATGGAGAGGACCAATCATTCATTGGAAATCCACTTGATCTTTCATCTACTTTTTCTGGAAATTCGGAGGGTGAACATCCTTCCTCCTCATCTACCCCTCTGTGTGATTCATCATACCATGAGGATACCGACCAACATCCTGAATTTTCTAATCTTGGTTGTCGTGATCCCTTCACCTCATCATCTAATCACAATGTTGGTTCACTTGTTGTTAATCTGTCTAAGCCACTGGTCTACAAAGATCCATCTGTCAACAAAGTCGAAACCCCACATACCATCAAGGCACTTCAACCCGAGCTATTGGTTATGTCAGGCCCTCGATGTCCTAAGGTTGGTTTCGATTCCAATCAGGAAATTGTTCAAACACTCAAGGCTCTTCATCACTCATCTGTATGCACTCAAGTTCAATCTAACACTCAGATCTTACTTCCTCCACTTGAACTACATGATCCCATTGCTCATGCGTTGGAGGAGTCTTACATTGCAAGCACTCATGCGCAACACAAGTTATCTTTGTTTATTTCATTTGCTTGCATGTCACAGTCAATAGCGTGCTCATGTTTCAAAGTTGCACGTAGTGTCACACATCACCATGATAAGTCTGCGAATTACCTGTCATGCACATGCACTCACCTATGTCCCGTGGGAACTTTGAATCATGAAGTGTGGTTGTCTTCATTGTTATATCTTTCTTGCTTGCTAGTTCGCACAATTGGTTTTCTTGCAGACCAAGCCTTCACCAACATGAGTCTACCAATGCACTGGTGGTTGCATTGGAAGTATCACTTCACGTGATCAAGCCCATGTACCATTAGTGTAGGAGTAGGAGTAGTGTTTTCTTTCAGTTGTTTTCTTGCATGCTTGTTTGCTTACATGCTTTGTTTACTTGTTTGTTTGCTTGCTTGCTTGTTTACTTGCTTTGCTTTCATTTTTTCTTCTGCTCTTTCTTTGCTTTGTTGATTGTTAGTTCGTTCGCTTGTTTCATTCATAGGTTAGTTTTGCATGAAACCATGTATGACTCTTGAAGCGAGCTGGGTAAAGTACAAGAGGGCTTGTACAACTATCACTACTTAGTTATCTGTAATATTGCCTCTGTATGATGAGCTTGTTACTTTTAGTCCATGATACATTGAAGGAAAATACGTACTGTTCGAAGTGAACCTTGGTGTAAACACAACGCTTGTGTGCTAACTAGTGTCACCTTCTCTAGTCGATTGTTTTTGGGTTAACCCTTGTCAGCTCAGCCAAGTAGAGTAAGGTAAGGGGGAAAAACTTAATAGGCACGTCAGAGGCTTCTACATATATGTTAGTACTATTACTCTAAGTGTTCAAGTTTGTATAATGGTGAGATCTAATTCCATTGCTCATTGATATCATAGTATGGATTCAGTTATAAATATAATTTTTATTGTGAACTAAAGGGATAAATTAAACTCTGCTTAGCTAAAGTGAATGTACAAGTACAAATTCTCCATGCGAGCTCATATATCGATGGAGAATTAGTACTTTCTATACAACTCTATCTATTAGTGTAAACCTTACTCACTAGTAGTTCTACTCGAAAGCTACAAAGGAAGGAGACGCTAAGGCAGTCCATGCAGCATACAATAAACTACTTTTCTACTGGAACAACCTCTTCTACTCTCAATAAGTTAGGATCCCTCTTCCACCTCTAAAATGAATAAGTGCTATGCATAGTGAAAAATGAAAAAATGAAAATTCAAAAATTGAAAATGAAAAATGAATAAGGCAAAAGAAGAGAAAGGCATCCTGCATAGGGAGGTGATGCAAGTAACTCCACCAGGGTATTGACTAGGCTAGTTGGCAGCAGAGCCATGCTTGTGTTCCTATGTGACTCCACCAGGGTACCATCTAAGCCTACTGGTAGAGGAGCAACACTAGAGATGAAACTAAGACTCTGACGACTATACTGCTTGTGCACCTATATACCCCTCAACCCTAATTGAAACAATTGTGTTGCCTTGGCTTCGAATGTGTGTCAATCAACCAAAGGTTTGGAATATGCTACATCTTACAGTCAAGTTAGTGTGGAATCAAGATGAGCTAAAAGCTGAACAATACTTCCAAAGGTGTTAGACTTGCTTTTCATGAACAAGGTCCATTCAGAGAGTTGGAGTTCTACCAGTGTGTCGCCAAGTGTTGTAGCGACTACAACCACCCTCCAAAATTTTTCCTTAGCCTCGTTTTGGAGCCTCCCTTCCAACCTTCACATCATCTTGCCTTGCTTCGTCAAGTTCACAGGCTTCAGTGTCTTTCTTACACAAGGACAGCCTGTCGGTCACAACTTGATCCATTCCTCTCACAGGCTGTTCACCCGGACTTGGTCTAGTTTGTTAACGGGAAAAGTGTCTACTCAGAACGCCCCTATCCCACTAAGGTGTGACAGTACCTTAGAAACAAACAAGGAAAACTACTTTCGTATTCTTCTTTATGAACTGTAAATGAAGAGGAATAGGATGAACCAACCTGTGTCTTGCGCTAGTCCTTTGATCCAATCTCTCTCCTCTTTGACAGCTTCCAGCTACCTGCTCCCTTACTTGCCCAGCTTCACCAAGTTCCTGCAAGATCACAGAAGAGGAAAACTACACAAAGATATGGATTTACATTCATAAATAGCTTAGGATCAGATTTAAGCTAAACATGCAAATATAACAAAACATCATTGATACACAAGCATATAGGAGAAACTCAAATAGTTTTATTGATATAACAAGAAGGTCCAGGAGGAGTTACAACCGATGATTCTTGATCCAGCATCAACCCCCCAGCAAAGGAATCCCCTCTTCACCTCCAACAAAGCATAAATCACCCAATGCACTGATCTCTATCTCAAAACCAACAACAATTCTCTGCAAAGTACAAAATTCCAGCCTCTGGATCTCTGGGATGAGGGATCCATATATAGATGTATGCAAAGAGGATGAGTCAGCTTATGATTTGACTTGTGGCCTCTCTCTATCAGTTCTTGGTTCCACTTGGAGATTGAGAGCCTCTTACTCATCCTTGGTCGAACTCAGTGAGGCAAGTGTCATTGGGGAAGATTCTGGAAGCTTCCATTGTCTGTCCACCTCGCGGAATGACACTGCCATTTGTCATTTCCCGCTCAGCGCACCCTGGTAGTGCATTTAGGTGCATTGCAACACACCTAGCTAGTGTACTGGGGTGCTATGCAACGCAGCTGGCTAGTGGAGCAGCTGAAATGATCCTGATTTGACTGATTCTGAGCAGTTTCTGGTGGAGAAATTCTGGGAGAAGCTGTAGTTTGTTGACCTTGTTCCTTTAGGGGCAGGAACAACACTTTTAGGGACTTAGGATCCCTTGGTTTATGGACATTTCATGCTTAGAGCTGTAAGGCACAAAAATGTCTATAACAGTTGCCCCCTAAAGTATGAGGCCGTTTATCGGGTGAAATGCTTTATTAGGAGGATCCGAAGTTCTTTCAATGCTGGGGGGAGACCTGTAATAAGATACAATACAATACATTATCTTCTTACTGTTTTCATGATCTAGCTGAGGCGGGAATTCCCACACTTAGCTTTATAAATTCATTTTTATGTACACAGGACAGACAATTGTCTGATGGTAGACTGATGATTTTGATGAAGTCATCATCCTTTTGGTAGGATGATTATCTATGCTGCAATGCTGTACATGTCAATGTCTTTATTTTTCCTGAATATATATCGCAGCCCGGATGGATGAAACTAGATCTGGGGTCTTCAATCTTGTCCGATCTTCACTCGAAGTATAAGTCGATCCATGTGAGAAATGTTTTGAAGTCGAACATGGAAAGACATCGCTTGATTACCAGTCAATGATGTAAACTGTTAACAAGCACGAGAGGAATCACCGATAATGATGATGACCCTCAAGGTATTGCAGTACAATTCACGTGGTGTGAATAAAGGACTTGGCGTCGAACACCACGCAAAATCTTTCGGTCGAAGGTCATTGATGTATACCTATCGCCGGAAGTGAGAAACTTGCCATTGAGGCATGCAAGCTTCAAAGTACTGAATGGGGTGTTCCTAGATCAACTTCTTGGATAATGAGCTGATGTCGACAAGAAGCGACCTGTCAAAGGAGGGCCTTGATGAATCCCACATCAATGACACGGAACAGAGCAAATGATTTTGATGGAGGTGAAAACGATCTGATGATATATGGTTCAGGATGGCGGTCATGAAGGAATGAAGTATAATGTATGGTAGTGGATGGGACAAGGGTGACTTCTCTGGATGACTTCTCTTGAACATGTCGGCGACACTTATGTGATGGATTGGTAGCATTTACCCCAAATTTGGATGGTATGGTGTGACCATGGTGATGTGACCAATGAATGAAACAACCCAACCCGACTCAGGCACAAAGTGGAAGTGTCATGTTCAAGAGCGTTGCTACCAATAAAGATTCTTTGAGTTTCTTCCCAAATTTTCCCCAGTCATTGCTGACCAGTACCTCTTTATTTTTGTCAAGCTTGAGGAGGATAACATATGCTTGTTCTATAATTTGCCCTTTGGGCAAACCCATCGCTATGTTTTAACGAGCCTAGCGATAGTGAAACTCGTTCTCGTCTAAAGACAAGTTTGTCGCTATTAATCTTTTTAATGAGTTTAACGACAAAGATAACTCGGTCCTTTTCATTTTTAGAGAGTCTGAAAAGGTACGTAAAGGTAACTCCGAAATTCCTTTTTCGTCATCTAATCCCTTAAGTCCGAAAAAATATAAAACAATACAGAAGGGATGAATTTTCGATAGTTTTAACGAGCCGAACAAAACAAGCTCTCGATCGTTTTGTGCAATAATCCCTCAGGTCCAAAAAGATTAAAATCTAGAGGAGGGATAGCACTTCCGGTCACTTTAACGAGCTGGAAGGCCAAAAATCGACAATCTTTTCATATTTTATGAGTTAGTTGAAAAGAGCTTAAAGAATACTCGTCTTTTGAGGAACGAGTGATAAAATGGGTAGCAGCTGATTCCAGGTAATGGTTGGAATTTTCCAATCACGACAGTGTCACAAGGATGGCTAGTGAAATCACTCTTCGCAGCTGTTCCTCAAAATGGGTAAACAATCAAATGGAGGTGAATGATCGGCCAATGGAAAAGTGGAGGTGACGGTGCAAACACGACCAAGGCTTTAATGGCTGAAATGCTTCATTCACGGTGGTTATTTACCGGGGAATAGTTCATTTTTTAATGAGCTTAAACGCGGGTGGAAACACTTGCTCATGCCTTATGTTTATTTTTTAACGAGCTTGAACTATGTGCTAAAACTGCTCGATGCGGGTTTATTTTTTAACAAGCTTGAACCCTGCGGTAACACTGCTCATGGCGGGTTTATTTTTTAACGAGCTTGAACCCTACAGTAACACTGCTCATGATAAGTTTGCATGCCCCCAACATAATAACGCAAATCAAGGTGCATGCCCCCCAAGCTTCATTGCATTCAACTTGGTGGTTGGAATGAAGGTTTACCTTTGAGAAAGGGGATTTGTTTCATTTTTTAATGAGGTTGACACAGTAAAAGAACCATCCTCAGGACTCCTTGTTTCATTTTTTAATGAGGTCGACACGAGATAAGAACCGTCCTCGGAGTCCAAATCCATTAGATATAGAAGGTTTCATATTCCACTGTGGCCACTTCCGCCAGATTACTCGGAGGCGGTAGGGCAAAAGTACCCATTAAGGCAGGGTCTTTCAGGAGACCTACTCCGATATTTTGGAGCGAATGATTGCTTCCATGGATCATTGGAATGCTTCCAGTAACTTGAGAACCATTGGGGAGGAAGTTTTGCTGATCGACGATTGTAATCCCTCCTTGAAAGGGAAATGCAATCTTTTTAAAATAGGTCGACACAACAGCTACCATGGCATATATCCATGGTCTTCCTAGTTGGATGTTGTAATCAAGATTCCCATCTATGACTTCAACATCTATTTCTACTGTTTTCCCTCCTAGTTCAACTTTCAAGTTATTTAGGATACCATATGGGGTATATGTCCTTCCGTCAAATGCTTTTAACGTCGTCGCAGACTGCAACAAGGTTGGAGATCCTAAAGTTTTCCAGCAACTCATCGACATAACACATGTAGATGCCCCCTCATCAATAATTGTTCGATGAACAGTTTTGTTGAGGGCTTTCACTTGAATAAGGAAAGCTAGTTGAGCTGGTAACTAAGGGTCATATCCTTTATGATTAAAGGCCACAAGATTGGAATCCATTGGGTCAATCCCACCTATTGCTGATAATAAAGCTTGCTCTTGGGAGAGGCAATTTTGCGGTACCTCAAGTTTCAACATAGCGGACGACGATTGGGCCAGGTCCTCTATTATATTATAATTCTGTGCTATTTTTGCATGAGGATTAAATGTCGATTTGTGCACTACTCCCTTTGGCGACTTTATCATTTGTTCAGGAATGATGGGTGGCACAACTTTGGTCAAAGTTGTTGTCGAACTACTAGGTTGTTCATTAGGCTTGTTATTCGACACCTGTGGATTCCCGTAATCTTTATTCCTTGCCAAAGCATCATTTTGTTTCTTTGAGATAGACAACATAAGCACTTGGGATCGGGAAGCATTTTGATTAGCAACCAGTTTGTTTCCCGGGCTTGGAAACGGATCAGTCAATACTGCTGATGTTTTTGAACTCTTAAAGAGTTTCTTAACTTCAGCTTTATGTGGACAATCTCTCGTCCGATGATCCTCATCGCATATATGACACCCCGCAGGGGGTTTCCTTTGCTCAGAAGGGTTTGTAGAAGGATTTTCAGGAGATGACTAATCCTGCTTCCTTTTTCTCCCTTTCTTTTTCTTCTTGCCCCTTGGTTACTTCAGTTGTTTGCCCTTGTCAGTCGACACGGCATTTACTTCCGAGGCAAGAAGTTCCTCATTTGCATTTTGACTAGAAATCTTACAGGCCTTTTTAGATTTAGCCTTTGTTGATTTCGTGTCTGTCGCGGCAATCACGCCATTGATGGCATGAGAGTCATTGTTTGATTTAGGAGGAGGAGGAACTGAGAATTCCGGTCTAGGGGCGTCAGGTATTTTATCGTAGAGCGTGCCGGATTGAGTGTAAATCAAGTCCAAATATTGCGCACGAGCGATAACTTGCTCTTCTGTGACGACTCCCCCTTTTGCCACATCTTCCATGATGGAAGGCAGTAATGACTTAATAAACCATTCAGCTAAAAGCTGATCTAGAACATACGTTTTCACCATTCTAC
Organism: Pinus tabuliformis; assembly: GCA_031772625.1. Taxonomy (NCBI): domain Eukaryota; kingdom Viridiplantae; phylum Streptophyta; class Pinopsida; order Pinales; family Pinaceae; genus Pinus; species Pinus tabuliformis. Next base: position 310,975,024 of record CM062805.1, on the reverse strand, counting down.
GATGACGTCGCCATTCATGTATATGATCAGATATGTGAGTGGCCGTCGTTTGTTTGAAGTTGGTAAGAAGTTCGGTTCCCGTTTCGTACCTTATCGGTAACTGCAAATGGGTTAAAAAGGTTGTGGCTAGGGTACTGAAGTTGTCGAATGAAGCTCTAGGCAATTCGATATACCACTTTGCTGCCGGACCAGTTAACGTCCTCTGAAAAAGGCGGAGCCTAATCGAATCATCGTTTAGGGTGTTTGATGAACACCACAGATGAAATGTCATCACATGATTCGACGGATCTTCACCCGGATTTCCATTAAATTTAGGAATATCTGATGGAAGTTTATGCGGTATCGCTGGCCACCAAGGGGCATAAGCAATTGGGTCATTCGTCAGCCGGTTTAGATCTGGTAATTCTAGAGTTGCTACAAAGGGCAACTGTTGATTCAGGTTAGGCGAAGCATACCCAGGATAAGATGGAATCGCCTGAGCAATGGGTCTTTGCATACCAGCATAATGTATTTGATGTTGGCAACTTTGACAAGGTTGATGGGCATAACCACTATAATATGGTTGTTGATAACCACTTTGGAAATGTGGTTGCCCATTACTTACAAAGACTTGTTGCTCAGGTCCTTGATATGATTGCTGGAATGGCGGTTGTTGAGATTGAATCAACCCTGGTTGTTGGACCATTTGCTGTTGTCCAATAATGGATGATTGACCAAGATGAGGAGTCATAGTACTTGTTTGAGCCTGAGTCGCTCCAGATAAGGAGGCACTAACCTGAGGTTGTGAATGAGTCGTTGAGACAAGAGGCTGTTGTATTGCAACCTGAGAAACTTGGGGTTGACATACAACAGGTAACGCTTGTACTTGCGATGCAGTCACCGTAGCAGGTATAGTGGGATTATTCGACACAGGGTGGACTGGTTGCATTGAATATACAACCCCTGGTTGCTGAGGCAGTATTGGTACCCAACCGCTGGATGTAATTCCAGTTTGACCTGAACTTTGTTGTAAACTCCCATATGGTTGTTCTCTGGGAGGGAACAATGAAAAGGCATACTGCCCTCCATATGGTGCAAATCCAGTACTTGAAGGGTAGATTGGCCTTTGAAGACACATTGGATCAATTTGTTGAGTTTCAACATAAGAAATACCAGATGATAATCCAGATGAAAAAATAGGAACTAACCATGTCGTCGTCCCTGATTGGACTCCGGCTTGTTGTTGATAACTTGTCGGGACAGATGGTATACCGGCGTACATTGTTGGAGTAGCAGCAGGAGGTTCTGCTGCTGCTGTGTCAGATGACACAGTCCTAGATGTCGATGGTTGTTCAGACATATCTAGTCTATCCAAAAGATTCCTTAGCGATTCTACAAGAACTTGTGATGAAGGGAGGCTAACTTCGAAGACCAACGAGGGAAAGGTGATGATTATTCTGTTTAAAATAAATTTTAGATGCTTTGACACAACTTGTTTTTTCAATTTTAAAGAGTCCAGAAAAAACAAAAGATGACTCTAGTCGCCTTCGATTTTTAATGAGCCTGAAGTGACAAGTGCTCAGATGGACCTTTTCCGTTAAGGAGTCTGAAAAGGAACGAAAGGGACTACTCTGGAGGTCTAGGTAGAGGGAGTACCAAACCAATCACAAAAATACAGAATACTTTTTATGGTACGACAGTCAATCTTCCCGAATGCTGTGTTCGGTGCATTGGAATCAGTAGGGCGGCCGACACGGCTTCCTATGGATAAAAGGTTTTAAGCCTATAGGGGTCTCCCAATATATACTCGACGGTACGTGGGAGCACAAATCCGTACTGGCACTTATCGTCTCACAGTGGAGGAATCACCCAACCATCAGTGAGGACAACAGTTACCAGGCTTTACGACGCCGGAATACGTCTCTAGCCTAGACCTCTAAATGTTCTGCGTTAAGTTCCAAAGCGTTGTTAGATTCATTCAGTTTATTTTGAGTTGATCTTTCTTAGAAGTTTGCCTTTTGGGATCACCACGAGATGTAGATGTAATTCCTAAAATGCAATCTAAAGATGATAAGCAAGCTTTTATCTCTTTTCAGAAATGAAAATCCTAGCTACAAGGGGAAAAGAAAGACACAATCTTTTCTCAAAGAGAAAAGAGCACACTGTAAATTCACTTTTCCTAAATCAAGCCAAACAGACTATCAATATGCAAATGCACATATGCATGTATTTGTTTTCACTTTCTTAATATTGATGCCTAAAAAGAAAGTTGATGTACAAAACTGAATTTGCTTTCAAGTGAACGAATTCAAACAAGCTTCTTTTCGAAATCAAAAAGGTAGAGAAGATTACGACACTTTATGATTTTGAAATAAACACTCGTTTCGACACTAGAAAATGAAAAATTCAAACCAAAGGTAAAAGTAAAAGCATAATCGACTGTCAACAGCAAATAAACTTTCTCCTAAGATCAAAATCGACACTTACGACAGATCTGAATCCAAGGACGACAGTATGACTATTCTACTTTTTCAATGGAAAACTGTAAATGATGTAACAAACACACAAAGAACATCTACAGCCTTTTTGTACAAAGGAGGCAGAATTAAGGCAAAGAAAAGGAGTTTTCAGACAGGTACACACACTGATCACAGGCTGCAAAAATCAGAGACAAAACTGGACAAAATGAAGCAAAGAACCTCAGCTGCACAGGGCAAAGGCTGATCAGCGCACCTGTTGCACAGAGAAACTGAATTGCAGCGCAGGTAGCCCTCTCGGGACCTGCGTTGAAATGCAGAACCTCTTCACAGAGCCTGCGCTGGGGCAGAAACGAGACTTCTATCCGGGTTCTGGGTCACGGTTTGCAGTTTAATCTATGGATTTTGGCCGAGTAAAAGCAATCAGTAATGCACAATCAGAGGGATGATTTAAAGGAGGTCTAAGAGCTATCACAAAGGGTAATCAGATCATTTGTGAATCAGCTGTTCAAATCATAAACAAATCTAGTGAGTGGATTGAAGTAGCAGGTGTCTACTTTGCATTTGATAATGGCAAATGCAGTTCAATTGCTACTTCTGTGTTTATGAAACAAACAACAAGAGAAACACAAACAAACTAACTAGACACGCTCCCCAGTGGAGTCGCCATTTTGTTAACGGGAAAAGTGTCTACTCAGAACACCCCTATCCCACTAAGGTGTGACAGTACCTTAGAAACAAACAAGGAAAACTACTTTCGTATTCTTCTTTATGAACTGTAAATGAAGAGGAATAGGATGAACCAACCTGTGTCTTGCGCTAGTCCTTTGATCCAATCTCTCTCCTCTTTGACAGCTTCCAGCTACCTGCTCCCTTACTTGCCCAGCTTCACCAAGTTCCTGCAAGATCACAAGAGAGGAAAACTACACAAGGATATAGATTTACATTCATAAATAGCTTAGGATCATATTTAAGCTAAACATGCAAATATAACAAAACATCATTGATACACAAGCATATAGGAGAAACTCAAATAGTTTTATTGATATAACAAGAAGGTCCATGAGGAGTTACAACCGATGATTCCTGATCCAGCATCAACCCCCCAGCAAAGGAATCCCCTCTTCACCTCCAACAAAGCATAAATCACCCAATGCACTGATCTTTATCTCAAAACCAACAACAATTCTCTGCAAAGTACAAAATTCCAACCTCTGGATCTCTGGGATGAGGGATCCATATATAGATGTATGCAAAGAGGATGAGTCAGCTTATGATTTGACTTGTGGCCTCTCTCTATCAGTTCTTGCTTCCACTTGGAGACTGAGAGCCTCTTACTCATCCTTGGTCGAGCTCAGTGAGGCAAGTGTCATTGGGGAAGATTCTGGAAGCTTCCATTGTCTGTCCACCTCGCGGAATGACACTTCCATTTTTCATTTCCCGCTCAGCGCACCCTGGTAGTGCATTTAGGTGCGTTGCAACGCACCTAGATAGTGTACTGGGGTGCTATGCAACGCAGCTGGCTAGTGGAGCAGCTGAATGATCCTGATTTGACTGATTCTGAGCAGTTTCTGGTGGAGAACTTCTGGGAGAAGCTGTAGTTTGTTGACCTTGTTCCTTTAGGGGCAAGAACAACACTTTTAGGGACTTAGGATCCCTTGGTTTATGGACATTTCATGCTTAGAGCTGTAAGGCACAAAAATGTCTATAACACAGTTGCAGGCTGAGAAACTTCCCCTTGAAAATTGTGCATTTATGGAGGGAAACCATCCTTCCCTCCAGAAATTGCACAATCCTCTCTGGCAGCCTGTTGGGCTATTGCGTAATCCTGCTTGCCAACACTCATAGCAAGATTTGTGCAAATTTCCTTAGCAAGGCTGCGCAGCCCAGAATTTGCAAAAATCTGGGCAACAGTCAACTGGTTTGCCTAGAAATTATGAAAATCTCCTGGGCAGCCAGCCCAAGTCCCAGCCAGGAATGCACATTTTTCCCAAGCAGTTGAGCAGCTGCATGCATGGACAGTCTGGTTGACCAGTTCCACCCGAGAATGAGGAAACTTAACTTGCATGCATGCATGACTTGATCTTCCTAGAATAGAAAGAGACAACATGCAAAAGGCATCCCATGATTTAGGGAGCTATTTTTAGTAGCCGGGGGTTACATGAAAAGTTGTTTTAGACGTTTCCCTCCAAGTGTCGCTTCCCCTAGATTCGTGGCATGCACATCACAACCTTGATGTTATCAAAACTCTTCAACCAGATGTGGTAGAGCTCATTCCTCACATAAAACTTACAACTATGACATCCCACATCACAACTAGGAGCAGTCGGCACATTCAACTCAGCTGTTTTGGGATAAGCCCGCTTCCCATGCCTTGTGTTGCATTTCTGTCACTTTTTGTGTTTTCATTTGTGGGAGTATTATTTGCTTGATTTCTTTGACACTTGCTATCATTTACATATATACTAGCTTTTCCTAGCTCTGTTTCAACTTTCGTTTCTATCTCACTGCTGTCGCATGCATGAAATTGTTTTGCACTGACGTTCGCCCAACCGACCAACTGCCTCACCCACATGCATGTTGATCTTTTTGCTGAATCATTCATTCATGGTTTGCATTCAATGCCAATCACTTCTGCTATCACTTAGTGTCGCCATGCATTTACTGTCTTAGTTTCTTTCAGTTGCCTTCGGTGAGTCGGGCCAACCTTGGCCATGACTCTGCCTTCACTAAGGTTGCGTTACGCAATCTGGGGAAGGAAGGCTCACCTTCCTCTCCAAATTTGCGCATTCCTTCCCAGCACTGCCCTCCAGGACTGTTTTGTGCATTTTTGGAGGACAATGGTTGCTTGGCCCAAGAAATTTTGCAAATTTGTCCGTAGGCCAGTGTTAGGAGCAAGATCCCCCAAGGGCAGTTTTGGGGCTAAAAGCCCATGTTTAAGTCAATTTTTTGTAATATTATTGTAAAGACTCTGCATTTTATGGTTGCGGAGAGTGAAGGTTTCATGTGTCACAAAGGGTATTCCACCCTTAGTTTTGTAAAGTAAAGTCGACTGTAAGAGATCAACCCATGGTCCGCGGACCATGGGATTGTATAAAAAGAGCTAAGCTCTAAGTAGTTAGAGCCATCGAACATGTAAGTGAGTCATAGCTTTAGAGGAAGAAGTCTAAGTCTTGGGTTGTATTGTAGGTAGAGGCTCTGTAGCTGAGTGCGCAAAGGCCTAGGGTAGAAGTCCACAACTGAGTGTGCGGACCCCTGCAGCTGTGTACGCAGGGTGAACAGAGTCTGTAATAATTGGAAGATATTAATAAAAGGAGTTATTATGCAATTTTTGTGTATTTGTTCTGTTGATGGGTTTGGATATTTTTGTGTATAAAGTTCCTTTATTATGCTTATATGGTGCACGAATGAATGCAATTACATTGAATAATTGAACGCAATCACGAATATCTGCTTACGTGGTGATAACTTTAAGTAGTTGACAAGATAAGCAAAACACAAGATAATTGAGGAATCTACACGACATGCTGCCATAGCAGCGCAAAAGTACCTGAGCCCCAGCTTCGGGCTGCGCGAAGGTTGATTGTATACTTTTGCAAAGGTATTGAAGGCTAGAATAAAGGGTTTGTATTACAAGCCCTAGAGCGAGATCACCCGTGCGAAGGTAGGAATAGAAGAGATCAAACAACATCACAACAATCTCAAGGGTGTGGAAACTTGGTTCCAGCATCCTCCCATACTGCTTCGGGTGAGACATCGGTCTGCACTTCGTGGGCTGATGCTAAAAGGGTCAGTAGTGTAGGGATTTGTTTGGCTAATTAACATTGAACCTGGGTCAGGCCCCCTCAAGCCAAAAAATGGTTTTGTTGCTAGGAACAGAATCTGCATCAGAGATGTGTGATGTCGTATCACTGGAATCCAACTAAGAAGGAGATTGGAGACTGGTTGGATAGAAAAATCCACAAATTCGTGGCACAGGAGAGCAAAAACCTACGACTGACAAAGGAACAATGGTTGGACCAGTACTTGCATATAGAGATCCACGAGATCTTTTTCTGCTCTTTCCCTATTGAGCTATATGAGTGGATCGTGAAGCTAGCAGATAGACAAGGAAGGTGGAAACTTGACGGTCCTATTGTGTGGACCCCAGAGCTAGTGCAAAGGTTGGAAGCATCAGAGGATAAGATCGCCCGCACTATCAATCACTGGCTAGATCACGTCATAGGAGGATTTGTGACTGAATTCGCAGTTGACACCTCAGTCAGCTATAGCAAGGTAGAGAAAATCTTTTTCAAAGGACCGTGAGGTAAGTACGTAAAATATTTGAATACTTGGATTAAAATGCTATTGTGCGAAAAATGGGTTATGCAACTACCTTGATGTTCGGGACTATGCAAAGCAGAAAAACTTACAGGAATGAAGGAAAAAAGGGTCCAGAGTATAGCCCCTTGATTTCACCTCCATGAAGGGATGAAGAAGGGATAGTGAAGGTTTCTCCGTGAAGTGCTATTTAGTTAATAAGACAAGAATTCCCGCGAATACCACCTCCGCCCATGCCACCACTGACTTCACCACCATCGCCTCCAACTTCACCCATAACACCTCCACCTCCTCCACGGTTCAGTATGGAAAATACAGCGAATTCGACTTTGCTCAAAGGCTTGGGAAATGAAGACCCAGACCAATTCTGGTTCATTGTAAAGGCTGTATGGGAAGCTCAAGGTGTTACAGATGATCATATAAAGAAGGTGACACTGGTTAGCACTCTGCAAGATTGCGCGCTAACCTGGTATATTAAGTTCTCTAACGATAACCTGAATGCTGGAGTAGCAAACATCCAGGTAGCACTAAATAGGGAATTCAGTAGGCCTAAATCTAAGGCGTAATCGATTGTGGGATTCAAAGAGATCATGATGTGACCAGGTGAGACACCTTGGGAACTAGATCAGAGGTTGAAATGTATAATCTTCGAAGCCAACATGAATTTGATAGATGAACATCGCGAGTGGTTTATGGCTTCACTACTACCATACTCAAGGAGTGCACTGTTGCAGCAGAAGATAACAACTTTGCAGAGGCCTTGGAGATTTCCATGATACTAAATGAGACTCTGATGCAATATCCTAATCTAGGAGTTCAGTAGATCCATGCACAACTGAAGAATATGTGCCTTGAGATGCAAAGTCTGAAGCAGGACAGGATGGATCGGCTAGAGGTACGTGAGAAGGTATGGTGCTTGAAATGAAAGAGTCAGGGTCATGACAAAGACCATTTCCCGGTCTTTGCAAATTACATTCCAAGAGGAGGACTAATGCCTTTAAGGCCGGAAGCTTAAGTAGGACCTAGCGGGGGGCCTGCATTATGGTGCGTTATCTATCAGGTAGCTGGAAAACATGCCACAGATAATTGTCACTTGCTACATAAGTATGTAAAAGCACTGCAATAGCTGTTCTGCAACTATTGTAGGTCGGTTGGACATGATGAGCGTACTTGCAGGAGCTATGAATTGATGATGGATAGAACTCCTGCCTACAGGGTTTAGGTTGAAACGTGACCCCTTGACCAGAATGTAGGGATGGCACAAATAGGATTTCAGGGGCGCGAATGAGGCCGAGGTGGAGGAGGACCTGGTAGAGGTCGCAGACAGTTGATTTGCTACAATTGCAGAGGACCAGGACACTATGCCTATGATTTCACTAATCCAATGCGTCCATCGTGCAAGTATTTCACGTTGTTTGATCATGAAACAAAAGACTTTCCTACGCTGATAGCTAGGATACGAGACAAAGGGGCGCTACCACCTCCACTAACTCAGAACCTGCAGATGATGAGGTTTGAGCCGTGCGAGGAATATCCGAATGTAAATATAGTGCTAAGGAGTGGGATCATGACAGGGGATGACAAGGGAAAATAGCCAGAAGACAGTACATGGGTTCGCAAAGCCCTGATGAAAGAGGCTAAGTTCGATTTGGAGCGCGCTCGTGAAACCTTCATGGAAGTCAAGCTGAGCTTCGCTGAGGCCTCCACCTCAGGAAGCAAGGACAAGATTGAGTCGGAGATGGACCCTTCTATGCTCACAACTTTCCTGGAAACCTGTATGAAGTTACTGCATGATAGTAAGGTTGTGAAGGGGTTACAAGAACTCATCAATAGATGTGTTGGGACCACACTAGGTGAGATGTGCGTAGTACAAAAAATTAGCAAGCATAAAACGAGGACGGGGCGGGAGATGAGATTGACCGCACAAATAGGAGAGTATGAAATGGATCAGGTCATTTTGGACCTACCAAAGCATACTTGGGATCGAATGGGGAGACCTGCGCTACAATGGTCCTAGATTGAGCTAAGGATGACGAATCAGCAGAAAATAATCCCCATGGGGTGGCTGCAGGGGGTGACCGTGGACATTGAGGGAGCGAACACGCTGGTGGATTTTGAAGTAATAGAGATAGTGGATGATAGCAATCCCTACCTTTCGCTCCTGGGAATTGACTGGGCTACTGATATGAACATGATAATTAATCTAAAGAAGTGAAAGATGATATTTGAGAAGAAATCACTGTGCATAATAATACCCCTGGATCCTGCTGAAGGATCGTGCTATATGGAACTAGTCCGCGATTATGAGAGTGATGATGATCTGGACTGCATTTATAAGATGACAGTGCGAGACCAAGACTGGGTGAATCCCACCAGGGATGGATGGATTACATGGGATCACGAGAGTTCTTTCACTTCGGACTCCGATGAAGAAATAAAATGTTGGCAGCTCGGTTACACGAAGTAACTAGGCTGAATTGAAACATGATGACTCAGTCGCTGCACTGTGTGTCGTCAGAGGCAAGAAATCTACCTATTTATGATGGTCTAAATGAGGTAGATATCTTTTGGGATGCATTTGAAAGGGAGGTACCAGAAAAGCAGCACTTCCAGGCCTTGAACTCGGCACTGCGCGCTACACTCGCAAGATGGTGGGGTACGCACAAGGGAAGCTTTGATGATTGGTGCGAATGTAGGAGGATGATGAGAACATGTTTTGGGAAACCTAAGATGCGATTGATAGACAAGTACGATGGGAAAAATGATATGTCCACGCATATGGCCAAATAGACGCAGGATTATGGAGAAAAGCCCCAACCTGAGTGGGTGCACTTGTTCTGTCATACCTTGGATGTATCCCAATGAATTGGTATATAGAAACAGAGCTTCGCCATGGGATAGGCAATTGGAATATCCTACGCGAAGGATTCATGATGACATTCAGTTTTGAGGATGGGTTTGACAGTATTGATGAAGTCCTACAAGAGGTGAAAGCAGCCATCTTTAGGATACCACAGGATCCTTTAGACCTAATTCAACTTGAATGGGCTACTCAGCTGAGTCACGTGCTCGAATTTTATAATGTAACTGCTGGAGATGAGGATGAGGATCCACAGAAGATTAAAATTCCAGAAATAGGAGGCACAGAGCGGGGCTCTGACAAAGGCGCGCGGTCGCCTTCACCTGCAACTGAAGAAGAGGACATAGAGCAGCACGACGCGGACCCCCAAGAGACGTCCGATCGTATTAACTGCCCGAGAGAGCCGAAAAAGGGAGGGTCTAGAAAGAAGTCCAAGGTGACCAAGACCTCACTAGACCCCATCACACTAACGGAGGGAGACTTATACGTCATCGGTGACACAGTCAGAGATGTCACCGCAGAGGCCTTGCAACAATTTGAAAAGAAGCAGTAGATTGTCCTAGGGGCCATCCAGAGTGGACTGCAAGAGTTGCAGTCCCGCGCGTGGCAAGTTGGTATGGTGTCTACCAGCTTGGCTATTGGCACATGAGAGGCTACCAATATGTTACGCATGAAGGCTTCCAGTGTGCTAGTATTGCCGGATGGAGCACTGACAAAAGAGAATGAGGCTGACACGCCCACTATCAGTGCCTTGAAGGGAGTAGGATTGAACCTGGCAACACTCCTGCGCGAAGCACTCCACTCCTTGCAGGATAGAGTAATTGCAGAGCTAAGGGCCCGCGAGCACCACACCCTTCAAGTGATCAGCGAGCAAAGAATAAACAATGAGTGGATGGCCTTACAGAGGGATGCTACCATCGCCGCCTAGGCCAAGGCGGCTAGCCAGAATAAGAAGATCATACAGGTCGTAGAGGAGGCCTGCAAAATGGTCCCAGAATTGGCCTTTCTGGAGGAGGAGCCAGCCGAAGTCCACATCTATAAATTGGCCACAGGGGTATGCGACACTCGGACAGAGATGGCGCGGGTTTAGTTGGAGCTGAGCTTAGAGATTACAGAGCTTCAGTTGAGAGCTCAAACTTCAACACCACCAGAGGTAAAGGAACAATGGGTGGCCGTTGTCACAGAAGCAGTCGTGGTAGTGGAGAGTGTAGTAGAAAATTGCACCCAGTTGTTTGAACAATCGTTTGAGGTCCTGACCGGCTTGCAGGAGGACCCAAACATCCAGAGGCTCGAGACGGAAGTGTGCAAACTTCAACAGTGCTATGACGAAGTTAAGGGCACAATGCGAACCGTCGCACTGACACAGAGGTTAGCCAAGCTGTAGGAAGCCAAGCAACTAAAGGAACAGGTGGACGCAACGCTGCACAAGGAAGTAGTGTTGAAGGCGCGACTCAAGCCATGGCTGGAGGAAGCTTATGTAGTTACAAGAAACATTGAAGGCAAGCTTGTGACCTTGCAAGGCATGCAACAACAATTTCACGCTAACAGCGCAGGGGCAGTAACTGAGAAGATAGTCAAAGATGCAAATCTGGCAGCAGCTCAGTGCACAGCCGAAGTTACGGTCATCAGGGTCGAGCTGGATGGGCTTTGTGCAAAGATCTCTGTGCCTACCGAGTGACTCGAGGGCAAGTCACGATGTTTGTGTTGGGGCCCTATTGGGATCGGGATCCCCCAAGGGCAGTTTTGGGGCTAAAAGCCCATGTTTAAGTCAAGTTTTTGTAAAATTATTGTAAAGACTGCGCATTTGTGGTCGAGGAGCGTGAAAGTATCATGTGTCGCAAAGGGTAGTCTGCCCTTAGTTTTGTAAAGTAAAGTTGGCTGTAAGAGATCCACCCATGGTTCATGAACCATGGAATTGTATAAAAAGAGCTAAGCTATAAGTAGTTAAAGGCATTGAACATGTAAGTGAGTCATAGCTTTAGAGAAAGAAGTCTAAGCCTTGGGTTGTAGCATAGGTAGAGGCTTTGAGCTGAGTGCGTAGAAGCCTAGGGTAGAAGTACGCAGCTAAGTGTGCGGACCCCTGTGACTATGTGCACAGGGTGAACAGAGTCTGTAATACTTGGAAGATATTAATAAAAGGAGTTATTCTGCAATTTCTGTGTATTTGTTCTATTGATGTGTTTGGATATTTTTGTGTATAAAGTTCCTTTATTATGCTTATATGGTGCGTGAATGAATGTAATTACATTGAATAATTGAACGCAATCACAAATATCTGCTTACGCAGAGATAACTTTAAGTATTTGATAAGTTAAAAAAAAACACTTAGGATAATTGAGGAATATGCACGACACACTGCCATAGCAGTGCGAAAGTACTTGAGCCCCAGGTTAGGGCTGCGCGAAGGTTGATCGTATACTTTCATGAAGGTATTGAAGGCCGGAATAAAAGGTTTGTCTTACAAGCACTAGAGCGAGTTCACCTGTGTGAAGGCAGGAATAGAAGAGATCAAATGACATCACAACCATATCAAGGGTGCAGAAACTTGGTTCCAGCATCCCCCCATACTGCTTCGGGTGAGACTTTGGTTTGTATTCCGTGGGCTAATGCTGAAAGGGCCACTAGTGTAGGGAATTTTTTGGCTAATTAAAGTTGAACCTAGGTCAGGCCCCCTCAAGCTAATAACCAGTAGTCCTTCCCAGCTGGAATTGTGCATTGCGCAATCCCAGCAGTCAGCAGCTAGAATGGACTATGCATTGTGCAGTTCCAACAGTCAGTCAGTCTCCCAAAAACCCAAACTTTGCATTGTGCAGTCTTGGTAGTTGGTCTCCTGACCTCCCGACCGAAATTGTGTAACCTTCATGATCATGCACCCAGGAAATGTTCATTTTGGTTTTTGACTGACAGGTTGCTTTCCATGAGTGTTTCCATGTCTCCAGGTATCCCAGGTGTTCATCTGCCTCTCAGCAATATAGGTACAATGGTTTCTAGGAGAGCAGAGATGAAGACACCGTTCAGAGCACACTTGGGGATGTGGTCGATCAATTTTCCATGGAATTTCCTACCCACGAAGACTCAAGTTGTTCATAGATAAGGACATCAAGATATGACAGTAGAAACATCACAATGAGTAGCATCATGAACAACGACTGAAGACAACATACAAATGCAACTAATGCAAGAGGAGGGTTGTTGACAACATGGAGGCGGAACAAGGTTGCGAGCTCAAACAGGTCCATTGATGATGAAAGAAACTTTGGAGACTCCAGCTATGAAGTGACTACGTGACATAAAGATCTCGCGAAGGCAGAAGATGGAACAAATAAGGAGTTGCATGTGCTGAAGCAACAACTCAGGAAGAACATGAAGCTGCATAGACAAACGAATGAGTTGCAACAGGAACAGGAAAAACAATGGGCACAACATGCACTCATGGATGAAATTGAGCCCGTACAAGTTAAGGATCCATCCTAGCTGCTGACATAGAGAAGACATGGTAAGCAGTGTTGTTGATCGCATGGAAAGGATTCAACAGCATGCATGTCATTGAGTGCACACATGCAATCCAACCCATTCAACACACTCACCAAGGCGAAGACAAGAAGCAAGTACAACTGGGGCTGAACATGAACTTCGGCAAGTTGATGCACATGACCACCAACACACACTTGAATATCAACACAGACATTATGCATCAGTGTGTTGCTGGTTCAATCGTACCCAAGAAGACCATGCGCATGTTAGCAAATGAGTTGGATGAAGGGGCCGAACCAATGCACCAGTTGCAACGGAGGAAAGAGTTTGCTTCAGCAAGATGTCACCATGAGGTGCATGCAAACCATCACAGATGACCAAGCTTAGCATTAGGTCATCACCTTCACGATCACAAGCATGTCAAAGAGTTGGCCTCATCACAGCATACTGAGTTTCATTGATGTCTTGCAAGGCTTGTTTAAGCCATGTTATCTCACATGAGTACATGTGCATTGTAATGTTGAGTCATGTCAAGTGTAAGTCAAGTGTTAATGGTTGGATGTAATAGTCATAGAGTAGGTGAAGAGTCATGAGGGTAGTTGAACTGTCATAAAGGGGAATGTCAAGGGTCGCCCCACCCTTTGCTATAAATAGTCCCTCATAACACATTGTAGAGGCTTTTGGTCATCCAAGCTTTTGATAAGACTATATTCAAAAGAGCTTGGACAATATTATAATGCACCTTGGCTTCTCCATTGCAGGGAGCTAGTTCATCTCTTTGGAGGAGCAGGCAGATGTGGCTGTAACATTCCATTGTTGGGGCTAGCAGGTTTACATGGATGTATTGTATGATTGTGACCTACACTTCTCTATATAATAAGAGCCAACACATTTTCATGCATATGTTGTTATTTGTAGTTGGACTACTCCGGTTGCCTTAACGATATATGTTGTTTAACTTACGTATTTTTGTATGAGTTGATTTGTATGAAATTATATGAATCTTGTTGTTAATGTGTTGTATATGTTGTCAATGTTGTCACCGTCCGTGTCGACTGCTCTGCTAGACATCAGACAGACATTTCACATGAACTTTGTTGTAACAACCATCACACTCTTCTTGGACTGATCAGTGAGTGATGTGCATGTTATCTTACCTTGTATCGTGTGACTTCCGCATATGAGTGGACTGCTCCGCTAGAAGCTATGCATGTCCATTTGTGTTGTGTGTTCCTAGCCAAGTTGGGACTGAACCCTTTCAACCTAGAATTCACCTTCACCTTCATCTCCCTTCGAAGTGTTAGAACCTCTCATACACCTTCCTGGAGTCACCGCATTAGTCACACCCTTGCTAATAACAGAGTTATCTTACTTGCCTCTGTGCGACATCGCGGTGAAGGCACTACATTACAACCCACTGCTGGGTCTCTTACACCAAATGGTCTGGCATCTAATTGGGACTTCTTACCGGGGATATCCCCTTGACATGTTGGCGGGTCCAGCACCGTCAACAATTACCTGGCAACAATGTACCCTTAGTGGGTGCTATACCTAACTCCTATGTCAGTATCGGTATCGGGCTTCTGAAGGGTTCCTCGCTTTTGGGATGATTTCTTCTCCCTCCGCTTGAGGTTCCACATTGGTCTTAATGGTTTCTACCATTTTTAATGGACCCACTAATTCTTAGATCCTCCCAACCCCTTCTGCCATTGATTCCTATGAAGAACAAATTCCATTATCACCTGCCGAACTTTCTTATCAGGCTGTTCAATCCGCATTTGGCTCTCTTACTGCTTTGGTCAGGACTGATGGTACCACTTCCTCTTCCATCGCCACTCCCTCTATTGATCTCCTCACTGAAGTATTTCCTTATGACGAGGCTATCTAGGAAATCATGTCCATAGATGAGAGACCCTGTGCTACTTTTCACCATCGCGATTGAGTGCCTGACTTGAATGTGATGTCTTTACAAATCCTACCTTTTCACCAACCTAAGAATGTTCCCTTTGCCTATACGACTATCCAAACTATGGATTCAAAGGGTAACTTGGGTAACGTTTCCAAAACTTTACTCATCGATATCTCGGTCAAAATAGGTATCATGGAAAATATTTAGATTGGAGTTAACTGCACTCCTGAGGAAATTGTGAGCTTCACCTGCGTCTTTATGGAATTCCGTGATGTCTTCACTTGGTATTATGAGGAAATGATCGACATAGACCCATATATTGTCCAGCATGAGATCAAGATCTTTGAAAATGCTAGGCCTGTCTGGAAAAGACTTCGACCTGTCCACTCTCGCAAAACAACTGCCATTAAAACTGAAGTAGAAAATCTATTGCGTGCTAGTTTCATCTAACCAGTTCCCTTAATATAATGGGTATCTAATCTAGTTCCTACAGACAAAAAACAAGGTACCATCCATGTATGCATCTACTACCATGATTTGAATGCTGCTTGTCTAAAAGACAACTATATTACTCTATTCATTGCCCAAATTATCAATGATTTCCCTAGTTGTGAGCCTTTTTCCTTCATGGATGGCTTCTCGTGATATAACCAGATCGCTATCAAACCAGCTGACCAACACAAAACCACCTTCATCTGTCCTTGGGGCACATTTTCATATCGTAAGCTCCCATTTGGCCTTAAGAATGCAGGTGCAACCTTTGAGAGGGCTATGGACTATGCCTTCCACAATATCAGACACATTGTTTAGGCTTACTTGGATGACCTTCCCGCTCATTCCAAGAAATGATCCCAACACCTAGCTCATCTTTGATCTATTTTTCTTAAGTATAGGTTCTATAACATGCATCTGAATCCACATAAGTATGTATTATTTGTTGAGTCTGGGGATATGCTTGGATTCATTGTCTCAAAACATGGGATATGGGTTGATCCTGCCAAGGTCAAGGTAATTACTCAATTTCCACCACCACAATCCATTCTTCAACTCCAAAGTTTGCAAGGGAAGGAAAAATTCTCATACTATTTCATCATCAACTATGCTGAGTTAACAAAAGGTTTCATGTGATTACTAAAGAAAGGAGTACCCTTCTTGTGGGATGATCAAGCACAATGCTCATTTGCTAGCTTGAAAAAGGCACTATCTTTAGCCCCACTTCTCAGTCCTCCCGACTATATGTGTGAATATCTATTATACCTAGATACCTCACTATCCTCCATAGGAATGGTTTTTGTTCTGTTGTAGCAGCTACAACCACCCTCCAAAATTTTGGCTTGCACCAATTTCAAAGCCTCCCTTGAAGAGTTTCACTTGATGACTGCACACACTCGGGTTCACTCCATGAGCTCATGTGAGTCTTTACATCTACCTTTCTTGTTCATTGCATTCAAGTCTCTGCATGCTGATGTCTAAGTCATGCTTGTGACCATGTTCTGGTTATGCTCAAAGTCTTCGCTTTGTATGTGCTTGTTGTGTTCACTATGAAAGCATCTGTCACACTCACAGATTGAGTCACATTCACTATCATACAAACATCGTCTCGATCAATGAATGATCAATCATGAGTGTCGCGCTTTTCGCTTACACTGTTAGTCAGTCTTGTTGAACATGTGTGTCTGGATGGTTTTGTCGTTTCGTCATCAAGTCATGCAAGTGTGTGTTCGTATGATCACCTATGCATATTTCGATTGTTCACACACTTAGCAATCTATGCTAAAGGATCTTATGACCTGACTCCCCTGTGATAGCTAGACCATCATCCTGCCATCAACTCGATCGACTGTCAACTAGAACAACGTAGAAGCACCAAGCTAGTCTTTTCAAGCTGTGTTGCATGCAAGAAATTCAATTGGATCTCATGTTGGCCACCCAGAGAGTCAGACCTGGTAGTCACCTCGAGACTGACTCCCCTCAACAATTTTGCAGAGGTCACTGATCTCACCTGCTCAACTAACTAAGGAAATTGCACAGACAGGCTAGACAGAAACCAAGTACCCGTCCCTGTCTCCTCATAAAATTGTGCAGTTTTCCCAGTCAGTCATCCCAACAGTCGACCAATTTTTAATCTTAGAAATTACGCAATGTTCATGAGTAGGCCTTCCACTGCCCATCAGTCAGCTCAGCTCAGAAATTTTGTAGAGATGATCAGCAGGTTGGCCTCCTACCTTGAGTGTAATTTTCCTTGCCAGTAGCCCCTAGCAGCTGACTACAAGTTCCCTCTGGGAATTGCGAAGTTTTTGCTACCATTCTCTCGGGTATCCAACTGGTAGTTGCCTCTGGGAATTGCATAGATTTGGCTACCAATGATCCCAACAGCCAACTAGGAGTTACCTTTGGGATTTGTGCAGTTTTGGCTTCCATCCTCTCGGGCAGTTCCCTAGAAAAACTGCACAATCCCTGCTTGCTGACCCTTCATGCAGCCCGACCCATTCCTCTAAAAAATTGTGCAAATATGGTTGTCCAGTCCCACTGCCCATTCGTTCTGAAAAATGTGAAGAGAATTCCTGCCTTTCCTTCCAACAACCTAGACTATTCCTCCCAAAATTTGCGCAATTTTTCCTCTCAACCGAGCTAGACCTTGCAGACAGTCATTGTCGACTCAGATTGCCTGTCTCCATCTCTCAGTGACTCTTGCACATTTTTCATCAGCAGTTTCCAGGAGCCACCATCCTGCATCTCAGCCTTGCTGCCTCTCCTATTCACCTGCATCCGAATGATCATGAGTCATGGTAGACTAGGAGGTTTTGGATTTGATGTCGTCTCGTCATGAGTGACTGTAGGTACAGGTACACCAATGAACATAGCAAGACAACAAATGTAATGAACGAAGGGAGCACATGCAAAATGATAGGTTCACCAATAGACGAATGAAAAAAGCATGCGAAGTGGACGGATGTGAAGAACATGCACCTTTGCAAACAGATGAACTTGTCAAGCCTTCTAGCATGCAAGCAAGGAACAACATGCTAAAGCTTCATCAAGAAAACCAAGGACCATCGAAGACTTCGTGCACTTCGCCATGTAGAGGTGAAGCTATGATACACCATGAATACATCCATCACCCAAAAGCACTATAGCTCGACATGCACTCCAACAGCGGCACGAATGTACTAGCATTGTCATGTCAAGTCATGTCGAGTCATGTCGAGTCACATCATGAGCCATGTCACCCACATCCTCACTATGGGCTTTTTTCAATCAATGTGATGTAACATGGAAATCCAAGAGACCCACTTGTTTAACAAAGAGTCATGTAAGTCAAAAAGTCATGGAAGTTGAATAGTCATGAGGGTAGTCAAACAACCAGAAGGGTCAGTTTCACCCTTGGCTATAAATACCCCCTCATTTGCACATGGAAAGGATTTTTCACCTCAGTGCCTCCCATATAACCAAGAGAGTCTGTAATATTTTTTGAGGAGTAAGTAGTGGCTCCAATGCCCCACACTTGGGGTTAGTGATGTATGGTGTAACGATGTGTCTTGGAACTTTCGCTTAATTCAGAAGCCTGCTAATAGGCCAACATGTTTTCACACATGTATTGTATTTGTTGTAAGAATGCTCTTTAACACTTATAATGCATGTTTCTTTAACCTGTGTTCTACATCTCAACTGCTTCATTTGTTGTAATACATAATCTATTAATGGAAATGTGTTGTATATGTTGTTAATGTTGTCTTTCCTGTGTAGACTTCTCTCTCGAACATCAGACAAACCTTTCACATGAAGCTTGTTATAACAACCGTTTCACTCGTTCAGACTACTCCGTGAGTGTTGTACGTGTTATCTCACCTTGTATTTTGCGACTGCCGCATCTGTGTGGACTGCTCCACCGGAAGCTGTGCATGTCTTGTTGTGTTGTGTGTTCCTAGCAGTGTTGGGACTGCTCCCAATCGACTTGGAACTCACTCTCACCCTCTCCCTCGAGAGTGAAAGGAACATTGACATAAGTGACACTTACACTCACCAGGCACGTGAGCCTCACTTCTCGAAGACAAAGCGAGCCACTCTCCTATTCTGACAAGCAAGAGTTGAGGAAAATCCTTAAGACAATGGCAACCGAGACATCATACCAGATGGGACTCCCACACCAAGCAGTGTGAGGTCTATTTGGGACTTCATATCGGGGTGATCCCCTGAATGTTGGTGGGTCCAACATCGTCAACATTTCTGGCGCTAGAAGGAGGACAGCTAGTTGTACATGGCTAAAATTCCCCTCACACTCACTCATCAATCATTTGGTCAAGGCAGTAACATGCATTCCATCTCACACAACTCTGCAGTTGGTTACTCCTCACCTCCTAGAATTGAACATGATATTTCATATCAACACCTTTGCTCCATCCGTCCCGTCACTCGCCAGTTCACGAAAGCAGTCGGACTGATCCCAGGCATACATCATCTTCCACACACATCTAGGAAGCCAAAAGCCACTCCCACAGGAGTTGTTGTATCATCGGTGGAAGAAGCAGTCCTTGCCACACTTGAAGGTCTAGAGGAAGCTATTGAAGACAAAGAGGAACCTCCAATCTTCCTTGAAGACGAACAAGGCACTCTTGTGATCTTGGGATTGAACTTCGGTATAGAAGGCAGAGGGGAAGGAAACAGAGGAGGTGGAGGTGGAGAGGAACCAAAAGACTTAGATCCGGAACCATCAGACTCTGATGGAGAGGAAGAAGATGAAGAAGACGAAGAAGATGAAGATATGGCTGACCCAAATCTTGAATGGATGACTCAGGGACCATTGGCCCTCCTATTCGTTTTGCACAAGATGTCGAAGCAAGCAGAGAGGATGAACATCAAGCTCAACCCTGACAATGCAGTGAAGGCAAAAGACCACTTAGACAACTTCTACCTATAGCTGCACACCCTTGAGGTACGTTATGATGATGTAGCATGTATATTGTTCCCATGTACCTTAGATGGCCGCGCGACTGCTTGGTATCACATCCTTCCACCCAACTCCATACAGAACTGGGGTTATTTCAAATGTATGTTCCTCGAAGAGTTTGGTGATGACAAGACCCAGCCATGTTGCTCAAGGAATTGGGAAGCCTCAAGATGGAGGGAAAAGAGAAAGTGAAAGAATTCAACTAGAGGTTTATGTGTATATTGAACAAATTTGCAGTAGACACTAAACCTCATGACTCCATCACTGTTTATTATTATACATCTACACTATTGACCACCATTGCACAGTTCGTCAAGCGAGCTATGAAGCCAACACTTTTAGAAAGCTTTGAAGAGGTTATTGCTATTGAGAAAGAATTGCGCAATTGGATTCATCAAGGATGATGAATCAACGAAATACTCCAAGGATGTGAGCAGAAAGCCCTAAGCAACGATGAGCAAGGGTAGAGACAAGGAAGCAACTGATATTGAGACCCTCACTCGCCTTGTCAAAAAATTGGCCACGAAAATGTTTGAACTCAAGCAATAGAAAATGGACACATTCACAAGCTGCCATCCACCTAGAGAGAGATAGGCAAGCAGTTCATCAACAGCCTCATTCGAGCATTGTGCTAACCCTAATTTTTGTTCGTTCCATGAAGAGTTCCACCCCGAGAACTCTTTTTCAGATTGGAAGCGAGTCGTTACCTTAGTCTACAGTCATACACTTGATGTGGAAGTTGATATGTAGGAGCAGCCGGAAGACACTAATGATAGTGAAGAGGTTGCACCTGACGGAACACCAAGTTCTGGGCATGTAGTGAATGCTTATCAATGCTCGCAAGTAATCTCAAAGACAAACATCGAGAAGGATCCCCAAAAGCAAAGTGATCATTACAATCTTAGGAGTAAAGGGGCTGCCCCTACACTTGGGGAAATGCAAGAGAAAGTGAGGCAACTAATAAAGAAGGCCAATCAACTAGTTGCCTCGTTCGGGAAGACAATGGTAGATAAGAGTACATCCATGAGCAACAAGTTGCAGAACACTCCACCGGAAAACACGAACATCCGTTCCACCCTGGACACCTAGGTGAGTCTACCACCTCTAGACTACAACATAGTTGACAACATGAAGAAAACTTAGGTGAACATCAGTTTGTTTGAGTTAGCTAAAGTACATAGTCAATGAGATATCTTGCTACGTGCATTGGGACAAACAACAGTGGACAACGCAACCTCCACCAGCAAGGGAGCAAGCACACCTCCCGGATCACTATCTACTATGCTCAATACACTCCAAATGGAAGAAGAAAACTCAAGTTTCCCCCCATTCCTGCTTTCATTCGAATTTTTCAACTACAATTTTCACAACTACTTGGTTGATTCTGGCACGACAGCCAATGTCATGCCGCTCTCCATTGCTAAGAAGATCAATGCATGATGGAGCGAAACATCCACAAGAATCATCCAACTTGATAGAACATCAGTACCAGCCATTGGTGAACTTCGAGATGTGATCATCCAACTATCCCATGACGGTTGAGTTCACCAATGCATCAACATAGTTGTTGTGGACATACAAAAAGCATATGGTCTTCTACTCAGCAGAAACTGGTCTAGCAAGCTAGATGGATATTTCGGTACAGATTGGTCTTACATGTGGCTTTCATACAAGGGCATATGAAACCAAATCCGGGTGTTATTCGAGAGGTATATGAAACACAATGTCACTCCCCTTAATGGTGAGAATGAACCGTTGGCCTTCACAGAACTCATGTTTGGCAACTGCCTCCTGGAAAAGACATTGGAGTGTTATCCTACATGGCCAGCTCCAACCTCATCAGACAAGCAGTTGGGACTCCTTCCTCACCCAACTGATGATAATGAAACTTGTACAGTTTGTTTTTTCGATAGTAGAAATAGCGGCAACAACGGTAGTAGCATCAGTACCATCATGCCAAATGGAATGTGTACAGATGAGTTGTGGGCTATGAGCCTTGACAAGTCGGGAACACATGATGGCCCAAGGACCGAGTGTATCTTAGCCATCCAAAATAATGAACAACGTATGATTTCAAGATTTTTGAAGTTTGAAGGCACAAACAATGATGTTGAATATGAAGCACTCATGCTGAACAGACAAAAGACCAACAATACCAATGAACAGAGCAACCTGAGAACCTACCACGATCCAAAGATGGCCAATCTTGGTACAAGCTACACACTACAACAATGACAAATCATTGACCGCTTAATCGAATAGTATGAGGATGGGTCTGCATGAGTAGATGATGATTTGAGTACACATGGCACATGAGCAATCCAACATGAGATTCCATGTAAAGGAGGAGACAAGTCATTGCAGCAAAGAATAGGTAACACATACATGTTGTTTGCACTCCTTTCACCGAAAATATTGACTAACATTTTAAGTGTTTGGATTACTTGCAAAGTTCATCATCATACTTGGTTTTCTAATTTAAATCTTGCACATAAGAAATCTGGGAAAATCCGCTTACACATTGACTTTAGAAACTTGAACCCTTCCTGGAATAAAAACAACTACCCCGTGCCATCATCCGAGCCCATGTTGCACACAATACCTAAAACAGTGGTGTTGTCTTCACTTGAAGGTCTTCTGGAATGCCACCAGGTTCTGGTAGCAGAGCCCAGTGGATTTTCATTGGTCTATGAGAGGCTGGGCCCACACATGTATCATTTTCAATCACTGGGCAGGAGGATTGAAAACCTTCCTGCCAATGGCCAAGATCTCAAGCATTATTTTTAGTAGGACAGGCCGCGCCTGTGCCATGTACATAGTCTGCTTTCTGCTTGTTGTTTCATTTGGTTTGTTTTGCTTATTATCTTTGATTTTTCTTTGTTTTATTTTGCTTACTATTTTTTTTCACGTTCGTTTTGTTTGTTTGATATAAAACTATTTTTGTTTCTGGAAATAAGAGTTGCCAACTACTACGTCCTCGATTTTGAATAGAGTATGTGGCTAAAACTTTGCTTGGTTGTAACTTTTGGCCTATGAAGTCCTGACGGAAAATACGAACCATCTGCAAGGGAATTTTCAGTCCAACCATGAACCTGTGTCCACACTGGGAAGCCCCATGCCTATACTCAACCTTCTCCTCTGTGTGTTCAAGCTCATCCAACTAGTAGAAACAAAGAAGGGGAAAATCTAAACGTGAAAACCTATGTTAGAAGTCTTACATGCTTCTTTGAAGGAACAACCTCTTCTGATCTCAATAAGTCGGGATCCCTCTTCTGCCCCAAAAATAAATAAGTGCCTAGGCACAATCCGCTTGAAATATACAAAGGCGAAAGAAGAGAAAGGCTTCCTGTGCAGAGAGGTGATGCATGCAACTCCACTGGGGTACTGACCAGGCTCGCTAGCAGTGGAGCAATGTGTGTGTTCCTGTGTGACTCTGTCGAGGTATTGTCCAGGCCTACTGGAAACCAGGCAACATGAGAGATTAAAACTTATACCATGAAAATCTTTAACTCACGAGCTAAACTGCCTTACCCGGATTCGAAATATTGAGATCTAAGTTGAACTCTTGATTGTGTTTGACTGAGTTGGCAAAGGGTGAACCATGAATGTACATGGGGTAAGTGGGGAAACTAAAGTAACCCGCACAACAATTCAATACTCCCCAAAATACCAAGGCCTTGTGCTAGAAATGAACCGAAACAGAGAAGTTGGAGCTCTACCAGTGTGTCACCAAGTGTTGTAGCGACTACAAACACCCTCCAAAATTTTGGCCTGCACCAATTTCGGAGCCTGCCTTGAAGAGTTTCACTTGATGAATACACACACTCGGGTTCAATCCACGAGCTCGTGTGAGTCTTGACATCTGCCTTGATTGTTCATTGCATTCAAGTCTCTATAGGCTGATGTCTAAGTCATGCTTGCAACCATGTTCTCTTTATGCTCAAAGTCTTTGCTTCATATGTGCTTGTCGTGTTCGCTATGAAAGCATCTATTGCACTCACACACGAAGTCACATTCACTGTCGCACAAGAGTCATCTCTATTAATGAATGATCAATCATGATTTTTGTGCTTGTCGCTTACACCGTCGATCAGTCTTGTTGAACATGTGTGTCTAGATGGTTTGGTTGTTTCGTCGTCAAGTCATGTGAGTGTGTGTTCGTATGATCACCTATGCATCTTTCGATTGTTCACACACTTAGCCATTTTTGCTGAATGTTCTGATGACCTAACTCCCCTCTCACAACCGAACCATCACCCTACAATCAACTCGATCGACTGTCAACCAGAACAACATAGAAGCACCAAGCTAGTCTTTTCAAGCTGTGCTGCCCGCAAGCAATTCAATCAGCTCTCATGTTGGCCACCTGGACAGTCAGACTCGGAAGTCACCCCAGCACTGACTCCCCTCAAAAATTGCATAGAGGCCACTGATCTCACCCACTCAACTGAATGAGGAAATTTCATAGATATGTTGGACAAACACCAAGTTCCCATCCCCGTCTCCCTCAGAAAATTGCGTAGTTTTCCGAGTCAGTCATCCCGATAGTCGACCAGATGTTCATCTCAGAAATTGCGCAATGTTCATGAGCAGGCCTTCCACTACCCAGCAGTTAGCTTAACTCATAAATTGTGCAAAGATGATCAACAAGCCGGCCTCCCAGCCTTAGTGCAGTTTTCCTTGCTAGCAGCCCCTAACAGCAGACTGCCAGTTCCCTCTGGGAATTGTGTAGTTTTTGCTGCCAGTCTCCTAGGTAGCCAACTGGTAGTTCCTTCTGGGAATTGCACAAATTTGGCTGCCAGTGACTCCAGCAGCCAAGTGGGAGTTCCCTCTGGGAATTTCACAGTTTTGGCTTCCACCCTCTGGGCATTTCCCCAAAAAAATTGCGCAATCCCTACCCGCTCACCCTTCATGCAGCCCAACCCATTCCTATGAAAAATTATGCAAATCTGGTTGTCTAGTCCCACTGCTTGTTCATTTTGAAAAATGCGCAGAGCATGCCTGCCTTTCCTTCCAACAGCCCGGACTGTTCCTCCCAAAATTTGCACAATTTTGCCTCTCACTAGAACCAGATCTTGCAGACAGTCACTGTTGACTCAAATTGTTTGTCTCCATCTCTCAGTGACTCTTGCGCATTTTTCATCAGCAGTTTCCGAGAACCACCATCCCGCATCTTAGCCTCACTGCCTCTCCCGGTCACTTGCATCCGAATGATCATGTGTCGTGGTAGACTAGGAGGTTTTGGATTTGATGTCGTCTCATCATGAGTGACTGCGGGTACAGGTACACCAACTAATATGGCAAGATGACGAATGGGATGAATGAAGGAGCACATGCAAAATGACAGGTTCACCAACGGACGAATGAATGAAGCATGCGAAGTAGACGAACATGACCAACATGCACGTTTGCGAAGAGATGAGCCTATCAAGCCTTCCAGCATGCAAGCAAGGAACAACATGTTAAAGCTTCACCAAGCGAACCAAGGACCATCGAAGACTCTGCACACTTTGCTATGTGGAGGTGAAGTTATGATACACCATGAAGACATCCATCACCCAACCACACTATAGCTTGACATGCACTCCATTAGCGGCACGAAAGTACCAGCATTGTCATGTCAAGTCATGTCGAGTCATGTCATGAGTCATGTCACGCAGATCCTCACTATGGGCTTGTTGTCAATCAATGTGATGTAAGGTGGAAGTCTAAGTGACCCACTTGTTGAACAAAGAGTCATGTAAGTCAAAAATTCATGGAAGTCGATTGGTCATGAGGGTGGTCGAACAACCACAAGGGTCAGTTTCACCCTTTGGCAATAAATGCTTCCTCATTTGAACATGGAAAGGAATTTTCACCTCAACTCCTCCCACATAGCCAAGAGAGTCTATAATATTTTCTTTGAGGAGCAAGTAGTGGCTCCAACGCCCAACACTCGGGGTTAGTGATGTATATTGTAACGACATGTCTTGGAACTTTCGCTTAATTTAGAAGCATGCTAACAAGCCAACACGTTTTCATACATGTATTGCATTTGTTTTAAGACTGCTCTTTATCACTTGTAATGCATGTTTCTTTAACCTATGTTCTACATCTAAACGACTTCGTTTGTTGTAATACATAATCTATTAATGGAAATGTGTTGTATATGTTGTTAACATTGTCTCGTCTATGTAGTTGCTCTCCCAGACATTAGACAGACCTTTCACATGAAGCTTGTTGTAACAACTGTTGCACTCGTTCAGACTACTCCGTGAGTGTTGTACGTGCTATCTCACCTTGTATTTTGTGACTTCCACATCCGTGTGGACTGCTCCACTAGAAGTTGTGCATGTCCTGTTGTGTTGTGTGTTCCTAGCAGTGTTGGGATTGCTCCCAATCAACCTGGAACTCACTCTCAACCTCTCCCTTGACAGTGAAAGAACCATTGACACAAGTGACACTTACACTCACTAGGCACATGAACCTCACTTCTTGAAGACAAAGAGAACCACTCTCCTGTGCTGACAAGCAAGAGTTGAGGCAAATCCTTAAGACAATGGAAACCGGGCTATCATACTGGATGGGACTCCCAGACCAAACGGTGTGAGGTCTAGTTGGGACTTCATACTACTATGATTCCTTGAATGTTGGCGGGTCCAGCACCATCAACAGGTTCAAACACATAATGATCATAGTGAGCATGTGGTTTACTACCTCTCAAAAGGTTTTTCTGGGCCTAAATTGCGGTATTCACATGTGGAAAAACTATCACTGGAGATAACCTTTAATATCAATCATTTTTGACATTACATCCTATTGCATCAGACTACAGTCATTTCCTTGGAGAATCCCATGAGACACATTTTGTCTCATCAAGTTATTGGAGGAAAGTATTCCAAGTGGAGCGTCATGATGAGTGATGTGAATTAATTGTTAAATTAATTCACTAATTATTAACTCATAAAGCAACTAAAGAATACATCAGTTAACTCAGTGCATGGACAATTCAGTGGAGACAGGTGTTAGAGGTTGAGATTGTTATCAGTTGTGACTATAGTTGTGCATGAGATCTTGCACAATCAGTGGGATTGAGTAATGCCAATGAGGATTGCGTGGTTCAGCCAAGGAAATACAATTTTTCTTCAGCCATTCATCATTATTCTCTTGCAGGATTGCGCAGTGGAGGTAGGCAAACAGTGGAGGAGATTTGAGGCATCAGATCTGAGCTAGTTTGTGTGTAATAGGTGGAGATAGTACTGAGTACTTGTGAGGAGTATTGTACTATGTATTGTTACATGTTATCAATCAATATAATATACAGATAGTGTGGGGTTTTCAGCTGTATGCTTTCCCCGGGTTACATACTGTGTTAATGTGCGCATGCGATTGATGTTTCATTGTTTTTAATGCTGCTAAATTGATGATCAACGTAGAGGAGGTTATGTATTATGCATGCATTCTGCAATAGTGTATAATCAGGATAATCTCTGTGAATAAGTGTCATATTATTCAAAATTTCTACATGGTATCAGAGTTGTTGATCATCATATCTATTATTTAGAAAGTGTTTACATTTTATTTCTTCAGGCAGAGTTTGTAATCGGGCCAGGTAGCCTCTAGATTCATCCTTCTTTGGGAAGGTGAGATATCCGGTGAATGCCCATACAGTCAATCTCTGTAAGAGAAATACTTTGTTCTCACGGATTTTAGATCAGAGGCAGTTGAGTTTTTGGAGCTGGTGGAATTCGAATTTGCAGCAGTGTTTTCTTGGTGTCAACGTTGCAATGTCTTTCAACGGATTGCGATTCGAGTATGCTCTTGAGGGCAGCTCGAACTATATTGCATGGAAAGACAGGATGGATGCGGTGTTAGATGACAATGGGCTGAAGGAGTTCATAGAGGCTGAGGTCCCAAAGCCTACTGATGCTGCTGACGTTGTGGTTTGGCAAAAGAAGATAGCAAAGTGTCGAAGGATTCTATTGGAGGGCGTGAAGGATCACATTGTATCCAGCCTGCATGGAAAGGCTTATCCATACTTGATGTGGAAAGTGTTGACAGATCTATTCCAAAGCAAAAGTGATCAGAGGAAGCTGGCGCTCAAAGATAAACTCAGAAACATTAAGTGTGAGAATGGAGACAGTATGCCCAGGTATCTCACGAAGTTCACCCAATGCGGGGATGAGCTGGGAAGTGTGGGGGTGACTGTCGATGATGAGGACTTAGTGAGCTTGGCTCTCCTTGGTCTTCCGAAGAGTTGGCATTCCTATCAGGACTCTATCAATGGTCGGGAGAAATTGCCAGGATGGGAGAGACTTTGGTCGGATCTTGTGCAGGAGGAGATCAGACGGAGCACCAGAGAGTTTTTCATGCATGCATGATGAGGAGAACTGTGCCTTAGTGAGTAAGGTGAAGAAGGGGAAGGAGAAGGGTTCTATTTTCAAATCCAGTTCTTCCAGTTATGGGAAGAAGGTTGACAAGTTGAAGGTGAGATTCTTTCGTTGTCATGAGTTGGGCCATTATGCTACTAATTGCCCAAAGAAGAAGTCCAAGAAGGGATCTGGGGAAGGATATGAAGGTGAGGCACTTGCTTCACAATTTTAGTTGGATTTCACACTCTTCGCATGCATGGTTTCATCCATGGTGGGAAGTGGTTGGTTTCTTGACAGTGGAGCTTCTTTCCACATGACCACTGACAAGAGTTTGTTCAGTACTTTGGAGGAGAAAGATCTCCAGATACTCATAATGATGGGTAATGATGAGAAGTATAGTGTCTCAGGTGTAGGCACGGTTATTTTTCAGAGGGAGCATGGAGCTCGCCTTACCTTGACCGATGTCAAGTATGTACCAGGACTGGAGAGAAACTTGGTGTCGATCGCAATGCTGGAAGACGGAGGCTATGATGTAGTCTTCAGTAAGGGAAAGGTTTTCCTTAGACACATCATCACTAGACAGGTGAAGTAGATTGGTTCACGGGTCAAGAACCTGTATGCTCTTGAGGTTCAAGATGCATGCAAAGCCTTGAGCAGCGAGGCAACTGATGGAGACTTAGTGGTTGAGAGGGAGCGTATATTACCTCTCAACATGTAGAGCCAGAAGAAGTCTCAAACGATTCTGGAGGAGCCACGATTGGTGCAACAGCTTCAGGAGGTTGTGGAGCAGCCACAACAAGGGAAGCTAAGAGGAGATCAAGTAGAGACATCTACTCATGCAGAGACCTCCAGTAGGGGGAAACTTCGAGCCAGGTGGGCTGAGGGATCGCATGCAGCCATACCTCCAGGTAGGAGGTGGGTTGATGTGGATTGATCGACCCAAGGAGGAGGGGAAGGATCCTTGAGGTACCCAACCTATTCGATGAGACCTTGCTATGGGAGCCCCGATGTGGAGTAGCAGGAACTGACTGATTGGGTAGAGACAGATGCGGATGGAGCAGCAGAGGGAGTGACAATGTAGGGAATCCCAGGACAGCACATAGCTAGCAGGCTGCAACAATGCGAGAGGCACAAGTGTTTTGCACAGTGCTAGATGGCACAGAGAGGTGTGAAATGGTGCGAGATGCATGGATATGTTACAGTAGAACAGATGTCAGAGAGGGAGCACTTATCAGCAGCAGGTAGAGCTTCAGCATCAGAGTATGTTCCTAGCCCAACAAAGTGGTCAGTTGGGAGTGTTTTTGTTCCAAGTGTTGTTGGAGCAAGTGGACCGGGAAAATGTGTTGCATGCAAAACATTCCAGAGTTGCAAGATAGGGGTTGTAGATAATCCATATCTTGTTGAGAGGGAGTGTTGAAAATGCAACAAGATGATGGAGCTTAGTGGAAAGGAGTCGCCTTCACTAAGGGGCCCGCAGGGTATTTTTGGCGCAAAGTCTATTTTTAGACATATGGATCATGGTATATGAGTTGCAGGATGCTATTTATGGATGATTGGTCATGTTGGTAAAAATAGATGGACTTCTTTTTTTATACATATGGGCGGAGTCTATTTTTAGACTGCCAGGCTAAAAATAGAACAGTCGAATATTATTAGCTCTTAATAATATTTGGACTATAAACATTATCTTATCCTCTTGGAGGACTTTAATTCGAGCTACGAATGTGGCACATGCAACCGTCAGAAGGAAATACGCTTTTCTTATGGGTCAGTTGAGCTATTGCATGATGGACTTTAGTTAGAACTCAAGTGGTTGAGTTTGGTGGAGTTGATTGTGGAGTTGATGGAGTTGTGTTTAGTTTGACTTGGTTAAACTAGTTATATTTAGTCAAACTGCAAATACACTAGTGATGAGTTATGTGAATTAATTGTTAAATTAATTCACTAATTATTAACTCATAAAGAAACTAAAGAATACATCAGTTAACTCAGTGCATGGACAGTTCATTGGAGACAGGTGTTAGAGGTTGAGATTGCTATCAGTTGTGACTATAGTTGTGCATGAGATCTTGCACAATCAGTAGGATTGAGTAATTCCAATGAGGATTGCGTGGTTCAGCCAAGGAAATACGAGTTTGCTTCAGCCATTCAACATTATTCTCTTGCAGGATTGCCTAGTGGAGGCAGGCAAACAGTGGAGGAGATTTGAGGCATCAGATCTGAGCTAGTTTGTGTGTAACAGGTGGAGATAGTACTGAGTACTTGTGAGGAGTATTGTACTATGTATTGTTACATGTTCTCAATCAATATAATATACAGATAGTGTGGGGTTTTCAGCTGTATGCTTTCCTCGGGTTACATACTGTGTTAATGTGCGCATGTGATTGATGTTTCATTGTTTTTAATGCTGCTAAATTGATGATCAACGTAGAGGAGGTTATGTATTATGCATGCATTCTGCAATAGTGTATAATCGGGATAATCTCTGTGAATAAGTGTCATATTATTCAAAATTTCTACATGTCATCCTCCAGCAATTCAATTTGGTTTTTGACCACTACCAAGGTGAATAAATCCTTAGTCTTCATAGAATTATTGTCGGACCTTCCCAGAGTAAATCTAGATGAAGTAGCCCATGACCCTATGCTAGATGAATCTATTTATTTGGTCACCCTACTGATTCCTGGTATCGATACATCCTTGTCTATCTCCAAACCCAGTGTTTCTGCTTAGATCTATTGTAAAATGATCGTCTTCGCATCCGCCACAACGCTAAGCACTACTTGGTGCTCATTGATACTTTGTATCATCGTGGCACTGATGAAATTCTTCGACGTTGTCTTACCCTTACCGAAGCAGAACAAGTTCTTAATGACTGGCATGCTAGGGCATGTGGCGGTCACATTTTAGGCATGACTACTGGCCAAAAATATTGTGCACAGGATACCACTGGCCAACTGTTATGAAACCAGCTCAAGAAAAGATAGAAAAGATAGATCAACGCCTTAGAGTTCAGCCTCTTCGAGGGGGCAACCTCCTTTACATTACATAAATGAACAATTCTTTGATGATACAAATGACAAAACCTCCTTTCTATATATAGGAGTCTAAGGAGTCACAATATAATCCAGCCGACCTAACAATAATAATATAAAGCCACAAAAATAACAATAGAGGTATTCTATGGGGCACATAAATAACAACATGGGGGTAATAGGGGCACAACAATATAAATAAGGGGTATAACTACAATAATAATGGGGTAATCACTAGTATTATAGGGACCCAACATGCCCCTCTCCTTCAAAAAAGTGTTGTCCTCAATGCTTGAGTAGTTCTAGATACTTCTGCATAAAATTCGCATCCTCCCATGTGGAATCTTCAGCGGATAAGTTCTTCCACTTGATAAGATACTCTGAAATTGATCGATTTCGTAGCTGTCGAGTTCTTATTTCTGTGACTGCTTCCGGTTTCAATATAATTTTTCCTTCCTCATCAAGTTCTGGCAATATTGTTTGCACTGGGAGCTTGTCACCTATAACCTTCTTTAAACATGAAACATGGAAAACTGGGTGCAATCGAGAAGCTGCAGGAAGCTCCAATTTGTATGCCACAGTACCAATCTTTTGCAACACCTTGTACGGACCATAATACTTTGGTGATAATTTATTATCCTTCTTAGCTTGATTTAGGGACATTTGCTTATATGGTTGTAGCCGTAGGAATACCCAATCACCTACATCAAAACTTCTTTCACTGCGATGTTGATCTGCCTGTTGTTTCATTCTATTTTGTGCCAACACAAGGTTATCCTTTAAGAGTTGGAGGACTTGTTTTTGATGTTCGATGTGATGTTCCACTGCCTGAAACTTAGAATTTTCTCTTAAATATGATGTGATGGATGGTGGTTGATACCCATAAAGTGCCATAAATGGGGTCATTTTTGTTGTTGTATGGAAGGAAGTGTTATACCACCATTCAGCCAGAGGCAACCATTTGACCCATTGTGTCTGTTTATCAGATACAAAGCAACGAAGATATCCTTCCAAACATTTGTTTACTATCTCAGTTTGCCCATCAGATTGAGGATGATAAGATGAGCTATGAGCTAACTGAGTACCAAGACAAGAAAATAATTCTGTCCAAAAATTTCCAGTGAAAATGGGATCTCTGTCACTTACAATAATCTTTGGGTTTCCATGTAGCTTTTGAATTGTTTCCATAAATGCAGTAGAAACTGTACTGGCTTTAAATGGATGTGATAATGCACAAAAATGTGCATACTTTGTAAGTCTGTCAACTACCACCATGATGACACTCTTTCCCTCAGACTTGGGTAAACCTGTGATAAAATCCATTGAAACCTCCTCCCAACGTTGGCTTGGAATGGATAAAGGTTGTAATAGACCTGGTGTCTTAATTGTTTCAACCTTATTTTGTTGGCAAACCAAACATTCCGCCACAAACTTTTGAATATCTGATTTAAGGCCATCCCAAAAAAATTCCTTCTTAACCCTGTGGTAAGTTTTTAAAAATCCCGAGTGCCCTCCTAAGGGAGAAGTGTGCAATTCCATAAGAATCTTTTGTTTTAGCTGGGAATTCTTACAGAGGTATAAGCGATCTTTGTACCATAATGAATCATTTTGCCAGCTAAATGTATCAGACGTACTGGAATCTTGTTGTAGCTTTCGAATAAGTGCCCACACTTCTTCATCATTCTTCCATTCCTCCCTTGCTTCGTTTATCCAATCTGGTTGGATAATAGAAATGGCGCACAACAATGCTTCCACATCCTCATCCTTTCTTGAGAGTGCATCTGCCACCACATTTTGCTTCCCTTTTTTGTAGATGATTTCAAAGTCATAACCCAACATCTTTGTGACCCACTTTTGTTGCTCTTCAGAGGATAATCTTTGTTCTAAAAAGTATTTAAGGCTATCATGATCCATTTTTACCTTGAAGTGTCTTCCCATTAGGTAGGGTCGCCATTTCTTAAGTGCATGGAGTATTGCCAACATTTCCTTCTCATAAATAGCTTTGCTTAAAAACTTTCCCTTGATTGGACGACTTTCAAAAGCAATGGGTCTTTCATCTTGCATTAGAACAACACCAATTCCATTTCCTGAAGCATCACATTCCACAATAAAGGTTTTTGTGAAGTCCGGTGTAGCTAAGACCGGTGCTTGGCACATTGCCTCTTTAAGATGTTAAAAGGCCTTTGTTGCTTCCGGAGTCCATGAAAATGCATCTTTCTTCAATAATGTTGTTAGAGGTGCTGCTATTCTCCCATAATTCTTAACAAACTTGCGATAATACCCTGTCAACCCAAGAAATCCTCGCAGATGCTTTATGGATGTGGGGATTTTCCATTCCTTAATGGCTTTAATTTTTCTAGGGTCTACCTTAACTCCTTCATGAGATACAATATGACCCAAATATTCCACCTCCTGGACTCCAAAGAAACATTTGGATCTTTTTGCATATAATTGTTTCTCCTCCAATAGTTGTAGCACCCTGTCAACATGTTCAACATGATCCTTCCAAGACTTGCTGTAGATTAGTATATCATCAAAAAATACTAACACAAATTTTCTAAGGAATGGTTTGAAAATTGAATTCATCAAACCTTGAAATGTTGAAGGTGCATTAGTAAGGCCAAAAGGCATGACCAAAAATTCATAATGACCCTCATGAGTTCTAAATGCCATTTTCAGAATGTCTTCAATCTTCATTCTGATTTGATGATATCCCGAACGAAGATCCAACTTGGTGAAGTAAATTGATCCATGCAATTCATCCAGTAATTCATCAATGACAGGAATGGGGAACTTATCTTTAATAGTGAGCTTGTTGAGCTCCCTATAATCCGGACACATGCACCATGATCCATCCTTCTTGTGCACCAATACTACTGGAGCAGAGAAAGAACTTTGACTTGGTTGAATTATATCAGCCTCTAGCATTTCTGCAACCATACGTTCAATTTCACTTTTTTGGACATAGGGATATCTGTACGGCCTGATGTTTGGAGGAACACTTCCTGGAATCAGATGAATAGCATGATCATGATCACGCATAGGTTGGAGACCTTTGGGAGTCTCAAATACCTTGGAATGATTGTCCAAGACTTTTTGGAGATCTGGAGAAATAGATGATTCCGATGTGGAAACATCTAGCGAACATAATTGTGCAATTACACCTCTTTGCTCATTTTTTAGAAGCTTTGTCATACCATTAAAGCTGATTATCTTTCCTGGTTTCCCTACAATACCCCTTAATTCAACTTCCTTTCCTTCCGTAGAAAATTTGATGAAAAGTTCTTGAAAATTAAAAGCTATTGTACCCAAGGATTGTAGCCATTGGACTCCTAGTACAACATCAGCACCTCCCATTGGAATGGAAAGCATTGGGCTAGTCAATACATATTCTCCCATGGATAGCTTGATATTATGGCACCTTCCAGAGCAATTTATTGTTCCTCCATTTGCAATCATCACTTGACACTCTGGTGCTGGATATAGGAAGCAATTCAATTCTTTTGCTACCCTACAATGAATAAAATTGTGGTGCTTCCTGAATCAATCAACACTATTACCTTTTTCTTCTTGATTTGTCCTTCTATCTTGATGGTTTGAGGAGTGGTAATTCCCGCCAATGCATTACAAGATATGGTCGGATTTATTTGTTCTTCATCTAGGCTTTGTTCCTGGAGTATATCTTCTTCTTTTGACCTTTCTTGCTCCTTTTCTTCTTCCTCTTCACAATCTATGTAGAATAATTTCTTCTCAGCACACTTATGACCTTTAGTGTATTTGCTATCACAACTGTAACAAAGCCCTTTTGCTCTTTTTTCTTCCAATTGTTGTGGTGTCAACCTTATAGGTTGTGGAAGACTAGGGGCAACAACGCTTCCGTCTTTATAGTTGTGAGTGGTATGCTTCCTGGTTGCCATAATTTTTCTTTCCATTTTTCTTGCTAACCTGAATGCCTTCTCTAATGAATCAGGTTCCCAAAGGCGAACATCATGTTGGATATCATCCTTTAAAGACCCTATAACACATCAATCCTATGCTCCTCTGGAATATCTTTTACCCTTTTGTTCAATTTTTGGAACTCCTCAATGTGCTCCATTACTGACCCCTTTTGTTTGAGACTTATCAATTGGCTAAAAAAAGTGTTGCTTTTTGTATCTTCATAATGTGCTATCAATTCTTCCGTAAAAATTGCCCAAGTGATAAATTTTTTACGAGAGAAAAGCCATTGATACCATACAAACTGATTTGGCTCCAAATATACAGTTTCCATACGTACCTTTTGTGTGTTTTGCACATTATTGAGATCGAAGAACTGCTCCATCTGTAATATCCATGTGGTGGGATCCTTGCCATCAAACTTCCTCATATCGATTTTTGGAATATGGTGGGTCTTCGATCCAACATTAGCATCTATGGAATCATGATTAACATTGCTTTTGTTCACATCATGAGTTTCCTTTACAACCTTTTCACCATTAGTAAGTATTTCTTGTAGAAAACTTGTCAAATCTGTCTTCAAATCTGCCATGTCTGTCTTCAAATCTGCCATGTCTCTCTTCAAATCTGTCTTCGAATCATCCATCTTAGCTTCCATGCCCTTTATCTTAGATTCCACGCCATTTATCTTAGATTCCACGCCATTTATCTTAGATTCCATGCCACTTATCTTAGCTTCTGTTAGCTTTTGTGAGCGTGACATTTGTTGCACTTGTTCTTGTAATTTTGATATATCATGTAGCATTTCTCCCTCTTCTTCATGAGTCATGCTAGAGATTTCAAGTTCCTTACTAGGTTTT
Source organism: Pinus tabuliformis (assembly GCA_031772625.1). Lineage (NCBI taxonomy): Eukaryota > Viridiplantae > Streptophyta > Pinopsida > Pinales > Pinaceae > Pinus > Pinus tabuliformis. Next base: position 310,938,875 of record CM062805.1, on the reverse strand, counting down.
TGCATTTTCTTTCCTCGGGGCATCAGTTACCGATAATAATGCTTTACTATGCCCTTTGAATTCCGTTAAACCAAGCTTACACAAAAAATAAAAACAAAACTACACACCTTTTTCACCTTATAGAAGCCTGATATTGAATCTGATGTATCTCTGTAATTTCAGATCATCTAGTTCTGAAATTGTGATCTGTAGTAGCCTTCTGCATCCTCTTTCCAATGCCACAAGTCTGACCCAAATTGGATTCTCCAAGGAAGAGTTATGTGAAATCTCCCACAGTGACTTGCTTTTAGACTAGTTCAGTAGATCGAACTTGTACGACGTGCCACGAGTCACTGTTTCAACCTTTGAATCTGAAACATGCATACAAGAAACTAAAATCCGTCCTCTTTCTATACCTTCTTACGAAATTTCAATCCGATCCGTAGAGAGAAAGTTATGATGATTTTCCGTAGGTCACCTGTTTTGAATGTAATTCAGGAGTTTGCAAAAAGACCAACTTCCTCAGATCATATCTCCGCAAATATCGCGCAAAAAGCTCTGAAATTTGGACCCAAGGTTCAGCGAGATTTCTTCTCAAATGGGTTTTTTTTGTGACTTCTGAAACATCACAGAAAAAAAAGTTATAGCGAAAATGCCACGATGACCTGTTTGGAGCAGCGAAACCCTAGAATACAAAGCTCTGATACCAAATGTTATGAAACCAGCTCAAGAAAAGATAGAAAAGATAGATCAACGCCTTAGAGTTCAGCCTCTTAGAGGGGGAAACCTCCTTTACATTACATAAATGAACAATTCTTTGATGATACAAATGACAAAACCTCCTTTCTATATATAGGAGTCTAAGGAGTCACAATATAATCCAGCCGACCTAACAATAATAATATAAAGCCACAAAAATAACAATAGAGGTATTCTATGGGGCACATAAATAACAACATGGGGGTAATAGGGGCACAACAATATAAATAAGGGGTATAACTACAATAATAATGGGGTAATCACTAGTATTATAGGGACCCAACACCAACTTTATTCAAATACTATATTAATGTAGTTCAGCGGTGTCATACTTTTCAAGTCTATACAAAGAAAACGTGCGCAACCCTTTCTCGTCTACACGGATTTGTCTCTATCATCCCCTTTTCTAAATGGGGAATTGAATTCATCACTTGGAACTCCACTTCCTTTGATGGTCATGACTGCATTGTTGTTGTCGTAGACTACTTTACAAAATGGGGTGAATCCATTCCCACTTTTTGGGATGATGGGGAGACTTCCACCTTATTCTTGTTCAATTAGGTCATTTGTCACTTCGGCATGCCCCACACAATTGTGACCGACCATGGTTCACACTTTTAGAATCATATGATGTTTGATATAAATTTTATGCTTGGTTTTCATCAAAATGATTCTTCTTCCTACTATCCACATGATAATTTCCTGGTTGAAGCCATTAACGATGTCCTCAAGACCATGATCCATTGACTAGTGACAATAAAAAAACCCGATGGAATATAATGTTAAATTATGCACTTTTGGCATACCAGACATTAGAAAAAACCACTACAGGCTTCACGCCATTTTAGCTTGGTTATGTCCTGGATGCAGTTTTACCTATCAAGTGTCAAATTCCCTCCCTTAAACTCTGCGTTAAACTCCTATGCGATACCACTACTGAAGAAAAGTGCTTTCTCTCAATCATTTGGATGAGACTCTTCGATATGTTGCACTAGCTTTCAAAGCACACAAGGACCGAGTCAAAGCTAAATATGATAAACATATCAAGCCTCATTCTTACCAAGAATGTGATCTCGTCCTACTTTATGATAAAAAAACGATCTCTTAGGGGTAGGAACTCTTCAACCATTATGGCCCGGTTGCTATGTCTTCACTAAGGTTATTTCTAAAGGATCCTATGAATTTCAATACTATGATGAAATCCCACTCGTAGAGCCTTGTGATAGGTTGTATCTCAAGAAGTATTTCACCTAGTATTCTATTAGGCATGTGCTTTGTAATTTTATGTATATAATTTTTGTTTCTTTTTGGTGTGTCTGGATATTTTTGGCTTTGGATGGTTATTTGTCTCATGTGCATGTTGTTTTTTGCACAAATTTCCACGTCACTCTTCCCAAATGTCAAATATGTGGATGGTTCCAGTCGTCACACATGACACATTGCATCAGACTTGGGTTCTCTACACACCTGAGTTAGAACTACTTAGTTTCGGAGGGGTCTTCCTTGGTTCTGCCACCAACAATATTGCTAAGTATATGTCAGTCATTGAACTCCTTACTAAAGCTATATCTCATGACATCTCCAATTTAGTGGTGAAGTTAGAATCTCAGCTGGTAGTTATGCATTTGACCAATCATTATCACATTCGTAATCTGATATTATTATGTCACATTTTAAGAGTAAGGCTTTTGGAACATTAGTTTGAATTTCTTACTTATGAACACATTCTAAGAGAATCTAATGCGTTAACTAATTCATTGGAAAAATATGTATTGGATTGGCATCTTCCACATTCTCTTTAGTCACATGCATGAATGTACATTTTCATTTATAAAATTTACATCAAATACACCACAAAATCGCCAAAAGATATATATATATATATATATATATATATATATATATATATATATATATATATATATATATATATATATATATATATATATATTTCTAGTCTTTTACATGAAAACATTCCCAAAACTTGGGTGTATTATACAAAATGGCTTCACTAAGCCTTGCTCTGACACCCTATGGCTATCCTCTACTCCTGTTGAGTCTGTTGCTCATGGTAACATATCACTTCTCTCGCTAACCTCCTAAGGGGCACCAAAAACCACTCTGGTACACCCAGTGTGTGCCGATACATATGGGTTGGTATCTCTCTCATGGGAAGAGGCGACACACCTATGCTCAATCCTTCGAGGTTCCTAGCAACCTCGCGAAGAATCTGTGTGTCATCTCCCTCTTTGGAGGATGTCGTGGCCTCTGCTGTTGCTCCAACTCAAGGTAGATGATCTACTGGAATTGTGTTACTGGCCAATTGACTTCCTGCTATGAAATGTGTTCGGATCAAATCCACCGTGGTCCTCGGATTTTCTCTCCCTCATGTTAAGTTTATTCATGCACCCCTGCATGATAAAATATTGAGGATATAGATGTCATCTCACTCAATTGAGAGCTCATGATCCCAAATCCTGAATAATCCCTATTTTTCATCCCACCATTGGATTATCCAACTCAAGAGGTCCTCCTGACTTTTCATCAGGTCAAGTCTAGCATACTTTAGAACCCTGCATCATCTAGAGTAGCTAAACATGCTGGATAATTTAGCATTTGTAGTTCCTCATGGTCATGAGCTCTTTCTCTCCATAGACTCATCTTGATTAGCTAATTTCTGCATCACAAGAATACTTATTTAGCATTTTGGCAACAAAATTTCCTTAGGAATCATTTTTTTTTATTTTTCTTACCGATTGGTCAGTTAACGCGGCCTCCTTCACTTCAGAGATCGTGCTAACATGCTCCTCCTTTGTGGGAAGAGTGTGCTAATGTGCCCCCTGGTCTGGATGACCTCACTACCTTGCCAAGCCACCAAGGGCATTACTAAAAATGTAAATTAACCAGTGAAAAACATAAATTAAGGAATCAAATGAAAGCTAAGGATCAATACTCTTACGTGGAACTGACGGAAGCTGGAATGGTTGCCTAGTACACTCACAATTGCTTCAGGAAGTTTTTCTCCTTTCTCTCTCCAAAGCACTCTCACCAACTTCAAATGGTGCAAATGAGGGCCTGCTTCCCTTCTTATAACCACTCTTGAGGTATGACTCAACTCAGCTAGTCTTGTTTTCTTAGCAATTCTTTCCCACTTTGTTTCTAAATGCACCAGATAACTATTCTATCAATATTTGCATATGATCTGATGTATTTTAAGTGATTTTATGTAGCATTCATCACCATTTACTTGGAATGAACATATTCGTTTTTGGGACTTTTTCTCGCTCTTTAAACGAAAAACCCTCAAGTTATATTCTTCGGGCTCGTAAAAAGCCTATGAAGAATATTTGAGAAATTATTTTAATCTATTTTTCTCTCTCTCAAAATTGAAAAATATACGACAAATTTTCTTCGTTTGACTATTAAATGTTTTATGAAGAATATCGAGTTTACTCCATCCCCTCCTACTTGCAACAAAATGAGGAAGACAACTATTTGAGCATAGTTTTATCAATTTATCTTGACTCAATGGACTAACTTATGAAAAAGGAACTGTGTCAGGTATGCTATTAACCCTTTGTCGTACCCGATCATCAACCATGACAAATTTACCCCCTTGGAGTCATATTTACGTTCTTTTTAGACTATCTAAATGTGAAAATACAACCAAGTTTACCCTCTAGAATTGTTAAACTTAATCAGATGGGGAAAAAATTGGACATAACAGTGCCTTCGCTATCTATATTCTGAAGGATCTTTTGGTAGCAATATTTTTGTCACTCCCTTGAATATGCCACACCCTCAACAAATTCCTCTTTTGTCAGCTTCTATTTAAACCTTACCATCCTATGAGTTTAGCCTTTATACCTTGATGTCCCTGTATCCTTGTATTCTAACACTCTTTGGTGTTCTTGATTCTAAGCTTCCTGGTTACCCTGACGTTGTACCTACTATTGTTCAAGGGATCTGCTTACTCTCTGTTTCTTGTATCAACCATTCACTCAGATGCCTATTTTCCCACAATTAGTTTTCCCCATTGCTTTAAACTATCTCCAACATAATCATTCTCATCCCATTTCACATCAATTAATTTAGGACACCTCATTTCCTACCTTTGGCAGATCTATTTCTATTGACTTCAGCATCTTATCTAGGAAGTAGATTCAAAAGCTTTTTAGCACCCTGGAACTTGCAGTCCCTAGTGGAAGGTTACCGAACGTTTGATTGGGGGTTTTCGTCATTGGCTCCCTGTTGAATGACTCTACGAGTATTCATTGTCAACACATTTTATTCACATTCGATAGATTGTACTGTGCATCTTGGAGACCGTCATCCTTATCGGTGGTCATCATTGTGTTTGTTAACAATTTTCATCATTCACTCGTAAGCAAATGATTTTTCACATGTTCGAATTCAACTTATTTATTCACATGTGTAGAAATATGTTATTTTCAGAAGTGGCCACCAAGAGCTTTGTTAGAGGCTTACATCACTTCCTTGTTTCCTCTCCCAAGCTGTGCCTATTGTTATCAGAGGCAACTCATCAGATTGATCAGATTATGACACACTTCCACATTTGTGCCTATCGATGGACATGAAAGTAATACCTCCAACGGACATCACTTTGATTTTACTATTGACCATGGCATTCCCAACTCAGGATATGTTTATATATTTCTTACATATGTTGTTTCTCTAAAGACTCCCTTAGTTCTGAAGCTTTGATCCTCTCTCTCTTCAATTACAATTTTTAAAGTATTTTGGCCATCATTTTCTTCTTTGACCTCACACTTTAGGGGGCATTTTTTATACATAAAATGACCTCCTCATAAACTCAGAGGAGAAGAATAATTTTGAATAGAAATAAACCTAAGTTATAGGCCTATTTTCTAGAGTAACATACCCCAGAAACAACCACACAACGTGATAACATGGTCTATGTTGGGGCCTTCGTTTTGAATTTTGGATTTTGGTGAAAAGAAATGAAAAGAACAGGTGGCGGGGAAAATGGTTCGGGTTGCGGAGCTGACACGCAAAGGAAAGGGATAGGAACTGAGAGTGAGCAGACAGTTGTGGCAAGGTGGTGGAAGAGTACAAAAGCAGCCGAGCAAGGGAAATAGAAGGCAGTCGAGGGTGGAGTCAGTCGAGCGGAACTAGCAGTGAGAATATAGAGCAAAGGATAAAAGGAAAAAGATAGCACAAGGAAGGGTTGGTGATGAAGCAAGTGAGCAAGGGTAGGATCCTAAGAGCTATATCAGTTGCGGAAAGGTGAGGACTATCCTCTACTCTACTTATGTCCATTCTTGTTAGTTGCGTTCTATGAGAATGTACTCTTTTTGTATTTGATGAATAGGCTTCGAGCCTTTTGTAATCTATCATGTACTCTCTTATATTCTAGTTAATGAAAGAAGCAGTTTGGGTTCCATATTGTATTGTTGTGTTCCTTATGGGTTATTTAAATTTTTAAATGAATGATCAATAGCTAGGTAGTTTCCTGCAATGGTATGAGTAGAATGACAGTATTGGATAGTATAGAGAATTGAGTGTGATGAGCTATTGTTGTATGTTATTTTCATTTCCTTGATACCCCATCTAGCCCCTTCTAAATTCACCCGCGACACACCTCAGGTGAGACTCCTTACCCTATGGGTAAGGCAAAATTGTTGGCATTGTCCTAGACTACAACGTTTCCTTGTTGGCCCCTTGAGCCTGAACCCAGGGTCTCTTCCCTATTGTCATTTCGTGCCAACAAATGGTTCCATTGCCGGGACCTGAAATCAAAAAGAGGGGTTTGAAATATGGTATCGAGGATTTTTAAGAAAGAAATACAAAACTGGTGGGATGAACATGTGGATTGGTTTGTGTCACAATAAGTTGTCCTTTGAAGCCAGACTATTGTTAAGGTGAATGAAGAGATCTTGTATTCAGAAGCTACAAGCGATCAGTACGAGATCTTCTGGTGTAACTTCCTAGAAGAAATATATGATTGGATACAGAGACTGCAAGTGAAGGGTCATTCGGAAGGACAACAACCATCTCGACATGGTTGGGGCCCCGCTGATCTTGTAGTGCTCAACCACCTAGACATCGATTAGGAAAGAGCGATAGATTTTTGGGTATAGACTACTCTAGAGGGATACATGGCTGAGTTCAAGGCAGAAAGTTATTATCCCTTCTCGAAGGATGATTCTATGTTCAGATCGAGGCTGAGAGGAAAATTGCTGAAGGGAGTGCCTCTTTGGATTAAAATTTTGATGGCGGAAGAAGGTTTAATTTCTTTCCAAGAGTCAAGAATGGCAGTGTAAAACCCCAGTGCTAGGGGAAGGATCAAAGGGGAGAAATTTTACTGAATGGGGGACTGTGATGACGTTGAAAGTATGGATGTAGAAGACTCACGAAGGGCTAGGGAAGTAAGAGCGCAAAGGAGGGCATTGATAGCAAAAATGTGGCAGGAAAGGGCCATGTAGGCAATGAAGGAGCATGCGGAGGGATCACACCAATAAGGAGCGGTGTTGAGGGGTTTAGAAGGAAGATATGAGATCGTGGAGAACTCATAAAAAGGAATAGAGATAGATAGGCCAGACGGAAGCCCAAAAGGCGGTAGGAGCCCTCCCTCCCCAGTTGCAGGGAAGGTGTCTAATGGAAGTGATCACAGTAATCCCAAGGAAGATATGGAAGATGAGATGTGTGATGTTATGAGACCACTATTTGTGGAGGGTAATGCTCCAGATGAAATTAAGCATCCAACCTCTCGAAGCTTAGGTAACGTGGACCCCAACCTTCCTCTAGTACTTTACAATAGTCTTGATAAATTTGTTGCTAAGTTTCTTAAAGAAATACAGATACATAGTATGCATGTTAGATATAAAACATATTCTCGTACCTATAATAATAGTGGGAATAGTGGTATTAGTAATATAGGATTGCAAGGATCTCAAAATCCTGGGACCTAAGGATTTGTGCTTCTAGCACATGCTCAAGCCATAATGGTAGGATCCTTTATGAGATACTCAGAGTTATCTAGTCGAGGGAATGAGGATGTGGAGCAACACTGGTACCTATGTGAAGCTATATGAAGAGCTCTTTAGATGCCAGACAATGTGAAATTGATCGAATTATAGACCATCCTTAGGGAGAGATCTTTGAGATGGTTTACTAAATGGGCAGAGTTAAACCAGAATCTGACAGTGGATGACATCAAGAAGCGCTTTATTCAAGAATTCAAGCTTCCACAGATAGATCAGCAAGGGTTGTCAGAGTTGTGGGATATAAAGCAGCAGGATGGAGAGATCGCCTGGGAGTTGAAGCAGAGGTTCAAGGATATGATCAGTAAGTTGAGTTACACCATAGACCCCAATCAATAGAGGGATTGGTTTATCAAGGCCCTCCTATCCCTTACCCGGATGCCCTTAACACAACAAAATATTGAGACCCTGCAGGATGCTTTGGAGTAGGAAAATCGCATTGAGGCGATGGCAGGATACCCACATGAATATTGGGGGGGGAAGGTAGGGTCACAAGACCCATAGATCATGGGACTCCAGCACCAGATAGCCAACCTAATAGATAAATTAAAAAGACTTACAGCCAGTTCGTCGAGCGAGACAAAACGTGTGGTGCACCCATTGTTTGGTTGGGGGTCATGTCGCGACTGAGTGCCCGAGGCTAAGATGCACAAATCCTACATCAGGGCCTGTTGGACCATGGGGGCTCTGCCTATGGCTAGGGTTGCGAAGGTAGGATTGCAAGGAATATTTCTGGGCCGAACCCAACCAAAGTACTATGAGGTCTGTAGGAGCTATGGACACTCACCATGGTTGTGCTCGATATTGCAGAAGTACTCAACCATACTAAACAATAAATACTGTGAGTTCTACACGTCCACGACTCATCACACCAACCAGTGTCAAGTATTGGATGCACTAGCGGAGCGACTAGACTGGTCAACTTTCAGGATCAATGAGACCACTTGCGGAGGGTGAGGAGTAGGAGGATGAATGAGAGGAGGAAGAACAGGGGGAAGGGGACCTGTGCGATGCTACAACTATGACCAGGAGGGGCATGTCATCAGAGACTTTCCTCTTCCAAGAAGACCTTGGTTCTCTCAATGCTGGGTTAATGCACATGCAACATAGGATTGCCCCGAGTTGATCGCAAGATGGGAAGAACGAACCAGGAAACGGGGCACTAACTTGATCAATGCAGAACCGAGGGCTACTAAAATAATTCCACTATCCAATATAGAAATAGTCACCAGAGGAGGAAAGAAGACGTGGACTAACCAAGGTGCATTAGAGAAACCCTCAATTGTTTTAGTAGATTCCCCAAAATAATCATACGACCCTGGACAGTAGAAACAATACTATCAAAAGGCAGCAAAAATGTTCGAAAACTTGGTGGAATCCTAGAAGGACAAGGTGCCAAATTTAGTAAAGCCCACTATTTCCCGCCCGATTGAGGAATGGTTTAGATTGTTCTTGCAAATTGTTGACAATGATCAGATGTTAGGAGAGCTATGTAGGAGTCTGAAAGCAGTTTTGCTAGAAGGAGAAATTGGGGAAGAAGGAATCTCGATAAATATGCTAGAGAAGCACACGAGAAGAGTCCGAAGAAACAAGAAAATAATAGGCAGGGAGTTCTGAATTTATGCACAAGTGGTAGGATTCCATATCAAAGATACAATGTTGGACCTGGGTTCAGATGTTAACATTCTACCCAAGAAAACATGGGAAGCACTGCGAAAACCACAGTTGAAGTGCTCACCAATCTAGTTGTGGATGACTAACCAATATTGCATTCTTCCCATCGGAATTTGGAAGATGTGGAAGTAGATGTCTCAGGGGTGAAGACACATGCAAACTTTGAGGTAATAGATATAATGGGGGACAAATATCCTTACCTAACATTTCTCAACATCAACTGGGCTTATGAGAATTATGTTGTCATCGATCTCAAGAAGGAGTTGATGATCTTTGAGGTGGAAGGGATGTGGGTAATACAACCACTGGATCCGTACCAAGGGCCAAGATTCATGGAACTAGTAGATGACTGAGATGAACCTGGAACACTAGACCATCTCTACCAATTAACAACAGGGAGGAGGGAAGATTACATCAATCCCATGGAGGAGCGGTCAGTTAGCTGGAGGGGTATACAAAGCTCATAGGTTGGATCTGAGAATGCATGGGATGCTTGCCATTAAGGAGGATACAAAGTCTATAAAATAAGTTGCACTACAATATGCTGCATCAACTATATTGGGACAGAGGTAAGTGATTATCCTACTTTCCATGGCATAGATTTGGTAGACGTATTTCTAAGTAAGGTTGATAGAACCATAAGGGAAAGCCACAAGGTACCATTGCTAGACATTTCACTGCAAGAAACCCCACCATGGTGGTGGGGATCTTAACACAACGCCCTTCATGATTGGGATAAGATCAAGAAGGCCATAAGAGAAAGTTTCAAGCAGGAAAGGGACCAACCGTGAGAGACTGTAAAATATAGAGGGGACTTTTTCCCCAGAAACAAGAAAGAAGAAAAAACAGATGGAATGGGGAATGGATCCCAAAGGAGCTATGGGTACACATATTTGTACACACCCTAGGTACAGTCCCTCAAGCATGGTACATAAAGGAAGAAATTTGAAGAGAAACTGGGGACTAGGACGTACTGTCTGAACAATTTAGTAGTAATTTTTCATTCAAATATGGTGACAGACAGCTAACCAAGGCTCTATATGCCATCAAAAGAATACTCTTCACATCAGGATAGTTGTGGAAAGGATGCATTGATGAAAAGTTCCTGCAATACTTTTATGAGTCAGGGTACCCAGAGTCCATGGCTTGCGGGAAGGTGAGCACAGATCCAGAGGAGGATGATATAGAGGGACTCAGGCACTTGATGTTTCAAGAGACTGAAGGAGAAAGGGATATTCAAGAGGGACCAGTAACAGATGCCCCCCACTTGCTCCTAGTAAAACTACGGAAGCATAACATCGGGACGGAGGACAAACCAAAGATGGCATCAATAGGGGACTACTCGGATGAGCATATGACTAAGGAAATTTTTGATCTATTGTGGGAGTATGAATATATATATTCCCAGATTCAGTTGCATAATTAAAAGGAATCAAAGGATATATCAGAGAAATGAATATTGTGCTAAAGCTTGATGCCAAGCTTGTGAAGCACGTACCGTATATTTTGAACCCAAGAGTAAAAGAAAAGGTCAAGGAGGAGATAGATAAAATGATGGAGGTAGGACTGATCTGTCTGGTAGCCGAAGCAGAATGGATTAGCCCAATCGTGATCCAAAACAAAAAGGATGCCACTAAAATAAGGGTCCGTGTAGACCCATTCCCCACACCTTTTAGTGATGAGGTTTTGGATAATGTTGTGGGGAATGAAGTCTACTCCATCACAGATGGGTTCTCAGGGTGCCATTAGGTTCAAATAGCAGAGGAAGACAAGAAGAAAACAATGTTCACCACAAATTGAGGCTCGTACACATACTACATCATGCCTTTTGGCCTAAAGAATGTGCCTAACGTGTTCTCCCGAATTGTTATCATCACTTTCAAAGATTACATTCACTGGTTCTTGGAGGTATACATGGACAATTAGACAGTTTATAGTCTGTTGAAGAATCATGCCAACTTACTTAGAGTAATGTTTGATTGCTGTAGACAGCTACAAATCTCTTTAAACCTGAAGAATTGTACCTTTGCAGTTCCATTTGGTACGTTTCTAGGCCACATCGTTTGCAAAGATGATGTTGGTTTGGACCCTACAAAAGTTGCGGAAATTGTAAATATGGAACCGCCGGCCAATGTGAAGTAGTTGTGATTGGCGTTGGCCACGCAGGGTATTATCACTGATTCATCTGCAACTATGCATCCATAACTGCTCCCATGGAGAAGCTGCTCAAGAAGATGGAAGAATTCAACTAGACAGAGACTTATCAACCGACATTGAACATCTTGAAGGAAAATTTGGTAAGTGCACCCATCTTAGTATACCAAGACTGGAACAAACAATTCCACGTACACAATGATGCATTGAGCATTGCTCTAGGGGCATTGTTGGCGCAACCAGGAGAAGGGAACTTGGATCATCCAATCTACTTTGCAAGTAGGAAGCTCTCGACTAAAAAAAATAAGTACACCATGACCGAGAGAGAAGTACAAGCCATGGTGTACTCCTTGCAAAAGTTTTGACACTATTTACTTGGAGCCCCATTCAAATTCTTTATAGATCACTTGGCATTAAAATACTTGGTCAACAAGCCAGACTTAGAGTGAAGAATATGCAAGTGCCTATTGTTGTTCTAGGAGTTTACATTTGAGGTTATCATTAAACTAGGCTAGTTGAATGTGGGACCAGATCACCTCTCAAGAATGGAATCAGGGGAAAGTGGGGGCTCCCTAAATGATCAACTACCAGATGCTGAATTATTCCGCATAGAAGCAATATCTAATTACTTGGAGGAAATCACATCTTTTCTATCCATAGGAAAATGTATGGAGGGACATACGATGATGCAAAAGAGACACATGGGGGTGTGAGAAATTGACTATCATCTGATCGTTGGAAATTTATATAAGTTGGGCCTCGATCAACTCTTGCGGTGGTGTCTCCTCCAGTATTAAAGGCAAGATGTATTATGGGAGTGCCACTCTAGAGTCACAGGAGGGCATTTCAGGGGAAAAAAAATGATGAGGAAGGCCTTGCAAGTAGGGTTATAGTGGCCTACACTCTACAAATATGCCAAAGAATATGCGAAAGGGTGTGATGTGTGTCAGAGAGTTGGAACTTGGGAAACTGTCGTATCGTGATGAATTACCATTTTAGCCAGTACATGCAGTGTAGATCTTTGAGAAGTGTACAGTTGATTTAATTGGCCCGATCAACTCACCGACGCATCATTCTTAAGCACGTTATATCATCATAGCTACCGAGTATTGTTGGGATGGGGTCACCCAGGTCTATGTTTTGTCTAAATTTTAAATCAATTTTGATGTAATATTGTAAAGTCTTTGCATTTTGAGGAGTGGAGCACAAATAACGCATAACATTAAGAGTCAAAGGGGCTTTTAGGCAGGTCAAAGCCCCTTATTTCGTAAAGGGATGGGCTGTTTTGATTAAGTAATGAGCTCCACCCATGGTTCATGGACCATGGTAATGTAATGTAAAATCTATAAAAGGAAGTCATCTAGGAGTCATTAGGCAGTTCATGAATGGGATTTTGAGTCTATTTTGTCTGTAATTCTGTATTCTGGCGAAGGGGAAGGCTCCTGCAGTTAAGTGCATGAAGGCCTTGGAAAATCTACAGCTGAGTGTGCGGGCCCCTACAACTGTGTGTGCAGGGTGATAATAAGTGTATTCATTGAATATATGAAGCAATAAAGCCTATTTGAAGCAATTATGTGCATTCTCTGTATAATTATGTGCTTTTGTGTTTATGATCAGTTATGATTTGATTCTTTGTAATATTGTTTTAATTGCATCATGAAGGTCTAGATCTACTTTTGTATGATAACTTATGCATGTTAGAACAATTAGGTGAAGCTCATAGATATTTTTAAGTATAAATCACTTTAAGTCTGTGATACTGAGGATAAGGGTTTGTGAAGGTGTTGTGCTCTACAACAACCCCCCATTTCATACAAATTTTATTTTTCAAAACTATAATATGAAATGGGTCCCTTTTAATTTAAATTGGCATCAACTTATCATTATTCAAAAGGTCCGAAACGAAGTAAAACATTATAAAACCTTTTTGATAAATCACTTAATCGGTCTTATAATAAAGAATGAGTAATATCTTATTATTGCAATAAAGCGATCGCAAGATCGCATATCACAATGACAAAGGATGCATTACTCAAAAGACCCATTGATTTTCCCCGACGCGACAATGCACAAATGGCTATTGGATATCATGAAGGTAAGTGATCATAACAAAAGGCCCCTCTTCGCTCTGATGCGATATCGCAATCGGCGATCGGGGATATACCATGCATGCATCTAAAGCCCTCATTTAAAACTCCCGATGCGAATTGGTGATATCGCTATCGGCAATCGGGGATTCCGAAAGGAACCAATATAACAACTTAAGCTTTCCCCCGATCGCCGATTGCGATAAAGCTAAAGTGCAGATTTCAAAAAAGATTGATAAAGCCGGGATATATTATGGTTATTTGGTATTAAAGGCCTTTCTCTTCCCGATAGCGATTCACTTACGCTCAACCGCCAAAACATCAAAGCCACGCTTAAATGAATCATTCGGCCAATAAACGATATGATGAGCATTTAAAGGATTGACAGGTTTAAAGGGCCATTTAATGAAACGGTAAGGCTAAAATCTCTTCAGAGATTGTATTCGCGGCCACCTTAAGTTAAATCCTCCATTATTCATTGATTAAAATATCTCGTTCACCTTTGGTTTGCGCTACCAATTCTCCGCATTACGTTCATTTTCTCTCCTCTGCAGAGCTCTTCCGAAGCAGCAAATTCAAACCAAATGGGGAAGAAATCTAAGAAAACTACAACAGCTTCCACTTCAGCAGTTACAGGACAACACATTGCCGATCCAGGAGCAAGCAAAAAGGGACTGATATCCGACACTACATGTCTAGGACTCGGTAAAACTACTTGGCTGAGCATCTACAATCTGATTGAGGCCGAAGAGCCTGAGGTAACAATGGTGCAAGCCACAGCAGACACGACTCGGAAGTCTGATGCTACTCTAAAGGATTTAGCCGACTCTTACCTTCATTGGATAGCAGCCCGAGAACAAATTCTCCCATATACAGATGTGGTGAGATGGGCAATTGAAGAAATCCCAATCACAAACAGGACATTTTGCACCATGGACAGGAGAGTCTTCGGCTCGTTTCAACCTGATGATTTGAGGCAAATGTTGTTATAGACATTTTTGTGCCTTACAGCTATAAGCATGAAATGTCCATAATTCAAGGGATCCAAAGTCCCTAAAGATGTTGTTACAGCTCCTAAAGGAACAAGGTCAACCAATGACAGCTTCTTCCAGAAGTTCTCCACCAAAAACCACTCAGAAACAGTCAATTCAGGATCAATTCAGATGCTCTACTAGCTATCTGCATTGCAGTGCACCCCAGTACACTAGCTAGGTGCGTTGCAACGCACCTAAAAGCACTACCAGGGTGCGCTGAGCAAGAAATTCCAAATGGCAATGTCATTCCGCAAGGTGTACAGACACTGGAAGCTTCCAGAATCTTCCTCAATGACACTTGCCTCAATGAATTCGACTAGTGATGAGTAAGAGGCTCTCAACCTCCAAGTGGAAGCAAGAAATGACATAGAGAAGCCACAAGTCAAAACATAAGCTGACTCATCCTCTTTGCTTACATCTATATATGGATCTCTCACCCAGAGGTCCAGGAGGCTAGAATTTTGTACTTTGCAGAGAATTGTTGTTGGTTTGAGATTGAGATTAGTACATTGGGTGATTTATGCTTTGTTGGAGGAGAGGAAGGGATTCCTTTGCTGGGAGGTAGATGCTGGATCGGAACTCACTTGGTTGTATCTCCTCTTGGACTTTCTTATTCTATCAATAAACTATTTGAGTTTCTCCTACATGCTGTGTATCAATGATGTTTTGTTATATTTGCATGTTTAGCTTAATCTGATCTTGAGCTTTTTATGAATGTATATCTGTATCTTCGTGTAGTTTCTCTCTCTTGTGATCTTGCAGGAATTCGGTGAAGCTGGGCCAGTGAGGGAGCTGGGAGCTGGGAGCTACTGAAGAGAGGAGCGATTGGATCAACAAACTAGCGAAAGACACAGGTTAGTTAGATCCTTTCTCCCCATTTACATTTCATAAAGAAGAATACTCAAGTAGTTTGTCTTGTTTGTTGCTAAGGCACTATCACACCTTAGAGTGGGATAGGGGCATTCTGAATTAGATACTTTTCCCAACAACAAATTGGCGACTCCGCTGGGGATCGTATCTTGTTAGTTTATTTGTGTTTCTATTTTTTTTCTTCTCATAAACTCAAGAGTGCCGAATCGAAATGCATTTGCCATTTTCAAATGCAAAGTAGAGATCTGCTACTCTAGTCCATTCGCTGGGCCTATTTATGATCTGAACAGCTGATCCACAAGTGCTCTAACAGCCCTTTGTGATAGATCTTAGTCCTCCTTTAAATCATCCCTCTAATTGTACCTAATTGATAGCTTTTATCTGGCCAAAAACTGTAGATTAAACTGCAAACCGTGACCCAGAACCCAGAAACAACTCTCGTTTCTGCTTCAGCGCAGACTCTGTGAAGATGTTCTGCATTTCAACGCAGGTCCCGTGAAGGCTACCTGCACTGAAGTTTAGTTTCTCTGTGCTGGGGGTGCGTTGATCAGCCTTTGCCTTGTGCAGCTGTGGTTCCCTGCTTCCTTTTGCTCAGTTTTATCTATGTTTTTTACAGCCTGTTATCAGTGTGTGTACCTATCTGAAACCCCTTTTCTTTGCCTCCACCTCAGTTGTATAAAGAAACTGTATTTGTTCTTTGTGTATTTGTTACATCATTTGCAGTTTCCCATCACAAAAGTAAACTAGTCATACTGTCGCCCTTAGATCTAGACTTGTCGTAAGTGTCGTTTTGATCTTAGGAGTGAGTTTGTTTGCTGTTCACAATTGATTACGCTTTTACTTTTGTCTTTTGGTTTGAATTTATGCATTTCTAGTGTCGAAACAAGTAAATCATAAAGTGTCGTAATAGTCTTTTTGAGTTCAAAAAGAAACTTGTTTGTGTTTTCACTTGAAATCGAATTCAAATTTGTACAACAACTTTCTTTTTAGGAATCAATATTAAGAAAGTGAAAACAAATACATCCATTTGTGCATTTGCATATTGATAGTTTGCATGCTTTGATTTAGGAAAAGTGCATTTACAGTGTGCTCTTTTCTCTTTGAGAAATGATTGTGTCTTTCTTTTCCCCTTGTAGCTAGGATTTTCATTGTTGAAAAGAGATAAATGCTTGCTTATCATCTTTTAGACTGCATTTAGGAATTGTATCATACATCTCGTGGTGATCCAAAAAGGCAAACTTCTAAGAAAAATCAACTTAAAATAAATTGAATGAACTTAACAACGCTTTGTAACTTAACTCACAACATAGAGGTCTAGGCTAGAGACGTGTTCCGGCGTCGTAAAACCTGGTCACTGGTCGCCTCACTGATGGTTGGGTGATTCCTCCTGAGAGACGATAAGTGCCAGTACGGATTGTTCTCCCATGTACCGTCGAGTATATATTGGGAGACCCCTATAGGCATAAAACCTTTATCCATAGGAAGCCGGGTCAGCCGCCCTACTGATCGCAATGCACTGAACACAGCATTCGGGAAGATTGACCGCTCGTACCTTAAAAAGTATTCTGCGGTTTTGCGAAAAGTTTGGCACACCCTCTACCTAGAACTCCAGAGCAGTTCCTTTTGGCCTTTTTCAGACTCTATAACGGAAAAATTCCATCCGAGCATTTGTCACTTCGGGCTCGTTAAAACATCGAAGGAGACTAGAGTCATCTTTTGCTTTTTCTCGACTCTTTAAAACTGAAAAAGCAAGTTGTGTCTAAGCGTTGTTAAAATTTATTTTAAACGGAATATTCATCCCCTTTTTCCTGCGTTGATGTTTAGGTTGAGAAAATGGAGCCTACCAACCAAGGAATTCCCCTTGGTGGAAATCCTAGTCCTTTCTCCTCTTGGGGAGATGTTGGTGCGCCCCATATGGCCACATTGTCGCTTCCAAGACTGACAATTGGCTTGCCGGTCTGGCTCTTCTCAACCAATGTCGTTCAGAACACCACTATTCCTGAACAGTCGAATCAGCAGTTAGACCAGTCCAGAGTTACCCACCAGCCTTCTACTTCCTCTAATTCTTCCTCTCCTCCTTCCTCTTCGCTCGACGGGACTGGTAAAGATAAAAACCAAGTTCCTAAGGAGAAGAAGGAAAAGAACAAGAAAGAGAAGAAGAAGAGGGAGCCAAAAGCGGCTGGGGGCAAACAAGTGTCGTCTAATGAAAATCCACACACAACACTGACTAGGCCTAAATCGCCATGTGTCATATGCAAGGGAGACCACTTTCACAGAGATTGTCCCTGCATCCCTCGGATACTAAGGGACTGGTCTCCCCGTTTGCACAATCCGGTGGCATCAACCTCTGATAGCCATGTTGAATGCACACCGTCAACTAGCGGAAGTGAAGTCCCAAGACAGAAAGGGAGAGCTAGATCACCCTGTAAACTGTGCGAAGGCAACCACGCCATCCACCGTTGTCCCTTCTTAGACGTGGCTAAAAGAGTTTTGGATGATCGTCCGGTTTCACCGTTACGACTTCCTCCTGGATACAAAAAACTCTTGCCGAGTCCTTCGTTAGTTGAAAATCCAGCTGGCCCGCTCAAGTGGTCAGCTGAAGCACCGATCATTGAAGATGAACCAGCTGAATTCATACCCGACGAAAGTCAAAAGGTCGAGGCGGCAGTTGACCCGGTCTTGCCTTCAGAGGTTTTATCTTCGAATGATACAGTCACTGAAGAGGATAAAGATGACACCATCCAAATTCTCTTCATCAACACAGACTCCGACGAACACGGGGGTAATCCACCCATTCCTTTATCGCAGGAAGGAAGTTCGTCAGAGCGATATCCGGTCGTCTACTCGGTCCCACCACCAAGCAACCTAGTTGTCTCCTTCGACTGGAACCAACTAGGCAGACCCCGTTTACCAGCAAGCATACCATTCAGAATTATCGTCCAAATATACAGAATGGTCATGGCTGGCACCATCATTGATGAGGGGGCATCTGTGAGTATCCTTTCCTCTATTGCTTGGAAAGCGCTTGGTTCGCCAGCGCTTTTGCCTGAAATGAGAAATCTGACAGGCTTTGATAAAGGAACCAGTCGACCTTTAGGGATCCTCCCCAATGTGCCCATAACATTGAAAGGGAAGACCGTTCAAATGAACGTGATGGTCGTTCAAGGACCCTTGGATTATAACCTACTCCTTGGATGAGACTATATATATTGCATGGGAGCCATCGTCTCCTAACTCTTTAGAGTAATGTGTTTTCCGCACGAAGGAAGAGTGGTCAAGCTCGTGGACCAGCTTTCATTTCCCGGATCACGCATCGCAAATAGTCATATACCATCCCTAAATGGTCTCCTCACGCAAGAAATGTCTCAACCCATGGTCCGTCCTCCCGATGAGTGCGAGTAATTCAGAGGGATATGACTGGAACCCAGGGGGCATGCGTCCTAGTCTGCTTCGGCAGGAAAACTTTGGGTATAAGGTGGGTTTCCGCGGGAGAATATGACTAGTCCGTACCCCGTCCGTGATTGGAAGAGGGGTTGTTCTAGAATAAGATTCTTTTGTCAAAGTTATGTGTTTGGCGCTCGTTGTCACTCACCTTTGTCTATCTCGGTAGACATCACCGAAGAAGTGTTTTGTTTGAAAGATTAACGGAACAATCTTTGGGTAACCTGAAAGAGGTAAGCCTCTCTCGGTAAAACAATTGTTTTGGCGGAAGTGAAGTAGAGGTAAACTTGAAGCTCTGTTTTATACCTGGGGGCATGCAAACCTTTTGGAGTGCAAGCAAAGAGCGATTATTTATCTGTTTTTTGGGTTAGTCGTTTCCTAACTTGCATAAAGGAAGGATGCGGGGCATAGCTTTGTAAGGCGCAAGCTCCATAAAAAATGGAATCTTACATGAGACATTCTTATCATATGACTGGATTAATCGAGCAGTTTTAGAACATAGTTCATGCTCGTTAAAAAATAAACATAAGACTGAGCAGTGCTTTTCCACATTTAAGCTCGTTAAAAAATGAACTACCCTCCGGTAAATAACCACCGTGAATGTAACATTATCAACCATTAAAGCCTTGGTCGTGTTTGCACCGTCACCTCCACTTTTCCATTGGCTGATCATTCACCTCCATATGATTGTTTACCCATTTTGAGGAACAACTAGGAAGAGTGATTTCACTAGCCATCCTTGTGACACTGCCGTGCTTGGAAAATTCCAACGCTTACCTGGAATTAGCTGCTACCCATTTTATCACTCGTTCCTCAAAAGACGAGTCTTCTTTAAGCTCTTTTCATCTGACTCGTAAAATATGAAAAGATTGCCGAGTTTTGGCCTCCCAGCTCGTTAATGCGACCGGAAGAGCTATCCCTCCTCTATATTTTAATCTTTTTGGACCTGAGGGATTATTGCACAAAAAGATCGAGCGCTTGTTTTGTTTGGCTCGTTAAAACTATCGAAAATTCATCCCTTCTGTATTGTTTTATACTTTTTCGGACTTAAGGGATTAGATGATGAAAAAGGACGTTCGGAGTTAACTTTACGTACCTTTTCAGACTCTCTAAAAATGAAAAGGACCGAGTTATCTTTGTCGTTAGACTCGTTAAAAACATCAATAGCGACGAACTTGTCTTTAGACGAGAACGAGTTTCACTATCGCTAGGCTCGTTAAAACATAGCGATGGGTTTTCCTGAAGGGCAAATTATAGAACAAGCATATGTTATCCTCCTCAAGCTTGACAAAAATAAAGAGGTATTGGTCAGAAATGACTGGGGAAAAATTGGGAAGAAACTCAAAGAACTTTTATTGGTAGCAGGTCGCTCTTGAACATGACACTTCCACTCCGTGCCTGGGTCGGGTTGGGTTGTTTCATTCACCGGTCACATCACCATGGTCTCGCCATACCATCCACCTTTGGGGTAAATGCTACCAATCCATCACATAAGTGTCGCCGATATGTTCAAAAGAAGTCATCCAGAGAAGCCAACCGTGTCCCATCCACTACCATACATTATCCTTCATTCTTTCATGACCGCCACCCTGAACCATATATCATCAGATCGTTTTCACCTCCATCAAAATCATTTTCTCCGTTTTGTGTCACTGATGTGGGATACATCAAGGCCCTCCTTTGACGGATCGCTTCTTGTCGACATCAGCTCATTATCCAAGAAGTTGATCTAGGAACACCCCCTTCAGTACTTTGAAGCTTGCATGCCTCAATGGCAAGTTTCTCACTTCCGGCGACAGGTATACATCAATGACCTTCGACCGAAAGATTTTGCGTGGTGTTCGACGCCAAGTCCTTTATTCACACCACGTGAATTTTACTGCAGTACCTTGAGGGTCATCATCCTTATCGGTGATTCCTCTCACGCTTGTTAACAGTTTACATCATTGACTGGTAATCAAGCGATGTCTTTCCATGTTCGACTTCAAAACATTTCTCACATGGATCGACTTGTACTTAGAGTGAAGATCATATGAGATTGAAGACCCCGGATCTAGTTTCATCCATCCGGGCTGCGATATATATTCAGGAAAAATAAAGGCATTGACATGTACAGCATTGCATAATAGATAATCATCCTACCAAAAGGATGATGATTTCATCAGAATCATCAGTCTACCATCAGACGATTGTCTGTCCTATGTACATAAAAATGAATTTATAAAGCTGAGCATGGGAATGCCCGCCTCAACTAGATCATGAAAGCAGTATGAAAAATAATGTATTGTATTGTATCTTATTACAGGTCTTCTCCCAACATTGAATGAACTTTGGATCCTCCTAATAAAGCATTTCACCCGATAAACGGCCTCATCCTTTAGGGGGCAACTGTTATAGACATTTTTGTGCCTTACAGCTATAAGCATGAAATGTCCATAATTCAAGGGATCCAAAGTCCCTAAAGATGTTGTTACAGCTCCTAAAGGAACAAGGTCAACCAATGACAGCTTCTCCCAGAAGTTCTCCACCAAAAACCACTCAGAAATAGTCAATTCAGGATCAATTCAGATGCTC
This sequence comes from Pinus tabuliformis, assembly GCA_031772625.1. Lineage (NCBI taxonomy): Eukaryota > Viridiplantae > Streptophyta > Pinopsida > Pinales > Pinaceae > Pinus > Pinus tabuliformis. The sequence goes on along the minus strand of CM062805.1, from coordinate 310,917,278 downwards.
TACTAGCTGCCTGCGTTGCAGTGCACCCCAGTACACTAGCTAGGTGCGTTGCAACGCACCTAAAAGCACTACCAGGGTGCGCTGAGCGAGAAATTCCAAATGGCAATGTCATTACGCAAGGTGTACAGACACTGGAAGCTTCCAGAATCTTCCTCAATGACACTTGCCTCAATGAATTCGACTAGTGATGAGTAAGAGGCTCTCAACCTCCAAGTGGAAGCAAGAACTGACAGAGAGAAGCCACAAGTCAAAACATAAGCTGACTCATCCTCTCTGCTTACATCTATATATGGATCTCTCACCCAGAGGTCCAGGAGGCTAGAATTTTGTACTTTGCAGAGAATTGCTGTTGGTTTGAGATTGAGATTAGTACATTGGGTGATTTATGCTTTGTTGGAGGAGAGGAAGGGATTCCTTTGCTGGGAGGTAGATGCTGGATCGGAACTCACTTGGTTGTATCTCCTCTTGGACTTTCTTATTCTATCAATAAACTATTTGAGTTTCTCCTACATGCTGTGTATCAATGATGTTTTGTTATATTTGCATGTTTAGCTTAATCTGATCTTGAGATTTTTATGAATGTATATCTGTATCTTCGTGTAGTTTCTCTCTCTTGTGATCTTGCAGGAATTCGGTGAAGCTGGGCCGGTGAGGGAGCTGGGAGCTGGGAGCTACTGAAGAGAGGAGCGATTGGATCAACAAACTAGCGAAAGACACAGGTTAGTTAGATCCTTTCTCCCCATTTACATTTCATAAAGAAGAATACTCAAGTAGTTTGTCTTGTTTGTTGCTAAGGCACTATCACACCTTAGAGTGGGATAGGGGCATTCTGAAATAGATACTTTTCCCAACAACAAATGTACCATTTGCCTCCACTGGAGAAGAAATACAACAAGGCATTCTTGGAGAAATTCAGAAATGAGAACGACATTGAATCAGAACCCATTCGGGATTGGAGGCAAAACCCAGCAAAACACAAGCATGAGTCTTTGGGTAAGTACTCTGCCGATTCTTTGCGTTCTCCTTATTGTTATTCCGGGGTAATGATGTGTAGGTTGTGGGGGTTACATGATTCCGCAAACTTCACTATAGAGATGGTGCCTTTGATGGAGGCAGCATGCAATAGTGAAATAATGGACTGGGGAAATATACTGTCTGATAAGCTAGCAACCGCAGTCCTTGAATTTAGAAACAAATCCCGCATTACTGAAAGGTTCATTCCCCCATTTTACTATAGTGCTTACATCTTGGACACACTATGTTTTAATTCCGAATTTCTTGTGCTTGGGTGGAGATGGACTCCACAAGACCCCATGCCCATTCATATATACCACCAGAAGTTATGGAAAGCCCACTATAAACACCATTTGTATCAAGTTTGCAATGGTTTTATGTTACCCATTCACTATGCCATTTTTGACAAACCTGCTCCTAATATTTTCTCCCAAGCGGAGATTGACTTGACAGCCGTAGGGAGATGGTTCGGAGAAGAAAAATTCACCTATGTAAGAGTTTTCGGCAGCCAGGCCAAGCCTCATGTCCTCCCTTTGTATATACCCGACAAACTGTTAGCCCGAGAGGTAGCATATCAGATTACATCCGAAGGAGTTACACAGACTCTAAGGAATAAAAAGAAGCAGGTTTGGCCTTCTTTTCCTCTAAGATGCGGTGTCTACGCTCTGCATGACTTTAAACATGCAGAGAAAGAAACAGATAAGATTAAAGCACTGAATCTCGCTACTCTTCCTAATAGGCGATTCGATCCAAACAAAGTTGCCTACAATGCACTTGAACGGGAAAAATTAACTAAATTTGACCATAAAGATGATATGTTTGATGACCTGTTTTCCTCAGCCAAGTCGCTATTCCAGGTTAAATCACTAGCCAGAATGAAATATCAGGATGACGCGCTAGTTGAATTTAATAGACTTAGAGAACAGAGGTTGCAAACTTTGCCTCTAGATCTGTTAGCAACGACCTCGATGAAAAAATCAAGCGAGCCTGAGAAGCGACTCACTAATGAACCTCCTGCTACATCAGAAATTGCTGGAGGAATCCAAACAAAAGAGCAGGAGGAAATGCAGAGAAGAGAGCAGGAGGAAGTGCAGAGAAGAGAGTAGGAGGAAGTGCAGAGAAGAGAGCAGGAGGAAGTGCAGAGAAGAGAGCAAGAGGAAACACAGAGGAAAGAGCAGGAGTAGAGTAGCACAAAAGTGAATGTAGATGCCCAAATTGACCCGAAATTGCTCCAGGAATGGCAACAATTCGACTCAATCATAAGCAATCTTGAGAGCTCAAAGGAAGCCGATACATCAAAAGCGGCTGACACACAGGATACAACATCTAAAGAGGTTCCATGTGGAACCAGCGGCTGTCAGGCGGAAAGAGTCGATTGTGCAGACACAACCAACCTCCCTAGGAGCCTAAGACTCTCTAGTGACAAACAAGACAAACAAGAGCAATCCTTCTCTAAACATGCATTTACTATATGGGAAATCAAGTGTTTAGATCCTACCTGTAATCCAACGCTGTTGTAGCAGTCCAGCTCCGCTGATCCGGATGAGCTCCTCCTTCACTTTGAAACCTGCATACACTAACAATCAAACGATTAAATAGCACTTGATAATCTCATAGAATAAAACATATTTAACACATAGACCAAGGAGTACATGAAACAACTCATAAATAACAAGTTATTGAGAAGAATGGACTCATTTGCATTAATAGGTAGCAAAAGGAACAAATACAACCTGAGCCTTGGTGTTGTGCAAGTCCCTCCCAGGGTCCATCAAGAGTTCTCCTTTACTTTGACAAAGCTCACCCACTTCCAAATAGAACAAGCAAAGATGGCAATCTCTCCTCACAAGCTTCTAAATGGGAGTCCTAATTCCTGCAGCATTTACCCTTAGAAATGTATAGCTTCCAACCCCCCTCTCCTTCTGGCCCAATGCCTGTATTTATAGTGCTCAAGAGGAAGTTAATCAGGTCCACCATCAATGGGATAATCCCCTCTTTGGATGGGATAGCTCCCTTATTGATGGGATAAGTTCCTCTTTGGTAGGAGTGCATGAACCATTTGGAGGCACTCAATACACGTCGAACAACCTTCTAGAATGCTCTAGAAATGACCACAAGTAACTTTTTAAAGATGAAACTTGCGCACTTTAACCTTTACAGGGGGACGCACCTGCCCCTTTACATACAGAGCGTCCAAAGACGCAGCTTTTGTGAACATTGGGTGCGTCCCCGCAGGTAAGGTTGAGAGAACCTGCGTCCCCAGAGATAAATACATTTAGAAAGACTTTCTCTCTTTTTTGGAGTTTGACATGGAGAGCAGAGACATAAGACTTGCCTAAGAGGGTAGCATGACTGTTGATAGAGCCATACTAACTGTAAATAGTCATGGTGACATTTTTTTAGTGTAACAGATTGCCCCCTAAAGTGCGAAGCCTATAATAGATTAGGGTTTTGTATTATCTAGGAAGGGTGAAGCGCTTTATCATTTTAAGGATTATCTCGTGGAGAGCCTGGTCAGAACCTGCAATTTTCAACACAAAATACATGTATAAGATTATATCATCACTGAGGTAGGCATTCCCATACTCAGATTAAAACTTTAACTAACAGACTAACTACTCTGATACAGGAATGATCTTGCAGTACATCATAATCATAGACTTTTGTAGACACAGTATGGGCGCAACCATCTGTTTATGATTAGTCTACTTAGATAATGAATACAAAACTCCTCGCAGCCTGGATGGTGGAAACTAGATCCAGGGTCTTCATTTCTATTTCCCGAATTGGTACGATTCTAACCATGCGAATAAATGAGTTGATGTCGAACATGGTAGAAACCACTTGATTACCAGTCGATGATGTAAACTGTTAACAAGTGTGAGAGAGACCACCAGTAATGTCAATGGTTCTCAAAGTACCCAGTACAATCCATGAGATGTGAATGAATGAGTTGATGTCGAACATTTCACGGAATCCTTCGATCGAAAGTCAATGATGTAAACTGACGTCAAAGGCGAGAAACCTGCCATTGATGCATGCAGACTTCAAGGTACTGACGATTTCTAAGTCATCTCTCTAGATAATGTGCTGATGTCGATAGAAAGTGACCCGTTGCAGGCAAGCCCACAACACGAAATCATTGTTCAAGTTGAAGAAATGTTGCTGTAAGGACTGACTCAGGGATGGTCAAATGGATGACAAGTATTTTGCAGATGAAAGTTTTGCTTGCAGACCTCTTGAACACATAACGACACAACAGATGGCTTGGTGATAAACAACTCAAAGTTAATCCCCGGAACCCGGCTGAAGACTTTCAAAGTGGTTTGATCAACTGTGAGGTAAAGGATTTCCCAACCCAGGTGAATGAAAAGTGTCGTGTTCAAGAGTGGTAATAAAGTTTCTTCTGAGATAAAAGGTAACAAATAGGCTCATTCTTCTCTCTTTTCCCCCACCATTTCTGGCAAGTACCTCTTTATTTTTAACAAGCTTGAGGAGGATAACATATGCTTGATTATAAGCTCATCCTTCGGATGAGTCCAACCTAGTTTTGATTCGAACCCTAGGAAGGAGTGGTTCGTTCCCATTTGTAATTGAACAGGTCCTTTACTATGAAATGTTTAACGAGTCCAGTATAGGAGAAACTCGGCGTTTTTCAATTTTAGAGAGTCTGAAAAACTTAAGAAGACTCTAAGTTGAACTTTTTCGTAGATTTGTGTCCCTCAAGCCTGAAAAAGTATAAAATAATACCTGGGGGAACCGCTTGATCTTGCGACCAAGGAGTACTTTCATAATTAGTGCCACTGACCTGAAAAGTAAAAAGCGATCAAGGACACGTCGTTTTATTTCCGTATCGAGTTTGAAACGACAAAAACCCGGCAATCTTTTCCTGATTTTACGATCAGAAAAGAGCTATAAGGGGACCGTCTTTTAATTCCGTTTTAACGAGTGTAAAAGAAACGCTCGGCAATCTTTTCATTTTTTAGGAGTCAGAAAAGGGCTTAAAAGATGACTCTGATATTTTGGTTCGTGAAAAATGACAATTTTCCCTCTAAATCCCTTTGTCCTGCACAAAAATGACACATTACTCATACCTGTTTAAGATAGGCAAAAATACATCGAAAAACATCCTTCCATGGTGAAAAATGAACAAATTCATCCAAACAACCTATAAAAAGACTTTTTACCATGTCATTTTTACCATTTTACTGTTGAGGTTGAAAAAAGGGCTTTTGGCAAGAAACTTCCCGTGGTCGCTGCGGAAAATCCGACCGTCAGAATCGAACGCCGTCTCTTCCAGGTATTTTACAACATCCTACTCTTCAATTTCATCCGATTAAAATTGTGTTTTAGGTTTTAGTTTTGATTTTTGGGGGGTTTTTGGGTTTCAAAGTGCGCTCTGCGGTGGATGCAGGTGCCCTTCAGGTGACCTGCGTCCCCCGACTTTTTCCTGTACAGGAAAAAGGTCGGGGGACGTAGCCCACCTTCAGGCCAGCTGCGTCCCGACGCCCTGTGTTCTAAACGCGGGGTGCGTCCCCCGCGAAAGGCGGAATTTGAAACCCCAAACTCCACCATCAACCATTAAAATTTCCCCAAATCAATTCTAATCATTGTTTCTTGGTGTGTAGGGCACTCACCATGTTGGATTGGAGAGAAAGAGAGCACGAGGACGTTGATTTAGCTGCAATTGAACATCAACCTTCCATTGATGCCCTAAAAACATGCGGGCTATATAAATACTGGGCCATACCTGGCATGAGGGCTCAGGTGAGTTTCTTAGAATGGCTGGTTGAGAGATGGAACGTTCAAGAGAAATGCTTTTACATCGGAGGGCACCAGCTCGAGATAGAGCCCTCTGACATATACTTTCTCACAAGCTTTCCGAATAGAGGCGAGCAACTCAATCTAGCCGGGACTAGGCCGGGTGGCCAATCCCTTGCTAGTCTCCGGGCGGATTGGTGCACACCCAATGCACACCATGCGAAAGGCGTGGAAATCAAACACATCTCTCTGCGTGAACTCAAAGTTATAGCTTTCATGGTTACCAGAATTTGCGGCGCAGCCGCTTTACATATTGCCTCTGGGTCCCAAATGCGGATGGCGATTGACTGTTACCAAGGCACCATTTTGAACTGGTGTGATGCTGTGTCGGCTAATATGAAGAGCCAACTGACTAGGGCAAAGAACGGACGACTGAAGACCTTTGGATATGGGCCTCTAGTTGTGATCTTTGCCTTAGAGAGAGTTCTGATGTTGATCCCTCAGCAACTCACTGTTGATATCTTGGGTCCTCGGGAGCCAAAGCTGATACGATGGGTTACGGTGATGGCCCGGCATCCTGACGAGGGCGCGACGATTGTTCGATTCTCTGATAGTTATTTTCACTGGTTAGAGGACCAGGTTTTTTCGATCCAGGACTTCCCGTATGCCGGAGTAGATTTTCGAGGTGATCCGGACATGGTTCTTCCACAGGGAGAACAATGGGATGACAGAGGTACTTTATTTTTCACAAGTTTTCAAATTATGTATTTTTTTTATTTTTTATATATATCGTCTCAAAACTGATAGTAAAAATTTTCAAAATGCAGATGTTGGACCACAGCGCCCAGCCAACCTCCGGCCTTTTGAGAGGAGACATCCAGTTGCACCGGTACCGGCCCCACAGGACGCGGCTGCAGAGTCACTAGCTGAGTTGGAGCAGGATCTAGAGCGTCTGACAGCGGACATGCCTGAGACTACCATAGATGATATTCCTATCAGACTTTAGCGCTATGTAGTCGTAGTCCCTGGACCGTTTAGGAGATTTTTGTGTAAGGTAGCCCGTGCAGTGGTGTCGTATAGGGAGCACCACCAGTGATTGGCTAGTCACTTTGTAGACACATGTGACATTTTTTACTTTTTGTACTTTATCATTTTTGCCGATCATAAGGTGTTTTTCAACCTATGATCGAAGACGATGTATATTTTTTGACACACTCCTATCTATATATATATATCACTATTACCGGCTTATCTTGTTTAACATATGTGATGAAATGTTTTTAAATTTACTTGCATGATTATCGTAAATGTCTGTTCAACATTCGAGAAGAAATTGCATCTACTAATGTATTTAAAGACCTTGGAATATGCTGATATTCAATGTAATCAAATTCACGTTCCAAGAGACGCACTCTCAAAAACAACCTTAATAACACAGGATTTCTAATGGCATAAACTCTATTAAGCTGTAATACAACAAGTTCAGAATCTAACCTCACTATCAAACATCGAATTCCAAATGAAATAGATTCGGATAATAATTCAACCACTGCACTGTATTCTGCAATGTTGTTCGTTGTTTGACCGAGGCTTACCCCATGCATAGAAACTAACTCGTCAGAGGGTGAATAGATAACCCAAGCTGCGGAAGAGATATTCCGTGTACTACGACAAGCACCATCAACAAATCCAATGTATGTTTGGAGAGGCGTCGACATCTGCAATATCAAGAGTAAAACCAAGATAAGTCAGAATAACGACGAAAAACACACTCTCTAAGCTAAGAATACTGACTAACTAACAAACATACTAGCTAGAAAGAAAACCTAACCTAACTAAAAATTCTCCATACCCACCATTTAAGCATAATACCTCTTTAGGTAAAGTCCATTTCTGGGTTTACCCAAAGAGTCCCCATCAAAATCTGCCAGCTCATAAGCCCCTTTTGCTAGCTTTCGCTTTACAATGTAGGGTCCATGCCACATAGGAACGAATTTTCCAGCACCTAGCTTATCGTTAGCTTGATCATATAATAGCACTAAGTCTCCCTCCGAAAAACTTCGAGGGGTCACATTTCTATCATACTGAGCTTTCATTCGCTTCGCGTGAGTCTCGATTGCCAATGCAGCGTCACGTCGAGTCTCATCTAATTTAGCTAAGTACAATAAACGTTTCTCCTCTTCGGAAGTAGCTGGAAGTAATTCGACAGCCATTTGAAGTGATGGGATTTCGCATTCAATGGGTAACACAACTTCCAAGCCATAAACTAGCTGGAAAGGAGTGAACCCTGTTGAAGTTTTCACTGAGGTTCGGTATGCCCATAGCGCTGAAAATAACATGTTGTGCCAATTCGACCGATGAATACCAATGGTTCGTCAGATCATGATAACTAGAACTTTGTTGATAGACTCAACCAAACCGTTGGCTTGCGGATAATAAGGAGTAGAGCTATCGTGGCGCAAACCAAGCTGGCTTGTAAGCTCAGTCATCATGATGTTTCGAAAATGGCTCCCATGGTCAGTAATGATTGCTTGTGGGACACCAAACCTAGTTATAATATGATTGAATACGAAAACTGCAGCTGTTTTGCCGCTTGCGTCGAATGTAGGCATCGCCTCGGCCCATTTAGTAAAATAATCAACCGCGAGGATGATATACGCATGCCCCCCGGCCGAGTGAGGGTTACAAGTAATAAAGTCGATACCCCATTTGGCGAATGGACCAACGGCAATTATAGGGTGGAGAGGAGCAGGTGGTGCGTGCATCTTGCGATCAAACACTTGACAGTTGTGGCACTTCCGGACTGCAATGATACAATCTTTAAACATAGACGGCCAGAAATAGCCAGCGCGCAACACCTTCTGAGCTGTGGCATACCCAGACATATGACCGCCACATGCTCCAGAGTGACAATCATTCAAAACCCTCTCAGCCTCTTCGTGAGTTAAACAACGTCGAAAAACTAAGTCTGCCCCCCGGCGATAAAGTGTATCTCCAATAATTTTGTATTGCTGGGATTGAAACCGAATTTTTCGACGTTCTGCCTTGGAAGCTTCAGGCCGAAAGGTTTGGGTTTGGAGATAGATGATTATAGGTTCTACAGTACTGATAAGAAACAAAGATTCGTCCGCAATGGACTCCTCTGCCACAGTCTCTGTGTCAGCACGAGGGAAATCACACATCAATTCCGCAAAAACTAAGGATTTCTTAGACTTGGACTTCTCAAACTCCAAGTCGAACTCTTGCAGGATAACGATCCATTTAGAGTACTTGCCCCCTAGCAGTTGTTTTGTCAAAATATAAATCATAGGGTTGCAATCCGAAATAACTGTAGTTTTACGGAGAAGAATGTAGTGACGAAAACGCTGGACAGCTTGAACGGCTGCCAGGGCCAATTTCTCCACATGCGAATATTTTAGCTCAGTGGGATTTAAGGTCCTACTAAGATAATATATCACATGTTCCGCTCCGAATTCATCTTCTTGAACTAACACCATTCCAATGGTGGAATGCGAAGCTGCGAGGTATAAGAAGTAGTCCTGGTTGTAGTTGGGAGGATGCAACAACGGTGCATGGGTCAACGCGTGTTTAAGTGCATCAAAAGATTGTTGGGCAATCTCGTCCCAAAAGAATTGAGCATTCTGTTTCAACAACCGTGTAAAACCTTTAGTGACCTCGGCGTAGTTTGGGATGAATCGGCGTAAAAAGTTCGCTTTCCCTTGCAAACTTTGGAGTTGGCGCAAACTCGAAGGAGGAGGCAATTTGATGATAGCTTCGACCTTCGAGGGATCGACGCGAATGCCGGCTTTTGAAACAACAAATCCCAGCAATCGACCTGTTTCTATACAGAAAACACACTTGTGGGGATTCAACCGAATTCGATAATGCCTACACCTCATAAAGATTGCTCGTAAGTGGACAAGGTGATCAGCTCGATGTAAAGAATGAGCAGGCAAATCATCGAGATACGGTTGCACAATGTGCTTGATGTCATGAAATGCGTAAGACATTGCCCGTTGAAAAGTGGCCCCGACATTCTTAAGCCCAAAAGGTAATTTGCAATAAGCAAATGTCCCCCATGGACAAATGAAGGTCGTTTTTGGTTGGTCGGCAGGTAGAATATTGATTTGATTATAGCCCAAAAAACCATCCATGAAGGAAAACATTTCACTTCCGGCACAATCATCAATAATTTGATCGATATAGGGCGTAGGATAGTTGTCTTTTGGACAAGCTCGATTTATATCCCTATAGTCGATACAGATTCTTATTGTTCCTTGTTTCTTGTTGACCGGAACAATATTCGATACCCAATCCGTTAACGGGATCGGATAAATGAAACCTGCTTTCAACAGCTTTTCGACTTCTGCTTTAATCGCAGCCGCTTTTCGAGGGTGAATCTGACGCAACCGTTGCCGGACGGGTTTAGCATCCGGGTAGGTCTTTATTTCATGAACAACAATGGCAGGATCGATTCCCGGCATTTCCTCGTAAGACCAGGCAAACACGTCGCGGAATTCTTGGAATAGGGCCTTGTAAGTTTGGATTTCATCTTTTGTACATGCGGCACCTATATGAATGTTCTCCTCAATTCCGGGCTTCACTGAAATATCAATGGGAATAGTGCGAGAAATATTCCCTAAATTCAACTCTGAATCAGAATGTTTCGTTGGATCCTGAGCGTCTTTGACATATTCAGCGGTAAAAATAGATGAAAAATCATTTTCAAATGCATCATCCTTAGGTAAAAACGAAGATCTGTGATGGAGATCTTCCCATGGTAGATCGTCTACACTTAGGATTTCGCGAAGTTGTTCGTCAGATGACACGACTTCGGGAAACGCTATCCGTTCTAAGGTTGAGGTGAAAAGTGATTCTTCACTGACCACATTCATTTGGTCGATTTGGGTTGAACGCGAGTCGGTAAAAGACATGACAGCTTCATAAGCAATTTCATATGGACTCAAAGGCATAGCATCACCGAATGAGTCTATCTCAGATTCAGATGGGACAATCCAAGGATCATCATAAATAATGTTTTCTGATGTAATCATATGAATTGTTGCAAATGAAGGGTCTACGCTGATTGGAGGGAGAGGAAAAGTTCCCAGTAAACCGGAATCTTTAACTAAACCTACGCCAACGTCCCTATAAGGGATTGTCGTCTTACCGACATGCTGGATACTCTCTGAAGAGGCTGGGTCGGATGAAAAGTATGTCAGCTGATCAATATCACGATCTTACCGTTATGTGGAAACTTAATTACTCTGAAGACCGATGAAACGACCGCTGTCATAGCATATGACCAACTTCGACCCAAAAGAAGGTTGTAGTCTAGAGGGGCATCAACCACTTCCACATCCAGACTAACGGTTTTACCTTCTACCCCTATAGGCAATTCCTGTAGAATACCAAACGGACGGAACCCACGGCCATCAAAGGCCTTAAGGATGGTGGGGGATTGGTTCAACGAAGGAGAACCAAGAGATCTCCAACATTGAATCGACATAATACACGTAGAAGCTCCCTCATCAATCACAGTCCGATGAATAGGCCTGTTTTTGACTATCACTGGGATTTGGAAAGCCATTTGATGGGGGAGACGTGGTGTACTATTTTCTAGATCGAAGATTATTAGATTCGGATCCTGAACATCAACAGCTCCGATAGCCGACAAAAGTAATTTTCGTTGTGCTGGGCATGATTGCAGCACTTCTAACGCCGACATTGCTGAGGGTGAAACAGCTAAGTCCTCAACAATGTTGTAATTCTGGGCCGCTCTCGCATGTGGATTGAAAGCAGACCTTCGAAGTACACCCTTGGCGGGCGGTTTGATTACTAAGTCCGGGTTAGGTTTTTCGATCTGTAGTGGATCGGAACCAGGAGCTGAGGTTGATGGGTTAGAGTGAGAAGATTCTGCTTCCTTACCATCAACAGGATTCTTACTACCATAATCTTGCGATCGAGTCGCAATCCTCACATGAGACATCATCAAAATGGGTTCTTCACTGGCATTCGAGGAAGAACCTATCATCTTATTCTCCTGCTCCGGAAATGGATTTTTTAACACAGCAGGAGTGGGAGAACCTTTGACTATTTTCACAACCTCGGCCCGATGAGGGCAATCTCTCGTAAAATGATCCTCTTCACAAATAAGACAAGGATATCGAGGTTTGTGCTTTTCGTCATTGGTTTCCGACTTTTCCGTTTTCTCCTTCGGAGCCTTGTCTGCTTTAGCCTTCTTCTTTCCTTTCTTCTTTCCACCGTTTTTTGATTTGGCCGTAGATGTCTCTACAGCGTGAATATCGGCGGTAAGTTCAGGAGAAGACTCTCCTGTCGGGGAATCAGGCAAAGTGATAATAGGAGTAGTTGAAGCCTTGGAAGACTTCTTCTTGCTCTTTGTATTCACAATACCAATCATACCATTAGTGACATGAGATCCTGAAGGAGCAGCAGCGATTTGATTCGACTTTGGAAGATCCAGAATTTCTCGTGTAACGTACCCGACTGAGTGTAAACTAAGTCAAGGTATTGCGCCTGAGCAATGACTTTCTCCTCAGTAACTACTCCGGCCTTAGCTACATCTTCAGTAATCTTCAGTAATAATGATTTAACAAACCATTCAGCTAAGATTTGGTCCGGGATAAAAACTTTCACTAGTCTTCTTCGACGTCTCCACTCATGAATGTGATCAGAAATATACGTGGACGTTGATTGTTTTAGTGAAGTTAATAACTCCGTGCCGTTATCGTATCTGACCGGCAACTGAAAGTGAGTTAAGAACGAGGTAGCTAACTGGCTAAAATTGTAAAAAGAGGCCCGTGGTAACTCAATGTACCACTTGGCCGCGAGACCAATGAGTGTACGCTGAAAAAGACGTAAGCGGATCGAATCATCTGAGATAGAATTTGAAGCACACCAGAGGTGGTAAGTCATCACGTGATTGGACGGATCCCCTCCAGACTTACCTTCGAACTTGGGTATATCACTGGGCAACTTATTTGGCATTGGCGGCCAGAACTGAAGATATTGAATTGGATCGTTCGTTAGGCGCGTCAAGTCTGGTAAATCCAAAGTTGCGATAAACGGTAACTGCCGGTTAGGATCTCTAAAACTCTGGGTCACAAGACCAGTCCCAGGAGGAGGATATCCAGGATAACTTGGAACAGGAGTCGCATTTGGGATATTATATCCTCCTGGAAAACCAGGATTAACCGGACCGTACTGGGGTTGTTGAGGTTGTTGATAAGTGTACCCAGGATACGGTTGATACTGGTAAACCGGTTGTTGGACAGCTTGCCCAGGTTGGTACTGTCCCTGGTACGGTGGTTGAACAAATTGAGGTTGAGTAGTGACAACCGTACTTATACCAGGCTGACCCACAGGCATCTGGACCGTGGTTTGAATCGTAGATCCAGACAACGGTAAAGATGTCTGAGGAGTGGTTACAGAGACAGTAGAAACTGGAGCCGTCGATACTCCAGAAGTAAGTATGGTAGATGTGGCGGTAGTTGCAGCAGCTGTTTGAGATGGAGTACTAGGTGCAATTGGCGGCTGAGTAACTACCGAAGTTACAGAAGTTTGAACATTTGACTGGACAGGTTGCGGTTGCTGGGGTGGACCAGAAACTACGGGTTGTCCAGCTTGAGGAACCAACTGCATACTTGGCTGCAACACCTGTTGACCCTGTGATGGATCCCATACTAACATTCCAGGGTACTGACCCGTAACAGGTTGAGGATACTGAGATCCATAACCGGATTGAGGATAGGATTGATAATTGTAAGGTGCAGTTCCCATACTTGGAACATATGACTGACCTTGAGGCGGTTGATAACCTTGACTCGAGTATTGACCTTGAGGTTGATAACCTTGAGGTAAATACGGATACTGGGGTTGACCTTGACCTTGAGGTTGGTACCCTTGAGGTTGATACCCTTGGGGTTGATACCCTTGGGGTTGCCATCCTTGAGGTTGCCACCCTTGAGGTTGATATTGATACTGAGGTTGACCCTGGGGTACATATTGAGGCTGGGGTTAACCTTGAGGCATGTATTGCGCCATAGGCGCATACTGACCTTGAGGTTGCCCCCCAGACACGAATGGTGTACCTTGAGGTTGCCCCCCAGGCATTAACTGAGGCTGCCCCCCAGGCGGTAATTGGCCACCTTGAGGTTGAGAAACGGGAACTGAACCTGACATCATGTAAATGTCTCCTACACCCAATGGTATATTACCACTGTTAACAGTTAATAACCCATGATCAACGGGTTGAGGAGATGCCCCCGCAAAGGTACCAGAAAGTGCTTGATACCCAGTGGGAACAGAAGGACCGCCGTGTAAGAAAGATTCAGGACTTTGTGTAAACACGGACGACTGACCAGACATATTTACAGGAGTATGAATACCTCCAGGTGGAAAAGGAGTACGAGGTGTAGAAAAACCTAGCCCGAAGTTGTCTAAATAATTGGTTAACGAAAGGTACCAAGTAGTACTTCTAGGAGGACTGTAAAAGATAGATTCACGCTCCCTTAGATCAATAGTAAGTTGATCTTCAAGGTTAGAGATGCCTATTTCTTCCTCTGGAGCAAGTTCTTCGATAGCAATCAAACCAGTAGGAAGATTTTCGGTGATAATTCTTTCTATTCTCGGTGAATCTGGAACACTAGAAGTTGGAGTAACAGGTTCAGATATTTCAGGTTCTTCGCCTGTATCACTAGCAGACGAAAAACTACCAACAAGCTCAGAAATTGTAACAGCTTCGGGATTATAACCTATCTCTAAACTTTGGTAATCTGGATGGACTACCAAGGAAGATTCTCCTTCTTCAGGTGAACCTACTCTACTGCCACTAGGAGGAGTTACAAGGACCTTCAACCCTTCGTACTGACCCGGAACGTCTTCAGGAGATTCACCCCGTGATCTACGGAGTTTTCTTAACAAATCTGTTCCGGTAACAATCTCAGGTGACTTGCCCCGAAGTCTACGGGACTGTCTCGGTAATTCCGCCACAGCTAAAAACTTTTAACTACTACACACGAAAACAAAATAAAATTTCAAATCAAACCACCTAAAGTCTCTAAAGAACCAAACAAATTTGAATCACACGCCTAAAGAATCTAGGGCGTCAAACCAAGCACAAACAATAGCCTTCAAGACCAAAAGCGCTAGTTGGTGATGAAGCCCAACATCGCTGGATTCAGTACAGAAGTGGCGGGTGGAACAGTTACCCCGGCAACCTGCTTAATGAATAGACTGGACCAAGTTCCTCCACTTTAACCGTCTCGAGTGAAGTGAACCCCCCAGAAAATCCAAGTGAGTCTAGCCGACGTCTGCTCCAGGTACAGTGGGATCTTCCCTCCACCGTCACCTCGGTAGAATCCTAAAGATAATGGTCACTAAGGTTACCAACCGCAACAAATGCACCTGGGGGAACAGTCTAAACTCCAACAGCACGCAAGGGCAGAGTAGCAAGCTCAATCCCCTTGCCAGCTCCTTGACAATAATCCAAGGTTTACCGACAAGTGACCCCTGGCTCCTCGACAATGGTTAATCCGAGGTTTACCGTTTGTAATATGTGCGTGTCTGGCGTCGTTCCCAACGAGGGGGGATTGATCCCCTCACTGGTTCGGACACGAGCTCGTGCTTCTCCTTTAAGAGGAGCTTTCCCAGAGTACAAATGAGACAATTGGATTTATTCTATCACAAGATAAGCTACTTGATTGGTTTTGTTGTCTTGGAGAGTTAATTACTCACCTACTCCAAGACACTAGCCTGATCTAAGTTGGTGTTTCAGAGCCCTAGTAAATAAAAGTTACTACGTCGATTTTACTTTAAGCGTTAATTTTATGGTTTTTCTTAAAGACAAAAGGTAGCGGAAGTGAAACCAATGGTGTGTAGACTCGACTCAAACCACTACAAAGATGCACCTAAGATGATTTATGCTACTTTCTTTTTTCAATGAAATTCTTAACTAAGAGAGTTGAGAGATGCAAATTTTATAGAAAACAACTTTCTTAGTAAAGACAATCAAAGAAACAATTCTCTTTATCTTTTCAAGCATACAAACATGACCACTCCTTACGTGCACGAAAAACTCTTTTTCTTTCAAAACTTTTCAAAGCTACTTGAAACAAAACTTTTCAAAGGAGATGTTTTTGTATTTTCTCTTTTTAATAAAGCATATAAATCTATCTTAACGAAAATCAATCTCAAAAGCTATAAAATCTATGAAAACTTGACTCACAAGCAAATCAAAAGAAATTTACTCTAAGCAAACCTAACAAGGCAAAAGCTCACAAAGATGATTCTAGGTTGTTTTACTTGACCAAAATCAAATCAAGGACCAGCTAATGCAGAATCAAAAGCCTAGTCAAAACAAAACTCAAATCTTTTTGTTCTTTTTGTAAAATGGAATTCAAGACTCAATCAACAAGCACTTCGAAATTTGGCCAAAGAGACAACTCAATGGTAAGTTGCTCTCACAGGTAGACTTTATGATAGGTCTGACTTCTAAGAATGTTGACAAAACCAGAGAGATCTAAGGCTTGACAACTTCTACCGTCAAAGTCACTAGAAGACCTACTCAAAAATCAAACCCTAGGGCTTAAACTTCTATGAAATCCACTAAAACACTCAATGCTATCGAAATAAGTTCAGGTGAAGATCTTTGACAAGAGACTAATGAATCTGGGCAGTAAAAACTAAGAAAATGCAAAAAATGGAATTTTCTCAAATTTTAGCAGGGGACGCAGGCAACCCGTTAGAACAGGTGTGGGCCCGCTCTGTGCACACAGCGATAGTGCGTCCGGGGATGCACTGTGCAATACTCAGAGGGTGCATCCTACTGGAAAACTCAAGAAAAACCAAAATAAATCTAACCCTAAGCTAACCCACCCAAAGACAAAGTCACAGAGCCAAAAACCAGAAAAATAAACCAATTTTCTCAGAGCAAAGTTCATACAAAGGAAAAGACTTTCACATCAATGGAGTCCCCAGCGGAGTCGCCAATTTGTTAGGCGGAAAGAGTCGATTGTGCGGACACAACCAACCTCCCTAGGAGTCTAAGACTCTCTAGTGACAAACAAGACAAACAAGAGCAATCCTTCTCTAAACATGCATTTACTATATGGGAAATCAAGTGTTTAGATCCTACCTGTAATCCAACGCTGTTGTAGCAGTCCAGCTCCGCTGATCCGGATGAGCGGATCCTTCACTTTGAAACCTGCATACACTAACAATCAAACGATTAAATAGCACTTGATAATCTCATAGAATAAAACATATTTAACACATAGACCAAGGAGTACATGAAACAACTCATAAATAACAAGTTATTGAGAAGAATGGACCCATTTGCATTAATAGGTAACAAAAGGAACAAATACAACCTGAGCCTTGGTGTTGTGCAAGTCCCTCCCAGGGTCCATCAAGAGTTCTCCTTTACTTTGACAAAGCTCACCCACTTCCAAATAGAACAAGAAAAGATGGAAATCTCTCCTCACAAGCTTCTAAATGGGAGTCCTAATTCCTGCAACATTTACCCTTAGAAATGTATAGCTTCCAACCCCCCTCTCCTTCTGGCCCAATGCCTGTATTTATAGTGCTCAAGAGGAAGTTAATCAGGTCCACCATCAATGGGATAATCCCCTCTTTGGATGGGATAGCTCCCTTATTGATGGGATAAGTTCCTCTTTGGTAGGAGTGCATGAACCATCTGGAGGCGCTCAATACACGTCGAACAACCTTCTAGAATGCTCTAGAAATGACCACAAGTAACTTTTTAAAGATGAAACTTGCGCACCTTAACCTTTACAGGGGAACGCACCTGCCCCTTTACATACAGAGCGTCCAAAGACGCAGCTTTTGTGAACATTGGGTGCGTCCCCGCAGGTAAGGTTGAGAGAACCTGCGTCCCCAGAGATAAATACATTTAGAAAGACTTTCTCTCTTTTTTGGAGTTTGACATGGAGAGCAGAGGCATAAGACTTGCCTAAGAGGGTAGCATGACTATTGATAGAGCCATACTAACTGTAAATAGTCATGGTGACATTTTTTAGTGTAACAGCGGCCTACCCATTTCTACAGGAATAGAGATAATTCCTAAGGACCCTTCCGATCAGATTTTTTTGCAAGTGGAGGAGATTCCTCCATTGGATGTCTTTTACAGCCCAAAGCATAGGGCTGTAGTAAAACGACACCGGAAAAGGAGAAGGACTGATCAACCTTCCCTATTCCCTGAACAAACAGTAACAGCCAATGTGGTCTGGAAAGAGGAGTTTGATCCTTTTGATGACCTTACTAAATTGTCCCAATATGATGGAGCCTATTTGGCGGCCACCATGGACAAGGCATCAGAAGTGACTAATCTGTTAAGAGAAAAGGACCAAGCAATCGCCTCGCTACAAGTGCAGTTATCGGAGGCACAGGAGAAGGCAGAGAAACTTGAACAACAGTTGTCTACACAGCAACAAATAAACAATCAATTGAATAAACAATTGCAGGATGAGAAACAAAGAATTGATTCAAGTGCCATTCAAAAGCAGAAGGAGCTGGCAGAAGCACTGGAAAAATTGAAAGCAGTGCATGAACAAATGGGGAAATCTAAATATGAGCAAATTGCTCAATTATCACCCCAAATAGAAAAGTCCAAGAATTTTCCATAGCCTGTTGAGTTCAGAGCCGAAGCATTACAAATTAACAAAGCATTGGTGACACAAATAAGGCTGTTATGTCAACAAATCGCGCAAGCAGAACCTTTATGTGACTTAACAACATCAATAAGTGATAAATTGGTTGATGCTAGAACAGACTTGGAGCGGGCCGATGAGACCTTGACCAATTTTCTTGAGTGGCAAGAGACTGATGAGGGAAAGGTAGCTAATTTGCCAAAAATCCTAGAATCACATAAAGAGATCCTATTTATGGAAAGGCAGTCACAGTTAATGAAGGCAGAGAGAGTAGTTTCTAGATGAAAGTTAACCACAAGTAATTTGGTTGAATTGATTAATGATACTCTCTACTTATCTAACATGATCTCTCAATGTACCCCAGGTAAATTGCTATCGGCTAAAACATTGGAGCAGTCATGTTATCAAGAGCTGGAGAAGAATGGGAAATTGATCGCAGGTATTAACAGTTTGACTTGGGACACCTATTGGTTGTTCCTAGTCAAACCATACAGCCACAAAGCCGCCCTCAAGTGCCTGACAGATGCAATTGGGTGTATCATTCTTGATATACAAGATGCCACCTATGCTGCCCAACTCAATTCTCATCTCAACCGACCTCCAGAAGTGGAACCAATGCTTGCAATATGCCAACTCAGGTCGAAAGCCAAACATCCTAAGTGATGAATCATGTTTCCGACTGCCAGATTGCTATGAGGAAGATACTCCCAAATCAAGTTGTGCTAATTAAGTAGGATTTTAATTTCATAGTTAGCTAGCTTTAGTCAAGTATTTATAGACCCTTTCAATGCATTGGAAAGGGTCTTAAGTTTTTGTATATGACTTAAACCTGAAGTTGCACTACTGTACTTCAGGCATATTCTTTTATAAAGACTGGGCCAATTATTCCAATTTTGATAACGAAGCTTTTATGTGAATGTGCACTACTGCCTTTGTTTAAAAGTATTTCTGCGTCGGAAGAAGGAATTCAAATAGCAATTGATATTGGGAATGATTTGCAGCTCATATGGTACTATTATCTATGTCTGAGTTCATTCTATTTATGTGAATTGTTGTTTGATCGCTCTTGCTATTATCAGATATATGCATGTGTTTTTAACAGCATTCTTTACAATTTCCACTATTGGATGTTTACAACATGATTTTCTTTTATCATACATGTATCGGTTGTTAGCTACCTATACCAATAGGTTTCATATTTCATGATTGATAATGAAGAGTTCCAAATATGTTCTGCTTTGGTCATGCAAAGATCACATATTCCCAAAAGAAAACAATCTGTGTATATAGCTTGATGTTGTCTAAAGTTTGATGGATGGTCCAACAGCCTAATCTGGATCATGCCATGTTTTAAATTTTCAGTTGTAGAATAGAGAAAGAAGTCTGTCCAAACTGTCTAATCTTGGCAGACAAGTAGCTAGGTAGAGAAATAAGGTTCCCAACTGCTTAATCTGGGGCCTTGGAAGGAATAAGGGCAGTACTAGATACGAAGTCAAAGGAAAAAGCCAAAGGAAAAGAAAAGGCACACAAAGGGTCTGCAAGTCTAAATGCACCCTCCAAGAAGAAACAAAAAAATGCTAGGCAAGTAGATGGGTAGGCAGATGGGGTTGCAGAAGTGTCATTCATTACAATGGAATGTGTGTTGGCCCATTTTCACAAAGCAAAATCAATGAATTGAGAAGGTGTTCTTCTCCATCAGATGGCAGCAAAGCAAAGAAGCATGTCTAACCTCCCTTCTTTCCCTTTTCCCATTTGTTACTAACATCCCCTCATCAGTTGAGATGCATGGAAAATTTTATGGTTTCATGGTGGTTCTTGTTCACTCAAAAGCCACATTTCTTGTCTAAAATTCTTTTCATTTTGATCTACTCCCTAAACTAAGTGATTTTCAAATAAACTTAGTGATATTTCTCCTCATCCACCCCTTTCATCCATATTAACCACTAACTCTATTATTTAAATCCCCTATAGTCCCTTTTCCCTACTATAATAACACTATGGTGTATAAATCCCAGCATTATCTAAATATCCCCCCTTGGCACTATAGCTAAATAAGTTGTTTAGGGAGACTGTGGTCCAACTGGGACTATGGTCAACCCTGTGATAGGATTGCTTTAACCTTTGGTTGGAGTGATAACCTTTCCCCTAAGCCCTCACCTTCCTTCTGCTAAAAAATGCCACAGAAAACCCTTTTCGCCCTGCTAAGCCCACTCCTAAACCCCTTTTCCCTTATAAAACCCTTGAAAAACCCAAAAAACCCCAAAAAACTCACGAAAACCCACAATCCTAAAGTTTTTCCGCTGAAGGTATTTAATTGAATATTTAAATAAACCAGCGGGACCCCCCAACCTGCACGATACGTCGGAGGACCCGCCAGCCGTCCGATCCCTGCCGCCCAAAATCTAACGGTGGGCGGTCATTTGCGCTCCCCGACCTGCCGACCTTTAGCGTCCGGGGAAAGTGGTTTTGGGCGCCGTACCTTGGACGCGTGTCAAACGCTGGGGTTGTTAGGAGCCCCCCTCCCTGATACCGCCTTTGCCCAAAGGTGGTGCGGGGAACCCGCTTACCACCATCCTGTTACCGCCTTCCCCTTGCGTCATCAATACGTCAGCATGACGTAGCGCCTTTCCCCGCCCCCGCGCCGTGTGGCCCTCCACGTAACCATGCCACCTTATCCACCCGCCACCGTGTCCTGCCACCCTGGCCGACACCTCAGCAGCCACGTCATCTCCGTACCCGGGGCCCCACCATGACGTCATGCTGACGTCATCGGCGGAAAAGCGCCAATTGTACGTTTTGTCCAAATTTGTCGTTATAAACGACCAAATTAGCCGTTTGTGGTCATTTTCACGCGCAAAAGACGTAGCCGTTGTCAACCAGCTGCCGCGAAAATTCGTTTCCAGCCATCAAATTCATGTTTCAGACCGCTACAAGTCAAGAATTCAACTGCCTTAAGCCTTCACGGTCCAGCGCGCAGGCTTTCAAGCTTGTTTGTCCAGGTATTCACCGTAAAGCTTACTTTTCACCCATGCATTCCTTTTCTCTGTAAAATTGCCATTAAAACACCTGTAGAAGTCCACATAAACTCTGCACCTACTACCTAAAACAAGCTAAGCTGACCTGGTGACCCCCAGAACCACAAATTCAGCATCAAAGCAGTCAATTCGCGGGCCAGAAACTGTAAAATTCTCCTCGAGGTGCTCGGCATTGTTCCCTTTTGCCGAGTACAGGCCAGCTTCAATCTCTGCCAAAGGAAACCTCATACTCTCTGCAACTTACCATTAGCAATTCACATCCCTGTGAATTTGCAGCAAACTGCAGAAACCAGCCTGCATTTTTTCACTGAGAAAAACTCCTCAGACTGTGTCTACATTTGACCTATCACTGAAACTCTTAAAGAGACTTCCCAAACCATTTCCATTACCTATTCAAATTCAGATTATATCATGGCAGCCTCTGCATCCTCATCCCTCAGTGTTGCTCCATTAAATCCACCCAATAAAGAGCTGGAGGCCTTGGCATTTGCTGACAAGGACTATCTTATTGAAGACTTTGAGGGTAGCAGGGACTTCTTGCAGACCTTCACTCAACTAAGAGAGGACTATAAGGATGGTCATGGTACACATGGGATATGGGAGTCAAACCTACCATACTATTGTCTCCCAGCTGTAAATGTCTTCCTTGAAATCATTCACCTATGTGCTGAAAACTATGATGAGCAGCACAAAGCTATTAGCACTCCATCTGGGAGGATCCTTTTCTACATTAATGCTGAGTCCATCAAAAAAATGTTGCATTTTGATCAGACAGAGTTGCTAATCCCATTTTCCATGAACTATTTGCTGGACACTGGTGCCAAGATGAACAGTGAGGAGATTCAAAAGGTCACCAGGAATTTCATGAGACCTGAGTGCCAGCCTACAGGGCCACCTCCCTACCTGGCTGTCCATTTCAATGATGTAGGCAGGCTTTTACTGGACATGATTTCCTATGTGTTGGGATACAAAAACAGTGAGCATGTGGATAAGACAATGCTGGTATTGCTATCTGCTTACAGCCCACGCCAACCCCCTGCCCAGAAATATAACTTTGCTAAGTTCATAGCTAACAAGATTCATGATCAGTTGAGCAGAGTGGACAGACAGGGGGTCTTCAAGTACTCGGCCTATATTTACCACCTGTTCATGTACTACCATTCTGAAGCCTTCCCATGTTACATCAGAAGGCTGGATCACAAAGGGGAAAGAAGATCTGTCATCTTCTGGACCTCTGTCTATCACAAAGTCACAAATTCACCCTATACCTACTGTGAATTTGTTGACCAATTTGTATACCCAGTCTCTTGTCTATTGATGAGGTCACCTCCTCCCAGAATATCAAATGAGATAAAGAAAGCTCTGCAGCTTTCCAAAAAATATAAAATAGGTGACTGGTACCTATATGAGAACCATACCGTCATTAGGATCTATGGCTGTGAGCTCTGTCCATACAGGCTCCCAAAATATGTACCTACGAGGTTATTTGCCTTGGAGTATTACAGGCAGTTGATTCAGTCCAACCTCACCCATTTCCACAGCGCCAAAAAGAAGGCCCACCTCAAGTTCAAACACTAGTTGGGCCCCTTCATCATGAACAAGAAAGAAGGTTGGGAAGAGGCAGAACTAGTCCTTAAAGATAAATACAAGCTGTCCTATAGTTTTCGGTGGGTCCATTATGACCCTGAAGGTTTCATCACTGCTGGGAGAAACAAGTATAGGCTTATAGGCATTAAGCATTGCCAGTACCCACATATTGAAAAATATGCCAACCTGCAAGAATGGCAGATGGATACTCTAGTTGAAAATTTAACCGAGGAAGAGACAATGCTAAAGAATAGGAGGGAGCTTGTAAAAACTATTGACCTGGACTATGTGCGGCAGGTACCTTTCAGACCGCCTTATTCAGTGGGAGAAGGGACCTCGGCCACAAGGACTGCACCACAGGCGCCATCTACATCAGCACCGCTGACAGACAAAGGCAAAGGCATAATGGGTGCAGAGGAGGAAGCAGTGAAGGAAAAGTCTGCCCCTGTAACAGGGCAGCAAACAGGGCAGAAAACAGAGCAGCGGCCAGAACAGCAGCAAGGGCAAACTGTCCTACCACAAACTGGGCTGCCAATAGCTCCAGCACTGCAAATTCCACCCCCACAAACTGAGCCAGTAACTGCCCTAATTTTGCAGACCCCAGCACATGAGGAAAGGGGTACAAAAAGAGATAGAGAAGAGTCCACTCCTCTTAGTGGATCCTCCCACCAGCCAGAAGCCAAAAGGCAAAGAGCAGACTCCCCAGAGGTACAAGACATTACTGAAGATGTCTTGGACAGTGCAAGAAAAGACAGGGAGGGCAGTCAGAATACAGGTACAAGCTCCTTTCAGCAGGAGCAAACTTTACAGCTCGGTTTGGAAGTGTCCTCCTCTTCCCAGCAGACCAAGAAGCCCAAAAGCACTAAGGCTTCTTTCAAACAAATAAAGGCTCAAAATGAGCTGCTAAGGGCTGAGGTCTACAAGCAATTCATAGATGCAACACCAACCCAGCAAGAAAGGCTAATGTCGGTGTATGACATTCAGCAGGAAAAGATAATCTTCAGCCACTTTAAGCCCAAAGGACCGGAGCCTAAGACAGCTGCAGATTTTATAAAGACAAGGGTGGAGGTCCTAGCCAGAGATATACATCCCATGGACCAGATTGAACTCCATAAGCAAGCTGGGGAGATGGTCTATGCAACCTTGGTAGAGAAGGCCACCATGGCACATGAGCTGAAAGAGTCCCTGAAAAACACCAACACCCAGTTGGATTTTGAGAGAATGTCCTCTCAGGCCAAAGACAATAGAATAAAGTCTCTTGAGGAGATCATTATTGATCTAGGACATGATCCTAGTGATCCAACGGGTGTGAAGGCCCTCATGAAGAAGAAAGATGATGACCTCAATGCATTGAAGAAGAGGTTAAAGTTGCAGCCCACAGAGCATCCTCAAACAGCAGAACTTCAAAAGCAAAAACAGGCTGAGGACCAACTGGACCTCCTAATGCAGCAAGACCATAGGATCAGGGAATTGGAGAGAGAGCTGGAAGGAGCATTACAAGATAAACAGGCAGAATCCACCTCTCAAGCTCCTCCAACTACTTCAACAACAACGGCAACTTCAGGGGCATCAGTGGCACCCACAACAGAAGCAGCAAGAACAGCAGCAGCTCCAGATGCCAGCCCAAGTGTAGAGGAATTGACCAAGGCCGTCAAAGCAATGGAGATCCAGGCAGATGAAATAAAGAAGGCCAAGGAGAAGTTGGCAGAACTGGATGCCAAGTATGACAAGTCCAAAGTGACTGTAGCAGAACAGGGCAGAGAAATAAAGACCCAAAAAGAAAGGATAAAGGCCTTAGAGAAAGAGTTGAATCTGGAGACTGCTGTGGCCGAAATAAAGAGAATCCTATGGGCCAAAATTGGCCATTCCATCAAACAGCAATGGAGGTCAATAAAAATAATGCATGAGCAGATGGATTTAATGGGCCAAGCTCAAGCAGAAATTCAGAAGGCCAAGACAGTGCTAGGGAACAGAGCAGAGCAGGCAAACAGAATGATAGACTTCCTGAACAGGCAAGAAAGGGAGGAATTGGCAGCTATAGGAATTCCCAACAGAACAGAGGCTGTCCTCTCTGCTAAGAAGATACTAACTCTCAGGAACTATATACAAACAGTGGAGAGGAAGTACTATGAGATGCAAGCAGATGTGGAGGAATACAAAGTTAAAATGGGAGTGCTGCAAGAAAAAGGCCTGCCCAGCTTACTAAGTGGTGCAGGAAAACTGATCTCTCCAGATCAAATGGCCAACAGAATGGCAACCACTATTGAAAATCAGATTATTGCATCTGGCAGTTCATCTGAACAAACAGGGCCTCCCACAGGGCAGAGCTTATATGACAAACTTGAAGGCATGTTCTTCATTGAGAATGAAGTGAATCACTTGTTTGAAACCCCTCCCAATCTTTATAGACATACAGAGGCCGAGGAAACATTGATAAAGATGCGCAGACATCAAATGCCTAAGGAGGATTGGTGGCAATTCATGCTTCAGATTTTGCCACGGTAGCTTCAGTCATTCGGCCACTGCCAGCTCCAGATCACTACAAGACAAATAACATGACAAATGTCAGCAGTTAAAGCAGCTAAAAAGTGACTCATCATACAGACAACCACAACTATCCAAGTTTCAGACAGCACATCTCCAGCCAACTCTAACAGCCATAAAGTCCAAATATCTTCTGACTATTTTGATAGCTGAGGCATTAAGGAATTACTGCAACATTCACTCCTTCAGCTACTGCATTCCAGAGATTAGCATATCATAAATGAGATATTAACTCATTCGCTGATATTTTTGATGTAAATTTTGTATATATACTCCCCTGAGTAACTCATAAGGGGTTGATAATTTTCTCGATGAGACAAATGTATTATACACTTTCTGAATTATCTAATACAAAGGGCTGGACAAGCTCAGTGATTTCCTGAAATATTTGATGTCTGGATGATGCTCCATGTGCTGATGCAGAATCCCTGTGTTGTCTGATTAAATAACAAGTTTTTTTTCTGAATCTCTGTTCTTGTCTTTCTTATGTTTATCAAATCATACTCATCTTATACTAAGCTAGCAGCAAAAAGAAAGAATAGTGCAGGACTTGTTTCACTACACCTTGTACTCAATTTTTGCTACTGTAAATGTTTGTCTTCAGGATTACTATGCACATGAATTCTTAATTGCTCATGTAGCTGTTAATTCTATATGTATGAATATCACCTAGAAATTATTAAATGCTCCTGGGTCAATATTCTCACTGTCTTACTCCAAAACTTTACTGTAAGATTCTTAATTGCCTTGCATAAACTGGACACAACCCACCCAATCACTTTATGAAAGTTTATTTCTTAGACACTAACCTTGCTCTGCAGCATCACTACAGCAAATCACTCAGCACCTCAAAATAACTAAAGGACCACTGACTCCATAGCCCAATGGACTAGAACACTTTGGAGAATGCATAAGCACCTTGACTGAAATTATCATCCAACCAAAACCTTAAACAAACCTGAACTTATAGCTAGCCTAAAATCAGTACAAAACAGAGATAAATTACAAAGAGAGAGCCCTCTCTGATTACAGTTTGGCTAGGAACTGTGGTCCAAAGATTGGTTAGTGGTTACCCCGGCCGTATTCCCTTGGGAGTCAAAGGGAACAACCTGGGTGTTAACATAAATGGCGACTCCGCTGGGGACTTCTTAGGATTTTCCAATTTCTATACATCTCTCAAAGCTACAAATCAAGCCTGAAATCAGTCAGGAGGCCTTCAAAACTGTTTCTGTGTCACATTGACAGCTTTAGGGAAGAGCTTTTTCAGTAAGTCTTCATCTCAGCTTTGAAATATATATAGCCATTCCAGAATCTTTATCCAGTCCTCGCAGATATAAAAACTTCCTATAAAATCCTAAAAAATAGTTAGAAGCTGGCTCCCAAGAAAAATCCACGGCATACTAGGGCAAATCCTGACCCTAATCCACCCATCATTGTTGATAATCCAAATACCATCCCTAGAAACATCAGGAGGCAGCAAAGGCAGGAGCAGCCTGCTGATTTAACTTCAGATTCAGATAATCCCAGCCTTATCTCTACTCCATGCAAGGTCCTTTTCCGGTCTACCCCTAGTTCCCCTAGTTCACCATCCACATCTCAAAGTCCTCCTCTCACATCTTCATCCACTGCACATATCCCCTTGACCAACACTCTAGGTTCACCCTTACCTATTACCCCTGTGGTACCTATTGTTCCTATTATCCCAACTGCCCCTGTCAATCCTCAGAACCCTGTAAACATGGCTAACAGATATGCACCCTTACAAATACCAGCTAATGCTGCAGCTCTACCTCAAGATTACCAAACCAAAATTTCATATTTTGACTCCAATGGCCCTCTGACAGCTGTCCAGCATGCAAAAAGGATGCAAGATCATTTTGAGACCTATGAAATAGATGATGACAGTGTCAGAATGAGGATGTTTGTTCAAAGCCTAACTGGGGATGTAAGAACTTGGTTTAGGTCCCTGAATGCAAATTCCATCACTACTCCTGATGAGCTTTATCAAGCCTTTACTAGCAGATGGGAGAAGAAGAAGGATCCTCTGCACATACTTGGGGAATATGACACTATCAAAAGAGGTCCCCAAGAGACTGTTTTGGAGTATTGTGCAAGATTTAACAATGTATATAACGCAATCCCACAAAATTTAAGACCCCCTCCTGACTTAGCTTTGTACAAATTCCCTGATGGTTTTGACCCTGACATGGCCTATCAGTTGAAGGAAAGAGATCCTCAATCCCTTGCAGAAGCCCAAAGGGTTGCTGTCACAGTGGAAGCTAACCTGATTGCCAAAAGAAACAGAGCAAGGTTGGAAAAGAGGACTGTTTTCAAAGAGGAACCCTCTGCCTTTGATCAAAAGCTAGATGCAATACTCACTGGAATGAAGAGATTAGGTGACAGAGTGGAATCGGTTGAGAGAAAATCATCATGGGAAGCACCACAAAACAACCCTCCTAGGAATCCAAATTTTAGGAGAACTCAAAACCCAAATATTGGCAAGGCCAGTGCTGACCAAGACATAAGACCCCCTTTCCAAGAAAATTATGCAGAAACTTCCACATCAACAGAGCCCAATGAAGATCCTGAGATTAACTTAATGGGTCTAGATGGTGAAAGTCAAGTTTTCTTAACACAAAAAGATCATGAGGACGATGAAATCAAACTGTTCCAAACTAAATCAGGTGAATCCTTTGACTTTAAACAAGGCTATGACACTGCTGTTTATGAAGTCCATAAACAATACAAGCTGAGGAGCAGAACTGTGAATGTAAACCAGCCTGAAAAGATAAAGGATAATCAGCAGCCTAAAAGAGCCATAGTCACAGAGCCTAATGACAAAACAAATTCACCTGCAGAATAAGTAATTATTGAAGAGATTACTGAACCATTGTCCTTAAAACAACAGCCTATGGCTACTTCATCCTCTCACCCTAATTTAAATATTACTCCTCAAGAGATGAGTAAAAAGGATAAGTCCCAAAATCAAGATAAAAACCAAGAAGAAGATCTAGTGAACAAGGAAAGGACTGTTATCCACAACCCTAAGACCCAATCTGAAAAACCCTTTGACCTAGAAACTGAAATTGGCAAACTAAAGATAGCAATTCCTCTCTCAGAACTAGCCAAGCATGACATCTACAAACAACAGATCAAGAAGTCCCTTCAACTCACTAGCAACAAAGATGATGTCAATGTGCTGGATGACACCCCAGAATTACTGTTCGGCCTAGAAGTGGATGGAAAAACAGTAGTCACAGGGGTATTACCTTTCTATGTCAGCTTACATATTCATGATAAAATATTACATAATGCAATGTTTGACTCAGGTGCCTCTCACAATCTCATGCCAAAAGCAGTCATGGAGAGATTGAATCTAGACATAACAAGACCATACAAGGACCTGTTTTCCTTTGACTCCAGCCAAGTCAAGTGTCTGGGTCTCATAAAAGATTTATGTGTGTCTCTGGTTCAGTACCCCAACAAAACAATCCTAATGGATGTTGTAGTTGCCGATATCCCACCTAAGTATGGGATGTTGTTATCAAGATCATGGGGAGCTAAACTCCAAGGTTCCCTACAATTAGACATGTCATATGCCACCATCTCTGTTTTTGGGCAACCAAAAAGACTGTACAGAGAAACACTCATGAAATACATGGTCAGCAGTGAAGAAAAGCCTCAAAACTTTCCCATATATGCTGTCCATTCAGACATAGACTCATACATTCTCTTCAATGACAGCACAACTCCCTCAAAAGGTGAGGTTGAAACCAAGATACTCATACAGGAGGAAGACTCAAAGGAAAGAATTACCACCCATGAAACAACAGTCAATCAAACACTAGATACTGCTGTTGTTCTAAATATCAAGCATACCCAATCAAATGATGAAACTGTCCTAGAAGACAAGCTAGATGAAAAACCACAACTTCTACTCACATTGCCAGCCCATGAACAGATCATTAAATCTCCTTCCCAACAGGATATTCTATGGTTCCTTGAATTTGATGGCTCAGTCAACAAGTTAGGGGCAGGAGCTGGAGTTTGGGTACACAATAAAGAAAATAGTCATGCAGAAGTCAGAGCCTATAGATTGAACTTCAGATGTACTAACAACATGGCAGAATATGAAGCTCTTTTACTAGGCCTCAAGTTAGTAAAGTTCTTACAAGCTGCCAGGGTTTCAATCATGGGTGATTCAGATTTAGTTATTCAACAAGTGAAGGGAAACTTTGTCACCAATGACAAAAGACTAAGGACTTATAGGTCTGCTGTTGCTGAGGTACTAAACTTTTTCTCTGAATTCCAAATCACCAAAATTCCTAGAACCCACAATCTGCATGCTCATAGTTTAGCCACCTTTGCAAGTACCTGCAAGCTGCCTTTTGAGCCCCATCATTGTTTTACAGCTGAGGTAAAACACAGACCCTCCATTCCGAACAATGTTAATGATTGGCAAGTGTTTGAGGATGACAAGCAAATAAACCATTTTTTAACTCTGCAACAAGAATTTGCAGGGTTAAATATTGACACTGATATAGCAAGTCAATCACAAATACTTGATACAGCAAGTCAATCACAAATACAATTTCAAAAAGCTACTCACCCAATATCACCTAGAACAGCAAAACAAATGCTAAATCCAACTATTTTCAACAAGGAAAACATTCAGCAAATTCAATCAATCAATTGTGAGGAAGTGGCCAATGCTGAAACTGAAATCATAGAGCTGAAAGACAATTTTCTACCAACAGGCCTAACTCCACTAGAGGACATCTTTGATTCAAATGATATTCCCAGAAAACCAAAAATGCAGCCATTCAAGAATGCAACATAGGTACAATTGACAAACCCAAAATAATTAAATTGTCTGCATCTTTACCTCCTGATCAAAAGCCTAAATACATTGACCTCTTTAAAGAGTTCCAAGATGTCTTTGCATGGAGTTATGAGGACCTAAAGTCCTATGACACCTCTGTTATCCAGCATACAATCCCTCTCAAACCTGATCAAAAGCCCTTTAAACAAAAGTTGAGGAGAATCAATCCTATGCTTCTCCCAGCAATGGAACAAGAAGTACAGAAAATGTTCAAGGCAGGCATCATAGCACCAATCAGATTCTCTGAATGGATCTCCAACTTAGTCCCTACAAGAAAGAAGACTGGTGAAATAAGGCTGTGCGTGGACCTAAGAAATCTGAACCAAGTATCCCTCAAAGACAACTATCCCTTACCCAAAATGGATCAAATTCTCCAAAGAGTGGTAGGGGCCTCAAGGATCTCATTACTGGATGGATTTTCAGGCTTCAATCAAATCCTGGTGCACCCTGATGATCAAGACAAAACAGCATTCACTACCCCATGGGGAACCTTCAAATATGTGAAAATGCCTTTTGGATTGAAAAATGCAGGGGCAACTTTTCAAAGAGCAATGGATATTGCCTTTTCCAAAGAGATTCATGACTTCCTTGTCATATACTTAGATGACCTTACACCTTTCTCAAAATCAGACCAAGAACATATAAAACATTTGAGACAGATCTTCCTAAAATGCAGAAAATATGGGATTTCCTTGAATCCCAAGAAATCCCTGTTTGGTTTAGAAGAAGGTAAACTATTAGGCCACATCATTTCTAAAGATGGCATTAGAATTGACCCAGACAGGATACAAGCTATCCTACAAATGACCCACCCAAGAAATGTCAAAGAGTTGCAAGGATTCTTGGGAAAAATCAATTTCTTGAGAAGGTTTATCCCAAACTTAGCAGAACTAATCAGATTATTAAATAACATGCTAAAGAAAGATTCAAAAGTCAAATGGACTGTTGAAGCCAATCAAGCCTTTGAAGGTATAAAACTGGCCCTTACCCAAACCCCAGTGTTGACCAATCCTCAGTTTGACAGAGAATTTATCATTTTTTCTTTTGCCTCCCAGCATACTATTGCTGTTGTTTTGTTACAAAAAGATGACCAAGGGAATGAGAAGCCAATTGCTTTCTTTAGCAAAGCTCTTAGAGATGCACCTTTAAAATATCAAGTCATGGAAAAGCAAGCTTATGCTTTGGTCAAAGCCATTAAAGACTTTAGGATTTACATCCTTTATTCACATGTTATAGCTTATGTACCGAGTCCTATTGTCAAAGACATTCTTACCCAAGAAAATTTAGAGGGCAGAAGAGGAAAGTGGATTGCCAGCATTTTGGAATTTGATATTGAGATAAAACCTACAAAACTAATAAAAGGGCAAGGTTTGGCCAAACTAATGACAGAAGCAAATTTCCAAGCCCTAGACATCAACCAGCTGGACAGTGAAACGGAGCTGGCGACTCCAAAGATCAATGTAGCCTTTGAACAATCCCCTTGGTACTCTGATATATGTTATGTATTGCAAAACCTGTGTGCTCCCCCAGGATTGTCCAGAACTAAATGTAGGTTCTTAAAAATGAAAACTTCCAAATTCTGTGTTATGGATGGGAATTTATTTTGGAAAAACCATGAAGGGATATTGCTAAACTGTCTAATTGAGAGTGAAACTGACAATATCATAAAAGAATTTCATGCAGGTGACTGTGGTGGACACTTGTACTGGAAGTCTACTGTGGATAAAATACTAAGGGCTGGTTACTACTGGCCCACCATGTTCTCTGATGTCAAGAAATTCACCACCTCATGTCATAAATGTCAAGTGTTTGAGGGAAAGAGACAGCTGTTGCCACTTCCCTTGAGGCCTATTGCAACAGAGAGACCTTTTCAACAATGGGGCTTGGATTTCATTGGGGAAATTCATCCCTCATCTTCAGGCCAACATAGATGGATCTTAACAGCCACAGACTATTTCACCAAGTGGATTGAAGCTGTTCCATGCAGACAAGCAAATGATTCCACAATCATTCAGTTCTTGGAGAACAACATATTGGCTAGATTTGGTTGCCCTGACAAAATAATAACAGACAATGCTGCTGCTTTCAGATCCAAGAAAATGGTGAATTTCTGCCACAAATTTCACATTACCTTAGGCCATTCTACCGCATACTATCCCCAAGGAAATGGCCTTGCT
This sequence comes from Pinus tabuliformis, assembly GCA_031772625.1. Lineage (NCBI taxonomy): Eukaryota > Viridiplantae > Streptophyta > Pinopsida > Pinales > Pinaceae > Pinus > Pinus tabuliformis. The sequence goes on along the minus strand of CM062805.1, from coordinate 310,884,589 downwards.
GAGTCATCAAATAAAAGCCTGGTAAACATCATAAAGAAAGTGCTAGAAGAGAACAAAAAGAATTGGCACAAGAAGCTTGTGAATGCTCTATGGGCAGATAGACTGACAACCAAGAGATCAATTGGGACCAGCCCATATGAGTTGGTTTATGGATTAGAAGCCAAATTTCCTTCATCACTAGGGGTGCCTGTCATGAAACTTCTTCAAGAAAGCCAAGCTGAACCAAATGATATGCAAAGAAGGATCAATCAAATAATATGTTTACAGCAAACTAGAGACCAAGTTTTCAGCAGAGTTCAAGTGTTACAAGAAAAGCTAAAGAAGGCCTTTGATAGGAGAACTAAGGCAGAAGATTTCAACATTGGTGACAAAGTCCTCAAGTGGGATGCAAGAAGAGAGGATAAGGGAAAACATGGAAAATTTGATTCCCTTTGGAGAGGACCATTTGCTGTCCAAGCAGTACAAGGAAACAACACTTATTTCCTTAAGAGTCTTAATGAAACTGATTTGGATGAAGGTCCTGTGAATGGCAGGATGCTGAAGCACTATTTTGACTATCACCCATAAGTGCAGCCTGAGTTTCCATTGTACATACTCAAGTGTATATATTACTTTCTGTGAAAATGTAAAAATGTAGTTTCTCAAGATTTATTAACTATTAGCAAAAGATAAATAGATTTAGAGTTCTACCAAGAAGGAAAGTGCTCAATTTTGGGCATTTCAAAGCAGCATACTTCAAGTTTGGTAAAAGCAGTCAAGGGCCAAGGCATTCTGACCTGCTGTTCTTGGTCTTTCAAATGAAAAACCATCCCCATGTGGAGCCACTGTTAGCTACCTATACCAATAGGTTTCATATTTCATGATTGATAATGAAGAGTTCCAAATATGTTCTGCTTTGGTCATGCAAAGATCACATATTCCCAAAAGAAAACAATCTGTGTATATAGCTTGATGTTGTCTAAAGTTTGATGGATGGTCCAACAGCCTAATCTGGATCATGCCATGTTTTAAATTTTCAGTTGTAGAATAGAGAAAGAAGTCTGTCCAAACTGTCTAATCTTGGCAGACAAGTAGCTAGGTAGAGAAATAAGGTTCCCAACTGCTTAATCTGGGGCCTTGGAAGGAATAAGGGCAGTACTAGATAGGAAGTCAAAGGAAAAAGCCAAAGGAAAAGAAAAGGCACACAAAGGGTCTGCAAGTCTAAATGCACCCTCCAAGAAGAAACAAAAAAATGCTAGGCAAGTAGATGGGTAGGCAGATGGGGTTGCAGAAGTGTCATTCATTACAATGGAATGTGTGTTGGCCCATGTTCACAAAGCAAAATCAATGAATTGAGAAGGTGTTCTTCTCCATCAGATGGCAGCAAAGCAAAGAAGCATGTCTAACCTCCCTTCTTTCCCTTTTCCCATTTGTTACTAACATCCCCTCATCAGTTGAGATGCATGGAAAATTTTATGGTTTCATGGTGGTTCTTGTTCACTCAAAAGCCACATTTCTTGTCTAAAATTCTTTTCATTTTGATCTACTCCCTAAACTAAGTGATTTTCAAATAAACTTAGTGATATTTCTCCTCATCCACCCCTTTCATCCATATTAACCACTAACTCTATTATTTAAATCCCCTATAGTCCCTTCTCCCTACTATAATAACACTATGGTGTATAAATCCCAGCATTATCTAAATATTCCCCCTTAGCACTATAGCTAAATAAGTTGTTTAGGGAGACTGTGGTCCAACTGGGACTATGGTCAACCCTGTGATAGGATTGCTTTAACCTTTGGTTGGAGTGATAACCTTTCCCCTAAGCCCTCACCTTCCTTCTGCTAAAAAATGCCACAGAAAACCCTTTTCCCCCTGCTAAGCCCACTCCTAAACCCCTTTTCCCTTATAAAACCCTTGAAAAACCCAAAAAACCCCAAAAAACTCACGAAAACCCACAATCCTAAAGTTTTTCCACTGAAGGTATTTAATTGAATATTTAAATAAACCAGCAGGACCCCCCAACCTGCACGATCCGTCGGAGGACCCGCCAGCCGTCCGATCCCTGCCGCCCAAAATCTAACGGTGGGCGGTCATTTGCGCTCCCCGACCTGCCGACCTTTAGCGTCCGGGGAAAGTGGTTTTGGGCGCCGTACCCTGGATGCGTGTCAAACGCTGGGGTTGTTCGGAGCCCCCCTCCCCGATACCGCCTTTGCCCAAAGGTGGTGCGGGGAACCCGCTTACCACCATCCTGTTACTGCCTTCCCCTTGCGTCATCAATACGTCAGCATGACGTAGCGCCTTTCCCCGCCCCCGCGCCGTGTGGCCCTCCATGTAACCATGCCACCTTATCGACCCGCCACCGTGTCCTGCCACCTTGGCCGACAGCTCAGCAGCCACGTCATCTCTGTACCCGGGGCCCCGCCATGACGTCATGCTGACGTCATCGGCAGAAAAGCGCCAATTGTACGTTTTGTCCAAATTTGTCGTTATAAACGACCAAATTAGCCGTTTGCGGTCATTTTCACGCGCAAAAGACGTAGCCGTTTTCAACCAGCTGCCGCGAAAATTCGTTTCTAGCCATCAAATTCAAGTTTCAGACCGCTACAAGTCAAGAATTCAGCTGCCTTAAGCCTTCACGATCCAGCCCGCAGGCTTTCAAGCTAGTTTGTCCAGGTATTCACCGTAAAGCTTACTTTTCACCCATGCATTCCTTTTCTCTGTAAAATTGCCATTAAAACACCTGTAGAAGTCCACATAAACTCTGCACCTACTACCTAAAACAAGCTAAGCTGACCTGGTGACCCCCAGAACCACAAATTCAACATCAAAGCAGTCAATTCGCGGGTCAGAAACTGTAAAATTCTCCTCGAGGTGCTCGGCATTGTTCCCTTTTGTCGAGTACAGGCCAGCTTCAATCTCTGCCAAAGGAAACCTCATACTCTCTGCAACTTACCATTAGCAATTCACATCCCTGTGAATTTGCAGCAAACTGCAGAAACCAGCCTGCATTTTTTCACTGAGAAAAACTCCTCAGACTGTGTCTACATTTGACCTATCACTGAAACTCTTAAAGAGACTTCCCAAACCATTGCCATTACCTATTCAAATTCATATTATATCATGGCAGCCTCTGCATCCTCATCCCTTAGTGTTGCTCCATTAAATCCACCCAATAAAGAGCTGGAGGCCTTGGCATTTGCTGACAAGGACTATCTTATTGAAGACTTTGAGGGTAGCAGGGACTTCTTGCAGACCTTCACTCAACTAAGAGAGGACTATAAGGATGGTCATGGTACACATGGGATATGGGAGTCAAACCTACCATACTATTGTCTCCCAGCTGTAAATGTCTTCCCTGAAATCATTCACCTATGTGCTGAAAACTATGATGAGCAGCACAGAGCTATTAGCACTCCATCTGGGAGGATCCTTTTCTACATTAATGCTGAGTCCATCAACAAAATGTTGCATTTTGATCAGACAGAGTTGCTAATCCCATTTTCCATGAACTATTTGCTGGACACTGGTGCCAAGATGACCAGTGAGGAGATTCAAAAGGTCACCAGGAATTTCATGAGACCTGAGTGCCAGCCTACAGGGCCACCTCCCTACCTGGCTGTCCATTTCAATGATGTAGGCAGGCTTTTACTGGACATGATTGCCTATGTGTTGGGATACAAAAACAGTGAGCATGTGGATAAAACAATGCTGGTATTGCTATCTGCTTACAGCCCACGCCAACCCCCTGCCCGCAAATATAACTTTGCTAAGTTCATAGCTAACAAGATTCATGATCAGTTGAGCAGAGTGGACAGACAGGGGGTCTTCAAGTACTCGGCCTATATTTATCACCTGTTCATGTACTACCATTCTGAAGCCTTCCCATGCTACATCAGAAGGCTGGATCACAAAGGGGAAAGAAGATCTGTCATCTTCTAGACCTCTGTCTATCACAAAGTCACAAATTCACCCTATACCTACTGTGAATTTGTTGACCAATTTGTATACCCAGTCTCTTGCCTGTTGATGAGGTCACCTCCTCCCAGAATATCAAATGAGATAAAGAAAGCTCTGCAGCTTTCCAAAAAATATAAAATAGGTGACTGGTACCTATATGAGAACCATACCGTCATTAGGATCTATGGCTGTGAGCTCTGTCCATACAGGCTCCCAAAATATGTACCTATGAGGTTATTTGCCTTGGAGTATTACAGGCAGTTGATTCAGTCCGACCTCACCCATTTCCATAGCGCCAAAAAGAAGGCCCACCTCAAGTTCAAACACCAGTTGGGCCCCTTCATCATGAACAAGAAAGAAGGGTGGGAAGAGGCAGACCTAGTCCTTAAAGATAAATACAAGCTGTCCTATAGTTTTCGGTGGGTCCATTATGACCCTGAAGGTTTCATCACTGCTAGGAGAAACAAGTATAGGCTTATAGGCATTAAGCATTGCCAGTACCCACATATTGAAAAATATGCCAACCTGCAAGAATGGCAGATGGATACTCTAGTTGAAAATTTAACTAAGGAAGAGACAATGCTAAAGAATAGGAGGGAGCTTGAAAAAACTATTGACCTGGACTATGTGCAGCAGGTACCTTTCAGACCGCCTTATTCAGTGGGAGAAGGGACCTCGGCCACAAGGACTGCACCACAGGCGCCATCTACATCAGCACCGCTGACAGACAAAGGCAAAGGCATAATGGGTGCAGAGGAGGAAGCAGTGAAGGAAAAGTCTGCCCCTGTAACAGGGCAGCAAACAGGGCAGCAAACAGAGCAGCAACCAGAACAGCAGCAAGGGCAAACTGTCCTACCACAAACTGGGCTGCCAGCAGCTCCAGCACTGCAAATTCCACCCCCACAAACTGAGCCAGTAACTGCCCCAATTTTGCAGACCCTAGCACATGAGGAAAGGGGTACAAAAAGAGATAGAGAAGAGTCCACTCCTCTTAGTGGATCCTCCCACCAGCCAGAAGCCAAAAGGCAAAGAGAAGACTCCCCAGAGGTAGAAGACATTACTGAAGATGTCTTGGACAGTGCAAGAAAAGACAGGGAAGGCAGTCAGCATACAGGTACAAGCTTCTTTCAGCAGGAGCAAACTTTACAGCTCGGTTTGGAAGTGTCCTCCTCTTCCCAGCAGACCAAGAAGCCCAAAAGCACTAAGGCTTCTTTCAAACAAATAAAGGCTCAAAATGAGCTGCTAAGGGCTGAGGTCTACAAGCAATTCATAGATGCAACACCAGCCCAGCAAGAAAGGCTAATGTCGGTGTATGACATTCAGCAGGAAAAGATAATCTTCAGCCACTTTAAGCCCAAAGGGCCGGAGCCTAAGACAGCTGCAGATTTTATAAAGACAAGGGTGGAGGTCCTAGCCAGAGATATACATCCCATGGACCAGATTGAACTCCATAAGCAAGCTGGGGAGATGGTCTATGCAACCTTGGTAGAGAAGGCCACCATGGCACATGAGCTGAAAGAGTCCCTGAAAAACACCAACACCCAGTTGGATTTTGAGAGAATGTCCTCTCAGGCCAAAGACAATAGAATAAAGTCTCTTGAGGAGATCATTATTGATCTAGGACATGATCCTAGTGATCCAACGGGTGTGAAGGCCCTCATGAAGAAGAAAGATGATGACCTCAATGCATTGAAGAAGAGGTTAAAGCTACAGCCCACAGAGCATCCTCAAATAGCAGAACTTCAAAAGCAAAAACAGGCTGAGGACCAACTGGACCTCCTAATGCAGCAAGACCAGAGGATCAGGGAATTGGAGAGAGAGCTGGAAGGAGCATTACAAGATAAACAGGCAGAATCCACCTCCCAAGCTCCTCCAACTACTTCAACAACAGCGGCAACTTCAGGGGCAGCAGTGGCACCCACAATAGAAGCAGCAGGAACAGCAGCAGCTCCAGATGCCAGCCCAAGTGTAAAGGAATTGACTAAGGCCGTCAAAGCAATGGAGATCCAGGCAGATGAAATAAAGAAGGCCAAGGAGAAGTTGGCAGAACTGGATGCCAAGTATGACAAGTCCAAAGTGACTGTAGCAGAACAGGGCAGAGAAATAAAGGCCCAAAAAGAAAGGATAAAGGCCTTAGAGAAAGAGTTGAATCTGGAGACTGCTATGGCCGACATAAAGAGAATCCTATGGGCCAAAATTGGCCAATCCATCAAACAGCAATGGAGGTCAATAAAAATAATGCATGAGCAGATGGATTTAATGGGCCAAGCTCAAGCAGAAATTCAGAAGGCCAAGACAGTGCTAGGGAACAGAGCAGAGCAGGCAAACAGAATGATAGACTTCCTGAACAGGCAAGAAAGGGAGGAATTGGCAGCTATAGGCATTCCCAACAGAACAGAGGCTGTCCTCTCTGCTAAGAAGATACTAACTCTCAGGAACTATATACAAACAGTGGAGAGGAAGTACTATGAGATGCAAGCAGATGTGGAGGAATACAAAGTTAAAATGGGAGTGCTGCAAGCAAAAGGCCTGCCCAGCTTACTAAGTGGTGCAGGAAAACTGATCTCTCCAGATCAAATGGCCAACAGAATGGCAACCACTATTGAAAATCAGATTATTGCATCTGGCAGTTCATCTGAACAAACAGGGCCTCCCACAGGGCAGAGCTTATATGACAAACTTGAAGGCCTGTTCTTCATTGAGAATGAAGTGAATCACTTGTTTGAAACCCCTCCCAATCTTTATAGACATACAGAGGCCGAGGAAACATTGATAAAGATGCGCAGACATCAAATGCCTAAGGAGGATTGGTGGCAATTCATGCTTCAGATTTTGCCACGGTAGCTTTAGTCATTCGGCCACTGCTAGCTCCAGATCACTACAAGACAAATAACATGACAAATGTCAGCAGTTAAAGCAGCTAAAAAGTGACTCATCATACAGACAACGACAGCTATCCAAGTTTCAGACAGCACATCTCCAGCCGACTCTAACAGCCATAAAGTCCAAATATCTTCTGACTATTTTGACAGCTGAGGCATTAAGGAATTACTGCAGCATTCACTCCTTCAGCTACTGCATTCCAGAGATTAGCATATCATAAATGAGATATTAACTCATTCGCTGATATTTTTGATGTAAATTTTGTATATATACTCCCCTGAGTAACTCATAAGGGGTTGATAATTTTCTCGATGAGACAAATGTATTATACACTTTCTGAATTATCTAATACAAAGGGCTGGACGAGCTCAGTGATTTCCTGAAATATTTGATGTCTGGATGATGCTCCATGTGCTGATGCAGAATCCCTGTGCTGTCTGATTAAATAACAAGTTTTTTTTCTCAATCTCTGTTCTTGTCTTTCTTATGTTTATCAAATCATACTCATCTTATACTAAGCTAGCAGCAAAAAGAAAGAATAGTGCAGGACTTGTTTCACTACACCTTGTACTCAATTTTTGCTACTGTAAATGTTTGTCTTCAGGATTACTATGCACATGAATTCTTAATTGCTCATGTAGCTGTTAATTCTATATGTATGAATATCACCTAGAAATTCTTAAATGCTCCTGGGTCAATATTCTCACTGTCTTACTCCAAAAGTTTACTGTAAGATTCTTAATTGCCTTGCATAAACTGGACACAACCCACCCAATCACTTTATGAAAGTTTATTTCTCAGACACTAACCTTGCTCTGCAGCATCACTACAGCAAATCACTCAGCACCTCAAAATAACTAAAGGACCACTGACTCCATAGCCCAATGGACTAGAACACTTTGGAGAATGCATAAGCACCTTGACTGAAATTATCATCCAACCAAAACCTTAAACAAACCTGAACTTATAGCTAGCCTAAAATCAGTACAAAACAGAGATAAATTACAAAGAGAGAGCCCTCTCTGATTACAGTTTGGCTAGGAACTGTGGTCCAAAGATTGGTTAGTGGTTACCCCGGCCGTATTCCCTTGGGAGTCAAAGGGAACAACCTGGGTGTTAACATCGGTAATATAAAAGGATAAGTGTAACAATGTTTTGTTAATCACTTTATTCAACTACTTGAACAAAGTAATCATTAAGTAAATGAATTTCTATGTTTATTGTGTAGAGTCATCTATATGCTTATCAATGAACAAAGATCATCAAGAGTTGCACTTAAGAGAATAGAAGCCTCCTGGGATAGAATAGTCATTTATGTTTTTTTTGCTGTTAGATTAAGTCATCTATTCATTGTCATTTATTAGAAACCAATCACTCATCCATCCCCTTTTTATTCATTATTAGGAAATTGGTCCCATTATATTCAGTCGGAGCCACCATCCCAAACAGAAAAGGAGCTGTATTAAGGTCCGGACCAGGTGGTTATCCCCCAATGTTGATACAACGATTTTCGGGGCATCAACATTTTTTGCGCTAGAACGAGGGCCTAACTATGAATGGTGAGCAAATCCAAATCTACAGACCATTCTGAGAGTAAATCTCCCTCCGCATGACCTCGTACTTCCCAATTGCATGCTGGTTCTCTAGTATCCAAGCAAGAAGAAGAGGGATCAACTACCACTGCTCAAATCCATAACACTCCAAAATGATTAAGTCCTGAATCCCCTGAAGTTCAGTTACTCATCCATAAACTTCAAGGCTTCTCGATAACACCATAGAAATCTGAAGTATCTCAAAGAAGTGAGACTTTGCAATTCAATCTACCTCATCCCCTCACTAGACTTCAGAGCGGAAAGCTCAGTATTGAACCCACTGAGCTGCCCTTACCTAAAAGGAAAAGGGCAAAGAAGAACACTGAAGGATCTAACAGTGAGGCACTTTCATCCACATCCTCCATCTCATCTTCCCCTTTGCGAAGTCAACCATCCACTCCCTCATTACACATTGTTGTTCATCAGGGATTAGGAAATTCAACATCCCAACCTGCTCAATCCTCAATATCAAGTCCCTCCCAAACATCTACAATTTCATCAGCCATCTCATCCCCTACTGGTGTTTCAATGGCAAATCCATGGAATAGACCTAGTGCAGTCAATATGCCTGCACCATTACATGCATTACCAGATGCTCCTGAAAAATGGCTACCCAAGTTTAACCCAGATGATGGTATACAAGCTGAGGAACATATTAATAACTTCATGTTATGAGTTAACTTGAAAGGAGTGACGGAGGAAGGTGTTGTCATTAGGCTTTTCCCTTACACTTTGCAAGGATCAACAGGATCCTAGTATTTTTCCTTGCCTTCTGGATCCATTACCAGTTGGACCACTTACCAAGAGCAGTTTCTCACTAAGTATGGTGATGATAGATCTTTAGCCACATTAATAAATGATCTCTCCAATCTTAGAATAGAGCATAGGGAGCCGATTAAAGAATTCAATGCGCGATTTAATAAACTCTTGAATAAAATCCCAATGGCCTCCAAACCAAGTGAGCAAATCAGAAGCGAGTGGTATATAACTGCCCTACCTGCCAATATAGCTATTTTCGTAGACAGGGCCGGAAAACCAACTTTAGCTGAAAACATGAAAGAAGCACTTGCTGTGGAGAAACGTATTAATGCTCTAGAGAAGAAAGCTGCCCTTGAACATAGAAAATCGAAAAAAGTTTCTTTTAAAGATGATTCAAAGAAGAAAACCCCTAAAGATCCCTATGATATGGAAGGTATGCAAAAAGTCCTTAAGACTTTGTCAAATGAAATGGTTGAAATCAAAAAACAAGTAGCAGAAACCTCAACTAAAAGGCCCTTTAGAAATTTCAAGAAAACCGAATCAAAACCACCAAATGTTATATCTAATGCAGATTTAGACCCAAAGGAAGAAGAAGAAGAGGAAACAATTTCACCAACTGATGAAGAAGAGAAAGTTGTTGAATGCCATGGAATGTGGGATTTCATACTGCCTAACTCTGATACAGAAAATGAACAAGAAGCCTTTCCTGTCACCACTAGGAGTAAAGGTGCCCCTGAACCCGTCCAGGCAACTTCAAAGAAAAGAAGTGCAGGTGCTACTACTACAAAGGAAAAGGTATCCACAAAGAAGCCAGCTGCAGCAGTTCCACAAAACCATCCTTAAACCTCAAATATACCTTCAACATCTAAAATTTTGGTAGTATCCGATTCAATGGATTACAATATTGTTGATGATATGAAGAAAACTAAGGCAAACATTACTATGTTTGAACTTAGTAAACTAAAACATCAGCAGAAATTGCTTCTCAAAGAATTGAATGATGTTCCTTCTTCACCTCTTCCCAGTGCTAAAGCTGCAAATGATTCAGGACAACCGCCTTCTAGCAGGATTGAAGCTACTGATACGATTCTGATTGGAGACAGATCCAATTCCCATACTCCTCCTTTCCTATTAACCTATGAGATTTATAATCGAAATATGCACAATTGCTTGATTGACTCAGGGGCATCCTCAAATATAATGCCAGCTTTGGTTTGTTCCAAACTGAACATTGAGCCCCCAAAATCTGCAATTCACATTGTGCAGTTAGATAGAACCAAGGTACAGGTTGTAGGAGAAATTAACTCTGTAACTATCAGGTTATCGGCCGATCCACGAGTAGTTCAAAGAATTGATATCTTAATCGTCGATATACCTGGATTTTATGGTTTAATCTTGAGTAGGGATTGGTCTGAGAAGCTCCATGGGTATATTTCTACTGATTGGTCCCACATGTGGCTACCCTACAAGGGAAATCCAAATCAAATAAAAATCAATCGGGAAAAACACATGACCCATACTGTTACAGAATTTGAACAGGAAAACCAACCAATAGCATTTAATAACAATATCTTGGGGAATTATTCATCTGAATCATTCTTTGGCAACTTCACAGCCCAACCATCTCCCTTCTCAGTAAACAATTTTACATCTCAGATCAAAAATTATTCACAAACAGATAGGTCAAGATGTTTTAATGATACTGAGAAAACTGTAAATAAAATTGTTGATAATTCTTTATTTTGGTCACTATATTTTGATGGCTCTAAGTCCAACGAAGGCTAGGGAGTAGGATGTATCTTGGTTAGCCCTCAGGGAGAAAAAACAATGTTGTCCTGTAGGTTGGAGTTTGAATGCACAAACAATACAGCTGAGTATGAAGCCTTAGTCCAAGGACTATACAAAGCGATTGGCCTTAGGGTTCAATATTTAAAAGTGTTCAGCGATTCATAAATTATTCTCAAACAGGTGAGAAATATGATTCATTGTCTTTCAAACCACCTCAAACATTATCAGTCGCTGGTGCAAGAACTCACCTCTCACTTTTCAGCATTCAATATTTCTTCCATCCCTAGATCTCAAAATTCAGCAGCTGACTTGCTAGCCAGTGTTGCTTCCAAACTCCTACCTTCCAAAGATTATAGCCCAGATAGATTTTCAGTAGAGTTGCTTTTTAGACCATCAATTCCTGACAATGTCACTAGTTGGAGAGTATTCAATCACGACGAAGACATTTTACAATTTTTGACTTCCAAAAAGTCCTACGATGATCAAATCATAGAGGAAAGCGAGCATGATCTTCAAATGAGAGAAAAGAACACGGAAAACTCAATACCGAAGCCTGTGGTGAAGCTTGAAGATCTTTATGATATTAAAGACAGGTTTAAACCTGTGACCAATACAAAGCTCCAAAGTTCCACCTTAAGGTTTGAATTGATAAATCTTGGCACTGAGCAAAATCCTCAAAACATTAATCTAGGATTAGGACTTTCAGTGGAAGAAATAATAGCATTCATTAAACTGTTAAGGAAAAATAAACATGTCTTCGTTTCGAAATATGATAATTTAAAGACATATGATACATCTATTATCCAGCATACCATTCCAATGCTTGTAGAACAAAAACCAGTTCAACAAAAGCTCAGGAAAATACATCCGAACTTAGAGAGTCAAATAAAATCAGAACTCAATAAAATCTTGAAGGCTAAGATTATTTTTCTCGTTCGGCACTCAAACTGGGTCTCCAATATGGTGCCTATTAGGAAGAAAAATGGCGATATCAGGATTTGTATAGATTTCAGAAATCTGAATAAGGCAAGCCTAAAAGATAATTTCCCATTACCTACTATGGAGCAGATACTCCATTCAGTAGCAGGCTCTGAGTTGATGTCCTTTTTAGATGGTTTTTCAGGATATAACCAAGTTTTGGTCCATCCTGATGATAGACTCAAAACTACATTCAGAAAAAAATGGGGAACTTATGCTTATCAGAAAATGCCTTTCGGACTTATTAATGCAGGAGCCACGTTCCAAAGAGCGATGGATATAGCTTTCAAAGGATTGATCAATAAAATAGTAGTTGTCTACTTAGATGATATTACTGTATTTTCTAAGAAGAGATCCAATCATTTGCATGATTTAAACCTAATCTTTGAACGCTGCAGAAGATATGGTATTTCACTCAATCCCAAAAAATCCTTCTTCGCTCTTAATCAAGGAAAGCTCTTGGGCTTTATTGTTTCCAAAGATGGCATTTATATTGAACCGGATAGGATTAAAGAAATCCCTGAAATCCCTTTTCCTCATAATAAAAAATCCATGCAGTCATTTTTAGGCCAAATCAATTTTTTCAAAAGATTTGTTCCAAATTTTTCTCACATCATTTTGCCACTACAAACTATGATTAAGAAAAATTCAGTGTTTAGATGGGGATCATTAGAAAAGGAAGCATTTGATTCAATCAAACAATCAATAATCAATGCCCCCTCTTTGAACACTCCTAATTTTTTTAATCATTTCACATTGTATACTATCGCATCTGATTCATCTTATGCAGCAGTACTCACTCAGATTAATGATCACAACTTGGAAGCACCAATTTCATTTTATAGTTCAAACCTCCAGGGTGCTGAACTGAACTATTCCGAAGTAGAAAAACAAGCCTTTGCTATGTATAAAGCTGTCAAACATTACAAACCCTTCCTTTTAAAAGCCCATACAAAAGTTATAGTTCCTTTTCCTGCAGTAAGGAAACTATTAATCCAAAGGGAATTAGGTGAAAAGAGGGCAAACTGGGTTACAACACTTCAACAATATGACTTGGAAATCAAGCCAGCAAAGATTGTTAGAGGCCAAGGTTTTTGCAGGTTATTCACAGGAGCATCCAACATTCAACAACTAGGTGATACAGAACATATCGAAGAAATCACCCAGATAAGTATTACTGATTCTGAATCACAATATGCAGACTTGATCTTTTATTTGAAAAATGGATATGCACCTCCTAACCTGTCTTATAAAAACAAAAGGGCCATTAGATTAAAAGCAAGAAACTTCACAATCATTGATGATGTACTTTTTAGGCAAAATTATGATTCAATTTTATTAAGATGCCTAGAAAAACCTGAAGCACAAAAGGTTTTGCAGGAATTGCATGATGGACCAGCAGGAGGACATTTTGGAGCTGACACAACAGCCCAAAAAATCATTCATGCTGGATACTATTGGCCCACCCTGTTCAGAGATGCTCATGAATATGTAAGGAAATGCCGAAGTTGTCAAACTTCTAGTGGAAGACAAAGAAAGCCAGCTTTCCCTTTGCAACCAGTCAACATTGAACAACCATTTGAGCAATGGGGATTGGACATCATTGGAGAAATCACTCCACATTCTTCCAAACAACATAAGTATATCCTTACTGCCACTGATTATTTTACTAAGTGGGTTGAAGCGATTCCTTTAAAGACAACAAATTCTGAGGCAATTATGGAATTCATAGATCAATTCATCATTACCAGGTTTGGTGTCCCAAATGCTCTTGTTTTTGATAATGCATCTTATTTCTCTGGAAATGCTATGTTTGATTTCGCTATTAAAAGAGGATTTAAGTTGAAATATTCTACTAATTACTATCCCCAGGGTAACGGTTTAGCAGAATCTACCAATAAAAATCTAGTTAAAATTATTAAGCGAACTATCGAACAGAATCATAAAAACTGGCACAAATCTTTAATATTCACACTATGGGCTGATAGGATAACACAGAAGGCTTCCATAGGTTCTTCTCCTTTCAATCTTGTATATGGGAAAGAAGCAGTGCTACCAACAAATCTTGTCCTTCCTTCTCTAGCCCTAGTTCAGTTTATTGAAGAAAGCCCTTCTTCTTCTATTCAACTTAGACATGATCAAATCTTAAAATTAGAAGAGGAAAGAGAGAAGGCCAACTCATGCAAAACATCAGCAAATTATCAAGTCATCCTTTGATTCAACTTCATCCAATTCAAAACAGTTGCAAGTTGGTGATCTAGTTCTGAAATGGGACAAAGCCCATGAGGATAAAGGAAAACACACCAAGTTCCAGAAAATGTGGCTTGGGCCATTTCAGATCTGCGAGAAGATAGGCCATTCGACATTCATATTACAAGATTTATCAGGTAAGAGAGATTCTCTTCCTGTTAATGGCCTCATCTTAAAGAAATTCTTCAATTGAGGAGGTAACCCCTTCTCCCTTTTTTTAGTTTAGTGGAATTTGTAGTTTGTAGGACCATTAGGAAATAAAGTTGTAAGGTATCTTCCATTGACCTTTGCTGTATTTAAAAGTTGCTCAAAGAAGTAGTGTTGATATTTACTTTTAAATAATAGAAGCCTTAAACAAAAGGGACAATTTCTAGGAAACTAGGTATAATTGCATTCTGAAACCACATTTCAATTTTTGTGAACTCTTCTCAAGGTTTAGAAGTATTGTAAATCATTTTATGTTTTCAAATTGGTCACAAAAAAGGTTATCAATATCAAAACAGAAACTAATCCAACTTCAGCATATTCAACTCTTACCTTGTCATCCATTCTCTCTTAAGGAGAAAATTGTCCATCCCATTCATCCAAGTTTGTGATTACTCAGAGTGTAATTCTAAAAAATTTGACATAAAAGATAAGGGGTCTTATTACAAGCCTGCTTACCATGATCATCGGGAAATAGTTTAACCGACATTACCAACACTGCATACCAAAACAGGGTAATGGCTTAGAATCATAAGACAAGGGGTCTCATCACGAGCCAGCTTGTTCGGTTAGATTACTACCAGTGAATGGCATTGTCACACAGCTGGCCACCAAACCAGGACAATGGCTTTTTATCTTACAAAATAACAGAAAAGTAAAAAGAAATACAAAATATGAAAGCATGTTTTGAATTCATTCTGTTAATCATACTCTGAAATGGATGGGATAATGGACAATAACATGGTTAAAAGGTATCCTTGTCGAAACTATGAACGTTTGCTGGCAACAGAGGCTCTACCTATGACAAAGGAGTCAATTAAAAAGGCTGATTTGGAAAGGTTTTCTGTTTTATCATTATCAACCAATACAGGCCAATTTAAAACTTAGAATGTATCTAATTTTAACAAGAGAAGAAATTAGCAAAGATAGTTTTTATTTTATTTGGAATGCATACATACCTAGTTATATTAGAATTTTCCTTTTTGATGAGATTCCTATTTAAAGAAAGTTTAAGTATTTCAATACTTCTCAGAGATAACTATTTCTCCCAGCGAATCACCAATTTTTGTGCTCTACAACAACCCCCCATTTCATACAAATTTTATTTTTCAAAACTATAATATGAAATGGGTCCCTTTTCATTTAAATTGGTATCAACTTATCATTATTCAAAACGTCCGAAACGAAGTAAAACATTATAAAACCTTTTTGATAAATCACTTAATCGGTCTTATAATAAAGAATGAGTAATCTTTTATTATTGCGATAAAGCGATCGCAAGATCGCATATCACAATGACAAAGGATGCATGACTTAAAAGACCCATTGATTTTCCCCGACCCGACACTGCACAAATGGCTATCGGATATTGGGAAGGTAAGCGATCATAACAAAAGGCCCCTCTTCGCTCCGATGCGCTATCGCTATTGGCGATCGGGGATATACCATGCATGCATTCAAAGCCCTCGTTTAAAACTCCCGATGCGAATTGGCGATATCGCTATCGACAATCTGGGATTCTGAAAGGAACCAATATAACAACTTAAGCTTTCCCCCGATCGCCGATTGCGATAAAGCTAAAGCGCAAATTTCAAAAAAGATTGATAAAGCCAGGATATATTATGGTTATTTGGTAATAAAGGCCTTTCTCTTCCCGATAGCGATTCACTTACGCTCAACTGCCAAAACATCAAAGCCATGCTTAAATGAATCATTCGGCCAAAAAACGATAAGATGAGCATTTAAAGGATTGACAGGTTTAAACGGCCATTTAATGAAACAGTAAGGCTAAAATCTCTTCAGAGATTGTATCTGCGGCCACCTTAAGTTAAATCCTCCATTATTCATTGATTAAAATATCTCGTTCACCTTTGGTTTGTGCTACCAATTCTCCGCATTACATTCATTTTCTCTCCTGTGCAGAGCTCTTCCGAAGCAGCAAATTCAAGCCAAATGGGGAAGAAATCTAAGAAAACTGCAACAGCTTCCGCTTCGGCAGTTACAGGACAACACATTGCCGATCCAGGACCAAGCAAAAAGGGACTGATATCTGACACTACATGTCTAGGACTCGGTAAAACTACTTGGCTGAGCATCTACAATCTGATTGAGGCCGAAGAGCCTGAGGTAACAATGGTGCAAGCCATAGCAGACACGACTCGGAAGTCTGATGCTACTCTAAAGGATTTAGCCCAACTCTTACCTTCATTGGATAGCAGCCCGAGAACAAATTCTCCCATATTCATACAGATGTGGTGAGGTGGGCAATTGAAGAAATCCGAATCACAACAGGACATTTTGCACCATGGACGGGAGAGTCTTCGGCTCGTTTCAACCTAATGATTTGAGGCAAATGTACCATTTGCCTCCACCGGAGAAGAAATACAACAAGGCATTCTTGGAGAAATTTAGAAATGAGAACAACATTGAATCAGAACCCATTCGGGATTGGAGGCAAAACCCAACAAAACACAAGCATGAGTCTTCGGGTAAGTACTCTACCGATTCTTTGTGTTCTCCTTATTGTTATGCCGGGGTAATGATGTGTAGGTTGTGGGGGTTACATGATTCCGCAAACTTCACTATAGAGATGGTGCCTTTGATGGAGGCAGCATACAATAGTGAAATTATGGACTGGAGAAATATACTGTCTGATAAGCTAGCAACCGCAGTCCTTGAATTTAGAAACAAATCCCGCATTACTGAAAGGTTCATTCCCCCATTTTACTATAGTGCCTACATCTTGGACACCCTGTGTTTTAATTCTGAATTTCCTATGCTTGGGTGGAGATGGACTCCACAAGACCCCATGCCCATTCATATATACCACCAGAAGTTATGGAAAGCCCACTATAAACACCATTTATATCAAGTTTGCAATGGTTTTATGTTACCCATTCACTATGCCATTTTTGACAAACCTGCTCCTAAGATTTCCTCCCAAGCGGAGATTGACTTGACAGCCATAGGGAGATGGTTCAGAGAAGAAAAATTCACCTATGTAAGAGTTTTCGGCAGCCAGGCCAAGCCTCATGTCCTCCCTTTGTATATACCCGACAAACTGTTAGCCCGAGAGGTAGCATATCAGATTACATCCGAAGGAGTTACACAGACTCTAAGGAATAAAAAGAAGCAGGTTTGGCCTTCTTTTCCTCTAAGATGCGGTGTCTACGCTCTGCATGACTTTAAACATGCAGAGAAAGAAGCAGATAAGATTAAGGCACTGAATCTCGCTACTCTTCCTAATAGGCGATTTGATCCAAACAAAGTCGCCTACAATGCACTTGAACAGGCAAAATTAACTAAATTTGACCATAAAGATGATATGTTTGATGACCTGTTCTCCTCAGCCGAGTCGCTATTCCAGGTTAAATCACTAGCCAGAATGAAATATTAGGATGACGGGTTAGTTGAATTTAATAGACTTAGAGAACAGAGGTTGCAAACTCTGCCTCTAGATCTGTTAGCAACGACCCCGATGACAAAATCAAGCGAGCCTAGGCAGCGACTCACTAATGAACCTCCTGCTACATCAGAAATTGCTGGAGGAATCCAAACAAAAGAGTAGGAGGAAATGCAGAGAAGAGAGTAGGAGGAAGTGCAGAGAAGAGAGCAGGAGGAAGTGCAGAGAAGAGAGAAAGAGGAAACACATAGGAAAGAGCAGGAGCAGAGCAGCACGGACGTGAATGTAGATGCCCATATTGACCCGAAATTGCTCCAGGAATGGCAGCAATTTGACTCAATCATAAGCAATCTTGAGAGCTCAAAGGAAGCTGATACATCAAAAGCGGCTGACACACAGGATACAACATCTAAAGAGGTTCCAAGTGGAACCAGCGGCCTACCCATTTCTGCAGGAATAGAGATAATTCCTAAGGACCCTTCCGATCAGATTGTTTTGCAAGTGGAGGAGATACCTCCATTGGATGTCTTTTACAACCCAAAGCACAGGGCTATAGTAAAACGACAGTGGAAAAGGAGAAGGACTGATCAACCTTCCCTATTCCCTGAACAAACAGTAATAGCCAATGTGGTCTGGAAAGAGGAGTTTGATCCTTCTGATGACCTTACTAAATTGTCCCAATATGCTGGAGCTTATTCGGCGGCCACCATGGACAAGGCATCAGAAGTGACTAATCTGTTAAGAGAAAAGGACCAAGCAATTGCCTAGCTACAAGTATAGTTATCAGAGGCACAGGAGAAGGCAGAGCAACTTGAACAGCAGTTGTCTACACAACAACAAATAAACAATCAATTGAATAAACAATTGCAGGAAGAGAAACAAATAATTGATTCAAGTGCCATTCAAAAGCAGAAGGAGCTGTTGGAAGCGCTGGCAAAATTGAAAGCAGTGCATGAACAAATGGGGAAATCCAAAGATGAGCAAATTGCTCAATTATCACCCCAAATAGAAAAGTCAAAGAATCTTCCACAGCTTGCTGAGTTCAGAGTCGAAGCATTACAAATTAACAAAGCATTGGTGACACAAATAAGGCTGTTATTTCAACAAATCGCGCAAGCAGAACCTTTATGTGACTTAACAACATCAATAAGTGATAAATCGGTTGATGCTAGAATAGACTTGGAGCAGGCCGATGAGACCTTGACCAATTTTCTTGAGTGGCAAGACACTGATGAGGTACAGGAAGCTAATTTGCCAAAAATCCTAGAATCACATAAAGAGATCCTATTTATGGAATGGCAGTCCCAGTTAATGAAGGCAGAGAGCAGTTTCCAGATGCAAGTTAACCACAAGTAATTTGGTTGAATTGATTAATGATACTCTCTACTTATCTAACATGATCTCTCAACGTACCCCAGGTAAATTACTATCGGCTAAAACATTGGAGCAGTCATGTTATCAAGAGCTGGAGAAGAATGGGAAATTGATCGCAGGTATTAACAATTTGACTTGGGACACCTATTGGCTGTTCCTAGTCAAACCATACAGCCAGAGAGCCGCCCTCAAGTGCCTGACAGATGCAATCGGGTGTATCATTCTTGATATACAAGATGCCACCTATGCTGCCCAACTCAATTCTCATCTCAACCGACCTCCAAAAGTGGAACCAATGCTTGCAGTATGCCAACTCAAGTCGAAAGGCAAACAGCCTAAGTGATGAATCATGTTGCCGACTGCCAGATTGCTATGAGGAAGATACTCCCAAATCAAGTTGTACCAATTAAGTAGGATTTTAATTTCATAGTTAGTTAGCTTTAGTCAAGTATTTATAGACCCTTTCAATGCATTGGAAAGGGTCGTAAGTTTTTGTATATGACTTAAACCTGAAGTTGCACTACTGTACTTCAGGCATATTCTTTTATAAAGACTGGGCCAATTATTCCAATTTTGATAACGAAGCTTTTATGTGAATGTGCACTACTGCCTTTGTTTAAAAGTATTTCTGCGTCGGAAGAAGGAATTCAAATAGCGATTGATATTGGGAATGATTTGCAGCTCATATGGTACTACTATCTATGTCTGAGTTCATTCTATTTATGTGAATTGTTGTTTGATCGCTCTTGCTATTATCAGATATATGCATGTGTTTTTAACAACATTCTTTACAATTTCCACTATTGGATGTTTACAACATGCTTTTCTTTTATCATACATGTATCGGTAATATAAAAGGATAAGTGTAACAATGTTTTGTTAATCACTTTGTTCAACTACTTGAACAAAGTAATCATTAAGTAAATGAATTTCTATGTTTATTGTGTAGAGTCATCTATATGCTTATCAATGAACAGAGATCATCAAGAGTTGCACTTAAGAGAATAGAAGCCTCCCGGGATAGAATAATCATTTATGTTTTTTTTTGTTAGATTAAGTCATCTATTCATTATAATTTATTAGAAACCAATCACTCATCCATCCCCTTTTTATTCATTATTGGGAAACTGGTCCCATTATATCCAGTCGGAGCCACCATCCCAAACGGAAAAGGAGCTGTATTAAGGTCGGGACCGGGTGGTTATCCCCCAATGTTGATACAACGATTTTCGGGGCATCAACAGAAGGTCAGATCAGGCCCTGGATTAAAGAAATACCTTGCTACTTCATCATAAAGCCTTCTGGATGTAGACACCTGATTCTAGTGTCCCCCACTATTGCCTTGGGTGAGACTGCGGTCTACGCTAAGCAGACTATTGCTGAAAGGGCCGGTACTGTAGGGTTTTGTTGGTTACTGTATCTAACTCTAAACCTGGGTCCAAGCCCACTCAAACCAATGAATTTGAGAGTTCCATTCATCTGGGCATGATACAATGTACTCTTATGATGGTGCATTTGGAACTCTTCTGTCAACGCCTCAATTGTTTCATTCAAGAAGTGAGAACCTTGGTCACTCATCAGGATCTTCGAACATCCAAACCATGACAAATATACTCGAATATAAACTTTACAACATTTTCCTCACTACAATCCTCCACGGGCTATGCCTCAACCCATCTTTTCAATTAATCTGTCGTAGTGATAATATAACATGCACATGTCTTCCCTGGTGGATTAATTGGTCCAATGAAGTCAATTGCCCATTTATCAAATTATTACAGTGTGACCTACAGATTTAAGGGAAATTCATCCCTTCAGGGTGGTCTTCTAGTCCTTTGACACACATCGTACGCATTATAGTACTCCTTAGAATCTTTATGTATCATAGGCCACCATCATCTTGCTCGCAGAATCTTCTGTATAGTTTCCTTACCTGCATAGTTTCCTCCTGCGACACCACCATGTGCTTCATCTAGAATACTGTGCCATTCATACTTAGTTATATATCGATGCAAAACTTCATCTGGTCCCATCTTAGATACGTGTGCTGCAATCACTGAAAAATCTATAGCCCTGATTACTAGTTCCTTCTTTTGCTACATTGAGTATCCTTCAGGAGCTATGCTAGTAGACAAGAAATAAATAATGTCCATAAAATGTTCATCAACAACTTTGACAATGAAAAGCTTCACATGAGGTAACCTTTCATCAATATAAGTGGGTTCTTTGCCATTCTCGATCCTAGGGAGGTGATCAGGTCAAACATTCAACTCCCTGGCTTAACTGTCACTTGAAAATCATACTCCTAGAAGAGAAGCAACCATCTACATATCTTCCCCCCCAGCACAGGCTTATTGACTAGGTATTTCAATATATAATGATCCATGTACATTTTAAAGTGTGCACCTAGCAGATAATGCCTGAATTTTTGTAGTGCATATACCATGGCCAATCCTTCTCGTTCTCTAGTTGAATAGTTTATCTCCACTTTAGATAGTTTCCTACTTGCAAAGACAATCAGATGGTCAATATCTCCTTCACCTGGTTGAGTTAAAACATCTCCCAACGCTATACAAGATGCATCCGCATGCACATGAAATTATTTCTTCCAATTCGGGAATACTAGGATTGGCGCAGTAACCATCTTCTCCTTAAGAATATCCAATCTCTTCTGACAATCTTAATTCCAACAAAATATAGCATCATTATTCAAAAACCTCTCCATTGGCACAATGATTTGTGCATACGCTTTTATATACTTCCTGTAATACCCTATATGACCCAAAGTTGTGCTTAACTACTTTACATTCCTGGGTGGATCCAAATTGATAATTACAACAATCTTGCCATGGTCTACCACCAATCCTTGCTTAAATACGACATGTCCCAACAATACTCCATAAGGTACACATAAAATACATTTCTTCAAATTCAAGGAAATATGATACTTCTTGCATGTATCCAACATTAGGTTCAAACTAGAAACATGTTTCTTAACTAGCCCAAATATTGTCCAATCGTCGAAGTAGACCTCTAGAAACTTGTGAATAAATTCCTTGAATGCTGTGACTACCATCCTTGAAAATATTTCAGGGGAATTTTTTAGTCTGGAAGGCATAACTATATATTGGAATGAACCCCACTCTATAGCAAAGGTAGTCTTGCTTCTATCGTCCGATGCAATTTAATTTGGTGATATCCCAAAAATCCATTTGTGAATGAATAAGCCTCATGTCTGCTAATTTTTTCTAGAACTTCATATTTAAAAGGCATAGGAAAGGATTCATGCATGCATGCATCATTTAAATTCCACATATCTATGCAGATCCTTATATCACCCTTTGTTTTCTTTTCCTGGACCACCATGGGGCTGACCCATTCCGACTCTTCTACTAGCTCAATTATACTTTCTACAAGCATCTTATCCAGCTCTTCTCTTACCTTTTCCTTGTACTTGGGGTTAAGTCAATATGGGCACTACTTAACTAGCTTTAAATTGATCTTCATCATATCCAAATAACCTACTATACCCTTCAATTCAGAGAACTTTGTCAGAAATAAATGATGATATTCATGCAATAATTCAACAACCTTGCCTACCGTGTCTTCATCCCAATAGTCACCAATATGTGCAAACTTTGGTTATGCTTCTGAGCCAATATTTACTTGTTTTTCCTTTACCGCTGTGATATATCAGGGATCTCTACATCAGGTCCTGCAACTTTATGTAGTCCCTCTGACTCAGGAATATTGATATTTCACAGATCCTCATCGCCTTCTTCTGTAGTAACATTGTAGCATTCCAAAGCATGTTGTAGCTACGCGCTCTAGTTAGGATGCATCCAAGTTATAGGTTATATTGGTGTTCGGAAGATCACTACCTTAATCTCCTGAAGCACCTCATCAATGCATTTGAACCCATCTTCAAAGTTGAATGTCAATAGGAAACTCTCCTTCATTTCATCCCAATTAGTAGTCCCATGTCGCAGCTCCATCTCCAAATACCAGTTCATTGGTATAACGTCTAAGGTATGAATAAAGATATGTACCCACTCTGGTTGAGGTACCTCACCCCAAGCCTTAGTCCATCGAGCTAGATGTTCGCGCGGGTCATCCTTACCTATGTACTTTTCACTGACCATGTTTTCACGTAGCCAAATATTAATCTCATCAGTCTATGATATTCCTTCCAATCAACATTATTATCCTTGTGGGTTCCCTGCCATCATGCAAGTGTAGCTCTTAAAGACAAATCTAGAGCATGGAACCTGTGCTCCTCTGGTACGTCTCTTTCAAAATGGTCAAGAAAAATATTGACATCATCTAGCCCATAATAATAGCCGAATTTATGTACCTCAGTTGATATATGACACAAAGACTTTGTAAGACTATTGCATTGTAGTGTAGATACCTCGTGTAACCAATTATGCTAGTTTTCTAATTCTTCATCTCAGTGTGATTTGCATGAACTATCCTTCTCCCAAATGATCCTTCCATCCATAGTGGGAATGATTTAGTCTTTGTCTCATGCAGTGAGCTTATATATGTGATCAATGTCTTTGTCATCATAGTCATCATAGCCTGGCTCTGTGTATCGTGCACCTTCAGCTGGATCCAATGGAACAACCACTCTAAGGCCATTATTTTCAAACACCATGCTCCACTTCTTCAAATTAATAATAACATTCATGTTGAAATCCCAACCAATCCCAAGCAATGCTGGGTATGGATTACTGTCATCTAACTTTTAAATAACTTCAAAATCTACGAGAACATTGGCTCCCTCAATATCTACAACCACTCCATGCAGGCGACCCATTAGAATTATCTTTTGTTGGTTTTCCATGCGCAGTTGGATTGGAGACCATTGCAACTTAGGTTGCCCCATACGTTCAAAATTTTTCTTTGGCAGAACATTAGCGTCAGATCCTAAGTCTAGAATTACCTGGTCCATGTCAAAATCACCAATTTGTGCTATCAACCGCATCTCCCTACCAGTCCTCTTCTTGCTTTAGTTCACCTTATTCACTATGGATTGTTCTAGTAACAACTTGTACTTACTAGCATGGTTATCTATCAGTTCTTGTAGTCCTTCAACTACCTTCTGATCCCTCAGTAGATTCATTCATGTCCGCAGAAATGACTTCAGCATTGTGTGATTAGAGTCCTCCATCAGAGTAATTTCTCCCGATTTCTCTTTTCGTGGGACTATTTGTATCTGAGTTTTAGATGTAGAAACACCTAGATCCATAAAAAAAAATTATTTCCTCCATAAACATCTCCCTTTCTTTCTTTAAGTCAAATTCAACATTCTTCTCGCCAACCCTGTGAACCCATGTATCTGATACCAGCTGCTTGCCCTCTACCTTGTTTTCACCAGTGGCTATACCACTTCGTGTGACTATATTAATACTAGGATTGTCTTCACGCAGCTCGGATCTCATCATCTGAATGTTATGCATCGACTATTGGTTCTTATTTTCCTGCATCTTTGCTATTAATACAGGACAATCTTCTATAACATGATCAAATTGCTTACATTATTGACAAGAAGGATGGGTTGGATTCTAGCAGTCATGCGCAAAATGTCTTGGTTCTCAATAGTTGTAGCAGATTATCTAGCCCTGACCTCTTCCAGTGCCCCCTCCTCATCCTCTTCCCCATCCTTGGAATGCTTCATGAGCCACAGGCGAGCCTTCATCGTTCTGTACGCTGGTTTGAGCCTACATCCTATACATTGGGGCGTAGCTCATTACTTAATCAAAACATCCCATCCCAATAAGCAGTCCTGTGTCGCAACTCCATCTCCAAATACCAGTTCATTGGTATAATGTCTAAGGTATGAATAAAGATATGTACCCACTTCGGTTGAGGTACCTCACCCCAAGCCTTAGTCCATCGAGCTAGATGTTCACGCGGGGCATCCTTACTTGTATACTTCTCATTAAGCCATTTTTTTGTGTAGCCAAATATTAATCTCATCAGTCTACGGTATTCCTTCAAATAAGCAACATTATCCTTGTAGGTTCCCCACCATTTTGCAGGCGTAGCTCTTAAAGCCATCTAGATCCTGGAACTTGTGCTCCTTTGGTACGTCTCTTTCAAAATGGTCAAGAAAAATATTGATATCATCTAGCCCATGATAATAAAGAAATTTACGTACCTTAGCTGATACACAATGAAAATACTTTGTAAGACTATCACATCATAGTGTAGAGAGCTCATGTAACCGATTCTGCCAGTTTTCTAATTCTTCATCTGAGTCTGATTAGCATGAACTATCCTTCTCCCAAATGATCCATCCATCTACAGTGGGATTAATCTAGTCTTCGTCTCACGTAGTGAGATTATTGTTGGCTTAGTGGGGCCTGACCCAGGTTCAGAGGTGATTTAGCCAAGCAAATCCCAATACTACTGGCCCTTTCGGCAACATTCTGCGGAGCACGGACTGAGGTCTCACTCGAAGTAGTATAGGGGGGTGCTAGAACTAGGTTTCTGCACCCTTGGGATGTTTGATGGGCTTCTAGAGGTCCGTGTTCTGACCCATCACTACGCGCACTTGCGATCCCTTCTCAACCTGCGATGCGGCTTCCGCAGAGCCCTACTCGGGGTGCGACCCGTATAATACCCAAGTTCTTTGCTAATTAACTGATTACTTAGCTTGTGTGTGTAAGATTTATGGTTATTACAACATATTCAACAATCATATCAGTGCGCGCGATACATAAACGAATACAAACATAAAGAAGATAATGCACAACAATTACACAGAAATAGGAATCAACTTCTCTTTTATTAATCTTCAGTCTTGCTTACAAACTCGACACCACCCCACGCACTCAGCTGCAGGGGTCTGGGCACTCAGTTGCGGACTCTACTAGGCCTTTGCGCACTCAGCTGTAGAGCCTCTTCCTACTACTACAACCCAATACACTTAGAATCCTACTCTAAGCTTGAACCATTCCTTCGCTACCTTCTCTGTCTTCTACTCTCTTTATAACTTAGAGCCTTGCTCTATTTATACAATCCCATGGTTCGTGGACCATGGGTAGGCTGACATGACTTTACATTACATTACATTACTTTAGGTCGGACAACCCTATGACTTGACCTCTACTTCATGCTTCGCGCTCGTAATTCACGGAGTCTTACAAAACCTTTGACCAAAACTTGGGTTTTGAGCCCCAAAACCTACTGTGGGGGGATTCCATGCCCAACAGGCCCCCAACACAATCATCGTGACTCATTCCGAGTCACTCTGTTGGTGCGGTGATCTTGGCACGGAGCCCCTCTAACTGTTCCTGCGCTGCGCGGAGGTCCGCAATGCACTGTTCTGCAGTCTATTGGATCTGCTCCACTCTTTCGGTTGAAGTCTCGCTGTCAGGGGAAAATCCCTGTCTTAAGGCATGCATCACCTTCATCTATGCGAGCTTTCCTTTGATGTCTGCAATGATGAGAAAGGCCTCATCAATCCAAGGTTAGACGCGCACTTTAAGGACTGCCTCTTTCTGTCGTGCGGCATCCGCTTGTTCCTTCAACGCCTTTGCCTACTGTAGCTTCGCTAGCTGTTGGGTCAGGACAACTATCTGTGCCATTCCACGCACACTGTCATACTACACTTGAAGCTCCTGCACCTCCATTTCCAGGAACTGTATGTTGGGTTCCTCCTGTAATGAAGTGAGGACCACGAAGGATTCTTCCAACATAGCGGTGCAGTTCTATACTGCCTATCTTATTTCCTCTAGCCTTTTTTGAATAGCGCCACAGCGATGTTCCCTAACTTCTGGGGGCATAGAGGGCTGCGCCTTTAATCGCAGCTCAGCTATCTAAAGGTTGAGGTCCAGCTGTACCCTCGTTGCATCCTCCTTTGCCTCATGGAATCCACTGGCTAATTTGTGGATTGGCACTCCAAATAGTAGGTCTGTAGCGATTTCTAGCTCTAGAACGTGGCAACATGCTTCCTCTACCATTTTCTCTAGCTACTGATTCTGTGCAAGCACTTCATCACACTGTAGACTAAGCTGCTCAATGTTGATTCTCTATTCGCTGAGCATCTGTACTCCGTGTCCTTCCCTAGTGTTGATTTCTACTGTTGCTCCGTCCTGTAGCTGATATAATGTATCTTGCGGAAGGGTAGCCAAGTTTAAGCCAAGTCCCTTGATCTTGCCCACCGTAGCTCTGTCCTCCTCGCTTTTCGCTATTAGCGCTCCTTCCGGCAATACTATGGTGTTGGCCATTTTTGCACGCAATAGCTGCTCCGTTGCAGATGTACCTGCGGCACCGTAGGTGGCTATTGTTCCTTCTTGTGGGGCCCACACCTGAAGTTCCTGAAGGTGCACCCTTATTGCCCCCAACACATTATGTTGCTCCATCATAGCTTCCTGGAGTGCTTCTCGTGAACTGTATCGCCGATGTCATAGAGGTCACCTTCTATCAATGTAATTGGCTCGATGTCCAGTTTGGAAGCTTTGGCCTTCTTTCGTGGACCTGATCGCTCCGTGACGTGCAGTCGTTTCAGTTGGGTGGATGTCGTGCTCAGGTCCATGCCTTCTTCTATATCTGGTCCTTTTCCTATAGACACATTCTGGTCCCCTTCCTCCTGCGTCGCGGTGGTCCCTATTGCTTGTACTGCTGCTGCTCTTTTAGCGGCCTTTGCCTGTTCTGCAACTGCCTTTGCTGCTTCGCGGGCAGCCCTTACCTCCACGGCTGCTTGTTCGTTGTGCCTCTGCTGGGCCAACTTTGTGACATGTAACTTGGTTGCATCCTTCTGCTTCTGTGCTACTGTTATATCCCTTTCTTCCAGATCCGGGGCGCGCCACTTGGGAGGCCATGATTCAAGCATGGAGAAGATGGCATCATCAATTGCGATGAAAGGAAGCTTCATCCAGGTCTGCACTAGATCCTTACGCGCCTTGATATACACATTGTGCATATCTGCCTTGAAGTCTACAAAGCTCCGTAGGCTGTTGTATACTGTGGGGGATAGGTGCAGCCTCCTATTAATCCACATCTGGATGCTCACCTCCATGAGCACCCTGAAGACTTTAGTCTCGCAGATCTGTGTGGCATCCTTCATAGCCGAGAGCGATGCATATTTTGTAGCCTCTGGAAAGTCCTATTCAATATGAGGGAACTGACTATCCTCAGGCAGTTCCCCTATCACCAATAAAATAGACAAGAGCAACCACGCGTAGTGGAAGGTCTTGCCCTGCTCTTGAGCTTCCTTGCAGTTGGTTAGGAATTCTTTGCAAAGGAATTCAGCCTTGTTGAATTGGACCCCTTCTGCGCATTGTTCTGCTAGCGCAATGACTGGCACTGGTGCCTCGTCTCCTTGGCATTTTCTCATCACCTTCCCGGCCAGCAATTGGGTGGCTATGCGCACCCCTTTGTCTTTAATGCTACTGATTGCATAGCTTCTCTTCTTATTTTCCAATTTTTTCTTCTTCTTCATGGCCTCTGCGAGCGCCAAATCTCTACTTTTTCCAGCTATCTCTACGGGGTCCTTTCCCTTACAGAGAAGCCAATAAATCCCGTGGATAAGCTCCACCGTGATGGGAATAGGCTCCTCCAGCCATAAGTACCCATTGTGCACTAGGCAAAGCAGCTGCCTGATGACAAAGATCGTGATAGGTGAACGGTGAAAATGCAGAATCCATAGTAGGTGGAGTAACCCGACCTTCTCCACACCGCGCAATCATTTCTGCGGCTCTAGCACTGTAACTGACCCCTCCTTGCTCTGTTTCATGAGGTTCTCAGTCTCTAAATGTGGGAACGTTTCGTTGTCCGCAAGGTCCCAGCCTTAAAGTTTCATTGTGGGCACGCGGCCTAGGGCCAAGCCCTCAAACAAAATTCCATTTGGGAGGAGCAGGGTTTGGAGCGTGCTCTTAGCGGCATCCAAATCCTTGGGTACTTTATTTTTCCGTTTTCGTGGAGGAACGTACTCAGGCAGTTTTACTGCAGTGCGCACCGACTGTATGTCTTCTTCCATTTCTTCATCCGCCTCTATCTCATCTATGAGAGCCTAGATGTCCTCTTCCTCATCATTTGTCTCAAGGTTGACAACCTTGCCCTTTTCTTCCATGGAAAGTTTACCAAACAGTGGATTTCGCGGGGACATGCAGACTGGTCCCGCTGCTTGTTTATCCTTCTTCGACCTCGCCATCCGAGGTGATTTCAGAATTTCTGGCGCAACCCTCACCTGTATCGTAGGGCTCTGTGTAGCTTCCTCGGTGGTACTCTCTACTAAACCGACACCTCTCCTGGTAGTTTTCATCTTGTTTCAACTGTCTGTGGTGGTTTGCAAACCTGGGGGCTCAAATATTGCTTAGCGCTCAACACTTTGTGCTCTTCGTAATAGCTCAAATCTCAAATGAACAAGTGTTGTCTTGTGGCTAGCCTTGGGAGTTTTATAGCATCTTTTGAATTTGAATTTGACCATTCCCCCCACTTCAAAGTTATTAATGCATTCTTGGCGGCAGATCATCACAAATCTAGCCCTTAATTTGTGTCTTAATTTCCCGTCGCCCACTCCCGTTTGCCTTAAATTGGACATCTCGTCATGAACAGTGAGACCAATGGTCACTTCCTATTTTACCCACATGGTAGCGCAGCACCCCATGCGCAGGCAAGAACCTTGTACCATGTTGATTCTGCACACACCTCCTTCACCGCGTAGTTCCCAAACAGACTCATTTAGAGTCCCATGCTCTCTTTCAACTATCTGGAGTGCTGAGACTGTGCTCCCTACGGCTAGTCAAGTGGTCTCACCATCTATGCGAGACTTCAATTCGCCTTCCATTCTAGTCCATGGACACTCCTCAATTGCCCTCGCGACAGCCGACGCCTTCTATTCTACCTCATGTGGTGCGGTCCCCTTGTTACTGTGTTTGGTAAGGTGTGGTCTCAGCCATGGTAGCAGAGTCGTAAATTCTCAACAACAATATTCTAACACAGTGGTATGAGCATCCATATCTTGCCTTGTCATCCTTGGTTTATCAATGAGACATGCTTGCGTGACCTCGTTTTCTAGTCTTTTGATCTCAACGTCCATCAACATGCTTTTCTTCCTCAATCGTACCTGATCTTTTTCGAGTTCGTGAAGTCTAAGGTTCCCTCATTGAATGGCTTCCCAAATCCTTATATGGTCATCCTCGTGTAGCTATGTGATTCCTTCATCCTAGTCTTCGCGCGCTGTCATAACTGCAGGAGCTATTACGTGTGGATTCCTTTTGGTATTCCCTTCAGAAATTTTGGTTTCTACTCTGTTTCGCACCTTTGGAATCATCTCCGCGCTCAGGTTTTTGCACATGGTCCTATAGGCCCATTGAATCGCTGGCACGCACAGGTCCCAATCAATTCGTCTCGCCTGGTGAACCTTGTTCAGTACTCCACGCACCCTATGGAATGCCTCGTCGTGGAGAATTGGTAACGCGTGTCGCCTTTCCTGCTGTTGTGGTTTGTTCCGATTCTCTAGGCTAGGGGTGGTGTGCGCTTGTGCGGACTATACAGCATATGTCTGTACCCATCAGGAAAGGTTGGTGCGCAAGTTGTTCCGCCCTAGCTGATTGGCTTTTGTTCAAAGCTGGGGTTTTCCAAAACGTAGGCACATCATCCTTCTGCATCCGCACCAATCTTCAAAAGTTCCTTGATGCATACCCCACCATCATGTGGGTGTTGTGCGCAGTGCCCACTTCAGCGCATTGAACCGTTGTTGTTCTGGTACTGCACTTTCGAATTTTCTTAGAAATTCATCCACCGCTGACAATCCATCATATGTCGGCAACTCCCTTGCCTCTGTTGTTACACAACACAATGACCTGATCATCATGTTGCAGTTTAGTGTTGTTACTTCGTGCAGCCGATTCTACCATCGCTCTATCTCTTCGTTTGAATTCGAAGTGCAGGAGCTTTCACGCTCCCACGAAATCCTTCCATCTATAGTCGGATTCACCCAATCCTCTCCTTGTGCAGTTATCTTGTAGATACAATTGAGATTGTCATCACTATCGTCATTGCGCACTGGTTCAGTGTATCACGCTCCTTCGGCTGGATCCAGCGGTACTACTACGCGTAGTGACTTTTTCTCAAAGATCATTTTGCGCTTCTTCAGATTTATGACTCCGTTCATATTGGTAGCCCAGTCTATTCCTAGTAGCGCAGGATAGGGATTGCTGTCATCGATAATCTCTATCACTTCAAAATCCGCCTGCGCACTCATGCCTTCAATATCGACTGTCACCCCTTGCAATCTTCCCATGGGCAAAATCTTCTGTTGGTTCGCCATTCGTAACTGAATAGGGGACCATTGTAACACGGGTCTACCCATGCATTCCCATGTTTGCTTTGGTAGTACATTCACATCCGAACCCAGATCCAGGATTACCTGATCCATTTCGTACTCGCCTATTTGTGCAGTCAACCTCATCTCCCTTCCTATGCGCAATGCATGCTTTCCAAGTTTTCAGACCACGCGCAGTTCTCCTGACCCCGCGCACCTAGTGATAAGTAGCCCTTTGACTACCTTGTTTTCACACAACAGTTTCATGCATGTCTCCAGAAAGGTAGTGAGCATTGAAGGATCCATCCCTGGTTCTAGTTGATCCTTACTACCTAAGGCCTCCGTGAAGCTCTTCTTAGCTTCCATGAATGTCTCCTTCACGTGTTCTAAGTCAAACTCTGGTTCCTTTGTGGGAGCCTTGCGAACCCATGCACTGTCTTCTGGCTGCTTCCCTTTATCATCTCCCGTGGCCATACCACTCATGAGCATCATGTTTACATTTGGGTCTTCTTTGCGCGGTTCAGATCTCATCATTTGTAAATTTTGGGTCGGAGGGGGTTGGAGTACCCCCTCTTTGCGCATCTTTGCTATCAGTGAAGGGAAATCTTCTGCCTCATGATCAAACTGATTACAGTACCAACAGGATATCCTATTCGGGTTCATACACTCACGGGCATAATGCCCTAGCCCTCTGCAATTGTAACAAATTATCTGTTTGTGACCCCTTCCTGGTCCCATCCCACCTCGACCTCGACCGCGCCCCTGAAACCCAACGCGCGCTATCCCTGCATTTGGGTCGAGGGCTCGCGTTTCGGTCTGCACCCTATAGGCAGGACTCTGATCCATCATTAGTTCATAGCTTCGGCAAGTGCATTCGTCATGGCCTACCAACTTGCTAAAATTACAAAACAAATGTTGGGACGTCTGCGTGTACTTATGCAACAGATGACAATTATCTGTGGTATGTTTTCCTCCTATCTGGGAAATCCCGCACCATAATGCAGACACTGCACTCTGCCTCGCCTGTGCCTCTAGTCTTAATGGCAATGGCCCTCCTCCTGCCAAGTAGTTCATGAACACTAGACGGTGGTCCTTGTCGTGGCCTTGTCTTTTGCATTTTATGCACCATACTTCCTCGCGCACCTCCGGCCGAGTTGTCCTGTCCTGTTTCAAACTTTGCATCTCCAGACACAGATTCTATAGTTGTGTGTGGATTTGTTGGACTCCCAACCCAGGGTCTTGTATAGGGGTCTCATGCAATCTCATTTCCATCTCCAATGCTTCGACTTGGGTGGAAAGCTTTTGCTGTGACAGCGCCATGCTTAAGTGTGGTGTCAATGATGCTACAAACCATGCACAATGTTGTCCATCTATCAACGTCATGTTGGCTTCGCAGATCGTACTCTTCAGCCTTTGGTCTAGATCCTAGGGGGTCTTGCCTAGGAGCATCATGATCTCCTTAAACCCGATGATTAATTGTGTCTCTGATTTTGACTTACTGAATTCCCTATTCAATGCGGTCTGGATATCTGCAATTCCTACGTTTGGATGGTTATTATAATTCTTGATATACCACGTTAATGCGCGATCTTGCAGTGTGCTCACCATCGTAGCCTTTTTAATCTTATCATCCAAGAAACCCTGCGCTTCCCATACTGCTCTTACCAAGAACCAGAATTGGTCTGGATCTTCATTTCCTACTCCTCTAAACACCAATAGTTTGATCACACTTGCCATACTGAACTGTGGTGGTGGCAGAGGTGGAGTGGGTGGAGAGGGAGGTGAGGGGGGTGAAATGGGTGGCGGTGTGGGTGGAGGTGGTAAACACAAAATTATCTGTCTTATCAAACTAATTTCTCTTCTCAAAGAAACTTTCGTGAGCTCCTCCTCACTTTCTCGCGAGGGTGAAGTTAAGGGATTATTTTCCAACTCCTCACTACTTCCGCTCCGTGTAGTCCCAAACATTAATTTATTCGTATAACCCGCTTTTCCCATAATAGCATCTTAATCGAAGTGTTCAAAGATTTAATATACTTACCTCGCGGTCCTTTGAGAAAACATCACTCTGCCTCACTGTAGCTGACGGTCGTGTCTACTGTGAACTCAATGATAAATCCTCCTATTATTCGGTCGAGCCAGTGGTCCACAGCTCGCGCTATCTTCTCTTCTGAGGCTTCTAGTTTGCACACTAGTTCTGGAGTCCACACTATTGGTTTGTCAAGCCTGCACCTTCCCTCGCTGTCTGCTAACTTTGTGATCCACTCATACAGCTCAAACGGAAAAGATGCAAAGAAAATTTCGTGGATTTCAGTGTACAAGTAGTGATCCAACCATTGTTCCTTAGATGCTCACGAATTTCTATTTTCCTGCGCCGCGAACTCGTGAATCTTTTTGTCCAACCATTCTTCAATTTATTTATTTGTAGGATTCCAGTGGCACAACATCAGACATCCTTTTATGTAGATCCCGTTCCCATCAACGGAACCATTTGTTGGCTTAGTGGGGCTTGACCCAAGTTCAGAGGTGATTTAGCTAATAAAATCCCGGTACTACTGGCCCTTTTGGCAACAGTTCGCGGAGCACAGACTGAGGTCTCACCTGAAGTAGTATGGGAGGGTGCTAGAACCAGGTTTCCGCACCCTTGGGATGTTTGATCGGCTTCTTGAGGTCCACGGTCTGACCCGTCACTATGCGGACTTGCGATCCCTTCGCAACCTGTGGTGCAGCTTCCGCGCAACCCTACTTGGGGCGCGACCCGTATAATACCCAAGTTATTTGCTAGTTAACCAATTACTTAGCTTGTGTGCGTAAGATTTATGGTTATTACAACATATTCAGCAATCATGTCAGTGACGCGAAACATAAACAAAAAAACATAAAGAAGATAATGCACAACAATTACACAGAAATAGGAATCAAATTCTCTTTTATTAATCTTCAATCTTTCTTAGAAACTCGACATGGCCTTGCGCACTCAGCTACAGGGGTCTGTGCACTCAGCTGCGGACTCTACTAGGCCTCTGTACAATTAGCTGCAGAGCCTCTTCCTACTACTACGACCCAATACACTTAGAATCCTACTCTAAGCTCGAACCATTCCTTCTCTACCTTCTCTATCTTCTACTCTCTTTACAACTTAGAGCCTCGCTCTATTTATACAATCCCATGGTTCAAGGACCATGGGTAGGCCAACATGAATTTACATTACATTAGATTACATTACATTACATTACTTTAGGTTGGAAAACCCTATGACTTGACCTCTACTTCGCGCTCTGCGCCCGCAATTTGCGGAGCCTTACAAAAACTTTGACCAAAACTTGGGCTTTGAGCCCCAAAACCCGATGTGGGGGGATTACATGCCCAACAATTATATATGTGATCAATTTCTTCATCATCATAGTCATCATGGACTGGCCCCGTGTATTGTGAACCTTCATCTAGATCCAATGGAACAATCACTCTAAGGCCGTTATTTTCAAACACCATGCTTCGCTTATTTAAATTAATAATAGAATTCATGTCGAAAGCCCAATCCATCCTGAGCAATGTTGGGCATGGATTACTATCATCTACTATTTCAATAACTTAAAATTATGTGAGCACACTCGCTCCCTCAATATCTACAACCACTCCATGTAGGGAACCCATCAGAATTATCTTTTGTTGGTTTCCCATGAGCAACTAGATTGCTGAACACTGCAAGTTAGGTTTCTCCATACGTTCCCAAGCCTGCTTTGGCAGTACATTAGCATCATATCCTAAGTCTAGAATTACTTGGTCCATGTCAAGACCCCCAATTTGTGCTCTCAACCGCATCTTCCTACCAGTTCTCTTCTTGCTTCGGTTCACCTTATTCATTACACGTTGTTCTGGTAATAGCTTGTCCTTATGATTATAGAAGAGTTCCAAATGCACCATTAGAAGAGTACATCATATTATCCCCAGGCGAATGGAACTGTCGAAGATTTTAATAAAATATTGGAGAATGGCTTAAAGAAGATCTGCAATGTTAATAGGAATGACTGGGATGTGTGCATACTAGTGGTTCTATGGGCATATAGGACGACTTGTAAGAAATTGACAGGGAAAACACCATTTAGACTGGTATATGGATAAGAAGCAATGATGCCAATGGAGTATATAGTGCCCAACCTAAGGATTGTAGCAGTAACTAAGATGGCAGATCACAACTTCATGGAGGAATGCTTAGCATAGTTGCTAGCATTGGAGGAGTACTTCTTTTTGGTTGGTTTTCATCAGTAGGTGCAGAAAGCTAGGGAAAAGGCATGGTATGATTGACACATTAAGCAATGAAATTTTGAGAATGGAGTTTTGGTCTTGATGTATGACAACAAGTTCACAAAATTTCAAGAAGTTTAAGATGAATTGGCTGGGACCCTATGTGATCAAGGCTATTTTGGAAGGTCGCGGAGTTCATCTTGCAAAGCTAAATTAGGAGTTGTTTCCTGGAAGGATTAATGGGAGAATATTGAAGGTATACAAGGATGATCCCATCCTGCAAGGATGTAATGATTATATGAAAACAGGAAAGTATTAGTGATTCAGGTAGTTGGAAGGAAGCGTAGGACTATAAACTACTCTGTCAAGGAATGGTCTCGTTGAAGAAGGAGGGATGCACAATATATAGGGAGATGGCACAAGTGGAGAAATCTACGACAATGTAGCTAAGCCATAAGGGAGGATCTAGCATAGCATGCCCAAAATGTGACCATTGGAAAAGCTACAAGTTATTTGACAACGATTTTGCCGTTAAAGGGAGTGGGGGATGTGCATTTAAGGAGCATATCTATGGAAATCTACCACCCAATTCGCATTTATGAGGAGGATCTAAAGGTATTCAAGGCATTCGAATTGGAATTTGATTATAAGTATGGCATCCCACTTTACATTCAGACACTTTTCCTGTTGAAGAAATATAGTGATCTTTTGCGCCTAAGTCTTAGCCAAGAGAAGTGGTGTTTCATGTCTGGTGAGGATTGGCAGGACGTCTACTGGGAATTTCTGGAACAAGGATTAACAAACATCATGACTGCTACACCTCCTACACACACCACAACTCCTATATAATGAAGGTCGAAGGCCACAGCTGCAGCAACGACAACAATAATAGTAGAACCAACAAAAACAACAACAGTAAATAAGCAGAAGAAATTGTAGAAGCCACCATTAAGGTAGTTGCCTAGGAAAGTTCCTACTTAGAGGAGGATTAAGGAAAAGATGGACAAAGGGAAAAAGAAGCAACCAATGGAGCTGATTGACTTAGAGGATGAAGAAATTGAGGTAGGAATTAAGGAAATAAGTTTCGATGAGGCCAAGCCAATCTCATAGTTACCTCCATATATGTCGCCAAGAAAGCTGACTGCTAAGGTGAAAAAGGACCCTGATGCAGTAAAATTTTCCATTTTTACATCATTTCTTCCAGAAGATGTGCACTTTGATGGATAGTTGCTGGTGAAAGTGCCGCAACTGCGCATGGAGGTTTGGGATTTGGCAGATAGGGCTAAATTCCCTCATTTTGAACCAAGTAAATACTTGAAGATGGTATAATATGAGGAGTTTGGTGTAATGAGAGTAGAACCAATGAAGTGGATAGTTGGCATTTAGTACGCTAGTTTACTGAACATGTTGTCTGTGCCTCATTTTGGGTGTAGCAACATCAGTACAATATGTGTGCCAGTTGTTGGCTTTGGTGCATGATGAATCCTTGTGTCTTGGGAAAAGGATCCTAATTGATGATATGCTGATGAGGAGGATGACGTGTTGCCATGTGCAGGAGAATACCCTACCAACGCTTTTGTTTGCAAGTCTTAAGAAAAGAGGCTCGCAGACTAGCTAAAGAAAGATTTCAATGTCATCAAGAAGTCACAAGGCTACACTGTAAGCTTGATTTCGGATAAGGTTGTTGCCTTTACCACGTCTATTATGGCTAGTAAGATTATAAGGAAGTATAGGGTAGACGAGGTGCCAACCCTAGTAATTCAGTTGGATGTGCAGTGCAACCAAGGGGTGCAGTTTAATTGGGAAAGATACCTCTGCCAAGAGTTTTTGGATGATTGTCGTGAGGCCCAAGAAGAGGGGAAACCCTTCCATTATGCATGGCTATTACTTTTGATTGCTTTGATAGCCTGGAGAACCCTCAATGAGTTGCAATTGTGTACTGTCGACCTAGACTTGTGTGAAGCTGCGAGGTATTATTCGATGTGGGCATCGAAAGATCCAAGTCGGGTGGTAGAGAATAAATTATTTTGGGTGTTGCTTGAGATGGATATGCGCATCATGATCAACCAGAAGCCACGGTTATTACCAATGTTACTTAACAAATATCACGAAGTTGCAAACTTCAAAGAAGACTTCCACAACATATACATATAGGCGAATAAATATGCAGATGGCATATGGTATGAGTTGCCCTATTTGGTCACATAGCAGGAAATTTTTTCGTAATATCTAACTGGTCAAGCGTGTGGCCAGATCTTGGTAAGGAAGCTAAAGGAGACTAGGAAGGTACCAGCAAAAAAACGAAGGCCACAGGAGGTACAATAACTGTGAAATATGCATTGGAGGAAGACACAAAGAAGGTGCCTAGGTACAAGTGAGTGTGATTCAAATGAGTGTGATTTAGGGGAGCGAGAATCAGGTGAGCATGGGATCGTCAAGTTTGAAAACAAAAATACCTTCGACATTGGTGGTAACCACAGAGGTATGCGCAATGCCCATTCTAGAAGGATAGCTGCGTTTTACTACCAAAGCGGATCAGGCTGCAACACCATAAGGGAGGAA
The DNA here is from genome assembly GCA_031772625.1 of Pinus tabuliformis. Lineage (NCBI taxonomy): Eukaryota > Viridiplantae > Streptophyta > Pinopsida > Pinales > Pinaceae > Pinus > Pinus tabuliformis. The sequence continues at coordinate 310,846,337 of CM062805.1, read as the reverse complement.
TTCAATGCTCAACTTAGCAGCACTGCCCATTCAAACATTGCATGAACTCCACCAGAGAGTGTTTGATGAATTGAAAATCTGGAATGAGCGGTGCTCTTCATGATAAAATACACCGAGACACAATGAGAAGCTAACTGAGGAAGCTGCCAGGGCCATCCAGGATAGGGACACAGCTTCTACGCATAGGCAACAACTGGAGGACACCATTTCCTAGACTTTCATTTAGCTTCCAGAGTTCCTCATACAGACTGAAGCAACTTCTAGAGAGAAGCTCCACATGCTGGTAGCTGTGGCAAAGGAGTCCAAAGCGGAGGTTGAACGAATAAATTTTGAGATGAAGATGCAGGTCGCAGAGCTACAGATGAAGCTACAACCAACAACACCTCAAGGAGTTCGAGAGCAACGTGAGGTTGGTATTAAGACAAACATGGACGTACTAGGAGCTGCAGTTATGGACTGCAGCCAAATTTTTTAAAAACCATGGAGATGTGGGCCTCACTACAGGAGGACCCACATGTATAGAAGATTGAAGCTAACATAAGAGAAAAACAACTGCAGTTCGATGAAATTAGGGCAACAAAGAGGACCTTAACACCTGTGCAACGATTAGCTAGACTCCAGGAAGGGAAGGCTATTCAGACTTAGTTAGACAAGCTGCGACGCAAAGCATCAATCATTTCAACAAGAACAAAACCTTGGGCTAATGAAGCTACTCAGCTCCCTTAGGCTGTAGAGAGTAAACTGAAAGGTATGCAACAAACACAGAGGACCATTGGCTTTGTAGTAGAGGGACAAACTACTAAGAAATTAGTTAAGGAGGTTTAGGAGGCCACCACGCAGTGCACAACAGAGCTTCAAGCATTGAAGACAGAGTTCAGTGACCTTAAAGCCAGCATTGAGGACATACCGGCAGAGTGACTCGGGACGAGTCACGTGTTTATGTTGGGGACCTATTGGGATGGGGTCCCCCAGGTCTAGGTTTTGTCTAAATTTTGAATCAATTTTGAAATATTGTAAAGTCTCTGCATTTTGAGGAGTAGAGCCCAAATAGCACAAAAATTTTAGATTCAAAGGGGCTTTTAGGCAAGTCAAATCCCCTTATTTCATAAAGGGATGGGTTGTTTTGATTAACTAATGATATCTGTCCATGGTTTGTGGACCATGGTAATGTAATGTAAAAGCTATAAAAGGAAGTCATCTAGGAGTCATTAGGCAGTTCATGAATGGGATTTTGAGTCTATTTTGTCTTTAATTTTGTATTCTGGTGAAGGGGAAGGCTCCTGCAACTGAGCGCACAGAGACCTTAGTAAGTTCGTAGCTGAGTGTGCGGAGACCTTAGAAAATCTTCAGCTATGTGTGCGGACCCTTGTAGCTATGTGCGCAGGGTCAGAGAAGTGTATTCATTGAATATATGAAGTAATAAAGCCTATTTGAAGCAATTCCATGCATTCTCTATATATTTATATGTTTTTTTGTTTATGCTCAATTATGATTTAATTCTCTATAATATTATTTTAATTGCATTGCGAAGGTCCAGATCTATTTTTGTATGATAACTTATGCATGTTAGAACAATTAGGTGAAGCTCATAGGTTTATTTAAATAGAAATGATTTTAAGTTTGTGATATTGAAGATGAGGGTTCATGAAGGTCAGATCTGGCCTTGGATTAAAGAAATTCCTTGCTTCTACATCAAATAGCCTTTTGGATGCCGAAAACTGGTTCTAGCATCCCCCAATACTGCCTCGGGTGAGACTGCAGTCTCTGCTAAGAAGACTGTTTCCGAAAGGGCCAGTAGTGTAAGGTTTTGTTGGTTAATGTAGCTAACTATGAACCTGAGTCTAAGCCCCCTCAAACTACCAAGTATCTTGCATGATGGGCAGAGGCGACACTAGTGAAATATTGTACAACAACCGCATCCATGAGGTTCATTTTTGAAAACATCATATCAAGGTTTGGGTGCCCAAAACGCCTAATGAGTGACCAAGGGACTCATTTTATAAATGAAATAGTTGCGTCCCTCATGGAAAAGTTCCTATTCCAACATCATAAGTGTAGCCCATATGACCCTCAGGCTAATAGGACGGTCAAAGCATTCAATAAGATACTCAAAAAGCAACAAATGAAGATATGTTCGATAAGTTGAGACAATTGGGATGAGCGTGTACCAGCCACAGTATGGGCGTACAAAACAAAATTCAAGCGATCACACAAGAAAACACTTTTCCAATTGGTATATGGATTGGAAGCCATGGCACCAGCTGAATTTGCAGTACCAAGCATCTTCATTGATCAAGGTGCAAAGATGACAGATGATGCATCGCTACAAAAGCGTTTGGAGGAATTGATGGAATTAGATGATGTCAAATTTCTAGTCAAATTCCACCAGTCTGTTGAGAAAAGGAGGTAGAAAGCATGGCATGACAGGCACATTAAGAAAAATCATTCATAGTTGGAGGACAATTTTTATTATATGACAATACGTTTTAGAGGTTCCCAAGTAAGTTGCAAATGCATTGGCTCGATCCGTTCATAATCACATAAATGAGGGAGATTGAAGTGGTGAAACTTGCACAATTGGATGGAATATTGATACCAAGGTGGCTGAATAGAGCACGCCTGAAGCCTTTCCACCAACACAACATCCAATTTTCTAATTGACGAGGTCTCTGAAAAGGGCCTATAGGTAGGTTTAGAGTCAGTAGGAATAAGTCAGTCGAGTAGTCAATCCGTTTATTTCTTTATTTTCAATACAATAATTCCTGCGTGTTAGTTCAGTTGCGGCGCTTATGTTGTGTCGCCGCAACCGACCGTGGTCGGGGAGGTCAGTTACACATTTCACAATTCTTATCCATCGCACTCAAAGACTTTTCCATAATAATTATGTAATAATACCCCTGTCAGGTAAATTTCCATAGAATATTTTCCTGTTATGGAAAGAGTTAACTAACAAAATACGCCATTACAATCACATTATTACCCATCTACTCGACTTTGTACTTTTTCTATCATGAGTCATTCAAGACAGGTACATCTCAGCCAACAACAACTTAACATGATCAAGTCTGGATAGGGAAAGTTTTCATAGTAATTAGTTAGCGAGTCTAGTCAGAAATGCTGTGTCGAAGCTTGTCTACTTAATTTGCAAGGGTATGTAGGAATTTTCATAATTTCCAACTCAAGTTATAGAATTGTTTGAGTCTTGGTTCAAACCTCAGCGACGTCACCCAAGAACTCGCTATCAGCCTCCTGTAATTGTTGTATATCAGCGATGTAGAAGAATGACAAAGATAATCTCAGTTTGTGAAGATGAATTAGATGAACGAATTACTGTTTTAGAACCATTGTATGGGAAATATGACAAGGAAATGCTGGTGGACAACGACCTTTCAGATTGATTCCAGTTTATGGTGCTCAAGTGAGATATATACAAAATAAGTTCTGAAGGGTGATGGAACAATGGTGACAAATATCAAAGTAACATTTCGGGCACTTCAACAGTCAACATTTATTAATTTAAGGAATCTGTTGGTCTTCATAATTTCTTTTGCTACAATGCAATGCACTAAACTTTTGATGAGCAGGATTATGGTGGTTTGCTTTAGTTAGACAAGGAATATACAATTCATGTGGAGGACATTCAGTGCCTCACATGACTCTCAATAATAGGAAATGAAGTGTTGTTGTCTAGGTAATTCCTCTCTGCGGACAGAGACGATCCTTCTAGCCTAATGAGTGGGTCTAGCAACCTAAGTGACAATCTACCAGACACTTTTCTAAGTTACAATTGAAAAGAGAGATGAAGAAGATGACCTACCTCATTCTGATGCTATCTCAATCTCCTTTTTTGAAGACCTTGAATCACTTGTGTCACAAGCTTGTTCCTACTGTTCACAACATTTATGCACCTGCACAAGAGATTAAGAAACAAGAAGGCATAAAAATACAAATAACATATTCAAAAGTAACCTACTTAACAGATCAAGGAATTTTAAGCTAAATGATACATGAAAATACACATTTAGGGAAAATGAACCAGCAGTTGTATCTTAATAGAAAATAAAGGGAAGCATACAACCAAGCCTTGATGTTGATAGGATGTCTTTGAATGAATATCCAAGTCCAAGCTAAGCTCTCCAATAACTCCTTCTCCAAGCCAAATGAGTAGCATATAGGCACAATCTTAGCATAAGGGTGCAAATAGGCATAGACCAACACCAAACCAACCATTTGGGAATGGGAGAGGATGAATATATAGGTTGAGAAAGGGAGTTAGGATCTCTCCAAAGATAGGAGTAGGTCCTTATCTCAAGGGGGTAGCTCATAGGGATAAGACGAAGAGGCCAAGTTGGGAGAATTCGACCTCATCTATGACAAACAACCTCTAGCTCACCGCTCTGGAAGCTTCTAGATCATGAAGCTTGTCATCCTCTTTGGGAAAATTGCCTTTTTGGGATCATCATGGGTATACAAGTAAAAAGAGCGATCCCATTGTGGATCGAGTATAATACAACAGGTGACCATCACAGTTTTTAGTCTCATAAGAGAGATGATCCTCAAATTAGGGTTAAGAACTATTTCCTTCAGGGGAAGCTCAAGGCATTTTCAAATCAATTTCTGAGGGTGAATCTTATATCCATATATAAATGAGTACACTGCATTATGTTCATGTCTTGGGAACTTTGGGTTATGTCACAGCCTACAGGGAAGTGCAGGAGGTGTTAAAAAATACTATGTAATAGATGCCTCAGGCTAAAGCATGAAGGTAGAATAGGGAGTGATGGCTGAGATGCTTTATGAGATTTTGGAAGGACAAGGACAAACACTGTCAAGAGACCTGCAAATCAAGGATGCATATACATATACATATCTGATATCAAAACATGTATCCACAATATGGACGCAACCATCTAGATGATAAGGACTGTATGAGAGGATCCATGGTATGGGCGAAGCCATCCAAATGAGAAGGATCATCTGTAAATCTAAGATCTGAGGTATGGACGCAACCATCTGATATAGAAGGATCATCATAAATGTAAAGTCCCACGGTATGGTCACAACCATCCGTATAGAAGAAACATGTGTACATTCATGAACAATACATAACTCCATGCAACCTAAGTTATATCAGAAAAAACTCAGGGTCTTGCGCTCCATCCCGCCCCGATCAAAGTACGAATTCTAACATGCGAAAGAATGTGTCGAAGTTAAACATCCTAAAAAACCGCCTGATTACTAGCCAATGACATGGACCATTAACATGCACTAGTGAAACCACAAGTAATGATAATGGATCTCAAGGTATCATAGTACAATCCGTGAATGTGATAATGAAGCTGAATTTGAACACTCGTGGAATCATCTAATCGAAGGCCAATGATGAAAACCTGTCCTCGGATGCGAAGACCTTTCCATTAAGGCATACAAGTTCTAAGGTATTGAAAGGGAGTCTCTAAGTCATCTTCTTGGATAATGAGTTGAAGTCGACAAGAAGTGATTCGTCAAATGAGGTCCATGATGGTTCCCCCGTCATCGACACGAAATGAGGAATAAAGTGGAATGAAATGAGTAGGATCCAATATTGTAGCAAAGAGTCAGACAATGCATAGGTAATAGACTATAGATAGGACTTCTCTTGAACATATTGGTGACACGATAGTGTGGCAACATTTCAATCAACATAGGACCAAGGGTCATAATGGCAAAGTGGAATAATCAAATGAGAGGCAAAATGGTTTACCCAAACCCGGAAGGACAAGTGACTAAGTGAGGATGTCCCAAACCCGACACCAGAAACATATGAGTGTCATGTTCAAGAGTGACATGCTTCCTATAGAAGAGATGTTTCACTTTCATTTTCCCCACTATTTCTAGTGAGTACCTCTTTATTTTTACACAAGCTCGAAGAGGATAACATATGCTTGTCGTATGAGTTCACCCTTCAGATGAATCCATCCTAGTAAGTTTTACGAGTCCTAGGAAGGAGAAACTTAGGCTCGTCATGGTGACAAGTCTTTCGTCATTTAAGTTTTATGAGTCCGATGGAAGAGTAACTTAGTGATTTTTCATTTTTAGAGAGTTTTAAAAACAGATGAAAAATAAAACTCCATCAAGTCCCTTTTCATAATTTGTCTCTCAAATCCAAAAAGGTAGAAAATAGTATTAGAGAGAATCTTTTGACCATGTTAACCAAGGTGTACCGTTTTCATAAATAGTCAATCTCAGCTCGAAAAAGGGTTAAACATATATTGTGATGACATCAATTCATTTAATTTAACGAGTTCAAAAAGACAAGTACTCGACAATATTTTCATATTTCAAGAGTCAGAAAAGAGCTGAAAGATGACTCTTCCTGGGGGAAGGAGTGGTATAAAAAGATAGCAACTCATTCCGGTAATGATGGAACCGCTCAAAACACGCAATGGTCAAGACGCTGGCTAATAAGACCACTCATCGAAGATGTTCCTCAAGAAAGGGAAAAACAACCAAGTGAAAGTGTATGATCGGCCAAAGAGATGGTGATTATGGAGTGAAAAAACCAAGGTTCATCTGGCAAAAACAGGCTGATAAAAATGGCAATCACGAGATGTAAAGTTGGAATGGTTTCATTTTTACACAAGCTTGAAACATGGGAAACCATGCTTGAGTATACTTGAAGATTGTTTCATTTTTCACAAGCTTGAAACATAAACAAACTATGCATGGGTTTGGTTTCATTTTTACACAAGCTTGAAACATAAACGAACTATGCTTGGATTTGGTTTCATTTTTACAGAAGCTTGAAACAAATATAAACTATGCTTGATATGAGTTTTCATGCCCCCAACATAATGACTCAATTCAAGGTACTTGCCCCGCAAGCTTTATTTAATTCACCTAAGTAGACTACGGGTTACTAAAAGGCAGATGGAATGAAGTTTCACTTACGAGATCAAGTGAAAGACTCAACTGGGATTTTACAAGATCTAATCAAAGACTCAACTTGGAAGGGGATTTGTTTCATTTTTTAATGAGATTGACATAGGAAAAGAACCATGCTCATGACACCTATTTCATTTTTTAACGAGGTTGACATAGTAAAATAATTATCCTTATAGAGACCTAATTCATTTTTTAACGAGGTTGAAATAGTAAAATAACTATCCTCATGGGGACCTATTTCAATTTTTAACAAGGTTGACATAGTAAAAGAGTTATCCTCATATCCTTTGTTTCATTTTTTAAGGAGATTGACACAAGACAAGGAACTCTGTTCCATATCCCTTGTTTCATTTTTTAAGGAGCTTGGCACAGGACAAGAAACTATGATCCATATCCATTGTTTCATTTTTTAAGGAGCTTGATACAGGACAAGAAACTCTACTCCATCCCCTTGTTTCTTTTTTTAAGGAGCTTGACACAGGACAAGAAACTCTTCTCCATATCCCTTGTTTCATTTATTAAGGAGCTTCACATAGGACAAGGAACTTTTCTCCATATCCCTTGTTTCATTTTTTAAGGAGATTGACATAGGACAGGGAACTCTGCTCCATCCCCTTTGATCATAGACCAAAAGAGGCCATGGCTTCCAAGAGTTTCTCATCAGATGGGAGAACAACACTCTGGAAGGGATACATGTCCAGGGATCCAAATAAAAACTCGGGCTCCAATGCCTCCAGTACATGATGTATTACATCATCTACTAGATGATCAAGAGATGTGGGCATGTAATAGGTGGCCACATAATTAACCTATGGCGGGGGTGATACCGCTTTCACATAAGAACTATTTAGGGATGATGGTTGAGTGGGAACTGATTCAGGACCAATGAATTTAAGTTGATCAATGATCATAATTCTTCCTTCATGCAGGAAACACATCACTCGAAAGAGGGAAGAAACAAGAGATCCCATGACATAAACATTGTCATGGCCAAGGAGTATATTAAAATCTAAAGGGCCTTGGACAAACATCATGTCTATATAGACAGTATTTCCTCCCAAAGTAATAGGTAACTTAGGAAGGATCCCTAATGGTTGAGTGGTTCCTCTGTTAAATTCTAACATATTTTGGGTGACGGGGAGAAGTTGAGGAGAACCTAAATCTTGCCAAGTAGTTGAGGACATGATGCTAACAGATGCGCCCTCGTTTATGACTGTGCTAGGCACGAGCATATGGTAAGCCTATACTGTAATCTGGAAAGGTACATAAGATAGAAGATGATATCCTTCCAGTCGACTCCAATCAAAAGAAGTGACTAAACTACTCAGAGGGGGTGTAGGAACGTGAGAGCTACCATCTTTCTCTATGGGAACATGAGAACTACTCTCATGCACCTCAGAAATAGGAGGATTTCCCTCCAGTTCATTCAAAACTGAAGAAACTAGAAGAACAGGAGTGGTGTGGGGTTGAATCTCTACTTGAAAGGTACGGTTAACTAAAGGTGGATTCGAGTCTACCGTTTTCTCAACAAATGGTTGATCGAGAACGGACTCATGATACTCACTTTGAGAGAGAGTGGGGTTGACCAAAGATGACTTTTGATCAATCACTAGATCAATTAGTGAAGGATTAGGGGAAAGCTTTCGATACCCAGTCGGAAGACGAGGTTGAGAACCTATAAGTATTTCCAACTCTTTGGAAGCTTCATCCATAAGAGAACAAAGGTGAATGGGATGATTACCTTCACACAACTTATAGGGAAATTTCACTTTTCCCTTTTTCCCATAGGCTTTACTATCACTAGTTGAAGGTTTATCACCAGCATGATCACCAAAGGCTGATGACAAAGGTCGATGTGAACTTGTGGACCACACTTCTAAGACCTTGGGAATACTAAGACAATTCTGAAGAAGGTGGTCACCCTTACATAACATGCAAGGGAATTTTACTTTCTGGGGCTGGTTGGAAGATTTTTCTTCATTAGTTGCATCGGTAGAAATGACCACTTGGTTGCCCCTTTGCTTATTTGGCTTCTTCTTCTTCATCCTCTTCTTCTTCTTCTTATCTTCCTGGTTTCTAGAATCCAGAATTTCATCAGGTGAAGAGGAAGAATGAGGTGAAGAAATAGGCAAAGCAGGTGAGGGGTCAGCTTTAGGATCAACATGAGGTTCTTGTTGTTCAGGTGGAGGAGAACTTGGCTGAAAATCAGTTTGGACAATCGGAACCTTCGAGGTCGAAAGTAACCAAACTGGAAGACCAATGGTCAATCCTGGAAGGGACAACGTCACCATATAGGGAGCACCAGTATTTCCAAAAGAAGGAAAAGGACTAGGATTCCCATCAGAAGGGTTTCCTTGACTAGTAGACCCAAGAAATGTTGCCATTGGTATCAACCTAAGATCTACTAAGGAGTATTTCCAGAGGAAGGATGTTGTTTTGTGGTCAATTAATTTTATAATTTGAAACAAAAAATTTTCCTTTTCATGTTTTAAGAGTCGAGAAAAGGATGAAAAGGTGACTCTAGTCGCTTTCAATGGTTTAGCGAGCTTGAAAGGACAAGTGCTTGATGATGTCTTCAAATTTAAGGGGTCAGAAAATATCGAAATGACCACTTAGGTAACTCTAGGAAAAAAGGAGTATCAAGTAACCGTGAATTGCAATATACACCTCAAGAAATAAATTTACCAAGGACTTGACATACGTGTAGGAAATCTCCCTGAATGTTGTGTTCGACGTATCACATTTACAGGGCGGCAAACTCGGCTTCTTATGGATAAAGGTTTGCAACTTATGAGGGTCTCCCCTTATATACTTGATGGTAGGGGGAGAAAAAGTCTGTGCTAGCATTGTCTAATGCAAGAGTGAACGACAACTGCTAAGTTTTATAGACGCTAGAACACGTCTCTAGCCTAGACCACTAAGTATGAACGTTAATGTTTGAAATGCTCCTTAGATTAATTGATAGATTTTAAAGTTAATCTTGGAATTATGTTTCGATTTCAAGGCCTTAATGATGTCACATGTTCCTAAAATGCACCTAAATGATGAAAAGGAAAACTTTTCATTTCAATGAAAGCTAGACTAATCAAGGGAAGAAATTTCAATCAATAATGGATCATGCAAAAATGCCTTCCACTAACTTTCATTTTTGTCTTCCAAATGCAATTCCAAAAGTAAACAGGATTCTGACTTTTCACTATCCTAAATGCAACTTTTTCGAAAACAAAACGATTTTGACTTTAGTAAGATGCATTTATATGAATTATTTTTTTCGTTTCATTTTGAATGATTTGATGCACCTAATACAATTTTTAGCTTTCAATCATTGAAAAATGTGAAACATACAACCAAGCCTTGATGTTGATAGGCTCTCGTTGAATGAATATCCAATTCCAAGCTAAGCTCTCCAAGAACTCCTTCTCCAAGCCAAATTAGTAGCATATAGGCATAATCTTAACATAAGGGTGATAATAGGCATAGACTAACACTAGACCAACCATTTGGGAATGGGAGAGGATGAATATATAGGCTGGGAAAGGTAGTTAGGATCTCTCCAAAGGTAAGAGTAGGCCCTTATCTCAAGGAGGTAGCTCAGAGGGATAAGACCAATAGGCCAAGTTGGGAGAATTCGACCTCATCTATGATGAACAACCTCCAGCTCGCCGCTCTGAAAGCTTCTAGATCACGAAGCTTCTCATCCTCTTTGAGAAAATTGCCTTTTTTGGATCATCGTGGGTATAGAAGTAAACAGAGCGATGCCATCATGGGTTGATTATAATACAATAGGTGGCCATCGCGGTTTTTATTCTCATAAGAGTGATGGTCCTCAAATTAGGGTTTAAGAGTTATCTCCTTTAGGGGAAGCTCAAGGAATTTTCCAATCAATGTTTGAGGGAGAATCTGAGCTGCATATATGAATGAGTACACTGCAATATGGTCATGTTTTGGGCACTTCGGGGTATGTCACAGGGAAGTGCAGGAGGCGTGACAAAATACTGTGTAACAAGTCTCAACAACATTCTAGATAGGGTCGAAGCAAGCCAAGAAAGAGGGGGACAATGACTATTATGGAAAGTATAATAGCAAGCGTGACGAAAAGGGTGATAAAATAGATTTGATCAAGAAATACCACATTAGATTCGCTTGCTACATCAGTGCAGGAAAGTAATGTGAAATTTCTCCAAAAATGAGTGCAGGTTGGACATCATATCAGTTGCGGAACACTATTGTGAAGGGGTTTCGATCAATTGGTATGCATTTTTGCTGAATTAGTTATTTGAAGCTTGTGAGGATGTCTACAGACGAAGCACAAATTTCATATTGGGATATTTGATTATGACATTGGAGATGTATAAATGGTGCTCGCCAGCAGGGAGGGACCTTGCGGAAAACACAGATGAGAAACCACTAGCACTCACATACATACCCTAGAGAATGTTCAGGGACCCTAGCAGAAAAGAGATCAACAAGGCATGATTTAAGGATTAGTACTAGAAGATGCTCGCAACCATAAGGGAAACAGAAAGAATATCCAAGGGATTGCTTGATAACTACTCACAAGAAATTTGATTTGGGGTAACACATGGACAAACTTATATCAGTCCATAATGCATCCACACGAAGACTTTCCAAATGAGGCTGCAGAGGTTCACGTTAGTAGAAGGGGCATTCCACACGAAGGTCGGATCATGGCCAAGGGTTACCTGCGAGATTAGAGATGGCCAGTAAAAATATTTTTTTGGGGGCATGCAACTGCAGCTGTTGACAGGAGACACAACCGAGAGCAGCAAGAAGAGGGGGTTGGAGGAGGAATTGCAGACGATGGTCTGTCAAATGGAGCAATAGATGAGCTCCATTAAGAATAAAATTGTGAGCTTCAAGGGTTCATCACGTACGACTCCCCAGTATATTTCTTTTCAAGGGTTTACTTTGTTCAATGCAATCGTAACTACTCCCCTTGCTGTGGCTATCCCCCATCACGACCCTCACTCTCAGAAAAAACCAACCATCCCCAAGCCCAGGCAGCCCAAAGGTACCAAGGTAGCAGTAACAAAGAAGCAAAAGACAATGCCTATCATGCCTATTTTTGACCTCATTGGTGATTGACTCTAGTTACCATGACTTCCCCAATTGTTGAAGAAAACTGACAATCCACCTCTATTGTTTCACTCGGGTCATGGGATCCACCCCCCCAACAACTTCCACCTCTGCGAACCTGTCTGACACAATTCCTCCAGGCACCTGCATAGCCACAAAAGAAATGGAATTTGATTTTGCTATCCAGTCAACCATGTCGTTGAACCGGGGTGAAGGCCATACTATTGTTGAAACATCCCTGATACCCCTATTGCTAGGGTTGGGCCCACTCCTAGGTGAAGAACTAATCACCTCACAACCACACTCCACTGTGATCAAACTGTTTGAGGCCTCATTTCCAATAAATTTCCCTCTTGTTCTAAAGCCAATCATTATCCCTTCTGCTCCTCAGTTTCTTGAAACCATGCAGCCTGAAACTTCCCCCCAAGGCCACTCAGAAAAATATATTGCTAGCGGCCAACGCCTACAAAGAAACTTCCTGAACCCATAAAAAATGTAGCCCTAGAACCTTCAACACTGGTCATCTACACAACTGTTCATATTTATCCAACATGTAGCTTAGAGGGTTGAACAAATCCACAATGGCCTGGTCACCGAGCACGAGCAACAGAATAAATAACTTGTCACTATCATGGTAGAGTGAGATCATCTCCGACAAACCAATCAACAACTACAAAAACAGGTCGAGCATGTGACATCAAAGTTATGAGCACTTTGGCAAATTGTGGCCAATTTATTAATCGAAGTGCCTGAGGATTTTTCAGCCCGCACATTGGTGAACTGCTGCAACCATATTCAGACAACATGCACGGACCTTGTGGCTACCAACAAGGAGCTAAAGAATAGTTTAGATATGGCAAGATCAGTGTTGCCCAAACCATCTACAAACTACATCGCGGAGATCGAGCAAAAACTTCACACTGTTGTTGCATTGAAAACTTCGTTAACTGATGCCCTGGCAAACGGTTATGTGCTAATGTAGCAGGTCAACGATTGGTTAGGAAACTTGGCCATGAAAAACCAGCCAGTGTATCCACTTCACCAACAACTCCAACAACGCATCACTGATAGCAAGACCTGTAGGGACAAAGGATAGCTAAAGAAAATTGATGATGATATCACCTCCCTCGAGGCTAGGGTACAACAAATTGAGGAGGAATCGGCCAAGACGAAAAAGAAAACTCATGATAATAAGCCACCAATTCGTAAGCATGTGATTTCTCTGCGGGAAGTATGTGACAAGGTTGAAGAACAGTGGAACACCCTACAGAACACCCGACCTGATCAACCGAACTCCACAACAGGAGCCAAATTTCTCCAAAAGGTAGAAACCCTCACAGGCGTTTGAAAGACAACATTGGAAGATTATAACCACTTCCGCTAAGAAACGATTGTCGTAGTACCTGAGTTGGAGCCTTCGTTTGGAAAAGAAGGCCAAAGTGTAGCAGAAGCAACCCCACACGAAGTAGGACCAACACAGCTAGAGGCAAAAGAAGCATCCCCACAAGAAGAGGAACCAACACAACATCAATCAATAATGGCAGAGACACTACAAAGAACAAAACAGAGATGACAACAATTGAGATAGATTGACTCATGGATGAGTCAAAGAACTGTGGTTAGGGCCTGTTGGAGCCTTCATTTTGAATTTTGGATTTTGGCGGGAAGAAAGGCCAAGAACAGGTGGTGGGGACAACGGTTCGGGTTGTGGAGCCAACAGCTAAAGGAGAGGGATAAGAACTAAGAGTGAACGGGAAGTTGCGGCAAGGTGGAAGAAGAGTACATAAGCAGTTGAGCAAGGGAAATAGAATGCAACTGAGGGCGGAGTCAGCCGAGTGAAATTGGTAGTGGGAATGCAGAGCAAAGGATGAAAGGAAAAATATAGCACGAGGAGCAAGTTGGTGATGAAGCAGATGAGCAAGGGTAGGATCCTGAGAGTTAGATAGGTTTCAGAAAGGTGAGGGTTGTCCTCTACTCTGCTTATGTCCATTCTTGTCATTTGTGTTATCTGAGAATGTACTCTTTGTGTATTTGATGAATAGGCTTCGAGCCTTGTGTAATCTGACATGTACTCTCTTATATTCTAGTTAATGGAAAAATGAGTTTGGGTTCAATATTGTATTGTTGTGTTCCTTATTGGTTATTTAAATTTTTAAATGAATGATCAATAACTAGGTAGTTTCCTGCGATGGTATGAGTAGAATGACAATATTGGATAGTACAAAGAATTGAGTGAGATGATCTATTGTTGTATGTTATTTGCATTTCCTTGATACCCCATCCAACCCCATCTAACTTCGGTTGCGGCATGCCTTAGGTGAGACTTCTTACCCTTCGGGTAAGGTGAAATGCCAGCATTGTCCTAGACTACATCGAGCCTTGTTGGCCCCTTGAGCCTGAACCTAGGGTCTCTTCCCTGTTGTCATTTTCACGCCAACACTGTATCACCCAACAAGGTGCGTTAACCCATGGATTAACACTTTGTTTTGCCTAAAGGGCTGCGTTACTGGATTTTTATGAGTTTCCAAAGTTCAAAGATTAAGTTGACTAATCAACACTCTGTCTTACACTCAATTCGACTCAAAAAAGCCGGAAACATTTGCCTCAGACCCATTAAATGAATTTTCAATCCTAACCGAAGAAAAAGAAGAAGGAAAGAGAAACAAAGTAGAGAAAACTTCTAGCTTTTTCCGAAATGAAACTAGTGAAGAAATTGGCAAGGATTGAACCTCCCATCACTTATAAATTGGAGGCTAGGCCATAATAATTGGGATAAGAATTTGTGCACTGTTATACTGTCGATAAGTTGTTGGGAGAGAGAGAGAGGAGCTAGGAGCTAAGGGAAGACTTGATTCAATAATCATTGTTGTAATCATTCTTCTCACATATGATAATATAGATCTGCTCATGTTCTGTCTATGTGATGATATTGATACCTTCTTTCTATATATGTTGGTTCAATGGCGAGACTGATGTTTATCATTGATGCATGCTAACTCTATATGTTGTTATATGTTGATGTTTTGGATTTTTAAAGTACTATATGTTGTGAAGGTCACTTTATGTCTTTCTTATGTGCAGGTCCTGATCTGAGAGTTGACCGAGGATCCTCTCTCTGTCACACTAAAAAATCCAGTGCATTTGCACGAAAGACTAGCATGTAATCCTTCTCTGTTGCTTTGTCAACTCCTAGATTAACATGATATGGTTTCATGTGTCTTTGAAAAGTTACAGGTCACTTCATTTCGTCTTCCTTAGGTTCCAGAAAACCTGAGAGGGTTTTCTGTCCACCTCCTGTGCATTAATCCCTATGCCAAAACCAATAATCAACGACCAAAATTTTCAATATAATCAATAATTTTATTTATATAGGTGCATATTCCATGTACAGATGATCAAGATGTGAACTTAACATCTATATGTAATAATAATCTTTGTGATTATATTACAGTGGACCTATATGATGCACTTGAAAAGTGAAAGTAAGTAGGCTTATTGTAATGGTCTTTACCGATATCGAAATAAGTTTTTTCTATGTTAATTTTTCAATGATATAAATGTATTTTGAAATGGCCCTTTTTTCAATAGGGAAAATTGATATTTTCACTTCAATTTTTGTTTGAATTATATCGAATGGATAACATTATTAATACAAAGTTATGCTTATAATTATTTAACTAAATTCCACTTGTTTTAAATCTTCTATACTTTTTAAATAAATTCCACTTGTTTTAAATCTTCTATACTTTGAACTAAACTTTCAGACAGGCAAATGGTAAATTGAATTTAATATAAATAATTTTTATTCACACAAATTAATGGATATGAAAGGGTTACAACATCAGGAATATATCAACCAAGTTCAAATAGGCCCATAGGAATAAATCAGTCATACTTGGTTGGGCCCATGATGAGTCGGAGGTCGCCACCAATTTTATTTATAAAACCTACTGTTCCTACCACTGTGATTGCAATGGATTTAATTTGAGGCCTATGACGCGCTACTCAACTGCAATCATATCAGGATAGGTCGCCCCTTTTGCAACGATTAAGATTTGATTACTAGTGGGAATCATATTTATTAAATATAGATGTTATTAGCATTTGTTTATGGATGTTTCAATAAATAGTTGTTGCATATGGGTGTTGGTGATTTAACAAATGCATCCAATTTATTTCTAATTATGACAACACATTTGATTTCTCTTACCTCACACTCTTTGTAATGTTGACCACTACAGTGTGTTCATCGATATTTGCATAGTGTGAGTGTGTTCATTGATATTTCCGTAGTGTGAGTGGGACTCATAAGTGATATGCTTTTAGATCATGTAAGAGCATGTGGAGGTGTGGATGGATATTAACTTTCTGGAAAATTCAAGAGAAACAAAATGGTCTCACACACATGGATAAAGAGGGTATGAGTTAAGAGTAGAGCTATAAAGTTTAATATACATAAATTTGTGAAATAATCCATTTTTTGTTTAAGGAATTATTTTAGTATATTTTTAATGAACAAATATATATTATCATTATCTAGTAACACTAACAAGATAGAAACTAAAAGTGAGAATAGCTTGATTTAAACATTTCTAGACTATCAATACATAAAATAGTAATAAGACACACATTGAAAGTAATGTCTCTTTTATTGAAAGAGTTGTGTGCCATCACATTGCGTTGGAAGTTGCACTTGGGTTTACTTGTGTAAGTAGGCAAAAAGATAAGGACGTTGTGGATATGCTTTGATTGGTTAGCTAAATTTAATTTTATGATGTAAATTAAAGATAGGCAAGATTTGAATGACTTACAATTGTATTATCTCTTATATGGTTCCTTAAATGATAAGTGTATTTTCATTTAGTCTGGTTTCTCTAGAAATATTTGTATCACCATTTGCTCAATCATTATTAATATTCATTGACCAAAAGGGTCCTTGGAAGATTCATCCCATAAAAAAGGAACCATTTCATTACAATTAGCCCTTTATTTTGTTATTACAATTTAAAATGAGATTAATTGTCACTGACGATAATAATTGTAAAATGCACATTGAATTATCATTATTATTAGTATCCCTATTTTATAATTAATTTTTATTGCTTGAAATTATGGTAAACATAGTTACTTTGATTCAAGGTTTTTGAACAATTATTGATGAAAACAAGTATAGATTCAAGTTTCATTAATTTTTATAATTGTATAGATTAAATTATAAATAAATATGAAAAATAATTTGACTAGTGTATTCATACATTATAACTAACATCTGGATGTTTTAACTTAGACATTTTTATGACTGTGGAAAACACTTTGTTTTACCACATTAAATACAAGTATGAAAATTTTTCCATTCAACAACATCATAATTTTATATTATGATTGTTATATTTTGAAAAATTTGTGATTTTGTAAAATGATTTGGTCAAAAGAATATTAGCTATGAAACAACGAACTTAAAAAAGATGATTGGCTGAAGGTTATTACAATCAAAATCAACTATTTACGCACATAAAAATTAAAACTAAGGGCTATACTTTGCCCATTATTATGATTAAATCTCTCTCAATCACCCCCAATGAAAGTTTCATTTTTTACTCTAATTTAACTATATTTAAACTAGGAAAGAGTATCTATAATGTATCCCTTGATCAAATGTGGTAGTTGGTTCATAGCTTTCAAAGTTAATTAATCAAACTAAGCGTTAGGGAACACTAGCTATGTGACCTTGTTTATTTATGGGATGTTATCGTGATATTGTGTGAGACATCATGTGGGACTGTTTTTATCCCTTACACATGGTTCTTATCCTGAACTCCTCCCATGAAACTATGTGAGACTCTACGTGAGACAATTTTTCTCACACAAGTGGCTCCTATGATTAAGCCCCACAAAGATCAACTGATTTCGACCTTTTTTTTGTGGTGAATTTCATTAACATAAAAACCAGGAGATACAGATTGGATATCAAAATTCAGGCCAGTCTCTCACTAGGGAGACCATAGCAAAGCCAATTTGGACTCTCCATAAGGAAGAGAGAGCCAAATAAAGCTTTTCAATAACAAAATTAAGAAAAACACCTCTAATATATGGGAAATATTGTCTAATTATAAAGAAAACTATAAAAATACGGAGTACACATGAAGAAAACATTAACCATCATGATGTGGGTTCTGATTCAGATCTTGGTACTGAGATAGGAGTTATTGGTTCGGGTGATTTTTTCCCGGTTGCTATGGGCATGCCAAGTCAGAGCTCAAGGCACTCCATTCTTCTATCCAGAGTGTGGAGATGATTATGTATATGCTCGGGAGAATGGAGGATGTTTTCATGTGACTCATGAAAATCTAGAATGTTCCTTCCGATGAGGGATTTCATTTCCTAGTATAGATCGATTTCCTGCATATACTGATTATATATCCCACTCATATTTCCAGTGTTTAGTACCCAATTTCCCCTTTTGACTAGGATCCTTGTGTCTAACAAGGAAGATCTGTGAGAGGAGGCTTCCTCCTTTATGTTAGCGAGCTCTTCTTGGACATGTGGAGGGGTAAGTTCCCGAAATCAAGAAGAGGATGCATGTATCTTATAATGCATGTGAGTATGCCCCTGATAAACACAATCCTAGTATGAGGCAACCCCATGTCTAACTTGACCTGGATATTGTAGCATGACGAGGATGCTTTGATCTTGGTTGACCAACTGCAAAATAAAGACTCGAGAGATATAGAGAAATAAAAACAAGGAAATAAACACCAAATATAAATCCCAATGAGACAAAGCTTGGAAATTTTATGCAGCCACATAGAGAAGATAGAAATGTGAATGAGGGAAGATAGATGGAGAGATGTCTTGGCCTGGGTGTGGGAATAAAGACCCTATTAGCTTCAAACCTACAAATATTTCTTTTTTTTTTCCTCCCAATGAAGTGTTGAGAGGCCAATCTTATAATTATATAACCAAATAGAGATCCATGCAGTGAAATTGAGGAAGAATTTATACAATTTTACCTCCAAAAACCACACAGATGACAAAATCAAAGCACTCCATGGACTCTGTGAATATAAGGGAGAACCAATGTGAGTACACTAGAGGGAAAATTCTGGACTGCTCGATGATAGAGAGCCATGGTTTATAGTAAAAGACCATAAGAAAGTATACCAAATAATGCCAACCTTTAGAAACCCTCGAACTTCAATGCATCACTGAGACACCTAATGCCCTGCCCGAGCCTCCTACTTAAAATGTCTTATGAAGGTTTGTCAGGGGATTAGTGGAGCCAAATATGTAGCCAAAGTAGATCTAGAGGTGTCTCTCCCCATGTAATTTCCTCTCAGGAAGCCAACCAAGGAGAATATGCACTTTCCAAGGAAAACTTAAGATAGAAACAACTTTGTACCCACTAGAATTCGAGACCCAAAAGGAGAAACAATACAAAACCATGAAGAAAAGAAACTATACCATTCCATAAGATGACACAGATTGACAGATAGCCTCCGTTGCTTGCCAAGTTTATATGCATTGTAGAATTGATAACTAATGAACCAAATTTGACATACTGTGTGTAGCTTGATTTGTCCTCGCCGAAGGATTAATCTAGAATCCTCCCCTTCATATCTAAGCCTAATTAACTCCTTCCACATCAAAATTGCATGCATGAAGTGCTCGAGCCACCCACCCAAATCAGAGTATCATCCCATAGAATGCTTGCAAGAGAGGGACTTAATTATCACACAAGAATGCATTAACATCTGTGCGGGGTGGGGGGGGCATGTTTCCACCACCTCCCATGGTATCATCGGGGAGGGGGAGTGGGCATGTTTCCACCACCTCCCACGGTATCGCTAGGTGGGGTGGCGGCAATCTTCCCCCCCTCAAAACATGCACCTGTCACCCCATCTCAGGGTTCATCCTTTTGAGAGAGGCGTCATTCATAAGGTTCCACTTAGAAGAGACTAGAATTTGAGACTCTTTTCATCCATGATTGGATTAACAAATCATCCACTTTATTCCTCGTGTGGTGAAAATGTGAAGGGATGATAACGAGGAGTAGATTCACGAGGGAAGAGGCTTAACATGGTAAATCCTCTAATTTCCAACTTGTTAATATTTTAGAAACAAAGGTGTCATTTTGATTTTTTTTAGAATGTTAATGATTAGCTAAGAGTCTCTCTCCATAAAATCTTAGCAAATTTTTGTGACCTTAAATTCTAGCCTCGTAATCAAACTAGAAAGTTTAGCAACATTATTGTTATTTATGCCTAAGGAGTTGTAAAAAATATGAATGGGCGATTGATGGTGATCTGTATTTATACCACCATAGCCAAAAGGACCTGGGTTTCCTTTTTATGCACCATCGAAGTTGAGCTTTAAGAAATCCAGAGGAGGAGGGGACTAGTGAGAGGGGCTAATGGTGTGAGGGAAAGGGGAGAAGAGAGGAAGGAGCAAGGTGACGACGTTGGAATATAATAGATTCATAGCCTTGATATTTCCATTCAGCTGAACACCATGATGAAGTAATAATTAATTCCTTGATATTAGTGTAGATGAGAGCCCAGAGAGTGTTTTCATGTAGAGAGGAATTTTTAAATATCTAAAAATTCTTTTCTTTCCATACAACCTAAAAGGAGGAATCTAGGAGCAAGGATCCAAATGAGATTTAAAATAGGATTAGAAAATATGCCTTTATTCTAGTTTTCTATAGTATTAAGGATGTTAAGAGGGTCTTTCTTAGATTTTGATAGGATTAGGCTGAGGCAATGCCATAACTCAAGGGTATAGGAGTCGTTGTTGAAAAAATGTGTTCCATATCTTATGAGTGCCGAAGGCATAAGGGACCTCGAGAAGGACCTACAAAATCGTGTTTGATAGGATTTTCCTAGCTTAGAGTTTTCTTCTAAAAGAGAAACTAGAGGAAGAAATCTACCTTTGGACATGCATGATTCTTCCATATTTTAACCCATACTTCATTTTACGATAATGCACACAATCCTAGTACTCAATTATAGGCTTATTTGAAAATTAAAGTTCCTTTTGAGGAGTGGACCCATATGATCTTGTTTAAATGAATGGAATGATTGGTTTTACTATTGTGAAGTCATTACCAAAACTCTTGCCATTGGTTTTCATTGGGCTTGGGCTGCTAGAAGTCTAGGGGCTACCATTGTCTCCATTTAGAAGATGAAGCATCTTGGGACTAGTAGTGTGAAATCTTATTATATCCTTGGGCTTTTAGATTATCTATCATAGCGTGAATTTGTAGATCATTACTCAATTTGGGGATATTATGCTAGGAATCATCGCAAAAAAGGTAGAGTTCCTATCTTTTATTTCCGAGAAGCAATGTTGTTGGATTAATGACACTCCCTTTTTAGTCAGGGACTAGATGGATGGACTAGATATTATGGGAATAAGCCTAATAAGATCTTGTATTGAAGATTGAATGGTGTATTTGCTATGCCAAATCCACTTCCAAAGGTCAGCCCCTCCCTGAACCCATTTCCAACATATTTTTGCCCAAAGAACTTCATCCATGGTCTTCGAGTCTCAGAGACCAAGACCTCCTTTCAGTTTTGGTTTGCAAATTTTTTACCAGGACACCAACACCCATTTGCACTTTAGATTTTTTCTTGCCCAAATAAATTTGCATTGGATTTTTATGATTTCGTATAGAATTGATGAGGGGCCATGAGTGTAGAACATAGGTAGATGGGGAGAGCTTGCAACATTTATTTGAGAAGAACATATCGCCTTGAAATATTTAGAGATATGAAAGTCCAACCTATAAGTTTGCTATGAATCTTAGTCAAAAGATCCTCCCAAACTCACCATCTCAAGGAGTTGTTAATGAACGGGGCTCCAATATGTTTTCATGGGGGTGATCCACTCTAAAAACCCATGATATGGGTGATATGTCGCTAAACATGTACAAACATGATAAAAAGAAATACTAAATATTTAGAATTATTAATTTCTATACCTGAGGCAAAAGAGAAGGTATCTAACACATGTAGGAAAGTATGGGCCTCTGATACAATAGGGTATCCCATGCCCATGGTGTTGGCCATGAATTGCTGATGAGTGAGTGACAAATCATCTCCAAATGGGAGGAGGCCTTTGAGATGGCTCTTCCTAACTACATATTTGACAAGCCTTCCCAGGCCTTCCATTTCTATTAGGAACATAAAATGGGATAGTGGGTCACCTTGCATAATGCCCCTTAGTAGGTATGAATTTATTTGAAGGGGATCCATTTACTAAGATAAAAAAGGACACCAATGATATAAGATTTTTGATCCATGTAGTCCATTTCAGAGAGAAGCAAAAGGCCCAGAGAATATGACACAAGAAAATCTAGTTGAGATTACAAAAGGCCTTTGAGAGATAAATTTTGAGAACCATCCCTAGTTTACGCTAAATATTTAATGAGTGAATAACCTTATGTGATACCATGATCCCATCAAGAATTTTTTGTACCTCCATAAGCCATATTTGTTCTGGATAAATAAGATTGGGAAGGAGGGGCTTCAGCCTATTGGCTATGATTTTAGTGATGATCTTAACGATAAAATTTCACATGGAAATAGGTTTGTATCCACTGGGTCCCTCCACTTTGTCTTGTTTGGGAACTAAGATGAGGAATGTGGCATTGGGATATTTTAATATAGTTTGAGATTTTTCAATTCTTCCATATTTAATT
The DNA here is from genome assembly GCA_031772625.1 of Pinus tabuliformis. Lineage (NCBI taxonomy): Eukaryota > Viridiplantae > Streptophyta > Pinopsida > Pinales > Pinaceae > Pinus > Pinus tabuliformis. The sequence goes on along the minus strand of CM062805.1, from coordinate 310,823,617 downwards.
ACAAATCTTTACATACAATTGGCCAACATGCATGGAAAAAATAAATCGTAAAACCATCTGGCCTAAGATATTTATTGCGAGGCATTCTTTTGACAATAGCCTCAATCACTTCCTTCTTAAATTCTCAAAATAAGACAAAATTTTGTTGCTCAGTGACCAAGATAGGGATATGAGCATTGATGTTGCAGATCACTTCTATTTTGTGAAGATAAACCTCCATTACTATTCCTTTAAAATGTCATATGAGTTCTTGTGTAATGTCCTGATAGTTTTGAAGTTTTTTTGCAGTAGGGTTTTTGATAGAAGTGATCTAAGTATAGTGTTTGCGTTGAAGCATTGATTTATGGAAGAAACAAAGGTTCCTTTCTCCTTCTTTAAGCCAAAAAATTCTCAAATTTTTCTTCCAAAGTCATTCCTCTTGTTTCTGACACTCTTCCAGGTGAGCGAGAGTGGTTGCCTCTTCTGTAATGAGGTTTTCAGATATGCCATTTGAGATTGCTTCTTGATGAATGATTGCCATTTTTTTCTCAAGCTTACTTTTTTCTTCTAAGATATTTATGAATTTGGAATTATTCTAGGATTTTTGTTGCCATTTGATGTTCTTTATTTTTTTTTGTACTTGAACATGTAAGAGCCTTCCAAGTCTTGCTTTTCTTCCCACCATTTTTTGAATTTTCCCTAAAACTCAACACGCTGTAGCCATAATTTCTTAAACATAAAGGGACGATTGCAAGATCTTGATTAGATGTCTACACTAAGACATATGACCTAGTGATCAGATACATGGATGGGAAGAATGGATGCTTCCATGAAAATTTTCCATTTAAGAATGGAATCTGAGACAATGAAATGATCGAGATTTGATGCAACTTGTTGGTCTTCTCCTCTTCAATTTTTCCAGGTGAACATTCCATTGAAAAAATTCAAGTTGAGAAGAGATAGATTAGATAGTAGCTCCTGGAATTAAACTGAATCAACATCAAGATGTCATACCCCCCTCTCTTTTCCTGCAACAAAATTTATGAGATTGAAATCTCTGCCCATAATTTAAGGCTAGGAGGTTAGGATATGATTCATGTGAGAGATTATGACAAGGAATCTTGCTTTGTCTCACGTATGCTATGACCCATATACATTGGAAATAAAGCATGGTTCCATAGATCCTAATAGTCTAAACTGAATAGAAAGGATACATTGTGTAGAGAACATGTTTATTACCTAGACTTTTTGAGCATTCCATATAATGGAAAGACCAAAAGAGTGTCCCTAAGCATCAATTATTATCAAACAATAGTATTGGTCCCATTTGATGATCATTTTTTAGTGAGCTTCATTGGAGGATTTGGTTTCCAATATCATCATAATATCTGGGTGTTCAAAGATCCATTTATCTTTTAAGAGTCTTTGCTTCCTCTTGTAATTTATACCCCATATATTCCAAGAGATAATATTGATTTTGAGGGTATGTTGGTGGATAGTAACACCTAAAATTGTGTTGATATGACCAAAATTAAACAACATACCCCCTATTTCCTACAGGCATTCTTCATTTGTTTTTCACCCTTGATTTCTTTCTTTGTGGTGTGACCTAGATGATTCTTTCATATTTTGGGATTGAACTATGAGATTGCTTGAATTTGAAGTGTCTGTTGAGGATTTAACTCATGCCTAACAAAATTTGAAGTAAGTTCGACTTAATAACTTACCTGATGACCTAAAAGGGTAATTAGGTCTCGTCCTTTATAAGATTTTTCCAAATTTGGGATATCTAAAGCATCCAACTCCATCTCATCCACTGGGCCTACTGCCATGTCAGAGATGTCCAAAGGGGGGGTTCTACTGATCGGTTTCTAGGGATTGGGGAATTAATGACTTAGCTTCTAGAGGAGGTTGTGATTTTGAAGCATTGGGCTACACATTTGATTCATGCATGTCCACTTTAGATGGCATCCTTGTAGGAAACGGGTCAGTAAAATATGGGGAAGATAGAGTCCCAAATGGGTTCTGAGAAGATGGAGTCGCTTTATCCATTGACGACAGGGTTTTGTTTGGAGGATTTTGCTTAGGGTTTGATCTTTTACCACCAAATTTAGTGAATAATTCCTTGTATGTAGCATTTATGGTCGTTGCATTCATACTATTAGCTTCTAATGGGAAATTTCAGTACAGGTGACCATATTCATGGAATTAATAGTGCTAGAAGGGAATAATCTCATAGTCGAGTGTTTTCTGCGAGAGTTCATTTTGGTAATATATCTCAATGAAATCTGGAAATGGATCTAAGATGTTCATGTATATACATATTCTCACATATGAGGTGTGTTGGGCCTATTTTATTTAATTGCCCCAAAATATTTGATATATTTCCTAAGAATATTGCTAATGTTAGCCAAGGCGTTCTCCTCCCAAAACTCGTGTGGTAGGGAATACATGCATATCCAAACCAAAGCCGCCTTGAAGTCTTCTTTTTCTGGTATGAACCCTTTTATCCAAAAATAGAGATAGAGCTCAACCGAGTTGAAGAACTGGGTGTCATTCTCGAATACTAGGTTCCTATCTGCCAGATCTACAAAAATAGTTGTAAAAAATCCTTTTGCGTTGAGTTTGAGCTCGATATGCCCATGTGGCTTCCATTTAAGTTCGATACATTGTGTTATGGTTTTTTTTGTTGGCCGAATGCCAAGAAAATTGCCGATGAAGGTGTGATCCTTCATGTTTTGAGTGTAGCTGGAAATACGATCAGATATGACTTTGAATTTTGGGTCCAAAACGGCTTTTGGAAGGTAGTTGTTAGGTTGATGTCTTCCAAGAGGGAGAGATGGTTGTTGAAAATTTTGTTGGTTTCCATTGAGAATTTTCCCAACATTTGGAGAATGAGTGCTTGGTGATTGCCCTGATTTGTTTGACCTTGAAACAACTTGGATATAGTTAAAGGAACCACTCCCTCCACCGACATTTTCCATGGGAAAAGTGGTGGGGAAGGAATTCAAAGATTCAACAGCTAGGGTTTGGTAGCAGCTAGGCTTTTGTACAGATAATTACATGCTAATGTTAATAAAATGTATTTATTTTGAAAGTTTTTAATAAGTTTGTAATATTCAAAAGCCTATAATTGTGTAAAATATATTAGCACAAAACGTAGCATTTTAATGTTCCTGATAAAACATTGGAGAGTAGTGGATATTTAGTAGACGTGACTAACATGTATGGCATCAAAATCCATGTTAAATAAATTCACACAATCATTTTCATGCAATTTTTCATGGTTCTTCATCATTATTATTTTGTATTCCTAGAGGTAAGGAATGATGGTGTTAACTTTTTGTTAGTATTGGTATTTTCCACGAGGTATTTTTTCAATGAAACCAACTATTGTTGGTTGTAAGTTTATGTAGACATTGCAATTTTCCAACTATAATCTCTATATTTTTCTATCATTTTTCCTCCATTGTTATAAACATTGGGCATACTCTTGTATTGTAAAAAATCAACCATAACATATATAAATCCATTCCTATGTTTTTTAATTTTTATTTTATGGAGTGTTGATTTATTTATGAAGAAAAAGATGATATTACAATATTCAATATACAAATCCACTCACCACAGACCCGATGTTAGAAACCGATAACTATGATAACTTGGCACTATGTGAGCTTACAACTAATAACAATTGGCTCACTAAAAGAAGTTATGTTAGAAAAAACCAACACTAAAAACCCCCTTAAGAAAAACTTAGGAAGTAAACACAAGGAAATATTGGGCTATGGTAACAAGGCCTACTAAGGGACCCAAATATAAACTCTCATAAGTAGAAAAGAGGAGAAAAACACGTAGGAAAATGTTGGCATAGGGTCCCTGGGGTCAATTTTGTTAGTGTTGAGTCAATTTGTAATATCTTGTGGTAGAGAATGTAAAGTCTCCGCGAAATGTGGAAAGCAGAGCGCGAAGCTAGTAGGAGTCAAAGGGGGTTTAGTCCCTTAGTTGGGTAGGTGATAGAGTTGTTTTGAGACCCACCCATTGTCCGTGGACCATGGTATTGTAAAGAAAAGGCTATATAAAGTTGAGTCATAGTGAGTCTAGAGAGAGATCTGATTAAGAAGAATCATTGTAAGGGCATGGTGCTAAGGAGGAAAGATCTATTTACTGTACTTAGGCGAAGGGGGAAGGCTCCTGCAACTGAGTGTTTGGAGACCTAGGCAAGTCCACAAACTGAGTGCATGGGACCCTGCAGTTGAGTGCGTAGGGATAAAGAGTATGTATCTGAACACTTATACTTAATAAAGAATGTTTTGGGATGAAAATGATGCATCTGTGTTCTTTTATTTACTTCTGCTAAGTTTATATACCTTCGCTCTGTAATCTGTTTAATATGAATTAATGTTTATTTACTATGTGGAACTGGTAGATCTGTAATATTTATGCATGATAAGTATACCTAAGTACCTTCGCGAAAATCTGGAAGTCATTTAGATAAATTTGCAGTAGTTATTTGTCGAAAGGATTAAAACTGCATGAAGGCAGATCTAAGCGGCAAGAGTATCCAGAAACCATCACACAGGCCTCTAGATACAAAAACCTGGTTCTAGAATCCCCCAATACTGCTTCGGGTGAGACTATAATCTGCGCTACGTGGGTTGTTTCCGAAAGGGCTAGTAGTTTAGGGTTTTGTTGGTTGGCATAGTTAAAGCTGAACCTGGGTCAGGCCCCATCAAGCTAACAAATGGTTCTGTTGCCAGGACGGGGATCTAAATGAGGAATGTGTGATGTTGAATAAGTGGTTTCTTACTAAGAAGGAAATCGAGAAGTGGATCTCTCGGATGTTGCATGCATTTGCAGCTCAAGAGAACATAAATTCACGATTATCCAAGGAACAGTGGTTGGAGAGATACTTGTACATAGACGAGACTGAAGCCTTTTTCTATTTCTTCCCCTGCAAATTGCATGAGTGGCTACCTAGATTAGCCAAGAGTTAGGGTACATGGAGACTTGATGGTCGTGGATTTATCGTATCATAGGAGGATTCATCACCGAGCTCGCGATTGATACAACCATTAGTTATAGCAAAGCAGAGTGCAGGCTCTTCAAGGGGCCGCGAGGTAAGTATTTAAAATCTTTGTAAACTTGGATTAAGATGATGTTGTGTGAAAAACGAGTTATGCCATTACCCTTATGTCTGGGACTACACGATATGGAAAATCCCTAAGAAGGAACGGAGAATCAGGATCTAAATATAGTCCGCTATTGGGATCCTCTTCAAGCGACGACGAAGGAACTATTCTAAATACACCGCGAAGTGCACTGCGGTTGGTAAGTCAAGGTATCCTCAGGATATCTCATCCATCCACTCCACCTCCACCTCCGCCTCTGCCTTAACCATTCAACATGGTAAACGAAATGAAGATGTTGATTTTTAAAAGGGTAGGGAGAGAAGAACCCAACAAATTCTCATTTGTTGCAAATTCTATGTGGACAGTGTTGCAGATCACTAATGATAGGGTGTTGAATTGGTATATCAAGTTCTGTCAAGACAAACTTGGTGCGATGTTGGCGGAGACTCAACAAGCATTGAATAATGAGTTTAAGAAGCCTAAGTCTCAGGTGCAGTCTGTCACAGAGTTTAAGGAGATACAACAAAGGGTAAATGAATCCTCATGGGATTTCGATTAGAGGTTAAAATGCTTGATACGACAGGCTTATATGGACATCACAGATGATCAACACAGGGACTGGTACATTATTTCGTTGTTGCCTCACCTAATATTACCATTATCACAGCAGAAGATAGGTACACAAGAAGAGGCTATGGATATCGCAATGAGGTTGGAAGCCTCGCTAGTACAAGATACGAATGTTGGAGTACAACAGATACAATCGTAGCTGGCAAGTCTACACATGGAGTTGCATAGCTTGAAAACAGGAAAGGAAGCTCAGCCGGAGATGCGCATTGAAGTTTGGTGTATAAAATGCAAGGACAAAGGACATGATAAGGATCATTGCCCTATTTATCATAATTACCTGATTGGAGGAGGTCCTGTGCCTCTAAAGCTTGAAAATATCATGGGACCGAGAAGGGGACTACCATTATGGTGCATTATCTACTAGATAACTGGGAAGCACACAATCGATAATTGGCATCTATTGCAAAAGTTTGTTCAGACACCACAACAACTATTTTGTACCTTTTGTAAATCGGTCGGACATGATGAGTGAAACTGTCAAGGTTATGAATTGATGATGGAAAGGACCCCTACCTATCGAATGAAGGTGTAAAATTGACCTTAGTATCAGGGCACGAGTGTAGCACATGGAGGATTTCAAGGCCATGGAAGAGGAAGAGGAGGAGGGGCTAGTAGAGGTCGCGGACAAGTTATTTGTTATAACTGTGGTGAAGCTGGACATTTTGCATGCGACTGTCAGAACCCAACACATCCATCTTGTCAATATTGCAGACAGTTCGATCATGTGATAGAAGATTTCCCAGTGTTGATTGCCAAGATGCAGGAGAAAAAGACACAACATCCTACGCAGAATATCCAGATGATGAGGGTGGAGCCTCATGAAGAGGATCATAGCATCAATATCGTAACGCGCAGTGGTATGGCCACAGGAGAAGATAAGGGAAAGCATCTAGAAACCAAAGGATGGGTACACAAGGTTACTGAAAAGGAAGTCGAGTTTGACCTCAACCAAGCTAAAGAAACTTTTATGGAGGCCAAGAAGAATTTGCTAAAGCTTATACGTCCGGGAGTCAAGAGAAATTAGCTAGGAACAGTGAAGTGCAAGATGTGGATCCTTCGCTATTAGCCACTTTTATCAAAACTTGTATGAAGTTGTTGAGGGATCAGAAGGTGGTAGAAGGGCTCTAGGAGATGATTGAAAATTGTAAGGGAAAAATTAAGATTCCTTTAGAACATCGTGTTGTGAGGAAACTAGGTAAACACAAGAAGCAGATCGAGCGCGAGATGAGGCTGACCACGAAGATAAGAGAGTATGAAATGGATCAATTTATCTTGGATATTGGGTAAAATCCGAATGTACTACCTAAGAAGACATGGGAAAGAATGGGGAGACCTGCGCTATAATGGTCTCCTATATAGCTATGCATGGCCAATCAACAAAAAATCATTCTTATGGGGTGCCTGTAAGGGGTAACAACTGAAATTGACGGAGAAAGTGCTTTAGCTGACTTTGAAGTGATTGAAATAGTGGATGACAGTAATCCTTACCCAGCACCACTAGGAACTGATTGGGCCTTTAACATGGATGCAGTGATTAATCTGAAGGATAGAAGAATGGCATTTGAGAAGAAGGTGCTCCAGGTTATTGTCCCACTGGACCTTGGTGAAGGAGCACGCTACACTGAACCGATTCGCGATTATGTGGAAGATGATGATCTAGATCAGATATACAAGATAACTACGCGCGATGAATATTGGATCAATCCCACTACAGATGGGCGGATCACGTGGCATAGAGACAACTCCTGTACCTCAGACTCAGATGAAGAGCTTGAACACTGGCATAATCGTTTGCATGAAGTTTCTACGCTACGTTGCAATATGATGACAAAATCACTGTGATGCGTCTCATAGACATGATAAATCTCCTGCATTATGATGGTTTGAATGATGTTAGTCTATTTTTGGATGAGTTTGAAAGGGAGGTGCTCGAGGAACATTGATTCCATGCATTTGAATTGGCACTTCACACTACGCCTGCTCGTTGGTGGGGTATGCATAAGGACAAATTCTCTAATTGGAGGGAATATAAGTGGATGAGGAAGCTGAGGTTTGGATACGCTAATACCTAGATGACTAAGAAATATAGCGGAAAGGATGATCTGCGTGATCACTTGGCGCAGTGGACTAAATCTTGGGTAGAAGATCCACAACTGGAATGGGTGCATATATTCTATCATACCCTCGATTTTATCCAATGAATTGGTATTTGGAAACAGAGCTACGTCATGGGACAACCTAATGGGACATATTGAGGGAGAGCTTCTTATTAACTTTTAACTTTGAGAATGGATTCAAGTGCATTGATGAAGCGCTCCAAGAAATTAAGGCCGCTACCTTTAGAACACCTGAAGAGCTGATAGAATGGGTTAAACCAGTCTGGAGTACACAGTTGCGCCATGCGCTAGAATGCTACAATGTGATTGTAGAAGAAGAAGAAGAGAATCCACGAAAAATCAATATTCTAGAGACTGAACGCCAACGCAAGATTGAAGGACCTAAAGATGAGAACCATGATATATCAAAACCTTTGAAGACCAGGCAAGTAAACATTGGATTTGACGTGCAGCCTAAGTTTGAAAAGATAGGAGATTATTGGGATGAAGATACAATTGATAAAGTTGCGGAGTTGCTATGTGAATACCATGACTTGTTTCCTACCAAGTTCCCAGACCTAAAGGAAATAATAGGGGATATGGGAGTGATGAAGATCACATTAAAGCCTGACACAAAGCCTGTGAAATAGAGACATTACCGGCTAAATCACAAGTATAAGGAAAAGGTGTGCAAAGAGCTAAACAAAATGTTGGAAGCAAGAATTATTGAGCAAGTAGAAGAATCTGATTGGGTGAGCCCCATGGTAGTTCAATAAAAGAAGCAACAGGGTGAAATCAAAATATGCATAGACCTGAGGAAGCTCAAAGATGCATGTGTTCATGACCCATTTACAACACCATTTATAGATAAAGTTTTGGAGAATGTTGGAGGACAAGAAGCTTACTTGTTCACTGATGGGTTTTTAGGGTACCATCAGATTAAGATCGCGCCAGAGGATCGGAAGAAGAAGACCTTCGTGATAGAGTGGGGATGATTCCAGTACACGATGATGCCATTCAGGATAAAGAATGTGCTTGCGATCTTTTCAAGAGTTGTAATTGAATCATTCAAATAATTCATCCATAAATTCTGAGAGTTGTATTTTGATGAATGGACTGTGTTTGGGTTGGTAAAATTCCATGTTGAAAGTCTATGCCTCGTGTTGGATACTTGTCACGGATACCAAATTTCTCTAAATTTGAAGAAGTGTATCTTTTGCATGCCTTATGGGATACTATTAGGTCATGTGTTCTGCAAGTAGGGATTAATACTTGACGAGGTGGCTAGTCTAGTGCTTTGCTCGCCTAACAGAAGGAAAACAACTTCAAATGCAGATTGAGGAGCTGCAAAGGAAAGAGGTTGTCTTAAAGGCCATAATACAACCATGGATAGAGGAAGAAATTCAGCTTACTCTGTCAGTCCAGGAAAAATTGAAGACACTCCAGCAGACTCAAAGGACGATGCGCCTCGCGATGGAAGGCCCGACTACAGAAAAGTTGGTAGAGGAAGCGTATTAGGCCACAATACAGGGTTCTGCTGACATAGCTATGTTGAAGATGGAGTTTAGCAACCTTTGCAGCAAGATAGAGGCACCAACTAATTGAGTCGAGGGTAAGTCACGCAATTTGTGTTGGGGGTCTATTGGGATGGGGTCCTTGGGGTCAATTTTGTTAAGTGTTGAGTCAATTTTGTAATATATTGTGGTAGTGAATGTAAAGTCTCTGTGAAATGTGGAAAGCAAAGCACGAAGCTAATAGGAGTCAATGCGGCTTTAATCCCTTAGTTGGGTAGGTGTGAGTCAGTTGCGAACAATGGTATTATAAAGAAAAGGTTGTTGGCATTATGATACAAGTATTGTCCTTGATGGAAACTCTACAGGTCAACTCAGTTTTGATAAGAGACTAACAGGAATATTTAGAGGCAATAGGATAGTGGTACAGAGGATCAGGAAGATGGAAGTAAGGTCTATTGATCAGAATAAAGAAGTTGAAGGAAGAAGATGATGTAAGAGAAGTTTAAGAGATACACGCAGGTACTCAAAACAGAAATAGCATATAACGTACATAGGCACTCCCACAAAAGGCAAAGCGCATACATGTTGAAAACCATGGTTTTGGTTTGAGGTATTTGGTCCAAGGTATCTTTGGACCATGATATTGACCCTAGGTATTTAGTCCGAGGTATTCGGTCCGTGGTATTTGATCCAAGGTATTGGTCCTAAGTGGATTCGATCCATGGTATTGAGAAAGGCCAAAAACTATATAAAGAAGAGAGGATCATAAGGCCAGGTGTGCAAGTGAATAAGATTGTAAGGAATACTTCTATCTGAAGTATATTTTATGTTGTAGGGTTATGTTTGGGACTAGATCTGAAATATTTATGTGCACCTTGAGTTCAATATTGGATCAGGATCATGAGACCTGGAATGAATTATTCTTGAATGATCTGATATTTCTTGAGGCTAGATCTGATGTTTTGCATCTATTTTATTCGTTATCCACCATGATCTGGGTTTGTCTGAAGTCTGGAATTGTAGCAAAGTTCTGAGTCAATATTTGTAGATTTGTATGCAGGTTCATCTCGGCAAAAGAGCATATACATGCAGGTTCTGTTCTTTCAAGTAGCATATACAAAAGAAAGGTTTGATGTTCAGAGATGACTGATCTATCATATCAGTATTGTTGATTTATTGCTACTCCTATTTTATTGTTGTCTATCAATGAAGTCTTCTTAGATGTGAATGTAAATTTGAATGCATAAGGAGGTTGATATTTGATTGATTGTATAAGTGAGAAGAAGTGTTTTCTTTTGCCTGTCTGTGTAAAGTTCTATAAGTTGACAGTATATCTTCAGTACACCGCTGGTTGGTATAGTTTATGATTCAGATATTTTTTGATTCAGAATCTTTAGAGGTATACGCAAGTTGGGTGGAAGGAAGTAGCATATACATATAGGTTTTCTTCATTGAAGTAGTGTATACAGTCTGACACATGAATTTTTGAGGTTTCAGTTGGTTTTGAATATTGATACAGGTTTCTTGGTTTAGCACAGTGTTTTGATGACAATGATCTGATTGTTTCAGATTAACTACATGTTGGTTGATGAAGTTTGAGTTTCTAAATTTATGATGGGTTATTGATGAGTCAAGGTCTTCCTATGTCTTGATATGTGCCAGGAGCATCCAGTTTGAAAATTCATGAAACGTTGTCCCTAGTGGAAGTGTGGAGTTTTCTGTAGGCTGACACCTACATACTAGTAAACATATTGGCTAGTACAAGAGCTAGGGGTTTTAGCTCCCTTCTAGTAGAAGCTGGAGAATGAGAGAAGGTTGTAACCTTCTGCAGGTAGAAGCCTGCATACTGGTATGAGTCTGCACTAGTACAAGATTGTAAACCTATGTTCTTATTATTACAAGAAGACAGAGACGACAGTAGCAGGTGGTTTTCACCCACATTGGGTTTCCACCTTAAATCTTGGTGTTCATGTGTGTTGCTTATATGTAATGGTTTATTATGTTTATACTGCACATGGTTACTATTTAATGACTGATGAAGTACTGATGCACTGATTAAAGATCAACATATGATGAATTAACTGAATCATAAGTTTACAGCATAAATGTTGGTTTCCTTAAAGACAGTTGTGTGTACATGCTAGTTCCCTTCTTTGAAGTAACGTTTAAATCTAATTATGAAAAAGAAAAATTCTTGATCTGATAATACTGATTCACCCCCCCTCTCAGTATTATTTCCAACAATTGGTATCAGAGCAGGTCCTTCAGAAGAAGCTTGATCACTTGAAGGAATATCCATCAAGATGAATAATCACAAAAGCATGGGATCCATCAGACCGCCAATCTTCTATGGGAGCAACTTTGTTTATTGGAAAATAAGAACCACAACCTATCTACAATCTCTTGGAATAGATGTCTGGGAAATTGTGGAAGGAGGATATAAATTTCCAACAGTAATTCCTACATACATGATAGGTAAAAAGCAATATGAAACCAATGCCAAAGTTGTCAATACTTTATTGGGAAGTTTTTCACAATTAGAGTTTTTGAAAGTCATGCAACTCAAATTAGCCAAAGAGATATGGGACAAAATCGTTCAAAGCTACGAAGGAGACCCTCAGGTAAAACGTGCTAAGCTTCAAACTCTCATAATTTCATGTGAAACTCTTAAGATGCATAGTGATGAAAGTATAGCTATTTACTTCTTATGTATAGATGAGGTTGCTAATCATATGAAGAATTTGGGTGAATAAATAAAGGAAGTTACCTTAGTTGAGAAAATTTTGAGATCCTTGTTTGCTAAATTTGAATCAAAAGTGTCTGCCATAGAAGAAAAACAGGATCTGCAGAATATCACTATGACACAGCTTCACGGAATCCTAACTGCTTTTGAGATGAGAAAAGGAGGTCCATCAGATATGAGAGAACCCGCATTTAACGCTTCAACAAAAGGAAAAGAAAAGGAAGAACACAATGAATTAGGACACATTTAAGAAGAAGAAGATGAGGTAAATTTTGTCAAGAAGCTTCAACGGGATTCTGGAAGGTTCAAATATAAGCTACCTTTCAAATGCTTTGCTTGTGCTAGAGTCAATCATTATGCTGCCAGATGTCCTCATAAAGATAAATATGAAAAAGAAAAGGAATATGCAAAAGGGAATAGGAAACAAGTTGTGAATAGAAGGAGTTACTATACTCATGAAGATAGCGATGGTTTACCTAATAATTACGAAGATGAAACTGGTCAAGATTACAGACTTCTCATGGCTTATGATAGCGATGATTTTTGGGATAGTTTAGAAGAGGATAGTGATGGTTTATCTAATAGTGATGATTATAGACTTCTCATGGCTTATGGCAATGATGATTTTTGGGATGCTTTAGAAGAGGAAAACTTCATGAAGAAATCTCTAAACTCAAAATCTGTTTAGAAGAAAATAATATGATCATAGATACCTTGACATACCAACTTGCTAAAAGTGAAAAACACAATCAAAAACTAGAATGTGAAATTGTGGGTCTAAGAGAAGATCTTGAGAAAACAAAATCTCTCAATCTTAGATTTGCTAAAGGATTAGAAACTTTAAATGAAATTACCAAAGTTCAGCATTCTCCCCTGATAAAGACAGGTCTTGGATATACTGAAGAAGCATCTCAATCACAGAAGTCGTCAACCTCCACCAAAAGCTATCTTGATGCAGCAAAGACCAGTGAACAATATGACAATCATCAACAAAGGCATAAAGCTGATCACCAAGTAAATCATACTCAATTTGCTCGAAGGATGGATATCAATAGAAGCCACAACCAACCTCAAGAAAATCATACTCAATTTGCTCCAAAGATGAATATCAATAGAAACTACAATCAACAGGTAAATAGATTCGATAGTCACAGAAACTTCTTTAATGGGCAATGTTTTTCATGTCATAATTTTGGGCACAAAGCTGCTCAATGCATTTATTACAAAACCATCATGACTAGAGAAGCATGAAATCAAAGGAATGTAACAAGGATCAAGAGAAGTTCCTATAATAACTTTTCTCCTCTTGAAAATGAAATAGAATGCTCAAATTGTAACAACTTTGGTCATGAAGAATCTAAATGCAGGAGCAAATTTCAGCAAACACCTCAAAAGGAGAAAATGCCATTAAATCCCAAGATATGGAGAAGGAAAGAATCTCAAACAAAAAGATGTGATTTAGCCTTGTATGAAGAAGGACAAGAAAATCAGTGGTACATCAACAGTGGATGCTCCAAACATATGACAAGTGACAAATAGAAACTTCACTCATATAATGCCTTAGAAAAGGAAAAGAATGTCTTATTTGGAAATGACACTCCAGCTGTCATAAAAGATAAAGGTTTTGTTTTCTTGAAAGAAAAGGTTAAAGTTGGAAATGTTATGTATGTAGATGGTTTAAAGCATAACCTGTTGAGTGTCAGTCAAATGTGTGATCAAGGAAATGAAGTGGTGTTTCGATCAAATGGATGTGTTGTTCGTGAGCTTGATACAGGAGAGACCATGATCAAAGGTACAAGAAATCCAAACAACTTATACATACTCAAAGGAGGACAACAACAGTGCTATCTAAGCAAAAATGATGAAAACTGGCTATGGCATAGAAGATTGGGACATCTAAGATTTTCTCAAATAAGAAAATCATGCAGAATCAAGGCTGTTCATGATCTTCTAGATATAAGCATCCCAGAAAATACAATATGCAAAGCATGTCAAATCGGTAAGAAAACAAGAGTTCACTTCATGGAAAAAGAAGGGTCAGCTAGTAAGCCTCTTGAACTTATCCATACTTATTTATGTGGACCAACAAGGAAAAAGTCACCTCGTGGAGAAGAATACTTTATTTTGTTCATTGATGATTTTTCCAGAATGTGTTGGATAGGTCTTCTAAAGCATAAAGATGAAGCATTTGAAAATTTCCAAGCCTTCAAAGCTTTGGTTGAAAATGAATCAGATTGAAAAATCAAATGCCTTAGATCTGATTGAGGAGGGGAATTTATATTGGATGAATTCTTTGACTTTTGTGAACAACATGGAATAAAAAGGAAATTCTCCCCTGCAAGAACACCTCAGAAAAATGGTGTAGTAGAAAGGATGAACAGAACAGTTGAACAAATGGCTCGAGCCATGCTAGATGAATCTGGAACTCCTGCAACCTTCTGGGGTGAAGCTGCATTCGCTGCCGTGACTATTCTCAACATAGCAAATGTTCGGGTAAATAGCACTCAAACTCCACATAAACTTTGGTATGGTAAAACTCCTACTATAAAATACTTTAAAGTTTTTGGAAGAAAATGTTTTATGAAAAGGACTGATGAAAAACTTGGTAAGTTTGAACCCAGAGCAGATGAAGGGATTCTTCTTGGTTATTCTTCTAGAAGTAAAGGATATAAATGTCATAATAAAAGACTTGGGAAAATTTTTGAAAGCATTGATATTGTAGTTGATGAAGCATGCAGAAATCCAAAACAGATAAAATCAACAAAAGATTATGACAATGAGGAAGATGGGGATTACTTTCCCACATCAAATCAAAAGTATATTGAAGAAGAAACCAATGAAGCACCAGAAGAAGATATAATGGTAGAAGAAAAGACTCCGTCCAGGTATGTCTAGAAAAATCATCCAGAACTCAAATTTTAGGAGAAAGTGAGGCTAGTGTATAGACAAGAAGAACTATTACAGGGACCTCAAGCTATCTAGCATTACTATCCTCTGCCAAACCTCAAAATGTAAATGAAGCATGCAAAGATGAATTTTGGGTCAAGGCCATGGATGAAGAACTTGAGAAAATTGAAAATAATGACACTTGGGAATTAGTTCCTAGACCTCATGATAAAAATATTATAGGAACTAAATGGATATTCAAGAACAAACTGAATGAAAATGGAGAATTCATTAGAAACAAGGCCAGACTTGTTTGTAAAGGGTATGCTCAACAAGAAGGTATCGATTTTGAAGAAACTTTTGTACCTGTTGCCAGACTTGAAGCCATAAGAATGTTTCTTTCTCTTTCCAGTTTTATGAAATTCAAAGTATGCCAAATGGATGTAAAATCAGCCTTCCTTAATGGAGACTTAGAAGAAGAAGTTATATTGAAAAACCAGAAGGATTCATTCTTGGAAATGATGCAAAACTTGTATGCAGACTCAAAAAGGCTTTCTATGGTCTGAAACAGGCTCCAAGGGCTTGGTATTACCGCCTTGACAAATATCTACACCAAAAAGGTTTTACAAAAGGTTCTGCAGATAGCAATTTATATACAAAGATTGAAAATGATAAATTGCTAATTATTATTGTTTATGTTGATGATATCATTTTTGGTAGCAATGAAGAATCCATGAGTCAGAATTTTACTTCAGTAATGCAACAAGAATTTGAAATGTCCTTTCTTGGTGAACTTACATATTTTCTTAGTCTACAAGTTCAACAAACTAAAGATGGATGCAGTCTCAGCTCAAATGATGAATCAACAATAGTACATCAACCAAATTATAGATCCATGATTGGTTGTCTGCTTTATCTAACAGGTACTCGACCTGACATCATGCATGCAGTAGGAATACTTGGAAGATTCCAAGCAAATCCAAAGTAATCACACCTTCAGGAAGTCAAAAGAATTTTCAAATATCTTCAAGGAACTCAGGACTTTGGACTATGGTATCCTAGAGATGCAGATCTTACTCGTCATGCATATACAGATGTAGATTGGGCAGGAAGTGTTGATGATAGAAAAAGCACTAATGGTGGTGCATTCTATATGGGTTCCAGGTTAGTGTCTTGGTTCAACAAGAAACAAAGTTCAATTGCTTTATCTACAACTAAAGCAGAATATGTGGCTACTGCAGCTTGCTGCACACAACTACTTTGGATGATGCAAACTTTGCAAGACATTCATATCACATGTACTCCACCCATCTCCATTATATGTGATAATGCAAGTGCCATCAATATTTCAAAGAATCCAGTCATGCACTCCAAGACCAAGCACATACCCATCAAGTACCATTTTCTACGAGAACAAGTGCTTGAACAAAAGGTCAAATTGGAGTATGTCCCCTCCAAAGAACATGTTGTTGATATATTCATTAAACCACTACCCAGATAAACATTTGAATATCTCAAACAAACGCTGGAAGTTGTTTATGCATCATCCTGCTGTTAAATCCAGTTTTTCACAGGAAGTTTACTACATGCTAGTTTCATGAAGTATATGCGTGGGTACATGCAGGTTGCCTTGGCTAAAAGCACGTATATGTTTTTCTAACAAAAAGAAAACAGTGGTAGCACAGGTTCAGGGGGAGCATTCACATTCCACATTGTCGGCATTATGGTTGCTGAACTCAACTATTTCTTAGTTGCATCAATCATTAGTGTGATATAACTTCTTCTGTCATGGTCTATATTTCAATGAGCTCTATTGGTCATATGATGTAATGTATTTCCCCAATATCCTTGGGATGGATGATGTAATAATTGTTGTATTTCTATCATGTATAAACTTTGGCATTTCCGCACTTGGTTGGGCAAATGAGTCAAATATGGTGTATCCCCACTTGGTTGGGTGATTGAGGTATGTATGAGTTCGTGGTCATAGGGAGGTAATACTCACTTTGTTGAGTTATAGTGTGATGTTATTATATTGAATCATCTCTCTGTAGACTCGGCATGTACTTAGGGCTAGTATGGATAGCATCATGCAAAGGAGGAGAGTAGAGTGGTCTTCCCTTTGCCCTTGATGTCAAAGGGGGAGAGTATTTTAGTGTTGTATGGTATCTCTAACAGTCTTTATAGCTTGCAGTAGTCAACACCATCATGGCTGCCATCAAATCCAAAGGGGGAGATTGTTGGCATTATGATACAAGTATTGTCTTTGATGGCAACTCTACAGGTTAAATCAGTTTTGATAAGAGGCTAACAGGAATATCTAGAGGCTATAGGGCAGTGGTACAGAGGATCAGGAAGATGGAACTAAGGTCTATTGATCATAATAAATAAGTTGAAGGAAGAAGATGATGTAAGAGCAGCTTAAGAGATACACGCAGGTTCACTTAGTCCAAGTAGCGTATACACGCAGGTACTAAGAACAGAAATAGTGTATAACATACACATGCACTCCCACAGAAGGCAAAGCGCGTACATGTTGAAAACCATGGTTTTGGTCCAAGGTATCTTTGGATCATGATATTGACCCTAGGTATTTAGTCTGAGGTATTCGGTCCGTGGTATTTGATCTAAGGTATTGGTCCTAAGTGGATTCAGTCCATGGTATTGAGAAAGGCCAAAAAATATATAAAGAAGAGAGGATCATAAGGCTAGGTGTGCAAGTGAATAAGATTCTAAGGAATACTTCTATTTGAAGTATATTTTATGTTGAAGGGTTATGTTTGGGACAAGATCTGAAATACTTATGTGCACCTTGAGTTCAATATTGGATCAGGATCATGAGACCTGAAATGACTTATTATTGAATGATCTGATATTGGTTGAGGCTAGATCTGATGTTTTGTGTCTATTTTATTTGTTATCTATCATGATCTAGGTTTGTCTGAAGTTTGGAATTGCAGCAAAGTTTTGAGTCAATATTTGCAGATATGTACGCAGGTTCGTCTCAGCAAAAGAGCGTATACATGTAGGTTCTATTCTTTCAAGTAGCGTATACAAAAGAAAGGCTTGATGTTCAGAGATGACTAATCTATCAGATTAGTATTGCTAATTTATTGCTGCTACTATTTTACTGTTGTCTGTCAATGAAGTCTTCTTAGATCTGAATGTAAATATGAATGCATAAGGAGGTTGATATTTGATTGATTGTATAAGTGAGAAGAAGTGTTTTCTGTTGCCTGTCTGTGTAAAGTTCTGTAAGTTGACAGTAGATGTTCAGTACACTGCTAGTTGGTACAGTTTGTGATTTAGAGATTTTATGATTCAGAATCTTTAGAGGTATACGCAGGTTGGGTTGAAGGAAGTAGCGTATACACGCAGGTTTTCTTCATTGAAGTAGTGTATACAGTTTGACACATGGATTTTTGAAGTTTCAGTTGGTTCTTAATGTTGATACAGGTTTTTGGGTTCAACACAGTGTTGCGATGACAGTGATCTGATTGTTTCAAATTAACTACATGTTGGTTGATGAAGTTTGAGTTTCTAAATTTCTGATGGGTTATTGATGAGTCAAGGTCTTCATATGTCTTGATATGTTTCAGGAGCATCCAGTCTGAAAATTCATGAAACGTGGTCCCTGGTGGAAGAGTGGAATTTTCTGTAGGCTGGCACCTACTTACTAGTAAACATATTGGCTAGTACACGAGCTAGGGGGTTGTAGCTCCCTTCTAGTAGAAGTTGGAGAATGAGAGAAGGTTGTAACCTTCTGTAGGTAGAAGCCTACGTACTGGTATGAGTCTGCACCAGTACAAGATTGTAAACAGATTTTCTTATTACTAAAAGAAGAGAGAGACGACAACAGCAGGTGGTTTTCACCCACAGAGGGTTTCCACCTTAAATCTTGGTGTTCATGTGTGTTTCTTATGTGTAATGGTTTATTATGTTTATACTGCACATGGTTACTATTTAATGATTGATGAAGTACGGATGCACTGATTAAAGATCAACATATTATGAATTAATTGAATCATAAGTTTACTGCATAAATGTTGGTTTCCTTAAAGACAGTTGCATGTACACGCTAGTTCCCCTCTCTAAAGTAGCGTATATAAATTTGATTATGAAAAAGAAAAATTCTTGATCTGATAATACTGATTCACCCCCCTCTCAGTATTATTTCCAACAAAGTCTATATAAAGTTGGGTCATAACGAGTCTAGAGAGAGATCTGATTAAGAAGAATCATTGTAAGGGAAAGGTGCTAAGGCATGAAAGATCTATTTCCTGTCTTTAGGCGAAGGGGGAAGGCTCCTACAGTTGAGTGCGAGGAGACCTTGGCAAGTCCGCAAGTTGAGTGCACAGGCCCCTGCAACTGAGTGCACAGGGATAAAGAGTCTATATCTGAATGCTTATACTTAATAAAGACTGTTTTAGGCTGAAAATGATGCATCTGTGCTCTTTTATTTACTTCTGCTAAGTTTATATACCTTCGGTCTGGAATCTTTTTAATATTAATTAATGCTTAAATTCTACGCGGAACTAGTAGATCTCTAATATTTATGCATGATAAATATAACTAAGTACCTTCGCGAAAATATGGAAATCTTTTAGATAAATTTGTAGTAGTTATCTGTTGAAATGATTAGATCTACGCGAAGGTATATCTAAGCCGTAAGAGTATCAGGAAACCATCACACAGGCCTCTGGATATAGAAACCTGGTTCTAGCATCCCCCAATACTGCTTCGGGTGATACTACAATCTACGCTACGTGGGTTGTTACCTAAAGGGCTAACAATTTAGGGTTTTGTTGGTTGGTGCAGTTAAATATGAACCTGGGTCAGGCCCCATCAAGCCAACAGAAAAAAAACACTCTCCAAAAGAGAGAAAGATATTAGTGCTCAAAAAAACATTAATGTTAATAATTTAATTCTCACATTGATTCATTGAATGGTAAGAACATCAGCCCTATGGAGACTAAATCTTCAATCATGCAATATGAATAAACAATTGAATTAAAGATCCAGCTAACCTCAATGAGCTTGGTTGGATTTTGAATTATAAAAGGTTATGTAGAAAAGGCACAAGAAAGGAAAACATTGACAACCACCAAGTAAACTCTTCATAAATATAGGTGTTGGTGAAGAACTAGAACAAAGAGTTTGAATAGAAGCAACCACCATCAACCATCAAAATGAACAATGAGGTCATAAACATTGAAAGGTACAAACATAAAGTATGTTCAAACCTGAATTTGGAGGTCAATGAGGTCATAGAAATTGAAAGGTGGAAACATAAAGTATGGTCAAAAATCAGTTTGGAGGAAAAAAATTACATAGCACAACTTCTCCTCCTTAATTTTTTCTGATTATAAAATATGATCAAGCATAATATAGTAACACTCTTGAACATGTCTAAAAACCATCATTGTCAAAATTAATCATTCACAAGTAATGAAATATCATCGAGGAATTCATCTAATCCATCAAACAAGTTGCAAATTCCTATCGAAAATACAATCCCAGTGGATCAATCAACTAGACAATAAGAGAACATGGTCTAGTTGATCAATTCACTAGACATTAAAGAAACAAAAAATAGTCAATCTATGTCCATAATGATTGTCTTTGCCATCATCAAAAACCCCCCCATCTTTAACATAATTGAAGTAGTAAGAGTAATAAAACACCAACCAAGCTTAGCTAATAAACAACCCAGTGGAAAACTTTAGTCACCAAACATTCCAGTTGAAACTCTTATGGATTTTTATTTCTTGGATCCTTGATTGACCACTTCTAAGACAATCAAAGACAAACAAGAGGAACACACACTACGCAATTGATGATACATAGTGATATGAAGTCATCAAGAATATATCTAGTTGATTTCAAGGCTATCACTAAATACAACCACAATTGATCCTAATAGTTAGTACTAGCCCATGATTCTATATCTTACTTCATTTCTGCAACAAGTTGAGTGGATAGCTACCATGTTTCCAAGAATTATAGTTCCTGGGTAAATTTCTCTAATGATTATGAGGTTAATTACATGGCACATTTGTATGGTTTTCAAGCTCAAAGCATGGTATACAACCGTGAACGTCATCCACACAATCATATGCAATGATATTATTAGCCATTTCATCAATCTATGCAACATAGTCAACAAGTGGTTACTCTTCCAACAACTCAGTCTAAGCTCCACCTACAAAAAATAAAACCTTCATGGACTCAATAGGATTTGATGTAGGCAATGAGGAATTAGGAATAACATCATATCCAAGACCTACAGTATATATCTATACCTCAGGGGTAATAGGAACAATCGTGCATTGTCCATTCATTTCATGTTCTCCTCCAGTATAGCCCATTTTGCTTAGTAGTTGGGACCCAAAACGTATAGTGTTTTTTTCAAATCTAGGAGAAACAATATCATTAGAGATTGATAACACATGTGATGAAACAAAAATATCAACATCAACGCTCTTACAAATAACCAGGCTATAGTCAAGATCATCAAAGGTGGAAGAAGTAATAGGTAATTTTGGTATCTCAAACAACAACAATTTTCTTCTTATCATTATATAGTCAATTGACTTCAAGTTCAAGGTTTTGCTTGTAGCCCTGCAACATTTGAATAACCTCATTCTTCTCAGTCAATATTAATCAAATAATCTCTTCTTATCTTCTTGAAGAAGGGAAACTTCTTCACAATAGTCATCACTATAGGGGTTGAAGTAGGTAACATCATTAGTAAGATGGGTATTAGTTTCTTCCATCTTGCGAATTTCCTCCTTAAAGGTAACATTATCTAAATGAGAAAGAGTCTTAACTTCCTCCTCCAAATATTCAACAAGGTTGGCCTTGTTCTCAAATTCATCCACAATATTCTAGAAAAACGTTTCTATGGTTGTACCCAAGACATCCTAATTTTCTCAACCATGGTAGTATGGAACAATGTAGCTTGAATATTCAATTTATTGTTCAATTCTTCACTATACACTTGCAACTAAGTAATGATATACTACAATCTAATGACCTTTTAATGAAGCTTATCAATAACCTTCTTCTCACAAAGTTCCTGCAATATTTTACCCATCACGAAAAATTATTCACAACACAATAAGTCGATGAAGAGAATAGAGCTATGGTTGATGCCCTCACTAGGAAATGCATTTGATCAATGAGTTTTCCAGGAATACCTGTAGCAATACTTTTCGATTGTTGTTGAATCATTATCGTCTCCAAAATACAAACTCCTTCTAATGCAAAGGAGGTGTATTATTCACATGAACATGTTAGCAATGCCAAGGATTACCATGAAGAAAAATATGATATTGCTCTATTGAATGTACAAATAAAACATCCATATATAAAAATGCAAGAGACCCACTACTAGCCAATAATATTTATGTCAACAGGCACTATATGTGCTTACAATTAAAAATAGTTGGCTCATTGAAAAAATGCATGCTGAAAAATACCAGCACCAAAATCCTCCCTTAATCAAACGTAGGGAGTAAACACAAGGAAAATTGGGTCATGGTAACAAGGTCTAGTAAAGTACCCAAGTACAAACCCTCAGAATAAGAGGAAAGGATAAAAACTCATAGGAAAAAAATCCCTCTACAAAAGAGAGAAAGATGTTAGTGATAAACAAAGGCATTGAAGCTCAAACTATAGATATCACAATGATATATTGAATGGAAAGAATAGTAGCCCTACAGAGGATAAAAGCTCCAATCAGGAAGTACCAAAACTTTGAAAAGATTATTTTTCTCTATTTCCAACAATTGGTTGCACACTACATTTAATCCCTACTTGAAATTATTTTTCTTTTCCCAAGTGCTATATAAATTAAGAGAATTGATTTCTTACTTGTGCATGGTTAGCTATAAGGGATTGTAATTATAATATAATACTATTGTATCGAATACACAAGTATGTCCTCCATGTATAATAATGGAAGATAGATATTGTTATCAAAATATAACTATGAAAACTGGTCACTATGTGAACTTACAACTTATAACAACTTCCTCATTAAAAAAAATGCATATTGGAAAATACTGGCTCTAACACTCGCCTCCCCCCTCCTCCCCTCTCCTCAAGCGAAACATAGGGAGTAATGATAATGAAAATTTGGGTCCTGGCAACAAAGATCGTCTAAGGTACCCAAGTATACTCTCATAAGTGGAGAAAAGGAGAAAAATAAAGAAAAAAATCCTCTCTAAAAATAGAAACTTGATTTCAGTGCTAAAAAAAGGCATTGAAGTTGAAACAATAAATCGTAAAATGATTATTAAGCCCTATATAAGCCCCATGTTAATCCTAAAACTTTGCATTAATCCCTACATATTAAGTGATTACATTTCTATGTTTATATTGTTATGTAGGCTAAAACCTTCATGCTCTCTTTTTATTATAATTGTACCCTTTGTCTCCTACACACACACACACACACACACACTAAGGATATGTAGTCTTAGGATCATCAAATCTTGCCTTATACATTGTATTCGTTATAAAAATAGGGTTTTACTTTGAATGGGACTATAATTATTGGTTTCCTATCACTTGAAGGCACATGGTTCATAACAATGATCCATTTAATTGCAAGAACATGAAAATTGTGGAGGCTAAAGTCTCCAATTAGGGAGTACCAAAACTTTGATAAGACTATTTTTCTTCCTTTCCAACAATTGGTTGCACACTACATTTTATTGCTATTTGATATTCCTTTTTTTCTAAAGGGTTGGATAAATTAAGAGAGTTGATTCCTCACTTATACATGGTAACATACAATGGCCTTATTTGTTAGGACCCATATTGAGGCTTGTTGTTCATGATGAAATTTAGTTTTGATACCTCTATTTTTCACCTTGAGGAGTGGCTTTCGTGCCACTCATGCAAATAGCCTTAAAGTATCACTAGGGATTTATCTCCATGACCAAAATTATTTTTTCACAGGACTTGGAGCTAGCTACTTTGGAGTATTTTTTGCACGGTCGTTTAACATCGCCATCATTGTTGTTCAAATAACACCTCCATAATTTTTCATGAGTTGTGACATCCATTGCCATCATGTAAAACCACTTAGTTCAAATTTGTGGGGGGGATGGTGTACAACGCTTCCTCAGGTGATTATTACTTCACCATTTTTTTCTACATCGACTATATTTTAAGAGTGAACCTCATATCGAGCACTAATTCCTAATTTAAATCAGCGGTGGCAACAACTAGCGACCCATTCACTCTAGTGAGATGGATTGGCTTCCATAAGGACACTTAATTTATGATGTTTTTATTGACTGTACATGTGTACTTTATCAGGACTTTTGTGTTAAAAATCATTTTAGATGATCAATTTCTTTGATTGAGAAGTTTGAAATTTTTGGTTTGGATTTCTACATGGATCTTTGATAACATTGACAACTTGGGGTTACTTGGTCCTCTTTATAAATTTTTCCATAATTTATGTTTGGACCTTTTAGTGTCTACAAGCCTCATTATTTATTTGATGTTTGATGGTGGTTACTTATGTTAGAAGTGCAGTTGTTCTGGTTCTTCACCAACACCTACTTTTATAAAGCATTTATGTGGTGGTTGTTAGTTTGTCGTTCTTGTGCCTCTGCAATGGAACATATTCTATTTCAAAATTCAACCAAGCTCATTGAGGTTTCTTTCTAGATCCATTTTAGAGTTTTGGTCATACTTCCTGGTTGGAGGTTTTAGACTCCACACAAATCCTTTTCTTGCCATTCAATGGATCATTGTAAGATCTATAGTTTCAACTTCAATGCGCTTTTCAACACTCGTATGTATCTCTTTTTTAGAGAGTTATTTTTAGGTATATTATTCTACTTATCTCCACTTATGAAAGTTTGTACTTGGGGATGAATGCATGGAGACGAGTTACACTTTTTGGAAAACGCACGAGTTGGGAGGGAGAAAAAAGAAACTTGTTCGATCTATTTTAGGTCTTAAAAATAAACCATTGATTGAGCTTGATCAAGCTATTTTTCTAAAAAATTCCCACTGAAAACACAATGGGGAGTTTACGGTTCAAAGGGATCGATTGAGTTATAGCTCAATCAGATCCTTGTTTAGCCATCTCAAGAACTAGATTGCGGGTTTGTTAAACCCTTGCTTGAGTTATTTCAAATTTTACCTTAAGCACTTAATCGAGCTTTTTAAGTGCTTGATTGAGTAGTTGAGGGCCTAAAAAATAGAGTTTTAGCTCCTGTTTTGCAGATTTCTCTACAACACCATTTTGTACCCTAGCGGACTTCAGGCAAAATTTGTCCTTAAGTGGTGGAGTTGATCATATTGGATTCATGAAGAAAACTGGTATCCAATGGCATATGAGTTTTACTATTTTGAGTTCATATGATATTTTTCATCTAATTTCATTTAAACATAGTGCTTGGATTTTCTTTTGAATAGTTTCAACAGGGCTGAATAAAAAAACAATAATATAAAATATACAAAATTTCAAAAATTTAAAAAAATACAAATGTATTTGTTTATGAGTCCTCTTCAAAAGGGTACTCTTTGTTTTTGAATTTATTTAAATAGTAGAAAAATTATTACGTGAACACGTGTCTTCAAATGCAATTGAAATATTGCTTCTCAATCTTCAAAAAATAATAAAAAAAATTGATTTTGCATAAAAAAATAAGTTTTTAATATGCATAAGTTTGTTATCTCTGTGTAGATCATGCTCATATATATATATATATATATATATATATATATATCTTTTAAATTACACATTTTAGACTAAATTATGCTATGTGAACACACACATACCTCTTAAGGTGTGTGAAAATTTGTGAGGAAAAGAATTTTATTTAATGGAAAATTGATATATTATACGACACTATTTTGTTTTGCAAAAGATATCATTAGGACAACAACATAATTCTCCACAAATTGTTTTTGTACTTTGAATCAAAGTTCACAAACCTTATATGAATTTTGTGGGCTTGAATTCAATAAATGAGTAAAATTTTGAAATTTCATAGCCACATTTGACCCAAAAATGTAACCCATATTCATCGATTCACCCTTAGATACCTTAGCAAGTCTTGTTATTGAAACCCCATTTTCCCTACACCTACAATTTGCTTATTTATCTATCTCTAATTGCTATATTTTAATATCATTTATATTCATGCATTGTTATAAATATTCAACATACTTTTATATTGTATGACATCAACAATATCAAATATTATAGATTTGTTTTATGGAATTTTACACTTTCAACTTTGAAATAAGGAAGATATATGAAATGAGATCATGAAAGTGTTAACATTTTAATGTTAATTAAAACTAATGGCAAACAAATTATATATAATTAAATAAGAAAATATCTTTTAATTTATTTTAATTTGTGTAAATGTGTAAAAATTATTTATTAAAATTTAATTATCTTAATGTTATCTATAAAATTTTAGAGGAAGGTGTTAAGCAAATTACCTTATAAATTTAATAATAATGGTTCACTTCAATAAACAAATAAATTAAATTTTAAAAAGTTCATAATAAAATAATGAAGATTAAAAATTCAACACAAATTTAATAAATTTAATTAAATTTAATACAATCCTTAAAAAAAAATTAATATATTTATCTTTTTTATACATTCATATTTTTAGTCTTATATACTATTATATTAACCTTAAATATTCTACAAAATAAAAGGTAAAACAAATCACTATAATTAGCCCTTATAAAATAAGAGATACAAAAATTATAACAACGTAATGCTTATAAACATTGTGATGATAGCTCAAGTAAAATTAAGGTCATAAAGTTAATTTATTGTTGGTGGTTTTTGGGCTTTAGATTTTAACAACCCATATTTTTGCCAATAATATTATTATGTAATATAAACTATTAAAAACATAAAGGCTCCTTTGTAATTTTCCTTTAGACTATGAATAATCACTATATATATATATATGGTCCTTCCAATCAATCCGCTAAAAACCAACACAAGAAATATATGGTCCTTCCAACCAATCTGCTAAAAACCAACATAAGAAATTTGTCTTTCCATGTAATATGTTTATAGAAGATTCTATTAGAAAGTTTAAATTTTGCAGGTAGTGTTTGCACTCGAATGAGAATCAAATTGCAATTATGAAAGGGCTTGAGAGTGTAATGTTAATTGTGATTACTAAAATATTTATGTCCATAAAAATTAAGGATTTATTTAACTTTTCTAATGAGAGTGGAAATTAAATGGAAAATTATCGTTGTTGTTATTTGAGAGCTCTCTTTTACCAAATGGTTCTGTAGTTATATGTTAACATTTGTAAATGACTAAATGTGGCTTCATAATAGATCTTGCACTTTGTCCCAATTGATAGGAACCAACTATTTTCATAGATAAGATGATTTATTTGGGATGAACTATGTTTTTCGGAAATTTGGGTCTCATGGGCGGGGTGGTGGAGGTTATTTATTTATTTTTTTACTATGGTGAATTGGTAATTTGTTAGACCAATTTGGGCAAGGCCCAAGATCAAACCTATCAACTTCCACTATAACACGAAGAGTATATCCAACAACTCAGAAGCTATATATACCAAGAATTAATGACTTAAAAAGAGGGGAGACTCCAGAAGGGAAGGGGAGCCTACTCCTTGAGTCTTATCACAACGATCCAAAGATGTCTCCTTGTGGTATTTGAAACCGGGTGGAGGGGATAACATCCCATTGTGCCAACGACTCGATCCTCTCACAAGGGGATGATGGTGGAGGTTATTACTAAAGACTAATGTGGCTCATTTTAGGGATGGATTCTTATTTGATGAATAAGAGACATGCAAGGTCAAAGCTTATTTTAAGCATTAAATGGATATTCTTGGTCTCACTCGTAAGCACTTAATTTTTTTAAACTCTTTGAGAGTTTTCTAATGGTCGAATTTTTTTTTTAAATAAAGTTTATATGAGTTATTTACAATTCCAACAAGTTGACTTATGATTTGACCACTATAATACCTAGTGGTTTTCACATCATCTCCCATTACATGCACATGTGGAGTTATTCATGTGTGAGCATAAAAGAATATTTTAGAAGGTCGAAAATCCTAACCCTAATTAGAAGATGGGGAATACAAAAGCCTTAATTATGATGCAAACAACTATCAAGACATGTTTATAATTTAGGTACATGGGACAAAATGGGTTCCACCCCTATTGTATTGGACCATTATTCCATAACCAAGCATAGAAAAGAAGTGGCATAATAAAGACGAATAAATGAAGGATGTGATCTTGTTTTAATCCATTTAGGACATAATGTTCCTTATAACACTTGGAGTAAAGAGAAATTCCTAGTGCTTTCTTAGTAGAATTCTCCAAAATCAAGTTTCTCTAAGGTACATTGTAGGTTGTGTTAGCTCTCTGTAATTTCCTTTAGGTTGAAAAAGGATTACAAAGGTAATCAAATATCACTTTTAGTCTAGAATATAATCCTTCTAGCCTAGGAGAGGGCTTTCTCACTAAGGTTTCTTAGTCTATAAGATGTCTAAATGATTTATAATCTTATGCTAGTTATGAGGATCGAAAGGGCAAGTTGATTTCAATGTTTTGTAGGTAGGTGGGAGAAGACACATCCGTTGGGCATGGAGTCACACTCTGCTAGTGTTTTAAAGTGAATACAGGATGATGAGGTGATTTAGGCAGGGGAAAGATAGGAAGTTTGCTGGTATTGTAACCTGATTTGTTGTAGATAGGGCGAATGAGGAGCTGTGAGGATGACACTAGAGCATCAGATTACAAGATGAATTCTAAATGTCATGATAAGAAAACATAGATTGTTCAGCTAACATACAATAGAGCACAACAAGTAGTGAATTCTAAGATATTTTCTTGTTAAGCCAAACATGAAGACATGCATTAAAGCATGAACTAAGAATAAATGATTCAAAATATAGAAAAACACATTACCAACAAGGTCTGACACATGAATCCCTGTTAAACTACTCCAACCTTCTTCTATTCACTTGAAAAATTGGTTGAGAGTACAAAATAACAGTTTTCTTTCTACACACTAACTAACCCCCTTCTCTATCGAATTTACACAATATATACATAAAAAATCATGAGTGAAACCTAATGGAACCGAATTTCCCAAAGAGAAATCGAGTTTCCACATGTGAGAGGGAATATAAAACTATTTACATAATTGTAGGAACTACCTACCTACTAGTATCTCCAACCAAATCCACAATAAAATTTTAATGACTACATCAAAATAAGTTTTTCAAACCCTCAAGAACAAAAATACATCTATTTCAATCATTAAAATTGGTTTCATAAGACCAAAAGTTGAATTTGTTGGTCAAATTGTTTCATTGTCCAAAAACACAGCGCAAACGCGCAACACACTTGCACAACGAACCCTGTGACTAATATTTTTTTAATATCTCCTAAACGGTGAATCAGATTGCTCTAATTTTTTTTCAATAGGTTAATGTCATCATAATACATCTCCAAAACAAATTTTAGCTAAATCCGACTCACGAATTTTGAGAAAATCCAAAAATGGTTGTATATGACGGTGGCCCATTTCTAAAAAATTGTGAAGAATTTAGACCTGAAATTAAGTCGGTTTATTCCTCTAACCTCCATGCATTTCCTGTAAATATTTCATTGCAAACGGGTATAGGATTCAAGAGATCAGGTGAAAATATGTTGACTATCTAAACATGCAGCATGGAAAATTTTAGGGGCTAATGTTCGCCCAGTGGGCTAATTTTCCATGATTTTTCCACAAAAAAGATTCGCCAATTTCCAATTTCATAAAAGACGATTCGCCCAAATTTTAGAATATAAAATTATTTTACCTTAAAAATCGCCAACATTATAGAGAGACTATATATAAAATAATTATAAATTTGATTAATTTTACAAATATATCAATAAACATTTATAATTTGCATATTAAGGATTAGTGAGATTCGCCAATGTTTTAAACTTCAAGAAAATTTTCCATCCTTAAAATTTTCCTTGACATGCAGCGATAAGTGTTGTGTTTCTTCAAATGCGCAACGTACTTGCGCAACACTCCAATCTCGAACTATCTCTAGTAATCCTCTAAAATGTTGAAGGTTATGGGTTGGTGTGGAATTATCCATGCAATGTTGAAAATCCATTAGACAAGCTTGTAAACCAAGCACATACCTCTAAGCTTAAAAAATGATCCTTGTAGAAAAACGCAACACAGTTGTGCAACATACCTTGATCTATTTGATTTGATCTGATGTTGACCTTCTGATTGAGAAAATGAATAAGAGATCATATTGAAATTTAGAAAAAACTCCTTATACCTTGGTGCATAGGAAGTAGTGCCAAAATCCATGCTCTATCACTAAAAATTTGATGCCTTGGTAGAAGCCATCCGTTCTGCGATATTTTCCAGTGTCGCCAAGTTCAAGGTGCACCACTCTGGAGACCATGACACCATTAATTCGAAGATTGCATCATCTGTGGAAATGAACGACATTTTTACCCATTCTCGAGTTGGATCCTTGTGTTCCTGGATATACAAGTT
The DNA here is from genome assembly GCA_031772625.1 of Pinus tabuliformis. Classification (NCBI taxonomy): domain Eukaryota; kingdom Viridiplantae; phylum Streptophyta; class Pinopsida; order Pinales; family Pinaceae; genus Pinus; species Pinus tabuliformis. The sequence continues at coordinate 310,793,069 of CM062805.1, read as the reverse complement.
ATGCATATCCACCTTGAATTTTGTCGTGCTTTGTAAACTGTTATATACTGTCGGGGACAAGCGTGGCCTACGATTGATCCATGTTTGTAAACTCGCCTCTATGAATGCCCAAAACACTTTTATCTCCTGAATCCTCGTCGCGTCTTTTGTTTCCCAGAGCGAGGTGTATCTCATGGCCTCGGGTAGGTTCCTTTCAATGGTGGGAAACTGGCTGGCCGCCGGCAGCTCCCCGGAAACTAGCAGGATGGATAACAGTAACCACGCGTAGTGGAAGGTCTTACCTTGGTCCTGGGCTTCCCTACAATTCGTCAAAAATTCCTCACAGAGAAACTACGCCCAGTTGAACTAGACCCCTTCTACACACTGCTCCGCCAACGCAATTACAGATGCTGGCACTTCGTCTGCACGACATTTCCTCATGAGCTTGCTGGCTAGTAGCTGGGTGGTGACGTGCACCCCTCAGTCCTTGATGCTTGCTATTACATACCCTCACTTCCTCTTCTCTAGCTTATATTTGGCCTTCATAGCTTCTGCGAGGCCCAAGTCACTGCTCTTTCCTGCGATGTCTGCGGGATTGCTTCCTTTAATAGGTAGTTGTGATATTCGGTGAATTAAGTCGACCGTGATGGGAATCGACTCATCTAGCCAAAGATACCCATCATGTACTAGACACAGTAGCTGCTTGATGACAAAAATTGTGATGGGCACGCGGTGGTAGTGGGGTATCCACCGCAGATGGAGTAACCCAGCCATCTCCACTCCGCGCAACCATTTCTGTTGCAGTAATTTCTCTGCGGCCAAATGTGGGAACTTCTTGCTATCTGTGAGGTCCAAGTCTTCAAATTTTATATTCGGTACCCGTCCCAGCGGCAGATTGTCCAATCTTATCTCATCTGGAAGAAGCAGGGTTTGGAGTGCACTCTTTGTGGCCTCCAGGTCCTTCGGTATTTTTGTTGTCCCTTTCCACAAGGGAATATAGGGGGGTAACTCAATCGCTGACGGTGCTTGGGAGACATTCTCCACCTCATCGTCCTGTGCCTCAATTTGGGCTATTAGGGCTTGCAAATCTTCCTCCTCCTCCTCTGTTTCAGTGGTGACAGCTTTGCCCTTCTCTGTCATTGACAATTTACTAACTCTTGGGTTCCGTGGTGATACCCGGACTGGCCCCATTGGCTGTTTGTTTTTCTATGGTCGCGGCATGCGTGGGGACTTCGATACCTCTGGTGCACCTGTTGCCTCTCTAGGCTCTCCCTGGGTCACCCGGGGTTCTGGGTTAACTTCTGTGAATCGCACTCTGGTTCTGGACATTGTGTCTATAGTGGATTTATTTGGTCGTGTACTTACAGGCGGTGAGGTAGCTTGGTGCTTGCCGCTCTGTACTAGCTCAAACATCAAACAGCTAAGAGTCGTTCTGCAGCTACCCCACAGACTTTTATGGTAACTTTTTAATTTGAACTCGGCTGTTCCCTCCATATCTGAGTCAGCAGTACCTACTTGGTGGCATATCATCCCGAATCTAGCTCTTAATTCCTGTCTTAATAGCCTGTCGCCCGCTCCTTTCTACCTTAAATTGGACCTATTGTCATGAAGAGTGACATCAACAATCACTTCCTAGCCTACCCGCACAACAGCGCAGCTCCTTAGGTGCGACTGCAATCCCTGTGACAGACTGGCCCTGCGTGGAACCTCCTTTCCGCGCAGCTCTTCTGCAGACTTGTTTATAGTCCTGTGCCTTGTTTCAACTATTTGGGGTGCTGAGACTGTGCTTCCTATAAATAGTCAAGTGGTCGTACCCCTGGTGCGAGGCTTCGATTTTCCTGCTAGCCCTGGCTGTGGGCACCCTTCAAATACCCTTACGTTTGGTGGTGTGCTGCGCTCTTCTTTATGTGGTACGCTCCCTTGTTTAGTAAGGTGCAGTTTCAGCCATGATAACAGGGTCGCAACTCTTTCTAATGGAGTAGTAGGGTTGGCTAGCCTTGATCCCAGCATCCTTAGTTTCTCGCGGCCCGCTTACTCGACTTTGGTGTTCAGTTCACCAATTTATTCATCCATTGTCACACTTCTATTCCTTAGCTATGTCCACTCATCATCGAGTTCACGAAGTCTCATGATCCCTCTCCGAAGGTCTTCTTGCAACTGCCTAATTCCTTTACCCAGGTCCTCACGTCCTGTCCCTACTGTAGTCTGGGGCCTCTTCTCTGTCTTCTTGGTTTCCTTTCTTCTTTATACTATTGCACTTCGGTTTTTTCTTATGGTCCTATAGGCCCATTGAACTGCTGGTACGCATAGGTCCCAATCTGTTCGTCCCACCTGGTAAACTTTATTCATTATTCCGCATAGCTTTGTGAATGCTTCGTCGCAGGGTATTTGTGGTGTGCATCGCTTTTCCTGCTGCTGTGTCAGGTTCTGATTTTTTATCCTTAGCCTGTGATGTGCTTACCCAGCACTCGTCTATACCCATCGACACAGGTGGGCACGCAAACTACTTTCCCTGGCTGCCCAGCTTGCTTTTGACGCTGGGGATTTCCAAACCGTAAGTGCATCCGTCTTCTGCATTCATTCCAGTTCCCAATATTTTTCTGATGTATCTGCCACCATTGTGCGGGTGTCGTGCTCAACGCCCATTCCATCGCACCGTACCTCTGTTGTTTTGGTATTGACCGTTCGAATTTGTCTAAGAATTCATTGATGCATGTCTCCCCATTATATGTTGGCAGTTCCCTTGCTTTGGACCTCATGCACCGTAGTGACCTCACACACCGCAGTGATCTAACCATCATGTTGCAACTTAGTGTTGTTACTTCGTGCAACCGGTTTTGCCAGCGTTCTATTTCTTTGTCCGAATCTGAAGTACATGAACTGTCGCGCTCCCATGAGATTCTTCCATCTTCAGTCGGGTTCACCCAATCTTGGTCTTGCGCCATTATCTGATAGATGCAATCCAGCTCATCGTCACTGTCATCCTCGCACACAGGTTCTATGTAGCACGCCCCTTCGGCCGGATCGAGCGGAACTACTACGTGTAGGGACTTTTTCTCGAAAATCATTTTCCGCTTCTTCAGGTTGATGACTCCATTCATATCCGTGGCCTAGTCTATCCCTAACAATGCAGGGTAAGGGTTACTATCATCCACAATCTCTATTACCTCAAAGTTAGTCTGCGTGCTCGCACCTTCAATATCCACTGTTATCCCTTGCAATCTTCCCATGGGCATGATCTTTTGTTGGTTCGCCATTCATAATTGAATAGGAGACCACTGTAACGCGGGCCTGCCCATGTGTTCCCAAGTCTGCTTTGGTAACACATTCATGTCCGAGCGCAGGTCTAGGATACCCGATCCATCTCATATTTTCCAATTTTCACCGTCAATTGCATTTCGCTTCCAGTACGCAAGGTATGCTTCCCCAGCTTTCGAACTACGTGCGGTTCCCCTGACCTTGCGCACCTAGTGATTAGCTCTTGTAGTCCTTTGAATGCCTTATTGTCATGTAGTAGCTTCATGCATGTCTCTAAAAGGGTAGTAAGCATAGAAGGATCCATTCTTGGCTCTGGTTGATCTTAATACCTGAAGTAGAGGCCTCTGTGAAGCTCTTCTTAGCTTCCATAAATGTGTCCTTTGCGTGCTCCACGTCAAACTTAGGTTCCTTCGTAGGAGCCTTGAGAACCCATGTATCGGCCTCGGGTTGCTTTCTTTTATCATCCCCTGTGGTCGCGCCGCTTCTGAGTACCATGTTCATGTTAGGATCTCCTTCGCGCGGTTCTAACCTCATCATTTGTATATTTTGTGTCAGAGGAGGTTGCAGTACCCCTTTCTCATGCATCTGTGCGATCAAAATTGGGAAATCTACTCCTTCATGGTCAAATTGATAGCAATACGGACAACATGTTCTAGTCAGATTCGTACAGTCACGTGCATAGTGCCCAGGGCCTCCACAATTGTAGCAGATTAACTGTCCACGCCCTCGTCCGGGTCCCATTCCTCCTCGTCCTTGTTCGCATCCTTGGAATCCACCGCGCGCTATGGCTACGGCTGGATCCTGACCTCGTGCCTCGATCTGCATCCTGTAAGCAAGTGTTCGATCCATCAACAATTCATAACTTCGACAGTTTCGCTCATCGTGGCCTACTGATCTACAGAAGTTACAAAATAGCTACTGCGGAGTCTGTGTATACTTCTGCAATAGGTGACAGTTGTCTGTCGTGTGATTTCCTCCCACTTAACAGATCACACACCATAGCACGGGTGCCGTGCTTGGCCCTAACTGAGCCTCTGGTCTCAACGGCATTGGTCCCCCTCCCGCCAAATAGTTCGCAAATACTGGGCAGTGATCCTTATCGTGACCTTGGCCTTTACATTTTATGCACCACACTTCTTTGCGCGCTTCTGGGCGGGGTGCCCTATCCTGCTTCAAACTCTACATCTCCAAGCATAGGTTCTGTATCTACATGTGGATTTGTTGGACTCCCAACCCTGGATCTTGTTTCGACGTCTCATGCAACCTCATCACCATTTCCAATGCTTCTGCCTAGGTTGAGATTTTTTGCTGTGACAACGTCGTCCTCAAGTGTGGTGTCAAAGACTCCACAAACCACACGTGGTGTTGTGTATCCGCTAGCATCATATTAGCCTCGCAGATCGTACTTTTCAGTCTCTGATCTAGATCCCAAGGGGTTTCACCTAGAAGCATCGCGATCTCCTTAAATCCAATGATAAACAGTGTTTCAGATTTCGGCCAGCTAAATTTTCTATTCAATGCAATCTGGATCTCTACTATTCCTGCATTTAGGTGATCATTTGAGTGCTTGATATACCAAGTCAACGTGAAGTCCTGCAGCACACTTACCAATGTGTCCTTCTTAATGTTATCATCCTTAACCCCATGTGCTTCCCATACTACTCTTACTACAAACCAAAACTGATCTGGATCTTCGTTCCCTACTCCTCTGAATACAGGCAGCTTGATCGCACTCACCATGCTAAACTGCTGGTTAGGTGGAGGTGGTGTGGGTGAGGATGGAGGTGAATGAGGTGATGTGGGTGGTGGTGTACGTGGGGATGGTAACTGCAGAATGCATTGCCTTATCAAACTGACCGCACTCCTCGGAGAAACCCAAGCGTGCTCTTCGTCGCTCACTTGCGGAGGTGAAATTAAAGTATTGTTTCCTAACCCTTCAATACCTTTGTAGACCTTTATGCTCTGTGTCATTCCACTCATTAATGTATTCGCATCACCCGTTTTTCACATAGCAGCATCTTAATTCAGGTATTCAAAGATTTGATTTACTTACCTCACGGTCCTTTGAGAAAACGTCTTTCTACTTTGATGTAGCTTACAGTCATGTCTATCACAAATTCAGTGATAAACCCTCCTAGTATCTGATCGAGCCAATGGTCGACGGCCCGCGTGATCTGGTCTTTTGAGGCCTCTAGCCTGCGCACCAACTCTGGAGTCCAAACTATCAGTTTATTGAGCTTATACCTTCCCTGGCTGTTAGTTAACCTCGCGATCCAATCATACAGCTCTGAAGAGAAGGACGCAAAGAATATCTCGAGAATTTCTGTATATATGTAGCGATCCAATCACCTCTTCTTAGATATCTGCGGGGTTTTGTTTTCCTGTATCACGAACTCGTGAAGCTTCTACTCCAACCAATCTTCAATTTCTTTCTTCGTAGGGTTCCAGTGTTCTGACATCAGACATCCCTTAGGCAGATCCCGATCCCAGCAATGGAACCATTTGTTGGCTTGATGGGGCCTGACCCAGGTTCAAAAGTGTTTTAGCTGAACAAATCCTGAACCTACCGGCCCTTTTGGCAACAGTCTGCGAAGCACGGACTGAGGTCTCACCCGAGGTAGTATGGGAGGGTGTTGGAACTAGGTTTCTGCACCCTAGGGATGTCTTGATGAGGTCTGGAGAGTTCACAAACCGATCTTTTGCACTTGTACAGTTTCACGCAGCTATCCAACCTTCGCGTAGCCCTAGTACCGAGCGTGAGGCGGCGCTGTCTAGATCCCTTACCCTTAGTATGTTTATTGGTATTATAGATCTTGGATTAACTTAAATGGCCCTAATGCTTTCCTTTACCATTCAACATAAATAGATTTGCACGCAATCATAAACTGTAAATAGATGCATAAATAGAAACTGAGCAACAGATATGCGATATTCCAAAACCAACTTATCTTTATTAATGCTTTTTCTAGTTACAATCCACTTCCTACCCTGCGCACACAACTGCAGGGGTCCGCGCACATAGCTGCGGACTCTACTAGGCCTCTGCGCACACAGCTATAGAGCCTCTTCGACTACTATGACCTATGACTCAGACTTACAGAATTAGATTGAATATTACTTTCAGAAACCCATACACTTCAAATCAAATCTAAGCTTACCTCCTCTATACCTAGAGCCTTACTCTATTTATACATTCCCATGGTCCGTGGAACATGGGTAGGCCGACACCTTCTATATTAGATTACAATATTTTAGGGTGGACTACCCTTTGACTTGACTTATTACAACTCATGCTCCGTGCACTTCACAGAGCCTTTACAATACCAATACCCAAAATTGTGGGCGTTAAGCCCCAAAGCCGTTATGCGGGGAATCCATTGCCCAACAGTAGTGCCAAAAACCATGCTCTATCAATAAAAATTTGATGCCTTAGTAGAAGCGTAACACCCCCTGCAGACAATGCGCAATGAGCTTCTTGTGGATTCTAGGAGCATCCAAGGAATAGATGCATGCCTTTAGTGAGTTATTTTGAAAACCAAGATGCATATTTATTCCTACAAAAACTTCCAGAGCACTCCTTGTTGTGATGATGAAGATATGATTCCTACAACTGACCTCTATGACTCATCATAACTGACCCATAATAATTGACACCACTCATGATATGACATCTTTCATTACTTTTCTCATGATGAAAAATGAACCCCCACTTTCTCTCTTTTCATAGCATCACATGACATCAAACCTTTACTTTTCTAAATAGGCCCCTTTGATATTTTTTGGACCTTAGAACCTTTATATGCTACTTAAAAACTAGACCTTAGAATTTTATTGACAAATGACCCTTTTTAGACAATGATATTCATGAGATCAAGTATAATATTTTACAAATTGACTTCAAGTGCATACAAAGACTGAAATGAATAAGATCCATATAATATAGTACCCTAAAATTGGCTCCAATGGGGATGCCATCCTCCCTATGAGGTGCCAAGAACACCGTAGACCATGTGCCTGACCATCCTCATTCCTGCAACCTATTCCTGCTCTGAAACCACTGCAATTGAAACCAAACTGGAAACCTGTTCCAATCCTTAAACTGAACCAAATGCATTGAAACTAGAATCACCATACAAACTGAAAATCACAAATGTATATTGCAAACTAAAAATGAATGTTGAAAAGTACCAATCTTCCAAAACAAACTGCTACAAACTGTCACACTATTGAAAAAGATGCTCAGAGTTTTGAGCTTATTCATCACACCTACCTACTCAAGACTACTAGAAACATCTTCTAGATCAGGTAATATAAAAATTCCAGTGTAACCATAAAATCAAATGGTTATTTGATTGCGTTCTACTCATATTTTCCTCAAGCAGAAAGAAAAATTTGGAGAATGGCAACTCAAACTCCTTCTTGAATCCAATTCCTATATTGGTGAAAAACATAAATTCCCTTTATCCTGTTATTTCTCTTGGGGATTTAATATCTGACAAGAGTGCTGTAAATTGTCATCAACTTCAGAGGATGAAACATCAGGATGTTGATCTACTTCATTTTCAGGAAAAAGAGAAGTTACCATTTCTTCTTGGTGAAGAAAATTCTTCCCGTACAAAGATTCCAGGATTTATTCATCCATGAAATCTTCATCACCATAAGAATTTTCCAGCGTTTGAATGAAATCCTCAAAATGGTCACAAAAATTCTCAACCAATGACAAAGAAGGACGATATTCTTTATATTTCTCAAAAATACTAAATGAAAATATTTAAGGGAACATAAGGTTCCAGATGGAAAACCTTAATACCAATATCTCGCTTTTTCCTCCAAGGTATCCATGAGCATCTTCATGTGATAATCTTCCTGAAAAATAACCTTTATCTTATGCACATGCATGTGAAACTTCACCGAATGAAGAGAAACATCATCTCCTACCTGATCTCTGAATTTTGGTAAATAGGTTTGCCAATCTAAATGATGCATGTGATTCAGAAAACCTGGAATGTGATCTCGTTTTAAAGGAGCAATACCTTACATATATAGAACTCATCTTGAGACAATAGTGTCACTAGTAAAACCCTAAATTTTGGATCCTGTTGCCAGTGGAGTGTTTGGATGAGGTTGAAACTTGAATGGAGTCGCTAGGTGAATGGTACAACCTTCATGTTTCTGACTTTTGTGCACCATCAACTATCAGATCTGAAACTTTTGATGATCTTTCCCACAGAAGATGGAATCTTTTGCTCCCCGACAATGACACCAAAAATTCTATCTCTCTATAATTTCCTTTAGGTTGTAAAAAGGATTACAAAGGTAACCACATACCACTTTTAGGCTAGAATATAGAATTTCTAGCCTAGGAGAGGGCTCTCTCACTAAGTTTTTCCGAGTCAATTAGATGAATGAATGATTTCTGATCTTAAGCTAGTTATGATTATCAAAAGAGAAGGTTGATTTCAATGTTTTGCAGGCAAGCGGGAGAAGACACATCCATTGGGCATGGAGTCACACTCTACTAATGGTTTCAAGTGAATAAGGGATGATGAGGTGATTTAGGCAGGGGAAAGATGGGTAGTTTACTAATATTTTAGCCCGATTTGATGTAGATAGGGCAAATGAGGAGTTGTGAGGATGACGCTAGAGCATCATATTAGAAGATGAATTCTAAATGTCATAAGAAGAAAACATAAATTATTCTGCTAACATACAACAGAGCACAACAAGTAGTGAATTCTTAGATATTTTCTTGTTAAGACAAAAATGAATACATGTATTAAAGCATTAACTAACAATACATGATTTAGAATACAGTAAAACACATTACCAACAAGGTCTGACACATGAATCCTTGTTAAACCACTCCAGCCTTCTTCTATTCACTTGAAAAATTGATTGAGAGTAAAAAATATCAGTCTTCTTTCCACACACTGACTAGCCCTATTATATATTGAATTTACATAATATATACATAAAAAAATCATGAGTTCCACCTAATGGAACCAAATTTCCTAAAGATAAATCAGTTTTCCACTTGTGAGAGGGAATATAGAATTTTTTACATAATTGTAGGCATTGCCTACCTACTAGTATCTCCAACCAAATCCAGAATAAAATTAATGACTACATCAAAATAAGCTTTTCGAACCCTCAAGAACCAAAAGAAATTTATTACAATCATTAAAATTGGTTTCAGAAGGCCGGAAGTTGAATTTGCTTGTCAAAATGTTTGACTGTCCAAAAACGTAGAGCAAACACGCAATGCACTTGCACAATGAACCCTGTGACTGATATTTTCTTAATATCTCCTAAACGGGGAATGAGATTGAGCTGATTTTTTGTTAGTAGGTTAATATAATCATAATGCTTCTCCACAAAACAATGAAGTTAAATTTTATTCACGAATTTTGAGAAAATACGAAAATGGCAGTGTATGACAGTGGCCTGTTTCACGAAAACCATGAAGCATTTAGACCTGAAAATAAGTGCGTTTATTCACCTCACATCCATACATTTCCTATAAAATTTCATGGGAAATAGGTACATGGTTTAAGAGATACGGTGAAAATATGTTGACTGTCTAAATGCACAGCGACAAGTGCTCCATTTCTTCAAATGTGCAATGTACTTGTGTAACACTCTAATATTGAGCTATCTCTAGTCATCCTCTAAACTTATTAAGGCTATGGGATGGTGTGGAATGATCCATACAACATTTCAAATCCATTAGACAAGTTGTAAGCCAAGCACATACCTCTAATATTAAAAAACTCTCCTTGTAGCAAAAACACAATAGACCTTCATTTGTTTGATTTGATCTCATGTTGAACTTTTGATTGAGAAAATGACTAAGAGATAACGTTGACATTCAAGAAAACCTCCTTATACCTTCGTGCACATGAAGTAGTTCTAAAAACCATAATCTATCACCAAAACTTTGATGCCTTGGTAGAAGCATAACATCCCCTGCAGACAACGTGTGTTATGAAACCAGCTCACAAAAAGATAGAAAAGATAGATGAATGCCTTAGAAATAAGCCTCTTCGAGGGGGCAACCTCCTTTACATTACACAAATGAACAATTCTTGGATGATACAAATGAAAAGACCTCCTTTATATATATAGGAGTCTAAGGGGTCATAATATAATCAGAGCTAACATAACAATAATAATGTAAGGGCACAATAATAACAATAGTGGGCTTCTATGGGGCACAATAATAACAATATGGGGACTACATGGGCACAATAATATAATAACGGGGTTTTACTAATAACAATAAGGGGTTAGACTAGTAGTATAGTGACCTAACATGCCCCTCTCCTTCAAAAAGTTTTTTCCTCAACTCTTGAGTAGTTCTTGCTGCTTCTATATAAAATTCTTGTCCTCCCATGTGGAATATTCAGTGGGTAAGTTCTTCCACTTGATGAGATACTCTGAAATTGATCGATTTCGTAGCTGTTAGGTTCTTGTTTTTGTGACTACTCTAGGCTCCAATATGACTTTTCCTTCCTCATCAAGTTCTGGCAATATTGTTTGAACTGGGATCTTCTCCAACTTTTGAATGAGTGGCCACACTTCATCATCCTTCTTCCATTCATACCTTGCTTCGTTTATCCAATCTGGTTGGATAATAGAAATGGCGCACAACAATGATTCCACATCCTCATCCTTTCTTTAGAGTGCATCTGCAACAACATTTTGCTTCCCTTTTTTGTAGATGATTTCAAAGTCATAACCCAACATATTTGTGACCCATTTTTGTTTCTCTTCAAAGGATAATCTTTGTTCATAAAAGTATTTAATACTATCATGATCCGTTTTTACCTTGAAGTGTCTTCCAATTAGGTAAGGTCGCCATTTCTTAAGTGCGTGTAGTATTGCCAACATTTCCTTCTCATAAATAGCTTTCTTGAGGGACATCTGTTTGTATGTATGTAACCATAAAAATACCCAATCGCCTACATCAAAACTTCTTTCACTGCGATGTTGATATCCCTATTATTTCATTTGATTCTGCACCAAAGTGGCATTATCCTTTAAAAGTTGGAGAACTTGTTGTTGATGCTCGATGTGATATTTCGCTGCTTGAATCTTTTTCTTCTTGAGATGTCCTTCTATATTGAGAGTTTGAGGAGTGTTAATTTCTTCCAATGCATTACAAGATATGGTCGGATTCATTTCTTGATGCTCTATGTGATCTTTCATTTCTTGAACATTTTTCTTCTTGATATGTCCTTCTATATTGATAGTTTGAGGAGTGGTAATTCCGGCCATTGCATTACAAGATATGGTCGGATTCATTTCTTCTTTCTTGATGTGGTCTTTCACTTCTTGAACCTTTTTCTTTTTGATATGTCCTTCTATCTTAAGAGTTTGAGGAGTAGTAATTCTTTCCAATGCTTTACAAGATATGGTCAGATTCATTCCTTCTTTCTCTGAGGTTGGTTCCTGGGGTATATACTCCTCTTTTGATGTTTCTTGATCCTTTTCTTCCTCCTCTCCACAATCAATGTAAAATAATTTCTTCTCAGCACACTTATGACCTTTAATGTATTTGTTATCACAATTGTAACAAAGCTCTTTTTCTCTTTTTTCTTCCAATTGTTGTGGTGTAACCCTTGTAGGTTGTGGAAGGCTAGGAGAAACAACACTTCCATCTTTATAGTTGTGAGGGGTAGACTTCCTTGTTGCCATAATTTTGCTTTCCACTTTGTAACAAATCCATTTTGCTCTTTTTTCTTCCAATTTTTGTGGTGTTTCTCTAAAGAAGGTGTTGCTCTTTGTATCCTCATAATGTGCTATCATTTCCTCCATGAAAATTTACCACGTAACAAGTTGTTTATGAGAACAAAGCTCTTTATACCATAAAAATTGATCCATCTCTAAATATGAAGATGAAATACATACCTTTTGTAATAGTGGTACACCATGTAGATCAAAATATTGCTCCATATTTAGTATCCAATTTACCGGATCCTTGACATCAAACTTCTTCATACCACCTTTTCTCGATTTTTGGAGCTCGATCTTGAAACTACTGTAACTCTGTAATTTCAGATCTCCAAGTTCTAAAATTTCTTCCTGCGGTAGCTCTTTGTGTTGTCTTTCTAATCCCGCAAGTCTGATCAAGATTGGATTCTGCAAAGAAGTGTTATGTCAAATCTCCCACGATGACCTGATTACATACTGGTTCAGTAGAGCGAACTTGTATGAAGTTCCACATGTCACTGTTTCAACCTTAGTACCTGAAATTGATATAGAAAACTACAGGAAGTCCTCTTTCTAAAACTTCTTACGAAATTTCAATCTGATGCTCAGAGAGAAAGTTATGACAATTTTCCCAAGGTGATCTGTTTGGAATGTAATTCGGTAGTCTGCAAAAACTCTAACTTCCTCAGATTATATCTCCAAAAATATAGCGAGACAGGATCTGAAATTTAGAGCCGAGGTTCAAACTGATCTCTTCACAAATGGGTTTTTGTTTGAGCTTCTGAAACTTCGTAGTGAAAGAGTGATAGTGAAAATTCCACGATGACCTGTTTTAGATGAAATTCTGGAGCTTGCCAAAACCCTAACTTCCTCAAACCATATCTTCGAAAATAGCGTGAGACAAGATCTACAATTTGAACCCGAGGTTCAAAGCTATTTCATCTCGAATGGGTTTTTTTGTTAGATTCTGAAACATCGCGGAAACAAACTTATAGCGAAAATTCCATGATGCCCTGTTTGGAGCAGCAAAACCCTAGAATCCAAAGCTCTAATACCAAATGTTATGAAACCAACTCACAAAAACATAGAAAAGATAGATGAACACCTTAGAAATAAGCCTCTTTGAGGGGGCAACCTACTTTACATTACACAAATGAACAATTCTTGGATGATACAAATGACAAGACCTCTTTTCTATATATAGGAGTCTAAGGGGTCATAATATAATCAGAGCCGACATAACAATAATAATGTAAGGGCACAATAATAACAATAGTGGGCTTCTATGGGGCACAATAATAACAATATGGGGACTACATGGGCACAACAATATAATAATGGGGTTGTACTAATAACAATAAGGGGTTAGACTAGTAGTATAGTGACCTAACAACGCGCAACGAGCTTCTTGTGCATTCTAGGAGCATCCCAGGAATATATGCATGCCTTTAGTGAGTGATTTTAAAAAGAAAGATGCATATTTATTCCTACGAAAATTTCTAGAGCATTCCTTGTTGTGATGATGAAGATATGATTCCTACAATTGAACTTGATGACTCATCATAACTGACCCATAATAACTGACACCACTAATGATATGACATCTTTCATTACTTTTCTCATGATGACAAATGAACCCTCACTTTCTCTATTTTCATGGAATCACATAACACCAAACCTTTACTTTTCTAAATAGGACCCTTTGAGATTTTTTTACCTTATAACATTTATATGCTACTTAAAACCTAGACCTTATTGACAAATGAACCTTTTTAGACCATGATATTCATGAGATTAAGACTAATAATTTATAAATTGACTTCAAGTGCATATAAATATTGAAATTACTAAGATCCCTCTAATATAGGTCCCTAACAGGTTTTACGACACCCTCTCACCTCCTTGGGTCATTCTTGGTAATGGCAGGTGTTACATCAAGCTAACCCAACCTCCATGGTCTCATTATGGAAATGGGGTTACACAATTCCTCAAATTTTTACCTCCTCGAAACTAAAAACTAATAAGAGTATTGTGACCAACTAGTCGAGATCTTTCCAACAATATAAATTTTATCTCAATCCTACTTACAAATCAAATTTTATGGGTATTTGAAGCTGGGCCCATTTATAACCCTGCCATGTTAGCACAATTGCCACATGCTACTCACCATATGGCCCATATGGATTGCCTCATCATCTCGAGCCTTACCACGAAACTGCACTAAAACCTTGGATTTACCCCACCAACCCCTAAACACGATAGAGATTGGTTGACATTATTTGACAAAACTCTTACCCATTCCCTGACTCTATTAATTGTGGTCTTCCACTTTGAACACACACTATGAACCCCCGCAGTCCTGCGATGGTAATATTTTTTTCGAGTGCCGAGAAACGTTTCCATCCCCTGACCTCCATTATCCACAACTCGACCATAAAACACACCTCTTGATCCTCCCAGGGACTAAGATGGTGTCGAAATGACATGATGCTAACATCTTCCCACAACAACATCATGATGGAAAATTACACGTCGACTAATGGAAATATTCTCATTTCCTCGACCTCATCACTCGTGACTTGAACCGTGAATGCACACATAGAATCTCCCGAGATTTGTGAGCCAGTGATGAAATCATACTACCACATGGCCCTCTCTGAGGATGCCATGTGTCACTCATAATCATGCCACTTAGCCCTTCGAAAAGGCCTCTCTCATTTTCCATGTGCCATGTCATCCACGTGTCATATCGTCACCATCTCGACATCATACTTCCATCTCAGCCTTGGCCTAGGTCCCACTGATTCATGGCTCCACGTGCAAAATTATCACTTCACATTATAAAATTGTCTAGATTATTATGGAGCCTGAGCTTTAGACCTCCACCTGATCGCACCCCAACCTTCTCCCACAATAACATCCGAAAAAGCAACTTCGCAAGGTCGTGACAACGATAAAAAAATTTCGTGCCACTTTACTAATGGATTCTCCATTTTGTGCTCATCCCTCCTCTCACTGGAACATAAATTGTGTTAAGGCCCCTAAGGGCCTGCTATTCAAAATACATATTCCCACCTGTAGATGGTAAAACACTCCATCTCGTGTCTCCCATCTCTTAGGACCACATCGAAATGCCAAGCGCTCTCGACTTTAGGGGGTAAAACGGAAATCCCTTCATTATATAATGGAAACCACCCCTCTATCAATTCCCTTTCAACACTTAGATAGTTTCAAACTATCTCCCTTGAGTTGCAGTGATCAATAGAGAATCCTGCAACTCTCATACACATACATGATGACATTGTGGCCTCACAGAGATATAAATTTAGCCTCTTGCATGACGATTACCACGACAATCTCTTGGTGAATAATGTTCTATAAGCTCAGTAACAACTACACCAGATCTTGTTGGTTCATCCATACATGACACACCATTCCATGAGTATTAACCATACATACATTTAACCAAGGCACACACATGAATACACAATTCTCATAATCAACACATTGGAATATACACATTATTTGAAAACAATACAAGCTACACAATCCTCTATAGTTAACGTTCCCATTTTATTGACAACTACAGTAACAGAAGTAAACAACTTATCTTATGAGGTTATTGATTTACGATTGAGAGTGGTACTTCAACTCTCCATCCAACTAGAGGCTGACTGCACTGTAATTCTTTCTTGTAGTCAACCACCATCGAGCAAAAGTTAGAGTCTAAGGAGGTAAATTACTCAAGAGTTCTCAACCAGTCACTCACAAGGGTCAAAGCCCATCATATGATTCTCTACATCTCTTGAATGTAACAATGATATGGATCCCAACCAACAACAAAACAACACAAGGGTTTAAGTAGGGCATAGAGAGTCTCAATTTAGTATGGGAGAAGGCTACGTATGAATAAAACAGAGACTTATCAACTATATTACTATTGTAGGAGTAAGAGTGCACTTATTTAGTAACTTCTTAGTGGTACTTGCACCTATGTTCTCATCCCAAGGCTACACTAGGTGTTATTGGCCCAATAGGCCCTAGAGTGCCTCATCTTGCTAGTAAGTTCTCAACCTAGCTAGTTTGCAGTGGTTTAATAGCCCTAGATAAAGACATAACTCAAGTGATTATCAACAAGAAAGCCCCATTGATTTCTCAACTTGGCTATCTCTAGAGCATCACTACTCCAGTGAACTTTCTTCTGACATTCAACACACATGCATGCTTAGGCCTCAATAAGATAATGCACTGGCCCAACCGCATGCCTCTTAGACATAGGAAATATCCAGGCCCATTTACATGCTTCCACGAACATGAGAAATAGTTAGGAGACAATCCCAAACTCCTCATTCTCCCTTTGATGCCCCCCACATACATACATCATTCTCCCCAAATTCCCCTACCTGCTTGAAACAATGTAAACTTTGAAACGAGAACTGATACTGTTACCCGTTTCGTAGAGATAGCAAAAAAATGACCCGATTTTCAAAAGTGGTGATGCAGAATACACATGTTTTTTTTAGAACATGGTTTTTGGAACTTTAATTTTTTTTCATGTTCAAGGATGAAATCAAGTTTTAGAATGGTAGTGATTTTCATGTTGATTTTAAAAAGTGAGTATTCTGCATCACACCCTTTTTTTAAAAGACCTATTTTTTGACTTTTAATTTTCTAGTGTGTGAAATGTAAAAAATTATTTTCTAAATTTGATAGTTTTTGAAGTCGTCATTTTATTCATATTTTCTTGTTCTCTATCTTAATTTTTTTTTTTTTTAGGGGGTTTTTATTGTTTTACGTTTTTAAATTAGAAAGTCGATAGTTTGAATTTTAGATAATCTACATATTTATACATCCTTAATTAATTTTTCAATCCACATGAAATAATTGTTTCTAAAAAACAACATTTTTTAACAATGGACATAAAAATAACCATTTTTAACATAAATATAACAAAAAAACTAAACGTTTTGATAATTTTTTGCTAGAATTAACATGTCAAAATCACAATTTTTATACAAAAATATTAACTAAAAATGGTCAAATAATAGTTTTTTTTATGAATTTCATGTCAAAAAAATAATAATAACAACTTTTTTTTTTCAAAAAATAATAATTAACTTAAAAATCAATGCGAAAATCACAGTTGTGCTCTCTCTTTCTTTCACATACCAGACTCTTGATGGAAATTTCACCTCTTTTGAACTTTTCCAATCTGAGATTAGCTTCTTATCACTTAAAGCACTTGAAATATTTGTAGGCATGAGCTCAGGTGGAGTTCGTTCACCAATGTTTTTTGAAGATACACCTGCATCCATCAAATCTGTGTTTTCTCTTTGTTTCGCTCGCCAACTCTGTATTTCTTCGTGGTCCATCCTTTGCATGCCACGCTAGATGTTTGTTTTCAGCTGAATTTTTGTTTGAACGAAGCTTCCTAAGCTTGCCCCCCTCCCCGGGCCCCCCTCCTCTTCCCTCACCCTACCCCCTACCGTCCCCCCACACTCTCGCGCCCCATCCCCCCCCGCCCCCCGCCCCCCCCCCCATCCCCCCAAACCCTCGCCCCCCCACCCGCATCCCCCCAAACCCCCTACACCCCCCAACCCCTCCCCGCGGCCACCCCTCGCCATTGCGCCCAACCCCCCACCCCCTGCCCAATTGTACCCTTCCCCAGCCCCCAACCACCCCTACCCCCATGCCCTACCCCTACCCCCCCCCCCCCCAACCCCCCACCCTTATCCCCCCCCTCACCCCCGCCCACCTCCTACCCTCCACCTTACCCCCCCCCCCTACCCCCCGTCCCCACCTTACCCCCTACCCGCGCACCCCCGGCCACCCCCTACCCCCCCCCCCCCCCTCACATAATGTTTAAATAAAAATTGTTTTGGTGTTAGTTTAAGGAAATTAAATAAAATCACATAATTCTATTTTATAGTTAGTGAATTGGACATACTTTTTAAAAGATATGTAGTTAAAACTATATTTTATTATTATAATTATTATTACTATTGCAATTATGCCAAAGTGGATATGTTACCAGGAGATATAGGGATTAACCGTTCATCTTTATTACTAAAGAAATTCAACATTCACAAACTACTCATACTCCTATAATTGAGGGTATGTTTCCATTAAGATTTTTGCAAAACAAAACAAATACGGTGTTTATATGTATTATATTAAGTATTCGCACTTCCTTTTTTGGGAAAGTCTAAGTGCTCCAAAGTGGATATGTTACTGAGAGATGTAGGAATTAACCCTTCCATTTGATTACTAGACAAATTCAACAATCACAAGCTACCTATACATCATATACTTATAGTGTCTCTCCATTAATATGTTTTCTAGACAAGTCAAAATTGGTGTTATGCATGCATCATATATGAAGAATACCCACTTCCTTTTGTATCATACTTTATTCCTGATGAAATAGCTTAATATTTGAACCATACCTAAACACATTGATTGTATATCCAAGAATTTTATCAAGATTAAAGGTCATGTTTCCATTGCAATTATTGTTGGACAAATCTAACATATTCAACTCAGTGAGATTTGTAACAAATTGAGGATTAACGCCATGAAGAAAATTATAAGCAACACCTAAAACTCTTAAGTCATGAAAATGCAAGATATCAAAGAATCTCACAAATCAATATATTTTTTTAATCCAAAATTATAATGGACCAAAGATGTACAAGTCCAAGAGATGTTATTAGATTGGAAAAGTGATCATTCAAAGAAGTGCAACTACCAAAACATTTAGGAATTGGTCTCTTTATGTTTTTGTGTGATAGATCTAAAACTTGAAGTGAAAAAAATAAGTGCATCTACTAATACCCTTAGGAATCAATCCCTTTAGGTTATTTTGTGATAGATCCAAAAACTCAGGTGAAATAAAATCATTGATTCTATTAGGGATGCTCATGGTTAATTTTTTCATATAAAAAAATAATGCCTCCAACAAATGGTGATTTCCTATCAATGTTCCCAATTAAATTATCTGAAGACAAAGTTAATCTCTCTACTAAATGGAGTTTTACAGTCAATGCTACATTACTCCTAGTTAAAGTGTTTGAAGATAAAGATAATACTCCCAAAGAATGAAGTTTTCCAGTGCCTTTCCAAATAGTTCCTTTAAACCCATTGAGATAGTAGAAAATGTTGGAGAGAATGCATATAGACTGAGTGTACTCCCATACATGCACATTTACTTAGTACTGAATGTAGAGAATATGAAACACTATGGTTTTTGGCCCCTTTGTCAAGAAGGGGGATGTGGCCTGGACTGAGGATATTTAGATAGCCCAAGTCTTTTGGAATAGTCACTCTTGACGGGTTTAAAGGGTTTGTTGGAATTTGGATGTCTTCCTCTTATAAAGAAAGGAACCATGGAATCCTAAAGTTTCCTATTGTTATATGTACATGAATCCTAAGTTATGTTCTATGTTAAGTATGTTTAATAAAACCTAGTTGTTGGTCTTAAATTGCATTCGATAATTGCAACATTGGACAAAAGCAACTTATAGCTTTGAAAAAACAAAAAGGCGGAGAAAAATAGACCCATGTGCAGCGGCTGCTATGACTGTAATGCGGTGGCCAGTTACTGATTCTAGGCAGCCGAAGTCGAGTTTCTTTGAAACATTGTTATACAAGAAACTTGAATCGCAAAAAAACTCTGGTTATACTTGGAATTTCCGCCGACTCACGTAAATTATATGGCCGAATGAAGGTACGCAGGTAATTTTACTAAGAAGATTAGCTTACTTTGTGGCGTGGTTTATTGTATCCCTCAAATTTTCATACGGCCGGCCAGCCGAAGAGGATAAACTTCTCTGAATTTCATTTTGGGCCTACAGGTTCTACAATATTTCAGAATCAGAATCTAATAAAGAGGATATTTAGAATTTGATAATTAGAAGAAGAGTCTAATGGTCGGCAGAGAGTTATTATTAAGTTTTTTTGATAGTTAAATTCCAAAATATTTCTGAAATTTTGAATTATGTTGACAGTGACCCTTACATTTGTGGCACTCATATGACCACGTTGACAGTGACCCATACGTTTGTGGCACTCATTTGACCAAAACTGCTGATCGACGCTCCGATCCCTAACATCAATATTGCTCTAATGAAGAAAGCTGCGGAGATGAACAAATTAATATCAATGTGCTTTTCATCCCTAAGAAAGTAATGGAAACTAGATACAACTTGAGGTTCAATAAGAGACACCTTTTGTGTGGAATATCTTGGGGCAACCATATCTGCTGAGGCAAGCTACAAATGCTATTGAATAAAGAGATTGGTATCAGTGTACTATTTGTCCACTAGCCCTGAAATACAATTTACAATTTCAAATTGAGGTTTAATAGGAGATAGCAAATTTTGAAAGATATAATAAGCCTACAGATTACGGTAACAAGTCCTCCCACTGTGCAAAGTCCTGTGAGGATACGAAGTATAACTGCGTTGCGATGAAAAAATCAATATCATGTGATATATGTCAAACCTCCAAGAGATTGTTAGTGCATTAATATTGACCGAGTGCAAGGTATTGGACTTGAATGTTTAATCAAACCTGCGGGTCGATTCCCGGAATCGACCCGCCGCCAGTCGGGCGGGGCGGGGCGGCCCGGCGGTGGCGCTGGGCGCCGCAGCACCACCCCCGGGCCGCCCCGCCCCGCCCGACCGGCCGGGGGTCGATTCCAGGAATCGACCCGCAGGTTTGATTAAACATTCAACTACAATTGTGTTACTAGTGATTGTTACACCAAGATCACAGTTGATTAAACATTCAACTACAATTGTGTTACTAGTGATTGTTACCTCTTTATAAAAAAGATTTTCGTTCAATGTCCTCCAATGCCCATCCTAAGATCATGTTTTCTAAATCTCCAGTCACCATTTTATTTCGGAAAAAAAATCGCTAATTTCTCCATTCCACTTCTTTTTGTTGCTCTACGCCACTCTGCTGACTTCTCCTTCAAACCCAAACGATCCTCACTCCATGGCTGCCAAGATGAACAAGGCTCACCCAGAGCGTAACAATTTGGGTGCCCTCAAACAATAACATATAAACTGGGAGGTATGCAATTGAGATGCCCTGAAACCAACCCCTCAGTAATTTGGTATTGTTGTGCTGGTCGATTTGAATAACAAAGGGTTGCACGAAAATAGAGTGTGTACCGTTTAAGGACGCGTGCAGAGCACCATGTTCTGGCTTTGTGAGAGGAGAAGAAAATACAATTGAATGAACGCGCGACGCCCCACTTTTTGCGGTTGGATGCAGCTTGCGAGATGTTAATTCTGACCACAAGCGTATGGGATATATATTTATCTCTCAAAGACTATGACAGCTACTTATTGCGAAATATCACGATCACAGAATCACAATCCAACGACCACTTATTATTCCAATTACACACTTCACTATCTGATCACAGTTTGAGGAATGCGATTCACCAAATTACACTTAGCATAGCTAGAACTCTCTTCCTCTAACATTCAGTTTTTGGAAACAGATAATAGCAATCACAGGCTCCATCATCCAGAGCAGAGTCAAAATGACAACAAATTTCTACCTCACTTTTCTAAACGTATTTCAGTCACACAGATAACTGCCGAAACTTCGAAAGAGCGTACTCGACTTTCGCAACCAAACTACAAAGGGATATCTTGAAAACAATCAATTCTGGGAAATATATGTCAATCACACAATTGAAAAATCAAATATTTGCTCATAACAAATAAACTCGTCAGCGAATTGATGAATGATATCATAAAATCATGAGACGCGCACTATATTCACATGCCACAAACGTATGGGACCAAAACTGCTGATCGACGCTCAGATCCCTAACATCAATATTGCTCTAATGAAGAAAGCTGCGGAGACGAACAAATTAATATCAATGTGCTTTTCATCCCTAAGAAAGTAATGGAAACGAGATACAAACTGAGGTTCAATAAGAGACACCTTTTGTGTGGAATATCTTGGGGCAACCATATCTGCTGAGGCAAGCTACAAATGTTGTTGAATAAAGAGATTGGTATCAGTGTACTATTTGTCCACTAGCCCTGAAATACAATTTACAATTTCAAATTGAGGTTTAATAGGAGATAGCAAATTTTGAAAGAAATAATAAGCCTACAGATTACGGTAACAAGTCCTCCCACGGTGCAAAGTCCTGTGAGGATACGAAGTACAACTGCGTTGCGATGAAAAAATCAATATCATGTGATATATGTCAAACCCCGAAGAGATTATTAGTGCATTAATATTGACCGAGTGCAAGGTATTGGACTTGAATGTTTAATCAAACCTGCGGGTCGATTCCGCAGGTTTAAACAATTGATTAAACAATTTGGTGGCTAAGGTAACGGTTCCCTTCCCGCTCCATCGTTTGGCTCAGTCATTTGTCTCTTCACCTCTTTGAGTAAGGCTATGAAAATGCTAAATAATTCAGGATTTTCTTTTGCATTCTTCAGGAAAACTACATTAGAGGTGCCCAGGTAAACTCCCCTACTCACTCGAACACGAAGCTTCTAGGATATGAGTTGAGATATCCCTCTTTATTTAGCTTATGAATATATGTTTCGTTTACTGTATTGATAGGGTCTCTGCTTCAAAAATGGTGGACCTCCATCAACCATCATCGTTGTTGACTGGTTGTACACTTTAAGAAGTAAAACTCTGCTTGTGAACCATGGTGACGATGTTTTTGTTTTCTTTTCTTAAATTTCGGAATTATTTTAGCCTCCCAAAGAGTAACGGAAGTTCATATTGTTTTTATGGTTGAAGGAAAATTCTTGGGCATGGTCTGGTTTGAACCCCGACAACTGGCTCGGTCGCCCTTCCAGGTTTTATAACAACTCTTTTCTTCCTAAGGCATTATTTTAGAAGTATTGCATACTCTCTATGGAAGGAAGAAAACAAAATAGGGAAACATCGTTTTCGTTGTTTCTGGGTTAGGATTTTTATGTTGCAACCAGTTCGAATGAGGAATTCCCACCTAGGGTTTACCATTCTAGCTCTTTTACAATATAATTTCGTAACACTATAATCTTTTGGTTCCCTTTTACTGAGCACATTTGGAAGGAATTTCTATAGTGGCTCAACCACATAATTCATAAATGTTTATGTTTTGATATTTATGGCTATGAAAACGGCTTGTAGTAACGATTATATTAAATTTACTAGTACTATTATATGTTTTAAGTTGAGATTTACCTTATCTTGTTACTAAGCTCTGAGTGATACCAATTTTCCTGCATTTACAGTGTTTCTTTATGTTTATTCTAAGCACAAATTTCGACACCTGATGGAGAAGCAACCTTACACAAGTAAATTTTCTTCTCGGCCCATGCAGTGCTATATATTTATTTTCTCCTGCTAGCCTGGATTGTTCAGGGGCGATACCCTTCGGTCCTCTTGGAACTAACTAGGTCTATGACAGTTGATTGGAATGCATGTAGCGTAAATCATTTCCTTTGGCAATGGAGTTTCTTCTCCTAACCACAAGTGTTTCGATTCAATTAAAGAATATGTTTAGAATTACACAAGACCTTTCTATTAGTGGTAGTATAATGAACACGGTTTGTTTTCTCGGACTAGCCTGGTTGCTAGATTTCTTGTATTTATACCTCAGTTTCCTATTGAAAGTAGTTTATTTACTAGTCATTACAATAATATTTTATTTTTAGTTAACAATTGTATGTAAGTAGTTTCACTCTTGTTTTAATTTCTAATTTGTTGAATTCAGCTGGAAGCCACTATTCCTTCTCTAATTAATCAGCAGGAGATAAATTCTTAATACCATTCGTTCAACATAAATAAAATTCCCAAAAATTTCTTAATAGCATTCATTCAACGGAAGTAACATTTCCATAAATCCTTGATATCATTCATTCAACAAAGATAACATTTTCATAAATTATTGATAGCATTCAATCAATAGAAATGACATTCCTATTTCTTTTTCTATATTCAATATCAGACAAATCCTCACTAGAAATAAAGTCTCACTAAAAGTTCTAAACTATCTAATCATACTTATCTCTATATCAATCAGAAAACACACTGAAAGAGGTTCCACCTCCCAATCGTAGATTTTGAAAATTGCGTCCAGACTCTCTCCTCAGCCTCTTCTTTCCATATAGAATATAAATAAAACTCGTTCTTGGACATATTTCTTTAGTAGGGAGACGTGGAACACCTAAGTGATTTGAAAAAGGTGTATTTTTCACATTTTTGATTGTATGTACCTTAGGGGAGATATAAGGTTTTAGAATTGTTTAGTAGGAAATATATATAGAATATCTTCTTAAAATATTCTTTGGAGTGATAAGAAGTTAATATAATGTTATTTTAGAGTGACAAGTGAGAGATGTTTTTTTATGTGAATAATGAATTTTAGTTTTCAATTTTTAATTTATTTTAATATATATATATATATATATATATTTGGTAGTCACTCATTTCTTCAGTAATTTTTTTGAGTGGAGATGTGAGAGTGTTTAAAAAATGAAAAATAAGGGAATTTTGTATTTCTACTTATCTAAAATTGAAAAAGGTGGTCCATTTGTGCATGTGTGCCTCAAGTGAGCCAATCATTGTCATTATAATCAAAGAAAATTAATGAAGTCAAGCTCAAACAAGAAAATCACATATATTCAAGCACCCACAATTAAGAAGCTGCAAAGAACAAATTCAAGCATTTAAGTTAGCATTCTACATCAACAATCCAAGATAAGTCTACATTATGGATCCATCATTTGGTGGTTAAGGTAACGGTTCCCTTAACAATATGAACTTCAGTTACTCTTTCGGAGGCTAAAATAATTCCGGAATTTAAGAAAAGAAAACTAAAACATCGTCACCATGGTTCACAAGCAGAGTTTTACTTCTTAAAGTGTACAACCAGTCAACAACGATGATGGTTGATGGAGGTCAACCATTTTTGAAGCAGAGACCCTATCAATACAGTAAACGAAACATATATTCATAAGCTAAATAAAGAGGGATATCTCAACTCATATCCTAGAAGCTCCGTGTTCGAGTGAGTAGGGGAGTTTACCTGGGCACCTCTAATGTAGTTTTCTTGAAGAATGCGAAAGAAAATCCTGAATTATTTAGCATTTGCAGAGCCTTACTCAAAGCGGTGAAGAGACAAATGACTGAGCCAAACAATGGAGCGGGGTGGGCGGGGTGGGGTGGGCTGGGGCCGGGGAGGGGGCCGAGGATGGGCGGGGGGGGAGGGGGCGGGGGGGGGCGGGGGGGTGGGGGGGGGGAATGCGGGGGGTAGGGGTAGGGGGTAAGGGGGGTAGGGGGTAAGGGGGGGGTGGGGGAGGGAGACGGGTGTAGGGGTAGGGGTAGGGCGGAGGGGGCTAAGAGGGGGGGGGGAGGGTTAGGGTAGGGGGTGGCAGGGGGGGTGGAAGGGGTGGGGGGGGTAAGGGGTAGGGTAGGGGGTGGCAGGGGGTTGGGGGGGGTTGGGTAAGGGGTAGGGGGGTGGCGGGGGGTCGTGGAAGGTAGGGGGTAGGGGTAAGGGTAGGGTGGAGGGGGGTAGGGCGCGAGGCCCATGGGGCCGGTGTTAAGGAAGGGGGGGAGGAGTTGAGATTGGAGGGGAATGGGAGTTAGGGGGTGGGCTTATGGGGAGGAGAGTTGTGGGGTAGGGAAGGAAGAGTTGGGGAAATGGTGCATGGGTGGGTGAGTTGGGGGTAGCAAGGGCTGGCGCATGTGTAGGGCAGAAGGGGGAAGAGGGCATGGGTGAATGGGAAAGATCGGTAATGGGTTGGGGGAACGGGGCACGACGACGGCCTACCCACGGTTATTGGGTGATTGAGTTTGAATAATTGTTTAAGACAATTTATATAACTGATGTATGCATCGTATCTTCAAATAAAATTAATGTTTTCCATATTTTGTTAAATGAGAAGTTATGAAGCATTTTTATGTTGTTGTATTATGTCTTAAGTATGATAAATTTTATTGTTTAAATATCTACAATGCAATATCAAATTAGAGATATAATGTCTGTTTTATTCAGTATACAAATAAAGACTTTTGAATTCATTCAGTGATATAATTTGTTCATAATGTCATGTTTTTTTAGTTTTATAGTTGAAAAAATTTCAATTTCTTTTGTATCTAGCATGTTGTGGTTGAAAACATGTTAAATTTATATGTAGGAAAGAAAAATGATATTCTACCAGAAACATTAATGTGTTTTTTCCTTAAAATTTAACTTTGTTTGAGACATAAAAAATTGGTTTTATTAGCATTTAATAAAAAGTTTGAAAATTGACCCTAAAAAAAAAAATCATTATTCCAGTATCAACACTTTCGTTTTGAAGCTATATTTTGCACGAAAATTTCGTAGTCACTGCCATTTTTAAAACACGTTCAAAATTGACACCTAAAAAAAAAAAACATCGTTCCAGTATACACACTTTTCGTTTTTAGCACTGTTTTTGATGTTTTTTTGGGGTTTTTTGGCCAGAGTTCCCGTTTTGAGTTTATAGTTCCCGTTTCAAAGTTTACATTGTTTTGACTTTACCTCTGCATGTTAACTTTGTCAACACAATCCATGAGGCAATCTACAAATATGTTCTATATCTTGGGATCCCATTATCCTCAGTAAATGGCTACACAATAGTGCCATCCCTACCAATAGGGATTTAGGTGATAAATTAAATCCAAGGTATGGGTTACAAGAAAATACTCCTCCTTTAGACCTTTGAAGTTGTGTCCCCTTCTCATTATAGTCATGATTTATAATTAACTATTGTTTACATGAATTTACCATTCACAATAATATTTACAACAAGGATTAACACAGGGGTTGCCACGAACCCAACCCCCTTAGAGAACACTCTCCTTGATATTATACATTTGAACACACACAATTTATAGTGATATTTATATATAGCCAACTCTATTTCTTTATTTCAGAGTGTAATATGCCTTTGGTCTAGAATGCACAAAGATATTGGCTAGAACTCTTCCTTTGGTTCTACTTGTAACATAGATTGATCAATCACATGATTAACATATGGTACATATCTCTTAAGTAAAGAAGCATGGAAAAGATCGTGAACCTTTACTGTAGGTGGAAAGGCCAATCTATGTGCCAATAGTCCTATTCTCTCTAAAACCTGGAATGGCCCGCTAAATCATGGTGCCAACTTGGCACAATACCTAATTCTCAATGAGCTTCACTTTGGTCTAATTTGGAGATACACATGATCCAAATCTTTGAATTCTTTGTGCACTCTATGCTGGTATGCATATCTCTTCTCCCTTTCTTGAACTATCTTTAAGTTCTACCTGATGGTTTTCATTTTATATACCATCTATTTTAGCATTTCAGGCCCAATATGGAATTTGTTCACTATATCACTCTAGATGATAGGAGTGTTGCATTTTATTCCATAAAGAGCCTCAAACAGATTCATTTTCAATGACTCTTGGTACCCATTATTGTAGGAAAACTCCAACAAAGGAAATAATTCTTCCCACCTCTTTAATTGGTGCATCATGTACATTCTAAGCATGTGTTCCAACACTCTCTTTACCCTCTAAGTCTGTAGATTTGTCTGATGATGGTTTGTTGTACCAAAAGGAAATTGTATCCCCAAACAAAAAAACAACTCCTTCCAAAATATAGAAGTGAAATTTTCATCCCTATCAGAGTTAATATTCTTAGGCATTCCATGTAACCTCACTATTTCTTTTATGAAAACTCAGGCAACATCACCTGTTGTATGGGTAGTCTTAACAACCACAAAGTGGGTTGTTTTTCCCAACTTGTCCGCCACAACCATGATGGCATCATGTTTCCAATTTTTCCTTGGAAAACCTCTGATAAAATCCATGGAAATGACCTCCCATTTCAATTCCAGAATGGGATTGGTTACATCAATCCCACTAGATGTCTACATTCTACCTTTACTTGCTAGCATTCCAAGCATTTTTCAATATACTCAACCACTTCCTCTTTCATGCATAGCCAAGAATATGACCTCTTTATGGTTGTTATCATCTCCTGATAGCTAGGATGAGTAAAATATGTTCTCTTATTATACTAATCCATAATGAGCTTCTTCAAGTCACCCCCATAGGGTATACACCACCTTATCCTGAACTTCAACAGTTCATCATCTTTAAGAGAAAAATTATTTTTCAACACCCCTTCTAGTACTTTCTATGAGTGTTCCTTTATGTGTCGATACTATTCATATTATTCCTCAAACTCTTTAATATTTCCATGAATATTAAATTCACAAGTACTTATAGCCACTACATGAGACAATTGTAACCTTCTATTGAGTGCATCAACTACCTTATTCCCCTTACCTTTGATATATTTTATTTCAAAATTGAACTCACTAATTAGTGCCAAACATCTTGCCTGCGTGGTTTTTTTTGTAAGCTTAGCAGTACCTTTCATTTGTTCATCTATAAACATACAAGTTACAAATATATAAGAAGTCTAGTGGCCTCAACCTACCCAGTGGGAAACCAAGTCTGTTGGCCACCGAATCGCATTATAAGCCATCCAAAACATAAATAGTTTTAGTGTATTCAACCAAGTCTTATAAGGTTGATAGTTTGGAAACCAACTAGTAAGCATAACACTGAAAACATAAATTCTACCTGACATATACAACCAAAATTAAGCCAAGATTAACATGCATAACTTAGACCAACTAATGATTTGATTATTCCATGGAGAAGGATATTTATCACTTGATCCTGGTGATTAAAATTGCAATAGACATGGGATATGCCACTCAATGAGGCCTAGGTGTGCATTTTGATTCTGCAATTGAAGTTGAATAAGATGGAGCTCTTTTTGAATGCCTCAGAGGCTTGGAACAGGCTCAATTTGTGTTGTTGTGTTGGTGGTCACATCCATTTATTTGGCCACTATGCATTACATTAACCAGTAGAGATGGAAAAATTGTATAATCAGGGTGAGACAACTGCGAGTCTACCCAGGGTCCATTATTAGCTTCCCCCGATATTTGGCTGGTGGTTCAAGCTCATCTTTCAAATTCAGCTCTGCCTCCCAGGTCGTGATCAATTGTTTCACCTATGCCGGGGTCCCTTCGCAGTATGCCTGAACTGTGGCCTGAAGAATATCATAGTTAATTTTTCGACCCCTTTGCCATGCAGTCCTCTTTTGTGCAGTCCGACTGGAAGACGAACCAACTTCTTTACCTTTGCCTTCCTGGTGTCTACGGTATTGAGAAATGGCAACAAGAAATTCCAGTTTAATTTGTCCTTGAATTAAAATGTGAAATAAAATTGAACTCTATTCTCATAGCAACTTTTAAATAGTTAATTAAGTTTAATTATCTTAGGAATTTCAAGTTGGAAGTAATTATTTTGTCATGTATATGTTATCCCTAAATTTTAGGGGTCCAAGATGAGTTTATTTGAGTTGTAATTAGATAACTTAGTTTGATTGAGTTATAGATAGTTAAACTAGCTCTAACTGTTTGTGGAAGTAGTAGAGGTCTAGTAGCGAGTTGGTGCACTGGTGCATCCTCAGTGCTACTCTAGCTAATTGAAGATTCCCTCATGAGAAACTCATGCATGTCAATTTAGAGAAAGACCCAGTTGAGACTAGAGTGGAGTGATAGTGTACTATCAGTTGGAGAGTGATATGAGTTATACATATCATGCATGCAATTAGGAAGAGGACCTAGTTTCGATTGCATACTTTTGAGGAAGGATTTCCCACATTAAATATGGGTTGATCCTCATAGGAATTGTGCAAGGAAATAGGGACTCAACAGGCAGTAAAAATTGGCTAAGTGTTGGTCAGTGCGGGCTTGTGAGGTAGAGAGTTGATCATACTTGTGCGGAATTGTTCTTGTGAGAACAAGCTTTGTATTATCACTCAGATTTCTAATTAATGCAATAGATAGTCGGGGTTTTGAGCAGTGGCTTTCCCTAGAGAAAAAATTGTGTTATGTGTCTTTGATTATCTTCCTCTTGTCAATTGTTGTTTTAGCAATCTATTGGTTTCTATTGTTTAAAGAGTAGAGTAGATTCTTGTTTTGTGTTTTAGTACATTACATGAGCTGTGAATCTACAAAAAAATCTACATGGTATCGGAGCTGAAGATAATATACTCGAGGATATTTCAAAGTTTTGAGTTTTTGGTTACAGGTGAAATTCAAATTTGCAATACATACTTCAGGATTGCCAGATGACGTTCTACTATTTGTGGCTCGAGTATGCCTTGGAATTTAGCTAGAATTATATAGTATGGAAGGACAAAATGGAGGTTGTGATGGAGGATAATGGCTTGAAGGAATTTGTTGATCAATACATTCCTAAGCCTGAAACATTGGATGCATAGAATATGGCTGAATGGAAGAAGTGTGTGGCGAAGGTGAGGTGGATAATCCTTGAGGATGTTCGAGACCACATTGTCTCGAGTCTCCATGTGAATGAAAATACATATGCTATGTGGAAAGCATTGCTGGACCTATTCCAGAACAAGATTAACCATAGGAAGTTGGCACTAAGAGACAAAATTAAAAAAATTAAGATGGATAAAGGTAAGACCATTCCAAAATACTTAACCAAGTTCATTCAATTTCGTGATGAGCTTGGAAGTGTTGGAATAACTGTTTATGAGGATGATATAGTGAGCCTAGCTCTCCTAGGCCTTCCCAAGAGTTGGAATAGCTATCAAGAATCTATAAATGGAAGGGAGAAGCTACCAGACTAGGGACGACTGTGGTTAGATTTGATGCAGGAGGAGATCAAAAGGAACACCAAAGATGGTTCCCTAGCGAGTAAGACAAGAAAAGGGAAAGGGAAGACGTCCCATTCCAAATCAGATTCTTTCCATGGAGGTAAGAAGAATGACATGGTGAAAGTTAAGTGCTTTCATTGTCACGATCTGGGCCATTTTTCTACAAATTATCTACTCAAGAAGTCCAAGAATAAGTCCTCATGAGGGGCGGTAGGTGAGGCTTTGGCCTCTCAATTAGAATTGGACTTTACTCTCATTGCATGCATGGTGTCATCAATGATGGGTAGTGTATGGTACCTTGATAGTGTAGCTTCATTCCACATGACTGGTGATAAGGAGTTGTTTAGTGACATGGAGGAGAAAGATCTCCGGATGCATATGAGATGGGTGACGATGAGAGGTATAGTGCTACTAGATTGGGCACAATTACTTTTCAAAGGGAGCAAGGTGCTCCTCTCACCTTGAGGGATGTTATGTATGTGCCCGAGCTAAAGATGAACTTAGCATCACTCTCCATGCTTGAGGATAGAGGCTATGATGTGATGTTCTTGAAAGGAAAGGTGTTCCTTAGACATATAGCCACAGGTCAAATAAAGAAGATAGGGATTCAAGTTAAGAATCTCTATAATCTAGAAGTAGAGGATTGTGCTGCTTTGAGAAAAAAATAAGAGAAGATGCAGAGTGGAGACATTGGTGATTTGTGGCATAGGATATTGGGCCACTTGCATCATGGGGTTTGAAAATCATGCAGAAGATCTCCATTGATCTTCCCAAAGGTATGCTAGAGAAATTTGATACATGCAAGGGGTGTACTTTGGTAAAGACACCAAGGCTTCCTTTCACGATAGAGACAGTCGAGCAAAGGTGATTCTAGAGCGAGTCCATTTAGATGTGTGTGGACCATTCTCGATAGCATCCATGGCCAAACACAGGTATTATGTTATATTTGTTGACAACTTTTCTCGTAAATGATAGATATTTTTCATGCAGAAGGAGGATCAGACTTTCACAAAGTTTTGTGAATTTAAAGCATTAGTTGAGAAAGAGTCTTCCAAGAAGGTTAAAGCTCTGAGGAGTGATAATAGTGGTGAGTATGCCTCAAATGAGTTTAAGAACTTTTGTGTAGCATAAGGAATTAAACGGGAGTTGACGACACCCAATAACCCACAATAGAATGGGGTGGCCAAGAGGAAGAACATAAGAATTGTAGGGGCAACATGGGAGATGTTGCATGATCAGGGCCTACCATTACACTTGTGGGTTGAGGTATTCAACACAAATGTTTATTTGCAGAATTGTAGCATGCATCAGATTCTTCGTATGAAGACACCAGAGGAGGCTTATTCCGGTAAGAGACTAGATGTTGGTCACTTCAGGATTTTTGGGTCATCGGTATATTTCCATGTGACCAAAGATGCACTGAAGAAGCTTGAGATGACAACAAAGTTGGGGATATTTGTGGTGTACACTGATACACATCACAACTATTGGGTGTACTTTTTGACTAGTAGGATGACAGTGGTTTGCAGGGATGTTAGATTCAATGAGGAGAAGACCATATGAGTTTCCCTTGAGAAGGAGCTTAAGCTACATGTGGTTGAGGAGCCTCAAATTGATGTGGAGCAGCCAAATGCAGAGGATCTAGGAGTGGAGACATTCACTCAGGTAAAGTCTTCCAGAGATGGGAGAAATTGCTACAGAGAGGCTGACAGGTTATTGCATGATGCATGGGAGAATGTGGGAGCACCAACATCTCAGCACAGGAACAAGAGGTCGCCTGAGAGGTACAATGGATACATGGATCTTATGAGCAGATGCGTTGAGATAGAGCCATTTTCCTTTGAGGAAGTAGTGCAACAGCCAGTTGGGTTGATTCCATAGTGGAGGAGTATGACTCCATAGTTCGTAATAGTGTTTGGGATGTGGTCCCGAGACCGGAGGAGAAGTCAGTGGTGAGCTCCCAATGGCTTTACAAGGTAAAGAAAGCTACATATGGTAGTGTGGAGAAGCATAAGGATAGGTTTGTGGCCTGTGGCTTTTCACAGATAGAGGGGATTGACTATGATGAGACCTTTTCTCCTGCTGCAAGTACTCATCGATCAAATATATATTGGCACTATCAGCATAGATGGGTTGGAAGATAAACCAGATGGATGTAAAGACAACCTTCCTTAATGCAATGATTGAGGAAGAGGTGTACATAGAGCAGCCTGAAGGTTTTGAGACCTTTGACTGTGAGTCGCATGTGTGCCGACTTAAGAGGGCATTGTATGGGCTGAAGCAAACACCCTATGCTTGGTAAATCAAGATCGATAGCTACATCACCACGTTGGGCTTCACCAAGAGTGAAGTGGATGCGAACCTGTACCACATAGTGGTGGAAGGTAAATTCTTGATCATAGTTTTGTATGTTGACGATTTGATTCTGACATGTGATGATCAACTATTCAAGTCTTGCAAGGAGGACCTTGCAAGAGAGTTGGAGATGAAGGATATGGGGCTTATGCATTAATTTCTAGGCATGGAAGTATGACAGGGTGATGTGGAATTGTTGGTGTCTTAGGGCAAGTATGCCAATGCGATACTCAAGAGATTCTACATGGAGAGAAACAAACCCATTGAGACTCCTTAGCAGGTAATTGGAGGAAAGAGGATGCTACTTCAGGGGAAGTAGTGGAAGCTATTGTTTATAGGCATCTTGTGGGTTCACTCATGTACTTGGTGAACACATGAACGGATATGTGCTATGTAGTTAACCAACTTAGTCAAGCGATGGTTAGGCCTACCAAGCTGTATTGGAAGGCGGAAAAGCATGTGTTGAGGTACCTCAAGGGAACTACTTAGTATGGATTGTGGTACTTACGGACAAACGGAGTGAAGCTTCAAGGCTTATCTGATGTAGATTGGGAAGGGAGTCCATCTGATAGGAAGAGGAAATTAGGAGGGATCTTCAGTATTGGGTCAAAAATAGTTTCTTGGTACAGAAGGAAACAAAGATCAGTTGCACTCATTTCGATAGAGGCAGAGTACAAGGCCGAAAGTCAGGAAGCATGTGAGGCCATCTAGATGAGGAAGACCCTGGTTGGTTTGTTTGGTCAATAGATGGATCCAACTATGATTTACTGTGATAATCAGACTTGTATCAAACTCTCTAAAAATCTCGTTTTTCATGATCGGTCCAATCATATTGATATCTGATATCATCATCTCAGAGATTGTGTATTGAGGTGGATTATGTTGTTGGAGTACGTTCCCACGGAGGAGCAAGATGATGACATTTTGGAAAAGGCATTATCAATATGTAAATTTGAGTTTCATAGAGACAGGATCAGGGTAGCCGATAATCCCTTTCTTGTTCAGAGGGAGTGTTGAGAAATGGCAACAAGAAATTTTAGTTTAATTTGTCTTTGAATTAAACTGTGAATTAAAATCGAATTCGATTTTCATAACAACTTGTAAATAGTTAATTAAGTTTAATTTAATTAATTAGCTTAGGAATTTTGAGTTGGAAGTCTTTCTGTAGTAATGTATATGTTATCCCTAACTTGTAGGGATCTAGGATGAGTTTATTTGAGTTATAACTAGATAACTTAGCTTGACTGAGTTATAGACAGTTAAACTAGTTCTAACTGTTTGTGGAACTAGTAGAGGTCTAGTAGTGAGTTGGTGCACTGGTGCATACTCAGTGATACTCCAGCTAATTGAATATTCCCTCATGAGAACATCATGCGTGTCAATTTAGAGGAAGACCCAGTTGAGACTAGAGTGCAGGGACAATGGACTATCAGTAGTGGAGTGATTCAAGTTGTACAAATCATGCATGCAATCAAGAAGAGGACCTAGTTTGGATTGTGCAGTTTTGAGGAAGGATTTCCCACATTAAATATGGGTTCATCCTCACAGGAATTGTGCAAGAAAATAGGGGCTCATTAAGCGACATAAATTGGCTAAGTGCTGGTCAGTGTGGAATTGTGAGGTAGAGAGTTGATCATACTTGTGAGGAATTGTTCTTCTGAGAACAAGAATTGTATTATCACTTAGATTTTTGATTAATGCAATAGATAGTCGGGGTTTTGAGCAATGGCTTTCCATAGAGAAACAATTGTATTACGTGTCTTCAATTTTCTTCCTCTTGTTTATTATTGATTTAGATATCTAATGGTTTCTGCTATTTAAAGAGTAGAGTAGATTCTTATCTTGTGTTTTACTATATTACATGAGATGTGAATCTACAAGAAAGGCTACATGCAACCCCTTCTACCTCAGCCTGACGTTCCACCATGAGGTTGAGACTTCACCATATCTTCCAAGGCCAGGCCCCCTTTCTTCATCCTTCTCCCACCTTCCCGTGCTCATAAACCAACCCATTGTACAAAGGCCAGAAGTGGATACATTGTAGGCACACCTGGAATATGATTTTTACAGAGAACCACCCGAAAGACAAGCATTAACTTAATGTATGATCATAAAAAAAAAAAAAATGTCAGATGACACTGCGTCCCTTCAGAATTCCAACACTTGAGCCAACACTTATACATAAATAATAACTCTCTGGGAGTGGGAGTTACCCCCATAATAAAAATGGTGTCCCACATGCACCCCCTAAGCCTCGAGTCTGTAGACTTCGCCCTGATCATTTACTAGAACCCTTACTCTCCACAGGGCTTGCCCAAACAATTCAAGCTTAAAATGGGGAACCCAATTATCAACATGCAGAGGAAACTGGTGGGCTCCAGTATTGTAGCAATAATGCTACAACTCCTGGGGCTTCCTTCTCTAATTTTATCAACCCGGTAGTTCGTAACAAACTTGGAAGTGACGATGCTGTATGCACAAGTACTAGCTCTTGTCACAGCTGTCACTTGGTCAGCTGGCACAAGTCCGCTAGGGCTCAAGCCAACTTCTATATGTTCTCAGAAGAAGCTTTCTAAATGATGAACGAGGACTATCTCAAAGGAAATTAACCTACTTTGCAAGAATGAACTAAAAGCCAACCAAACATGGAAACCCTAGTAAACCCTAATCTGACTAGCTTAATCCTTACAATGCAACGATGGGAATGTAACTCTTAAAAACGATGCCATTAATTCTAGTGATATGAGATGCATGAATTTAAACTACTTCTATTGAAGAGAACATCGTTTTTATATTTTTGCTTAGGTGGTTTGAGTTATTATGATTTTGTTTCTTATTGGGTTTTTACTGTGCAGGGGTAGTTTGAAGGGGAGGAAGGCTTGGAAAAGGTCAGGAGGGCTAGGAGAGGTTCTAGGGGATTCCTAACATCATTCCACAGAAGTCCACAATGTTCAGGTGCTTGGCAACCGAGTTTGCAGGCTTCTACAAGATGTCTGCAGGGGATCCTACAGGAAGCTCGGGATTTCTACAGGAAGTCTGCTAACTTCTACAGGATGTTCTACAGTTGGAGTTTTGGGTGATGAAGGAGTCAAGGAGCTGTATGGGTGGATAGGTAGGGTGAAAAGGGAGCTGGTGATGGCTCAGGGACAGAGAGATAAGATGGAGAAAGAGTGGGTAAAGTTGGTTGGTGGATAGAAGGGTGGAAGCAATGAAAAGTCAAAAAGATGGAGCTACGTGAGAAGTAGAAGGGTTGGAAGGCAAACGAGCTGAACAGAGGATGGGTAGGTGACTTTAGGTGCGTTTGAGAAGAAGAAGAAGATAATAGAACAATGCTGCGCAGTGTAAATGGAACAAATCCTCTATGTCTTGCACAAAAACGAGAATTCCATCAACCTATTCTGACTGTGTTATTTAACCAACGAACATCAATGTAAATTGTGGATAGAAATCATGCATGGTGTTGGAACGAAGAAGTATTGCTCAATATCAGAATGCATGGACGGTTCTATGACGGAAATGACTGTGTTGCAGCTTGCATGAACATATAAGACTGCGTTTTTTTGGTGGTTGGTACGGTCTACACCCCCAATCTCTAAACAGAGATGGCAGTGAGTGCACTATCAACCTTTTCTTGGAGCTCTAATGAATTCTAATCCTCCTACTCTAATCTAAACTGCTGACAGCACTTTAACCATAAACTAATCCTACTCAATCACATTAAAGAAATTAAATCAGCAGACTGTGTTTTCCAAATGCATGTCAAAACAAAGAAACAAAGTGCTGAAAGGAAAGACAAGTAACAATACAAAGAAAAGGAGGTCTATTGCTCTCAGGTTGGGCCCTAACCTGAGAGCTATAGCTCCTCTTAAGAACTCAGGATTGAATCCAAATCTACCTGCCTTTATTAAAAGATCATAATCATGAGTCTAGCAACATGACAAAACTGGCTTACAAAAAGCAAAAACCGAGCTGTAGCTGGTGCTTAGAAATTGCAACAGTAGTTCAAAAGTTCAAAAAGCTTCTATCAAAGGCTACGGCCTCAATATTTATACATGATGAGGATCAAGCTGGCTTCCTCAATTAGTGGAGCTTGGCTGTCCAACTAAAAGTAAACCGCTGTTCCTGTAGAATCCGTTGGCTGCCTTTCAGCTCGGTGGGGATAGCTATTGGAGCTCGGAGTTGGGGTGGAGATCACGAGGGAGGTCATTTAAGACTATGGACAACCTCCCTATAAACCTGCAATGCCACCTTTGATGTCTCCTTGTCTCCTTCTGCGTGGTCTTTGCTCCATTTAATGTCAAAAAAACCTGAAATCATCATGTATTAGTCACATAGGAATAATGCCTGCCCTTCTTCCTACAAATAACACGAATATACTAAGAAATGATGCATAAGTGATAAAAGATGAAGGGTTGAGCAAGGTAAGTAGGCCAAATGAGCCAAAATTGTTACTAAAAATTGGGGCTCATCATCACCCCCCAGCTAAAATATTTGCTCATGCTTGAGCAACTTAGTCCAAGTCTTCATCCTTCATTGCTTTTACTGCTACCCTTATATCCCAAGCCTTTGTGGTAGTGTCCTCCTTGCTGATATGAAACCCAGCTTTCCTGATCACCTCTTCCCATTGTTCACTGTCATCCTCCTCTGTGCTACCTTCAATCAATCCTAGCAGCAGTGGTGGGCTACGTTTAAGGCCAATCCAGCTAGCCTAGAGGTTTTGCATGGATTTCTTGTAAAGGGCTACCCTTACCAGAGCTTCCCTCATCCGAGTTGGGGTATGGTACTCTCGGATTTTCAAACTGTGTGCCAATGTATTCCATCTGCGTGTGCATGCTTGGACAACATTTTCTCCTAACAGTCTCTCCATGTCTTCAAAATGAGCTATGGCTTGGGCCTGTTGATCCATATATCTTAGTGAAGTTGTAGGATCAGTAGACAAGTGTTGGTGTGCTGAGATGAGTGCAAATGGATCCTCTGGTTCTACCCGAATGAGCAATGGCTCGTTCAATTCTCGGTTCATGACCGATTTTGCTTCTGCTGCTCTTTGATCCTCATGGTTCAACCATGAAGCGAACGCCATTAATTGCATATCTCCCAAGGCAGTATTGGGATCCCAGGAAACTACATTAGGCAAGGCCAAATTATGGAGGTAAAACTTCGCTAATTTGGCTTTATCCTCTGACGAACTAGTATTGCACAACTCAGAAAATTGTTGTGGGTCTTGGATCTGAGAAATACCTCTTTGTGCCAAGGTATTTATTTGGAACTGCAGCCATTGGTCTTTCAAGTACAAACCATAGGACTTGGCAGGTTGTCTGCACTGTATTGCCTCCATGGCCCAACTGGCCATGCAGGCCAATTGTGCCTCTTTTTGCTGCAGCTGTTCTTTTAGAGCTTGCACTTCAATTTGTGCTTGCTGTTTTGCTTCCTGTAGAAGTGTCATTGGCTCCCCAAGACCGGTGGTCAGTTCCTTTTTGCCTTGCTGTTCTTCTGTGGTGTCCTTGGAGGATGTACCTATCCCTGCCCTCAGCTTCTGTAGCTGCAATCTTAGCTTCTGGTTTTCTTCCTGTAGGTACACTCTTTGACAATTGGCCACATGTTTAGCCATGGCTAATTCACTCCTGGCCTCCTTGAGTTGCTCTTGTAAAGGACCTATGTCCGCCACACACTTTGACTTTGCTATCTTCATCCACGTGTGTGTACGGACTCTCTCTTCCTCCAATGCAAAAAACAGTGGCACAGTAAATTTTTGAGGTATAATTTTTCCAACCTCTAAAAAGGTGTAGTATGAACTCAGAATTGGCTGAGGGCTGGGCTCTAGAATGTGCTCCTTTTCTACCTCTTTGGGTGGCTCTACCTCACCCTCCCTTGGTGGTGATGAGGGTCCTTCTCCTTCCATCTTCTCTGTTTCCTGTAGCCGGGCCAGAGTTTCCTGTAGAACATTTTCAGCATCCTGTAGCCAAGCTTTTTCAGTCAACAGGTCTAACTTTTCTTGCCACGTAGTTTTCTTTGGGCTCCCCCTCTCATAGGTGACTGATATCCTCGAGGGGGACTTTTCCTTGGGCGAAGTAGGGGCATCTTCAATAACAATCGGGCTGCTGGACGAAGGCTGTGGCTTGCCCGTCTTTATTCTGACACTTCTTCGAGCTTTAAAGTATAGAGGGGTCTCTCTCTTTCTCTTCTCCTTTGGCTTAGGTGGCGTGATGAGGGCGGCCAGCACAACTGCTGCCTCCCTTTCACGAATATCAGCTTTCTTCTCCTTGGGTTTCACTTTTTCAGGGCTTCCTGTAGAAGACCCTGTTTTAGTCAATTTCGGGCTTCCTGTAGAAGACCCTGTTTTAGTAATTTTCGGGCTTCCTGTAGAAGACCCTTTTTCAATAATTTTCGGGCTTCCTGTAGAAGCCGATTTCGGCTTTCCTATAGAAACAGGTGTTGCCGCCTTGGTTTGCTTTGCTGCATGGGTTTTGCTTTTTGACTTAGTTGCGGTCGCTGTCGAGGCACTCTTGCTGATGTGGACCTTCTCAGCCTTGTCCACTCTGCCTTGCAACCTTTTTTCTCTTGCTGTCAAGATGGGTGTGTCATCTTTTTCTTTGTCATCCTTTTTCTCATGCTTCTTCTTTTGCTCTTTCTTTTGCACTGTGGTCGGGGTCTTCTGGCCTGTTTCTTTCTTTCCCACAGCCACTGATTCTTTCTCCTCACTGCTGGAGGAACCACTTTCTTCGGTCAACATCCTTATGTCTCCATCTCTTGTCGAATTTCTGAATGCTTCCCATGAGAGGGGAACCTTGTATGAATGAAGCGCATCCTCCACGAGAAGTTTGATCAATCCATGGTGGGCTACCTGGTCTGGTATGCCTTCTTTTAACTTTGTGGCACACTCCATTAGAGACTGTAGCAGGAAATAGGGGATGCTCAGTTTATTTTCTATAGGAAGATCAATCTGGTGCCTCAATTCAGTGAGCAACCTAAAGTGATACTCGTACACAATGTTAAAACGGCCTTCGCAGGTTATATACTTCATGATCTGCAGGCTAACTTCATTCCATGGTGGCAGTAAACTGGTTCTACGCACCCCATTCTTGTCTTCCGAGAATTCTTCCTCTGGGGGAAAGAATTCTTTCTTGGCCTGTTGGCTCAACTTCCTTTCTTCCTTATCCCATGGCAAACCCATTGGAAGTTCAGTAATTCGACTGATATATTGCAGGGTGAGCTTGAGGCTTAGGCCCCTGAAGTTCACGGTGGCCAATGTTTTGGATTTCGGCCTCAGAGCCTGCAAAAACTCTTCTGCCACTTCGTCGTCATAACCCTGCAATTTGTCACAGAAGGATATCCATTGTGCTCATGTGAAGAGCTCCACCACCTCAAGATTTTCCCTTAACTTTGTTGAATCAGTGGGTTCCCTTCTAATGAACCCACCCGGCATGATAAAAACTGTTGCTTTAACTAGAGGTGGCGAACGCGGAAGAAATTTGGTCTACTGAGACAGAGCGTAGAATTACGCTTCTGTCATGCATATAATCCACGAAGCTTATCTCTGAGGACCTTAACACAGCTTAACTACACTGACATCCTGTAGAACGATAGTTTATGCACAACAGACAACAATTGCAACAATTTTCTACGACCAGACTGTAGACGACGATTCTGCCACCTTCAAAAGCCAATTGCATGGAGAGTTCAGGTTTACCTTTTTAATCCGCCACCTTTTGACGTGAGGAACCCGCCTTCCTGTAGAAACAACGTTCCTGTAGGAGCAGCGCGTGATTTCTGGGAAAGACTGCAGTTGGTCTGCGCTCTTGGTGTTGCTTCATAGGCGTTCTGATGGCCACAGGCTCGGAGTATCGAACTGCAGAGGGATTCGGATGATCACTCGAGTTTCAAACGGTGAATGATAAATGCATGGGGTGCAATCTAGCCGATTAGATTTGAATCGGCGGAATCCGTGGCGCGGGGGTGAGCTGTCCCTGCCGGACCGTTGGATGACGTCGTCCCATCATTTGCCTGCGAGTTCCCTTACTGCCGCATCATCCCCCCGCAGATCCGCCGCCGTCTCTTCTGCTAAATACGTTTTTCCCGACGGGATTGCTCTCACGTGTGTGCTGCCCATTCCTTTTTTCATGGCCGCCACCCAAACATCCGACTAGACCATTAACTGGTCGACGTGGCCAGTCAAATGGCTATACCACCGCTCAACCCATTCACTTCACACTTCGCAAACAATTTCAAAGTAAAATTCATGCAATCTGATGGAAGAAAGGGTCGAGACACTTACCTGTGCGGCCGCAACACGATTTTTCGGTTTTTGGACGATGATGAGTGGATTTGTTTTCCGCTGATGAATTTGCACAGGCCCGGAGGTTCATGTTTAAAGGCTGCCGAGGATGGATTTGATGCTTGGCTGTATGCACCCGCGTTTTCATTGCATATGGCCAGCGCTGTGAATGGTGTACACTCTAGCGGGCTTAACTGTTACAGGACTCCCGCAGGATGTCTTGTAACAGTTCTTCCTCCTCGGGTGCATGCTGCACGACGAAGGATTTGGCCTCACGATCACGCTCCCTGAGCTCATGGATGGCTGGGATGGAGATGGTATGACATCTCAACATTTTTTTACCTTAAAAATTGCTTTCTCTTTGATAACTCAACGATCTGCTTTGCTGGTGCAGGTAACTTCATTGCATGTCGACAAGGATGGTAGAACGAGGTAACAACAGTGTGCAAGGGTGACAACAGTAGCTTGCATGCGTCCAAACCGATCCTTAGTTGTTAGATCTCCTCATAAAATGAATTCTGGGCCGTCCAGAACTTCTACAGGAAGTTTCTTGTAGAAATACAAAGCTTCCTGTAGAAAGGTTGCGTTTCCTATAGAAAGTCTGCACCTTCCTGTAGAAAATCTGCATCTTCCTGTAGAAATCTCAAGCCGTGATGAAATTGTGCACATACCTTGGAGAAAAGGAGTATTCTTGGAGGAGGTGCTGGTGAGGTCTCCTGACAGCATGATAAGGAGCCTTGGCTTTGAGTTGAGAGGCTTCCTCTCCCCCATAGAACACCTGCAACCTGCATGCAATTTTACATTATGAACTTGCTGTCCTTGTCTTTTTTTATTGTTTTTTTCTTTTTTCTTTTTTTCCTTTTTTTTTTTGAAAGATAACAGGGGCGCCTCGATGAGGTTTTCACCCTTGCCATCTACCTTAAGTGCCTGAGAGAGGTTTTCACTCAAGGATCTTTTTCAAATCTCTTTTTTTTTTTTTTTTGAAAGACAATAGGGGCGCCTCAATGAGGTTTTCACCCCTACCACCTGCCTTGGGCGCCTCAGAAAGGTTTTCACCCAAGGATCTTTATTATCTATATATATATATATATATATATATATATATATATATATATATATATATATATATATATATATATTTATTTATTTTTATTTTTATTTTTTTTTCAGGGTATGCCCAAAGGAGAGGCAGAACCCTTCTCTATGACCAACACTGATTTCTCCATAGTTTTGATGAACTCTTGTCTTGAGAGAGGCTTCCTGTAGATCTTCAATCGATGCCCATTGACAAGCATGGGGATGGCTTCCTCATCAATGGTCCGAATGAGAACAGATCCATTGTCATGACATTTTTCCACTGCATATGGTCCCAACCATCTGGTTCTCAGCTTTCCCTTGAAGTCTTTGTACCTGGAGTCATACAACAGTGCCCAATCTCCTGGCTGGAATTGCTTGTCATTGAGGTGTTGGTCATGCCACACCTTTCTCTGAAGTTGAACCACTTCCGAGTGAAGGAGGGCCTGCATTCGGTGCTCGTCCAGTCCATTCAGCTGCAACAACCTTTCTTGCTGTGCATGGCT
Organism: Pinus tabuliformis; assembly: GCA_031772625.1. Classification (NCBI taxonomy): domain Eukaryota; kingdom Viridiplantae; phylum Streptophyta; class Pinopsida; order Pinales; family Pinaceae; genus Pinus; species Pinus tabuliformis. The sequence goes on along the minus strand of CM062805.1, from coordinate 310,750,147 downwards.
GAGATCTAGGTCCAGCTGAGCTGCCATCCTCAAAGTGTTGTACTCAAATTCAATGGACAGCAAAGCTTTCTTCCCATAGACCAGCTCATAAGGTGTGAAGCCGGTGGTGGTCTTCCAGGTTGTGTTGTAAGCCCATGTGGCCTCAACCAGGCGATCTGCCCAGTCCTTTCTGCTGTTGCTCACCACCTTAGTCAAGATCCCTTCTAATGCTCTATTGGTGACTTCCACCTGCCCATTTGCTTGAGGGTGATAGGGGGTGGAAGTCCTATGCTTGATCTTGTGATGAGCTAGTAGGTCTTCAACTAGGTTGGATGTGAACTGGCTCCCTTGATCGGTGACCAGCTCTCTTGGGTAGCCAAACTTGTAGAAGATGTTTTCTCTTAAGAACTCGGCCACCTTCTCTTCTGTTGCTGCTTTGATTGCTTTAGTCTCTACCCACTTTGTCAGGTAGTCAGTACACATAATGATGTAAGACCTTTGCCTCGAAGGAGGGTTGATTGGACCCACAAAGTCTATACCCCACTTCTCAAATGGCTCAAGAGTCACTTGAGGTTGGAGAGGCATCTCATCCCTTTGAGTCGGTTTCCCCATTCTTTGGCATTGGTCACATTGGCTGATATATCTTCTGACATCTTGATGAAGTGTGGGCCAATAGTAGCCTGCCTGCAGGATTTTGAAGGCAGTCCTCTTTGCTGCAAAATTTCCTCCACAAGGCCCATCATGACAGGTGAGGAGGATATCAAAGACTTCCTCCTCCCTTACACAACACCTTAAGATCTGATCGGGGCCAAGCTTGAACAGATTGCCCCCGATCCAAGTAAATGAGGCACTTTTTCTGATGATTCTGCTCTTCTCTCTTGAAGATAGGTGCGGAGGGAACTGTGCTGAAGCAAGGTAGTTTGCTATATCAACAAACCATGGAGAGAGTGCTAAGATAGCAAACAGATGTTCGTCGGGCATCTGGTCATCCACTGTCCCATCCTCATCTGCAGACAAATCCAATCTAGATAAAAAGTCAGCAACAACATTTTCTTTACCTGGTTTGTCAACAATGGTCAAATCAAACTGCTGCAACAAAAGTAACCATCTAATAATCCGAGCATTCACATCTGGTTTATTCATTAAATATCTAATTGCAGCATGGTCTGTATGTAGAAATGTTTGGTAGCCAGTGATATAATGTCGGAACTTGTTCAGTGCATGGACCACAGCCAAAAACTCTTTCTCAGTTACAGTGTAATTCAGTTCAGCTTTGGACAAGTTTTTGTTAACAAAGTAAACGGCATATGGAAGTTTTTGTTCAACTTTTCCTAAAGCTACACCTATGGCTTTGTTCGAGGCATCAGTGTGGATGTGGAAAGGTAGGGCCCAGTTTGGACCTCTCAAGATTGGGGCTGACACCAACTTGTCCTTCAATTCATTCAAAGCCCTTTGACAATCGTCAGTCCATTTAAACTCCACATCTTTTGCCAACAGGCCAAACAATGGCGAGGCTAACTTGCTGAAGTCTTTAATGAATCTCCTGTAATACCCTGCTAATCCTAAGAAACTCCGAACATCCCTTACCTTTTGAGGAGGTGGAACCTTCTTGATGAGAGCAATTTTGTTAGGATCCACCTGTAACCCTTGGCAAGAAATGGTATGGCCTAGCACGGTCCCTTCAGTCATTAGGAATTCACATTTTTCAGGACTAAGGGACAGGTTCATCTCAATGCATTTGGTTAGGACTTTTCCCAGATTGGACAATGCTTCCTGGAAGTTGGCCCCATAAGGAGTGAAGTCATCCATATAGATTTCCACGGCATCATGGACCAGCTCCGAGAAGATGCTCAAGACAGCTCTCTGGAAGGTAGCAGGAGCATTGCATAGCCCAAAGGGAAGAACTCGGTAGGCAAAGGTACCCCAAGGACAAGTGAAGGTGGTCTTATCTTGGTCTTCTGGGCTGATTTGGATATGGTTGTACCCGCTAAACCCGTCCAGGAAAGAGAAGAACTTCTTTCCTGCTAGTCCATCCAACACTTGATCTATGAAAGGTAGAGGGAAATGGTCTTTCTTGGTAGCTTTGTTCAGTTCTCGGTAGTCCACACAGATTCTCCACTTCCCATTCTTCTTGGGAACCAACACCAGAGGGGACACCCATTCACTATCTGAGATGGGGTAAATGAATCTGGCGTCCAGCAGTTTTTGCAATTCTTCCTTGACAATGTCCTTAAGGGCTGGATTCATTCTCCTCTGAGGTTGCCTAACCGGCTTACAATCCTCTTTGATGTATATGTGATGGGTACAGACCGAAGGATGGACTCCTTTCATCTCCTTATAGCTCCAAGCAAAAGCATCTAGATGGCTGGCCAACAGGCTACACAGCTCCTTTTCCTGGGAAGGAGATAGGGAGGAGCTGATCTTTAACGTTCTCTCAGGGCCGAACTCCACATTCTTGACTCTGGGAGTGACAGGGTTGGTTGTACAAAGATCCACTAAGGTGCTGGCTTGGGCATCCTCCACCAATTTCTCTAAGGATAGTGCACTGGAAGGTGGATTCTGGATCAAGGTCTCAATCAAGTCATCCTCGGTTGGGGGGTCTCTTCTAGTGGTATCTAGGGTGCACAGAGGTGCTGAGTACACTTCATCCTCTTCTCCTTCCTCCAACCAAAGTGGTAAGTCATGCTCTAAGGAAGGTTGGGCAGGAGGTATAGGACTAGCTGCTTGGACATAGGACCATTTTTGATGGTCATATTTCCTGCACGACAACTTATGTAAGCATCTGCAGTGGCTAACCAAGGCCTTCCCAAAATAAGAGGATATCCAGTAAGCTTTGCCTTGGGTTGCAGAACCAAGAAATCTGCAGGGTATTCCCAAGAGTCGACAGAGACCAAGACATCCTCCACAATCCCTTCGGGAGTCACAGTGGAGCGATCTGCTAGTTGCAGTACTGTCGAGGTCTTCCTCAAGGAACCCTGAAGATTGAGTTTGAGCATGGTATCCCTGGTCATCACATTAATGGCAGCCCCCAAATCAATCAAGGTGTGAGGTATGATGGTGCCATTGATGTGGACATCTACTACAGGACTCCCAGGATCTAGATACTTTGGGCAGATGACTTGTCCTAACATAAGGTCAGACAGTTGTCCTAAGACATTGATGGTTGAAGCATCTCTCTTTCGCCTGCCTGGGTTTTTGAAACACTTTTCCTTAACCAGTTTGTTGTATATTGGCACATCCTTGATGGCTTGGAGAAGTGGTATTTTCACACACAACTGCTTGAGCTCACCCAGGAGCTCATCCTCCTCTGGGTTGGGTTGTGTGGTGGCTGTTAGTCTCTCAGGAAAGGGTGGAATAGCCTTTGGTTCACTTTCCTGTTTATCTTCCTCATCCTCTGGGGGAGGAGGTTGGCGATCCGGAAGAGTCTTTCCAGATCGAAGATTGATCTCCTGGATCTCCACAACATAAGTAGGGCATGATGTTTCCCCAGTGTATACCTGTTGGGCCTGTCTATTGTTGGGGTTCGGGTTCGGTTGAGCAGGTATTTGAGGTTGCCTTGGAGGAGCAGGAGGTAATGGTTGAGGTTGAACTGGTGGTGGAGGTAAAATGGCGGGAGGAGTGTTGTACTGGGGCCTCCACCCCGACTGAGGTGCATTCCACTGAGGCTGTGGCTGGGCATGTGAGTGATAGGAATGAGTAGTGGGTTGAGTAGGGTACTGAGGTGGGTAAGACCATGGAGGAGGCATAGACCAAGAAGGATGAGCAGGGGGACCCCAGGAAGGCATAGGAGTCGATTGGTTGGGGCTGTAATAAGCTTGGGGTGCCCCTTGCATCCCCTGCTGGTAAGGTTTGGGTCCTTGTGGCCTCCTTTGGTTGAGGAAATAGAGAGGTTCAGTGGGAGCTTCTGTCCCTTGGTACATGGATTTAAGTCCAGGTAAGGTTGGACATTGGTTTGTGGGATGGTCCTCCTCACAAACGAAACACACTTCAACCGAATGCAATGGGCATTCGTTCTTAGGGTGTCTCCTTGTACATCTAGGGCAAAAGATAGCCAAGGCTCTCTCAGCTTCTTCCTTCTTCTGTTGGATCCTGAATGTGTCCAGTTGCATGGCAATGGTCTATCTCACCTCACTCTTAAGATCTTCTAATTGATTTGCAAACTCATGTTTGGAGAAAGGGACACCAGTTGAGAGGAGCTTTCCTCTACCTCGTTTCCGAGCTGCCCTGGAGTGGTTTCTAAACACAGTCTTGATGTCCTCATAAGGCAGTTGGTAAATATCCCCCCCAGCTAACATGTGAAGGGTATCTAAGAGGTCTTCAGGGACTCCTCGGAGCAGGACCAACTTGAGGGATTCAGGGTCAAGTGTGCACCTGGCCCACTTATAGCTAAGTTGGAACCTCTCCTCATAATCCTCTAAGGACTCATCATTTCCCATAGTCATCCGAAAGATTTCTCCCTTGGTTTCCTTGGACCTACAGTAGTCCCGGTACTTGGTATTGAAAGCTTGCTGCATCTGAGCCCAAGTAGTGATACTATTCCCAGGTAAGCCCATGAACCAGCGTAATGCTGCATCCTTAAGAGTTGAAGGGAAGAGTTTCAGCTTTCGCTCATCTTCGGTATAATCATAGGTTCTACAAAGGACAGCAAACTCAAACAGGAAGGTATCAGGATCTTCAGTAGTCAGTCCATGGAAGTGAGGTAAAGCGGAGGGGCTAATGTTTTTCATTTTCATCTCTCCATTGGTCTCTCGGATGGGGAAGGCACCTTCTATTCTCTCATCTTCTCCTCTATTGTCAGCCATAGCTTCAGATGGGATGGTCTCTAATTCTTCTTCTGCTATAGGATCTTCGTATATCTCAGGAGGTTCACCTATAGGTTCTTCTGGATCACTGTCACCGAAGAAGAGAGAAGGGTGACTCAGTGATGTGGTGGGGGTGTTGGGTAAGAATTTGCCTGTTTTATCTCGATTCCTACGAGGCATGAAATGGAAAGACTTTTTTTGATTGCTTTTGTTTTTCTTTGGTACCTGCAAAACTGAAACAGATTGATCTACAACTAACTATCTTACTGAAATAAAGATGCAGAATTAAATTGAAAGCAGGAAAGAACTAATCTACTTTGCTCAAATGAAATTGCAGGAATGGAAATGCTAGTCTATGCTTGCAGAATTGAAATACTAATCTACGCTTGCAAAATTGAAATTGCGGAATTGAAATGCTAATCTATGAAAGCAGGAAATGTCTATGCTACTTTTGCAGAATGGAAATGAAATAAACTACTTAGCAGAAGGCAAGAGTAAGAAAATAGAAGAAAAGCAACAATTACTAATACTCTGACGCTTCCTCGGCAACGGCACCAAAAAGAATGGTGGGCTCCAGTATTGTAGCAATAATGATACAACTCCTGGGGCTTCCTTCTCTAATTTTATCAACCCGGTAGTTCGTAACAAACTTGGAAGCGACGGTGCTGTATGCACAAGTACTAGCTCTTGTCGTAGCTGTCACTTGGTCAGCTGGCACAAGTCCGCTAGGGCTCAAGCCAACTTCTATATGTTCTCAAAAGAAGCTTTCTAAATGATGAATGAGGACTATCTCAAAGGAAATTAACCTACTTTGCAAGAATGAACTGAAAGCCAACCAAACATGGAAACCCTAGTAAACCCTAATCTGAATAGCTTAATCCTTACAATGCAACGATGGGAATGTAACTCCTAAAAATGATGCCATTACTTCTAGTGATATGAGATGCATGAATTTAAACTACTTCTATTGAAGAGAACATCGTTTTTATATTTTTGCTTAGGTGGTTTGAGTTATTATGATTTTGTTTCTTATTGGGTTTTGACTGTGCAGGGGTAGTTTGAAGGGGAGGAAGGCTTGGAAAAGGTCAAGAGGGCTAGGAGAGGTTCCAAGGGATTCCTAACATTATTCCACAGAAGTCCACAACGTTCAGGTGCTTGGCAACCGAGTTTGTAGGCTTCTACAGGATGTCTACAGGGGATCCTACAGGAAGCTCGGGATTTCTACAGGAAGTCTGCTAACTTCTACAGGATGTTCTACAGTTGGAGTTTTGGGTGATGGAGGAGTCGAGGAGCTGTATGGGTGGATAGGTAGGGTGAAAAGGGAGCTGGTGATGGCTCAGGGACAGAGAGATAAGATGGAGAAAGAGTGGGTAAAGTTGGTTGGTGGATAGAAGGGTGGAAGCAATGAAAAGTCAAAAAGATGGAGCTACGTGAGAAGTAGAAGGGTTGGAAGGCAAACGAGCTGAACAGAGGATGGGTAGGTGACTTTAGGCGCGATTGAGAAGAAGAAGAAGATAATAGAACAATGCTGCGCAGTGTAAATGGAATAAATCCTCTATGTCTTGCACAAAACCGAGAATTCCATCAACCTATTCTAACTGTGTTATTTAACCAACGAACAGCAATGTAAATTGTGGAGAGAAATCGTGCATGGTGTTGGAACGAAGAAGTATTGCTCAAGATCAGAATGCATGGACGGTTCTATGACGGAAATGACTGTGTTGCAGCTTGCATGAACATATAAGACTGCGTTTTTTTGGTGGTTGGTACGGTCTACACCCCCAATCTCTAAACAGAGATGGCAGTGAGTGCACTATCAACCTTTTCTTGGAGCTCTAATGAATTCTAATCCTCCTACTCTAATCTAAACTGCTGACAGCACTTTAACCATAAACTAATCCTACTCAATCACATTAAAGAAATTAAATCAGCAGACTGTGTTTTCCAAATGCATGTCAAAACAAAGAAACAAAGTGCTGAAAGGAAAGACAAGTAACAATACAAAGAAAAGGAGGTCTATTGCTCTCAGGTTGGGCCCTAACCTGAGAGCTATAGCTCCTCTTAAGAACTCAGGATTGAATCCAAATCTGCCTGCCTTTATTAAAAGATCATAATCATGAGTCTAGCAACATGCCAAAACTGGCTTACAAAAAGCAAAAACCGAGCTGTAGCTCGTGCTTAGAAATTGCAACAGTAGTTCAAAAGTTCAAAAAGCTTCTATCAAAGGCTACGGCCTCAATATTTATACATGATGAGGATCAAGCTGGCTTCCTCAATTAGTGGAGCTTGGCTGTCCAACTAAAAGTAAACTGTTGTTCCTGTAGAATCCGTTGGCTGCCTTTCAGCTCGGTGGGGATAGCTGTTGGAGCTCGGAGTTGGGGTGGAGATCACGAGGGAGGTCATTTAAGACTGTGGACAACCTCCCTATAAACCTGCAATGCCACCTTTTCTGTCTCCTTGTCTCCTTCTGCGTGGTCTTTGCTCCATTTAATGTCAAAAAAACCTGAAATCATCATGTATTAGTCACATAGGAATAATGCCTGCCCTTCTTCCTACAAATAACACGAATATACTAAGAAATGATGCATAAGTGATAAAAGATGAAGGGTTGAGCAAGGTAAGTAGGCCAAATGAGCCCAAATTGTTACCAAAAATTGGGGCTCATCAGAAACATCATGAGAAAAAATTAGAAACCAGTAAGCATGCCCAAGTGAGAAAGAATGTTTCCAAAAAAGATAGAAATCGACATTACATAGTTGAGAAGGCCAATACTGCCAGTTACAAAAACTGCTAATTTAACTAGTGTTTCCTTTCCCCTTAGGATGTGAGGCTTATCATGAGTAGAAGCCCCCAACCCAGGATACAAATATATCATTATAACATACCATACTTTATACGCTAACCTCAAACAGAGACATGCAACAGTTGGGTATACTTCTTGCGTTCTCGATGCCGAGAACATGTAAACATTAAAATTAGGCTCCCTAAGAAGTTGAGGACCCGAGTTTATACACCAGATAGATGGTCTTAACTCTGCCTTCACTCCGACCCCCTACAGGCACCGAGGGTTACCAGCCTTCACATCATGGATCTGCTATGATCTATGATGATTCATGTTATCACAGTGAATAAGTGTGTGAGGGCATGGGGGATACCACCCACCATCCCAAACCAATAAAGGCCTTGTCATATCAATCAAACCCAAGTGGTCCTCCAACTATTTCGCACCCAGATCAAGGATTCTTATTAGATCCAGGTCTTGGTTCAGAATCAAAGTCAATTGGTCCATTCCTTCTTCCCCAATCTCACTTATTCAAGGCTTTGTTGGCATTGCGGCGAACATGCGAGGGGATGATATATTCAAAATCTTGAATAAGTTCACTAATATCCTAGATCAAATGAGAAGTCCTATAGTTTTTACTAATACTTTCCCACTAGGACCCCTGGTTAAGCTTTTTAATAGTATCAATGAATAGAGAAGAGTCACCTTCCACCTCCATTTTTCTAAGTGCTTCCCTTCTGGATATTATCAATCCATGTTTAACAACATTAAATTTAGCTTCATTATTACTTGCCATGCCACAATCTGAAGCATATATTCAGACAACCTGACCCTGCGAGTCCTTAATGACCCCTCCAAAGGTCACATCTCCAAGGTTACCTTTAGAAGCCACATCGAAGTTTAGCTTGAGAAAACCATCAGTGGGGCAGGAGAAGCGAGAAGGGGATTGGCTAGGAAGCATCTTTAATTTCCAGGATGAAGGTGCTAGCATTTGCGGGGATAAGTTGAGAGTAGACGGTATCCACGCTTCTTGAGGGGAGACCTTCCAATTACCAGAATGCCATTTCGTTGCTAGTATATTTTCTCTTACATTTTGGAATACTCCTTTCTAGATTTCCAAGTGTGACAATTTCTGGTCCTTGAGAATCCTGCTGTTCCTTTCCTTCCATACTGCCCATAATGTTAATTTTTTCAACTGCGGTAAAATTCCACCTTGGACATCTCAAATGACTGAAATAAGGATTGCATTAGATTCCTATTTTTGAGAGGACCAAAATTGACCTAAATATTACCCAATTTTATCAAGCGGAAGCTGAGTTACGAATTATTTTATTCATACATGTATTATGGAATGTGTCAACCCTAACCACATGAGTAACTGCTTGGGTTAGCCTTAATACCAAGTGAATCCTTAGGAAAGCCTATAAATAGAAGATACCTCAATATCATTTGGACACAATTTCTCTTCTCTTTTGTTTTGGCTCACACAGGTTCGTCAGAAGGAGTTCACACAGGGTCTGAAATTACAGGCGAAAGGTTCACTCTAGGTTAGGGTTTTTTGGATCTCGGTCACTAGCACAAAACAAAAAAATTTCATCCTCGGTCACAAGCACATAGTATGAAAGAGAGAGACTTTGTCTCTCTGGTCACTCAGAGACAGTTTAGTGAGAGTGACTATGGGTTGAGAGGCATATCGAAAGGTTCCGGTCCTCGATCACTCGTACAGGGTAGCCCTAGGAGCGACCCTGCCATCTCAGTCACTCACACAACATCAGTAAGGGAGTAACCCTGCCATCTCGGTCGCTCACACATCAATGGTAAGGGAGAAAATTTTGGTTTTAGCTATTCAATGCCACAGTCGCTCGCATCAAGACCTCTTGAGAGCGACCTTGCAGTCACAGTCGCTCGCATACAGTGACAGAGAGAGCGACCAAGGAGTTTTAGTCACAGACAGTCAATCATGATGAGGAAGACCAAAGTTTAGATCTAAGATTTGACATATTGGATTCAATTGAATTTAGTGATATGGTAGATTTTGGTTTCTCTCTGCTGACATAACAGATCTGTAGGTCTATAGATTTGATTTTTTAGTTTTTGTTGCAAAGATATGTATTGGGCTCATTGACAGTGACAATAGTATACAGTAGTTGACATCAATTTTTGAAAACACATTACATCCATCAATATGAGGGTTCTGATTCCTAGCATGATTAGATCTGTTTCATAGATATCATTATTGTTTTGCTACATAAAAAAAGTTATGGATCATTGTACTCTCTTTTGTTGCATCATTTGATGATGATCTAAGAAGAAGAACATTTGCAAGGGTTTTCACCATACTAGGTTTTTCCCTGGTCTTGGACCAATCCGAGTGTCTCTATATGTGTGCATGCTTTTCTTCTACTATCCCTTTTATATTCTGTTGCATTGATGATGATGGCGATGTTGTTTCTTTCTATGTAATTGCATATGTTGATGTATTATGGTGTAGACCAAAATAATGCAATGATGATATGTTTTGAACTTAATATATTAATGATCAAATGAAACTATCATAGTAAAGAACAATGTCACCCTAATAAAATTTAACATGGTATCAGAGCTAGGCTAAAGAAAAGTCATGGAGATCACCCTGATGATGACACCATTGATGGAAGCAAGAAGAGGATGGTGGAGACCTAAAAGAATTCTAGGGTTTGAAAAAAGCCCTAGGCATCTTGTTGATTAGGATTTTATGGATTCTATGAGGTTATGGTTGGAGAGAAAACCCTGGTTTATGGAAAATACTTGAGATTTTATGTATGAAACTCTAGCATGGTCTATTTGAATCATTTGATGAAGATTCGATGAAGCCCAAGATGGGATAATCCCTGGTAGATCTGGTTGGATACTTGAAGACAGCATTGGTATATGGACCATTGACATTGATGGCTCTTGAAGATTGGTTCAAGAGGGAGAGGATCACCTCTCATTGAAGATAAGTATTTCTTGACTTATGATGCTTCTTACTTGTTAGACGTATGGGTATGATGGTTATGTTTATTTCTTGTACTTCCTGCATATGTACTTGAGTATATGGATGTTTTCAACCTCCTTGGTGAGATGAGATGTGTAGATCCTTCTTGAGGATCATTTTGAGATGCAGATCTAGAAAGAGATAAAGCAGTACTTGATAAAAAGATGACAAAGTGCTTCAAGTGGCCTATGACTACTAAGTATGTGCTCAGGTATTTGAATACCACAAGATATGCATGGTATGTTGTGTTTCAACTATTGGCTCGGTAAGCCCTAAGGTATTATGAGAATGCCTATTGATTTAATGACTCATACATGCGTATGAAAGTGACGTGGATATATGTCTCCTATGATGAAATTATGAACTTTGTGTTGAACATTTTGACCTTCTTTAATTCTATGAGGCTATTTAATGTCGATACATTGCTACTCTTGATGTTTGGCTATCATCTATGATCTATCTGTTAGATATCTTGATCCTATAAACAAGGCGAGCACCATGGTTCTAGAAACTAATACTCTCGATACTTGTCATGATGGATTTCATATACAAGGATAGTTCATTGACTCCTATACATGAGTCTGATGGTAATGATTACGATAAACATGATGAAAGCATATGGAAAGAGTGATTGACACTCTTGTTGAATGACCTAATTTGATCTCATTGGTCATGAAGAGCATGATAACCCTTATGTGAGAGGTATAAGTGTAAGATTGATATTCCATATCTCTTACTGCATATGGTCTTGTCTTGATGGAATATGGTTAAATTGAATGTCCTAAGTTGATCGAGTGACTTGATAGAAAGTGTTATTGTGTTCATAATATTTGAGATCTATCTGTTGCTTTAAGTCTAACCTTTCATGAAATATTGATGTCATGATGTTGATAGCCATATGTTTATGATCTAATAGATCTATTGTTGCATGAATCTACTAGAGACAGGTTGCTTACATGAATGAAGATGAATGATGCAGATCCCTAGTCAGAGGGAGAATCTCTTCTCAATATTCTTACCCTTATTACTATTTGTATTATGTGTTTCTGAAGTATGATTTATGTGCATATGACAGTATTGATCTGGAACAGAGTCTTAGATATAAATCTCATGAAAAAATTAGGGTTTATGCTTCGGACGTAGTCATAGATCTAGGATATTTCATCCCTGGACACATGTATGCTAAGGCCTAGACATCGTCCAAGCAGCTAAAGTCGCTCTCATGCTAACCTGAATGGAGCAACTAGAGGTTTGACTATTTTTTACCATCATCTGAAGCTTTCTGAAGCTGTCTGAACTTTGAATCATGATGTCCCTCACATATTCTGCCAATGTTAACTGATCTATGAAGTTGTTGAGTTAAATTATTGATCATATAATGAAGTATTGTGCATGAAATCAGATGGTCACCTGGAAGATGTCAGTACCACAGATGTATTACAGATAGGAAAAGATTGAATGCTTGTCGTAACATGAACATGCAGATTGAACTTGTGTTTGCAGGTGACCAAGACATACATATAGATATGTCACTATGTTGGAATAATTTGGTATCACTGGTATATCTGAAAAGTGTTTTGTCGTGATGCTTGACAATAACCTTGAATTGATGATTGAGATGTTCTTTTACTATAGATATCTCTACAATATGAATGTGGAATTGACCTAATGTCTAGTGATTTGACTTGATGATTGTTGATTTTCCTTGACATCAATACTATGTGGGCATGATGACACATGTGGAAATTGGCCTCCTTGTTCTTAGCACAATGGTTGAAGTAATTATAGTTGTGATTCAACATGAAAGTGGAACCCGCATGACTCATCCTTGATGTATGCATTTGCACCTAGTGACAGGATGACTTGTATTATGATTAGGAGAATGTCTTAATTAAGTTTATATTGATAATGGATGACTTGTTGGCATGATGAAGTCATGATTTGATATGAGCTCCACTTGTCTCCTGGTTGAAATTATTAATACTATGATAATGTTGACTTTGATAATGGTCGTGATCTAGCTTCTAAAATCTAATGAGTAGATTTTGTTGTTGATGGTACAACATTGAGTTATGTAAGGATGATTATGTTGGCTTATCAAGGCATTATGCTTAGAGCATTGCAATCTAGATATGTCTAGATTTGACAGTTATCTGATGAAGTTGTGATGATTAATTCCAAGGTATGGCTTTAATATGGATTATGGTTTTGGTTTTATATCCTGATGATCTACTTGTTATAGGTGATGAGCCTATGATGGTCTAAATTAGAGGGAGATGGCTTATGAAGCCTGAAATGATGTATCATGGCATGACGAATCAATTTCTGGAAATTGGGAAAGAAATTCCATATTGAAAAGCTATTGGAAAATGTTTTTGAATAATGAAATTTGAAAATCCTTGGATACTCTAATTTGAAGTTTAAGATGTTGTTGAACTTGACATGGCATTCAATGGTTGAAGCATTTTTTTTATGTTTTGAACATCCATCTGTATATGTATGATGTGCAAAGAACCTGAATAAATTAATGAGTGAGTTGCTTCACTTACATAGAGTTTCCACCAAGCATGCTTTGAAATATATGCATGAGGTATTCTATTTTGAGAATAAGAAAATTCTTCTATGATATGTATCTGCATAGATTTGTTGTTGACATTTTAGATTGTTGTTGATAAGCACATTTGGATGATGCTTTGGTATGTGATCTGCCATGATATCTTGGATGAGAGGTCCATAGCATGACTGAGGTTGATCATGTTGTTGCTAGCACGGATAGCTGTGAGGCAAGATACAAGATCTCCTTAGGGAGTTATTTGAGCATGATTTGGATATGAAATGGATACATTGTTATGATCCGATTGGTGATAAGTCTCATATTTATAGTTGGGACTGAGATACTCTCATATATTGAGATAGTGTAGATGTGCGAGACAAGATTAGGCTTATGGTTTGAACCTCCTTGATAGGGAGGATGATTATGGTATCCTTTTTGTGATTCATATGATGATATATGGTCTAACATGATATTCGATTTGATGTTTTGTATGAACAGCAAACAACTGCTACTGAGACAAGCTGATGATGAGAGTAGTGTTGATCGAGGTCATTGAGAAAAATATTCCTATCCTTCTTGAGATCCCAGGGTGAGGAATTGAGATAGATGGATCCTGGGGTTGAGGGAACTCTGGAAAATAGGGCGTTACCCTATCTATTACCCAAGGTTGAAGAATATTGCTCCCCTATCTTCATAGGGTTGGAGAATGCTTCTCCCTTGTTGGTCTTTGCATATTATACCCTAGCTGGCATCATACCCTCAAGAAGGCCAACTTGATGGGAATACCACTCCTCGTTTTGACCAACGAGTTGAGAATGTACTTGGGGTGTACAACCCAATTCAATTATGATGTAGGTGTTCTACCACATGACTATTCTGGGTCATCGATGGGAAGATCAGTAGGAAATAGGATGGGTTGAGATAACCCGATATGATTCTAGGTTGAGGGTAAGCTCCCTGATGAAATTCCATGGTCGAGGGTGTACTCCCATGTGTGAGGAGTTATCCTATTTGTCGGTATGGGTGGAAGTTATTTCTCTCCGATGTGGTTCTAGGTTGAGACGTTCTCCTTGATGATATGCTCTCCGATGATGATTGATGATGATATTCTAGGTAGTAGCCCGTCGACAGATATTTCAAATAGCAGCTTGATTGGATAAAGTGTGGTAGCTTAAGCTCCCCTCCGATAACAAATTCTTCTTCTTCTAGATCCGAGAATGTTCAACATACGAGTAGGAACAATCAAGTGATAAGCAGGAATAAGCAAAGGATAGATTAAGATGTACAATGATGATTTGTGATGATCAAACACTTGATAGGGACATGGAACGGTTAATACATGGAGAGATGATATGTGATGATTCGTGATGACACATGAATATTCCATAATAGAATTTTGTTCGATGGATAAATATTGGTAGGTGGAATTCTCTCTAGTTGAGAGGGAGTGTTAATTTTTGCAACTGCGGTAATATTCCACCATGGAAAACTCAAATTACTGAAATAATGATTGCATTCGATTCTAGTTTTTGGGAGGACCAAAATTGACCTAAGTGTCACCCAATTTGGTCAAACAGAAGTTGAGTTATGAATTTATTTATTCATACATGTATTATGGAATTGGTCAGCTCTAACCACATGAGTAACTTATTGGGTCATCTTTAACCCCAAGTGAACCGTCAGGAAAGCCTATAAATAGAAGATACCTCAAGATCATTTGGACACATCTTCTCTTCTCTTTTGTTTTGGCTCAAACGGGTTCGTCAAAAGGAGTTTGCCCTTGGTCCAAAATTACAGGTGAAAGGTTCGCTCTAGGTTAGTGTTTTTTGGATCTCAGTCACTGGCGCCGAACATAAGTTTTTATTCCCTAAACGCAGGCACAAAGTAGGAAAGAGAGAGACTCTGGCTCTATGGTCACTCAGAGACAGTTCAGTTAGAGAGACTTTGGGTTCAGAGGCATATTGGAAGGTTCTGGTCCCTGATCGCTCGCACAGGGTAGCTCTGGGAGCGACCCTTCCATCTTAGTCGCTTGCAAAACATTAGTAAGGGAGTGACCCTGCGATCTCGTTCACTCAAAAAACAATGTTAAGGGAATGAATTTAGGTTTTATATGTTCAGTGCCACAGTCGCTCGCATAAAGACCTCCTGAGAGTGACCCTACAGTCACAATCAATCGCATACAGTGACAGAGAGAGCGACCAAGGAGTTTTAGTTATACATAATCAGTCATGATGAGGGTGACCAAAGTTCAGATCTAATGTTTGACATCTTGGATTCAATTTAATTCAGTGATATGGTAGATTTGGGTTTCTTTCTGTTGTCATAACAGATCTATCGATTTGTAGGTCTGATTTGTTAGTTTTTTCTGCAAACATATGCATTGGGCTCATTGTCAGTTGACATCAGTTTGTGACAACACATTACAACCATTAGTATGAGGGTTAAGATTCCTAGAATGATTAGATCTATTTTATAGATATCATTATTGTTTTGCTGGATAGACAAAGTTATGAATCATTACACTCTCTTTTGTTGCATCATTTGATGACGATCTAAGAAGAAGAAGATTTGCAAGGGTTTTCCCTATAGTGGGGTTTTCCCCATAGTGGGGTTTTCCTTGGTCTTGGACTAATCCTGGTGTCTGTGTATGTGTGCATGCTTTTCTTCTACTGTTCCTTTTATATTCTTATGCATTGATGATGATGGTGATGTTGTTTCTTTCTAGTAATTGGATATGTTGATGTATTATGTTGTATATATGAATAATGCAATGATGATATGGGGTGAACTTAATGTATTAATGATGAAATGCAACTATCATTTCTATAGGGATTAATGAACAAGTGGTTGTGGTTGAAATACCCTCAAGGATCTTCCTAGGATCCTTGGCAGACAGATCAGATTAGCTGTAATTGGCACAAAGAGACATGTACATATCCATATCCATGAAATGATAATCAAAGTAGGGGGGAAGAGTTTACCTCAGATCTTGATGCAGTCTTGCTAGAGAACTCGATGCAGCATAGCAAAAGACCTCTCTTCTAACTCCTAGATCAACACCTGCATATAGACAAGACAAGAAGTAATACTACAACATATAACCTTGATAATCAAAACAATAATACATAAGGATATCAAGCAACATGCATCTAAGCTACTCATAAACTATGGCATTGCATCAACATGTAACTGAATCACAACATAAACACCATAGAGTAGACAACACAACTGTAGGTCTATATTAATAATAGGAAAGGATGATTACAACCATCTGGTGAATCAAGCTTCCCTTACTCCTCCAACTCCTCTCTCTCTCTCCCTTCTTAACCTCTTGGTAAACCAATATGTCTCATACAAAGTTTTGACAGTAAGTAGGCAATCCTTCAAACCTTTTGACCTCCTTCACAATGCCCCAAGCCTCCAATATATAGAATGAGAGGCTAATCCTTGCCAACTCTCTCATGAGTTCCCTTTGGAAAAAGCTAGGATGTTTCCTTGCTTTATTGCTCTTTCCCTTTATATTAGAATCCATTAGGAATAGAAATATCCCCAAACAAGTCGAAGATGGATGTTTCCTACTTTTCAAGTTGACATATGAATAAAAAGTGGGATATTATTCATTCAACCTGCTCCTTTGACCTCCAAAACCTCACCAAAATTGACTAACGCTGCCCCTAAGGAAACACAGATAGTTACCCAAAGGACTAACGCCCCTGGTTCCTGGTTGAGGAGTGTTATAGCTATTCTTGCTAGTTCCTAGGGAGCGTTACCCTAGCAAATAGGACTGTGAACTTGGTCAATCTTTCATTTAAATTGTCTTTCTCCTCTGAGCTGATGAGGAGTTCATTTTCCTCTATAATAGATTCCCTCTAAAGTGTGAGATCAGAGATGAAGACAATGGCGAAATACTTTAGAATTTACATGTTGGAAAAGAGAGAGAGAGGATAGGAGCTTCGGGACTACGAGAACCGTGATACAACCACATATGTTAAAATCTAAAATCATGTCTTGAGTCAGGAATTCCCACCCTCAGTAGCGATGTCAGAGTGATTTCTCAACAAAGAGGTATGACGATCATGCCCACCAATAAGAACAATGTGGAACTTGTGTCATAATAGGATAATCCTGATGAGTTGTCTCTGAAAAAAATATACGCATCTTAGGAGAGGAAACAAGGCTGAGTGATGTAAGCCTCTACCCAAGGTCTTGATTTCCACTTCATCTTAACAACATATTTTGACACATGTGAATAAACGCATTGAGGTCAAACATGTGCAAAATCATTTGATTACAAGTCAATAATGGAAACTGTTAAAAGATGTGAGGATGGCCACCAATAATGATGATGGTCTCCAAGATGCACAGTACAATCTAGCGAGTGTGAATAATGATGTTGTCATCAAACACTCGTAGAATCATTCAACCGAGAGCCAATAATGAAAACCCTTGATCAAACACAAGGTAACCTGCCACTAATGTTTGCAAGTTCCAAGGCACTGATATGTCTCTGGATCTTCTTCCTAGATAGAGTGTTGAAGTCGATAGGAAGAGACTTGTCGAAAGGTAGGCAATAATGTGTCCTACATCAGTCGACATGAAATGGGACAAGAATGATTGTTTTTTGAAGATAAATTTTGAGCAATGGGTCAAATTGACGGAGGGCATGATGGAAGTATATGATTGATGATTGATATAAGAAGCAGAGGATAAAGGGATTCCTTTAGCAATAGAAATAATGACACAAAGGTTTAACCAGATAGCTCTAGACTCATGAACACCAAAGAGTGTTAGGATACAGGGGTGTAGGAACATCAAAATATATAGGCTAAACTCATAGGATGGTAAGGTTCATCTGAGAGGTTGACAAAAATAGGTTTTGCTAAGGGAGTGCCATGCTCAAGGGAATGATTGCTGCATAAAGATATGTCCAAATATAGACATATAGCAATTGTGTTGTCCAATTTTTCCCCACCTAATTAAATTTAACGAGTCCATACAGGTAAAATCGGTGGTCTTTTCATATTTAGAGAGTCTAAAAAGATCTTAAAGAGCAACTATAGGGAGGTCCCTTTGTCATAATTTTTAACTGGGTGCAACAAAAGTTTAATAGTATACCCGACATCGTTACTTTTCCATAATTTAGTCTATTGATTTTGGATAAAGTCATAAACCTATGATCAATAGATTTTTACCTCATTTTGTTATGAGTGTGAGGGGACAAAGTAAACTCGATATTATTTGTGAAATTTTAATGAGTCACGCGAAGAAAAACTCAATAAATCTTCATCAAATTTTAACGAGTCAAATGAAGAAAACTTGATATATATTTTTTAGTTTAATCAGCCAGGAAAAAGAGATAAAAGAACTACTCATGCCTTTTTCGTAGATTTAACGAGCCCGAAGAAGGGAAAAACTTGGGGATTTTTCAATTGAAGAGTGAGAAAGGGTCCCAAAAAATAAAGCACTCATATCGTCGTCGTAAGAGTTTTACGAGCCTGATGATGGTAACTCATGGATTTTTCAGTTTAAGAGTGAGAAAAGATCCCATAAAATAAAGCACTCATAGTGAATCGAACATGGTCGTTTCTGCAATTCAACACTAAAAAATTCTTCATCAGAGCATAAGTAATATTGGTAGCATATCGAAATCGTGTATGATAAACAACATAGGAATTAAAATATTTTATTTCAATGACTAAATAAGGTGAGTCATACTTCCAGAGTGACTATAAGATGGTTTTGATGCCTTTATTTTCACCATTTGAGTTCTGTGAGAGTGTTATGGAGTGAAAGAGGAGTATATCTTCCCCGAGCGATTGCGAGCAATCCAGGTGACCATTTGACGTGCGGTCTACTCTAGGCATAGAAAATTTTAGGGGTGAATATTCGCCCTTTGGCGAAATTAAGGGGTTTTAAATTTTTAGTGGGTGAATATTTTGTATCATAGTACATTTTTACAAATCACCTCAAATAGCCCACCTTATTTTAAGGGAGAGGGTAAAAAAGGTAAATTTAGCCCTTGAAATTAGGAGTTACAACCTTCCATTCGCCCATTTTCAAGAATAGGTTTTATTTAAGTGAATCCTATGGGCCAAAGGCCCAAATACCATATTTATAAAAGAGGTATGGTAAATTAATAAAAATATAAATAAATGAGAGGTATGGTAAATAAATAAAACATTTTTTATATTTACTCCATAAGTCACCTTATATACATGCAAGGGTGTAAACAAATAAAAATATAAGTAAAGTGGAGGTATGGTAAATAAATAAAACGTCTTTTATACTTACTCAAAAGGTATGGTAACTAAATAAAAATATAAATAAACTAGACGCACGGTAATAAATAAAACCTTTTTTTATATTTAGTCCATAACCCTCGTTCTATTTATGAAGGCTCAAGAAAGAGGTTTTATTTAAGTGAATCCTATGGGCCAAATACCATATTTGTAAAAGAGGTATGGTAAATTAATAAAAATATAAATAAACGAGAGGTATGGTAAACAAATAAAACATTTTTTTATATTTACTCCATAAGTCACCTTATATTTACGAACACTCAAAAAATGCTTTATATTTAGGTGAAACCTATGGGCAAAATACTATGGAACAAATACCATGGACTAGATTGTTATTAATACCATGCAAAAAAACATTATTAACCTGTTGTGGTTAAAACACAACCCCCCATTATTGATGTGTTCACTTCAATAATGGGGACCCTTTCTATAAAAATTTGGGCTAAGCACCTTTTTGGATTTTTATTTTAGTTGATTGCCCTACGCTTTTGTTAATTTTTAGTTTTCGTTGGATTCTTGTTTTGATTGCTTTGTTAGAATCGATTTTTTATAAGCTTCCCATCGACGCTTGTTTCGCTTCATTTGGTCAATTGGTTTGAAAATGGCACTCCTTTGAAATCTCATCATTTATCTAGCCTGGGTTAAAAATGCATAAAATGTACAATATCACATTTTGTAAATAAATTTGTCCAATAACGCATTCAGTTTAAATATTAACTCGTAGAGGGTTTTACTAACATTTTTCATTATGCAGCCAAATAATTAAGCATCGGGACTTAAGAAATTCACTCCAATTTTCTAATCACATCTTAATCTCGAAAAACCAAACATTCAAGTGGCTGTGGTTTATTTTTATTATTTTTCATTTATTTTCTAAGTGGCTGTAGTTTTATTTTTAGCTATAGTTTAAAAACTTATGTTCATAAAAACAAAACAAAAAATGAAAATTTAAATTTAAAATTAAATTTAAAATTAATTAAATTAATTAATATATTATATAATTAATTTAATTAAATTAAAATTTAAAACAAACAAATTAAAAGAATATAAAAAATAAATAAAAGATCGCATCGGGAGTTCTATTCGCAACAATTTTTAAGGAACCCCGACAAGCCTATTAGTCACCCCCGATGCGATATATCGCATCGGGATTTCGCATCATTTTAAAAAAGCCGATGGTCATACCCTCCCGAATTACCGATGCGAAGAGCCGAAACACTTCTCCAAGCCGAAATACCGATTGTGGAAAAGCATTAAAGGCATACTTTATGATTATATTAGTTTGAGATTTTTTTTAAAAAGGAACATTCATACGTATGGTGTAGGTTGGTATATTAGTTTATGAATGGAGTTAATAAGTACTGTAAGTTAATATATGTTAATATAGGAGCATGTTTCCATATGGATAAGAAAGGTAGGTTAGTTTATTTAATAGTGTAGTGTAGGTTGGCATATTTAACATTAGTTAATATATATTAATATATAATATGTAATATATATTATATTATTTAAATTAATATGTATTATTTAATTAATAAATTTTAAACTAATCATATTAATTAATTTATAACAGTTAATTAATTTGATTAATTTAAATTTAAATATCGTTTAGATTAATATTAATTAGTTTTTAATTAGATTTAATTTTCTTATAAATAGTTAATTAGATATCAATTAGTTAAATTAATAAATAGTTTAGTTTATAATTAGCAATTAAATTAGGATTAATTAGGGACTAATTTAGGATTTAATTTTTAATTCAAATTCTCATTTTTAGCCCAGCAACAAAATTTCCAGATTTACATCAGATTTGACCCATCAACTTTGGAAGCTCATAAATTGAGTTCTACTTGGCCAAATGAGGCCCAGGACAGCTCATTGGAAAGAAAAAATCAAGGAGAACATTTTGGAGGAGGTTTCACCAACAGATTTGATCATTTATTGGGCCAAAAATCAGGCAGAAGATCAGGCTCCGAATTTTGAAAACAAAATCAATTTTCTGAGTTATTGCTTTCAATTTCATTTGTCCAAAGCCTCTTCTAATTGCAGATCCATTGGTCGATAATATCATTTACCAATAAAACCATTCCAAGCATCAAATACAGAGCTTATATTTTGTTTTTAATTATTTATTTAAATAGAATTTGATTGGGTTTGATTTAACTGCCAGAAATGATATTTTGATTGCATTTTAATTTATTTTGATTTCTTTTGCAGGAAAACAGTGGAAAAGATATGAAGAAAAGGATTTCAAGCAATGAGAATGCTCCAGCAATTGAAGATCAGAATTAGGAGCAATTAAAATTATATTTGGCAGATTTCTCTTCAACAAACTCTCCTCTCCAAAAATTCTTTTACAAATATTATAAATAACAGATTGCAGAAAGGAACAAGGGGCTGCTCTCCTCTGCAATTTTAGACTCCATGAAAGCACTATTGTAAAGAGAATTTAGAGTTGTAGGAGGGAGGAGTGAAAAATCTCAGATCTGGGAATTATTGAGGATTTTCCCTTTGTATATTGAATTATGCATGAAGAACAAAGCTTGCACTATTGTGGCCCTAGTTTTGAAAGCAGAAGTTCAAGCAATGTAAAGGGCTGTTGGAAACCAAGAACAGAGAAATGGATGCAATAAATTGGTATTTCTAATACTACTGTTTTAAATATCAGTTTCATTTTTATAGTGACAGGGATGTCTCATTTTATTCATGTTTGTGCACTATTGTCAATATGGGTAATTTGTCTCAATCTTGTTATTATGTATCTCTGTTTTTTATGGATTAATTTCTGATTTCTGAGTAACTATTTACTCAGAAATCTGTCTTATTAAAACTGATTTATTGATTGGTAATATGTTGTGAACTATTTCCACATATTATTGTTTAGTTATTGGGTTTGCTGATTTGATAATCAATATCATTTATGTGAACTACTTCCTGAGTGTTGTTGGTTTATTATTTCAGTAAAAAGGTCTCAATAGGATGTGTTTTGATATCCATAATATCAGTTAATTGAACTACTTCATTAACTTGATATTAATTATAAACAAGACATATCTAAATCCCAATACTTTAATTATCTTGCTCTTAGTTGGGTTAGATCTATATCTGCCTAATTAAGATAGGATTTAGATTAGTTTCTTTTGCTTGCATCATAGAATAATCTTGCATTTAGAATAAATTCTACATTCTTTTAAGTCCTCTCCTCAAAGAGGCAAAACTTTAGTTGTGGCTTGGCTGAACCCAAATCAGCTTAAGGGTCATTCTCTTGCCTGATCAGCAAGAAGAAGTGATCTGATGTCCCTGTCTATTGGTAGTTAAAGATACATTATAAACCAATAGCAATAGGGAGAAGGTAACTGGACCTAGATGAACAATCGGAGCCACCACACCAAACGGAAAAGGAGCTGCTTTTAAGGTCTGGACCGGGTGGTTTCACCTTTGTTGTGGCAGCGATTTTCGAGGCCTCAACAAAATTGGCGCTAGAAGGAGGGCCTGAGATTTTTTGTCTATTGGAGTCTTTTCAATTTTAATATTTTATTTATTGCGATGACTCCTCTCAAACTTCCACTTTGGAGTTGTATCCATGGACGTGAATCCTCCAATACTCCACCCGAAGTGGTAAGACTCTTGTCTCAGGTAAAATTCAATGGTAAGAGAAATTCTTCTGCTTTTAACCATGTCTTTCAATTTATTCAAAATGTTTCAAAATATGATTTTCAAGGAATTGATGAAGGAATTTTATGCAGAATTTTTACTCTCACATTTACTACAAAAGCCAGAAGCTGGTGCAGAACTCTTCCAGTTGCTTCAATCCACAGCTGGGATCAATTTGTTACAATTTTCATTTGTAAATTTGACGGCTACGATTATGAACAGGTATGTGAAGAAATTGAATATCTACGAAGGTTTAAAAATGAGTCTGTTAATGATTTTCATATTCGATTTCACTTGAATTGTTTAAGATTTAAGGACGAAGATAAACCTACAGAAGAAGAATCATTAGATTGGTTTAAATATATTTGTTCTCTTCCAACCATTCCCAATCCATAAGAAATTGATTCAAGCTTTGTTCCATCCCCTTCCAATACAAATGAGAATCCCAATTTGGATGTGAAAATAAATGATGATGAAGTGGTTTCACAAAACTTGGAAAATATTTCCATTCAAATGCAAGAAGACAACAATAACAATTTTGGAGAAAAAGCCGCCTTGAAATCTGAAAGCTACTTTGAAGTAAATTCGGAAAATCAAATCGCAAATCAGCAAGTACAAGCAGCAATCAAAGTAAATAAAATGCAAACTACTGTACAAATTTCTGAATTTCTCCATGATGAGAAAATGCTAAAATCAGAGAAGCAAAGCAGCGTTCTTCAAGAAAGCATATGCACGCAAAGGAATGATCTGCAATCTGAAATTTACAATGAGCATAATGCACAAGAGCTCTCAAACAGAGACAATTTTAAATGCATTGTTTCAGGTTCACATTTTTCCCTTTATCCTGATATTTTTAATGATAGTAATTTTTCTCCTCTTAGTATCAATGATATTTCAGAAATTAAAGAGGATGATTTAAATGAATTACCATTAAATTTTTATCAAGATAAAGAAACAATAATTGATCATTCTTTTGCCACTAATGAACATGAGATTTTTGTTCCTCCTTGTTTTGGTATATTGGATGAAATCGAAGGGAATTCCAGACAATCTTGTGAGGTCATTTATGATGATTACTCTGACATTGAGGATGTTGATTTTTATTATTCTCAAGAGAATCCTCATGATAAAATTCAAATAACATCTGAGGATGAGGAACGCTTCAATTTAGGAATTATCTCAACTAATCCTCATTTTAGAGCAGCAAATTATCTTCATGATTTCACCATTCAAGAAATCATTCCAATTTATGATTCATATGAGGATCAAACTCCCATTCCTATTCATAATTATAATTCGTTTTTTATTTCACAAGTTGGAATTCGAAATTACCCAAATTCCATAATTCTGGCCATTCCTTGTGAAAATGAAATCATTTCAAAACGATCCCAAATGTGCTGTAACATTAGTTGTACAAATAGTGACTTCATTTTAGTTTTTCTTTCACAGCTATTTTGTTTAAACTTAGATTTATTTTCTGATTTTATTTTGCAGAATTTTCACACTTTTCGCTGGCATATTGAACACCTTACTATTAAACACTCAATCGATGCATTACCCAATTGGGAAATTCAAGTTTCATATTATAATCATCAGCATCAAAAGATATTAATATTCCAATTTAAATCAATGCTAATGTTTCATCAGAAGCTTCTATTTTTTCAAAGGCAATATCAACAAGAGAGTGTATTTTTGCAATCTCGCCAGCTATTCAATTTAATTAATAATTTTCCATGTCATTTGACAAACTTCCATTCATTTTTCATTGACTCATTTGAAGATTATTTGGAAGTTTTTCCTTCAAGGAAAATTGTCAATGATTTAACATTTGTACATAATACTAAAAATTCTTTCCAGGCCTTTGAATTTCAAAACTCATATCCACAATTTGGCCTGTTATCTCTTTCCTCGAACATTTCCCCATCCTTAATGGAAATCCATCCAGATTTTTGTGATCCAATTGGTATCGAATTGGAAAGGAAATTTCATGAGAAAGAGATTTTAATTAAGTTGCTAACAATAA
Source organism: Pinus tabuliformis (assembly GCA_031772625.1). NCBI lineage: Eukaryota > Viridiplantae > Streptophyta > Pinopsida > Pinales > Pinaceae > Pinus > Pinus tabuliformis. The sequence goes on along the minus strand of CM062805.1, from coordinate 310,725,038 downwards.
CTGTACATTCTTATTTCAGATTTATTTTCCTTAGTTTAGTTAGATTTTTATTCTTATTGCTAACATTTGAACTGTACATAAACGCGGGAATAAAAATGAGAGAATGGTTACACTGGAAATATGACTATACCTAGTCATTTTCATGTATATGGTTAGAATAGGAGTAGAATTAATTTAGTTAGCTTGTTTTATGTAGTTAATTTATTTGCAATAGTTCTGTAGATTAAAAAATAAAACAAAGCAATCAGCGTTCTCATACATGTTCAGTGGAAACATTTTTCCTTATCAGAAAATTTTAATTCTTGCTTTCCTTTTTGAAATTTCTTATAGCGATTTCTCTACTCTGCCTATTTTGAATAATGTCTTGATCAAAGTCAATTAAAATTGCACTTGGCATCGATTGCCTCAAAGCCACTTTTCTTCATTTCAGGATTTCCTTCTAAGATTTTCTTTTGAAATTTATATGGTAAGGATTTGAAGATATAAAAGTTTCATGATCCCATTATCCTATGAGATGTATGATTGACTATGATAAGCCTAATTCTAATTCAATCATTATCAGTCAATCTAACCTATCACAGCAATCATATGAAGTTCATATTATATTCCTCGGAATTTGCCAAAAGCTGATCTTAAGGATGCCCATTTTGCCAAGTGCACACATTTAAATCTGTTTTGACATTTTTCTACAATTAGTGGCTTAATCTCATTCTAATCTTTAGTTTATTATCTGATGCTGTAAAAACGCATCATGTCTATTTACTAAAGGCATTATTAAAAAATCACTATAACAATACAGATTTTTCTCAATATTAATTCGGAATGAGCAGAGGTAATAAATTGTTACTTCACTTCGAAAGGGAAGCATAGTTTCATATTTATTTCTGGTAAATTTTATATTCCATGAACATGAATGATTGATTTCATTTAGGCTGATTGCGCACTTAGATTTAAAATAAATAATGAGATGATTTTAATCAAAGGAAGAATTTGAAGATTTATCAGGTAAAATTTACAGACAAATTCTTTTCAGGTACGCATTTACAACTTTATTTTCATCCATTATTAGTTCTGTTTTTCTTAGCTTATTTTTTATTTATGTTCTGTTTTATTTGCAGGTTTTTATTTCTTTTCAAAATCTGAAGTAAGCAGCAAACTCATTTTAAATTTGCAAACAGGTTCAGGGAAATTCAATTCTGATTCATTAGAGTTTAAGCATTTTTTAGCTTTGCTTTCATTCATTAGAAACCCAATTGAAATTTCAAGAAATATCATAAGACCATTCGCATCACAACATTTCATCGGAAGTAGCTCTTAGCATTCCTTTTGATCACAAATTGTTCATTAAAGACCTCCGATGTATTATCTTACTCATATGTCATATTGCATTTCGCTTATCGGAGCTTTCCAAGTGAAGTATACTTCCATGAACATGAATCGCCTATCTCCGATAATTGACTTTACCGATATTGCGATAAACACATAATTCCGGACCCAATATGAAATTCAAATCAAATTCATAAAATATCGCGTCCGTTCAATCGCAATAATGGGAGGAGTATAACTTTAAAGGAGGCCGATGTTTCGGATCCGATATGTTATCAAATTTTCAACATAAAATTATCGGGTCCACTCTTCATCACATATCGGCATATTGAGAATTGTTAAATCGTGCGCATAACATTGCCGATCGCGATCGCCGGTTAGCCACGTCATTCATCGCATATCGGCATCGCAACAATCATATTGTGTTACATCGGGTGCTTAAGATTGCCGATCGTCAATTTACGTCATCCATCGCATCGCCGATATCGCAATCGCTTCCTTGCAGTTTTATTTATGGCCGATATCTCGGATCCGATATGTTATTAAAATCCCATCATAAAAAGTTATCGGGTCCGCTCTTCATCGCATATCAGCATCGCAAAAAATATATTGTGTTACATCGGGTAACCAAAATTTGCCGATTTCCGATTAGCTACGACTTCCATCGCATCGCCGATATTGCAATCATTTCATCACATTCTTACGCTCACATCACCTCTCTGAATCTACAATGTGTATTTTGCAATATGGGAAGCACGATGCAATTTATTCTTTGATCCCCGATATAATATTTCTTTAATGATGCGATCGCTTCATTTCATTGCACATGTTCTTATCGGCAATTTGCCATTTCAATCTCCGATGCAATAGCTTCCAATGCATGCCTATGAGCCATTAACATTTAATCGATATATGGCATAGCAATAAAGGTGAAGTTCTGCAGATTAAATTTGAAGCATGGTGAAGAAACATGTTATGTGAATCATCCGATACGGTAATGTGTTATTTTAAAAGCGAGCTTGGGTAACCACTATGGTAAGAAAGCAGTTAATGACCAATTTGCAGCATATCCAAATTATTTCAATTTCTCATACATTTTAGTTTAAATATATAATTCCATAATTAAAAATGGAATTCAAGACCTCTCTATCTTCATATTTAAATTTTATTATCGTAGATTTGGTCTTGATTCCGAACTATTTATAAAATCATGGAATTTATATGAAACTTGTGATATTTTGAGAAACAGTCATTGCTGCAAATTCTCATTCTCATTTTTGATGCATTTGCTTTAATTTCAATTCCCTTGAGCACTAAGCATTCCATTTTTTACTGCTTGCTTTAGTTTAAATAAAATAAATAATGATTTTGGGGTTATATGATTTTGGTTAGTTTGACTTCTTCATGTTTTTAATATTAATTAAAATAAGAAGTCAGCCACTTTGGAGAAACTAATACCTTTCAAGTAACATCAAAAGCAATGATCCAATGGTAAGATTCATGTACCCACTTTCATTAATTTCCATTTCATCACTCTAGTTTCATTTTTGTTTTTAAATTATGCTGATATAAAACTCTGTTTTGCAGCTCTTCACAAAATTTTTCAATCTTCTGCCGAATCATATTTTCAAATTCCATACTCTTCTTCTGGCTTTATTTCAATAAGCAGCGATAATCTTCATCGAAACAGCTACACCAGGAAGTTTCTGAACCTTTAATCTGTTTCTTTAAGCATTCATTTTCTTTTAGAAAATGATTAAGATGATGCTTGGGAACAAGAAGACTCATATCAAACAGAAAAATACATTGTGGCTGAATTTTACGATCACTGTTATCTAAAAGCCTAAAGCATTCACAACTCTGCAAGGTATGTTTTTCTAAATCTCAACATAAGAAGGAATGATTACATGCTTATTTTCTTTTTCTTCATATTGTTGGAGACATTGGTATAAACATTCTTGTTTGAGTTTATCTTGCGAGACTTGGATTTTCCTTTCCATTTTTAGAGATTTCTTTGTTTTTATTTTTGTTCGCTGATTTCTTTTCTCACTTTAGCATAAGACTTCTTTTCTTTTGGTTTTCAGTTTTGATTTTGGTGACTTTGCCGCGATTTATATGGAAGGTCTTCTTGTTACCTAACTATGGTCAGCATTCATGGAGAAAAAATTGTTAATATTACCTATTAGCTTTTTCTTAAATCTCTTAGTAAAGTTTGATTTTCTTATTATAAAAGTAGACATACTTAAGGAAGAGATTACCAATCAAGAGAAGTTGGCAAAGTATCATAAAATATGAAAAATTTCTTTTTCATCAAATTGTAATCATTTTGAGATTTCAAAATTTTATTAAGATCTTCAGAGTTCTATTATCAGTCAAGAAAAGTTATTTTTAACCAAGTAAAGACACTTTACAGCAAAGCACCTTTAACTCTGAAATTGTCATTCTTAACTCTTAAGGAGTCAATGATTCTCCCTATCTCAAAGAGTCTTATTTTTCTAGAGAATAATCCAGAAATATATTTAAACTTAAAAGATAAGAGGTCTCATCGTGAGCCTGCTTACCATGATCATAGGGGAAAATAGGCTGACATTACCAACATTGCTAAACAAACCAGGGTAATGGCTTATGATTGCAAACAATTATAAGACAAGGGGTCTCATCACGAGCCAACTTGTTCAGTCCAATTTTAACCAGTGAATGGCATTGTCAACTATCTGGCTACCATACTAGGACAATGGCTTTTAAGATTTAATAAAAAAAATAAAAAAATAAAAAATAAAATAAAAAGTAATACATATATAAATGGATTTATCTCTAGATCAATAATTCTTAAACAGATGGGATTCTGAATCATTTATGATTAAAAGGTAACCCTGTCGAAACTATAGACGTTTGCTGGCAACAGTGGCTCTACCTGTGACAAACGAGTATATTTTGAAAGCTAAGCTGTAAAGTGACCCCTGCTTTATCTCTTCAGCTAATTAATGACTGATATAGAGTTTCGAAATATTTTAATTTATGAGGAATTTTAAGAAAAATTACAGTTAGATGATTCTGGTTTTTATTCAGACTAATGAACTAAGTCAAGCATTTCAAGCATAATCTTCTCTTCTTTAATTATTTTTGCTTTAATTTTAGGAAAATCTCATTCATAATAGAGATAACTGGTTCTTCTCCCGCGTGTCGCCATTGTTGTGGTAAAAACACAACCCCCCATTATTGATGTGTTCACTTCAATAATGGGGACCCTTTCTATAAAAATTTGGGCTAAGCACCTTTTTGGATTTTTATTTTAGTTGATTGCCCTACGCTTTTGTTAATTTTTAGTTTTCGTTGGATTCTTGTTTTGATTGCTTTGTTAGAATCGATTTTTTATAAGCTTCCCATCGACGCTTGTTTCGCCTCATTTGGTCAACTGGTTTGAAAATGGCACTCCTTTGAAATCTCATCATTTATCTAGCCTAGGTTAAAAATGCATAAAATGTACAATATCACATTTTGTAAATAAATTTGTCCAATAACGCATTCAGTTTAAATATTAACTCGTAGAGGGTTTTACTAACATTTTTCATTATGCAGCCAAATAATTAAGCATCGGGACTTAAGAAATTCACTCCAATTTTCTAATCAAATCTTAATCTCGAAAAACCAAACATTCAAGTGGCTGTAGTTTATTTTTATTATTTTTCATTTATTTTCTAAGTGGCTGTAGTTTTATTTTTAGCTATAGTTTAAAAACTTATGTTCATAAAAACAAAACAAAAAATGAAAATTTAAGTTTAAAATTAAATTTTAAATTAATTAAATTAATTAATATATTATATAATTAATTTAATTAAATTAAAATTTAAAACAAACAAATTAAAAGAATATAAAAAATAAATAAAAGATCGCATCGGGAGTTCTATTCGCAACAATTTTTAAGGAACCCCGACAAGCCTATTAGTCACCCCCCGATGCGATATATCGCATCGGGATTTCGCATCATTTTAAAAAAGCCGATGGTCATACCCTCCCGAATTGCCGATGCGAAAAGGAATAAAAAACCTTGCCGATGCGAAGAGCCGAAACACTTCTCCACGCCGAAATACCGATTGTGGAAAAGCATTAAAGGCATACTTTATGATTATATTAGTTTGAGATTTTTTTTAAAAAGGAACATTCATACGTATGGTGTAGGTTGGTATATTAGTTTATGAATGGAGTTAATAAGTACTGTAAGTTAATATATGTTAATATAGGAGCATGTTTCCATATGGATAAGAAAGGTAGGTTAGTTTATTTAATAGTGTAGTGTAGGTTGGCATATTTAACATTAGTTAATATATATTAATATGTAATATGTAATATATATTATATTATTTAAATTAATATGTATTATTTAATTAATAAATTTTAAACTAATCATATTAATTAATTTATAACAGTTAATTAATTTGATTAATTTAAATTTAAATATCGTTTAGATTAATATTAATTAGTTTTTAATTAGATTTAATTTGCTTATAAATAGTTAATTAGATATTAATTAGTTAAATTAATAAATAGTTTAGTTTATAATTAGCAATTAAATTAGGATTAATTAGGGACTAATTTAGGATTTAATTTTTAATTCAAATTCTCATTTTTAGCCCAGCAACAGAATTTCCAGATTTACATCAGATTTGACCCATCAACTTTGGAAGCTCATAAATTGAGTTCTACTTGGCCAAATGAGGCCCAGGACAGCTCATTGGAAAGAAAAAATCAAGGAGAACATTTTGGAGGAGGTTTCACCAACAGATTTGATCATTTATTGGGCCAAAAATCAGGCAGAAGATCAGGCTCTGAATTTTGAAAACAAAATCAATTTTCTGAGTTATTGCTTTCAATTTCATTTGTCCAAAGCCTCTTCTAATTGCAGATCCATTGGTCGATAATATCATTTACCAATCAAACCATTCCAAGCATCAAATACAGAGCTTATATTTTGTTTTTAATTATTTATTTAAATAGAATTTGATTGGGTTTGATTTAACTGCCAGAAATGATATTTTGATTGCATTTTAATTTATTTTGATTTCTTTTGCAGGAAAACAGTGGAAAAGATATGAAGAAAATGATTTCAAGCAATGAGAATGCTCTAGCAATTGAAGATCAGAATTAGGAGCAATTAAAATTATATTTGGCAGATTTCTCTTCAACAAACTCTCCTCTCCAAAAATTCTTTTACAAATATTATAAATAACAGATTGCAGAAAGGAACAAGGGGCTGCTCTCCTCTGCAATTTTAGACTCCATGAAAGCACTATTGTAAAGGGAATTTAGAGTTGTAGGAGGGAGGAGTGAAAAATCTTAGATCTGGGAATTATTGAGGATTTTCCCTTTGTATATTGAATTATGCATGAAGAACAAAGCTTGCACTATTGTGGCCCTAGTTTTGAAAGCAGAAGTTCAAGCAATGTAAAGGGCTGTTGGAGACCAAGGACAGAGAAATGGATGCAATAAATTGGTATTTCTAATACTACTGTTTTAAATATCAGTTTCATTTTGATAGTGACATGGATGTCTCATTTTATTCATGTTTGTGCACTATTGTCAATATGGGTAATTTGTCTCAATCTTGTTATTATGTATCTCTGTTTTTTATGGATTAATTTCTGATTTCTGAGTAACTATTTACTCAGAAATCTGTCTTATTAAAACTGATTTATTGATTGGTAATATGTTGTGAACTATTTCCACATATTATTGTTTAGTTATTGGGTTTGCTGATTTGATAATCAATATCATTTATGTGAACTACTTCCTGAGTGTTGTTGGTTTATTGTTTCAGTAAAAAGGTCTCAATAGGATGTGTTTTGATATCCATAATATCAGTTAATTGAACTACTTCATTAACTTGATATTAATTATAAACAAGACATATCTAAATCCCAATACTTTAATTATCTTGCTCTTAGTTGGGTTAGATCTATATCTGCCTAATTAAGATAGGATTTAGATTAGTTTCTTTTGCTTGCATCATAGAATAATCTTGCATTTAGAATAAATTCTACATTCTTTTAAGTCCTCTCCTCAAAGAGGCAAAACTTTAGTTGTGGCTTGGCTGAACCCAAATCAGCTTAAGGGTCATTCTCTTGCCTGATCAGCAAGAAGAAGTGATCTGATGTCCCTGTCTATTGGTAGTTAAAGATACATTATAAACCAATAGCAATAGGGAGAAGGTAACTGGACCTAGATGAACAGTCGGAGCCACCACACCAAACGGAAAAGGAGCTGCTTTTAAGGTCCGGACCGGGTGGTTTCCCCTTTGTTGTGGCAGCGATTTTCGAGGCCTCAACATAACCCTAATATTAGTATTAATAAAAGTAAAAATGGCACATGGTATTGACCCATGGTATTCACCAAAATGGCACATGGTATTGACCCATGGTATTCACCTGGAATGTAGCCTATTTAAATGGGGGAATTAAACCAGCATAGATCCATCTTTACTCTGGATCTACTAACCCCCGAGAGGTATCAAATATCATGATATGCAAACTAGCATAGAGTCAAAAAATATTTGATCTAATAAAGAGCAAAAATCGATGTTGTAATTTAATGTATGTTAAACATTTTAGCTTGGTTAAAATAAAAAATAAAATAAAAATCAACTATTAATTTTATTAATTTTTATAAATTACTAATAGTAATTTTTAAGCTCCAGGTTTATGATAACCCATGGTATTGACCCATGGTAATACCATGGTATTCATGTGAGAATAGACTATTTAAAGGGGAAATTCTATCATCTTAGATCCATCTTAATTCTGGGTCTACCAAGTGCTCAGAGGGATAAATAGATTTCATCCCCCTAAGAGTGGTAGATGTGGAGTTAAGATGGATATAGGCTGGTTTTTATGATAATGAAGATATAAAATAGACTTAGGAAATTATATTGTAAAAACATCTTAAGGTGAATGGTTAAAGCATAGACATTGGAAAAATATTTCTCTATACTTCTGTTTTAAACTGAAACAAATCTAGAGCTAAAGGGAATGGATTGATTGCACTAGTCATCCTTCTATAACTTTCCAACATATGCTGGAGTAAATAGATTGTAATTTGGGTAATTTTTCTAATTGAAAACAGGAACATACTTGTGTATTGGCAAGGTGGTTACGAGGTCCCTAGAAGTGATGAATTTGAATTTTTCCTGGTTTTATATATAGTATTAGGTTTTTTCTCATGCTTTCTGTGAATGGCACGGGTGAATTTTATCCTACACCCACTAGGTTATCGATATGTAATTTCGCTAATTTTGATTTCAAAATATATTTTAAAGAAATGCAATGATTTCATTTGTGTATTCAATAAACACAAGATTTTATAATTGAGTAAAATATTCGCCATGCCTAGTGAGAGATTCACCAAAAAATTGTATATACATATCATATTATTGATAAAATCGCCTTCCATTTTTCCTATATACCATGGAGATTCGCCCATTTATTATACATGTAAATTTGGGGGGGTTCTTAAAATTTTCCCTGACTCTAGGTAGATGGCCTAACCCTTATCTTGCATTCTATTACCTTTTTCAACTGCATTAGGGGTGAATTTTTGATTTTGTGGAAGCCCTAGTTAGTTTTTGCGCTTAACGTTGCCTCCTAGTTCTGAAGGAGTGTTAAACACCCTTCAAGACCTGCAAGGGTACGCTAACATGCCTTGTGGGCCCTAGGGGGAGTGTTAGACTACTTGGGTGCATTTTCAAACCCCAATTCATGATTTCTTTATGATTTCTCCATCATTTTGATTGATTTTTGGGTGATTTTGTGCAGGTTTTGAGCCATCATCATGAGTCTTTGGAGAGAAAGAGCTCACGACAGAAAATAACTACAAATGCTGAATGATCCGGAATGCATACTTTCTTTGCATGAATGTGACTTTATGAAGTATGCAAGGCTTGAACTAATGAAGGGTTAGGAAAAACATCTGAGCTAGATAATCCAACAGTGGGATGAACATCTGAGCTAGATCCAGATCGGGGATCATGATCTTGCGATTGAAAGAGATGGCATATACTTTATTACAGGTTTATTGTGCAAAGGTGCATGAGTAAAATTGAAATGGGGTAGGATAGATCCACGAACCACCCTTGAGTTGGTTCATGCTTACTACAGGCCTGACAGTGGTTTAGTTAGGAATAGGGTCCCCATTGAGCAGATTAGGACTAGGCCTATGAGGGCCATTTTGTGGATGATCGTGCACTTGGCAGGGTCCAAGAGTCCACATGTAGCTACAAAAGCTCAACTGTTACTAGCTATTGACTTCTTACAACCTCAGATATTCAACTGGTGTGAGGGAGTTCTTCGCCAGGTGAAGGCAGAACTGATAGCCTGTAAGACACTCTTATTGTGTCCTTCTTACTTGAGAGAGTGCCCATGATGAGGCCACGGATGAGTTTGGGTCAGGCTGATCCTAGGGAGCCAAGGCAAGGGCGATGGGCTTCCCTAGTTCCTCGGACTAGAGGGGGACCAATCCGACACTTCTTCGAAGATGATTTCTTTGAGTGGCTTAGTAGCCAGATTTTGATGATTGATGACTATGCCTATGAAGGCATGGAATTTATAGGAGATCCAGAGTTGATGCTGCCACCTGGAACTCAATGGGGGCCATAAGGTAAGAATGTTTTTTTAGAGTACTTAAAGTATTTTTTAACTTTTGAATGCTTATGTAATGTTTTTGATTTTATGGATGAAAAAGTACTAACATGAAGCATTTGCTTGACACAGATGTGGAACCAGTGCGTCCTATCGGCATGCCCAACCAAGCGAGGTGAGGGGATCAGATACCTGAGGCTAGAGTGGGTGTGACAGGTGTCGAAGAGGGAGATGATGCATAGAGTCTCCGTGAGGTTCTTAGGAACCTTGAAGCTATGAGCATGGGTGTTCCTCCTCTTCCCATGAGGGAGATTCCCACCCATATGCAACAACACACAATGGGTGTGCCTGAGCAGTTTTTGGTTCCTCTTAGGAGGTTAGCTAGAGTTGTTCTGAGTTTTCATGAGCAGTAGACTCTTAGTAGTAGCATGGTGTAGCCAGCAGGTGTCATAGCGAGGCTTAGTAAAGCCATTTTGTACTTTAAAACACCCAAGTTTTGGGATTTTTTTGATGTAAAAGACTAGATTCAATATATATATATATATATATATATATATATATATATATCTATATCTATATCTATATCTATATCTATATCTATATCTATATCTATATATATATATATATATATATATACAGCTATTTTTTCACTTTATGATGTAAATGTTTTTTAATGTTTTTGTAAACTTTTAACTGTGTAAATTTTTACTTTCATGCATGTATCTATAATAAATGAAAAATATGCCAATCTAATACATAATTTGCTAATGAGTCAACAACTATATTAAATTCTCGAGGACTTTTTTCATATGTAATAAACTCGAATTGATGTTCCAAGAGTCGTACCCTTAAACGTAACAAGATTGGATTTCAAATGTGATAATGATTTTTCAATTGCATAACGACTAGCTGAGAGTCTAACCCGACCACTAGATTGGAGATGTCCTGAGATGACGCTTCAGTGAGAAGTGAAATTACAGACATATACTTAGCAATATTATTGGTGGCAGTGCCAATAAAGACTCCCCTAGAACAAAGTAGTTCTGACTCAAGTGTGTAAATGACCCAAGCAGCTGATGAAATGTGATGTGTGTGACGAATGGAACCATATGTGTATCCTACGTATGTTAGGGGTGATGAAGACATCTGTGCAACAAGAGAAATGTATGAGAAAAATGCTCAAAAAATTAAAAAAAAAACCAGTCACAACAGAAAGAAGAAAAACATATAATACATAAAATTACAAAGCACATTCCTAGTGCAATACTAGGCATAATAATTTTTCAGATAGATCCCATTTTGGGACTCCGCGAGTGGCATTCCTTCATAGTCCTGAAGTTCATAGGAACCTTTTGAGAGGGCCTTGGTGACGACATATGGACTGATATATAATGGTTGAAGCGTTCCTTCCTAAAACTGAGGAACGATGTTAAGTCAGAAATCATGTGATTCTGAAAGTGAGAACCATGGTCTGTAACGATCATACAGGGTACACTGAAATGACAGATCACCTGATTGATTAGGAATAATGTCATGGTTTCTCCATCGTCTCGAAAAGTTGGAATGGCTTTGGCCAATTTCGTAAAGTATTCACAACCACAATAATGTAGTTGTGTCCATCAGAGGAAGTGAGGTTGCATGTGACGAAGTCAATACCCCATTTGGAAAAGGGGCCAACAGAGATAACCAGGTGTAGGGGGGTTGGGGGTGCGCACATTTTCTTTGTAAATATTTGACAAGGGTGACACTGTTGGATTTCCTTGATACAATCTTTGAACAAGGTCAGCTAGTAGTATCTTGTGCGTAGAATTTTTTGGGTAGTAGCCATGCCAGAAAGATGACTGCCACATGCCCCAACATGGTAGTCATTTAAAATGTGTTCCACCTCTTCATGAGTGAGGCAACGTCGAAGAACTGTATCAGCACCATGACGATATAAAGTATCGTTCAACACTAAATAGTGTCGAGCTTGGTGGTGGATGTGACGACGGTCACCTAACGATAATTCAAGGCGAAATCGTTGCGCTTGGAGGTAGACTAGAATGTCACCATACCAAGGGTCAGTTGAGTTGATTAGATAGATAGATTCATCTGGGAGAGGATCATGGGCTATCTCATTTGGATCGACAATGGGAAGATCCGACAATAGTTCTGCAAAGACTAAGGATTTTTTCGCCTTGGCAGTGGTGAAAACCAAATCAAATTGCTGGAGGATAACAATCCATTTGGAATATTTTCCTCCAATGACTTGACGAGACAAAATATGTCTCATGGGATTATCCAAAGGGATGAGAGTAGTTTTTCACAACAATATATAGTGTCAAAAGTGATTGACAACAAAGACAACTGCCAAGAACAACTTTTCCACATGTGAATATCGAAGTTCGGGCCAAGCTATGCCTTTTAGAAGTTAATAGATCATATGCGCATTAAGGTCATCATGAGTTTGAACCAACACCATACCAATAGAGGATGGAAAGGCTGCTAGATAGAGGAGAAAGTCACGTGAATAGTTGGGAACACTAAGTAGTGGGGCAGATATAAGTGCCTCTTTCAAGGCATCAAATGATCCTTGGGATTGACCATCCCACAAGTATGGTACTCCCTTATTCAGTAGGCACATAAAGCTTTTCATCAGCTTAGAATAGTTTACGATGAATTGTCATAAGAAGTTTTCTTTCGCTTGCAAATGTTGGAAGCTATAAAATGGATTGTGGCTCGGGAAATTGAGTAATTTCCTTTACCTTATCGGGATCAACCCTAATCCCATGTTTGGAGACAATGAAACCAAGTAAGCATCCATACTCAACAAAGAAAACACATTTTTGCAGATTCATACATATGATATATAATATACACCTAATAAAAATTGCTTGAAGATGAACTTGATGTTGGGTTCGTTTCTTGGGATGGGCTGGAATGTTGTCCAAGTAAGCTTGAACAATGTGTCTGATATCATGGAATGCGTAGTCCATGGCCTGTTGAAAGGTTGCTCCAACATTCTTTAGACCGAATGGGAGTTTTCTATATGCAAATATTCCCCAAGGGAAAATGAAGGCGGTTTTGTGCTGGTCCACTGGTTTTATGGCAATTTGGTTATAGCCTGAGAAACCATCCATAAATGAGAAGGATTCACAACTGGCACAATCATCGATTATTTGGTCGATGAACGGTGTTGGATAATTATCTTTTGGACATGCAGTGTTCAAATCCCAGTAGTCGACACAGACTTGGATGGTACCCTATTTTTTATCTACAAGAACCAGATTGGAAACCCATTCCATCAAAGGAACAGGGTAAACAAAACTAGCACGTAATAATTTTTCCACCTCAGTCTTGATGGATGTAGTTTTGTGGGGATTGACTGGTTGGAGTCTTTGGCAGATAGGCTTAGAATTATCATAAAAATTGATCTCATGCATGACGATAGATGGATATATGCCTGGAATTTCCTCATAAGACTAAGCGAATAAATTGTGGAATTCCTTGAAAAGGCAGGTGAAGCCTGCAATTTCCTCAAGATTGCAATCGGCTCCAATCTATATATTTTCTACGATGCCTGTCTTGACTGAAATATCAATGAGCATCGTCTTTGAAATATTTCCCATGTTCCCTTATGAATCCAAAGTTTGGACGGTTGTTGTTGGTGTCCCAAATTGCCCTATTTTATACTCCATTTCCATAAATATCAACCTCTGTTTTACCTCAATAAAGACCCTTCTTTCCTGCACTAGTCCAAGATAGTTACCCATTCCTGCACTTGCTCATATTTTACATTAAGATTTATTACAACGCTTTATTAATCATTTTATATGGATTTCATGCCTATTTTCATACCTCTTGTAACTCACGTTAATTTCCTAGAGTAATTGTGGAACTTAGTATTAATTATGAATGAGTATGACTAGTGCAGGTAGATTCCTGCACCGCCACGAAGGCTACCCGAGATTTCCGAGAAGCCAAATCTTCCACGAGGATGGGTCTCGATCCTTGACTTTGAGTTTAGTTGCTGATGAATTGAAGAAGGATAATAGGTGGTGCAAAATCAGGGAATTCTTTCCAAAGCTGGGTTACGGCCAAGCGAAATACATGTGCATTATAACTGTTGGCCGAGTTTGTAATTTCGGTTTCTAAGTCTGTTCAGTCGAAAGGCCTGAATAAGAAATGTCTGTAATTAGTGAAAACGACTAGGGACGAAAGGATGTATAAGATATAGATCATAGGTAGGATTAGCTAGCGAACCATCGATTGTAATTTCATTTTTATGTAATCTGGTTATCGCCTTAGCTCTGGGGGTTGGACTACTCTGTTATGTATATTTGCCAAATCGAGTAGTACAAGAGAACTGCCAGGATTTGCGTACACAACGTCTAATTTATCTTTGATGTATATTTGAAGTGTTGATCTTTTTCATTCCTTAGAAGGGGAATGAGCTGGTTGGCTAGGGCCCAACCAACCCAGCTCATTTACCCCTCTCGCTTTCGTTAATCAGAAAAACGGTGTGGATATTTCTTTTGCAGCTGTGTGATGTTACAGTTTTAATAGTTATTTTTCAAGTTCTGATTTAAATATCTTTTGTAGCTAAAGTGTGAAACGGATCCATGGTTTGAGAGTTAGCTGCGTTTACTTTGTTTATGAAATTCCTTTCTCACATTTCCTTTACTCTCAATCTCTGTCTTAATTCGTTTTCGATCAGATCATGCAAGGAACTCTTTCCTGCACCAGTGCATGTGTTTGCCTGCACTTTGGTTTAGTCATTCGTTTTGCAACAAACATTGAATCACTTACCTGCATATTATTTCCAGTTATTTTGCAAGTGAATGAATCAGTAACTTAGTAACTGTCTTCAGCATTAAAAGTACATCTTTAGGGGATCTAGAAGCAGTTGCATAAAATTATCATGAACATCATGGCATTTGTTTGGCAGGAACAAACTCACGATGTCAACGATGAGGAAGATTTTGCTGATGCTGGGTGCCGAAATGCTTTATGTGCATGTAGGTTGCTAAAATTCTTCGTTACTCCGAACCTTCGGGCCCAACCTGATTTGTTAGAGCTGCTGATTCGGGCTTGGAACCCAACAGATGGAAAATTCATCATCCGTAGCAGAGACATTGAGTTCAATGCTATAGACATATATTTCCTGACCGGATTGTCCCGTCGTGGCAAGAGGCCGATTCTAGAGGGCCAACGGACTGGGAGCGAATCACTAGACATGCTGATGGCATGAGTGTGCCCACGGGCACGCAAAATGAAAAGCGGGAAGGTGGCAATTCCGACGGTGGAAGACTTGGTTCTTCATGCAGTTCTATTCATGGTGACGAGGGTAGCGGGCTCTCAAGCCCAACATGAGGCATCAAAGACCCAACTCCGGTTGGCTCTTGAATGCCTCAACCTGACCATGTTCAACTGGGTAGAAACAATGACGGCAAACATGAAGAGACAGCTTACCAACTGTCGTCATGGGGAGACGAAACAATTCGGCTACGGGTCTATCTTGATCCCGCTCATGCTGGAGCGGGTGTCGACGCTGCAGTTGTAGGACATGGACTTGGATTTTCCCAGACCACAGGAGACTAGGATCACACGGTGGGCACATGTTATGCCACGAGGAGGTGGCGGACGACCAGTGTCGTGGGGGACACTATTCCGTGAGTGGTTGGATCGCCAGACGATCTTTGTCGAGGACTGGCCATATGCTGGTATGGACTTTCATGGAGACCCCAACATGTAGCTGCCTGCTGGCGAGCAGTGGGACGATGGCGGTAGAACACTTGATCACACTATTTTTGTATTTTATCTTTTATGATGTTTTTTTTATAGATTTTTTCAAGTATATGTCCTAATGATGTACTTTATGGTATTCATAGATGTGGGACCAGTGAGGCCTATAGGACTGGCTCCAAAGGCATGGAGGGACCCACAGGGCATTAGAGAGCTGGCCTTAGCTCCCCCAGCCGGCGATTCGGTGGAGACAGTGGCCCAAAATCTTGGGGGCTTGACGGCGGGGATCCCTGATTACATGGGGGTCGAGGAGGTCCCCATAGAGTTCCAGATACATACATTAGGGGTGATACCCAGGGTGCATCGCCTGTTGAGGTGAGTCACACGAGCGGTGGTGTGCTATAGGGAGCATAACCCACCACAGTAGATGCCTAGGTTTTATTTCCTACTGATTTTTTGAGAGACACGTGTCTCGGATGTACGGAGAACACAGACTCTATTTGGACATATACACTTATTTTTTGAGTGCCTCGGTGCGCCACATGATATATATATATATATATCTATATATATATATAGATATATATATATATATATATATATACATATTCCTATGGTTCATTATTGTGTTTTGAATGCTTCTATATGCTGTTTTAATTACATGTTACGCAAATGTCTGTCTAATATATGGTTTTTTAATGCATCAGTTAACGTGTTTAATCTTCTTGGAATGTGTTGATATGTAATAAAATCAAAGTTCCTTTCTAACAATTTAACACTTAAATACAACCTTAAAATCCGATGGTCTTTGACGAAATAACGCCCATTAAGTTGGTGAACAGCAAGCTGAGAATCCAAATTCATAACCAATGTACGAATACCGAGGTTTATAGCCTCAGTCAATAACTCAATAACAGCACTATATTCAGCGACATTGTTTGTGGTGCAACCTAGACAAACACCTTGAAGGTCTACTAACTCACCGTGAGGATCGTAGATCACCCATGCCGCAGAAGAAAGGTTGCGGGTACTGCGGCAGGCACCATCAGCGAAACCAACGTAAGGTGTACCAGACATCTGCACAAGAAGCAAAAGACACAATAAGCGGCAATTATGCCTACACACCAAGCCAAACATGAAAACACACACACAACACACCTGCTGAAAACACACGTATGTACAAATTAGAGTGCATGGGGTTCACGCATAATATTTTTTCAGGTGAAGCCCATTGCAGGACTTATCTACAGGGTTCCCTTCATAATCAATAAGCTCATAGGCCCCTTTTTGCAAAACTCGCTTAACAATATAAGGCCTGTGACACATGGGCTCGAATTTGCCTGCCCCCAGCTTATCATTTGCTTGATCATAGAGCAGGACTAAATCTCCTTCAACGAAAGAACAAGGACAGTATGATCGAAGTGAGTTTTCACTCTCTTCTTCTGTGCTTCAATAGCTAGAGAGGCTAGTCGATGAGTCTCGTCCAACCACTCTAGGTAGAGAAGACATTCTTCTACCAGAGTAGTGTTGGGGAGTAATTCGACGACTAATTTCAAAGAAGGGATCTCACACTCAATCGGAAGGGTAGCCTCCAGCCCGTAAACCAATTGGAACGGGGTGAACCCAGTGGCATCCTTCACAGAAGTTCAGTAGGCCCATAAGGCGGAGAACAACATCAAGTGCTAGTTGGACTTGTGCATGCCAATGGTGCATTGAAGCATCATAACTAGAACTTTGTTGATGGCTTCTACTTGGCCATTGGCCTGAGGATAGTACGGTGTTGAGATATCATGCTGCAAGCCTAGCTGGGTTGTTAACTCAGTCATCATATGATTACGGAAATGTTTGCCGTGATCAGTGACGATAGCCTGAGGGACTCCAAACCGTGAGATAACATGATTAAATAAAAATTGCGCTGTTGTGTGACTGTCTTCAGATAGTGTAGGCATCGCCTCGGCCCATTTTGTGAAATAATCAATGGCAACGATGATATACCCATGCCCCCTGGCCAAGCGAGGGTTATAGGTCATATAATCAATGCCCCATTTGGCAAAAGGGCCGACGGTAACGACAGGGTGCAATGGAGCGGGAGGTGCGCGCATCTTCCGTTGGTAGATTTGGCACTCATGACAAGAGCGGACGGCAAGAATGCAATCCTTGAAGATGGAGGGCCAAAAGTAACCAACACGGAGGATCTTCTGAGCAGTAGCATACCCGGACATGTGACCACCACAGGCGCCAGAATGGCAGTCATTTAGAACTCGTTCGGCTTCCTCGAATGTTAAGCATTGGTGGAGAACAGAGTCAGCGCTGAGATGGTACAGGGTGTCCCCAATAATACGATAGGGTTGAGAATGATGGCGAATTCGTCGCTGAGCATCCTTGGAAAAATCGGGATGAAAAGAGGACGTCTGAAGATAGACAATAATATCCCCGTACCAAGGATCGAGGGTACTAATTAAGAACAGAGTTTCATCCGAAATATGGTCCTCTAACCGAGAGGGCACGGTAACAGATGGTAGAGAGCAAAGCAACTCAGCAAAGATGAGGGACTTCTTAGACTTGGCAGTGGTGAACTCCAAGTCGAACTCTTGGAGGATGACAATCCACTTTGAGTATTTGCCCCCCAGTAACTGACATGACAAAATGTACATCATTGGGTTGCAATCAGAAACCACCGTCGTGGTGCGCAATAAAATATAGTGGCGGAAACGTTGAATGGCACAAACGGCAGCCAATGCCAATTTCTCGACATAGGCATATCGAGTTTCCATATCTAGTAAATTGTGGCTGAGATAGTAAATGACATGCTCAGTGTCATCGTCATCATCTTGAACTAGAACCATGCCAATAGTGGTATCGGTAGTAGCTAAATACAGAGTGTAGTCACGATGATAATCAGGAGGACGCAACAACGGAGTAGAAACAAGGAGAGCCTTGAGGTGCTTGAATGACTCTTGTGCAGTGGCATCCCAGAGAAAAGGGGTATCCCACTTTAATAACCGCGTATAGCCTTTGGCCACTTCGGCATAGTTTGGGATGAATCGTCGTAAAAAATTCACTTTACCCTGCAAACTCTACAATTGCGCAAAGAAGCAGGGGGAGGGAGATTCATGATGGCTTCAACTTTAAGGGGATTGAGATGGATACCCTCTCGAGAGATGATGAACTCGAGAAGTCTGCCTGACTCAACGCAAAAGACACACTTATGCAGATTAAGCCGGATACGATAGTGTCAACAACGGAGGAAAATTTTGCGAAGGTGAGATGGATGGTCCTAGCGCTTTGTTGAATGAGCCGGCAGATCGTCCAGGTAAGGCTAGACAATGTGTCGAATATCATGGAATGCATAAGACATTGCACGCTAGAAGGTGGCACTGACATTTTTTAAACTGAAGGGGAGCTTTTTATAAGCGAAAGTGCCCCACAAACAGATAAAGGCGGTCTTGTGTTGATCCGCAGGCAAAATATTAATTTGGTTATAACCAGAAAAGCCGTCCATGAATGAGTACATTTCACTCCCGGCACACTCATCAATGAGCTGGTCAATGAAGGGTGTAGGGTAGTTATCTTTGGGACAGGCACGATTAATATCACGACAATCAACACATACCCTGATAGTGCCCTGTTTTGTAGTCACAGGGACAACATTAGAGACCCAATTTGTGAGTGGGATGGGGTAAATAAAACCAGCCTTAAGAAGCTTTTCAACTTCCACTTTAATAGCTGCAGCCTTTCGAGGGTGCACGGGGTGCAGACGCTGGTGAACAGGTTTGGCACCCGGATACGTAGGTATCTCATGCACCACGATGCTAGGATCGATGCTGGGCATTTCTTTGTAAGACCAAGCAAACACATCATGAAATTCGCGAAAAAGATCAGTATAAAGCTGAATCTCCTCCGGAGTACAGGTTACTCCAACATGGATGAGCTCGACAATCCCTGGTTTAATAGAGATGTCGATTGGTTGAGTTTGTGTGATGTTTCCCATGTTCCCTTCAGAAGACACTTGATGAATTTGAATGGGTGTCTGAAGGGGTTGGGATGGGAGACAAGGAGCAAACCGCTTAAGACAAGTAAGCATTTCCCGATGGGCAGGGAGAAACGAGGAACGATGGTGATGATCAGACCAAGGGGGTTCCTCGAAAGACATGGTCTCAATAATTGCTTCATCAGAAGGAAAAATTTCCTTTAAAGGATCTGAAGAAGTGGAATCTCCAAGCCAAGGGGTTTGAACATACGAGTCGAGAGCTCTACTTGAAGGAGTAGATTCAAAGGAGGGAGCTGATGCAGAAACAATTTCGACATAGTTGAGCTCGGCAGGACTCAACGGCATCTCATCGCCCCAGGATTCTATCTGATCAGCGGGGGGAAGAACCCAAGGATCAGAGTGAATAGAAATCATATTAATGGGAGCGACGTTGGGAGGTGGGAGCGAAAAAACACCCATAAGGGTAGGATCTTTAAAGAGTCCAGCTCCCACACTCTCACATGGAACGGAGGTATGCTCCACAAAAGGCATGTTGCCATCGGAAGAGGAGGAGGTGAAGAAGGACAACTGGTCTACGGTGACGATCTTCCCCTGATGAGGAAAACGAATGACACGAAATAGAGATGAAGCCATGGCTCGCATGGCATATGTCCAGCTCCGTCCTAAAATGAGGGTGTAAGTTAAATTAGCATCAACAACTTCAACTTCCACTTCGACCATCTTCCCTTCCAAAGTAATAGGCAAGAATTGGAGTATACCATAAGGACAAGACTCTCTCCCATCAAAGGCTTCCAAGGTCATAGGAGACTGGCTCAGAGTCGGAGAACCAATAGCCTTCCAACAACCGACAGGCATTATGCAAGTAGAAGTGCCTTCATCAATGACGGTACAATGAATCATTTTAGAATTGATGATGACCTAGATAAGGAAGGAAATTTGGTGAGGCAGTCTTGGTATATGACTCTAGGTCAAAAGTGATCAAATTCGAGTCAGTGAGGTCAATGCCACCGATAGATGAGAGCAAGGACTTCCTCTGAGAGGGGCAGCTCTGGAGAAGTTCTAAAGCGGACATAGCTGACAGAGCCTGGGTTAAGTCCTCAATGATGCTATAGTGCTAATCAGCACGAGCATTAGGGTTGTTAGAAGACTTTCAGAGTACCCCTTTAGGAGGGGGTCGGATGGCCGTTTCAGTGCTGGGTCTCTCGATATGGAGGGGACTAGAACTGGATGGAGGAGCGCTCGAGGGGACCTCAGGCTCTTTCCCGGCAGGCGACGGATACTCTTTTGCCCAGGTACTAATGTGGACGGGAATCATGCCAGCCATAAATACCTGAGAACCAAAGGGATAAGGAATGAGATGGTTCAGCCACAATTTGCATTTGCTGCGAGGGAAAAGGCTCTTTGAGCATGGTGGGATTCCCAGGAGCACCCTTCGACAAATGACTAACTTCAGACCGCCTCGGGCAGTCTTTAGTATAGTGATCCTCGTCACAGATAAGGCAAGGGTACTTAGGCTTGCGCTTGGTACCTTCCTCGGGTGGAGGTTTAGGGGTATCCTACTTTGGTTGATCAGCTTTATTCTTTCCTTTTCCCTTCTCCTTTCCTTTCCAGGCTTTGTCTGCCATGGTGGACTGGATGACGTTAACCTCGGAAGTATTACCGGAATTGGATATAGCTTGAGAAGTGTTTTCATTTGGAGCATTCGACTTTTGCTTCCCAGGGTTCACGGAATATTTCTTAGAGGACGGATTAACAGAACCAATGATGTCATCAACAGATAGTGTTGGCGAGGCTTTGGAAGTTCCAGGCCTCAGGGCATCAGGAAAATAATCATATAGTCTACCAGACTGGGAGTAAACCAAGTCAAGGTACTAAGCACGCACAATAGCCTGCTCTTCAGTTACACATGCCCCCATAGCAATGTCCTGCCCTATCGGACCGACAAATGAGGTCGTGAACTAGTCGGTCAGAAGCTAATTGGGAATCCAAAACTTAATCAAACGGCGACGCCGTCTCCATTCATGGATATGATTGGAGATGTGCGTAGCCATTGTTTGTTTTAAGGATGTCAGGAGATGTGTGCCCATCTCATATCGAATCAGCAACTGAAAATGAGTTAAAAATGCCATAGCCAATGAGTTAAAGTCTTGAAAAGATCCGCAAGGTAACTCAATATACCATTTAGCAGCAGAGCTAGTGAGGGTCCATTAAAAAATGCGAAGCCAGATTAAATCATCAAGCCACAAATTTGATGAACACCATAGATGATAAGTCATGACGTGGGCTTGGGGATCTTCTCCAGCTTTACCGTCAAATTTGGGACAATCACTGGGAATCTTAGTTGGAACCGGTGGCCAATACGAATTATGAAGAATAGGATCATTTGTCAGTTTGGACACATCCGGTAATTCCAGCGTTGATAAAAAGGGTAATTGAGGGTTAAAGGACATTTGAGGCCGTGGTTAGGAGGTAGCACCAGATTTCCAGCCAGCTGCTTTTTGCCCCCATTGATTTTGTCCAGACGGATTTGGCCCAGAAGGGTTCTGTCCATAGGGATTTTGTCCATAGTGGTTATAGCTGTAACTAGATGGCTGACCCTAGATCTGCCCCCCAACATTCCATTGATTACCAACTTGGCCCGCAGGAGCAACATACGGTTTCTGGTAATTCTGGTAAGGACTCACTTGCAGTTGTTGATAATTTTGGTACGAGGCAAATTGGGTTTGCCCTTGGGATTGCTGGAAACCATAAGGCGGCTGGGCTCCAAACTGAGCCTGGGAGCTAGGTTGTGTTTGATAAGTAGGTTGAGGTTGGGATCCAACCTACATTTGAGGACCGGATTGGGTCTGGAGCCCAGACTGGGGCTGAAAACTGAGTGGAGCTTGAGAAGCAACAATCATTTGAGTGCCCAGTTGAGCAAGCCCAGATGGATGTCCTTGAGAGAACTGAGGCTGAGCCATCTGGCTAGAAGGTTGACCTAGTTGAGATTGAGGGTGACCCATTTGCCCAGAAGGTTGAGTTTGTTGGGTATTGGGTTGTCCTTGCACAACTGAGGGTTGTCCTGATTGGCCAGATGGCTGAGCAGACTGGACAGTTGGTTGGCCTGGTTGGATTTGAGGCTGACCAATTTGTCCAGAGGGTTGAGTTGACTGGACAGTGGGTTGGCCTTGCTGAACGTAAGGCTGACCGACTTGCCCAGAAGGGTAGCCTTGCTGGACACCAGGTTGGCCTTGTTGTATGTAAGGTTGTCCCGGATTACCAGAAGGTTGCCCGAAATAGGTAAAAGATGAACCACCAGAGGCCGAAGGTTGTCCCTGGAAGGGTTGTCCTTGTGGGCCTCCAGGTTGCCCTGGATAAGGTTGTCCATAATACTGCTATCCATTAGAGGGTTGTGCGTAAGACGGCTGACCTTGATAGGGTGGTCCTTGAAAATTGGTAGGGGGTACTTGGCCACCATGATAAGCGGTGGTACCCCAAGCAACGGATAATGGAACTGAGACCTCAACTGCAGGTTGAGATGGCAAAGGTCTGGGGTAATAAATATGAGCTCCTCGAGAATCATAATAATGAAATGGATCTTGGGGATCCGGATTCTGAAGAGCTTGTAAATATTGATCGTATGCCCCCCTACTGGAATGGAACCAGAAGAAGGTGGGGCATTTAGTGTAGGATCAACAACTTCGGATGTAGATGCCAATGGGCCACTATTTGTTGGTCCGGACAAAGGTCCAACAACAGTGGTCACAACTGAGGATGCAGCGACGACGCTAACAAGAGGGGTTAAAAACGCCACACAAACAGTTGGAATAGTCGGGACTGAGGCGAAAAACACATTGTGAATTTGAGAGGTAAAAGGCTCCGAAGTTAGAGTGACGGTACATGACCACATGGAACTCGTAAGGGGAGTTCTAGAACCCATAATATCCTTCAAAGCCTTATAGCGTAAAGGCAACGTGACACTGAGAGGGGTGACACGGAGGGGTGAAGTTTCCATTGGGATAGGAATTTCACTTCTCGTCAAAAAAGGATTCTTCACTCGTGAGGGGGGATGTGTCATCCATGTCAGAAGAATACATTGGGACTGATACACTAGGAGAAGTAACGGGAATATCTTCTTCGGAAGGCTCCCAAACAGGGTTCCAATGAATATCGTAAGACTCTTCTTCTGGGGCATGAGAGCTAAGCGATTGGATACTTGGAATAACAGGGAGAGTATCACTAACAACCGGTGCCTCAGGAGCAATAGAAGATGGAGACCCTTGGTCACTTGGAACGGGAGACGGGATCAGTGATTCTGCCAGGATGATTCAATTCAAAAATCCTAGGAAAACTTAACGAGAAAGAACCCTACACAAGCTAAAATGCAAACAAGATCTAACAGGGTAAATGTGAACGTGGCCGAATAAATTTTAAGACACAGGAACAAAACTTGACCTTTTCATCTTTAAAGAGTCGAGAAAAGGACGAAAAGATGACTCTAGTCGCCTTCGAATATTTAATGAGCCTGAAGTGACAAGTGCTCAGATGGACCTTTTCTTTTAGGGAGTCTGAAAAGGAACGAAAGTGACTACTCTGGAGAACTAGGCAAAAGGTTTACCAAACAACCCGTAAAACTGCATATACACCTTGGCAGTCGTATGAAAACCAAGGACTTTCTGTACGGCAAGCAATCTTCCCGAATGCTGTGTTTGGTGCACTATGGTTTGCAAGGCGGTAGACACAACTTCCTAAGGATAAAGGATGATAACCTAGTGGGGTCTCCCAACATATACTCGACGGTACATGGGAGCACAATTCCATACTAGACCACTATTGAGTCACAGAAGGAGGAATCACCCAACCTTGAGTGAAAACAATAGTGACTAGGTTTAACGACGCCGGAGCACGTCTCTAGCCTAGACCTCTAAATAGTGTGCGTTATGTTCCAATGCGTTGTTAGGTTTATTCAGTTCATTTTAGAGTTGATCTTGAATTATGTTTCAATTTTCAGGCCTTACCGTATGTATACAACAAATCCTAGGATGCAGCTAGAATGAGCAAAATATCCTTTTACTTCAATGAACACCTACCTACGGGAGGGTAGAGAGATCATTCCCAAACCAAGAAAACCAAGATAAACAAAGGCAGTCACTCAATGCATACAAACATCAATTCCTGTGGTGCATGGGTACTACTAATGAGAGATTTTATCATTCACTTTCCAATATGCAAACTTGAAATGCAAATTCACTTTCACTTTCGTATACTAAATGAATGCAATCTTTTGATTTTGATGTCTTTAAATCTAGAAGAAACAAATAAGCAAACGAGAAAGTGTGGAAAAAAACTCGGTTGATCCAAACAATCGTGATCTATGTTTGGTAGTGAAAAGAAATCGAATCAATACCAAATATTGGTTCAATAATTGTCACTAAAAATCAACCAGAAACAAGCAATGGGGAAGGCTTAATCAAACCAACAAGAAAGTTGCAAACAAACCTTGGGCAAACCAGCAACCAAGCCAATTGATTCAAGAACTTGAAAGAACGAACTAGGTCACACAGGCAAAAAGCAAGATTCATTCAACAAAGCCAACGAAAGAGTGCCTTAACCATAAACAGTCAAAAACAAGCTACTGAGCAAGAGGAAAAAGCCAGGGATCAACAGGATGGGTGAATTCAGGAGGCAGAATTGAAAAAAACAATTCTACAGGAATCGTCGCGGGGAATACACAAGCAACTAGCACTGATAAGGAACTAGCTGTAGCAACAGAGCGACATCGTCGTGGAAGTACACACCTTTACCGCGACGTACTGATTTCCACAGTCGTCGCGACTATGTGATGTTTTTCAGCGACGCACAGGATTTTACAAAAGAGTGAATGCAACGTCAGTGCAACTGTTAAACTATTATCCATGATGATGTTCAAAAACAATGACAGACGAACAAAACCTCCCAAACCAAAACCAGTCAATCCTTCAATCAAAGACTGATAGTTAATCCCAAAACTTCAAGAGAGACCAAATCAAAATCAAAACAAGAGCAAACAAGAGAAGAACATAGGCCAAACTCCCCAACGGAGTCACCAACTTGTGATGCAGGAAAGTGTTCCCTCTGCGGATAGAGGCAACCCCTCTAGCCCTATAGTGGGTCTAGTCACAGCAAGGATAGATCAACAATAGATTTTCTTAAACAGTCATAGTTGGAAGCCTACCTCAACCGGTGGTCGATGGAGTTCTGTTGCGCTACTCTAGCTTCTGCTTCCTTCTCCTCAATGAGTGATCAACCTGAAATAATGCAAAGGAAATACAACAAAGCACGTAACCGGAAAACAAAAATGATCTATTTACTCACAAAGTCAAGAAGTCATGAGCTATCAAGTAAATTACACACAAGACATAGGAAAACATCATTGATTGTATTAATAATGAAATAAGAGCAAGCTTACAACCAAAGTCTTGACATCGCAAGCATTCTCAGAGAGTCCAACCAGTGCATTTCTCAAGCATTCACTCTTTGAAGATGGATCTCCAAATATACAAAGTTCTTTCTCACTCATACGTTTTACACAAAACTAAGGCACTTCACAACCTTCCATAAGCTATCAACAATCCCACACTTGTCACACCCACACCAGCTATCTAGCAAACTTACAAACACTAACAGCACTGCTTAATCCAAGAATTTACCAACTAGCTGATCATAACAATGGTGAGTGGTTAAATAGGAGAAGGAGTCTCCATGAAAGGTGGAAGAGTGATCTTATCCCCAAGGAAGGTAGCACAAATGACAAAACTACCATACCAGAGGAGGAAGGGCGACACAAGCTATGCCAACAACCAGGTCTGGAGACATCCAGAAGGCCGACTGTTGGAATGAATTTGTCCAATCTCAATCATTGCGAGCTTATAACTAATCTTTAGTGCTGACATCGCTAGAAGACAATGTAGCCAGTCAGATCGTCGCTAAAGATAGCAAGTAGCCTCGGACCGGAGCATGAAATCGCACCATCGCGGGAAACAGATGTACTTCTACGCTGGAAGCACGGCCGGACTATTTACAACTCCTGTTCATCGCGTATATTAAGCCCAGAGTCACGATGAGGTAGAAAACTTAGGAAAAGTGGGTCACTTGGCGACATTAGAGAGCATTTGTTCAGTATGAGCATGTTTCATTGGGACACATGACACAGCAGAAAGACTGGGGTGAAAACAGTGACAAATTACTGTGTAACAGCTACGAAACTAGGATGGAACTCCTTACTACTTTACGCCAAGACACCTCCACCCACATCTCCGATCACATTCATGAATGGAGACGTAGGAAGAGGTTAGTCAAAGCTCCCCTTTCGGATTATCTATTAGCAGATTGGTTATGTAAATATCTTCTTCCCCAAATCACCAAGGGCATCGCCTTAGGCGGTGCTATCGTTGAAGACCAATCCATTCGTCGTGTCCAACACTTAGATTTGATTTATTCACAGTCTGGCACATTATACGACATAATCCTGAATGCCCCTAGAACTTCCAATTCTCTTGTTACTCAGCAACCTGACGCACATGCTGATGGTATTATCAGCGCTAGCTCTGGGTCTGATGTAAAACAACTTAGCAGACACATTTCCCAGTTGTCTTTTAATCCTGCTACCCAATCGACTACTCTTCCTACTACTGCGATAAATTATGTGCAGTCTACACAAAAACCTGGTGGTAAGAATAAGAAGAATAATAAAAAGACCGATCCTAAAGAGAAGGCAGCCAAGCAATCCAACCCAAAATAGAAAGTCTTTGTGCCACTTGACAGCAAAAAGGACAAAGATTTTAAGTTCCCTTGAAAAATTTGTGCGAAAGACCACATGACACATCGTTGTCTGCGTCGCCAAGAATGCACAGATATTATTCCTCAAAAGGACATTGGCCTAACCCCCACGATCCTACAGAACCCTTTCCCTGCTCAGTAGCAGCAACATCTTATTTCAAACCCCCCTCAACCCCCGCAATGGGGCAACATCAGTTCACATCATCCTTCAACTAGTGAAGGACCATCGACCATTTACACCTTTGAAATGGTTGATCTTCAAACGCGAGCCAAAACTTATGGAGCTCTAGTCGCTAATGCTTAGGACACTGCCTCGAGTTCAAACCCACCACCACCCAATGATCTTCATATCGAAAGTTCGGTTGTTGATATTGTAATTCGCCCCCCAAAAGGGGCACTTTGTCACATAACACATAATACATCTGCATGTGCTGCCCAGAACTACAGTATTGTAGAATATTTGGCGCAAGCACCATCAACTATGTCTACACTCGAAGTATTGCAAACTTGTCCAACACAAAGGAAAGCTTTGCTTTCGGCTATTGGTGTGGTTGACCCTCAGGATTCCATGCTAGCAATATTCAACATGGAGAAATGTAAACCTCCCCTTTCCCACCAGCTTGCATTTCAAGTGAAATTTTTTTCGAAAGGACGAGGGGTACATAGAACTGTCATTGACGAAGGTGCTTCGACCTGCATCATGTCTACTTCATGTTGGCTCACCTTGGGTTCTCCAACCCTCTCTCTACCATTGAATTCCCTTAAATCTTTAGACGTCCATAAATTCATCCCAAAAGGTTACCTTTCCAGCTACCCGATCACTTTGAGTGGTAAAATAGTAACGGTGGACATTGAAGTCGTGGATTGAAAAATGACTATAATTTGCTTTTGGGTCACAATTGGATTTATGCCATGACTGCCATCATGTCTATTGTCTTTCACATCATCCTATTTCCATTGGATGGAAGGATAGTCTTGGTGGACCAGTTTTCCTTTTGCACCCTAGATTACTCCACATTTCCAAGTGTCACTATATCTTTAGTGGGTGGCATACCTAACTCTTATGTCAGTATAGGTACCGATCTTTTGAATGGTTCTTACCTGATGGGTTGTTTTCCCCTCCATCCACCCACAATTCCACAGATGGTTTCTATGGTCTCAACTATTCCTCATGACCCAACTGATCCCTGGATCCTCCCGACCCCTTCAGACATTGAATCTTTTGGAGAACAAATGCCACTGTCACCAGTCGAATTGACCTATCAAGCCATTCAATCTACATCTAATTCTCCTACCACTTTGATCATGGTTGTTGGGAGCGGGATCCCCCAAGGATAGTTTTGGGGCTAAAAGCCCATGTTTCAGTCAAATTTTTGTAATATTATTGTAAAGACTCCACATTTTGTGGTCACGAAGCACGAAGGTGTTATGTGTCACAAAGGGTAGTTTTCCCTTAGTTTTGTAAATTAAAGTCAATTGTAAGAGATCTACCCATGGTTCATAGACCATGGAATTGTATAAAAAGAACTAAGCTCTAAGTAGTTAAAAGAAGAGAGAAAAGAAAAACAAGAAAGAGAGTCGTAGCTTTAGAGCAAGAAGTCTAAGTCTTGGGTTGTAGCATAGGTAGAGGCTCTACAGCTGAGTGCACAGAGGCCTAGGGTAGAAGTCTGCAGCTGAGTGCGTGGACCCCTGCAGCTGTGTGCGCAAGGTGAACAGAGTCTGTAACACTTGGAAGATATTAATAAAAGGAGTTATTCGACAATTTCTGTGTATTTTTTCTATTGACAAGTTTGGATATTTTGTGTATGAATTTCCTTTATTATGCTTCTATGATGCACGAATGAATAAGTTACATTGAATAATTAAACACAATTACGAATATCTGATTACGCAGTGGTAACTTTAAGTATTCGATAAAATAAGAAAATCACTTAGGGCAATTGAGGAATCTGCACGACACATTGCCATAATAGTGAGAAAGTACCTGAGCCCCAGGTTAGGGCTGCACAAAGGTCAATCGTATACTTCCATGAAGGTATTGAAAGTTGGAATAAAGGGTTTGTCTTACAAGCCCTAGAGTAAGATCACCTGTGTGAAGGCAGGTATAAAAGAGTTCAAATGACATCACAACCATCTTAGGGTGCAGAAACTTGGTTCCAGCATCTCCCCATACTGATTTGGGTGAGAATTCAGTCCACACTCCGCGGGCTGATGCTGAAATAGCTAGTAGTGTAGGGATTTGTTTGGCTAATTAACACTAAACCTGGGTCAGGCCCCCTCAAACAAACAAATGGTTCCGTTGCTGGGACCAGAATATGCATAAGAGATGTGTGATGTCGTATCACTGGAATCCAACTAAGAAGGAGATTGGAGACTGGCTGGATAGAAAGATCCTTGAATTCGCGTCATGGGAGAATAGAAACCCACGACTGACAAAGGAATAGTGGTTGGATCGATACCTGTATACTGATATCCATGAGATTTTTTTCTTCTCTTTCCCTATTGAGCTATACGAATGGATCGCAAAGCTATCAGATAGCTAAAGAAGGTGGAAACTTGACGGCCCTATTATGTGGACCCTAGAGCTAGTGCGAAGGCTGGAAGGATTGGAGGATAAGATCACATGTGCTGTCGATCATTGGCTCGACCACATCATAGGAGGATTTGTGACTGAATTCCCGGTCGACACCTCAGTCAGCTATAGTGAGGCGTAGCGATGATTTTTCAAAGGACCGCAAGGTAAGTACGTAAAATATTTGAATACTTGGATTAAAATGTTGTTGTCCAAAAAACAGGTTACGTAGCTACTGTTATAGACATTTTTGTGCCTTACAGCATGAAGCATGAAATGTCGATAATCTGAGGGATCCAAAGTCCCTAAACATGTTGTTCCTACCCCTAGAGGAACAAGGTCAGCAAACCACAGCACTAAATATCAGTTCTCCACCTGAAAACACTCAAAAACAAGCAAATTCTGGATCATGTCAACTGCTCCACTGAGCATCTGCGCTGAATGTCAACTGCTCCACTCTGTACCTGCGCTGAATGTCAACTCTAATGAAGGCTACCTGCGCTGGGCGAGATTGGCCAAGTGGCACAGTCATTCTGCAAGGTGTCAAATGCCCAGGAAGCTTCCAAAATGACACTTGGATCAAGGAATTCGCCTTGTGATGAGTAAGAGGATCTAGATCTCCAAGTGGAAGCAAGAAACTCCAAGTGGACTCAAGAACTGAAGAATAACTGAAGTGGGAGAGGACACTAGTCAGCTTCATGCCAAGCTCAAGCTGACTCATCCTTTCTCCAAAACTCCTATATATAGAGCTCTCTCATGAGGTCTAAGGAGGCTGGAATCTTGTGAATGTAAGGAAGTGCTGTTGGTTTGAGTATAGAACTATTGGGTGATTTGCTTGAAGGAGGTGAAGAGGAGATTTCTTTCTGCTGGGAGGTGTTGCTGGATTGGGCCTCTTATGGTTGTAACACTCTCAGAACTTTACTTCTTCCATTAATAAAGCATTTGAGGTTCTTCTATATGCATGTGTCTCAATGGCTTTTTGATACTTGTATATTTGATTTATTCTAATCCTTGAATCAATTATGAATGTATGCTTCTTGTAGTTTCCCTCTCTTGTTATTTTGCAGGATCTTGGTGTAGCTGGGCCAGTGAAAGAGCAAGGAGCAGGGAGCAAGCAGCAAAGAGGGAAGATTGGATCAATCATTAGCGGAAGATAACGGTTAGTGGATCTCTTTCTCCTCTCTCTTACATCTCATAAAGAAGTGATCTCGAATAGCTTTGCTTTGATTGTTGCTGAGGTACTATCACCCTTAGAGTGGGATAGGGTCATTCCGTATTGGATACTTTTCCCAACAACAAATTGGCGACTCCGCTGGGGACCGTATCTTGTTGGATGTTTGTGTTTTTGCTATTCATTTCATAAACACAGGGAGTACCGAATCGAACTGCATTTGGATCTTTCAAATGCAAAGTAGAGGGCAGCTACTCTAGCTCAGTTTCTGGGCAAGTTTATGATTTGAAGAGCTGATCCACAAGGACTCTAATAAGCTCTTAGTGATAGCTTTTCATCCTCCTTGTCATCCCTTAGTATGTACTTGACTGATAGCTTCTGATTTGGCCAAAAACTGTGAATTTTTGAGCAATCTGTGACCCGGAAACCAAGAGAAACGAAAGTTTCGTTCTTCAGTGCAGGCTGTGTGAAGGCTGTCTGCATTTCAGCGCAGTTCCCGAAGGGGCTACCTGTGCTGAAGGTCAAACTGCCTGTGTACCACCTGCGCTGAACCAGTCTTGCCTTGTGCTACTGGGGTTTCCTGCTGTTTCTTGCCCTGTTTTCACTCTTGTTTTTGCAACCTGTTACCAGTCAATGTACCTATCTGAAACTAACTTTCCTTGCCACTATTCCGCCTCGGTTGTATAAAGAAACTGTATTTTTTCTTTGTGTATTTCTTATATCATTTGCATTTTCCCATAACGAAAGTGAACTAGTCTTGTTGTGGCCTCTTAGATCTAGACCTGTGATAAAGTGTCGTTTTGATCTTAAGAGTTAGTTTGTTTGCTGTTCATAGCTGATTGAGCTTTTGCTTTCGTCATTTGGTTTGAATTTATATATTTCTAGTGTCGAAACAAGTAAATCTTAAGGT
The DNA here is from genome assembly GCA_031772625.1 of Pinus tabuliformis. Taxonomy (NCBI): domain Eukaryota; kingdom Viridiplantae; phylum Streptophyta; class Pinopsida; order Pinales; family Pinaceae; genus Pinus; species Pinus tabuliformis. The sequence continues at coordinate 310,692,920 of CM062805.1, read as the reverse complement.
GTCTTTCGATTTTGGACAAGCCTGTTTGCTTTCACTTGAAATTGAATTCGAAATTATACAACAGCTTTCTTTTTGTGTCGCACAAACATTAAGAAAGAGAAAAGAAATACTTGCATTGTGCATGTGCATTATGACAGTTTTCATGTTGATTTAGGGAAAAAGTGCATTAATGTGTGCTCTATGATCTGTGTGAAAAGGTGTTATCTTTCTTTTCCCTCAGTAGTTAAGATTTTCAAAGTTGAAAGATTGAAAAGCTTGCTTATCATCTTAGACTGCATTTAGGAGTGTTATCATACATCTCGTGGTGATCCATAAAGGCAAACTACTAAACAAGATCAACCTTAAAATAAATTGAATTTACATAACAACGCATTGAAACATAACGCAAACACATAGAGGTCTAAGCTAGAGACGTGTTCCGGCGTCGTTAAACGTGATATCTTAGCGTTGAGTGGTTGGGTGATTCCTCCACGGTGAAGCGATAAGTATCAATACGAACTTGTGCTCCCACGTACCGTCGCGTATATATTGGGAGACCCCTATAGGAACAAAGCCTTTATCCATAGGAAGCCGTGTCGACCGCCCTACTGATCGCAATGCAGTGAACATAGCATTCACGAAGATCGACCACTCATACCGTAAAACGTATTCTGTGGTTTTGCGAAAAGTTTGGCACACCCTCTGCCTAGAACTCCAGAGCAGTTTCTTTTGGCCTTTTTCAAACTCTATAACTGAAAAAGTCCATCCGAGCATTTGTCACTTCGGGCTCGTTAAAACATCGAAGGAGACTAGAGTCATCTTTAGCTTTTTCTCGACTCTTAAAAAGTGAAAAAGAAAGTTGCGTCTAAGCGTCATTATAAAATTTATTTTAAACGGAACATAATCACCTCCTATTCCCGCGTTGATCTTAGGTTGAGAACATGGAACGCCCCAACCAAGGAATTCCACATGATGGAAATCCTAGTCCTTTCTCCTCTTGGGGAGAAGTTGGTGCACCCCACATGGCCACATTGTCGCTTCCAGGACTGACAATTGGCCTGCCTATTTGGCTATTCTCAACCAATGTAGTTTAGACCACCATGGTTCCTGAACAGTCGAGTCAACAGTTAGATGAGTCTAGAGCTGCCCACCAGCCTTCCACTTCCTATAACTCTTCCTCTAATCCTTCATCTTCGCAAGGTAGAGCCGGCAAAAGCCAAGCTCCCATGGAGAAGAAGGAGAAGAAGAAGAAGGAGAAGAAGAAGAAGGAGCCTAAGGCGCCTGGGGGCAAGCAAAAGACATCTGACAAAAATCCACACACAGCACAGACCGGGCCTAAATCGCCATGTGTCATATGTAGAGGAGACCACTTCCATAGAGATTGTCCCTGTATTCCCCGGATACTAAGAGACTGGTCCCCTCGGTTGCACAATTCGGGAGCATCAACCTCTGATAGCCATGTTGATTGCTCACCGTCAACCAGCGAAAGTGAAGGTTCAAGACAAAGAGGGGGAGCAAGATTCCTCTGCAAACTGTGTAAAGGCGATCACGCCATCCACCGTTGTCCCTTCTTAGACGAAGCGAAGAGAGTTTTGGAAGATCGTCCGGTTTCACCGGTAATGCTTCCTCCTGGATACAAAAAACTCGTGCCAAGTCCTTCGTTCGTTGAAAATACAGCTAGCCCGCTCAAGTGGTCAGCTGAAAAGTCAGTCATTGAAAATGAACCCACTGAATCTAGACCAGACGAAAGTCTAAAGGTCGATACGGTAGTTGACCTGGTTCTTCTTTCAGAAGATTCATCTTCAAATGACACCCTCACTGAAGAGAATAAGGATGACACCATCCAGATTCTTTTCATCAACACAGACTCTGATGAGCATCAGGGCAATGCGCCCATTCCTTTATCGCAGGAAGGAACATCGTCAGGGTCATATCCAGCCGTGTATTCGGTCCCACCACCAAGCAACCTGGTTGTGTCCTTTGATTGGAACCAACTAGGAAGACCCCGGTTACCAGCCAGTATACCATTCAGAATCATAGTCCAAATTTATAGAATGGTAATGGCTGGAACTATCATTGATGAAGGGACATCTATGAGTATCCTTTCCTCTATTGCTTGGAAAGCACTGGGTTCCCCGGAGCTTTTGCCTGAGATAAGAAATCTCTCGGGTTTTGATAAAGGAACCAGTCGACCATTAGGGATCCTCCCCAATGTACCTGTTACATTGAAAGGGAAGACCGTTCAGATGAACGTGATGGTTGTTCAAGGACCCTTGGATTATAACCTACTCCTTGGACGAGACTATATATATTGCATGGGAGCTATAGTCTCCTCACTCTTTAGAGTAATGTGTTTTCCACACGAAGGAAGAATGGTCAAGCTCGTAGACCAACTTTCATTTCTGGGATCACGCATCGCAAATAGTCACATACCAACCCTCAATGGTCTATTCACCCAAGAAATGTCTCCACCCCCAGTCCTCCTTCCCGATGAGTGCGAGTGATTCGGAAAGATGGGACTGGAACCCAGGGGGCATGCATCCTGGTCTGCTTCGGGCAGAGGAAACCTTGGGTATAGGGTAGAATTTCCGCGAGAGAGTATGACTAGTCCGTACCCCGTCCGTGGATGGAAGAGGGGTTGTTCTGGAATAGGATTCTTTTGTCAAGGTCACGTGTTTGACAACAGTCATTCACCCTTGTCTATTTCGGTAGACAATGCCGAGGAAATGTTTTGTTTGAAAGATTAACGAAACAATCTTTGGGTAACCAGAAAGAGGCAAGCCTCACCCTTTAAAACAAATGTTTTATCGGATAAGTAGGGGCAGCCTTGAAATTGTACTTTATACCTGGGGGCATGCAAACCTTTTGGAGTGCAAGCTAGGAGCGGTTATTTATCTGTTTTTGGGATGAACCGTTTCCGAACTTGCATAAAGAAAGGATGAGAGGGAGCAAAGCTTAGTGAAGATGAAGCTCTATAAAAAATAGAGATCTCACAGGAGACATTCTTATCTTATGACTGGTATTATCGAGCAGTTTTAGCACATAGTTCATGCTCGTTAAAAAATAAACATAAGATTGAGCAGTTTTACCGCGGAATTTATGCTCGTTAAAAAATAGAAAAGCGTGAGCAAGAGTTTCCCCCAGAGTTTAAGCTCGTTAAAAAATGAACCTATTCCGGTAAATAGCCATTGTGATCGTAAATTTATTAGCCATAAAAAGCCTTGGTTGTGTTTGCACCTGCCACCTCCATTCCATTTGGCCGATCGTTCACCCCCATATAATTGTTTACCTATTTTGAGGAACAGCTGCGAAGAGTGATTTCACCTAGCCATCCTTGTGACACTGTCGTGATTGGAAAATTCCAACTTGTACCTAGAATCTGCTGCTATCCCTGTTTATCACTCATTCCTCAAAAGACGAGTCTTCTTTGAGCTCTTTTCTCCTGACTCGTAAAATATGAAAAGTTTGCCGAGTTTTGGCCTTCCAGCTCATTAAAGTGACCGGAAGAGCTATCCCTCCTCTAGATTTTAATCTTTTTGGACCTGAGGGATTATTACACAAAAAGGTCGAGCGCTTGTTTTATTCGGCTTGTTAAAGTTATCGAAAATTCATCCCTTCTATATTGTTTTATACTTTTTCGAACTTAAGGGATTAGATGACGAAAAAGGAATTTTGGAGTTAACTTTCTGTACCTTTTCAGACTCTCTAAAAATGAAAAGGACCGAGTTTTCCTTGTCGTTAGACTCGTTAAAATGATTAAATAGCGACAAACTTGTCTTTAGACGAGAACGAGTTTCCCTATCGCTAGGCTCGTTAAAACATAGCGATGGGCTTGCCCGAAGGGCAGGTTATAGAACAAGCATATGTTATCCTCCTCAAGCTTGACAAAAATAAAGAGGTACTGGTCAGAAATGACTGGGGAAAAATTGGGAGAACCTCAAAGCTTTAATGGTAGCAAGTCGCTCTTGAACATGACACTTTGTCCTTCGTATCACATCGGGTTGGGTTGTTTCATTCACCGGTCTCATCACCATGGTCCTCGCCAAACCATCCACATTTGGGGTAATGCTACCGATCCATCACATCAGTGTCGTTATATGTTCAAGAGATGTTGTTCAGAAAAAGTCAACCGTGTCCCATCCACTGCCATACATTATCCTTCATCCACCCATGATCGCCACCCTGAATCATATTTCACAGATTGTTTTCACCCCCACTAAAATCATTAGCTCCGTTCCGTGTCACTGATGTGGGATTCATTAAGGCCCTCATTTGACGGATCGCTTCTTGTCGACTTCAGCTCATTATCCAAGAAGTTGATCTAGGGACAAACCCCCCAGTACTTTGAAGCTTGCATGCCTCAATGGCAAGTTTCTCACTTCCGGCGACAGGTATACATCAATGACCTTCGCCCAGAAGATGTTGCGTGGTGTTCGACGCCAAGTCCTATATTCACACCACGTGAATTGTACTGCAGTACCTTGAGGGTCATTATCATTATCGGTGATTCCTCTTGCGCTTGTTAACGGTTTACATTATTGACCGGTAATCAAGCGATGTCTTTCCATGTTCGACTTCAGCGCAATTCTCACATGGATCGACTTGTACTTAGAGTGAAGATCGAACGAGTTTTGAAGACCCCAGATCTAGTTTCATCCATCCGGGCTGCGATATATATTCAGGAAATATAAAGACATTTGATATGTACATCATTGCAGCAGATGATCATCCTACTCAAAGGATGATAATTTCAGCAGAGAATTATCAGTCTACCATCAGACGATCGTCTGTTCTATGTACCAAAATGAATTTATAAAGCTGAGCATGGGAATGCCCGCCTCAGCTAGATCATGAAAGCAGAATGAAAAATAATATATTGTATTGTATTTTATTACAGGGCGCCTCTCAGCGATTGAATGAACTTCGGATCCTCCTGATAAAGCATTTCACCCGATAAATGACCTCATACTTTAGGGGGCAACTGTTATAGACATTTTTGTGCCTTACAGCATGAAGCATGAAATGTCGATAATCTGAGGGATCCAAAGTCCCTAAACATGTTGTTCCTACCCCTAGAGGAACAAGGTCAGCAAACCACAACACTAAATATCAGTTCTCCACCTGAAAACACTCAAAAACAAGCAAATTCTGGATCATGTCAACTGCTCCACTGAGCATCTGCGCTGAATGTCAACTGCTCCACTCTGTACCTGTGCTGAATGTCAACTCTAATGAAGGCTACCTGCACTGGGCGAGATTGGCCAAGTGGCACAGTCATTCTGCAAGGTGTCAAATGCCCAGGAAGCTTCCAAAATGACACTTGGATCAAGGAATTCGCCTTGTGATGAGTAAGAGGATCTAGATCTCCAAGTGGAAGCAAGAAACTCCAAGTGGACTCAAGAACTGAAGAATAACTGAAGTGGGAGAGGACACTAGTCAGCTTCATGCCAAGCTCAAGCTGACTCATCCTTTCTCCAAAACTCCTATATATAGAGCTCTCTCATGAGGTCTAAGGAGGCTGGAATCTTGTGAATGTAAGGAAGTGCTGTTGGTTTGAGTATAGAACTATTGGGTGATTTGCTTGAAGGAGGTGAAGAGGAGATTTCTTTCTGCTGGGAGGTGTTGCTGGATTGGGCCTCTTATGGTTGTAACACTCTCAGAACTTTACTTCTTCCATTAATAAAGCATTTGAGGTTCTTCTATATGCATGTGTCTCAATGGCTTTTTGATACTTGTATATTTGATTTATTCTAATCCTTGAATCAATTATGAATGTATGCTTCTTGTAGTTTCCCTCTCTTGTTATTTTGCAGGATCTTGGTGTAGCTGGGCCAGTGAAAGAGCAAGGAGCAGGGAGCAAGCAGCAAAGAGGGAAGATTGGATCAATCATTAGCGGAAGATAACGGTTAGTGGATCTCTTTCTCCTCTCTCTTACATCTCATAAAGAAGTGATCTCGAATAGCTTTGCTTTGATTGTTGCTGAGGTACTATCACCCTTAGAGTGGGATAGGGTCATTCCGTATTGGATACTTTTCCCAACAATAGCTACCTTAATGTTCGGGAGTATAGTCCCTTGATTTCACCTCCACGAAGTGACGAAGAAGGGACAACAAAGGTTTCTTCGCAAAGTGCTATTAAGTTAATAAGACAAGGATTCCCACGAATACCACCTCCACCCACACCACCTCTGACTTCACCACCATCGCCTCCAACTTCACTCGTACCACCTCTGCCTCCACCGCAGTTCAGTATGGCAAATACAGTGAAGTTTCCTTTGTTCAAATGCTTGGGAAATGAGGACTTGGACCAATTCTAGTTCGTTGTGAGGGATGTATGGGAAGCTCAAGGTGTTACAGATCATCATATAAAGAAGTCGACACTGGTTAGTGCTCTGCAAGATCGCGTGCTAACCTGGTATAGTAAGTACTCTAACGATAACCCGAATGCTGGAGTAGTAGACATTCAGGCAGCACTAAATAGGGAATTTAGTATGCCTAAATCTGAGGCATAATCGATTATGGCATTCAAAGAGATCGCATTGCAACTAAGCGAGATGCCTTGGAAACTAGATCAGAGGCTAAAATGTACAATCTGTGAAGCCAACATGAATTTGACAGATGGACATCATCGCGAGTGGTTTGTGGCTTCGCTACTACCACACTTGAGTGTGTTGTCGCAGAAGAAGATAACAACTCAGGAAGAGGCCTTGGAAATTTCCATGAGACTACATGAGACTCCAATGCAAGATCCTAATTTAGAAGTTCAGTAGATCCATGTGTAGCTGAAGAATCTGTGCCTTGAGATGCAAAGTCTGAAGCAGGACAGGATGGCTCGACCAGAGGTACGCGAGGAGTTATGGTGCTTGAAATGCAAGAGTCAGGGTCATGACAAAGACCCTTTCCCAGTCTTTGAAAATTACATTATAGGAGGAAGACCAATGACTTTAATGCTAGAAGCTCAAGCAGGACCTAGAGCGTGGCCTGCATTATGGTGCGCTATCTGTCAGATAGCCGGAAAACATGCCACGGATAACTGTCACTTGCTATAGAAGTATGTGGAAGCACCGCAATAGCAGTTCTTCAACTTTTGTAGGTCGGTAGGACATGATGAGCATGCTTGTAGGAGCTATGAATTGATGATGGATAGAACTCCCGCCTATAGGGTTCAAGCCGAAATGTGGCCCCTTTACCAGCATGCAGGGATGGTGCGGACAGGTTTTTAGGGGCGCGAATGAGGCCAAGGCGGAGGAGGACCTAGTAGAGGTTGAGGACAGTTGATTTGCTACAATTGCAAAGGACCAAGACACTATGCCTACGATTGCACTAATCCAATGTGTCCGTCGTGCAAGTATTGCACGTTTTTTGATCATGAAACAAAAGATTGTCCTACGATGATAGCTAGGATACATGACAAAGGGGCTTTACCACCTCTGCCAACTTGGAACTAGCATATGATGAGGTCTGAGCCACACGAGGAAGATCAAAATGTAAATATAGTGCTCAGGAGTGGAATCGCGATAAGAGATGACAAGGGGAAACATCCAGAAGACAGTACATGGGTTCGCAAAGCCCCAACAAAAGAGGTTGAGTTTGATTTGGAGCATGCTCGTGAAACCTTCATGGAAGCTAAGAAGAGCTTCGCTAAGGCCTCCACCTCAAGAAGCAAGGATAAGCCTGAGCCGGAGATGGACCCCTCTATGCTCACAACTTTCCTAGAAACCTGTATGAAGTTACTGCATGACAGTAAGGTTGTGAAAGGGTTACAAGAACTCACTAATAGGTGCACTGGAACCGCGCTAGGTGAGCCGCGTGTAGTACAAAAGATTGGCAAGCATAAAACAAGGACGAGATGGGAGATGATACTGACCGCACAGATAGGAGAGTATGAAATGGATCAGGTCATTTTGGACCTGTGGTCAGATGTGAATGTCCTACCAAATCAAACTTGGGAGTGAATGGGGAGACCTTTGCTGCAATGGTCTTCGATTCAACTAAGGATGGCGAATCAGCAGAAAATCATCCCCATGGGGCGGCTGCAAGGGGTGACCGTGAATATTGAGGGAGCGAGCGCGCTAGCCGATTTTGAAGTAATAGAGATAGTGAATGATAGAAATACCTACCCTGCACTCCTAGGAATTGACTAGGCTACTGATATGAACAGGGTAATCAATATGAAGAAGTGAAAGATGATCTTTGAGAAGAAATCACTGTGCGTAATAGTACCCCTCGATCCTGCTGAAGGATCATGCTATAGTAAACCTACCCGTGATTATGAGAGTGATCACGAACTGGATTGTATCTATAAGATAACAGTGTGAGACCAATATTGGGTGAATCCCACCATGGATGGATGGATTACATGGGATCATGAGAGTTCTTGCACTTCGGACTCCAATGAAGAAATAAAACGCTGGAAAAATCGATTACATGAAGTAACTACGCGGAGTTGCAACATGATGACCCGGTCACTGCGCTATGTGTCGTCAGAGGTAAGAAATTTTCCTATTTATGATGGTCTGAATGAGGTAGATATCTTTTTGGATGCATTTGAAAGGGAGGTACCAGAAAAGCACCGCTTCCAGGCCTTGTACTTGGCACTGCGTGCTACACCCGCAAGATGGTGGCGTATGCACAAGGAAAGCTTTGATGATTGGCGCGAATGTAGGAACATGATGAGAACATGATTTGGGAAGCCTAAGATGTGACTGACAGACAAGTACGATGGGTAGAATGATCCGCGCACATATCTAGCCAAATGGAAGCAGGCTTATGGAGAAAAGCCCCAACCTGAGTGCCTGCACCTATTCTGTCATACCATGGATGTTATCCCAATGAATTGGTATATAGAAACAAACCTCTGCCATGGGACAGGCGAATGGGATATCTTGTGTGAAGGATTCATAATGACATTCAGTTTTGAAGACGGGTTTGACAGTATTGATGAAGCACTACAAGAGGTGAAAGCAGCTATCTTTAGGATACCGCCGAATCCTTTAGACCTAATTTAGCCTGAATGGGCTACTCAACTGAGTCACAAGCTTGAATGTTATAATGTAACTGTTGAAGTAAAGGATGAGGATATGTGGAAGATTAACATTCCAGAAATAGAAGGCCACCACGAGGTTCAAGGACCACAGATTGAGAACCCTGATATAACCACGCCGGTGAAAATGAAACAAGTGAACATTGGTACAAAGGCAGAACCCAAATTCGTGAAGATTGGATACTATTGGGATGACATGATGGTGGATAAGGGCATTGAATTGCTCCACAAATACCAGGACTTATTCCCCACCAAGTTTAGGGATCTGAAAGGAATAATCGGGGACCTAGGAATGATGAAGATCACGTTAAAGGTTGACGCGAATCCAGTTAAGCAAAGGCCTTACCATCTCAATCCGAAATACAAGGAGAAGGTCCACTTAGAGCTAGACAAGATTCTAGCGGCAGACATCATTGAGCCTGTGGAAGAATCTGATTGGGTAAGCCCAATGGTGATGCAAGAGAAGAAGCAGAAGGATGAAATAAGGATATGCGTGGATCTCAGAAAACTGAATGATGCTTGTGTGCATGATCCTTTCTCGACTCCATTCATGGATGAAGTGTTGGATAATGTAGGCAGCCAGGAAGCATATTCCTTCACTGATGGGTTCTCTGGGTACCACCAAATCAAAATCACGCCGGAGGATAGGAGCAAGACAACCTTCGCGACTGAGTGGGGTTGTTTTCAATATATTGTAATGTCGTTTGGATTGAAGAATGTGCCTGTAATCTTTTCGTGTGTGGTTGTTGCGACATTCAAGGAATTTATTCATAAGTTCTTGGAGGTATATTTTGATGACTGGACTATATTTGGGCTTGTTAAGCACCATGTAGCAAGCTTGCGCCTGATGCTGGATACCTGTCGAAGATACCAGATCACGCTCAATCTCAAGAAGTGTCTGTTTTTTGTTCCTTTTAGGAACCTATTGGGGCATGTGGTTTGTAGACAAGGACTGATGGTAGACCCCACAAATATTGTGGTGATACTAAACTTGGAAGTGCCGAGGAGACTGAAATAGCTGCGTGCTACTCTGGCACATACGGGATATTACAAAAAGTTTATCAAAAACTATGCCCAATCACCACACCTATGGAAAAATTATTGAAGAAGGATGTCACGTTCTAATGGAATTATGACTGTAAGAAAAGCTTGGATATATTGAAAGAATATGGTTACCGCACCGATTCTAGTCTTCCTGGACTGGAAGAAAGAGTTTCATGTACATGTCAACGTGTCATGTATAGTGATGCGGGTAGTACTAACACAGGCTGACGGAGAAGGCTTGGACCATCCTATTGTGTGTTCAAGCTGCAGATTATCCAAAGCAGAGAAGAAATATTCTACCACTGAACACGAGGGGCTAGCTATGGTGTATGTGCTCCAGAAGTACCGGAACTACTTGCTAGGAGGCCATTTTATGATGTATACGGATCACTCCACACTGAAGTACCTAGTCAATAAGCCTATCTTGGGGAGGCGAATCTGCAGATGGCTCTTATTGTTCCAAGAGTACGATTTTGATGTTGTTTTGAAGCTTGGACGATTGAGCGCGGGACTAGACCATCTGTCACACATCGAAACAGGGGAGGAACCTACTAACTTGGAAGAAGGATTGCTTGACGTGCATCTATTTGCAGTGCGTGTTGCAGATGGTCATTTTGAGCATATAATACACTTCCTAACAATAGGAACTGCATCGGAAGGAAACTCTATCTAGAAAAAGAAGGAATTAGTGTTGCGCGTGGCATATTTCTCTGTCATTACTGGGAATCTATACAAGATGGGGACTGATGAGATATTGCAATGGTATGTACTTGCATTCGAACAAAGAAGCATCCTTGCGGACACTCATGGGTGTGCGGCGGGAGGACATTATGTGGGTAGAGAAACCATGCAGGAGATTCTACGTGTAGGGTTGTGGTGGCGAACCCTTCGTTAGGATTCAAAAGCATATTGCAAGGCATGTGATGTATGTCAAAGAACAGGCAGGCCATCGCAGAGGGATGAAATACCTTTGAATCCACAAATAACATTGCAACCCTTCAAGAAGTGAGCAATAGATTTTGTAGGACCCATTCAGCCACAAGGGAAGACAGGCACAAGGTACATTATCACTGCGAAAAAGTATTTGACTCATTGGGTGAAAGCACAGTCGGTGAAGGATTGCACGGGCGCGATAGCTGTGAAGTTCCTATTTGAGCATGTACGAACACAATTTGGATGTCCAAAGATCTTGATGAGTGATCGTGGTACACACTTCCTAAATGAGGCGATCAACGCACTAACAAAGGAATTTCATGTATATCATTAGAAGAGCACGCCTTATCACCCACATGCTAATGGGACAGTGGAGGTGTTCAACAAAGTGCTTGAAAATGCGCTGACCAAGGTTTGCAATGCTCAGCGATGTGATTGGGACCTACGCATACCTGCATTATTGTGGGCTTATCGAATGACATGCAAGAAGTTGACGGGACAAACCCCTTTTAGGCTTGTCTATGGTGTGGAAGCGGTAATGCCTATGGAATACATCATGCCTAGTCTACGCATAGCAGTGCTCATAGGTATGATGGATCGTGGAGCCCTACAAGAGAGGCTCGTGCAGCTGGATGAGCTCAAAGAAGAAATATTTTTGGGTAGATTTCACCAGCAAGTCCAAAAGCAGCATGAAAAGGCATGGCATGATCAACACATCAAGCTGTGCAAATTCAAGGTAAATGATCTAGTTTTGTTGTATGATAGTAAGTTTGATAAATTTCTAGGAAAATTCAGGATGCACTATTTAAGGCCTTATGTTATTAAGGAGATTACCGATGGAGGAGCGGTACAACTGGTCAAGTTAAATGGAGAACCCTTCCTAGGAAAGGTGAATGGCAGTCGTTTGAAGCCATACACCGATGGTTCGGGCATGTGACTAAATGAAAGTAGCACAATCTTAGCACTCCATGCAACTGAAAGGAGGTGTGGGACTATAAACTACACTACCCGAGTTGGGGAGCTGCATGATTAGAACATGGTGTGAAGCAAGGACGTGTCACTGGGTCCATGACAGCGCGGAGGGAGTTGCGCTAACCAGGGAGAAATCACGCAGGTCGGCCGAAAAGTGACCGTTAAAGTCATTGTTCATGAAAATATGGCTGAAGTGAGGCCAAATGGAGAGGGCGACCAACATTTAAGATGAAATTTATGGCTTACATCCTTGGAAATATGCTGCAAATCCAGCATTAATGAACCGATTTCGGGGGGAATGGTCGGATTTGAATTCAAATTTCCCTATAAATTACAAGTGGATGCCTAGCGAAAAACACTTGGCATTTTGAGAATTCAGTTGTTGCGCTCTCCGGTGCACATGAACTGTGAATTCTTTCAAGACCTAATAGCTAGTCCAACATTTGAACAATTGTCAAAAGAGACACAAGCACTAGTGAAAAGCGCCATGTCAACCTGTGCAAAAGCTATGAATACCAAAGGAGTGATCGCCGAGGAAAATGCGCAAGAAATTGGTATGGGGACTGAAGTAGCTACCCCAAAAGTGGCCGAAGTATTGACGGAGGTCCCTAAATCCCCGAAAACACCGAGACCAAAGCCAACCCAAACCAAGGAGACCATGAAAGACAAGAGGGGCAAGCAGCTTGCCATCCTAGTGCATGCGTCTCCGAGACGAAACACACTAAAGCCCACTACCGAGGAGAAAGGCAAGGCTATAAACCTAGAGGCAGAAGAGGAGGATATCGAAGACATCCCCATGGACGATGAGGATATGGGAGTGGAAATAGAGGAGGTTGAAGGCCAAGGTGTGGACCTTATTACACGGTTGTTGGAGTATGTCCCTCTACGCAAGCCTAAGTCCAAGGTCCCAAAGGACATTGATGAAAGTAAGACTCCCCTGAAAACCCCATTATTACCAGATGAGATCACTTTTGACAGTCCGCATTTGGCACGGGTGTCGATTTTGAAGCTCGAAGACTGGGACTTGGTAGACCATGAGAAGTTCCCGCACCTGGCGACCGAACAGTTGATGTGCCGCATCATAGACACAAATACGGGGTTGACTACACTAGATTCGTAAAAGTGGCTCAGAGTAGTAGAGAAGGAAGGATTACTCAACCTGCTCTGGGTGCTACACTATAACCGCACCCCCGTGAAAGTTTTAGTCATCAAGCCGCTACTGTGCTTGGTGCATGATAGGTGTCTGTGGTTGGAGGAGTTGATACCCATCACCGATATGTTGATTCACCGCATAACATGCCTACTGTATACAGGTGAAAATATAGCTATGATCTTTGGCAGTAAGGGTGGTGAGCTGGCACTTGCAGAATCAATGAAAGAGAAGTTCAAGTTGGTGAAGAAGCCGCATGAGTACACTATCTCTAGGATCTGCGACCCCACTGTGAAGGTGGAAACACAGATCCTTGTAGGGAAGGTGATGCAGAAGTTTCGCACTGACGAGGTGACAGAACCTGTCATCGTGCTCATACAACAGTGTGCGGAAGGATTCCAATTTAACTAGTCAGACTACCTTCGCGGAGAGTTCCTAGCAAACTGCCACGAAGCGCAAGAGCAAAGCAAGACATTCCACTACGTGTGGCTCTTACTATTGATTGTGCTTGTAGCATGGGAGCTACTAGAAGAGAGCCAATTACCCTCGGTCGCGTCATACCTTCCTGAGGCAACGAAGTACGCTTCGCTATGGGCAACCAAGGATGTAGAGCGCATTTGGGACAACAAGATCTTTTGGATCTTGATGGAAATGAATATCAGGATGGCTATCAATCGCAAGCCGCAATTGTCGCCCATGGTATATGCCAACCTGCAGAGCTATGCTGAATTCAAAGCTAATCTCCATCGGATATCAATTAGGGCACGGAAGGACCCTGCGCAGAATTGGTATGATTTTCCATACCTAGCCACAGATGATGCCATCGATGCGGTGTTGAATAAATGGTCGATGGAGTGGCGCACCACCATGGACTTGGTGGTGGGTGGAAGCAAGTCTGCTGCACAAACGAAGGATGGGGCCAAGCTAAAGATGGCGTAGCTGGTCAAAAAGAGGAAGAAGGAGGCCGCTAAGAAGGCCAAGGAAAAGCAGACAAGAAAGGAGGCAAAAAAACAGATAGGTGGCACAGTGCAGGGCTCTGACAAAGGTGCAGTTGCCTTCACCTGGAACTGAAGAAGAGGACATAGAGAAACATGACGCGGACCATCAAGAGACATCTGGCCACATTAAGCACCTGTGAGAGCTCAAAAAGGGAGGGTCCATAAAGAAATTCAAGGCGACCAAGACCTCGTTGGACCCTATCACACTAATAAAGGGAGATTTATAAGACATTGGTGACACAGTCAGAGATGTCACTGTAGAGGCCCTACAACAATTTGAAAATTAGTAGCAGATCATCCTAGGGGCCTTCCTAATTCGGGTGTATATTGGTGGACACCTGCCAAGTCCACTTGGACCCCCACCATTGTTTCTTTTAGCTTTTTAGTTTCCTTAATTGTAGCACAATTTACTATTTTTAGAAGTTTTTCAGGTCCTGAACTTCCGGAGCCATTTTGAGGCCCTAAATGACGTTTTTTGGGAAAACTAGGAGCAACATGGGTCCATGGACCAATTTTTCTCTTCCCAAAGTTGTATTTCTTGGATATATCTTTCTAATGAGATATTATGCATGTCAAACGGAGATCGTATGCCAAAGTAACGACCCCGGGAAGTTGATGTACCAATTTACCCAAACGGGGCCCACAGTTTGATGTTTCATCTTCTAGGGTTAGAATTTTGGATGTTTAGGGTTTTCCATTATTTCTCAACAATAAAAAGGCCTTCGAGCCTCATTGTAACATAGTTCAGAGGCATGTAGCCGCCACATCTTTTCTCAGAGATAAGCTACCATCACCCTAGCTGGTTTATTTCCATTTATGTTTGTAAGCATATTTCAGTACTTTACAGTAATGAAATGAAGTATTATTTCCACTGCATCTCTGTATTTATGGTTATCTCTATAATTTTTTGTGTTCCTATTTAAATACGGATCAGTGGTATCAGAGCAGTCTGCTTTTTCTTTGTTTTTCTTTGCATGCCCCCAACGAGGTCAGGATATAAGGAGTTAGGGCTTGAACTGGTCGAACCTTTGCAATACCAGCCTCACAGATCTTGATGGCATCCCATGGCGAATGAAAAGAAAGACAAGGGGGTAGGAGATCCTATCAAAATCTTGCTCGAATAAGCCCTTGAGCAGCAAAGGAATGCGATGATGGACAACTTTTCCCAGATCCTTCAGTGGCTACCCAGAGGCGACACATTGGCTTCCAACAGCTACTCTGGAAACGCCACACCCTTTAAGGTACAAGTTAATTTTGAAATCCCCATCTTCGAGGGTCAAATAGACATAGATGCCGTAGATAAATGGTTAAATCTGCTAGAAGGGTATTTTTCTATTCATGATTTTTCGAGTTAGGAAAAGATAATTTTCGCTCTTCTCAAAGCAATCCCCGACGTCAAGGACTGGTGGGAAACCTATTGCAAGCAGAAGGATGAAAGTACGGGCTCACTATTTTCAACCGCACCCACTTGGAATTCATTCGAGACTGCCATCAAGGAGAAGTGCTACCCTGTTGGAAGCTATGAGGATCAATACATAAAGTGGACCATGCTACGGCAGGGAAGGGACCAGGACATGCCGAAGTTTACCAATATTTTCCATACCCTTCGCACAAAGTTGGGTATCAAGGATTCAGAGGAGAATTTTGTTCTCAAATACTGCGGTTGCCTACACAAGTACATCCAGGAAGAAATAGAATTCCTGAACATCTCCTTGCTCGGCATGGCATACCGATATGTCGTCAAGGTTGAGTAAAATTTTAAACAGAAGAAGCAAGACTTTGGATCTACGAATCCGAAGCAAGGGAAAGGTGCCCCCAAACCACAAAACAAAGGAAAAAGCCAAGGCGGGGTGGCCCAAGACAACCCGCCAAAGCCGCAAGCAAAGAACAGTGCCGCGAAGCCGAAAAAGGACATGAGAAAGTGGTCTGAGCTCCAAAAGAGCTCCACTCACAACACAAGTGAGTGTCGAGCCAAGAAGTCACTAGTGGCCAAGCTAAGGGTTTCATAATCAAATGCATGTTCTGACTCTGAGTCAGAACCCGACAATGGGGAATGACAAAGGGAAGAAGATTATCGATGCAGAGCCCAACACCACCGTTGCCATCACGAAGATCCCAAAGGAGGAACCCGAAGACCCAGAGGAGGAGGAGCATCTCTTCTACTCCTAGATGTGGGTAAAGGGCTCTCCACTACAGTTCATTGTCAATAGCGGGAGCCAAAAGAACCTCATTTTGGCAGAGGTCGTGAAGTGGCTAGGCTTACTAACCACAGCACATCCACAACTGTACATCATCGGGTGACTTCACAAAGGACGGGATCTTCGCGTAAGCCAGCAGTGTAACCTTCCATACAACATCAAGCCCTTCACGGATGAGGTATTGTGTGACATTCCTCCCCTTGATGTTTGCGATGTATTATTAGGACAACCATACTTGTGGAAGTGACATGTTGTGTATGAATCAAGGCCCTGTGATGTTATTGTTACTTTGGGAAATAAGTTGTATAGGATAACGGATGTAGCACCACCTACTACCATCTCTTTGGTTACTGCAAAACAATGCAGTAAGCTCATTTCCAAAAGAGGGAAATTTGCTTTCCTGATGATACGCCCTCAAGGAAAGAAGAAGATGGTGGCCACGACCTTGAGAGAGGGCCCCTCTGCATGACAACTATAGATGGACAAGGTCGTGGAGGAGTACGAGGACATCTTCACCTCTCCTGCAGGGCTTCCTCTGCACTGTCAGGTCAAGCACTCCATCGATTTGACCCCAGGTGTGCTGCTGCCTAATGGACCAATCTATCGGTTCTCCATTCTAGAGAACGATGAAATTAAGAGGCAGATTCAAGAGCTATTGCAAAAAGGTCACATTCGTCCGATTTCATCGCCTTGTGTGAGCCCGATCACGTTGGTACAAAATAAGGATGGGACTTGGAGACTCTGTATTGACTATTGGGCACTAAACAAGATCACTGTCCATAATAGGTACCTTATCCAAAAGATTTATGACCTCCTGGAACAACTAAAGGGGGAAAATATTTCAGCAAGATCGATTTGAAGTCAGGATATCACCAGGTACCAATCGAACCCTCCGATGTGTGGAAGACTGCCTTCAAAGCCAAGGAGGGCCTTTTCGAATGGTTGGTTATGCCTTTCAGATTGACGAATGCTCCTGCAACCTTCATGAGGGTAATGGATGACATCTTGTGGCCATTCACCAACTCATTTGTAGTGGTATACTTGGATGACATCTTGATCTTCAGCTAGAGTTAGGAAGAGCACCTCCACCACATCTGGCAGGTTCTCCAAACTCTGCGCAACACAAGTTATGTGCCAATTTGAAAAAATGCACTTTTGGCATGACCCAGGTTTAGTATATGGGATACATTATTGATGAATGGGGGGTGCATGTGGATCCAGCCAAGATCCAAGTCATTTGGGATTGGCCATCTCCAACCACTCTGACAGAGCTCCACAACTTTCTAGGTCTTGCCAACTTCTACGGCAGGTTCGTGTTGGGATTTTCTAATATCACTTGGCCCTTGAGTCAAGTCACCAAGGGAGGAGCGAAAGAAAAGTTCTTTTGGTTTGAGTCTCAACAGAAGGCATTCACAGAGTTGAAAGATCACCTCTGCTCGGCACTAGTGCTCGCATTACTAGACTTGCAACAACCATTTGAGGTTGAGACAGATGCCTCTGACTATGCTATTCGGGCAGTCCTTACTCAACACGAGCATCCAGTGGCATATCACAGTGAGACACTTTTAGACACAGTCCTAAAGTATCCCACTTATGACAAAGAGATGTATTCCATTTTGCAGGCCTTCCGATAATGGAAGCATTACATTTTGGGGAAGGAAACAATCATCCACACAGACCACCAACCCCTACAGTTCATACAGACCCAAGGGAAATTGGAGAATGATCGCCATCAGAAGTGGTCCACATACCTACAACAGTTCCATTTAAATATCAAGTATAAGAAGGGCATCACCAATAATGTTGCAGATTACCTCAGTTGACCACCGATCATGGCGTTAACCACTGTGCTCAACTCTTGTGGGCACAAGACTTTTGATTGGCCACTTCTCTACAAAAGCAATCCAAAATTCAGCCACACATACCAGACACTCTTAGAGGGTCAGCATGTTCTAGATTTTCACCTCTAGGATGCCATGTTATGCCACCTGGGTCACCTTTGTGTTACTTCAAGCGAGTGTGCCAAGATGATTTGGGAATCACACTACAGTTGGGATGCTAGGCATTTCAGGGTCAAGAAAACGGTGGTGCAGAATTATTTCTATTGGCCGAATCTTCGACAGGATGTCGGGAAGTACATTAGATCATGCACTGCCTACGCCATTGCCAAACTGACCATCAGGAAGCAAGGCCTATATACCCCGCTGCCTACCCCTAGCCGACTTTGGGAATCCATCTCCATGGATTACATGTCAGGCCTTCCTTCTACTAAGCATGGAAAAGATTGTGTTTTTGTGGTCATCGACAGGTTCTAGAAGATGACAATTATGGCATCCTGCAAGAAGAATATCATAGCAGAAGCCACTACTAAACTCTTCTTTGAATGAGTGTGGGTACACTTTGGGATCCTACAATCTATTATCTCAGATCGGGACAGTAGGTTCCTCAGTACATTTTGGTCCACCCTCTGGTCGATGCTGGACACCAAACTCACTAAGTCAACAACCTTCCATCCTCAAACTGATGGCCAGATAGAGGTTGTGAACAGGATGATGGTACACATTCTGCACATGTACAACTGAAAGCATCCACGCACATGGGATGAGAGCCTCCCCTATGTTCAGGACAGCTACAACCGGGCTCTCCATTGCTCGACTGGCCACAAACCTTTTCAGGTGGGCTTGGGATTCCGGCCACTATGTCCCATTGATGTGGCCATGCCATTTATAGCTACTCACACAGATTTAGCTCATGTCCAGACTGGAACAGATAAGGCAAACAAATTCATTGAGCACATCCAACATATTCGCCATTAGGTCAACGACATTATGGAGAAATCAAATGCCAAGTACAAGCAGTGACATGATCTACATCGAGTGCCACAAACGTTTTAGGTGGGCGACAAAGTCTAGTTGTATTTGCAAAAGGAATGCCTTACCAGAGCATATCGGAAACTCAGACCACTCCGATATGGTCCTTACACCATTACCAAGGCTGTGGGAGACAATGCATTTGAGCTCAACATTCCCCCATTCCTTGGCCTGCACCCAGTGTCAGAATAGCTGACACCCACAGAGTTAAATCCAAATTGCATGGAACAAGCTGCAACTGATCGGATCATGGACACACAGATCAAGCACACTCTCTAGTAGAATATCCAACTGTATCGAATTTGCAAAGCAGGACAACTCCTTCACCAATGCAAGTGGCACACGAGGGACCAAGTTCAGCATAAGTTTCCTCGTCTCATGAAGGAAATCAATGCAATGGGGACCGTTGCTTCCTAAGGGGAGAGGAATGATCCAGGTGGATATTGGTGGCCACCTGCCAAGTCCACTTGGACCCCCACCATTGTTTCTTTCAGCTTTTCAATTTCCTTAATTGTAGCACAATTTACTACTTTTAGCAGTTTTTCAGGTCCTAAACTTCTGGAGCCGTTTTGAGGCCCTAAATGATGTTTTTTGGGAAAACTAGGAGGAAAATTCATTCATGGACTGATGTTGCTCTTCCAAAAGTTGTGGTTCTCAGATAGATATTTCTAACGAGATATTGTGCATGTCAAATGGAGATCGTATGCCAAAGTTACGACCTCGGGAAGTTGATGTACCAATTTACCCAAACGGGGCCCACAGTTTGGCGTTTCATCTTCTAGGGTTAGGGTTTTGGATGTTTATGGTTTTCCATTGTTTCTCAATAATAAATAGGCCTTTGAGCCTCATTGTAACACAGTTCCGAGGCAAGTAGCCACCACATCTCTTCTCAGAGATAAGCTACCATCGCCCTAGATGATTTATTTCCATTTCTGTTTGTAAGCATATTTCAGTACTTTACAGTAATGAAATGAAGTATTATTTCCACTACATCTCTGTATTTATGGTTATCTCTATAATTTGTTGCGTTCTTGTTTATATACGGATCACATCTAGACTGGACTGTAGGAGTTGCAGACCCTCACGTCGCAAGTTGGTACGGTGTCTACGAGCTTGGCTATCGGCACATCAGAGGCTGCTGATATGCTGCGCATGAAGGCTTCCAGTGCGCTAGTGCTGCTAGATGGAGCACTGACAACAGAAAATGAGGCTGACAAGCCCACTTTCAGCACCTTGAAGGGAGTGGGATTGAATGTGGTAGCACTCCCGCGCGAAGCACTCCACCTCTTACAGGATGGAGTAATTGCAGAACTGAGGGCCCACGAGCACCGTGCCCTCCAAGTGATCAGTGAACAGAAAATAAACAATGAGCAGATGGCCTTACAGAGGAACTACCATCCCCACCAAGGCCGAGGTGACCAGCCAGAGTAAGAAGATCATACAGGTCATGGAAGAGGCCTACAGAATGGTCCCGGAATTGGCCATTCTGGAGGAGGACCCAGTCGAGGTCCACATCCGTAAATTGGCCACAGGTGTGCGTGACACTCAGAAGGAATTGGCGCAGGTTCAGTTGGAGCTAAAGCTATAGATGACAGAGCTCCAGTTGAGAGCTCAGCCTTCAACACCACCAAAGGTAAAGGAACGGCAGGCAGACACTATCACAGAAGTAGTCGTGGCAGTGGAGAGTGCAGTAGCAGACTACACACAGTTGTTCGAATAATCGTTTGAGGTCCTGACCAGCTTACAGGAGGACCCAACCATCCAAAGGCTAGAGACAAAAGCACATGAACTCCAACAGCGCTATGAGGAAGTTAAGGGCACAACGCGAACCGTCTCACTGACACAGAGGTTAGCCAAGCTACAGGAAGCCAAGCAGTTGAAGGAATAGATGGATCCAGCATTGCGCAAGGAAGGAGTGTTGAAGGCATGACTAAAACCTTGGCTGGAGGAAGCTTATGTAGTCACAAGAAACATTGAAGGTAAGCTTGCGACTCTGCAAGTGATGCAACAATAACTTCAGGCTGACAACAAAGGGGTAGTAACCAAGAAGACAGTCGAAGATGCGAAGCAGAGAACATCTCAGTGCACAGTCAAAGTTGCAGTCATCAAGGTCGAGTTGCACGGGCTTCGTGCAAAGATCTCTGTGCCTACCAAGTGACTCGAGGGCGAGTCACGATGTTTGTGTTGGGGGCCTTTTGGGAGCGGGATCCCCCAAGGACAATTTTGGGGTTAAAAGCCTGTGTTTAAGTCAAATTTTTGTAATATAATTGTAAAGATTCCACATTTTGTTGTCGCGAAGCACGAAGGTGTTATGTGTCACAAAGGGTAGTCCGCCCTTAGTTTTGTAAATTAAAGTCGGATGTAAGAGATCTACCCATGGTCCACGAACCATGGAATTGTATAAAAAGAGCTAAGCTCTAAGTAGTTAAAAGAAGAGAGAAAAGAAAAACAAGAAAGAGAGTCATAGCTTTAGAGCAAGAAGTCTAAGTCTTGGGTTGTAGCATAGGTAGAGGCTCTGCAGCTGAGTGCACAAAGGCCTAGGGTAGAAGTCCGTAGCTGAGTGCGCGGACCCCTGCAGCTATGTGCGTAGGGTGAATAGAGTCTGTAACACTTGGAAGATATTAATAAAAGGAGTTATTCTACAATTTCTATGTATTCGTTCTGTTGATAGGTTCAGATATTTTGTGTATGAATTTCCTTTATTATGCTTCTATGATGCACGAATGAATATAGTTACATTGAATAATTAAACACAATTACGAATATCTGATTAAGCGGTGATAACTTTAAGTATTCGGAAAAATAAACAAATCACTTAGGGTAATTGAGGAATCTTCACGGCGCCCTGCCATAACAGTGCAAAAGTACCTGAGCCCTCAATTAGGGCTACGCGAAGTTCAATCGTATACTTCCGTGAAGGTATTGAAAGCTGGAATAAAGGGTTTGTCTTACAAGCCTTAGAGCGAGATAACCTGTGTGAAGGCAGGGATAGAAGAGATAAAATGACATCACAACCATCTCATGGTGCTGAAACTTGGTTCCAGCATCCCCCCATACTGCTTCGGGTGAGACTTCGGTCCACACTCCATGGGCTTATGCTGACAGGGCCAGTGGTGTATGGATTTGTTTGGCTAATTAATGCTGAACCTGGGTGAGGCCCCCTCAAGCCAACAATGGCCAACGGTACCACCTCATCTCCCACAACTCCTCCCTCTAACGTTCTCCTCAATCAAGTCCTACCTTCAGATGAATTTATTTGAGAGATCATGTGTTTAGAGAATGACCATGGGAAAACTGTCACCATTGTGTTTCTATATCTAATTTAGACGTGATCTGTATACAAATCCTATATTTTGACACACCTAAGATCGTTCCCTCAAGTTATAAAACTATTGGGTGCAGGAATTGTGCTTGAGCAAACTCCTCAACACTTAATTGTCAACCCAAGGGTTTTGTAAACTTAGAGATGAAGCACAGGCAATTCTAGAAATGGTATGAACTTTTCCTATTCCTAATCCTACTTCTTAAAGGAAATTCTTTGCAGAATCAGACAGAAAACAATCGAAAAGGAAATTGACACCAAAGCAACTCTAGTGCTGGAATGTAAAAGACAATTTGCAAGTAAATCAAGTAAAGAAATTCCACACAATGGAAACAATCTTAAATGTTGTAATGAAATGCTATGTTCATCTTTAGATGGATGGCTAACAGTCTGACAAGTGGGCCCTTGCATATTTTTGTCTTCCTCCTGATCTTCCTTCCACACAAACAACATGTCCTTGCATTGTTGCAATCTGCTTGCAGTAGTGCAGGTACAGTATCACTGCGTAAAAGTATATTTGACCTTCCTTACTGAAGAATTATGTCTTAGTGAAGGTGCTCTAAGCCACTCTGTTTCTATGGCAAGAGACTCGCTCTTGCACCAAGATAGAGTTTCCTTCACCTAGTTTCCAAATTACTTTCGAAAGGACTGAAAGATGTGTTGAAAAAGAATTGCAACTATAAATGAAATTCTAAAGTAAATTATCTGTGAAAAGGAAAGATGCTTTAATTCATTAAACCTTGCAAAGGAAATAAACTTCATGAAATAAAAGCAATTCAAAGGAATCAAACAGTAGTCTAAGTGTTTTGCATGTGTTAATTAACTTTGGTAATCCACTCAAAATGCTTATGTTCTTTGCAAGTATAACATGTTCATGATAATTTTATGCAACTGCTTCCAGATCCCCTAAATATGTACTTTTAATGTTGAAGACAATTACTAAGTTACTAATTCATTCACTTGCAAAATAATTGGAAATAATATGCAGGTAAGTGATTCAATGTTTGCTGCAAAATGAATGACTAAACCAAAGTGCAGGAAAATGCATGCACTGGTGCAAGAAAGAGTTCCTTGCACGATCCGATCGAAAATGAATTAAGATAGAGATTGAGAGTAAAGGAAATGCGAGAAAGGAATTTCATAAACAAAGTAAACGCAGCTAACTCTCAAACCAAGGATCTATTTCACACTTTGGCTAAAAAAGATACTTAAATCAAAATTTGAAAAATAACTATTAAAACTCTAACATCACACAGCTACAAAAGAAATATCCACATCGTCTTTCTGATTAATGAAATTGAGAGTGGTAAACGAGCTGGGTTAGTTGGGCCCTAGCCAACCAGCTCATTCCCCTTATAAGGAACAAAAAAGCTCAACACTTTAAATATACATCAAAGATAAATTAGATGTTGTGTATGAAAATCATGGCAGTTCTCTTGTATTACTCGATTAAGCAAATATACATAACAGAGTAGTCCAGCCCCCAGAGCTGAGGCAATAACTAGATTACATAAAAACAAAATTACAATTGATGGTTCGCTAGCTAATCCTACCTATGATCTATATCTTATACATCCTTTCAACCCTAGTCATTTTCACTAATTACAAACATTTCTTATTCAGGCCTTTCGGCCGAACAAACTTAGAAACCGAAATTACAAACTCGGCCAACAATTATAATGCACATGTATTTCACTTGGCCGTAACCTAACTTTGGAAAACATTCCCTGATTGTGCACCACCTATTATCCTTCTTCAGTTCATCAGCAGCTAAACTCGAAGTCAAGGATCGAGACCCGTCCTCATGGAAGATTTGGCTTCTCGGAAATATCGGGCAGTCTTCGTGGCAGTGCAGGAATCTACATGCACTAGTCATACTCATTCATAATTAATACTAAGTTCCACAATTACTCTAGGAAATTAATGTGAGTTACAAGAGGTATGTAAATAGGCATGAAATCCATATAAAATGATTAATAAAGCGTTGTAATAAATCTTAATGTAAAATATGAGCAAGTGCAGGAATGGGTAACTATCTTGGACTAGTGCAGGAAAGAAGGGTATTTATTGAGGTAAAACAGAGGTTGATATTTATGGAAATGGGGTAGAAAATAGGGCAATTTGGGACACCAAAATCCTCCCATCCCTAAGCTTTTGTGTGTCCTCACACAACGTTTTACCTTCTGCAAAAAATCCTCAAAAATGAATGGCCAACTTCTCAGTCCTGAACTTCAATGTTTATTCTTGCTTTCACTATCTTTGGCTTCTTGTCTCGGGCTTTTCACAGCTGCTTGGTCACCTTCTTGAGGCATTTATAGCATTTGGAAGCCTGATACTTCCATACCTTTACTTGCTACTTCTGCCTCTTTACTTCTACAAGTAACTCCACCTTGCTCTACTTCTGCCAACTCTGCTCTTTCATGACTTGGTTCAAAGCCTCCAGGTCATGGACTTGTTCCTCCAGATCTACTATTCTGCTGTTGAGGAAGAGAGTGGAGGGTGCTATGCTAAGATCTTCGGGTGTGAATGCCTTCTTTGCCACGAATACGAAACAAGTCCCATCATCATCAAGGTCAAGGCTGTCGAATGTCTGCCTTATGACGTCGTCGAGGGTTTCTATACTCGAGGTTTTCTTGTCACTGAGGGTTTTGATGCCCTCACCAATCTCCGTGCCAAGGGTTTCAATACCTTGTGCACTCAATTCCTCAGGGCTCTTAACACCTTGTTCTTCCAGTTTCTCGGGGGATTCAGCACCCTGTCTTCCCAAATTAGTAGGGGTTTCGGTTCCCCGTTCTTCTACAACTGCAGGGGCTTCAATACCCTGTCCTTCTAGCACCACAAGGTCTTCAATACCCTGACCTTCTAACACCGCAGGGTCTTCAATACCCTGACCTTCTAAAATCGCAGGGTCTTCAGTACCCTACTCCTCGAAATCATTGAGGGTCTCTACGTCTGGTTCACTGAAATTATCAAGGGCCTCTGCATGTTGTTCCTCTTCATCCTCCTCTGCTTGGACTTCACCAGTATTTGGTGTCATCTTTCTGCTCCTTAAATTGTTGACAAATGTTGACAACAAGACATTGTCTTTTGCATTCTCCTCATCCTCCACAGTGTTTTCCATTGCATTTGCAAGCACCGAGAGATTATGAACTGTGGGGGAAACTTGGGGTGATTCGTCGATTACGATCGGAGAACTTGACTAGTTTGTCCCTTGGGTGACAGTCTTCCTCCTCACCGAGGTTCTAGTCTTCCTCTTCTTTGCCACGGGTGGAGTGTTTTCAATGGCCCTATTCTCTACTTGCACTGGTCAACTTTCACCTTCTTTTAGAAATGCTCCCCACGTTACTCCCTTTTCTTCTAACTTCTTCTTGACCAGAATCATGATAAGCCCATGATGGCAGAGCTTGGTTGCAACTTGGCTTGCACTTCCACTCTGCATGTTTTTTGCCATCTTCTCAAGACTTCTGAGTAAGAAGTGAGGAAAATTAATCAACTTTCTTGCCTTGAAATGTAGCAGTAATCGAAGGTGATATACAAATGCCAATGTATAGCATCCTTCCCCAGTTACAAACTTTTGTAGTATAAATAGTAGGTCTCGCCACTTCCCAACCATGGCAGTCTATGGAAGTCCCTTCCTCCAATCGACCTTAATTTTCTTGTCAATCACGAACCGGTGCCAATGCTTCTTAGTGAGCCACTCCTTTTTAAACCAATGCTCCCCTGTAAGTGGCAAGCCTATGGCTTGTGCAATAAACTCCTCTGTAATTTTGAACTTTAAGGACTCGACCCTGACTCGGCCTCCTTTGAATGTCCTTGCAAACTCCAATACCACAGCCATGTCGAACCCATCAAACTTCTACAGGAATGGTAGGAACCCAGATTCTTGCAATAGTGCAAGACTGTTCCTGTACTCGGTGGTTTGTTCAATCTCCTGCAAAGACAACGGTTCACTCCTCACAGGTGCCATTTCGAACTACACTTCACCCTCTCTGATCACACCCTCGAAGGAATTTCTGAGTGACTCCAACGTTTGCCAAGATTTTTATGCCGGAGGTTCATTGCCCTTCGTCTTTTTAGACCCACTCACCTGGCTATGATGGAACAAACCCCCCATATCAGGTGTTGATTCGTGTCAGCCTACTATGGGTGAATCGTAATGATTGGATGCAATGGCAGTATAGGTAGCGGTGGCGCAACGGCTACAATGATCGGATTACAGGCAAGCTAATAATGGTCAGGTAATGCGGAATTATTTCAAGGAGGGTGAATGCAGGTTATCGGACAATAGTACCATCCCACAGTCAGCATCATAATTTAATCAGACATACTTCAACACTTATTAAAAATATTAGATTTCAAACCTTATACATCTTGCACTTTAAAGATTTTTTTCCCAGGTTAGTAAATAATGAAACAAAGTATCAATTAAAACATGGAATGAGATAATAGATCAACACATATACAGGAAAGTACAGGCCCATAAATATCCTTGATAAACCACTCCAGGACTGTGTAGATTGCTTTCACAATCAGCTGTGTTTCTGCACTAAACCTTCTTGCACTGTTGTGCTTGCACCAGAGACTTTTACCAAACATAGAATCTAATAGGACATACTTCTATAGCTAGACTTAAAAAGAATTGCCTCATTATATAAGAAAAATTATTCGCCATCCTTTGGTGTTTCTCAAACATGCCTTTTGGATTGATGACATCAAATTCTGCAATCAATTTATGAGGAAATAAACAAGTGGGAAAGGGGTAAAAATTTTAGAATGGGAAGGAATATTACAGCAAGTATTTCAAAACAATATCACCAAGAGGGATAAACAAAATGGGATATGGGAAAAAATTCAAGGGAAAAGAGTTGTTTTACGAAATTGGGCAAGGGTAGTTTCCCGAAAGAAAGAGGAAGGCAATTCATTAGGGAGTTTAGAAAAGAAACTAGTCAGAAATTTTGAAATGGGAAATGGAAGAAAGACAACATTTTTGCCTTGAAATATTCCTGCACTGGTGTAGGAAAAAAATAACTATAGTGGGAAGTAAGCATTTACTTGAATAAAAATGTCCATGCTAGTTACCCCAAACTTGGGTAAGTGCTCGGTTTCGTGAACCTGCTTCTTCTTGGTGGCAGCCATCATATCTAAAAATCAAGTAACATTCCCTTTTTATTAAAATTTTGATCTTCCTACCAGCATGCTAGTTTTCAAGTTGATCCTTCTGCAATCATGTCAGTCAACTGATTTTCATAATTACAGGAAAAAAAATTAATTTTATACTTTTTATTTTTGTCATTTTTTCTCCTTTTTTTTTCTTTTGATTATTTTTTTAATAAGGACAAGAAGGAATCAATTCTTCAACACGTTGGTGTTACCACCTACCAGCTCCTTTTCAAATGGATGTTGGACTTGCTGCATAAAATCTCCTTTAGTAAGGGGCTGAAAAATATACCTTCAATCTATGCCCATTTACCAGGAACGCAGAATTTTGTCCATCAATAGTTTTGATTTCTACCGCTCCATTTTCGAACACTATGATCACCTCATATGGTCCTATCTAGCATGTATGGAATTTTCCTTTAAAATGTTTGAATCTCGAATCATAAAGGAGTACCCAATCACCTGCTTGGAACCGCTTCTTCTGATTGGACCTGTCATGCCAC
This sequence comes from Pinus tabuliformis, assembly GCA_031772625.1. NCBI lineage: Eukaryota > Viridiplantae > Streptophyta > Pinopsida > Pinales > Pinaceae > Pinus > Pinus tabuliformis. Next base: position 310,664,752 of record CM062805.1, on the reverse strand, counting down.
TTCTTGTGTTGTTGTTGAACCAAGATGTTCTGTTGAACATCGTCCCTTTGGATTTCATCTTGTTGAAAATGGTGACAAGAAATGCTAAAAATAGAAGTGCTAAAAATAGCGCTGCTATAAATAGCAGTTTGGGTACCAGTGCTGGATTGAGCAACAGGGAATGAAAAATGGAAGTGATAAAAATAGCATTCTATTTTTAGCAGTTGGGGATGGATTCCTATTTTTAGTCAGTCCCTGGACTAAAATAGGAAGTAAAATTCGAATTTGAACCTAATAGCTATTTGAAAATAAATAAATTAATTCACCATGAGTTAATTAGTTGTGAAAAAATCAAACATGAAGTCTATCTGAGGACATGCAACAGTTTCTCCATTAATTGAGGAATTTATCCATCAATTAAAGAGATAAGGATGAGTTCTAATTTGAGTTGTAACTAGTTGCCTCAATTAACTGAGTCAATTCTATTTAGATTGATTTAAACAATTTGTTTAAATTAATGTAAGTTCAGTTAGTTAATGCATGCTTGCATATAACTGTTGCACTTCAAATAACTGAATATTCTCTCATGAATAACTCATGCATGTTAGTTCAGATAGAGAACAAGTTGAGATCAAAGGAGGGACAATGTACTATCAGTTGGATGGATTTTCCTATAAAGGAAGCTCATCCATGGAGAAGGATTTATCTCCTTCAGGTTTGTGCAGTTATTTCTAGGCCAAGTGAGCAGTGTGAGGTGGGAATTCACTGGACCCCAAGAAAAACTGCACAAGGTAATAGGAGGCTTGGAGGGCAGAGGAGAAGGTTTGTGAGAGGCCGTTGACTATCTATGAGCAGCAGAGGGATGATACTGAGATCTGGTTGGCTTCCAAGCTAAGGCTTTGTGTGATTCTGTGACTATTTTCCACTTGTATGATAATACAAAAATTGGGGTTTTAGGCTGAGGCTTTCCCCAGGTTATTTCTTCTATGTTGTGTGTGATTGATTTCTCATTCTCAGTTATATGTGTTCTCTTGATCTTTCTCAATTCGAGTAAGTTTCTGCAAAGTGTTGTAGAAGAATATCTTGCATTTTGCTTTAGTCTATTGCATAATATATTGATCTATAGTGGGAATTTCTACATGGTATTAGAGCTAGATCTGTAGAAAATTCTACATGGTATCAGAGCAAAGGTGATCAAAGCTATGAACGGTGTACGAAGAAGAGAAATTGAAGTAAAAAAAAAAATTGGGCTGCGAGTTTGCAGAGCAGATCTGAAAATTTTTGTTCAAAAATTTCAGAAAAAAATAGCATATCTGGATTCCTTGCAGAAAAAGACCCAAATTTGAAAAAAAAAAATCGGCTGAATCGGAGTTCGGATGAGGGAGATATCGCTGATTTAAAATCAACTCTTTTTCCAGAAAATTTTGTGACGACCGGAAAGATGAAATAGATTGGTGTGCTAGCCAAGAACCTGTATGCACTTGAGGTACAAGATGCATGCAAAGTCTTGAGGAGCAAGGCAACTGTTGGAGACTTGGTGGTTGAGAGGGAGAGTACACTGCCTCTCAACATGCAGTGCTCGAAGAAGTCTCAAACAATTGTGGAGGAGCCACAATTGGTGAAGCAGCTTCAGGAGGTTGTGGAGCAGCCACAACTGAAGAAGCCAAGAGGAGACCAAGTGGAGGCATCCACCCATGTAGATACCTATAGTAGGGGGAAATTTTGAGCCAAGTGGGCAGAGGGATCACATGCAGCCATACCTCCAGGTCGGAGGTGGGGCGATGTGACGTGATAGTCCCAAGAAGGATGAAATAGGGGTAGGATCCTCGAGGTATCCAACCTCTTGGATTAGACCATGCTACGAAAGCCCTAATGAGGAGTAGCAGGACTGGCTGAGTGGGTAGAGGAAGATGCAGATGGAGCGGCAGAGAGAGCTACAGTGCAGGAATCCCAAGACAATATAGAGCTAGCAGGCTGCAACAATGTGAGAGGCATTGCACTAGTGCAGGATGGCACAGAGAGGTGTGCAATGGTGCGAGATGCATGGAGTGTTGTAGCAGCTCAGAGGTCAGAGAGGGAGCACTTGTCAGTGGCAGGTAGAGCTTCAGCATCAGAGTATGTTTCTTGCCCAACAGAGAGGTCAATGGGGAGTTTTTTTGTTTCTAGAGTTGCTAGAGCAACCACACTTGGTAGAAGTGTTGCATGCAGAACATTCCAAAGGTACAAGATCGGGTTCGAGTTGAATGCCTTTCTTTTTGAGAGGGAGTGTTGAAAATGGCAACAAGAAATGCTAAAAATAGAAGTGCTAAAAATAGCACTGCTATAAATAGCAGTTTGGGTACCAGTGCTGGATTGAGCAACAGGGAATGAAAAATGGAAGTGCTAAAAATAGCATTCTAATTTTAGCAGTTCAAGATGGATTCCTATTTTTAGTCAGTCCCTGGACTAAAATAGGAAGTAAAATTCGAATTTGAACTTAACAACTGTTTGAAAATAAATTAATTAATTCACCATGAGTTAATTAGTTGTGAAAAATCAAACATGAAGTCTATGTGAGGACATGCAACAGTTTCTCCATTAATTGAGGAATTTATCCATCAGTTAAAGAGATAAGGATGAGTTCTAATTTGAGTTGTAATTAGTTGGCTCAGTTAACTGAGTCTAGTCCAGTTAGATTGATTTAAACAGTTTGTTTAAATTAATGTAAGTTCAGTTAGTTAATGCATGATTACATATAACTACTGCACTTCAGATAACTGAATATTATCTCATGAATAACTCATGTATGTCAGTTCAGACAGAGACCCAGTTGAGATCAAAGGAGGGATAGTGTACTATCATTTGGATGGATTTTTCCTATAAAGGAAGTTCATCCATGGAGAAGGATTTATCTCCTTCAGGTTTGTGCAGTTATTTCTAGGCCAAGTGAGCAGTGTGAGGTGGGAATTCACATGTGTGGAAGCACTGGACCCCAAGAAAAACTGTGCAAGGAAATAGGAGGCTTGGAGGGTTGAGGAGAAGGTTTGCAAGAGGCCTTTGACTGTCTATGAGCAGCAGAGGGATTATACTGAGAGCTGGTTGGCTTCCGAGCTAAGGCTTTGTGTAATTCTGTGACTATTTTCCACTTGTATGATAATACAAAGATTGGGGTTTTAGGCTGAGGCTTTCCCCACGTTATTTCTTTTGTGTTATGTGTGATTGATTTCTCATTCTCAGTTATATGTGTTCTCTTGATCTTTCTCAATTCTATTAAGCTTCCGCAAAGTGTTGTAGAAGTAGATCTTGTATTTTGCTTTAGTCTTTTGCATAATTTGTTGATCTACAGTGGGAATTTCTACACATCTAACTCGTTTAATTGTAGAAGGTGATGATGCTGTGCTTCAGAGAGATCTAGTCCCAATTGGACTGCAATCCTAAAAGTCTTGAACTGTAATTCTATCGGCAAGAGGACTTGTTTCCCGTACACCAGCTCATATGGTGTGTGTCCTATGTTGTTTCTCCAAGTGGTTCAATAGGCCCATAATGCTTTGGTTAATTTGTCAGCCCAATCCTTTCTGTGCATGTTTATCGTCTTTGTGAGGATGGACTCAATCACCTTATTCATGGACTCCACCTGACCATTTTCTTGCGGGTGATATGGTGTAGATTTCCTATGCCGTATTTTGTATTGCTCCATCACACCCTGTACCAGATTAGAAATAAACTGTGATCCATTGTCAGAAACAATTTCTCTAGGCACACCAAATCTAGTAAAAATTTCAGTAAAAAGAAAATCAACAACAACTCTTTCAGTAGCAAAAGAAATAGCTTTAGCTTCTACCCATTTTGTAACAAAATCTATACAAACCAAAATATGTTTTTTATTTGATGATGCAGGATTTATTGGTCCTACGAAATCAATGGCCCATTTTTCAAAAGGCTCAATCATAACCTGAGGACATAAAGGCATTTCATTTGTTTGATTAAGCTAGTCAATCCGCTGATAACTATCACACTGCTTGACATATTATTTGGCATCCTTGAACAAGGAAGGCCAAAAATAGTCAGCTCGTAACACTTTGTATGCAGTCTGCTTATCAACGAAGTGACCCCCACAAGGTTCATCATGGGAAAATTTTAAGATATCAAACATCTCTTCCTCTCTTACACATCTATGGATAATGAGATCTACTCTGGTGTAAAAGAGGTCTCCTTGGATCCAAGAATATGCAACACTTTTCTGAATGATCTTCTGCTTTTCACAAACAGATAAGTGAGGTGGTAATTTTCCAATGAATAAATAGTTAGCTATGTCAGCAAACCATGGAGATTTTGTTGACACAGCAAAAAGATGTTCGTTAGGAAAATCATCATCAATAGGAATTGCTTCACCAGGATTATTTAATCTTGAAAGATAATCTGCTACTACATTTCACTTTCCTGGTCTATCAACAATAGTAATATTAAATTCCTGTAATAATAGCAACCACCTAATCACTCTACCACTAGTTAATGATTTATTCATCAAATATCTTATAGGGGAATGGTTAGTACGTAAAAAAACTTCATATCCTGTAATATAATGTCTGAATTTATTAATAGAAAAAATTACAGCTAAAAACTCTTTCTCAGTAACCGTATAATTGAGTTCAGCGGGTGACAAGTTTTTACTAATGAAATAAATAGCATAAGATTGTTTGTCTTCTTCTTGTCCTAAAGTTGCGCCTATAGCAATATCTGAGGCATCAGAGGAAATATGAAATGGCAAGGACCAGTTTGGTCCTCTCAACACTGGTGCCTGAACTAATTTTTCCTTTAATGTCTCAAAGGACTGTTGGCAAGTTGTGGACCAAGAAAACTCACTATCTTTAGCCAAAAGTTGGAAAAGGGGGGTAGTTATCCTTGAGAAATTCTCAATGAATCTCCTATAGTAGCCTACATGTCCTAGAAAACCTCTCACTTCCCTTTGAGTTTTGGGTATAGGAAGACTCAAAATGACTTCTATTTTTGCAGGGTCAACCTAGATACCTTTGCTAGAAATAAGATGGCCAAGAACCACTCCTGCCTTGAACATTAATCTACATTTCTTGTCACTCAAGGTAAGATGAGATTCTTGGTAGCGAAGAAGCACTTTTTCTAGATTCTTGAGGGCTTCCTGAAATGAATCACCAAACACAGAGAAATCATCCATATAGATTTCTATGCATTCAAGGTTAGCAAAAATAGCCAAGACTGCCCTTTGAAAGGTAGTCGGAGCATTACATAGCCCAAAGGGAAGCACTCAATAAGCAAATGTACCCCATGGACATGTAAAAGTGGTTTCGTCTTGATCCTCAAGTGTTATCTGTATCTAGTTATATCCACTAAAGCCGTCTAGAAAATAAAAGTACTTCTTACCAGCAAGGGTATCGAGTTCATGATCGATGAAAGGAAGGGGGAAGTAATCTTTGAGAGTGGCTTTATTCAATTCTTTGTAGTCAATACAAATGTGCCATCTCCCATCTTTCTTTGGTACTAATACTAATGGAGAGACCCATTGGCTGTCAGAAATGGGATAGATAAAATCAACATCTAAGGGTTTTTGCAATTCTTCCTTTACAACGTCTCTTAGAGCTGGGTTCATTCGCCTTTGGGGTTGTCGGACAGGTCGGGCTCCATCCTGAATATAGATATGGTGTTTCCAAGTTTCAGGATGGATGCCTTTCATATCTTCAGAACCTCATGCAAAGGCATCAAGATGGTTTCGCAACAAATTCACAAGTTGCTCTTGCTGAGAAGGATCCAAGTCTGAACTAATATACAAGGATTTACCTGGACTAATCTCAACAACAGTAGTATCAGGCTCAAGAGTACACAAGGGTGTCACTAGAGATGGTGATGATGGAGGTAGAGAGCCATATGCTTCCTAAAAATCTAGACTAAAAATCTGACTTAATGACTCAAAATTAGGCATTGTGTCTAGATTGTTCAGGAAGTCTTGAATCTCACCTGCCTGTGAGGACTCCACATTTTGATGTATCAAGTAAACAGGATGAGTCTCATCATCACTACTGTAGTCTAACCATAAAGTGTCTCGGAGCTCTTGAATGGATCTAGCAGGTGGATATAAGGTGACTTTCTTTCTGGAATCTCCATGGGAAATATACATATCACTAGAACGACATCTGATATAAGCATTGGTCATAGCAAGCCATGGTTGTCCCAAGATCAAGGGATGCCATCCCAGAGGGTTCTTTGGCTGAAGAACAATGAAATCTGCAGGATATGCCCAAGAATCTAGGGAAATGACCACATCATCCAACACCCCTTCTGTCTTTATTTTAGATCGATCTGCTAGTTCAAGCACAGTGGGAGTAGGATGAATATGGACCAATCCAAGTTGATCCATGGTTTGCTTGGCCATAACATTAATGGCTGCCCCTAGGTATATTAGTACATTTTAGACAAGGACATCACCTATCTGAACAGAGACAACAGGGTTTTCGGGGTTAGTATACTTTTCCATGTGCATACACCTCGTCATTAACTCTGCTACTCTACCAACAAATTGAATGGTTTGGGGTTCCAATCTTCTCCTTCTTGGCTTCTTGAGATAGAATTCCCCTTATGATTTTTGTATAGATGGGGATCTCTTTGATAGCTTGGATCAAAGGTACCCTTATGGAAATGTTCCTAAGCTCAAAAAGGTAGGCTAGACTCAGGAATTGGGTCTTTCTTCTCCACAACTAACCTCTCTAGATAGGGAGGCCGGTTGGAAGAAGATGAAAAGGGCTCATAATGTATATGGATAGGCCGAATGGCGACATCTTTTTCAGAATGGTTAGGAGTTTCCTCCTCTCCTTTCTCATCAATAATCACCATGGGCTGCTTTTGATTTTCTAAGGTTACTACCTTCCCTGATCTCAATTGGAGATCATTGACTCCAACTGGCATAGTCTGAAATCTGGATGAAGAAAGTGAGGTCATAGAATGGATCATTTGTACAACTTTATTATTAGGGTTAGGTAAAGGTTGAGTAGGCAACTAAGAAGGTCGAAATGGTGGAGGTAAAGGTAATGGTGGCATAGGTTGACTCAGCCGACGTAATGATGGTTGAGGCATTAGGTAAGGTGCATATGTAGGGGGGTATGATTGCATAGGTGCAGGATAAGAATGATGTGAATGATTTGAATGGATTGGCCCTCTCCATCCTTGTTTCCAAGATTGGGAGGGTTTTCCATATTGATATTGATTCCCATGCTGCCAATGCTGAGAGTGACCAGTGTTAGGATAGGAATATGAGTGTGCATTATAACCAAAAAATATGTGGTGGGGGTTTAGGAACCATACCTGCACTTACCTGAGGCCAATTTCTTCGTGCTCACATAGCATGCAATGATTCAACTTCAAATTGTCCCCCTTCAAGTACAGCCTTCAGCCCAGGTATAGAGGGACATTTATCTGTAGCATGGTTATCTACACAAATTGTACAATTATTAGTTTCTTTAATATCTAGAGGACATTCTCTTAAAGGATGATTTCTTCTACATTTAGGACAGAAAATAGACAATATCTCTTGCTCTTCTACAAGTTTCTATTAAAACTCCAAAGATTTTATTTGTTTACTAACAGTATTCATTATTTCAATTTTCATATTGTCCATTTTGTTTTCTAATCCAATAATCATAGCATCAGTAGATTCGGTTTTTCTATTTTTATTCTGAATTCCTTTACCGGATCTATATTGGTTCCTCGAGAATTTCTTGCACAAGTAACAAATCTAATCAAAAGGTTTTCAAGCAATATCCCCTTGTCCTAACAGATTTAAATTATTCATGTCATCATCAGTAAGTCAACATAAGAACAACGTTCTAATGGTACTTAGATCAAATTTGTGCTTTGACCTTTGGAGGATGTACATGAATCTCTCCAAGTAGTCCTCTAGCATCTCATCATAATTTTTCACAATAGTAAAGATTTCATCTTGAATACCTCTAGTTTTACAATATTCCTGATATTTTGATAAAAACACTCTCTTCATTTGCTCCCAAGAATTTATAGTGTTTCCTCCTAGTCCCATGAACCAATGGAGTGTTGTGTCCTTGAGAGTTGCAGGAAATAACTTTAACTTCTGGGAATTAGATGAGTAATCATAACTTCTACACAAAATATCAAACTCAAATAAGAAAGAGTCTAGATTTTCATGTACCTTACCATAGAAATGAGGAAGAGCTGATGGTGAAATATTTTTCATTTGTACTTGTATATTAGGATTCACAATCGGGAACCCGAAAGTGGACTCTTCCTCATTTACCTAATTTTCACCACTTCCTTATGCATGGTCTTCCATATCTGCCATTTTTGTTCTTCCACATGAACCGTTCTCAACAGGCTGAGAAGGTTGACTATGGATTCCAACAGTCCCCTTCTTCCCCTTTATGGGTTGTGTCACACCTGAACCACTGCTACCAAAGCCTAGGTGGATTGTTCCTGCGTGATGAGTCTAAGTTTATTTGAACTTTCTGCCTACAAAAGAAGGCCCAATATGAGTTTTGGTTTCATATTTGTTAGTATTTCTTTGGACCCTACTAGGCTTCGGACCCTTACCTCTTTTAGTCATTCATTTCAAAAAATGACAAAACGAAATTCAAATAAAAACTGCAATTTTCAAAAAATAAATCGGCACCTATAAATTCCTTCAAACAATAGAAGCACACTGTAGGAAAAAATAATAGTAGACTTACCCCTATTGCAAAAAAATGGAAAATTCTTACCAATTCAAATTGCCTCCCCAGCAATGGCGCCAAAATGTTGGGTGCAGGAATTGCGCTTGAGCAAACTCCTCAACACTTAATTGTCAACCCGAGGGTTTCGTAAACTTAGAGACAAAGCACAAACAATGCAAGAAATGGTATGAAATTTTCCTATTCCTAATCCTACTTCTTAAAGGAAATGCTTTGCAGAATCAGACAGAAAACAATCAAAAAGGAAATAGACACCAAAGCAACTCTAGCGCTAGAATGTAAAATACAATTTGCAAGTAAATCAAGTAAAGAAATTCCATAGAATGGAAACAATCTTAAACGCTGTAATGAAATGGTATCTTCATCTTCAGAAGGATGGCTAACAGTTTAACAAGTGGGCCCTTGCAGAGTTTTGTCTTCCTCCTGATCTTCCTTCCACACAAACAACCTGTCCTTGCACTGTTGCAATCTGCTTGCACTAGTGCAGGTACAATATCTCTGTGTAAAAGTATATTTGACCTTCCTTACTGAAGAATTATGTCTTAGTGAAGGTGCTCTAAGCCTCAGGGCTTAGAGCACTATGTTTCTATGACAAGAGACCCGCTCTTGCACCGAGGCAAAGTTTCCTTCACCCAGTTTCCAAATTACTTTCGAAAGGACTGAAAGATGTGCTGAAAAAGAATTGCAACTGTAAATGAAATTCTGAAGTAAATTATCTGTGAAAAGGAAATATTCTTTAATTCATTAAACCTTGCAAAGGAAATAAACTTCATGAAACAAAAGCAATTCAAAGGAATCAAACAATAGTCTAAGTGTTTTGCATGTCTTAATTAACTTTGGTAATCTACTCAAAATTCTTATGTTCTTTGTAAGTATAACCTTGCATGACAAGAAAGAATGAATTAGAACGCCTTCTGTATATTCAAATTCATAATTTACGTAAAAAAATTATTTTATGTCGCCATCGCAACTATTTTTAAAACAGATGCGATGACGCTTAGTTCACAATTCCTTTTTCGTGTGATCATTGCAAGAATACATTAGTTTCTCGTGATGATCCGAAGGTGTTATGTGTAAAACACACTCAGTCATCGCGGACCCGAGTGGCTTTCCTGCGATGACCGAGAGGCAGACTCTGTTTCAAAAATCCGTCTAAATTCACCTATCCAACACCAAATTACGTGGAAAAAACTACTAAAATGCAGCGCACAACGAAATGTACTTACTTGGCGAAGGTTTCAGGACGAACCATGGACAGATGAGGCCAAAATTAGCTTGGGAACTTTGCTCAGGTTGGTGCTCCAACACTCCAATGGTAAAATGAACAGTGAAAATGGTAAAAACAAATGAATTACCCCACCCTTTTATAGTAATTTTTGAAAATAAAAAAATTATATTTTAAAATGTGGGTTTTTTCTCATTTTTATCACATGGTTAATTAAAGTTTTGGCTTTTTAACTATGTTTCCGCATATATTGATCATTTTATGTCGAATGGGTTTTATGTTTGACGTGTCTTGTGTAGAACTACAGGTAGTGGAGTTATCTCATACTTCGTGTACACTTGATCCGTAAAGTCTTCTTTAACGCTCTTTTTTGACTTAAAAGATGAAAAGATAGCCGAGTTATTCCTTTTGACTCATTAAACGAAATAAGAGGCGGTCGGCTTTAAGCTCTTTTCTGACCGTCCAAACACAAAAATATTGCTGGGCTTTTGTCGTTTCGGGTTTGTTATTGGTTACGAAATGATGTGATTTCGATATTTTTTCTACTTTTTCAGGTCGAGGTCACTAATCACAAAAAGTACTCCTTGATCGTAATGGTCAAGCGGTTCTTTAAAGTATCATTTTATACTTTTTTGGGCTCGAGAGACACAAATTTATGAAAAAGGACCCCCCTGGAGTTTTCTTTTTCGTGTCTTTTTCAAACTCTCTAAACAAGAAAAATACTCCAAGTTTTACCTATGTCGGACTCGTTAAACCCTGACGACATTGGACTCGTCACCATGATGAGGCTCGAGCTTCTCCTTCCTAGGGCTCGTTAAACTATTACTAGGTTGGATTCGATTGAAGGTCGAACTTATATTACAAGCATATGCTATCCCCTTCAAGCTTGTTTTCAAAAATAATTGGGGTACTCGCCAACAATGGTGGGGGAAAATTTGGAAATCATCATGGCAGCTAGTCACTCTTGAACATCGACACTTTTGCTTCTTGTCGGGTTGGGACATCCATACATCGTCATTTGGCCTTCCACGGGTTTGGGTTGCCATTTAGCCTCATTCCATCCAATTCATGCCGCCTCTGTCGAGCCTCTGATCCCTTGGTACCTGAATGCTGCCACCCTCCGGAGTCGTGTCACTGATATGTTCAAGAGTATAATCCTTCTGCAATTTACATCCTTGCCTCCTCCTCTGATACTCTGTTTCACCATCTATCGCTTGTTCCTTATCTCGTGTCATTGATGGGGGAAACATTATGGCCCTCCTGCGATGGATCGTCTCCTGTCGACATCAGCTCATTATCCAGGAGATTGATCTAGAGATCCCCTTTGGTACCTTAGAGCGTGCATGCCTCAATGTCAAGTTCTTCGCACCTGGCGGTCGACTTTCATCATTGGTCGTCGATTGGGTGATTCCACGAGTGTTCGACTTCAGCTCCTTCTTCACACTTCGTGGATTGTGCTAGACTGTACCTTGAGAACCATTGGCATTATTGGTGGTTTCTCTCGTGCTTGTTAACGGTTCCATCATTGACTGATAATCAAGCGACTTTCTATCATGCTCGACCTCAGCACATCTATTCGCATGCTAGAATTTGTACTATGATCGGTTGGGTTCAAGACCCTGAACTCAGATTACACATGTTTGGGCTGCGTGGATTGGTTCATGATTACATGACTCATTGATGGATGGCTGCGACCATACCTGAGTCTTCATGGATGGCTGTGACCATACCTTTATCACTATCATGGTCTTATTAGCTGGATGGCTGCATCCATACCACAAACCTAGTTCGTATGTCTTTTGGATGGCTGCGCCCATGCCTAGACTACATGTATTTCACTAGCAGAGATATCAGTTGTACTTGCGCCTGCAAAGTTCTTCCAGATGGTGTTCCAGCTCAGTCAGTTTCGTAAAGCATTTCACCCCTCCCATTCTCTCAGGCTTCATACTTTAGGGGGCATCTGTTACACAGTAATTTGTCACTATTTTCACCCTAGTCTTTCTGCTGTGTCATGTGTCCTAATGAAACATGCTCATAATGAACAAATGCTCTTTGATGTTGCCAAGTGACCCACTTTTCCTAAGTTTTCTGCCTCATCGCGACTCTGGGCTTAATATACGCGATGAATAGTAGTTGTAAATAGTCTGGCCACGCTTCCAGCACAGAAGTACATCTGTTTCCCACGACGGTGCGATTTCATGCTCCGGCACGAGGCTACTTGCTATATTTAGTGACGGTATGACTGGCTACATTTTCTTCTGGCGATGTCAGCGCTAAAGATTAGTTATAAGCTCGCGATGATCGAGATTGGGCAAATTCATTCCAACAGTCGGCCTTCTAGATGTCTCTAGACCTAGTTGTTGGCATAGTTTGTGTCACCCTTCCTCCTCTAGTATGGCAGTTCCATCATTTGTGCTACCTTCCTTGGGGATAAGCTCACTCTTCCACCTTTCATGGAGACTCCTTCTCCTATTTAAACACTCACCATTGCTATGATCAGCTAGTTGGTAAATTCTTGGATTGAGCAGTGCTGTTAGTGTTTGTAAGTTTGCTAGATAGCTGGTGTGGGTGTGACAAGTGTGGGATTGTTGATAGCTTATGGAAGGTTGTGAAGTGCCCTTAACTTTGTGTAAAACTTATGAGTGAGAGAGAACTTTGTATATTGGGAGATCCATCTTCAAAGAGTGAATGCTTGAGAAATACATTAGTTGGACCCTCTGAGAAGGCTTGCGACATCAAGAATTTGGTTGTAAGCTTGCTCTTATTTCATTATTAATACAATCAATGATGTTTTCCTATGTCTTGTATGTAATTTACTTGATAGCTCATGACTTCTTGACTTTGTGAGTAAATAGATCATTGTTGTTTTCCGGTTACGTGCTTTGTTGTATTTCCTTTGCATTGTTTCAGGTTGATCACTCATTGAGGAGAAGGAAGTGGAAGCTGGAGCAGCGCAATGGAACTCCATCAACCACTGGTTGAGGTAGGCCTCCAACTATGACTATTTAAGGAAATCTATTGTTGATCTGTCCTTGCTGTGACTAGACCCACTCTAGGGTTAGAGGGGTTGCCTATGTCCGTAGAGGGAACAGTTTCCTGCATCATAGTAGCAAATGGGTAATTGAAAGTTCTATAAAAATTCCATTGCCAGAGTGCCAAAGGTATTTGATGAGCACCAGTATTGCAGCAAGAATGTTGCAACTCCTGGGGATACCAACTTTACTTTATCAACTCGGGGTTCGTACAAACTTGGAGGTGGCAGTGTTGTATACACAGGCAGATGAAATGGGTCCACTCTTTGTCACCACTGAGCTGGCGATAGACAACTATGGTTTCTCAAACCAGCCTTCTATTGATTTAGCATAAGTTTGATTACCAATGAAGAAATGGGAATTTACCCTAATTGAGATAATTTAAACATTGTCTACTGCAGTAATAAAAGAATGAAATAAATGCTTTAAACACACCACTCATCTAACTATTTGTTAAGAGGTATTGCTTCAGAAGAATTCTAAGTTGACATGTGTGTAATCCTAAATATCCTAGGCATGCAAAATTAGATAATCAAACACTTTGCTATTGTGCATATGAATGAACACAATAACTCTTTTTTTCTTTTTGTCCTTTTTTGTGAAAATGTGAATGCTAAATCTTCTTGGTGGTATGGTAGGTGGGTTAGAGATAGTTGTGAAGGGTCAGATGGCTGAGGAGGCAAACATGCATCTTCTCCTCACTTTCTAGATGCATTTTCTTCAAATCGGCCTCAAAACAGGCCACTACAGGTCGTCCTACATAATGTCCTAATGCTCCTACAGGATCCCCTGTATTCCTACAAGATCCGGAAAAAAGAACAAGGAGGGGTTTGGAAGGTGGTATAAGGCTTGTGGAAGGTGAATGATGGAAGAAATAAGACAAGGGAGTGGATAGGACATCCTCAGAGCTCAATCTAAAGTTTGTGAGATGGTTGGATTTACTCAACAAACCTGGAAAGTTGTTCTTAGGAAATGATGAGTTGGTTGATGGAATTAGTGGTTGTTGGTCATCATGGATGAATGAGGTTAGTTTGGGGATCTTGACATGAGATCTTTCTACACCATTGAAACTCCTACAATACATACATCACTGGAATTTACCAATCGATCATGTCAAACAAGAAAGATTTCCAATCAACATAAGAAAACACAATTCCATTATTTAGTTTCCTAGTTCATGCATGGAAATACTTGCAGAATATTGTGAAAGCTGGAGATATCAAAAAGAACAACTGAAACCTATTCTTGAGAACTGAAGAGGTGCTTATCTAATTAGTAGAAAACCCTAAATTCCATAAGAAATCAGAATTCTGTCTTTTTGGGGCTGAGTAGGAGTTTTTCCTCAAACCATGGTCCTTGAAGGGAGGAGTGAGGCCAAGTCCACCTACTATCAGCCTTTTTGGTATTCCTTTATCTCTCTAAATATACTACTAAAGCTATGTACAAATGGAAGCAAACTAATCAAATTCACCACTACTTGCAATGAAAGAATACCAAAATCATTTCAACGGTTAATCTATGAAATAACCTAAGAATAAAAGTATAATAAGAGGAACCTCTATTGCTAGGGTTGGGCCCTAACTCAAGAGCTTCATACCTCTAATTCAACTCAGTGCTGGATCAAGGAAATGCTCATTCTCATTATCATAACAAAAGTTACATAACAGTGTTTTGCCACAATCCTCTAACTCGAAAATTCTTAGTGCTCTTAAATAAAAAATCTAAATCCTAATGAGGCTCTAGGCCTCCTTATTTATACAAATGAAGTCTCCAAAAACTTCCTTAAATTTAGGGAGGCTTCACTCCTAAACTCAAGATGAACTGGTTCTTAACTATCACTCACTCGGCTGCCCATGATCTCCATGACTCAACTGCTTGCAACTCTGAGCTAGTGTGATTTGATTGAGGGATATTCGAATGAGTGAGGATTTAATGAGGAAGATCCATATCCTATAATCTCTCCTTCTTGTCTCATTCGAGTTCTTGCACCTTAATTAGCCAAAATTGCCATGATTTTCTCCCAAAAACCTATAATCAATGCACATTAGACCACTAGACATAACATCTTACTTTTACTCATCTCATTAAGCAAAATATAATTAAAACATGTAAGGAATTATGAGAAGAGATGATTTTAGTAACCTTAGAGGTGTATTAAGGTCCATATAGTTACCCAATGATGAGGCTCATCATCACCCCCTACTGAAAGTGTTGCTCATTCTCTGAGCAACTTAATGTATATCCATGTCCTTCATTGCTCTGGTGGCCTCCCTGACATCCCATGCTTCTGCTGTAGTTTCCTCTTCCTGTGAATAAAATCCTTCCTTCCTCTCTATTTCTTCCCACTGCTTTCTTTCTTATTCTTCTCTCCTCCCTTCCAATATTCCTAAAAGTAGTGGTGGACTGAGTCTTAAGCCAATCTAATTGACTTTGAGTCTTTGTAGAGCCTGCTTATACATGGGTTTTCTATTTAGTGCCTCTCTCATTCTCTGAGGAGAATGCTATTCTCGGATTTTTAGGCTATGAGGCAAGGTGTTCCACCTCCTTTGGAAAGCTTGCATGGTGTCATCTCCTAGCAATATAAACATGTATTCAAAGTGTGTGACTTCTTGTTCTTGTGCAACAAGGTATCTAGGTGTAAGCTTAGAATCATTTGAAATGGGGTTGTGGGTGTTGATGACAGCCATTGGATTAGATTGTTCATCTTTGATCATGAGGGGTTCTATCTATTCTCTTTTCATCACCTTTTTCATCTTTATAGCTCTTGCCTATTCATGATTAATCTATGATGCT
The DNA here is from genome assembly GCA_031772625.1 of Pinus tabuliformis. Classification (NCBI taxonomy): domain Eukaryota; kingdom Viridiplantae; phylum Streptophyta; class Pinopsida; order Pinales; family Pinaceae; genus Pinus; species Pinus tabuliformis. The sequence goes on along the minus strand of CM062805.1, from coordinate 310,649,021 downwards.
AGGCCATCAATTGCAAGTCTCCTAGTTTTGAATTTGGGTCCCACACATTCAAATATGTCAAGGCCAAGTTGTGTAGGTAAAAGTCATACATTTTTGCTCTATCTTGCAAGGTGCTTTGATCACAAAGATCAATGAATTGTCTATAGTCCTGGAAGGGCATAGTGCGTCTCTGTGCTAAAGTCTTGATTTGGAATTGTAGACATTTTTCCTTGAGATACAAGGCATAAGACTTTGCAAGCATCCTCCACTCGATTGCTTCCATGGATAAACTGTCCATAGTTGCCAACTGAATTTCCCCTTCTTGTAGTTGTCCTCTTAGCCATGCATTCTCTGCTTCTAACTAAGATTTCATCATTGCCTCTCTGTCCCTTATGCTGCTCATCTCTCTACCCATCTCTTTCAATTTTTCCTCCATGTGGCCTACATCCTCCACTCCTTTTGACTTGGCAATTTTCATCCACCTGTGAGTCCTTTCCCTCTCTCTTTCAAGCTCAAAGAATAAGGGAATGGAAAAATTTTGTGGGATTACCCTACCTCCTTCAATGAATCTGTAGTAGGAGCTGAGGTTGGGCTGTGGACTAGGTTCCCTTAGTTCTTGGTCTTCTTCCTTTGGTTCTTGTGGAGTGATACCTTCTTGGTCCCTTTTCTGTACATCTTGTAGGTTTGACAGGGTTTCCTGTAGGATGGCCTCTGCTTCTTGTAGGTCTGCCTATGTCTCCTGTAGGAGACCTTTTCCCTTTGATGAGGTTGACCTTGTGATAGGCCTCCTAACATAAGTGATGGGAGATTTGGGAGAGGCTTGTCCTGATGATCCTTCTCCTTGATTTTTCTCTAGAGGAGCTGCCTTTTCTTGTTGCTTTGGTGAGTCTTCAATGACAATAGGAGTTTTGGTGGGGTTTGAGGTCTTCCCTACCTAATCCTTGTGCTCTTCCTTGTTCTGAAGTACAGTGGGGTTTGTCTTTGCCTCTTCCCTTTTGACTTGATAGGTGTACTTAGGGCAGTAAGAGAAGTTGTTGCCTCTTTCTTAGTGGGTTCTGGAGATACCCTTGGTGATTCTTCCCCTTCTTTTCCTTGAACTGTAGGCCTTTGTTCTTCCTTCTATTCTATTTCCTATTTTCCATTCTCCTTCTCATTCTTATCTTTCTCTTTCTCTTCTTCCTCTAGTTTCTCACTTTGCTCATCTGTCTCTTCTTTTGTTTCTTCTTCATTCTCCTCCTTCTTTTCTTCCTCTTTTCCTTCTTTTGTTTCCTCTTAATTTTCTTCTTTTGTTTCCTCTTCAATTTTTTCTTCCCTCTCACTAGAAGTGGGGCTTTTGTCATATTCAAGAGCTTGAATTTCCCCTCCTGCCTACATGTTTTTGAAGGTTTTCCATGTAATAGGGAGTCTTAGGTTTTGTACAACATCTTCTAGGATGGGTTTGATCAACACATGATGGGCTAGTTGTTGATGTTTTCCCTCTTGCATTTTGATTCTCATATCTTTAATTGATTGAAGAAGAAAGTAGGGTATACCTAATCTATTTTGAGGAGGTGCGTCTACTCTAAATCTCAGTTCTTGGAGGAGTCTGAAGTGTTATCCATACACCACACTATATCTCCCTTCACATGATATGTATTTAATGAGGTGGTACCTAACTTCACTCCAAAGCTATGGAATGCTTCCTCTTCTAACCCCATTTTTGTCTTCCATTGGCTCCTCCCCTTTCAAAAAGAATTTATTCTTTGCAAGGGTGTTGTTACCCTTATTTTCTTTTCTCCAAGGTAACCGTAAAGGGAGTGTAGTGATTTTTTTAAGGGGTGATTTCTACTGATAGGCCTTTCACCACAGCAGTGGCATGGGTCCTAGTGAGGGGTATGAGTGAGAGAGCAAAGTCTCTGGCCACCTCATCATCATATCCTCTCATCCTCTCAAAGAAACCCATCCATTGGTGCCTTGTGAAAATTTATACTACAGGAGGATGCTGGTGGATCCTTACTGTGTTTGTGGGTTCTCTCTTGTTAAAACCTCTTGTCATTTTTCCCTGGTAATTGTGGAGGCTTGGATGAATATAAATCAAGAATTCTGGTGGGTGAGAGAGGATGGAGTGTTAACTTTGCAATACAATTCTCCTAGACTGCAATTTCCTTAATCAAATGATGATTTTTCTTCTTTTTAACAGGAAAACATGGAAGGTATAGCTCCTACCTTACTTGTTTCATTCTGTTGAGGACAACCTTTGATTTCTCCTCCCTTTAGTGCCCACTGATAATCCTGTAGATTGACTGCTTTGTATCCTGTAGGTTTTCCTATAGGATCCTGTAGGGTTTTCTGTAGGGTCCTGTAGGTATCCTACGTTGTAAAAAGTTAATTTTCTCCTATAGGTGCAGCTTCAAGAAGGCCGAGAGCAACATCTTTTCTATGAATTCTCGAGATTGCTAATGCTCTCTTTGCATGGGAATCAATGTTTTATTTCCTTATATGGATGATCGTGTGGGATGGTGTGCTGGCTGTCTAAGTACGAGCACCTCCTTTTGGACCATTGGTCCCACTATCAGTCCATCATTCCACCTTACCTCATAATCATCTCCCACTTAGTTCCTCTGTAACTGAACCATTTTTTGCCTTATCCCCTTTTTATTCTGATTTGACTGCTGCCATGTGTGGTCAAGTTAACTGGCAACCTTTGCTGATAAAACCAACTCTTACATAATCCTACAGTTTTGATCATATCATACTAACGAGAGAGCATGAGTAAGATGACATACCTGTGGGTAAGATGCTTTGATGATGATGCATGCTGGAGAATGATTTCCTGTGCTGTGTATTTGCTGCATATCCTTCTTTGTATTGGCCTCTTTTGATGCTTGTTTCTTTTGATGTGCAGGTGCTGGAGAGTGATGTGGTGATCTTGCTACTGCTGCTGAGCTTTGGAGGAGCTTCCTCAACCTTGGAATCTTTGTGCTGAAGATGGATGCAACCCTGAGAAGTTTCCTTTGTGGGATAGGCTGCTACAGGATTTCCTACAGGAAACCTACAGGATGTCCTGTAGCTGCCTCTCCCCTAAACTTTCATACTTTTTCTCACTTCTAGAGCATGAGGATTGTTGACATGAGTAGAGAAGGGTTGTAGTGAATGGTAGGTGAGAGTTGTGGTCTTCAGGTATTTTCCCTCTATCCTCCTTCTCTTCCTCTTCTATTTGTTTTTTTCCTTTTTGAAAACTGTATATATATTTTTATTTTTTGAATTAACTTATTGGATGGATGCAGGGGTAATATGGTGATGGAAGGCATGGAGATGATGTGGTGGAGTGAATTTTTATTTTTCAGACACAGGCTTGTCATCCCCTTGCTCTAATATCACTTTTCTTGGGATTTCAAGGCCACTGTAATTCCTACAGGAAACTCCTGTAGGTTTACAGGGAATCCTGTAGAAAAAACAGAGCCTGTGTAAACTGAGTTGGAGGAGTTAATTAATGGAAGAATGGATGAAATAATGAAGAATATGAGATGGAAGGATTGAAATATGGATTTTGTAATCCCTTCTATTCCTCTCAAGCCGAGCTTATTCTCCCTTTTCCAACCTGCAAAAAAAAAAATTACCTTTTTTTTCTCTTTTTAAGAAAACAACTAGTCTGCCTCGAAGGAGGTTTTCATCCTAGTTCCCTGCCCTCAGTGCCTCAAAAGAGGTTTTCACCCAGAGATTTTTATATTTTTTCTTCTTTTTTTTCAACACCATTGGGCTGCCTCAAGAGGCTTTCAACCCAATAGTGAGACTCAGGTGCCTCATGGAGGTTTTCACCTGAGTCTCTTTATTTTTTTTATTTATTATTATTATTATTATATTTTATTTTATTTATTTATTTATTTATTTATTTTTCTTCAGGGACTTGATGGGGTGGAAGCTGAGACTTTCTCCACCACCATAAATGTCTTGCTGATGCCATTGATGAATTCTTGCTTCGACAAGGGTTTCTTGTAGACCTTTAATCTGTACCCATTGACAAGTAAAGGGATAGCCTCTGTATCGCTGGTTCTTATCTGTACTGCACCATTATCATGACATTTTTCTATGACATAAGGCCCTAACCATCGAGTCCTTAACTTTCCTTTAAAATCCTTGTACCTAGAACCATAAAACAAAGTCCAATCACCTTCTTGAAACTACTTTTCCTTTATATTCTTGTCATTCAAAATTTTCCTTTGAACTTGAGTCACCTCTGTGTGTAGGAGGGCCTACATTCTAAATTCATCTAAACCATTCAGTTGGAAAAATATTTCTTGTTGTTCCCTAGCGAGATCTAGATTAAGTTGTGCTACCATTCTTAAGGTGTTGTATTCAAATTCAATGGACAACAGGGCTTTCTTCCCATAGACCAGCTCATAAGGAGTGAATCCAGTGGTGGTCTTCTAGGTGGTATTGTAGGCCCAAGTGGCCTCAACTAATCTATCTGCCCAATCCTTTCTGCTGCTGCTAATCACCTTGGTCAGAATGCCTTCTAGTGCTTTGTTGGTTACCTCCACTTTCCCATTAGCTTGTGGGTGGTAAGGAGTGGATGTTCTATGCTTGATCTTGTGTTGGATTAATAAATTTTCAATCATGTGAGATATGAATTGACTGCCTTGATCAGTGACCAATTATCTAGGGTACCCAAACTTATAAAATATATTTTCCCTTAAGAATTTAGCCACTTTTTCTTCTATTGTTGCTTTGATGGCCTTGGCTTCAGCCCACTTGGTTAAATAGTCAGTGCACACAATGATGTACTGCTTTTTCCTGGATGGAGGGTCAATGGGTCCAATGAAATCCATGCCCCACTTGTCAAATGGCTCGAAAGTCACTTGAGGTTGTAGAGGCATTTCATCCCTTGGAGTAGGTTTACCCATCCTTTGGCACCGGTCACACTAACTAGTATATCTCCTCACATCTTGGTGAAGAGTGGGCCAATAATAACCAACTTGTAGTACCTTGAATGATGTTCTTTTTTCTGCAAAGTGACCTCCACAAGGCCCATCATGACAGGTCAGAAGGATGTCAAAGACTTCCTCCTCCATGACACATCTTCTCAGAATTTGATCTGGGCCTAGTTTGAAGAGGTTGCCCCCAATCCAAGTGAATGGGGCGCTCTTCCTTAAAATATTTCTTTTTTCCTTGGAGGAAAAATTTGGTGGAAACTGTGCAGACACCAAGTAATTTTCTATGTTATAAAACCATGGAGAGAGAACTGAAATGATGAATAAGTGTTCATCTAGTAACTGATCATCAACCATTCCTTCCTCCCCTACAGACAAAGTCAATCTGGATAAAAATCTGCAACAACATTCTCCTTGCCAAGCTTATCAATAATAGTTAAATCAAACTGTTGCAATAAAAGTAACCATCTAATAATCTGGGAATTTACATCAGGTTTATTCATCAAGTATTTAATTGCAGCATGGTCAGTATGTACAAATGTTTGGTAACCAGTAATGTAATGCCTAAATTTATTCAATGAATGCACAACAGCTAGGAGCTCTTTTTCAGTCACTGTGTAGTTCAGCTCGACTTTTGATAGATTCTTACTGATGAAGTAAATGGCATAAGGTAGCTTGTCATCTAGCTGGCCTAGAGCTACTCCTATGGCTTTGTGAGAGGCATCAGCATGTATATGGAAAGGAAGAGCCCAATTTGGGCCTCGGAGAATAGGTGCAGTAGTCAACTTGTCCTTTAGGGTGTCCAAGGCTTCTTGACAGCTTTCTGACCATACAAATTTGGAGTCCTTGGCCAATAACCCAAATAAGGGAGAAGATAACTTGTTGAAGTCTTTTATAAATCTCCTATAGTATCCGACTAAACCTAGAAAATTTCTGACATCTCTCTATTTTTGCGGATCTGGGACCCTTTGGATGACGGCTATCTTATTTGGGTATACTTTCAATCCTTCCTAGGATATTGAGTGACCTAGAACAGTCCCTACAGTCATCAAGAACTCACATTTTTCGAGACTAAGGGATAGGTTCATTTCAATGCATTTTTTCAGCACCTTACCCAAGTTGGATAGAGCCTCCTGGAAATCACACCCATAGGGTGTAAATTCATCCATATAAATTTCCACTGCATCATGGACTAGCTCGGCAAAGATACTTAGGACTACCCTCTGGAAAGTGGCAGGGGCATTGCATAGGCTAAAGGGAAGGATCCTATAAGCGAAAGTACCCCAAGGACAGGTGAAGGTGGTTTTATCCTGGTCCTCTAGGCTAATCTAGATTTGATTGTATCCGGTGAACCCATCTAAGAAAGAGAAAAACTTTTTCCCTACCAGGCCATCTAACACTTGGCCAATGAAAGGTAGAGGGAAATCGTCCTTCTTTGTTGCTTTGTTTAATTCTCTGTAATCAACACAAATCCTCGACCCCCCATATTTCTTTGGAACCAACACCAAAGGTGAAACCCACTCACTGTCTAAGATAGGGTAAATGAATCCTGCATCCAACAACTTTTGCAATTATTCTTTCACTATATCCTTGACAGCTGGATTCATTCTCCTTTTGGGTTATCGGACTGGTTTGCAACCTTCTTTGATATAAATGTGGTGAGTACACACCGAGGGGTGCACTCCCTTCATTTCTTTGCAACTCCAAGAAAAGGCATCCAAATGTTCCCTTAACATGTTGCACAACTCTTCTTCATGGTGTACTGAAAGAGAAGGGTTGATTTTCAAAGTTCTTTCACGGCCAAATTCTATTGTCTTGACCCAAGTAGGGTTTGAATAAGCTAAGCATAGATCAATCTGATGGTTGCTCTTGGTTTCCTTTACAACTTCCTCTAAGGACAAGGTGTTGAGAGTCGGATTTTGGAGGATGTGTTTAATCAAATAATCATCATCGAGCTGTCCTCCTCCCATGGAAGTTTCTAGGGTATAGAGTTGGCCTGACTAAACTTCATCTTCTTCCTCCTCTTCCAGCCATAAAGGTAAACCATGTTTTAAATATGGCTAAGCAGGAGGGTACAATATCAACTTCTTGGATAGATGCCCATTTTTGATAGTCATGTTTCCAACCTTACAATGGATGTAGGCATCGACAGTGGCTAACCAATGCCTCCCAAGTATGAGAGGATAACCATTAAGCTTGGACTTAGGCTGAAGAACTAGGAAGTCGCAGGGTACTTTGAGGAGTCAATGTAGACCATCACATCCTCAACAATCCCCTCAAGGGCCACTGTGGAATGATCTGCAGGCTGCAAGACTGTTGTGGTCTTTCTTAATGAACCCTAGACATTTAGCTTGAGAACGGTGTCCTTAGTCATTACATTAATGGCAGCCCCAAGATCAATCAAGGTGTGTGGGACAATGGTGCCATTGATGTGCACATCTATTACAGGGCTTCCAGGGTCTAAATACTTTGGGCAAATTATCTTCCCTAGCATTAAGTTGGACAGTTTTCCAATGACATTAATGGTAGGGGTGTCTCTTTTTTGCCTCCCTCAATGTTTAAAAAACTTCTCTTTAATCAGTTTGTTGTAAACAGGTACATCCTTAATGGCTTGGAGAAGTGGAATTTTGACACAAATTTTTCAGTTCACCCAGAAGTTCATTCTCTTCCGGGGTAGGCTAGAATGGATGAGTTAATTTTAGGAAAGGGTGGTGGATTCACTCTAGGTATACTTTGCTCTCTTTCCTCCTCACTCTCCATTGGTGGAGATGGAGGTTGGATGGCCAAGACTACTCTCCTAGACCTTAGGTTGATTTCTTGAATTTCCACAGCATAAGCAGGGTAGGATGTCTCTCCACTATATACTTGTTGTGCCTGCCTGTTGTTCAGGTTTGGATTTGGCTAGGCAGGCATATGAGGTTTTTTAGGTGGAGCAAGGTGTAAAAGCTATGGTTGAGTAGGAGGTGAAGGCAATAAAGTTGGAGCATTGTTGTATGGGGGCCTCCACCCCTGGGGTGGTGCATTCCACTGAGGCTGTGGAGGAGTATATGGCTGAAATGGCTGGTTGGTCGACTGGGAATGGTACTGAGGTGCAAAAGACCAAGGTGAAGGTGTCGACTAAGAGGGATGAGAAGGGGGGCCCAAAAAGGGAATGGATGTGTTTTGGTTAGGGTTGTAATATACATAGGATGAACCTTGCATGCCATGATGGTACAATCGAGGCCCATGAGGCCTCCTTTGATTTATGTATAAGAGTTGTTCAGTCACCCGTTTAGTTCCCTAATACACAAATTTTAGTCCAGGTAGATAAGGGCACTTGTCAGTGGAGTGGTTTTCTTCACAGACCGAGCAGATTTCTATAAGGTTTAATGGACATTCATTCCTAGGGTGCCTCCTTATGCATCTGGGGCAGAATATGGATAATGCTATCTCTACTTCCTCCTACTTTCTCTTGATGTGCATAGGGCCAATCTGTAGAGCAAGGGTTTGCAACATTTCACTCTTGAAATCTTCCAGCATATTTCCAATTTCACCTTTTATGGATGTGTTGGAAGAGGATGAGATGGCCATTGGTTGACTACCCCTACCCTTTTTCCTAGCTGCCCTAGAATGGTTCTTAAAGATAGTCTTGATATCTTCATAGGGTAGCTGGTAGATGTCCCTTGTTACTAGCAGGTTTAGGGTATCTAGAAGATCTTCCCCGCCCCCCTGAGTAGGACTAGCTTTAGTGACTCAAGATCAAGTGTGCAATTGGCCCTTTTGTACCTAAGCTGGAATCTTTGCTCATAATCTTCTAAGGTCATTATAAAAATTTCCTCTTTAGTGTCTTTAGACCTATAGTAGTCCCGATACTTGTTATTGAAGGCTTGCTACATCTGAGCCCAGGTGGTGATGCTATCCCTAGGTAAACCCATGAACCAACACAGGGTTGCATCCTTGAGAGTGGATGGGAATAATTTCAACTTCTGATCATCAGTGATGTAATAATAAGTTCTACATATGAAAGAAAACTCAAACAATAAAGTATCTAGATTTTTCGAGGTCAAGCCATGGAAATGAGGAAGACTAGAGGGGCTTATGTTTTTCATCTTGGCATCCCCATTGGTTTCTCTAATGGGAAAATCACCCTCAATTATTTCTTTATCTCCTCTGTCATTTCTATTTTCAGCCATTAGGTCAGTTGGAATGGGTTCTCCTTCTTCTTCTCCCCCTGTAGGCTCTTCAAAAATTTTTGGTTGCTCACCTAAGGGGTCCTCCAATTCACAACCACCGAAGAAGAGGGAAGGTTGGTTGTTTGAAGTGGTGGGGGTATTTGGCAGAAATTTTCCTAAGTTATCCCTATTCCTACGAGGCATGAAAGAAGTGTTTTTATTTTGTTTTGTTTTTCAAGCTTTAATAATAATTACAGAATTGAAATAACAAATTGAATGGAACTAACTGTTGAATGAAATCTTACTTGCAGAATGGAAAGCAAAAGAAAACCTATCTTACAATTACTTTTGTAGAAATAAAGCTAATAGCGAAATGAAAGAGATAAGAAATGGACAAAAGAAAGAATAAATCATATCTACTCAGACCCCTCCCTGACAATGGTGCCAAAAAGTGATGAGCACTAGTATTGCAGCAAGAATGCTACAACTCATGGGGCTACCAACTTTACTTTATCAACTCAGGGTTTGTACAAACTTGGAGTTGACAGTGCTGTATACAGAAGCAGATGCAATGGGTCCACTCTTTTTCACTGCTGAGATGGTGATATTCCACTATGGTTTCTCAAACGAGCCTTCTATTGATTTAGAAGAAGTTTTATTACCAATGAAGAAAGGGGAATTTCACCCTAATTGAGAGAATTGAAACATTGTCTTGTGCAGTAATGAAAGACAAAAATAAATGCTTTAAACACACCACTCATCTAACTATTTTTTAAGAGATCTTGCTTTAGAAGAATTCTAAGCTAACATGTGTGTAATCCTAACTATCCTAGGCATGCAATCTGAGATAATCAAACACTTTACTGCTCTGCATATGAATGAACACAATAACTCTTTTTTCCTTTTTGTCCTTTTTTGTGAAAATGTGAATGCTAAATGTTCTTGGTGGTATGGAAGTGGGATAGAGATGGTTGTGAAGGGTCATATGGCTTAGGAGGCAAACAGGGGTCTTCTCATAACTTTCTAGATGCATTTTCTTAAAATTGGCCTCAAAATAGGCCACTACAGGTCGTCCTACAGGATATCCTAATGCTCCTACAGGATCACCTGTATTCCTACAGGATCCGGCTGAAAGCACAAGGAGGGGTTTGGAAGGTTGTATAAGGATTAGGGAAGGTGAATGGTGGAAGAAATAAGGTAAGGGAATGTCTAGGAATTCCTCAGAGCTCAAACCAAAGTTTGTGAGATGGTTGGATTTGCTCAACAAACTTGGAAAGTTGTTCTTAGGAAATGATGAGTTGGTTGATGGACTTAGTGGTTGTTGGTGATCATGGATGAATGAGGTTAGGTTGGGGCTGCTGACATGAGATATTCCTACACTATTGAAACTCCTGCAATACATACATCACTAGCATTTACCCATGGATCATGTCAAACAAGAAAGATTTACAATCAACATAAGAAAACACAATTCCATTATTTCGTTTCCTAGTTCATGCATGGAAATACTTGTAGAATATTGTGAAACACCATGAGATCTAATACAAATATGGAGATATCAAAAAGAACAACTGAAACCTATTCTTGAAAACTGAAAAGGTGTTGGTCTAATTAGCAGAAAACCCTAAATTCCATAAGAAATCAGAATTCTATCTTTTTGGGGCTGAATAGGCGTTTTTCCTCAAACCATGGTCCTTGAAGGGAAGAGTGAGGCCAAGTCCACCTGCTATTAGCCTTTTTGGCATTCCTTTATCTCTCTAAAGCTACTACTAAATGTATGCACAAATGGAAACAAACTAATCAAATTCACCACTACTTGCAATGAAACAATGCTAAAATCAATTCAACAATTAATCTATGAAATAACCTAAGCATACAAGTAAAATAAGAGGAACCTCTGCTACTAGGGTTGGGCCCTAACCCAAGAGCTTCAGCCCTTTGAGTTAACTCAGTGTTGGATCAAGGAAATTCTCATTCTCATTATCATAACAAAGATTACATAACAATGTTTTGCCACAATCCTCTAACTTGAAAATGCTTAGTGCTCTTACATAAAAAGTCTGAATCCTAATGAGGCTCTAGGCCTCCTTATTTATACAACTGAAGTCTCCAACAACTTCCTTAAATATAGGGAGGCTTGGCTCCCAACTCAAGATGAACTGGTTCTTAACTATCACTGGCTCGACTGCCCATGTTCTCCATGACTCGGTTGCTTGCAACTTCGAGCTAGTGTGATTTGATTGAGGGATATTCGAATGAGTGAGGATTTAATGAGGAAGATACATATCCTGTAATCTCTCTTTCTTGTCTCATTCGAGTTCCTACACCTTAATTAGCCAAAATTACCATGATTTGCTCCCAAAAACTTGTAATCAATGCACATTAGACCACTAGACATAACATCTTACTTTTACTCATCTCGTTAAGAAAAATATAATTAAAACATATAAGGAATTATGGGAAGAGTTGATTTTAGTAAGATTAGAGGTGTATTAAGGTCCATATAGTTACCCAATGATGAGGCTCATCAGTATTAACTAACGCATCTAGTAACTCAATGTACCACTTGGCAGCATTTCCAGTAAGGGTGCGGGGGAAGATCCAGAGTTGGATACTATCATCCACGATGGAGTTTGACACAGACCATAGATGATAGGTGGTGATATGTGTACCTAGTTCCTCCCCTTGTTTTCTTTCAAACTTCGAGATGTCGGTAGGAATTTTTTGCGGGATTGGAGGCCAATGTAAGTTATGGTAGATGGGGTCATTGGTCAGTTTGTACAGATTAGGGATGTCATTTGTTGCCAAAAAAGGAAAAGTGTTTGGTGCCACTGATTCTGACCAGGGTGATGGCAAATGACTTGAGGGTCCTTGCAATCCACCCTTCATATTTTTCCTAGCATTATACATAGGATTTGTTGAATAATAGTTTCCTTGAGGAACAATCATATATTATGGCTGTCCATATGGTTTATTAGGATGGGGGATATAAGCTTGATTTACCCTCGGATAATAATTTCCCCCTTGACTCAATTGAGGTTGAGAATGGGGTGCCCAAATGGATTGAGTGAGACCGAGTTGAGGGATCCCTCCAGCCACATAGTTGGTTGTCGTCACTTGACTGACATATGAAGGATAGATGTCAATCAATGACTGACCAGTTTGTCCTATAAAAAGAGGGGGAATTGTAATGACCCCTGTGGGTATGTGCATGTTGGTAACGGTCCCACCTAGAATTTGAACTTGGGGGTTTGAAAACAAAGGATTCCAGGTATAGGGATTGTTGAAGGGACCCGGGCTAATAATGCTATTTGGAGTGCTTGTTGAAGGTCCAATAGCAGACACAAAATGGGTTGAAACCGATATGTACTGGGTTCTGCTCATGTTGGGTGTAACTAAGTTGCTCAGACTTGGCACATTTTGGATAGCAAGGTTCACGATCAACAGTGTAGTACTGACTGTCGACTAGGGAAGTGAAGGTGGACCAAAATTGTCCACAAAAGCCCATGACCCATTAGTCATTGATGGAATGGTGGGTGTAGGTACAATGGAAGACATAATAGGTACATGTGCAACTTGAATCAATAGTGGTCCCAATGGATCAGTGATAGGAGGATTATAAGGAGGTACAAAACCTTTAGTGAAGAAATCTTCTGACAGTATTGAGTCTTGGGATGTATTTATTGATTCAGTGTTAGATACTGGAGACTGATTACCTGAAGATGGGTAATCTAACTCATTGAGGCTTGATGGATCCTCCATAGTCAGCGAAGGAAGACCTTGCTGTTGCCAAGATTGACGATGAGGGTCATATGTAGCCACAGTGACTGATATATTTTATCAATTTTTTTATAGTGATATTGATTATAGTCTCAGTGATAACAAACTGGCACCTAAAAAATAAAAAATACTCTAAAAAGTCAATCAACAAGTAGGGGATATGAATCTGTCTGATAACCACCATTTGCTGGAGATGAAACCCAATATAACAATGGATAAAAGAGAGAGTTGGCCAAATGTACACTTATGACTACTCTTGAGGTTCACCTGAACCTTAAATTAAGGGTACAAGTACTCTCGTGAAGATGACCACCCTACCAAAAATCGAAGAGAGAGTAGGTTTGTCTGTTTAGGTACCAGTGTAGCCCACCCTAGTCACCTTATGTTCATCCCTAAAATGTATGGACACTATGGTTACCTCAAATCTAAGAGACTACTGAGGGGGACATGGTCGTAGACAGTATGCTGTGTGGGAAGGATACTTGAGTCCCCGATTCAACTCCGATACCCCCGAATGGATTCCCGATAGATAGAATACCCAAAGGAGATGTAATCAAAGGTGGGCTACCTTCTTTAACATTCAAATTTTGTCTCGCATTTATCTCTTCTTTGACTGGAGTTTTCCCAGATAGTATGAGTGCAACAAGATTTTCCCTCTTTAATCTGACACTAGTCTCGATTTTACAATCTTGAGCAGTTAACTCAAAACTGCCTAACCCAAGATCCTAAGCTAGACTAATATGTGTGTATGCTTAAAAAAGAGTTGCTGATTGATTTTATTATGAGATAGATTTTAAATGTACTTTGTTAATTTCTTCGGAAGGGGTATTGATGTATGGAGTTTTGTGGGATTCTGACACAAGCCATGCATAAAATGATTTCAATTTCAATTTCAATTCAATGAATGAGTGATTTCTACAAGGAGAGGATCATTTATACATCAATTAGTATCATGCATCCAATGTAGTAAAACACAAGCACAACTTGAAGACATGCAATGCTCTCTAACAACTTAAACCAAATAAATGCAGAATCTAACCAAGCAGAAAAACTGTAACAAATTTGTTTTTTTTTTTTTATTTAATTTTTTTTTTTAAAACATAAGCAGTTAAGCAATTTTCTTAAAAAGAGAAAATTCTCAACAAATAGGCAGCAAATTTTTTTTTCACAACTGCAGATCCTTGATCACACTGTAGGTAGCTTCCCCAACCCTGGACTTCATAGAACTGGTTGTTTATCAATATTTGGCTAGCTAATGCACTTTAGAAGAGGGCACAGAGAGTTAGTAACTACACTAACGCTCTGTCTGCAAGCCAGCAAAGCATTATAATTCTCTGGTTGCACTACTAGGGTGCGTTAGGGGGGGAAAAGCTAAAAAAGGAGTCTTTTGGGATCATAACAGGAGTTGAACTATTGGATAGGGTCCCTGGGGTCATCTTGATCAAGTTTTGGTAAATTTTGTAATATCTTTTTGTAACGAATGTAAAGTCTCCATGAAATGTGGAAGCGAAGCACGAAGCTAGTTAGCACTCCAGGAAACTCTCCTAGGTTGTAGCTTGGAGACGCTTGGTAACATATAAATCTTCAATATTGTTATCTAAACTATTGGAATGGATTAAGGTTTGGATCAAGTCAGATGACTGTTTCAACTCTGTTTTCACTCTAGACATGCATGAACACCCTCAACTTGACAAGGCTTTAGACCACTAATGCTCAATAGTTTATAGATTCAGTGAATAGGTGGAGAATCTTGACTGTACCAGCAGAAGCATACATAAACACATATGAATGGCTAGCTATAGAAAGTAAATGAAGCTTGCAAATCTAATTTATCAATGTAGAGATAAGATGACAATTATCTGGCATTAGAAACAGAAGAAAACATGAATAACCTATTCATGTGCAAGCTTGGAACAGAGGAGAAAATGGAAATTGAACATGTAACAACAAAAGAAGCTTGTATTACTGGAATGAAGATGAGACGCTAAGAGGAACAGAGTATCCACAGTCTCCAAAAGTTGAACCCTTGTTTTTTTCTAACTTTTAGCCATTTATAGGCTTTTTACAATGCTCTCGGGCTCTCTGAGGCTCGAGATGTCTTAATCTATCCCCTCTGTCTTCTAACTGCTTGATGCCATAACTAGACAAACATGAGCCAGAGGTCTCTTTTCCTAACAAACACAGTGACCAAATTCTGGTAATTTCATCGTGCTGTCAGGTGGCTTGCTCGTGCCAACGACGTTCCATGACCATTTCTATTGGTTTGGCTACATCGTGTTGTTGTTTTCCCCTTTCGGCCATGCCTTCCATTATTTCAGTTCAACTGTCCGACTGTCACAAACACTGACAGAGCCAACAACTTTCCTCCCCGGGTGACTGATGGGAAGTGGGGTATGGGGGCATATGGGCCGTTGGATGGGATGGATCAATGGTCAGGATGTTGGTCGGGCGGCGGAGGGTGAACTACGATGATGGTGAACAAGGGTCATTGGATCGAGAGAAATGGACGGAGGAGATCAAACGCAAGAGGCCTGAAGTCATGGCGGGAGTGGAATAAGTCCGAGCCATCAGATCTTGGATGGGCAGATCGAACGACTATCAGGCAGAGGAGGTGCTCAAAGGATAACGCCCAAGAGCGGTTTCATTTGAGCGGAAATAGTTTCTATCGGGCGGTCAATCAGGGGGTAAGCAGTAAAGGTCAGAGCCCGCCCGATTCCATTCATCGGGTGCCACGTAGTAGTGGAGGAGAGAGAGGAAACTACCTTTATCAGACGGGTATCCCTCTTGCTTTTTTCCTGAGCGATATGCACAATAGCCATTAGATCTAGTGGGAATGATCCAACAACGATGATTGATCGAGAATGTCAGGTCGGTCGAGTGAAGTGCGGACCGTCGGATCGGTGGGAAGATCGACGACAGGGGGGACATGGAGGTACGGGATGTCCTTGAAAAATGTGAAAAGGGTGCATATGGGTGGAAATGTAAGGTTCAGGGAAAAAATGGGTTAATTTACATAGGACGAAGGCGAAAGTGGGTTTTCTTAGCATGTGAGGGTTGGGTTAGGATATGAGCGAACGAGAATGGGAGTGAAAAGTGAGGAAAGTGGGGTGATGGACCATGTGGGAACCTCTCCACGACAGCAAAACAGACCATTTCCTTCCTTTAGCCTTCAAAAATAGCTGCGCTGCACCTCAGGGCTAACACTGACTCCTTCTGGGGATGAAATCCTCCTTATGAGGTTTCAAGAACTGCAGACTACTTCCTTTTCGGTAACAACCAAAACAAAGTTATCTCCTAATGTTCCTTTAGGCATGGATTTATTTTCATAAAAAAAAAAATTGAAAATCCTATTACAATATTAAGGCCTTAAAGACTCATATGAAGTAAAGTTTCAAAAAATGCCCATTGACTGGGCCATCAAAGGTACCTTCCCCCTCCAAATTGTGCAGAATGAAAGTATTGTTCATCTGATCTTGAGCAATGACAAAGGGTCTTGTCCATAAGGCATCAAATTTACCATGGTTGCCCTTCTTTTCCTTCGATGCATCCCATTTGAGAACCCAGTCACCAACCTGAAAACTGTCCATTTTTGCCTTTTTATCAAAGGTTTCTTTGATCTTCTTCTGATGAATTCTTGACTTCTCAACCAGTTGTTCTCTGATTTGCTATAATTCAACCAAGTTACTCATTCTCTCTTCATCATGTTCTTCTTGCAAGAATTTTTCCACAGGGAGAATCAGTTGGATAGGAAAGACAACATCAGCGCCATAAACCACCTTAAATGGGGAATTTCCTATGGACTTCTTGTTGGTAACCCTGTCAGCCCACAGTGCAAACTTCAACTTGGAATCCCATCTCTTTTTTTTTTCCTCCAACAATTTTTTTATTATCCTTACAAGACTCTTGTTAGATGATTCTGCCAGGCCATTGCCTTGAGGATAATATGAGGTAGAATGCACTAATTTAATTCCCATGGATTCACACATGTCCACCAATTCTTGTGCCCTGAAAGCTGTTGCATTATCACTGATTTGTTTGGTTGGGCAACCAAATCTAGTGAAAATATTCCCATTCAAGAATTTCATGACAACCTGATGATTAGCATTCTTAGTGGGTATAGCCTCAATCCACTTAGTGAAATAATTGGTGCCTACCAAGATCTATTTGTGCTAGCCACTAGAATGTGGACTAATCTCACCTATGAAGTCCAAGCCCCACTACTGGAAGGGACCATTGGCGTGTACTGGCTTCAAGGGCAGAGATTTTAGCTGTTGTCTTCCTACAAACTTCTGACATTTGTCACAAGACCTTACAAAAGAAAACACATCAGAGAACAGAGTAGGCCAATAATACCCAGCTCTCAGGATCTTCTGGGCTGTGGTTTTCCAATAATGATGCCCTCCACAAATGCTAGAATGGAACTGGTGCATGACTTCCACAGATTGTCCTTTGTCTATACATCTCAAGAGGATCCCTGATGGGTCTCTCCAATAAAGTAGGTTTTTAGTAATGCAGAATTTGGGGTATCTGAGCTTAATGGCCCGAGCTTAACTTGAGCTAAGCCCTAGAAGGACTTCTAGCTTCTGTAAAAAATGAACTATACTGGAATACCATTCACAGG
The DNA here is from genome assembly GCA_031772625.1 of Pinus tabuliformis. Classification (NCBI taxonomy): domain Eukaryota; kingdom Viridiplantae; phylum Streptophyta; class Pinopsida; order Pinales; family Pinaceae; genus Pinus; species Pinus tabuliformis. Next base: position 310,631,580 of record CM062805.1, on the reverse strand, counting down.
TGGCTAGATTTTCAGCCAAAGACTAATTCTACTCTTGCTCTTCTACTGCTTCCTCTGTCTGCTCACTAGCTGAATTTGAACCTATGCAATTTATGTCTAGCAAACTGTAATTTTCCTCAACCATAAGCTTAGCCAAGCCCTGGCCTTTGACAAGCTTGGTGGCCTTCACCTCTATGTTGAACTCTATGAATTTTTCAATCCATTTAGATCTCTTTCCATCAATATCTGGCTGCGTTATGACATCCTTTACTGAGGCTGAATGTACATACGCAACCACTTTGGAATGCAAAATATAAATTCTGAATGCCTTTAAAGATTTTATGAGAGCATAATCTTGTTTTTCAATAAGGTCATACCTTAGTTCAGCATCCCTCAGAGTTTTGCTAAAAAGGGCCACAAGGTGCTCTACACCTTCATCATTTTTCTGCAATAGAACTGCTGCAAGTGTCTCATAAGAGGCAAAAGAGAAGATATAAAACTCCTTGGTATAGTCTGGACTAATTAGAGTGGGATCTTCCATGATAGCTTGCTTGATGGCTTCAAAAGAGCTTCTTGCAACATCTGTCCATTTTATTTCTGATCTTTTCTTCAGCATGGAAGTGATGTGCTTCACTAGCTCTGCAAAGTTTGGAATAAACCTCCTGACAAAGTTGATCTTACCCAGGAAAGATTGAATGTCCCTTTTTGATCTTGGGATGGACAATGTCTGAATTGCTTGAACCCTTGTTGGATCGATCTTCACACCTTCGACAAAAACAATATGTCCCAGAAGTTTGCCTTCTTCTAGAGCAAATTGTGAGTTCTTTAGGTTCACAGAAATTCCAAACTGTTTGCATTTTAGAAACACTTTCTTCAAATGCTGCAAATGGTCCTTGTGACTGCTGGAAAAGACTGTTATGTCATCAAGGTAAATAAGGAAAAACTCGTCCTTCTCTCCCACAAACGCTATGTCCATGGCCCTTTGAAAAGTAGCCCGAGCATTCATCAGTCCAAAAGGCATCTTGGAGTACATGAAAGTGCCCCAAGGAGTAGTGAAGGTGGTATTTTCCTGATCTTCTGGATGTACAATAGTCTAATTGTATCCTAAAAATCCATCTAAGAAAGACATGATTCTAGCCCTTGAAACTTTTTGCAGCAAGTGTTCCATCTTAGGCAGGGGGTAGTTGTCTTTTCTAGAGCATTTGTTTAGATTCCTGAAGTCAACACAAAGCCTAATTTCTCCATTCTTCTTTCTCACTACCACAAGGTTAGCTATCCACTTTGAATACCTTAGGGGAACTATGATCTTGGCATCCAACAACTTCTTGATTTCCTTTTCAATCAAATGCAATAAGAGAGGGCTGATAGGTCTTAATTTCTGCTTAAAAGGGATGGTGTTCTTCTCCAGTAAAATCTTATAGTGAATAATGTTTGTGTCATAGGTCTTAATATCACTATACTCCCAAGCAAAAACATCAGCAAATTGTTTCATTAGGGTGCAATACTCAGAACTTGGGGCAGAAGACAAGTGGGTGGATAGATTTATGTACTTTGGATGGTCTGGACTCCCTACATTATGTCTATGAACTGCAGACTCATTTTCTTTTTTGGCAGGCTTATAAGGTACATCATTATGATCAAATAGCTTCTCTAGGGGCACCAATCCTTTAGGTATATGGTTACTAGGTAGCTGGACAATGTTATCCTGACCAATCTCATTGTTTAGCCTGGACTGATTGCATTCCTCCATGGTTTCATTTTCTTGGTCAATGTGCATTTCAGAAAATTCATCAATGACTTGTAAAAACCTATTAATTTCATCATCATCTTCAAAAACTTTGCAGTATTTGACATTGTCAGGCAAAGATGGTCTATATTTCACCTAAACTTCATAAGTCAATTTAGGAGGCAAAGGAGGGATAAACGTGCTAGCAGACACATCAAGGGAATCAGCGAGCTGGTTCTTCATTCTAGGGATGTAGGAAATGCTGAAATTATTAAAAGAACCCTTGAGCTTCCATACCTCATCTCTGTATGCTTTCAGCCTTGGATGCTTTACTTGGAAAGTTTTTTTCACTTGTTGAATGATAAGGTCTGCATCTCCAAACACCTTCAGACCTTTGATGCCCATTTCTTTAGCAGCGTTTAAGCCCAATATCAAAGCTTCATACTCTGCTCTGTTATTTGTGACCTGAAAAGTTAACTTGAAAGATAAATGAATGCATTCTTGTGTGGGGGATACAAGGACTACACCTACCCCTACAGCTTCCTTGGAGCAAGCTCCATCAAAGAACATGTCCCAATTGTGGGCCTTCTTTCTCTGTGATATGGAAAACCGATTTCCTAAGCTGCATGGAGGCCAACTGGGATTCTTCAATCTGAAGAATACAGGCTCCAAAATCAGTGTTGACAACATAGATGGGATGATTAGTGGGATTCCTTTCATCACTGATGATATAAGCCAACTAAGCTTCTCTATATAATCTCCTACTCTCACCTCCAAAAACTAGGACAGTAGCATAGGATAGATCATTTTGTAATGTTCCACCTAATCTCTTGATCCAACCTCTCGAAAGCAACATGCCAAACTTGGGGGGTACATCTGCTACCACAATATCCATCATCATGCTCTTCATGGGCAGCTGAGACAAGGTGATGGCTAGGTCCTTGATTAATCCCAAACATTTCACCTTTCTAGAGTCGAAAGGAAATAGGGCATGATACAACTAGGTGATGTTAAGACCCAACTCATCCATGAAAGCCGTGGGCATTAGATTATGGTTGGCTCTTGTGTCGAGAAGGCAGTTGTGCAGGATTTTGTATTGAATAGTCAAAGAGACATAGAATGATGGGGAGCTGTCATCATAATTTTCAATCATTGGTTTGATAACAACAGTTGGTTTGTCATCTTGTAGATTTACATAGTCAGTCGAGGCCTGGATGGCTTTAGGCTCAAGGGCCTCAAGGATAGATCTCTTGAAGGACTCATTCTTCACTAGTTCAATCAGAGGTATAGGTATTCTTAGTTTCTGAATTTCTAATTGAAAACTGAAAGGAGAAGGAGACTTGTCAAGGCCTCTTACCTCGTGAGCTGGAGCTTTGAGGATGATGGGATCAACTGTCGGTCGTTTTTTATTATTAGCTTGTTGTAATGCAGGGACAGTAGCTCTCTGAACAGGAGTTTCCTTGGCATTATTCAACTTCGACCTCAGATCATATCTGTGTCGATCATCAGTTTGCAGAATAGCTTCACCATCCCACTCTTAGCTGATCTAGTCATGGAATAATGACTTTCCATAGGCAACTACGGTAAAAAAGGAGGCACTGCCTTTGTCTTCCATACAATGGATCTCATCATCTTCATCAAACTGCTCCTCTTCCATGACTAGATTTTTAAAGGGGGTCTTCACCCTTTGGTCTTCATTGGCATCTTTGCTTCTTTGCAGAATCTGCAACTACTCATTAGCTCTTCTATATGGATTTGGATTTCTAGGGGAAAAGGTATTAGGAACTCTTCCTTCCCCAGGGTGCTACTCAACCTTTAATTTGGAGATTTCAGAGGCTAATGACTCTATCATCTTGGTCATTTTATCTATCTTGGGATCTAAAGATGATGAAGGTTCGCCCCTCTATCTCCTTCTATCAACATTCCCCTTAAGCTTCTCTACAGCCATGTTGTTTGATTCTACTTCCAAGGTTGCATCATGCATATCAGCCAAGGTAGCACATCATCTCTCCCTCAATAGTAGACAGAAGTCAGAATCAAAGGCACTAGCATAGGTGAGTTTAGCAAAGGTAGTGGTGGGTTTTACTTCAGCTGGTATCTTGCTATACATGCGATTAAAACTGTTATTAAAATTAGACAACAACTCACCATTTTCCCTCTTTAAGTTCCCAAACTCGGTGTGGTAGTAGAGTAGATCCTTCTTATCCCCCCAATGCTTTAGGAATACATCATATAAACCCTCAATATGTGCTATAGATCTTGAGTTCAGTTCTCTGAACCATTTTCTAGCCTCTCCATCTAGGCTTTGGACAAAGACTCTCATCCACACATCATCTTCACTAATGTCCAAGTTATCAGCATAGCTATAGAATGATTCAAGATGTTCCTCAGCAGTAACACCTTCAACCCCTGTGAACTTAGGCATATACTTTTGATATTCTCCAGTAGGCATGGCATTTAAAGGAGTGGGCAGTACTAGAGGTCCATACCTAGTAGCTATGATTCTTTCCATTTTGGTAGGTGCTTGTGGTTTTTCCATAGTTGTGGTGGATATAAGGGTACTAGAAGTCTAAATGATAGAGGGTTGAGGAGTCACTGATAAGACTAAAGGAGTATGATGGATAGGAGGAGAGGCTTCCTTTGGGCTTACAACAAAAGGAGAACCTAAAGAATAAGGAGCTCTATGAATCTCTGAGATTTTTTCTTCACTGCTAGTATTAGATGCTATACTATCAACATGTATTTGTTCTATTATAGGATTTTCTTGAAGAGATATAGAATATTGTTTAGAGCTACCTGAACCTAATGCTCATTTCTGCAACACCTTTCTTTCTTTGATGATTTTTTCAGGGTCAGGTACTGGGTCAGCTCGTGGCTCCTGAGGATTTCTCTGAGTATGCCTCACAAACTGAGCCAGAACTATGGAGTGGAGTCACCAAGAGGTTTATCCTCCATTAAAGTTTCTATAGATGATTACAACCCAAATAGTGTCCAGACTTTTTCTATCATCAAAGTTGGATCTGTGTCATCCCCCAGGGAAGCTGAGCTTCAGTCTCCTCTCCCCGGCAGCGGCACCAATTATGTTAGCACTCCAGGAAACTCTCCTATGTTGTAGCTCGGAGATGCCTGGTAACATATAAATCTTCAATATCATTCTTTGAATTATTGGAATGGATTAAGGTTTGGATCAAGTTAGATGACTGTTTCAACTCTGTTTTCACTCTAGACATGCATGAATGCCCTCAGCTTGACAAGGATTTAGACCACTAATGCTCAATAGTTTATAGATTCAGTGAATAGGTGGAGAATCCTGTCTGTACCAACAGAAGCATACATAAACACATATGAATGGCTAGCTACAGAAATTAAATGAAGCTTGCAAATCTAATTTATCAATGCAGAGATTGTTATAGCTCCAAATCTCACTCTTATGGTTTGTGATGCTGTACTCATGGCCTAGGGCAACCCCTCTTTCCAGACCTGGTCCTAAAATTTAAAAAACAGTGTCTTATCCCTTATACGCGACATTTCCCTGAGTTAAATGCGTGTATACGTGGGTATGTGTATAGCCAACCCGCGTGTATGTATTAAAACACTTAAAAAATATATAACACTCCTTATTTTCGGGCGGAGATTGCGGGTTTTACCTGCTGATCACCTGTTAGTGCCCGTGGCCCAACTGTTCCCAACCAACTCCTAGCTAAAAAACTACTTTGGAGATGGTATAAAAAGACCTCAAAAGGAAGGCCTAAGGAAGGAGAGAAGAGAGAGAAAGGTTATTATGCTGAGATTTTTCCCTTGACCAGGTTTGAAGTCCCTTGTGCCTTCTGCACTTCCCCTATTTTGTACAGGAAACCTTTGTTTCCTTGTGTGTTGATGTTCATCCACCATTTATGACATCATGGAGAGAGTCATGGAAGGAGTTTTGTTAGAGGCTTGAGGCTGGAACAGATCCGGAAGGAAGCTTTGCTTGGAGCATGCTGAAGATGATTCAGGTGAACATATTCCTTTTTATGTACTTTATTTGTCTATAATAAAAGAAACACATGTCTTGGTTCCCGAAATGAATATTCTTTATGTTAATGATATTCATGTTTAGAATTCATATATAAAAGGTTGTTCAGATTTCATAACTAACTACCTTTCTTTATAACATGAAGATGGTTTCTTTATAAGTTTTGTCCATGTACTGCTGTGTTCTTTGAATTGGTTGTTTTGCAGGACAAAAGAGAAGAAGGGAACTCCAAGAAGGGTTTGGACCCTAAAGGCCTTCTCAAACGTAGGACCAAAGGTACGTACCTTGGGTCCTACGTTTGAGAAGGCCTTTAGGGTCCAAACCCTTCTTGGAGTTCCTTTCTTCTCTTTTGTCCTGCAAAACAACCAATTCAAAGAACACAGCAGTACATGGACAAAAATTATAAAGAAACCATCTTCATGTTATAAAGAAAGGTAGTTAGTTATGAAATCTGAACAACCTTTTATATATGAATTCTAAACATGAATATCATTAACATAAAGAAGATTCATTTTGGGAACCAAGACATGTGTTTCTTTTATTATAGACAAATAAAGTACATAAAAAGGAATATGTTCACCTGAATCACCTTCAACAGGCTCCAAGCAAAGCTTCCTTCTAGATCCGTTCCAGCCTCAAGCCTCTAACAAATTTCCTTCCATGACTCTCTCCATGATGTCATAAATGGTGGATGAACATCAACACACAAGGAAACAAAGGTTTCCTGTACAAAATGGGGGAAGTGCAGAAGGCACAAGGGACTTCAGACCTGGTCAAGGGAAAAATCTCAGCATAATAACCTTTCTCTCTCTTCTCTCCTTCCTTAGGCCTTCCCTTTGAGGTCTTTTTATACCATCTCCAAAGTAGTTTTTTAGTTAGGAGTTGGTTGGGAACAGTTGGGCCACGGGCACTAACAGGTGATCAACAGGTAAAACCCGCGATCTCCACCCGAAAATAAGGAGTGTTATATATTTTTTAAGTGTTTTAATAAATACACACGGGTTGGCTATACACATACCCCCGTATACACACATTTAACGCAGGGCAATGTCACGTATAAGGGATAAAACAATGGTTTTTAAATTTTAGGACTAGGTCTAGAAGGAGGGGTTGCCCTAGGCCATGAGTACAACATCACAAACCATAAGAGTGAGATTTGGAGCTATAACAGAGATAAGATGACAGTTATCTGACATTAGACACAAAAGAAAACATGAATAACCTATTCATGTGCAATCTTAGAACAGAGGAGAAAATGGCAATTGAACATGTAACAACAAAAGAAGCTTGTATTACTGGAATGAAGATGAGACGCTGAGAGGAACAGAGTATCCACAGTCTCCAAAAGTTGAACCCTTGTTTTCTCTAACTTTTAGCCATTTATAGGCTTTTTACAATGCTCCCGGGCTCTCTGAGGCTCGACATGTCTTAATCTATCCCCTCTGTCTTCTAACTACTTGATGCCATAACTAGACAGAGATGAGCCAGAGGTCTCTATTCCTAACAAACACAGTGACCAAATTCTGGTAATTTTGTCGTGTTGTCAGGTGGCTCGCTCGTGCCAGCGACATTCCATGACCATTTCTGTTGGTTCAGCTGCATCGTGTTGTTGTTTTTACCCTTTCAGCCATGCCTTTTGTTATTTCAGTTCAATTGTCCGATTGTCACAAACACTGACAAAGCCAACAACTTTCCTCTCCCGGGTGATTGATGGGAAGTGGGGTACGGGGGCATATGGGCTGTTGGATGGGATGGATCAACGGTTAGGATGTTGGTCACGTGGCGGAGGGTGAACTACGGTGATGGTGAACAAGGGCTATTGCATCGAGAGAAATGGACAGAGGAGATCAAACGCAGGAGGCCTGAAGTCGTGGAGGGAGCAGAATAAGTCTGAGCCATCAGATCTTGGATGGGCAGATTGAACGACTATCAAGTGGAAGAGGTGCTCGAAGGATAACGCCCAGGAGTGGTTTCGTTTGAGCGGAAATGGTTTCTATTGGGTGGTCAATTGGGCGGTAAACGATAAAGGTTGGAGCCCGCCCGATTCCATTCATCGGGCGCCACGTAGTAGTGGAGGAGAGAGAGGAAACCACCTTTATCGGGTGGGTATCCCTCTCGGTTGTTGCTGAGCGATATGCCCGATAGCTGTTAGATTTGGTGGGAATGATCTAACAATAATGATTGATCGAGCATGTCACGTCGGTTGGGTGTAGTGCGGACTGTTGGATTGGTGGGAAGATCGACGGCTGGGGGGACACAGAGGTACGGGATGTCCTTGAAAAATGTGCAAAGGTCGCATATGGGTGGAAAGTTAAGGTTCGGGGAAAAAATGGGTTAATTTACGTGGGGCCAAGGTGAAAGTGGGTTTTGTTAGGATGTGAGGGTTGGGTTAGGATATGAGCAAACAAGAATGGGAGTGAAAAGTGAGGAAAGTGGGGTGATGGACCATGTGGGAACCTATCCACGACAACAAAATATACCATTTCCTTCCCTTAACCTTCAAAAATAGTAGCGCTGCACCTTAGGGCTAACAAGTCCCTTAGGTGGGTAAGCGATAGAGTGGTTTTGAGACCCGCCCATGGTCTGCGGACCATGATATTGTAAAGCAAATACTATATAGAGACGAGTCATAGAGATTCTAAGGAGAGATAAAATTAAGAAGAATTTTTTGGTAAACACAAGTGCTAAGGTGGGAAAGGTTTGTTTCCTGTACTTAGGCGAAAGGGGAAGGATCCAACAGCTGAGTGTGTGAAGACATTGGTAATTCTGTAGGCTGAGTGTGTGGGCCCCTGCAGCTAAGTGCGTAGGGAAAATAAATATGTATTGAATTGAATATACTTGATAAAGATAGTTTTGAGCCAATTCTGATGCATCTGTCATATTTATTACTTCTGCAAGCTTATTTATCTTCACTCTCTATTATGATTTACATGAATTAATACTTATTTGCTACGTGAAACTAGTAGATCTGTAATATTTTTGCATGTTAGTATAATTAGGAACCTTCAGGAAGATCTAGAAGTTGTTTAAAGGGTTTTACAGTAAATATATGTTTGGAAGGGTTAAAGGTGCGGGAAGATAGATCTGAGCCATAAGGACTGCAGGAACCCATGACATAGGCCTATGGATGCAGAAACTTGGTTCTGTCATCCCCCAATATTGCTTTGGGTGAGACTGCAACTTGCACTATGCAGGTTGGTGCCGAAAGGGCCAGTAGTTAGGGTTTTACTGATTGGTGCAGATAACGCTGAACCTGGGTCAGGTCCCATCAAGCTAAAAAAATGGTTCTGTTATTGGGTCTGAAATCTGTATCAAGAATGTGCGATGTCAAATAAGTGGTTCCCTACTAAGAAATAAATAATAAAGTGGATCGATCTGAAGTTGCACGCATTTGTAGCTTAGGAGAACAAAAAATTGCAATTATCGAAGGAACATTGGATGAATAGATACCTATACACAGACGAGATAGAACCCTTCTTTTGTTTCTTTCCTTTCGAACTGCATGAGTGGCTTTCTAGATTAACAGATAGTCAGGGTACTTGGACGCTTGACAGCCCTATTGTGTGGACCCTAGAGGTGGTGAAGCACTTGGAAGCTTCAGAAAATAACATTGCATGGGTAGTTGATAACTAGATTGATATTATCTTAGTAGGATTAATCACTGAACTCGCAATTGATACGACCATCAGCTATAGGAAAGCAGAGCATAGGTTATTCAAGGGACCAAGAGGTAAGTACTTAAACTCTCTAAATACCTAGATTAAAATGTTTTTGTGTGAACAGTGGATTATGCCATTACATTGATGTTTGGGACTACGTGAAGCAGAAAGCCCTTCAGAAGAAAAGAAGAATTAGGCTCTGAATATAGTTTGTTGTTAGGATCTCCTGATAGTGATGATGAAGGAGCTATTATGAGAACACTGCGAAGAGCACTACAGATAATCAGCTAGGGTATCCTGGGGATACCCCATCCATCCACTCCACTTCCACCTCCACCTCCGCCACATACACCTCCACCTCCACATCAACCATTCAACATGGCGAACATGATGAAGATGCAAATATTTAAAGGGGTGGGAAACGAGGACCTCGAATAATTTTGGTTGTCACGGATGCTGTGTGGAAAGCGTAGCTGGTCACAATGCTGCAATATAGGGCGCTGACCTGGTATATCAAGTTCTATATGGATCAACTAGGCACAATGATGGCAGAGACTCAATAGGCACTAAACAATGAGTTTAAGAAGCCTAAGTCTTAGGTGTAGTCTGTAACGGAGTTTAAGGAAATACAACAAAGGGTAAATGAGTCAGTGTGGGACTTCGATTAGAGGCTAAAATCCCTAATCAGGCAGGCTAATATGAAGATCATGGATGATAAACAAAGAGACTGGAACATTGCTTCGCTATTGCCTCATATAAGATTGCCTTTATCACAGCAGAAGATAGGAATGTAAGAAGAAGTTGTCGAGATCGCGATGAGGTTGGAAGCCTCACCAGTGTAGGACACAAATGTTGGAGTGCAACAGATATAGTTGCAGTTGGCAAGCCTGCATATGGAATTACAGAGCTTGAAGATAGGGAAGGAAGCTCAATCTGAGGTACACATAGGCATCTGGTGCATAAAATGTAAAGATAAGGGACATGATAAGGATCACTATTCAATTTATCAGAATTACCTAATTGGAGGAGGTTCTATTCCTTTGAAGCCTGAGAATATTGCGGGACCAAGCATAGGAGTACCCTTATGGCGCGCTATCTGCCAAATAGCTGGGAAGCATGCAACTGACCATTGTCACCTCTTGCAAAATTTTATACAAACTCCGCAATAGTTTTTCTGTACCTTCTGTAAATCAGTCGAGCATGATGAACTAAACTACCAAAACTATGAATTGATGATGGATCGAACACCTACATATCGAGTGTAAGTAGAAAATCGACCTCACGATCATGGCGTGGGTGTGACATGCGGGGGATTCTAGAGCCTTGGAAGAGGAAGAGGAGAAGTGGCTGGAAGAGGTTGCAGAAAAGTTATTTTCTACAATTGTGGAGAGTCTGGTTATTTTGCACGCGACTGTCAGAACCCGACACATCCATCCTGTCAATATTGTAGATAGTTTGACCATGTGATTGAAGATTTCCCGGTGGTGATAGCCAAGATGCAAGAGAAAAAGATGTAGACTCCCACACAAAATATACAGATGATGAGGGTGGAGCCTCACAAAGAGGACCATAGCATTAATATCGTGAGGTGAAGTGGTATTGCCACAGGAGAAGATAAAGGTAAGCAGTTGGAGACTAAAGGTTGGGTGCACAAGGCTGCCGAAAAGGAAGTTGGATTTGATCTCGATAGGGTTAAAGAAACTTTCATGGAAGCCAAAATAAACTTTGTTGAGGCTTATACGTTGGGGATTCAGGAAAAACTGGCTGGAAATAATGAAGCATAGGACACGGATCCCTAGCTATTGGCTACTTTTCTGAAAACCTGTATGAAGTTGTTGTGGGATAGGAAGGCAGTGGAAGGGCTCCAGGAGCTAATTGAAAACTATACGGGTAAAATTAGGACTCCTCCCGAACAATGCGCTGTAAGGAAATTGGGTAAGCATAAGAAGCAGACAGGGCATGAAATGAGGCTAACCACAGAGATTAGAGAATATGAAATGGATCAAGTCATCCTCGATTTGGGATCTTATGTGAACGTACTGCCTAAGAAAACATGGGAAATGATGGGGAGGCTTATGCTATAATGGTCTCCTATACAGCTACACATGGCCAATGACCAGAATATCATTCCTATTGGGTGCCTATACGGGGTAACAATTGATATTGAGGGAGCAAGCGCTCTCGACAACTTTGAAGTCATTGAAATAGTGGATGAAAACAACCCTTGCCCTGTGCTATTAGGAATTGATTCGGCCTTTGAAATGGATGCGGTAATTAATATGAAAAAGTGAAGGTTGACCTTAAGAAGAAGGTACTCTGCATTATTGTACCATTGGATCCCGCTGAAGGAGCACACCACACCGAACTGGTCCGCGACTATGAAGAGGAAGATGATTTGCATCAAATATAAAAGATCACTGCACGCGATGAAGATTGGATCAATACCATTGTAGATGGGTGAAATACGTGGGATAGAGATAACTCTTGTAGCTCGAATTCAAATGAAGAACTTGAGCACTGGAAAAATAGTCTGCACGAAGTTTCAACGCTATGCTGCAATATGATGACAAAATCACTTTCGTGTGTCTCAATGAAGGTAAGAAATATTCTACATTATGGTGCCTTAGATGATGTTAGTTTACTTTTGGATAAGTTTGAAAGGAAGGTGCCAAAAGAGAATTGATTCCAGGCACTTGAGTTGGCGTTGTGTGCTATGCTAGCCTGTTGGTGGGGTACGCATAAGGATAGCCTCCCTAACTGGAGAGAATACAAGTGAATGATGAAGCTAAGTTTTAGGTACGCAAATACTTGCCTGACAGAGAAATATTCAAGCAAAGATGATCTGCATGACCATTTGGCGCAATGTACTAAAGCTTGGGGGAGAAGCCTCAACCAGAATGGGTACATATCTTTTGTCACACCCTAGATACTATTCCGATGAATTGGTACTTGGAAACGGAGCTACGCCATGGGACGGCCGAATGGGATATCCTAAGGGAAAGTTTCTTGTTAACTTTTAGCTTTGAGGATGGGTTTGAGTGTATTGATGAAGCCCTCCAGGAGATTAAGGCCACAATCTTGAGGACACCTGAGGATGCAATAGAATGGGTTCAATTGGATTGGAATACACAACTGCGCCACACGCTGGAATGCTACAATGTGACTGTAGAAGAAGAAGAGGATCCACAAAATATCAACATTCAAGAGACCGAAGGACAACATGAGGTTGAAGGACCCAAAGCAGTGAACCCTGATATAACAAAACCTCTCAAAACCAGGTAAGTAAACATTGGATCCTATGCACAGCCTAAGTTTGTAAAGATAGGCAATTATTGGGATGAAGATACAGTTGATAAAGTTGTGGAACTATTGCACAAATACTAGGACTTGTTTCTTACCAACTTCTCGGACCTGAAAGGAATAGTAGGGGATCTAAGTGTAATGAAGATAACCTTAAAGCCTGATGTGAAGCCTATGAAACAAAGACCTTACCTTATAAATCCCAAGTATAAGGACAAGGTGCGCAAAGAGTTGGACAAAATGCTGGAGGCTGGAATCATTGAGCCAGTACAAGAGTTTGATTGGGTAAGCCCTATGGTTGTTCAGGAAAAGAAGCAACAAGATGAAATCAGGATATGCGTAGATCTGCGAAAGCTCAACGATGCATTTGTTCATGACCAATTTCCAATGCCATTTACAGATGAAGTTTTGGAGAATGTTGGAGGGTAGGAAGCCTATTCATTCATTGATGGGTTATCAAGGTACCATCAGATTAAGATCACGTCGGAGGATCGTAGCAAGACTACCTTCACGACGAAGTGGGGATGCTTCCAGTACATAGTGATGTCATTCAGGTTGAAGAATGTGCCCACGATCTTCTCTAGGGTTGTAATCACAACATTTAAAGAGTTCATATGTAAATTATTAGAATTTTATTTCGATGGTTGGACTGTGTTTGGGTTGGTAAAGTGCCACATTGCAAGTCTATGCCTTATGTTGGATACTTGTCGCAGATACCGATTTTCTCTGAATTTGAAGAAATTCATCTTTTGTGTGCCTGATGGGGTGTTGTTAGGCCATGTGGTATGTAAACAAGGATTAATGGTAGACCCTACAAATACAATTGTTATTGTCAATTTAGAAGCTCCAAAGAATGTAAAGTAGTTGCGCGCAATGCTGGGCCACACCGGCTTCTATAGAAAGTTTATCAAAGATTATGCGCAGATAACTGTGCCAATGGAGAAATTACTAAAGAAGGATGTGACTTTCTATTGGGATGAGGAGTGTTAGCACAGTCTAGATGTGTTAAAGGAAAAGATGGTGACTGTGCCAATTTTTGTGTTCCCAGACTAGAAGAAGGCATTTCATGTTCATGTGGATGCCTCGTGTATTGCGTTGGGTGTGGTATTGACCCATCTAGGAGAAGGTGAGATTGATCATCCTATAGCCTTTGTGAGAAGGAAATTATCAAAGGCATAGAAGAACTACTCAAGTACAAAGCGTGAAGGGTTGGAGATGGTGTACGCGCTCCAAAAATTTCGACATTACCTGTTGGGAACACACTTCAAAATGTATACAGATCACTCCACTCTCAAGTACCTAGTCAACAAGCCTGTGATGGGGGAGAAGATTTATAGGTGGTTATTTCTCTTTCAAGAATATGATTTTGAGGTGATTGTGAAGCCCGGTAGATTGAATGCAGGACCCGACCATCTATCCAGAAATGTGACAAGCGAGGAGCCCACTAGCTTGGAAGAAGGATTGTTGGATGTGTAGCTCTTTGTTTTACGAGTTGCAGACAATAAATTTGCTGACATCATCCAATTTTTAACCAATGGTACAACCCCAGAGGGATATTATACACAACAAAAAAAAGAATTGGTGGTCTGTGCAGTTGATTTTTTTGTAATAGATGGCCACTTGTATAAAATGGGAAATGATGAAATATTGTGCTAATATGTTCTGGAGTTTGAATGATCAACCATCCTCACCGAAGTAGATGGAGGAGTGGTGGGAGGACACTATGCAGGCAGAGCAACCACGCATAATATTTTGCGCGCAGGATTGTGGTGGCCAATGGTGCATAAGGATTCCAAGGCATATTGCAAGGCTTGCGATGCTTGTCAAAGGACGGGGAAGTCATCACGGAGGGATGAACTGCCCTTAAACCCACAAATTTTGTTGCAAGTGTTTGACAACTAGGTGATTGAATTTGTAGGTCTGATGCAACCACCAGGGAAAAATATGGGTGTGTGGTACATTATTACTGTGACTGAGTATTTGATGAGATGCGAGGGTAGCACTGCTATAGCTAAGAAGTTCCTCTAAATGTCTTGACGCGGTTTGGATGTCCTAAGATATTGATGAGCGATAGAGGTACACATTTCCTAAATGAAAAAATTACCACAATGCTCGAAGAATTCCAGGTTTATCATTAGAAGGGTACACCCTATCATCCTCAAGCTAATGGTACAGTTAAAGTGTTCAATAAGCTCCTGGAGAGCGCATTGATGAAGGTCTACAATGCGAAAAGGAATGATTGGGATGTATGCATACCAACAGTCCCATGGGAATATAGGACAACTTGTAAATAGTTGACAGGCCAAACTCCGTTCAGGTTGGTCTATGGGAAAGAGGTTGTGATGCCCATGGAGTATATTGTGTTGAGCTTGTGGATTACAGTGTTGACTGCTATGGCTGATCACGAGACTATGGAGGAATGCCTCGCATAGTTCCTGGAATTAGAAGAAGACCGGTTTTTAGTAGGATTTCACCAAGAGGTGCAAAAGGAGCGCGAGAAGGCCTGACATGATTGACATATTAAGCTGCGCACCTTCAAGGTGAATGATTTAGTGTTACTTTATGATAGAAAATTCACGAAATTTCCTGGGAAGTTTCAAATGCATTGGCTAGATCCCTATGTAGTTAAGGAAATTACAGATGGTGGCGCAGTTCAGGTCATGAAGCTTAATGGGGAATTATTTCCATGTAGAGTTAATGGAAGTCACTTGAAGTTGTATAAAGGGGACCCTACCCCTGCGCAATGACTACATGATGGAGGGGTAGTCTTAGTACTCTATGCAGCTACAAGGAAGTATGGGACTATAAACTACACTGCCCAGGAAGTGGAAGAATGAAGTAAGGGGGCTGCGTGATGGAAGACAAAAGTGTGCTAAGAGGAGATGCACAAGGATGGCTGTGCCATGGAGGTTGGTGCCACACAGAAGAGTCGCAAGATAGCGATTAGGTGCACTGGAGATGATTAGGTGTAGTTTTCGTGTAGATCTTGGCTTGTAAGGTCATGAGGAAGTGTCGCATGGACGAGGTTTCGACACTACTAATTTATCTTGCAGCCCAATGTGCTAAGGGAGTGCAGTACAATTGGACGCAATACCTTTGTAAATAATTTTTGTTCAATTTTCATGAAGCGTCAGATGAGAGAAAGACATTATATTATGCCTAGCTACTATTGTTGATTTCCCTAGTCACGTGGAGCCTTCTAGAAGATAGTCAATTCCCTCCAAAGGATGCTGACTTACCCGAAGCCGTGAAGTTTGCTTCGCTATGGACTACAAATGACCCTGCGAGGGTCATGGAGACGAAGATGTTATGGGTATTGGTTGAGATGGATCTCTGCATGGTGATCAACTAGAGGCCGAGGTTGTCACCAACTACATTTGAGAAACTAGAGGCCTATGCAGAGTTCAAGGTGAATTTTCAAGTGTGTCTATCTGCGTGAGGAAGGATCCAAAGAAAACATGGTACAAGTTGCCATACCTGGTAAGTGAGGTGGATCCATAGGATATTTTGGGAAATGAGGAGGAGAGTGGCTTCAACCATCAGATCTCAGTGCAGGTACAAGCAAAGCTAGGGAAAGTTCCTCTGCGCAGGCCACAACAACACAAAATAAGAAGGAGGCTGAGTAGGTCGTAGCTTGAGAGAAAGCTATTCAACAGAAGAAGGAATCCACTACCAAAGCAGTCGCTTCTAAGGAAACTATTAATAATGACTAGGTGGCTAAGGAGACCACTATTAATTTTGAGGAGTCTGCTTCTAATTACATTGAGGACAAAGGGGAATCTAATGTCAAAGGAGGTGGGGACGAGGAGAAAAGAACTCCCTTTACACTATAGAAGTGGACCAAGGAGAGAACTTAGGGACCAAGAAAGAAGCAGAAATATGACAAGCACACACACATTGATCCAATGGTCCTCATTGACGGGGCCTTGGATGAAATCGGAGATAAGTTCCGCGACACCACAATGGAACTGTGGCAGCAGTTCGAACAACAGTACCAGTAGGCACTAGAGAATGTACAAAAGGATCTAAGTGAGTTGCAGATTCAAATAGGATGGCTTCAAGTGAGCATTCAACAGGCGAGCACGACTGTGCTGGAAACAGATTAGACTCTGGATCTCAGATTCATACCATTAATAGAAGGATCGCTGTGTGCAAAGATAGACGAAGCGAACACCTAGATCCCATAAATCAAGGATGTGGGTGTCAACCTCGTGGTGCTGCCTATCCAGACCCTCCATTAATTACATCAAGGAGTATCTGAAGATGTCCAGGTCAGGGAGCAGCGCGCGCTGTTAGTAATCAGCGAAGTAAAGACCAACAACAAAAAAATATTTGCAGAAAAGGCACAAATGCTAAAAGAAAAGGAAGAAATGGCCACGTGTAGCCAGAACTTGGAGGCAACCATTACACAAGCATGTAATGCACTGCCAGAACTCAACATTCTCGAAGACTTAGAATCAACAGCAAAGATTTGGAAGTTGGCTGCAGTAGTCAAGGAATCAAAGAAGGAAATCGACCGAGACCAACTTGAGTTACAAATGCAGATCTCTGAATTACAGTTAAAGTTGCAGCCAGCCACTCTGCCAGACATTCGGGAGTAGCATGGAGCAGCGATCAAAGAGGGAATGACCACTTTGGATGCAATAGACAAGGAATACAAAGATCTCTTTGAGAAGGTAATGGAACTATGGATGTCTCTGCAAGAGGACCCAACTCTGCTGAAAAGTGGTACAAATATCAGGGAGAAGCAACAACAATTTGGTGAACTCAGGTCGATTGCGTGCACTTTGGCTCAAGTCCAACGATTCTCTTAGTTGCAAACACAGTTTGAGGAGCTACAATAAAAGGAGGCTATATTGAAGGCCAAGACACAACCATGGAAAGAGGAAGTAAGCCATCCCACTCTGTCACTTCAGGAAAAATTGAAGACCATCAAACAGACACAAAGGCCCTTGGTGGAAGGCCCTACTACAGAGAACCTGGTAGAGGAAGTACAATAGATTGCATGCATTGTAGTGCTAATTTGCAGGTGCTGAAGGTGGTGTATTAAAAAATCTAGAACAAGATTGTTGTTCCAGTCGAGTGACTTGAGGGAGAGTCACACAATTTGTGTTGGGGGCCTATTGGGATAGGGTCCCTAGCGTCATTTTGGTCAAGTTTTCGTAAATTTTGCAATATCTTTTTGAAACGAATGT
Organism: Pinus tabuliformis; assembly: GCA_031772625.1. Lineage (NCBI taxonomy): Eukaryota > Viridiplantae > Streptophyta > Pinopsida > Pinales > Pinaceae > Pinus > Pinus tabuliformis. Next base: position 310,613,706 of record CM062805.1, on the reverse strand, counting down.
AAAGCCTCCGCGAAATGTGGAAGCGGAGCGCGAAGCTAGTATGAGTCAAAGGGGCTTTAGTCCCTTAGGTGGGTAAGTGATAAAGTGGTTTTGAGACCCACCCATGGTCGGTGGAACATGGTATTGTAAAGAAAATATTATATATAGACAAGTCATAGCGAGTCTAAGGAGAGATAGAATTAAGAATAATTGTTTGATAAAGGTAAGTTCTAAGGCAGGAAAGGTCTGTTTCTTGTACTTAGGTGAAAGGGGAAGGCTCCTGCAGCTGAGTGCGCAGAGACCTTGGTAAGTCTGCAGGCTGAGTGCCCAGGCCCCTTCAGCTGAGTGTGCAGGGAAAAGAAGTCTGTATTGAATTGAATATACTTGATAAAGACAATTTTGAGCCAATTATGTTGCATATGTGTCTTATTTATTACTTATGCAAGTTTATGTATCTTAGCTCTGTATTATGATTTACATGAATTAACACTTATTTGCTACACGAAACTAGTAGATCTGTAATATTTATGCATGTTAAGTATAATTAGGAATCTTAGAAAAGATTTAGAAGTTGTTTAAAGGGTTTTACAGTAACTATCTGTTCAGAAGGGTTAAAGGTGCGCGAAGATAGATCTGAGCCATAAGGACTATAGGAACCCATCACATAGGCCTCTGGATGTAGAAACCTGGTTCTGTCATCCCCCAATACTGCTTCAGGTGATATTGCAACCCGTTCTATGCAGGTTGTTGCCAAAAGGGCCAACAGTTAGGGTTTTTTTTGGTTGGCGCAGATAACGCTGAACTTGGGTCAAGCCCCATCAAGCCAATATGAGCACAGTGAGGAGGGCAATGAAGTGTCCTAGATGGTTAGAAAGGGAACCAAGAAGTACAGGACGTCTTGGAAGATAGAGAGATCTGGGAACTTGGTAGAAGAAAATCGGGAAGTAAGTATACTCCAAAGTGAAGTCACCAATTCTACTATAGGGATTAATGCACGAGTGGTTGTGGTTGAAATACCCTCAAGGATCTTCCCAAGATCCTTGGCAGACAGATCAGATTAGCTGCAGCTGGCACAAAGAGACATGTACATATCCATATCAATGAAATGATAATCATAGCAGAAGGGAAGAGATTACCTCAGATCTTGATGTAGTCTTGCTGGAGAACCCAAAGTAGTGGAGCAGAAGACCTCTTTGCTAGCTCCTAGACCAACACTTGCATATAGAAAAGACAAGAAGTAATACTAAAACATATAACCTTGATAATCAAAACAATAATACATGAGGATATCAAAAAACATGCATATAAGCTACTCATAAACTATTTCATTGCATCAACATGTAACTGAATCACAACATAAACACCATATAGTAGACAACACAACTACAGGTCTATATTAATATTAGGAAAGAATGATTACAACCATCTGGTGAATCAAGCTTCTCTTACTCCTCCATTTCCTATCTCTCTCTCCCTTCTTAACCTCTTGGTAAACCAATATGTCTCATACAAAGTTTTGACAGTATGTAGGGAATCCTTCAAACCTTTTGACCTCCTTCACAATGCCCCAAGCCACCAATATATAGAATGAGAAGCTAATCCTTGCCAAGTCTCTCATGGGTTCCCTTTGGAAAAAGCTACAATGTTTCCTTGCTTTATTGTTATTTCCATTTCTATTAGACTTCGTTAGGAATAACAATCTTCTCAAAAAAGTCGAAGATGGATGTTTCCTGCTTTTTGGGCTAACATATGAGTAAAATGTGGGATATTATTCAGTCAACCCGCTCTTGTGACCTCCAAAAAATCACCGAATTTGACTAACGTTGCCCCTAAGGAAACACAGAAAGTTACCCTAGGGACTAACGCCCTTGGTTCATGCTTGAGGAGAATTATAACTGTTCTTGCTAGTTCTTGGGGATCGTTACCCTAGCAAATAAGATTGTGAACTTGGTTAATCTTTCAGTCAAACTGTCTTTCTCCTCTGAGCTGATGAGGAGGTCATTTTCCTGTATAACAATCATAGAAATGAACAATGTCACCATAAGAAAATTTAACACATAAAAGAAAGCTGAGAAATAAACACAATGCTTGATTTACAATAGGACAGCAAAAATTCCTTTCCTCCAACTCCCAATGGTGGATCGAATACTGGTATTATCTCGGTCTAGATGACCAAAAAGAGTATCTATATTCTGCCAGATCCAGGCTACAAAGGGTCATAAATTCGGGAGATTCTCGATAGTTTCAGTCTAAGAGGCACACATAATGTAGAAAGAGGGCCCATGGATTCCTCTCTTCTGGAATTGGTCCCAGGTGAGAATCCTTCCACTACAAACTAGCTGCAAAAAGTACGTTACTTTCAGCTAGAATTGCCCCATCCACATTTTCATCAAGAGTGGATTACACTGATCCGGAGGCTCCTCTGCTGCCAATTGGCAAGCTTATTTTATGGTGAACATACCTTCGGTTTTATAGGCCTACCTGAGAATGTCCTGTCCTTCGAACGATGCAATCCTTCTAGTGCGTAGCTCAGAATTAAACCTATCCCATTGATTTAAGTCAGGAGGGTTGTGCCAGTCTTGTTTTGTTTTCCACTGTCTCCATTGATTCCCCAGGTTTGGGTCCCAAAACTGATTAACTATCATGTTGTGGGGCCTATTAGTAAAAAGGAAGATCTCAGCCAAATACTAGTGACTCAAGATTTTTTCCCATTGTTGACACAAATCTTGCCAGAATAGAGATCTCCTCCCATCTCTGATTTCCCACAAGGTATGGTTGAGGATTAACTCTTTATTACCATAATATAAGTTCCAAATTGAGGATCCTCTTGGATCTCCCTGCATTCTCAATATGTCCTCTGTATTTGAGGGCATGTTATATTTCTGACCCCAAATGAACTTCCAAAGATCAGTACCACCTTGAATCCATTGCCACCCGATCCCCCCCCCCCCCCCCCCATCACTTTGTTTAGCAGAAAAGGATCCTGAAGATCCAACCCCCCAACCATTTTAGGTTTAGTCAACTGATTCCGTGAAAGGAGCACCAATTTTTTAGCTTATTGAGCCCCCTACTATAGGAATTTTTTGAATATATTTGTCATAACAGAGAAAGAAGTTTTAGGAGTAGATAAACCCGAGAGTTGATATATTGGGATTAATTACAACACAATATTTAGTAAAACCACCCGCCCAACAATGTTTAGGGATCAGAAAGACCAATTTTGAAGCCAATATTGGATGCGCTCAAGGATGGTTTTCCAATAGGAGGTTCTAAGAGAATTAATCACTAGGGGAATTCCCAGGCATTTAGATGGAAGGGATCCAATTTGGAATCCCAAAATCCTACCTAGGAAGGATTGGGAAGGAACCGAGTTGTTGAAGAAAAATATATTTGATTTCTCATTATTGATCTGAGTACTAGAAGATTGCATAATGACTTCCTGTATGGATTTTAGAGACTTGGTTTCTTGAAGGATCTGCGCGAGCTGCAGATTCAAAGAGGATAGCTTCAAGAGAGTGTTAGACAGGTGAGCGGGATTCAAGAGAGCCTGCAACAATAAAGCATGAATGTGATGGAAATAGATCAGACACTTGATCTTAGAGTCATACCATTATTGGAAGGATACCTGCACGAACAAAAAGACGAAGTGAACACCCAACTTGCACAAATCAAGGATGTGGGTGTCAACCTTGTGGTGATGCTTATCTAGACCCTCCATGAATTACATCAAGGAGTATCCAATGAGCTCCGGGTCAGGGAGAAACACGCGCTATTAGTAATCATCGAAGTAAAGACCAAAAATGAACAAATATTTGCAGAAAAGGTGCAAGCGTTGAAAGAAAAGGAAGAACTGGCCACACATAGCTAGAACTTGGAGGCTGCCATTAGACATGCATGTAATGCACTTCCAGAACTAAAGATTCTCGAAGATGTAGCATCAACAACAAATATTTTAAAGTTGGCTGTAGTAGTCAGGGAATCAAAGGAGGATATCATCCGAGTCTAATTTGAGTTACAAATGCAGATCTCCAAATTACGTTTAAAGTTGTAGCCAACTACTCTACCAAAAGTCTGGGAGAAGCCATCAAAGAGGGAATGACCACTTTGGATGCAGCAGTCAAGGACTGCATAGATCTCTTTGAGCAGGAAATGGAACTATGAACGTCTCTGCATGAGGACCCAATTGTGCAGAAAACTGGTACAGATATCAGGGAGAAGCAACAACAATTTGGCTAACTGAGGTCGACTACACACACTTTGGCGCCAATCTAGCACTTCACTCGGTTGCAAGGAGGGAAATAGTTGCAAACACAGATTGAGGAGGTGCAATGAAAGGAGGCCATCTTGTTTCATGGAAAACTAGTGTCGATTGAAACTGCTAGTCCCACTAAGATGGGTAGCTATCTTAGAAACAAACAATGAAAGATTTTCAAGAGTTCCTTTAAGTGTGATAGATGGAAGAGAAGAATAGAAGACCAACCTGGATCTTTCGCTTTGATCCTAGCTTGATTTCTCCTTCCTTTGATAGACTTTTCCACTCCTCTCCTACTTGTCCCGCTTCAAAGAGTAGCTGTAGAGTCAAAGTAACAGCAAACTAACAAAGCATCTCTATATAAAACATCATAAACAATGCGGAATCAGAAACACATTGACCATACAATTGCATCCATAAACAATAAGATTCACAAATAAAATATCATACGGAGGGAAACTCAAAGAAATTTATTAATAGTAATGTAAGAGAGGATTACAACCCAGTTGTCTGATCCAGCATCATCTGCCTAGTTGTAGAAGCCCTCTTCACCTCATAAACAAGCAAATCACCCAATAATGCAATGTCTCTTCTCAAAAAACAAACAACACTTCCTTACAAAATACAAAATTCCAGCCCCTAGATCTCTCAGATGAGGGATCCATTTATAGATGTCTTGCAAGGGTGTGAGTCAGCTCTGGGTTTTTGATTAGTTTCATTCCAGTGATATTTCTTGGTTCCACTTGGAGATTTCATGATCTCTTACTCATCCCTGGGTGAATTCAGAGAGGCAAGTGTCACAGGAGAAGTTTCTGGAAGATTCCATGATCATCCACCTTGCAAACTATCTCTGCCATTTGTCTATTCTCACTCATCACACCCCACAGAAGGCCATTTTGGTATGCATCGCACCTGGCCAGTTAGGCAGTCAGTATGCATCGCACCTTGCCCATGGAGCAGTCCATGTGGTCCAGTTTTGGCCAGTTCTGAGTAGTTTTTCAGGTGGAACTTCTGGGAAATGATGTAATCAGTTGACCATGATCCTTTAGGGTGTGAAACAACACTTTTAGGGACTTAAGGAGCCCTTAGTTTATGGACATATGAGTTTGGGGTTGCAGTGCCCAAATATGTCTATAACAACTGCCCCCTAAAGCATGAGGTCATAAATCTTCTGATGTCGGGTGAAATGCTTTATTCATGAGGATCCGAGGTATTCGAACTAGAAGGTGACCTGTATAAGATACAATACAATACATAATCATCATATTATTTTCATGATCTAGCTAAGGTGGTCATTCCCATGCTCAGCTTTATAAATTCATTTTCATGTACATAGGATAGACAATCGTCTGCTATTGCAGACTTGTGATTCTTCACATGAAGAATCATCTTCCCTGGCTAGATGACTATTTGTGTAGCTTCTATGTACAATTGATGTCTTTATTTTCCTGAATATATCACAGCCTGGATGGATGAAACTAGATCCGAGGTCTTCAAAACTCGTGCAATCTTCGCCCAATGTACAAGTCAATCCATGTGAAAAGATGTTCTGAAGTCGAACATGGAGAGACATCGCCTGGTTACCAACCAATGATGTAAGCTGTTAACAGACGTGAGAGGAATCACCGATAATGATGATGGCCCTAAAGGTACTGTAGTACAATTCACATGGTGTGAATATATGAGCTGATGTTGAACACCACGCAAAGTCTTTCGGTCGAAGGTCATTGATGTAAACCTGTCACCGAAAGTGAGAAACTTGCCATTGAGGCATGCAAGCTTCAAAGTACTGAAAGGGTTGTTTCTAAGTCAACTTCTTGGATAATGAGCTGATGTCAACAAGAAGTGACCTATTGTAGGAGGGCCTTGATGTATCCCACATCTATGATGCGAAACGGAGCAAATGATTTTTGTGGAGGTGAAAATGATCTAATGATATGAGGTTCAAGAATGGCGGGCATGAAAAATGAAGCGTGGATGTAATGTAGTGGATGAGGAATTTGTTGGATGTTGAATTCTCTGAATGACTTCCCTTGAACATATTGGCGACACTGATATGGACTGGTAGCGTTAACCCCATGGATGGCACGGTGAACCAAAGGTGACGGTGAACGGAAACCAAACCCAACTCAATCACGGTGATGGAGTGAAAGTGTCATGTTCAAGAGCGACTTGCTACCAATAGAGTTCTTCAAGTTTTCTTCCCATTTTTCCCCAGTCATTGCTGACCAGTACCTCTTTATTTTTGACAAGCTTGAGGAGGATAACATATGCTTGGTCTATAATTTTCCTTTCGAGAAAACCTATCGCTTTGTGTTTAGTGAGCCTAGCATCAGTGAGACTTGTTCTTGTTTGGGTGGACACGTTTGTCGCTATTGTTTTAATGAGTTTGATGACAAAGATAACTCGGTCCTTTTATTTTTTAGAGAGTCTGAAAACGGACAAAAAGGAGACTCCAACAGTCCTTTTTCGTGGCATAATCCCTTAAGTCTGAAAAGGTGTAAAATAATATGAAAGGGATGACTTTTCGATAGTTTTAACGAGCCGACAGAGACAAGTGCTCGATCTTTTTGTTTAAATCCCTCAAGTACAAAAAGATTAAAATATATGAGAGGGATAGTGTTCCCCTTACTTTAACGAGCTGGAAAGGCTAATATCTCAACGATCTTTTTATATTTAATGAGTCTAAAAAGAGTTTAAAAGAGGCTCGTTTTTTAGGAACGAGTGATATTTCTAGGTAGTAGCTGGCTCCAGGTAAGTTTGGAACTTCTCAAACATGGAAGTGTGAAGAGGGTGGCAATCAGAATCACTCGTCGCAGATGTTCCTCAAAAGGGTAAACAATCAAGTGGAAGTGTATGGTCGGCCGAATGAAATGGAGGTGATGGAAGGAACACAACCAAAGTTCAAAAGGGCAGATAGCAAAGCGATCACAAAAGGTTATTTACCAGAGGCAGGTTTATTTTTTAATGAGCTTGAACCTTGTGCCAACATGTGCTCAGTGCGGGTTGATTTTTTAACGAGCTTGAACCTTGCGGGAACATTGCTCTTGATATTGGTCAATGATATTTAGTTTACCATTTTAACACGTTAGATTCTTTTCTCGGTCATTCAACCTGCTCAATTGCTCCATCAAATTGATTAGAAATACACATATATATGCTTGAAAAATGAATTAAAAACTAACATTTTACTTGAAGTACGTGAATAGTAACATAAAAGGTAGTTTTACCCCTCATTTTTACTGTTTCATTTTAAATTTGGGATTTGGAGCTCTGGAGTGGTTTTCTGCCTCAAACTTCATCAGCTGACTTCGGGAGATCCGGTGGACTATTCTCCGCGCCGTTAGGACTAGGTAGGAGCTAACCCTGAGCTCTTCATTTTCATTCCATCCTTTTCTGATTTTGAGCAAGTTTTCCCCTATTTATAAGCCCCTGGGGTTTGAAGAAAACATTCTCCCATCATGGCACCTGCCCTATATCGAAAGGTGTGATGCATACTGAGCTGTGCATTGGCTAGTCGATATGCATCTCACCTAGTCTAAAGGCAGGGTGCAATGGGTGCAGAAGGGAAACTTTGCACAGTGATTTATCATGAAATTTTTGCCTGTTTTTGCTCAAATTGGGATCCTAATTCATATTTTGTCTATGACTCAGATATTTGTTGGATCAAGATGGCCATCACGTGGCATGAACACGAGCATGAAGAAGAAGACATGATTCCCTTGTATGATCAGGGTACTGTTACTGCATTGCAAAACTGTGGTTTGCTCAAATTCTTTCGTATATCTAGCATGAGGCAACAAATCAGCTTGTTGCAGTATTTCCTCGATGCATGGGATCCGGTCAACCAGGTGTTCCAGATTAGAGGTAAATCCATCCCACTGACAGTCGAGGATATCTACTTTTTGATGGGGTTATCGAGGCGTGGTGCCCCTCTTTCACTGTCGCGATCCGCTCGTGGGGGCGAATTGGTGAGAGATTATATCCGTCAGATTTGTAGAGATGGATCTCAACCTAGTAGAGATGGCAAGATCAATATCCGGGACGTCACTGATCGGTCTCTGAGGACCATTTTATTCACCTTTGCTAGATTGGTTGGTATCGCAGCTCTTCATTTGGCGAATAGATCTTACGTGCAGTATGCTTTAGAATTCCTGGAACCAAAGGTATTCAACTAGTGTGATGCAGTACTTTCGGTGATAAAAGAACAACTCTTCAAGGTAAAGAATGGAAGATCCAAGAACTTCAGATACGATTCCATTTTTACTACCTTTTCCTTAGAGATGATCCCACTGATGCAGCCACAACATATTTCACTAGGATTGCCAACACCGAGGGAACCCAGGATGCAGAGATGGGTCGATCTCATGGCCAAACATGCTGGTTAGCCATAGATTACTTTCTCTGATGCCTTATTCGAGTGGTTCGAATGTTAGGAGATGGTCTTCTCATAGTATCCGTATGTCGAGATGGACTTGCGAGGTGACCTGGATTAGGCATTGCCGGCTGGCAAGCAGTGGGGTGTGATAGGTAAAGATTTTGACCATATCTTTGTTTATTAGTTTTATAATGTTTTTTGTGATTTATTGAGACTAATTGAACTCATGTACTTGTTCAGATTATGGGCCAGTAAGACCAACGGTGTGCCTAAGGGCAACAGCTGACATTCCAGTAGGAGAAGCTGTAGGGAGGGCTGTCCTTCATGATTTGGACATAGCAGAGACCCTGGCAGTATTGCAGGATCAGATCAAGGGTCTTACCCTTGGTATCCAGGATGTGAGGACCGACGAGTTACCTCTGAGGCTACAACGCTATACTACTAGCATTCTGAGTCGATGGACTATGCTCCTGCATATGATCGCACAGGCGGTGACATGTTATCATGAACATCATTAGTATAGGATGATTTTCTGCATTTACTTTTGAGTTTCTTGGTCACATGACCAATTTTGCCTTGTACACAAAACATTATGTGAAACTATAAACAGTTATATATTTTTGATTTTCGGAGTTTATCTCGGTTAAGTTATGTGATCCAGATGCAAATGTTGATGTGAAATGTTTTTCTTTACAAATGTTGCAAATGTCTGTCTAACACATAATTCACTAATGAATCAGTTAAAGTGTTTAAGTTTTGGGAAATGTGTTGATATTGAATGCAATCAAACTGCCTTTCCAAAATCTTGACTCTTAGGAACATACGATAGATAGCTGGGTTCCAAACTGAATAGATGCTAGTCAGTTGTAGAATGACGAGTTGCGAATCTAGCCTGACAATAATTCGGCAGATGCCATGTGAAATGGTATAAGAGAGAAGCTCTATCAATGCATTGTACTCAGCGATGTTGTTCATTGATTGACCAATACATATCCCCCTGAAACTCACTAACTCGCCGCTTGGATCAAAGATGGCCCAAGCTGCAGAAGATAGGTTCCGCGTTCTACAACTAGCTCCATCGGCGTACCTGACGAATGTTTCCAAAAAGTCCGACATCTACAATAAATGAAAAGTGGATTACTTAACCAAAATGCCAACTCTTGACAAAAACAAAAATGAAAACAAAATCATTTAAACAGATAACTACACTTGATCAAGCATAGTATCGCTTAAGATACAACCCGTTTTGAGGTTGTAATAGTGGAATTCCATCGTAATCTACCAGCTCGTAGGCTCCTTTTGCTAATACATGTTTAACAATGTAGGGGCCCATCCATAATGATTGTAACTTACCTGCTCCCAATTTATCAGAGTCCTGATCATAGAGCAAGACCAGGTCACCTTCGGAGAAGACACGAGGCTTGAAATTTTTGTCAAATTGCACTTTGATGCATTTCTTATGCGTTTCGTTAGCCAGTGCGGCATCACGATGGGTTTCATCCAAGCGGATTAGTTCCAATAAATTAGCCTCTTCCTCTGAAGTTTCGGGGAGTAGATCGATTGCGAGCTTTAGAGATGAAATCTCACACTGAATTGGTAGGACAGCTTCTAGGCCATACACCAACTGAAAGGGCATAAATCCGGTCGCATTTCTCACTGAGGTTCTATATGCCCATAGAGCTGAGTACATGATTAAATGCCAATCCCTTTTGTGGGCTCCAATCATTCTCTGCAGCATGCGCTTGAGGACTTTGTTGATCACTTCAACCTGTTCGTTAGCCTATGGATAATATGGAGTAGAACTATCATGGGACATTCCTAATTTGGTAGTCAATTCAACCATCATGTGATTGCGAAAATACGATCCATGATCTGTGACTATAGCCTGTGGAACACCAAACCTAGAGACTAAATGATTGAAAACGAAAAGAGCAGTCGTTTCACCATTGTTGTTTAATGTAGGCATCACCTCAGCCTATTTTGTAAAATAGTCGACAGCGACTATGATATACCCATGTCCCTCAGCGAATGGCCCAATAGCAACTACTGGATGCAATGGTGTGGATGGTAATCTGGTTTTGCGATCAAAAATTTGACAAGCATGGCAACTTCTTACTGCTATTATGAAATCTTTGAAGATAGTAGGCCAGAAGTAGCCAGCTCACAAGATTTTCTGTGCAGTAGCGTAGCCAGATAGATGCCCCCCACATGCGCCTGAATGATAGTCATTCAGGACTTTTTCAGCCTCCTCATGTGTGAGGCACCTTCGCAGAACTGTATCGACACCATGACAGTAAAGTGTATCACCGACGATCATGTAGTCTTTTGCTTGGTATCAAGTACATCGCTATTCTGAGCGAGAGGTGTTAGGCCTAAAGGTTTGGGTTTGGAGATAGATTAGTATATCTCCATACCACGGGTCGCTTGATGATATCAGAAACAATGTTTCATCCACGATCGATGCTTGAGATGTTAAATTGTTGGACGACGATGGGAGGTCACAAAGTAACTCCGTGAAAACCAGAGATTTCTTTGATTTGGATTTGGTGAATTCCATATCAAACTCTTGCAAAATGGCTATCCATTTTGAATACTTGCCCCCTAGCAATTGACGCGACAGGATGTAGGTCATAGGGTTGCAATTTGACAAGATGGTAGTTTTGAAAAAAAGTATATAGTGTCGAAATCTCTGTACTACTTGGACAGCTGCCAAACCCAACTTTTCCACATAGGAGTACTTACTTTCTGTTTCATTTAAGTTGTGGCTTAAATAATAGATAGGATGTTCCATTCCATTATCTTCTTGTACTAAAACCATTGCAATGGTTATATCTGTGGCAGCGAGATACAGGTTAAAGTCTTTTTGATAATTAGGAGCATACATTAATGATGCTTTTACTAGGGAACATTTCAAAGCATCAAAGGAAGATTGCGCAACCTGATCCCAGTTGAAGGGAACTTCTGTTTTCAAAAGATGTGTATAACCTTTAGCAAGTTCAACGTAATTTGGAATGAACCTCCTTAGAAAGTTTGCTTTCCCTTGGAGTTTCTGAATCTGAAGCAAATTTGAAGGTGGAGGCATGTCGATGATTGCCTGAACCTTACATGGGTTGAGTCAAATTCCATCCTTAGAAACTACAAAACCAAGTAACCGACCAGAACCAACACAAAACACACACTTGTGTGGATTGAGTCATATCTTGTAGTGTCGGAAATGTAGAAATATAGCTCTCAAATGCTGCGGATGATCAGTCTGCTTTCGCGAATGAGCTGGTAAATCGTCGAGATATGGTTGAATGATGTGCTTGATGTCATGGAAGGCATAGTTCATTGCCCTCTAAAATGTTGCCCCTGCATTCTTCAAACCAAAAGGTAGTTTGTGGTATGCGAACATGCCCCATGGACATATGAATGCAGTCTTAGACTGGTCCTGTTGGTGGATATTAATTTGATTGTATCCAGAAAATCCATCCGTAAATGAAAAGACTTCGCATCCAGCACATTCATCAATTATCTGGTCGATGAAGCGTGTAGGATAGTTGTCCTTTGGACAAGCCTGATTTACATCCTTGTAATCGATGCACACTCTAACCGTTCCTTTCTTTTTCATCACAGGAACAATATTCGATACCCAATCAGTGAGAGGAATGGGGTAAATGAAAGCATCATGTAAAAGCTTTTCAAATTTTGCTTTAATGGCAGTAGCTTTCTTCGGGTGAACTGGTCGAAACCGTTGTCTTACTGGTTTGACATCAGGATACATCTTGATTTCATGTTCAACGATGCTCGAGTCAATGCCTGGAATTTCTTTGTATGACCAAGCAAAGACATCTCTAAATTCATGAAAGAGAGCACAATATATTTCCAGTTCTGAAGGAGAACAAGATTTGCCAACATGTATATTCTCTACAACATCTGGTTTGGTCGAGATATTAATGGAAATAGTTTCTTCAATATTGGACAAATTTCGCTCTGAATCCACTGTATTTACAGTATTCGATAGAAAATAAAAAACTGAAGGATGATTAAGGTCATTAGAGTAATCCTCGTTGTTATCTTGAGGTCAGGAACGATGGTGGTGATCTTCCCATGGTGTTTCTCCTATCATCATTGACTGAATGATTCCTTCATCTATAGAATGTACATGCGACCAAGGATCAGAAGAGGTACCATACTCTAGAGACCTATCTATCCAAATGCTTGCCGAGCATTGATTTGGGTTTGCTGCCGATGCCTAAAACATTGATTGCTAAAACAATTCTATAGGGCTTGGGGGCAATACTTGGCGATGATCCATGCTAACAAAATGCTCGGGATTCTTCTTAATCTTTGATGATGTAGAAGATATCATGTGACAGGTTTCCACTATGGCCACTTCCACTAGATTACTCGGAGGTGGAAGGGCAAAAGTGCCCATTAAAGAAGGGTCTTTTAGGAGACCTACTCTGATATTTTGAAGCGATTGAGAGCTTCCATGGATCAACAGAATGCTTCTGGTAACTTGAGAACTATTGGGGAGGAAGGTGAGTTGGTCAATGATTGTGATTCCACCTTGAAAGGGGAATGCAATCTTTCTAAAATATGTTGACACAACAGCAGCCATAGCATAAATCCAGGGCCTGCCCAGTAGGATGTTGTAGTCAAGGTTTCCATCAATGACCTCGACTTCAATTTCTACTATCTTGCCCCCCAGTTCGATTTGCAAGTTACTTAATATCCCATATGGCGTGTATGTTCTTCCATCAAACGCTTTCAATGTCATTGATGATCGTGACAAGGGTGGAGAGCCTAAAGTTTTCCAACAACTCATTGACATAATACAGGTAGATGCTCCCTCATCAATTATTGTTCGATGAGTATTTTTGTTGAGGGCTTTTACCTGTATGAGGAAAGCGAGCTGTGCTGGTAATTGAGGTTCATATCCTTTATGATTAAAGGCAACTAGGTTGGAATCCGTTAGATCAATCCCACCTATCGCTGATAACAAAGCCTATTTTTGGGATGGACAATTTTGTAGTACTTCAAGCGTCGACATGGCAGATGGCGATTGGGTCAGATCCTCCACTATATTATAATTTTGTGCTGCTCAAGCACGAGGATTAAATGTTGACTTACGTACTACTCCCTTAGGTAGTTTTATTGTTAATTCAGGAATGATTGGTGGAACAAATTTCGAAGAAGTCATTGTTGAACTGCTTGGTTGATTTGTAGCCTTGCCATTCGACGATTGTGGATTTCCATAATCTTTATTCCTTGTAGATATCAAAGTGTCATTTTGCTGTTTTGAGATGGATAGCATAAGCACTTGGAATGGGGAAGCATGATCACTAGAAACCAGGTTAGTTTTTGGATTCAGAAACGAATCAGTCAATACCACTGAGGTATTTGAAGTCTTTTTGAAAAACTTCTTGACTTTAGCTTGATGTGGACAATCTTTTGTGTAATGGTCCTCATCACATATGAAACATGGCTGATTAGGTTTCTTCCTTCTAGTAGGGTTTCCAGAAGGTTTCTCAAGAGTCGAATCCTCCTGTTTCTTCTTTTTGTTTGTCCCTTTCTTCTTGCCCCCTGATTGCTTAGCATTTTTTCCTTTGTCGGTTGACATGGCATTGACCTCCGAGGCGAGAGGTTCCTCATTTTCTTTTTGACTAGAAACCGTACAGGCTTTCTTAGATGTAGCCTTTGTGGTTTTCGTGCTTGTCGTACCTATCACACCATCACCAACATGAGAGTCTTTATTTGATTTAGGAGGAGGAAAGACGAAAAATTCAAGTCTAGGAGCATCAGGAATTTTGTCGTAGAGCGTGCCAGACTGAGTATAGATCAAGTCTAAATATTGCGCACGAGAAATGACCTGCTCTTCTGTAAAAACTCCTCCATTAGCCACATCCTCTGTAATAGAGGGTAACAATGACTTTATAAACCATTCAGCTAAAAGCTAATTAGGGACATACGTCTTCACCATTGTTCGACGACGCCGCCACTCATGAATATGATCAGATATGTGAGTGGCTGTCGTCTATTTAAAGTTGGTAAGGAGTTCTGTCCCTATTTTGTACCTTATGGGTAACTGATAATGGGTTAAAAAGGTAGTGGCAATGGTGTTGAAGTTATCAAATGAAGCTCTAGGCAATTCTATACACCATTTAGTTGGTGGACCTGTTAACGTTCGCTAAAAAAGGCAAAGCCTAATCGAATCATCATTCAGGGTGTTGGATGAACACCACAAATGGAAATTCATCACATGATTCGATGGATCTTCACCTGGATTTCCATTGATTTTAGGAATATAAGAGGGAAGTTTATGAGGAATCACAGGCCACCAAGGGGAATAAGCTATTGGATCATTTGTCAGCCGGTTTAGATCTGGTAATTCTAGAGTTGCTACAAAGGGAAACTATTGATTCAGGTTAGGCAAAGCATACCCAGGATAAGATGGAATCACCTGAGCAGTAGGTCTTTGCATACCAGCATAATGTATTAAATGCTGGTAACTTTGATAAGGTTGATGGGCATAACCATTATAGTATGGTTGTTGATAACCGCTTTGGAAATGCGGTTGCCCTTTACTTACAAAGACTTGTTGCTCAGGTCCTTGGTATGATTGTTGGAATTGCAGTTGTTGGTATTGAACCAGCCATGGTTGTTGGACCATTTGCTGTTGTCCAATACAGGATGATTGACCAAGATGTAGAGTCATAGTACCTGTTTGAGCCTAAGTCACTCCAGATAAGGAGGCACTAACATGAGGTTGTGATTGAATTGCTGAGACGAGAGGCTGTTGTATTGCAACATGAGAAACTTGAGGTTGACATACAACAGGTAGCACTTGTACTTGCGATACAGTCACAATAGCAAGTGTAGTGGGAATATTCGACACAGGATGGACTGGTTGCATTGAATATACAACCCTTGGCTGTTAAGGCAGTATTGGTACCCAACCACTGGATGTAATTCCAATTTGACCTGAACTTTGTTGTAAACTCTTATATGGTTGCTCTCCAGGAGGGAACAATGAAAAGGCATACTACCCCCCATATGGCGGCAATCCAGTACTTAAAGGTTAGATTGGCCTTTGAAGACACATTGGATCAACTTGTTCAGTTTCAACATAATAAATACCAAATGAGAATCCGGATGAAGAAATAGGAACTGACCATGTCATCGAAACAGTTCCTGATTTGACTCCGACTTCTTGTTGATAACTTGCCGGGACAGATGGTATACCAGCAATCATTGTAGGAATGGCAGTAGGAAGCTCCGTCATAGCTGTGTTGGTTGACACAGTCCTAGATGTTGATGGTTGTTCAGACATGTTTAGTCTATCCAAAAGATTTCGTAGTGATTTGACAGGAACTTGCAATGAAAAATAACTAACTTCTGTAGTAGAAGGATGTAAGTGGAACCCAGTTCCAAAATGCACTGGAGTACTGGGTGGAAGATCCTCTACTATCTCTTCTATAGTAATCAATCTAGGTGGAAGAGGTAGACCGTCAAGTCCGTAAAATATTTCTGGAGCCGAAGAAAGTATAGCTTTTGCAGTAACAGATATTGGAGGGGTGACACCTTCTGAATTCTGGAATTCGACTTCTAGATGTTCAAGTAAGTGAACTTCAGTTTCTTGACCAATCCTAGGTGGAGCTGCTTCAGGAATAGAGGTGTCTACCATTACACTAGCATCAGTTCTAATGTCCTCTTGTAACTGTGGAACTTCTTCTGTAAAGGCAGATGTACCAGAGATAATTAGAGTAACTGTAGTCTCTAACGATGTTGAAACGCAAGTTTCAAATAAATCAGGTGAATTGGACTTAGTTAAATGAGAACGCTTTGCCTAGGATGGTTTCATTTCTGGGGTCAAAGACGGTTGACTCGCTAGTTTCCGTGAACGATGGGGTTTTGATTGACTTTCTTCCAGGATTGCGGATTACTTGATCAACTCAAAAATTAAAGGGGAAAAATGTTATTCTGATTTAAATGAATTTTAATACACTTTGATGCAACTTGCTTTATCAATTTCTAAGAGTCGAGAAAAAGCTAAAGGTGACTATAGTCACCTTCGATTTTTAATGAGCCTAAAGTGACAAGTGCTCAGATGGACCTTTTTCTTTTAAGGAGTTGAAAAGGAATGAAAGTCACTGCTCTAGAAGTCTAGATAGAGGGTTTACCAAATCAATTGTAAAACTCCAAAATACACCTTGGTGATAAATGATAGAGAAATTACCAAGGACTTATGTACAGTAGTCAATCTTCCCGAATGCTGTGTTAAGTGCATTACGATCGATAAGGTGGCAGACACGGCTTCCTAAGGATAAAGGATATCATCCTATTGTGGTCTCCCAATATATACTCGACGGTACGGGGAGCACAAGTCCGTACTGGCACTTGTCATATCAAAGAGGAGGAATCACCCAACCTTTGATGAAAACGATAGTTACCAGGTTTTATGACACCGAAACACATCTTTAGCCTAGACTTCTAGATGTGTTGCATTAGATTCCAAAGCGTTTTTATGTTCATTTAGGTTTATTTTAGAGTTGATCTTGCTTAGAAGTTTGTATTTCAAGGTTCACCGCGTGATGTAGATGTGAAATTCCTAAATATGCAATCTCAAATGATAAACAGTCATTTATGTTCTTTCAGCAATGAAAATCCTAGCTACAAAGGAAAGAAGATAATGATTTTTCTTTCAGCAGAGAGCATAGAGCACACACTAAATGCACTTTTCCTAAATCAAATTTCGCAAGCAGTCAAAATGCAGATGCACATACATGTATTTGTTTTTTGTTTTCTTAATGTGTGAATGACAAAAGAATGCTAAGTACAGATTTGAACTATTTTCTTTCAAAGTGACAATACTAACAATTTTCTCTTTTCAAAACGAAAGGAAGACTAAGACGACACTTTTCGATTTCAAATTTAAAACTGTTTTCGACACTTGAAATACTAATAATTTCAAAATCAAGTACAATCAACTATCTAGAAGAGGAAGACTTGATGACACTCTTCTTTTGATTCAGAATGACAATTACGACACTTGCATAAAAAACGACAGTTTGATTAGGCTACTTTTGACAAAGGAAGATTGTAAATGATCGACAAATACACAAAAACATTTACAACTCCTAACTGATGGAGGCTGAATAACGTGAAGGAATATGGTTACAGCAAGAAGGTACTAATCATGAATAGCAAAACTACTGAATAAAGCTGAAAACAGAGAGAAAAACCAAATTTCAAAGAAGAAAAATAGTTCACTCAATCATCGCACCTATAACACAGGGAAACAGGGATGCATCTCACTTGCAACACACGGGAGGTGCAATGCATCCAGGTTGCACAGTTATAGATAGTTTGATGGGCCAAGGAGCGAAACTGGGCTTGGTTTTTGCTCAAAACTTGCAGCTAAGTTTAGTGATTTAGGCTGAGTAATGATGGACAGTAAACACAAAGCATAAGGGTAGGATTTGATGAGGTTCTGAGCTACCACAGGAGCACTTAGGATGCTTTGTAAGTCAGATGTTTAGTTCATAAACCAACCAGAAGATTGACTAAAGCAGCATTTATCTACTTCGCAATTACATAGCAAAGGCGTTTCGAAGGCTAGCTGGCTAACTTCAGGCTCTGTCTGTAGTTTATAAAGAAAACAATAAACAAACAAAACAAACTATTCGTTCCCCAGCGGAGTCGCCATTTTGTTTCAGGGAAAACTAGTGTCGATTCGAACTGCTAGTCCCACTAAGACGGGTAGCTATCTTAGAAACAAACAATGAAATATTTTCAAGAGTTCCTTTAAGTGTGATAGATGAAAGAGAAGAATAGAGGACCAACCTAGATCTTTCACTTTGATCCTAGCTTGATTTCTCCTTTCTTTGATAGAATTTTCCACTCCTCTCCTACTTGTCCCGCTTCAAAGAGTACCTGTAGAGTCAAAGTAACAGCAAACTATCAAAGCATCTCTATCTAAAACATCATAAACAATGTGGAATTAGAAACACATTGACCATACAATTGCATCCATAAACAATTAGATTCACAAATACAATATCATATGGAGGAAAACTCAAAGAACTTTATTAATAGTAATGTAAGAGAGGATTACAACCCAACTGTCCGATCCAGCATTATCCTCCCAGTTGTAGAAGCCCTCTTCACCTCATAAACAAGCAAATCACCCAACAACGCAATGTCTCTTCTCAACAAACCAACAACACTTCCTTACAAAATACAAAATTCCAGCCCCTAGATCTCTTAGATGAGGGATCCATTTATATATGTCTTGTAAGGGTGTGAGTCATCTTTGGGTTTTTGATTAGTGTCATTCCACTAATATTTCTTGGTTCCACGTGGAGATTTCATAATCTCTTACTCATCCCAGGGCGAATTCAGAGAGGCAAGTGTCACAAGAGAACTTTCTGGAAGATTCCATGATCATCCACCTTGCAAAATGTCTCTGCCATTTGTCTATTCTCGCTCACCGTACCCCCCAGAAGGCCATTTGAGCATGCATCGCACCTGGCCAGTTAGGCAATCAGTATGCATTGCACCTTGCCCATGGAGCAGTCTGTATGGTCCAGTTTTGGCCAGTTTTGAGTAGTCTTTTAGGTGGAACTTCTGGGAAATGATGTAATCAGTTGACCATGATCCTTTAGGGTGTGAAACAACACTTTTAGGGACTTAAGGAGCCCTTAGTTTATGGACATATGAGTTTGGGGTTGCAGTGCCCAAATATGTCTATAACACATCTTAAATGCTAGGACACAACCATGGACAGAGGAAGCAAGCCAGCTCACTCTGTTAGTTCAGGAAAAATTGAAGACCATCCAGCAGACACATAGGACAATGGGCCTCGCGGTGGAAGGTCCTACTATAGAGAAAATGGTAGAGGAAGTATAGTAGGCCACGATGCAGGGTACTGTTGATTTGCAAGTGTTGAAGGTGGAGTTCCATAAAATCTAGAACAATATTGTTGCACCAGTAGAGTGACTCAAAGGTGAGTCACCCAATTTGTGTTGGGGGCCTATTGGGATAGGGTCCCTAGGGTCATTTTGGTCAAGTTTTGGTAAATTTTGTAATATATTCTTGTAACGAATGTAAAGTCTCCACGAAATGTGGAAGGGGAGTTCGAAGCTAGTATGAGTCAAAGGTGCTTTAGTCCCTTAGGTGGGTAAGTGATAGAGTGGTTTTGAGACCCGCCCATGGTCCATGGACCATGGTATTGTAAAGAAAATGCTATATATAGATGAGTCATAGCGAGTCTAAGGAGAGATAGAACTAAGAAAAATTGTTTGGTAAAGGTAAGTGCTAAGGCAAGAAAGGTCTCTTTCCTGTACTTAGGCAAAATGGGAAGGCTCCTGCAGCTGATTGCACAAAGACCTTGGTAAGTTTGCAGGATGAGTGTGTGGGCCCCTGCAGATGAGTGCGCAGGGAAAAGAAGTTTGTACTGAATTGAATATACTTGATAAAGACAGTTTTGAGCCAAGTTTGATGCATGTGTGTGTTATTTAATACTTCTGCAAGCTTATGTATCTTCACACTATATTATGATTTATATGAATTAATATTTATTTGCTACACGAAACTAGTAGATCTATAATATTTATGCATGTTAATTATAATTAGGAACCTTAGAGAAGACCTAGAAGTTGTTTAAAGGGTTTTACAGTAACTATATGTTCGGAAGGGTTAAAGGTGTGAAGATAGATCTGATCCATAAGGACTGCAGGAACCCATCACGTAGGCCTCTGGATGCAGAAACCTAGTTTGATCATCCCCAAATATTTCTTTGGGTGAGACTAAAACCTATGCTACGTAGGTTGTTTCCAAAATGGCCAGTAGTTAGGGTTTTGTTGGTTGGTGCAGATAACATTGAATCTGGGTCAGGCCCCATCAAGCCAATAAAGCATAGTGAGGAGGGTGTTGAAGAGTCCCAAATGGTTAGAAAGGGAACCAATAAGTACATGAGGGCCTATAACAAAGAGAGATTCAGGAACGTGGTAGCAGAAAATCGGGAAGTAAGTATACTCCAAAGTGAATTTACCAATTCTTCTATAGGGATTAATGCACAGGTGGTTGTGGTTGAAATACCCTCAAGGATATTTCCGAGATCCTTGGCAGACATATCAAATTAGATGCGACTGGCACAAAGAGACATTTGCATATCCATATCAATGAAATGATAACAAAAAAGCAAGAGGGAAGAGATTACCTCAGATCTTGATGCATTTTTTCTGGAGCACCCAATGTAGTGGAGCGGAAGACCTCTCTGCTAGCTCCTAGATCAACACCTACTTATAGACAAGACAAGAAGTAATACTAAAACATATCACCTTGATAATAAAAAAATAATACATAAGGATATTTAGCAACATGAATCTAAGATACTCATAAACTATGGCATTGCATTGTTACACATTAATTTGTCACTGCCTTCAGTTCAGTCCTTCTAATGTGTCATGTGTCCAAGTCAAACATGCTCATATTGAACAAATGCTCTCTTGTGCTACCAAATGACCCACTTTTCCTAAGCTATCTACGTCATCGTGACTATGGACTTAATATACGCACTGAAAGGCGCTCATAAACAGTCCATCTGCGCTGCCAGCATGGAAGTACATATGATTCCCACGATGGTCTGATTTCATGCTCCAGTGCGAGGTTACTTATTATATTTAGCGATGATCTGACTGGCTACATTGCTCACTAGCGATGTCAGCGCTAAAGCTCAATTATCCACCCGCGATGATCTAGATTGGGCGAATTTGTTCCAATAGTTGGCCTTCTGGATGACTCCAGACCTGGTTGTTGGCATAGTTTGTGTCGCCTTTCCTCCTTTGGTGTGGTTGTTCCATCATTTGTGCTACCTTCCTTGGGGATAAGCTCACTCTTCCACCTTTCATGGAGACTCCTTCTCCTATTTAAACTCTCACCATTGCTATGCACTGCTAGTTTTTGATAGTTGGCTAGTTGAGCAGTGTTGTTAGTGTTTGTGAGTTTGCTAGATAGCTAGTGTGAGTGTGACAAGTGTGGGATTGTTGATAGCTTGTGGAAGGTTGTGAAGTGCCCTTAAAATTGCATAAAACTTATGAGTGAGAGAGAGAATCTTGTATGTTGGGAGATCCATCTTCAAAGAGTGAATGCTTGAGGAACATGCTGGCTGGATCCCTCTGAGAAGGCTTGCGATGTCAAGACTTTGGTTGTAAGCTTGCTCTTATTTCATTATTAATAAAATCAATGATGTTTTCCTATGTCTTGTATGTAATTTACTTGATATCTCATGACTTCTTGACTTTCTGAGTAAATAGATCATTGTTGTTTTCCGGTTAGGTGCTTTGTTGTATTTCCTTTGCATTGTTTCAGGTTGATCACTCAATGGGGAGAAGGAAGCGGAAGCTGGAGCAGCGCAACGGAACTCCATCGACCACCAGTTGAGGTAGGCCTCCAACCATGACTGTTTAAGGAAAGCTATTGTTGATCTGTCCTTGTTTGTGACTAGACCCACTCTAGGGCTAGAGGGGTTGCCTCTGTCCGCAGAGGGAACACTTTCCTGCATCACAAATTGGCGACTCCACTGGGGAGTTTGGCCTATGTTTTTCTCCTATTTGCTCTTGCTTTGATTTTGATTTTGGCCTCTCTTGAAATTTGGGGATTAATTATCAGTCTTTTGGGTTACCTAGATCGATCTGGGAAATCCCTCTGTTGTCTATTGGATTGACTGATTCTTGTTTAGGAGTTTTTTGTTCATTTGTCATTGTTTTGAACATCATTGAGGAAAAAAGCCTAACAGTGGCGACGTCATCGCCATTTTTTGCCTTTGTACCCACGATGATCTCGGGTTGCTAGTTTAATTCCCACAACGACTCTTGAAATCACACCATCGCGGAAAATAGGTGTACTTCCACGATCATCTCTAGTTGTCAGTGTAACACTTGCGATGACATCTCTAGTTGTCTATGCATCACTAGCGATGGTCTCTATTTAGCGATGACATCTCTAGTTGTCTGTACATCACCAGAAATGGTATCTATTTAGCAACGACATCTCTAGTTGTTAGTGTAACACTTTCGATGATTCTTGTAAAGTTGTTTTTACAACTTTACCTCTTGAATTCATCAATCTTGCTTATCCCCTGTTGTTTCTTGTCTCTCATTAGCTTGTTTTAATTGCTTTTGGTTAGGGTACTGTCTATTTGATTTCATTGAGTGAGTCTTGTGTTTTTTGGACCATGTGACCTAGCCCTTTAGAAGTTTCGTCGAGAAACCATTTGCTTGGGTTACTTGTTTGTTCAAGGTTCATCCACAACCCTCTTGTGATTTGCTTGAGGCTCTTTCACTGCTTGTTTTCTTGCTGGTTGATTTTTAGTGTCGATTATTGAACCAATTTTTTATGTTGATTCGATTTCTTCGCTACCAAGCATAGATCACAATTGTTTGGATTGATCAGTTCACACTTGCTTGTTTGTCTCTTTAAATTAAAAAAAAAAACAATCAAAAGTTTGCACTCATTTAGCATACGAAAGTGAAAGTACATTTGCATTACGAATTTTCATGTTTGAGAAATTGGAAAGCGAATTTTAAATCTTTCATTAGTAGTATCGATGCATCGTGAGATTAGTGTATTGATGCATTGTGTTTCTTAGTGTTTGCATTCGCTTGTCTTGGTTTGGGAATGATCTCTCTACCCTTCTGTAGGTAGGTGTTCATTGAAGTAAAAAGATGCTTTACTCATTCTAGCTGCATCCTAGGTTTTGTTGTATACATACGGTAAGGCCTGAAAACTGAACATGATTCAAGATCAACCTTAAAATGAACTGAATGAACCTAACAATGCATTGGAACATAACACTCATTATTTAGAGGTCTAGGCTAGAGATGTGCTCCGGCGTCGTTAAACCTAGTCGCTATTGCTTTCACTCAAGGTTGGGTGATTCCTCCTTCTGTGACTCAGTAGTGGTCTAGCACAGAATTGTGCTCCCATGTACCATCGAGTATATGTTGGGAGACCCCACTAGGTTATCATCCTTTATCCTTAGGAAGTCGTGTCTACCACCTTGCAAACCGTAACGCACCGAACACAACATTCGGGAAGATTGACTGTTGTACGGAAAGTCCTTGGTTTTCATATGATTGCCAAGGTGTATATGCAGTTTTACGGGTTGTTTGGTAAACCTTTTGCCTAGTTCTCCAGAGTAGTCACTTTCGTTCCTTTTCGGACTCCCTAAAAGAAAAGGTCCATCTGAGGAAGAGATAGAGTCACCTTTTCGTCCTTTTCTCGACTCTTGAAACATGAAAAGGTCAAGTTTTGTTCCTGTGTCATAAAATTTACTGCCCACAAAATATTCCTGGTAACAGTTAGAGTTCTTCATTACAATTCGAGTGTTTTTCAGGCTCGTTCCCGATGGCAACATTCCCCGAGTCTACCAGCCAAGGTCTTTCCCCAGATGGAAATCCTGGTCCATTTCCGCCTTTTGGAAATGTCGGTGCTCTGTATATGGCAACATTGTCCTTTCCTGGGTTAACCATCGGTTTACCCGTTTGGTTGTTTTCAACCTCGATGGTCCCGAGTATCATGACTCCTGTTCCACTATCTCCTTCGTCCGAACCACGACATGTTGATTCCAAGGTTGAGCCTACGCCTTATTCCCCTCTTTCTTCCTCTTCCTCTCCTCCTTCGCCTAGTGAAAGTTTCACATCTAGTAACTAGGAGACTAAGAAGAAAAAGAAGAAGATGAAGAAGAAGAAGAATTCCGATAAACATGAGGCCACCTGTGCAACTATTGCTCTGAGTACATCTCAGGTCGAACCACCTTCTTCTCCTGCACGAAAGGTTAAGTTTCCTTGTAAATTGTGCAAGGGTGACCATCTTCTTCGTGATTGTCCTAGTATTCCTAGGATATTAGAAGTATGGTCTCGTAATCCGGCTCATCCCTCATCATCCTCTGAAGCTCATGACGATGCTACCCTATCAACTGGCAGTGGTAAGAAGAAAGGGAAGATTCGATTCCCCTGTAGGCTATGTGAAGGCCACCATCCCCTTCACCTTTGTCCACTCATGGATAAAGCTTCCACCGTTTTGGAAAGTCTTACAGCTTCTTCCCCCCAACTTCCCATTCGTTATTGGAGGCTCTCTTCAGAACGTCTCCCCGTTGGCAAAGAGATTGAATTAGATTCTTCTCTTGTCCATCCTCCTCTTTCCGAGCCTGGCTGTGCTAAGCCTATTCTAGACCAACCATTGGTTAGAGAGAGTGTCGACTTGGGTTCACCACCTGTTGATCACTTTGTTTTTGGAAGAGCGTCATGCTCATGTTCTTCTCGTCTCATCAGATTCTCCTGAGTCTGAGAACGACACCCCTATCCCAGCTGATTTAGAGAGTCCTTCATCGATTCCTGTAGAGCAGGGGGGAAATCATATGATTCCCCCACCAAGTAGTTCGGTCGTTTCCTTCAATTAGAGTCATTTGACTGCGTTCTGCCTCCATCCTATGTGCCTTTCCAGATTACAGTACATGCCTATGATAAGGCATTACCTGGCACTATCTTGGATGAGGGTGCATTTGTCAATCTTATGCCTTCCACTACTTGGCAAGCTTTGGGCTCCCCACAGCCTGTGCCAGTCACGCAGGATCTGTTGGCGTTTGACAGAGAAACCAGTCAACCTTTAGGGATCCTCCTGAAGCTTCCTCTTACTTTTGGGGGAAAAACCATCTATATAGACATCATGGTTGTGCAAGGTGCTTTAGATTTTAGTCTTCTCCTTGGTCGTGACTATGTTTATGCCATGGGGGCCCTCGTCTCTTCACTTTTCCATGTGATTTTTTTTCCACACGACGGAAGAGTGGTGACCATAGATCAATTATCGTTCTTTAGTCCCCTAGTGCCTCCTGCGCAGCTGTCATCCTCTCTTGGTTCTTGCTCGCAAGCAGTACCTTCCTTGCCATAGGTCAATTATGTGGCTACCCGTTTCGTCTCTGCCTTTGTTGACGATCATGCAAATGGTCTTGTACATCATGTATTGGGGGCATTGGAACCCGATCTGTCATTAGTGCCTCATGACATGTATTCCTCCCAGAGTGTGTCCCTTCCATCCCGCGAAGACCTCTTGGGAGCCATGTTCTCATATGGCCAATGAACCACGGAGTGACGAGGATAGTTTGTTCCTGTGTCAACCTCGTTAAAAAATGAAACAAGGATCCTCGAGCATAGTTCCTTGTCTTGTGTCAAGCTTATTAAAAAATGAAACAAGGAGTCTTGAGCATAGTTCCTGATCTTGTGTCAAGCTTGTTAAAAAATGAAACAAGGGTTATGAGGATAGTTCTTTTACTGTGTCAACCTCATTAAAAAATGAAACAACTCCCTTTCCAAATCGAGTCTTTGATTAAGATCTCGTAAAATCCAAATCGAGTCTTTCCAGGATCTTGAAAGTGAACCTTCATTCCATCCACCTCGTTGAATGCAATGAAGCTTAGGGGGCATGTACCTCAATTTGCGTCATTATGCTAGGGGCATGCGAACTTATAACAAGCATAGTTTTTCGTTTCAAGCTTGTGTAAACATGAAACTGAATCCAAGCAGAGTTCTCCATGGTTCAAGCTTGTGTAAAAATGAACCCATACCTGATTTACATCTCGTGATTATCGTTTATCTGCTAAATTCTGCTAGATGAGCCTTGGTTGTTTCATTCCATTGCCACCATCTCTTTGGCCAATCATATGCTTTCACTTTGTTGTTTTTCCTTTCCTGAGGAACCGCAACGATGAGTGGTTTTATTAGCGAGCCTCTTGACCATTACATGTTTTGAGTAGTTCCACCATTGCCGAAACCAGTTGCTACCCTTTATACCACTCGTTCCTATAGGATGAGTCACCTTTAAGCCCTTTTATGACTCCTAAAAGACAAAAAGATTGCCAAGTTTTCCCTTTTAACTCGTTAAATGAAATAAGAGGTGGTCTGCTTTAAGCTCTTTTCCGACCGTGTAAACACGAAAAGATTGTTGGGCCTTTGTCATTTTGGGTTCGTTATTGGTGATGAAATGACGTGATTTCGATCGCTTTTCTACTTTTTCAGGTCGAATTCACTGATCACAAAAAGAACTCCTTGATCGTAATGGTCAAGTGGTTCTTTCCAGTATCGTTTTATACTTTTTCGGGCTCGAGAGACACAAATTTACGAAAAGGACCCCCCTGGAGTTTTCTTTTTCATTTCTTTTTCAAACTCTCTAAACATGAAAAAGACTCCGAGTTTTACCTATGTCAGACTCGTCAAACCCCGACAACATTAGACTCGTCACCATGACGAGACTCGAGCTTCTCCGCCCTAGGGCTCATTAAACTATTACTAGGTTGGATTCAACTGACGGTCGAACTTATATTACAAGCATATGCTATCCCCTTCAAGCTTGTTTTCAAAAATAATAGGAGTACTCGCCAGCAATGGTGGGGGAAAATTTGGAAATCATCATTGGCAGCCAGTCACTCTTGAACATCGACAATTTTTCTTCTTGTTGGGTTGGGACATCCATACATCGTCATTTGGCCTTCCGTGGGTTTGGGTTGCCATTTAGCCTCGTTCCATCCGTCTCCATCGTGCCTCTGATCCCTTGGTCCTTGAATGCTACCACCCTCCGAAGTCGTGTCGCCGACATGTTCAAGAGTATAATCCTTCTACAGTTTACACCCCTGCCTCCTCCTCTGATACTCTGTTTCGCCATCTGCCACTTGTTCCTTATCCCGTGTCGTTGATGAGGGAAACATTATGGCCCTCCTGCGACGGGTCGTCTCCTATCGACATCAGCTCATTATCTAGGAGATTGATCTAGAGATCCCCTTTGGTACCTTAGAGCTTGCATGCCTCAATGGCAAGTTCTTCGCACCGGATGGTCGACTTTCATCATTGGTCATCGATTGGGTGATTCCATGAGTGTTTGACTTCAACTCCTTCTTCACACTTCATGGACTGTACTAAACAGTACCTTGAGAACCATTGGCATTATTTATGGTTTCTCTCGCGCTTGTTAATGGTTTTCATCATTGACCGGTAATCAAGCGATTTTCTATCATGCTCGACCTTAGCACATCTATTCGCATGCTAGAATCTGTACTACGATCAAATGGGTTCAAGACCCCGAACTTAGATTACATATGTTCGGGCTGCGTGGATTGGTTCGTGATTACATGACTCATTGATGGATGGCTGCGACCATACCTTTATCATTATCATGGTCTTATTAGTTGGATGGTTGTGTCCATACCATATACCTAGTTCATATGTCTTTTGGATGGTTGCGCCCATGCCTAGACTACATGTACTTCATTATCAGAGATATCAGTTGTACTTGCATGCAGGTCCTTCCAAATGGAGTTCCAGCTCAGTCAGTTTCATAAAGCATTTCACCCCTCCCACTCTCTCAGGCTTCATGCTTTAGGGGGCATCTGTTACACAGTAATTTGTCACTGCCTTCACTCCAGTCCTTCTACTGTGTCATGTGTCCAAGTCAAACATGCTCATATTGAAAAAATGCTCTCTTGTGCTGCCAAATGACCCACTTTTCCTAAGTTATCTGCCTCATCGCGACTGTGGACTTAATATACGCGCTGAAGGGCGCTCATAAACAGTCCATCTGCGCTACCAGCACGGAAGTACATCTGATTCCTGCGATGGTCCGATTTCATGCTCCAGCGCAAGGTTACTTATTATATTTAGTGATGATCTAACTGGCTACATTGCTCACTAGCGATGTCAGTGCTAGAGCTCAGTTATCCACCCGCGATGATCCAGATTGGGCGAATTTGTTCCAACAGTCGGCCTTTTGGATGACTCCAAACTTGGTTGTTGGCATAGTTTGTGTCACCTTTCCTCCTTTGGTGTGGTTGTTTCGTCATTTTTGCTACCTTCCTTGGGGATAAGCTCACTCTTCCACCTTTCATGGAGACTCCTTCTCCTATTTAAACTCTCACCATTGCTATGCACTGCTAGTTTTTGATAGTTGGCTAGTTGAGCAGTGATTTTAGTGTTTGTAAGTTTGCTAGATATCTAATGTGAGTGTGACAAGTGTGGGATTGTTGATAGCTTGTGGAAGGTTGTGAAGTTCCCTTAACATTATGTAAAACTTATGAGTGAGAGAGAGAATCTTGTATGTTGGGAGATCCATCTTCAAAGAATGAATTCTTGAGGAACATGCTGGCTGGATCCCTCTGAGAAGGCTTGCGACGTCAAGACTTTGGTTGTAAGCTTGCTCTTATTTCATTATTAATAAAATCAATGATGTTTTCCTATGTCTTGTATGTAATTTACTTGATAGCTCATGACTTCTTGACTTTGTGAGTAAATAGATCATTTTTGTTTTCCAGTTACATGCTTTGTTGTATTTCCTTTGCATTGTTTCAGGTTGATCACTCATTGGGGAGAAGGAAGTGGAAGCCGGAGCAGCGCAATAGAACTCCATCGACCACCAGTTGTGGTAGGCCTCCAACCATGACTGTTTAAGGAAAGCTATTGTTGATCTGTCCTTTTTTGTGACTAGACCCACTCTAGGGCTAGAGGGGTTTCCTTTGTCCGCAGAGGGAACACTTTCCTGCATCACATGCATCAACATGTAACTTAATCACAACATAAACACAATAGAGTAGAAAACACATCTGTAGGTCTATATGAATAATAGGAAAGAATGATTACAACCATCTGGTGAATCAAGCTCCCCTTACTCCTCCAACTCCTCTCTCTCTCTCCCTTCTTAACTTGTTGGTAAACCAATATGTCTCATACAAAGCTTTGACAGTATGTAGGCAATCCTTCAAACCTTTTGACCTCCTTCACAATGCCCCAAGTCTCCAATATATAGAAGGAGAGGCTAATCCTTTCCAACTCTCTCATGAGTTCCCTTTGGAAAAAGCTAGGATGTTTCCCTATGTTATTGCTCTTTCCCTTTCTTTTAGAATCTGTTAGGAATAGAAATATCCTCAAACGGGTCGAAGATGGATGTTTCCTACTTTTTGGGTTGACATATGAGTAAAAAGTGGGATATTATTCATTCAACCTACTCCTTTGACCTCCAAAAACTCACCAAAGTTGACTAACGCTTCCCCTAAGGCAACACAGAGAGCTACCCTAAGGACTAACTCCCCTGGTTTATGGCTAAGGAGTGTTATAGCTCTTCTTGCCAATTCTTGGGGAGTGTTACCCTAGCAAACAAGACTGTGAACTTGCTCAATCTTTTAGTGAAACTGTCTTTCTCCTCTTAGCTGATGAGGAGTTCATTTTCCTGTACAACAATCATAGCAAAGAAAAATGTCACCCTAAGAAAATTTAACACAAAAAAGAAAGCCGCGAGATAAAAACCAGGTTCAATTTACAATAGGACTGCAAAAAATTCCTTTCCTCCAACTCCCAATGGTGGATCAAATATTGGTATTATCTCGATCTAAATGACCAAAAAGAATATCTATATTATGCCAAAGCTGGGCTACAAAGGGGCATAAATTCAGGAGATTCTCGATAGTTTCATTTTGAGAGGCACACGAAGTGTAGAAAGAGGGCCCATGGATTCCTCTCTTTTGTAATTGGTCCCAAGTGAGATTCCTACCACTGCACACTATCCAAAGGAAGTACGTTACTTTGAACCAGAATTGTCCCGTCCATATGTTCCTCCAGAGTGGATTATACTAATCTGGAGGCTCCTCTACTGCCAATTGGTAAGCTTATTTTATGGTGAACATAGCTTTGTTTTTATAGCCCAACCTGAGAATGTCTTGTCCTTCTGATGATGCAATCCTCCTAGCGCATAGCTTGGAAGCAAACCTATCCCATTGATTTAAGTTAGGAGGGTTGTGCCAGTATTGTTTCGTTTTCAATTGTCTCCATTGATTCCCAAGGGTTGGGTCCCAAAACGGACAAATTGTCATGTTGTGGGATCTATTAGTAAAAATGAAGATCTCAGCAAAATCTTGGTGACTCAAGAGTTTTTCCCATTGTTGCCATGAATATTTCCAGAATAAAGCTTTCCTCCCATCTCTGATTTCCTAGAAAGTATGGTTTTGGATTAACTCTTTATTCTCAGAATCTAAGTTCCAAATTGAGGATCCTCTTGAAGCTCCCTACATTCTCAATATTTCCTTTGTAGTTGAGGGCATGTTATATTTCCGACCCCAAATGACCTTCCAAATATCAGTACCACCTTGAATTCATCGCCAACGGAGTTTTTCCCCCATCACTTCGTTTAGGAGAAAAGGATCCCGAAGATCCAACCCCCTAGCCATTTTAGGTTTAGTCAACCAATTCCATGAATGGAGTATCCATTTTTTAGCTTACTGAGCCCCCTACTATAAGTATTTTTTGAAGATATTTTTCATATTAATGCAAGAAGTTTTAGGAGCATCTAAACTGGAGAGTTGATATATTTGGATTGATTGCAACATAATCTTCCGTAAAACCACCTGCCCAACAATGTTTAGGAATCAAAAAGGCCAATTTTGAAGCCAAGATTAGATGCGCTCAAGGAGGGGTTTCCAATAAGAGGTTGTAAGAGAATTAATCACTAGGGCAATTCCCAGGTATTTGGATAGAAGGGATCCAATGTGGAATCCCAAAATCCTACCCAGGAAGGATTGGGAAGGAACCAGGGTATTGAAGAAAAATATATTTGATTTCTCATTATTGATCTTAGTACTAGAAGATTTCATAAAGTCTTGAAATATGGATTTTAGAGCCCTGGTTTCTTGAAGGGATACTTGACATAATAACATTATATCATCCACAAATTTTTGGTGAGATAATGGAAGGTCATTGCCCCACAGATGAATACCTTTTAAATGGCCAGCTTGAACAACTAGTTTTATATATCTTCCTAGTTGTTCCACAACTAGAATGAAGAGGAACGGTGAAATAGGGTCACCTTGACGGAGGCCTCTGGACTCATGTGCTTGCATGGAATTTAGCTTAGGTTGATCAAAAAAATATTCCATCTCTCTATGATATTTCATTATTACAAATCTTCCTCCAAGGAGATAATGTATCGACATATTTAGTGCATGAACTACCACTCCCAATTCTAAATCATGAGGGACATATTTTTTCTCATGTTCATTCAACTTCGTCAACTCGTAGCAAAATACTTGTCCCTGCTCCATGATGAGTCCTCCCAACCCTTGTTTGCAAGCATCCATACATATCATGAAGTCCTTGTCTAGATAAAAACTCCTTAGTGCCGGTGCATGTGTAAGTAAGCCTTTTAATTGCTCAAAGCTTGTAGCACATTGAACTTTCCATTGAAACTTAACCCATTTTCTTTGCAATGCAGTGATTGGATAACCAATCCTAGAGAAATTTTAGATAAAACTCTGATAATAACCAACTAACCCCATGCAATATCTTACTTCAAACACATTCTGAGGAGTAGGCCACTCCATGATTTCCTTAATCTTTTCTGGGCCCACTGCCACACCCTCCTTTGATACTATGTGTTGCAAGTTCTAAATATGGGACAAAAAGAACTCACACTTACTGATATTTGCAATAGAAATCTTATTCTGTCTTAGCAGTTTTAGCACTACTGCTAGATTCTCTTCATTCTCTTCTTTGGTTTTCGAATAAACCAATATATCATCGACAAAAAATAATACAAGTTTGTCCATATAAGGTCTGAGAACATTATTCATTAGACACATGAAGGTAGTAGGATCATTTGTATGCCCAAAGGGCACAACCATAAACTAATAGTGCCCATATCTCGTTCTAAATATTTTTTTGTGGATGTCTTCATCCTTGATGCATATCTGATGGAAACCTAGATCTCAAAATTATCTTTCAAAAGACCATTGATCCCCTCAGTCAATCGAACAAATCATCAATCTGTGGCGATGAATATTTATTTTTAATTGTAGTTTTGTTTAGCTTTATATAGTCTATGCATAGCCTTAGAGTACCATCCTTTTTATTCACAAAAAGCATAGGTGCTCCCTAGGCTAATACACTCGGCCTGATATAGCCTTTATTTGACATTTCTTTTAGCTATAGCTTCAAATCTATCAATTCAAGCATGGTCATTCGATACTAAGATTTAGATGTTGACATTGTCCTTAACAACCATTCTATGGAGATTTTGATTTCCCTGTGTGGTGGAATCAAATAATTTCCTTAGGAAATA
Source organism: Pinus tabuliformis (assembly GCA_031772625.1). Classification (NCBI taxonomy): domain Eukaryota; kingdom Viridiplantae; phylum Streptophyta; class Pinopsida; order Pinales; family Pinaceae; genus Pinus; species Pinus tabuliformis. The sequence goes on along the minus strand of CM062805.1, from coordinate 310,580,965 downwards.
CATCTTCGAATTGTTTTAGAAATAGGCGCTCCATTAAACTATTGTTTTTACCTTCAAGATATCTAACTATTTAGTCAAAAATAATTCTACAACCTTTCTGGATACATCATTTTAATCGCAAAACTATTACTGCCCTAACTGATATTGGTTTCAATTTGTCTTACAATGCCATATTTTCACCATCCTCATTGAGGCATTCATTTGACTTGCCAAAACTATCAACGTTTTGCCTTTGGTCAGCCAATCAATCGATCCTGATGAGGATGTTATATGCACCCAAATTTAGAGAATTCAGGTTCAGAGTTGTGGGCATCCCACCTATCACAACTGGGCATGATTTTACCATGCTTTCTACTCATTTCTTCATCCCCATGGCCAACTGGACCAACCACAAATCCTTGTGTGCTTCCTTCTATAATGCACACTTCTATGCAATGTTGGGCATAACATAGCTAAAATTTGAGCTAGGGTAAATTAAAATTGAAACAAGATGGTCATTTATCATACCTTCAATCTCGATCACTGAGGATTTTTTAACAGCCTGCATGTTGTCTAATGCCACATATATATGTGGAACACTTGACCAAGATATTCTATTGACTATCTTTGTTCCCTATACATTATGTATTCCTCGGTGATTCTTATGCATCTGATGACAATCTCTCCATAAGTGGTCTTTCCCATATTCCCAACATACTATGGGTTTCCTATGGAACCCATCTACTTCTTCTCTAACAAGTTTACATGATTGGTCATGTTAGAAGAATATTTCTGAATGGATGAGCCAAAAATCCACTTTTATATGGTTGATTATGATCTTGCCTAACAACAAGGAAAAAAATATGTTGTAATATTGTGTGATCTTAAACAAGACTTTTCGATAGAACAAACCCACAAAAAGAGCTTGCAAATACATAAAAATACATTCCAAAATAAATAATAAGGAACCCAATGGAAATAAATTGGATTTTATTAATGAAAACACGTAGTGGAGTAGAACATAGACTTGGGTTTGTAATGTCCTCCTCCATGAGAGGGTCCTTTTGAGTCCCTATGCTTCCTATGGTTGCTTTATATCTCTCTTCCTGGTTGAAAATGGGAAAAGTAAAAGGTTCGTTGAACTGCTAATGAATATCTCATCAATAATGAGAACAAAATGATGACGATGATAACGATAATGTATAGAGAGTGGAAGAAAAACCTCTCTATTTATAATAAAATGTTAGGATAGATCTAGATCTAGTCAAATAATAAAATATTATTAGACCAAATCAAGATCTAACCATTAGGAGTATTTTATTATATTTAAGAGAGGAAAAGATTAATGAAATGGTCAAAAATATTTATTTAGTGAACTAACTCAGAAATAATGATTAATTTAGTTAATTAAGATAAGAGGTTAAAGAAATTAATAAAATACAAATAATTTATTAATTAATTTAAGGAGATATGGTCAAAGTGAGTTAGAAATAATTACTAAATAGTTATTTAAATTATTTCATAGGATAAATGTGTGGAGATTAAGGAATAATAAATAAATAATGGCTTATTATGTCACTTCAAGAGACATATCGAGATGGTGCCGAAGCATTATTTCTTTCATACAAAAAATTTTGGAAATATTTTAAGCTTTAACAATGTTGAACATTAGTTTTGGATGGTTCGAAAAGGTGACATATTACCGCCACCACCCTTAGGGCTACAAATGTCGAGGGAATACGTTAGCAATCTTGTCCTTCCCATCTTGAAATAGGGATATTTTCTAGCTTTGTGAATTTCCATTCTTGACATTTCACAAATAGTCTTCATTAGTGGGGCAAATAACTGACACTAACGGTAGTTTTCATGATGCGCCATCTCAAACGCTGGTATTCTTTGCTCGTTTCTCCGACAATTGATTGTAGAAGTTGGTGAGTGTGGGACTCTCCCATTTAAAATAGTTGTTTTAGTCATGTGGTAAGAAAGAAAGGAACTAACGTATATCCCACATCCATGTGATACCTTAAATGAAACACCACTCATTCCCTTATTTACACGCATATCGGTTGTACAAAACTCTGTTAGACTAGGAGGTAACTTCTCAAATCAAATCATATTATTCATTCAGGTTGTTCATTATTATATACAAGAGGGAGTGACTATTTAGTTCATCTCCCGGTGACTCTCCATCTTTTCTATTATTTATTTAAATTAATTACAGTTGTTCACCCAATCCCTATGATTAGGTGTCCACATTCCCCCCTTAATCTGAAGGGATGTTGGTGAGTCCAAGCATCATTCTGAATCTTTCAAGATTTTCTCTTCCAAGCACTTTGGTGAAGATGTCTGTAATTTTCTCATTAGTGGAACAATGGCGGAGATGGATTGTTTTGGCCTCAACATGATGTCGAATCAGATGATATTTAGTATTGATGTTCTCTGTTCGATCATGGAACTTTGGGTTCTTGGCCAACTTTATTGCCAAGGTATTGTCAATCATGAGTGGATTCAATTGTACTTGTTTTACCTACAATTCTTCAAGAATTTTCCCGAGCCACACAATTTCTTTTGTTGCCTCAGTTGCTGCCACATATTCTGCCTCTGTTGTGGAATCTGCTGGAACTGATTGTTTGCGTGATCTCCAGGAGACAACTCCTAATCCAAGACTCATAGCATAACCTAAAGTAGATACCCCCGTTTCTTTGTCTCCATCGAAGTCTGAATCAGAGTATTCAATCAAGCTGAAGTCGTCCACCTGTGTATATTTGATTCCAAAGTCTTAAGTTCCCTTCAAGTACTTTAGAACTCTTTTTGCAGCAGACCAATGTCCCTCACAAGGCTTTTGCATAAACCTAGAGAGGATTCTAACAGCAAACGAAATGTCTGGTCTATTAGTAGTTAGGTAGTTGAGACTTCCTACAAGTTGTCTATACTTTGTTGCATCCTCAAATTATTTTCCTTCAACGGATGTGAGCTTTAAGTTTTGTTCCATTGGAGTAGTCAGAGGATTGCATTCATTCATGCCAAACTTGTTCAATAGATCTCCAATGTACTTCTTTTGAGAAAGGAATATGGACTTTGGATCTTGAGTTACTTCAATACCAAGATATTAATGAACATAGCCCAAATCAGTCATTTCAAAACCTTTCCTCAATTCCTTCTTTATGGATGCAATGTAGCTTTCATTGTTCCATATCATCCAAAGATCATCTACATATACCACAAGATATACAACTGTTTTTCCAACCTTATTGACGAAAAAAGTTGCATCATCAAGATCATAATGTTTGAAATTGAGTTTCAGAAGATGCTCACTTAGTTTTTCATACTAGGCTCATGGTGCTTGTTTGAGGCCATACAAGGATTTCACAAGTTTTCATACTTTATGTTCATGTCCTTTCACAGAAAATCCTTCAGGCTGGGACATAAAAACATTCTCTTTTAGATATCCATTCAAGAAAGCAGTTTTTACATCCATTTGATGGACTTTCCAACCATTCTGAGCTACTAGGGCAAAGAGTGTCTGGATGGTAGCCCATTTTGTTGTGGGGGCAAAATTATCCTCATAATCGACCCCTTCCTTCTGTGCAAAACCTTTTGCCACAAGCTTGGCTTTGTGTTTGTCAAGTGAGCCATTAGCTTTATTCTTGTTCTTGTAGACCCACTTGCAGCCAATTGGTTTGGTTCCCAATGGAGGATCAACCAGCTTCCAATTGCCATTATTTATCAGGGCATCATACTCCTTTTGCATCGCTTCTTTCCATTCATCATGAGAAGCAACTTCTTTGAAGGAAGTTGGTTCAAAATCTGTAGACAAATTCAATTGACAATCATAAGAAACATCCATATCAATAGGTGAATCGGAGTCATCTACATCACCTCCATTTTTCCAGTTTGAATTTCTAGTTCCTACCTTTCCAACCTCATCAGGATGAACACTTTCAAGTGTCTTTGTCAGCCACTTTGGGGGACCTTTCTCAGATGGTCCAGGCTGCTCTGTTGATTGAGTTGGGACTGAATCAAGATTGAGTCTCCAAATTCTATCAATCACATCACTCAAAGTATCATCTGTTGTTGGAGTTTCATGCAGGGGAGAGAGTGCTTCAAAAGAAGATTCCACAGGTTGATCTAGTATAGGAATCCCCCCTTCAATATGTGGAATCTGATTATCAAATTCTTGAAATGATTTTTCATTTGCGAATCTATCCAAGCGATCAAGTTGCCGCTCAACAACAATATCAGTTTTGGATGATTCAAGAAAGATTACATCTCTAGATACAACAAACCTTTTATTGACTTCATCATAGAGATGGTATGCTTTGGAGGTGTTTGAATACCCTAGGAAGATACACTTATGACTTCTTGCACCAAGTTTGTTTCTCTGTACCTTTGGTATCAATGCATAACATGTGGAACCAAAGACCCTGAGATGCTTTACCGAAGGAATGTGCCCATACCACATTTCATAAGGAGTCTTGTTTCTAATAGCATTAGATGGAAATATATTCTTTACATACACAAGACATAGAACTGCATCAGCCCAAAACATCAATTTTACATTTTTGAAAAACATCATGGAGCATACCATATTTAAGATTGTCCTATTCATTCTTTCAACTACTCCGTTCTGTTGGGGATTATAAGGCACAATTGTTTGATGTTTGATCCCATGTTGGCGAAGATAGTTTTCAAATTCATTTGAAGTGTATTATTTTCCATTATCAGTGCAAATAGAGCCAATATGAGATTGTGCATCATTTTCAATCCATGTATGAAAGTTCTTGAATGTTTGAAAAGGATCAGATTTGTTCTTCAATAAATAAACCCAACACATTCTACTTAGTCATCAATAAATGTTATCATATATTTATTTCCATTTGCAAAAGGAACAGGGATTGGACCACATAAATCTGAATGAATGAGTTCAAGTTTTCTATGTGCTCTTGAATGTGAATTATGAAAAGATTGTTTTCTATGCTTTCCTAGAATGCAAGCATCACATTGCTTAAGTTTCCTAGGAATTGTAGGCAAACCAGTAACACCATTTTTCTTTAATAAGTGGAGGCTATCATAGTTCAAGTTATATAGCATGCCATATTAAACTTGATGGAAATTTACCTTCTTCATAATGAAAATTGTATGAGAAATTTTGTGCATGAGCAGAGGTACCCTGCAGCTTGAGAAGCCTTTCTTCTTCTATCCCCGTCATGACAAGTGAGTGGTCTGATGATTTTCTCACCTCAATATTTCCATCAAACATATGAATGGAGTGTCCTTGCTGGTGGATGTGGACCAAGTCTAGCAAGTTTCTCCTCAGCTATGGGAGATTTAGAAGATGATGCAAAAGAAAGTCTGGAAGACCAGGAAATTTAAGCCTAATTGTGCCAAGACCTGATGGCTTGAGTTTTGATTTGTTTGCAAAGTATACTACTCCATCAACATAGTCAGTAAATTCTTCAAAAAAATATTTTCTAAAAGTCACGTGGCAATTTTCTCTTGAATCAAGTAGCCAATCATTTTTCCAAGAAGCAAGTGAAGCATTAAATAAGTCTTCATTTACTCCAATATTACAGTGTGCCACAAAATAGTGAGCAGATTTAGGTGCTTTACCTTTGTCTTTGTTATTCGTTTTACCTTTGGGTTGGTTTCTTTCCTGCTCAATTCTATCCCAAGGCATCTTTCCTGTGGATGCATCATGTGATCCATCTCTTTTGCAGCGTATGCAGTGAAAATCTAACTTTTCTCCTTGAGAGTGTCTACCCCCCTGCCTCTGAAATTTCTTCCTCTTCCTCTTTGACCACCTCTTCCTCTCGAAGAATCTTGAGCAAGATTATTTTCTCTATGAGCAAGGCACATAGCCTCTTCAGAAGACTCAGGATTTGTCTTCTTCCCAAAAGCTTTCTCTCTTTCAGTAAATTTTTTCACAAGGGAATCAAAGGTAATATCTTTGAGGTTGCCATTTGCTTGCAATGAATCAAGATAATTTGAGTAAGTGGGATAAAGTGCCTTGAGAAAAGCTATCAGAGGAATATCTAGGTCAAATTTAGTGACTTTGATATCATGCATTATAGATTTTACTTCTGATGCAAGAGTAAGAGGATCATTATTTTGTAATTAGAGGGTGAAGAGTTTAATCATCAGTTGAACAACTTCAAGTGCAAACTGCGAGTCATAGAGTTCCTTCAGTTTTTGTAAGGTTTCGAAAGCATTTGAAAATGGTGAAATATGTCGACTCACCTCTTCACTTACTGATGCTGCAATCAATGCATAGGCCTTGCTATTCTTATTTTCCCAAATGGTGAACTCCTTGTCTGAGGTAGGCTGTTCTTACTCTTTGTCTCCGTCTCCAACACACACTCCTTTCCACAACTCATTGAAAATTAGGGTGTGTTTTATCTTCTGGGACCACTCAGGATAGTTCTCCTTGCCAGTGAGAACTACTCCCACAATAGATATGATTGAATGCATTGTAAAATCTGTGCACTATGGGAAAAAAATAAAATTGCTCTCCTACTGGTAAAACAATTTGCACTTTCTGCGTAAAAGAAAAAAAATGCGTTGTAGTAAAATATAGTTCTGATATGTGTATATCAGAGGTATATTTGTTTATATTCAACAATGCATAAACTGAAGTAGATTTACCAGATAGCGATGGGGAGTAATGGGTCAATGTAATGGTAGAGTGCTATTGTAATGGTGACAACGTATGGAGGAGGGCAATATATGATAATGGGGGAGTTATATATTCGTGCAGGAGAGGAGGCTCTCACGATCATTCTCCAAGTGGCGTAGAGGTGTCTGGAGTGCCTCTTGTGTGGCCCCAAATTTCATGGGACACAAGATTTTATGGGTTCTTTGGAAACCCTCAAAATGGCTCTTTATTAGACTATCGCATTTGCCCAGCTACAGGATAGCAATAGCATTGGAGGAGGTCCGTGGAGTCCTATGGGAGCGTTCAATGTGGAGCATCCACCGCACCAGCGTGATACCAACCGTGGAGACCAAGTGTTCAACGTAATATGTGTGGACAGGTGATGGCGTTGTGTTTAACATTCCTCTGCCTGCGGCAAGAGCCACACCAAGGTCGCCCGAATCTCGACCTTCCTTCCTCCTACGCACTGTGGCAGCATTCGGAAACAGTTCTCAACATTCATGGTTCAACCTCAGTAGCGAAGGACTATAGTGGGTTAGCACAATGAGTAAGGAAAACCAACGTATGCCTGTGGGAGAATTACACAACATTTGGACAGAGGCCAGTGTTTGGAGTCTGTGAATGTACACCAAATTATCACGTAGAGGGAAGAAATCAGACAATGATAACATGCAGAGAAATTGACAGAAATGACAAAGTCTGGAGCTGCTAGAAAAAATGGATAAAGGAGTTACAGGAGCAGAAAACTAAAAATAGAGGCTGGCTCTGATACCATGTCAGACCAGGAGGTAACTCCTCAAATCAAATCATATTATTCATTCAGGTTGTTCATTATTATATACAAGAGGGAGTGACTGTTCAGTTCATCTCTCGGTGACTCTCCATCTTTTCTATTATTTATTTACATTAATTACAGTTGTTCACCCAATCCCTATGATTAGGTGTCAACAAACTCCACCACGAATCTGTCATTTTCCAGCTTTTACTATGAACCACACAAACACATTGTTTTTCTCATCCTTATAACAAAGGTTAATAATGGAGTCAAGTTGGCTAAGGGAATTATTATTATTGTGATATCCTCACATGAAAATATAACGATTTAACACTTTTTACAAAAGTAATTATCATGTCTATATAGAATCAATTCCATTATGACAATGTTATTGCAGGTGTTATTATAACTTTTTAAAATACCACTTCAGCTTTTTGAGAAATGTGGGTAGGGACAACAAATGGAGAATTTATTTTTTTTTATGGTTAAATATTGTCATAGTAAAATTTTATTCAATTAAAAACAATAATGAAAAATGATTAAGTTCATTTAATATTTTTTAAATATATATCATAATATTTTTTTTAAATATATATAAAAACAATTTACCAACATCATTACATTATATACAAAATATCTCTCTCTCTCTCTCTCTCACTATATATATATATATATATATATATATATATATATATATATATATATATATATATATATATATATATATATATATAATCCATTACACATAGACATTATTTATATACTTTGACTCACATTTTATGTAATATTAATTTTTTTCCATGATATTATCTTTCTCGGGTCATCATATACTTTTAATATTTAAAAAAATACTTTCATACAACAAATCGTAATTATTCTTAGTTAGCATATACCCCCTTCAAATAAAATCCTATGTTTTTTTTCTATTACACCAGATTTATCATTATCATTTGAATAACTTCCTATATAATAAAAAAAGTTTGGCGCTTTCAACAAAAAGCAGTGAGATCATTATATTAAGCCCCTTCAAGCAATTTCCATATGCTTTATATTTGACAAAGTTGGTGACCATAAACACCATCATAGATATGGGGAATATTTGCTAAGTTTGTTATGTCACTGGTGCAAAAAAACAAAAGTCCTTGGCCATCACATATTCAAACATCACATGTTTTGACACATGAAAGTTGATTCTTGCAAGTTCATACTAAGTCACATCAAAATGTCGAGATAATGTTTTATAGAAGTGATATTCCCGTGGGCATATATATATATATAGATATATATATATATATATATATATATATATATATAGATATATATATATATATACATACATTATGCAACCAACTCACAAAAAGATAGATCAACAACTTAAAAGTTATCATTATTCAAGGGGTAACCTCATTTAAATTACATAAATGAAGAATTATTGGGTGATACAAATGACAAGACCTCCTTTCTATATATAATAGCTTAAGGGTCGCAATATAATAACAGCCTACATAACAATAATAATGTAAGGGCACAACAATAACAATAGTGGGCTTCTTTGGGGCACAATAATAATAATATAGGGACTACATGGGCATGCCAATAATAATAAAGGGGCTACACTAGTTGTATAGGGACCTAACATGCCCCTCTCTTTCAAAAAAGTGTTTTCCTCAATGCTTAAGTAGTTCTGGATGCTTCTGTATAAAATTCTCATCCTCCCATGTGGAATCTTTAGCGGGTAAGTTCTTCCACTTGAAGAGATACTCTGAAATTGATCGATTTCATAGTTGTCAGGTTCTTGTTTCCGTGATTGCTTCAGGTTCCAATATGATTTTTCCTTCCTTGTCAATTTATGGAAATATTGCTTGAACTAGGAGCTTGTCACCTATAACCTTCTTTAAGCATGAAACATGGAAAATTGGGAGCACTCAGGAAGATGCAGGAAGCTCCAATTTGTATGCCACGGTACCAATATTTTGCAACACATTGTAAGGACCATAATACTTTTGTGATAATTTATTATCCTTCTTAGCTTGCTTGAGGGACATTTGTTTGTATGGTTGTAGCCGTAAAAATACCCAATCACCTACATACAAACTTCTTTCGCTGCGATGCTGATATGCCTATTGTTTCATTTGATTATGCACCAAAGTGAGGTTATCCTTTAATACTTGGAGAACTTGTTGATGATGCTCAATGGGATCTTCCACTGCTTGAACCTTACAATTTTTTCTTAAATATGATGTGATGGACAGTGGATTGTATCCATAAAGTTCCATAAATGGGGTCATTTTTGTTGCAGTACAGAAGGAAGTGTTATACCACCATTCGACGAGAGGTAACCACTTGACCCATTTTGTTTGTTTATGAGATACAAAGCAACTAAGATATCCTTCCAAACATTTGTTCACTATCTTAGTTTTCCCATCAGATTGAGAATGAAAATATGAGCTATGAGTTAATTGAGTACTCATAAAAGAAAATAAGTCCATCCAAAAATTTCCAGTAAAAATGGGATCTCTGTCGCTTACAATAATCTTTAGGTTTCCATGTATCATTTGAATTGTTTCCATAAATGCAGTAGCAACTATATTGGCTTTAAATAGATGAGATAATGCACAAAAATGTGCATATTTGGTAAGTCTATCAATTACCACCATGATGACACTCTTTCCTTTGGACTTGGGTAAACTTGTTATAAAATCCATTGAAACCTCCTCCCAACGTTGACTTAGAATGGCTAAAGGTTGTAACATACCCGAGGTCTTAATTGAATCAAATATATTTTGTTGGCAAACCAAACATTTCACCATAAAATTTTGAATATCAGATTTAAGGCCCTCCTAAAACAATGCTTCTTGACCCGGTGCTATGTTTTTAAAAATCCCGAGTACCCTCCTAAAGGAGAGGTGTAAAATTACAAAAGAATCGTTTGTTTGAGTTGGGAAGTCTTACAAATATATAAGCAATCTTTGTACCATAATGAATCATTTTTCCAGCTAAATGTATCAGATATAGTGGGATCTTGCTACAAATTTTGAATGGGCGTCCATACTTCTTTGTCATTCTTCCATTCATCTCTTGCTTTGGTTATCCAATCTTGTTGGATAATAGAAATGGCACAAAGAAATCCTTCCACATCCTCATCCTTTCTTGAGAGTGCATTTGCAACAACATTTTTCTTCCCTTCTTTGTAGATGATTTCAAAGTCATAACCCAACATATTTGTGACCCATTTTTGCTGCTCTTCTGAAGATAATATTTGTTCCAAAAAGTATTTAAGACTATCATGATCTTATTTTACCTTGAAGTGTCTTCCCATTAGGTAAGGTCACCATTGCTTTAGTGCATGTAATATTTCAAACATTTCCTTCTCTTAAATAGGTTTGTGTAAATACTTTTATTTGATTGGATGACTTTCAAAATAAATGGGTCTTCCTTCTTTCATTAAAACAACACCAATTCCATTTCCTGAGGCATCACATTCCACAATAAAGGTTTTTGTGAAGTCTTTCTTAGCAAAGACTGGTGCTTGACACATTGCCTCTTTAAGATGTTCAAAGGCCTTCATTTATTCTGGAGTCCAAGAAGATGCATCTTTCTTCAGTAATGTTGTTAGAGGTTCTACTATTCTCTAATAATTCTTAACAAAATTACGATAATACCCTGTCAACTTGGGGAAATCCTCAAAGATGATTTATGGTTATGGGGATTTTCCATTCCTTAATGGATTTAATTTTGTTAGGGTCTACATTAACACCCTCATGAGATACAATATGACCCATATGTTCCACTTCCTATACTCCAAAGAAAAATGTTATGAAACAAGCTCACAAAAAGATAGAAAAGATAGATCAACGCCTTAGAAATAAGCCTCTCCGAGGGGCAACCTCCTTTACATTACACAAATGAACAATTCTTGGATGATACAAATGACAAGACCTCCTTTCTATATATAGGAGTCTAAGGGGTCATAATATAATCAGAGCCGACATAACAATAATAATGTAAGGGCACAATAATACAATATGGGGACTACATGGGAACAACAATATAATAAGGGGGTTGTAATAATAAAAATAAGGGGTTACACTAGTAGTATAGGGAACTAACATGCCCCTATCCTTCAAAAAGTGTTGTCCTCAACGCTTGAGTAGTTCTTGATGCTTCTATATAAATTTTTGTCCTCCCATGTGGAATCTTCAGTGGGTAAGTTCTTCCACTTGATGAGATACTCTGAAATTGATCTATTTTGTAGGTGTCGATTTCTCGGTTCTGTGACTACTTCAGGTTCCAATATGATTTTTCCTTCCTTGTCAAGTTCTCCCAATACTGTTTGAATTGGAATCTTCTACAACTTTTGAATGAGTTCCCACTCCTTTGGGCATATGGATATCTGTAAGGCCTGCTGTTTGGAGGAACACTTCCTAGAATCAAATGAATAGCATGATCATGATCACGAATAGGTGGGAGGCCTTTAGGAGTCTCAAATACCTTGGAATGATTTTCCAAAACGTTTTGGAGATCTGGAGAAATACATGATTTCGATGTGGGATCCTCTAGTGAACATAATTGTGCAATTACACCCCATTGTTATTTATTTAGAAGCTTTGTCATTCTATTAGAGTTTATTATCTTTCCTGGTTTCCCTTCGATACCCCTCAATTCAACTTCCTTTCCTTCCCAAAAAAATTTCAAGAAAAGTTCTTGAAAATTAAAAGCTATCGTACCCAAAGATTGTAGCCATTGGACTCCTAGTAAAACATCAGCACCACCCATTGGAATGGAAAGCATTGGGCTATTCAATACATATTCTCCCATGTATAGCTTGATATTATGGCACTTTCCAGAGCAATTTATGGTTCCTCCACTTGCAACCATCACTTGACACTCTGGTGATAGATATATGAAGCAATTCAATTCCTTGGCTATCTTACAATGAATAAAATTATGGGTACTGTCCGAATCAATCAACACTATTACCTTTTTCTTCTTGATATGTCCTTCTATCTTGATAGTTTGAGGAGTGGTAATTTCTTCCAATGCATTACAAGATATGGTCGGATTCATTTCTTGATGCTCAATGTGATCTTTCGCTTCTTGAACATTTTTCTTCTTGTTATGTCCTTCTATATTGATAGTTTGAGGAATGGTATTTCCGGCCAATGCATTACAAGATATGGTTGGATTCATTTCTTCTTTCTCGATGTGATGTTTCACTTCTTGAACCTTTTTCTTCTTGATATGTCCTTCTATCTTGAGAGTTTGAGGAGTGGTAATTCTTTCCAATGCTTTACAATATATGGTCGGACTCATTTCTTCTTTCTCTGGGGTGGATTCTTGGTGTATATACTCTTCTTTTGATGTTTCTTGATCCTTTTCTTCCTCTTCTTCATAATCTATGTAAAATAATTTCTTCTCAGCACACTTATGACCTTTAGTGTATTTGATATCACAATTGTAACAAAGCCCTTTTTGTCTTTTTTCTTCCAATTGTTGTGGTGTAAACCTTGTAGGTTGTGGAAGGCTAGGAGAAAAAACAATTCCATAATTATAGTTGTGAGTGGTGGGATTCCTTGTTTCATAATTTCATTGTCAATTTTTCTTGCCAACCTGAATGCCTTCTCCAATGAATCAGGTTCCCAAAGATGAACCTCGTGTTGAATGTTATCCTTTAAAGTCCCCATGAAGACATCCACCATTTTCTTCTCTGGAATATCATTTACCCTTATATTCAATTTTTTGAAATCTTCAATGTGCTCTACCATTGAACCCTTCTATTTGAGATTTATCAATTGGCTAAAGAAGGTGTTACTCTTTGTATCCTCATAATGTGCTATCATTTCTTCCATGAAAATTGACCAAGTGACAAGTTCTTTACGAGAACACAACCCTTCATACCATAAAAATTGACCCGGTTCTAAATATGAAGATGCAATAAGTACCTTTTGTAACAGTTGCACCTCATGTAGATCAAAATATTGCTCCATCTGTAGTATCCAATTTACCAGATCCTTGCCATCAAACTTTCTCATATTGCCTTTTCTTGATTTTAGGAGATCGATCTTGAAATGACTGTAACTCTGTAATTTCAGATTTTCTAGTTTTGAAATCATGACCTACAGTAGCCCTCTGCGTCATCTTTACAATGCCACCATTCTGATCGAAATTGAATTTTCCAAAAAAGAGTTATGCACAATCTGCCAAGATGACCTGATTATATACCTTTTCAGAGTATCGAACTTGTATGAAGTGCCATGTGTCACTTTTTTGACCTTCGGATCTGAAAAATATACACAAAAAATTGCAGTCCGTCCTCTTTTTGTAACTTATGACGAAATTTCAATCTGATGCTCAGAGAGAAAGTTATGATAATTTTCCCAAGGTCACCTATTTACAATGTAATTTGGGAGTCTGCAAAAATCCTAACATCCTCAGATGATATATCCGAAAATATAGGGAAACAAGATCTGAAATTTGGACTCGAGGTTCAAACCACTTTCTTCTCAAATGGGTTTTGTTTTAGCTTCTGAAACTTCGTAGTGAACACGTTATAGTGAAACTTCCACGATGACCTATTTTAGATGAAATTGTGGAGCTTGCACAAACCCTAAATTCCTCAGATCATATCTCCAAAAATAAAGTGAGACAAGATCTGAAATTCGGAGTCGAGGTTCAGACCAATTTCTTCTCAAATGGGTTTTTTTTTTAGCTTTTGAAACTTTGTAGTGAAAGAGTTATAGCGAAAATCCCATGATGACCTGTTTTAGTTGAAATTCTGGAGCTCGCAAAAACCCTAAATTCCTCAGATCATATCTTCGAAACTATAGCGATACAAGCTTTGAAATTCGTACCTAAGGTTTAGCGAGAGTTCCTCTCAAATGGGGTTTTGTTTCACTTCTGAAACGTTGCAGAAAAATTTTTATAGCGAAAATGCCACAATGACCTATTTGGAGCAACGAAACCCTAGAATCCAAAGCTCTGATACCAAATGTTATGAAACAAGCTCAAAAAAAGATATAAAAGATAGATCAACGCCTTAGAAATAAGCCTCTTCGAGGGGGAAACCTCCTTTACATTACACAAATGAACAATTCTTGGATGATACAAATGAGAAGACCTCCTTTCTTTATATAAGAGTCTAAGGGGTCATAATATAATCAGAGCCGACATAAAAATAGTAATGTAAGGGCACAATAATAACAATATGGGGACTACATGGGCACAAAAATATAATAAGGGGGTTGTAATAATAACAATAAGGGGTTACACTAGTAGTATAGGGACCTAACAAAAAATTTGGAGGTTTTTTCACATAATTGTTTCTCCTCCAATAGTTTGAGCACCCTGTCAACATGTTGAACATGATCCTTCCAAGACTTCTTGTAGATTAGTATATCATCAAAATATACTAAGACAAATTTTCTAAGGAAGGGTTTGAAAATGGAATTCATCAAACCTTGAAATGTAGAAGGTGCATTGGTAAGGCCAAAAGGCATGCTAAAAATTTGATAATGACCCTCATGAACTCTAAATGTTGTTTTTGGAATGTATTCAGTCTTCATTTTAATTTGATGATATCCCGATTGAAGATCCAACTTGGTGAAGTAAATTACTCCATGTAATTCATCCAAAAATTCATCAATGATAGGAATGGGAAATTTATCTTTAATAGTGAGCTTGTTGAGCTCCCTATAATCCGGACACATGCGCCATGATCCATCCTTCTTATGCACCAATACTAATGGAGCAGAGAAATAAATTTTACTAGGTTGAATTATTGTTGTTTAGGCTTCTGTGTTCCATATCAATATTGTAAAGATGTTTTTTGGCAATAATCACATCGAAATTCATTTGTCGATGCGTTTCAAACCAACAAGTGTGGTTCATCGTCAGGATGAGATGAAGAATCAGATCATGGCCCCAAGTTAAATGGAGAGATCCATCATTCAACGTCTACTTTTGACCAAGGAAATGACTACAAAGGACAGGAAAACAACTACATTTGACTGGACCAAGAGATAGGGAAGAAAAAACTAATTAATTTATTAAATATTTAGTTTGTTAAAACAATTCAATATTTATTTATTTATTTATTTTTATTTTTTTTGTAAGAAAAAAATTTGTTTATAACTAAATGTTTTAAAGAATTTAAACTTAGAACCTAAGACCTAAATATTTTTATCTTCTCTTTAATACTTTAAAACTATCCAAAGATTCATATTAATAGGACTATTATAAAACTAGTAAATAATTAGTTAATTAGTTAACATAATCTTAAGCTCATTTATTTATTTACTTTCACTCTATATGTAATTACCTAGGTAATATAATAAAGGTAAATTGTATGAATATTTGGATAAATTGAATAAAAATAAATAGTTAAATTAAATATTAAATGTATCATGGTCCAAAAGTTTTTTAATAACCCACAAATTAGTTAATAAGTCTATATTTAAGTTTTATAAATATCACAAATAATAAAACCTAGGTAAAGTGAAAGACTATAGTAAACTGAACCTATAAAAGGATAAGAGGGAGACTTTAGTAACCATTAATTAATAAGAATACACTACTACTAATAGTAATTAATAAAAAGTTAAGGAGAATCAAAGGAAAAATCAAAACACTAGCAAAGGTAAAAAAGGGGAAATAAAAAATCTCGAAGACAAGGGAGAAAAAACAGAAAGAAAAAAGGCCAAAAAGGAACCAACTAGAGGGAAGGGCCAGGGGGGTGCGCCTATGGGGAGAGGGTGGGGATCCAACAACTGCTAATCTTCCAGCCATCATCTCTGTTGAGATTGCTCGGCCTTCTTTCAATTTCAATGGCCTCCCTAAATTTCCGATGGTGAAAAGGAGCAATATTAGCATTAACATGGGCCTCTTCAATGCATATATGATGTTTAGGTTTCTTTGCGTGTTCAGCCAGGGCTGAAGAATGGGTCCTCCCATGTTTGATGTCAAATACGTACTCATGAATCCTATGATTAATAGAGTGCCCTGTTTCACCCACATAGGGGGTCCCACAGGAGCAAGGGATAACATAAACACCTTTCATGTCCTTGGGGTTGACAAGGGTCTTTAAAATACCTTAGGGAACTACGAATGGTGTTATGGGGTCTAAAGGTTGAGGGAAAATTATGCTTCATAAGGATTCTAGGTTGAATTACACCGAACTCTAGCATTTCTACAACCATATGATCAATTTCACTCTTTTGGTGTTTCGAGTGAAAGCACCCTAGGGATTTGGGTTAGAACCCCAACAGAGCAGAAGCAAACTACAACAAGAAATACTCAAACAACTTAGGCAAGATGCTTATATTATCAAACTACGTAAGAGTGATCATACCCAGATTTCCTTCGTTCGAGTAGGTCTTGCAGGGTTCAGAACCTTTGTAATTCCTGATGCTATTCAAACCTAAAAATCATTCAATTCGAACATACATAGAATTATAGAAGTAAAGCATATTCATGAAATTGACTCTATATCATATAAACAAATGACTGATCATACATCAAAATGACATTCAGATATGAATTAAAACATAATTTGATGCATAGACATAGTTAATTTCGGAAACAGGACAACATTTATTTTATTGCAGTAAGCTATAAGTAACATGGAGAGAATTCACCTGATTCTTTCTCTAGCTCCAAGTGGAATTGTCCTCTAGATTCTTCCTATCCCAGCCTTCAACAATCTTCTTCCATCACCAACACAATGATATCTCAAGCAAAAGGAAGGATATCTATAATCAAGGAAACAAGGGTTTCCTGAAGCTTGGGGAAGTGCATGAGGCACAGGGATTCATCAGACTCAGTTAGGGATAATCTCAGTATAATAACTCTATCTCTTCTCCCCCTTAAGGCCTTGCCATAGAGGTATATTTATACCTCTCGCAATTAGTTTTTTAGTTGGGAAACAGTTGGGCCATGGGCAATAGGAGGTAATCAACAGGTAAAACCCGTGAACTCTGCCCAAATTAAGGAAATTTAATTTTTAAAGTGTTTTAATACATATACGCGGGTTGGGTATTGACTAACCCATGTGTACACGCTTTTAGCTTAGGGCAAAGTAGTGTATAGGGAATAAAACACTGTTTTTATATATATTTGGACCAAGTCTGGAAGGAGGGGTTGCCCTAGGCCATAAACAAAGCATCATATATACCAAGAGTGGTAAATGGTGCTATAACAGATGCCCCCTAATATATGAGGTCAGAAGGGGTACATGATGGCCGAAATGTATTAAGTGTATGGAAATAATCATGCCGAGACTAAGAAGGACTTCACCAAAATTCATCCTGCCAAGCCATCAAAAGAGATCAAAAAGAAACTATTGTCTAAGGCGGGCATACCCATGCTCAGAGAAAGTAAATCATATCCGCATATCAAGTACAAGTAGATCCAATATGTATACTAGTATAAAGGAACTGAAAGTACATAATGGATCATATGATTGTGATCGAAAAAGTACATGTCTGAATATCACATATAAGAAGACGATCAATGATGTTGAAGGATGAAGCTAATCACTGATGTCAAAAATTGATCCCAATAGTACCAAATGAACATGATGGAATAAAATGATACTACATCGCAACTTGGATGCCAGCATATAAGATGTTGTTGTGAAGAACTGCAACATATAAGGTGGATGGTGTCAACTAGCAGCAACATGAGCAACTAACAAATGAACCAAAACATGTTGATGCAACCTGAGGTCTTCACCGACTACCATGGTACATTTCTACACAATGGTAATGAATGATCTGAGGTCGACCACATGAGAAATCGTTTGATTACCAGCCATTGATGTATACCGTTAACAAATGTGATACTACTCATCGATAATGATAATGAGAGTCAAGGTACTGAGTACAATCTAACAAGTGCGAATGAAGGAGATGAAGTTGAACACTTGAAAGAATCTATCGATCAGGAGACAATGATGGTTTCCCACTATCAATAGTGAAGGAATCTGCCACTGATGACTGCAAACCCCAAGGTACTGCCAAATGGACTCTAGATATTTTTCCTAGAGCAAATGAGTTGTAGTCAATAGGAAAAGATCTGCTAGAAGGAAGGAATTAAGGCATACTTCATTAGTGTAGCGCGAGTGTAACCCGTAGGTCAATAATGTGGAAGGAATCAGATGAAAAATATGTAGTAGCCCAACCAAAGCACGTTTCTAGCGTACACAAGATGTAGCTAGCGCACGATAGAAACCCTCTGAACCAACCAATAATGAAAGTTAACACAGAGGTGAGGAATCCACCAATAGGGTCAAATGGAATCCAAGGCACTACACGAATCCCAATGTGTGATAATGAAAGCTGATGTCGAACACAAGGGAAACCACTCAGTCAAAGACCCATGATATTGATCAATGTTGACCACAAGGTGACCTATCAATAATGAAAATAGGGCTAGGGTGTGGCTCTAGATCTGCCCTCTGTCAGGCGGAAAGAGTCGATTGTGCGGACACAACCAACCTCCCTAGGAGCCTAAGACTCTCTAGTGACAAACAAGACAAACAAGAGCAATCCTTCTCTAAACATGCATTTACTATATGGGAAATCAAGTGTTTAGATCCTACCTGTAATCCAACGCTGTTGTAGCAGTCCAGCTCCGCTGATCCGAATGAGCTCCTCCTTCACTTTGAAACCTGCATACACTAACAATCAAACGATTAAATAGCACTTGATAATCTCATAGAATAAAACATATTTAACACATAGACCAAGGAATACATGAAACAACTCATAAATAACAAGTTATTGAGAAGAATGGACTCATTTGCATTAATAGGTAACAAAAGGAACAAATACAACCTGAGCCTTGGTGTTGTGCAAGTCCCTCCCAGGGTCCATCAAGAGTTCTCCTTTACTTTGACAAAGCTCACCCACTTCCAAATAGAACAAGCAAAGATGGCAATCTCTCCTCACAAGCTTCTAAATGGGAGTCCTAATTCCTGCAGCATTTACCCTTAGAAATGTATAGCTTTCAACCTCCTCTCCTTCTGGCCCAATGCCTGTATTTATAGTGCTCAATAGGAAGTTAATCAGGTCCACCATCAATGGGATAATCCCCTCTTTGGATGGGATAGCTCCCTTATTGATGGGATAAGTTCCTCTTTGGTAGGAGTGCATGAACCATTTGGAGGCGCTCAATACACGTCGAACAACCTTCTAGAATGCTCTAGAAATGACCACAAGTGACTTTTTAAAGATGAAACTTGCGCATTTTAACCTTTACAGGGGGACGCACCTGCCCCTTTACATACAGAGCGTCCAAAGACGCAGCTTTTGTGAACATTGGGTGCGTCCCCGTAGGTAAGGTTGAGAGAACCTGCGTCCCCAGAGATAAATACATTTATAAAAGACTTTCTCTCTTTTGGAGTTTGACATGGAGAGCAGAGGCATAAGACTTGCCTAAGAGGATAGCATGACTGTTGATTGAGCCATACTAACTGTAAATAGTCATGGTGACATTTTTTAGTGTAACAGATTGCCCCCTAAAGTGCGAAGTCTGTAATAGATTAGGGTTTTGTATTATCTAGGAAGGGTGAAGTGCTTTATCATTTCAAGGATTATCTCGTGGAGAGCCTGGTCAGAACCTGCAATTTTCAACACAAAATACATGTCTAAGATTATATCATCACTGAGGTAGGCATTCCCATACTCAGATTAAAACTTTAACTAACAGACTAACTACTTTGATACAGGAATGATTTTGCAGTACATCATAATCATAGACTTTTGTAGACACAGTATGGGCGCAGCCATCTGTTTATGATGAGTCTACTTAGATAATGAATACAAAACTCCTCGCAGCCTGGATGGTGGAAACTAGATCCAGGGTCTTCATTTCTACTTCCCGAATTGGTACGATTCTAGCCATGTGAATAAATGAGTTGATGTCGAACATGGTAGAAACCACTTGATTACCAGTCGATGATGTAAACTGTTAACAAGTGTGAGAGAGACCACCAGTAATGTCAATTTTTCTCAAAGTACCCAGTACAATCCATGAGATGTGAATGCATGAGTTGATGTCGAACATTTCACGGAATCCTTTGATCGAAAGTCAATGATGTAAACTGACGTCAAAGGCGAGAAACCTGCCATTGATGCATGCAGACTTCAAGGTACTGACGATTTCTAAGTCATCTCTCTAGATAATGTGCTGATGTCGATAGAAAGCGACCTGTTGCAGGCAAGCCCACAACACGAAATCATTGTTCAAGTTGAAGAAATGTTGCTGTAAGGACTGACTCAGGGATGGTCAAATGGATGACAAGTATTTTGCAGATGAAAGTTTTGCTTGCAGACCTCTTGAACACATAACGACACAATAGATGGCTTGGTGATGAATAACTCAAAGTTAATCCCCGGAACCCGGCTGAAGACTTTCAAAGTGGTTTGATCAACTGTGAGGTAAAAGATTTCCCAACCCAGGTGAATGAAAAGTGTCGTGTTCAAGAGTGGCAATAAAGTTTCTTCTGAGACAAAAGGTAACAAATAGGCTCATTCTTCTCTCTTTTCCCCCACCATTTTTGGCAAGTACCTCTTTATTTTTAACAAGCTTGAGGAGGATAACATATGCTTGATTATAAGCTCATCCTTCGGATGAGTCCAACTTAGTTTTGATTTGAACCCTAGGAAGGAGTGGTTCATTCCTGTTTGTAACTGAACAGGTCCTTTACTGTGAAATTTTAACGAGCCCAGTATAGGAGAAACTCGGCGCTTTTCAATTTTAGAGAGTCTGAAAAACTTAAGAAGACTCCAGGTTGAACTTTTTCGTAGATTTGTGTCCCTCAAGCCCGAAAAAGTATAAAATAATACCTGGGGGAACCGCTTGATCTTGCGACCAAGGAGTACTTTCATAATTAGTGCCACTGACCTGAAAAGTAAAAAGCGATCAAAGACACGTCGTTTTATTTCCGTATCGAGTTTGAAACGACAAAAACCCGGCAATCTTTTCCTGATTTTACGGTCAGAAAAGGGCTATAAGGGGACCGTCTTTTAATTCCGTTTTAACGAGTGTAAAAGAAACGCTCGGCAATCTTTTCATGTTTTAGGAGTCAGAAAAGGGCTTAAAAGATGACTCTAAGGTTTCACTTTTTCGTAAGTTTTAATGAGTTCGAAAAAATGATAAAAATGTACTCATATGTCCGACTTTCAATTTAATTTACGAGCAGGAAAAGATGGAAAGAACTCGGCATTTTCATTTGTTCTACGAGAATGAAAGATAGCAAAATAATCTCGGTATTTTCATGAGTTTAACGAGTCTTGAAAATAACTGAAATTGACTCGAGATATGTTTCATTTTTACAAAAGCTTGAAACAGAGAAAAACTATGCTTCAAAGTAGTTTCATTTTTACACAAGCTTGAAACAGAGAGAAAACTGTGCTTGATGCCCCCTAAGCGTAACTGCTAGAGTGCATGCCCCCCCCCCAGTTTCATTTCATTCAACCAGTTGGATGAAATGAAGGTTCAGTGACGAGATCATTTGAAAGACTCGACCTAAAACAAAAAACTTAAATAACTAACCTAAATATACAACTTAACATCTATGAGATCTAGTCAAACTCTCGACTCAATTAGAGGAGGATTTGTTTCATTTTTTAACGAGCTTGACACAGGAAAAGAACTATGCTCGAATTCGGTTTCATGTTTACGCAAGCTTGAAACGAAAAACTATGCTTGTTATAAGTTCACATGCCCCCGGCATAATGACGCAAAACGAGGTACATGCCCC
Organism: Pinus tabuliformis; assembly: GCA_031772625.1. NCBI lineage: Eukaryota > Viridiplantae > Streptophyta > Pinopsida > Pinales > Pinaceae > Pinus > Pinus tabuliformis. Next base: position 310,558,798 of record CM062805.1, on the reverse strand, counting down.
CCAAGCTTCATTGCATTCAATGAGGTGGATGGAATGAAGCTTTACTTTCAAGATCTTGGAAAGACTTGTGGGAGATGTTTCATTTTTTAGTGAGGTTGACACAGGAAAAGAACTATCCTCAAAACCCTTGTTTCATTTTTTAAACGAGCTTGACACAAGATAAGGAACTATGCTCATAACTATTCTCTACAATATACCTAACAAAAGCTCTACTCTAAAAACCTTGATTCATTTTTTAATGAGCTTGACACAAGACAAGGAACTGTGCTCTAAAATCCTTGATTCATTTTTTAATGAGCTTGACACAAGACAAGGAACTATGCTCATGATTACTCTCTATAATCTACCTACTTAACCTAAAATCTACCTGATTCATTTTTTAATGAGGTTGACTCAGTAAAAGAACTATCCTCATGTTAGCCTGTTTCATTTTTTAACGAGGTTGATACAAGAAAAAACTATCCTCGTACCTGATTCATTTTTTAACGAGGTTGACTCAGTAAAAAGAACTATCCTCTTACAGCCTGTTTCATTTTTTAACGAGGTTGATACAAGAAAAAACTATCCTCGTACCTGATTCATTTTTTAACGAGGTTGACTTAGTAAAAAGAACTATCCTCTTTCCTGATTCATTTTTTAACGAGGTTGACTCAGTAAAAAGAACTATCCTCTGCTAGCCTGTTTCATTTTTAACGAGGTTGATACAGGAAAAAACTATCCCCGTTCACACTGATTCATTTTTTAATGAGGTTGACACAGTAAAAGGAACTTTCCTCGCAACTCCTTGTTTCATTTTTTAATGAGCTTGACACAAGACAAGGAACTATGCTCATGACTTCCAGTTTCATTTTTTAATGAGGTTGAGACTAGAAGAAACTATCCTCACACTAACTGATTCATTTTTTAACGAGGTTGACACAGTAAAAGGAACTTTCCTCGAACTCACTGATTCATTTTTTAACGAGGTTGACACAGTAAAAGGAACTATCCTCGCACCATTGATCATGGCTTCCAACTGGAAGAAAGACATGTCAACGGACACACCTTGATCATGGCTTCCAAGAGGTCTTCATCAGAAGGAAGAATAGTTCTCTGGAAGGAACACATGTCAAGGGACTCAAAAGGGATAAGAACATCGTGTTCATGTAATCCCACAGAGTTTTCCATGTCAATTACCGGATCTAAATCAAAGGAAGATGAGCAAACAGTGAGAGGCTCACTTACATCGGTAACTGAAAACATGGGACCAGTTGCCACATAATTAACCCGTGGCAGGGTAGATACCACTTTAGACTCAGGAACATTTAGGGCTGTCATATTATTGGTAGTTGAAACAAGACTAGGGAACGAAAGCTGGTCTACAGTCACAATACTGCCATTGTGAGGGAAAGACATCACGCGAAAGAGTGTCGATACGACAGCTTTCATTGCATAAACATAGTCTCGCCCAAGGAGTAAATTGAAATCCAAGGGACCTCGAACTACCATAAGATCAATACAGACAGTTTTACCTTCCAAGGTAATAGAAAACTTAGGAAGGATCCCTAAAGGTTCACTAATGGTTCTTTTAAAATCTTTCAGATTCTGCGTAATAGGCGCAAGCTGAGGGGAACCCAAAGCTTTCCAAACAGTTGAGGATAAAATACTAACAGAAGCACCTTCATCTACCTGAGTACGATGTATGTCCCTACTACCAGCCTTGACAATGATTTGGAAAGGGATGGAGGAAGGAAGACGAGGTTCTGTCAGACTATTCCAATCAAAGGAAAAGACCTCAGTACTTGGAGGGGGTTCTGTAGAAACAGGTGAAATGCCCCCCGGCATAGAAGAATCTGATGTAACAAGAAGAACCTGAGCAGTATGGAGTTCACTCTCTAAATGGAAAGTGGGATCGACCGAATGTGAAATTGAATCGACCACTTGATCAACTAATGAATCATCAACCTGAGTGACATGAGTTTCACTCTCCAATGGAAGAGTGTGATCGACTGTACTTGAATTTAGATCAATCACTCTGTCAGTTGACGGCAGGTTGGGAGAAAGTTTACGGTAACCAGTTGGAAATTCTTGCTGTGGAACAGTAAGTTTTTCCAACAATGTTGAGGGATCATCCATGTGAGGGCAAATGTGAGTTTGATGACTCCCTTTGCATAACTTACAAGGAAACCTAACTTTACCCTTTTTCCCAGAAACCTGACTATCACTGGTTGATGGATCAATGGAAAGTTGATGAGATTTTTCTGACCATACTGCCAAGACCTTTGGTATACCAGGACAATTGACAAGGAAGTGGTCACCCTTACAAAGCCTGCAAGGGTATTTGGGTTTACGATGCATGTTGGAGGTTTCCTCAACACCACTAACACTTACAGCCACGGTTGGTTGGTTGACTTCTTTCTTATCTTGCTTCTTCTTCTTCTTCTTCTTCTTCCCTTTCTTCTTCTTCTTAGCCTCCTGGTTACTGGCATCAAGGCTTTTACCAGGCGAAGAGGAAGAAATGGAGGAAGAAAAATTAGGCGAAGAAGGTAAAGGGTCAACAGAAGGTTGGTGATGTTGAGATGGTGAACTCTGTTGAGGTGAAGCATCCGGTTGAGGTGGAACAATTGGAGTACTTTGGGCCAACGAAGTTGAAAATAACCATATCGGTAAACCTATTGTAAATCCAGGTAATGACAAAGTAGCCATATAAGGAGGACCAACATTTCCAAAGTAAGGAAAAGTACTAGGATTCTCGTTATGAGGGGTTCTTAGGTTGATAAATTCCGGAACATTTGCCATTATATTCAACTTCAGTGAATTTTATTAACAATCTATAACTAAAATTAACAATTCACAATTCACACCTAACAATTAAAATTCACTATTCACACCTATGGTCTCTAAAAAGTAAAAACAAACAAATTAACACGCGCTATCAAATCTAGGAGTCAAACCATGCACAAACAGTAGCCTTCCGGACCGAAAACACTAGTTGGAGATGAAACCCAACATCGCCGAATTCAGTACAGAAGTGGAGGGTGGAACAGTTACCCCGGCAACCTGCTTAATGAATAGACCGGCACAAGTTCCCCCACTTTAACCGTCTCGAGTGAAGTGAACCCCCCGGAAAATCCAAGTGAGTATAACCGACGTCTGCTCCAGGTACAGTGGGATCTTCCCTCCACCGTCACCTTGGGTAGAACCCTAAAGATAATGGTCACTAAGGTTACCAACAGCAACAAATGCACCTGGGGGAATAGTCTACACTCCGACAGCACGCAAGGGCAGAGTATCAAGCTCAATCCCCTTGCCGGCTCCTTGACAATAATCCAAGGTTTACCGACAAGTGACCCCTGGCTCCTCGACAATGGTTAATCCGAGGTTTACCATTTGTAATACGTGCGTGTCTGGCGTTGTTCCCAACGAGGGAGGATTGATCCCCTCACTGGTTCGGACACGAGCTCGTGCTTCTCCTTTAAGAGGAGCTTTCCCAGAGTACAAATGACACAGTTGGATTTATCCTACCACAAGATGAGCTACTTGTTTGGTTTTGCTGTCTTGGAGAGTTAATTACTCTCCTACTCCAAGACACTAGCCTGATCTATGTTGGTGTTTCAGAGCCCTAGAAATGTAAAAATTACTAGATGAATTTTAATTAAGCGCTGTGTTATTAAGGCTGTTATTACTCAAATGGGTAAATGGAGATGAAACCAATGGTGTTATGACCCGACTCAACTGAATGCAATCGAATATGATAATATAATCTTTTCAATTCGATGAATCCTAACTAAAGTAAGGAGAGAGTTTCCATTCACTTCCAACAATGCAAAAAATTGATCACTAAGAGAAAATATAACAAATTCTCTAATGCACTAATTTCATCAAGAAAAAATAATGCAAATCAATTCCAAACCCTTTTTTTTATTTTATTTTTGTGTAAAATCAAATCAAAGAAAGCTGATCTAAATCTACAATTGTTTTTTCAGAATGTAAACTATGCAATTGTCATCTATGCACAATTCACTTGAAAAGTATGCAAATGTAATCTATGCACATTTTTCATTCATATTCCAAAAATGAGAATTCTAATTGTGCAAATGTGATCTATGCAAGAGAATTCCCAAACACAAGACAATTCTAATGTGATCTAAGAACCAATCAAGTGCAAGTTGAGAAAATTGGGCGAGAGTTCCAAAGATCAAAAAATAAAAACACTCAAAGGCGATTAACACTCATACACAATTTAGCCCCCCCCGACGAATGAGGGGGAAATTTTTTTTGCAAAAACAAAAGCAAAAAGATGCAAAATTGTGAAAGGACTGAGAGAAACCTCTAAGTAATGACCAAAGGAAATCAAATCAAGAATTTCTCAAAAAAAAAAAAGACTCAAAACACCCAATTGATGAAAGCTTAAAGCAGGAATGCCAATGAAACAAGCTTATGTGAAGATCTTTGACAGGAGACTAATGGATCTGGGCAGTAAAAATTAAGAAAAAACAAAATCTAAGAGTAAAAAAAGCAAAAAATGGAGTTTTCTTCAAATTTTAGCAAGGGACGCAGGCGACCCGTTAGAACAGGTGCGGGCCCGCTCTGTGCACACAGCAACAGTGCGTCTAGGGACGCACTGTGCAATACTCAGAGGGTGCGTCCTACTGAAAAACTCAAGAAAAACTAAAAGGATTCTAACTCTAAGCTAACCCACCCAAAGACAAAGTCACAGAGCCAAAAACCAGAAAAATAAACTAATTTTCTCAGAGCAAAGTTCATACAAAGGAAAAGACTTTTCACATTAATGGAATCCCCAGCGGAGTCGCCAATTTGTCAGGCGGAAAGAGTCGATTGTGCGGACACAACCAACCTCCCTAGGAGCCTAAGACTCTCTAGTGACAAACAAGACAAACAAGAGCAATCCTTCTCTAAACATGCATTTACTATATGGGAAATCAAGTGTTTAGATCCTACCTGTAATCCAACGCTGTTGTAGCAGTCCAGCTCCGCTGATCCGGATGATCTCCTCCTTCACTTTGAAACCTGCATACACTAACAATCAAACGATTAAATAGCACTTGATAATCTCATAGAATAAAACATATTTAACACATAGACCAAGGAATACATGAAACAACTCATAAATAACAAGTTATTGAGAAGAATGGACTCATTTGCATTAATAGGTAACAAAAGGAACAAATACAACCTGAGCCTTGGTGTTGTGCAAGTCCCTCCCAGGGTCCATCAAGAGTTCTCCTTTACTTTGACAAAGCTCACCCACTTCCAAATAGAAAAAGCAAAGATGGCAATCTCTCCTCACAAGCTTCTAAATGGGAGTCCTAATTCCTACAGCATTTACCCTTAGAAATGTATAGCTTTCAACCTCCTCTCCTTCTGGCCCAATGCCTGTATTTATAGTGCTCAAGAGGAAGTTAATCAGGTCCACCATCAATGGGATAATCCCCTCTTTGGATGGGATAGCTCCCTTATTGATGGGATAAGTTCCTCATTGGTAGGAGTGCATGAACCATCTGGAGGCGCTCAATACATGTCGAACAACCTTCTAGAATGCTCTAGAAATGACCACAAGTGACTTTCTAAAGATGAAACTTGCGCATTTTAACCTTTACAGGGGGACGCACCTGCCCCTTTACATACAGAGCGTCCAAAGACGCAGCTTTTGTGAACATTGGGTCCGTCCTCGCAGGTAAGGTTGAGAGAACCTGCGTCCCCAGAGATAAATACATTTATAAAAGACTTTATCTCTTTTGGAGTTTGACATGGAGAGCAGAGGCATAAGACTTGCCTAAGAGGATAGCATGACTGTTGATTGAGCCATACTAACTGTAAATAGTCATGGTGAAATTTTTTAGTGTAACACCCTCAGAGAAATTTGTCATAGTCGATAAGGACAAGACCCGCTAGCAAGAAGTCAATGGAGACCTTCTCAAACATGCACAAGCAAAGGACCAATATAACTAATGTAATGACAAACATGACACTGACAACCAGGGACGACTAACTGAAAAATAGGTCAAGAGACACTACAGAGAGGCCGAGTCAGGTTTACTTCCCTTGAACAAAGGCACGACTCAATGATGACTATATGGCAGTATATGATAACTCTGTATAAGTTTGTCATGCAAGAGGCATAAGCAAACTCTCCATATGATTGGAAGAGGTAACCAATCGGAGGAGTGCTGACTCAATAACAAGGTTAAGGTGCTCCTAAGTCAAACTAAATCCCACCCCAATGGAGGAGGGACTTTCTTTTGAGTGCTTTGTTCAAGGGCGACATGACTGACTCTAGCTGCCAACAAAATATGGAAATGTCGTCCTGTTCCCACTCTTTTTAGAATATATAATTTTTTTTGTCTTTTTCTTTAAGCTGGAAAAAGAATAAAAGAATGCTATAGTACAGTGGAAAGAATGAATGTCAGAGAAACAGATGATCTAGTTCCTGGGAGGGGAACATTCCTATGCTCCATGCAGGGAGGTGAAACTGGTCAAGGACACTCAAAGGGATGCTCTTTCCACAGGTAAAAGGATGCGTCAAGTTGCAAAAGCTAAGTGATTGCATGGTTGACTTTGTAGAAGACATGGTCAAATAAGTGGCTTAAACACAAGTCCAAGTGAAGCTGGCTCAAGGCCAAAAGGTGCAAATAGTCAAAATCTAATGTAGCAGTACAACTCAACACAAAGGAGCCTCTAGGGTATAAGGCCAGAAATTAGCGCAGAAGAAAAGAGAATGTGTCTTCAACGCATCAGTCATGGCGAGACTAAAGAGGACTCCCGAGCCTACTCAGTATAGTAGCATGGGAAACCAATGTCAGCAAGGATCTAACTAAGATGCCCATTTAATCGCATCATGATTTAAAAAAATTTGGCGAGTGAAAATGGTTTGTTGACCAAGATACGATGGGGTCGACCCTACGGCTAATGTATCATTGAATGGAGGCTAGTATGCAAGATGTAGCGGAAAATGGTTTTCCCTAACCTAAATGCCAGTGAGAGAATGATACCTACCATGATGGGTCAGCGGTCATGGGACCGAAACAACATCTCGAAGAAGTCTCCAAAATTTCCTGTAAAAATAACCCACTCTCGACAATCCAAGCCCATAGGTCAAAAAATCCATGAGACAAAAATCAATTTTTGAAAAAATATTTTGCAATTTCAAAGTTATATAATGACTTTTGGACTCACAGTTTTTTCATTTCTGTTTGGAGCAAAGAGCTGTGGAGCAAAACTAAGCAAGCTTTCCTCTGAACAATTGGACCGTTCGAATCACCCCAAAGTCTCCAAGTAATCCTCAAATCCTACTTGTAATGCTTTATGATAGTTTTTAAAAGTTTTTTCAAAGTTTTGACCATGGGAAACTATGCCCAAAAATTCAACTCTGTGTACACGTGGGTTGGATGTGAGTAACCTGCGTATACGATGGCCCTACACGTGACTGTGTATAAATGAAACCCGCGTGTATGCGAGTTAAAGTTTTAACATATAAATTAACGGTTAAAATTTCAATTTTTTGCAGGATGACTATCACTTAGAGGGAAAGACAGCATACCGCCATAGATAATGAGATAATGAATGATCAAAATGCATTGGATGCTCTGAGAGGCTGTGGCTTACTCAAATTCTTCAAAATGCCAAATATGAAAGCCAATACGCGCTTGCTAGAACTTTTGATCCACTACTGGAGCGCAGAGGACGACGCTTTCATGATCGACCAGATGCCTCTACGGATTGAGGTCGAAGATATCTATTTCATTATCAGTCTCTCCCGAAGAGGGGAGGTCGTGCACTCGACAGGCAGGACGAGAGGTAGTCTTTTGGTGGAAGACTATGTCCATATATATTGTCCTGGACATCCAAAGAATATTGGGAGTCAAATTCCATTCAAACATGTGGAAGTCTATCCTTGAGGATTTTGCTATTTACCATTGCACGGGTAAATGGGTCAGCTTCCCTGCATCAGGGATCATGAGTATCTATGAACTTGGCAGTGGAATGTCTTACCACAGTATTTGACTGGTGCACGCCTCTTCTGACTAACATGAAGAGTCAATTGACCTCTATACAGAAGGGTCAAACGAAGAATTTTGGATATGGAACCATCTTGTGTTCATTCTTCTTTGAGAAGGTACCTGGGCTATGTCCCAAAGTATCAGTGTCCATCAGCAGCCCTAGAGATCCACGAATGGGTAGATGGGCAGACCTGATGAAGTGCCTTGGGGGCGGTGACGTGCCTAGAACGACCTTTGATGATGAGTTTTTCACTTGGTGGGATCAACAAATCATCGTGGTCGATGACTACCCATATGCCGACATGGATTTCTGAGGAGATCCAGACTTAGTGTTACCACCAAATGCGGCATGGGGAGACATAGGTAACAATTTTTAAGTTTTTGTGAGTTTTTAAAAAAAAAATTGATTTTTTATATGAAATGAATTTAAAAAAAAATATTTTTGATGAGACAAAATACTGACAAAATATAATGACCATGTTCCAGATGTGGGTCCAGTGAGACCTGATGGATTTTTGAGGCACAAGCATCATAGAAGAGGGGCCGAAGAGGCAGCAGCCAAGACAAAGAGAGTCCTTTATGCTGTTTAGAGAAACTTGGTGAGACTAACTCACTAGGTACCTATGATAGCTGTAGAGGATCTGCCTGAGGAGATGCAGCGCCGTGTGGTAGGGGTACCATGGGACTGGGTTCGGATACTTCGGCGTGTAGCCAATGCTATGGTTAACCTTTTAGCCGCTCATCCTGAGCCAGCTCGATAGATAGATCTATGTATGACTGGACATGATTATGGGCACAAGCCCAAATTTTGAGGGCATCTTGTCCCAATTTTATATATTATTTTTGAACACTCCATCTATATACAAGCGATTTTATGATATATATATAGATTCAAATTTATTTTTTTTATGTTATTTAATTTAATGAATGATTAATATGCCAATCTAATGCTTGATTAGCAATAGAGTCTACTAATGAATTCTCAGATCGTGGAATGTGAATATATGTGATATAAATAAATGATCGTTGCAACACTCTCACTCTCAAAAATTGGTGATATAAATAAGGATCGTGAACCCGATAAGTGTTATTTAATTGCGACACCACCAGTTGTGAGTCTAGATAAACTACCAATGAATCAATCCCATAAGATATTGCTTCAGATAGTAAATTAAGAATGGAAGTATATTTGGCAATGTTGTTCAAAGCAGGGCCAATACATACTCCCCTCGACACCATCAACTGGCTAGATGGATAATAAATCACCCCAGCCACAGAAGTAGATTCCGAGTGTGCCTACTTGCACCATCAGTGAATCCGAAATATATCAAATCGTCCATCAATACCTACCAAAGCAGATCAAAAAATATCAATATCACAAAATGACAGACAGATATGTACAAAGATACAATATATACAAACAAGCAATTGCTTGATCGAAGCCTAAGAAAAATACTTCTTAAGGTAAAGCCCATTTCTGGGCTCCACCAGCTTGTTCCCTTCAAAGTCAATTAATTCATAAGCCCCTTTTTTCAAAACACGCTTGACTATAAAGGGACCATACCACATAGATTTGAACTTGCCTACCCCCAGGGCATCTTTGTCTTGGTCATAGACTAAGACAAGGTCACCTTCAGAAAAAACCCGAGGATGGATAGCTTTATCATATTGAGTTTTAATCCTCTTCTTATGGGCTTCGTTTATTATGGCTGCATCTCGACGCTGCTCATCAAGATGTTCCAAATGAACGAGGCGTTCTTCGAGACTAGATGTCTCCGGAAGAAGTTCTACAACTAGCTTAAGGGATGGAATTTCACATTCGATAGGGAAGATAGATTCCAACCCATAAACTAGTTGAAAAGGAGTAAAACCAGTGGCAGTCTTAACTGAGGTTCGGTATGCCCAAAGTGTCAGATACAACATGATGTGCCAATTGGATCGAGTTTTATCAATTGTCCTTTACAGGATGGTCTTAAGGGACTTATTCATGGCTTCAACCTGCCCATTGGCCTGAGGATAATATGGAGATGAATGCTCCTGCCAGAAGCCCAACTTGAGAGCCAATTCGGTCATCAGTTGATTTTGGAAGTGACTTCCATGGTTAGTGACAATCTCTTGGGATACCAAATAATGAAATAACCTGGTTGAATAGAAACAAGGCTACTGTCTCACTATCGTTTTTGAAAGTAGGCATGGCCTCATCCCACTTTGTAAAGTAGTTGTTGAGGCCTCAAAAATCGCTGCAACAACATAGGGGAAACCACCCGGTCTGGACCTTGATACAGTTCCTTTTCCGTTTGGAATAGTGGCTCCGACTGGGGATAATGGGACCAGTTTCCCAAAAATTATAGGTAGACGGGATGGATGAATGGCTTATAGAATATGGTGGTGATAAGCGAATAACTAAAACTATCGGCAAAAATATAATAACTAAGATCTATCCCGAGAACTTATCGATTTTCGAAAGCATAGCGTTTGATGGTCTGTGCTTTTAAGACATGCATATAGATGACTCCATCTCTAAAACATAGATATTAAATCATTCAAGACTGCTGTGCATAAATAGTTACACAAAGCGATAGCAGCGAAATTACTACACTTCATCATTTATATCATTGTTACATGCATGGTTAAAGAAAAAGGCATATCACAAAACATCGAATAGTGGAATGAGATAGAGATTTGCTGTTACAGCACATACATGTATTCAACAATAACAAGAATAATTACACAACAATTCATATAAAAGGAATGAATACAGATACAGATAATAGTACCATATATGCTGATTAACACTCCCGCATATCAATCGCTATGTCATAGTTCTTCCTTCAACTCAGAAAACATCTCCAACAAAAGACAGTAGTGTGCAATTGCATAAAGAAACTTCTTTGTCAAATTAAGAACGATTGGTCGAGTTTCATAAAAGAATATAGGCTGAAGCATAGTAGTGCAAACTCCAGTCTTTAAGTCTATTACAAAATTTTACGACCCTTTCCAAAACAATGAAAGGGTCTATAAATACTAAGCTAATCTAAATATCAAATAAACAGAAATCCTACATAACTGGTATCAATAACTATTGATCCTATTTCTTGGAACGATCTGGCAGTCGGCAGCAATGATTCATCAGGTAGGCTCTTTGCCTTTAAACCTGAGCTGATTTATCGCTAGCATTGGTTCTACTTCAGGTGGTTTGTTGAGGCGCGAACTGAGCTGAGCAGCGTATGTGGCATCTTGGATGTCGGGAATTATGCACCCGAGTGCATCAGTTAAACACTTGAGGGCAGACCTTTGTGTGTGTGGCTTGATCAGAAAGAGCCAATATGCATCGAAAGTCAAAGTGTTAACCCCAGCGATTAATCTTCCCTTCTCCTCTAAGTCAGGATAACTTGTTTGCTCAATCACATTTGCTGTTGTTATCCTTCCAGGTGTACACTGGGAGATCATGTTTGCCAGGTAGAGGGTGTTGTTGACTAGATCAACCATATTGCTTGCGGTTATTTTACATCTTGAAGCCGCCCTTTCTGCTTTCATCACCTGAGTGTGCCATTCTGTAAAGAGTATGTCCTTATATGTTTCTTGGATTCTAGGCAACTTTGCTGCTTTTCCCACATCCGAATCTTGCCAGTCAAGATATCCACTTATGAGCTCATCGGCCTGATCCAACTCATTCCTGGCCTTCTCTACCTGCTGATTGATGGACGTAGTTAGCTCGCACAATGGTTCTGCCTCCGTGAGTTGATTACACAGGAGTCTTATCTGTGATATTAGAGCATTGTTTATTTGCGATGCTTCTGCTCTGAACTCCTCCACCTTTTGGGTACCTTTTATGACTTCGAGCCGTAATGATAATTGAGCTATTTGCTCATCCTTTGTTTTCATCATCAGCTCATTTGCTGTTCTCAACTGTGCCAATGCCTCCGATAACTCTTTTTGTTTCTGGATCGCACTTTGGTCGATCCTCTGCTTCTCTTCCTGCAATTGCTGGGTTAATTGATTATTTATTTGTTGTTGTACCAGCAACTGCTCCTCTGCTTGCGCTGCCCTCTGTTTTGCCTCGGTCACCTCTGCCTGTAATGCAAAAATATCTTGGTCCTTAGTCTTCAGCAGAAGACTTACCTCCGATGCCTTGTCGATAGTTGCTGCAGAATAGGCACCCGCATACTGTGATAGCTTTGTTAGGTCATCGGAGGGGTCCAATTCCTCCTTCCATACTACATTGCCAGTGACTGTTTGCTCTGGAAAGGTAGAAGGTTGATCAATCCTTCGTCTTTTCCTTGATCGATTCACAACTGCTCTATGCCGTGGGCTGTAGAAAACGTCCAAGGGAGGAATATCTTCCACTTGGAGGACAATTTGATCGGAAGGGTCTTTAGGAATTACCTCAACATCCTGGGAAATGGGTGGGCCGCTGGTTCCGCTTAGAACCTGAGGAGAAGTGATGTCCTGCGTATCATTTTTCTTGGAAGTGTCCCCATCTTTTGAACACTCCAATCCACTGATGATGGAATGAAATTGTTGCCATTCTTGAAATAGTTTGGGGTCTATAGTAGTGTCTACATTGACATCGGTGGTTTGCTTCTGCTGCTCTTTTTCCTGCTCTTTCCTCTACTGTTCTTCTTGTTCTCTCTTCTGCTGTTCTTCTTGTTCCCTTTTCTGCCTATTTGCCAATTCTTTTTTCTGTTTCTCTTCTTGTTCCCTCTTTTGCTGTTCCTCTACCTCTTTCTTTTGCCTTTCCACTTGTTCTTTTCTCTGCATTTCTGCCTGTTGCTTCTTCTGATTTTCCTCCTGTTGTTTCTTTTGATCTTTTGTTATAACAGGAGGCTGGTTTGACTGTTTCCGACCAGACTCGCTTGAAGACGTCGCTGGGGTTGTTGCCAGTAAATCTAGAGGCAGAGTTTGCAACCTCTGCTCTCTAAGTTGATCGAACTCAGCTACCCCTTGATCATTATATTTTAATCGAGCAATTTCTCTGGCTTGACCTATTTTTTCGTTCGAAACAAATAGGTCGTCAAACCAATCTTCTTGATGATCAAATTTGGTTAATTTGGCCTGTTCTAATGCAGCATAGGCGTGTTTGCTTGGATCATATAGCCTATTCGGGATAGTGGCCAGGGTTAAAGACTGCATTTTTGTGGCTTCCTTTTCTGCGTGTTTGAGATCATGAAGAGTATATACACCAATTCTCAAGGGAAAAGAGGGCCAGCCCCTCTTCTTTTCTTTCTTGAGAGTCTGTGTAGTACTCTCTGCCATAATTTGATAGGAGACCTCTCTTGCTAGCAGTTTATCTGGAATATACAAAGGGAGAACATGCGGATTGGCTTGGCTGCCAAAAACTCTAATGTAGGTAAATCTCTCTTCTCCAAACCAACTTGCTACCGCCGGAAAATCAAAGGAAGCTAGGTAGGAGATCCTGGGAATGGGCTTATCAAAAATAGAATAATGAATGGAAACCATAAATCCATTGCAGATTTGATACAAATGGTCCTTGTAAGAGGATTTCCACAATTTCTGGTGGTATATATGAATGGGTGAGGGGTCTTGGGTAGTCCACCTCCAACCAAGGACGGGAAACTCAGAATTAAAGCATAACATATCTAAAATGTATGCACTATAATAAAACGGGGGAATTTTCCTTTCAGTAACAACAGAACCTTTTCTAAAATCACGAACAGCTATGGCTAACTTATCAGAGAGAATAGTAGCCCAATCCATAATTATGTTGTTTACTGCTGCTTCCATCAGAGGAACCATTTCTATGGTAAAATTAGCAGAGCCATGTAATCCCCATAGCCTACACATCATTATCCCCGCATAACAATAGGGAGAAGCCAAAGAATCGACTGAGTACTTACCGGAAGACTCGTGCTTGTGTTTGGCAGGATTCTGCCTCCAATCCCGAATGGGTTCAGATTCTACTTCATTATCAGCTGCAAATTTCTCCAGGAACGTCCTGTTATAGACTTTCTCTGGCTCAGGCAAATGATACATTTGCCTTAGATGTTCTGGCTTGAATGATCCAAAAATCCTCCCATCTCTAGTGCAAAGAGTTCTGTCGAGGATTGGAATTTCCTCAATTTCCCATCGCACGACGTCTGTGTAGGGGAGAATCTGTTCTCTGGCTGCTATCCTGTGAAGGAAAGAGTCGGCTAAGTCTTTGAGAGTGGATTCAGACTTGCGAGTAGGATCCGCGGTAGCTTCTGTCACTGCTTTCTCTGGTTGTTCAGCTTCAATCAAATTATATGTGCCTTGCCATGTAGCTCTAGTAAGGCCCGTGCATGTAGTGTCCGAGATTAAGCCCTTCTTCTTATCTGTGGCAGCTTGTCCTGCAACTGATGAAGCAGCGGAACCCGCGGTCTTCTTAGATTTCTTTCCCATCATGCTCAGGCTTCTGTTAGAAGATGAATCCTGTACAAAGGCAAGAAAAACCGTAACATAGAAATATAACGATGAGGACTCATGGTGGGAAAGATATATCAATTGAAGCGTGCTGAGAGATTAATTCTCAAAAATGGTTGCGGATCCAATCAATCGGCAGATATTGTAGATATATTAAATGGCCGTTTAAGGCCTGCTACTCCTTAAATGCTTATTACACCATTATCCGATTGAATGACTCCCTTAAGCGTGCAATGGATATTTTGGCGGTTGAGCACAGGTGATCGTTAATCGAAGGGGTAAAACTTTAAATATGAATACATCACCTTATCCCTCCATTTAACGACTTTTTCGAAATCCGCTCTTTATCGATCGGAAATCAATAACACTTTAGATCTTCAAGCTATACCTTTTGAAATTCCGACCGCCGATAGCGATATCGCATCGCATGGGGAGAATGGGCATTATATAATCATAAGCATAGGATCCTCCGAACGCCGATTGCGACGTTGCATTGGATTAGCGCGAAGAAAATATGACAAGGTGCATTTAGAGTGAATTACCGATTTCCCGATTGCCGATATCGCATCGCATCGGGGGTAAGACCTAAGCGCCTTATTAATGTGGATGGGATGCTCCCGACTGCCGATTGCGCAATAGCATCGGATCGGAGTAAATGACTCAAACTGCCTTGACCACGTATGGAGTATCGCCGATACCCGATCTCCGATATCGCGTCGCGTCGGTGCTTATGTTATGTGTGTTTTTTAAGATGTGTATGAAGTGTTGTTGATCGCCGATTGCGATATCACATCGGGAGTAATCAATGTGCCGCTCATTTGTATTTCTTATGCCATTGCGATATGCGATCTTGCGATCACTTTATCGCAATGACAAAGATTTGCCTTATTTCTTTTTAGGGTCTTTTCAAAAAGGGTTTTGTGAAATGAATTCATTTGATTATCGGACCTATTTTGAGCAATAAAAGAATTGATACCAATTAAATTTTAAAGGGACCCATTTCATACGTTAATATTTATAGGTAAAGATGATATGAAATGGGGGGTTGTTGTAGAGCACAACAATTGGCGATTCGCTGGAAGAACCAGTTATCTCTTTGAAAAATAGAAACTTTTAAACTTTTTCAACAATAGAGTTTCAATCAATTGGGAAATTTCTAATACAACTAGATTTCTATATATTCTGATAAAAAGAAACTATTTTGTTGACTTCCTCTTTTTTAAGAAAATAAAAACATTCTAAGCTTTAAAATAGGCCTTTATTGGTTTATGATGATAAAATAGAATACCTTTCCAAATCATCCTTTATAGTAAACTCATTTGTCATAGGTAGAGCCTCTGCTGCCAGCAAACATCTATAGTTTCGACAGGGATACCTTTTAACCATGTGATTGTCCATTGTCCCATTCAATTAAGAGTATGATTAACAGAATGAATTCAAAATATTTTTTCATATTTTGTACTTCATTTCCTTTTTTCTTCTTTGTTATTGATAAGATAAAAAGCCATTGTCCTGGTTTGGTGGCCAGCTGTTGACAATGCCACTCACTGATAGTAGTCTAACTGAACAAGCTGGCTCGTGATGAGACCCCTTGTCTTGTAATTTGAAGCCATTACCCTATTTTGGTTTGCAGTATTGGTAATGTCAGATAAACTATTTCTCTATGAACATGGTAAGCAGACTTGTAATAAGACCTCTTATCTTTAATCTCTTATATTTTAGAATTACACTCTGAGTAATCATAAACTTTAGTGAATGGGGTGAACAATCTTCTTCTTAAGAGTAAATGGATGACAGAGTAAGAGTTGAAGATGCTGAGATTGGATTGATTTCTATCTTAGTATGGATAACCTTTAGAGACCAATTTAAAAACAGAAAATGATTTACAATATTTCTATGCTTTGAGAGGAGTTGACAAAATTTGAATTGTGATTTCAGAATATAAAGATATCTAATTTCCTAGAAATTATCCTTTTTGGTTAAAAGTTCTACCATTTTAAAAGCAAATGTTCATATTAGTTCTATGGGACAACCTTTGAAACACAGCAAAAGGTCAATGGGAGACATCTCACAACCTTATTTCCTAAAATCCTACAAACTATTAAAATCCTACTGAAATGAAAGGAGAAGGGGTTACCTCCTCAGTGAAAGAATTTCTTCAAGACAAGGCCATTAACAGGGAGAGAATCTCTCAAACCTGATAAATCTTGCAATATAAAGGTTGAATGGCCTATCTTCTCACAGATATGAAATGGTCCAAGCCACAACTTCTGGAACTTAGAGTGTTTACCCTTGTCCTCATGGGCTTTGTCCCATTTCAGAACTAAATCACCGACTTGGAACTATTTTGAACCGGATGAGGCTGAATCAAAAGCTGCTTTGATGACTTGCTGATGTTTGGCATGGATAACCTTGGCTTTTTCTCTTTCCTCTTCTAATTTTAGGATCTGGTCATGTCTAAACTGAATAGAAGAGGAAGGAGTTTCCTCAATGAACTGCACTAGGGCTAAAGAAGGAAGAATAAGATTTGTGGGTAAGATTGCTTCTTTTCCATAGACAAGATTAAATGGAGAAGTTCCAATAGAAGCTTTCTGTGTTATTCTATCAGCCCATAATGCGAACACTAAGGATTTGTGCCAATTCCTTTGATTTTGTTCGATAGTTCGCTTAATGATTTTAATCAGATTCTTATTAGTAGATTCTGCTAAACCATTTCCTTGGGGATAATAATTAGCAGAATATTTTCACTTAAATCCTCTTTTAATAGCGAAATCAAACATAGCATTTCCTGAAAAGTAAGATGCATTATCAAAAACAAGAGCATTTGGGACACCAAACCTGGTAATGATGAATTGGTCTATGAATTCAATGATTGTTTCAGAATTTGTTGTCTTTAAAGGGATTGCCTCAACCCACTTTGTAAAGTAATCGGTAGCAGTAAGGATATACTTATGCTGTTTGGAGGATGCTGGAGTAATCTCCCCAATCATATCCAATCCCCATTGCTCAAATGGCTGCTCAATGTTGATTGGTTGCAGAGGGAAGGCTAATTTACGTTGTCTTCCGCTAGCAGTTTGACAATTTAGACATTTCCTTACGTACTCGTGAGCATCTTTAAACAAAGTCGGCCAATAGTAACCAGCATGAATAATTTTGTGAGCTGTTGTTTCAGCTCCGAAATGTCCTCCTGCTGGTCCGTCATGTAGCTCCTGCAAAACCTTTTGGGCTTCAGGTTTTTCAAGGCATCTTAACAATATAGAATCATAATTCTGTCTAAAAAGCACGTCATCAACGATGGTAAAATTCTTCGCTTTTAATCTAATGGCCCTTTTGTTTTTGTAAGACAAATTCGGAGGTGCATAACCATTCTTTAAATAAAAGATTAAATCTGCATATTGAGATCCAGAATCAGTAACACTTATCTGATTAATTTCTTAAGTTTGATCTGTGTCACTTGATTCTGGAATGTTGGATGCTCCTGCCAATATCCTGTAAAAACCTTGGCCCCTAACAATCTTTGCTGGCTTAATTTCTAGGTCATACTCTTGAAGCGCTGTGACCCAATTTGCCCTTTTTTCACCCAGCTCTTTTTGGATTAATAGTTGCCTAACTGCCGGGAAAGGAACTATTATTTTTTTATGGGTTTTTAAAAGAAAGGGTCTATAATGTTTGACCGCTTTAAATACAGCAAAGGCTTGTTTTTCTACATCGGAGTAATTTAATTCGGCACCCTGAAGATTTGAACTGAAGAATGATATGGGTGCTTCTAAATTGTGAGCATTTGGCTACGTGAGAACTGCAGCATAAGACACATCGGACGCAATGGTATACAATGTAAAATGATTAGAAAAATTTGGAGTATTCAAGGCTGGGGCATTGATTATTGATTGCTTGATAACATCAAAAGCTTGCTTTTCTTCTGATCCCCACTTGAAGACTGAATTCTTCTTAATCATTGTCTGAAGTGGTAATACAATTTGAGAAAAATCTGGAACAAATCGTTTAACAAAATTAATCTGTCCTAAAAATGACTGCATCGACTTTTTATTGTGTGGGAAAGGGATTTCAGAAATTTCCTTGATCCGATCAGGATCAATATAAATGCCATCTTTGGATACAATAAAGCCTAAGAGTTTTCCTTGATCAAGAGCAAAGAAAGACTTCTTTGGGTTCAGAGAAATACCATATCTTTTGCATCGCTGAAAGATTTGATTTAAGTCATGCAAATGATTCTATCTCTTTTTAGAATATACATTAATATCGTCTAGATAGACGACTACTGTTCGATTAATCAACCCTCTAAAGGCTATATCCATAGCTCTCTGGAATGTCGCTCCTGCATTTATGAGTCCAAAAGGCATCTTCTGATATGCATATGTTCCCCATTTGGTTCTGAATGTGGTTTTAAGTTGGTCATCAGGATGAACCAGAACTTGGTTATATCTTGAGAATCCATCAAGAAAGGACATCAATTCAGAGCCTGCTACTGATTGGAGTATTTGCTCCATAGTAGGTAATGGGAAGTTATCTTTCAAGCTCGCTTTGTTCAGGTTCCTGAAATCAATACAGATTCGAATGTCGCCATTTTTCTTTCTGACTGGCACCATATTAGAGACCCAGTTTGAGTGTCGGACTGGAAAAATAATTTTGGCTTTCAAGAGCTTGTTAAGTTTCGACTTTATCTGGCTCTCCAAATTTGGATGTATTTTTCTCAACTCTTGCTGAATCGGTTTCTGATCAGGAAGCATAGGAATGGTATGCTGGATAATAGATGTATCATATGTCTTCAAATCATCATACTTCCAAGCAAAGACTTGTTTGTTTTTTCTTAACAATTTAATAAATGCTTCCTTTTCTTCCAGGGAGAGTCCTAATCCTAAATTGATGTTTTGAGGAGCATGGTCAGTACCTAGATTTATCAATTCAAACCTAAGGGTAGAACTTTGAAGCTTTGCATTAATTACAGGTTTAAACCTGTCTTTGATATCATAAAGGTCTTCGAGCTTTACCACTGGTTTAGGAATTGAATTTTCTTGAGGTGTTTCTTTCATCTGTAGATCATGGTCATTTTCCTCAATAACTTGATTGTCATAGGACTTTTCGGAAGTTAGAAACTGCAAGATATCTTCATCATGGTTAAATACTCTCCAATTAGTGACATTGTCGGGAATTGAAGGCCTAAAAAGTAATTCTACGGAAAATCTATCAAGGCTGTAGTCTTCAGAAGGTAGAAGCTTAGAAGCTACATTGGCTAGCAGGTCAGCTGCCGAGTTTTGTGACCTAGGAATGGAAGAAATGTTAAATGTTGAAAAGTGTGAGGTAAGATCCTGTACTAGCGATTGATAATGCTTGAGGTGACTTGAAAGACAATGAATTGCATTCCTCACCTGTTTGACAATGATTTCTGAATCGCCGAATACTTTTAGATATTGCACTTCAAGGCCGATTGCTTTATATAATCCCTGGACTAAAGCTTCATATTCGGCCGTGTTGTTAGTGCAGTCAAATTCTAACCTACAAGACAGCATTGTCTTTTCTCCTTGTGGACTAACCAAAATGCAACCTGCTCCTGAGCCCTCGCTGGACTTAGAGCCATCAAAATATAAAGACCAAAATAAAGGAGTATTAACAAAAATATTTACATTTTCCTTAGCATCATTAAAACATCTAGATTTATCAGTTTGTGAAAAATTTTCAATCTGAGATGTAAAATGATTAACTGAAAAAGGAGATGGTTGGGCAACAAAGTTGCCAAAGAATGATTCTGACGAATAGTTCCCCAAAATGTTGTTGTTGAACGCTACAGGTTGGTTTTCTTGCTTAAATTCAGTAACTGTGTGGGTCATATGCTTCTCTCGATCGATCCTTATTTGATTTGGCTTTCCCTTGTAGGGAAGCCACATATGTGACCAATCTGTGGAAATATACCCATGCAGTTTTTCGGACCAATCTCTGCTCAAAATTAAACCGTAGAATTCAGGTATGTCAGCAATTAAGATATCAATCCTCTGTACAATCCTGGGATCGGTAGACAACCTGATGGTTACGGAATTAATTTCTCCCACAACCTGGACTTTGGTCCTGTCCAACTGTACAATATGAATAGCAGACTTCTGGGGTTCAATGTTCAGTTTAGAGCAAACTGAAGCTGGCATTATATTAGATGATGCCCCTGAATCAATTAAACAGTTGTGCAGGTTTCTGTTATAAATCTCATAGGTCAGCAGGAAGGGTGGAGTATGAGAATTGGATCTATCTCCAATTAGAACTGAATCAGTAGCTTCAACCATACCTGAAGGAGGTTGGCCTGAATCATTGGCAGCTCTTGCACTGGGAAGGGGAGTAGAGGGAACATCATTCAATTCTTTAAGAAGTAATTTTTGCTGATGCTTTAATTTACTAAGCTCAAACATAGTTATGTTTGCCTTACTTTTCTTCATGTCATCAACAATGTTATATTCCATTGAATCGGATACCACTAATGTCTTGGATGTTGAAGGAGAATTAGAAGTTGAAGGCTGGTTTTGGGGAACTACTACAGGCGACTTCTTTGGGGGAAGTTTTTCCTTCGTTGTGGTAGCACATGCACTCCTTTTCTTTGAAGTTGCCTGGACAGGTTCAGAAGTACTTTTACTTCTTGTAGTAACCGGAAAGGCTTCTTCTTCATTCTCAGTATCAGAGTTTGGGAGTATAAAATCCCACATTCCGTGGCATTCAACTACTTCTTCTTCATCATCGGTTTGTGAGGTTGTTTCCTCTTCCTCTTCTTCTTGCTCTGAATCTGCGTTTGATATGACATTTGGCGGCTTTGTTTCAGTTTTCTTATAAGTTCTAAATGGTCTTTTGTTTGAGGTTTCGGCCACCTGCTTCTTTATTTCGACCATTTCATTAGACAATGTTTTCAGGACTTTTTGTAAACCCTCCATGTCGTACGGGTCCTTTGGGGTTTTCTTCTTGGAATCCTCTTTAAATGAGACTTTTTTAGCTTTTCTATCTTCCAGAGCAGCTTTCTTCTCTAGAGCATTGATGCGCTTCTCAACAGCAAGTGCTTCTCTCATGTTTTCAGCTAAGGTAGGTTTCCCAGCCCTGTCCACAAAAATGGCTATGTTGGCAGGTAGGGCGGTAATATACCATTCGCTTCGAATTTGTTCACTTGGTTTGGAAGCGGTAGGGATTTTATTCAGGAGTTTATTAAATCTGGCATTAAACTCTTTTATTGGTTCCCTATGCTCTATTCTCAGATTGGAGAGGTCGTTTATTAAAGTAGCTAAGGACCTATCATCTCCATATTTGGTAAGAAACTGCTCTTGGCATGTGTTCCAACTGGTAATTGAACCAGAGGGTAAGGAAAAATACCAGGATCCTGCTGATCCTTGTAAGGTGTAGGGGAAGAGTCTTACAAAAACATCTTGCTCTGTCACTCCTTTTAAGTTAACTGCTAACATAAAATTATTAATGTGTTCTTCAGCCTGGGTCCCGTCATCTGGGTTAAATTTAGGCAGCCATTTTTCAGGAGCATCTGGTAGATCATGCAATGGTGCAGGCATGTTGACTGCACCTGGCCTAGTCCATGGGTCTGCCATTATAATAGCGACAGTGGTTGACACTACTGTTGGGATTCCAGATGTATGGGAAGGGATTAATGATGAGGAGTGAACAGGTTGGGATGTCAAGGCTTCTAATCCCTGGTGAACGACAATTTGTAATGGGGGAGTGGATGGTTGACCTCGCAGAGGGGAAGATGCAATGGAGGATGTGGATGATAGCTCTTCACTATCAGATCCTTCAGTAATTTTCTTCGCCTTTTTCCTTTTGGGTAAAGGGAATTCAGTGGGTTCAATAACGAGTTTCTCGCTCTGAAGTTTGGTGAGAGGGTGAGTTAGATTGAACTGCGAAGTCGCACTGCTTTCTGATACCTCAGATTTCTGTGGTGAAATTGAGAAGCTCTGAAGTTTATGGATTAGAGAGTGGACTTCAGGTGATTCAAGACTTAATTGTTCTGGGGTATGATGGGTTTGAGCAGTGGTAGTTGATTCCCCTTCTCCTTGTTTGGATACCGGCGAACCAGTGTGCAAATGGGAAGGTCGAGGGGCTTTGGAGGGAGAATTACTCTTGGAATGGCTTATAGGTTTGGACTTATGTGCCATTCACAGTTTATGCCCTCCTTCTAGCGCCAATTATGTTGAGGCCTCGAAAATCGCTGCAACAACATAGGGGAAACCACCCGGTCCGGACCTTGATACAGTTCCTTTTCCGTTTGGAATAGTGGCTCGGACTGGGGATAATGGGACCAGTTTCCCAAAAATTATAGGTAGACGGGATGGATGAATGGCTTATAGAATATGCTGGCGATAAGCGAATAACTAAAACTATCGGCAAAAATATAATAACTAAGATCTATCCCGGGAACTTATCAATTTTCGAAAGCGTAGCGTTTGATGGTCTGTGCTTTTAAGACAGGCATATAGATGACTCCATCTCTAAAACATAGATATTAAATCATTCAAGACTGCTGTGCATAAATAGTTACGCAAAGCGATAGCAGCGAAATTACTACACTTCGTCATTTATATCATTGTTACATGCATGGTTAAAGAAAAAGGCATATCACAAAACATCCAATAGTGGAATGAGATAGAGATTTGCTGTTACAGCACATACATGTATTCAACAATAGCAAGAATAATTACACAACAATTCATATAAAAGGAATGAATACAGATACAGATAATAGTACCATATATGTTGATTAACACTCCTGCATATCAATCGCTATGTCACAGTTCTTCCTTCAACTCAGAAAACATCTCCAACAAAAGACAATAGTGCGCAATTGCATAAAGAAACTTCTTTGTCAAATTAAGAATGATTGGTCGAGTTTCCTAAAAGAATATAGGCTGAAGCACAGTAGTGCAAACTCCAGTCTTTAAGTATATTACAAAATTTTACGACCCTTTCCAAAACAATGAAAGGGTCTATAAATACTAAGCTAATCTAAATATCAAATAAATAGAAATCCTACATAACTGGTATCAATAACTATTGATCCTATTTCTTGGAATGATCTGGCAGTCGGCAACAATGATTCATCAGGTAGGCTCTTTGCCTTTAAACCTGAGCTGATTTATCGCTAGCATTGGTTCTACTTCAGGCGGTTTGTTGAGGCGCGAACTGAGCTGAGCAGCGTATGTGGCATCTTGGATGTCGGGAATTATGCACCCGAGTGCATCAGTTAAACACTTGAGGGCAGACCTTTGTGTGTGTGGCTTGATCAGAAAGAGCCAATATGCATCGAAAGTCAAAGTGTTAACCCCAGCGATTAATCTTCCCTTCTCCTCTAAGTCAGGATAACTTGTTTGCTCAATCACATTTGTTGTTGTTATCCTTCCAGGTGTACACCGGGAGATCATGTTTGCAAGGTAGAGGGTGTTGTTGACTAGATCAACCATATTGCTTGCGGTTATTTTACATCTTGAAGCCGCCCTTTCTGCTTTCATCACCTGAGTGTGCCATTCTGTAAAGAGTATGTCCTTATATGTTTCTTGGATTCTAGGCAACTTTGCTGCTTTTCCCACATCCGAATCTTGCCAGTCAAGATATCCACTTATGAGCTCATCGGCCTGATCCAACTCATTCCTGGCCTTCTCTACCTACTGATTGATGGACGTAGTTAGCTTGCACAATGGTTCTGCCTCTGTGAGTTGATTACACAGGAGTCTTATCTGTGATATTAAAGCATTGTTTATTTGCGATGCTTCTGCTCTGAACTCCTCCACCTTTTGCGTACCTTTTATGACTTCGAGCCGTAATGATAATTGAGCTATTTTCTCATCCTTTGTTTTCATCATCAGCTCATTTGTTGTTCTCAACTGTGCCAATGCCTCCGATAACTCTTTTTGTTTCTGGATCACACTTTGGTCGATCCTCTGCTTCTCTTCCTGCAATTGCTGGGTTAACTAATTATTTATTTGTTGTTGTACCAGCAACTGCTTCTCTGCTTGCGCTGCCCTCTGTTTTGCCTCGGTCACCTCTGCCTGTAATGCAAAAATATCTTGGTCCTTAGTCTTCAGCAGAAGACTTACCTCCGATGCCTTGTCGATAGTTGCTGCAGAACAGGCACCCGCATACTGTGATAGCTTTGTTAGGTCATCGGAGGGGTCCAATTCCTCCTTCCATACTACATTGCCAGTGACTGTTTGCTCTGGAAAGGTAGAAGGTTGATCAATCCTTCGTCTTTTCCTTGATCGCTTCACAACTGCTCTATGCCGTGGGCTGTAGAAAACGTCCAAGGGAGGAATATCTTCCACTTGGAGGACAATTTGATCGGAAGGGTCTTTAGGAGTTACCTCAACATCCTGGGAAATGGGTGGGCCACTGGTTCTGCTTAGAACCTGAGGAGAAGTGATGTCCTGCGTATCATTTGTCTTGGAAGTGTCCCCATCTTTTGAACATTCCAATCCACTGATGATGGAATGAAATTGTTGCCATTCTTGAAATAGTTTGGGGTCTATAGTAGTGTCTACATTGACATCGGTGGTTTGCTTCTGCTGCTCTTTTTCCTGCTCTTTCCTCTGCTGTTCTTCTTGTTCTCTCTTCTGCTGTTCTTCTTGTTCCCTTTTATGCCTATCTGCCAATTCTTTTTTCTGTTTCTCTTCTTATTCCCTCTTTTGCTGTTTCTCTACCTCTTTCTTTTGCCTTTCCACTTGTTCTTTTCTCTGCATTTCTGCCTGTTTCTTCTTCTGATTTTCCTCCTGTTGTTTCTTTTGATCTTTTGTTATAACAGGAGGCTGGTTTGACTGTTGCCGACCAGACTCGCTTGAAGATGTCGTTGGGGTTGTTGCCAGTAAATCTAGAGGCAGAGTTTGCAACCTCTGCTCTCTAAGTTGATCGAACTCAGCTACCCCTTGATCATTATATTTTAATCAAGCAATTTCTGTGGCTTGACCTATTTTTTTGTTCGAAACAAATAGGTTGTCAAACCAATCTTCTTGATGATCAAATTTGGTTAATTTGGCCTGTTCTAATGTAGCATAGGCGTGTTTTCTTGGATCATATAGCCTATTCGGGATAGTGGCCAGGGTTAAAGACTGCATTTTTGTGGCTTCCTTTTCTGCGTGTTTGAGATCATGCAGAGTATATACACCAATTCTCAAGGGAAAAGAGGGCCAGCCCCTCTTCTTTTCTTTCTTGAGAGTCTGTGTAGTACTCTCTACCATAATTTGATAGGAGACCTCTCTTGCTAGCAGTTTATCTGGAATATACAAAGGGAGAACATGCGGATTGGCTTGGCTGCCAAAAACTCTAATGTAGGTAAATCTCTCTTCTCCAAACCAACTTGCTACCGCCGGCAAATCAAAGGAAGCTAGGTAGGAGATCCTGGGAATGGGCTTATCAAAAATAGAATAATGAATGGGAACCATAAAGCCATTGCATATTTGATACAAATGGTCCTTGTAAGAGGATTTCCACAATTTCTGGTGGTATATATGAATGGGTGAGGGGTCTTGGGCAGTCCACCTCTAACCAAGGACGGGAAACTCAGAATTAAAGCATAACGTATCTAAAATGTATGCACTATAATAAAACGGGGGAATTTTCCTTTCAGTAACAACAGAACCTTTTCTAAAATTACGAACAGCTACGGCTAACTTATCAGAGAGAATAGTAGCCCAATCCATAATTATGCTGTTTACTGCTGCTTCCATCAGAGGAACCATTTCTATGGTAAAATTAGCAGAGTTATGTAATCCCCATAGCCTACACATCATTATCCCCACATAACAATAGGGAGAAGCCAAAGAATCAACTGAGTACTTACCGGAAGACTCGTGCTTGTGTTTGGCAGGATTCTGCCTCCAATCCCGGATGGGTTCGGATTCTACTTCTTTATCAGCTGCAAATTTCTCCAGGAACGTCTTGTTATAGACTTTCTCTGGCTCAGGCAAATGATACATTTGCCTTAGATGTTCTGGCTTGAATGATCCAAAAATCCTCCCATCTCTGGTGCAAAGAGTTCTGTCGAGGATTGGAATTTCCTCAATTGCCCATCGCACGACGTCTGTGTAGGGGAGAATCTGTTCTCTGGCTGCTATCCTGTGAAGGAAAGAGTCGGCTAAGTCTTTGAGAGTGGATTCAGACTTGCGAGTAGGATCCGCGGTAGCTTCTGTCACTGCTTTATCTGGTTGTTCAGCTTCAATCAAATTATATGTGCCTTGCCATGTAGCTCTAGTAAGGCCCGTGCATGTAGTGTCCGATATGAAGCCCTTCTTCTTATCTGTGGCAGCTTGTCCTGCAACTGATGAAGCAGCAGAACCTGCGGTCTTCTTAGATTTCTTTCCCATCATGCTCAGGCTTCTGTTAGAAGATGAATCCTGTACAAAGGCAAGAAAAACCGTAACATAGAAATATAACGATGAGGACTCATGGTGGGAAAGATATATCAATTGAAGCATGCTGAGAGATTAATTCTCAAAAATGGCTGCGGATCCAATCAATGGGCAGATATTGCAGATATATTAAATGGCCGTTTAAGGCCTACTACTCCTTAAATGCTTATTACACCATTATCCGATTGAATGACTCCCTTAAGCGTGCAATGGATATTTTGGCGGTTGAGCGCAGGTGATCGTTAATCGAAGGGGTAAAACTTTAAATATGAATACATCACCTTATCCCTCCATTTAACGGCTTTTTTGAAATCCGCGCTTTATCGATCGGAAATCAATAACACTTTAGATCTTCAAGCTATACCTTTTGAAATTCCGACCGCCGATAGCGATATCGCATCGCATGGGGAGAATGGGCATTATATAATCATAAGCATAGGATCCTCCGAACGCCGATTGCGACGTTGCATTGGATTAGCGCGAAGAAAATATGACAAGGTGCATTTAGAGTGAATTTCCGATTTCCCGATTGCCGATATCGCATCGCATCGGGGGTAAGACCTAAGCGCCTTATTAATGTGGATGGGATGCTCCCGACTACCGATTGTGCAATAGCATCGGATCGGAGTAAATGACTCAAACTGCCTTGATCGCGTATGGAGTATCGCCGATACCCGATCTCCGATATCGCGTCGCGTCGGTGCTTATGTTATGTGTGTTTTTTAAGATGTGTATGAAGTGTTGCCGATCGCCGATTGCGATATCGCATCGGGAGTAATCAATGTGCCGCTCATTTGTATTTCTTATGCCATTGCGATGTGCGATCTTGCGATCGCTTTATCGCAATGACAAAGATTTGCCTTATTTCTTTTTAGGGTCTTTTCAAAAAGGGTTTTGTGAAATGAATTCATTTGATTATCGGACCTCTTTTGAGCACTAAAATAATTGATACCAATTAAATTTTAAAGGGACCCATTTCATACATTAATATTTATAGGTAAAGATGATATGAAATGGGGGGTTGTTGTAGAGCACAACAGTAGTCTATGGCCACAATGATGTACTTGTGATTCCCTGTCGAAGGTGGATTAGAAGTAGTAAAATCAACACCCCACTTCGTAAATGGACCGACAATGATAACAGGAAAAAGTGGAGCTGGATGCACGCGCATTTTCCAGTATAAACTTGACAAGGATGGCAATGTTTGACTGCTTCAATACAATCTTTGAAAATTGAAGGCCAAAAGTAGCCTGCTCGCAAAATTTTCTGGGCTATTGCAAGCCCCGATAGATGACCACCACAAGCTCCACTGTGGAAACCATTAAGTACTAACTCGACTTCTTCCAAAGTTAAGCAACACCTAAGGATTGAGTCAACCCCTCTGCGATATAATGTATCACCAATAATAACATAGTTTTTGGCAAGGTGATGTAACTTTCGATGCTCATCTTTGGAGAAAGCAGGTGGAAACTTCGAAGTCTGGAGATATATAATGATATCTCCGTACCAGGGATCTTGTGAAGAAATGAGGAATAAATGTTCGTCGGGAAAATTTTCCTCATAAACAATAGCTTCCTCACAAGGCAACTCCAAAATCAATTCCAAAAAAACTAATGACTTCTTAGATTTAGCTAACAAGAATTCGAGATCGAACTCTTGCAAAATAACAATCCATCGATTATACTTCCCCCAATCACTCACCTACTGAGGACAAACTGAAAAGGATTGAAAACCACTAAGATGAATGTTTTGCGAAGTAGAATGTAATGACGAAGCTGCTGAATAGCATGGACAGCCGCCAAGGCCAATTTCTTGATGGGAGAATAGCATAGCTCAGGTCCTACTAAGCCTCGACTCAAGTAGTAGATTACATGCTCATTTAGAGCATCATCCTCCTGAACTAGAACCATAATGATGGTTGATTCTGCCACAGCGAGATACAAAAGGAAATCTCTGCCATAATCTGTTGGACTCAATAATGGAGAGGTTAATGATTTTTTCAAAGCATCAAAGATTGTTGCGTGAAATCGTCCCATAAAAATGGAACTCCTTTCTTAAGCAAACACATAAATCCTTTGGTAATCTTGGCATAATTTGCTATAAATCTCCTCAAGAAATTTGCCTTTCCTTGGAGACTTTGAAGTTGACGAATAGAAGACGGGGGAGGCAACCAAATTATTGCCTCAACCTTGAAAGGATCAAATTGAATCCCTTCAATCGATACAATGAATCCTAATAGCCAACCGGATGTGACCGCAAAAACACACTTATTCAGATTCAACCAGATTTTATAAAAACGACATCTCTCAAAGACTAATCAAAGGTGTCCGAGATGATGAATTCTCTTGTGAGAACGAGAAGCTAAGTCATCCAAGTATGCTTTGATAACATGTTTGATGTCGTGGAAAGCATAAGACATGGCCCGCTGAAAAGTAGCTCTAGCATTTTTAAGGCCAAAAAGCATCTTCTTGTATGTAAACGTGCCCCAAGGAAAAATAAAGGTTGTCTTGTGCTGATCCTCTGGACAGATAGTAATTTGATTGTAACCAGAGAATCCGTCCATGAACGAAAAAATTTCATTACCCGCACATTCATCAAAAATTTGATCAATAAAAGGAATGGGGTAATTTCCTTTTGGACAAGCTTCTTATCTACCGAGACTGGGTTGGAAACCCACTCAGTTAGAGGAATAGGGTATATGAAACCCACCTTAAGCGGTTTTTCAACTTCAGCTTTAATAGCTGCCACTTTCCGAGGATTGACCGGTTGAAGTTTTTGATGAATGGGTTTGGCGTTTTCGTATGTCTTGATCTCATGCTGGAATATATATCAAGGAAAATTTTAAGGATGGAAAATTTTCTTGAAGTTTAAAACATTGGCGAATCTCACTAATCCCTAATATGAAAATTATAAATGTTTATTGATATATTTGTAAAATTAATCAAATTTATAATTATTTTATATATAGTCTCTCTATAATGTTGGCGATTTTTAAGGTAAAATAATTTTATATTCTAAAATTTGGGCGAATCGTCTTTTATAAAATTGGAAATTGGCGAATCTTTTTTGTGGAAAAATCATGGAAAATTAGCCCACTGGGCGAACATTAGCCCCTAAAATTTTCCATGATATATATGGATCAATTCCAGGAATTTCCTCATAAGACCAAGTGAACGCATCTCGAAATTCTTTGAAGAGATCGGTGTAGATTTGAACTTCTTCAAGGGAACAGTCAACTCCGATGAAGACATTTTTAATTACGTTAGGATTCCTATAGATCTTCACAGGTACAGTTCGTGAGATAACTAACATGTTACCTTCGACAGAAAATTGTTTTGGATCCAAAGGGTTTGAAGCTGTATAAACATCACTAGTAGACAGATTGGACAAACTAGATTCAACTTCACGCAATGGAGGGAGAAAATATGAACGATGATGTAAATCATCCCATGGTCGATCCACACCCATCATTTCTTCCAAAATTTCTTCTTCAAATGGTAAGACTATATCTAAGCAATCTAGAGCTGAAGTAGAATCAAGGGTCCAAGCCAGAGCCACATCGCCATCTAACTCCTCTAGTGAAAAAGGAGTGGGATGGTTGTCTGCAGAGTTAATGATAGATTGATAAGCAAGTTCCGCTGCAGACATGGGAAATGCCATTCCACCTACCTGCCCTCCATCTAATGTGGTGGTAGATGAAGGTAAGGGCCAAGGGTCTGAAAAACAATGACTTCGAAAGAAAACTTTCCGAGAAGGTCCCCTAGAGGATGGAATCACATTAATTCTAGCTGTAGGAGTAGGGAGGTCGAATATACCCATTAATGAAGAGTACATCCCAACTCCTAAATTCTCAATAGGTTGACGGGGATTGTCCACCAATGGAACGGTTGAATCTGAAGTTGCATGAGAGTCACCTGGAGAATCATCTAACCGATCAACTCTAACAATCCTCCCCTCATGATGAAAACAGAGGATGCGGAATAATGTTGAAACTATGGCATCCATCTCATAAATGCAATTCCTCCCCAAGAGGAGGTTATAACCCAGGTTCGCATTGACGATTTCTAACTCAATATTCACTACCTTTCCCCCAACATAGATATGAAAGGCTGGGATAATCTCATGCGGCATATGAGAATGTCCATCAAATGCCGTCAAAAGAGTTGGTGAAGGAACAACTGAAGGTGATCCAATGGCCTTCCAACATGACATATACATCATGCATGTGGAAGCTCCCTCATCTATAAAAGTTTGAAAAATATTGGTCTTTCAATATGTGGACTTTATCTGGAAATCCATATGGTGAGGAAGTCTCTTTTTGACATTCAACATATCAAAAGTGAGCACTAAAGAATTCTTTGGGTCTACTGCACCGATTGCCGAAAGTAAAGCACTTCTCTGACATAGCATCCAATGCTGACATAGAGTACATCCAATGGAGTACATCCAATGCTGACATAGCACAATGAATTTTATCTAGATCTTCTACAATCGAATAGTTTTGGGCTACCCTAGCATTAGGGTTAATAGTTGAGCACTTTGCGGAGCCTTTCGGTATCCGAGGTATAGACTCAACAGAGGGCCACTCAATATGAAGTGGTTATCTGACTTCTGGAATAGATTTAGCCTTAGATGTTTCCTATTCATGATAATTTCGTGCTTGCATAGCGACATCGATGTGATAGCTCATCATATAAACATTTGATGAATTTTCCCCTTCCTAGTTGCCCCCGGCAAGGGTACCAGTATTAGAATTTGCACCAGCAAGTAATATCTACCCTTGGGAAAAAAGGTTAGTCAGAATAGCTTGGGAGCTAGAGGAGCCTTGCTGTACTAAAAGCGCTGAGCATTTTGCATCTTAGGGTAGAGGTGAGTCATATGGTCTCCATTGCATAACTTGCATGGAAATTTTACCTTTTTCTTGGACTCTTTCCTACCCTCTTTGGCATCATTGTCGGGTTTGTTTGCATTGCCTTTTCCTTCCTAGTTCTTCTTCTTACCTCGTCCCTTCCTCTTCCCATCGGATTGTTGATTTAATTTGGGGTTAGTGGTCTGGACGACATTTATAGAGGTAGGTGGGGAAGGTGTAGGTACAAACGGTGCTCCTTGGATAGAAGAAGCAGTTTGTAGAGATAACTGTTGTAATTGATTCAACAGGTTCACTGTGTTAACATCAATCGATCTGACTATACCATCGTCAGGGGGACCTGGTTTCGGTTTGGCTAAATTCACCTTAGATCTAGGAGCATCAGCTAGAATTTTTTGAAGAACCCTTGACTGAGAACATATCAGTTCCAATTACTGGGCTCTGAAAATGGCCTGCTCTTCCGTATAAACACTGGAGAGAGACACATCCTTTGAGATCTCAGGTTGTAATGATTTGAGAAACCATTCGAGAAGGAACTCTGGCAAGATTTCAGCTTTTATAAGCCTTTTCCTCCTCCTCCATTCCTAGATGTGATTCGAAATGTGAGTTGTGGTGTCTTGTTGAAAGTTAGCCAGAAGTTCAGTTCTGGCTTCATATCGGACAAGCAACTGAAAATGGTTCAAAAAGACATTAGCCAAATCACAAAAAGAAGTATAGGTGCCCCCTGGAAACTCTATATACCATTTGGCTGCATTTCCGGTTAGGGTGCACTAAAATAACCTCAACCTGATCGAATCATCTATCAGGGAGTTGGATGAGCACCATAAGTGAAATGTGGTTACGTGGTCTCCCGGATCTTCACCACTCTTCCCTTCGAATTTTGGGATATCCGAGGGAAGTTTAGTTGGGACTAGAGGCCAAGCCGAATTGTACCAAATTAGATCATTTGTCAATTTAGTTAAGTCTGGCAAGTTCAGCATGGCCAGAAAAGGGAGTCATGGCGGACCTTGGGAATTCCATCCAGTGCAGGTGGGTTTCCCAAAGGTCTGAAAAGAATGACATAGATTTTGAAAAGCACCAGGTTGCCTGAAGTAACTTGTAGTGCCTACCAAACCAAAATGAGCTCCTTATGGTCCAGAAAAATTTGGAGTTTAACCAACTCCTGCCAAAAATCCTCCGTAACCAGTGAAGTTACCCCCTAACGAAGTGTTAAAAGGAGCTGATAGCCCCTGATAAGGATTCCATGCGTTAGCAAAGGGTGGAAAATTCTGAAACGAATTAACTAAAGAATACAACACATTCCCTTGTTGGCTAGAATAAAATTGATTCCTAGCTCCTATCCCACTAACCGCAGGGTTTGTCCAACTCTGGAATGGGTTATTACCTTGACCTGTAAAGGAAAAAGGCATTGACCCTATTGTTGGATTGGAGTGTGGTATATGACCACTTCCAAATGGGAAACCCTAAAAAGAAGCTGATCCACTCATCATGGATGTGGACGCGGTTAATGGTATGTTTAAAGGAACTGAAGGAATCCCATGAGACGACATTCCATAAGGGATAAATCCAAAACTAGATGCAGTAGCCTGAGAACTTCCACTCGTTGACGGAATGGAAGTAGACCCAAATATAGCCATGCTGGGAGTAATAGAAGGGATGGAAATAGTTCCTCCTCCTTGTACAGATATGGGAGTCTGCATACTCTCAACACTCGTCGTAGATGCCATGCTTCCAGCAGTGGTCATCGAAGGAATAGATGGGTGTAAACCTGGGCTCGAAGGCCTATGAGTCGAGGTTCCGACGTACAATAGAACGTCTGGATGATCAGGAGGAAGAGGAGAATTCGGAGCCACAACCAACTCTGAAAGCTCTTCAACTTCAATATTATCTTCCGACTGAAAAAGTACTCGAGAAAGAACTGGTGTGTTCCTCTATAACTCTCTACTGGTGCCAGGTCTATCTTGTGAATTAATGACCCCAAGCGGAGGATCAATCTCCGATGTGCCTGTTGCCACTGGTTGAAAACCACTGGTAGAATTGCTCCTACGCCTTCTAGGAGAAGGCTCAGGACTCATAAGTGATAGCCCACAAAGTTTCCTAGACCATCGAGATGGTCGATCAACCACTTTGAATTAATTAAAATATCTACTTAAAGAATCAAAAAATTATAAAGCTAAGCCGACTAGGAGCAAAGAACATTCAATAAAAAGTCCCTAAAGATATCAGAAATCAAACATCTCTCGAGTATTTCCGATTCGAGTGTTTAGGACCGGACACCAAAATACAAGAAAGTTAATAACAAGGGCCTTCCGAAAATAGACTGGGGTAATTACGCCCCAGGCCTACCAGCAAAGGTATTAGAGGCAGTTACGCTGACCTCCAGACAACAGCCTTTGTCGGTGCAAGCACCCAAGCTTCGCAAGGGTACCCTCCAGAAGTACTGTTGAACGTGATACAATGTCAGCCTTAGGTGCCATGGGATTCCCCTCCGCAGCCACCTATGTGATCCCTAGGATAGGAAACTATGGTCACCAACTCGTATCAGAAGCCGAGTGGAACAGTCGTGAGGCAGGATCTGACAAGTAAGAGAGGGGGTATCTCTCGTCCTTATCTTCACTCTCCCTCGTGCTTTACTCCTAGTTACGTAGCTTTCCCGGTCTCCCTAACGCTATTGGATTTCACTCATTAATCAAACTTCTATGTTTTGTAATTTTGAGTGGCCTTGGAGAGTTAACACTCCTCTCGCCTAATCCAAGGCCCTAATATACCTAAATTTGTTGGTGAATTCTGATGACAACATAAAAGTTCTAGTTTATTTTAATTAATCGCTTGATTTTAATGGTTGTTCTTTAAGTCAAGGGTAAAGATGGGAGTGAAACTAATGATGTTTGTATGACGCAACAAAAATCAATGAAAAGCTAACTACATGGATGCAGTCATTTTTTATTCGATGAAAGAGATCTCTAGACGGGTTCTACAAAACTTTTACAAAGTGAAGTACTTTTTCTCTTCTTTTCTTGAAACACACTCCACACACCCAAAAACTAAAAGACTATGAATGCTTTAACAATGCAAACTACCTTAATGCAAGATATAATGGAGATGCAAGATCCTAAACAATAGTCAAAAAGCAAAAGCAATTGTTTATAACTAACAATGAGCCAACTTAAGTATTGAAGAGGATACAAATTTTGAACACAAAATTCTCTCCAAACAAGAAGGACAAATTGTAAAGGATCGCCATTCACTTTCAACAAAGAAACCATAAACCGAACTTGGCAAAATAAAAACAAAAACAAAGTTTTTTGAGATATTTTCTTTTTTAAAGAAGCAACCAAAACAACTTTTTGAAATCACCAAAATGCTAATAAAACTCAAAAGATCGAAAAAAGAGCACAAGGAGTCTTTGCAAGTTACAAACTCAAAACTGAATGAAAACTTGAGCAAAAAGGCTTCAACTTGTACAAAACAACCCAAATAGTAGCAAAGAGTTTGACAAACTGACCAAGAAGCTAGGAAAGAAATACTTCCAAATTCATCAAAAAGTAATAAAAGCTGTGAGGCCACAAAACAAAGGGGAGCAAAGCATGTAGATTTGGAATTTGGGCTTGTCACTAAAACTGAAAAGAATCTCGTATTCTGGAAGACTAGAACAATCAAGAACTTCAGGACAAAGTCTTGTGTGCCAAAACACAAATTACAAACTCACTAAAGAAGCAAACCTAGGCCAAATATTTTCAATGAGGAAGAGACTTCGAAACATTAAGCTTGCAGAATAATTAAATTCTTCAGACAACAATTGACCACACAGAGGGTGAAAAGACCAAGCAACAAATCTATCTGGGTTGAAAGATTTGAAAAAACAATGCAAAAATTTTCATACTCAACTGTGTGCAAACACAGAGGCGTGCACACGCAATCCTGACATAGGAAACTCGCATATACATGAGTTCACTTTACATAAAAAGCGTGTATACACAACTGTAAACAAAGTAAAGAGTGTATACAAAGCTTTACAAAAAAAATAAAAAAAAAAGTCTAATCCAAAATATTAGACTTGAGGCCTGGGACTCTAGTAGACCAAATAAGACTGTAACTGCAAGCAAACCAAAGACTGAGCCCTGATTGAGAATGAACAACCCAAACCAGGAATAACAAGATTGTTATCCCCAGTGGAGTTGCCAATTCTGTTTCGGGTGAAAGCACCCTAGGGCTTTGGGTTAGAACCCCAACAGAGCAGAAGCAAACTACAATAAGAAATACTCAAACAGCTCAGGCAAGATGCTTATATTATCAAACTACGTAAGAGTGACCGTACCCAGATTTCCTTCGTTCGAGTAGGTCCCGCAGGGTTCAGACCCTCTACAACTCCCGATGTTCTTCAAACCTAAAAATCATTCAATTCGAACATACATAGCAGTATAGAAGTAAAGCATATTCACGAAATTGACTTTATATCATATAAACAAATGATTGATCATACATCAAAATGACATTCATATATGAATTAAAACATAATTTGATGCATAAACATAGTTAATTTTGGAAACAAGACAACATTTCTTTTATTGCAGTAAGCTATAAATAACATGGAGAGAATTCACCTGAGTCTTTCTCTGGCTCCAAGTGGAACTGTCCTCCGGATTCGTCCTATCCCAGCCTTCAACAATCTTCTTCCATCACCAACACCATGATATCTCAAGCAAAAGGAAGGATATCTATAATCAAGGAAACAAGGGTTTCCTGAAGCTTGGGGAAGTGCATGAGGCACAGGGATTCATCAGACTCAGTCAGGGATAATCTCAGTATAATAACTCTATCTCTTCTCCCCCTTAAGGCCTTCCCATAGAGGTCTATTTATACCTCTCCCAATTAGTTTTTTAGTTGGGAAATAGTTGGGCCATGGGCAATAGGAGGTAATCAATAGGTAAAACCCATGAACTCTGCCCAAAATTAAGGAAATTTAATTTTTTAAGTGTTTTAATACATATATGCGAGTTGGGTATTGACTGACCCGCGTGTACACACTTTTAGCTCAGGGAAAAGTAGCATACAGGGAATAAAACACTATTTTTTATATATTTGGACTAAGTCTAGAAGGAGGGGTTGCCCTAGGCCATAAACAAAGCATCATATATACCAAGAGTGGTAAATGGTGCTATAACAGTTGGGCATAGCGATATCTGCAAGGCCTCATGTTTGGAGGAACACTTCCTGGAATCGAATGAATAGCATGATCATGATCACAAATAGGTGGGAAGACTTTGGGATTCTCAAATGTCTTGTATTGTTTTTCCAAGACTTTTTGGAGATCTAGAGAAATAGATGATTTTGATGTTTGAATATTTAGTGAGCATAATTGTGAAATTATGCCCTATTGTTATTTCTTTAGAAGATTTGTCATGCCATTAGAGACAATTATCTTTCTTGTTTTCCCTGTGATACCCCTTAATTCAACTTCCTTTCCTTGCCAAAATAATTTCAAGAAAATTTATTGAAAATGAAAATCTATCATACCCAAAGATTTTAACCATTGGACTCCTAGTAGAACATCAACACCACCCATTGGAATGTAAATCATTGGACTATTTAATACATATTCCCCCATGGCTAGCTTGATATTGTGGTACTTTCCAGAGAAAATTATAGTTCCTCCATTTTCAACCATCTTTTGACACTCTAGGGCTGGATATAGGAAGTAATTCAATTCCTTGGCTATCTTACAATTAATAAAATTATGGGCACTACCCGAATCAATCAACACTTTTACCTTTTTATTATTGATGTATCCTTCTATCTTAAGAGTTTGAGGAGTGGTAATTCCTGCCAGTGCATTACAAGGTATGGTCAGATCCATTTCTTCTTTCTCTAGGGTTTGTTCTTGGTGTATATCCTCTTCTTTTGATGTTTCTAGTTCATTTTCTTCCTGCTCTTCACAATCTATGTAAAATAATTTCTTCTCGACAAACTTATGACCTTTAGTGTAATGCTATCAAAATTGTAACAAATCCCCTTTTCACTTTTTTTCTCCCAATTGTTGTTGTGTCAACCTTGTAGGTTGTGGAAGGCTAGGAGCAACAACACTTCCATCTTTATATTTGTGAGTGGCAGACTTCCTTGTTGCCATAATTTTGCTTTCAACTTTTCTTGCCACCTTGAATGCCTTCTCCAATGAATCAGGTTCCCAAATGTGAACCTAGTTTTGGATGTTATACTTTAAAGCCCCCATGAAGACATCAATTCTATGTTCCTATGGAATATAATTTACCCTTATATTCAATTCTTGGAAGTCCGCAATGTGCTCCGCCATTGAACCCTTTTGTTTGATATTTATCAATTGGATAAATAAGGTGTTTCTCTTTGTATCCTCATAATTTGCTACCATTTCCTCTGTAAAAATGGATCAAGTGACAAGTGGTTTACGAGAAAAAATCCATCGATACCATAAAAACTTATTATGTTCCAAATATAAAGTTGCAATGCGTACCTTTTTTGTGTGTTTCACATTAATAATGTAGATTAAAATATTAATCCATCTGTAGTATCCATGTTACCAGATCCTTTCCATCAAACTTTCTCATAGCAATATTTGGAATATGTTGGGTCTTAAATCCAATGTTAGATTGTATGAAATCATGATTAACATTTCCTTTGTTCTCATTATGAGTTTCATCTAATATCTTTTCGCCATTTGGAAGCATTTCTTGTAGCAACTTTGTCAAACATTCTTTCAAACCTTCCATGTCTACTTTTAAACCTTCCATGTCTGCTTTTAAACCTTCCATGTCTAATTTTAAACCATTCTTCAAACCATCCATCTTAGCTTCCATTTCATTTTTGGTTACTCTTTGCGAGAGCGAAATTTGTTGCACTTGGTCTCGTAATTTTGATATATCATGTTGCATTTCTTCCTCTTCTTCATGCATCATAGTAGAGCTTTCTGGTTTCTTACTAGGTGTTTTCATTTTATTAATTTGAGTCATTTTTGAATAAAACAATGATATTTATGCTTCACTATGCCCCTTCAATCACTTCAAACTGATTTTTCAAACAAAACTTATGCAAATTTAAAAACAATACACATATTTTTCTTGCTTTGTAGGAGCTCGATATTGAATCTATTGTATATCTATAAATTTTGATCTCCAAGGTATGAATTTTGGTTCTTTGGTAGGCCTCTATTATTCTTTCGAATTCCACAAGTCAGACCAAATATGGATTCTTCAAGATAAAGTTATGTCCAATCTCCCACAATGTCTTGATTATGGACTCGTTCAGTAGAGAAAACTTGTACGGAGTGCCATGTGCCCCTGTTTTGACCTTCATCCCTGACAACAATACACAAGATACTACAGTCTGTGAAATTGTGTCCAATTTTTATGAAATACAATTCTGATTCTCATAGAGGAAAATATGATGATTTTCCCAAGCTCACCTATTTGAGACGAAATTCTGGAGCATGCAAAACCATAAATTCCTTGGATCATATCTCCAAAAATATAGCAAACCAATATCTGAAATTTTTATACAAAGTTCATTAGGATTTTTGCTCCTTAGGATACAAAATTAAACTTCTAACCGATCGTATAAGAAAATTTATAGCTAAAATTCCATGATGACCTATTAGCAGTAGCGAAACCCTAGAATCCAAAGCTCTGATACCAAATGTTCTGCAACCAACTCACAAAAAGATAGATAAATGACTTGAAAATTATCCTCTTTGAGGGGGAAACCTCCTTTACATTACATAAATGAGAAATTGTTGGATGATACAAATGAAAATACCTCCTTTCTATATATAGGAGTCTAAGAGGTCACAATATAATCATAGCCTACATAACAATAATAATGTAAGGGCACAACAAAAATGGTAGTGGGCTTCTATGGGGAATAGTAATAACAGTATGAGGACTACATGAGCACAAAAATAACAATAAGGGGCTACCCTAGTAGCATAGGGACTTAACAATATCTATATATGTGTGTGTGTGTGTGTGTGTGTGTGTGCACTCTAACAAGTAAACTAACATTGCCTCATGCATTCAATATGCTTAAATGTCGTTATTTTTCTATAACATAGTGTTGGGTCTGGCTTTTTACCTATTTTTTGCACATTCTTTCCCCTGTTTTGACCTTTCCGTCCTCCAAGCTTGTGCCCCCATATGACCAAACTCTCTATTTTCTTACCTTTTTAATCCATTTTACTATCATGTTACTTTGTTGTATTTTACCGAATAATACGAGGCTTTATTCCTTTTTGTGGCTAACTGGGAGAGCATTGAAGGAGTATTTTGGGAAGTTCATCTTTTTCAAGTGTTGGCTCACGCGAATGAAGCTATGAAGCATATAGGCAGCAAGGATTAACTACAGTAAAGGCTAGAACGATTCACTGTTACATCCTGAGTGTTGTTATAGATCGCTGCTATATACTAGGTGTTGTTACAGGTTGCTGCTATTACAGGTTGATGCTGTTACAGATTGTTGTTACACATCGGATGCTGTTACATCTTGCGTGGATCTGCCATTGCATCAACAGTGTTTTCGTCAGTTATGCCGCATTATCCTCAACCACTATTTTCTCAATGTTGTTGCACCAAAGCTAGAAATGTGGGTACTATTCCACATAATAGTTGTCAGCAGTAGGATTGTTTATTTTTGAAGAAACAAAACTCAAACAGTTGCAACCGATGTATATTTATTTAGTAATAAGTTGTAACTTCTTTATTTTTTATCAGCATGAGAATCGTGAGATTCTCATGACTGATCTGCTTTCTAATTTTTGGGTTGTAATAATTATAAAAGACTCGACTTTTTATGTATTAGCAAACAACATATAGAAGAGTA
This sequence comes from Pinus tabuliformis, assembly GCA_031772625.1. Lineage (NCBI taxonomy): Eukaryota > Viridiplantae > Streptophyta > Pinopsida > Pinales > Pinaceae > Pinus > Pinus tabuliformis. The sequence continues at coordinate 310,518,299 of CM062805.1, read as the reverse complement.
CCATTACTCTATTTCTATAATCATGAACTTATTCAATATCAATTGGCACAGTGATGTTGTTACTTTCCAACTGATTCGTTAATCACTTTTTGTGTTCTTCCTACTCCTTGTCGAGGAGGAAGGGCCCTCCTCTTTGGATGGGATTGCAGTGATTAGGTAGTGTACATTTCAGTTTAGTTCATTGATTTATGATTTCTCGTTGTTGTTGTACAAATCGTGGATTGAATTTTCTGTTGTTTCTATTTATCTTATGCTGTTACACAGAGTTAATCAACAAAGTAATAGTAACCAGCTGGAATAGATGTTAGTTCTTTTGTGGTGCGCCTTTACTTCAATAACTGCGAATTATGATTTAATTATTTATAGTGTTTTTGTATCTACATGCGTGGTTTGATTCAACAATTTAGATCAATGACATATTTTACAGTTTTTCTGCATTTTCTTATGCTTGGCTGGAGTGTATTGGCACAGACAGTGCAAACTCCATTGAACAGCAAGACCTTCCCTGGGTTTACAATTAATGTTTCACTTTGAGTCAATTAAGATTGATTAAAACAACACTACATTTTGGCGCCATTTCTGGGGATGGCAAGTTGACAATACAGTCAGCCAAGTTGTTTGTTTGACATAGAAGTGCTCCTAGTCCACAGTTGCTGGGTAGTAAGACAAGAGGTAAGAACCTGTGCATCAATCTAACATACCTGGGTAGGCTCACCATTATGATCACTAGGACACTTAGGACATTTTGATGCTTTGATTAGTGTGTCTTTAGCTCTTCAGTCACTAGGCGGTAAGATGAGAGGTAAGAACCTGCGCATCACTCTAACATACCTGAGCGGGCTCACCACTGTCGAAGATTGAGGCACTTAGAGTGTGATTTAATACACATAGGGTCCATGTGTGCATTTGTAGGACTTATAGAGACATTGAAATCACCCCCACTCTAATAAGTCACAGGAACGACAGGTCATAAAAAGGAAACGAAGGGTGAAGATTTGGGAAGGAAGACATTTATCCAAGAATTAATCTCCAAGGTGGAAAAAGAATAGTCCAGCTCTCAAAGGAATGCAAGGAAAACAGGGCTACAGAATGTTGTTACTCCCATAGCGAAAGCAAAAACCTCCAATCCCTCTATCTCAAGACCGTATCGTTCTAAGGCTAGTACTCATACCCCCAAGATCAAGGATTTGATTTATGAGCAAGAAGGGGAAGTTAGTAGCCAGAATTTGAGGATCGAGGGTCAAGGGGAAACCGAGGGGGAACATCAGACACCTGAGGTAGAAAAACACCTGTTGATTTATCAATATCTAGATACAGGTAGTGCGGTGAAACAACCAACCCCAGTGGTATCTGAGGCATTAATCACGTCTACAGGGCCATCACAAACACAACTCGAAGAACGTCTGCTATAGGAAGGGTTAGAAGAATTCATCATGGGAGACAACAATGATAACAATGCTAAAACAGACACCACTACCACCACCTTTGAGTTCCCAATTGGGAATATCGGAGGTGAAGCTCCTATGAAAAACATTCCTCTATCATCCTTACCATCCTTTCAGGGGATGACTGTGGAAGATCCAGATACATTTATGTTTGAGTTTGATGTCCTATGTAGAAGTTATGATTATACCGCAGATGCTCAAAAGCTAAAGATATTTCCTACTACCTTAAAAGGAGCAACCTTGAGATGGTTCATGGGATTAGGCCCCACTTCCATTTCAACGTGGAATGCTATGAAGGAGATGTTCTTGTCAAAGTACCAGGACTATTGTAGGACCAGGGACTTAAGGGAAGAGATATTTAGAATGACACAGAAGGAGGAAGAAAGCCTGGAAGATTATGTGGAACGGTTCCACTACAATCTGCAGAGGTTTAAACACAATGATTTAGACCCAAAAATCTTGAAGACTATATTCATCAGAGGAATGAGGGATGACTGCCTTAACACCCTGAACCTATTAGGAAAAGGGGATATATCACAAGAGCCATTCACTGAAATTATAAAGCTCTGCCTACGATTCTCTCGAGGATCATCTAAAGGAAGAAGTAAAATTCAGGATGCTTCTATTTGCATACAAAAATCTGCAGGTGGAGGAGCAACTAGAGTGGAGATCGGAAATTTGTTAGGAAATTTCAAGATCGATATCCTCAGCACTCTCTCAGGCCAGATAACAACAGCATAGATCAAAAAGACACAAGAAGAAGTTGATACACCCCTGGCCATGTTTTGTTCGAGTTGTTGGAAGAAAAATCCTCACAGGGAATGCGAATTGAATAGCATCATCCTGTGTAACATCTGCGAGATGGAGCATTCGACAGAGAAGTGTCTGGAGCTTCCTAGACTAAAGGAAATACTCAGAGAATCAAGTGAAGAGGTGCAGTCCTCTTACTTGATCGGACCAAGGAGGCCATGGCAATCGCAACCTCCAGGTATGTCTCAAGACTTTTCCTCTTTAAATTCATGGAACAATGCATATAATAACGAACCATGTCCATGGAAAAATTATGCCCCTCCTTCAGCTCAATTCCCTTCACCCTGGAACCAATGGTCTCCATCTCCTCTTGTTTAATATCCTAAATCCCAACCATACCCTTGGAATGAGTATTGGAGAGAAAATGCATAGAATTCAGCTATGCCTACACCACCCATGTGATAGCAGCTGTAGTTACCTCCTTTCCAAGCTCCTACTCCTCTACCACCTGTGTGACGCCAACTACCTGTGCAACCTAACCCAAACCCAAATAATAAATTAGCTTAGGGCATAGAGGCTCCTACAACCTTCCAAACCTACTTTATTATCCCTGTGGAACTTAATGAAATACAGTTGCGATCAAGCATGGTAATTAACCCCAGTCACTACCCTATCATTATAGAGGAGGACTATGAACCATCCAGAGGAGAAGTCGGAGGCTCTGAGGCAGCTATTGCATCTACAACAGCTGATACAGAGGAAGTTGTTACATCTATAACAGTCGACCCGCAAATAACTGTTACATCTGTAACAACTAATTCGAGGAAGGCTGATACACTTGTAAAAATAGATTCAAATGTTGTTACACAGGACCCCCAGTACCCTCAGAGATTGGTCGAACCTAGGATGACTTCACAGCTTGAATCTGATTTCTTTAGGGAGTTGCAAAATTTGTATGTACGAATTCCTTTGCTTCAATCCCTTAAAGAAGTACCCATCTATGCCAAGACAGTGAGAGATTTATGCATCAAGAAGTGTGGGAGGAAGCATAAAGACCCTACCACCATACATGTGATGGGAAAGTTATCTGAATTAATGTATGCTTAGCCTATCCTTACTAAGTACCATGATCCAAGAAATCCCACAGTCACCGTCTACATTAATGATCAACCCATAGCCAATGCATTGATTGATCTTGGGGCTGCCATTAATGTAATGACGAAAGATCTCTTTATCGCTCTCGGGCTACAGGGACTCAGACACACTCCTACTATGCTGGAATTGGCAGACAGGTCCCGTGTTAAACCCGAGGGGATGTTAGAAGATGTAGTGATTATGATAGCTTCTTGGAGATACCCGACTAATTTCCTTATCCTACAACCCAAATCCAATTTGGGGGGGCATCCTTTGATCTTAGGGAGACCTTGGCTAGCCACTGCAGACGCATTCATAGGCTACAGAATGAGATCCATGGTGATCTCAGATGGTCAGGAAACCCAGAACCTTAATCTTTATCCCCCAAAACCAAAATTGGATGTGTACGACCCTTGGTGGGATGAGTTTGAGCCTCAGTCAGATCTTTCCCTACCTATCCTCACTCTGGGGAAAGCCCAGACTTTCAAAGATGAGACAAAAGATGATGTTATTAATGGTTTTATTAGTAATTCACTTTTTGTTGCTTCTGTTAAAAATGAAAATGAGGAGGAAGAAGTGGAAGATATAGATTTTGAACAAATGAGAACCACTCCAAATATTGCTAGTAGCCCAATTGAGATTGAATCTGGAAAATTTTTGAATGTTAATCCCAATTTGACTGCTGAATAGAATCAACGGCTGTTACAACTATTACAGAAGTATAAAAAGGAATTTGCATGGGATTATATGGATATGAAAGGGATCCACCCTAACCTATGCACTCACCATATTTATTTGAAGGATGGTTGCAAACTAGTCAGACAGCCACAGTGCCACATGAACCCTGCACTAAAGGAAGTGGTGAAAGAAGAACTACAAAAACTCCTGAGTGCTAATTTTATTTATCCAATATCTGACAGTCAGTGGGTGTCACCGCTTGTCATCGTTCCTAAAAAGAACGGCAAGTGGAGTCTGTGTTGATTATAGAGAACTCAGCAAGGCCACTCAGAAGGACCATTTTCCATTACCATTTATAGATCAGGTCCTTGATACTCTCTCTGGAAAGAAGTACTTTTCATTTTTGGATGGATTTAATGGCTACAATCATATACAGATTGCCCCGGAAGACCAGGATAAAATGACCTTTAATTGTCCTTGGGGAACCTACACATACAGAGTGATACATTTTGGGCTTTGTAATGTGCCAGCAACCTTTCAAAGGGCGATACTGGGAATTTTTTCTGACTTATTGAATGATTGTCTAGAAATCTTCATGGACGATTTCACACCTTATGGAGATGCTTTTGAAACAGCATTAGTCAATCTGGAAAAAGTTCTAGAGCGATGTGTACAGACTAATGTTGCCTTGAGCACTGAGAAATGTCACATGATGATGACTAAAGGGATTGTGCTTGGACATTACATTTCTGCTGACGGAATCAAGGTAGACCCTGCAAAAATAGAGGTAATTCTAAGAATTCCAACCCCCAAAACACAGAAAGAGGTACGTAGTTTCTTGGGGCATGCAGGGTATTACAGAAGATTTATAGAATTGTTTTCAAGAATTGCATCGCCATTATTTTCCTTTCTCATGAAGGAGGTCGATTTCTTGTGGACAACATGCCTTCTTAAAGCTAAAATGTTGTGTATCAGTAGCTCCAGTCTTGCAAGGACCTAATTGGGAACTGTCGTTTCACATAGCTACGGATGCATCAGATATTGTTGTAGGTGTTGTTTTGGGCCAACTAGAGGATAAGAAACCTTATGCTATTTACTACATAAGTAAAAATCTAACTCCAACTGAGCTCAACTACACAGTGACCGAGAAGGAGTTCTTAGCAGTCATGCACGCCATCAATAAATTCTAGCATTACATCACCAGATATCAAGTATTTGTACACACTGACCATTCTGCCATTCATTTTTTAATGAATAAGCCAATTACAAATGGTAGGATTACATGCTGGTTATTGTTGTTACAAGAATTTGATATCACTATTGTAGATAAGCCTGGAAAAGACAATGTAGTAGCTGACTTTCTTTCTAGGCTAACTATTGATGACAGTTGCACTCCTACTGAAGATTCTTTCCCTAATGAATATATTTTTTCTATTTCTACCTACTCACCTTCGTATGAAGATATAGCCAATTATCTTGCTGCAGGGAAGTTTCCCCAATATTTATCCTCCAAGGAGAAAACAAAAATCATATCAAAAAGTGATACATATACCTAGATAGATGGGAACCTCTATCACACTGGACATGATTTCCTGATCAGACGTTGTGTTCGAGAGGACGAGGTCTTTGATATCCTCAAATCCTTCCATGAGGAACCTTGCGGAGGACACTTCACAGAAAAACGGACAGGATACAAAGTCCTTTCAACAGGGTACTACTGGCCGACAATATTTCAGGATGCCAAGAAGTTTGTGAAGGGATGTGATAGTTGTCAAAGGATGGGCCAACCAATACAATCAGATGAGATGTTGTTACAGCCCCAGATCATCATAGAACCTTTTGAGAAGTGGGCTCTAGATTTTGTAGGACCAATCAATCCTTCATCTAAACAGAGATCCTACATCTTGGTCTGTACCGACTATGTCATGAAATGGGTCAAGGTGAAGGCATTAACTAGAGCCATGGAGTAGGTTGTCTCAGACTTTTTGTTTGAAGACATCTTCGTCTGGTTTGGGATACCCAGAGAGATAGTCACAGATGGAGGACCGTAGTTCACATCTCATAAGATCCGGGAGTTGGTCGAAAAATATAAAATCCATCACAGAATCACAACGCCTTACCATCCACAGGCGAATGGCCAGGTAGAAAGCACTAATAAATTCATTAAGGGAATCCTTACTAAGACTGTGGCCAGTCATCAAAGAAATTGGGCTGACAAACTTCTAGAAGTGTTATGGGCATACATGACTACATGGAGGAACACCACTGGATTCTCACCATATGAACTTGTGTATGGCAAAGAACCCTTTATTCCCCATTGAATTTGAAATCAAAACACTAAGGACAACATTGCAAGTCAATTTGGATTTGGCCACAGCACAAAGGCAGAGATTGAACCAACTCAATGAATTGGAGGAGAAATGGCTGGTTTTTATCTAGCAAACAGAGACTATCCAGCAGTAGAGAGCTAAGTGGCACGACAGATTTATAAAGAAGAAGTAGTTCCAGAAAGGATATTGGGCTCTCTTATACGACTCAAGGTTTAAAGACTTCAAGGGTAAGCTCTGCACCAGATGGCTAGGTCCTTATGAGGTAGATGCAGTCTTTGACAATGGGACTGTAAATTTGGTAACCATTGACAGTGCAAGGACATCATTACTTGCAAACGGGCACCGTCTTCGGTTGTATCACAAACCTACCTCGAAGGATTCATTTGTCAACATTGTCACAAATTCGGATCTACAGATTATGGGAATAGGGGAAAGCCCCCCTGTGCTACAAAATTTTTAATTTTTCTAATAAGTGTAATAGCTGAAAACCACCTAGTGGTGGCTGTTACACCATAAAAAAATAAAATAATAATAATAATAATAATAATAATAATAATAACAACAATCTAGCTATGAAAACCTTTCTCAAGCGTAGACAGACACTTTTGTAGCAATTGAAAACCACCTGGTGGTGACTATTACACCCTCTGTAACAACATTTGTTATTCCAAAGTATATCATGCGATAAGTGTTGTTACACGATCTTTTGTTCTTTATCTTTTTGAAGAAATTAAATTAATATATATCAGTCATCTTGGCTGTTACACTTGTAACAGCCGACGACTTTTCAAGAATAAAACGAGATATTCTATTGTAATAAACAACAAAAACATCATTGTGAGCCTCATCATCATATTTAAGTTTGCGTGTCTCGCTGCCCAAGGATGATTCGATGTCGTGCCGCCCATTACTTCCTCCCACGTCACCCAGGTACGTCATCAAAAAGGTAATATTGAATTCATTTTATTTTGTAATTATGGCAACTTAACATGACTATTGATGGCTGAGGACGGCTGTCATAATTAAGCTTGGGGGGAACGAATCACATTGCGACATGACTGTCACATGATTTGTAATTATTTGAAAAATCCAACAATTAAGACATGTGACCAGGTAGTTATCATTATTTAATGCCGAATCATACCAAAACGAGTAAGGGCACCATTGACGAGACCTCCCCATGACTCACCATTAAGGAAAATTTCTTTGAGCAGTATGAACCATGTGTGCCAAATCTTAATCCAAAATCTTCACCTGCGCCACCCTGCTACCCTACAATTTACCCCTTCTAGAAGCGTTGAATCCCCATTTAGAGTGTTCGGAGAGGAGGAAGATAGCAGTACAAGATGAAACAGCTAGAGTGTGTGCCGGAGGGAAGGATAAGCAGGTGAAACTGCACCGAATTTCATAGGCAATGGGAGGAGCAGCAATACAGCATGAGCCAGGGTCCATAGAAGCCCCGGAAGATTTCCCTGAAGCATGCCAGATTTTCAAAGATGTAGGCTGGTTCAAATTCTTCCAAAGATTGAAAGGATCAGACAATGGTGTGGCCATGGAATTCACAAAGAACCTAGAAAGAAACCAAATGGAATTCAGAGGATTGACTTTGGAGGTCATAGAAGAAGTATCACCAGATTAACAGGATTGCCAGCAGAAGGGAAGAGATGGTTTACTAGGAAGCTTAATGACCCCTCACTGAAAGGGGATTTTCTTCAGGAAAGCGAGTCATTTGTTAAGAAAGGTAGGGGAATTGATAGGTTGTCACTTCCCCAGCCACGGGTAGATGTTGCTCTCTTCCTCATTAAGTACATTACTTGTGAGGGAAGGGAAACAATTGTGTTTAATTACCATTTTCCATTGCTGAACCATCTCCGCCATTAGCAGCTGATCAACCTTCCTTATTTCTTGCTGGGCAATATTGTTGGATTGTGTTATATTATTTCCACGACTAACCTACGTAGTGAACTGGGGGGTTAGATGGGGGGTGGAGCCCCCCCTTCGTTGCGCAGTGGGGGAGGTCATTGGGGGGGCAGCAACCCCCCCTGTCCAGGGGGTTTGAGGGGGGTGGGTAGCCCCCCTCTACAGGGTCTGAGGGAGCACTCCGGGAAAAAACATTTTGGACCCTATATTAAGTTGGGCAGACCTACCTATGGTTTTCAAGTCCATGGTTTTGGATGCGATGGTTTTTGGTCCATGGTATTGGATGCTTCGGCATGTATAAATATGTATTGTAACATTGAAAGGAATATAATGAAAAATCAAGCTGGTAGTCCCGGTTTTGGGATCCATGGGAAAATCTCTGTGTATATGTGTTTTATGTGTTATGATCTTGCATTGTTTATTTTTTGTGTTTTAGAATTTGTATGTAGGTAATTTCTGTACAGGGTTAAAACCTACATTTGGTATTAGAGTTGTTTTGGCTTCAAGGGGATGCCTTTGTTACTGAGGAGTTTCGCTCGGGCCTATGGTAGACCCTGTTCAATGGAAGATCTGCGGGATTGATCCTGGTGGTGAAAGAAGATGGTGAGCAGTGGAAAGATAGAGATCAAGAAATTTAATGGTCAGAGTTTTAAGCTGTGGAAACTTAAGATGGAGGATCTGTTGGTGGATAAAGATTAGTGGATCGCGATAGATCCAGGTACTAAACCAACGGGAGTGTCCGATGAAGAATGTATGAAGTTGGATCAGAAGGCTAAGAGCACAATACGATTGTGTGTCTCAGATTAATTATTGCTGAATGTATCAGGGGAAGCTACAGTGAAGGCTTTGTGGGACAAGTTAGGGACTTTGTACCAATCTAAGTCTCTGGTGAATAAAATGTTCCTACGGAAAAAGCCGTATAACTTGAGGATGAAAGATGGAGACTCGGTGACAGAGCATCTGAACGCATTTAATACAGTGCTAAGTCAATTATTATCTGTTGATATTAAAATTTCAGATGAAGATAAGAGCATCAGTTTGTTGTGTTCTCTACCAGATTCGTGGGATAGTCTGGTTATTGCAATAGGTATCAATGCAACTACCTTGCAGTTTGATGAAATAGTCTCATCCTTGCTAATAGAGGAGATGAGACGGAAAAATATGGAGAGCCAGAATGGTGATGCCTTGTCTGTACGAGGACGGTCCCAGAACAAGAACAAAAATAAGTCATCGAGTGGGAGATCTAAATCTCCAAGAAAACCTGTAAAGGTGGTGTGCTGGAAATGCAGAAAGGAAGGGCACTACAAAAGGGACTGTAAATCTAAAGCTTTTGACAAAGGAAAGGGATCTAATGATGCTTCTTCTGTAGAGGTGAAAACCACCTCAAATGAAGGTGGGGATGTGTACTTGGCTTCTTCAAGTACACATGTAGATCATGAGGCATGGTTGATTGACTCAGGTGCATCCTTTCACTTCACTCCCCATAGAGAGTGCTTTTGTGAGTATGATAAATACGATGGTGGTGATGTATTTTTAGGGGATGATAGGAAGGCTAGAATCGTTGGTCGTAGAAAAGTAAAGTTGAAGTTGCAAGGTGGAAGGGTTAGAACACTTCTGGGTGTCCTACATATTCCTGCATTAGCCAGAAATCTGATTTTTGTAAGTAAGCTAGATGATGCAGGTGTAAAAATAGTGTTCGAGAAGGATACCTACAAGATGGTTCAAGGAGCACTGGTATTGATGCGGGGAGTTCGGACTGGAACTATGTACAAGCTGCAAGGTAGCACTATTGTTGATGGGTGCAACAATTCTGTGGTTCCTGAAAGTGGAGTAGAAAATCTAGTGGTCTCTAGAGAGAGGACCATGTTGTGGCATCAAAGGCTTGGACATATTGGAGAGAAGGGCCTTCGAATACTTCATGGTAAAGGTATGGTAGAAGGTATGAGTAATAGCTCTCTGGATTTTGATTTTTGTGAAAATTGTGTATATGGGAAGCAAAATCGGGTGAGTTTTCCCTCTGGTGGTAAGAGGGTGAAATAGATATTAGAGCTTGTGCACAGTGATATGTTTGGACCTGTGAAGGTTCCATCACTGGGTAAGTCTATGTACTATGTATCATTTATAGATGACTTCTCAAGGAATACATGGATATATTTCCTTAAGAATAAATCTGAAGTCTTTGACAGGTTTAAAGAATTTAAGGCTCTAGTGGAAAACCAGACAGAGAAGAAGATAAAGGTGCTACGGACAGATAATGGTGGAGAGTTTTTCAATAAGGAATTTGAAGAATTCTGTAAGAAGTGTGGTATAGCATGAAATAAGACTACTCCATATACACCTCAGCAAAATGGAGTTGTAGAAAGAATGAACAAGACATTGATGGAAAGGGAAAGAAGCATGCTTAGTGGTGCCGGGTTAGGACAAGAATTCTGGGTAGAAGCGGTGGAGATAGCATGTTACCTGGTCAATAGATCACCTTCATCAGCATTTGAGGATAAGACTCCACAAGAGGTATGGATTGGTAAGAAACCCTCTCTTTCACATCTGAGGGTATTTGGATGTGATGCATATGTACATGTTCCAAAAGAGAAACGAACCAAGTTGGATAGTAAATCTGAAAAGTGCATCTTTATTGAGTATAAGGATGGTTTAAAGGGTTATAAGCTTTGGAACCCAGCAACAAGGAAGGTTGTGTACAACTGAGATGTGGTGTTAAGAGAGGTGAAAGATGTTATTAAACATGAAGTCCAACCAAAGGAACCTGAGAAGATAGAGTTTGAGCTAAAGGAGGAAGAATCAGACTCTACAGCAGAGGAGGAATCAGAAGATGAAGAGCCACAAAATCTGGGTGTAAGAAGATTAGTTCGAGAAAGAAGGCAGCCAGAAAGGTATAGTCCATCTGCTTTCTGTTCAAATTTTGCTTTATCTATTACTGATGATGATCCCAGAACTGTGAAGGAAGAAGTAGATTCAGAGGATGGAAAACTCTGGAAAGAGGCCATGGTTGATGAAATGGCATCTTTGCACAAAAATAAGGCTTGGGATCTGGTGGAGTTTCTGGCTGGAAGGAAACCCATTGGCAGCAAATGGGTGTTCAAGAAGAAGACAAATGCAGAAGGAAAGGTGGAGAAATACAAAGCTCGGTTGGTAGCAAAAGGTTATTCCTAGGTGTCGGGAATTGATTTTGGTGATATTTTTTCTCCTATTGCCAAGGTAACTTCTATTAGATTACTTTTATCTGTTGCTGCCGCTTTTGATTTTGAGGTAGAACAGATGGATGTGAAGACTACATTTCTTCATGGGGATCTAGAAGAGGAGATCTACATGAAGCAACCTGAAGGCTTTGCAGTGAAGGGTAAGAAAGAATTGGTATTCAAGTTAAAGAAGTCTATGTATGGGTTAAAACAGTCACCAAGGATGTGGTATCAGAAATTTGATACATTTATACGGGGACTTGGCTTCACCAGAAGCAAAGCAGATCACTGTGTGTATTTTAAATTAATTGGTGACTGTGTTATTTATCTGGTTTTGTATGTGGATGATATGTTGTTGATTGGAAATTACAAAGAAATTATCCAGGATTTGAAGACCCAATTGTCCTCCAAATTTGACACGAAGGATATTGGTGCTGCAAACTATATTTTGGGCATGGAAATTTAAAGAGATTGGGCAAAGCGGAAGCTCTAGTTAAACCAGAGGAAGTATGTCGAGACAATACTGCAGAGGTTTAATATGTAGGATAGTAAACCGGTGAAGGTTCCTATTCCTGTAGGTGTAAAGTTATCTGCTAAATAGTGTCCCAAGACACAAGAAGAGGAAGAGGATGTGTTTTATGTTCCATATGCAAGTGCATTCAGTAGCCTGGTGTATGCAATGGTTTGTACTAGACCAGACATTGCACATGCAATGGGATTATTGAGCAAGTTTATGTCAAAACCAAGGAAGGAGCATTGGACAGCAGTGAAGCAGGTTTTAGGTATTTGCGTGGCACTAGTGATTATGGTTTGCGCTACCAAGGAAGACCGGGATTGATAGAGTTTTGGATATACGTGGCTTTGTTGATGCAGACTGGGCTGGAGATTTGGATCAAAGAATATCTACAAGTGGGTATGTGTTTAACGTATTTGGAGGTGCAGTCAGTTGGATGAGTAAGAAACAATCTATAGTGGCAATATCAACTACAGAGGTAGAATACGTGGTAGCCACTCATGCAAGCAAGGAAGCAGTTTGGTTGCAGAGATTGTGTTCAAGTATGTGGTTAGTACAGGGAGCTATAAGGATAGACTGCGACAACCAAAGTGAAATTTTCTTGGCAAAGAACCCTGCTTATCATTCAAAGACAGCACATTGATGTTCAATATCAATTTGTGAGGGATATGATAGAAGACAAAAAGGTGTTGCTGGTAAAGGTGGACACTTTAAAGAATACTGCAGATGCATTGACAAAATCTATGAGCTCTGAGAAGTTCTCCTGGTGTAGAGAAACAATGGGCATTTCAGAGCTGGAAAAATGACTAAGCTCTCCTATGGCCCCCTGTGGAAAGAAAACAACAAGTGGGATAATGTTGGGTTTTGTTATATTCTTTCCACGACTAACCTACGTAGTGAACTGGGGGGTTAGAGGGGGGGCGGAGCCCCCCCTTCTTTGTGTAGCGAGGGGGTCACAGGGGGGGCAGGTAGCCCCCATCTTTGGGGTTCGGGGCGGCGCCCTGGGAAGTTTTTTTTTGGACCCTATATTAGGTTGGGCGGACCTACCTATGGTTTTCGGTCCATGGTATCAGATGCTTCGGCATGTATAGATATGTATTGTAACATTGAAAGGAATATAATGACAAATCAAGATGGTAGTCCCGATTTTTGGATCCAGGGGAAAATATTTGTGTATATGTGTTTTATGTGTTATGCTCTCGCATTGTTTATTTTCTGTGTTTTAGAATTCGTATGCAGGTAATTTCTGTATGGGGTTAAAACCTATAAATATTAGGCACATGGTTGTGGCTATGAAAACGACTGCACATCCAGAAACATGTGTTACAAACCATGGCCTCATTAAACTCATTGTGCTGGATGCCTTGAGCCGATAGGGCAAGAATTGGGAAGAGTTCATGTGGAAAAGGCCCATGACCACTCGCAAAAGGCAAACAAAGATGGCTGGGGAAACTCCATAAGTGACAAAGGAGCAACCCTAGTACTCGATAGTGAGGGTCAGAAAGAAGTTGGTTGATAAACTGATTGGCGACAGAAGGCCGAAGCAGAGAATAAGGGTTAGCAGGCACCCAGAGTCCCCATCCATTTCGAGAAAGGAAAAAGAAGAATTCGAGTAGAAGGATGAGGAGCAAGATCAGCCAGAAAAACCTCCTTCACCTGGTAAGAGCGAAACCCAACCTTTGTTGTCGAAAATTGAAATTTTAGAAAATGGTAAAGAATTGAGGGAACAACTAGTTGTAGGAAAGGCAGAGCTAAGAACCCCAGGGCTAGATACCTTGTCAGAGGCTGTGGAAAGGGCCAAAAGGGGAGAAATCCTGGGCACTCTGTGCATAGCCTATGCTGAGAAGTTGGTGGAAGCCAGATTCAAAGTCTGTGTAGCAGGCACTACCTCAAGGGGATTCAAACTTAAAACTAGGAAGTTGTTACACCAAAACTTGTCGAGGACATTGTTGATACACGAGAACTAGAAACCGAGACAGCACAATCCACAGAGAGTGATAAAGCAATGGATACACAGAAACCCTTCGCTGACACTGTTGTTTCACCAGGAACAACAGTGGAAGAGGAAATCATCCAAGAGGAGGAAGATAAAGATAATATCCATGAGCCGATGGTCACTGCTACTGCTACACAAGAACCAGTAGCAGAGACCAAAGTTGGTCCAAAGGAAAACGATGAACAGAAGCCTATGGATATTACTTTTGCCACACAAGAACCAATAGTAAAAATGGAAGTTGACCAGGAAAATAAGGAAACTGTGATAAAACCCACTGGTGAAGGTGCTGTTACACAAGAACCATCAGTCGAGGTTGGACAGTTTCACCCTTAGGAGTCTCCTACACCTTTAATTGATGATGCATGTGGGGGAATGATGAGTCTTGTTGAAGGATGACGTTTTGAGAAATTGTTGTTATTGGCAGAGCTACAAAACTAGAAGCAGTTGGCACTCTATCTGCAGGAGGGATTGATTCAACTCAAGACGCATAAGAGAATAATGGATTCCCTAAGAGAAAAATGGTTAAAAGAAGAATGGAAAGAGAAGAGGAGGCATGGAGGCATAAAGAAATTATGAAGAAAAAGGATGAACAACTACATCAGCTGCATCGGGAGGTCTCTGACCTGACGTTTGATAAGACCAAACTCCATGACCTTGCTTTAAACCTACTAGCATGCAAGCGACCGTCCCCACCATACCCTGTGTTCCTGTGGGAATGTTACTACTTATTCCAGTTAAGGGAAATTTGTGAGAATAGGACTTATATGGGTTCTTTAACCCACATTTTTTTGGAAATTTTTCGTTCCTGTGATTTTGATGATCAGAATTTGTTGTGCGAGTTGTTCTTGCACAATATGATGTGTGAACATGTGAGCATGAGGATGGTGGCGAGTGTCATTTCTTTCATGGGAGACTTGCAGTTGCAGGAATTCCTCTCATTTATGAGGAATCAGATTGAGTGGCAACTGGCCAAGAAAACAATAGAGACCAATGAGGAAAAGATAGCATTGTGGGTCAGGGCTGAACCAGGAATGGCTTACGAACTCTGGTGAGAGTTCAGATGGTTCCTGAGCAATCCGGAAATCAGAGATCAATCAGCCATTTATAGAAGGAGAATCGTGAGGATCTGCCTCAACTTGTTTGCAAACATGAGGAGCCAAGTGCTAGTCGGATGTCTCAAGCACACTAAGGCTTGTAGTGCAGAATTGCAGGAAGGAGACCCCTTTGAGTACAAGAACTTTGTGGCTGCTATTACACGGGTGCCAAAATATGCTCAGATTGTGTTGACACTGGGGGCGTTCTGGATTGGCCTCAGGTTCAAATTCCCTTTGATCTGGTTGCCATTGGAGGAGTATCAACCCAATTATCGGTTATGTGATTATGAAGAGGAATCTTGGCCACGTGAGTTAATGGCCAATCAAGGATTCATAGCTCTAGGTGATGATACTACTAGTGCCTAGAATTTCACAGATTTCCACTGGGGGAACAGTAGAAGGAACTGAGATTCTGTATGGGGACATACAGTTGCTTCAATTGGGGGGAGATGTTGGGTGTGGCTTTTTTCCTACTTTCTGCACATTCTTTCCCCTGTTTTGACCTTTTTTTCCTCCACGCCTGTGCCCTTATATGACCAAACTCTCTATTTTCTTACCTTTTTAATCCATTTTACTGTCATGTTACTTTGCTGTATTTTACCAAATAATACGAGGCTTTATTCTTTTTTTGTGGCTAACTGGGAGAGCATTGAAGGAGTATTTTGGGAAGTTCATTTTTTTCAGGTGATGGCTCATGCAAATGGAGCTATGAAGCAGATAAGCAGCAAGGATTAATTTCAAGAAAGGGTAGAACAGTTCACTGTTACACCCTGAGTGCTATTACATATCACTGCTATATACTAGGTACAATTACAAGTTGCTGCTGTTACAGGTTGTTGTTGTTACAGATTGTTGTTACACATCGGATGTTGTTACATCTTGCATGGATCTATCGTCGCATCAACAGTGTTGTTTTCAGTTATGATGCATTATCCCAAACCACCGTTTGCTCAATGCTATTGCACCGAAGCTGGAAATGTGGGTACTATTCCACATAACAGCTGTCGGCAGTAGGATTGTTTATTTTTGAAGCAACAAGACTCAAGTAGTTGCAATCGATGTATATTTATTTAGTAATAAGTTGTAGCTTGTTTATTTTTGATCAGCATGAGAATCGAAAGATTCTCATGACTGATTTGCTTTCTAATTTTCGGGTTGTAATAATGATAAAAGACTCGAATTTTTATGTATTAGCAGACGACATATAGAAGAGTATCGTTACTCTATTTCTATAATCCTAAACTTATTCAATATCAATTGGCACGGTGATGCTGTTACTTTCCAACTGATTCATTAATCACTTTTTGTGTTCTTCCTGTGCCCTGCTGAGGAGGAAGGGCCCTCCTCTTTGGCAGGGATTGCAATGATTAGGTAGTGTACATTTTAGTTTAGTTCATTGATTTATGGTTTCTTGTTGTTGATGTACAAATCGTGGATTTCATTCGCTGCTATTTCTATTTATCTTATGTTGTTACATAGAGTTAATCAATAGAGTAATAATAACCAGCTGGAATAGATGTTAGTTCTTGTGTGGCACGCCTTTACTTCAATAGCTGCGAGTTGTGATTTAATTTTGTAGAGTTTTTTTGTATCTACATGCATGGTTTGATTCAAAAATTTAGATCAGCGACATCTTTTACAGTTTTTCTGCATTTTCTTATGCTTGGCTGGAGTGTATCAACACAGACAGTGTGAACTCCATTGAAACAACAAGACCTACCCTGGGTTGACAATTAATGTTGCAGTCTAAGTCAATTAAGGTTGATTAAAATAGCACTACACATACTGTGATAGTTTTGAAAATGAGTGAAGTAAATAGATTTCTAGAGCTTTCCATGTAACTCAAATCTCCCAAAAATGATGTTGTTTGAGTATGCCAGAGCCTTGAAAATCGAGTAAGGAGAGAATTGGCCTGAACTTTGACTGTAGGTTAAATGATGTGTTTTGAGTGGCCTTTAATGGTTTTTCATTAGATAGATGTTTGGATCACAATTCCCCTGTTAGGGTCCTATAATAATAGGATTCATAATTTTGAATTGGCTATGATTAGTCTAGTAATATTGTACATACTTTTGATTTTTGCAAAATGTTTTCCCATATTAAAAATAAAAAATGTAAAGAGAGTAAGTCCTAAAATAAAAATCAAAGGACTAAAAGAAAAGGATCAAAAAAGAAAATAAAATATGAACCCCACCAAAAAAGAGATAAAAATAGATTCAGAAAGTGATGCAAATTCAAATTCCACTACTTTTTACTTTGCCTTGCAAAATAAGATTGTGTGCAGCTTGTCAAAATGCCACAATCCATGATGATCAAATAGTGTAATCTTGATTCATTCATGTTGGCTACGTGGGGCCTGACCCAGGTTCAGTAGTGAGTTTAGCCAAGCAAATCCCGGTACTACTGGTCCTTTCGGCAACAGTCCATGGAGCACAGACTGAGGTCTCACTCGAAGTATTATGGGAGGGTGTTGGAACCAGATTTCCGCACCCTAGGGATGTCTTGATGAGGGTTCTGGAGGTTTTTGATCCCAACCTGCGCGCTACGCTGCCCCGCACAGCTTTCTATCCTTCGCAACCCGTGCACATCTTAGAGAATACAATATTATTTCGATTCGATCCTTACTGTGTTATTATATTAGTGCTTAACTTAGTTTGTGCGGGCCCAATGTTATTATTATTCATTCAACTTTTAGATAAGTGAGCGTATTCGAAAACAATATAAATGCATAAAGATAACCTGAACATAGAAATATAGATCTACAAACAGACACACAATATTCTGAATCAATCTTATCTTTATTAATACTCAAGTTCAGTTACAGACCCGACTCCACCCTGTGCACTCAGCTGCAGGGGTCTGCGCACTCAACTACAGACTCTACTAATCCTCTATGCACATAGCTACAGAGCCTCTACCTACCACTACGACCCAATACACTTTAGATTCCCTTCTATCTTCTCACCTTGCCTTCGCATCTATATATTACTAGTCAAAACTCTCCACCCACTTTACACTTAGAGCCTCTCTCTATTTATACAATCCCATGGTCCATGGACCATGGGTAGGCCGACACACTTTACATTAAATTACATTATTTTAGGGTGGACAACCCTAGAATCTCATGCTCCATGCCCACATTTCGCGGGGTATTTACATTATACTTGACCAAAACTTGGGCTTCAAGCCCCAAAAACATGCTATGGGGGGATTCGCTACCCAACAGGCCCCCAACACAATCATCGTGACTCATCCCGAGTCACTCTGCTAGTGCGGCAATCTTTGCATGAAGTCCATGCAGTAGGTCTCGCGCAGCTTGGGTGTCCACAGTAGACTATTCCGCTGCCTGCTACTACATTGGCCGCCTTCTGCCATGTGGCTACTTCTTGTTCCTGGCACCTCCTCTTAGCCAGCTGCATGAGGCGCAGCTTGGTGTCCTTATTTTGTTGCTGAGCTGCGACCTTCTCCATTTCCACCAAGTTCGAGGCGTGCCACTTTGGAGGCCATGACTCCATCACTGTGAAGATTGCATCATCCGTTGCAATGAACGGAAGCTTCACCCATCCTTGCGCACCTGGATATACAGGTTATGCATATCCGCCTTGAATTCTGCCGCACTTTGCAAGCTGTTATGAACTGTAGGGGACAAGCATGGCCTACGGTTGATCCATGTTTGGATGCTCGCCTCCACGAACACCCAGAACACCTTTATCTCGTGAATCTTGTTCACGTCTTTTGTAGCCCAGAGTGAGGTGTACCTTATGGCTTCGAGCAGGTCACCCTCAGTAGTGGGAAACTGGCTGTCCGCCGGCAGCTCCCCTACAACCAATAGGATGGATAAGAGCAACCACGCATAGTGGAAGGTCTTACCTTGTTCCTGGGCCTCCCTGCAGTTCGCCAAAAATTCGTCACAAAGGAACTGTGCCCAGTTGAACTGGACCCCCTTTGCGCATTGCTCTACCAATGCAATCATAGACGTTGGTACTTTGTCGGTGCAACATTTCCTTATTAGCTTGCTAGCTAGAAGTTGGGTGGCTACATGCACCCCTTGGTCTTTAGTACTTGCTATTGTGTACCCTCACTTTCTCTTTTCTAGTTTATACCTGCCCTTCATAGCTTCTGCGAGGGCCAAGTCACTGCTTTTTCCTGCTATGGCCGCGGGGTCATTTCCTTTGACTGGCAGTCGATAAATTCGGTGAATTAGATCAGCCGTGATGGGAATCGACTCCTCCAGCCAGAGATACCCATCATGCACCAGGCACAGTAGCTGCCTGATGACAAAAATGGTGATGGGCGTACGATGGTAGTGGGGTATCCATCGCAGATGGAGTAACCCAACCTTCTCCACACTGCACAACCATTTATGCTTTATTAGATTCTCTGTGACCAACTGTGGGAACTTCTCGCTGTTCACGAGGTCCCAATATTTGAACTTCATAGTAGGTACTCGTCCCAACAGCGGACCTTCAAACCTTATATCATCGGGGAGGAGCGGGGTCTAGAGCGCACTCTTCATGGCCTCCAGGTCCTTCGGTACCTTGGCTTTCCCCTTCCACGGGGGGATGTAGGGAGGTAACTTTGTCACAGAATGCTTTTGGGAGACATCCTCTGCCTCATCATCTTGCACCTCAATTTGGGCGATCAAGGCTTACAAGTCTTCCTCCTCCTCCACTATTTCAATGGTGATGGATTTTCCCTTCTCCGCCATTGACAATTTGCCAAACCGTGGGTTTCTTGGGGATACACAGACTGGCCCCATCGTTTGCTTATCTTTCTGTGGCCATGGCATGCGTGGTGATTTGGAACTTCGGGCGTAGCTACCGCCTCTCCAGGATCCTCATGGGCCATACAGGGCTCTGTGGTAACTTTGGCGAATCACACTCTTGTTCTAGCAGCCGTCATTGTGTCTACACTTGAGGATGGTAATAGTATGTGACGCTCAATGCCCTGTACTTGCTTAATTCTCAAACAACCAAGTGTTGTCTTGGAGCTGGCCCTGGCATTTTTATAGTGATCTTTGAATTTGAATTCGACCCTTCCCCCCACTTCTGCATCATTAATTCCTTCTTGGCAAAAGATCGTCCCAAATCCTGTTCTTAATTCTTATTTTAATTGCCCGCTGCCCACTCCTTTTTTCCTTAAATTGGACCTCTTGTCATGAATAGTGACACCAACGGTCACCTCCCAGCCTACCCGCGCAACAGCGCAGCCCCTTATGCACGGCCGTGACCCCTGTGACGTCCCGATCCTATGCACAACCTCTATCTCGCGCATCTCCCATATAGACTCTTTTATAGTCTCGCGCTCTCTTTCAACTGCTTGGAGCGCTGAGACTGTGCTTCCTATGGATAGTCAGGTGGTCACACCACCGGTGCGAGGCTTCAATTTACCTGGCAGTCCAGTTCGCGAGCACCCTTCAATTACCTTAGCGTCCGTCAGTGCGTCGTGTTCTTCCTTGTATGGTGTGCTCCCTTATTTATTTTGTCTAGTAAGGTGCAGTCGCAGCCATGGTAGCAGGGTCACAAAGTATTCTAATGCAGTAGTATGGCTAGATATACCTTGTCCCATCATGCTTAGTTTTTCATCACAGCATGCTTGCGTAACTTTAGTTTCCAGTTTGTTGATTTCTTCATCCAATATCATGCTTTTCTTTCTCATCCATACCCAATCTTCTTCGAGTTTGCGAAGTTTCAAGTTCCCTCACCGAATGGCTTCCTGTAACTGCATAATTCCTTTACCCAGGTCCTCGCGTACTGTCCCAACTGTGGGAGCTGTTGTATGGGGATTCTTCTTTGCTCTTATGGTTTCATCTCTTCTCACTAGTGTTGTGCTCTTCTCATTAGTGTTGTGGTCATTTCTACGCTCTGGTTTTTGCTTATGGCCCTATAGGCCCATCGAACCGCTGGTACACGTAGGTCCCAATCAGTTCATCTTGCCTGGTGAACTCTGTTCATGATTCCACATAGCTTTTTGAATGCTCCGACATGGAATATTTGTGGTGTGTGTCACTTTTCCTGCTACCGCGTCTGGTTCTGATTTTCAATCCTTAGTCTGGGATGTGCTTGCACAGCACACGTCTGCACCCATCGACACAGGTGGGCGTGCAAGCTGCTTCGTCCTGGCTTCCCGACTCTTGTTCAATGTTGGGGGCTTCCAAACTATAAGCACATCCATCTTCTACATTCACACCTATTTACAATGGTCTTCTGATGTGTATTCCGCCATCATGCGGGTGTTGCACGCAGCATCCATTCCAGTGCACCGTACCACTGCTATTCTAGTACTGCGCTTTCAAATTTGTCCAGGAATTCATCCACCGTTGTCACTCCATCATATGATGGTAGTTCCCTTGCCTCTATCGTTACGCAACACAGTGATCTAATCATCATGTTGCAATTCAACGTTGTCACTTCGTGCAACCGGTTTTGCCAACGCTCTACTTCTTCGTCTGATTCTGAAGTACAAGAGCTGTCGCACTCCCATGAGATTCTCCCATCTGCAGTTGGGTTCAACCACTCATGGTCTCGGGTCGTTATCTGGTAAATACAATCCAACTCATAGTCGCTTTCCTCGTTGCGCATTGGTTCCGTGTAGCACGCTCCTTCGACTGGGTCTAGAAGGACTACTACGCGTAGGGACTTCTTCTCGAATATCATCTTCCACTTCTTCAGATTGATAATTCCATTCATATCGATGGCCCAGTCTATTCCTAACAATGCGGGATAGGGATTGTTGTCATCAAAAATTTCTATCACTTCAAAATCCGTCTGTGTGCTCGCGCCTTCGATATCAACTGTTACCCCTTGCAACCTCCCCATGGGAAAAATCTTATGTTGGTTCACCGGGTCTCTCGGGTGAGAGCCGAGTATCCTGACCAACTAGACTACAACAGAACCATTTGTTGGCTACGTGGGGCCTGACCCAGGTTCAGCAGTGAGTTTAACCAAACAAATCTCGGTACTACTGGTCCTTTCGGCAACAATCCACAGAGTGCGGACTGAAGTCTTACCCGAAGTAGTATGGGAGGGTGCTGGAACTAGGTTTCCGCACCCTAGGGATGTCTTGATGAGGGTTCTGGAGGTTCACGATCCCAACTTGCATGCTGTGCTACCCCGCGCAGATTTCTATCCTTCGCAACCCGTGCTCATTATTATCACCCAAAAATTCTCTAAAACTTGGAAAGTTTACATTTGTTCCTAAGTCATAATGTTAGATGGTGGTTAAGTCACTTTTATGGTTTTTAGAGTCTAATTCATAGGGTTAAAGTCTCATTTCCATCATCAAATAAAGTTCAACAACCTTGTTTTACACTTTATGGGTCCCATATCATGTTTTGAAAGTCATATGTTTAGCCATTTTAAAAGAAATTTGAAACTAGCTATGAATCCACGTTTTCATAGCGCAGACAGTGTAAAAAACCAGTTTTGCGCTACGAAATCAATGAAGCAGCTTGTTTCAGCATAAAAGACTCTGTTTTTTGCTTTTACTAGTCAACTTCCAGAAGGGTTCCTGAGCAGTTGAGAACTCAATTTTGAAAACTGAAAGAGGATTTTCTTCCTAACATACTGAAATACAAAAACCTATTTCAGTTTCTTCAAATTCGTTGTGAGGTGGGAGAAATTTATTGTTAAACTTGCGCTACGAAACTACTGAAAGCCAAGCTTTGTCTTCTGGTTTTAGCATTCATTTTCAAGATCAATTTCTGGTCACAGGAAAAGGTATTTTGGAACTATGAAGGAGGTTTATCTTCATCAACTCTCTAGCTACAATAAAATATCTCACTTTCTTCATAAGTGTTATCACTTTGGAGATATTAAGATTTCTTTGAAACCCTAATTTTAGAGAACAGATTTTTCCTGTTTTACACGTGTTTTTCAAGGACAGTTTCTGGACAGCTGGAGAAGTGTTTTAAAAAACCAAGAGAGCCTTTTGTTCTATACAGCATGGAATACAAAAAATTCCTTTAGTTTCATAAAATATGTCATGGATGAGAAGATAAAGGCTCTATCCCATGTGCTAATTTTCAAGGATCCTAAACCTAAAAACAGGGAAACATGTTCCCTAATTTCTAGGGTTTATCATCAGCAGTAAGGTGACAACGTGGGAAGCTTCATCAAATTCGAACTCATGAGGTTGAAGCTATCAAAGAATGTATTCAATGTTTAGTTAAGGTGGTTTAGTCATAACAAGGAGTTGTACTCCTAATTGTATTACGACTCTAGGACTGTTAGTTAGCTGTCAAATGCATTTAAAGGTTTGTTTTATGATTAGAATAGGTGTCACTCATAGCAAATTCGAATTCTCTTAATGAGGGATGAGGGAATCCATGTTGTAAATGCTATATATAAAGCAAGAGGTTGAATTAGCAAAGGGTTGGAGACTTTTTGGCTTAGCTGCTGCTCTATGTGTAGACTGTGTATATTTTTAACCTAATGCAGAGTTTTCTACTTAGACAACTCAAGATTCATGAAGATTTCTTGTTTTGATGGCATCTTCCAATACTTACATTGCAGTGATGTTTAATTATGATACTTAGAACTCATCAATGATGTTCTGACTTCCTTCATAGATAAACTAACTGTGTTTCACTGTTTTATATTTGCATTTCTGCACTTGAACTCTATAATGCCTTGACTTCCATGTTAGGTAGAATGTTTTGGCTTCACTACTCAGGATTCAAAGAGAGTTTTTAATGTGCTATTGTCTCATGGTTTTCCTCTTTCACTTACTTGCAGTGGTATGAATACATGTTACTTAGAACTCATCAATGATGCTCTAACTTCCTTCATGTATTTATAAACTGTGTTTCCTTACATTGTATCCTTGTTTTGTTGATGTATAAAAACTCTCTATGCCCTGAATTTCATGATAAGCTGATCTTGGTGTGGTAGCCTTCATCTTTCAACCTATAAACATATAAAATCACAAACCATATAGTTAGCCATCTATCCATATCTTTAATCAATATCATTAACCCTTTGAGAGAGCACTCTCAGGCTGAGGAGGCTAAGCCTTAGCTAAAAGATTGGTTTGAAATAGTTACACTGAGATAGTTTGATCAACAGCTTATCAGGGTCCTATTTTGGTGATAACACACACCTTAGAGAATACAGTATTATTTCGATCCGATCCTTACTGTGTTATTATATTAGTGCTTAACTTAGTTTGTGCAGGCCCAATGTTCTTATTATTCATTCAACTTTCAGATAAGCGCGCATATTCGAAAATTATATAAATGCATAAAGATAACCAGAACATAGAAATGCAGATCTACAAATAGATGCACAATATTCTGAATCAATCTTATCTTTATTAATACTCAAGTTCAGTTACAGAGCTGACTCTGCCCTGCACACTCAGCTGCAGGGGTCCACGCACTCAGCTGCGGACTCTACTAGGCCTTTGCGCACACAGCTGCAGAGCCTCTACCTACCACTATGACCCAATACACTTCAGATTCCCTTCTATCTTCTCACCATGCCTTTGCATCTATCTATTACTTGTCAAAACTCTCCACCCACTTTCCACTTAGAGCCTCACTCTATTTATACAATCCCATGGTCTGCGGACCATGGGTATGCCGAAACACTTTACATTAAATTACATTATCTTAGAGCGGACAACCCTAGACTCTCATGCTCCACGCCCACATTTTGCGTGGTCTTTACATTATACTTGACCAAAACTGGGGCTTCAAGCCCCAAAAACATGCTATGTGGGGATCTGTTGCCCAACAATTCATGCTTTAAATTTCATGTTGCTAGATAGAGAATGAAGATCTAGCCAAACTATTTAATCTTGGCAGATCAATAGTTAGGTAGAGAATAATAATGAGCTCATCAGCTTAATCTGAGCCATTGGAAGTTATAAGGTTAGAATTAGATAGTTTTCTTATCAAAGAAAAATAAATAAAGGGTCAACAAGCTCAAATGCACCCAATTAATGAAGAGAAAATGCTAGTGTAAATAAAGGGTAGGTAGAAGAGGTTTTGGAGTGCACAAGGTTGCAAGCTCAGATGCACCTTTGTTATGCTTAACCCTATGTTTCATGTGTAGGAAGAACTATCAAAGAGAAAGGTCAATCACTCAAGCTCATTCACTAATTTCCTTTCATTTCACTAAACCCCTTACATGTATAAATTATTAATTTCCCTTTATTACCCCTTCATTACTTTTCATTCCCTAATGTTTTTCCCTTTCTTAGTTCCAAAGGACCCTTCCCTCTTCATTTCCCCTTGTAATAACCCTTTCCCTTCATTTTAACCTTTTTTCCCTTTATTTCACACCTTTCCCTAGACATTACCCTTTAAAAATCATTCCCCCCTTATTAATTTCCCTTTTCCATTTAAACCCACTAAAACCCCTTATCCTAAGTTTGAATAATGTATCAGGCCCCATTCAAAAACCCTCCCCAATACCCTTTTAACCCAACCCTTATATTATTTTAACCTATAGTCCTGCTTTGTATATTTCAAACCCCCCACTTTATAATTCCCTGACCCTCACAAAACCTATGTATATAGTTAACCCACTGCACTATTTATCCTCGACCCTACCAACCAATCCCCGACTTATCCCCCGCAACTCCGCCGCACGATAGCCCTCTGATCACCCACCTCCAGATCCGATGGCCCATACCCATATCGCATGCTCCCATCATCCGATCGTTAGCATCCCGAAACCACGTGAGATTCACGATTTTGCACGATTTCCATTTGGCTACGTGGCGGCCCCACGTTATATCGCATGCTCTCAAAAAATACCACCCTCCACTCAAAAGCGGTGCGATATGCCATAAAATTACCTCCCCGCATAGGATGAAACCGCCTACTATTCACACATTAATTCCGTGCCCAAAGTTAACCACCATTGGTTAAAAGCCAAAAGGCCGCCCTTTCTACCCTTTTCACCATTATTTCGTTGCAAAAAACCTCTGTCAACCAATTCTAACCCCCGAGAACTCTGTTCAACTGTTTAACCCATTTACAACCAGAAGACGCTGCACACTCTGACTGGAAGCAGCAAAAAGACCATTCATCCCTCAGAAAGCCTCCGCTGCTACTACAGAACCCTGACTGCACACCTAATCTTCATTTTTCAAGGTATTCTTGAAAGAACCAGAAAGGCCCTCTACTTAAGCTCTACACAATAATTATAAAAGGTTAATTAATTGAATTAATTAAAATCCTTGCCAAACTGAAGAAACTCACTGTGCATCCGAAGAAACCCTTTTCTACAGACTATATTCACCCTTCCCACTGTTCCAGAAGTCCTGAGCTTACTCCTTAAGCCAAGTAAACAATAATTAAATAGAATAAACCAAATTATGGCTTCCCAAAGTATTCTGAATGAAAAGCCCCTATAAACCCCTCACCTAGATATTGACCACCTCCCATTGGCTGACAAATATTTCCAAATTAAAGACACAATTTCCCCTAGCCATCTATTGAAACTCCACTGTTGGAGTAAAGATAAATTCCTAAACCAAAATTATGACATTTGTGTATGGGAATCAAAGTTGCCCAAATAATTTTTCCCACAGGTATACCAGTTCCCTATAATCATCCACCTATGCCAACTCTACTATATCCCAAGCCAAAGAGCCATAGTTTCTCCTAACTAGTAGATTTTGTTTACAATCACTGTAGAGTCAATAAACCAAATGATGCAGATCCAGCCAAACCCAAATGAAACACCATTTTCCATTGAAAACCTACTTGAAATCTACTTGAAGCTGGACCTTCCCAAGAGGACTCAAATCTTTGATACTTTCATCCTAGAAGAGTCTCATACTCCTACAGACAGTCCTCCATACTTTGCCACCATTTTCTCTAAGAGGGCCAGAAAAATTGTAACCATTCTCTCTTGTATTCTAGGATACACCACTGATGAGCATGTAGATGAGCCTATACTTGCTTTTCTCTCTATTTTTTGCCCAGGCACGCCTCGAGCTGCAATTTTCAAATTTTCCCAGTTCTTGGTAGACAGAATCCATGATCAATTGATCAAATTTCCAAATGAAAGAGTATTTAAATGCTCTTTAGTATTGTTCCACATGTTCCTATATTTCCAATTAGACAACTTTCCAGTTAATATCCAAAAGCTGGACACTAAGGGGCATCCTAGATCTGTCATCTTTTGGACACCCTTAATCAAAAAATATTCCACTATTTTCAGTTACAAGGAGTTCATTGATTCCTTTGTTCATCCAATTGTAAATATGCTAAACAATAGCAATCAACCCAGGATCAGTGAAGAGAGAAAGAGAGTTTTGCAGTTGTCTAAAAACAGTAGAGTAGGAGACTAGTATCTATACCAAGATGACACTAAAATT
Source organism: Pinus tabuliformis (assembly GCA_031772625.1). Lineage (NCBI taxonomy): Eukaryota > Viridiplantae > Streptophyta > Pinopsida > Pinales > Pinaceae > Pinus > Pinus tabuliformis. Next base: position 310,490,911 of record CM062805.1, on the reverse strand, counting down.
AGGATATATGGATGCCATCTCACTCCCTATAAGCTACCCAGATATCTCCCCATGAGAATATTTTCATTAGAGTATATCAGGCAGATTATAAATTCATATGATGTGAACTTTCTGTCAGCTAGGAAGAAAACACAGTTCAAGATAAAAAACCAGTTCGGTCCTTTTATCTGTAATAATAGGGAGGCTGGAGAAGAAGCAGAGAAGTGTTTATAGGAAATTAAGTTCAGTAGCAGTTTCATGTTGCAGTATGACCCTTTAGGAGTCATAAACAAACTAAGACTCAAATTTAAATTGAGCCCTTTCATGCATGAGTCTAGGCTAGATATTAAAAAATATGCCAACCAGTCAGAGTGGTTGGAAAACACCTTGATAGATATGGAGAAACAAATGGATACTAGTTCCATTCTGCATAGTCCAGCCCTGTAGGAAAAAAATACAAAAAGGACCAGGGAAGAAGGTTCTTGCTCAAGCATAGATACAACACATGACAGATTTGAAATCATGTACAGGAAAAAGCCCAAGCTAAATCCTGTAAATGAGCAAGAAGAGACAATTGAGAAAGTTGAGACACTTAAAATCATTTATAGAGATATAGTGGTTAGAGAAAGTACAACTCCAGTAGTTTCAGAGGAAACTCATCAGCCTTCCACCTCTAATACTCAGAGTATTCAGAAACAACTTAGCATTGAGGTCTCATCATCAAGCAAACCAGTGGATAAGGAAAAATACATAAAGGAGAAGTATAAGGAGATCAAGTTGAGAAATGAGGCATTGAAAGCTGAAACCTATGCCTAGTATTTCAAACAGACTCCTAGAAATCAGAATAGGTTAATGTTAGCTTTTGACATTAAAACTGGTAAAATGCAAATGACCTTTTTGCAGCCTACAGTCCAACAGCCTATGTCATCAACAGATTACAGGAATATAGAATTTGAATTTTTGGATAGGGATGTTCACCCTATTTATCAAATTGAATTTCATAAGCAGATAGGAGAAATGATATACTCAACGATGACCAACAAGGCCATCAATGTACAAAAACTTCAAAATTCTCTAGACAATATCACATCATAGTTTAAGCTAGAGAAAGCATCCTCACAAGCAAAGGATAATAGAATCAAGTCACTAGAAGACTTGATTATTGAGATTGGCTACAATCCAAATGACATCAAGGCAATAGAAAAGCTCATAAAGAAGAAAACTGAAGACATTGTTGCATTGAAGAAGCAACTGAGGTTGCCTCCTTCTGAACATCCATAGACGAAGAAAATTCTAGAGAGCCAAAGCCAGAAAGATGAGATGATGAACCTCATTCTTCAACTAAATGCTCAATTAAAAGAAATGGAGAATGAAATGGACAAGTTAGTACAGGATAAACATGCCAGCATTGAGACAGCTACTGCTACTGCTATTCCTACAGTTACTACAATAGTTCCTTCTACTTTGGCAGCTTCATTGGCCCCAGCAGCTCCACTAGCTACAGCACTTCCAACTGCATCAACAACTACATCAACAACAGGTTCAACAATAATAGCAACTCATCCTAGTGATGAAGCAGCTAAACTGGTCCAAGCTGTTGAAAAGGGCAACAAGAAATGCTAAAAAATAGCATTGCTATAAATAGCAGTTTGGATACCAGTTTTGGACATAGCAACAAGGAATGAAAAATGGAAGTGATAAAAATAGCATTTCGGGTTAGATTCCAATTTTAGTTAGTCCCTGAACTAAAATTGAGAAGTAAAATTCGAATTTGATCTTAGCAGTTGTTTGTAAAATAATTAATTAATTCATCTTGAGTTAATTAGTTGTAGAAAATCAAACATGAAGTCTATGTGGGGACATGCAACAGTTTCTCCATTAATTGAGGAATTTATCCATCAGTTAAAGAGATAAGGATGAGTTGTAATTAGTTAGCTCAGTTAACTGAGTTAAGTCCAGTTAGATTAGTTCTAAGAGTTTGTAGAATTAATTGTGACTTCAGTTAGTCAATGCATGCATGCATGTAAATGTTGCACTTCAGATAACTGAATATTCTCCCATAAATAACTCATGCATGTCAGTTCAGACAGAGACCTAGTTGAGATCAGAGGGAGGGACAATGTACTATCAGTTGGATGATTTTTCCTAAATAGGAAACTCATCCATGCAGAAGGAATTATCTCCTCCAGTTTGTGCAGGTAATTCTGAGCCAAGTGGGCAATGTGAGGTGGGAATTCACACTAGTGGAAGAACTGGACCCCAGGAAAAACTGCACAAGGAAATAGGAGGCTTGGAGGGCAGAGGAGAAGGTTCTGAGAGCCTTTGACTATCTATGAGCAGTACTGTTTGATTGCAGAGAGAGCAAGATAGCTTGTGAGCTGATTCTTTTTGTAACACGAACATATTTCCACTTGTATGATAATACATAGATTGGGGTTTTAGGCTGAGGCTTTCCCTGGGTTATTTCTTCTATGTTATGTGTGATTGATTTCTCATTCTCAGTTATATGTGTTCTCATTGATCTTGCTCATATTTGATTAAGCTTCCGCAAAGTTTGTTGTAGAAGTAGATCTTGTATTTTGCTTTAGTATATTGCATAATCTGTTGATCTACAATGGAAATTTCTACACAATCCATGGATGATATGTCCATCCAAACCAATGAAATAAATAGACTTAAGGAACAAATAAAAATTCTAGAGGATGAGAAGAAACTGGCTCAAATCATGCATAAGAATGAAGCTCAAAATTCAAACTGGTTGAATGAAAGGATACAGAAATTGGAGAAGAATTAACACTGAAAGAGCCACTAGCCCAAGAAAAACAACTTTTGTGGGCCAATATCATTGACTCAGTCAATGATATTTGTCCATCGATACAGGTTATATTTGAGCAAAATGATTTGGTCAAAGAGGCTAATGAGGCAATTCAAAGGGTTGGAGCGGAACTTGGAAATATGCCAAAAGAAGCCTCAAGAATAATCCAGCTCCTTATCTCAAAGAATAAGTATGAATTACAGGAACTTGGAATAGCTGACGGAATTCGGACCATACTAGAGGTAAAGAAGGTAATCACCAAGAGGAACTTGATGACACAACTTGAGGATACATTCCAAACAATGGAGCTAGCAATAGGCAGGTTCATGATTAAATTTGATGCTTTGAGACAAAAAGGTCTACCTAATTCATTGGTAATAAATGACAGGTTGATGCCACTTGAAGACTATGATAAGAAAATCAGAGAAGTGGCAAAGGAATAGGCCAACACTTCCTCTATGAAAGGGATTCCTACGGGAAAAGTCCTTTACGAGACTTTTTAGAACCTCTTTTACCTCTATCATGAGGTAAAACATCTGTTTGTAAACAAGCCCACCTTTGCAAAATATAAAGAAACTGATGAAGTCTATAGAAGAATGGTAACTATTAAATTACGACATGCAGAGACTTGGGAAAAGTTGAATGATTTATTGTAAAAATGCAAGGTAAACAGTGAATACAGAGCAGTGAAGGTAAAACAACAGATCAACTAAGTCAAAGAGTATCAGATGAAAAACAGAGTTTAAAGATGAAAGAATATCAATCAAAGGCAGAGTAAAAGGACAACCAGCGTATAGCAACAACAAAAGAGAGAAAGCAACAAAAGATCAAAGCATCAAACAACAAAATCAGTAAAAGAAGGGACAACTAGCCTTTTAGTATCCTAGGTGTCTCTATATTCTTGCATGAAGATATTCCTTGAATAATTCCTAAAACAGTTTAGGATATTTTGTAATAGTTTTTTTGTATAAATACTTCATAATTCAAAGTATAGAGGGTGGATTGCTAAACATTTCTATAGTTATTATTGATCTGAAAACCTGAGGGCTTATTGTAATATTTTCAAGTCAGCAGACTGGATTGAGTAATAAGCGCATTTCATTACAAGGTTCATGTGTTGGGCCACTTCAGTGAAGTATCTTTCATTTGTTAAATTGTCATTTTCTTAAGTATTTCACATACATACATGTTTTCAAATTTGAATGAAATAACTGGAATTGTATTACAGAATTTGTTTAAGTACACTCTGTCTTGAACAATTATTCATTTTTATGTTTTCTTCTGATATCCAGAGTAGGGAATTCTTCATTTCTCCCTAGTTTCAATTGACCTATGTTATTTCCCTCATTATCTGGTTTGAGGAATCCTTAACTTCTTCTTGGACCTGATTGAAAAACCACTTCACCATCCATCCTAAAAGATCTGAATTTACTCAACTACCTTGCCTAGTGAGCACTATCTTTAGAACTTGATTCAGTCCTCCATGGCCCAATGGTAAAAATACACTTATCTATCCATCTGAATCAGTGATTCCACCACCAAATCAAATCAAAAACCAACCAAGCTTAAATAACTAGCCTAAAATCAATTAATCGAACAAAGTTAAATCATTAAGAGAGAGCCCTCTCTGAGCATTAGGAAGGCTAGATCTTGATCTCAAAAGTAGGTTTGTGGTTACCTTTATCATTTCTTTAAACACAACATGACAACCCTAGGGAAATTTTAGAGTGCTAGCATCCCCTACAAGGCCTTTAAACTTACACTCAAACTCTCTACGCCCTTGGTTGTGCAAACATTACATGCATAGGAAATGATTCAATACCTTAAGTAATTTAGACAACACCAAGCAATGCAAATACAACAATGCTAGTAGTTGATGGAGAATTGTCATTGTAAGTAGAGGTGCTAGGCAGAAACAACCAAAAGCAAAAAAGTAAAAGAAAAAACAAGATCCAAGTGAGCAAAAGTAGTGACACTGTCACGAGGTGGATCTTGTTTAATTATTCTTGGCTAATATGGTCAAAAGGGGTTAGAAATACTTGCTTAATAATGAGCTAATAATTATTTCAAATGAGAGAATGGTTAAATAATTAAGGAATAATATATAAATAATTTATTTTTTTATGAAAATGGATGGGTGAAAATATTTTTAGTTATTTTCACAAAATGGGTAAATATGAAAATAACATGAAATTAATCAAATGGGTTTCTGGGTTATTTTCATGTGGGAAAACATAAATAACTTAGGAAAAGTCACAAGTGGTTCTAAAAGTTATTTCATATTTTGAAAGTAAGTTTTAATGTGTAAAACCCATAATACATGGTGTATTTTGATCATCTTAGTGGAAAATGGCTAGGTGATCATTTTTGAGGTGATAGTAGATCGCGTCTAGCAATAGTGATGAGCCTCACACTTCCACCTTGCTGGTGTCCCACAACCTTCTTCCCCTTTATTTTATAGCTGAACTTTCCCTTGGATTTCCACTCAACCTTTTACTCAGATCTATGATTGGATTGCTCACAACAGTACTTCAACTTGTAGATAGCGTCCTCTAAAGTCTGTGACTCATCAAAATATATTTTGTCCCTAAATGCTTGTGACAAGCCACTGAGATATATTTGAATATTTTCCTTCTCATCCTTGAGGTAGGGAAAATATCTCAACAAATCAAAGAATTTCGTTGTTATATATTCATCAGACGACAATTTCCCCATATTGAGTTCATAAAAATCCTTGTACTTGCTGTCATAGTACCCTTCAAATAAGTACTTCCAAAATATCTCTCAAATATCCTATAGGGAAAATATTCTTCCTTAATGTTCCTGAAATTCTTCAAGTCTTCCCACTAGATATCATCTTAGCCTCTCAGGTTAATGGTGGCTACCCTTGATTTCATATTTTCAAAATAGTTATGGAATCTAAAAACTTCTTCATCCCTAGCATCCATGCCTCTTCTTCCCCTACCTTCTTCACTTATTCATAAAATGTAGGAGGCTTTTCCTTCTTGATTTCTATTGGCATGAAATCCTTTGCTTTCCTTCTTTACTAACAGTTCTTTTTGATATAGCACTAGAAAACTATTCGGGGCTTCTTGTCCTCCTTTCTGGGGTACTCAAAGGAGTTCTACTCCTTACTATCTCTTCACTTCCTTGTCGATGCATTTTCATGGATCTTCTACCCTCTCCATTATTAGTCTTCAACTTTAGTCTTCCAAGTCCTGATGAAATCTGTTTAACTTTCTTATTTCTTTCTAGGTCTAATAAGATTTGTAGTATAACTGCATTCACTTTTACATGCATTTGTTGCGCCCTGATAAGATTCTCATTATCAATTTTGTAACTTCTCAATTCATCCCTTGGACTCCTAAGAGTATCCATCCAACTAGGGGAACCTTCTTCTCTTCTTTCTCCATTAACTCCTCTTCATGTCCATGTTGAGATATATCGATGCTATACTGCACCATTTTGTTTCTCATCCCATGCATCTTGGTGGCTTCTTATCTTATGCGTTGTCATACATACAAATTTTTAGACAATCCAAAAATAAATACATGTTCTTATTCATGACCTTGGATCACTACTATGAGTATTTTGGTGAAATGTCATTCGAAACATCACACATGACATTAGCACATAAGCTGGAAAACAATAAACCTATAAATCCATTACTAGCATACCATAGGAAATCCACATTCAGATGCTAGAAATAGCACACTACATTATGCAATGTAGCTTTTCACACTCTGTACTAGAGTTCAAGACCATTCCTTAGACCCCATTCAACTCAATGTTCGGCCATGCCTTTAACCTTACTTTACAACATACTCTAACACATCACCACACTGCATTAGAGTATCAAGGTTTCTTCTCCATAGGTCAATGCTGAACCCTCTGCTCTGTTACCACTATGTAACACACCCTCCTACCCTCTTGAGTCATTCTCAGGTGGTGGAAGGTTTTACATCAAGCCAACCCGATGTCCATGACATCATTATGGAAATGGAGTTACAAAATTCCTCAAAACTAAAAAATAATATCATCATTTCTATTGTCTAGTTGAGAGCTTTCCAGTGATATAAATTTTATCTTAATCCTACTTACATATCAAAATTTATGGCCATTTGAAGCTAGGCCCCTTTATAACCTTGCCATGTTAGTTCAAATACCACATGGAGCTCACCATATGGTCCATGTGGCTTGACCTATCAGTAGTGAAATCCTTGTGTCATGTCTCATCATCCTCGGTCCTGCCATGAAACCATGCTAAAACCTTGGATATTTTAACCCATTGACCTCCAAGGCACGATAGAGTTTGGCTGACGTTATTTGACATAAGTCTTTCCCATTCCCTAGTTCTGTTAACCATAGCCTTCCACTCTAAATGCACATTCCAAAACCTCATGCTCCTGCAGTCCCCTGAAGATAATATTCCCATAAAGTGTTAGGGAAATTTCCCATCTCCTAGCCTCCGTTATCCACAGATTGGCCATAAATTTCCCCAGTCCTATAATTCCCAGCTCGGCCCATGAACACACACTTAAAATCTCTCTAGGTATACAAGCCCATTATGATGTCATACTACCACATGGCCCTCTATGAGGATGACACATGTCACTCATAATCAAGCCACTTGTCCCTTCAACCGCGACAAAAAATTTCTTGCCACTTGACTTATGGATTCTCTGTCGCACGCCCCACCACCTCTCTCATTGGAACACAAAAAGGGTTAAGGACCCAAATGGCCCATGATGCCACATTCATATTCCCTCCTACAAACAAAAAAAAAAAAAACTATGTCTCACAACTACAGTCTCCCAAGGCCACATCAAGATTGAAAACATTCTCAACTTCCAAGATGAGAATGGGAATCCTTTCATTTTATGACATAAAGTGTCCCTTTGTAAATTCCATTTCAACACTTAGATCATTTGTCACTATTTCTCCTGATTTGGGGTGATCAATAGAGAATCCTGCAACTCTCATACATAGAGATGATGACTTCATGGCCTCACAGAGTCATAAATTTGTCTTCTTGCACCATTATTACCACAACCATCTCTTGGTTAATATCATTATATAATATTGGCAATAGCCAAAATAGATCTTGTTGGTTCATCCATACATGATACACCATCCCATGTGTATTAACCATACATACATATTACCAAGACTCACACATGAATGCACAATTCTGATCATCAACACACATGAATACACACATTCCTTGATAACAATAATAGCTACATGATCCTTAGTAGTTCATAGTCACATTGTATTGAAAAGTACAGGAACACAAGTAAACAACTTATATTATGAGGTAATTGATTGGAGAATGGGAGTGGGACTTCAACTCCCCACCAAACCATAGGTTGATTACACTGCAATTCTTTCTTGCAATTAACCACCCTTGAGCTAAATTCATATTCCGAGGAGGTAAATTTATCATAAGTTCTCAACAATTCACTCACAAGGGTCAAGGCCCATTTTTTAGGTGATTCTCTATGGCTCCCCACTCTAACACGACATTGGATCTCAATCATAAAAAAAACAACGCAAGTGTTCAAGTAGGGCATAAAGAGTATCAGTTCAGTCTTGGAGAAGGATATGTATGAATAAAAGGGAGAATTATTAGATGTATAACTACTATAGGAGTAAGAGTGCACCTATACAATAACCTCTTAGTGGTACTTGCATTTTTGTTCTCAACCCAATGCTACACCAGGTGTTATTAGCCCAATTATCCATGGAGTGCTTCGACCTACCATTAAATCCTCAACCTAGCTAGTTCCCAATGGCTTAGTAGCCCCAGTTCAAGCCACAACTTAGGTGATTCTCAACAAGAAATCCCCACAAGATTTTCAACTTGGATATCACCAGAGCATCACTACCCCATTGAAATCTGTTATGGAATTCAACACAAAGGCATGGTTAGGCCTCAATACGGTAAAGCACTAGCCCAAGAACATGCCTCTTAGACATAATGAATATTCAAGAGAATTTACAGGCTTCTATGAACACAAGGAATACTCAGGCAATAATCCTAGCCTCCCTATTCTCCCTTCGGTGCCCCCCCACAGATACACATCATGCTCCCTAACTCCCCCTCCCACATGAATTTCCTCCCGTGTGGTGATTTTATCAACATAATTAGCGAGGAAGTATGTGTACTCATCCTCTAGTTTAGGAGGTCATTCTCCTCAGTCAAAAGGATTCACACTAGTGCCATCCCTCCCAACAATTATTTAGGTGATAAATGTAAGGCATGGGTTACAATAAACTCTTCCTCCTCCTTTATACCTCTGAATCCATGTCCCTTCTCACTACAAATTAGAGAAATTTTGAGGTCTAAAATTAGTCTCCTAAGGAATGTTTTCAACTCGTATTTTAAACTTATCTCCATGTGATTTTACTCAAATTTCAAGTGGGAGAGCTCGTTGGATGCAAAATTTAATTTTTCATCCAAGGAGTGCCCATGCTGCATACTTTTAATGGACCCTACACATGAAAAATATGAAATAAATGAAAAAGCGTGATTGCAATCACATTTTTCATGTATTTCACATTTTTCGTGTAGTAAGGTCCATCAAAAGTATGCAACATGAGTACTCCTTGGATGCAAAATTTAATTCGGCATCCAACGAGTGCTCCCGTCCATTTGAGTAAAATCATAAGGAGATAAGTTGAAAATACGAGTTGAAAAATTAGTTTATTTTTATTTTTATTTATTTTTATCTTTTTATCTTTTTATCTTTTTACTCCAGAAATGGTGAATCATCCCCCATACTTGACATCATCATATTGAATCCTATTCGTTCTTATAAAGTTGATTTTTTTTGTACATTTTTGTTTTGAGTCGTATTTTATCATCCCCAATGGTTTATAATTAAACTTTATTTACATGAATTTACAATTCATAATAATATCTATAAAAGGGTTTAGCACAGGGGCTATCACATAAGTTCAATGTGTTAATTGTATGGTCTTTTACTAGTATAATTTTTATATTATTTTCTCAATTTATTTTTCATAAATAAAGTTGCATGTTTCTAATATTTATCTTAATCATAAGTAATTAGTGCATAGAAAAGTATAACCTTATTGTATCTATATTAGAACATTCATTTTTGTTGTGATGAATTATCGATGGAATATTGATAATAGCAGAGCATATCTATTTGGTGGTTTTCTTGAATTGTTGTATGATCTAGAGAATGACACTAGGAAGCAAGAAAATAGCTACCAAATTTAAACATGGTGTATCATCATGGGAACATTCTTGAAGATAAATCAAGGAAATATTTATAAGACTAGAAGTTGTTGACATCTATAGGAATATATGGAAGAACTAATTTCAACCCTAGAGTATAATTTTGGGAACCATGAGGAGCATGCCAACTCAAATGGTTTGTTGTCTCTCATGGAACACTCAAAGAAAGAATAAAGGAAGAGAAATTCATAAAGAAAAAGCTAGAGAAAGAAGGGCAATAACCAAAAATGCTTTTTTGTAGTTTCTCTTCAAAGTGAAAGAAAACGTAGATGATTATTTAGATTTATGAAGGAAAAAAATGAAATAAAGACTTAAACAGAAACATAGATATACAATGAAACAAAACTTCAATTAATAAATAGGAAATTATAAAAACTATTTATATGCAGAATGGAAATAATCTAGATCAAGCGATAATATCTTACCTTTGAGAATATATGCGATGGCTAAATGCCTTTTGAGATATGTTATAATGAGGTTCAAATGAATTTTTATTGTGAAGAATAATGAGAAACCCTAAACATCCAAAAAACTAACCCTATGAGATGAAGCTCCAAAAGGTATGGACCCTCATGAGGTTAGTTGGAACATCAAATTTTCGGGGTCGTAACTTTGGCATACAATCTTCGTTGGGTGCGCATGATATCATGTTAGAAAGGTCCATTTGAGGAAAACAATTTTTTATTGCAAATGTCATTCGAGGTCTCACATTTTCCCATTTACCCAAATAAATTCCATTTAGGGCCTCAAAATGGCTTCAGAAGTTCAAGATCGGAAAACTGCCAAAAATAGAAAACTATTGAAATAGGAAATTAGGCTGAAAAATAGGAAATTGATATAAAAACGTGTTGGGGGTCCATGTGGAATAGGAAGGTGACCACCAATATCCACTTGGATCAGTCTCCCCCCCTTAGGAAGCGTTTTTCCCCATTGCATTTAGTGCCTCCATGAGATGGTGAATCTTCTACTGAACTTGGTCCTTGGTGAGCCACTTGCCTTGGCATAGGAGCTGGCCGACTTTAACAACCTGATACAAATGGATCCTCTATTAGTGAGTTTTCTTAATATGTGTGTCCATGATCTAATTAGTTGTGGCATATTCAATGCAATTTGGGTTGATCTTTATTGGGTCAACTTCTCAACAATGTCCGATGTGTCCAACAATGGTGGAAAGTATGATCGAAGGTGGTCCACATTGAATATTGGGTGAAGGCCAAGGAATAGGGGGATAATTAGGTCAAAAGTGTTGCTACCCCCATCCTTAGTGATGGTGTAAGGCCCGTATTAGAGTGGTTGAAGCTTCTGATGGGCTCTGACAAGGCGTTCCTTTTGCAAATGCAACCAAACCTTGTCACCCACTTGAAACTTATGTGGAACTCGATGTTGATCATGACACTATTTGTACTTGGCATTGGATTTATTCAGGTTGTCAAGAACCTGCTTGTAGATGTGCTGAATGCATTCGATAAACTTGGTGGATTTATCAACATTAGATTGAACATGTGCAAATTCTACCTATGTATTTTCAAGAGGCATTGCAACATCAATGTGATGCAATAGTTTAAATCCTAGGCCCACTTGAAATGTATTGTGGCCAGTCGAGCTATGGAGATCTCTATTATAGCTTTGTTGCACATAGGGAAGAATCTCATCCCATGTTCATGGATGCTTAGATTTGTACATGTGCAATATGTGTACTATCATCTTGTTGAGAACCTTTGTCTGGCCATCAGTATAGGGATGGAATGCAGTCGACTTGGTGAGGTTGGTGTCCAACATTGACTAGAGGCTTGACCAAAATTTTCTTAAGAACCTGTTATCCTGCTCTAATATAATGGGCCGTGGGATACAAAATGTACCTTCACTCATTCTAAGAAGATTTTGGCAGTGGCTTCTATTGTGATTCTCTTCTTACAAGCAACCAATATGGCCATCTTAAAAAATATATCAATGATCACAAATACAAAGTCATTACCATTCTTTGTCAGAGGAAGACCATAAATATAGTCCATGGATATGGATTCACAAGGCTGTCTAGGAGTAGGTAGAGTAGTGTACAAGCCTATTGGCTTGTTGGGGCCTGACCCAGGTTCGAAGTTAATTAGCTAAACAAATCCCTGTACTACTGGCCCTTTCAGAAACAGTCTGCGGAGCACGGACTGAGGTCTCACCCGAAGTAGTATGGGGGGGTGCTGGTGTTATCACCTGGATTGAACCGTAGGCTGAAGGAAGGCAATGCCAGGGTAACCATAAACCACACTTAGCCAAGTAGCTAGCCCTACTAGAATGGGAGAGGGCTCTCTCCGTAAGGATCTCAGCCAAGATGACTGGATCAGGAAAAGGATATTAGGCTAGGTATAGTAGCACAAGGTTTGATTTTATTTTGAAGGGGTTTTGCTGGATCAGGAGGATCTGGATAGTTAGGGCTAGGGAATTAGGTCAAAATTGCAGGGTGTTCAATGGGGCAAGGTAGGCATAAGGTTTAGCACTCTAGGGCTTGATGGGTGAGGTGTTTTAAGACTGGTGAGAAGCTAGGAAGAGCATGTGATTACCATGGATCCTTCCTAAACTGTAGAAAACATATAATGGTGAATATTTCCCCAAAGCAGAGAAGTGATGCTATGAATTTTGGTTATCAACTTGAAAACATTCACTTAGAAGAAATGAAATGATTAATGAAGTACACAAAACATATTAACATATGATCACGAGAGAAGAAACTGAACTAAACTCCATACCACATGGATCCCAAAGAAATAGCTGCAATTTTGATTAATCTCCTGCAAAATTGCTACAAATGATGTACAATCAAGGCATAAGCATCTAGTTGAGTCCAACCCTTTACAATGAGAAAGAATAAGAAGATATAGGCATTACTTCAACCTTCTCCCATCCTCAGGGGTTGAATCCCTAAGATGAGGAGCTAATCTAACCAACACTGAACAAGAAACTGGAATATAGGCATCCTAACAACTTGCCTCTAAAAGTGAGAAAACAGATTCATTTGTGCTCAAATTGACCTTTAATCTAATGAATCTACCCTCAACTACTAATTATCCATCATATTTACAAGCCAAGTAATCTTTTACATCATTAAAACATCCTCCATGAGAGAAAATCCATGAACACAGTCAAAACACAAAAAAATGGCCATCCTGTGCAAAATTTGTCATACGGACAGTAACACAAGCCCCACGCACAGTGCCACTTTGAGGTCCTTTTTGCAGGCCTTCTCGGCATCCAAATTGAGCTCATGATAGCTCATTGGAAATATCTTCAAGTCTACTTTCCAACACACCTAGAATTGCTTCATTTGAAGCTCATTTGACCCCTCAAAAGTGGATTCTCCCAAGACTGCTTCTATGTGTCCAAAAAGTGGAAGAAAGGTCATTTTTAGGGTGTTTTTTGACCTTTTGGTGGACCAGTTCTGCCCCAAAAAGTTAGAAAATCCATAGGGTGTGTTGTACCTTAAGAAACCATTTTCCTGGCTGTACAGAATTGTGCTTAAGACATTAATAAATATTATTTACTATCACTTATTGTTTGTAGTGTTCTCAAATGAAGGACCTGGAAAACTTGGTCTTTAAACCTTAATACATGTATGACTAGAACATCTCAGAATGACATTTGTTGCTAGATATAAATGATGAGAGAAGAAATCTTGAAGGAGAAGTTAAAGATAATATGTTGGTTTTTCACAAAAACTACTATCTGTAACTTAGAATAATTATGAAAATGAGAACTGAATCATAGACAATATGATGCTTAACACAGAAACTATTATCTGTGACTCTTGGAGAAGTTAACGATAATATGTTGGTCTTTCACAGAAACTATTATCTATAACTTAGAAAGGAAGGTGGAAACTTCAAGTATAGGAGCACTCTTTTAAGGAATTTTAACTTTATCTACATAAGCAAATAAAGACTTGCAGCTTCATTACTATGCTTGAAAGAAGAAAACATAACATGACACATGACAGAGAAGGTTACAAAATTATACCCAACAACTCATGGAAACTTCTGATTCTTTCATTAATCAATGATGATATCAAGAATACAGTGGCCTAGTCTCTGGGTTCTCCAAAATTTGAACCCTTTCTTTGTAAATTTTCATCTTTTTATACATTGTGGAATAGTTGTTGATTTCTGAAACTGCCCAAATTATTTAACTGCTTCTCTAACTATATAAAGTAAAAACTATTATAGAATTTTATAGAGGGTAAAAGACACCTCAAAGAACATGAAATAATAGGAAAATAACTGAATTCAGAAGAGGATGATAACTGCTGGCTTGCTTTGTTAATTCGCTGCCGAGTTCCTCTATATATGCCCTAATGATGTTTAATTTTCTTTAGCCGTAATGAAATGTGTTGACTTGTGTAATCCTAGGCTTACATATGTATCGAGTGTTTTGATTGGCCGAAATACAAAGAAAACATACTCGATTGTCTTCCTCTTCAGCTTCGGCTCTAACCCTGATTTTCCACTTTACACAGTGAAATTAATGTGAACCTTTGATTAATACATAACTCAAAAGAGTTAATCTTGCTTTATAAATTTGTCAAATCTTCCTGTTCAGCGCTCCATTGACTTCCATCGCAGATCGCAATCATCCCTTTCACATGATATATCACCACAAAACTTAACTTTACGCACCCTTAAGCCGCATAACTATGGTAATATTGGACTTATGCATAAATCCTTCATATTTGTGCTTTTTCTATTATATACCTTTTATAATAGAAATATGCCATAAAACATGCTTTTTCCGCTTTTAACACAGGCTCCGCACAACTATCGAGGCATACCTTTTCCGCCGATATAGAACTTGCCTGATAGATCCCCACCGTAGATCTGCACTTAGTGGATCAGACAGTCTACAAAGATTTTAGGTGGGACATAAGCCTGGAGAATACTTGCCCGAAATGGGCAGTTTTCTCTCTCCACCCAGCTGCTACGTGTCAAACGATAAGTGGGATCGGGTGAGCTCCACTAAAAACCACTTACCATTTTTGCTCCACCCAAAATCCCGCTTGTAACTTTAAATCCGCCTTTTCGTATGCCTTGTGGACCCGCCGGAATTATAAAACACAATATATAGTTTTCAGGTCCGGATCGCCGTCGCAAATCGCAATCGGCATTTTCAATTGATGCTTGAACTCAAACCTTGCGATATTGCGGACCCGCCAGACTTATAAAGCATATCATATATAAACTATCGGATCCAGCCCATCACAAATCACAATCGGCATACCATATACATATATATAAAGCGTTATGTGATGATCGCGGACCCACCAGGACTTTACAACAAAATATATATATATATATATATATATATATATATATATATATATATATATATATATATATATATAGATATATATATGTATATATGTATATATATATGTATATATGTATATATATATGTATATATATATATATATATATATGTATGTATACATATATATATGTATATATATATGTATATATATATGTATATATATATATATATATATATATAGATATATATATATCTATATATATATCTATATATATCTATATATATCTATATATATATGTATGTATATATATCTATATATATATATATATATATACATATATACATATATACATATATACATATATACATATATATATATATATATATATATATATATATATATATATATATATATATATATTTCGGGTCCGCCATCGCAAGTCGCAATCGGCGAAACCCAACGTCCATAGCTCTGCGGTGCAGCAGACCCGACAGGACTTTAAACCACGATGTATATACCTTTTGGGTCCGGCCCTTTAACACTTTAACACTTGTTTCTTTTGCGATTCTGCTATGAAATAAATAAATACTTCATGTCTTTTAGACTTTGTAGGGGGTAAAAAATATAAAGAAGTTTCATTGAGGTGAACCCCCGATAGTGATATATCTAATAAATAAAGCTAAAAACACAACATAAGCTACAACATATGGCTCCAACTGGGGATAGTGCTTCTACCACAGAAGCACTAAGAACCGCAGATTAGTGCCTTATCCATTGAGCATGGAGTCATATATTGCTTCACCAAACTTAACTGTGTGAAAATTTTGTACAGTGAACCCATGCCGATATCTGCAGTGATAAAATGCTTGTGCTTTGATAGAAAAGTATTGAGAATCATAGATTAGTAGCCTTAGTTGGGCATGGATTCCAAAAATGTGAAAACCATAAAATTTGACAACTGAAACCTGACAATCTTGAAGTATGACACCTCTGCAAACCAGTTTCCAACTAGGAAAGTCACCCTTATTCATCAACTAATGATTAAACTGAAGAACTGTAACTAAAAACCAAATGATCAACACCTAAGCTTATTTATGTACAAGTTCCTACATATGTACATGATTCATCTCCATCAGGTGAAGTTAATATTCCAATGGTACCAGGTTAGCATTTGGGTGCTTAATCGAGAACCATTCTGCCAGTGAATCTTGAAAAAACAATTCATTCTGAGTTTCTCTTGAGTTCCAATGTTGTGATCTTGAATGTGTTCATCCTGTGAAACCTTCCCTAAGTCAACAGCCACATCATTGGGGTTATAAAGCCTTTCAAGGAGAACAAGTCCCTTTGGAAAAATATTACCCTTCAATTGAGAAATATTCGGATTAGCTATTGAATCTTTTGAACCACTGATTTCTACAACTTCTATTGTTTCTTATTTATGCTGATCAATTTCTATGCCCTGAAACTCCTCATCTATAGTAAAAAATTCTTTAATCTACTGATCATCTTCAAAAGCTTGCCAATTTTTAACATTATCAGGAATAGAGGGTCTGTGTCTCATCCCTACCTCATATCTTATTCTTGGATTAATAGGAGACTTTAAAGTGCTAGCAACCACAACCAATGAATCTACTAATCTATTCTCATTTCTTGGAATAAATTGAATGTTAAAAGCTTCAAAAAAGTTTTCGATCAAATCCCATACCTCATTTCTGTATACCCTAAGCCTAGGGTTCTTTGTTTGGAAATGATTTTTTATTTGCTTGATAATCAGCTCTGAATCTCCAAAAGCAGAAATTGACTTAAATCCCATCTGTTTAGCTGTTTGTAGAGAAATAATCAAGGACTCATATTCTGCCACATTGTTGGTTGCCTCGAACTCTAATTTGAAAGAAAAAGGGAACATATTACCTCCAGGTGCAACTAGAAGAAAACTAGCACTTGTTCCTTCCTTGGAATAAGCTCCATCAAAGAAGCATTTCCACACTCCTTCAGTTTGCAGCTCTGTAATTACATTGGTTGAAGCACACTGCTTCTGATTATCTTCAGCC
Source organism: Pinus tabuliformis (assembly GCA_031772625.1). Taxonomy (NCBI): domain Eukaryota; kingdom Viridiplantae; phylum Streptophyta; class Pinopsida; order Pinales; family Pinaceae; genus Pinus; species Pinus tabuliformis. The sequence goes on along the minus strand of CM062805.1, from coordinate 310,473,512 downwards.
AGCTTTGCATTATCATACAGTGCAAAAAAAGAAAAATCATCCTTCTCTTGGCTATATACAGGTGAAGTACTTGCTCCATTTATTGTAATTGTTTTTACAAATCTAGTTTCTTTGTACAATCTCCTCTCTTCCCCACCAAAAATTGGTATAACAACATATGTAAAATCCAATTTCAAAACACCACCCAATTTAGCCCCTCAAGACCTAGATAGAAGCATTCCAAATCTAATAGGGATATCTTCTACTACTACATCCATGACCAAGCTTCTAGCTGGAATTTGGGCTAGTGACACTACCAGATCCTTAATAATCCCCAGACACCTGACTTTGCTCGAATCAAAAGAATACAAGTCCCTATAGGGTTTGGTAACTTGTAGATCTAGTTGCTTCATCACTGACAAAGGCATAAGATTATGTGAAGCTCCCGAATCAAACATACAATTATGTAAGAGGAAGTCATGGACCAATAAGGAAATATAAAAAGGAGGTATTGAAGGGTCTACTTCCTCTACATGTGGACCAAAAACCACTACTAATTTTTCATCCTGCATATTTACAGTGTCATTTATAATCTCATTTTCTTTCAAACTAACAAACTCAGCAATCTCCTTTTGATAAATAGGTATTTTTGTCAATTTTGTAAGAGGAACCTGAATTCTTACCTTTTCCAACTCCTTAGTAAGACTAAACAAGTGACCCTGTTTAGCAGTCCTTTCATTCTCCTCCTCACCTTTTTTCATGATTGGGATTACTTGAGGAATTGAAACAAGTCTCTCGAAAGGAATTTTTCTAGTTTGATCTTGAGAAGACTCACCTTGAAGTATCTGTGTCTTGCCATTTGCATTCTATTGCTGCTTTCCTTTATTCACTTGTTCAGCAGACTGAGATTCTTGTGGAGTCACCTTTGGTGAGGAAGTTGAAACTTGCTGCTCACTTTCATTTTCTTGATTTCTTGATCTCTTCCTTGATCTCAAGTCATATTTATTATGTAGTTCAGCCTACATAAAATCAGATAATTGCTTCCAATATTCATCAATTTTATTTTCATCACGAATGGCATATGTTTCATCATATTCATACTCTTCTTCTTCGATACCAAGTTCATCTTCATCCACTACATATAATGTAAAAATTTGATCTTTAGGATTCTCTTGTTTTCCAACAGGATCTGCCTCTATATATAATGGTGCTTGAATTTGATCTTGATCTTTTCTTTCCCTTTGCAAGATTTGCAAAGGTTGTCTTCTATATTGGGGATTAAAGTTCTTATTATATTGTGTTTGCTTCTGAAAATTCTTATTTTCTAACTCTAATTTATTTACCTTATTTGACAAAATTTTAATTACATCACACATATCCTCCAATGCTTGACTTTGAGAGGATTCTATCTTTGCCTTTCCCTTGTCTTGGATAGGCTGTGTTTCTGGTGCTTTTCCTGCAGCCACCAGATTTGCTTCTATCTCTAATGCATTTGTTTGGATCTGATCAAGGGTTGGAGATCTTCTTTCCCTTAATGTGAATCCAAAATTTGATTCAAAAGCCCTTGCAAAAGTTATTTTTGCACCAGTAGGAGGAGGCTTAATCTCCACTGGAAGACTATTGTACAATTTGTTAAACCTTCTGACAAATTCAACCACGGTTTCATCAGACTTCTTCTTTATGGCATTAAACTCTGTTAATGAATACCCATGGTCTCTTTTTTCTCCCCATCTCTGAATAAATAAACGTTCCATCTCTTCCCAAGAAGGAATAGTATTATTGGGAAGTCCTTTAAACCATTTTCTTGCTTCTCCATCCAAGGACTGAACAAAAAGTCTTAGAGCAACATCTACATGTTCAACATATTTGTTTTCTGCAAAATTGCAAAATATTGACACATGATTCTCTGCAGTTTGTTCATCTTCCCCTGTAAAATGAGGAAGATTTTTGAGTTAATCCTATGGAATTTTATTTAACGGTTGTGGCAATTGAAGAGGTGCATACCCATTCATCAAGAATTGTTGGCTTAGTGTGGCCTGACCCAGGTTCAGAAGTGATTTAGCCAAACAAATCCTGAAACTATCGGCCCTTTCAGCAATAGTCCGTGGTGCGTGGACTGAGGTCTCACCCGAGGTAGTATGGGAGGGTGTTGGAACAAGGTTTCCGCACCCTAGGGATGTCTTGATGAAGGCTGGGAGGTTCGCGAACCGATCCTGCGTGCTTGCATTGCTCAAGCAACTATCTGACCTTCATGTAGCTCTGTAAAGAGCGTGAAGAGGCACTATCTAGATCCTTTATCCTTACTGTGTTATTATTATAGATCTTAACTTAATTTTGTGGGCCCAATATTCTCATCAATCATTCAACATTCATAACAAGTGCGCGCAATCAAAAACTGTAAAGAGATGCATAAGAATATAATAGAAGTGCAAACACACAGATCTACAATCAGAATCACAATATTTTAGAATCAAATTATCTTTTATTAACTTCTATTCCGTTACAATCCCAACTCTGCCCTGCACACTCAGCTTCAGGGTTCCGCACACATAGTTGCGGACTCTACCAGGCCTCCGCGCACACAACTGCAGAGCCTCTCCTTAATACTACAACCCAAGACTTCGACTTATAGACTCAGAGAGATTTTCTCATTCAAAAACCCTAAGACCAAGATTAAAAGCTGACTTCTACACTTAGAGCCTCGCTCTATTTATACATTCCCATGGTCCTGGACCATGGGTAGGCTGACACATTCTATATTAAATTACAATATTTTAGGGCGGACAACCCTAGACTCTCCCACTCCGCGCCCGCATTATACGGGGTCTTACATTTCTTTTGACCAAAATTCTGGCTACAAGCCCCAAAAATCTGCTATGGGGGGATCCGCTGCCCAACAGGCCCCCAACACAATCATCGTGACTCGTCCTAAGTCACTCGGCTGGTGTGGTGATCTTCATGCGAAGTTCATCCAGCAACCTCTGCACTTCGCTTATGTACATAGCACATTCTTCTACTTTCTTTTGTACCCATTGTGCGCATATCTCTAATGCTTCGTTGTCAAGTGCAATTCCTTGCCTGAGTGCATATACGCCCTGCATCTGTGCCAACTTTCCCTCGATCTTGGCGGTGACCGTGAATGCTTCCTTGAGCCAAGGCTGGATGCATTCTTTAAGCACTACTTCTTTCTGACGTGTGGCGTCCACCTGTTCCTTTAGAGCCTGGGCCTCCCTCATCTTGGCCAGTCACTGAGTAAGGGTGACCGTCTGCGCGGTCCCTTGGACATTATCATAGGCCTGCTGCAACTCTTGCGCTTCTATTTCTAACTGCTGTAGCGTTGGGTCTTCCTACAGTGAAGTGAGGGTGACGAGTGACTGATCTAACAAGCCTGTGCAATCCTGTATGGTGCACTCTATTGCTTCCAACCCCGATTGAATGGTGTGGTGCCACTGCTCTCTGACTTTCGGCGATGTAGAGGGTTGCACCTTCAGCCTCAGCTCCTGATCTGTAGGTTGAGATCCAGCTGGATCCTTGTTGCTTCCTCCTTTGCCTCACAGAATCCACTGGCCAATTTGTGGATTTGTATACCTGCTATTAAGTCTGTTGCAATCTCTAGCTCAGGGATGCAGCGACATGCTTCCTCGACGATTTGCTCCAACTGCTGAGTCTGTGCTACCGCTTCATCACATTGGAGGCTCAGCTGCTTGATGTTGATTCGTTGTTCATTGAGCATCTGTACTACGCGTCCTTCCCTAGCGCGGAGCTCTATCATCACTCCATCTTGTAGCTGGTATAATATCTCTTGTGGAAGGGTAGCCAAGTTCAGGCCAAGTCCCTTGAGCTGGCCTACCGCGGCTCTGTCCTCCGTGTTGTCTGCTGTCAGTGCTCCTTCCAGCAGCGCGACAGTATTAGCCATTTTGGCCTACAGCAACTGCTCGATTGTTGATGTACCCGTAGCCCCGTAGGCGGCTACTGTTCCCTGCTGTGGGACCCACACCTGAAGTTCCTGGAGTTGCACCCTCAGCACCCCCAACACATTCTGCTGCTCCATCATTGCCTCCTAGAGCACCTCCCTGGTGACTTCATGAACTGTGTCACCGATGTCGTATAGGTCACCCTCGGTCAGTGTAATAGGCTCCCCATCCAACTTGGAGGCCTTGGTCTTCTTCCATGGCCCTGTTTGTTCTGTCCTGCACAGCTGTTTCAGTTGTGTAGAGGTGGTGCTCGGGTCCGCGCCTTCCATCGTATCATCTGTCCCCTGCCCTGTGGTCAAATTCGGGCCTCTTTCTTCCTGTGTTGTACTGGCCCCTACTGCTACTGCTTTTCTGCGGCGACCTTCGCTGCCTCCTGGGAAGCCTGTACTTCTTCAGCTAGTTGTTCGTTGTGCTTCTGTTGTGTTAGCAGCTTAGCGGCAGCCTTCTGTCTTTGAATTTCCATCTCATCACGCACTACCACATCTGGTGCGCGCCATTCTAGTGGCCATGTGTTGAGCACCATGAAAATAGCGTCATCTATTGCGATGAAGGGGAGCGTGGTCCACTTCTGCTCTGGATCCTTCCATGCCTTGATATACACATTGTGCATATCTACTTTAAAGTCTGCAAAGCTCCTCAGACTGTCGTATACCGAGGGGGATAGGCACGACCGTTTGTTGATCCATAGTCTTATGCTCACCTCCATCAGTACCCAGAAGATCTTGGTTTCTCAGATTCATGTGGTATCCTTCGTCGCCCTTAGTGACGCGTATTTTTCTGCCTCTAGCCAATGCTGGTCAAGGGGAGGAAACTAACTATCTTCAGGAAATTCTCCTGTAACCAACAGGATGGATAAGAGCAACCACATGTATTGGAAGTTCTTACCCTACTCCTGGGCCTCCCTGTAGTTCATCAGGAACTCCTCGCAGAGGAACTGCACCCAGTTGAACCGTACCCCTTTTGCGCATTGCTCGGCCAGCGCGATGACCGTTGCTGGTACCTCATTGCCACGACATTTTCTCATCACCTTTCCTACCAACAACTAGGTAGCGACGCGGACCCCTTTGTCCTAAATGCTAGTAATAACGTAACCCCTCTGCTTTTTCTCCAACTTATATTTCTTTTTCATGGCCTCCATAATCGCCAAGTCTCCACTTGTACCAACTATTTCCACGGGGTCCCTTCCCATACAGGGAAGCCGAGAAATCCTATGAATGAGCTCCACCGTGATGGGAATGGTCTCCTCCAGCCACAAGTACCCATCGTGCACTAGGCAAAGCAATTGCCTGATGACAAATATCGTGATTGGGGCCCGATGAAAGTGTGGAATCGATAGGAGGTGGAGTATCCTGACCTCCTCCACCCCACGCAACCATTTCTGTGGCTGCAGTGTTGTAACTGCCCCTCCATGCTTTGTTCCATCAGCTGGCTAGTTTCCAAATGAGGGAACTTCTCGCTATCCACGAGGTCCCAGTCTTCAAACTTCACAGTCGGTACGCAACCCATAGCTAAACCTTCGAACAAAACTCCCGCGGGGAGGAACAAGGTGTTGAGTGTGCTTTTAACGGCATCCAAATCTTTAGGTACCTTTACCCTCCCTTTTCGTGGAGGGACATACTTGGGCAGCTTTGCTATGGTGCGTACTGGCTGGATGTCTTCTTCCATCTCTTCCTCTAGTTCCGTCTCGTCTACAAATGTCTAAGGATCCTCGTCCTCATTGTCACTCTCAATATTAACTGTTTTTCCGTTTTCTTCCATCGATAGTTTGCCAAACCGTGGATTTCACGAGGACATACAGACTCATCTTGCTGCCTGTGGGTCCTTTTTGGGCCTTGGCGTTTGGGGCGATTTAGGGATTTCTGGTCCATCCCCTACCGATGGCATAGAACTCTGCGCAGCTCCTCCCTTGGTTATTGACATTATTTTGATTAGGGAATCCTGTGTCTCCTTTGGTAATGCTTCAAACTACTGAATTGCTCTTACAACCTCCAAATTCGTAAGGTTCATGCCCACTTGATAACACAACAACTGAATTCGCAAACTGAAAAGGGTTTTTCAATGGAGGGACACCTGTGATTTATAGGCCCTTTTGAATTCAAATTCGACCATTTCCCCCAGATTTGGCTCACTAATGTGAGACTGGCGGCAGATAGTCCCAAATCTAGTTCTGACTTTGTGTCTTAATTTCCCATCGTCCACTCCTTGTTGTCTTAAATTGGCCATCTTGTCATGAACAGTGACACCAACAGTCATTTTCCAGCCTGTCTATGTGGCAGCGCAGTCCCTTGTGCACGAACGCGACCTGTGCGTCATACTAATCCTACGAGCAACTTTCATGTCACGCAGCTCCCATACAGACTCTATTATAATCCCACACTCTCTTTCAACTACTTGGAGCGCTGAGACTGTGCTTCCTACGGATAGTCAGGTGGTCGCACTACTGGTGCGAGGCTTCAAGTCACCTTCCAATCTGCTCCGCGGGCCTCCCTTAGTTACCCTCGCGCCCGTCAGTGCCTCACATTCTTCCTTATGCGGTGCGCTTCCTTGGTGACTTTGTTTGATAAGGTGCAGTCGCATTCATGTTTGTATAGCCAAAAACTCTCAGCGAAAATCTTCTAGTGCGGTGGTAGGGTTGCCCATACGTGGCCCCATCCTACATAATGTTTGAGAGATTTTGGTTTCCAGTTTTTTGATATCTTCGTCCATTAATATGCTTTTCTGCTTCAGTAGTACCCGATCTTCTTCGAGTTCACGAAGCTCAAGGTTCCCTCACTGAATGGATTCTTGAATCTTCATATGTTCATCCTTGCGTGGCTGCATAATTTCTTCGCTCTGGTCCTCGCATGCTGTCACAATTATGGGAGTGATTGCGTGAGGATTCTTTCCCAAAACTACGACCTCGACTCTGCTCGTCATCCTCAGAATCATTTCCGCGCTCAAATTCTTGCACATGGCCTTATAGGCCCACCATACCACTAGCACACGCAGGTCCCAATCCATTCGTCCCGCCTGGTAAACTCTATTCATGTTTCCGCGTAGCTTTGTGAATGCTCTGAGGTGGGGTACTTGTGGTGTGCGTCACTTTTCCTGTGTCGGGTTCTGATTTTTTATCCTTAGCCTGGGATGTGCTTGCACAGCACACGTCTGCACCCATCGACATAGGTGGACATGCAAACTGCTTTGCCCTGGCTACCCGGCTCACGTTCGACACTGGGGACTTCCAAACCGTAAGCGCATCTGTCTTCTACATTCTCGCCATTTTCCAATATTCTTCTGGTGTGTATTCTACCATCGTGTGGGTGCCTCACACAATGCCCATTCCATCGCACCGTACCACTGATGTTCTGGTACTTCACTTTCAAATTTGTCTAAGAATTCATCCACTCCTGCTACCCCATCATATGTTGGTAGTTCCCTTGCTTCAGTCGTCACACACCACAGTGATTTAATCATCATGTTGCAATTCAGCATTGTTACTTCATGCAACTGGTTCTGCCAACGTTCTATTTCTTCATCTAAATCTGAAGTACAGGAACTATCACGCTCCCATGAGATTCTCCCATTTGCTGTCAGGTTCACTCAATCCTGGTCTTGCGCTGTTATGTGGTAAATGTAATCTAGCTCATCGTCATTGTCATTGTCGCGCACAGGTCAGTGTAGCGCACGCCTTTGGTTGGATCTAGCGGAACTACTACGTGTAGAGACTTTTTCTCGAATATCATCTTTCACTTCTTCAGGTTGATGACTCCATTCATATCAGTGGCCTAGTCTATTCCTAATAACGTGTGATAAGGATTGTTGTCATCAACAATCTCTATCACTTCAAAGTCCGTCTGCATGCTTGTGCCTTCGATATCCACCATTACCCCTTGCAATCTCCCCATGGGAAAATTTTTATGTTGGTTCACCATTCGTAATTGAATAGGGGACCACTACAATGCAGGCCTACCCATGCGTTCCCATGTTTGCTTTGGTAACACATTCGCATCTGAACCTAGGTCTAGGATTACTTGGTCCATTTCATATTTGCCAATCTGTGCCATTAATCTCATTTCCCTCCCGATGTGCAATGTATTCTTTCCTAGTTTCTGGACTACGCGCGGTTCCCCTAACCCTGCGCACCTAGTTATCAACTACTGTAGTCCTTCAACCGCCTTATTATCACACATCAATTTCATTCATGTCTCTAAAAAGGTAGTTAGCATAGAAGGATCCATTCCTGGCTCTGGTGGATCCTTACTACCTGAAGTAGAGGCCTCCGTGAAGCTCTTCTTAGCTTCCATAAATGTCTCCTTTGCGCGTTCCAAGTCAAACTCAGGTTCCTTTGTAGGAGCCTTACGAACCCATGTATCTTCCTCGGGCTACTTCCCCTTATCTTCCCCTATGGTCACGCCACTTCTGAGCACCATATTCACATTTGGGTCCTCTTCACGTGGTTCAGACCTCATCATTTGAATATTCTGAGTCGGAGTAGGCTATAGTACCCCTTTCTCGCGCATCTGTGCAATCAACGTAGGAAAATCTACCATTTCATAATCAAACTGAGAATAGTATGAACAAGATATTCTCATTGGGATGGTACAATCATGAGCGTAGTGCCTTGGTCCTCCGCAATTGTAACAAATTATCTGTCCGCGACCCCTTCCTGGCCCCATTCCTCCTCGTCCTCAACCTCGGCCCTGAAATCTAGCGTGCACCATCCTTGCGGCTAGGTCGAGGCCTCGCGTTTCTATCTGCATTCTATATGCTGGGGTTCGCTCCATCATTAACTCGTAGCTACGACAAGTATGCTCATCGTGGCCCACCGATCTACAAAAATTGCAAAACAACTACTGGGGAGTCTATGTATACTTCTGCAACAAATGAAAGTTATTTGTCATGTGCTTTCCACCCACCAAACAGATCGCACACTAGAGCGTGGGGGCCATACTTGGCCCTGTTTGTGCTTCCAGTCTCAACGACATTGGTTCCACTCCTGCCAAATAGTTCGCGAATGCTAGACAGTGATCCTTGTCATGGCCCTAGCCTTTGCATTTTATGCACCACACTTCTTCGCATGCCTCTAGCCATGGCACCCTATCCTGCTTCAAACTCTGCATCTCAAAGCATAGATTCTGTAGTTGCACGTGGATTTGTTGGACTCAAAACCCCGGATCCTGTATCGGTGTTTCATGTAACCTCATTTCCATTTCCAACACTTCAGTCTGGGTTGAAAGCTTTTGTTATGACAGCGCCATCCTCAGGTGTGGTGTCAAAGACACCACAAACCACACGCGGTGCTGCACATCTGTTAGCGTCATATTAGCCTCACGAATTGTACTTTTCAGCCTCTAACCCAGATCCCAGGGGGTCTCGCCTGGAAGCATCGCGATCTCTTTAAATCCGATGACTGACTGTGTCTCTGATTTCAGCCAGCTAAATTCTCTGTTCAGTGCATTCTGGATCTCCGCTATCCCCGCATTTGGGTGATCATTCGAGCGCTTGATATACCAAGTCAGTGTGTGGTCCTACAACACACTCACCAATGTGGTCTTCTTAATGTTGTCATACATGACCCCTTGTGCTTCCGACACTGCTCTTACCACGAACCAGAACTAGTCCGAATCCTCATTCTCTACTCCTATGAATATGGGTAGTTTGATCGCGCTCGCCATGCTGAATAGTGGGGGTGGTGGAGGTGGGGTGGGTGAAGATGGAGATGAAGTAGGTGAGGCGGGTGATGGCGTAAGTGGAGGTGATAACTGTGGAATGCACTGCCTTATCAAACTGACCGCACTTCTCGGTGAAACCCGAGCGCGCTCTTCCTCGTTCTCTCGTGAAGGTGAAATTAATGGATTGTTTCCTAATCCCTCGGTACCTTTATAGATCCTTCTACTCCATGTCGTTCCAAACATTAATGTATTCACATAACCCGCTTTTCACATAATAGCATCTTAATCCAGGTATTCAAGGATTTGATGTACCTACCTCGTAGTCCCTTGAGAAAATGTTGTTCTGCTTCGCTATAGCTCATGGTCGTGTCTACCGTGAACTCAGTGATAAATCCCCCTATTATCCGGTCAAGCCAATGGTCCATGGCCTGCACGATCTTATCTTCTGATGCCTCTAGTCTGCGCACTAACTCTGGAGTCCACACTATCGGTTGATTGAGCTTATACCTTCCCTGGCTGTTGGCTAACCTCGTGATCCAATCATACAGCTTTGAAGAGAAGGACATGAAGAATATCTTGTGGATTTCCATATATACGTAGCAATCCAGCCACCTCTTCTCGGATATTTGTGGAGTTCTGCTTTCCTGTGTCATGAACTTGTGAAGCTTCTGATCCAACCAATCTTCAATTTCCTTCTTCGTAGGATTCCAGTGTTCCAACATCAGACATCCCTTAGGCAGATCCCAATCCTAGCAACGGAACCATTTGTTGGCTTAGTGGGGCCTGAACCAGGTTCAGAAGCGATTTAGACAAAAAAATCCTGAAACTACCGGCCCTTTCGGCGACAGTCCGCGATGCGCGGACTGAGGTCTCACCCAAGGTAGTATGGGAGGGTGCTGGAACTAGGTTTCTGCACCCTAGGGATGTCTTGATGAAGACTGGGAGGTTCCTGAACTGATCCTTCACACTTGCGCTGCTCCGCATAGTTGTCTGACCTTCGCGTAGCTTTGGAAATAGCGTGAAGAGGCACTGTCTAGATCCTCTATCCTTACTGTGTTAGTATTATAGATCTTAACTTAATTTTGTGGGCCTAATATTCTCATCAATCATTCAACATTCATAACAAGTGCACGCAATCATAAACTATAAAGAGATGCATAAGAATATAACAGAAGTGTAAACACACAGATCTACAAGCAGATGCACAATATTTTAGAATCAACTCTTCTTTTATTAACTTCTGTTCCATTACAATCCCAACTCCACCCTGCGCACTCAGCTACAGGGGTCCGCACACACAGCTGCGGAATTTACCAGGCCTCTGCGCACACAGCTGCAGAGCCTATCCTTACTACTGTAACCCAAAACTCTGACTTACAGACTCAAAGCGATTTTCTCATTCAAATATCACTTCAAACCAAGACTAAAAGCTATCTTCTACACTTAGAGCCTCGCTCTATTTATACATTCCCATGGTCCGTGGACCATGGGTAGGTTGACACATTCTATATTAAATTACAATATTTTAGGGCGGAAAACACTAGACTCTTGCGCTCTGTGCCTGCATTTTGCGGGGTCTTACATTACTTTTTACCAAAATTCGGGCTACAAGCCCCAAAAATCTGCTATGAGGGGATCCGCTGCCCAACAAGAATGCAGGTAATGCCATGTTTATTGAACTTTGATTACCAACAGATGTGGAACCTGAGTGAGGTAGATGGAATGTGCAGAGGTGGTAATGTAGCTATTGGTTGAGGTTGAATGATTATAGTAAATAAATGAAAAGTAATAGATTCTAAAGATTTCTCTTGGCAGTTAGGTTCCTGAAATGAAGATGATGGAAAAGATGACTCTTTATCAGATGAATGTTCGGATGAATTACTGCCTAATGCAGACAATGTAGGAATTGGTGTAATTAGAATCTTAGACCTTCCAACCCTCTTAAAAAATAGCCTTTCAGGATCTGAAAGAGATTGAACCTTCTGTTGTGAAGTGTCTCATCTTGTATGCGATCTTCTTGAAGCCAAAGTTATTGTTTTGATTCAAAACAACCACATATTTCCTCCTCACTGAACAACCAAAGGAAAATATTGAAAACCCAGGGAAAAATGTTCTTATCTTCTCTCCCCGGCAATGGCGCCAATTAATGTTGTACCTTAAGAAACCAATTTCCTGGCTGTAAAGAAATTGTGCTTAAGACATTAATAAATATTATTTACTGTCACTTATTGTTTGTTGTGTTCTCAAATGAAGGACCTGGAAAAATTGGTCTTTAACGCTTAATACATGTATGACCGGAACATCTCAGAATTCCATTTATTGCTAGATATAAATGATGAGTGAAGAAATCTTGAAAGAGAAGTTAAAGATAATATGCTGGTTTTTCATAGAAACTACTATCTGTAACTTAGAAGAATTATGAAAATGAGAACTGAATCATAGACAATATGCTGCTTAATACAAAAACTATTATTTGTGACTCTTGGAGAAGTTAAAGATAATATGCTGGTCTTTCACAGAAACTATTATCTATAACTTAAAAAGGAAGGAGGAAACTTCAAGTATAGGAGCGCTCTTTTAAGGAATTTTAACTTTATCTACATAAGCAAATAAAGACCTACAGCTTCATTACTATGCTTGAAAGAAGAAAACATAACATGACACATGATAGAGAAGGTTACATAATTATACCCAACAACTCATGGAAACTTCTAATTCTTTCAGTAATCAATGATGATATCAAGAATACAGTGTTCTAGTCTCTGGGTTCTCCAAAATTCAAACCTTTTCTTTGTAAATTTTGATCTTTTTATACATTGTGGAATAGTTGTTGATTTCTGAAACTACCAAAATTATTTAATTGCTTCTCTAACTATATAAAGTAAAAACTATTACAGAATTTTACAAAGGGTAAAAGACACCTCAAAGAACATGAAATAACAGGAACATAACTGAATTCAGAAGAGGACGATAACTGTTGGCTTGCTCTATTAATCTGCTGCCAAGTTCCTTTGTATATGCCCTAATGATGTTTAATTCACTTTAGCCATAATGAAATGTGTTGACTTGTGTAATCCTGGGCTTACATATGTATCGGGCATTTTGATTGGCCAAAATACAAAGAAAACATACCCTATTGTCTTCCTCTTCAGCTTCGGCTCTAACCCTAATTTTCCACTTTACACAGTGAAATTAACGTGAACCTTTGATTAATACAGAACTCAAAAGAGTTAATCTTGCTTTATAAATCTGTCAAATCCACCCGTTCAGCGCTCCGTTGACTTCCATCGCAGATTGCAATTGACCCTTTCGCATGATATATCACCACAAAACTTAACTTTACGCACCCTTAAGCCGCATAACTATGGTAATATTGGACTTATGCATAAATCCTTCATATTTGCACTTTTTCTATTATATACCTTTTATAATAGAAATATGCCATAAAACATGCTTTTTCCGCTTTTAACACGGGCTCTGCACAACTATCGAGGCATACCTTTTCCGCTGATATAGAACTTGCCTGATAGATCCCCACCGTAGATCTGCGCTTAGTGGATCAGACGGTCTATAAAGATTTCAAGTGGGACATAAGCCCAGAGAATACCTGCCCAAAATGGGCGGTTTTCTCTCTCCACCCAGCTGCTACGTGTCAAATGATAAGTGGGATCGGGTGAGCTCCACTAAAAACCACTTACCATTTTTGCTCCACCCGAAATCCTGCTTGTAACTTTAAATCCGCCTTTTCGTATGCTTTACAGACCCACAGTAATTATAAAACAAAATATATAGTTTTCGGGTCCGGATCGCTGTCGCAAATTACAATCAGTGTTTTCAATTGATGCTTGAACTCAAACCTTGCGATATTGCGAACCCGCCAGACTTATAAAGCATATCATATATAAACTATCGGATCCGGCCCATCGCAAATTGCAATCGGCATACCATATACATATATATAATGCATTATGCGATGATCGCAGACCCACCAGGACTTTACAAATATATATATATATATATATATATATATATATATATATATATATATATATATATATATATATATATATATATATATATTGGGTCCGCCATCACAAGTCGCAATCGGTGGAACCCAACGTCCATAGCTCTGTGGTGCGGCGGACCCAACGAGACTTTAAACCATGATGTATATACCTTTCGGGTCCAACCCTTTAACACTTTAACACTTGCTTCTTTTTCAATTCCACTATGAAATAAATAAATACTTCATGTCTTTTAGACTTTGAGGGGGGTAAAAAATATAAAGAAGTTTCATTGAGGTGAACCCTTGATAGTGATATATCTAATAAATAAAGCTAAAAACACAACATAAGCTACAACAAGCTGCATGTACTCATTGCTCTGAATCCAAAAATGCAAGCCATTTGTCCATTGGTTCCCCTAGGAAAAGCGCAACACCGGTGGCATTGTGCGTTGAGCCAGATTTTCTGTGTGTGCAATTTCCAAAATTTGCAAAAAACAAAATCTCCTCCAAACCTGACCAAAATTGGTGAGCAGCACCATCATCAAGCATCTTGATGAGCCAAGGAAGCTTTAGCAAGAAACCTAAGCCTATCCTCCTCTTTTTTTCCCTTTAGAGCCCACCTTAGCCTAGCTTTCATCTGTTTGACCCTCATGTTGCAAATTTTGTTTCGGGTCCTGTAGTGGTAGGCCATGTGCCTGATCATCTAGTTGTCCCTATTGGCCTTTCGAAACAACTTATCTAGGTGCAAATTGACTCTTTCAAGCCAAATCTCTATGTCATCCTCAATTTCCTTCTCAATAGGAGTCAAAGTGACTGGTGCCTCTTCCTTTTGCATAGCTGATTCACCCTTGTCACCTTGTCATTTTATCTTGAGAAGTTCCAGCTCCATGAGGACCTGCTTGTCACTCAACTGCTTGTTCTCTTGTTCCAGATATGTGATGACATACTTGGCTCTCTCCAAATTGTCCATCAATTCTTGCACCTGAGCCTCCTTTTCCTGTATGATGATGTCCTTTATTGTTTCTTCATCTTAAGCCTCTAATTCAATTGTTTCCATGCCGTGATGAGTATAATGCTGCTCCAACTCATCATGCTCTGTCAAATCAAAGTCTCTCTCTTCCTCCTCATCATCAAAACTTTCCTCTGACATCTTTTCTTTCCCTTTTTGCAGATGTTGCACTTGTTCCTGCTTTGTTGATGAAGAAGGAAAAGCTCCTTCCACACCCTGTGGAGCAAGCATTTGCCTATCAGCTGCAAACAATTTCCTTGTGCCCCTCTGGTATGTCATGTAGGTCCTGGGCACCTCAGTAGCTCTAGCCTCTTTGGCCTTCTCATCTGTCTTCACCTGAGCACTGCTAGAAGGTCCTCCTAATTCTTGAGACACTGGTGGAGGAATTTGAGGACCCCTGAAGATGTCATGAGCAATAAATGTTTCCCAAGAGATGTTGAGAAGGCTAAGATGATGAAGCATAATCATCTTGATCAAGGAATAATGATAAAGACTACTCATCTGCTGAGGGTATGGCTTTTTCTAGACAAAGTGGGCCATCTTCTCAATATTACTGAACAAGAAATAAGGGAGGTTTAGCATCCTCACCTTGGTAAAATGCATGAGAAGCCTGATGTGATAGGTGTTCAGTCTGGAAAATCTGCCCTCACAAGTGAAATATTTCATGATGATTTTCATCATGGGGGCATACTTGTCTTCAAGAAATCTGAAAGCAAAAAGCCTTTTTGCCTCATTTCTATACCTTTTGATATAAGGCTCATAATAGTGTTCATCCAGGTCCTGTGCCTTGTACCACTTCTCCCCTACATTCGGAATCCTAGTTGCATCCGCAATAATGGAAGGTGAAACTGTAAATGTCACCCCAGCAAGAGTCACCTTGTTGTCCCAAAGATTGGCTACAAAAATCCTGGTGAGCTCAGGGTGGTGTTGAACTCTCTCTACCTGCTCACAGAACTCATAGCACCCTAGATGTCTGAAACAAGTGACAGCCAACTGAGAGGCCTGCAATTCTCTAAGGTTTGATGGCTCTTCCCTGATAATTCTGCCTCCCTTGTGTGGTTTTCTCTGATGCCGAGGTTTATCTATCGAACTGTCACTGCCAGTGTTTTCCTCCTCCTCATAGTCTCTGTCTTCTCTGTCCATGTTTGCAAATTTTGAGGTTGTGCACTCCTAGAAAAGGGATGAAGGGAGTGAGCAAGAGTGATTTAGGAGTAAGGGAATGGGAGATGACCTTGTGAGGTATTTGGTGGGCTAGAAAATGAAGGGGAGGGTATGAATCATGAAAATGAGGGAGAGGGGCTTGGGTCCTTTTTGAAAGTATAGCTTGTGGGATGAAGGACAAGGGGGTATAGAATGTTATGGAGTGATATAGGGGAGAGTTTCAGGGCTTTAGTAATAGATGGTGGGAGGAATAATAGGGGTTAGGTTTTTAGGCATAACTAGGGGAGAATCTAGGGTTTTACATTGTCATGGTAAATTACCTTCAAACACTTCAATTGCAAATCAATGATGAGGTACAGTGAGGGAACTTACTTGTTTGAGGGATGAGAGGGTGATTTTGGAAGTTTTTATGAAGCTCGAGGATTTTTTGGTCTTTTCTGCTCAATGCGTAGCGCCCTCCTCAATGCACAGTGCAGCATTATTTTACACTACTGGAAATGCCCTATGTGCAGCGCTTAGATTGTATGCGCAACACCACTCGTTGAACGTGCAGTGCCACCTCCACTGCCTGAAACGCGCAGCGCCAAACTCCAGAAGTGCAACACCACTTCTCCTTGGCCCAAAACTCACTCAACTTCTCCTCTTTTCTTCACTTTTTGACTCCTTCTTTGCCAAATGAGAATGATGAACTTGAAAATGAAATGTGACACCTTATATAGGAGTAGATTTTGATTTTTCACTAGAAAAACCCACTTTCTAATGTTTCTTGACCTTTTTCAAATCTCTGTTTTTAATGCCTTTTCTTCTTTGTTCCTTTTCAGGTGGATGATGCTCAATTTGAACTGATTTTTGCAGTGTTTCTTTGTCTTGTAGCAAGGAGAGATGCATTGGTGCAGTCGGGATCATTTATTACATAAAGTGACTTAAAATTACATAAGAAATATAAATTAACTCAAAATACTCTGTTTTCACCTCAAAAACATGTTTTTTGAGGTGAAAATTACATTAGTTAAAAAGATAATTATATAGTGACTATGACTTACTAGCCATCATTCTTGATTTATTTATCATCCTCATCCCCTTGCTACCTTTTATTTACACCTTTAAATCATGCCTTTGACCTTGGAAATGAAACCCTAAGACCTAATGAAAACATGATTGCATTTTGACCATGAAACCATGACTGAAGACAACTTGAAGATGGGTCAGCAAGTATACTTTATGAGGGAGAAATTATATTTTCTAAAGATAAGAGAACCATCAGTGGATCAGTTTGACATGACCTAATGAAATGATGTAAAAATTTCATTATGGGACACCTAAAATGAAAATGTAAAGAGAAAATTTGATCCCTGATGGAAGTATGTAGATATTGACACTAACATTGGCCTTATTGGGGATGGCAGCTCCTTGGAGGTGTTAAGAACATTGTAGAACAAGTGCCTAGCTTATTGGGCCAATACGGTCAAACAAACAGAATACTAAAACAAAAAAAGGCCCCTTTTTTTTTTACAATTTTAAAGAAAAATGACTCAATACAAACTGAAAACTGACTCACAACCGACTCTAAAATTGACTATAAACCAAATCAACCAAACTCAACACAAATCATTCAATATTTATAGCCTTCACTTTGGGCCCCAAGCTCAGATGACAGTGTACTTGAAATCTTGCAAGGAAAAGTAAACCGGTATATACAATGATGGTGAAGCAACTTCAGGGAACAACATCAAAAGTAGTAGTGTTTCAGGAGCCTACCATTCACTGGTCCTCCTAAGCACTCTTGACCATCCATTTCCTTTAACAAAAACGCAGTCTGTCCTCGATAGGATGAGATCTTATACAGTCCTTTCCATAGATTGTCAAACTTACCATGCTTTCCTTTTTCTTCATTTCGTTCATCCCATCGCAGCACTACGTCTTCTAGCTGAAAATTTTCTTCCTTGGTTTTGTGGTCATAAATTTTCTTTATCTTCTCTTGCAACCAAAAAGTGTTTTGGGAAACCTCTTCCCTTGCTTGCTGAAGGTGAATCATTTGAATAATTCTGTGTTGAATATCATCCTCTTCGTTGTCAGCTTCCTGTAATAATCTCATGATCGGGACTGCAAGTGATGTGGGAAATATTGTATCAGTACCATAAACCAACTCAAAAGGTGACATACCTATTGATTTCTTGCTTCTCACTCTGTCAGCCCACAAGGAATTAACAATCTTTCGATGCCAATTCTTCTTGTTTGCCTCCAACATTTTCTTGATAATGTTCACCAAGGATTTATTTGATGACTTAGCCAATCCATTGCCCTACAGGTAGTATGCCATGGAGTGACCCAATGTAATATTGTACTTGTTGTAAAACTCAACCATCCTCTTTGACTTAAATGCTGCTACATTATCTGTTATAATCTTGTGAGGGAAACCAAAAAGAGACAAGATATTAGATTCTAAAAACTAGGTAATTATGTTGGGTCCTTATAATACTAGTGATTACCCCATTACTATTGTAGTTATACCCCTTATTTATATTTTTGTGCCCCTATTACCCCCATATTTATTTCTGTGCCCCATAGAATCCCTCTATTGTTATTTTTGTGGCTTTATATTATTATTGTTAGGTCGGCTGGATTATATTGTGACTCCTTAGACTCCTATATATAGAAAGGAGGTTTTGTCATTTGTATCATCGAAGAATTATTCATTTATGTAATGTAAAGGAGGTTGCCCCCTCGAAGAGGCTGAATTCTAAGGCGTTGATCTATCTTTTCTATCTTTTCTTGAGTTGGTTTCATAACATTTGGTATCAGAGCTTTGGATTCTAGGGTTTCGGTGCTCCAAACAGGTCATCGTGGCATTTTCGCTATAACGTTTTTTCTATGATGTTTCAGAAGTCACAAAAAAAACCCATTTGAGAATAAATCGCGCTGAACCTTGGGTCCGAATTTCAAAGCTTTTCGCGTGATATTTGCGGAGATATGATCTGAGGAATTTGGTATTTTTGCAAACTCTTGAATTACATTCAAAACAGGTGACCTGGGGAAACTCGTCATAACTTTCTCTCTGGGGATCGGATTGAAATTTCATAAGAAGGTGTAGAAAGAGAACGGACTGTAGTTTCTTGGTTGTGTGTTTCCTATTCAAAGGTTGAAACAGTGACTTGTGGCACGTCGTACAAGTTCGATCTACTGAACAAGTCTAAAAGCAAGTCACTGTGGGAGATTTCACATAACTCTTCCTTGGAGAATCCAATTTGGCTCAGACTTGTGGCATTGGAAAGAGGACACAGAAGGCTACTACAGGTAGCAATTTTAGAACTGGATGATCTGAAATTACAGAGATACATCAGATTCAATATCATGCTTCTATAAAGTGAAAAAAGGTGTGTAGTTTTTTTTTTAATTTTTGTGTAAGCTTGGTTTAACGGAATTCAAAGGGCATAGTAAAGCATTATTATCGGTAACTGATGCCCCGAGGAAAGAAAATGCAAACACCTAGTAAGGAACCTGAAAGCTCTAGCATGACTCATGAAGAAGAGGAAGAAATGCTACATGATATATCAAAATTACAAGAACAAGTGCAACAAATGTCACGCTCACAAAAGCTAACAGAAGCTAAGATAAGTGGCGTGGAATCTAAGATAAATGGCATGGAATCTA
The DNA here is from genome assembly GCA_031772625.1 of Pinus tabuliformis. NCBI lineage: Eukaryota > Viridiplantae > Streptophyta > Pinopsida > Pinales > Pinaceae > Pinus > Pinus tabuliformis. The sequence goes on along the minus strand of CM062805.1, from coordinate 310,454,081 downwards.
AGATAAAGGGCATGGAAGCTAAGATGGAGGATTCGATGGCAGATTTGAAGATAGACTTGAAGACAGACATGGAAGAATTGAAGAAGTTGCTACAAGAAAGGGTCACTAATGGTGAAAAGGTAGTAAAGGAAACTCATGATGAGAACAAAAGAAATGTTAATCATGATTCCATAGATGCTAATGTTGGATCGAAGAATCACCATATTCCAAAAATCGATATGAGGAAGTTTGATGGCAAGGATCCCACCACATGGATATTACAGATGGAGCAATTCTTCGATCTCAATAATGTGCAAAACGCACAAAAGGTACGTATGGCAACTGTATATTTGGAACCAAATCAGTTTGTATGGTATCAATGGCTTTGCTCTCGTAAACAATTTATCACTTGGGCAATTTTTACGGAAGAATTGATAGCACATTATGAAGATACAAAAAGCAACACTTTTTTTAGCCAATTGATAAGTCTCAAACAAAAGGGTTCAGTAATGGAGCACATTGAGGAGTTCCAAAAATTGAACATAAGGGTAAAAGATATTCCAGAGGAGCATAGGATTGATGTGTTCATAGGGTCTTTAAAGGATAATATCCAACATGATGTTCGCCTTTGGGAACCTGATTCATTAGAGAAGGCATTCAGGTTAGCAAGAAAAATGGAAAGCAAAATTATGGCAACCAGGAAGCATACCACTCACAACTATAAAGACGGAAGTGTTGTTGCCCCTAGTCTTCCACAACCTATAAGGTTGACACCACAACAATTGGAAGAAAAAAGAGCAAAAGGGCTTTGTTACAGTTGTGATAGCAAATACACTAAAGGTCATAAGTGTGCTGAGAAGAAATTATTCTACATAGATTGTGAAGAGGAAGAAGAAAAGGAGCAAGAAAGGTCAAAAGAAGAAGATATACTCCAGGAACAAAGCCTAGATGAAGAACAAATAAATCCGACCATATCTTGTAATGCATTGGCGGGAATTACCACTCCTCAAACCATCAAGATAGAAGGACAAATCAAGAAGAAAAAGGTAATAGTGTTGATTGATTCAGGAAGCACCCACAATTTTATTCATTGTAGGGTAGCAAAAGAATTGAATTGCTTCCTATATCCAGCACCAGAGTGTCAAGTGATGATTGCAAATGGAGGAACAATAAATTGCTCTGGAAAGTGCCATAATATCAAGCTATCCATGGGAGAATATGTATTGACTAGCCCAATGCTTTCCATTCCAATGGGAGGTGCTGATGTTGTACTAGGAGTCCAATGGCTACAATCCTTGGGTACAATAGCTTTTAATTTTCAAGAACTTTTCATCAAATTTTCTATGGAAGGAAAGGAAGTTGAATTAAGGGGTATTGCAGGGAAACCAGGAAAGATAATCAGCTCTAATGGCATGACAAAGCTTCTAAAAAGGAGCAAAGAGGTGTAATTGCACAATTATGTTCGCTAGATGTTTCCACATTGGAATCATCTATTTCTCCAGATCTCCAAAAAGTCCTGGACAATCATTCCAAGGTATTTGAGACTCCCAAAGGTCTCCCACCTATGCGTGATCATGATCATGCTATTCATCTGATTCCAGGAAGTGTTCCTCCAAACATCAGGCCGTACAGATATCCCTATGTCCAAAAAAGTGAAATTGAACGTATGGTTGCAGAAATGCTAGAGGCTGGTATAATTCAACCAAGTCAAAGTTCTTTCTCAGCTCCAGTAGTATTGGTGCACAAGAAGGATGGATCATGGCGCATGTGTCCGGATTATAGGGAGCTCAACAAGCTCACTATTAAAGATAAGTTCCCCATTCCTGTTATTGATGAATTACTGGATGAATTGCATGGATCAATTTACTTCACCAAGTTGGATCTTCGTTCGGGATATCATCAAATCAGAATGAAGATTGAAGACATTCCGAAAACGGCATTTAGAACTCATGAGGGTCATTATGAATTTTTGGTCATGCCTTTTGGCCTTACCAATGCACCTTCAACATTTCAAGGTTTGATGAATTCAATTTTCAAACCATTCCTTAGAAAATTTGTGTTAGTATTTTTTGATGATATACTAATCTACAGCAAGTCTTGGAAGGATCATGTTGAACATGTTGACAGGGTGCTACAACTATTGGAGGAGAAACAATTATATGCAAAAAGATCCAAATGTTTCTTTGGAGTCCAGGAGGTGGAATATTTGGGTCATATTGTATCTCATGAAGGAGTTAAGGTAGACCCTAGCAAAATTAAAGCCATTAAGGAATGGAAAATCCCCACATCCATAAAGCATCTGCGAGGATTTCTTGGGTTGACAGGGTATTATCGCAAGTTTGTTAAGAATTATGGGAGAATAGCAGCACCTCTAACAACATTATTGAAGAAAGATTCATTTTCATGGACTCCGGAAGCAACAAAGGCCTTTGAACATCTTAAAGAGGCAATGTGCCAAGCACCGGTCTTAGCTACACCGGACTTCACAAAAACCTTTATTGTGGAATGTGATGCTTCAGGAAATGGAATTGGTGCTGTTCTAATGCAAGATGAAAGACCCATTGCTTTTGAAAGTCGTCCAATCAAGGGAAAGTTTTTAAGCAAAGCTATTTATGAGAAGGAAATGTTGGCAATACTCCATGCACTTAAGAAATGGCGACCCTACCTAATGGGAAGACACTTCAAGGTAAAAACGGATCATGATAGCCTTAAATACTTTTTAGAACAAAGATTATCCTCTGAAGAGCAACAAAAGTGGGTCACAAAGATGTTGGGTTATGACTTTGAAATCATCTACAAAAAAGGGAAGCAAAATGTGGTGGCAGATGCACTCTCAAGAAAGGATGAGGATGTGGAAGCATTGTTGTGTGCCATTTCTATTATCCAACCAGATTGGATAAACGAAGCAAGGGAGGAATGGAAGAATGACGAAGAAGTGTGGGCACTTATTCGAAAGCTACAACAAGATTCCAGTACTTCTGATACATTTAGCTGGCAAAATGATTCGTTATGGTACAAAGATCGCTTATACCTCTGTAAGAATTCCCAGCTAAAACAAAAGATTCTTATGGAATTGCACACTTCTCCCTTAGGAGGGCACTCAGGATTTTTAAAAACTTACCACAGGGTTAAGAAGGAATTTTTTTGGGATGGCCTTAAATCAGATATTCAAAAGTTTGTGGCGGAATGTTTGGTTTGCCAGCAAAATAAAGTTGAAACAATTAAGACACCGGGTCTATTACAACCTTTATCCATTCCAAGCCAACGTTGGGAGGAGGTTTCAATGGATTTTATCACAGGTTTACCCAAGTCTGAGGGAAAGAGTGTCATCATGGTGGTAGTTGACAGACTTACCAAGTATGCACACTTTTGTGCATTATCACATCCATTTAAAGCCAGTACAGTTTCTACTGCATTTATGGAAACAGTTCAAAAGCTACATGGAAACCCAAAGATTATTGTAAGTGACAGAGATCCCATTTTCACTGGAAATTTTTGGACAGATTATTTTCTTGTCTTGGTACTCAGTTAGCTCATAGCTCATCTTATCATCCTCAATCTGATGGGAAAACTGAGATAGTAAACAAATGTTTGGAAGGATATCTTCGTTGCTTTGTATCTGATAAACAGACACAATGGGTCAAATGGTTGCCTCTGGCTGAATGGTGGTATAACACTTCCTTCCATACAGCAACAAAAATGACCCCATTTATGGCACTTTATGGGTATCAACCACCATCCATCACATCATATTTAAGAGAAAATTCTAAGGTTCAGGCAGTGGAACATCACATCGAACATCAACAACAAGTCCTCCAACTCTTAAAGGATAACCTCGTGTTGGCACAAAATAGAATGAAACAACAGGCAGATCAACATCGCAGTGAAAGAAGTTTTGATGTAGGTGATTGGGTATTCCTACGGCTACAACCATATAAGCAAATGTCCCTAAAGCAAGCTAAGAAGGATAATAAATTATCACCAAAGTATTATGGTCCGTACAAGGTGTTGCAAAAGATTGGTACTATGGCATACAAATTGGAGCTTCCTGCAGCTTCTCGATTGCACCCAGTTTTCCATGTTTCATGTTTAAAGAAGGTTATAGGTGACAAGCTCCCAATTCAAACAATATTGCCAGAACTTGACGAGGAAGGAAAAATTATATTGGAATCGGAAGCAGTCACAGAAACAAGAACTCGACAGCTACGAAATCGATCAATTTCAGAGTATCTTATCAAGTGGAAGAACTTATCCGCTGAAGATTCCACATGGGAGGATGAGAATTTTATGCAGAAGTATCCAGAACTACTCAAGCGTTGAGGACAACACTTTTTTGAAGGAGAGGGGCATGTTGGGTCCCTATAATACTAGTGATTACCCCATTACTATTGTAGTTATACCCCTTATTTATATTGTTGTGCCCCTATTACCCCCATATTGTTATTTCTATGCCCCATAGAATCCCTCTATTGTTATTTTTGTGGCTTTATGTTATTATTGTTAGGTCGGCTGGATTATATTGTGACTCCTTAGACTCCTATATATAGAAAGGAGGTTTTTTCATTTGTATCATCGAAGAATTGTTCATTTATGTAATGTAAAGGAGGTTGCCCCCTCGAAGAGGCTGAATTCTAAGGCGTTGATCTATCTTTTCTATCTTTTCTTGAGCTGGTTTCATAACAAATTACCATGTCTGTAGCTTGCCTTGTCAGAATGGCCTCAATCCACTTGGTGAAGTAATCGGTAGCTATCAAAATCCATCTGTGTTGTTCTGATGATGTAGGATGGATTTCTCCTATGAAATCAAATCCTCACTGTTGGAAAGGTGCATTTACTTCCACTGGCTTTAGAGGAAGAGGAAGCAACTTCCTTTTTCCTTGAAAAACTTGGCATTCATGGCAACTCGTAACTGTCTTATATAAATCTGAAAACAAAGTTGGCCAATAATATCTTGCTCTCAACACTTTGTTAGCTGTTGTTTTCAAAGACAAATGACTGCCACAATCACCTCTATGAAAATCATTCATCACCTGTTGAGCTTCATCTTCAACCAAACAATTAAGAAGAACCCCTCCTGGATCTTTCCAATAGAGAGAACTATTTGAAAGGCAGAAATTTGCAGACTTTAGTTTTAGTGATCTACCTTTACTTATTAACATTCCAAGAGGTGGTGAAATATGTTGAAGAACATAAACTATATTGGAATACCAAGGCGATTTGAGAAACATTTTTGATACTTGAATGAGTGAGCCACCATCTTCATCATTTGACATTACTGCAATGAGATTTATGTCTAGAGCATGCAAATTTGATTCAGCCATTAGTTTTGCCAAGCCTTGTCCTTTGATCAGTTTGGTAGGCTTAATCTCAAGATCATATTCCAACATTGCTGCTATCTACTTACCTCTTCTTCCCTCCGGATTAGTTTGCATGAGAACATCCTTGACGGCTGTGTTAGGAACATATGCTATGGTATGTGAATGCAGAATGTGTACTCTGAAATCCTTCAATGCTTTTATAAGAGCCAGAGCTTGTTTTTCAATGATATTGCAACGCAAGGTAGCATCTCTAAAAGTCCTACTGAAAAAAGCAATGGGTTGCTCCACCTGATCCCTCTTTTGCATCAACACCGCAGCCATAGTGTGCTTAGATGCAAATGAAAATATAATAAAATCATGAGTATAATCAGGACTGATCAAAACTGGGGTTGTGGTCAAAGCAAACTTTACCAAGTTGAACGATTTCATGGCATCCTCGATCCATTTCACAGTGCTGTCCTTCTTCAACATATTAGTTAATTCACGTAAATGCTCAGCCAAATTTGGTATAAATCTGCGTAAGAAATTCGTCTTACCATTGAAAGATTGAATCTCCTTTTTGTTGCGTGGAAAGTCTATTTCTTGGATTGCCTCCACCCTTGAAGGATCAATGCAAATACCATCTTTAGAAATTATATGACCAAGGAGTTTACCTTCTTCCATGGCAAAAAGACTCTTTTTCGGGTTTAGAGAAATCTTGAACTTCCTACATTTCTGAAAAACAATCCTTAAGTGGTGCAAATGCTCATCATTAGAACCAAAAAATACCATCAAATCATCTAAATAGACTACCAATAAAACATCCTTCTCATTAGCAAAAGCTATGTCCATCGCCCGCTGAAAAGTGGCTCCGACATTCTTCAACCCAAATGGCATCTTGGCATATTGAAAAGTTCCCCATGGTGTTGTGAAGGTAGTTTTGTCTTGGTCTCTTTCATGCACCAAGATCTGATTATAGCTCGAGTAGCCATCTAGTAGTGACATCTATGATGCTCCAACTACTCTTTGCAGAATATGGTCCATCTTAGGAAGAGGGTAATTATCCTTTAAGGACACTTTGTTGAGGTTCCAGAAATCTATGCACAACCTTATCTCTCCAGTCTTCTTTCGTACCGGGACCAAATTTGAAATCCAATCAGAAAATCTAATTGGAACAATGATGCCAACTTTAAACAATCTATTTACCTCTTTCTCGATGGATGGCAGCAGCTTTGGATTGATTCTTCTCAACTTTTGTCTAAAAGGTTTTTGATCCGGCTTGATAGGAATAGTATGTTGAATGATATTCTTGTCATACACTTTCAAATCTGAATAATCCCACACAAAAACATCAGAAAATTCAGAAAGTAACTTAACATACTTAGCCTTTATTTCGAGAGACAATGTTTTTGATAACTTTACAAGCTTGGGCTGGTCGGCTATTCCAAGATTTACATCTTCAACTCCTTTATCTGTAGGAATCAAGGTCAATTTTCTCGCCACATCATCCTGATCAAAGAGCTCCTTTAAAGGTATGAGACCTCTAGGAATAATATTACCCTTTAGCTCTAAAACCTCCATCTGATTTACCTCAATATATTGTTCATCAGAATCACAAACATCATCAATGAAAGCATTCTTAAACTTTTCTTCATTCTGCAAGAATGCATTAATTTCATTGTCATCCGACAAAACTTGCCAATACCTCAAATTATTAGGAACAGTAGGCCAATGTTTGACATGAATTTCAAATTTATTACTAGAATTCATTGGAATCTTCAAATTGCTGTCTGCAGTGGTGAGTGAATCTGAAATGATGTTTTGACTCCGGGGTATCATTTTCAAGGTGTATTACAGAAACATCTTCAAAATATCCAGAACTGCATTTATGTAGGCTCTCATCCGCGTATGATTTTCTTGATATTCTCGTTTTACTTGTTTAATCGCTAGCTTTGAATCACCATAAACAAAAATCCTTTTTGCACCCAGTTTCTTCAAGTTTTTTAGACCTGTAATCAACGCCTCATACTCTTCTTCATTATTAGATGAATCAAAAGCTAACTTGTAGGAACATACTCTAACATTACTTGGGACTTTGGCAGGCTGGAAATTAGGGCTTCGAATCCAAATTCCAATACCAACACCATATTTACCCACAGCACCATTGAAGTCCATGCTCCAAAGGCCAGTTTCATCTTCTAGATGCTGGAATTCTGTTCTTTCTCAACCTTACCTTCACTGATTACTTCATTTTTCTGCTCTTCACTAATCTTTTGCTGCTGTGTAAGTTGCTCAAAAGAAATTGCTATTTTTTCTTTTTCTTGATTAAGAACTGCTCTAAAATTCTCGAAAATTTCTGGTACATCATCTACTTCTACAAGCTGAATATCTACATCATTCAATCCACTATCAGAGTACAAAACAAAAGACTCTAAATCAATATGTACAACATTTATCGGATGATTCACAGGATTCTCTTTACTAGTGATCATATACTTCATTTCCTTTTCCAGATACAACTTCTTTAATTGACGAAAAATAGGGATTGTAGCATAAGAGAAGTCAAGTTGTAAAGTGCCTTTGAGTTTAGCTCCCCACGATCTAGATAAGAGAATACCAAATCATGGTGGTATATCAGCAACTACCACATCCATCAAGACATTTTTAGCTGGGATTTGATCTAAATAAACCACCAAATCTTTGATGAGACCAATGCAATGAGCTCTACCATAATCAAATGAATACAAATCGTGATATTTTTGGGTGATATCCAAGCCCAACATTTCCATAATGGCTTTGGGCATCAAATCATGGGAAGCTCCGGAATCTAACTTGGCATTATGGAGAATATACTCATGCAATCTAAGACTCAGATAAAAGGGGGGACTTCAATATCTTCAGGCTAACCTTCTATGCATGGACCAAAAATGAGTTTAGGATGATCATCCTTGACATTCACCATGTCAGTCAAAGGATCTATTTGCAATATTCTAGATACATGGTGTTTATAGTTGCTATTCTTAACAAGCTCAGTCAAAGGAATGGACACTTTTAATTTAGCAATTTCACTTTCTAAATTAAAGGATGAAACTTTCTCTACCTCTTTGACACCAATGTCCCTCTTATCCATTTTCTCTTTGGTTGCACTATATTTTTGCTGATTGTTCTTCTCGTTTGCAGTGGCACTTGTTGATGGTACCTTGCTAGGATTCAGATCAGAAAGCTCTTTGCCTTTCTTCTGAATTTTTGAGGAATCATTCTTTGATTGCACATCTTTTCTTTTCTGAATGGGATTGACCAGTACATCTCTGCTCCTTAAAGAGTACTACCTCTGCTGTGCAGTCAAAGCATTCATATAACCACGCTGATAATCATCAGATTTAGCCTCCAAAACCACATCATTTGCTAAGATGTAATCCTCATCCCTTTGAATGTCTGGAACTTTTGCGTATTCTTCATCTTCAGTTAGAAATATGTGCATACCATCAGTAGTGAAAAAGTGATTTGTTTCAATTACCAGATCGTCCTCATCTTCTTCTTCCATTCTTTGAACATAATTCTGTTGTAAGGGAGTTATGATTTTTTGTTGTTATTGTGCTGGTTGCTCTGGTGCTTTTTGTTCTCTCTGCTTGATTCGGAATTGGGACTGCTGCTGTCCTCTAAAATTTGGATTCTGGATTTGAGGTTCAGGTCTATCTGTGATGGAAACCGATAAACCATCCTTTCCTCTATTCGAATCAATGTATCCATCTTTACATCTGAAGTAGATGCTTCTTCTTTCATGGCCACTCTTTTCTTAGAACTCATTCTTTCTCTTTTTGCCAACAAGTTTGCTTCTACGCTCATAGCATTCTTTTGCATGTCTTCTAGTGTTGTAGGATCACGTTCCTACAACTGATATGCCATACAGTATTGAAACCATCCAGAAAATTGAGCAAATCCAATCCCTCCAGTGGTTTAATGTTTGCAGGAATAGCATTGTATACTGCATTAAACCTCACACAATAGTCTTGCACACTCTTGCCAACATTTCTTTTGATGTTCTCATACTTGGACGAAATATGAAGTGGATTCTTCTTCACCTCCCATCGATCCAGGAACTGCCTATGGAGGATTGGTAAAGTGGTGATAGAAGCTGTTGGTAAGGCTCTGAACCATTTCCAAACTTCACCTCCAAAACTTTGTACAAACAACCTCATCGTCACATCTTCAATTTCTACTTCATGGAGGTCAAAGAAATCATTCATTTTATCTACATGTTGCTAAGCTGTAATGGTTTGAGTGGCATCAAAGAACGGTATTTTGGTTTGATAATCAATGGGCATAGCACCAAGATTCTGAGGTAAAACAAGGGGTGCATACCAGGTAGCCATAACTCGAGGTGGGGGAGGTGTATTTAAACCAAGGATTGGGGTACTTGGTTGTTGGCTTATTGGGCCTCGACCCAGGTTCGGAAGAGTTATTAGCCAAACAAATCTCACAACTACCGGCCCTTTCGGCAACAGCCCGCGGAGCGTGGACTGAGGTCTCACCTGAGGTAGCAAGGGAGGGTGCTGGAACCAGGTTTCTACACCCTTGGGATGTTTTGATGTGGTCTAGAGGGGTCACAAACCGTTCTTTGGCCTCACGCCACTCTGTACTATTATCGGGCTTCCACATGGGTGTACTTTCTTATTAATGAAATTATTACAGATTTGATCTTCTTGTTACAATCTTTAAGAAAACATTTAACAATAAAACCCAGTGTGCGCAATTATAAAAAGATATAAACTCATATAACAGATGCATAAACCAGAATACGACAGATCCGCAATATTTCAGAAACAACTTATCTTTATTAATACCTTCTTTCCAGTACAATCTTCTTTCTTCCCTGCGCACACAGCTGCAGGGCTTTGCACACATAGTTGCAGACTCTATCAGGCCTCCGCGCACACAGCTGTGAAGCCTCTATCTACCCACTAACACCCTTGACTCAAACTTACAAATGCAGAACTTTGATTACTTTCACCAACCCATAATACATCAGATCTAGTCCAGAACAAAAACTGCCTTCTACCCTTAGAGCCTTGCTCTATTTATACATTCCCATGGTCTACAGACCATGGGTAGACCGACTTACTTTCTATTATTCTATATTATTTTTGGGCGGACAACCCCTTGACTCAACCTATTACATTTCGCACTCTGCGCATTTCGGAGATTTACAATATTATTACCCTAACTTCTAGGCTTTAAGCCCCAAAACCATTACGTGGGGCCTCCACTACCCAACAAGCCCCCAACACAATCATCGTGACTCGTCCTGAGTCACTCGTTGGTGTAGCAATACGTGTTTCCTAGACTTCACAGTCCACCATCCCTGTGAGTGATGCACTTCGTTCTGCTGCTCCCTCTTTGTCTCCTGCAACTCTTCTTCTATCTCCTGCTCCATTGCCTCCACTAATTCGCGAAACCGATGATGCTCATTCTACTCATAGGATTTTAGCTCAAGCTGGGGTGCCGCGTATGGGAATTCTTCATGCCAATGCAGCAAGTTTCCAATTTCTGGTCTCCTATATGCATTGTCTGCTGCAGCTTGTGTTGCAATTTTGCAAGACAATTGTTGCTATCCGCGAGATCCCAATCTTCAAGGTGCCTTAGAGACGAACTGTTAACTACACTTCCATCATTTGTCTCTGTATTGATAGTATTTCCCTTATCTTTTATGGTTCACCGGCCAACCCATGGGTTAGGCAGCAACATCCGGACTAGTTCTGCTTCATGTCTAAGAATTTCCAGCACATCCCCTATCGTTGGTGTTGAACTCTGCGCGGTGCCTGTGATCGTCGACACCATACTTACCAGAAAGTCCAGCATCTCCATTGGCCATATCACAACCCTTGGGCTTACTCCTTGAGTGTAAATAATGAATAGTTCCATATCAGCGAGAAGGCACAATAGCTTACTTTCCTCAAAATCGCAGATTGTTCGGCGGATGTCCCCCTGTGATTTATAAATGTTTCGAAATTCAAATTGGTCAGTTCCCTCCTTTTCTGGTGTCGTAACGTTAAGCCTGCAGTAGATCATTCCAGATTTGGCTCGTACTGTGTCTCTTAATTGCCCACCACCCACTCCCTTTTGCCATAACTGAGACATCTTGTCATGAATAGTGTCAGCAACAGTCACACTTTTGCTTGTCCACATAGCAGCGCAGCCCCTTCTGCGGAACCGCGACCCTGGTGACATACCAATTCTACGTGTCCCCTAATTGTCGTGCAACTTCCCCACAGACTGTTTTAATGTCCCGCACTCTCTTTCAACTGCCTGGAGCGGTGAGACTATCCTTCGGTCGGTTAGTCATGCGGTCGGCCCACCTGTGTAGAGCTTCAGGTGACTACCATTTACTCTGCCTGGGAAAAGTTCTCCATTCAGCTTGGCAAGCTGGACCGCGCCCCCATCTATGACTTCTTGGACTACATAGGGTCCCAACCAATGCATTCAGAGTTTTCCAGGGAATTTCTCGAACTTGTTGTCATAGAGTAATACTAGATCATTTTCTTTGAATGTGCGCATCTTGATATGGCGATCATGCCAAGCTTTTTCCCGCTGCTTCTGTACCTGCTGATGGAATCCTGCTAGAAACCGTTCCTCCACAAGTTCTTCTAGTTTCGTGATCCTCTCTTCCGAAGCCGTGCGGTCTGCCATGCCTGTCGTTGCTGCTATTCGCAAACTGGGTACAATGTATTTCATTGACATGATGACTTCCTTTCCATAGACTAACCGGAATGGCGTCTGGCTCGTCAACTTCTTGCACGTTGTTCGATATGCCCATAGCACAGTAGGTATGCACAAATCCCAATCATTCCATTGTGCATTACATACCTTTATCAATGTCATCTCCAAGATTTTGTTGAAATCTTCAGCAGTCCCGTTTTCCTGTGGATGGTACGTTGTGTTTTGTTGATGATATATCTAGAATTCCTCAGTGAGTGCGCTGATAGTCTCATTCAGGAAGTGCATTCCGCGGTTGCTCATTAGAATTTTTGGACATCCAAACCATGTTAACACATTCTTGAACAAAAATTTTGCAGTTGTAGTGGCCGTACAGTCCTTAACCAGCTGTGCTTCCGCCCATCGGGTCAAGTACTCTGTCGCAGTGATGATATAGCACGCCCCCATCTTTCCTGGAGGTGTGATAGGCCCCACAAAGCTGATTGCCCATTTCTTGAATAGTTGTAGCGTCATATGTGGCTTGAGTGGCATCTCATCCCTCCGCGATGGTTTCCCCATCCATTGACATACGTTGCAGGACCGATAGTACGCTTTTGAGTCTTGATGTAGGGTTGGCCACCAGAGCCCTGTGCGAAGAATATTTTGTGCTGTAGCGCGTCCTGCATAATGTCCTCCTGCAACCCCCCCATGTGCTTTGGCAAGGATCTGTCCTCACTCAAATTCCGGTACATATCTGCGTAATATTTCATCATTGCCCATTTTGTAGAGGTGCCCTGCAATAACAGTAAAGTCTGCTACGTGTATCACCAGTTCCTTCTTCTGCTAAACCGAATACCCCTGTGGTGTGGTTCCTGTGGTTAAAAAGTGGATTATATCCACAAAGTGGCCATCCACGATGCGCACTGCATAGAGTTGTACATCAGGTAGTCCCTCCTCTAAGTTTGTGGGTTCTTCACCATTCTCTATTCAGGATAGGTGATCTGGGCCTACGTTTAGACGCCTCGACTTTACGATGACTTCAAAATCATATTCCTGAAACAATAACAACCATCTACAAATGCGCCCCCCCCAACACAAACTTATTCACTAGGTATTTTAGTGCAGAGTGATCAGTATACATCTTAAAGTGTCCTCCGAGTAGGTAGTGGCAGTATCTCTGGAGCGTGTATACCATCGCCAATCCCTCACGCTTAGTAGTGGAGTAGTTCTTCTCAGCTTTGGACAATTGTTGACTTGCGAACACGAACGGGTGATCAATTCCTTCTTCTCCTTCCAATGTGAGTACCGCGCCCAACGCGATACATGACGCATCAACATGCACGTGAAATTCGATATCCCATTTTGGAAAGACCAATATAGGAGTTGATGCCATTTTTTCCTTAAGCATTTCTAGACTCTTGTTACATTCCTCATTCCAGCAATAAGTAGCGTCCTTTTTCAACAACTGTTCCATTGATTCCATGATCTACGTGCAGCTCTTGATGAACTTTCGATAGTAACCAGTGTGTCCCAACGTGGCGCGCAACTACTGACACTTCGCGGCGCTTGCAGATTGAGTATGACAACAATCTTTGCTGGGTCTACCATTAGGCCTTGCTTGCAGACCACATGGCTGAGCAAGTTCCCAAAGTGGATGAGGAAAGTACACTTCTTTATATTTAGCAAAATCTGGTGCTGTCGGCAAGTATCCAACATTAATTGTAAGCTCCTTGAATGTAGCTACCATAACGCGCAAGAATATCGCCAGCGCGTTCTTTAGTCCAAAGGGCATCATCTTATACTGAAAACATCCCCATTCAGTAGCGAACGTTGTTGTACTCCTATCCTCTGGCGCAATCTTGATCTGGTGGTACCCTAAGAAACCATCCCTAAAGGAGTAGGCTTGTCCCCCAACATTTTCCAGGACTTCGTCTGTAAATGGCGTTGGGAATGGATCGTTGACACATGCATCATTGAGCTTCCTGAGATCCACACAGATGCATATTTCTCCCTTCTGCTTTTTCTCCTATACAACCATAGGACTTACCCATTCGGATTCATCTACTGGTTCAATTATTCCTGCTGCAAGCATTTTATCCAATTCTTCACAAACCTTTACTTTATATTTTGGATTCAACTGATAGGGCCGCTACTTGAATGGCTTAGCATCTGGCTTCAAATTTATCTTCATCATCCCTAGGTCGCCGAGGATTCCTTTTAACTCCATGATTTTGGTCGGGAATAAATCCTGATATTCACAAAGTAACTCGACAACCTTATCCACCGTTGCATCATCCCAATAGTCCCCAAGCATTGCATACTTCGGTTCCTCCTCCATACCAATGTTCACTTGTTTTGTTTTCACCGGCGTGGTGATGTCAGGGTCCTTGATCATTGGTTCGCGCACCTCACGGCTCCCATCTGTTTCTGGAATATTGATGTTTCCATGGTCATCCTCATCATCTTCAACCTGTACATTGTAACATTTAAGGGCCCGGCTCAACTGGTGCGACTAGTCTGGCTGCACTATTTCTTCTGGTTCCAATGGTACTTTGAAAATGGCAGCCTTTACTACTTGCAATGCATCGTCAACAGTGTCCATCCATTGGTCCTCAAATAAGAATGTTAATAAAAACCCTTCGCTCAAGATATCCCATTCGCCTGTACCATGTCGGAGCTCTATTTCAGTGTACCAGTTCCTTCGGATGACATCAAGGGTATGATAAAATAAGTGTACCCACTCCAGTTGAGGCTCTTCTCCATAGACTCGGGCCCATCTGGTAAGGTGCATGTGTGGGTCATCACGCCCATCGTATTTCTCAGTTATTCATAGTTCCGGCTTCCCAAATGTTATTTGCATCATGCATCTGCAGCCGCGCCAATCTTCGAAGGTTCCTTCATGTGTTCCACACCAACGCGCAGGCATCACATGCAATGCCCATTTTAACGCATCGAACTGTTGGTGCTATGGTACCGTGCTTTCGAACTTGGTCAGGAATTCATCTGCTACTGTCAACCCATCATACATCGGCAGTTCGTGATCCTAAGCCCTTACACAATACATCGACCTAGTCATCATATTGCAATTTAACATTGTTACTCCATTCAACCAATTATGCCACCGCTCGTCTTCCTCATCTGAATCTTCAGTGCAGGACTCTACACGCTCCCACGATATTCTTCCTTCCACAGTTGGATTGACCCAATCTTGTTTTCGTGCAGTAATCTTGTAAATACAATCTAGTTCATCATCACTTCCTTCATCGTGCACGGGTTTATTGTAACGCGGTCCTTCAGCCGGGTCTAGTGGAATGACTATGCGGAGTGACTTCTTCTCAAATATCATTTTCCGCTTCTTTAAATTAATGACCCCATTCATATTAGTGGCCCAGCCTATCCCTAACAATGCAGGGTAAGTGCTACTTTCATCCACGAGTTCTATTACCTCGAAGTCCATTTGGGTGCTCGTGCCTTCTATATCTACTGTAATTCCTTGCAGTCTTCCCATGGGCAGGATCTTCTGTTGGTTCGCCATCCACAATTGAATAGGAGACCATTGTAGTGAGGGCTTGCCCATGCACTCCCAAGTCTATTTAGGTAGTACATTTGCATCCGAGCCTAAGTCCAGAATGATCTGATCCATCTCATAGTCACCAATCTACGCCATTAATCGCATTTCCCATCCAGTACGTGAAGCATGTTTCCCCAATTTTCGGACCACACGAGGTTCACCTGACCCTACGCACCTAGTTATCAGCTCTTGTAATCCTTTAACCGCCCTATTGTCACGAAGCAATTTCATGCATGTCTCTAAAAAGGTAGTTAGTATTGAGGGATCCCTTTCCGGCTTGGGTTGATCCTTACTACCTGGGGTAGAGACCTCCGCAAAGCTCTTCCTAGCTTCTAGACATGTCTCCTTGCGAACCCCTATGTCTTCCTTGGTTAGTTTCCCCTTATCCTCCCTTGTGGCCATGCCACTTCTGAGCACCATGCTCACGTTGGGATCTTCCTCGCACGGTTCAGACCTCATCATTTGGACGTTTTGTGTCGTCGTAGGTTGTGCTACCCTTTTCTCATGGATATGCGCTATCAGTGTGGGGCAATCTATCATTTCATGATCGAACTGCTCGCAATAGGGGCACGATATTCTAGTCGGGTTGGTACAATCTCGCGCGTAGTGCCATGGTCCTCCACAGTTGTAACAGATCAGTTGCCCATGGCCCCTTCTTAGCCCCATTCCTCCCCATCCTCGTCCTCGCCCTTGGAACCCACTGCGCACTATCGCTGTGGCTAGATCCTAACCTCGTGCCTCAGTCTGCATCCTGTAGGCAGGGGTGCAATCCATCAATAATTCATAACTATGGCAGTTTCGTTCATTGTGGCCCACCAATCTGCAAAAATTACAAAATAGCTGTTGGGGGGTCTGGGTAAACTTTTGCAGTAGGTGACAGTTGTCCGTGTTGTGCTTTCCTCCCACCTGACAGATTGCGCACCAGAGCGAGGGTGTCGCGCTTGGCCCCGCTTGTGCCTCTGGTCGCAATGGCATTGGTCCCCCTGGTGTCAAGTAGTTTGTGAATATCGGACAATGATCCTTATCGTGGCCCTGGCCTTTACACTTTACACACCACACCTCCTTGTGCACTTCTGGCCTGGGCACCTTCTCCTGTTTCAGACTCTGCATTTCCAAGCATAGATTTTGTATTTGCGTGTGGATCTGCTGAACTCCCAACCCAGGATCCTGTATTGGAGTCTCATGCAACCTCATCGCTATTTCTAATGCTTCAACCTGGGTCGAGATCTTCTACTGTGACAGCGTTGTCCTCAGGTGTGGTGTTAAAGATGCCACAAACCACGTGTAGTGCTGTGCATCCATTACCGTCGTGTTAGCCTCTCGGATCATACTCTTCAATCTCTGATCTAGATCCCAAGGGGTTTCTCCTGGTAGCATCATGATCTCATTGAATCCTATAATCGCTTGCGTTTCTGATTTCGGCCGACTAAACTCATTTTTTAGCGCATCCCTGATCTCTGTTATTCTAACATTGGGGTGATTGCTATAATGCTTAATATACCAAGTCACCACGTGATCTTGTAGTGCACTTACCAGGGTAGCCTTTTTAATATTATCGTTCGTAACTCCGTGCGCTTCCCACACTGCCCTTACTACAAACCAAAACTATTCTAGATCTTCACTTCCTACTCCTTTGAATACGAGCAACTTGATTGTGTTCAACATGCTAAACTTCTGGTTTGTGCACAGGTATGCTAAGGCCACCTACGAACTCGTGCTGCATCTGACCCAATCAATCTTCAATCTCTTTCTTCGTGGGGTTCCAAACTCCCAAAATCAACCATCCCTTAGGTAGATCCCGACCCCGGCAACGGAACCATTTGTTGGCTTATTGGGCCCCGACCCAGGTTCAAAAGAGTTATTAGCCAAACAAATCCCGCAACTACCGGCCCTTTCGGCAACAGCCCGCCGAGCGCGGACTGAGGTCTCACCCAAGGTAGTAGGGGAGGGTTCTGGAACCAAGTTTCCGCAACCTTGGGATGTTTTCATGTGGTATGAAGGGGTCATGAACCGTTCTATGGCCTCGCGCCACTTTTTACTATTATCAGGCTTCCGCACGGGTGTACTTTCTTATTAATGAAATTATTATAGATCTGATCTTCTTGTTGCAGTCTTTAAGAAAACATTTAACAATAAAACCTAGTGTGCACAATTATAAAAAGATATAAACTCATATAACAGATGCATAAACTAGAATACGACAGATCCACGATATTTTAGAAACAACTTATCTTTATTAATACCTTCTTTCCAGTACAATCTTCTTTCTTCCCTGTGCACACAGCTGCAAGGGTCTGCGCACACAACTACGGAGCCTCTATCTACCCACTAACACCCTTGAATCGAACTTACAAATGTAGAACTCTGATTACTTTCACCAACCCATAATACATCAGATCTAGTCTAGAACAAAAACTACCTTCTACCCTTAGAGCCTTACTCTATTTATACATTCCCATGGTCCACGAACCATAGGTAGACCGACTTACTTTCTATTATTCTATATTATTTTTGGGTGGACAACCCCTTGACTTGACCTATTACATTTGCACTCCACGCATTTCGTAGATTTACAATATTATTACCCTGACTTCTAGGCTTTAAGCCCCAAAACCGTTACACGGGGCCTCCACTACCCAACATCGGTATATTCAAAGGGGAATTAAAAACAGCTGGAGTAGTATGAATAATTTGTAAAGATGAAAGCAGTGGGTAAGGAATTGTTTGAGTTGCAGTAGATGTAAAGGAGCTATTTCAAAAATTAAAAGATGGCCTATTTTTCACCCAAGTGTCTACATTTGAAGAAAGGTTCTGCAACTGATCGAGAGCATGAATAAGCTGTGACCCTGATTTACTTTGTGTAAACAAGTCTTCAATGGGGTATTCAAGAGATATAGAGGAATCAACAACTATTTGATCAATCCAACTCAAAGATTTACTGTGAAATAGACTTTGCTCAAAATGAACATCAAACTCAATATCTTGCAGAGTGTCTAACCTTTCCGGGAGTGAATGAACATGAGGAATGAAAACTTCACTTGATTGTTCTTCTACTACACTGAATTTCTCTACAGATTTCTTAGATTTCCGCCCAATTTTATGAGGATCACTGACAATGGTTGGAGGATTCAGATCTGGATTGGATCTAGTGTACTTTCGCGAAGCCAATATGCTCAATTTTGAAATTTTATATATTGCTTTACAACTTTCCAATTCAGCCTAGTAAATTCTAAAACTCATCATCCACAAGCTTAAGAATTCAAATGAAAGATATTACCAACGTGATTAATCTTTCATTCCCCAGTATGGTCACCACTATGTTATCACCTGGATTAAACCTCAAGTTGAAGGAAGGCAATGATAGGGTAACCACAAACCACGCTTAGCCAAGTAGCTAAACCTACTAGGCCGAGAGAGGGCTCTCTCCGCAAGGACCTCAGCCAAGATGACTGGATCAGGAAAAGGATATTAGGCTAGGTATAGTATCATAGGTTTTATTTGATTTTGAAGGGGTTTTGTCGGATCAGGAGGAGCTGGACAGTTAGGGCTAGGGAATTAGGTCAAAATTGCAGGGTGTTCAATGGGGCAAGGTAGGCATAAGGTTTAACACTCTAGGGATTGATGGGTGAGGTGTTTTAAGACTGGTGAGAAGCTAGGAAGAGCATGTGATTACCATGGATCCTTCCTAAATTGTAGAAAACATATAATGGTGAATATTTCCCCAAAGCAGAGCAGTGATGTTATGAATTCTGCCTATCAACTTGAAAACATTCACTTAGAAGCAATGAAATGATTAATGAAGTACACAAAACATATTAACATATGATCACAAGAGAAGAAACTAAACTAAACTCCATACCACATGGATCCCAAAGAAATCGTTGCAATTTTTATTAATCTCCTGCTAAACTACTACAAATGATGTACAATCAAGGCATACGCATCTAGCTGAGTCCAACCGTTTACATTGAGAAAGAAGAAGAAGATATAGGAATTGTTTCAACCTCCTCCCATCCTTAGGGGTCAAATCCCTAAGATGAGGAGCTAATCTAACCAACACTGAACAAGAAACTGGAATATAGGCATCCTAACAACTTGCCTCTAAAAGTGAGAAAACTGATTCATTTGTGCTCAAATTGACTTTTAATCTAATGAATCTACCCTCTACTACTAATTATCCATCATATTTACAAGACAAGTAATCATTTACATCAGTAAAACATCCTCCATGAGAGAAAATCCATGAACATAGTCAAAACACAGAAAAATGGCCATCCTGTGCAAAATTTGTCCTACGCGCAGCGCCACTGGCCCTAAGCACAGCACCACTTTTAGGTCCCATTTGGAGGCCTTCCTGGAATCCAAACTAAGCTAATGATAGCTCATTGGAAATATCTTCAAGTGTACTTTCCAAAACATTTGGAATTTCATCATTTGAAGCTCATTTTACCCCTCAAAAGTTTATTCTCCCAAGACTGCTTCTGTGTGTCCAAAAAGTGGCAGAAAGGTCATTTTTAGGGTGTTTTTTGACTTTTTGGTGGACCAGTTCTGCCCCAAAATATTAGAAAATCCATAGGTTGCATGTACTCATTGCTCCGAATCCAAAAAGGCAAGCCATTTGTCCATTGGGTGTCCCTAGGAAAAGTGCAGCGCCGGTATCGCTGCACGTTGAGCCAGATTTTCTGTGTGTGCAATTTCCAAAATTTGCAAAAAACAAAATCTCCTCCAAACCTGACCAAAATTGGTGAGAAGCACCATCATCAAGAATCTTGATGAGCCAAGGAAGCTTCAGAAAGAATCCTAAGCCTGTCCTCCTCTTTTTTTCCCTTTAGAGCTCGCCTTAGCCTAGCTTTCATCTATTTGACCCTCATGTTGCAAATTTTGTTTCGAGTCCTGTAGTGGTAGGCCAAGTGCCCGATCATCTGGTTGTCCCTATTGGACTTCTGAAATAGCTTCTCTTGGTGCAAATTGATTCTTTCAAGCCAAATCTCTCTATCATCCAAAATTTCCTTCTCAATAGGAGTCAAAGTGACCGATGCCTCTTCCTTTTGCATAGTTGATTCACCCTTGTCACCTTGTCATTTTATCTTGAGAAGTTCCAACTCCATGAGGACTTGCTTGTCACTCAACTACTTGTACTCTTGTTCCAGATATATGATGACATACATGGCTCTCTCCAAATTGTCCATCAATGCTTGGACCTGAACCTCATTTTCCTATATGATGATGTCCTTTATTGTTTCTTCATCCTGAGCCTCTAATTCAATTGTTTCCATGTCGTGATGAGTATAATGCTACTTCGGGTCATCATGCCCTGTCAAATCAAGGTCTCTCTCTTCCTCCTCATCATCAAAACTTTCCTCCGGCATCTTTTCTTTCCCTTTGTGCAAATGTTGCACCTATTCCTGTTATGTTGATGAAGAAGGCAAAGCCCCTTTCACACCCTGTGGAGCAAGCATTTTCCTATCAGCTGCAAACAATTTCCTTGTGCCCCTCTAGTATGTCATGTAAGTCCCGGGCACCTCAGTAGCTCTGGTCTCTTTGGCCTTCTCATCACTGCTAGAAGGTCCTCTTGATTCTTGAGACACTGGTGGAGGAATTTGGGGACCCCTAAAGATGTCATGAGCAATAAATGTCTCCCAAGAGATGTTGAGGAGGCTGAGATGATGAATCAAAATCATCTTGATCAGGGAATAATGATAAAGACTACTCATCTGCTGAGGGTATGGATTTTTCTGCACAAAGTGGGCCATCTTCTCGATATTCCTGAACAAGAAATAAGGTAGGTTTAACATCCTCACCCTGGTAAAATGCATGAGAAGCCTGATGTGATAGGTGTACGGTCTAGAAAATCTGCCCTTGCAAGTGAAATATTTCATGATGATTTTCATCATGGGGGCATACTTGTCTTCAATAAATCTGAAAGGAAAAAGCCTTTTTGCCTCATTTTTGTTCTTGGGTTTGATATAAGGCTCATAATAGTGTTCATCCAGGTCCTGTGCCTTGTACAACTTCTCCGCTACATTCGGAATAACAATGTAAACTTTGAAACGGGACCTATAAACTCAAAACCAGAACTTTGGCCAAAAAACCCCAAAAAAACATCAAAAACAGTGCTAAAAACGAAAAGTGTGTATACTGGAATGATGATTTTATTTTTTAGGGGTTAATTTTGAACATGTTTTAAAAATGGCAGTGTCTATGAAATTCACTACGAAATTTTCGTACAAAATATAGCTTCAAAATGAAAGTGATGATACTGGAACAATGATTTTTTTTTTAGGGTCAACTTTCAAACTTTTCAAAAAATCTAGTAAAACCAAATTTTTATGTGCCAAACAAAGTTGTTTATGAGGAAAAAACACATTAATGTTTTTGGTAGAATATCATTTTTCTTTCCTAAGTATAAATTCAACATGTTTTCTGGGTGGGCGAGCGGGCTTGGGCGGTTCTCAGAATCGCCCAACCCCCGCAGCGGGTGGGGGAGGGGGGGCGCTGGCCCACCCGCCCCACCCCCACACCCTCACCCCAACCCCCTCCCCCCTCACACCCACCTCCCCCCCTCACACCCACCTCCCCCCCACACGCACCCTGCTCACACGCAACCGCCCCCACCCCCTCACACCCACCGTAACTCCACCCCCCACCCCTCTTCACACGCACCCTCCCCCCCCTCTTGCCCATCCCCCTCACACACACCCTCCCTTCCCCGCACACCTACCCACCCCCCTCACACGCACCCCCCCTCACAGCCATCTTCCCCCCCCTCACATGCACCCTCCCTTCTCGCCCACCCCCTCACACACCCACACTCCCCTCTCGCCCACCCCCTCACACACCCACCCACCCCCTCAGCCACCCTTGCCCTCCGCCCCATCACACGCACCCCCCCTCCCGCCCCCCCTTACATGCACCCTCCCCCCCATCTCCTCCACCCCCTCACACAACCACCCAGCCCTTCACCCGCCCTCGCCCTCGCCCACCCCGTCACCCCCTCACCTGCCATCGCCCTCGCCCACGCCCGCACCACCCCCTCACCTACCCTCGCACACACACCCGCCCCACCCCCTCACCCGCCCTCGTCCACACCACCCTCTCACACGCCCTCGCCCATGCCCACGCCTTCCCCAACTCATCACTCGCCCCCTCACCTGCCCACGCCCACGCTTGGGGTGCGCCACCCCGGCGGCCTGCCCGCCAACCCGGCTGGTGGGTGGGTGATTCTGGGAATTTCCCAGCCACCAGCCGGGCAGGCGGGCCGCCGGTGTGGTACCAGCCCTAGCCATGCCACCCCGGCGAACCGTCCGCTCGCCCAGCTGGCAGCTGGGCAATTCACGCTCGCCCACCCAGCCACCAGCCGGGTGGGCGAGCAGGCCACTGGGGTGGTGACGAGCAGGCCGCACCACCCCGGCGGCCCGCCTGCCCGCCCAGCTGGTGGTTGGAAGATTCCCGAAATTGCCTAGCCACCAGCCGATCTGGGTGATTTCGGCCGCAAGGGTGCCGTCAGCCTGTGCCACGCCACCATGGCGGCTTGCCTGCCCGCCCGGCTGGTGGCTGGGTGATTCCCAGAATCACCCAGCCACCAGCCGCGAAGGCGGGCGAGCCGCTGAGGTGGCGCGACCTAGGTTGGCGCCACCCCGACAGCCCGCCCGCCCGCTCGGCTGATGGCTGGGCGATTCTCAGAATCACCCAGCCACCAGCCAAGTGGGCCACCTGCGTGGCACGGCCAGGGCTGGCGCCACCCCGGCAGCCAGCTCACCTGCCTCGCTGGTGGTTGGGCGATTTCCGGAATCAACCAGCCACCAGCTGGGTGGGCGGGCAGGTCACTGGGCTGGCGCCACCCCGGCGGCCCACCCGCCCGCCTTGCTGGTGGCTTGCCGATTCCCAGAATCACCGAGCCACTAGCCAGGCTGGGCAATTCCAGCCATCGGGGTGGGGGTCGGCCTACGCTGCGCCACCCCGGCGGTTTGCCCCCCCGCCCAGCTAGTGGCTGGGCGATTCCGGGAATCACCCAGCCACCAGTCGAGCGGGCAAGTGAGTCGCCTGGGTGGTGCGGCCAAGGCTGGCACCACCCCACCGGCCCACACGCCGGCCCGGCTGGTGGGCGGGCCGCCAAGGTGGCGCGGGCTGGGTTGGGGCCACCCCGGCGGCTGGCCTACCTTCCCGGCTGGTGGCTGGGCAATTCCAGGAATCGCCTAGCCTCCAGCCAGGCAGGCGGGCAAGCCACCGTGGTGGCACAGCACAGGTCGGCGCCACCCCGACAGGCGGAATCACCCAGCCCAGCTGGTGGCTAGGTGATTCCAGGAATCACCTAGCCACCAGCAAGGCAGGCAGGCGAGTCGTCGGGGTGGTGCCAACTTTGGTTGCACCATCCCGGTGGCCCGCCTGCCCAGCTAGTGGCTAGGCGATTCCGAGAATCGCCCAACCACTAACCAGGTGGGCGGCCGGGCCGCTGGGGTGACGCCAGCCCAGGCCACGCCACCCCGACAGCCAGCCCACCCGCCCAGCTGGTGGCTGGGCGATTCCGGCCACTGGCGGCCCGCCCGTCCGCCTGGTTGGTGGCTGGGCGATTTCCGGAATCGCCTAGCCATCAGCCGTGCGGGTGAGCGGGCTGCCGAGGTGGCCCGACCTGCACTGGTGCCACCCCGGCGGCCCACCCGCCCGCCTGGCTGGTGGCTGGGTGATTCCTGAAATCGCCCAGCCACTAGCCGGGTGGGCGGGCAGGCCGCCTGGGTGGCGCGGCCAGGGCTGGCACCACCAAGGTGGCTCGCCTACCCACCCAGTTGGTGGTTGGGCCATTCTTGGAATCGCCCAGCCATCAGTCGGGCAGGTGGGCGGGCTGCTGGGGTGGCGCGGCCTGGGCTGGTGCCACCCCGGCCGCCGGCCTGCCCACCCGACTGGTGGCTGGGCAATTCTGGGAATCGCCCAGGCCACGCCACCCTGGTGGCCCGTCCGCTTGCCCGGCTGGTGGCTGGGTGATTCCCGAAATCGCCAAACCACCAGCCGGGTGGGTGGGCAGGCCGCCAGGGTGGCGCTACACAGGTCGGTGCCACCCCGGCGGCCGGAATCGCCCAGCCCAGCTGGTGGCTATGCGATTCCGGGAATCGCCCAACCACCAGCCGGGTGGGCGGGCGGGCCGCCTGGGTGGCGCAACCTAGCACCTAGGTCGCGCCACCCAGGTGGCCCACCCGCCCGCTCGGCTGGTGGCTAGGCGATTCCCGAAATCGCGCAACCACCAACTAGGCAGACAGGCGGGCCACCGGAGTGGCGTGGCACAGGCCAACGCCACCCGAGTGGCCGGAATCACCTAGCCACCAGCCGGGCGGGCGAGCCGTCAAGGTGGCGCCGGCCTGTGCCGCGCCACCCCTGTGGCCTGCATGCCTGCCCGGCTGGTGGCTGGGCGATTCCAAGAATCGCCCAGCCACCAGTTGGGCGGGCGAGCGGGCGGGCCGTGAGTGTGAAGCGGCCAGGGCTAGTGCCACCCCGGCAGCCCACCTGCCTACCCAACTAGTGGCTGGACAATTCCTAGAATCGCCTAGCCACCAGCCAGGTGGGCGAGCGGGCCATTAGGGTGGCGTCGGCCTGTGTCATGCCACCTCGGCGGCCTGACCACCCGCTCGCCCGACTAGGGGCTGGGCGATTCTAGGAATCGCCCAGCCACCAGTCGGGCTAGCGGGCGGGCCACGAGGGTGGCGGCGGCCTGTGCCGTGCCACCCCGGCGGCCTGCCTTCCCACTCGACCTCCCCTTCCTCGCATACCCACCCACTCACGCCCGATTCAAAGATCCATTAGAAGAGGAAAATGAGCAAAAGGAAGCAAAAAATATTGTGGAAGAAGACAATGATGAAACTCTAGAGGACGAAGAGTTTGGATTACGTGACATTGTTGATTAAGTTAAGTTATGCTTGGAAACCAAGTTTTGCATTGTTTTGACTTTGACATTTTATGAGAAGAATAAACACTCAATTAAGGTTGTTATGCATTCAATATTTGTAATATGTAATTTTCGCATTGATTTTTAAGTTAATCATTATTTTAAAAAAATGATTATTATTATTTTTTTGACATGAAATTCATAAAAAAAAAAACTATTATTTAACCATTTTTAGTTAAAATTTTCGTATAAAAATTGTGATTTTGACATGTCAATTCCAACAAAAAATTATCAAAACATGTAGTTTTTTAGTTATATTTATGTTAAAAATGGTTATTTTTATGTCCATTGTTAAAAAATATTGTTTTTTAGAAACAATTATTTCATGTGAATTGAAGAAATAATTAAGGATGTATAAATATGTAGAATATCGAAAATTCAAAATATCAACCTTCTAATTTAAAAATGCAAAACAATAAAAACCTCACTACAAAAAAATTAAAATTAAAATAAAAAACAAGAAAATATGAAGAAAACGACCACTTCAAAAATTATCAAATTTACAAAATAATTATTTACATTTCATACATTAGAAAATTTAAAGCCAAAAAATAGGTCTTTTAAAAAAAGGGTCTGATGCAGAATACCCACTTTTTTAAATCAGCATGAAAATCACTACCATTCTAAAACGTAATGTACATAAAAAAATTAAAGTGCCAAAAACTATGCTCTAAAAAAAACATGTGTGTTCTGCATCACTCCTTTTCAAAAGCCCCTTCCACACCCTGTGGAGCAAGCATTTGCCTATCAGCTGCAAACAATTTCCTTGTGCCCCTCTGGTATGTCATGTAGGTCCCAAGCACCTTAGTAGCTCTGGTATCTTTGGCCTTCTCATCATTGCTAGAAGGTCCTCCTGATTCTTGAGACACTGGTGGAGGAATTTGAGGACCCCTGAAGATGTCATGAGCAATAAATGTCTCCCAAGAGATGTTGAGGAGGCTAAGATGATGAAGCACAATCATCTTGATCAGGGAATAATGATAAAGACTACTCATCTGCTGAGGGTATGGCTTTTTCTACACAAAGTGGGCCATCTTCTCAATATTCCTGAACAAGAAATAAGGGAGGTTTAACATCCTCACCTTGGTAAAATGCATGAGAAGCCTGATGTGATAGGTGTACAGTCTGGAAAATCTGCCCTCACAAGTGAAATATTTCATGATGATTTTCATCATGGGGGCATACTTGTCTTCAAGAAATCTGAAAGGAAAAAGCCTTTTTGCCTCATTTCTGTACCTGGGTTTGATATAAGGCTCATAATAGTGTTCATCCAGGTCCTGTGCCTTGTACCACTTCTCCCCTACATTCGGAATCCTGGTTGCATCCGCAATAATGGAAGGTGAAACTGTAAATGTCACCCCAGCAAGAGTCACCTTGTTGTCTCGAAGATTGGCTACAAAAATCCTGGTGAGCTCAGGGTGGTGTTGAACTCTCTCTACCTGCTCACAGAACTCATAGCACCCTAGATGTCTGAAACAAGTGACAGCCAACTAAGAGGCCTGCAATTCTCTGAGGTTTGATGGCTCTTCCCTGATAATTCTGCCTCCCTTGTGTGGTTTTCTCTGATGCCGAGGTTTATCTGTCGAACTATCACTGCCAGTGTTTTCCTCCTCCTCATAGTCTCTGTCTTCTCTATCCATGTTTGAAATTTTGTAGGCTATGCACTCCTAGAAAAGGGATGAAGGGAGTGAGCAAGAGTGATTTAGGAGTAAGGGAATGGGAGATGACCTTGTGAGGTGTTTGGTGGGCTAGAAAATGAAGGGGAGGGTATGAATCATGAAAATGAGGGAGAGGGGCTTGGGTTCATTTTTGAATTATAGCTTGTGGGATGAAGGAAAAGGGGGTATAGAATGTTATGGAGTGATATAGGGGATAATTTCAAGGCTTTAGTAATAGATGGTGGGAGGAATAATAGGGGTTAGGGTTTTAGGCATAACTAGGGGAGAATCTAGGGTTTTACATTGTCATGATAAATTACCTTCAAACACTTCAATTGCAAATCAATGATGAGGTATAGTGAGGGCACTTACTTGTTTGAGGGATGAGAGGGTGATTTTGGAAGTTTTTATGAAGCTGGAGGCTTTTTTGGTCCTTGCTACTCAACGCGCAACGCTTGCTACAGTTGTGCAACGCCCTCCTGAATGAGTAGCGCAGTGTTATTTTACATTGCCAGAAACGCCCTATGCGCAACGCTCAGCTTGTATGCGTAGCACCACCCACTGCACAAGCAACACCACCTCCACTGCCTGAAACATGCAGCGCCAAACTCCAGAAGCGCAGTGCCACTTCTCCTTGGCCCAAAACTCACTCAACTTCTCCTCTTTTCTTCACTTTTTGACTCCTTCTTTTCCAAATGAGAATGATGAACTTGAAAATGAAATGTGACACCTTATATAGGAGTAGATTTTGATTTTTCACTAGAAAAACCCACTTTCTAATGTTTCTTGACCTTTTTCAAATGTCTGTTTTTAATGCCTTTTCTTCTTTGTTCATTTGCAGTGTTTCTTTGTCTTGTAGCAAGGAGAGATGCATTGGTGTAGCCGGGATCATTTATTACATAAAGTGACTTAAAATTACATAAGAAATATAAATTAACTCAAAATACTCTGTTTTCACCTCAAAAACATGTTTTTTGAGGTGAAAATTACATTAGTTAAAAAGATAATTATATAGTGACTATGACTTACTAGCCATCATTCTTGATTTATTTATCATCCTCATCCCCTTGCTGCCTTTTATTTACACCTTTAAATCATGCCTTTGACCTTGGAAATGAAACCCTAAGACCTAATGAAAACATGCCCTATGACCTAATGAAAACATGATTGCATTTTGACCATGAAACCATGACTGAAGACAACCTGAAGATGGGTCAGCAAGTATACTTTATGAGGGAGAAATTAGATTTTCTGAAGAGAAGACAACCATCAATGGATCAGTTTGACATGACCTAATGAAATGATGTAAAAATTTCAGTATGGGACCCCTAAAATGAAAATTCAAAGAGAAAATTTGATCCCTCATGGAAGTATGTAGATATTGACACTAACACCTGGAATGAGGTTTCCACATCCTTAAGATGTTTGAGGGGTTGATTTGGTCCAACTGTGAGTCCCTTCACGTAGGTTACTTCACGCACTTCCCTAGCCTTTGCGCCCTGATATATTCACCTTTGCGCAGCCCTAAATAGGGTTTGTGGGGCTTTCATGCTGTTGGAGCAGCAATCTGCACTATTTCCCTAAGTCACACCCGAGATCTTTACCTATCTTCTTATAACAGTTAGTTATCTTCGTGTAAATAGATGCCTTATATTATATTTACTTATTCAGCACATTCATATGAGTTCACGCAATGAATAAATAGTAAACTTGAAATTCATACCCAATAATAAATAAAACAGGAAAAGATACATAGAAATATGGTAAAACTTCTTTTTTATTAATTCTCCCAACGGTTACAAAATCGACCTGCCCTGCACACTCAACTACAGGGGTCCACGCACTCAGCTGCAGACTACTAGGCTTCTGCACACTCAGCTGTAGAGCCTTCTCGTACTCTACAACCCAAATACATGACTTACACTTCAACTCAATGCCTCTATTCCTTCTTTTCCATAGATAGATGTCCCTCTTACACTTAGAGCCTCACTCTATTTATACAATCCCATGGTCCGTGGACCATGGGAAGATCTTTCAAGCCGACATTACATTACAAAAACAAGGGCAGACAACCCTATGACTCTATTACGACTTCGTGCTCCGTGCCCACAATTCTCAGATTGTTTACAATGGACTTAGTCAAAACTTGGGCTTTAAGCCCCAAAACATGCCTTGGGGGGATTTCATGCCCAACAAGCCCCCAACACAAACATCGTGACTCGCCCTCGAGTCACTCTTTCGGTGTTGAGATCTTTGCATGGAGACCCTCCAACTCTGCTCAGATGGCTGCAATGTCGGAAATGCACTGAACGACTGCCTACTGAATCTCCTATAATCATTGTTCTGAGACCGCGGTGTTGGAAATGCTCCTCTGCATCTGTTTATAGTCCCGTGCCTTCTTCTAGCTACTTGGAGTGCGAAGAGTGTGCTTCTGTCGGCTAGTCAGATAACCAGGCCACCCATGTATGGCTTCAATCAACTGTCATTCACTTTGCCTGGGAAAGGTTCTCCATTTAGCTTTACCATCTGCACTGCGCCTCCATCTGTGACCTCCTTAACAACATATGGTCCCAGCCAATGCATTCTAAAATTTCCCAGGAATTTATCAAACTTACTGTCATACAGTAACACTAAATCGTTTACCTTGAAGGTGCACAACTTAATATGTCGATCGTGCCAGGCCTTTTCGCACTACTTTTGTACCTGCTGATGGAAGCTAGCTAGACATTGTTCCTCTTTGAGTTCCTCCAATTGTGCAAGCCTCTCCTCCAGGGGTTCACCGTCCGTCATACCTGTGAGCACTGCTATGCGCACACTAGGCACAATATACTCCATTAGCATGACAGCTTCCACACCATAGACCAACCGAAAAGGTGTCTGTCCCGTCAGTTTCTTGCACATTGTCCTATAAGCCCACAGTATTGCAGGTACTCGTAGGTCCCAATCACTCCGCTGCACGTTGCATATGTTGGTCAGTGCAGTCTCTAGTCTTTTTTTAAATGCTTCTACCATCCCATTGGCTTGGGGGTGATACGGTGTGCTTTTCTGATGGTACACCTGAAACTCTTCTGTCAGCGCGCCGATAGTTTCATTCAGGAAATGTGTACTGCGATCGCTCATTAGGATCTTCGGACATCCAAATCGTGTAAATATGTGTTCAAATAGAAACATCGTGGCTTTGGCGGCCATGCAATCTTTGATCGATTGTGCTTCTACCCAACGAGTTAGGTACTCCGTCGCAGTGATAATGTAACGAGCCCACATCTCTCCCTGAGGTTTGATAGGTCCTACAAAGTTGATCACCCACTTTTCAAAGTGCTGCAACATCATTTTTGGATTCAAAGGTATCTTGTCCCTCCACGATGGTTTACCTATTCTTTGACATACATCATAGGCCTTGCAATGTGCTTTTGAATCCTGATGAAGGGTTGGACACCACAACCCTGCGCGGAGGATCTTCTGTGTGATTGCTGGCCCTACATAGTTTCCTCCTCCAGTGCCCCCATGCTCGTCTGCAAGGATACAACTTTGTTCAAATTCAAGTACATACCTTCGCAGTATCTCATCATTGCCCATCTTATATAGGTACCCCGCAATGATAGAAAAATCTGCCCCGCGCACCACCAATTCCTTCTTCTTCTCGACAGAGTACTCTTTTGACATAGTTTGAGTTGTCAAAAAGTGGATTATGTCTTCAGATTGTCCATCTGTTGGAGAGGTAAATCCCCTCTATGGATAGAGGCGATCCCTACTAGCCCAGGATGGGTCTAGCAACAATCAATCAATTCTACTATGCAAGTCCCTAATTGCAAATAAAAGGTAGGCAATGAACACCTACTTGGATTCCAACGCTATTGTTTGATGAAGAGATGCCGCTCTCGCTCCTTTGCTTTGGCCGGTCATGATCTTCCACAATCCTTGTGGATAGACACCTGCACACACAAAGAGAAACACAAACACAAGCGTGAAATCTAATAAATGTAATTATACATCAGTCAGAAAGGACATAACTCACATTAACCATTACAAAGACAAATGAGAGTGGAACCATAATAGTAGTCATCTATTATTAATCAATAACAGAGAAGAGTACAACCAAAGTTCTGACGTTGAGTCCTTCTCAAGAGGGTCCATCCAGCAAGTCTCTTAAGCATTCACCCTTGGAGGTAGATCTCCCAAGACAAAAACTCTCTCTCACACAAGCAACACTTCACAACCTTCCTTAAGCTCTCTAGCAATCCCACATTTGTCACACCAACTACCTACTAGCAGCAGCACTCTAAGCACTATCAATTCCACACTATCCAAAACTAGCTGCTCATGGAAATGGTAGAGGCTTAAATAGGAGAAGGAGTCTCCATGAATGGTGGGAGGATGAGCTTATCTCCAAGGAAGGTGGCCCAAATGACAAAACAGACATGCCATAGAAGGGAGGGCGACATTCACAAGGCCAACAACCAGGTCTGGAGTCATCTGGAAGGCCGGCTGTTAGAACAAACTCGCCCAAACAAGATCAGCGCGGGCGTATAACTGCACTGGAGCGCTGACATCGCATCTGAATAACAGATAAGGTTATGTCAGCGCGACCCAATATAAACAGAGGATGTGCTGGTTAATGAAATTCGACCAGTGCGGAAAACACATGTGCTTCCGCGCTGGCAGCGCATTTGTTGTATTATGAGGCGCCAGTCAGCGTAGTTATTTTAATAACAGTCGCGATGATGGAAAAAACTTTGGAAAAGTGAGTCACTTGGCAGCATTAGAGAGCATGAGCATGATTGATTTGAACTCATGACACAGTAGGGAGACTGACAGGGAGACAGTGAAAAATTACTGTGTAACAGATGCCCCCTAAAGCATGAAGCCCGACAGAGTGGGAGGGGTGAAATGCTTTACAAAACTCGCTGAACTGGAACACCACCAGGAAGAATCTACACGTATGTACAACTAATATCTCTATTACATGTAGTCTAGGCATGGGCGCAGCCATCCAAAAGACATACGAAGAAGGTCTTTGGCATGGACGCAGCCACCCAGCTGAAGAGACCATGATGATAATAAGGTATGGTCGCAGCCATCCCAAAAGACTCAGGTATGGGCGCAGCCATCCATCAATGAGTCATGTAATAATAATCCACAAAATCGCAACCTGGTTTGCAACAGACAAAAACCAGGGTCTTGCGCTCCAACCCGACCCGAACAAAGTACAAGTCCAAGCATGGGAATACATGAGCTAAAATCGAACATGCATGAACATCGTCTGATTACCAGCTAATAATGAAAATTGTTAACAGACGCGAGAGGTACCACCAATAATGACAATGGTCCTCAAGGTACTTATAGGTACAATCCGCGGCGTGTGAATTAATGAGCTGGTGTCAAACACCCGCAGAATCATTCGATCGGAGGCCAATGATGAAAACCTCACGTCAAACACGAAGAACCTGCCATTGAGGCATGCAGGCTCTAAGGCACCTGAAGGGAGTATCTAAGTCACCTTCCTGGATAATGAGCTGAATTCGATAGGAAGTAACCTTGATCGAAGGTGGGCCATAATGTTTCCCACATCATCGACACGAGACAGAGAAGGATAAAATATTTTGTGTGAGGTATCAGAGGGAGGTTGTAAGTTTGCAGAGGTCAACTTCTCTTGAACATATCGGTGGCACGACAGTGGATTTGGCAGTATCTGACGTCAAATGAGCAGAGGTCATGGTGACAAGGCAATGAGCAGATGAGAGGTCAAATAGGATAACCCAAACCCATGGAGGCTAGTGTAAAACAAGATGAGAAATCCCCACCCAGACACGAATGCAGACTAGTGCCATGTTCAAGAGCGACATACTGCCGACACGACAATTATTACAGTTCCATTTTCCCCACCATTCCTGGCAGGTACCCCGATTATTTTTGGATGACAAGCTTGACGGGGATAGCATATGCTTGGAAAGCGTCATTTCGACAGTGTCCGATGTCATTAAGTTTTAACGAGTCTGACAAAGGAAGAACTCGGCGTCTTTTCCTATTTAGAGAGTCTGAAAAGACAACGGAAAAGAAAACTCCAGGGGGGTCCTTTTTCGTAAAGTTGTGTCTCTCGAGCCCGAAAAAGTATAAAACAATGCTCGAAAGAACCGCCCGACCAGTATGATCGAGGAGTACTTTTCGTAAGTAGTGACTTTGACCCGAAAAAGTAGAAAAGCGGTCAGAAGTACGTCGTTTTGGAGCCAATAACGAGTTCGAAACGACAAACACCCGACAATATTTTTATTTTAAATGGTCTAAAGAGTAGCTTTAAAAGCGACCGCCTCTCATTTCTTTAACGAGTCAAGAGGGGGACTCGACAATCTTTTCATCTTTAAACGGTCAGAAAAGAGCTGAAAGCAGACCTCCATTTTTATTCTCTTTAATGAGTCAAAAAGGGAAAATACTCGCCAATCTTTTCATCTTTTACGAGTCAGAAAAGAGCTTAAAGGAGACTCGTCCTAGAGGAATGAGTGGTATAAAGGGTAGCAACTAGTTCCAGTAATGGTGGAACTGCTCAAAACATGTAATGGTCAAGAGGCTAGCTAATAAAACCACTCATCGCTGCGGTTCCTCAGGAAAGGATAAAAAACCAAGTGAGAGCATATGATCGGCCAAAGAGATGGTAGCAATGGAATGAAACAACCAAGGCTCATCTAGCAGAATTCAATGGATAAAAATGGCAATCACGAGATGTAAATCAGGTATGGGTTCATTTTTACACAAGCTTGAACCATGGAGAACTCTGCTTGGATTCGATTTCATGTTTACACAAGCTTGAAACGAAAAACTATGCTTGTTATAAGTTCGCATGCCCCCAGCATAATAACGCAAATCGAGGTACATGCCCCCCAAGCTTCATTGCATTCAACAAAGTGGATGGAATGAAGGTTCACTCTCGAGATCGATGAAAGACTCGACTTGTATTTTACGAGATCTTAATCAAAAGACTCGATTTGGAAAGGGAGGTGTTTCATTTTTTAATGAGGTTGACACAGTAAAAGAACTATCCTCATAACCCTTGTTTCATTTTTTAACGAGCTTGACACAAGATCAGGAACTATGCTCCACTAGACCCAGTTTCATTTTTTAAGGAGCTTGACATAGGAAAGTGAACTATGCTCCGATACCTAGTTTCATTTTTTAAGGAGCTTGACACTGGAAAGGAACTATGCTCCACCCGAACTTCATCATAATGAATAGAAAGTCGGGGCTTCCAAGATTGTCACTCCCAGTGGAAGGGAAACATCTTGGAAGTCAGGGCCCAATGCCCCCAGGACACTATGCACGATGGCGGCATCACTGGATCCAGGCATGGGATAGGTGGCCACATAGTTGATCTGTGGTGGGGGAGATGCAACTGGTGGATGAAAACTAGGAGGGGATGACAACGGCGCAGGAGGCATCGGGGGACTAACGAATGACACTTGATCGATAGTCACAATTCTTCCATCATGTGGAAAGAAAACCACACGGAAAAGCGCAGAAACGAGGGCCCCCATGGCATAAACATAGTCGCGACCAAGGAGAAGACAAAAGTCTAAAACACCTTGGGTAACCAAGACGTCTATATAGACGGTTTTGCCTCCCAAAGTAATAGGGAACTTTGGGAGAACTCCTAGAGATGGACAGGCTCCTCCGTCGAAAGCCAACAGATTCTGAGTGACTGGCCCAAGCTACGGGGAACCTAAAGCTTGCCAAGTAGTGTACGACATAAGACTGACAGATGCCCCTTCATCCAATACAGTGCCAGGTACTGCCTTAGCACATGCATGTACTATGATCTGGAAAGGCATATGGGATGGAAGGCGACCGGTGATCAGGCGATTCCAATCAAAGGAAGCGATCAGACTACTTGGTGGGGGAATCGTATGATTGCCCCCATGAGCTAAAGGAACCGAAGGATAACCTTTGGGAGCAGCTGGGTTAGGAGAGTCATTTCGAGACTCAGGAGAATCTGAAGAGACGAAAAGAACATGGGCATGATTCTCTTCCGAAACAGAGTGAGCGAGTGGCGGACTCGAGTCAACACTCTTTTCGACCAATGGTTGGTCTGGAATAGGCTGGACACAGCCGGGTTCGGGAAGAGGGGCTTGGACAAGAGAAGAATGTGAACCAATCTCATTGTCGGGAGGTGGATGATCTGCAGCTGCAGAAAGACGTTGATATCCAACGGGGAGTTGGGGTGAGGGAGCTGGGAGACTTTCCAAGACCCTGGAGGCTTTATCCATGAGTGGACAAAGGTGAAGGGGATGATTGCCTTCACAAAGTCTACAGGGGATTCGAATCTTCCCTTTTCCCTTACCATTCCCAACTGATAAGGTAGCATCGCCGTGGGCTCCAGAGGACGATGAGGGGTGGGCCGGATCGCGAGACCATACTTCTAGTACCCTGGGAATGCCCGGACAATCGCGAAGAAGATGGTCCTCCTTGCATAATCTACAAGGAAATTTGACCTTCCGCGGAGGAGCAGAAGGTAGCCCGACTTCAGGTGTACTCGGAGTAAGAGCTGTACTTCTAGCCTCTCCCTTGGGAGCCTTCTTCTTCTTCGTCTTCTTCTTCTTCTTAGCCACCGGGTTACTCGAATCGAGACTTTCACCAGGCGAAGTAGAAGATGAGTAAGTAGAAGTAGGCGTAGAAGGGGAGAGGTCCACCTTAGAATCAACATGATGTTGTTCAGGTGGAGGGACTAATTGATCGGTAGGTGAGACGACAGGGACCCAACAGTTAACCCTGGGAGGGACAACGTTGCCATATAAGGAGCACCAACATTTCCAAAAGGAGCAAAATGACTAGGGTTCCCATCAGAGGGGATCCCTGGGTTGGTGAACCCCGGAAAAGTTGCCATCGAGAACGAAAAGAAGCCTACTCAAGCTAGCGCAAACAAGATCTAACCATGTAATGTTAATCGTGGCCAAATAAATTTTAAGACGCAAGGACACAACTTGACCTTTTCATGTTTTAAGAGTCGAGAAAAGGACAAAAAGGTGACTCTAGTCGCCTTCGAATGTTTTGCGAGCCTGAAGTGACAAACTTCTCAAGTGAGCCTTTTCTTTTAAGGAGTCCGAAAAGGATCAAAAGCGACTACTCTGGAGAGACTAGGCAAAGGGTTTACCAAACAAATCCGTAAAACTGCATATACACCTTGGCAATCATATGAAAACCGAGGACTTCCCGTACGGCAGTCAATCTTCCTGAATGCTGTGTTCGGTGCGTTACGGCTCGTAAGGTGGTAGACATGGCTTCATATGGATCAAGGATAAAAGCCTGGTGGGGTCTCCCCATATACGCGACGGTACGTGGGAGCACAATCTGTGTTAGACCACTATCGAGTCACAAAAGGAGGAATCACCCAACCGTAATGTGAAACAATAGTGACTATGTTTAAAGACGTCGGAACACGTCTCTAGCCTAGACCTCGAATCAGTGAGCGTTATGTTCCAATGCATTTTTAAGTTCATTCAGTTCATTTTAAGGTTGATCTTTGATTAGGTTTCAATTTCCAGGTCCTACCGTATGTAATCTCTCGCAATTCCCTAAATGCAAGCTATAATGAATGAAGTATCCTTTTCTTCGATGAACACCTACCTATGGGAGGGTAGAAATATCATTCCCAAACCATGACAAGTGAATTCAAACACTAAGAAACACAATGCATCAATACACTAATCTCACGATGCATCGATACTACTAATGAAAGATTTAAATTTTTCTTTCAATTTCTCAAACATGAAAATTCGTAATGCAAATGCACTTTCACTTTCGTATGCTAAATGAATGCAATTTTTTTTTTTTGTGAATTCAAGAAGACAAACAAGCAAGTGTGAACTGATCGATCCAAACAATTGTGATCTATGCTTGGTAGTGAAGAAATCGAATCAACATAAAAAAGTGGTTCAATAATCGACACTAAAAATCAACCAGCAACAAGCAGTGAAAAAGCCTCAAGCAAATCAATAAGAGGGTTGTGGATGAACCTTGAATAGACAAGTAACCCAAGCAAATGGTTTCTCGATGAAACTTCTAAAGGGCTAGGTCACATGGTCTAAAAAACACAAGACTCACTCGAATGAAATCAAAGAGAGAGTTTCCCTAACCAAAAGTAATCAAAACAAGCTAGTGAGAGACAAGAAACAACAGGGGATAAGAAAGATTGATGAATTCCGGAGATAAAGTTATAAAAACAACTTTTCAGGAATCAGCGCAAGTTACACATTGAGAACTCGAGATGATCACAAATGTCAGCGCAATTTTTACACAGACAACTCGAGATGTCAGCGCAATTTTTACACAGACAACCCGCGATGGTCACGGAAAAACACCTATTTTCCGCGATGATGCGATTTCAGGAGTCGTCGCGGGAATTAAGCTAGCAACCCAAGATCATCGCAGGTAAAAAGCTACCAAGTGGCGCTGACATCGCGACTGTACACGTCTTTTCCGCGATGATCCGATTTCCAGGATCGTCGCGACTGTTAGGCGTAATTACGCGATGCACAGGATGTTGCAAAAGGGTGAGCGCGATGACAGCGCGACTGTTAAAATTAAATCCGCGATGGAGCTCAAAAATAGTGACAGGCAAATCAAAACTCCCAAATCAAAACAACCAATATTTCAATCAAACAGGGGCATTTCCCAGATCAACCCAGGAAACGCAAAAGACTGATAATTAATCCCCAAAACTTCAAAAGAGACCAAAACAAAAACTCAAGGCAAGAATGAACAAAAAGGGACAAAGGCCAGCTCCCCAGCGGAGTCGCCAAATTGTTGGAGAGGTAAATCCCCTCTACAGATAGAGGCGATCCCTACTAGCCCAGGATGGGTCTAGCAACAATCAATCAATGCTACTATGCAAGTCCCTAATTGCAAATAAAAGGTAGGCAATGAACACCTACTTGGATTCCAACGCTATTGTTTGATGAAGAGATGCCGCTCTCGCTCCTTTGCTTTGGCCGGTCATGATCTTCCACAATCCTCGTGGATAGACACCTGCACACACAAAGAGAAACACAAACACAAGCGTGAAATCTAATAAATGCAATTATACATCAGTCAGAAAGGACATAACTCACATTAACCATTACAAAGACAAATGAGAGTGGAACCATAATAGTAGTCATCTATTATTAATCAATAACAGAGAAGAGTACAACCAAAGTTCTGACATTGAGTCCTTCTCAAGAGGGTCCAGCCAACAAGTCTCTTAAGCATTCACCCTTGGAGGTAGATCTCCCAAGACAAAAACTCTCTCTCACACAAGCAATACTTCACAACCTTCCTTAAGCTCTCTAGCAATCCCACACTTGTCACACCAACTACCTACTAGCAGCAGCACTCTAAGCACTATCAATTCCACACTATCCAAAACTAGTTGCTCATGGGTAGAGGCTTAAATAGGAGAAGGAGTCTCCATGAATGGTGGGAGGATGAGCTTATCTCCAAGGAAGGTGGCCCAAATGATGAAACAAACATGCCATAGAAGGGAGGGCGACATTCACAAGGCCAACAACCAGGTCTGGAGTCATCTGGAAGGCCGGCTATTAGAACAAACTCACCCAAACAAGATCAGCGCGGGCGTATAACTGCACTGGAGCGCTGACATCGCATCTGAATAACAGAGAAGGTTATGTCAGCGCGACCCAATATAAACAGAGGATGCGTTGGTTAATGAAATTCGACCAGCGCGGAAAACACGTGTGCTTCCGCACTGGCAGCGCATTTGTTGTATTATGAGGTGCCAGTCAGCGCGGTTATTTTAATAACAGTCGCGATGATGGAAAAAACTTTGGCAAAGTGGGTCAATTGGCAGCATTAGAGAGAATGAGCATGATTGATTTGAACTCATGACACAGTAGGGAGACTGACAGGGAGACAGTGACAAATTACTGTGTAACACCATCTACTATGCACACAGCGAAGATTTGTGCGTTAGGTAATCCTTCCTCCAGACTAGTAGGATCCTCTCCTGTCTCAATGTGTGATAGGTGATCCGGTCCCGCGTTCAGGCGTCCAAGCTTCACAACTACCTCAAAATCATATTCTTGGAACAATATAAGCCATCTGCATATGCGCACCCCAACACTGGCTTGTTTACCAAGTATTTCAGTGTGGAATGATCTGTATACATCTTGAAGTGTCCTACTAGAAAATAGTGCCGATGTTTTTGGAGCGCGTATACCATAGCCAATCCCTCGCGTTCAGTTGTGGGATAGTTCTTTTTTGCTTTAGACAACCTGTGACTCGCAAATGCAATAGGGTGATCCAAGCCCTCTCCACCCTCCTATGTTAGTACTGCTCCCAGTGCTATATATGACACATAAACATGGACATGAAACTCCTCGTCCCATTTCGGGAACACCAAGATCGATGCAAAGGCCTATTTTTCTTTTAGTACCTCCAGGCTCTTCATGCAGTCATCATTCCAGCAGAACGTGACATCCTTTTTCAATAGCTTCTCCATCGGCGTGGTGATCTGGGCATAGCTTTTGATGAACTTCCTGTAATACCCCGTGTGTCCCAGGGTAGCACACAGTTGTTTAACACTTCACGACACTTCCAAATTCATAATCACTGCAATCTTCGTAGGATCCACCAATAGTCCCTGTTTGCAAACCACATGTCCCAACAGGTTCCCAAATGGAACGAGGAAAGTACACTTCTCAAAGTTCAGCGCAATTTGGTGTCGTCGGTAGGTATCTAGCATCAAGCATAAGCTGACTACATGGTGCTTAACCAATCAAAATACAGTCCAATCATCCAAATAAACCTCTAGGAACTTGTGGATATATTCCTTGAATGCTGCAACAACTATGCACGAAAAGATGGTCGGCGCATTCTTCAATCCAAACAACATAATGGTGTATTGAAAGCAGCCCCATTCAGTCACAAAGGTTGTCTTACTCCTATCTTCCAGTGTGATTTTGATCTGGTGGTACCCTGAGAATCCATCCATGAAAGAATATTCTTCCTAGCCACCAACATTTTCCAGTATTTCATCTGTGAACGAAGTTGGGAATGGGTCATGCACACATGCATCATTCAATTTTCTAAGGTCCACACATATTCTTATCTTTCCCTTCTGCTTATTTTCCTACACTAACATAGGGCTTACCCAATCGGATTCTTCCACCAGCTCAATGATTCCAGCTGCAAGCATCTTGTCTAGTTCTATGCGGACCTTCTCCTTGTACTTTGGATTCAAGCGGTAAGGCCTCTACTTAACTGACTTCACGTCGGGCTTTAATGTGATCCGCATCATTCCTAAATCTCTGATGATTCCTTTTAAGTCTATGATCTTGGTGGGGAATAGGTCCTGGTACTCACAGAGTAACTCAGTGACTTTATCCACCATCGTGTCATCCCAGTAGTCACTGAACTTTTCATACATAGGTTCAGTTTCCGTACCAATGTTCACCTGCTTTGTTTTTACCGGCACAGTTATGTTAGGGTCTTCAATCAGTGGCCCTTGAACCTCGTGATAGCCTTCAGTTTCTAGAATGTTAAATTTTCACAGATCCTCGTCATCTTCTTCAGTTTTTACATTATAACACTCCAGCACGTAGCTCAATTGAGTCACCCATTCAGGCTGAATCAATTCTATTGGCTCCTAGGGTATTTTAAAGATAACTGCTTTTACTGCTTGTAGTGCATCATCAACAGTATCCCACCAATGATCCTCAAACATGAAGGTTAACAGGAACCCTTTGCGTAGGACATCCCATTCACTCGTCCCATGGTGGAGCTTCGTCTCTATATACCAGTTCATCGGTATAACATCTAGGGTATGACAGAACAGGTGTACCCACTCAGGTTGTGGCTCTTCCCCATAGACCTTTGTCCACTTGGCGAGGTGCATGCGCTAATCATCCTGTCCATCATACTTGTCTTTTAAATGCATCTAAGGCTTCCCAAACCACATGCGCATCATTCTCCTGCATTCGCACCAGTCCTCAAAGCTTCCTTGGTGCGTACCCCACCACCTCATGGGCATAGCGTATAGCACCCATTTTAGAGCTCCGAACTGTTTTTGTTTTGGCACCTCTCTTTCAAATCTATTTAGGAAGGCATCGACCTCGCTTAACCCATCATACGTAGGCAGATCCCTTACTTCCATTAATACACAATGCAACGATATTTTCATCATGTTGCAATTTAGCATGGCTACCTCGTGTAACCGGTTCTGCCATCACTCTATCTCTTCATCCGAATCTGACGTATAGAAGTTTTCGTGCTCCCATGAGATTTGCCCATCCACGGTGGTATTTACACAATCATGCTCCAACGTGGTTATCTTGTACATGCAATCTAAGTCATCATCACTTTCATAGTCATGCACTGGCTCCGTGTAGCGTGATCCTTCTGCAGGGTCTAAAGGTACAACTACGCGCAGAGACTTTTTCTCAAAAAATGATCTTGCGCTTCTTTAGATTTATCACCCCATTGATGTCAATGGCCCAATCTATTCCTAATAGTGCAAGTTAGGGCTTGCTATCATCAGCAATCTCTATCACTTCAAAATCGGCCAGTGCACTTACTCCTTCAATATCCACAATGATTCCTTGCAATCTTCCCATAGGTAGGATCTTTTGCTAGTTCACCATTCATAGTTGGATAGGAGACCATTACAGTGTAGGCCTCCCCATGTGCTCCCATGTCTCCTTCGGTAGAACGTTCGCATCCCATCCTAGGTCCAGAATCACTTGGTCCATCTCATATTCTCCAATCTGTGTGGTTAACCTCATCTCTCTTCCCGTCCTCATCGCATGCTTTCCAATCTTTTGGACTACTTGCGGTTCTCCTGGCGCAATACTAGCGCATCGATTAATGAGTTCCTGCAGTCCCTTTACAACCTTGCTCTCGCGCAACAGCTTCATGCATGTTTGCAGGAATGTTGTGAGCATCCATGGGTCCATTTCCGGCTCTGGTCTACCTTTGCTTCCTGAAATGGAGGCATCAGTGAAACTCTTCCTATCTTCCATGAAGGTTTCCTTGGCACGCCCCAAAGCAAACTTTGGTTATTTCGTTGGAGCCTTGTGAACCCACATACTATCTTCAAGTTGCTTGCCTTTATCATCCCCCGTCGTCATCCCACTTTAGAACACAATATTTACGTTAGGGTCTTCCTCACGTGGCTCAGACCTCATCATTTGCAGGTTCTAAGTTGGGGGACGTTGGAGCACTCCTTTCAAGTGTAGCCTCGCTATTAGTGTGGGACAATCCTCTGTCTCATGATCAACCAATGTACAATACAAGCATGAGGGGTGTGTTGGATTCATACAATCACGGACATAATGGCTTGGTCCTCCGCAATTGTAACATATCAGCTGTCCGTGACCTCTTCCAAGTCCTCCTCCACCTCGGCCTCGTCTATGCCCCTGAAATCCAATTTGCACCATCCCTGCACTCTGGTCAAGGGGCCGTGTTTCGGCCTGGACTCTATAGGTGGGAGTCCTATCCATCATCAGTTCATAGCTTCTATAGGTGTGCTCATCATGTCCCACTGATCTACAAAAATTACAAAACATCTATTGCGAATTCTGTATGTACTTCTGCAATAAATGGTAGTTGTCTGTAGCATGCTTTCCTCCTATTTGACAAATCGCGCACCACAACGCAGGCTCCACAATAGGTCCTTCTTATGCCTCTGGTCTTAATGGCATCGGTCCTCCTCCTGCGAGGTAATTCGCGAACACTGGGCAGTGGTCCTTGTCATCACCCTGAACTTTACGTTTAACACACCATACCTTGTTGCGCACTTCTGGGCAAGCTGTCTTGTCCTGTTTCAGACTTTGCATCTCAAGGCATAAGTTTTTCAACTGCACGTGGATCCACTGAACTCCTAGGTTAGGATCCTGTATTGAGGTTTCATGCAACGTCATCGCAATCTCCAAGGCCTCGACTTGAGTGGTTAGCCTTTGTTGTGACAATGCGTTCCTTAAATGCAGTGTTAGCGATGCTACAAACCATTTGCTGTGTTGTCCATCTGTCAAAGTCATATTAGCTTCATGAATTGTGCACTTCAGTCTCTGATCCAACTCCCAAGGAGTCTCACCTGGTAGCATCGTGATCTCCTTGAACCCAATGATCAATTGCACCTCTGACTTCGACCTGCTAAATTCTCTGTTCAATGGATTTTGGATATATGCGATCCCTGTATTCGGATTGTCATTAGAATGCTTAATATACCAGGTCAGCGCGCAATCCTGCAGAGCGCTAACCAATGTTGCTTTCTTTATATTGTCATTCGTAACTCCCTACACTTCCCATACAGCTTTTATCACGAACCAAAACTGGTCTGGATCTTCATTTCCTACTCCCTTGAACACCAATAACTTTATCGTGCTTGCCATATTGACTTGCGGTGGTGGCGGAGGTGGTATGGGCAAAGATGGGGGTGAAGGCGGTGAAAGTGGTGGTGGTTTGGGTGGGGGTGGTATGCATGGAATCCTCCGCCTTATCAAATTTATCGCACTTCTTGGTGAGACCTTCGCGAGCTCTTCCTCGTTCCCTCGCGAAGGTGAAATCAAGGGGCTAGTTTCTAGTTTTGCACTACCTTCGTTTTTATAAATTCTCCCACTTCGCATAGCCCCAAACATTAATGTATCCGCATAATCCATTTTTCACATAGTAGCATTCTAATCCAAGTGTTCAGAGACTTAACGTACTTACCTCGCAATCCTTTGAGGAAGTGTCACTCTGCCTCGCTATAGCTGACTGAAGTATCTACCGCGAACTCAGTAATGAATCCTCCTATAATTCGATCAAGCCAGTGATCAATAGCACGCACAATCTTATCCTCTGATGCTTCCATTCTGAGCACCAACTTTGGGGTCCACACAATAGGACTATTGAGCTTGCACCTCCCCTAGGTATCTGCTAGCTTCGCGATCCACTCATACAGCTCAGTAGGGAAAGATGCGAAGAAAATTTTGTGGATCTCTGTGTACAAGTAGCAGTCTAACCACTCTTCTTTTGATAGTCACAGATTCATGTTCTCCTGTGCCGCGAACTCGTGAATTCTTCTGTCCAACCAACCTTCAATTTCTTTCTTAGCTAGATTCCAATGATACGACATCAAACATCTCTATGCAGATCCCAGTCCTGGCAACGAAACCATTTGTTGGCTTGTTGGGGCCTGACCCAGGTTCAGAGTTAATTAGCCAAACAAATCCCTATACTACTGGCTCTTTCGGCAATAGCCCACGGAGCGCGGACTGAGGTCTCACCCGAAGTAGTATGGGGGGGTGCTGGAACAAGGTTTCCGCACCCTTGAGATGTCTGAGGGGTTGATTTGGTGCAACTGTGAGTCCCTTCACGCAGGTTACTTCATACACTTCCCTGGCCTTCACTCCCTGATATATTCACCTTCACGCACCCCTAACCAGGGGCTATGGGGCTTTCGCACTGTTGGAGCATCAATCTGCACTATTTCCCTAAGTCACACCCGAGATCTTTACCTATCTTCTTACAACCACATTCATATGAGTTCGCGCAGTGAATAAATAGTAAACTTGCAATTCATACCCAGTAATACATAAAACAGGAAAAAATACACAGAAATATGGCAAAACTTCTCTTTTATTAATTCTCCCAATGGTTACAGACTCGACCTGCCCTACGCACTCAGCTACAAGGGTTCGTGCACTCAGCTGCAGACTACTAGGCCTGTGTGCACTCAGCTGCAGAGCCTTCTCCTACTCTACGACCTAAAGACACGACTTACACTTTGACTCAACTCCTCTATTCCTTCTTTTCCATAGATAGATGTCCTTCTTACACTTAGAGCCTCACTCTATTTATACAATCCCATGGTCCACGGACCATGGGCAGATCTTTCAA
Source organism: Pinus tabuliformis (assembly GCA_031772625.1). Classification (NCBI taxonomy): domain Eukaryota; kingdom Viridiplantae; phylum Streptophyta; class Pinopsida; order Pinales; family Pinaceae; genus Pinus; species Pinus tabuliformis. The sequence continues at coordinate 310,409,090 of CM062805.1, read as the reverse complement.
GACAACATTACATTACAAAAGCAAAGGCGGACAACCCTATGACTCTATTACGACTTTGTGCTTTGCGCCCACAATTCGCGGAGTCTTTACAATGGACTTAGTTAAAACTTGGGCTTTAATCCCTAAAACATGCCTTGGGGGAATTCCATGCCCAACAAAGCCTTACTTCTTAATGGTTGGCTTAGTGATGTCATAGGTAGTGCAAGATATGATATATTTTCCATCATCCTGTCAAATTTTTGGCCTATTAAAATACTTCTGCAGTATTGCAACTATCTTCTCCACACCAAAATGTCCCATGACTCAACTATAGTGCACCTCCTAAATCATCTTAACATGCTAACTTGAAGGAACATAAAGGTTTCCTAGGTATCCAATCCCAAATGACTTGGATCTTATCTAGATCCACATGCATTCCTTTCTCATCAATTATGTATGCCATATATTGGGCCTGATCCATGCCAAAGGTGCATTTATCTAAGTTGGCATAAATATTGTGCTACAGCAAGGTTTGAAGGACCTACTGAATATGTTGGAGGCACTCTTCCCAAATCTTGATGAAGATGAGGATATCATCCAAATATACAACCACAAATGATTTGGTGAAATGCCACAAGATGTCATCCATCAACCTCATAAAATTTTTAGGGAATGTTTTCAACCCGAAGGGCATGACCAACCATTTGAGGAGACCTCCTTAGACTTGAAGGTGGTCTTCCATACATTTTTGGGTTCTATTGGAACTTGGTGATAGCCAGAATTCAAATAAATCTTGCTAAAGTAATTATCCCCCTTAAGTTGGTTAATAAGGTCATCAATTTGTGGAATTGGGTATCTATTCCTGATAGTGATTTTATTCAGTGCCTTACAATCAAAATAGAGTCTCCAGGTCCCATTTTCTTCTGTACTAGAACAATTGGGCTCCCAGAAGGTGAGGAACTTGGTCGGATGTGCCCATTTTGAAGCAATGCTTGGATCTTATTCTTGAATTCCTTGTTTTCTAGAAGAAAGCGATGATAGATTGGCCCATTAGGTAAATGTGTTGTAAAAGTTAGATCAATCAAATGCTTGACCTAAAAGTGTAGATGTACCCCTATGGGTGAGGAGAAGATGTCTTGATACTATTCCACGACCTTATCAACTTACATTTTCTACATGGAAGAACCTTTTCGAGGGCCCATGGATGTGGCCATGATCTTCCTCTTACTTTGAGAGTGAATCAGGAAGAAAACAAAATTCCCAGTCTAGGGCATGATCTTATTGCATTTCATAGCAGACATCAAAGAAATGGCAGCAGGCGGGGATACCTCTAGTATCCTGTATAGTTTTCTACCCAAAGTAACAATAAAAGTATGAGGTCTGGACTCATACATAGCATGACACTTCCACAAGTATGGTTGGCCTAATTAAACATCAAAAACTTCAAGAGGAGCAACATCACACACTACCTCATCCATCAAGGCTTGATGTTGTAGGGAAGATGACATTGTTGGCTGACACAAATATCTCACCCTTGGTCAATATACCTAATAATATTTTCGTATGGACGTGTTGTCTTTCGAAAGCCTAACCTCTTAACTACCTTTATGTATATGAGGTTATTCTAGCTCCTACTATTGACAATGAACTACATAAGTGGAAGAGGTACTCACCCTCCTATGATCTTCGGGCTCAATTTTGTTGACCTTGGTGGTGGCAGAAATGTATGTGTTGTAGGTTTTAACCCTATATAGAAATTACCTACAAATAGATTCTTAAAACAGAAAAAAAAAAAATTGGTGAGAACATAAAACAAATATACACATATATTTTCCCCTGGATACCAAAACCGAGACTAGTAGATTGTTTTTTCATTACATTCCTGTCAATGTTGCAATATATATATATATATATATATATATATATACTGAAGAATTCATAAACCCCAATCCAAGAACCCTAGATTAGAATATAATTGTAGTTCCCTTGACTGGATCTACAAAATACCATGGGCAGAAAATCATCCTGTGCAAAACCATGTGCAAAACCCCAAAAAACCATGGGTAGGTCCACCCACCATCTTTGGGGTCTACCCCCATCCTTGGGTCCGCTCCCCATACTTGGGACCACATATATATAGGAAAAAAAAATTCTGAGGGTGTTGTTCTAGGCCCAGTGCAAGGGGGCTACCGCCCCGTATAAACCCCTCAACAAGGGGGCTGCCGCCCCCCCTGTGAACCCCTACTGCGACTAGTTGTGGAATGAATATAATACACACCCAACATGTGCAACATGCAATGTGTCCTTCTTTTCTTGATATGATGCAATGAAGTGAATTTCATGAAATCAAACAATAACCTAATTGAAAAATGGAAACATTAATCTACTTGTAGAATGTAAATTAATGCTCTAATTGCAGAATGTGGAATGTTGTTTTGGAAAAGGAAATTTGATATTTTCAAAAATAATGCTCATAACTAAAACCTTAAGGAAGAATGAGTTCAATAATCAACTCTAATCTAATTTACATTTATGAAACTTCCCTTTTATCACTTTGTTCAAAGAAACTTAGCTTTAGTAACAAAATCCATGTACATTTCGTAAGAAAACATTCATTTTCATTCAAATGTGGAAATGTTTCTTCTAATTTTAATTGAATATTTGTACTTGCAGTGAAGGAAAGGTGGTTCTATAGTGGTATTTGGTCTTCCTCAATCATGGATTCAGAGCCTAGGGGTCATGATTCAAGCCTAAGATACAAAAACAAAGATTTTGGAGAAAATACGGTCAAAGTTTACACGTTCTACATGAGGTGCAAACAAGAGGCCATGTTTTGCTATAGGAGGATATAACTCATCTGTTTAAAACATCCACCCATGTTTTCCATGTTGGCATTATGATGCATATGTTGTCCTTGATGGAAAATCACTTGTAACAAAACAAGTATATAGTAACTAGATGAATCCATAGGTCAGATCAAAGGTGACAGAGTGATGGAACAAAATAGCAGAATTATGGGACAAATGTTTACAGATCAGAATCAAAAGTTTGATAAAGGTGAATATTTGAAGTCACGTACATGTTGGTGCACTAATTTAAGAATACCAAGGGTCCTTACCATGGTCTTATCCCACAATATTGAGCGTGGTAACGGTTACTTGATTGCGTCCAAGATTACCATCGACACTCGTGTAGTTTTGACTCATGTTATTGGCTAAGGCTATAACTATATAAGGAGGTGAAGATGAAAGTTCTTAGTGTGCATGTGAAAAAGTTTTTGATGAATACTTCAATCTGAAGTATATTTGCATTGTAAGGGCCATAGTTGACACATAGATCTGAAATAATTATGCTTTTGGGAAGGGGTCCCCTAGGGTCAATTTTGGGGCAAAAGGCCAAGTTTTATGTAAAGAAATGTAAAGTCTCCGCAAATTGTGGTCGCGGAGCGCATAGATAGTTAAAGAGTCAAAAAGGGTATTACCCTTTTTTTGTAAGTTAAGTCGGCTTTTTGAAGATCTACCCATGGTTTGCAGACCATGGAATTGTATAAATAGGTGTGCCTTAGAGAGTCTAAGGCAGGAGGAAATTGATGAAGATGAATGTAATGGCTCAATAGAAGGAAGACTGTAGAGATCTTAGAGGAGGAAAAGGCTCTGTAGTTATGTGCACAAAGGCCTAGAGTAGAGTCCGCAGCTGAGTGCGCAGACCCCTATAGCTGAGTGCACAAGGAAGTCTTGAGTCTGTAAGCTGAACCGAATATTAATAAAGAAGATTATTACAAAAATTCTTGTGTTTTACCTATTTACTTCTATTGTGTACGAATGCACTTTATCCTGTGATGAATGATTGGTTTATGAAATTATTTTGTATTGATGTGCGACTTTACTGGATCTATATTGTTATATGAATGTAATTGACATTAAGGGTTTACGTGAAGATTATATCATTGTATGTTAGAGTTATCGAACACTTAAGAAGATCTGAGTAAATACTGGGTTAAGAATAATCTTGGATGCGTGTAAGTAGTTAATTTACCTATTTAGGGTCCGCGAAAGCCAGTCGTAGACCTTCACGGAGGTCTAGAGGTTGATTAAAGGAAGTTACATTGATAAGCCATAAAGGCTTATCGATCTGCGCGAAGGCAGATTGAGGACACAAAATGACATCACGCTGATCCCTAGGTGTGGAAAATTAGTTCCAACAACCCCTCATACTACTTTGGGTGAGACTCCAGCCCGCGCTCCACGGATTTATGCCGAAAGGGTTAGTAGTGTAGGGATTTGTTTGGTGCAAATAACTATGAACCTGGGTCAGGACCCACTAAGCCAAAAAATGGTTTCGTTGTCAAGACCGAGATCTGCATAAAGAGATGTGTGATGTCGCATCACTGGAATCTGACAAAGAAATAAATTGAGAAGTTGTTGGCTAGAAAGATCCACAAATTCGCGGCGCAAGAAAACAAAAATTCACGTCTGACAAAAGAACATTGGTTGGATAGATATATATACACAGAGATACATGAAATTTTATTCTGCACCTTCTCGATCGAACTGTACTAGTGGATCACTAAATTGGCAGACAACCAAGGAAGGTGGAGGCTTGACGGTCCAATAGTGTGGACCCCGGAGCTAGCACGGAGGTTGGAAGCTTTTGAAGATAAGATCGCAAGCGCTGTTGAGTAGCGGCTTGATTGACTCATCAGAGGATTTGTTACAGAATTCACGGTCGATACCTCAGTTAGCTACAGTGAAGTGGACTGCGAGGTAATTATTTGAGATATTTGAATACATGGATTAAAATTCTCTTTTGTGAAAAGTGGGTTATGCCACTGCCTTGATGTTTGGAACTATGTGAAGTAGACGATTCTTTATAAATAAGGAGAGAGAAGGTCATAAATACAACCAATTGATAGAACCTCCTTCGAGTGACGATGAGGGAGCAGTACAGGCCTCACCGCGAAGCGATGTACAGTTGATAAAGCAGAGTTTTCCGCGAATACCTCATCCACCGACACAACCTCCACAACATACACCTTCACCCACACCACCACCACCTCCGCCACCATTCAACATGTCAAATACCATGAAATTTCCCATTTTAAAGGGCGTGGGAAGTGAGGACCCATATCAGTTTTGGTTCGTTGCAAAGGTTGTATGGATGGAACAGAATATTATAGATGATCATATAAAGAAGGTGCAGTTGGTTACTGCTTTGTAGGATCGTGCGCTGACATGGTACATTAAGTACTGCACCGATAACCCATTGGCATCATTAGTAGACACTCAGACCACTCTAAACAAAGAATTCGGTAAGCCCAAGTCTGAATCGCAATCAGTCATTAGATTCAAGGAAATCATGATGAGGCCTGATGAAATGCCCTAGGAATTAGATCAAAGATTGAAGTTCTAGATCTGCGAAGCTAATATGAATCTCACGGATAGTCAGCACTACGAATGGTTTGTAGCCTCGCTCCTACCCCACCTAAGGGTTGCTTTATCACAACAAAAGATAGGGACCCAGGCAGAAGCCCTGGAAATTGCGATGAGATTGCATGAAACTCCTATTTAGGACACTTCTTTGGGAGTTCCTCAGATCCATGCAGAGTTGCAGAATCTCTTCTTGGAATTATAGAGCTTGAAAAAGAAAAAAGTGGCTCATATGGAGGTGTGTGAAGAAGTTTGGTGCCTCAAATGTAAAATCCAGGGGCATGATAAAGATCACTTCCCTGTCTTTGTGAATTATATTACAGGAGGAGGGCCAATGCCTTTGAGGCAGGAAGCTTCAGTAGGGCCAAGTACTGGTCCTGCGCTATGGTGTGCTATTTGTCAGGTGGCTGGAAAACATGTTACAGACAATTGTCATTTTCTACAGAAATTTGTATAGATGCCGCAAAAATTATTCTGTAACTTCTGTAAATCGGTGGGCCACGATGAGCGTAATTGTCATAGCTATGAATTGATGATGGAAAGAACGCCTGCATATCAAATGCAAACAAAAAATTAGCCTCTGGATCAAGGCACTGGGGGAGTGCGGGGAGGATATCAAGGGTGCAGATGAGGTCGAGGAGGAGGAGGACCTGGTTGAGGTTGAGGTCGAGGTCGAGGGAAAGTTATTTGCTATAATTTCAGAGTGCCAGGACACTACGCATGAGAGTGTATGAGCCAGACACACCTGTCATGCCAGTATTGTACTTAGTTTGACCACGCGATAGAATAATGCCCTATATTAATAGCTAAGATGTAGGAGAAGAAGGCGTAGCCTCAACAACCTACTCAAAATTTATAGATGATGAGGGTCGAGCCCTGTGAGGAGGATCCCAATGTGAATATTGTGTTGCGAAGCGGAATGATGACTAGTGATGATAAAGGGAAACAACTTGAAGAAAGTGAATGGATCCGCAATGCTCCAGAAAAAGAAGTTGGTTTTGAGCTGGAGCACGCGAAGGAAATGTTCATGTAAGAAAAGAAAAGCTTCGCTGACGCCTCTACCTCAGGAAGTCAGGACAATAGAAGTTGACCCCTCCATGCTTACTGCCTTCTTGGAGACTTGTATGAAGCTCCTACACGATAGCAAGAATGTAAAAGGGCTACAAGAACTAATAAATAAGTGTGCTGGTAAGGAAGGTGCTCCTAAAGGACACCGCGTAGTCAGAAAAATAGGCAAACACAAGACGAGAACAGGGCACGAGATGAGACTCACTGCGCAAATAGGAGACTATGAGATGGACCAAGTTATTTTGGATCTGGGGTTGGATGTGAACGTTTTTCCTAAACAAACATGGGAAAGAATGGGGAGACTTGCACTGTAGTGGTCCCCAATTCAATTGAGGATGGAAAACCAACAAAAGATTATCCCTATGGGGCGATTGCATGGAGTGACCATAGATATAGGAGTGAGCGTGCTGGCTAATTTTGAAGTGATAGAGATTGTTGATGACAACAATCCATATCCCGCACTCCTGGGAATCGATTGGGCTATCGACATGAATGAGGTAATCAATTTGAAGAAGCGGACAATGTCATTTGAAAGGAAATCGCTCCACGTGGTAGTCGCACTGGTCCCTACAAAAGGACCACGATATACTGAACCAATCTGTGACTATGAGGGAAGCGATGATGATTTGGAACATATCTGTAATATAACAATGCGAGACCAAGACTAGGTTAATCCGACAGCTAATGGATGAATTGCATTGGACCGTAGAAGTTCCTATACCTTGGATTCAGATGAAGAATTGGAATATTGGCAAAACAGGCTACATGAAGTATCCACACTACACTACAACATGATGACCAAATCGTTGTGCTGTGTGTCATTGGAGGTAAGAAATTTTCCTTATTATGATGGTTTAACTAACGTGGATAAATTTTTGGATGCTTTTGAAAGAGAAGTTCCAAAGGATTACCGCTTTCAAGCATTGGACTAGGCACTGCACACTACGCCTGCTTGGTGGTGGGGTATGCACAAAGACAACTTTGATGAATGGCGTGACTACAGAAGGATGATGAGAACACAGTTTGGTCGGCCTAAGGTATGGGTAACAGAGAAGTATGATGGGAGGAATGATCTGCACGATCACTTGGCCAAATGGACTAAGGTTTATGGAATGGAGTTGCAGCCAGAATGGGTGCATTTATTCTGTCACACTCTGGATATGATCCCTATGAACTGGTATTTGGAGACAAAGCTCTGCCACGGCACTGTGGAATGGAATATCTTAAGAGAAGGATTCGTGAGGACCTTCAAGTTTGAAGATGGGCTCAAAATCATTGATGAGGTGCTGCAGGAGGTTAAGGCAGTGATCTACTGAATACCACATGATCCTTTGGAATTGATTCAACCAAATTGGAGCACCCAGCTACGCCATGCGTTGGAATGCTAAAATGTGACTGCTAAAGGAGACAATAAGGATCCAAGGAATATTAACATTCCAAAAACAGAAGGCCACCGCTAGGTAGAGGGACCACAGATAAAGAATCTAGACATCACCAAGCAAATGAAAACTGAGGAAGTAAACAATGGCATTGAGGCGGAGCCGAAGTTTGTGAATATTGGGGATTATTGGGATGATGCCACAATAGATAAGGTCGCTGAGTTGCTCCATGAATATCAAGATTTGTTCCCTACAAAATTTTTAGACCTTAAAGGTATCATTGGAGACTTGGGCATAATGAAGATTACCTTGAAGATGGATGCAAAGCTGATTAAGTAGAGGCTGTATCACCTTAATCCCAGATACAAGGAAAAGGTTCGCTTGGAGTTGGACAAGATGCTTGAAGTAGGTATTATTGAACCCATGGAGGAGTTTGATAGGGTGAGTCCAATGGTAGTTCAGAAAAAGAAGCAGAAGGACGAAATAAGGATCTGTGTAGATCTTAGGAAGCTTAACGATGCATGTGTTCATGATCCTTTTCTGACACTATTCACAGATGAAGTACTGGGTAATGTTGGAGGGCAAGAGGCCTACTCATTCACTGATGGGTTCTCTAGCTACCATCAGATTAAGATCACTCTAGAAGATAGGGGTAAGACCACATTCGTGACAGAATGGGGATGTTTCTAGTATATAGTGATGCCTTTTGGACTTAAGAATCCGCCACCAATCTTTTCACGTGTAGTCATCACAGCATTCAAGGAGTTCATTCACAAATTCTTGGAAGTATATTTCAATGACTGGAGAGTGTTCGGGCTAGTAAAGCGCCATGTAGCCAGTTTCCATGTGATGTTGGATACATGCCAAAGGTATTAGATTGAACTAAACCTGAATAAATGCTCATTCTGTGCCCCTTTTGGAATATTGTTGGGTCATGTGGTGTGCAAGCATGGATTAATGGTGGACGCTGCTAAGATCATGGTCATAATTAATTTGGAGGTGCCAAGAAGTGTCAAACAGCTACGCGCAACGCTGGGTCATACTGGATACTATTGGAAGTTGTTGTGGGGAAAAATGCCTATGCAGGACGATCCTATCCACCTAAGGTGTGACAATGCCTTAGAAACAAATAGAGACAGCTATTCTAGTATTCTTCCTTTATGAATTAAGAATGAAGAGAGATGGATGGACTAACCGGTGTCTTCCGTTTGTCCCTCGATCCGGTTTCTCTTCTCTTTGAGAGTTCCCAGCTACTTGCCTTCTCGCCCGCCCAGCTTCAAGAGGTTTCTGCAAGATCACAAGAAGAGAACACTACACAAGACATAGATTCATATTCATAACTAGTTCAGGATTAGAAATAAACTAAACATATTAATGCAATCATACATCAAAGATACATCAGTATATAGGAGAAACCAAGATAGCTTTATTGATGAATAACAAGGTTCAGGAAGAGATACAACCCAGAGGGCTCCAATCCAGCATCTCCTTCCCAACAAATGGAATTCCTATCTTCACCTCCTTCAAAGCATTAAGCACCCAATGATTCCAATCTCAAACCAACAACAATTCTTTGCAATAACAAAATTCCATCCCCCAGATCTCATGGAGGAGAGATCCATATATAGATTTTTGGAGAGAGGATGAGTGAGCTTGAGATCTGACTAGTGTCCTCTCCCTCTGTCAGTTCTTGATTCCACTTGGAGGTTCTTGCTTCCACTTGGAGATTTGGAACCTCTTACTCATCACCAGTCGAATTCCCTGAGGCTAGTGTCATTGAGGAAGATTTTGGAAGCTTCCTGGGCTTTGACACCTCGTGGAATGAACTTGCCACATGTCAACTCTCACTCAGCGCAGGTAGCCAGTGTTGCCTTTGACATTCAGCGCAGGTATCCAGTGTTGGCTTTGACATTCAGCGCAAACAGCTAGTGGAGCCACTGAATTGATCCTGAATTGACTTGTTTTTGAGCAGTTTCTGGTGGAGAACTTCTGTGAATTGTTGTGGTTTGTTAGCCCTGTTCCTCTAGGGGTAGGAAAAACATGTTTAGGGACTTTGGATCCCTTAGATTATGGACATTTCATGCTTAATGTTGTAAGGCACAAAAATGTCTATAACAGTTGCCCCCTAAAGTATGAGGTTGTTTATCGGGTGAAATGCTTTATCAGGAGAATCCGAAGTTCATCCAATGCTGGGAGGGAACCTGTAATAAGATACAATACAATACATTATTTTTCATACTGCTTTCATGATCTAGCTGAGGCGGGCATTCCCATGTTCAGCTTTATAAATTCATTTTTCTGTACATAGAACAGACAATCGTCTGATGGTAGACTGATAATTTTGATGAAATTATCATCCTTTGAGTAGGATGATTATCTGCTGCAATGATGTACATGTCAATGTCTTTATCTTTCCTGAATATATATATCGCAGCCCGGATGGATGAAACTAGATCCGGGGTCTTCAAACTCGTTCGATCTTCACTCTAAGTACAAGTCGATCCATGTGAGAAATGTTCTGAAGTCGAACATGGAAAGACATCGCTTGATTACCGGTCAATGATGTAAACCGTTAACAAGCGCGAGAGGAATCACCGATAATGATAATGACCCTCAAGGTACTGCAGTACAATTCACGTGGTGTGAATAAAGGACTTGGCGTCAAACACCACGCAAAATCTTTCGGTCGAAGGCCATTGATGTATACCTGTCGCCGGAAGTGAGAAACTTGCCATTGAGGCATGCAAGCTTCAAAGTACTGAAGGGGTTGTTCCTAGATCAACTTCTTGGATCATGAGTTGATGTCGACAAGAAGCGATCCGTCAAAGGAGGTCCTTAATGAATCCCACATCAGTGACACGGAACAGAGCTAATGATTTTGATGGAGGTGAAAACGATCTGTGACATATGATTCAGGGTGGCGGTCATGAAAGGATGAAGGATAATGTACGGCAGTGGATGGGACACGGTTGACTTTTCTAAACGACTTCTCTTGAACATATGGCGACACTAATGCGATGGATCGGTAGCATCACCCCAAATATGGATGGTATGGCGAGACCATGGATGTGACCGGTGAATGAAACAACCCAACCCGATTGTGGTACGGAGGAAAAGTGTCATGTTCAAGAGCGACTTGCTACCATCAAAGTTTTCTTGAGTTTCTCCCAATTTTTCCCCAGTCATTGCTGACCAGTACCTCTTTATTTTTGTCAAGCTTGAGGAGGATAACATATGCTTGTTCTATAACCTGCCCTTCGGGCAAGCCCATCGCTATGTTTTAACGAGCCTAGCGATAGTGAAACTCGTTCTCGTCTAAAGACAAGTTTGTCGCTATTTAATGATTTTAACGAGTCTAACGACAAAGATAACTCGGTTCTTTTCATTTTTAGAGAGAGTGAAAAGATACATAAAGTTAACTCCAAAAGTCCTTTTTCGTCATCTAATCCCTTAAGTCCGAAAAAGTATAAAACAATACAGAAGGGATGAGTTTTCGATAGTTTTAACGAGCCGAACAAAACAAGCGCTCGATCGTTTTGTGCAATAATCCCTTAGGTCCAAAAAGATTAAAATCTAGAGGAGGGATAGCACTTCCTATCCCTTTAACGAGCTGGAAGGCCAAGGACTCGGCAATCTTTTCATATTTTACGAGTCAGATGAAAAGAGCTTAAAGAAGACTCATCTTTTGAGGAACGAGTGATGAAACAGGTTAGCAGCTGATTCCAGGTACAGGTTGGAATTTTCTAATCACGGCAGTGTCACAAGGATGGCTAGTGAAATCACTCTTCGCAGCTGTTCCTCAAAATGGGTAAACAAACATATGGAGGTGAACGATCGGCCAATGAAAAGTGGAGGTGACGGGCAAACACGACCAAGGCTTTAATGGCTGATGATATTACATTCACAGTGGTTATTTACCGGGATAGTTCATTTTTTAACGAGCTTAAACGCGGGTGGAAACATTTTCTCGATCTTATGTTTATTTTTTAACGAGCATGAACTATGCGCTAAAACTGCTCGGATCTTGCGTTTATTTTTTAACGAGCATGAACTGTGTGCTAAAACTGCTCGATAACCCAGTCATATGATAAGAGTGTCTCATGTAAGATTCCATTTTTTATGGAGCTTGCGCCTTACCAAAGCTATGCCCCGCATCCTTTCGTTATGCAAGTTCGGAAACGACTAATCCTACGAGTTTAAAGGGTTAGACCTACAGGTTTAAAGGGAGGACCTAAAAATTTAAAAAATAAATAGCCGCCCCTTGCTTGCACTCCAAAATGTTTGCATGCCCCCAGGCATAAAGTACGATTTCAAGGTTACCCCTCAATTTGCAAATAAAACATTTGTTTTACCGGGAGAGGCCTACCTCTTTCAGGCTACCCAAAGATTGTTCTGTTATTCTTTCAATAAAACACTTCTTCAGCGATATCTACCGAAATAGACAAAGGTGAGTGACAACGAGCGCCAAACACATAGCTTTGACAAGAGACTCTTATTCCAGAACAACCCCTCTTCCAACCACGGACGGGGTACGGACTAGTCATATTCTCCCGCGGAAACCTACCCTATACCCAAAGTTTTCCTACCGAAGCAGACCAGGATGCATGCCCCCTGGGTTCTAGTCATATCCTCCCGGATTACTCGCGCTCATCAGGAGGACGGACCGTGGGTTGAGACACTTCTTGCGTGAAGAGACCATTTAGGGATGGTATATGACTATTTGCGATGCGTGATCCGGGAAATGAAAGTTGGTCCACGAGCTTGACCACTCTTCCTTCATGCGGAAAACACATTACTCTAAAGAATGAGGAGACGATGGCTCCCATGCAATATATATAGTCTCGTCCAAGGAGTAGGTTATAATCCAAGGGTCCTTGAATGACCATCACGTTCATTTGAACGGTCTTCCCTTTCAATGTTATGGGCACATTGGGGAGGACCCCTAAAGGTCGACTAGTTCCTTTATCAAAGCCTGATAGATTTCTCATTTCAGGCAAAAGCGCCGGCGAACCAAGCACTTTCCAAGCAATAGAGGAAAGGATACTCACAGATGCCCCCTCATCAATGATAGTGCCAGCCATTACCATTATGTATATTTGAACGATAATTCTGAATGGTATGCTTGCTGGCAACCGGGGTCTGCCTAGTTGGTTCCAGTCGAAGGACACAACCAGGTTGCTTGGTGGTGGGACCGAATAGACGGCCGGGTACAACTCTGACGAAGTTCCTTCCTTCGATAAAGGAATGGGCAAACTTCCCCCTTGTTCGTCAGAGTCTGTGTTGATGAAGAGAATTTGGACGGTGTCGTCTTTATTCTCCTCTGTGATGGTATCATTCGAAGATAGAGCCTCTGAAGGCAAAACCGGGTCAACCGCCGTCTCAACCTCTTGACTTTCGTCAGGTATGGATTCAGACGGTTCATCTTCAATGATAGGTGCTTCGGCTGACCACCTGGGCGGGCCAGCCAGGTTCTCAACTAGCGAAGGACTCGGCAGGAGTTTTTGATATCCAGGAGGAAGTTGCACTGGTAAAACCGGGCGATCTTCCAAAACTCTTTTAGTCTCGTCTAAGAAGGGACAACGGTGGATGGCATGGTCGCCTTCACACAGTTTGCAGGGGAATCTAGCTTTCCCTCTCTGTCCTGTGGCTTCACTTTCACTAGTTGACGGTGAGCAGTCAACATGGCTATCAGAGGTTGACGCTACCGAATTGTGCAAACAGGGAGACCAGTCCCTTAGTATCCGAGGGATGCAGGGACAATCTCTGTGGAAGTGGTCTCCCTTGCATATGACACATGGCGATTTAGGACTAGTTCGTGCTGTGTGTGGATTTTTGTCAGATGACACTTGTTTGCCCCCAGTCGCTTTTGGCTCCTTCTTCTTCTTCTCTTTCTTCTTCTTTTCCTTCTTCTCCTTAGGAACTTGGTTTTTTGTTTTACCAGTTCCGTCAAGCGAAGAGGAAGGAGGAGAGGAAGAATTAGATGAAGTGGAAGGCTGGTGGGCAACTCTGGTCTGATCTAACTGTTGACTCGACTGTTCAGGAATAGTGGTGTTCTGAAGGACATTGGTTGAAAAGAGCCAGACTGGCAAGCCAATTGTCAGTCCTGGAAGTGACAATGTGGCCATATGGGGCACACCAACATCTCCCCAAGAGGAGAAGGGACTAGGATTTCCACCAAGGGGAATTCCTTGGTTGGTGTGCTCCATTTTTTCAACCTAAAGATCAACACAGGAATAAAGGGTGATTGTTCCGTTTAAAATAAATTTTAACGACGCTTTAGACACAACTTTCTTTTTCAATTTTAAAGAGTCGAGAAAAAGCTAAAGATGACTCTAGTCTCCTTCGATGTTTTAACGAGCCCGAAGTGACAAATGCTTAGATGGAATTTTTCCGTTATAGAGTCTGAAAAAGGCCAAAAGGAACTGCTCTGGAGTTCTAGGCAAAGGGTGTGCCAAACTTTTCGCAAAACCGCAGAATGCTTTTTAGGGTACGGGCGGTCGATCTTCTTGAATGTTGTGTTCAGTGCATTGCGATCAGTAGGGCGGCCGACACTGCTTCCTAAGGATAAAGGTTTTATGCCTATAGGGGTCTCCCAATATATACGCGATGGTACGTGGGAGCACAATCCGTACAGGCGCTATCGTCCCTCAGGAGGAATCACCCACCATCAACGAGATCGACAGTCACCAGGCTTTACGACGCCGGAACACGTCTCTAGTCTAGACCTCTATGTTGTGCGTTATGTTGCAAAGCGTTGTTAAGTTCATTCAATTCATTTTAGGTTGATCTTTTTAGAAGTTTGCCTTTTGACGTTCACCACGAGATCTATGATACAATTCCTAAATGCAATCTAAAGATGATAAGCAAGCTTTATATCTTTTCAACTTTGAAAATCCTAGCTACTAAGGGAAAAGAAAGACACCATCTTTTCTCAAAGAGCAATCAGCACACTCTAATGCACTTTTCCTAAATCAAACATGCAAACTATCAAGATGCAAATGCACAATGCAGGTGTTTGTTTTCCGCTTTCTTAGTATTGATGCCTACGAAGAAAGCTTTTTGTACAACTTTGAATTTGCTTTTAAATGACAAATACAAACAAGTTTACTTTTCTGAAATCAAAGAGGGTAGAAGAGATTACAACACTTAACGATTTCCGAAATGAATACTTGTTTCGACACTTAAAAGAGACAAACTCAAACAAATAAGCAAAAGCAACTGTATAATCAACTGTAAACAGCCAATGAACTCTCTCCTAAGATCACAATCAACATATCTGAATCAAGGGCTACAGGATGACTATTTCACTCTTGCAAAGTAAAACTGCAAATGACGCCACAAACACATAAAAACACTCACAGTCTTTTTGTACAAAAGGAGGCGGAATTTAAGCAGAGAAAAGGAGTTATTAGACTGGTACCTATGCTGGTTACAGGCTGCAAAAATCAGAGATCAAAACAAGGCAAAACAGAGCAGAGAACCCCAGCTGCACAAGGCCAAACTGGTTCAGCGCAACCTCAACACAGGGGTTTTGACATTCAGCGCAGGTAGCCTTCACGGGACCTGCGTTGAAATGCAGAATCCCTTCACAGGGTCTGCGCTGAAGGAGAAACTCTCGTTTTTCACTAGTTCTGGGTCACAGATTGCTATTTAATCTACTGTTTCAGGCCAAATAAAAGCAACAAGCAAGGTGTAATCAAAGGGATGCTTTGAGGGAGTACTAAGATCTATCACAAAGGATCATCAAATCATTTGTGAGTCCATTGTTCAGATAATAGACAAGTCCAGTGATTGGATCAAAGCAGCAACTGTCTACTTTGCATCTGGGAGTAGCAGATGCAGTTTGATTGTTGCTGTCAAGTCTATGAAACAAACAATGATAGAGACACAAATAAAATGACTTAAACAAATTTCCCCAGCGGAGTCGCCAATTTGTTGTGGGGAAAAATGCCTATGCAGGACGATCCTATCCACCTAAGGTGTGACAGTGCCTTAGCAACAAACAGAGACAGCTATTCTAGTATTCTTCCTTTATGAATTAAGAATGAAGAGAGATGGATGGACTAACCGGTATCTTCCGTTTGTCCCTCGATCCGGTTTCTCTTCTCTTTGAGAGTTCCCAGCTACTTGCGTTCTCGCCCGCCCAGCTTCAAGAGGTTTCTGCAAGATCACAAGAAGAGAACACTACACAAGACATAGATTCATATTCATAACTAGTTCAGGATTAGAAATAAACTAAACATACTAATGCAATCATACATCAAAGATACATCAGTATATAGGAGAAACCAAGATAGCTTTATTGATGAATAACAAGGTTCAGGAAGAGATACAACCCAGAGGGCTCCAATCCAGCATCTCCTTCCCAACAAATGGAATTCCTATCTTCACCTCCTTCAAAGCATTAAGCACCCAATGATTCCAATCTCAAACCAACAACAATTCTTCGCAATAACAAAATTCCAGCCCCCAGATCTCATGGAGGAGAGATCCATATATAGATGTTTGGAGAGAGGATGGGTGAGCTTGAGATCTGACTAGTGTCCTCTCCCTCTGTCAGTTCTTGATTCCACTTGGAGGTTCTTGCTTCTACTTGGAGATTTGGAACCTCTTACTCATCACCAGTCGAATTCCCTGAGGCAAGTGTCATTGAGGAAGGTTTTGGAAGCTTCCTGGGCTTTGACACCTCGTGGAATGAACTTGCCACATGTCAACTCTCGCTCAGCGTAGGTAGCCAGTGTTGCCTTTGACATTCAGCGCAGGTAGCCAGTGTTGGCTTTGACATTCAGCGCAAACAACTAGTGGAGCCACTGAATTGATCCTGAATTGACTTGTTTTTGAGTAGTTTCTGGTGGAGAACTTCTATGAATTGCTGTGGTTTGTTAGCCTTGTTCCTCTAGGGGTAGGAACAACATGTTTAGGGACTTTGGATCCCTTAGATTATGGACATTTCATGCTTAATGATGTAAGGCACAAAAATGTCTATAACAGAAGTTCATCAAGAGTTATGCTCAGATTACCGTGCCCACAGAAAAGTTTCTAAAGAAGGACGCTACATTCTATTGGAATGAATAATGTCAACACAGTCTAGATGTCTTGAAGGAGAAAATGGTTACCGCACCGATCTTGGTCTTCCCGGACTGGAAGAAATAATTCCATGTGAATGTTGATGCCTTGTGTATTGCATTGGGATCAGTGTTGACACAAGCCAGTGAAGGGGAGATGGATCCTCCTATAGCATTTGCAAGTAGGAAGTTGTCAAAAGCTTAAAATAATTATTCGAGGATAGAGAGTGAAGGGTTGGCTATGGTGTACGCGCTCTAGAAATTCAGGCATTACCTACTAGGCGGACATTTCAAGATGTACACAGACCATTATGCATTGAAGTATCTAGTCAGTAAGCCTATGTTGGGGGCAGAAATAAGCAGATGGATGTTGTTGTTTCAAGAATATGATTTTGAAGTAATTATAAAGCCAGGAATATTGAACGAGGGACCAGACCATCTGTCACGCATTGAAATAGGAGAGGAACCTACTAATTTGGAGGAAGGGTTGCCTAACGCATAGCTCTTTGTGGTGTGCATAGCGGATAGTCACTTTGTGGACATTATCCACTTCCTAACTATGGGAATGGCTCCAGAGGGATATACCAGTCAACGAAAGAAAGAATTGGTGGTGCATGCAACAGAATTTTCGGTCATTGCAGGCCATTTGTATAAGATGGGATCGGATGAAATAATTCAACGTTATGTGCCTGATTTTGAGTGAAACAGTATCCTTGCTAAAGCTCATGGAGGAGTTGCGGGAGGGAATTATGCAGGAAAAGCAACAACATAGAAAATTTTGTGCACTGGGCTGTGGTGGCTGACGCTGTGTAAAGACTCTAAAGCATATTGTAAGGCATGTGATGCATGGAAGAGGATGGACAAGCCATCACGGAGGGATGAGCTACCTCTAAATCTGTAGGTGTCATTACAGCGATTTGAGAAATGGGAAATTGATTTTGTATGATCAATTCAACCCCCAATCAAGAAAACTGGTGCGCGTTATATCATCACTGCAACCGAATATTTGACCAGATGGGTGGAGGCACAAGCTATGAAAGACTATACAAGGGCAACAACAAAATTTTTTTGTTTGAATATGTGCTGACCAGGTTTGGTTGCCCAAAGGTTTTGATGAGTGATCATAGTACATATTTTCTTAATGAAACGATCAGCCTGCTAACAGAAGAGTTCCAGGTTTACCATCAGAAGAGTACACCATATCATCCTCAATCCAATGGAATGGTTGAGGCTTTTAACAAGATATTGGATAATGTGCTGACAAAGGTTTTCAATGCACAATGGAATGATTTGTACGTGTGCATACTGGCAGTGTTATGGGCTTACATAACTACTTGCAAAAAGATCACAGTTCAGACACCTTTTAGGTCGGTCTATGGCATAGAAGCTGTGATGCCTATGGATTACATTGTGCCTATTCTACACATAGCAACTTTCACAAGAATGGCAGACTACAGAGACTTAGAAGAATGGCTCGTGTAGCTAATGGAGCTTGAGGAAGATAGATTTCTGACTAGATTCCATCAACAGGTTCAGAAGGAACATGAAAAAGCTTTGCACGATCGGCACAACAAACTACGTACCTTCAAGGTAAATGATTTGGTTTTATTATATGATAGTAAGTTTGCTAAGTTTCCAAGGAATTTTTAGATGCACTGGCTAGGACCATATGCCATCAAAGAAATTACAGATGGTGGAGCAGTTCAACTCAGGAAGTTGAATGGAGATCCATTTCTAGGACGGGTAAATGGAAGCCGATTGAATCCATACACAAGGGATCTGGCCCAATGACTACATGACGGTAACAAAGTCTTAGCACTCCAGGGAGTTGCAAGGAAGTGTGGGACTATAAACTACATTGCCCGGCTAGTGGAACTAGGCGACAGAGGGGCTACGCGAAAAGGGGTAATGTCATAGCATCAGAAGGCGGGCGAAGGGAGTTGCGCTCTAAGGGGAGATACCGCTCAGCACAGCCAGGAAATGACCATTATAGTCACTGTTCATGATTTGACTGTCAAGATATGGTTAATAGGAGTGGGGGGGAAATTTAAGGCATTTAAGGCTGAAATCTTTGGAGATCTGCTGCTAAATCAGCATTTATGGATGGATTTTGGGGAGAACAGTCGAATTTGAATTTGAATTCGCCTATAAATTACGTGTGGCCATCTAGAAAAGAACACTTTGCATCCTTAGAATTTTTGCGTTGTGTTGTTGATTGCCTATGAATTACTCATATTGGGGGGATTTAGTCACGAGCCCTGCATTTGCAAAGTTATCAAAGTTAAATCAGACATTCATCCTGGAAAAGATGCTACGACCAAGCCCCACAGAAACTATGAGTACTGGTGGAGATGTTGCTTCTGAGGGAGTGGTTCCAGAAGTTCTGAGGCTGTATTGTTAGTGCATTCAAATTCCAACCTACAAGACAGCATTGCTTTTTCTCCTAGTGGGCTAACCAAAATACATCCTGCTCCTGAGCCCTCACTATATTTGGACCCATCGAAATATAATGACCAAAATAAAGAGGTATTAACAAATGTATTTACAGTTTTCTCAGCATCATTGAAACATCTAGACCTATCGGTTTGTGAAAAATTCTCAATCTGAGATGAAAAATGATTGACTGAGAAAGGGGATGACTGGGCAGTAAAGTTACCAAAGAATGACTCAGATGAATAATTTCCCAAAATGTTGTTATTAAATGCTACAGGTTGGTTTTCTTGCTCAAATTCAGTAACTGTATGGGTCATATGTTTTTCTCAATCAATCCTTATTTGATTTGGCTTACCCTTATAGGGAAGCCACATATGTGACCAATCAGTAGAAATATACCCATGTAATTTTTCAGACCAATCCCTACTCAAGATTAAACCGTAAAATTTAGGTATATCGGCTATCAAGAAATCAATCCTTTGTACTACTCTGGGATCAGCAGATAACCTGATAGTTACGGAATTAATTTCTCCCACAACCTGCACTTTGGTCCTATCCAACTGTACAATATGAATAGCAGACTTCTGGGGTTCAATGTTCAGTTTGGAACAAACTGAAGCTGGCATTATGTTAGAAGATGCCCCTGAGTCAATCAAACAGTTGTGCAGGTTTCTGTTATAGATCTCATAGGTTAGAAGGAAAGGTGGAGTATGAGAATTTGATCTATCTCCAATCAGAACTGAATCGGTAGCTTCAACCATACCAGGAGGAGGTTGGCCTGAATCATTAGCAGCTTTAGCACTGGGAAGAGGTGTAGAAGGAATAGCATTCAATTCTTTGAGAAGCAATTTCTGCTGATGTTTTAGTTTACTAAGTTCAAACATAGTAATTTTTGCTTTAGTTTTCTTCATGTCATCAACAATGTTGTACTCCATTGAATCGGATACCACTAATGTTTTAGATGTTGAAGGAGTATTAGAAGTTGAAGGCTGATTTTGGGGAACTGCTGCAGGTGATTTCTTTGCAGGTATTTTTTCTTTGGTTGTAGCAGCGCCTGCACTCCTTTTCTTTGACGTTACCTGAACAGGTTCGGAAGTACTTTTACTCCTAGTAGTGACCGGGAACGCCTCTTCTTCATTATCGGTATCGGAGTTGGGAAGTATAAAATCCCACATTCCATGACATTCTAATACTTCTTCTTCATCATCAGTTGGTGAGATTGTTTCCTCTCCCTCTTCTTCTTCTTGCTCTGAATCTGCATTAGATATGACATTTGGTGGCTTTGATTCATTTTTCCTATAAGTCCTAAAGGGTCTTTTGGTTGAGGTTTCGGCTACCTGTTTTTTTATTTCAACCATTTCATTTGATAAAGTTTTTAGGACCTTTTGCAAACCCTCCATGTCATATGGGTCTTTTGGGGTTTTCTTTCTTGAGTCATCTTTAAAAGAGACTTTTTTGGCTTTTCTGTCTTCCAGAGAAGCCTTCTTCTCTAGAGCATTAATGCGTTTCTCCACAGCAAGTGCTTCTTTCATGTTTTCGGCTAAGGTAGGTTTCCCAGCCCTATCTACAAAAATGGCTATATTGGCAGGTAGGGCGGTTATATACCATTCGCTTCGAATTTGTTCACTTGGTTTGGAGGCTGTCAGGATTTTGTTCAGGAGTTTATTGAATCGAGCATTAAATTCCTTAATTGGTTCCCGATGCTCTATCCTAAGATTGGAGAGATCGTTTATTAGGGTAGCCAAAGACCTATCATCTCCATATTTAGTAAGAAACTGCTCTTGGCAAGTGTTCCAACTGGTAATGGAACCAGAGGGTAAAGAAAAATACCAGGATCCTGCTGATCCTTGCAAGGTGTAAGGGAAAAGTCTAACAACAACATCTTGTTCTGTTACTCCTTTCAAGTTGACTGCCAACATGAAATTATTAATGTGTTCCTCAGCCTGGGTCCCATCATCTGGATTAAATTTGGGTAGCCATTTTTCAGGAGCATCTAGTAATGGATGCAATGGTGCAGGCATATTGACTGCACCAGGTATGGTCCACGGATCTGCCATTATAATAGCAGTAGTGTTTGATACTACTGCTGGAATTCCAGATGTCTGGGAAGGAAATAATATTGAGGAGTGAGCAGGTTGGGATGTTGAAGCTCCTAATCCCTGATGAACAACAATATGTAATGGTGGAGTGGATGGTTGACTTTGTAGAGGGGAAGATGCAATGGAGGATGTGGATGAAAGCTCTTCACTATCAGATTCTTCAGTATATTTCTTTGCCTTTTTCCTCTTGGGTAAAGGGAACTCAGTGGGTTCAATACCGAGCTTTTCGCTCTGAAGTCTGGTGAGAGGGTGAGGTAAATTGAACTGCGAAGTCGCACTGCTTTGTGATACCTCAGATTTCTGTGGTGAAATCGAGAAGCTCTGAAGTTTGTGGATAAGAGACTGGACTTCAGACGATTCAAGACTTAATTGTTTTGGAGTATGATGGGTTTGAGCAGTGGTAGTTGATTCCTCTTCTTCTTGTTTGGATACTAGAGAACCAGCATGCAAATGGGAAGATTGAGGGGATATGGAGGGAGAATTACTCTTGGAATGGCTTGTAGATTTTGGTTTGTGTGCCATTCACAGTTGGGCCCTCCTTCTAGCGCCAAAAATGTTGATGCCTCGAAAATCGCTGCAACAACATTGGGGATAACCACCCGGTCCGGACCTTAGTACAGCTCCTTTTCCGTTTGGAATGGTGGCTCCGACTGGGGATAATGGGACCAGTTTCCCAGCAATGGATAAACGGGATGAATAGATAATTGATTGACTAATCTATTGATGGGTGGATAACTAAATATATCAACAAAAATATAAGAACTATGACTTATCCCGGGAACTTATTGAGCTTTGAAGTGTAGCGCTTGATGGTCTGTGTCTATGGATAGGCATATAGATGACTCCATCTAACAGACATAGACATTAATGCATTCAAGGATTACTTTACTTAAATAGTTAAGCAAAGCGATTAAAGCAACATTACTACACTTGTCATTTATATCATCAACACATATATGATTAAAAGGAAAGCACACCATAAACATCCAATAGTGGAAGGAATACAGAACTGCTGTTAAAACACATATATATAATCGATAATAGCAAAGATAATCAAATAACAATTCATATGAAAGGAATGAATTCAGACATAGATAGAAATACCATATGAGCTGCTGGACACTCCCAATATCAATCGCTACTTGTGATTCTTCCTTCAACGCAGAAAGACTTTAAAACAATGACAATAGTGCACAATTGCATAAAAGGCTTCCTTGTCAAATTAAGAACAACTGGTCCAGTTTCATAAAAGAATACGACTGAAGCACAATAGTGCAACTTCAGTCTTTAAGTCAGGTACAAAACTTTACGACCCTTTCCAAAACAATGAAAGGGTCCATAAATACTTAATTAATCTACCTATCTATAAAACAGAAATCCTACTTAATTGGTATCAATAAATTTTGATCCTATTTTCTTCAGCGATCTGGCAGTCGGCGACATGATTCATCAAGTAGGCTGCTTGCCTTTAAATCTGAGCTGACTTATCGCAAGCATCGGCTCTACTTCTGGTGGTTTGTTGAGGTGCGAGCTGAGCTGGGCGGCATAGGTGGCATCCTGAATATCGGGGATAATATACCCGATTGCATCCGTAAGGCACTTGAGGGAAGCTCTCTGTGTGTGCGGCTTTACCAAAAAGAACCAATAGGTGTCCCAGGTTAAACTGTTAATCCCAGCGATTAATCTCCCCTTTTCTTCTAGATCTGGATAACATGATTGCTCCAATGTTTTCATTGTTGTCAACTTTCCTGGTGTGCATTGGGAAATCATGTTTGATAAGTAGAGAGTGTTATTGACCAATTCAACTAAATTGCTAGAAGTTGATTTACATCTTGAAACGCCCTCTCTGCTTTCATTAACTGGGACTGCCATTCTGTGAAGAGTATATCTTTGTGTGATTCTAAGATCCTGGGTAAATTGGCCGCTTGTCCTTGGTCAGAATCTTGCCAGTCGAGAAATGCAGCTATCATTTCTTCAGCTTGATCCAATTCAGTCCTGGCCTTGTCTACTTGCTTACTTATGGATGCCGTTAATTCACATAGTGGCTCTGCCTGGGCGATTTGTTGAAACAGAAGCTTAATTTGGGATATTAATGCAGTATTTATTTGTAATGCTTCTGCTCTAAATTCAGCCACTTGTGGAACGCCCTTTGTTTTCTCGAGCTGTGATGAAAATTGAGCAATTTGCTCATCTTTTGTTTTCACCATTTGCTCGTTCGCTGCCTTTAATTGTGCCAATGCCTCTGATAATTCTTTCTGCTTCTGGATTGCGCTTTGGTCAATCCTTTGTTTTTCAGCCTGCAATTGTTGAGTTAGTTGACTGTTCACTTACTGTTGCGTCAACAATTGCTGCTCTGCCTGCTCCGCTTTCTGCTTTGCTTCACTTAGCTGTGCCTGTAATGAGAAAATCTCCTGATCCTTTGTTTTCAGTAAAAGGCTTACCTCTGATGCCTTGTCTATTGTTGCTGACGAATAAGCTCCTGCATACTGTGACAGTTTTGTTAGGTCATTGGAGGGGTCGAATTCCTCCTTCCAAACCACATTGCCCGTGACAGTTTGCTCTGGAAAAAGGGAAGGTTGATCAGTCCTTCTTCTTTTCCTTTGTCGTTTAACCACAGCTTTGTGCCTTGGGTTGTAGAAGACATCCAGGGGAGGAATATCTTCTGCCTGCAAAATGATTTGGTTGGAGGGGTCCTTTGGTATTATCTCTACCTCTTTAGAAATGGGTGGGCCGCTGGTTCCACTTAGAACCTGTGGTGAAGTGATTTCCTGTGTGTTTGTTGCCTTTGAAGTGTATGTGCCCTTTGAACATTCCAAACCACTGATAATGGAATCGAATTGCTTCCATTCCTGGAGTAACTTAGGGTCGATATGAGTATCCACATCGACATCAATGGTGGTCTGTTTTTCCTTTTCAGTTTGGGTCTCTTCCCGCACTTTTTCCTGCTCCCTCTTCTGCTTTTCCTCCTGTTCTTTCTTTTGATTTTCCTCCTGTGGCTTCTCTTGTTCTTTTGTTATAACTAGAGGTTCCTTTCACTGTTGCCGATCAGGCTCGCTTGACGATGTCGTTGGGGTTGTCGCTAGTAAATCTAGAGGCAGCGTTTGCAACCTCTGTTCTCTAAGTGTGTTAAATTCAGTCAACCCTTCATCATGATATTTCATTTTGGCCAATGATTTAACCTGCATTATTGACTCAGCTGAAGAGAATAGGTCATCAAACAAATCTTCTTTATGGTCAAATTTTGACAATTTGGCCTGTTCTAATGCGTTATAGGCAACTTTGTTTGGATCAAATTGCCTATTTGGGAGTCACCAGAGTTAATGATTTAATCTTCGCAGCTTCCTTTTCTGCATGTTTGAGATCATGCAGAGTATAAACACCGCATCTTAAAGGAAAAGAGGGCCAGCCCTGCTTCTTATTTTTCTTGAGAGTCTGTGTAACACTCTCAGCAATAATCTGGTAAGAGATTTCCCTTGCCAACAGTTTATCTGGTATGTATAAAGGGAGAACATGAGGTTCGGCTTGGCTACCGAAAACTCTTATGTAAGTGAACTTCTCCTCTCCAAACCATCTCCCTACTGCTGTTAAATCAATCCCAGCTTGGTAGGAAATCTTGGGAATGGGTTTATAAAAAATGGAATAATAAATAGGCAACATAAAGCCATTGCAGACTTGGTACAGATGGTGCTTGTAAAAAGATTTCCATAATTTCTGGTGGTAAATGTGAATAGGCATGGATTCTTGTGGCATACACCTCCAGTCGAGCACAGGAAATTCAGAATTAAAACACAAGGTATCTAGGATATAGGCACTGTAATAAAATGGGGGGATTATCCTTTCAGAGATGCGAGTCTTATTCCTAAACTCAAGAATAGCTTTGGCTAGTTTATCTGAGAGAATAGTGGCCCAATCCATTATTATATTGTTGCATGCGGCTTCCATTAAAGGAACCATTTCTATGGTGAAATTAGAAGAGTCATGCAATCCCCACAATCTACACATCATTATTCTAGCGTAGCAATAAGGAGAAGCCAGGGAATCAACAGAGTACTTACCGGAAGACTCATGTTTGTGCTTTGCCGGATTTTGTCTCCAATCCCGGATGGGTTCGGATTCAACTTCATTCTCGTTTGAGAATTTTTCCAGGATCGCCTTATTGTATATCTTCTCTAGCTCATGCAAATGATACATTTGCCTCAAATCATCAGCTTTGAACGACCCGCAAATTCTCTCGTCTCTGGTGCTGAAGGTTCTATCCAGGATTGGGATTTCCTCAATTGCCCACCGCACTACATCTGTGTATGGGATAATTTGTTCCCTAGCTGCTATCCGATGAAGGAAGGAGTCAGCTAAGTCCTTTAGAGTGGCATCAGATTTCCGAGTAGAATCTGCAGTAGCTTCTACTGTTGTCACTTTGGGTTCTTCAACTTCAATCAAGTTGTAAGTGCTCTGCCAAGTAGTCCTGCTGAGACCAGAACATGTGGTATCGAGAATCAATCCTTTCTTCTTGTTTGAGGGATCAGCGACAACTTGTCCTGCGGCAGGCGCAACAGAAGCGCATGTGGTCTTCTTGGATTTCTTCCCCATTTTGCTTGAGCTTTCTCCTTTGGATAAATTATGCACAGAGGCGAAAATAAACATAACACGGAGAATCGACAGTGAAAACTTCAATATGATGACATATATTGACCGATGCGTGATAAGAGATTAACTTATAAAATGGGCGCAGATACAATCCATGGGAGGATTTTGGGACTTACAATTACATTAAATGGCCGTTTAAAACTTGCCAATCCTTAAATTCCCATTATATCATTAATCGGCCGAATGATTCATTTAAGCGTGCTGTAGATGTTTTGGCGGTTGAGCACAGGTGAATCAATGTTGAACGAATCAAGCTTTTAATATGAATTAATCGTGATATCCCTTTGTTTTAACGGTTTTTTGAAATCCGCGCTTTATTGCAATCGGCCATCGGAGAAAGCTTAAATCTCAAATATAATGTTATCATTTGGTTTTCGGACCCTTTTAAATAATACAAAATTTTTACCAATCAAACTCTAAAGGGACCCATTTCATATGATAGTTTTGTGAATAGAAAGATATGAAATGGGGGGTTGTTGTAGAGCACAACAGCACCCGGGACCAATCAAGCAGGAGAGATGGTCAGATCATTGGATCTCCGGGTAGTCGCATTACCAAAAGGATCCTCGAGCGTGAAGGCGGTTGATGAAAAGGTCCTCGTAAGTTCTCTAAAGAACATTGGCCTCAACCTGGTTGTGCTCCCCAATAAGTACCTTCACACACTGTAGTCAGGTGTGACAGTGGAGCTAAGAGCACGGGAGTAACACGCTCTCAGCCTCATAAGTGAGTATCAGGTGAAAAACAAGCAGAATTTCGCTCGAAAGATGGAGGCCTTGAAAGAAAAAGACACAATTGAGGCACAGAGTGCTTAGTTAGCAGATGCGGTGGCAGAATCATGTAGGACGGTAACAGAATTTCATATCCCTAAGGAGGCACAACTGGAGGCAAAGATCAGAAAGCTTGTTGCGAGCATGCAGGATGCCAAGGCAGAGGTGGCAAGATTTCATTTCGAGCTGAACATGAAGATAATAGAACTGGAGCTAAAGTTACAACCTTCAACCCCATAGGAGGTTAGGGAGCAGCGCAAAGTCACTGTCAAGGATGGAGTTTCTATGGTAGATGAAGTGGTGGTGGACTGCACACATTGTTCGAATAGGTTATGGAAGTAGTAACAAGCTTGCAGGAAGATACCACCCTGTAGGTATTGAATACAGAAGTCGACGAGCTCCAGCAGCAATATGATGAAGTAAGGGCAACAATGTGCACTGTTGCTACTGCACAATGCCTCGCCAAGCTGTAGGAGACTAAGCAACTACTTACACAGGTGGAAGCAACGTAGAAGAAAGAGGCAATCCTTAAGGCTAGATTGGGGCCTTGGTTGGATGAGGTCTATATAGTCTTCGCCAATATTCAAGAAAAGTTGGCAAACTTGCAGAGTATGCAGCAGAAGATTAAGCAAGGCAGTGTAGGACGCGCCATAGAGCTGTTGGTGGAACAGATCAAGCAGGCAGCCACGCAGAGTGCGACTGAAGTAGAAGTTGCACAAGTGGAGCTGGGGATCTTCGCAGTAAGATCTTCGCGCCAACCGAGTGACTCGAGGGCGAGTCACGATCTTTGGGTTAGGGGTCTGTTGTGATGGGGTCCCCTAGGGTCAATTTTGGGGCAAAAGCCCAAGTTTTACGTAAAGAAATATAAAGTATCTGAAAATTGTGGTCGTGGAGCATGTAGATAGTTAAAGAGTCAAAAAGAGTTTTACCCTTCTTTATGTAAGTTAAGTCGGATTTTTGAAGATCTACCCATGGTCTGTGGACCATGGGATTGTATAAATAGGTGTGTCTTAGAGAGTCTAATGCAAGAGGAGATTGATGAAGATGAATATAATGGGTCAATATAAGGAAGATCGTAGAGATATTAGAAGAGGAAAAGGCGCTACAGCTGTGTGCACAGAGGCCTAGAATAGAGTCCGCAGCTGAGTGCGCAGGGAAGTCTTGAGTCTGTAAGTTGAACCAAATATTAATAAGGAATATTATTATAGAAATTTCTATGTTTTACCTATTTACTTCTGTTATGTATGAATGTGCTTTATGCTGTGATGAATGATGGGTTTATGAAATAATGTTGTATTGATGTGTGACTTTACTGGATCTATATCGTTATGTGAACACAATTGACATTAAGGGTTTACACGAAGGTTATATCATTGTATGTTAGAGTTATCGAACTCTTAAGAAGATTTGAGTAAATACTGGGTTAAGAATAATGTTGGATGCACGTAAGTAGTTAATTTACCTATTCAGGGTTCGCGAAAGCCAGTCGCATACCTTCATGGAGGTCTGGAGGCTCATTAAAGGAAGTTACATCAATAAGCCATAAAGGCTTATCGATCTTCCTGAAGTCATATTGAGGGCACAAATCAACATCACATTGATCTCTGGGTGCGGAAACTTTGTTCCAGCATCCTCCCATACTGCTTCGAGTGAGACTTTAGTCCATGCTCTACGGATTGATTTCGAAAGGTCCAGTAGTGTAGGGATTTGTTTGGCGCAACTAACTCTAAACTTGGGTTAGGACCCACTAAGCCAACATATGCACTGATGAATATAATGATGGATCAGGATCATGAGACCTAAAACAACTTTCCATTGTATGATTTTTTCATGGATTGACTAGATCTAAGTATTGATGCATGTTTTTATCTATGAATATTATGATCTGGGTCTTTCTAAAGTTCTGAAGAGCTACACAATTTTAGGTCAAAATTTTCAAATCTGTATGCAGGTTGGTCTTCCTTAAGTTGCATATACACTTGGGTTCATTTATTTAAAGTTGTGTACAAAAAGGAAGGGCTTCTGTTCATAAATGACAGATCAACCTAATCAGTACTGTTGTATCTCTGTTGTCTATCAATGATGTCCTAATGTTGATTTTGGTTTAGTGATAATGTATGAAGTAGAACTGATTAAATGATGAAGTTGAATTTGGTTATGTTATCCCCCACAATGTCCTAGTATGATGAGGAGATCGATGGAGGTAACCACAGACCAAGATTGTAGTTCAGTAGCTAGCCCTACCAAACCAGAGAGGGTTCTCTCTATGAGGTCACAGCCAAAGATTTGACTGGAATATAAAAACATTTTAGGCTAGGTATGTTAGGTTTAGATAGGTTTGAAAATTTAGGGTTTCGATGCTTAACAAGGGATGAAAACCAGGCAACTAGGTCAAAAGATCAAAGCGTAACAACAACAGAAATATAAAGGAGCAAGGTAGGAGTAGTTTTTGATAGCTTAGGGGTTTTTAATGTAGTTTAGTGTTTTAGAAGGAATAAGAGGACTTAATGAACATATATGTCATGAATTCATTAAGCAAGAAAGAAAATAAAATATAGTGATAATTCCATCAAGACAAAGCCTTAACGAAAGAATTTTTCTTATAAACTTAGGAAAAATTCAATAAAGAAACCAATGAATAGAAAGAAGAGATGAATATATATCATATGAAACTATAACAGAGAAGAAACAAGATCACAAACTCACTGCACATCAATTCCTAAATAATAGCTGCAACTATTCTTTGATTTCCTGGAAATGTTGAAGCACAAGTTACAAGAGTTCTCTCCTCAAATGTGCAAACCTTCTCTCTTACTAAGAAAATGATACATATAGACTAATATAAGCAATTTCCCCATATTCAGGAGTCGAATCCATGAGTGGTGGACCAATTTCCAAGAATATATCAACCAACAAGTGAGAGTGAGAAGGTAAAAAACAAACTCTTCTCTTGGACATTGTCTTGAGTTTTTCTTCATTTATGACTCCTAATACATAAAACAACCTATCATGATAATTTATTCATGATTACATCATCAAGAATTCGAACTACTGAAATTACATCATCAATTTGACCTTTACCCAAATCAAACTAGAAAATCTCAGAAATTACACAGTGAAATTTTTAATTAAAATCTCAGAAAATTGCAGAAGCGCAATGCCAAGTTTGAGGCCATTTTTAGGTGCCTTCCTGAAGTAAAAATTGAAATATGAAAGAATGGTAAACTAGCCTTGTCTGTCTAGTTTCCATAACATATTTAAGTTTTTAATATGACCCATGTAAAGACCTCCAAAAACGCATTCTCCCAAGGTGTCTCCAGAAGCGCAGTGCCTGTCAAAAAGAGGGGCAAAATGTTGATTTTTGACCCATTTTTCTCATTTTTCTCAAAATTTGAGCCCTATTTGAAAAATATGAGGAAATGGGTTTTGACAAGAGGCCTTAATATTTCCAAAAATTCAAACCATTTTTCATTTAGAGCTCGAAGGAAAAACCACAGTGCCAAGGCGCTGCATTTCTGAAACTAGTGCATTTTCCTGAATTTGCACCAAATTCCACGAAAACCCAAAAATGCTCAAAAAACTCCCAAAATTGGTCCAAAAGTGCTAAATTAGGTGTACTATGCTATCATGGATGCCTCAGCAAGAATCTCTAAGTTTTCCTTCTCATTTTTACTTTTTAGGGTTTTCATTGAGTTTGGCCTTCAAGTACTTGATTCTGATCTTGGCAACCTGATTCCTTGTGTAATAATGGATGGCCATCTTCTTTTGCAACTTGTTATCCCTGTTAAGCTTGTAAAGGAACTTCTCAAGGTGCAAATTGATATTTTCAAGCCAAAACTCCCTATCTTCATTTAGTTCCATGGCAATCCTCTCCTCAAAGGTCAATTCTTCCATTGGTGGCTTTTGTTCTCTTCTACGTTTACGTTCATGACTTTGAACCAATACTCCCCATGATTTGGTATCCCTGTGGCAAGAGTGATGGCATAAATTGATAATGTGAAATCAATCCCTGCAATGGTTTCCTTTTCTCCTTTCATATTGGTGGCAATCAAATGAGTGAGCTGCTCATGAAAACTTACCTCTCCCACTCTTTGAAAAACCCTAGGCAGTTGACATCTTCAAAGCATTGTCTTATGAATGGTGAAGAATTGATCTTATTGAAATTTTTGGGATCATACCTTAGAATATTCCCCCTTTTATGATGTTTTCTTTTCTCTGATGGGAAGAGTCTCCTTCCATATCTGAAACCCTAAATGATAGGAAAGGGGACAAAAATAGTGAAAAGTGATTGAAGTGGTGAAATGAGGGATTTAGGGAAGGGAGATGGGAGTAGGGAAATTTTGAGAGACAGACAGGGGTTTTAGGAATCCTTAGGAAGTCAAATGGAGGGAAATAAATGAAGGAGATGAGATAGGAAATTTAAACACCATCCTAGCTAGGGAAACTGCCCAATTTGATAAATTAGGGCTAGGATTGGTAGTGAGGTGAAGTGGAATGAAGGGAAATGGTTTGTTAGTGAATGGGGATGATGATTTCCATGAAAACAGAGGTATAGGGATAGTGATTTTAGGCTTTCAAAGCTCCAAATTATCATTTTCAAGCTCAAAACATGAAACTTATATAAAACCCTAGAAGACTAAACTCACAACCATTTTGTTTGTTTTTCCAAAGGAAGAGAGGGAATGAAAATGAGTGTACTTACTTTTTATGAGGCTTAGAGGATGAAGAAACTAGAATGCAGGCTTGAAGTTTTGATTTGAGTGTCTTTTGATGATTTTTGGGAGACTCTGTCCTGTGCGCAACATAGTTCATGGTGCGCAGCGCCACCTCGAGAAATGTAGCACCATCTTCCAACCCACTTTTGGAGGCCTTAAACTACTCCAAATTGTGATATAGATAGCACGTTGGAAATCTATTGAAGTATGCTATAATAGGGACTCCTCATGAATGTAATTTGGACACTCTAATGGGGAGAAAATTTAATTTTCCCAAGGTCACTCCAAAAACGGAGGGTGTCTCTGACAAACACACAGCACCAACTTGTAGAGCACTTTTGGATGCGTTCCCTGAAGATTTTTAGGCTGAAAGTGGTATGGTTGGAAATATTATCATGAATTCTACACAATAGAGTCCTTAAGCACTACCAACACTTGCTCCAAATCCCTGAAAATTTTTCTTGAAGTCAAGTTGTCCAGAAGTGTAACAACTCTCCCATAGCAAGTGTAGTTTGGGAATTTCTCTCAAATAATAATACATGTGAATAAACTGAAGGAGGTTTTTGTTTCTTGGACTATAATTGACAAATAAATCTTTCACGTTTGTAAAATTCTTCTCCATTTGGTCAGAAACATATTTTGAAGCAAAACTGGCCCTATGACAAATGATGAGACAAGGTAGTGTACTGCAACATTGTCTTATTTGAAATAAAACATTACTTTTACATTTATTTTTCTTTCCCTAAGCCACTAACTCCCTTTACCCACTGAATCACATGATGGACATGTTTTTTTTTTACATATGGTATCATGATGACACATGGAGTGAAACCCTAGACCATGACCTAAAATGAGGAATTTAACCATTTCATGACCCAAGACACTTAAATGAAGATATGATACCTCGAAGAAGAAAATGACCATGATGAGTGATGAAG
This sequence comes from Pinus tabuliformis, assembly GCA_031772625.1. Lineage (NCBI taxonomy): Eukaryota > Viridiplantae > Streptophyta > Pinopsida > Pinales > Pinaceae > Pinus > Pinus tabuliformis. The sequence goes on along the minus strand of CM062805.1, from coordinate 310,376,577 downwards.
ACCATGAGTAAGTGAAGGGAGCAGCAGTGACCTAGACACAACAACCAATGACCAAATTTTTATTTGAAGATTCATTTAAATGACAAAAAATTGACTTGACACCCTAACAACACCTTGTAAGAGCATATTTGATCACTGGTGACAGGCTAAACTGAATGACACTAACATTGGCTCTAGTTGGGGATGGAAACTCCTTGGAGGTGTCAAGAACACCATAGACAAAGTAGCCTTATCCATTGGGCATGGAGTCAAAATGAAAAGACCAAACTCAAAACTGAAAACTGACTGACTAACTGACTTTACTATGAAAAAAACACTGGCTGAACTAATGGCAGCTGACCATCGGGATCTTAGGGCCTTCACCTTGGGCTTCAAATCCTGATGATAATCGCCCTCCTGTTGATGTATATACAATCATGTGTAATGATCTCTCTAGTGTAACCAATCCAAAAAATGGATGCTTATTTCAATTTTGCTCATAGTTTCCTTGAGCAGGCAGAAAAAACAAAAGATTGGCCACTCCAAGTGTCTACTGAACATGTGGTCATGATTCATAAATACAAGAAAATTCATCTTCCTGTTAAAGCTCCAAATCTCACTCTTGAGGTTTGTGATGCTACACTCATGGCCTAGGGTAAACCCTCCTTCCAGACTTGCTCCAAAATTAAAAAAACTGTGTTTTATTCCCTATACGCGACATTTCCCTGAGATAAACGCATGTGTACGTGGGTCTGTGTATACCCAACCCACGTATATGTCTTAAAACACTTAAAAAAAATAAATATCCTTAATTTCAGGTTGAGATCGCGGGTTTTACCTGCTGATTACCTGTTAGTGCCTGTGGCCCAACTGTTCCCAACGAATTCCCAACTAAAAAACTACTTTGGGAGAAGTATAAAAAGGCTTCAATGGGAAGGCCTAAGGGAGGAGAGAAGAGAGAGAAAGATTACTCTGCTGAGATTTCCCTGACTAGGTCTGAAGATCCTTGTGCCTCCTGCACTTCCCCCATTTACAGGAAACCCTTGTTTCCTTGTGTGATGATGTCTATCTACTACTTGTGATATCATGGAGTAAGTCATGGAAGGAGTTTGTTAAAGGCTTGAGACTGGACGAATCCGGAGGATGGTTCTGCTTGGAGCCTACGAAAGGACGAATCAGGTGAAATTGTTCCTTTCTGTACTTTATTTGTCTATAATAAAAGAAACACTTGTCTTTGTTCCTGATATAAATCTTCTTCATGTTTATGATATCCATGTTATGATTCATATGTGAATGGTTCTTTAATTGCATATCTAACTACCTTTCTATATATTATGAAGATGATTTCTTTATGATGTTTAGTCCATATACTGTTGTACTTTCTTGAATTGATTGTTTTGTAGGTTGAGGGAGCAAAACGAACTCTAAGAGGGTTTGGACCTTGGTAGGATCTTCTTGAACGAAGGACCCCCAGGTACGCCCCTTATCGTATACTTTGCTTATATTAGCATTATGGCTGTATGGAATGTGTGTTTCTCTGTATAGACAACCTCTGATCTGCTAGGGTATCAACCCAAGACCCTAGGGGAATTTATCCCTTAACACTTCCCAGATGGCTGCAACAAATCAATGTAAGGATCCTTAAAAATATGAAATGTTACCTTGTTTTGAAATCCAGCAAAAATGCAAGTACTCCTTTCATTTTGATCTGAATGAATACTTGGTTGTTGATCGATAGGAAGGCATAGTGTTTCTGAAATATTTAGTGTTCTTGGACAAACGCCTAATCCTCTAGATCTAGTAGCAGGTCTAGAAATAATAGAAAAATAAATCTTAACCTTTCCTATAAACAACAGATAAAATAAGAGAACATAGAACCTACTTGTAGCTTCCGCTCATTCCTTATCTCCCTTGATCGATTATGTTGCTCCTTCCCATACTTAATTTGCTTGAGAAATACCTGCACAATTACATAAACAAAAAACAATCAAAGCATAATGATCTATTGCTTATAAATAACATGGAATCGAAAACATGATATCCATATGAATGCATTAACATATAACACAAGCATAAGGGAGAAAATCTTGAAAACTTTATTGATAAGAGGAAAGATTACAACCCATATGAGTTTGATCTAGTGTCATCCTTCCAATTCAATCCTTCACCAACCTCATGAAAAGCAAGACACTCCAACACTATGACAATACTTACAATCAATTCTAGTCTCATATCACCAACATCTCCTTACAACTCAATCTTTTTCAGCCCAGATCTCTTAGATGAGTAATCTATTTATAGGTGAGTGAAGGAGGTTATGCCATCAATGGAGGTAATGAATGCCTTTCTAAATTTAGAAATCAGTTCCATGGAAGAAGGGATAGGGGATTAATGTTTCCTAATTCCCTTTCCCATCCAAATGTGAACTCAAAGGAGCAGGTGGCATTGAGAAACTTCTAGAGGCTTCCAATGGATAAGGAATCTTCAAACCCTCACGCAAATTTGCCCAAATTGGCTCAGCGTAGGCCAAAGAGGGACCAAGTGCACTGCATAGCACCCTCTCAGTGTATGATTTTCATTATAGCACACCCTAATGAAGGCCTACCTACGCTGATATTCTTAGAGGTAGTTTTTGGATGTTTTCAGTGATGGAACTTCTTTGGAAGTAAGGCATACTGATGACTAACTTCTTTAGGGCATGTAACAACTGCACTAGGGGTTGATAGGCCCTAATAGTACCAATCTATAATTTTGGGTTGATGTGCCCAAATGGATATGTAACAGTTTCCGCCTAAAGAATGAAGTCGTAAATATATATGTCGGGTGAAATTCTTTATCACGAGGAGAGGAGGTTTCGAATGGAAGGTGACCTGCATCAATTACAATACATATATCATGATGATTTGATTTTTCTCATGAACTAGCTGAGGGAGGCATACCCATGCTCAGCTTATAAACTTTCATTACATGTACATAAATCAAATAGTTGTCTACAGATATAGACTCATGTTTTTACAGATATAGACCCATGATTAGGATGACCATCTGTGTAAGGCCATTGTACATTTGATTTAGTACTCCTGAATATATTGCAGCCCGGATGGATGAAACTAGATCTAGGGTCTTCAATCTCGTTCAATCTTCACTCAATGTATAAGTCTAACCATGTGAATAGATGTTTTGAAGTCGAACATGGAAAGACATCGTCTAATTACCAGCCAATGATGTAAGCTGTTAACAGACGTGAGAGGAATCACCGATAATGATGATGACCCTCAAGGTACTACAGTACATTTCGCATGGTGTGAATAAATGATTTGATGTCGAACACCATACAAAGTCTTTTGGTCAAAGGCCATTGATGTCAACCTATCGCCGGAAGCGAGAAACCTGCCATTGATGTATGCAAGCTTCAAGGCACTGAAGGGGTGTTTCTAAGTCAACTTCTTGGATGATGAGCTGATGTCGACAAGAAGTAACTTCGTCACAGGAGGGCCTTGATGTATCCCACATCTACGACACGAAACGAGGTAAATGATTTTGGAGATGAGAATCGACTGATGACACAAGGTTTAGGAATGGTGGTCATGAAAATGAAGGTTTACAGTATTGCAATGGATGAAGTTTGAACTGAATGACTTCTCTTGAACATATTGGTGACACTGAGATGAATTGGTAGCATTGACCAAAAACAAAAATGATGGATGGTGTGATAGACCAACGATGTGATAACCATAAAGTTCAATGACCCAACCCAAATAGTCACGGAGATGAAGTGAAAGTGTCATGTTCAAGAGCGACTCGCTATCAAAAAGTTTTCTCAACTTTTTCCCATTTTCCCCAGTCTTTGCTGACCATTACCTCTTTATTTTTTATCAAGCTTGAGGAGGATAACATATGCTTGTTTTATAATTCACCCTTCGGGCAAACCCATCGCTATTTGATGCTTTAACGAGTCTAGCGAAGGTGAAACTCGGCCTTGTCTAGATGGACAAGTTTGTCTCTATTTGATGTTTTTAACGAGTTTAACGACAAATACAATTTGGTCCTATTCATGTTTAGAGAGTTTGAAAAGGGACCAAAAGGAAACTCCATAAGTTATCTTTTGTAAAATAATCTCTCAAGTCCAAAAAAGCGTAAAATAATACAAGAGAGATGTCGTTTCCAATCCTTTAACAAGCTGGAATCGACAAGCGCTCAACGATATTTTCTTATTTAGAGAGTCTGAAAAGAGTTTAAAGAGGACTCTATGGGGGTTTCTTTTCATTTTTAACAAAGCTTGAAAAAGAAACAAAAGTTTGCTTTGTGGTCAAAGATGTCCAATTTACCCTTTAGTACATTGAATTCTGCTTTCAGTTGTTAACCCTGCTCAAAACTCCATCAAAGAGGATTAAAAATACATGTTCATGGATAAAATGAATAAAACCCAACATTTACTTGATTAATATGCAAGAAATAAACATAAAAACAAGTTTTGTAATTCATTTTTACCATTTCACTTTTACCCTTTGATTTTGGAGCTCTGGAGCAGTTTTTTACCCCAAACTTCACCAGTTTATTGTGGAGGATTCTGTGGATCATTTCTCATGCCATCTAGACTAGGTAGGGGCTATCCCTATTCTCTTCCATTTTATTCCATTCATTTTCAATTTTGAGCAAAAAAAAAAAATTTGATTATCCAACATGCGGCAACAAATTGAACTGTTACAATATCTTGTTCGTTCTTGGGATCCTACCGATCAGGTTTTTCACATTAGGGGGAAAGTGATCCCCTTTACCATTAAGGATATTTACTTTCTGATGGGACTGTTGAGGCGGGGTGCTCCCATTTCATTATCAGGATTTACCAGAGGAGGTGAATCAGTGAGAGATTATATCGACAATTCTGCCACGAAGGAGCTCAACCCAGCAGAGACGGAAAGATCAATATCAGAGATGTCAATGATTTACCATGGAGAACAATCCTTTTTACCCTTGCCAAATTGGCTGGTAGTGCAATAGGTCATATATGCAATATGCTTTAGAGTGCTTGGAGCCAAAGGTATTCAACTGGTGTGAGGCAGTTCTTCCATCCATGAGAGAACAACTGACCAAGGTAAATAATGGGAAGACAAAATATCTTGGTTATGGGTCTATCTTGATTTCCTTTGCCTTGGAGATAATCTCACTCATGCAGTTACAACACATCTCACTGGGAGTACCTAGACCTAGAGACCCGCAGATGCAAAGGTGGGTGGATATTATGGTTGGGCATGCTGGCTAGTCACTGATCTCATTTTCCTCTGCTTTCTTTGAGTGGTTCGACCATCAGGAGATGGCCTTCTCAGAATATCCATATTTAGGGATGGATTTCCATGGTGATCCAGATCTGGTGTTGCTGGTTGGGGCGCAGTGGAGTGCTATTGGTAAATTGTTTGACCATAATTTTTTTTCTTTTTAAAGTTTCTACTTTTTTGTGTGTTTTTTTTTTTTGTTATTGCCAAGACTAAAATTTTTTTTTATATGTATGTAGATGTTGGATCCGTTCGACCTGTGGTACACCAACAGGAGGCAGGTGCACCAGTACAGAGAGCTGTTGGGAGGGCAGTTCTCAGAGACTTGGATTTAGCAAAGACCTTGGCCGAGCTATAGGATCACATAGAGGGTTTAACCTTGGGTATTCTGGATGTCCGAATTGAGGAGTTACCTATGCAATTGCAACACCATACCATTGGCATGCCGAGTCGTTGGATGAGACTCCTGTGCATGATAGCACAGGCTGTGACCTGTTATCATCAGCGGCACTAGTTTACTTGGATATTTTCCTCATACATTTTTGAGTATTTGGGTCAGATGGCCAATTTTTGTCTTGGACACAAACTATTTGTAAAAACTTATATACAGGTATCTACAACTATCTATTTGACTTTTAGAGTTTTATTATGGTTAAGTGATGCAATCCTATTCAAATGATGTTGAAAATGTTTACTTTACATATGTTGCAAATGTCTATTTAACACATAATTCACTCGAGAGTCAGTTAATGTGTTTAGATTTCTAGAAATATGTTGATATTGAATAAATTCGAAATACCTTTCCAAAATACGAACTCTAAGAAACATGCGATGAATTTTTGGGTTTCGGACAGTATAGACACTAGTAAGCTGTAGTACGACAAGTTATGAGTCTAGCCTAATGATGATTCAGCTTATGCCAAGTGAAATGGAATCAGAGAGGAGTTCAATCAAAGTGTTATACTCAGCGATATTGTTTGTCAATCGTCCAATACATATCCCTCTAAAACTCACTAACTCGCCGCTTGGAGCGAAAATGGCCCATGTTGCAGAAGATAAATTCTGCATACTACAACTAGCTCTATCGGCATACCCAAAAAATGGTTCTGAAAAGTTTGACATCTGCAACAAATGTGAAGTGGATTACCTAACCAAATAAAAAATTTAAAAGAAACACACACACAAATGCAATCAAAGCATATATACAGTGAGTTTTACTACACTATACTAAGCATAGTAACGTTTAAGGTACAACCCGTTTCGAGGCTGCGACAATGGAATCTCATCATAGTCCACCAACTCATAGGTACCTTTCGTCAACACACATTTAACAATATAAGGGCCCATCCATAATGGTTCAAATTTTCCTGCTCCATGTTTATCAGAATCTTGATCGTAAAGTAAGACTAGTTCACCTTCTGAGAAGACACAAGGCTTAACATTTTTGTCATATTGCACCTTGATGCATTTTTTATGCGCCTCGTTAGCTAATGCGACATCACGACAGGTTTCATCCAAATGGATTAATTCCAAAAAACGCGCTTCTTCTTCAGAAGTGTCAGGTAGCAGGTCAATCACGAGTTTGAGAGACAAGATTTCACATTGGATTGGTAAGACTGCTTCCAAACCATACACCAACTGAAAAGGCATAAATTCAGTCGCATTTCTCACCGAGGTTCGATATGCCCACAAAGCTGAGTACAGGATTAAATGCCAATTTATTTTATCAACTCCAATCATTCTTTGCAACATGCGCTTAAGGACTTTGTTGATAGCCTCAACTTGTCTGTTAGCTTGCGGGTAGTATGGAGTAGAACTATCATATGACAGTCCTAATTTGGCAGTTAATTCGAGCATCATGTGATTATGAAAATGCAACCCATGATCTGTAACTATAGCTTGTGGCACACCAAACCTGGCAACCACATGCTTAAAAAAAACAGAGCAGTCATTTCACCATTGTTGTTCAATGTTGGCATCACCTCGGCCCATTTGGTAAAAATAGTCAACAACGACTATAATATATCCATGCCCCCCGGCCAAGGTGGGGTTACATGTCATAAAGTCAATGCCCCATTTTTCGAATGGGCCAATAGCAATGACTGGATGTAGTGGTGCAGGTGGTAATTTGGTTTTACGATCAAATATATGGCAAGAATGGAAACTTCTGATAGCAAGAATGCAATCTTTGAATATGGATGGCCAGAAGTAACTAGCATGTAGAATTTTCTATGCAGTTGCATAACCAGATAAATGCCCCCCACAAGCACCTAAATGACAGTCATTCAAAGCTTTTTCAGCCTCCTCATGAGTAAGGCACCTACGTAAGATTGTATTGACACCACGACGATAAAGTGTATCACCAATGATCAGATAATCTTTGGCTTGGTATCGAGTATGTTGTTGTTCAGAGTGAGAGGTATTAGGCTGAAAAGCTTGGGTCTGGAGATAAACCAATATATCTCCATACCATGGATCACTTGACGAGATCAGAAACAGAGACTCATCCAAGATTGATGCTTCTGATGTTAAATCATTGGAGGATGAGGGAAGATCACAAAGTAACTCGGCAAAGACAAGAGATTTATTTGATTTAGATTTGATGAATTCCAAATCAAACTCCTGCAAGATAACTATCCATTTATAATACTTGCCCCCCAGCAATTGACGTGACAAGATCTACATCATAGGGTTGCAATCTGATACAATGGGAGTTTTGCGAAGGAGAATGTAATGACGAAATATCTGCACAGCTTGAATGGATTCCAAGGCTAACTTTTCGGCATATGAATATTTACTTTCTATATCATTAAGATTATGACTCAAATAATAAATAGGATGTTTAGTTCCACTTTCTTCTTGAACTAAAACCATACCAATGGTTGTATCTGCAGCGGCGAGATACAGGTAAAATTATTTTTGATAGTTTGGGGCATACATTAATGATGCTCTAATAAGGGAATCTTTGAGAGCATCAAAAGAAGCTTGCGCAACTTGGTCCCAATGGAAGGGTACCCCTTTCTTCAATAGACGTGTATAACCTTTAGCTAATTCAACATAGTTTGGAATGAACCTCCTCAAAAAGTTTGCCTTCCCTTGAAGTCTCTGTATCTGTAACAAGTTTGAAGGTGAAGGCAAGTCAAGGATTGCCTGAACCTTAATGGGATCTAGACGAATTCCATCTTTTAAAACTACAAATCCAATCAATCGACCAGAGCCAACACAAAACACACATTTGTGTGGATTGAGTCTTATCTTGTAATGTTGACATCGTAAAAGTGTTGCTCTCAAATGTTGCGGGTGATTAGTCCATTTTTGCAAATGAGTAGGCAAATCATCAAGATAAGGTTGAACAATGTGTTTGATGTCATGGAAGGAATAATTCATTGCCCTCTGAAATGTAGCCCCTGCATTCTTCAAACCAAAGGGTAGCTTTTGATACGCGAATGTGCCCCACAGACATATAAAAGCAGTTTTTGGTTGGTCCTGTGGGTGGATATTGATTTGATTGTAGCCAGAAAATCCATCCATGAATGAAAAGATTTCACATCTGGCACATTCATCAATAATCTGGTCGATAAAAGGTGTAGGATAATTGTCCTTTGGACATGCTTGGTTTACATTCCTATAATTGACACACACTCGAATTTTCCCTTGTTTTTTCATCACTGGAACAATATTAGATACCCAATCAGTGAGAGGTACAAGGAAAATGAAGCCAGCACGCAAAAGTTTTTCAACCTCTACTTTAATGGCAGCAACTTTCTTAGGATGAACAAGTCAAAGCCGCTATCGTACTGGTTTGACATCAGGGTACATTTTAATCTCATGTTCAACAATACTTGAGTCAATGCCCGACATCTCCTCATAAGACCATGCAAAGACATCTTGAAATTCGTGAAAAAGAGCACAGTAATTATCAAGTTCCAATGAAGAAGAGGATTTTCTGACATGAATGTTTTCTACAATGTTAGGCTTGGTCGAAATGTTTATAGAAATTGTTTCTTCTATGTTAGACAAATTATGCTCAGAATCTACAGTATTTACAGAATTTGACAAAAAATCAATGATCGATGGGTGATTTAGTTCATTTGAATAATCTTCATTGTCATCTAGAAGGTGGGAACGATGATGATAATCTTCCCATGGCATCTCTCCTATCATCATTGATTGGACGATTCCTTCATCCGTAGAATGTATACGTGAAAAAGGATCCGAAGAGGTACCATATTCTAACGATCTATCTACCCATACAATTGTTGAGTGCAGATTAGGGTTTGCCGCACAAGCCCGAAAAATTGATTGCTATGATGATTCAATGGGGCTTAGCAGCAATGCCTCACTATGACCATCAGTTTCAAAGTAGTTGGAAATCTTTGTAAAATTAGATGATGTAGAAGAAATCATGTTGCAAGTCTCTACTCTTGCCACTTCCGCTAAACCAGATGGTGACGGGAGGGAAAAAGTGCCCATCAGAGAAGGATCTTTAAGGAGACCTACTCCAACACTTTGAAGTGATGGTGGGTTTCCATGTATCAATGGAATGCTTCCCATAGCCTGTGAACTATTGGCAAAGAAGGCTAGCTGATCAATGACTGTGATTCCACCCTTGAAAGGAAATGCAATTGTATGAAATTACATGGAAACAACAACATCCATAGCGTATACCCAAGGCATTCCTAGTAAAATGCTGTAATCAAGGAGTCCATCAACTACCTCAACATCAACAGTTACTGTATTGCCCCGTAGTTTGATTTGCAAGTTACTCAAAATCCCATATGGAATGCATGTTCTTCCATCAAATGCCTTCAACGTAGTTGGTGATCGTGACAAGGGCGGTGAACCAAGTCATTTCCATCAGCTCATGGACATAATGCAAGTAGATTCCCCCTCATCAATAATAGTTCAGTGAACATTTTTATTGAGATATTTTACTTGTATTAGGAAAGCTAATTGGCTGGTAACTATGTTGAATATCCCGCATGGTTAAAAACCACAAGATTTGAATTCATAGGATCTATTCCTCCTAGTGCTGGCAATAAAGCTTGCTTCTAGGAGGGACAGTTTTGCAACACCTCGAGTGTCGACATAGCAGAAGGTGATTGAGCTAGATCTTCCACTATATTATAGTTTTGAGCTGCTCGAGCACGAGGATTAAATGTTTATTTGTGCAAAACTCCCTTTGGTGGCTCTATCGTTAATTCAGGTAAAATTGGTGGAACAACTTCTGATGAAGTCGAAGTACTAGGTTGATCAGTGGCCTGGTTATTAGACAACGACGGATTTCCATAATATTTGTTCCTTGTTGACACCAAAACATCATTTTGCAGATTTATGATGGATAACATGAGCACTTGGGATGTGGAAGCATTATCAATTGCAACCAAATGTGTCTCCGGGGTAGGAAACGGGTCTGTCAACACTGCTGATGTGGTTGAAGTCTTTTAAAAGTTTATAGACCTCTGAGCGATGTGGAAAATCTCTTATATGGTGCTCGTCATTACATATCAAACATGGATAGTGAGGTTTCCTAGCCATGGTAGGGGAATCATATGATTTCTCAGGAATGGAATTTTCCTGTTTCTTTTTGTTATTCTTCCCCTTTTTCTTACCTTCTGGTTGCTTTGGATTTTTTCCTTTGTCAGATGACACAGCATTAATCTCAGAGGCATGAGTGTTTTCTATTGCATTTGCAGCTTGATTGGAAATGGCAAGAGTTTGACCAGATGGTCTTCCTGTTGCCTGTGTGCTTGAAGAAACGATCACACCATCGTCGCATGAGAACCCTTACTCGATTATGGGGGTGGTGGAACAGTGTAAGCTGGTCTAGGTGCATGAGGGATTTTATCATAGAGTGTGCCGGATTGTGTGTAAATCAAATCCAAGTATTGGGTACGAGCAATAACTTGTTGTTATAGACATTTTTGGGCACTGCAACCCCAATCATAAATGTCCATAAGCCAAGGGCTCTTAAGTCCCTAAAATTGTTGTTCCAACCCCTAAAAGAACAAGGTCAGCTGATTACATCATCTCCCAGAAGTTCTCCATGAAAAACTACTCAAAACTGGTCAAAACTGGACCATCTCACCTGCTCCATGGTCAAAGTGCGCTGCATCCCACCTAAATGCACACGGGAGGTGCGATGCATACTGAAAAGCCCTTCTATGGGGTATGATGGGCGAGAGTGGACAAATGGCAGAGTCAATCTGCAAGGTGGAGGATCATGGAATCTTCCAGAAACTTCTCCTGTGACACTTGCCTCTCTGCATTTGCCTAGGGATGAGTAAGAGATCATCAATCTCCAAGTGGAATCAAGAACTATCAGAGAGAGGACACTAATCAAATCTCAAAAGCTGTCTCACCCCCCTTACAAACATCTATATATGGATCCCTCATCCCAGAGATCCAGTGGCTGGAATTTTGTATCTTGTAAGGAAGTGCTGTTGGTTTCTTGGTGTAACATCATAGTGTTGGGTGATCTAAGCTTTTCATGAGGTGAATAAGGGCTTTCTTGCTGAGAGGATGACACTGGGTCAGAAAAATTGGTTGTAATCCTCTTTGCTATTCTTGATTATTAATAAAGCTATTCAAGTTTTCCTCCACATTCTTGTATGATTGATGATATATGCATTTGTGTGGTCAATATATATCTGGTCCTATATTGTTTATCATAGTAGATCTCTGTTCTTGGATAGTATTATGCTGCTTTGATTCCACAGGTGCTCTTTGAAGCTGGGTAAATGAGGAAGCGGGTGGCAAAGATCTATCAGAAGGGAGAGGAATCAAGCAAGGAACCAAGCGCAAGACAGAGGTTGGTCTCCTTTGTTCCCCTCTTATATACTTCTCATAAAGGAAAATGAAAGTGGTTTTAGTTTGTTTGTTTCTAAGGTAGCTACCAACCTTAGTGTGACTAGCAGCTCTACTTTATAATTTTGTATTGGCGTTGCAAAGCTGCTAGTCCCACTAAGGCTGGTAGCTACCTTAGAAACAAACAAACTAAAACCACTTTCGTTTTCCTTTATGAGAAGTAGATAAGAGGGGAACAAAGGAGACCAACCTCTATCTTGCGCTTGGTTCCTTGCTTGATTCCTCTCCCTTCTGATAGATCTTTGTCACCCGCTTCCTCGTTTACCCAGCTTCAAAGAGCACCTGTGGAATCAAAGCAGCATAATACTATCCAAGAACAGAGATCTACTATCATAAAAAATATAGGACCAGATATATATTGACCACACAAATGCATATATCATTAAATCATACAAGAATGTGGAGGAAAACTTGAATAGATTTATTAATAATCAAGAATAGCAAAGAGGATTACAACCAATTTTTCTGACCCAACATCATCCTCTCAGCAAGAAATCCCTTCTTCACCTCATGAAAAGCTTAGATCACCCAACACTATGATGTTACACCAAGAAACCAGCAGCACTTCCTTACAAGATACAAAATTCCAGCCTCTGGATCTCTGGGATGAGGGATCCATATATAGATGTTTGTAAGGGGGGTGAGTCAGCTTTTGAGATTTGATTAGTGTCCTCTTTCTGATAGTTCTTGATTCCACTTGGAGATTGATGATCTCTTACTCATCCCTGGGCGAATCTAGAGAGGCAAGTGTCATAGGAGAAGTTTCTAGAAGATTCCATGATCGTCCACCTTGCAGATTGACTCTGCCATTTGTCTACTCTCGCCCATCGCACCCCATAGAAGGGCTTTTCGTTATGCATCGCACCTCCCGTGTGCATTTAGGTTGGATGCAGTGCACTTTGACCATGGAGCAAGTGAGATGGTCCAGTTTTGACCAGTTCTGAGTAGTTTTTCATGGAGAACTTCTGGGAGATGATGTAATCAGCTGACCTTGTTCTTTTAGGGGTTGGAACAACACTTTTAGGGACTTAAGAGCCCTTGGTTTATGGACATTTACGATTGGGGTTGCAGTGCCCAAAAATTTCTATAATAGTTGCCCCCTAAAGCATGAGGTCGTTAATCTTTTGATGTCGAGTGAAATGCTTTATCATGAGGATCTGAAGTTTTTTCGAGCTGGAAGGCGACCTGTAATAAGATACAATACAACACATTATCTTCATAATATTTTCATGATCTAGCTAAGGCGGGCATTCCCATGCTCAGCTTTCTAGATTCATTTTCATGTACATAAGACAGACAATCGTCTGTGTGCAGACTGATGATTCTGGTAGAGCCATCATCCCTTAGGTTGGATGATTATCTGTGTAGCAATGATGTACATTTGATGTCTTTATTTTCCTGAATATATATCGTAGCCTGGATGGATGAAACTAGATTTGGGGTCTTCAATCTCGTTCGATCTTCACTAAAAGTACAAGTCGATCCATGTGAGAGATGTTCTGGAGTCGAACATGGAAAGACATCGCCTGATTACTAGCCAATGATGTAAGCTGTTAACAGGCACGAGAGGAATCACCGATGATGATGGTTACCCTCAAGGTACTACAGTACAATTCACGTGGTGTGAATAAGGGACTTGGCGTCGAACACCACACAAAATCTTTCGGTCGAAGGCCATTGATGTAAACATGTCGCCGGAAGTGAGAAACTTGCCATTAAGGCATGCAAGCTTCAAAGTACTGAAAGGGTTGTTCCTACATCGACTTCCTGGATAATGAGCTGATGTCGACAGGAAGCGATCAGTCATAGGAGGGCCTTAGAGAATCCCACATCAATGACACGGAATGGAGCAAATGATTTTAATGGAGGTGAAAACGATCTGATGATGTAAGGTTCAGGGTGGCAGTCATGAAAGAATGGAGCGTAAATGTATTGCAGTGGATGAGACACAGGTGAATTCTCTGAGTGACTTCTCTTGAACATACCGGCAACACTGACATGATGGATTGGTAGCATTAACCCCAAATATGGATGGTGTGATGGACCAATGGTGATATGACTAGTGAACGGAACAACCCAACCCGACTCGGATGCGGAGTGAAAGTGTCATGTTCAAGAGCGACTTGCTACCAATAAAGTTTCTTCAAGTTTTCTTCCCAATTTTTTGCCAGTCATTGCTGACCAGTACCAATTTATTTTTGTCAAGCTTGAGGAGGAAAAAATATGCTTTTTCTATAATTTTCCCTTCGGGCGAACCCATTGCTATGTTTTAACGAGCCTAGCGATAGTGAAACTCGTTCTTGTCGGTATGGACAAGTTTGTCGCTATTCTATTTTAACGAGTTTAAAGACAAAGATAACTCGGTCCTTTTCCATTTTAGAGAGTCTAAAAAGGGACGTAAAGAAAACTCCAATAATCCTTTTTCGTCATATAATCCCTTGAGTCCAAAAAAGTATAAAATAATACAAAAGGGATGAATTTTCGGTAATTTTAACGAGCCGAACAAAACAAGCGCTCGATCTTTTTGTGTAATAATCCCTCAGGTCCAAAAAGATTAAAATCTAAAGGAGGGATAGCACTTACGGTCACTTTAACGAGCTGGAGAGGCCAATTGCTCGGAAATATTTTCATATTTTACGAGTCAGATGAAAAGAGCTTAAAGGACACTCGTTTTTCGAGGAACGAGTGATAAATTCGGGTAGCAGCTAATTCCAGGTAAGGTTCGGAATTTTCCAATCATGGTAGTGTCACAAGGATGGCTAACAGGATCACTCTTTGCAGTTGTTCCTCAAAAAGTGTAAACAATCAAATGGAGGTGAATGATTGGCCAATATAGAGTGGGGGTGATGATGAGAACATGACCAAGGCTTCAAAGGCTGATGATAATACATTCACGATGGTTATTTACGGGAAATTGGTTCATTTTTTAATGAGCTTAAACTCTGGGGGAACATTTGCTCATTGCTTATGTTTATTTTTTAATGAGCTTGAATTCCACGTTAAAACTGCTCGATCCAGTCGTATAATAAGGATGTCTCATTTAAAATGGCATTTTTTCAAAGCTTTGCCCCGCATCCTTTCTTTATGCAAGTTAGGAAACGACCAATCCTACGAGTTTAAAGGGTTAGAGGTCCTACAAATTTAAAAAATAAATGGTCGCTCTTCGCTTGCACGCCAAAAGGTTTGCATGCCCCCGGGTATAGTGAAAAATTTCCAAGTTAACAAAGATTTTTCTATCCGCACTAGGGACAAAACACTTCCTCGGCGATGTCTACTGAAATAAACAAAGGTGAGTGGCGCAACTAGCTCCACTCACATAACTTTGACGAAGTAATCTTATTCCAGTCTAATCTCATAAAATAGTCATACATCCTTCGTGGAAACCTACCCTATTCCCAAGGTTTTCCTGTCGAAACAGACCAGGGTGCATGCCCCCTGGGTTTCAGTCATGTCCTCTAAATCACTCGCGCTCATCAGGTGGATGGACTGGGGATTGATGAGACATTCCTTGCATGAAAAGACCATTCAGGGATGGTATTTGACTATTTGCTATGTGTGAACCGGGGAATGAAAGCTGGTCTACGAGCTTGACCACTCTTCCTTCATGCGGAAAACACATTACTCTAAAGAGTGAGGAGACAATGGCTCCCATGCAATAAATATAGTCCCATCCAAGGAGTAGATTATAATCTAGGGGTCCTTGGACTACCATTACGTTCATGTGAACGGTTTTCCTTCTCAATGTTTTCGGCACATTGGGAAGGATCCCTAACGGTCGACTCGTTACTTTGTCAAAGCCTGTTAGATTTCTCATTTCAGGAAAAAGTGATGAAGAACCAAGCGCTTTCCAAGCAGTTGAGGAAAGGATACTCACAGAAGCCCCTTCATCCATGATGGTACCGACCATGACCATTCTATATATTTGAGCAATGATTCGAAATGGTACACTAGCCGGTAAGCGGGGTCTGCCTAGTAGATTCCAATCGAAGGAAACAACTAGGTTGCTTGGAGGTGGGACCGAATAGATGGTCAGATACGACTCTCACAAACTTCCTTCCTATGGTAAAGGAACGGGCAGACTGCCACCATGTTCATCGGAGTCTGTGCTTACGAAGAGAATTTGGACAATGTCGTTCTTGTTCTCTTCGGTGACTGTATCATTTGAGATGGACCTTCTGAAGGAAAGACCGGGTCAACTGCCAGATCGACCTTTTGACTTGCGTCTCGTGTGGATTCATAGGGTTCATCTTCAATGATAGACGCTTCACCCGACCACAATGACGTGTCAGCTAGATTTTCAACTAGTGACGAACTCGGCAAGAGTTCCTTATATCCAGGAGGAAGCCGTAACGGTGAAACCGGACGGTTGTCCAAAACTCTTTTAGCCTCATCTAAGAAGGGACAACGGTGGACGACGTGATCACCTTCACACAGTTTACAAGGAAATTTACATTTTCCTTTTTTTCCAGGGGCTTCACTTTCACTAGTTGACGGTGTATTCTCAACATGATCGTCAGAGGTTGACGACACCGGATTGTGCAAACGAGGAGACCAGTCCCTTAAGATCTGAGGGATGCAAGGACAATCTCGATGATAGTGGTCTCCTTTGCAAATGACACATGGCAATTTAGGCCTGGACGATGTAGTGTGTGGATTTTCGCTAGACGATGCCTGGTTGCCCCTTTTCGTCTTTGGCTCCTTCTTCTTCTTCTCTTTCTTCTTCCTCTCCTTCTTCTTCTTAGTTACTTGATTTTTGGCTTTACCAGCTTCATCAAGTGAAGAGGAAGGAGGAGAGGGAGAATTGGACGAAGTAGAAGGTTGGGGGGTAACTCTGGTATCGTTTAGTTGCTGACTTGATTGTTCAAGAATCACAGTGTTCTGAACGATAGAGGTCGAGAAGAGCCATACGGGCAAGCCGATTGTCAATCCCGGAAGCGACAATGTGGCCATATGGGGTGCACCAACATCTCCCCAAGAGGAGAAAGGACTAGGATTTCCTCCAAGGGGAAATCCTTGGTTGGTGGACTCCATTTTTCTCAACCTAAGACCAACGTAGGAACGGTGATGCTTATTCCGATTAAAATAAATTTTAGACGCTTTGACACAACTTGTTTTTCAATTTTTAAGAGTCGAGAAAAAACAAAAGATGACTTTAGTCGCCTTCAATTTTTAATGAGCTTGAAGTGACAAGTGCTCAGATGGACCTTTTCCTTTAAGGAGTCTGAAAAGGAACGAAAGAGACTACTCTGGAAATCTAGACAGAGGGATTACCAAACCAATTGCAAAACTGCAGAAAACTTTTTACGGTACGGTTGTCAATCTTCCCGAATGCTGTGTTCATTGCATTGGGATCGATAGGGCGGCAGACACGGCTTCCTATGGATAAAGGATAAAGCCTATTGTGGTCTCCCAAAATATACTCGACGGTATGTGGGAGCACAAGTCCATACTGGCACTTATCGTCTCAAAGTCGAGGAATCACCCAACCAACAATGAAAACAACAGTTACCAAGCTTTACGACGCTGGAATACGTCTCTAGCCTAGACTTCTAAATGTTTTGTGTTAGGTTCCAAAGCGTTTTTAGTTTCATTAAATTTATTTTACAGTTGATCTTGCTTAAGAAATTTTCCTTTCAGGTTCACCGCGTGATGTAGATATACAATTCCTAAAATGCAATCTAAGATGATAAACAATCGTTTAATCTTCTTTTTGCAATGAAAATCCTAGCTACTAAGGAAAGAGAGACGATATTCTTTCAACATAGAGCAGAGAGCACACACTATATGCATTGTCCTAAATCTAACAAACAAACAGTCTAAATGCAAATGCACATGCATGTATTTGTTTTCAGCCTTCTTAATGTGTGAATGATAGAAAAAAAGCTAAGCGCAAATCTGAATTATTTTTCAAAGCGACATTACTAACAAGTTTCTTTTCAAGACAAAATGAAGACAACGACGACACTTTGCGATTTGGAATTGAAAAATTGCTTTCGACACTTGAAAAACTACTAATTCAAATAAAATACAAGAGTAATAGTGTAATCGACTATCAAGAAAAATCAGATTCCCTTCTATGACTGAAAATGACACTTGCGACACTTCCATATCAAGAAACGATAGTTCAATTACGCTACTTCTTTGTAAAATAGAACTGAAAATGGCTCACAATACATAAAAAAAATTACAGTTCTTTGCACAATGGAGGCAGAATAATGGCAAGGAAGGGGGTTTCCAACAAAGGTACACTGACTACAGACAGCAAAACTCCTGAATAGAGCTGAAAAGAGTGAAAAAACCAAATTCTGGAGGCAAAATTAGCCCTTTCTGATCAGCGCACCTGTTACACACGGATTCCAGTATGCATCCCACCTACAACAAACGGGAAGTGCGATGCATACTGATATCTTTGAAGAGAGGGTGCGATCGTACAGTGCGTGACTTTTGATCCAGTTCTTGATCACAGTTTGCAGCACAGTTCAGGGATTTAGGCCAAGCAAGTGGTAATCAGTAAATAAATCACAGGGGTAGATCTAAGGAGGTTACTAGAGCCACCACAAGGGAAATTAGAGAGTTTGTAAATCGATTGTTCAGTTCATAAACAAAACCCAGAGATAGACTGAAGCAGCATTGATCTACTTTGCATTTGCATAGCAAATGCAGTTCGAAGGCTAGCTGGCTTGACTTCAGGCTCCGTCTGTAAGTTTATAAAGCAAACAAATATAGACAAACAAACAATCTATTCATCCCCCAGTGGAGTCGCCATTTTGTTAATCAGGAAATCTAGTGTCTATGCAGAGCTGCTAGTCCCACTAAGGCTGGTAGCTACCTTAGAAACAAACAAACTAAAACCACTTTCGTTTTCCTTTATGAGAAGTAGATAAGAGGGAAACAAAGGAGACCAACCTCTGTCTTGCGCTTGGTTCCTTGCTTGATTCCTCTCCCTTCTGATAGATCTTTGTCACCCGCTTCCTCGTTTACCCAGCTTCAAAGAGCACCTGTGGAATCAAAGCAGCATAATACTATCCAAGAACAGAGATCTACTATCATAAACAATATAGGACCAGATATATATTGACCACACAAATTCATATATCATCAATCATACAAGAATGTGGAGGAAAACTTGAATAGCTTTATTAATAATCAAGAATAGCAAAGAGGATTACAACCAATTGTTCTGACCCAGCATCATCCTCTCAGCAAGAAAGCCCTTCTTCACCTCATGAAAAGCTTAGATCACCCAACACTATGATGTTACACCAAGAAACCAGCAACACTTCCTTACAAGATACAAAATTCCAACCTCTGGATCTCTGGGATGAGGGATCCATATATAGATGTTTGTAAGGGGGGTGAGTCAGCTTTTGAGATTTGATTAGTGTCCTCTCTCTGATAGTTCTTGATTCCACTTGGAGATTGATGATCTCTTACTCATCCCTGGGCGAATGCAGAGAGGAAAGTGTCACAGGAGAAGTTTCTAGAAGATTCCATGATCCTCCACCTTGCAGATTGACTCTGCCATTTGTCCACTCTCGCCCATCGCACCCCATAGAAGGGCTTTTCAGTATTCATCACACCTCCTGTGTGCATTTAGGTTGGATGCAGCGCAATTTGACCATGGAGCAGGTGAGATGGTCCAGTTTTGACCAGTTCTGAGTAGTTTTTCATGGAGAACTTCTGGGAGATGATGTAATCAGTTGACCTTGTTCTTTTAGGGGTTGGAACAACACTTTTAGGGACTTAAGAGCCCTTGGTTTATGGACATTTATGAGTGGGGTTGTAGTGACCAAAATTAAATGGTACACTAGCCGGTAAGCGGGGTCTACCTAGTAGGTTCCAATCGAAGGAAACAACTAGGTTGCTTGGAGGTGGGACCGAATAGGCGGCCGGATATGACTCTGATGAACTTGCTTCCTACGGTAAAGGAACGAGTAGATTTCCCGCATGTTCATCGGAGTCTGTGCTTACGAAGAGAATTTGGACGGTGTCATTCTTGTTCTCTCTGGTGACTGTATCATCTGAAGATGGACCTTCTGAAGTCAAGACCGGGTCAACTACCGCCTCGACCTTCTGACTTTCGTCTGGTGTGGATTTAGAGGGTTCATCTTCAATGATAGATGCTTCAGCCGACCACAATGGCGTGTCAGCCAGATTTTCAACTAGTGACGGACTCGGTAAGAGTTTCTTATATCCAAGAGGAAGTCGTAACGGTGAAACTGGACGGTCGTCCAAAACTCTTTTAGCCTCGTCTAAGAAGGGACAATGGTGGATGGCGTGATCGTCTTCACATAGTTTACAAGGAAATTTACATTTTCCTTTTTGTCCAGGGGCTTCACTTTCACTAGTTGATGGTGTATTCTCAACATGATCGTCAGAGGTTGACGACACCGGATTGTGCAAATGAGGAGACCAATCCCTTAAGATCTAAGGGATACAAGGACAATCTCGATGATAATGGTCTCCTTTGCAAATGACACATGGTGATTTAGGCCTGGATGGTGCAGTGTGTGGATTTTCGCTAGACGATGCCTAGTTGTCCCTTTTTTCCTTTGGCTCCTTCTTCTTCTTCTCTTTCTTCTTCCTCTCCTTCTTCTTCTTAGTTACTTGATTTTTGGCTTTACCAGCTTCATCACGCGAAGAGGAAGGAGGAGAGGGAGAATTGGACGAAGTAGAAGGTTGTGGGGTAACTCTGGTATAATTTAGTTGCTGACTTGATTGTTCAGGAATCACGGTGTTCTGACTGATAGAGGTTGAGAAGAGCCATACGGGCAAGCCGATTGTCAATCCTGGAAGCGACAATGTGGCCATATGGGGTGCACCAACATCTCCCCAAGAGGAGAAAGGAATAGGATTTCCTCCAAAGGGAAATCCTTGGTTGGTGGACTCCATTTTTCTCAACCTAAGACCAACGTAGGAAAGGTGATGTTTATTCCGATTAAAATAAATTTTAGATGCTTTGACACAACTTGTTTTTTCAATTTTTAAGAGTCGAGAAAAAACAAAAGATGACTCTAGTCGCCTTCGATTTTTAATGAGCTTGAAGTGAGAAGTGCTCAGATGGACCTTTTCCTTTAAGGAGACTAAAAAGGAATGAAAGAGACTACTCTGGAAATCTAGATAGAGGGATTACCAAACCAATCACAAAATTGCAGAATACTTTTTACGGTACGACAGTCAATCTTCCCAAATGTTGTGTTCAGTGCATTGCGATCGATAAGGCAGCAGACATGGCTTCCTATGGATAAAGGATAAAGCCTATTGTGGTCTCCCAAAATATACTCGACGGTACGTGGGAGCACAAGTCCGTACCGGCACTTATCGTCTCAAAGTGGAGGAATCACCCAACCAACAATGAAAACAAAAGTTACCAGGCTTTACAACGCCGGAATACGTCTCTAGCCTAGACTTCTAAATGTTGTGCATTAGGTTCCAAAGCGTTTTTAGATTCATTAAATTTATCTTACAGTTGATCTTTCTTAAGAAATTTTCCTTTCAGGTTCACTGCGTGATGTAGATATACAATTCCTAAAATTCAATCTAATATGATAAACAATCATTTAATCTTCTTTTTGCAATGAAAATCCTAGCTGCTAAGGAAAGAGAAACGATATTCTTTCAACATAGAGCAGAGAGCACACACTATATGCACTGTCCTAAATCAAACCAACAAACAGTCTAAATGCAAATGCACATGCATGTATTTTTTTTCAGCCTTCTTAATGTGTGAATGATAGAAATAAAGCTAAGCATAAATCTGAATTATTTTTCAAAGCGACATTACTAACAAGTTTCTTTTCAAGACAAAATGAAGACAACGACGACACTTTGCAATTTGGAATTGAAAACTTGCTTTCGACACTTGAAAAACTACTAATTCAAATCAAATACAAGATTAACAGTGTAATCGACTATCAAGAACAATCGGATTCCCTTCTATGACTGAAAACGACACTTGTGACACTTCCAGATCAAGAAACGACAGTTCAATTACGCTACTTCTTTGTAAAAGAGAACTGAAAATGGCTCACAATACACAAAAACATTTACAGTTCTTTGCACAATGGAGGCAGAATAATGGCAAGGAAGGGGGTTTCCAACAGAGGTATACTGACTACAGACAACAAAACTCCTGAATAGAGCTGAAAAGAGTGAAAAAACCAAAGTCTGGAGGCAAAATTAGCCCTTTCTGACCAGCGCACATGTTACACACGGATTCCAGTATGCATCCCACCTACAGCACACGGGAAGTGCGATGCATACTGATACCCTTGAAGAGAGGGTGTGATGGTACAGTGTGAGACTTTTGATCCAGTTCTTGATCACAGTTTGCAGGAAAGTTCAGGGATTTAGGCCGAGCAAGTGGTAATCAGTAAATAAATCACAGGGGTAGATCTAAAGAGGTTACTAGAGCCACCACAAGGGAAATTAGAGAGTTTGTAAATCAATTTTTCAGTTCATAAACAAAACCCAGAGATAGACTGAAGCAGCATTGATCTACTTTGCACTTGCATAGCAAATGCAGTTCGAAGGCTAGCTGGCTTGACTTCAGGCTCCGTCTGTAAGTTTATAAAGGAAACAAATATAGACAAACAAACAATCTATTCGTTCCCCAGTGGGGTCGCCATTTTGTTATTGGGAAATCTAGTGTCTATGCAGAGCTGCTAGTCCCACTAAGGCTGGTAGCTACCTTAGAAACAAACAAACTAAAACCGCTTTCGTTTTCCTTTATGAGAAGTAGATAAGAGGGGAGCAAAGGAGACCAACCTCTGTCTTGCGCTTGGTTCCTTGATTGATTCCTCTCCCTTCTGATAGATCTTTGCCACTCGCTTCCTCGTCTACCCAGCTTCAAAGAGCACCTATGGAATCAAAGCAGCATAACACTATCCAAGAACAGAGATCTACTATCATAAACAATATAGGACTAGATATATATTGACCACACAAATGCATATATCATCAATCATACAAGAATGTGGAGGAAAACTTGAATAGCTTTATTAATAATCAAGAATAGAAAAGAGGATTACAACCAATTGTTCTGACCCAGCATCATCCTCTCAGCAAGAAAGCCCTTCTTCACCTCATCAAAATCTTAGATCACCTAACACTATGATGTTACACCAAGAAACCAGCAGCACTTCCTTCCAAGATACAAAATTTCAGCCTTTGGATCTCTGGGATGAGGGATCCATATATAGATGTTTGTAAGGGGGGTGAGTCAGCTTTTGAGATTTGATTAGTGTCCTCTCTCTGATAGTTCTTGATTCCACTTGGAGATTGATGATCTCTTACTCATCCCTGGGCAAATGCAGAGAGGCAAGTGTCACAGGAGAAGTTTCTAGAAGATTCCATGATCCTCCACCTTCCAGATTGGCTCTGCCATTTGTCCACTCTCGCCCATCGCACCCCATAGAAGGGCTTTTCAGTATGCATCACACCTCCCGTGTGCATTTAGATGGGATGCATCAGACTTTGACCATGGAGCAGGTGAGATGGTCCAGTTTTGACCAGTTCTCAGTAGTTTTTCATGGAGAACTTGTCGGAGATGATGTAATCAACTGACCTTGTTCTTTTAGGGGTTGGAACAACACTTTTAGGGACTTAAGAGCCCTTGGTTTATGGACATTTATGATTGGGTTTGCATTGCCCAAAAATGTCTATAACAGTTGTCCCCTAAAGCATGAGGTCGTTAATCTTTTGATGTCGGGTGAAATGCTTTATCATGAGGATCCAAAGTTTTTTCGAGCTAGAAGGCGACCTGTAATAAGATACAATACAACACATTATCTTCATAATATTTCCATGATCTAGCTGAGGCGGGCATTCCCATGCTCAGCTTTATAAATTCATTTTCATGTACATAAGACAGACAATCGTCTGTGTGCAGACTGATGATTCTAGTAGAGCCATCATCCCTTAGGTTGGATGATTATCTGTGTAGCAATGATGTACATTTGATGTCTTTATTTTCCTGAATATATATCGTAGCCTGGATGGATGAAACTAGATTTGGGGTCTTCAATCTCGTTCGATCTTCACTAAAAGTACAAGTCGATCCATGTGAGAGATGTTCTGGAGTCGAACATGGAAAGACATCGCCTGATTACTAGCCAATGATGTAAGTTGTTAACAGGCACGAGAGGAATCACCGATGATGATGGTTACCCTCAAGGTACTACAGTACAATTCACGTGGTGTGAATAAGGGACTTGGCGTCGAACACCACACAAAATCTTTCGGTCGAAGGCCATTGATGTAAACATGTCGCCAGAAGTGAGAAACTTGCCATTAAGGCATGCAAGCTTCAAAGTACTGAAAGGGTTGTTCCTACATCGACTTCCTGGATAATGAGCTGATGTCGACAGGAAGCGATCAGTCATAGGAGGGCCTTAGAGAATCCCACATCAATGACACGGAACAGAGCAAATGATTTTAATGGAGGTGAAAACGATCTGATGATGTAAGGTTCAGGGTGGCAGTCATGAAAGAATGGAGCGTAAATGTATTGCAGTGGATGAGACACAGGTGAATTCTCTGAGTGACTTCTCTTGAACATACCAGCAACACTGACATGATGGATTGGTAGCATTAACCCCAAATATGGATGGTGTGATGGACCAATGGTGATATGACTAGTGAACGGAACAACCCAACCCGACTCGGATGCGGAGTGAAAGTGTCATGTTCAAGAGCGACTTGCTACCAATAAAGTTTCTTCAAGTTTTCTTCCCAATTTTTCGCCAGTCGTTGCTAACCAGTACCTATTTATTTCTGTCAAGCTTGAGGAGGATAACATATCCTTGTTCTATAATTTTCCCTTCGGGCAAACCCATCGCTATGTTTTAACGAGCCTAGCGATAGTGAAACTCGTTCTTGTCGGTATGGACAAGTTTTTCACTATTCGGTTTTAACGAGTTTAACGACAAAGATAACTCGGTCCTTTTCAATTTTAGAGAGTCTGAAAAGGGACGTAAAGAAAACTCCAATAATCCTTTTTCGTCATATAATCCCTTGAGTCCAAAAAAGTATAAAATAATAAAAAAGGGATGAATTTTCGGTAATTTTAACGAGCCGAACAAAACAAGCGCTCGATCTTTTTGTGTAATAATCCCTCAGGTCCAAAAATATTAAAATCTAAAGGAGGGATAGCACTTACGGTCACTTTAACGAGCTGGAGAGGCCAATTGCTCAAAAATCTTTTCATATTTTACGAGTCAGATGAAAAGAGCTTAAAGGAGACTTGTTTTTCGAGGAACGAGTGATAAATTTGGATCAGCTAATTCTAGGTAAGGTTTGGAATTTTCCAATCACGGCAGTGTCGCAAGGATGGCTAACAGGATCACTATTCGCAGCTGTTCCTCAAAAAGGGTAAACAATCAAATGGAGGTGAATGATTGGCCAATATAGAGTGGGGGTGATGATGAGAACACGACCAAGGCTTCAAAGGCTGATGATAATACATTCACGATGATTATTTACCGGAAATTGGTTCATTTTTTAATGAGCTTAAACTCTGGGGGAACATTTGCTCATTACTTATGTTTGTTTTTTAACGAGCTTGAATTCCGCGTTAAAACTGCTCGATCCAATGGTCATTGATTATCTTGATTTTACCATTGACAACTTTTGTTCCTTCAAAGGTTGTACTACCTACTCAATTGCTTCATCAAAATAGTTAGGAACGAACAATATATGTTTGAAAAATGAGTCAAAACACTAATATTTTACTTGAATTACGTGAAAAGTAATTTAAAAGTGGCTTTTTCACCTCTCATTTTACCATTTCATTTGAACTTTGGTTTGTTGGAGCTTTGGAGGTGCTTTCCCCCTTGATTTTCACTAGCTGATTCTGGGAGATTCTGTGGACGATTCTTGGCGCCGTCTGGACCAGGTAGGAGCTAAACCTGAGCTCTTCAGTTTTGTTCTTTCCTTTTTGAATTCTGAGCATGTTTTATGCTTTTTCTGAGCCTTTGGGGTTTGAAAAACTCTCCCTGGCTCCATTGCACCTCCTCTATATCGAAAGGTGCGATGCATGCTGGCTTGGCCATTGGCGAGTCAGCATGCATCCCACCCAGAACACTGCTTGGGGTGCGATGGGCGCAAGGAGGGAAATTTGTGCACAGTTTTTCATGGAAATTTTTGCCTGTTTTTCACCAAATCATGATCTTGACCCTTCTCTTGTTTGTTTTCAGATATTCATTGGAGAAAAATGCTTGTTACATGGCGAGAACATGAGCATGAAGAAGAGGACATGCTTGATTTACATGATCCGGTTATGGTAAATGCACTGCGGAACTGTGGCCTGTTCAAGTTTTTCTGCATCTCTAGCATGAGGCAACAAATCAACTTGTTGCAATATTTCCTCGATGCATGGGATCCTACCAACCAGGTGTTCCAGATTAGGGGCAAATCCATCCCCTTAACTATCGTGTACATCTATTTTTTGACCGGCTTATCGAGGCGTGGTGCCCCTATCTCATTATCAGGTTCGGCCCGTGGGGGTGAATTCGTGAGAGATTACATTCGCAGGTATTGCAGAGAGGGATCTCAGCCGAGTAAGGATGGCAAGATCAATATCCGAGATGTCACTGATAGGTCCTTGAGGACCATTCTGTTCACTTTTGCTAGACTGGCTGGTAGTGCGGCTCTTCATGTGGCCAACAGGTCTTATATGCAATATGCCTTAGAATGCCTTGAACCAAAGGTGTTCAACTGGTGTGATGTAGTACTCTCTGTGATGAAAGAACAACTGACCAAGGTGAAAAATGGAAGATTGAAGAACTTTGGATATGGTTCTATTTTGACCGCTTTTGCCTTGGAAAAGATCCCGCTGATGCAGCCGCAGTATGTTTCACTTGGTTTACCTCCACCAACTGAGCCATGGATGTAGAGATGGGTTGAACTTATGGCCAGACATGTTGGTCAGTCCCAGGTTTCCTTTTCTGATACCTTCTTCAAGTGGTTCAATCGTCAGGAGATGGTTTTTTCCGAGTATCCATATGCTGGTATGGATTTCCGGGGTGATCCGGATTTGGTACTGCCGGCTGGCGAGCAGTGGGGTGTCATCGGTAAATTCTCTGACCATATCTCTATTTATCGTTTCTTTTATAATGTTCTTGTGCTTTCTTCTATCAGGACTAATCAAAACTCATGTGCTCATGCAGATTTTGGACCAGTTTGACCAGTAGTACGCCTGAGAGTGCCAGTTGCCGCTCCAGCAGGAGAGGTTGTGGGAAGGGCCATCCTTCACGACCTTGACGTGGCCGAGACTCTTTCAACATTGCAAGATTAGGTCGAAGGCCTCACTCTTGGTATTCTGGACATGAGGACTGATGAGCTACCTCTAAGGTTGCAGCGACATACTACTAGCATGCCGAGTCGATGGACTAGACTTTTACACATGATTGCACAGGCGGTGACTTGTTATCACCAGCATCATTAGACTAGGGTGCCCCCCTAGCGTTTTCAGTTTTGGGTCATCTGACCAATTTTTTTCTTGGTTACAGAACATTATGTGTAAACCATAAATAGTTATATATATATTTTTTACTTTCGGAGCTTTATTTTGGTTAAGTTACATGATCCTGATGCAAATACTGATGAAATGCTTCTTTTTATAAATGTTGCAAATGTCTATCTAACACATAATTTTCCAATGAATATGTTAATGTGTTTGAGTTTCTGGAAATATGCTGATATTGAATAAAATCAAATTGCCTTTCCAAAATCTTGACCCTTAGGAACATACGATAGATAGCTGGATTTCGGACGGAGTAGATACCAGTGAGTTGTAGTATGACGACTTGTGAGTCTAGCCTGACGACAAGTCGGCGTATGCCATGCGTGATGGCATCAGAGAGGATTTCTATCAACGTGCTATATTCAGTGATATTATTTGTTGACCAACCAATACATACCCCTCTGAAACTTACTAACTCGCCGCTTGGATCAAAAATGGCCCAGGCCATAGAAGATAGGTTCCGCGAACTACGACTCGCTCCGTTAGCATATCAAAAAAAGATTCCAATAGGCTCGACATCTGCAACAAATGTAAAAAGTGGATTACTTGACCAAAACAATGACCCTTAGCGAAAACAAAAATGTAACAAAAGCATAGGGGTTACTACACTGAATCATGCGTAGTAATGCTTAAGGTACAACCTGCTACAGGGTTGCGCCAATGGAATCCCATCCTAATCCACTAACTCGTAGGCCCCTTTTGCTAATACACGTTTAACAATATAGGGGCCCATCCATAATGACTTGAATTTACCTGCTCCCAATTTATTGGATTCCTGGTCGTAAAGTAGGACCAAGTCACCTTCTGAGAAGACACGGGGTTTGACATTCTTGTCAAATTGCACCTTGAATCGTTTCTTATGGGCTTCGTTAGCCAAAGCGGCATCACGACGGGTTTCATCCAATTGGATTAGTTCCAAGAAGCGAGCCTCCTCTTCTGAAGTTTCGGGGAGAAGGTCGACTGCGAGTTTGAGGGACAATATTTCACACTAAACTGGTAAGATCGCTTCTAGGCCATACACCAGTTGAAAGGGTGTAAACCTAGTTGCATTCCTTACCGATGTTCGGTATGCCCACAAGGCTGAGTACAAGATCAGGTGCCAACTCCTTTTATGGACTCCAATCATCCTTTGCAGCATCCGCTTCAGGACTTTGTTGATTGCTTCAACTTGTCCATTGGCCTGCGGGTAATATGGAGTAGAGCTGTCGTGAGACAACCCTAATTTGGCAGCCAATTCAACCATCATGTGATTGCGAAAATACGATCCATAATCTGTGACTATGGCCTGTGGAACGCCAAATCTGGCGACTACATGATTGAAAAAGAAAAGGGCAGTTGTTTTGCCGGTGTTGTTTAATGTAGGCATCGCCTCGGCCCATTTGGTAAAATAGTCTACCGCGACTATGATATACCCATGCCCCCCAGTCGAGGTGCGGTTACATGTCATAAAATCTATGCCCCATTTAGCGAATGGCCCAACAACAACTATTGGCTGCAAGGGTGCGGGTGGTCTTATGGTTTTGCTATCGAAAATTTGACATGCATGGCAACTTCTAACTGCGGTTATGCAATCTTTGAACATTGTTGGCCAGAAGTATCCTGCTCGTAGAATTTTTTGTGTTGTAGCGTAAACAGATTGATGCCCACCTCACGCGCTCGAATGGCAATCATTGAGGACTTTTTCGGCCTCTCATGGGTGAGGCACTTCCTCAAGATTGTATCGACACCGTGACGGCAAAGCGTATCAGCGACGATCATGTAGTCTTTTGATTGGTATCGAATACATTTTTGTTTCGAGCGAGAGGTATTAGACCTATATTTTTGGGTTTGGAGATAGATGATTATATCTCCATACCATGGATTTCTTGAAGATATCAGAAACAAAGATTCATCCACGATGGTTTCTTCGGATGTTTCATCATTGGACGACGATGGGAGATCGCATCGTAATTCCGTGAAAACCAGGGATTTCTTCGATTTGGATTTTACAAATTCCAGATCAAACTCTTGAAGAATTGCTATCCATTTTGAATATTTGCCCCCCAGTAACTTTCGCGACAATATATAAGTCATGGGGTTGCAATCTGACAAAATGGTAGTTTTTCGAAAGAGGATATAGTGTCGAAATCTCTGTATCGCTTGAACAACTACGAGAGCCAGTTTTTCAATATAGGAATATTTTCTTTTTGTATCATTTAAGTTTCTACTCAAATAATATATAGGATGTTCAATTCCATTGTCTTCTTGTACTAAAACCATTGCGATGGTTGTATATGTTGCAGCGAGATACAGGTTAAAGTCATCTTCATAATCAGGAGCATACATTAATGATGCTTTCATTAGTGATTCTTTTAAAGCGTCAAAGGAAGCTTGCACGACCTGATCCCAGATGAAGGGTACTTCTTTTTTCAATAGATGTGTATAACCTTTAGCAAGTTCGGCATAATTTGGAATGAACCTCCTCAGAAAGTTTGCTTTCCCTTGGAGTTTCTGAATCTAAAGCAAATTTGAAGGTCGAGGCAAATTTATGATTGCCTGAACCTTACATGGGTCGAGACGGATCCCATACTTCGAGACTACAAAGCCAAGCAAACAACCAGAACTAACACAGAACACACATTTGTGTGGATTGAGTCGTATCTTGTAGTGTCGGAAACATAGAAATATCGCTCTTAAATGCTGCGGATGATCGGTCCACTTTCGCGAATGAGCTGGAAGATTGTCGAGATATGGTTGAACAATGTTTTTGATGTCATGGAAGGCATAATTCATTGCCCTCTGAAATGTTGCCCCTGCGTTCTTTAACTCAAAGGGTAACTTTCGATATGAAAATGTGCCCCACAGACAAATAAATGCAGTCTTTGACTGGTCCTGTGGGCGGATATTTATTTGATTATACCCGGAGAATCCATCCATAAATGAAAAGATTTCATATCCGGCGCATTCATCAATTATCTGGTCAATAAAAGGTGTAGGGTAGTTGTCTTTTGGACAAGCTTGATTTACATCCCTATAATCGACGCACACTCTAATCGTTCCTTGTTTTTTCATTACAGGAACAATGTTCGATACCCAATCGGTTAGAGGAACCGGGTAAATAAAACCAGCATGGAGAAGTTTTTCAACTTCTGCCTTGATGGCAGCGGCTTTCTTGGGGTGCACCTGCCGTAGCCATTGTCGCACTGGTTTGACATCTGGATACATCTTTATTTCATGTTCAACTATACTCGAGTCAATGCCTGGCATTTCATCATATGACCAAGCAAAGACATCTCTGAATTCGCGAAAAAGAGCGTTATATATTTCCAGTTCTGAAGGAGAACAACACTTGTGTTACACTAAAAAATTTCACCTCGACTACTTACAGTTAGTATGGCTCAAATCAACAGTCATGCTACCCTCTTAGGCAAGTCTCATGCCTCTGTTATCCATCTCAAACTCAAAGAAGAGAGAAAGTCTTGTAAAAACTATGTTTATCTCTGGGGTCGCAGGTTCTCTCTAGCCTTACCTGCGGGGACGCTGACCATGTTCACAAAATCTGCGTCCATGGACGCTCTGTATGTTAAGGGACAGGTGCGTCCCTCTGTAAAAGGCAAAATGCGCGAGTTTTATCTTGAAAAAGTTACTTGTGGTTACTTCTAGAACATTCTAGAGGTCGGTTTGATGAAATGGATGCGCCTCCAGTTGGTTCATGTATCTCTATTAAGGGGGAACTTATCCCATCAATAAGGGAGCTATCCCACCCATAGAGGGGGATGATCCCATTGATAGTGGACCTGAATAACCTCTTTACAGCACTATAAATAAAGGCATTGAGCCAGAAGGAGAAGAGGTTGGAGCTATACATTTTCTTTGGGTAAATGCTGCAGGATTTAGGTCTTCCATTAGAGCCTTTGTGAGGAGAGATTGTCTTCACTTGATTCTACTTGGGAGAGGGTGAGCTTTGTCAAAGTAGAGGAAAACCCTTGATGGACCCTGGGAGGAACTTGCACAACACCAAGGCCAGGTTGTAAGAGTTTCTTTGTTTCGTTATTAATACAAACTGGTTTATTTTTCTCAATAGCTTGTGTTAATGAGTTATTTCATGTGTTCCTTGGTCTGCATGTTGAATATATGTTTTATTATATGAAATGCAAGTGCTTGGTAATTGTTTGATTGTTTGTGGTTGCAGGAATTGACTTGAAGGAGGAGCTCATCCGGATCGTCAAGAACGGACTTCAACAACAGCGTTTTGGAATAAGGTAAGCCTAAACACTTGTAGTTTTCATGTTGTAAAAGGTGTATTTAGAGAAAGATCACTCCATTTTGTCTTGTTTGTCATTAGAATGTCTTAGACTTCTAGGAAGGTCAGTCGTGTCCGCACCCTTGACAGATTCCGTGTGACAAATTGGCGACTCCGCTGGGGAATCCATTAATGAGAGAGTCTTTTCCTTTATATGAACTTTGCTTTGAGAAAATCATTTTTATTTTCTGGTTTTTGACTGTGAGAATTAGTATTTGGGTGGCTTAGCTTTAGATTTAGTTAGATTTGGTTTTTCTTCATTTTTCCAGAAGGACGCACCCTCTGAGTACTGCACAGTGCGTCTTTGGACGCGC
This sequence comes from Pinus tabuliformis, assembly GCA_031772625.1. Classification (NCBI taxonomy): domain Eukaryota; kingdom Viridiplantae; phylum Streptophyta; class Pinopsida; order Pinales; family Pinaceae; genus Pinus; species Pinus tabuliformis. The sequence goes on along the minus strand of CM062805.1, from coordinate 310,344,339 downwards.
TGTTGCCGTCTGCACAGAGCGGGGCCGCACCTGTGACAACGGGTTGCCTGCGTCTTCCTGTAAAACTTAAGAAAATTCCATTTTTGCTTTAAATTGCTTTTAGATTTTGTTTTTCCTTAGTGTTTTCTGCCCAGATCCTTTAGTACCCTGTCAAGAATTTTCACCTGAACTAGTTTTGTGAGCTTTGAGTGTTTTAGTGGTTTTCAACGAAGTTTAGACCTAGGGTTTGATTTTTGGAAAGGCTTTGTAGTGACTTTGATAGTAGAAAGTTGTCCAGCCTTAGATCTCTCTGGTTAGTCAACCTTCTTAGAAGTCGGGCCTGTCGTAAAGTCTCCTTTTGTGAGCAACTTGCCATTTGAGTTGTTTTGGGTCAAATTTCGAATTACTTGTTTATAAAGTATTGATTTCCATTTTACAAAAAGAACAAAAAGATTAGAGTTTTGTTTTGGCTAGTTTTTGATTCTGCAATAAGCTAGTCCTTGATTTGATTGTGATCAAGTAAAACACCTTAGAAATAATCATTGTTAGTTTTGGCCTCGTTAAGATTGCTTAGAGTAAATTTGCCTTTAGTTTGCTTATGAGTGCATTTTCATAGATTTTAAGAGTTGTTAAGATTGATTTTTGGTTATATTAGATTTATTTGCTTTATTAAAAGAAAAATACAAAAACATCTTCTTAAAAAGTCTTGTTTCAAGTAGCTTTTTGTTTTCAAAAGAAGAAAAGAGTTTTTTCGTGCATGTAAAGAGAAGTTATGTTTTTATGCTTGGAAAAGAAAAACGAATTGTTTCTTTGATTGTCTTCAATTAAGAAGTTGCTTTTATAAAGATTGCATTCTCTCAACTTTTTAGTTAAGCAATTCATCGAAAAAGTAAAGTAGTGGATAAATCATTCTAGGTGCATTTTGTAGTGGTTTCGAGTCGAGTCAACACACCACTAGTTTCACTTCCATCACCTTTTGACTTAAGAAACAACCTTAAAAGTAACGCTTAAATTAAAATCAATCTAGTAATCTTTATTTTTCTAGGGCTCTGAAGCACCAACATAGCTTAGGCTAGGGTCTTGGAGTAGGTGAGTACTTAACTCTCCAAGACTACAAAACCAAACAGATAGTCTATCTTGAGTAGAACAAATCCAATTGTTTCAGTTACATTCTGGGAAAGCTCCTCTTAAAGGAGAAGCACGAGCTCGTGTCCGAACCAGTGAGGGGATCATTCCTCCCTCGTTGGGAACGACGCCAGGCAGTACGTATTACAAACGGTAAACCTCGGATTAACCATTGTCGAGGAGCCAGGGGTCACTTATCGGTAAACCTTGGATTGTTGTCAAGGAGCCGGTAAGGGGATTGGAGCTTGCTACTCTGCCCTTGCGTGCTGTCGGAGTTTAGACTGTTCCCCCAGGTGTAATTGTTGTGATTGGTAACCTTAGTGGCCATAATATCTAGGATTCTACCCAAGGTGACGGTGGAGGGAAGGTCCCACTGTACCTGGAGCAGACGTCGGTTATACTCACTTGGATTTTCTGGGGGGTTCGCTTCACTTCGAGACGGTTAAAGTGGAGGAACTTGGTCCAGTCTATTCATTAAGCAGGTTGCCGGGGTAACTGTTCCACCCACTATTTCTGTACTGAATCCTGCGAGGTTGGGCCTAATCACCAACTAGCGCTTTTGGTCCGGAAGACTACTGTTTGTGTGTGGTTTGACGCTCTAGATTATTTAGGCGTGTGCTTCAAATTTGATTGGTTCTTTAGAAGACTTTAGGTGGTTTGATTTGAAATTTTTTACTTTGTTTTCGTGTGTTGTAGTTAAAATCTTTAATTGTGGCGGAATTACCGAGAAGGTCCCGTCGAATTGCGGGCCAGTCTCCTGAAGTTGTTTCTGTGGCCGAATTGTTGAGAAGATCCCGTAAACTTAGGGGATCCCCTCCTCGAGACGACCCAGGTAATTTAGAAGGGTTAAAGGTCCTTGTAACTCCTCCTAGTGGCAGTAGAGTAGGATCACCTGAAGAAGGAGAATCTTCCTTGGTAGTCCATCCAGATTACCAAAGTTTAGAAACAGGTTACAATCCCGAAGCTGTTACAGTTTCCGAGCTTGCTGGTAGTTTTTCATCTGCCAGTGAAACAGGCGAAGAACCTGAAATTTCAGAACCTGTTACTCCAACTCCTAGTGTTCCTGATTCACCAAGAATAGAAAGAATTATCACCGAAAATCTTCCTGTTGGATTAATTGCTATAGAAGAACTTGTTCCAGAGGAAGAAATAGGCGTTTCTGATTCTGAAGATCTAATTACCCTTGATCTAAGGGAGCGTGAATCCATCTTTTACAGTCCTCCTAGAAGTGAATCTTGGTACCTTGCATTAACCAATTTTTTAGACAACTCAGTAGGTTTTTCTACACCTCGTACTCCGGTTCCACCTAGAGGAATTCATTCTCCTGTAAATATGTCTGGTCAGTCATCTGTGTTTTCACAAAGTCCTGAATCATTTTTACATGGCGGTCCTTCTGTTCCTACTGGGTATCAATCACTTTCTGGTACCTTTGCGGGAGCATCTCCTCAACCCATTGATCATGGGTTATTAGTTGGAAACAGTGGTAATGTACCATTGAGTATAGGTGAAGTTTATATGATGTCAGGTTCAACTCCCATTAACCAACCTCAAGGTGGCCAATTACCGCCTGGGGGGCAACCTTCGTTAATGCCTGGGGGGCAACCTCAAGGTACTTCATTCGTGACTGGGGGGCAACCTCAAGGGTATCAACCCCAAGGGTATCAACCCCAGCCTCAATATGTACCCCAAAGTCAACCTCAGTATCAATATCAACCTCAAGGATGGCAACCTCAAGGATGGCAACCCCAAGGGTATCAACCCCAAGGGTATCAACCTCAAGGATACCAACCTCAAGGTCAAGGTCAACCCCAGTATTCGTATTTACCTCAAGGTTATCAACCTACGGGTCAATACCCTGGTCAAGGTTATCAACCACCTCAAGGGCAATCATATGGGACTGCACCTTACAGTTATCAACCCTATCCTCAATACGGCTATGGATCTCAGTATCCTCAACCTGTTACGAGTCAATACCCTGGAATGTTAACATGGGATCCGTCACAGGGTCAACAGATGTCGCAACCAAGTATACAGTCGGTACCTCAAGCAGGACAACCTGCAGTTCCTGGTCCACCCCAGCAACCGCAACCTGTCCAGTCAAGTGTTCAGACCCCTGTAACTTCTGTAGTTACTCAGCCGCCAATTGCACCTGGTACTCCACCTCACACGGCTGCAGCAACTACCGCTTCATCTACCATGCTTACTTCTGGAGTATCGGCAGCTCCGGTTTCTACTGTCCCTGTAACCACTCCTCAGACATCTGTACCGTTGTCTGGACCCACGGTTCAAACCACAGTCCAGATGCCTGCAGGCCAACCTGGTACAAGTACGGTTGTTACTACTCAACCTCAATTTGTTCAACCTCCGTACCAGGGACAGTATCAACCTGGGCAAGCTGCCCAACAACCGGTTTACCAGTATCAACCGTATCCTGGGTACACTTATCAACCACCTCAGCAACCCCAGTACGGTCCGGTTAATCCTGGTTTTCCAGGAGGATATAATATCCCAAATGCGACTCCTGTTCCTAGTTATCCTGGATATCCTCCTCCTGGGGCTGGTATTGTGACTCAGAGTTTTAGAGATCCTAACCGGCAGTTACCGTTTATTGCGACTTTAGATTTACCCGACTTGACGCGCCTAACGAACGATCCAATTCAATATCTTCCGTTCTGGCCGCCAATGCCAAATAAGTTGCCCAGCGATATACCCAAGTTCGAAGGTAAGTCTGGAGAGGATCCGTCTAATCACGTGATGACTTACCACCTCTGGTGTGCATCAAATTCCATCTCAGATGATTCCATCCGCTTACGTCTTTTCCAGCGTACACTCATTGGTCTCGCAGCCAAGTGGTACATTGAGTTACCACGGGCCTCTTTTTACAACTTTAGCCAGTTAGCTACCTCGTTCTTAACTCATTTTCAGTTACCAGTCAGATACGATAATGGTACAGAATTATTAACTTCGCTAAAACAATCGACATCCACGTACATTTCTGATCACATCCATGAGTGGAGACGTCGAAGAAGATTAGTGAAAGTTTTTATCCCGGACCAAATCTTAGCTGAATGGTTTGTCAAATCATTATTACCAAGAATTACTGAAGATGTAGCTAAGGCCGGAGTAGTTACTGAGGAGCAAGTCATTGCTCAGGCACAATACCTTGACTTAGTTTACACTCAGTCGGGTACGTTACACGAGAAAATTCCGGATCTTCCAAAGTCAAACCAAATCGCTGCTGCTCCTTCGGGATCTCATGCCGCTGATGGTATGATCGGTATCGTGACTACGAAGAGTAAGAAGAAGTCTTCCAAGACCTCCAATACTCCAATTATCACTTTGCCTGATTCTCCGACAGGAGAGTCTTCTCCTCCTGAACTTACCGCCGACATTCACGCTGTAGAGTCATCTACGGCCAAATCCAAAAACGGTGGAAAGAAGAAAGGAAAGAAGAAGGCTAAAGCAGACAAGGCTCCAAAGGAGAAAACGGAAAAGTCGGAAACCAATGACGAAAAGCGCAAACCTCGATATCCTTGTCTTATTTGTGAAGAAGATCATTTTACGAGAGACTGCCCTCATCGGGCCGAGGTAGTGAAAATAGTCAAAGGTTCTCCCACTCCTGCTGTGTTAAAAAATCCATTTCCAGAGCAGGAGAATAAGATGATAGGTTCTTCTTCGAATGCCAGTGAAGAACCCATTTTGATGATGTCTCATGTCAGGATTGCGACTCGATCGCAAGATTATGGTAGTAAGGCTCCTGTTGATGGTAAGGAAGCAGAATCTTCTCACTCTAACCCATCAACCTCAGCTCCTGGTTCCGATCCACTACAGATCGAAAAACCTAACCCAGACTTAGTGATTAAGCCGCCCGCCAAGGGTGTACTTCGAAGGTCTGCTTTCAATCCACATGCGAGAGCAGCCCAGAATTACAACATTGTTGAAGACTTAGCTGTTTCACCTTCAGCAATGTCGGCACTCGAAGTGCTGCAATCATGTCCAGCGCAACGAAAATTGCTTTTGTCGGCTATTGGAGCTGTCGATGTTCAGGACCCGAACCTAATGATCTTTGATCTAGAAAGTAGTACACCGCGTCTCCCCCATCAAATGGCTTTCCAAATTCCAGTGATAGTCAAAAACAGGCCTATTCATCGGACTGTGATTGATGAGGGAGCTTCTACGTGTATTATGTCGATTCAATGTTGGAGATCGCTTGGTTCTCCTTCGTTGAACCAATCCCCCACCATCCTTAAGGCCTTTGATGGCCGTGGGTTCCGTCCGTTTGGTATTCTACAAGAATTGCCTATAGGGGTCGAAGGTAAAACCGTTAGTCTGGATGTGGAAGTGGTTGATGCCCCTCTAGACTACAACCTTCTTTTGGGTCGAAGTTGGTCATATGCTATGACAGCGGTCGTTTCATCGGTCTTCAGAGTCATTAAGTTTCCACATAACGGTAAGATCGTGACTATTGATCAGCTGACATACTTTTCATCCGACCCAACCTCTTTAGAAACTATCCAGCATGTTGGTAAAACGACAATCCCTTATAGGGACATTGGTGTAGGTTTAGTTAAGGATTCCGGTTTACTGGGAACTTTTCCTCTCCCTCCACTCAATGCAGACCCTTCGTTTGCAACAATTCATATGATCACGTCAGAAAACATTATTTATGATGATCCTTGGTATGTTCCCTCTGACTCTGAGCTAGACTCACTCGGTGATGTTATGCCGTTGAGTCCGTATGAGATTGCTTATGAAGCTCTTATGTCTTTTACCGACTTTCATTCAACCGACCAAATGAATGTGGTCAGTGAAGAGTCACTTTTCACCTCACCCTTAGAACGGATAACGTTTCCCGAAGAAGTGTCATCTGACGAACAACTTCGCGAAATCCTAAGTGTAGATGATCTACCATGGGAAGATCTCCATCACAGATCTTCGTTTTTACCTAAGGATGATGCATTTGAAAATGATTTTTCATCTATCTTTACCGCTGAATATGTCAAAGACGCTCAGGATCCAACGAAACATTCTGATTCAGAGCTGAATTTAGGGAATATTTCTCGTACTATTCCCATTGATATTTCAGTGAAGCCCGGAATCGAGGAGAACATTCATATAGGTGCCGCATGTACTGAAGAAGAAATCCAAACTTACAAGGCCCTATTCCAAGAATTCCGCGACGTGTTTGCCTGGTCTTACGAGGAAATGCCGGGAATTGATCCTGCCATTGTTGTTCATGAAATCAAAACCTACCCGGATGCTAAACCCATTCGGCAACGGTTGCGTCAGATTCACCCTCGAAAAGCGGCTGCGATTAAAGCAGAAGTCGAAAAGCTGTTGAAAGCAGGTTTCATTTATCCGATCCCGTTAACGGATTGGGTATCGAATATTGTTCCCGTCAATAAAAAACAAGGAACAATAAGAATCTGTATCGACTATAGGGATATCAATCGAGCTTGTCCAAAAGACAACTATCCTACGCCTTATATCGATCAAATTATTGATGATTGTGCCGGAAGTGAGATGTTTTCCTTCATGGATGGTTTCTCAGGCTATAATCAAATCAATATTCTACCTGCCGATCAACCAAAAACGGCATTCATTTGTCCATGGGGGACATTTGCTTATTGCAAATTACCTTTTGGACTTAAGAATGCCGGGGCCACTTTTCAACGGGCGATGTCTTATGCATTTCATGACATCAAGCACATTGTGCAACCCTATCTCGATGATTTGCCTGCTCATTCTTTACAACGAGCTGATCACCTTGTCCACCTACGAGCAATCTTTATGAGGTGTAGGCATTATCGAATTCGGTTGAATCCCCACAAGTGTGTTTTCTGTATAGAAACAGGTCGATTGCTGGGATTTGTTGTTTCAAAAGCCGGCATTCGCGTCGATCCCTCGAAAGTCGAGGCTATCATCAAATTGCCTCCTCCTTCGAGTTTGCGCCAACTCCAAAGTTTGCAAGGGAAAGCGAACTTTTTACGCCGATTCATCCCAAACTACGCCGAGGTCACTAAAGGTTTTACACGGTTGTTGAAACAGAACGCACAATTCTTTTGGGACGAGATTGCCCAACAATCTTTTGATGCACTGAAACACGCGTTGACCCATGCACCGTTATTGCATCCTCCCAACTACAACCAGGACTACTTCTTATACCTCGCAGCTTCGCATTCCACCATTGGAATGGTGTTAGTTCAAGAAGATGAATTCAAAGCAGAGCATGTGATATATTATCTTAGTAGAACCTTAAATCCCACTGAGTTAAAATATTCGCATGTGGAGAAATTGGCCCTGGCAGCCGTTCAAGCTGTCCAGCGTTTTCGTCACTACATTCTTCTCCGCAAAACTACAGTTATTTCGGATTGCAACCCTATGATTTATATTTTGACAAAACAACTGCTAGGGGGCAAGTACTCTAAATGGATTGTTATCCTGCAAGAGTTCGACTTGGAGTTCGAGAAGTCCAAGTCTAAGAAATCTTTAGTTTTTGCGGAATTGATGTGTGATTTCCCGAGTGCTGACACAGAGACTGTGGCAGAGGAGTCCATTGCGGACGAATCTTTGTTTCTTATTAGCACTTTAGATCCGTGGTATGGGGATATAATCATCTATCTCCAAACCCAAACCTTTCGGCCTGAAGCTTCCAAGGAAGACCGTCGAAAAATTCGGTTTCGATCCCAGCAATACAGAATTATTGGAGATACACTTTATCGCCGGGGGCAGACTTAGTTTTTCGACGTTGTTTAACTCACGAAGAGGCTGAGAGAGTTTTGAATGATTGTCACTCTGGAGCATGTGGCGGTCATATGTCTGGGTATGCCACAGCTCAGAAGGTGTTGCGCGCTGGCTATTTCTGGCCGTCTATGTTTAAAGATTGTATCCTTGCTGTCAGAACATGCCACAACTGTCAAGTGTTTGATCGAAAGATGCGCGCTCCACCTGCTCCTCTCCACCCTATAATTGCCGCTGGTCCATTCGCCAAATGGGGCATTGACTTTATTACTTGTAACCCTCACTCGGCCGGGGGGCATGCGTATATCATCCTCGCGGTTGATTATTTTACAAAATGGGCCGAGGCGATGCCTACATTCGACGCAAGCGGCAAGACAGCTGCAGTTTTCGTATTCAATCATATCATAACTAGGTTTGGTGTCCCACAAGCAATCATTACTGACCATGGGAGCCATTTTCGAAACGTCATGATGACTGAGCTTACAAGCCAGCTTGGTTTGCGCCACGATAGCTCTACTCCTTATTATCCGCAAGCCAACGGTTTGGTTGAGTCAATCAACAAAGTTCTAGTCATCATGATTCGACGGATCATTGGTATCCATCGAACGAATTGGCATAACATGTTATTTTCGGCGCTATGGGCATATCGAACTTCAGTGAAAAATTCAACAGGTTTCACCCCTTTCCAGCTAGTTTATGGCTTAGAAGCTGTGTTACCTATTGAATGCGAAATCCCATCACTTCAAATGGCTGTCGAATTACTTCCAGCTACTTCCGAAGAGGAGAAACGGTTATTATACTTGGCTAAATTAGATGAGACTCGACGTGACGCTACTTTAGCTATCGAGACTCACGCGAAACGAATGAAAGCTCAGTACGATAAAAATGTAACCCCTCGAAGTTTTTCGGAAGGAGACCTAGTACTATTATATGATCAAGCTAACGATAAGCTAGGTGCCGGAAAATTCGTTCCCATGTGGCATGGGCCCTACATTGTAAAGCGAAAGCTAGCAAAAGGGGCTTATGAGTTAGTTGATTTTGATGGGGACTCTTTGGGTAAACCCAGAAATGGACTTTACCTAAAGAGGTATTATGCTTAAAATGATGGGTATGGAGAAATTTTTAGATAGGTTAGATTTTCTTTCTAGCTAGCAAGTGTGTTAGTTTAGTCAGTGTGCTTAGCTTAGCAAGTGTGGTTTTTCGTCATTATTCTGGCTTATCTTGGTTTTACTCTTGATATTGTAGATGTCGACGCCTCTCCAAACATACATTGGATTTGCTGATGGTGCTTGTCGTAGTACACGGAATATCTCTTCCGCAGCTTGGGTTATCTATTCGCCCTCTGACGAGTTAGTTTCTATGCATGGGGTAAGCCTCGGTCAAACAACGAATAACATTGCAGAATACAGTGCAGTGGTTGAATTATTATCCGAATCTATTTCATTTGGAATTCGACGTTTGATAGTGAGGTTAGATTCTGAACTTGTTGTATTACAGCTTAATAGAGTTTATGCCATTAGAAATCCTGTGTTATTAAGGTTGTTTTTGAGAGTGCGTCTCTTGGAACGTGAATTTGATTACATTGAATATCAACATATTCCAAGGTCTTTGAATACATTAGCAGATGCAATTGCTTCTCGAATGTTGGACAGACATTTACGATAATCATGCAAGTAAATTTAAAAACATTTCATCACATATGTTAAACAAGATAAGCCGGTAATAGTGATATATATAGATAGAAGTGTGTCAAAAAATATATACATCGTCTTCGATCATAGGTTTAAAACACCTTATGATCGGCAAAATGATAGTACAAAAAGTCAAAAATGTCACATGTGACTACAAAAGTGACTAGTCAATCACTGGTGGTGCTCTCTGTACGACACCACTGCGCGGGCTACCTTACGCAAAAATCTCCTAAACGGTCCAGGGACCGCGACTACGAAGCGCTGAAGCCTGATAGGAATGTCGTCCATAGTAGTCTCAGGTATATCTGCCGTGAGACGCTCTAGATCATGCTCCAACTCAGCTAGTACTTCTGCTGTCGCATCCTGTGGGGCCGGTACCGGTGCAGCTGGATGTAGTCTATCATAAGGCCGGAGGTTGGCTGGACGCTGTGGACCAACATCTGCATTTTGAAAATTTACTATTAGTTTTGAGACGATATATATAAAAAATACAAAAAATACATAACTAGAAAACTTGTGAAAATAAAAAGTACCTCTGTCGTCCCATTGTTCTCCCTGTGGAAGAACCATGTCCGGATCACCTCTGAAATCCATTCCGGCATACGGAAAGTCCTGTATCACAAAAAGCTGGCCCTCTAACCAGTCAAAATAACTATCTGAGAATCGAACTACTGTCGCGCCCTCGTCAGGATGCCGGGCCATCACCGCAACCCATCGTATCAGCTTTGGCTGCTGAGGACCCAAGATATCAACAGTGAGTTGCTGAGGGATCAGCATTGGAATTCTCTCCAAGGCAAAGCTCACGACTATAGGCCCATATCCAAAAGTCTTTAGTCGTCCGTTCTTTGCCTTGGTCAGTTGGCTCTTCATATGAGCCGACACAGCTTCACACCAGTTGAAAATGGTGCCTTGGTAACAGTCAATTGCCATCCGCATTTGGGATCCGGAAGCAATGTGTAAAGCGGCCGCGCCGCAAATTCTGGTAACCGTGAACGCTATGACTTTGAGTTCCGGCAGAGTGATGTGTTTTATCTCTATGCCTTTTGAATGGTGAGCCCCAGGTGTGCACCAATCCTCGCGGAGACTATCAAGGGATTGGCCACCCGGCCTAGTCCCCGCAAGACTGAGTTGCTCACCTCTGTTTGGCAAGCCAGTGAGAAAGTATACATCCGAGGGCTCTATCTCGAGCTGGTGCCCTCCTATGTAAAAGCATTGTTCTTGTACGTTCCATCGCTCAACCAGCCATTCCAAGAATCTTACCTGGCCCCTCATGCCCGGTATGGTCCAATATTTGTATAATCCGCATGCTCTTAGGGCATCCAGGGAAGGTTGATGATTTATTGCAGCTTCATCTTCCTCTACATGCTCTCTTTCTCTCCAGTCTAACATGATTAATGCCCTGCATATCAAAAATAGCAATTAGAAATTAATTTGGGAATTTTTGGTGGTTTTTTGAGAGAGTTGGGGTTTTGAAATGCGCGTTTCTCGGAGGACGCACCCCGGCTTTGTAGCACAGGGCGCCCGGACGCAGCTGGCCTGAAGGCGGGCTGCGTCTTCCGACCGTTTTCCCGTATGAGAAAAAGTCGGGGGACGCAGGTCACCCGAAGGGCACCTGCGTCCGCCGAGAGGCGCATTCCAAAACCAAAACCCCCCCAAAAAATGAAACTAAAACCTAAAAATTGATTCTAAACGGATAGAAATGCAGAGTAGGATGTGTAAAATACCTGGATGAGACGGCGTTCGATTCCGACGGTCAGATTTTCCGCAGCGACCACGGGAAGTTTCTTGTCAAAAGCTCCTTTTTCAACCTCAACAGTGAAACGGTAAAAATGACATGGTAAAAGGTCTTTTTATAGGTTTTTTGGATGAATTAGTTCATTTTTTACCATGAAAAGATGTTTTTGAATGTATTTTTGCCTATTTTAAACAGGTATGAGTAATGTGTGCTTTTGTGCAGGACAAAGGGATTTCGAGGGAAATTGTAATTTTTCACAAACAAAAATATCAGAGTCATCTTTTAAGCCCTTTTCTGACTCCTAAAACATGAAAAGATCGCCGAGTGTTTCTTTTTCACTCGTTAAAACGGAATTAAAAGACGGTCCCCTTTTAGCTCTTTTCTGACCGCAAAATCAGGAAAAGATTGCCGGGTTTTTGTCGTTTCGAACTCGATAAGGAAATAAAACGACGTGTCCTTGATCGCTTTTTACTTTTCAGGTTAACGACACTATTATGAAAGTACTCCTTGGTCGCAAGATCAAGCGGTTCCCCCAGGTATTATTTTATACTTTTTCGGGCTTGAGGGACACAAATATACGAAAAAGTTCAACGTGGAGTCTCCTTTAGTTTTTTCAGACTCTCTAAAATTGAAAAACGCCGAGTTTCTCCTATACTGGGCTCGTTAAACTTTTACAGTAGAGGACCTGTTCAATTACAAACAGGAACGAACCACTCCTTCCTAGGGTTCGAATTTAAACTAGGTTGGACTCGTCCGAAGGATGAGCTTATAATCAAGCATATGTTATCCTCCTCAAGCTTGTTAAAAATAAAGAGGTACTTGCCAGAAATGGTGGGGGAAAAAAGAGAAGAATGAACCTATTTGTCACCTTTTGTCTCAGAAGAAACTTTATTACCGCTCTTGAACACGACACTTTTCATTCACCTGGGTTGGGAAATCTTTTACCTCACAGTTGACCAAATCACTTTGAAAGTCTTTAACCGGGTTCCAGGGGTTAACTTTGAGTTATTCGTCACCAAGCCATCTGTTGTGTCGTTATGTGTTCAAGAGGTCTGCAAGCAAAAACTTTCATCTGCAAAATACTTGTCATCCATTTGACCATCCCTGAGTCAGTCCTTACAGCAACATTTCTTCAACTTGAACAATGATTTCGTGTTGCGGGCTTGCCTGCAACGGGTCGCTTTCTATCGACATCGACACATTATCTAGAAAGATGACTTAGGAATCGACAGTACCTTGAAGTCTGCATGCATCAATGGCAGGTTTCTCGCCTTTGACGTCAGTTTACATCATTGACTTTCGATCAAAGGATTCCGTGAAGTGTTCGACATCAAAACATCTATTCACATTTCACGGGTTGTGCTTGGTACTTTGAGAACCATTGACATTACTGGTGGTTTCTCTCACGCTTGTTAACAGTTTACATCATTGACTGGTAATCAAGTGGTTTCTACCATGTTCGACATCGAATCATTTAATCACATGGCTAGAATCGTACCAATTCGGGAAGTAGAAGTGAAGACCCTGGATCTAGTTTCTACCATCCAGGCTGCGAGGAGTTTTGTATTCATTATCTATGTAGACTAATCATAAACAGATGGCTGCGTCCATACTGTGTCTACAAAAGTCTATAAAAATGATGTACTGCAAGATCATTCCTGTATCAGAATAGTTAGTCCATTAGTTAAAGTTTTGAATCTGAGTATGGGAATGCCTACCTCAGTGATGATATAATCTTATCCATGTATTTTGTGTTGAAAATTGCAGGTTCCAACCAGGCCATCCACAAGGCAATCCTTGAAATGATAAAGCGCTTCACCCTTCCTAGAATTACAAAACCCTATTCTATTCCAGGCTTCGCACTTTAGGGGGCAATCTGTTACACTAAAAAATGTCACCTTGACTACTTACAGTTAGTATGGCTCAAATCAACAGTCATGCTACCCTCTTAGGCAAGTCTCATGCCTCTGTTATCCATCTCAAACTCAAAGAAGAGAGAAAGTCTTGTAAAAACTATGTTTATCTCTGGGGTCGCAGGTTCTCTCTAGCCTTACCTGCGGGGACGCTGACCATGTTCACAAAATCTGCGTCCATGGACGCTCTGTATGTTAAGGGACAGGTGCGTCCCTCTGTAAAAGGCAAAATGCGCGAGTTTTATCTTGAAAAAGTTACTTGTGGTTACTTCTAGAACATTCTAGAGGTCGGTTTGATGAAATGGATGCGCCTCCAGTTGGTTCATGTATCTCTATTAAGGGGGAACTTATCCCATCAATAAGGGAGCTATCCCACCCATAGAGGGGGATGATCCCATTGATAGTGGACCTGAATAACCTCTTTACAGCACTATAAATAAAGGCATTGAGCCAGAAGGAGAAGAGGTTGGAGCTATACATTTTCTTTGGGTAAATGCTGCAGGATTTAGGTCTTCCATTAGAGCCTTTGTGAGGAGAGATTGTCTTCACTTGATTCTACTTGGGAGAGGGTGAGCTTTGTCAAAGTAGAGGAAAACCCTTGATGGACCCTGGGAGGAACTTGCACAACACCAAGGCCAGGTTGTAAGAGTTTCTTTGTTTCGTTATTAATACAAACTGGTTTATTTTTCTCAATAGCTTGTGTTAATGAGTTATTTCATGTGTTCCTTGGTCTGCATGTTGAATATATGTTTTATTATATGAAATGCAAGTGCTTGGTAATTGTTTGATTGTTTGTGGTTGCAGGAATTGACTTGAAGGAGGAGCTCATCCGGATCGTCAAGAACGGACTTCAACAACAGCGTTTTGGAATAAGGTAAGCCTAAACACTTGTAGTTTTCATGTTGTAAAAGGTGTATTTAGAGAAAGATCACTCCATTTTGTCTTGTTTGTCATTAGAATGTCTTAGACTTCTAGGAAGGTCAGTCGTGTCCGCACCCTTGACAGATTCCGTGTGACAACTTGCCAACATAAATATTCTCTACAACATCTGTTTTGGTCGAGATATTTATGGCGATAGTTTCTTCAATATTGGACAAGTTTCGCTCGGAATCCACTGTGTTTACAGTATTTGATAGGAAATCAAAAACTGATCGATGTTGAAGGTCATTAGGAGTATCTTCTTGACAATCCGGAAGATGGGAACGATGGTGGTAATCTTCCCATGGCGTCCTGTCAATTATCATTGACTAAACAATTCCTTCATCGGTGTAATACACTTTCCACAAAGGATCTGAAGGGGTGCCATATTCCTTAGACCTATCTATCCAAACGCTTGATGAGCGTTGATTAGGGCTTGCCTCCCATGCTCAAAATATTGATTGCTACAATATTTCTATTGGGCTTGGAGGCAATACCTGCAGATGATCCATGCTAATATTGTTTTCTAAGATCTTTTGAATAGAAGATATCATATTGCAGGTTCCTACCATTGCCACTTCCGCCAGATTGATTGGAGGTGAGAGGGCAAAAGTTCCCATTAATATAGGGTCTTTTAGTAGGCCTACTCCGATATTTTGAAGCGAATGGGGGCTTCCATGGATCATCGGAATGCTTCCTGTAACTTGGGAACTATTGGGGAGAAATGTTTGTTGGTCGACGATTGTAATTCCTCCTTGAAAGGGAAATGCAATCTTCCTAAAGTAGGTCGACACAACGGCAGCCATAGCATATATCTAGGGCCTTCCCAGTAGGATGTTGTAATCGAGATTTTCGTCGATTACTTCAACATCTATTTCTACTATTTTTCCTACCAGTTCAACTTGCAAGTTACTTAAAATCCCATATGGGGTATATGTTCATCCATCAAATGCTTTAAGTGTTGTCGAAGATCACGACAAGGTTGGAGATCCTAAAGTTTTCCAGCAACTCATCGACATAATACATGTAGATGCCCCCTCATCAATAATTGTTCGATGAACAGTTTTGTTGAGGGCTTTCACTTGAATGAGGAAAGCTAGTTGAGCTGGTAACTGAGGATCATATCCTTTGTGATTAAAGGACACAAGATTAGAATCCTTTGGGTCAATCCCACCTATTGCTAATAATAAAACCTGCTTTTGGGAGGGGCAATTTTGCAGTACCTCAAGTGTCGACATAGCGGATGGTGATTGGGCCAGATCTTCCACTATATTATAATGTTGTGCTGCTCTGGCATGAGGATTAAATGTCGACTTGTGTACTACTCCCTTTGGTGGTTTTATTGTTAGCTCTGGAATGATGGGCGGCGCAACTTCTGTCGAAGTCATTGTCGAACTACTAGGTTGATCTTTATCCTTGTTGTTCGACAGCTGTGGATTCTCGTAATCTTTATTCCTTGTCGTTATCAAAGCATCATTTTTCTGTTTCGAAACTGACAACATCAGCACTTGGGACGGGGAAGCATTATCACTGGCAACCAGATTTGTTCCTGGATTTGGAAACGGATCAATTAATACTGCCGAGGTTTTTGAATTCTTGAAGAATTTTCTAAGCTTAGCTTTATATGGACATTCTCTTGTCCAATGATCCTCATCACATATAAGACATGGACGATTTGGTTTCTTATCTCCATGAGGGTTTGCAGAAGATTTTTTAGGTGATGATTCCTCCTGTTTCTTCTTCTTCCCTTTGTTTTTCTTCTTGCCTCCTGGTTGCTTGGTTTCTTTGCCTTTGTCAGTTGAGACGGCATTTTGTTATCGGGAAATCTAGTGTCTATGCAGAGCTGCTAGTCCCACTAAGGCTGGTAGCTATCTTAGAAACAAAAAAGATAAAACCACTTTCATTTTCCTTTATGAGAAGTAGATAAGAGGGGAACAAAGGAGACCAACCTCTGTCTTGCGCTTGGTTCCTTGCTTGATTCCTCTCCCTTCTGATAGATCTTTGCCACTTGCTTCCTCGTCTACCCAGCTTCAAAGAGCACCTTTGGAATCTGTTATCACTCAGGTTGTTCCCAAGGAAAGCTCTAATGGGGGAATATGACCGAGGTAACCACTAAGCAGTCTTTTAGCTGCAGATTCTACCCAATCTGCAACCAGAGAGGGCTCTCTCTTTGTAATTTAGCTTTGTTTTGAAGTATTTTAGGCTAGTTATGATGCACAGAGTTTGGTTTTAAGTTTGTTGGATGGTGATCTTAAATAGAGCTGGGATGCAAGTCTAAACAGCTTATTCCATTGGGCAAATGGGGTCAATGAAGATGAACTGCTGAGAGTGTTTTCTTTGGTAAAGGGCAATACTACAGAGCAAGATAATCGATCTTGGAACAATTTTGAAATCTGGAAGTTGGTGGAATGTAAGCCAGTGGATGAAGGGCAGTTAAGAATCCTTCATCATGCTAGCAGAGGGAAAGTGCATGAATATTATCAAGGAGCAGCAAAGAATTCCTAGGCAATATTCAAAGTGAAAGAACTAGTGAAAACAGGAGCAGCTAAGAATTCCTGTTTATGGCTAATTCTGAAGAAAACATAATTAATACCAGAGATTGAACACAGAGTGTATTTAAACAAATTCTGGGCTATTCTTTTTCTTTGTTACTAAGATTATGAAACATATATGAAATTTGAAAACACAGAAAACACAAGAAACTGTTTAGAACAACTTATTGATCCATAGAAAGACACAGGAATTCTGTAGCAGGTCCTAGAACATCAAATCCACATTCAGACGGTCCAGCAACAATGAACTTCAACAACCTTTGTATTAAAAAGTCTTAGAATTACAGCGCAGTCCAGAGAGAAAATCACCAACACCAAATACATCTTATGGAGAGGTATTTATACAAAAAGGAGATACAAAATATCATGTAGATAAGATCTCAGAAAATAACTTCCTTCACCAACCCTTCAGAAGAAGTAAATGAGAGAAATGAATGTCGCAGTAAATGTTGGTGTGTTGGCTGTTTAATTTGTCAGAGATATTTGACTTTTGGACTGAGTGAGTCGGCTAGTAGCTGCGTCTTTACTCTGCGTTTCCTGCGTTTTTTGTCTCGTTGTTTTGCTGTGTTGCTGTCCTGGCCTTGTCATCGGTGCTTGGTCTTGCATTAATGAGCTGCAGTCACAATCTGACTTCTTCTTTCTGCTGTTTTCACTCTTTGACAGGTGGCCCGTGCATTTGAATTTACTGACCTGTAGCTGATCAAAAAAGGAAAAGGAAAACAAAATCACCTCGGTAAAACCTCCAGCATTCCCTGCCACCATTCTTCTGTTGGCAACTGATGTCTTTGTATTTTTATTAATGTTTCATCAGCTTCAGTATATCTATAGAAGTTGGGCTGGACCTCAAAAAGGTGATTTATCTCATGTTCAATGCATAACAAATTCTCTAATTTGTCATACAGACTCTGTCCAGAGGGAGGCACTATATCTTCTGACATGCTTGATGAAGTTGTAATTTGATTAGAAACATAGGTGTTTACCCTGTTAGTATATTGTTCATGTGTTAACAGTCTTCCACTTTTGGTTAATAAGCTGGGTAACCCTTTGCTCTACAATGTTGCAAACTTTAATTTGAAGGCATTTATTTCTGCCTGCATTCCCTGGCACTTTCTTTCTAACGTCTGTACAAAATTTCTCAGGGTCAGCACCTTTTTCACTATCAAAATGGTATCTATCCGGTTCCTGATATCTAGAGCTGCCAGCTGCTCTTTGGTATGAGTGTTCAAAAATTGAATCATTCTATTGGCTTGCTCAGGCATATTTCCCAATGATGCTCTAGCCTTTTGAGTCTCAAATTGAGCTATGCCTATCAATTCTATTTGCTCATGTATAGTCTGAATTGATTGCCATTGGTCAGTGATAGACTGGCCAATTTTGGCCCACAAAATTTTCTTGATTTCAGCTAGAGTTTTATCTAGAGTAAGCTCTTTTTCTAAGGACTTTATTTTATTGTCCAAGGCCTTTATTTCCCTTGTTTTCTCAGCCACTGTTATCTTGGACTTGTCATAGCTTACTTCTAGCTTGGCCAACTTTTCTTTGGCCTCTTTCAGCTCTGTCATTTGAACTTCTAGCTCTTTCACTGCTTTCATCATTTCTTCCATACTCATGCTAGATTCTGGTGCTATTGTTGTTGTTGCTGTTAAAGCATCTGTGGTTGATGTACCTACTATTGATGCTGGGATGATAGGAGGGATTGCTTGCTGTGAAGGTAAATCCCCTCTGTGGACAGAGGCGATTCCTGCTAGCCCAAATGGGGTCTAGCAACAATCAAACAACGCTAACACGCAGGTTCCTAATTGCAAATCAAAGATCGATGATGAGGGCCTACCTGGATTCCAACGCTAATATTTGTAGAAGAGTCGTCGCTCCCGTTCCTTTGCTCTCACTGGTCACAATCCCCACGATCCTCATGAATGGACACCTGCACATACAAAGAACGACACAAACACAAGCATAAAATCCAATAGATGCAACTATATATCAGTCAGAAAGGATATAACTCAATCATCATTACAAAGATAATAAGAGTGGAACCATAATGATAGTTGTCTATTATTGATAAACAACAAAGAAGAATACAACCATAGTTCTGACGTCAAATCCTCCTTTGGCTGGGTAATCAGCAACACATGCCTTGCAAAGTTTGTTGGGAATGGGGAACAAGCCTCTCTCTCCTTGCTTACTTGGACAAGAATCTCCTCACTTAAGATTTAGCTTCATGGGAATGAGTAAGGCTCCTTGTAGCATGAACTTGGCAATTCTCAGACTTTGAGACTTAGAATTTGGAACTTGGAGACTCTAACTTGTCAAAGGAAAAAGGGCAAGCTTTTATAGATAGAGGAGAAGGAGTTAGGGTCATCCACAAGATTCATGGGATTGGCTTTATCACTAAGAAGATTCCATGAGAGGTGGAGAACTACTTCCCTTCTATGAAGATTCGAAGCCCAACTGAACTAACTCAAGATGGAATCAGTTCATGAATAGGTTAGGAAGAACCTTCGTAAGTTTGTTTGTTAAAAACTTTACCCAACTGGGCTGGCACGAGTGCGACTTTGAGACAGAGCGCTAGCTGGCGCGCCCTATTTGGAGGATTTCCCTATTGGCGCGAGTGATACACAATGAACCCGCGCCAATGGAAAAAGGGCTATTTTTATGGGTATTTTGCAGAAGGTGTCTTCAGGGTATATGAAGTACATACTCAAGGGGATACAATGCAAGTGTTTTCAGGTTATTTCACTTCTCACAGGTCCTGGAATAAGTCCTCCAATGTGCAGGAGAAGGGGTAACAGGGACGGTGACAAATTACTGTCTAACATTGTTGCTGCATGTGTGGGAGGAACAGTGGCAACTGTTGGAGCTGTTTCAGGTGGCTGGGAGGTCGACTCTCCCTGCTTGGCTTGCAATGCTTTCTCCAATTCTTGCTCCATTTGAATTATCCTTTGATTCATCCTCATTAGCAGATCCATCATATCTTCACCTTCATTCTCTTGTACAAGTTCTATACTTTGAGGATGCATGGTTAAAGGTAGCCTCAATTGCTTTCTAAGTGCAGCAATATCTTCTTCTTTTTTGCCTTGATGCCCTTGGCATCCTTAGGATCATGCCCTAGTTCCATAATAATTTCCTCCAATGTCTTTATTCTATTGTCCTTGGCCAAGGAAGACATTTTCTCCAAATCCAATTGAGTAGATGTATTTCTCAATGATTCCTTCAATTGGTGGGCCAGCATTGCCTTGTCTGCTAGTGTAGCATAGACCATTTCACCTGTTTGCTTGTGTAGCTCAATTTGGTCCATTGGGTGTATGTCCTTGGCGAGGACCTCTAAGTTTGTCTTTATGTAATCTGCAGCTGTCTGTGGCTATGGTACCTTAGGCTTGAAATGACTTAAGATCATTTTCTCCTCCTTAATGTCATAAGCTGCCATTAATCTCTGCTGTTTGGAGGGTGTTGTCTTGAGAAATTGATCATACAACTGTATTCTCAATAACTCATTTTGGGCCTTGATTTCCATGAAAGTTCCTTTAATACCAGATGGTTGTGCACCTTGCTGCCTTGAGGAGGACACTTCTATACCATGTTGCCTCTCCCTTTCTTGCCTGTGAGAGCTGGTGGATGTTTGCTGGCTGGTTTCCCTCTCTCTTCTTGGACTCTCTATGATTTCTTCGCTAATTTCCTCTTCAATTTGAGGATCTACTCTCTGCCTTTTGGCCTCTGGCTGCTGTGTTGACCCACTTGCAGGTGTAGTCTCTTCCCTGTCCCATTTCTTGCTTCTTTCCTCATTGAGAGGAGTCTGTAATGTTGGAATCTGTGGTGCCTCTGTCTGCAGTGGAGGGGCTTGCCCTTGATCATGTTCCTTTGAGGTAGTTGGATGCTCTGTCATTGTTTCTGGTTTTGTATCTACTACCTCCTTGCCTTTTGTTGTTCCTGTTGCTGGTGTAGACCTTTCTTGGGCAGCTTGTGGAGCTGCAGCAGTTGATGTGCCTTCTCCGACTTGCTGTGGCAGTTTGAATGACACCTGCCCAAAAGAATCCAAGTCAAGAGTCTTTTCCAAATTTTTCACAGTTTGCTCCATTTTTTCTTCTTCAGTGAACTCTTCAACTAGTGTGCCTTCCACCCACTCATCTTGGTTGGCAAATTGTTCTATCTGTGGGATTTTGCAATGGTCATAAGCTGACAGCCTATATTTTATTTTCCTTGCATTGATAAAGCCATATGGGTCATAGGGTACCCACCAAAAGCTTCTTTTTAATTTGAGTTTCTCCCCCAATATTTGATCAGCATCTTGCCATCCTTCTTTTTTGTTCATGACAAAGGGGCCTAGTTGGTCTTTGAATTTCAGCTGAGCCTTTTTCTTGGTGCTATGGAAATGAGTTAAATCTGAATTGATAAATTGCTTGTAATATTCCAAGGCAAACAGTCTCATTGGCACATATCTTGGCAACCTGTAGGGGCACAGCTCACAGCCATATATCCTGATGACAGTGTGATGCTGGTAGAAGTACCAGTCACCTATTTTGTAGTTCTTGGAGAGCTGCAATATTTTCTGCATATCATAAGATAGTCTAGCAGGAGGAGTTCTCTTTAGGAGAGAAGAGACTGGATAGACAAACAAGTCAATGAACTCACAGTAGGAGTAGGGAGAGCTGCGGACTTCATGAAAGACTGAGGTCCAAAAAATCACAGATCTTTTTTCTCCTTTAGAGTCCAATCTTTTGATGGGGAATTGGAAACAGTCTGGCTGGTAATACAGGAGCAGATGATAGATGTAGGATGAATACTTGAAGACTCCCTCCCTATCTAGCTTCAGTAGTTGGTCATGCATCTTATTGGCAATGAATTTGGCATAATTGTATTTGACAGCAGGGGGTTGTCCTGGGCTAAATGCAGACAGCAAGACCAATATAGTTTCATCAATATGTTCACTTGTCTTGAAACCCAACACATAGGATATCATATCAACCAGTAATTTACCCACTTCATTGAAACATACATAGAGAAAAGGAGGTGGCCCTGTAGGCTGGCGATCTGCTCTCATGAATATTTGGGCAATTCGGGCTATCTCTGAGCTGGAGAGTTTGGGACCTTCATCAAGCAAGAATTTCATAGAAAGAGGAGACAGCAGCTGAGTTGGTTTAAAATTTAACATTTGATTGATGGAGTCAGGAGTTATATGAAAGAGGATGCTCCCAGATGGAGACTTGACTGCCCTTTGAGTTGGTTCATAGTTTTCACAGCAGAGGTGAATTATCTCAGGGAAGATATTGACAGAGGGGAGGAAGTATATGGGAAAATTTGATTCCCATATCCCATAAACATCATTGTTATTCAAATAACTGTTTCTCAGCTCACAGAATGTCTGCAGATGGTTTCTGTCACCAACCAAGTCTTGGATTAGGTAGTCCCTATCAGCCAAAGGTAGTGCTTCTAATTCCCTGTGGGGTGCATTGAGAGGAGTGATATTCAAGGCTGCTGGAGTGGCCATCTTTAAATTCTCTGTGTTTGTAATTTGGAATTCAGGTCTGTGCAACAACAGAAAACAGAACACTGGCTCTGAAGCCTTTCCCAGGGAATTTGCAGACTGAGCTTTGATATAGAAATGGCCTCACTAGGCAGAATTCAGAGGAGAAAGACAAAGTCTGTAGGGTTGAATTGGGAAGCTGGATAAAACAGAGGAACTGGTGCTTTTTTGCAGTGGATTTTGATGAATTTGTTAAACACACATGGGAAACATAAAATAGGAAAGATAAATCATGTGAGTACATATTTTATTAACAAGAAATATACATTTATAGTACATTGTTGTGACCGTTGGGTTTCACATCCCAAAGTCTCTTGGAATGCTTTGGTCTATTCGGCTTCCACACTAACCCATTAAGGATTGGGTGTCCAACATTCCCCCCCTTAATCCGAAGGGTTATGTATGAGTCCAAGAAGAGAGCTGAAATACAAAATGTGCAAAAAAAGCATGGCAGCACTAGGCTGAATGTGCTCTATGAAATGTTGGTATAAAGGGTGGTGGTTTAAGGATGACCACCAACACTGGAACGCTTAGTGGAGTTCTCGGAACTCTTCCAAAACTGGCAAGAAACTGAATTTTTCTGCTAGAGGAAGTGACCCTATTGTTTTAAAGAGGGAAACCTTCAACCATAAAAGGGAGGTCTCACCCCGCATAAAAGGTAAAACTTCAACCTGAAAAGGGAAGTCTCAACCTGTGATGGTTTAAGGATGACCAACAACTCTGGAATGCTTAATGCAATTCCTGGAACTCTTCCAAAACTGGCAAGAAGCTGGAGTCTTCTGCTAGAGGAAGTGTTCTCAATTGTGTTCCTGGAATTCTTCCGAAACTGGCAAGAAGCTGAAGTCTTCTGCTAGAGGAAGTGTCCCAGATTGCCAACTGAAGGCATGTTCATGGGCATCTTTGTCTCTGGCTACAACTGTGAAACTGGTGTGGCAGGTTGTGGCTCAGGCTCGCTTGATGTGACTTTGAAGCTTGTAGATGACCATCATTTCCCGCCCTGTTACACTAAAAAATGTCACCTTGACTACTTACAGTTAGTATGGCTCAAATCAACAGTCATGCTACCCTCTTAGGCAAGTCTCATGCCTCTGTTATCCATCTCAAACTCAAAGAAGAGAGAAAGTCTTGTAAAAACTATGTTTATCTCTGGGGTCGCAGGTTCTCTCTAGCCTTACCTGCGGGGACGCTGACCATGTTCACAAAATATGCGTCCATGGACGCTCTGTATGTTAAGGGACAGGTGCGTCCCTCTGTAAAAGGCAAAATGCGCGAGTTTTATCTTGAAAAAGTTACTTGTGGTTACTTCTAGAACATTCTAGAGGTCGGTTTGATGAAATGGATGCGCCTCCAGTTGGTTCATGTATCTCTATTAAGGGGGAACTTATCCCATCAATAAGGGAGCTATCCCACCCATAGAGGGGGATGATCCCATTGATAGTGGACCTGAATAACCTCTTTACAGCACTATAAATAAAGGCATTGAGCCAGAAGGAGAAGAGGTTGGAGATATACATTTTCTTTGGGTAAATGCTGCAGGATTTAGGTCTTCCATTTAGAACCTTTGTGAGGAGAGATTGTCTTTGCTTGATTCTACTTGGAAGTGGGTGAGCTTTGTCAAAGTAGAGGAAAACCCTTGATGGACCCTGGGAGGAACTTTCACAACACCAAGGCCAGGTTGTAAGAGTTTCTTTGTTTCGTTATTAATACAAACTGGTTTATTTTTCTCAATAGCTTGTGTTAATGAGTTATTTCATGTGTTCCTTGGTCTGCATGTTGAATATATGTTTTATTATATGAAATGCAAGTGCTTGGTAATTGTTTGATTGTTTGTGGTTGCAGGAATTGACGTGAAGGAGGAGCTCATCCGGATCGGCAAGGACGGACTTCAACAACAGCATTTTGGAATAAGGTAAGCCTAAACACTTGTAGTTTTCATGTTGTAAAAGGTGTATTTAGAGAAAGATCACTCCATTTTGTCTTGTTTGTCATTAGAATGTCTTAGACTTCTAGGAAGGTCAGTCGTGTCCGCACCCTTGACAGATTCCGTGTGACAAATTATGGATCAATGGAAAGTTGATGTGATTTTTCTGACCATACTTCCAAGACCTTTGGAATACCAGGACAATTGACAAGGAAGTGGTCACCCTTACAAAGCCTGCAAGGGTATTTGGGTTTACGATGCATGTCGGAATTTTCCTCAACACAACTAACACTTACAGCCATGGTTGGTTGGTTGACTTCTTTCTTATCTTTCTTCTTCTTCTTCTTCTTCTTCTTCTTCCCTTTCTTCTTCTTCTTAGCCTCCTGGTTACTAGCATCAAGGCTTTTACCAGGTGAAGAGGAAGAAATGGAGGAAGAAAAATTAGGCGAAGAAGGTAAAGGGTCAACAGAAGGTTGGTGATGTTGAGATGGTGAACTCTGTTGAGGTGAAGCATCCGGTTGAGGTGGAACAATTGGAGTACTTTGGGCCAACGAAGTTGAAAATAACCATATTGGTAAACCTATTGTAAATCCAGGTAATGACAAAGTAGCCATATAAGGAGGACCAACATTTCCAAAGTAAGGAAAAGTACTAGGATTCTCATTAGGAGGGGTTCCTAGGTTGATAAATTCCGGAACATTTGCCATTATATTCAACTTCAGTGAATTTTATTAACAATTTAAAACTAAAATTAACAATTCACAATTCACACTTAACAACTAAAATTCACAATTCACACCTATGGTCTCTATAAGTAAAAACAAACAAATTAACACGCGCTATCAAATCTAGGAGTCAAACCATACACAAACAGTAGCCTTCCGGACTGAAAATACTAGTTGGTGATGAAGCCCAACATTGCCGAATTCAGTACAGAAGTGGTGGGTGGAACAGTTACCCCGGCAACCTGCTTAATGAATAGACTGGACCAAGTTCCTCCACTTTAACCGTCTCGAGTGAAGTGAACCCCCCAGAAAATCCAAGTGAGTATAACCGACGTCTGCTCCAGGTACAGTGGGATCTTCCCTCCACCGTCACCTTGGGTAGAATCCTAGAGATTATGGTCACTAAGGTTACCAACGGCCACAAGTACACCTGGGGGAACAGTCTAAACTCTGACAGCACGCAAGGGCAGAGTAGCAAGCTCAATCCCCTTACCGGCTCCTTGACAATAATCCAAGGTTTACCGATAAGTGACCCCTGGCTCCTCGACAATGGTTAATCCGAGGTTTACCGTTTGTAATACGTACTGTCTGGCGTCGTTCCCAACGAGGGAGGATGGATCCCCTCACTGGTTCGGACACGAGCTCGTGCTTCTCCTTTAAGAGGAGCTTTCCCAGAGTGTAAATGTAACAATTGGATTTATTCTACTCAAGATAAACTATCTGTTTGGTTTTGTAGTCTTGGAGAGTTAAGTACTCACCTACTCCAAGACCCTAGCCTAAGCTATGTTGGTGTTTCAGAGCCCTAGAAATGTGAAAATTACTAGATGAATTTTAATTAAGCGCTGTGTTATTAAGGCTGTTATTACTCAAATGGGTAAATGGAGATGAAACCAATGGTGTTATGACCCGACTCAATTGAATGCAATCGAAATATGATAATGCAATCCTTTCAATTCGATGAATCCTAACTAGAGTAAGGAGAGAGTTTCCATTCACTTCCAACAATGCAAAAAATTGATCACTAAGAGAAAATATAACAAATTCTCTAATGCACTAATTTGATCAAGAAAAACCAATGCAAATCAATTCCAAACCATTTTTTATTTTTTATTTTTTGTGTAAATTCAAATCAAAGAAAGCTGATCTAAATCTACGATTGATTTTTCAGAATGTAAACTATGCAATTGTAATCTAAGCACAATTCACTCGAAAAGTATGCAAATGTAATCTATGCACATTTTTCAATAATATTCTGAAAATGAGAATTCTAATTGTGCAAATGTGATCTATGCAAAAGAATTCTCAAACACAAGACGATTCTAATGTGATCTAAGAACCAATCAAGTGCAAATTGAGACAATTGGGTGAGAGTTCCAAAGATCAAAACATAAAAACACTCAAAGGCGATTAACACTCATACACAATTTAGCCCCCCCCGGCGAATGAGGGGGAATTTTTTTTGCAAAAACAGAAGCAAAAAGATGCAAAATTGTGAAAAGACTGAGCCAAACCTCCAAGTAATGACCAAAGGAAATCAAATTAAGAATTTCTCAGAAAAGAGACTCAAAACACCCAATTGATGAAAGCTAAAGCAGGAACAAGATTAGGTGAAGATTCTGGACAAGGGACTAATGAATCTGGGTAGAAAAAACTAAGAAAAAACAAAATCTAAAAGCAATTAAAGCAAAAATGGAGATTTCCTAAATTTTTACAGGAAGACGCAGGCAACCCGTTAGAACAGGCGCGGGCCCGCTCTGTGCAAACGGCAACAGCGCGTCCAAAGACGCACTGTGCAGTACTCAGAGGGTGCGTCCGTCTGAAAAACTCAAGAAAAACCAAAATAAAACTAATCCTAAGCTAACCCACCCAGAGACAGAATCACAGAGCCAAAACTAGAAAAATAAACCAATTTTCTCAAAGCAAAGTTCACATAAAGGAAAAGACTTTTCTCATTAATGGATCCCCAGTGGAGTCGCCAATTTGTCGCACGGAATCAGTCAATGGTGCGGACACGGCTGACCTTCCTAGAAGTCTAAGACATTCTAATGACAAACAAGACAAAATGGAGTGATCTTTCTCTAAATACACCTTTTACAACATGAAAACTACAAGTGTTTAGGCTTACCTTATTCCAAAATGCTGTTGTTGAAGTCCGTCCTTGCCGATCCGGATGAGCTCCTCCTTCACGTCAATTCCTGCAACCACAAACAATCAAACAATTACCAAGCACTTGCATTTCATATAATAAAACATATATTCAACATGCAGACCAAGGAACACATGACATAACTCATTAACACAAGCTATTGAGAAAAATAAACCAGTTTGTATTAATAACGAAACAAAGAAACTCTTACAACCTGGCCTTGGTGTTGTGCAAGTTCCTCCCAGGGTCCATCAAGGGTTTTCCTCTACTTTGACAAAGCTCACCCACTTCCAAGTAGAATCAAGCAAAGACAATCTCTCCTCACAAAGGTTCTAAATGGAAGACCTAAATCCTGCAGCATTTACCCAAAGAAAATGTATAGCTCCAACCTCTTCTCCTTCTGGCTCAATGCCTTTATTTATAGTGCTGTAAAGAGGTTATTCAGGTCCACTATCAATGGGATCATCCCCCTCTATGGGTGGGATAGCTCCCTTATTGATGGGATAAGTTCCCCCTTAATAGAGATACATGAACCAACTGGAGGCGCATCCATTTCATCAAACCGACCTCTAGAATGTTCTAGAAGTAACCACAAGTAACTTTTTCAAGATAAAACTCGCGCATTTTGCCTTTTACAGAGGGACGCACCTGTCCCTTAACATACAGAGCGTCCATGGACGCATATTTTGTGAACATGGTCAGCGTCTCCGCAGGTAAGGCTAGAGAGAACCAGTGATAGTCAGGTTCCTGGGAAAAAGGGTAAAGTTAAGTTTCCTTGTAAGTTATGCAAAGGGGGTCATCAAACTCACATTTGCCCTCACATGGATGAAGCCTCAACATTGTTGGAAAACCTTCCTGTTCCACAGCAAGAATTTCCAACTGGTTACCGTAAACTTTCTCCCAACCTACCGTCAACTGACGGAGTGATTGATCTAAATTCAAGTACAGTCGATCACACTCTCCCATTGGAGAGTGAAACTCATGTCACTCAGGTTGATGATCCATTAGTTGATCAAGTGGTCGATTCAATTTCACATTCGGTCGATCACACTCTCCTTTTCGAGAGTAAATTTCATACCGCTGATGTTCTTCTTGTTACATCGGATTCTTCTATGCCGGGGGGTATTTCACCTGTTTCTACAGAACCCCCTCCAAGTACTGAGGTCTTTTCCTTTGATTGGAATAGACTGACAGAACCTCATCTTCCTTCCTCCATCCCTTTCCAAATCATTGTCAAGGCGGGTGGTAGGGACATACATCGTACTCAGGTAGATGAAGGTGCTTCTGTTAGTATTTTATCCTCAGCTGTTTGGAAAGCTTTGGGTTCCCCTCAGCTTGCGCCTATTACGCAGAATCTGAAAGCTTTTAACAGAACAATTAGTGAACCTTTAGGGATCCTTCCTAAGTTTTCTATCACCTTGGAAGGTAAAACTGTTTGTGTTGATCTTATGGTAGTTCGAGGTCCCTTGGATTTCAATTTACTCCTTGGGCGAGACTATGTTTATGCAATGAAAGCTGTCGTATCGACACTCTTTCGCGTGATGTCTTTCCCTCACAATGGCAGTATTGTGACTGTAGACCAGCTTTCGTTCCCTAGTCTTTTTTCAACTACCAATAATATGACACCCCTAAATGTTCCTGATTCTAAAGTGGTATCTACCCTGCCACGGGTTAATTATGTGGGAACCGGTCCCATGATTTCAGTTACCGATGTAAGTGAGCCTCTCACTGTTTGCTCATCTTCCTTTGATTTAGCTCCGGTAATTGACATGGAAAACTCTATGGGATTATTTGAACACGATATTCTTATCCCTTTTGAGTCCCTTGACATGTGTTCCTTCCCAAGAAGTATTCTTCCTTCGGATGAAGACCTCTTGGAAGCCATGATCAAGGTGTGTCCATTGACATGTCTTTCCTCCAGTTGGAAGCCATGATCAGTGTGTACGAGGATAGTTTGTTCCTCTCTCAACCTCGTTAAAAAATGAAACTGGATGTACCGAGGAAAGTTCCTTTTACTGTGTCAACCTCGTTAAAAAATGAATCAGTTGATGAGGATAGTTCTTTTACTGAGTCAACCTCATTAAAAAATGAATCAGCTAGATTTTAGGATATGTAGGTAGATTGTAGAAAGCAGTAGTACGAGGAAAGTTCCTTTTACTGTGTCAACCTCGTTAAAAAATGAATCAGTGAGTACGAGGAAAGTTCCTTTTACTGTGTCAACCTCGTTAAAAAATGAATCAGTGTTTACGAGGAAAGTTCCTTTTACTGTGTCAACCTCGTTAAAAAATGAATCAGTGTGTACGAGGATAGTTTTTTCCTGTATCAACCTCGTTAAAAAATGAAATAGGCTAGCATGAGGACAGTTCTTTTACTGAGTCAACCTCATTAAAAAATGAATCAGCTAGATTTTAGGATATGTAGGTAGATTGTAGAACGTAGGGTTTTGAGGACAGTTCCTGTTACTGAGTCAACCTCATTAAAAAATGAATCAGGTTTGAGGATAGTTCCTGTTACTGAGTCAACCTCGTTAAAAAATGAATCAGGTATGAGGATAGTTCTTTTCTTGTGTCAACCTCTTTAAAAATGAAACAACTCCCTTTTCAAGTTAAATATTGAAAGTAAACCTTCATTTCATCCAGCCGGTTGAATGCAATGAAGCCTGGGGGGCATGTACCTCGCTTTGCATCATTATGCTGGGGGCATGCGACATTTTTGAGCATAGTTCCTTGTCTTGTGTCAAGCTCGTTAATAAATGAAACAAGGGTAGGTTAAGTAGGTAGATTCTAGATAGTAGTCATGAGCATAGTTCCTTGTCTTGTGTCAAGCTCATTAAAAAATGAATCAAGGATTTTAGAGCACAGTTCCTTGTCTTGTGTCAAGCTCGTTAAAAAATGAATCAAGGTTTTTTAGAGTATAGTTTTTTGTTAGGTAGATTGTAGAAAGTAGTTATGAGCATAGTTCCTTGTCTTGTGTCAAGCTCACTAAAAAATGAAACAACTCCCACGAGTCTTTCCAAGATTTTGAAAGTAAAGCTTCATTCCATCCACCTCATTGAATGCAATGAAGCTTGGGGGGCATGTACCTTGATTTGCATCATTATGCCGGGGGCATGTGAACTTGTAACAAGCATAGTTTTTCGTTTCAAGCTTGTGTAAACATGAAACCGAATCCGAGCACAGTTCTTTTCCTGTGTCAAGCTCGTTAAAAAATGAAACAAATCCTCCTCTACTTGAGTCGAGAGATTGACTAGATCTCGTAAATGTTAAGTTGTACGTTTAGGTTAGTTATTTCAGTTTTTGTATAATTTTCTTACAGTTTTAGGTCGAGTCTTTCAAATGATCTCGTTCATGAACCTTCATTCCATCCAGCTTGTACTTGGTTGAATGAAATGAAGCTGGGGGGCATGAGCTCTAGCAATCATGCTTAGGGGGCATCAAGCACAGTTTTATCTTTGTTTCAAGCTTGTGTAAAAATGAAACTACTTCGAAGCATAGTTTTTCTCTGTTTCAAGCTTTTGTAAAAATGAAACCTATGTTGAGTCAATTTCAGTTATTTTCAAGACTCGTTAAACTCATGAAAATCTCGAGATTATTTTGCTATCTTTCATTCTCGTAAAACAAATGAAAATGCCGAGTTCTTTCCGTCTTTTCCTGCTCGTAAATTAAATTGAAAGTCGGCCACATGAGTACATTTTTATCATTTTTTCAAACTCATTAAAACTTATGAAAAAGTGAAACCTCAGAGTCATCTTTTAAGCCCTTTTCTGACTCCTAAAATATGAAAAGATTGCCGAGCGTTTCTTTTACACTCGTTAAAACGGAATTAAAAGACGGTCCCCTTTTAGCTCTTTTCTGACCGTAAAATCAGGAAAAGATTGCCGGGTTTTTGTCGTTTCAAACTCGATAAGGAAATAAAACGACGTGTCCTTGATCGCTTTTTACTTTTCAGGTTGACGACATTATTATGAAAGTACTCCTTGGTCACAAGATCAAGCGGTTCCCCCAGGTATTATTTTATACTTTTTCGGGCTTGAGGGACACAAATGTACGAAAAAGTTCAACGTGGAGTCTCCTTTAGTTTTTTCAGACTCTCTAAAATTGAAAAACGCCGAGTTTCTCCTATACTGGGCTCGTTAAACTTTTACAGTAGAGGACCTGTTCAATTACAAACAGGAACGAACCACTCCTTCCTAGGGTTCGAATTTAAACTAGGTTGGACTCGTCCGAAGGATGAGCTTATAATCAAGCATATGTTATCCTCCTCAAGCTTGTTAAAAATAAAGAGGTACTTGCCAGAAATGGTGGGGGAAAAGAGAGAAGAATGAACCTGTTTGTCACCTTTTGTCTCAGAAGAAACTTTATTACCGCTCTTGAACACGACACTTTTCATTCACCTGGGTTGGGAAATCTTTTACCTCACAGTTGACCAAACCACTTTGAAAGTCTTTAACCGGGTTCCGGGGATTAACTTTGAGTTATTCGTCACCAAGCCATCTGTTGTGTCGTTATGTGTTCAAGAGGTCTGCAAGAAAAACTTTCATCTGCAAAATACTTGTCATCCATTTGACCATCCCTGAGTCAGTCCTTACAGCAACATTTCTTCGACTTGAACAATGATTTCGTGTTGCGGGCTTGCCTGCAACGGGTCGCCTTCTATCGACATCGACACATTATCTAGAAAGATGACTTAGGAATCGACAGTACCTTGAAGTCTGCATGCATCAATGGCAGGTTTCTCGCCTTTGACGTCAGTTTACATCATTGACTTTCGATCAAAGGATTCCGTGAAGTGTTCGACATCAAAACATCTATTCACATTTCACGGGTTGTGCTTGGTACTTTGAAAACCATTGACATTACTGGTGGTTTCTCTCACGCTTGTTAACAGTTTGCATCATCGACTGGTAATCAAGTGGTTTCTAACATGTTCGACATCGAATCATTTAATCACATGGCTAGAATCGTACCAATTCGGGAAGTAGAAGTGAAGACCCTGGATCTAGTTTCTACCATCCAGGCTGCGAGGAGTTTTGTATTCATTATCTATGTAGACTAATCATAAACAGATGGCTGCGTCCATACTGTGTCTACAAAAGTCTATAAAAATGATGTACTGCAAGGTCATTCCTGTATCAGAATAGTTAGTCCATTAGTTAAAGTTTTGAATCTGAGTATGGGAATGCCTACCTCAGTGATGATATAATCTTATCCATGTATTTTGTGTTGAAAATTGCAGGTTCCAACCAGGCCATCCACAAGGCAATCCTTGAAATGATAAAGCGCTTCACCCTTCCTAGAATTACAAAACCCTATTCTATTCCAGGCTTCGCACTTTAGGGGGCAATCTGTTACACTAAAAAATGTCACCTTGACTACTTACAGTTAGTATGGCTCAAATCAACAGTCATGCTACCCTCTTAGGCAAGTCTCATGCCTCTGTTATCCATCTCAAACTCAAAGAAGAGAGAAAGTCTTGTAAAAACTATGTTTATCTCTGGGGTCGCAGGTTCTCTCTAGCCTTACCTGCGGGGACGCTGACCATGTTCACAAAATATGCGTCCATGGACGCTCTGTATGTTAAGGGACAGGTGCGTCCCTCTGTAAAAGGCAAAATGCGCGAGTTTTATCTTGAAAAAGTTACTTGTGGTTACTTCTAGAACATTCTATAGGTCGGTTTGATGAAATGGATGCGCCTCCAGTTGGTTCATGTATCTCTATTAAGGGGGAACTTATCCCATCAATAAGGGAGCTATCCCACCCATAGAGGGGGATGATCCCATTGATAGTGGACCTGAATAACCTCTTTACAGCACTATAAATAAAGGCATTGAGCCAGAAGGAGAAGAGGTTGGAGCTATACATTTTCTTTGGGTAAATGCTGCAGGATTTAGGTCTTCCATTTAGAACCTTTGTGAGGAGAGATTGTCTTTGCTTGATTCTACTTGGAAGTGGGTGAGCTTTGTCAAAGTAGAGGAAAACCCTTGATGGACCCTGGGAGGAACTTGCACAACACCAAGGCCAGGTTGTAAGAGTTTCTTTGTTTCGTTATTAATACAAACTGGTTTATTTTTCTCAATAGCTTGTGTTAATGAGTTATTTCATGTGTTCCTTGGTCTGCATGTTGAATATATGTTTTATTATATGAAATGCAAGTGCTTGGTAATTGTTTGATTGTTTGTGGTTGCAGGAATTGACGTGAAGGAGGAGCTCATCCGGATCGGCAAGGACGGACTTCAACAACAGCATTTTGGAATAAGGTAAGCCTAAACACTTGTAGTTTTCATGTTGTAAAAGGTGTATTTAGAGAAAGATCACTCCATTTTGTCTTGTTTGTCATTAGAATGTCTTAGACTTCTAGGAAGGTCAGCCGTGTCCGCACCATTGACTGATTCCGTGCGACACCCCCTGTCAGATACAAGGTGAGATGATGGAGGAAACTCAACTGCAAGACTGTTCAATATTATGGAACAAGTTATGACATGTGTTTGGAATA
Organism: Pinus tabuliformis; assembly: GCA_031772625.1. Lineage (NCBI taxonomy): Eukaryota > Viridiplantae > Streptophyta > Pinopsida > Pinales > Pinaceae > Pinus > Pinus tabuliformis. The sequence goes on along the minus strand of CM062805.1, from coordinate 310,310,883 downwards.
TCTTCTTGGTTGTTGATGCCCATTGCCAAGAAGCGATCCATCCAAGATGAATCTTTGTTCTTGCAGGACGTTTGTTTCTGAAGCATCTGTGTGAAGAATGGCTAGTTTTATGACAGTGCTTACATGGATGAAGATCAAAACAGTGATCTTTCAAATGGCCAACTCGGTCACAGTGTTGGCATTTCACAATCTGTTGTTGTTGTTGTTGCTATGGAAGAGGGGCAGAGTCTGGAACAACTAAACCTAAACTATCATGAGGAGCAGGTGAACTGTCATGAATGAATCCAGCACTCTGAAACTGAATGGGCTTGGCATAGTCTAGAATATGAAAGGACAAGTCCTTGTCATATCCAAGACCAGTTCTGTGCTTGTTGTAGACAAGCTGTTCCCAAGGTCTGATGATGGGCTTGGGAAGTGCAGACTGAGTTTCTGCATCTGCATATACAACTGCTGCTTTATTTGAATGAACTGTAACATTATTAACATGCTACTGATGGGTGGTTGTCTCAATGTTCTAAACAAAAACAGGTTCAGAATGGTGTCTCTTTTGATGTAGTTCTTCTTGCTCTAGCTGTGATTCAATCTGCAAAAAATCAATCTTTTCCTGTGCATTTTGTAGACATGTCTGAATTTATGAGAGAAAATCCTTATTGATTTTGACTGTCCCATCAACAGTGGAAAAGATTAGACTATTTAACAACTGTAATGCATCATCAAGTTGCTCCATTTAATGACAATGTTGTACAAATATCTCACACAATGCCAAATAACCGCAACTTTAAAGAATATAGACAGTTCCCAATGCTTATGAACATTGAACTCTGTCGTTCCAATTTATCCTCCAGTTGATGAGGGTGCCCTTTTAACATCTCAGACCACATTAATAGAAATGTCTCAGTTCTTTGATGGAATGGATGAGGATGGAAATCTTCGAAATACCAATGGACATGACAAAGATGGAGATGCTGGTTATTTTGAAAAATAAGCACCTTCTAGTAATGGCAAGCAGCAATGCTATAAGGGAAGGTGCAATCAGTGCTCAGAGAAGAATGGTTGAACGAATGCTGGGATTTCAGTCGTTTAACAAACAACTCATTGCGGTACGAGAGATCAACAAACTTCTAGAAAATGCTCGTTCTGTTGCTTCCAGGGATAATGGTAAATCTGTTTGTACAACTATAGAGTGGCTGGAGAGAAATAACATTCTCCATCACACGTTGCGATCCCAGGTCCAAAATATTATGAGGCTTCTGCGAGACATTATATGGCTTGATAATGAGAAACCCTTTTACAAGGGTCAGGTTTCTCGATAGATGCGCCTGCAGCAGCTAATTAATGATCATAACTTGATTGATCTGGTTGTAAGCAGTCTTGTGCAGTATATTGCTTCCTTCAAAGCAAAGGGAAATCACAATCTAGAACTCATTTTCTTAGTAGATCCAAGACAGTTCAAAACACATTCAAAGTTCAAAATGATAATATCACTGCGCATTCAACATTCAAGTGTTAATACAACTGCGCATTCAAACGTTGTGACCTTGTCGTCAGCCTGGAGCGCCCAGACATGGATCTCGGAAACTTCGAAGTGTTGAAAAAGGCTCCAACCAAGGGTACGAGTTGACAGGTATTCACCCTCGACACAGACTTTCAGGAAGTTGATGCGAAGCAACCGCCCGTCGACTTACGCTCTTGGTTTGGTGAGCGAGCTTTCTACACGAGACTGCTACAGAATCGTGTTTGACAATACTCAGAATCTGGAAAATCTACAGAGAAATGAATGTACAAATTACCTTTCATAGAAGGCCGATGGTAAACCGACATTCCTTCATCTTCAATTCTCAATGCAGACAAGGAAGATTCGGTATCATACAGTCAGTTTCGCAACTTCATGTTGTTTGTACCGACAGAACTCATTGTTAATGATCCATGGACAATATGGTTCGACGCAGCTACAAGAAGGTCCACTGACATGCTGTTACAAACAGTACCTTTCATAGAAGGCCGATGGTAAACCGGCATTCCTTCATCTTCAAAAACCTTGAACTGACCCGGCTTGACAACTTCAGCCGCACTTGATTTGATAAGCAGTTGCCTACCATCCAGATGGGTTAATACAAATTGGAACCCACACAGTGCCTCCCTCAATAATAAGGTATGCTCAACAACAAGATCATCTCCCTTTTCCCGCGACAATGCCAATTTCTTCTCCGGCGGTTTCTCCCACAACAAAGTGCAGCGTGGGCATTCAATGCTCAATCATCCATCGTGATAGTGATAAAGAAAGCACAGCAACGCCACTTCTCGCTCCAATCTTTAAGCATCGCAACATTGGAAATTTAAACTTCAGGAATTCAAAGTCCCCTTACTGACTAATTCTCTTGGCATCAAAATGAACTCAGACCTCAAAATAATCGTAGTCCAACTCGAAGACATCCAAATACACTTGGCAGAAGCTTCAAATCATCAAAATAAAAGCACTCCTAGCAGCAAAACTCTGTGATTTGTTCAATTACAAGACTAGAAACAGGAATACTTCAATTTCCTTATTTTTGAGATTCGAAATTGCTTAGACTCTGCCCTTTGTCATGAAATTTCACTTTTAATGAAATCTTGGAAAGTCTTGCTCAGAACTTCCATAAACTTACCAGCAATGATGCACCCCGAGGCCGATTTAACCGCCGAAAAACCACAGTCTTGTTTCTCGAGCAATAACCACAACTGTAGTTGCTCATTCAGCATCCGCAGACCATAACGACTCCATACCATCAACGCCTGAAAGTTTTACTGTCTTTTTTTTTCAGAAAAATGAAATGGCTCCTTCCACCATTCACGCAGCCTCAGTTTGAAGAATCTCAAACGTTCACCATGTCAGGCATTAACCAACGGATGCACAATAGCAGACAGATGCGTTATGGCAGAGTATGGGACAGAGGAGTTACAAGTCACGCCAAAAAAGGAGCCTGGGACCTGTGCTCCGATACAGTGTGCCACAGCGTTCAAGTTTAATGGTTATTCAAACACATTCAGTAACGCAAGTGAGAATAATCAGGTGAATTGTCAGGCAGTAGAGGCGCAGGTGTAATGACGCTCTTTTTTTAAACGTTTATGACAGTCAAAGAGCAATTATTGTATTCAGAAGAACAGGCAGGCAGCATTAATGGAGCGTTACAGTTAATGAAGACTAGGCCAGCACTATTCAAGGCAACTCAGACCGATTGCTCAGGGAATAACAACATCTCATTTTTTAACTAAAGGATAAACCCTGAGGAAGAAAACTACACAGGCCACACATCATGTCTCCGATACCATGTTAAACACACATGGGAAACATAAAATAGGAAAGATAAATCATGTGAGTACATATTTTATTAACAGGAAATATACATTTATAGTACATTGTTGTGACCATTGGGTTTCACATCCCAAAGTCTCTTGGACTGCTTTGGTCTATTCGGCTTCCACACTAACCCATTAAGGATTAGGTGTCTAACAGAATTAACTCACTATTTGGGTAGTTTTGGAGACTTTGCCCACGGAAATGGACTCGAAGTGCAGTTTAATGACCAATTTGCAGAGGAGGGCAAAGTTTGCAGGTTTTCTTTTGAACAATGGCTCACACAGTGAATTAAAAGGCGGTGATTCATAGGCAGGAGCGCATTTTACTTTGAATTCTAGTTCCTCAGGCGATTTCAATGGAGAAATTTTGAAAAACAGGGTTTACGGGCGAATAACGGGTAAATACCTATTTTACAGGCGACTGGTACGAATTGCAGGTACAACACTGAGCTGAGGAGGCCGAGTTTGCAGAGTGAACTCGTCTGGGTGGCGAACTGGAGTTCTGGAGGTGAATTGGTCGTAAGTTGCATGCACAGTCTCCGCAAGCGAACAAATAAAAATGAACGTAAACCATCACTTTCATGACTTTTAACAAAATTTGGGCTTTTTAGCGCTTTTTGGCGCTTTTTTGTGATGACGTCATCATGACGTACTTTTGTCATGTAGCGGGTATGGAGGATGATGTGGCAGCTGACGTGTCGGATGACATGGCGGACGACACGGTGGCGGGGTGGTGATGTCAGCAGATGATATGGCACTGGCGCGAAACAGTGGTGGGCGACATGGATGCAACATCATGAGGTGACTTGGGGATGATGTCAGGGGGGAGGCGGCCGGGCGATAAGCGGTATTCCCTGCACCGTCTTTGTCCCATGGTGGTTTTGGAGGAGGGGGCTCCGATCACGCCGGGAAGCCGATGCGTGGCAGGGGTACGGCAGAAATACCGCCCATCCCCCGGACGCTAACTCTCGGCAGATGGGAGCTTCCGATATCGCCGCCAGCCATTGGATCTACGGCGCGGGATCGGACGGTCGACGGGCAATGCAGATGACGGAGGGTTTATGATACGGGACCCGCCGTAATATTTTAATGTTTTTAATATTTGCGGGGTAAAGAACTTTGGATTATGGGTTTTATGCGGTTTATGCAGGCGGCCACGGTTATTTGTTTAACCAAATGTTAAACAAAACCCAGTATTTACATGCGCGCCAGGTTTAATATATGGTTCATGTGAGGGGTGGGAAAAATGATAAAGGAGCTATACAATAGGGTTAAGGTTAATATGATTTTATGGATAGGTAACGCTAAGTTTATGAGGTAATAACTTAGGTTTTTAGGGAAATCAAGTAAAATGGTAAGATCTTTTACACAAGAAATGTGGCTTCTTTTAACTAAGTAAACTCAGAGTTCAACTTAGCATTTCTCATAAAATGAAGTGAAATAGGACTATTGGGCAGATCCCAATGTCCTTGAGGGGATGTTAGTAAATGATTTCTGGGGGAATGAAAGGGGAAGTTAGTCATGCTTCCACTGTCCTGCAGTCACTTTGCCATGGTATTTGTGACATACATGAGATAAGTCTTTCTTGACAAGACAAAAATGATCACAAACTTGCTTCTGCAACCTCAAACTGCCTACCCAGCCTAAAAACACCTAGCATTTTTTCTTCCTTTTGATTGGGTGCATTTGGACTAGCAAACCCTGATTTTCCTCTTTTTCTTTTGAATGCCTTCCTATCTAAGTCTACCCTTATCTCTTCCAAGGGCCTAGATTAAGCAGTTGGGCTCCTTATTTTCTCTAGCAATTTACTCATCTACCAAGCTTGAATTGTTTGGACAGACTTTATTCTCTATTCTAAAGACAAGTAAATTCAAATATGATCTAACTAGGATTGAACTATCTGGCTATTCATCAACTATATGCAGAATCAACCACCTGTACACAATGAAATTCTTCAACAATGGAACAGTAGTGGCATTTAAACTAGCACACTTTCTTGGTCTTTTGGTTTGGGGTTCATTTTTATCATTTTTTCTAACCAATTTACTCTTTTTGCCCTTTGATTATTCTTTTAGGGCATACCCTCTTTACATTTTTTAATTTTCTTCGTTTGTCTACAAAATATGGAACCTTTGCAGCATGAAAGGATGAACATATTTGGCACTTCTATAGTCAATCATGAAAAATGAAACCTATTGGTATAGGAACCTAACAGAATCAAAGCAACATAATACTATCCAAGAACAGAGATCTTCTATCATAAACAATATAGGACCAGATATATATTGACCACACAAATGCATATATCATCAATCATACAAGAATGTGGAGGAAAAATTTGAATAGCTTTATTAATAATCAAGAATAGCAAAGAGGATTACAACCAATTGTTCTGACCCAGCATCATCCTCTCAGCAAGAAAGCCCTTCTTCACCTCATGAAAAGCTTAGATCACCCAACACTATGATGTTACACCAAGAAACCAGCAACACTTCCTTACAAGATACAAAATTCCAGCCTCTCGAACTCTGGGATGAGGGATCCATATATAGATGTTTGCAAGGGGGGTGAGTCAGCTTTTGAGATTTGATTAGTGTCCTCTCTTTGATAGTTCTTGATTCTACTTGGAGATTGATGATCTCTTACTCATCCCTGGGCGAATGCAGAGAGGCAAGTGTCACAGGAGAAGTTTCTGGAAGATTCCATGATCTTCCACCTCGCAAATTGACCCTACCATTTGCCACTCGCGCCCATCGCACCCGATAGAAGGGCTTTTCAGTATGCATCGCACCTCCTGTGTGCATTTAGGTGGGATGCAGCGCACTTTGACCATGGAGCAGGTGAGATGGTCCAGTTTTGACCAGTTCTGAGTAGTTTTTCATGGAGAACTTCTGGGAGATGATGTAATCAGCTGACCTTGTTCTTTTAGGGGTTGGAACAACACTTTTAGGGACTTAAGAGTCCTTGGTTTATGGACACTTATGATTGGGGTTGCAGTGCCCAAAAATGTCTATAACAGTTCCTCATATCATCAAATCGTTTTCACCTCCATTAAAATCATTTGCTCCGTTCCATGTCATTGATGTGGGATTCACTAAGGCCCTCCTATGACGGATCACTTCCTGCCGACATCAGCTCATTATCCAGGAAGTCGATATAGGAACAACCCTTTCAGTACTTTGAAGCTTGCATGCCTTAATGGCAAGTTTCTCACTTCCCGTGACAGGTTTACATCAATGGCCTTCGACCGAAAGATTTTGCGTGGTGTTCTATGCCAAGTCCCTTATTCACACCACGTGAATTGTATTGTAGTACCTTGAGGGTCACCATCATCATCAGTGATTCCTCTCGTCCCTGTTAACAGCTTACATCATTGGCTAGTAATCAGGCGATGTCTTTCCATCTTCGACTCCAGAACATCTCTCACATCGATCGACTTGTACTTTGAGTGAAGATCAAACGAGATTGAAGACCCTAGATCTAGTTTCATCCATCCGGGCTGCGATATATATTCAGGAAAATAAAGACATCAAATATACGTCATTTCTTCACAGATAATCATCCAACCTAAGGGATGATGGCTCTACCAGAATCATCAGTCTGCACACAGACGATTGTCTGTCTTATGTACATGAAAATGAATTTATAAAGCTTAGCATGGGAATGCCCGCCTCAACTAGATCATGGAAATATTATGAAGATAATGTGTTGTATTGTATCTTATTACAGGTCACCTTCCAGCTCAAAAAAACTTCAGATCCTCATGATAAAGCATTTTACCTGACATCAAAAGATCAACGACCTCATGCTTTAGGGGGCAACTGCTATAGACATTTTTGGGCACTGCAACCCAAATCATAAATGTCCATAAACCAAGGGCTCTTAAGTCCCTAAAAGTGTTTTTCCAACCCCTAAAAGAACAAGGTCAGCTGATTACATCATCTCCCAGAAGTTCTCCATGAAAAACTACTCAGAACAGGTCAAAACTGGACCATCTCACCTGCTCCATGGTCAAAGTGCACTGCATCCCACCTAAATGCACACAGGAGGTGTGATGCATACTGAAAAGCACTTCTATGGGGTGCGATGGGCGAGAGTGGACAAATGATAGAGTCAATCTGCAAGGTGGAGGATCATGTAATCTTCCAGAAACTTCTCCTGTTACACTTGCCTCTCTGCATTCGCCCAGGGATGAGTAAGAGATCATCAATCTCCAAGTGGAATCAAGAACTATCAGAGAGAGGACACTAATCAAATCTCAAAAGCTAACTCACCCCCCTTACAAACATCTATATATGGATCCACTTTCGTTTTCCTTTATGAGAAGTAGATAAGAGGGGAACAAAGGAGACCAACCTCTGTCTTGCAATTGGTTCCTTGCTTGATTCCTCTCCCTTCCGATAGATCTTTGTCACCCGCTTCCTCGTTTACACAACTTCAAAGAGAACTTATGGAATCAAAGCAGCATAATACTATCCAAGAACAGAGATCTACTGTCATAAACAATATAGGACCAGATATTTATTGACCACACAAATGCATATATCATCAATCATACAAGAATGTGGAGGAAAACTTGAATAGATTTATTAATAATCAAGAACAGAAAATAGGATTACAACCAATTGTTCTGACCCAGCGTCATCCTCTCAGCAAGAAAGCCCTTCTTCACCTCATGAAAAGCTTAGATCACCCAACACTATAATGTTACACCAAGAAACCAGCAACACTTCCTTACAAGATACAAAATTCCAGCCTCTGGATCTCTGGGATGAGGGATCCATATATAGATGTTTGCAAGGGGGGTGAGTCAGATTTTGATATTTGATTAGTGTCCTCTCTCTGATAGTTCTTGATTCCACTTGGAGATTGATGATCTCTTACTCATCCCTGGGCGAATGCAGAGAGGCAAGTGTCACAGGAGAAGTTTTTGGAAGATTCCATGATCTTCCACCTCGCAAATTGACCTTGCCATTTGTCCACTCTCGCCCATCGCACCCCATAGAAGGGATTTTTAGTATTCACCGCACCTCTCGTGTGCATTTAGGTGGGATGCAGTGCACTTTGACCATGGAGCAGGTGAGATGGTCCAGTTTTGACCAGTTCTGAGTCGTTTTTCATGGAGAACTTTTGGGAGATGATATAATCAGATGACCTTGTTCTTTTAGGGTTTGGAACAACACTTTTAGGGACTTAAGAGCCCTTGGTTTATGGACATTTATGGTTGGGGTTGCAGTGCCCAAAAATGTCTATAACAGTTGCCCCCTAAAGCATGAGGTCGTTAATCTTTTGATTTCGGGTGAAATGCTTTATCATGAGGATCCGAAGTTTTTTCGAGCTGAAAGGCGACCTATAATAAGATACAATACAACACATTATCTTCATAATATTTCCATGATCTAGCTGAGGCGAGCATTCCCATGCTCAGCTTTATAAATTCATTTTCATGTACATAAGACAGACAATCATCTGTGTGCAGACTGATGATTCTGGTAGAGCCATCATCCCTTAGGTTGGATGATTATCTATGCTGCAATGATGTACATTTGATGTCTTTATTTTTCTGAATATATATCGCAGCCTGGATGGATGAAACTAGATCTGGGGTCTTCAATCTCGTTTGATATTCACTCAAAGTACAATTCGATCCATGTGAGAGATGTTCTGGACTCGAACATGGAAAGACATGTCTGATTACCAACCAATGATGTAAGCTGTTAACAGGCGCAAGAGGAATCACCGACGATGATGGTGACCCTCAAGGTACTACAGTACAATTCGTGTGGTGTGAATAAGGGACTTGGTTTCGAACACCACGCAAAATTTTTCGATCGAAGGCCATTGATGTAAACTTGTCGCCGAAAGTGAGAAAATTGCCATTAAGGCATTCAAGCTTCAAAGTACTGAAAGGGTTGTTCCTAGATCGACTTCCTGGATAATGACCTGATGTCGACAGGAAGCAATCCGTCATAGGAGGGCCTTAGTGAATACCACATCAATGACACAGAACGGAGTAAATGATTTTAATGGAGGTGAAAACGATCTGATGATATAAGGTTCAGGGTGGCGGTCATGAAAGAATGGAGCATAAATGTATTGCAGTGGATGAGACACAGGTGAATTCTTTGAGCGACTTCTCTTGAACATACCGGCGACACTGACATGATGGATTGGTAGCGTTAACCCCAAATATGGATGGTGTGATGGACCAATGGTGATATGACCAGTGAACGGAACAACCCAACCCGACTCGGATGTGGAGTGAAAGGGTCATGTTCAAGAGCGACTTGCTACCAATTTAGTTTCTTCAAGTTTTCTTCCCAATTTTTCCCCAGTCATTGCTGACCAGTACCTCTTTATTTTTGTCAAGCTTGAGGAGGATAACATATGCTTGTTCTATAATTTTCCCTTCGTGCAAACCCATCGCTATGTTTTAACGAGCCTAGCGATAGTGAAACTCGTTCTTATCTGTATGGACAAGTTTGTCGCTATTCGGTTTTAACGAGTTTAGCGACAAAGATAACTTGGTCCTTTTCAATTTTAGAGAGTCTGAAAAGGGACGTAAAGAAAACTCCAATAATCCTTTTTCTTCATATAATCCCTTGAGTCCGAAAAAGTATAAAATAATACAAAAGGGATGCATTTTCGGTAATTTTAACGAGCTGAACAAAACAAGCGCTCGATCTTTTTGTGTAATAATCCCTCAGGTCCAAAAAGATTAAAATCTAAAGGAGGGATAGCACTTCTAGTCACTTTAACGAGCTGGAGAGGCCAATTGCTCAGCAATATTGTCATATTTTATGAGTCAGATGAAAAGAGCTTAAAGGAGACTCGTTTTTCGAGGAACGAGTGATAAATTCGAGTAGCAGCTAATTCCAGGTAAGGTTCGGAATTTTCCAATCACGGCAGTGTCACAAGGATGGCTAACAGGATCATTCTTCGCAGTTGTTCCTCAAAAAGGGTAAACAATCAAATGGAGGTGAATGATCGGCCAATATAGAGTGGGGGTGATGATGAGAACACGACCAAGGCTTCAAAGGCTGATGATAATACATTCACGATTGTTATTTACTAGAAATTGGTTCATTTTTTAATGATATTAAACTCTGGGGGAACATTTGCTCATTGCTTATGTTTATTTTTTAACGAGCTTGAATTTCGCGTTAAAACTGCTCGATCCAATGGTCATTGATTATCTTGATTTTACCATTGAAAACTTTTGTTCCTTCAAAGGTTGTACTGCCTGCTCAATTGCTTCATCAAACTAGTTAGAAACGAACAATATATGTTTGAAAAATGAGTCAAAACACTAATATTTTACTTGAATTACATGAAAAGTAATTTAAAAGTGGTTTTTTACCTCTCATTTTACCATTTCATTTGAACTTTGGTTTGTTGGAGCTTTGGAGGTGCTTTCCCCCTTGATTTTCACTAGCTGATTCCAGGAGATTCTGTGGACGATTCTTGGCACCGTCTGGACCAGGTAGGAGCTAAACCTGAGCTCTTTAGTTTCATTCTTTCCTTTTTGAATTCTGAGCATGTTTTCTGGTTTTCTGAGCCTCTGGGGTTTGAAAAACTCACCCTGGCTCCATCACACCTCTTCTATATCGAAAGGTGCGATGCATGCTGGCTTGGCCATTGGTCAGTCAGCATGCATCCCACCCAGAACACTGCTGGGGGTGCGATGGGCGCAAGGAGGGAAATTTGTGCATAGTTTTTCATGGAAATTTTTTCCTGTTTTTCACCAAATCATGATCTTGACTCTTCTCTTGTTTGTTTTCAGAGATTCATCGGAGCAAAATGCCTATTACATGGTGAGAACGTGAGGATGAAGAAGAGGACATGCTTGCTTTACATGATCCAGTTACGGTAAATGCACTGCGGAACCGTGTCCTGTTCAAGTTTTTCCGCATCTCTAGCATGAGGAAACAAATCAACTTGTTGCAATATTTCCTCGATGCATGGGATCCTACCAACCAGGTGTTCCAAATTAGGGGAAAATCCATCCCCTTGACTATCGTGGACATCTATTTTTTGACCGGCTTATCGAGGCATGGTGCCCCTATCTCATTATCAGGTTCAGCCCATGGGGGTGAATCCGTGAGAGATTACATTCGCAGGTATTACAAAGAGGGATCTCAGCCGAGTAAGGATGACAAGATCAATATCCGAGATGTCACTAACAGGTCCTTGAGGACCATTCTGTTCACTTTTGCTAGACTAGCTGGTAGTGCGGCTCTTCATGTGGCCAACAGGCCTTATATGCAGTATGCCTTAGAATGCCTTGAACCAAAGGTGTTCAATTGGTGTGATGCAGTACTCTCTGTGATGAAAGAACAAATTTCCAAGGTGAAAAATGGAAGATTGAAGAACTTTGGATATGGTTCTATTTTGATCGCTTTTGCCTTGGAAAAGATCCTGCTGATGCAGCCACAGTATGTTTCACTTGGTTTACCTCCACTGACTGAGCCACGGATGCAGAGATGGGTCGACCTTATGGCCAAACATGCTGGTCAGTCCTAAGTTTCCTTTTCTGATACCTTCTTCAAGTGGTTCAACTGTCAGGAGATGGTTTTTTCCGAGTATCCATATGCTGGTATGGATTTCCAGGGTGATCCGGATTTGGTACTGCCGGCTGGCGAGCAGTGAGGTGTCATCGGTAAATTCTCTGACCATATATCTGTTTATCATTTATTTTATAATGTTCTTGTGCTTTCTTCTATCAGGACTAATCAAAACTCATGTGCTCATGCAGATGTTGGACCAGTTCGGCCGGTAGTACGCCTGAGACTGCCAGCTGCCGCTCCAGCAGGAGAGGCTGTGGGAAGGGCCATCCTTCACGACCTTGACATGGCCGAGACTCTTTCAGCATTGCAGGATCAGGTCGAAGGCCTCACTCTTGGTATTCCGGACGTGAGGACTAACGAGCTGCCTCTGAGGTTGCAGCGACATACTACTGGCGTGCCGAGTTGATGGACTAGGCTTTTACGCATGATTGCACAGGCGATGACTTGTTATCACCAGCATCATTAGACTAGGGTGCCCCCTAGCATTTTGAGTTTTGGGTCATCTGACCAATTTTTGTCTTGGTTACAGAACATTATGTGTAAACCATAAACAGTTATATATATATTTTTGATTTTCGGAGCTTTATTTTGGTTAAGTTACATGATCCTGATGCAAATACTGATGAAATGCTTCTTTTTATAAATGTTGCAAATGTCTATCTAACACATAATTTGCCAATGAATCTGTTAATGTGTTTAAGTTTCTGGAAATATGCTGATATTGAATAAAATCAAATTGCCTTTCCAAAATCTTGACCCTTAGGAACATGCGATAGATAGTTGGATTTCAGACAGAGTAGATACCAGTGAGTTGTAGTATGACAAGTTGTGAGTCTAGCCTGACGACAAGTCGGTGTATGCCATGTGTGATGGCATCGGAGAGGAGTTCTATCAACGCGCTATATTCAACAATATTATTTGTTGACCGACCAATGCATACCCCTTTGAAACTTACTAACTCGCCGCTTGGATAAAAAATGGCCCAGGCCACAGAAGATAGGTTCCACGAACTACGACTCACTCCGTCGGCATATCCAACAAAGGATTCCAATAGGCTTGACATCTGCAACAAATGCAAAAATTGGATTACTTGACCAAAACAATTACCCTTAGCGAAAACAAAAATGTAACAAAAGCATAGGGGTTACTACACTGAATCATGCGTAGTAACGCTTAAGGTACAAACCGTTACGGGGTTGCGCTAGTGGAATCCCATCATAATCCACTAACTCGTAGGCCCCTTTTGCTAATACCTGTTTAACAATATAGGGGCCCATCCATAAAGACTTGAATTTACCTGCTCCCAATTTATCGGATTCCTGGTTGTAAAGTAGGACCAAGTCACCTTCTGAGAAGACACGGGGTTTGACATTCTTGTCGAACTGCGCCTTGACTCGTTTCTCATGCGCTTCATTAGCCAAAGCGGCATCATGACGAGTTACATACAATTGGATTAGTTCCAAGAAACGAGCCTCCTCTTCTGAAGTTCCGGGGAGAAGGTCGACTGCGAGTTTGAGGGATGAGATTTGACACTGAACTGGTAAGATCGCTTCTAGGCCATACACTAGTTGAAAGGGTGTAAACCCAGTTGCATTCCTTACCGACGTTCGGTATTCCCACAAGGCTAAGTACAGGATCAGGTGCTAACTCCTTTTGTGGACTCCAATCATCCTTTGCAGCATTCGCTTCAGGACTTTGTTGATTGCTTCAACTTGTCCATTGGCTTGCGGGTATTATGGTGTAGAGCTGTCATGAGACAACCCTAATTGGCAACCAATTCAACCATCATGTGATTGCAAAAATGCAATCCATGATCTGTGACTATGGCCTGTGGAACATCAAATTTGGCGACTACATGATTGAAAAAGAAAAAGGCATGCTTTTCGCCGGTGTTGTTTAATGTAGGCATCGCCTCGGCCCATTTGGTAAAATAGTCTACCGCAACTATGATATACCCATGCCCGCTGGTCGAGGTGGGGTTACATGTCATAAAATATATGCCCCATTTGGCGAATGGCCCAACAGCAACTATTTGCTGTAGGTGTGTGGGTGGTCTTCTGGATTTGCTATAAAAAAATTGACATGCATGGCAACTTCTGACTGCGGTGATGCAATCTTTGAACATTGTTGGCTAGAAGTATCCTGCTCGTAAATTTTTTTGCGCTGTAGCGTAACCAGATTGATGCCCCCCACACGCGCCAGAATGGCAATCATTCAAGAATTTTTCGGCCTCCTCATGGGTGAGGCACCTCCTCAGAATTGTATCGACACCGTGACGATAAAGCGTATCACCGACGATCATGTAGTCTTTTGATTGGTATCGAATACGTTTTTGTTCCGAGCGAGAGGTATTAGACCTATATTTTTGGGTTTGGAGATAGATGACTATATCTCCATACCACGGATTGCTTGAAGATATCAGAAACAAAGATTCATCCACGATGGTTTCTTCGGATGTTTCATCGTTGGACGACAATGGGAGATCGCATAGTAATTCTGCGAAAACCAGGGATTTCTTCGATTTGGATTTTACAAATTCCAGATCAAACTCTTGAAGAATTGCTATCCATTTTGAATATTTGCCCCCCAGCAACTGTCACGACAATATATAATTCATGGGGTTGTAATCTGACAAAATGGTAGTTTTTCGAAAGAGGACATAGTGTCAAAATCTCTGTATCGCTTGAACAGCTACGAGAGCCAGCTTTTCAACATAGGAATATTTTCTTTCTGTATCATTTAAGTTTCTACTCAAATAATATATAGGATGTTCAATTCCATTGTCTTCTTGTACTAAAACCATTGCGATGGTTGTATCTGCTGCAGCGAGATACAGGTTAAAGTCTTTTTGATAATCAGGAGCATACATTAATGATGCTTTCATTAGCGATTCTTTTAAAGCGTCAAAGGAAGCTTGCATGACCTGATCCCAGACGAAGGGTACTTCTTTTTTCAATAGACGTGTATAACCTTTAGCAAGTTCAGCATAATTTAGAATGAACCTCCTCAGAAAGTTTGCTTTCCCTTGGAGTTCCTGAATCTGAAGCAAATTTGAAGGTGGAGGCAAATTTATGATTGCCTGAACCTTACATGGGTCAAGACGGATCCCGTCCTTCGAGACTACAAAGCCAAGAAAACGACCAGAACTGACACAGAACACATATTTGTGTGGATTGAGTCGTATCTTGTAGTGTCGGCAACGTAGAAATATCGCTCTTAAATGCTGCAGATGATCGGTCCGCTTTCGCGAATGAGCCGGAAGATCGTCGAGATATGGTTGAACGATGTTTTCGATGTCATGGAAGGCATAATTCATTGCCCTCTAAAATGTTGACCCTGCGTTCTTTAACCCAAAGGGTAACTTTCGATATGCAAATGTTCCCCACGGACAAATAAATGCAGTCTTTGACTGGTCCTGTGGGCAGATATTTATTTGATTATACCCAAAGAATCCATCCATAAATGAAAAGATTTCACATCCGGTGCATTCATCAATTATCTAGTCAATAAAGGGTGTAGGGTAGTTGTCATTTGGAAAATCTTGATTTACATCCCTATAATCGACGCACACTCTAATCGTTCCTTGTTTTTCGTTACAGGAACAATGTTCGATACCCAATCGGTTAGAGGAACCAGGTAAATAAAACCAGCATGGAGAAGTTTTTCAACTTCTGCCTTGATGGCAGCTGCTTTCTTGGGGTGCACCTGCCGTAGCCGTTGTCGCACTGGTTTGACATCTGGATACATCTTTATTTCGTGTTCAACTATACACGAGTCAATGCCTGGCATTTCATCATATGACCAAGCAAAGACATCTCTGAATTTGCGAAAAAGAGCGTTATATATTTCCAGTTCTGAAGGAGAAAAACACTTGTCAACATAAATATTCTCTACAACATCTGTTTTGGTTGAGATATTTATGGTGATAGTTTCTTCAATATTGGACAAGTTTCGCTCAGAATCCACCGTGTTTACAGTATTTGATAGGAAATCAAAAAATGATGGATGTTGAAGGTCATTAGGAGTATCTTCTTGACAATCCGGAAGATGGGAACGATGGTGGTAATCTTCCCATGGCGTCCCATCAATTATCATTGACTGAACAATTCCTTCGTCGGTGTAATGCACTTGCCACCAAGGATATAAAGGGATGCCATATTCCTTAGACCTATCTATCCAAACACTTGATGAGCATTGATTTGGGCTTGCCTCCCATGCCCGAAACATTGATTGCTACAATATTTCTATTGGGCTTGGAGGAAATACCTGCAGATGATCCATGCTAATATCGTTTTCTGAGATCTTTTGAATAGAAGATATCATATTGCAGGTTCCTACCGTTGCCACTTCCACCAGATTGATTGGAGGTGGGAGGGCAAAAGTTCGCATTAATATAGGGTCTTTTAGTAGGCCTACTCCGATATGTTGAAGCGAATGGGGGCTTCCATGGATCATCGGAATGCTTCCCGTAACTTGGGAACTATTGGGGAGAAATGTTTTTTGGTCAACGATTGTAATTCCTCCTTGAAAGGGAAATGCAATCTTCCTAAAGTAGGTCGACACAACGGCAGCCATAGCATATATCCAGGGCCTTCCCAGTAGGATGTTGTAATCGAGGTTTCCGTCGATTACTTCAACATCTATTTCTACTGTTTTCCCCCTAGTTCAACTTGCAAGTTACTTAAAATCCCATATGGGGTATATGTTCGTCCATCAAATGCTTTTAATGTCATCGAAGATCGTGACAAGGTTGGAGATCCTAAAGTTTTCCAGAAACTCATCGACATAATACATGTAGATGCCCCCTCATCAATAATTGTTCGATGAACAGTTTTGTTGAGGGCTTTCACTTGAATGAGGAAAGCTAGTTGAGCTGGTAACTGAGGATCATATCCTTTGTGATTAAAGGACACAAGATTAGAATCCTTTGGGTCAATCTCACCTGTTGCTGATAATAAAGCTTGCTTTTGGGAAATCGCCAAAGCCTATTAGATTTCTCATTTCAGGAAAAAGTGATGGCAACTCCACTGGGGAACGAATAGATTGTTTGTTTGTCTATATTTGTTTGCTTTATAAACTTACAGACGGAGCCTGAAGTCAAGCCAGCTAGCCTTCGAACTGCATTTCCTATGCAAATGGAAAGTAGATCAATGTTGCTTCAGTCTATCTCCGGGTTTTGTTTATGAACTGAACAATCGATTTACAAACTCTCTAATTTCCCTTGTGGTGGCTCTAGTAACCTCTTTAGATCTACCGCTATGATTTATTTACTGATTACCACTTGCTCGGCCTAAATCCCTAAATTGTGTTGCAAACTGTGATCAAGAACTGGATCAAAAGTCTCGCACTGTACCATCACACCCTCTGTTCAAGGATATTAGTATGCATCGCACTTCCCGTGTGCTGTAGGTGGGATGCATACTGGAATCCCTGTGTAATAGGTGCACTGATCAGAAAGGGCTAATTTTGCCTCTAGACTTTGGTTTTTTCACTCTTTTCAGCTCTATTCAGGAGTTTTGTTGTCTGTAGTCAGTATACCTCTGTTGGAAACCCCCTTCCTTGCCATTATTCCACCTCCATTGTGCAAAGAACTATAAATGTTTTTATGTATTGTGAGCCATTTTCAGTTCTCTTTTACAAAGAAGTAGCGTAATTGAACTGTCGTTTCTTGATCTGGAAGTGTCGCAAGTGTCGTTTTCAGTCATAGAAGGGAATCCAATTTTTCTTGATAGTCGATTACACTGTTACTCTTGTATTTGATTTGAATTAGTAGTTTTTCAAGTGTCGAAAGCAAGTTTTCAATTCCAAATCGCAAAGTGTCGTCATTGTCTTCATTTTGTCTCGAAAAGAAACTTGTTAGTAATGTCGGTTTGAAAAATAATTCAGATTTGCGCTTAGCTTTCTTTCTATCATTCACACATTAAGAAGGCTGAAAACAAATACATGCATGTGCATTTTCATTTAGACTGTTTGTTGGTTTGATTTAGGACAGTGCATATAGTGTGTGCTCTCTGCTCTATGCTGAAAGAATATCATCTCTCTTTCCTTAGTAGCTAGGATTTTCATTGCAAAAAGAAGATTAAACGATTGTTTATCATCTTAGATTGCATTTTAGGAATTGTATATCTACATCACGCGGTGAACCTGAAAGGCAAATTTCTTAAGCAAGATCAACTGTAAAATAAATTTAATGAATCTAAAAACGCTTTGGAACCTAACGCACAACATTTAGAAGTCTAGGCTAGAGACATATTCCGGCGTCGTAAAGCCTGGTAACTGTTGTTTTCATTGTTGGTTGGGTGATTCCTCCACTTTGAGACGATAAGTGCCAGTACGGACTTGTGCTCCCACGTACCGTCGAGTATATTTTGGGAGACCACAATAGGCTTTATCCTTTATCCATAGGAAGCCGTGTCTGCTGCCCTATCGATCGCAATGCACTGAACACAGCATTCGGGAAGATGGACTGCCGTACCGTAAAAAGTATTCTGCAATTTTGCAATTTGTTTGTTAATCCCTCTATCTAGATTTCCAGAGTAGTCTCTTTCATTCCTTTTCAGACTCCTTAAAGGAAAAGGCCCATCTGAGCACTTGTCACTTCAAGCTCATTAACAATCGAAGGCGACTAGAGTCATCTTTTGTTTTTTATTGACTCTTAAAAATTGAAAAAACAAGTTGTGTCAAAGCGTCTAAAATTTATTTTAATCGGAATAAACATCACCTTTCCTACGTTGGTCTTAGGTTGAGAAAAATGGAGTCCACCAACCAAGGATTTCCCCTTCGAGGAAATCCTAGTCCTTTCTCCTCTTGGGGAGATGTTGGTGCACCCCATATGGCCACATTGTCGCTTCCAGGATTGACAATCGGCTTGCCCGTATGGCTCTTCTCGACCTCTATCGTTCATAACACCGTGATTTTTGAACAATCAAGTTAGCAACTAAACGATACCAGAGTTACCCCCCAACCTTCTACTTCGTCCAATTCTCCCTCTCCTCCTTCCTCTTCTCTTGTGAAGCAGGTAAAGCCAAAAATCAAGTAACTAAGAAGAAGAAGGAGAGGAAGAAGATAAAGAAGAAGAAGAAGGAGCCAAAGGCGAAAAGGGGCAACTAGGCATCATCTAGTGAAAATCCACACACTGCACCGTCCAGGCCTAAATCACCATGTGTCATTTGCAAAGGAGACCACTATCATCGAGATTGTCCTTGCATCCCTCGGATCTTAAGGGACTGGTCTCCTCGTTTGCACAATCCTGTGTCGTCAACCTCTGACGATCATGTTGAGAATACACCGTCAACTAGTGAAAGTGAAGCCCCTGGACAAAAAGGAAAATGTAAATTTCCTTGTAAACTGTGTGAAGGCGATCACGCCATCCACTGTTGTCCCTTCTTAGACGAGGCTAAAAGATTTTTGGACGACCGTCCGGTTTCACTGTTACGGCTTCCTCCTGGATATAAGAAACTCTTCCCGAGTCCGTCACTAGTTAAAAATCCGGTTGACACACCATTGTGTTTGGCTGAAGCATCTATCATTGAAGATGAACCCTCTGAATCCACACCAGACGAAAGTCAAAAGGTCGAGGTGGTAGTTGACCCGGTCTTGCCTTCAGAAGGTCCATCTTCAGATGATACAATCACCGGAGAGAACAAGAACGACACCGTCCAAATTCTCTACGTAAGCACAGACTCCGATGAACATGGGGGCAGTCTACCCATTCCTTTACCACAGGAAGGAAGTTCGTCAGAGTCATATCCGGCCGTCTATTCGGTCCCACCTCCAAGCAACCTAGTTGTTTCCTTCGATTGGAATCTACTAGGCAGACCCCGCTTACCAGCTAGTGTACCATTTCGAATCATTGCTCAAATATATAGAATGGTCATGGTTGGTACCATCATAGATGAAGGGGCTTCTATGAGTATCCTTTCCTCAATTGCTTGGAAAGCGCTTGGTTCGCCATCGCTTTTGCCTGAAATGAGAAATCTAACAGGCTCTGACAAAGGACCCAGTCGATGTTAGGGATCCTTCCCAATGTGCCAATAACATTGAGAAGGAAAACAGTTCACATGAACATAATGGTAGTCCAAGGACCCCTGGATTATAATCTACTCCTTGGACGCGACTGTATTTATTGCATGGGAGCCATTGTCTCCTCACTCTTTAGAGTAATGTGTTTTCCGCATGAAGGAAGAGTGGTCAAGCTCGTCGACCAGCTTTCATTCCCCAGTTCACAAATAGCAAATAGTCAAATACCATCCCTGAATGGTCTTTTCACACAAGGAATGTCTCATCAATCCCCAGTCCATCCACCTGATGAGCGCGAGTGTTTCGAAGGACATGACTGAAACCCAGTGGGTATGCACCCTGGTCTGTTTCGACAGGAAAACCTTGGCTATAGGGTAGGTTTTCGTGAAGGACATATGACTGGTTTATAAGATTAGACTGGAATAAGATTCCTTCGTCAAAGTTATGTGAGTGGAGCCAGTTGCGCCACTCACCTTTGTTTATTTCGGTAGACATCGCCGAGGAAGTGTTTTGTCCGTAGTGCGGATAGAACAATCTTTGGTAACTTGGAAATTTTTCACTATACCGGGGGGCATACAAACCTTTTGGCATGCAAGCGAAGAGAGACCATTTATTTTTTAAATTTGTAGGACCTCTAACCCTTAAAACTCGTAGGATTGGTCATTTCCTAACTTGCATAAAGAAAGGATGCGGGGAAAAGCTTTGAAAAAATGCCATTTTAAATGAGACATCCTTATTATATGACTGGATCGAGCAGTTTTAATGCGGAATTCAAGCTTGTTAAAAAATAAACATAAGCAATGAGCAAATGTTCCCCTAGAGTTTAAGCTCATTAAAAAATGAACCAATTTCTCGTAAATAACCATCGTGAATGTATTATCATTAGCCTTTGAAGCCTTGGTCGTGTTCTCATCATCATCCCCACTCTATATTGGCCGATCATTCACCTCCATTTGATTGTTTACCCTTTTTGAGGAACAACTGGGAAGAGTGATCCTGTTAGCCATCCTTGTGACACTACCGTGATTGGAAAATTCCGAACCTTACCTGGAATTAGCTGCTACCCGAATTTATCACTCTTTCCTCGAAAAACGAGTCTCTTTTAAGCTCTTTTCATCTGACTCATAAAATATGAAAAGATTGCTGAGCAATTGGCCTCTCCAGCTCGTTAAAGTGACCGGAAGTGCTATCCCTCCTTTAGATTTTAATCTTTTTGGACCTGAGGGATTATTACACAAAAAGATCGAGCGCTTGTTTTGTTCGGCTCGTTAAAATTACCGAAAATTCATCCCTTTTGTATTATTTTATACTTTTTCGGACTCAAGGGATTATATGACGAAAAAGGATTATTGGAGTTTTCTTTACGTCCCTTTCAGACTCTCTAAAATTGAAAAGGACCGAGTTATCTTTGTCGTTAAACTCGTTAAAACCGAATAGCGACAAACTTGTCCATACAGACAAGAACGAGTTTCACTATCGCTAGGCTCGTTAAAACATAGCGATGGGTTTGCCCGAAGGGAAAATTATAGAACAAGCATATGTTATCCTCCTCAAGCTTGACAAAAATAAAGAGGTACTGGTCAGCGATGACTGGGGAAAAATTGGGAAGAAAACTTGAAGAAACTTTATTGGTAGCAAGTTGCTCTTGAACATGACACTTTCACTCCGCATCCGAGTCGGGTTGGGTTGTTCCGTCCACTGGTCATATCACAATTGGTCCATCACACCATCCATATTTGGGGTTAACGCTACCAATCCATCATGTCAGTGTTGTCGGTATGTTCAAGAGAAGTTGCTCAGAGAATTCACCTGTGTCTCATCCACTGCAATACATTTACGCTCCATTCTTTCATGACCGCCACCCTGAACCTTATATCATCAGATCGTTTTCACCTCCATTAAAATCATTTGCACCGTTCCGTGTCATAGATGTGGGATTCACTAAGGCCCTCCTATGACGGATCACTTCTTGTTGACATTAGCTCATTATCCAGGAAGTCGATCTAGGAACAACCCTTTCAGTACTTTGAAGCTTGCATGCCTCAATGACAAGTTTCTCACTTCCGGCGACAAGTTTACATCAATGGCCTTCGACCGAAATATTTTGTGTGGTGTTCGACGCCAAGTCCCTTATTCACACCACGTGAATTGTACTGTAGTACCTTGAGGGTCACCATCATCATCGGTGTTTCCTCTCGCGCCTGTTAACAGCTTACATCATTGGTTGGTAATCAGGTGATGTCTTTCCATGTTCGACTCCAGAACATCGCTCACATGGATCGACTTGTACTTTCAGTGAAGATCAAACGAGATTGAAGACCCCGGATCTAGTTTCATCCATCCGGGCTGCAATATATATTCAGGAAAATAAAGACATCAAATGTACATCATTTCTGCACAGATAATCATCCAACCTAAGGGATGATGGCTCTACCAAAATCATCAGTCTGCACACAGACGATTGTCTGTCTTATGTACATGAAAATGAATTTATAAAGCTGAGCATGGGAATGCCTACCTCAGCTAGATCATGAAAATATTATGAAGATAATGTGTTGTATTGTATCTTATTACAGGTCACCTTCTAGCTCGAAAAAAACTTCGGATCGTCATGATAAAGCATTTCACCCGACATCAAAAGATTAACGACCTCATGCTTTAGGGGGCAACTATTATAGACTTTTTTGGGCACTGCAACCCCAATCATAAATGTCCATAAACCAAGGGCTCTTAAGTCCCTAAAAGTGTTGTTCCAACCCCTAAAAGAACAAGGTCAGCTGACTACATCATCTCCCAGAAGTTCTCCATGAAAAACTACTCAGAACTGGTCAAAACGGGACCATCTCACTTGCTCCATGGTCAAAGTGAGCTGCATCCCACCTAAATGCACACGGGAGGTGTGATGCATACTGAAAATCCCTTCTATGGGGTGCGATGGGCGAGAGTGGACAAATGGCAGAGTCTATCTAGAAGGTGGAGGATCATGGAATCTTCCAGAAACTTCTCCTGTGACACTTGCCTCTCTGCATTCACCCAGGGATGAGTAAGAGATCATCAATCTCCAAGTGGAATCAAGAAATATCAGAGAGAGGACACTAATCAAATCTCAAAAGCTGACTCACCCCCCTTACAAACATCTATATATGGATCCCTCATCCCAAAGATCCAGAGGCTGGAATTTTGTATCTTGTAAGGAAGTGCTACCGGTTTCTTGGTGTAACATCATAGTGTTGGGTGATCTAAGCTTTTCATGAGGTGAAGAATGGCTTTCTTGCTGAGAGGATGACGCTGGGTCAGAACAATTGGTTGTAATCATCTTTGCTATTCTTGATTATTAATAAAGCTATTCAAGTTTTCCTCCGCATTCTTGTATGATTGATGATATATGCATTTGTGTGGTCAATATATATTTGGTCATATATTGTTTATGATAGTAGATCTCTATTCTTGGATAGTATTATGCTGCTTTGATTCCATAGGTGCTCTTTGAAGCTGGGTAAACGAGGAAGCGGGCGGCAAAGATCTATCAGAAGGGAGAGGAATCAAGCAAGGAACCAAGCGCAAGACAGAGGTTGGTCTCCTTTGTTCCCCTCTTATCTACTTCTCATAAAGGAAAACGAAAGTGGTTTTAGTTCTTTTGTTTCTAAGGTAGCTACCAGCCTTAGTGGGACTAGCAGCTCTGCATAGACACTAGATTTCCCAATAACACTTGCTCTTCTGTGACAACTCCACCTCTTACCGCATCCTCGGTGATTGATGGCAACAAGGACTTTATGAACCACTCAGTTAAAAGTTAATCAAGAACGTATGTCTTAACCATTCGATGACGATGCTGCCACTCATGAATATGATCTGATATATGGGTGCAGGTAGCCTGTTTAAAGTTGGTCAAGAGTTCCGTTCCAGTCTCGTACCTGATAGGTAACTGGAAGTGGGTCAAAAAGGTAGTGGCTAAAGTGGTGAAGTTATTGAAAGAAGCTCTTGGTAATTCAATGTACCATTTAGTAGCTAGACCAGTAAGTGTTCTTTGGAAAAGATGAAGTCTGATCGAATCATCATTCAAAGTGTTGGATGAACACCATAAATGAAAGGTCATAACATGATTTGATGGGTCTTCTCTAGGATTTCCGTTAAACTTCGGAATATCATATGATAACTTGTGTGGAATTACCAGCCACCAAGGTACATATGTGATTGGATCATTGGTGAGCCAGTTTAAATCTGGTAATTCTAAAGTTGCTACGAATGGCAACTGTCAATTCAAGTCAGGTTGAGCATACCCAGGATATGATGGAATTGCCTGTGCAATAGGTCTTTGCAGATCATCGTAGGGCATCTGAATTTGGTAACTTTGGTATAGTTGTTGTACAAAACTAGTATAAGGTGGTTGTTGATAACCAGATTGGAATTGTGGTTGTCCATAACCTGCAAAGCTTGGTTGCCCAGGACCTTGGTAGGCTTGATATTGACCAAAACCAGGTTGAGCTTGTGTACCAAGTCCAAACTGAGGTTGGAAATATTGGAATTGGGCTTGTTGGAATTGTGGCAGCCACTGTTGTTGAACCAACTGTTGCTACCTAGCAATGAAAGGCTGGCCAAGTTGTGAATCAACTATACCAGTGTAAGCCTGGGTCAATCCAGATAAAGGTATACTAACCTGAGGTTGTTCCTGAGCTCCAGAAACAAGTGGCTATTGTATAACAACTTGAGAAACTTGAACCTCTTGACTTGAAACTTGTGGTTGTAAGGAAGAAGGATCAATTTGTACTGGTTGAGATACAATTGTTTGAGCTTGTGACTGTAGTACAGTAGTAACAACAGGTGTAGTAGGATTATTTGACACAGTTTGCATTGGTTGTGTTGGATACACAAGTCTTGGTTGAATTGGCATTACTGGTTTCCATTGACAAACTCTAATCCCAGGTTGACTTGAATATTGTGGGAAATTACCATATGATTGTCCCCCAGAAAAAGGAGGATACAGTGTATAAGCATATTTCTCTCCATATGGTGGCAATCCAGTATTTAATGGATACACAGGTCTTTGTTGACCAGATTTCCCAGCATGATACTGATGTACAGGATCAAACTGTTGAGTTCCCATTTGAGAAAAACCAAGTAGAATTCCAGATGAGGACATGGGTGATGACCATGGTGCAGAAGAAACCCCTGAGTGGGTTCCAGACAATGATTGGTAACCAATCGGGATAGACGATTCACCATATAGGTGCGACTCAGGTGTGGTAGAAAACATCGAAGGAGTTACAACAGAAGATTCTATTGTAGCTGCATCAAATGATACAATCTTGGATGTTGACGGTTGTTCAGCCATAGTTAACTGGCCCAAAAGTTGTCCTAAAGATTCGACGGGAACTTGCAAGGAAGCAGGATCAGATGAAGCAAAGTAATCAGGAGTAGTAGGATAAAGATTAAGCCCAATTCCAAAATGAAACAGGGTTCCAGGTGTGGAATCTTCTACTAATTCCTCCTCTATGGCAATCAAATCTGGTGGAAGAGGTTGACCGTTAGGTCCATAAAAGATTTTTGGTGTTGATGAAAGTGTAGTTTCAACAGTGACTGATGTCAGAGGGGTAACAACTTCTGAATGTTGAAATTTGAAGTCCAGATGTTCAAGTAAATGAACAACAGTTTCAAAGGGAGGTTCTTGAACAACTTCCAGTTCAGATGTAACTTCTATTTGAACTGGGATAGATTCTGGACCAACTCCTAGTTGAGTTGCTTCATGTTTAGAAGTACTTTCTGGTTGAGCAGTTTCAAGTTTAGTATCAACTTGTTGTTGGACAACCTCGGTTACTGTTACACTAGGATCAATGCTAATGTCCTTAGGTAACTGTGAAACTTCTTCTTTAAGAACAGATGTACTAGAAATAGTTGGAGTAACTGGAGTCTTTGTAGCTACTGAAACAAATGTTTCAGGTAACCCAGATGAAGAACTAGGAGTTCTTGATGTACTAGACTCAGTTAAACGAGACCGCTTTGTCCGAATTGGTGTCACTTTGGGAGGCAAAGGCGGTTGGCTTGCTGTTCTCCGCGAATGACGGGGTTTGGGTTGATTTTCCTCCATGATTGTTGATTAACTTTATCAACTTAAACTCAACTAAGGAATGAGGATGTTATTCGTGGTCAATTAATTTTTACGACACTGGAACACAACTTTGCTTTTTCAGTTTTAAAGAGTCGAGAAAAAACAAAAGATGACTCTAGTCGCCTTCGATTTTTAATGAGCCTGAAAGGACAAGTGCTCAGATGATCCTTTTACTTTTAAAGAGTCGAAAATGAACAAAAGTGACTTCTATGGAGATTCTAGACAAGAGGGTTTACCAAAAAAATCACAAAACTACAATATACACGTTGGTGATAAATGAAAGAAAAATTACCAAGGACTTTATGTACGACAGTCAATCTTCCTGAATGTTGTGTTCGGTGTATTGCGGTCGGTAAGGATACAGACTCGGCTACCTAGGGATAAAGGATTTCAACCTATTGGGGTCTCCCACTATATACTCGACGGTACAGGGAGCACAAGTCCATACTAGCACTTATCGAATCAGAGAGGAGGAATCACCTAACCTTTAGTGAAAATGACAGCCACTAGGTTTAAAGACGCTGGAACACATCTCTAGCCTAGACTTCTAGATGTTTTTCGTTAAGTTCTAATGCGTTTTTAGATTAATTGATGTTTATTTTAAGTTGATCTTGCTTAGAAATTTTCCTTTGAAGGTTCACCGTGAAATGTGTTCTGAAATTCCTAAAAATGCAACTAGAATGAGAAGCACTCTATCGGTTTAATTTCAACAATGAAAATCCTAGCTATGAGGGATAGAGCTAGAAGTACTTTCTGAACAAGAAACAAAGAGCACAAACTAATGCAATTCCCTAAACCATTCCTTTTAAACACACAAACTGAAGCTCTAAAATGAAAATTGCATGTATTTCTTTTCAGTTTCTCTTAATGTGAATGATGCAATAAGAAAAACTAATGCACAAATGATTCAGAATGATTTTCACAAAAAATGACGATTTATGACAATTTCTTTTAAAAGGGAAAGGAAGAATGTACGACACTTTAGATTTTAAAGAAATGAAGATTTTCGACACTTTAAATGAAAATATGAATCAAATGCACAAATAAATCAATCGATTATTTATGAAGGAAGACTTTACGGCACTTCAATTTTTTGAAGAAAACGACGACTTTACAACACTTTTCTATTGACAAAACAATCGATCAAAAATTACCTTTCGACAATGGATTACAGATGATAAAACAAATACACAAAAAACATCCAACAATCCAGTCTAAATAGGGCCAAATTAAGGAGATGAAGACCGATTTCAGAGATAGAATATTATTGACATTCAGTAACTCATTCAAACAGGAGAAAATTGGCAAAAAATTTCAGTTCCTAGATGGGAAACTAACCCTCAAGGGATCAGCGCAGGCTACAGTTAGAGACAGTGCACTGAATCGCTTTGTACCTATGCAGGAAGTGCACTACAGCATAGGCAACAGTTAGAGACAGTGCACAGATAACAGTGAGCAATTCTGAAGGCAATTTTTGGCATAGTTTCGACTCTACTTTCAATGAAAGAGAACTGAAATCAGTAAACGACCATAAGTACAGTATGTAGGAATGTCTTAAGACGCTGATAAGCTACTAACATGGACAATCTGCTCCCCATCGGAGTCACCAATTTGTTTCGGGAATATTTAGTGTTCTTGGACAAACGCCTAACCCTCTAGATCTAGTAGCAGGTCTAGAAACAATAGACAAAGTAATCTTAACCTTTCCTATAAACAACAGATAAAATAAGAGAACAGAGAACCTACTTGTAGCTTCCGCTTGTTCCTTATCTCCCTTGACCGATTCTATTGCTCCTTCCCATACTTAAGTCGCTTGAGAAGTACCTGCACAATTACAGAAACAAAAACCCATCAAAGCATAATGATCTATTGCTTATAAATAACATGGAATCAAAAACATGATATACATATGAATGCATTAACATATAACACAAGCATAAGGGAAAAAATCTTGAAAACTTTATTGATAAGAGGAAAGATTACAACCCATATGAGTTCGATCCAGTGTCATCCTTCCAATTCAATCCTTCATCAGCCTCATGAAAAGCAAGACACTCCAACACTATGACAATACTTACACTCAATTCTAATCTCATATCACTAGCATCTCCTTACAACTCAATATTTTTTAGCCTAGATCTCTTAGATGAGTGATCTATTTATAGGTGAGTGAAGGAGGTTATGCCATCAATGGAGGTAATGAATGCCTTTCTAAATTTAGAAATCAGTTCCATGGAAGAAGGGATAGGGGATTGATGTTTCCTAATTCCCTTTCTCATCCAAATGCGAACTCAAAGGAGCAGGTGGCATTGAGAAACTTCTAGAGGCTTCCAATGGATAAGGAATCTTCAAACCCTCACAGAAATTTGCCCAAATTCGCTCAGCGCAGGCCAAAGAGGGACCAAGTGCGTTGCATAGCACCCTGTCAGTGTATGGTTTGCATTGCAGCGCACCCTAATGAAGGCCTACCTGCGCTGATCTTCTTAGAGGTAGTTTTTGGATGTTTTCAGTGATGGAACTTCTTTGGAAGTAAGGCATTCTGATGACTAACTTCTTTAGGGCATGTAACAACTGCACTAGGGGTTGATAGGCCCTAATAGTACCGATCTGTAATTTGGGGTTGATGTGCCCAAATGGATCTATAACACATAGGGAAGTATGAATTTCTGCTACTTAAGTGTTGACTGTAAATTCTTCAGGCATGAGCAAATCTGAATCTATCTCTGGCATACTATCTATCTCAGATTCATACTCTTCCACTTCATAGTCTAAATCATCCTTGAATAGAACACATTCTTCAAGATTGTTAAACATATCATCCCTATCCTATTTATGAAAGAAAACAGTCCCTGTTATTTGATCTCCTTGCAGGAAATCTACATCACAAATTGGCTTACTCACAACAACTTCCTGTATAGTTTCATCAGTCTCATTAATGTCATCATTTAAACCCAAATTTTCATTTTTCAATAATGGAATAAATTTCTCTTACACATTCTTGACTGTGTGAGCAATGAAATCCTGCCTTAACTTGGGCTGTAACATGGTTTTTCAAGAGCTGATCTATTTCATCTTCAGATAGAGGAGAACATTGAGTTTTATAGAAATCAACATTAGCTTGGTGATTTTCATTTTCAAGATCAAGTATAGGCCTTTCTCTATTTTGATCCCATTCTACTTCATCCAAGAAGGAAGTTGGTAATTCTTGTTGGGAGGAAAAATCATAAAGGGCTTCTAATATATCTTTCTCCATACATTCTTCATCCCCATACGAATTTTCAAGAAATTTAACGAAATTTTCAAAAATATCACAAGATCTATCCATCATTGATAAGGAAAAATTTCAACTTTGATAATGTTGAAAGAAAATTGAATGAAGATCCTTTAGAGAATATAAACTAGTAGATGGTAGACTCTCATACCATTTCCTTGCTATTTCCTCCAAGGTAGCCATGAAGATATTAATCAGACAATCTTTAGGAAACTTAGTCTTTAATCTGTGAATATGAAAATGAAATTTGACCAAATGCAAACTATCATCTTCTCCATCCTAACCTTTAAACCTTGGCAGCCCTGCTTGCCAATCTATACAAGGAATACGATTCCTAAAACCAGGAATGTGAGCTCGATTCATAGTGGCATACCTTCGAGCAACTGAATCCATTTTGAAAATAGTTAAGTCACCAAGAAGTTCTTCAAACTGCCAATTTTTTAATAGTGGAGTCGCCATGAAAATTCTAAACCTTTGGATTCTTCGACACTAGAATCGTGAGGTGAAAGATGCACAAACTTTCTTGTGTCTTATCACTATTCACCATCAGCAATCAGATCTTATCTTTTTCATTCTTTCCTAGGGAAAATATATCACTTCTATCCCTGACAACGAAGCCAAAATGTTATCCCCCACAATGTCCTAGGCTGATGAGGAGATCGACGGAGGTAACCACAGACCAAGCTTTCAGTTCAGCAACTGGCACTACCAAACCATATAGGGCTCTCTCTATGAGGTCACAACCAAAGTTTTGACTAGAATATAAAATGATTTTAGGCTAGGTATGTTAGGTTTAGATAGGTTTGAAAATTTAGGGTTTTGATGCTGAACAAGGGATGAAAACCAGGTAACTAGGTCTTATAAACTTAGGAAAAAATCACTAAAGAAACCAATGAATAGATAGAAGAGATGGATATCTATCATATGAAACTATAATAGAGAAGAAACAAGATCACAAACTCATTGCACATGAATTCCTAGATAATAGTTGCAACTATTCTTTGATTTCCTGAAAATGCTGAAGCACAAGTTACAAGAGTTCTCTCCTCAAATGTCCAACCCTTCTCTCTGACTGAGAAAATGATACATATAGAATAATATAAAAAAATTCTCCACCTTCAAGAGTCGAATCCATGAGTGGTGGAACAGTTTCCAAGAATATCTCAACCAACAAGTGAGAGTGAGAAGGTCAAAAACAAACTCTTCTCTTAGACTTTGATTTGAATTTTTCTTCATTTATGAGGCCTAATTAAACATAAAAACTACCTATCATGCTAATTTATTCATGATTACATCATCAAGACTTCTAAATACTAAAATTACATCATTAATTTGACCTTTACCCAAATCAAACTAGAAAATCTGAGAAATTACACAGTGAAATTTTTAATTAAAATCTCAGAAAATTTCAGAAGCGCAGCGCCAAGTTTGAGGCCATTTTTAGGTGCCTTACTAAAGTAAAAATTAAAATATGAAAGAACGATAAAATAACCTTGTTTGTCTAGTTTCTAGAAAATATTTAATTTTTAAAATTACCCATGGGAAGGCCTCCAAAAACATATTTGCCCAAGGTGTCTCCAGAAGCGTAGCGCCTGTCAAAAAGACGAGCATAATGTTGATTTTTGACCCCTTTTTCTCATTTTTCTCAAAATTTGAGTGTTGTTTGAAAAATATGAGGAAATGGGTTTTGAAAGGAGGCCATCATATTTCCAAAAATTCAAACCATTTGTCATTTACAGCTCTGAGGAAAAAGCGCAGCGCCAAGGCGCTACATTTCTGAAACTAGTGCATTTTCCTGAATTCAGGCCAAATTTCACCAAAAACCATAAATGCTCAAAAAACTCCCAAAATTGGTCTAGAAGTGCTAAATGAGGTATGCCTCAGCAAGCATCTCCAAGTTTTCCTTCTCATTTTTACTTTTTAGGGTTTTCATTGAGTTTGGCCTTCAATTGCTTGATTCTAACCTTGGCAACGTGATTCCTTGTGTAATAATGAATGGCCATCTTCCTTTGCAAATTTTTATCCCTATTAACCTTGTCAAGGAGATTATCAAGGTGGAAATTGATCTTGTCCAACCAAAACTCCCTGTCTTCATTTATTTCCATGGCAATCCTCTCCTCAAAGGTTAATTCTTCGGTTGGTGGCTTTTGTTCTCTTCTAGGTTTAGGTTCATGCCTTTGAACCAATACTCCCCATGATTTTGTATCCCTGTGGATAGAGAGATGGCATCAAATGATAATTTGAAATCAATCTCTACAATGGTGGCATTTTCTTCTTTCATATTGGTGGAAATCAAATCAGTGAGTTGCTCATGAAAACTTACCTCTCTCACTCTTTGACAAAACCCTAGGTAGTTGACATCTTCAAAGCATTATATTATGAATGGTGAAGAATTGATATCATTGCAATTTGTGGGCTCATACCTCAGAATATTCCCCCATTTATGATGTTTTCTTGTCTTTTATGGTGAAGAGTCTCCTTCTATTTTTGAAACCCTAGATGATATGAAAGGGGAAAAAACAGTAAAAAGTGATTGAAGTGGTGAAATGAGGGAGTTAGGGAAGGGGGATGGGAGTAGGGAAATTTTGGGAGATGGAAATTGGTTTTAGGAATCCTTATGAAGTTAAATGGAGGGGAATGAATGAAGGAGATGAGATAGGAAATTTAAACACAGTCCTAGCTAGGGAAATTGCCCAATTTGATAAATTAGGGTTGTGGTTTGTAGGGAGGTGAAGTGGAATGAAGGGAAATGGTTTGTTGGTGAATGGGGATGATGAGTTGCATGCAAAAATAGATATAGGGATAGTTATTTTAATGTTGAAAAGCTCCAACTAATCATTTGCAAGCTCAAAACATGAAACTTATATAAAACCCTAGAGGACTAAACTCACAATCATTTTATTTGTCTTGCCAAAGGAAGAGAGGGAATAAAAATGAGTGTAATTACTTTTTGTGAGGCTTAGAGGATGAAGAAACTAGAATGCAGGATTGAAGTTTTGATTTGAGTGATTTTTTATTATTTTTGGGAGACTCTATCCCATGCGCATGCAGTTCACCGATGCACAACGCCACATCCAGAAACGCAGTGCCATCTTCTAGAAACATAGTGGCATCTTCCAACCTGCTTTTGGAGGCCTTAAGCTACTCCAAATTGTGAACTTGATAAATTGTTAGAAATCTCTTGAAGTTTGATATAAGATGGACTCATCAAGAATGTAATTTGGACACTCGAGCAGGGAGAAAATTTGATTTTCCCAAGGTCTCTCCAAAAACGGAGGGTGTCTCTCAGAAAAGTGCAGCGACAACTTGCAGAGAAATTTTGGATGCCTTCCTCGAGAATTTGTAGGCTGAAAGTGGTATGGTTGGAAATATTATGATGTCTTCTACATAATAGAGTCCTTAAGCACTGCCAAGACCTGTTGCAAATCCCTGAAAAACTGACTTGAATTCAAGTTGTCGAGAAGTGTAACAACTCTCCTGTAGCAAGTGTAGTTTGAGAATTTCTCTCAAATCATAATACCTGTGAAAAAACGGAAGGATTTTTTGTTCCCTGGACTATAATTGACAAAAACCACTTTCACTTTTGTAAAATTATTCTCCATTTGGTTAGAAACATATTTTGAATCAAAACTATCCCTATGAGAAATGATGAGACGAGGTAGTGTACTGTAGCATTGTCTTATTTGAAGTAAAACATTACCTTTAGCTTTATTTTATTTCCCTAAGCTGCTAGCTCCCTTTACCCACTAAATCACATGATGGACATGTTTTTGTTTTGAAATATGGTATCATGGTGACACATGGAGTGAAACCCTAGACCATGACCTAAAATGAGGAATTTAATCGTTTCATGACCCAAGACACTTAAATGAAGATATGATACCTCGAATAATACAATGACCATGATGAGTGATGAAGAACATGAGTAAGTGAAGGGAGTAGGAGTGACCTAGACACAACAGCTAATGACCAAATTTTTATTTGAAGATTCACTGAAATCACAAAAAATTGACTTGACACCCTAACAACACCTTGTAAGAGCATATTTGATCACTGGTGACAGGCTGAATTGACTGACACTAACAGGTTACATGTTGATTGGTTGAAAATATTATTGATGCTACTAACTGTATGAGGGTTTTGTAAGCTAACAAAATATTTCAAAATAACTCTAGTCAACTCTATGTATGATTCAAAATTACAATTTTTAGTATATTGAGATCTGTCCATAGGTTGCTCTACAGAAAAGCGCATATACACACGGGTTGCCTTAAGTGAAGTAGCATATACATGTTGGAATATGAATGATAAGGGTTGCAGTTGATTCTGTGTGTTGATGCAGTATTTTTAGTTCAGTTATATATTCTAGTTACAATGATCTCACTCTTCTGTTTGAATTAAGTTGGTGTTTGCTTTAGTTGATCTACAAGTTGTGATGTATTAAAGCAGGTGGATCTAGTGTAGAAATTTATGAAATGTGGTCCACAGATGTTTCTGAGGGTTGGAGCCTTTAGTGAGGAAGTCGAAGCTTCCTGCCACTAGGAGCTAGTAATTAGATCAAGGGGTTGGAGCTCCCTTCTAGTAGGAGCTAGAGAATGAGTGAATGTTGTAGCCTTTAGCAAGTGGGTGCCTATGTACTGGCATGAGTCCGCACCAGTACAAGAATGTAAGAATTTTTTTATATTATTAAGTTTGAAGACTAAGACGACAACAACGGTTGTTTTCTCTGACATTGGGTTTCCACCTTAAATCCTAGTGTTCATGTGTTGCTTATGTGTGATACTTTATTCTGTTATTACTACACCTGCTTACTTCTTATCAAATGCCTGATAAATCTCTTACATTCTAGTTTAAGTTTAAGAGATAAAGAATTAGTTGTTTTAAAAGTTTACTAAGCATAAGATAGTTTCTTTTGTTGGGTAAAATTAATTTCTTAATAAATAAATAAAACAACTAATCACGTAGACATTGATTATCAACCCGCGGAGCGTCCTTTTTTTTCAAGGCAATCGGAAAAATATATGCATGACAATACCAACAACTAACATTGGTTCTATATGATTGTGTTCTATACTATCAAGCTCAGTCAACAAGAAATAACATGTAAGACTTGAATAATAAAACTAAAATTAAAAAGAAGTAAATGATGGGAAAAACAATTATACTAATCACACGATTTGAATCAATACTAAATTAAACCACACATTGCTGAAATGGAAATTTAATCTATTGCACCCTACAGAATTCAAATACTAATCTAGAGTAGTAAATTAAATGAAATCTGGAAATTGGACGAAGTAACAAATCTGGAAAATGCAGCAAACAACAAATTAGTTAAAAGAAAGGAAATCTAGTTTAAGGAATGACAATTGAAATTCAAATAAAAAAACACATAACTACACTAATTTACATGTTCAAGGCAACGCCTCATCCAAGGTAGTGGGCCCAACTTCCTAAGACTCATTTCCACATTAAGAAATAACTCAAATCAGATTACAAGTAACAGATGTAGAACTCAGTGGATAGGTTCATTCATTAAAGCATATGAGAGAAATAATTACATAAATTGAAGTTCTTAGCTTTTCCTCAAATTCAATAATTTTTCATCTCCCATCTCTCATCTCTTATCTCTTCTCCTACATCCTATCTAATAATCATCCATCTCCTATCTCCTCATTATCTCCCAATTATCCCCCCAATTCTTCTCGTCTTTGATCACTGTTTTCATTTAAATACACAGAGAGCAAAGGGAAGTTACAACAAAGTTGATTACAAACTGATTTCAATTACAAATTTGGATTGTACAAAACAAATTAATCAATAAGATCATATCTGAAAGATATTTCCATCAAAATTGAGCAGGAACAAGTGGAATTTGGTTTTGCAATTGGAAGAATTTGGAAAATGGCTGCAACAACAAATCTAAGAAAATTACCTTCGAAGAACCTTGTGTGTCTCTCAATCCAAACTGAATTTTGGAAAACTGCTCAGGAAAAAACTAACTTGGTTCGTTCTGCATAAAACCCATGTCTCGATTTTCAAGATTAGCCTTCATTTGTCCGAAATGGCCAACGAAAAAATGTCACTTCTTATTCCAACAAATTTCTAAGTTGGAATATTTGATTATGAGTTGGAAATCATATTTGCAATCTGGAAAAGATCTTGGAGGCTAAAATAGTGAGTGATGTTATAACAAATTCATTAATAAACCATCATTGGCAAAATCATGCATAATAATCATCAATCTATTAAAAATGAAAGAGAACAAATATTATTACTCACAAGAGCATAAATAATTATAAAATCGAATTATATGATAAAATATGGTAAATGACGTGATAAAGAATGGTAGAAATGGATGAAATAGATGTTAA
This sequence comes from Pinus tabuliformis, assembly GCA_031772625.1. Lineage (NCBI taxonomy): Eukaryota > Viridiplantae > Streptophyta > Pinopsida > Pinales > Pinaceae > Pinus > Pinus tabuliformis. The sequence goes on along the minus strand of CM062805.1, from coordinate 310,275,210 downwards.
AAAGGTATAATAATAATGACAAATTAGTGGCCCAACATACCCCCAAACTGAATATGTTCCATGTTCTTGTGCGACCCAAAGTCTCTGTATTAACCAAGCTATAATACAAAAATGTTCATCCCAACTCATGAAATTGATGGAACAAATGAGTTCTTCATCAAATAATGAATATTCAATTTTAGCAATGTTGATGAAGGTGTAACAATTTTCACATTGAATTTCAACTATATGTATATGAAGTTGCAGCAAAATATGATATAAGTAACGACAAACTTCATTAACCATTTTCTCAAAAACTACAAACCAGATTTTGCTAAAATTTTGCAAGCAGATTTCTACTATATTAATGCTTCTCTAATCCAAAAATCATATCATTTTGATGGAAAAATAATGATATATAAGAAAAATGGTTGTAGGTGACAGTGCATGATTCTGAAATTTTACAAACCAATTTAACTTGAAATTATCTAGGTTTGTGTATTTTAATGATACCTCTTTGCTATCCAAAAATCACAAGAATTCAGTTCATAGTTGCAATTCAATTTCTGCACTGTATAAATTGTATGCCTTAAATGAGAAATAAAGTAGAAAACATCCATCATGTGTAGCAATTCCTCCCCCAAATTAGAGAATTAACATGCCCTCATGCAATGCTAGAAAACAATTTGAGGTAGTTGCTACAATCTTTGTTGAAATCTATGCTCGGTGTAAAAAACATGGAATAAGGGAGGTTTTGAAAATGAATAAGAAGATCGATGGATGATGGCATGGTCATAATAAATGAATGAATGAAAGTAACACTCCCCCAAAATGAAAGACTCTATGTCTCTGAAAAATGGGAAGTAGTAAAGATATGGAATGAATGATGATAAATAATTCTCAATGGATTTCCATGAAATTCTCCTAGATTTTTAATAAATCAGAAACTTATGCTATTTTACCTCAAGTTTTACCTCCAAAAAAATGTGGAATGACATGACTGGCATTTTTTGAAGCTAATGTAGGTTGAGTTGATGCTGAAAGTGATGCAAAAGGTGGAAGCCATGTAAGCACATCATGTCTGAACAATTGTTCGCGTTCACGAGTTTCTCGAGCCTCTTCTGTTAGTTGCAATAGTGTGGGCTTGCTGCGAATAGAGTTGCCCCCCATACTTGTTGTTCTCCTGTAAACAGTTCACTACTCTGCATGCAATTTTCTTCAATCCAGAGTTTTACTTTTGAAAAGCAACAGATAAGCCGCATGCAAAGAATTCAATTAGAAAAACTTTTATATAAATGCAATAATAATATTTTGTCAAATTAGCAAGTTATGGCGGAGTTCGGTAATTATTACTCATGCTATCCCATAATGCATATCTTCCCCCCTCCAATCATAAAAGGGCTTCCACGACTATAAAGCATGGGAAAAAGGGAAAGGATGTTGGGGATTCATAAATACGGCAGGAAAATCAATCAAAGTGGTGTAAATACGGCAAAAAATGATCAAAATGGTATAAGACGCGAAAATGGGAAATGCCCATAAAAGGAATGTTGGGCAGCGGATCCCCCCATAGCCGGTTTTTGGGGCTTGAAGCCCGAATTTTGGTAAAGTGTAATGTAAAGACCTCGCGAAATGAGGGCACGGAGTGTGAGAGTCTAGGGTTGTCCACCCTAAAATAATATAATTTAATGTATGGTATGTCGGCCTACCCATGGTCCGCAGACCATGGGATTGTATAAATAGAGCGAGGCTCTAAGTGTAAAGTGAGTCTTAAGTTTTGGGATGATGAATTAGCTCTGAGTCTATAAGTTCGAGTCTTGGGTTGTAGTAGTAGGAAGAGGCTCTACAGCTAAGTGTGTAGAGGCCTGGTAGAGTCCACAGCTGTGTGTGTGGACCCCTGCAGCTGAGTGCGTAGGGTGGAGTTGGGATTGTACTTGGACAGAGAATTAATAAAAGATAAGTTGATTTTGGAATATTTTGTGTCTATGCTTCTGTTATATTTATGCATCTCTTTATAGTTTTATGATTGCGCACACTTGTTATGAATGTTGAATGATTAATGAGAATATTGGTCCCACATAATTAAGCTAAGATCTATAATAATAGCATAGTAAGGAATAAGGATCTAGATAGCACCTCTTCGCGCTCTCTATAGAGCTACGCAGAAATAGTTGCACAAGTTGTGAAGGACAGACAGTTGTGCAGAGCAGCGCAAGTGCGTAGGTTTGGTTCGCGAACTTCCTAGACTTCATCAAGACATCCCTAGGGTGCAGAAACCTAGTTCCAGCACCCTCCCATAATACCTCAAGTGAGACCTTAGTCCGCGCACCACGAACTATTGCCGAAAGGGCCGGTAGTTTCAGGATTTGTTTGGCTAAATCACTTCTGAACCTAGGTCAGGCCCCAACAATCCAACAAATGGTTTCATTGCCGGGACCGAGATCTGCCTAAGGGATGTCTGATGTCATGCCATTGGAATCCAACAAAGAATGAAATTGAAGAGTGATTGGACAAGAAGCTTCACGAATTCATAACAGAGGAAAACAGAACTCCGTAGGTATCCAAGAAAAGGTGGTTGGATTGCTATGTGTATATGGAAATCCACGAGATTTTCTTCGCATCCTTTCCTTCTGAACTGTACGATTGGATCGCGAGGTTAGACGACAGCCAAGGAAGGTGTAACCTCGACCAACTGATAGTGTATTAGTGTGCAGACTAGAAGTGTCAAAAGATAAGATTGTGTGAGCTGTGGACCACTAGCTCGATCGGATAATAGGGGGATTTATCACTGAGTTTGTGATGGACACAACCGTAAGCTACAGCGAAGCAGAATGACGTTTCCTCAAGGGACCGCGAGGTAAGTACATTAAATCTTTGAATACCTAGATTAAGATGTTGTTATGTGAAAAGTGGGTTATGCGAATAAATTAATGCTTGGAATGACGCGGAGTGGAAAGATCTACAAAGGTAGCGGGGAATTAGGAAACAGTCCCTTAATATCACCTTCGCGAGAGAGCGAGGAAGAGCTTGCTCAGGTCTCTCCGAGAAGTGTGATCAGTTTGATAAGGCAGCGCATTCTGCAGTTACCAACCCCACCCATGCCACCACCCGCTTCACCTCCCTCACCTCCATCTCCACCCACTCCACCTCCACCACCCCCGCAGTTCAGCATGGCAAGCGCGATCAAGCTACCCGTATTCAGAGGAGTAGGGAATGAGGATCTAGACCAGTTCTGGTTCATGGTAAGAGCAGTATGGGAAGCACAAGGGGTCATGAACAACAACATTAAGAAGGCTACATTGGTGAGCGTGCTACGGGATCGCGCATTGACATGTTATATCAGGCACTCCAATTATCACCCAAATGCAGGAATAGTAGAAATCCAAAATGTGCTGAACAGAGAATTTAGCTGGCTGAAATCAGAGACACAATCAATCATTGGATTTAAAGAGATCGTGATGCTTCTAGGTGAGACCCCCTGGGATCTGGATCAGCGACTGAAGAGTATGATCCGCGAGGCTAATATGATGCTCACGGATGCACAACATCGTGCATGGTTTGTGGCATCTCTAACACCGCACCTGAGGATGGCACTGTCACAACAGAAACTTTCTACCCAAGCCGAAGCGTTGGAAATGGCGATGAGGTTGCATGAGACACTGATACAAGATCCAGGGCTAGGAGTTCAACAAATCCATGCACAACTACAGAATCTCTACCTGGAAATGCAGATCTTGAAGCAGGATAGGGCACTGCGGCCAGAGGTGTGCGAGGAAGTGTGGTGCATAAAATGCAAGGGCCAGGGCCACGACAAGGACCACTGTCTAGTATTCATGAAATACTTGGCCGAAGGGGGGGAAATTCCATTGAGACCAGAGGCGCAGGCAAGGTCGAGTGTGACACCCGCAATATGGTGCGCGATCTGTCAGATATGAGGAAAGCACACGACGGATAATTGTCATTTGTTGTAGAAGTATACACCAGAACCCCAGCAACTGTTTTGTAATTTCTGTAGGTCTGTGGGCCACGATGAGCGTACTTGTCATAGATATGAGAGCTAATGATGGATCGGACCCCAGTATATAGGATGCAGACAAAACTGCGAGCCCTCGACCCAGCTGCGAGGATGGGGTGCTGGATTTCATGGGCGAGGTCGAGGACGAGGAGGAATGGGACTAGGAAGGGGTTGCGGACAGTTAATTTGTTACAATTGCAGAGGACCATGACACTACGCCTGTGATTGTACCAACCCAACAAGAATATCTTGTTCATACTGTGCTCAATTTGATCATGAAGCAGTAGATTGTCCTACGTTGATCGCACAGATGCACGAGAAAGGATTACTCTAACCTACTATGACTCAAAATATTCAAATGATGAGGTCTGAACCACATGAAAAGGACCCAAATGTGAACATAATGCTCAGAACTGGTGTGACTACAGGGGGAAGATAAGGGGAAGCAGCCTGAGGAAGATACATGGGTTCGCAAGGCTCCTACAAAGGAACTTGAGTTTGACTTAGAACGTGCAAAGGAGACATTCATGGAAGCTAAGAAAAGCTTTGTGGAGGCCTTCACTTCAGGTAGTAAGGATCAACCAGAGACAGGGATGGATCCTTTTATGCTTACTACCTTTTTGGAGACGTGCATTAAATTGCTGCGCGACAATAAGGCAGTTTAGGGACTACAGGAGTTGATCACCAGGTCCGCAGGGTCAGGGGAACCGCGTGTAGTCTGGAAACTGGGAAAGCATGCATTGCGCACTGAGATGGAAATGAGATTGACGACGCAGATTGTCGAGTATGAAATGGATCAGGTAATCCTAGACCTCGGTTCGGACACGACTATGTTACTAAAGCAGACATGGGAATGCATGGGCAGGCCCACATTACAGTGGTCCCCTATTCAATTACGAATGGCGAACCAACAGAAGATTTTGCCCATAGGGAGATTGCAAGGAGTAACAGTTGATATCGAAGGCATGAGCACACAAACGGACTTTGAAGTAATAGAGATTGTCGACGACAGTAATCCTTATCCTGCATTTCTAGGAATAGACTGGGCCACTGATATGAATGGAGTCATCAATTTGAAAAATCGAAAGATGATATTCAAGAAAAAGTCCCTACGCGTAGTAGTTCTGCTAGACCCAGCCGAATGAGCATGCTACACTGAACCAGTGTGCGATGATGAAAGCGACGATGAGTTGGATTGTATTTACTAGATAACGACGCAAGACCAGGATCAGGTGAACCCGACTGCAGATGGGAGAATCTCATGGGAGCATGACATTTCCTGTACTTCGAATTCAGACAAAGAAGTAGAATGATGGCAGAATTAGTTGCACGAAGTAACAATGCTGAAATGAAACATGATGATTAGTACACTATGTTGCATGATGATAGAGGTAAGGGAACTGCCAACATATGATGGAGTGACATCGGTGGATGAATTCCTGGACAAATTTGAAAGCGTAGTACTAGAAAAATAGCGGTATGTTTCACTGGAATGGGCATTGTGAGCAACACCCACAGGATGGTGGAGTACACATTAGAAGACCATTGGAAACGGGCGCGAATGTAGAAGATGGATGCGCCTGCAGTTTGGAAGCTCCCAGCTTCAAACGAGAACAGGGCAGCCAGGACGAAGCAGATTGCATGCCCACCCATATCAATGGGTGCAGACATGTGCTATGCAAGCACATCCCAGACTAAGGATCGAAAATCAGAACCAGACATAGTAGCAGGAAAATCGATGCACATCACAAATATTCAATGACGGAGCATTCAAAAAGCTATGCAGAATCATGAACAGAGTTCACCAGGTGAGACGAACTGACTAGGACCTGCACATACCAGCGGTCCGATGGGCCTATAAGGCCATGCACAAGAACCTGAGCGTGGAATGATTTTGAAGACGACGAGCAGAGTCGAGGCTGTAGCTTTGGAAAAGAATCCTCGCGCAATAACTCCCATAATTGGGATAACGCATGAGGACCAGAGTGTAGAAATTATGCAATCACGCGAGGATGAACATATGCAGATTCAAGTAGCCATTCGACGAGGGAACCTTGAGCTTCGAGAACTCGAAGAAGATCGGGTACGACTGAAGCAAAAAAGCATGTTAATGGACATGGATATCAGAAAAGTAGAAACCAAAATCGTGCAAGCATTAGGCATCGACAGAAGGACATGACAATGTATGGGAAGTGCTACCACCGTACTAGAAGATATTCACCGAGAATTTCTAGCTATACTACCATGGCTACGACCGCAATTTATCAGACAAAGTAACCAGGGAAGCGCACCGCATAAGGAAGAACACGAGGTGCTGATTGGCGTGAGGGTCACTATGGAAGGGCCGCGAACCGGGTTGGAAGGTGACTTGAAGCCTCGCACCAGTGGTGTGACCGCCTGACTATCCATAGGAAGCACAGTCTCAGTGCTCCAAGCAGTTGAAAGAGAGCACGAGACTATAAAAGAGTCTATATAAGAGCTGCGCGTAGGGTCAGTATGACGCATGGGTTTCATTCGCGCACAAGGGGCTGCACTTCCACGTGGGTAGGCTAGAAAGTGACCGTTTGTGTCACTGTTCATGACAATATGTCCAATTTAAGGCAACGAGGAGAGGACGGTGGGTAATTAAGACATAAAGTCAGAACTAGATTTGGGACAATCTGCCGCCAATCGCATATTAATGAGTTGAATATGGGTGAACAGTCGAATTTGAATTCAAAAGGGAATATAAATCGCAGGTGGCTTTCCACCAAACAACCCTTGGCATTTTGAGAATTTAGTTGTTGCACTATCAATTGGGTATGAACCTGACGAATTTGGAGGCTATGAGAGTAAGTCCATGGTTTGAAACATTGCCGAAGGAGACACAAGATTCCCTGATCAAAATGATGTCAACAACCAGGGGAGTCGTGCAGAGCCCTACTCCGCCAGTAGGGGATGCACCAGAAATCCCTAAATCGCCCCAAACACCAAGGCCCAAAAAGGATCCATAAGTAGTAGGACCAGTCTGTATGTCTCTGCAAAATTTGCAGTCTGGTAAACTGTCTATGGAAGATAAGAGCAAGACAGTTAATATTGAGATAGATGATGAGGAGGAGGATCTTTAGGCCTTTGTAGAAGAGATTGAACCAGATGAAGAAGTGGAGGAATACATTCAGCCAGTGCACGCTGCAGCAAAACTGCCAATTATGTCCCCCCACAGAAAGGGAAGGCAAAAGTACCCAAGGATGTGGATACTGTTAAGAGCACACTCGAAACCCCACTCTTCCCAGATGGAATTCTATTTGAGGGTTCAGTCCTGGGCTGCATACCCACGATGAAATTTGAATATTGGGACCTTGCAGACAGTGAAAAGTTCCCACATTTGGAGACTAGCCAACTTATGAAACAAAGCAAGGAGGGGGTAGTTACAGCACTATAGCCACGGAAATGGATGCGCGGGGTGGAGGAGTCCAGGCTACTCCACCTATTATGGATTTCATACTTTCACCGGGCACCAATCATGATATTCATCATCAGGCAACTGCTTTGCCTAGTGCATGAGGGGTACTTGTGGCTGGAGGAGCTGATTCCCATTATGGCGGAGCTGATTCATAGGATTTCAAACCTTCCCTGTATGGGAAGGGACCCCACGGAAATAGCTGGCCAAAGCAGAGACTTGGCACTCGTAGAAGCCATGAAGAAGAAATACAAGTTAGAGAAGAAGCAGAGGGGTTATGTGATTACTAGAATTCAAGACAAAGGGGTGTGCATAGCCACTCAGCTGCTGGCAGGAAAAGTGATGAGAAAATGCCGCGGTAATGAGGTGCCAACAACGGTCAACGCGTTGGCTGAATAATGCATCAAGGGGGTATAGTTCAATTGGGCGTAGTTCCTCTGTGAGGAGTTCCTGACAAATGGCAAGGAGGCTTAGGAGCAGGGTAAGACCTTCCACTACGCGTGGTTGCTCTTACCCATCTTGTTGGTTGCAGGGGAATTTTCGGAGTACAGTTAGTTTCCTCCCCTAGACCAGGACTTGCCAGAGGCAGTGAAATACTAGTTGCTCTAAGCGACAAGGCACGCCATGCGCATCCGTGAGATCAAGATCTTCTGGATACTTATGGAGGCGAGCATACGGACGTGGATCCACAAATGGCTATGCCTATCCTCGACAGTATACAATAGTCTACGGAGCTTTGCATACTTTAACATGGATATGCACAATGTGTATATCAAGGTGCAGAAGGATCCAGAGAAGAACTGGACCAAACTCCCGTTCATCACAATCTATGACACTATTTTCATGGTGCTCGACGCATGGCCACCTGAATGGCGTGCCCCAGATCTTATAGTGAGTGATCAGGCAGTGATATAAAGATAAAAGGATGCCACCAAGCTGCTGGCACAATAGAAGCGGAACGAGCAACTCGCCGACAAGGTAAGGGCTTCCTGCAAGGAAGCGAAGGCCGCTGAAAAAATAGTAGCAACAGGGGCCACCACGACGCAAGAGGAAAGATGCCCAGACCTGACCATAGGACATGGGACAGATAATACGGGGGAAGGCGTGAACCTAAGCAGCACATCTACACAATTGAAACAACTGCACGATACAGAATGAACAGGGCCCCGGAAGAAGACCAAGGCTTCCAAGTTGGATGGGGAGCCTATTACACTGACAGAGGGGGATCTATACGAAATTGGTGACACAGTTCGCAAGGTCACCAAGGAGGCGCTCCAAGAAGCAATGATAGAGCAGCAGAATGTGTTGGGGGCACTCAGGCCACAACTGCAGGGACTTCAGGTGCGACTCCCACAAGAAGGAACGGTAGCCGTCTGCGATGCCATAGGAGCATCGGCAACTGAGCAGTTGTTGCAGGCCAAAATGACTAACACCGTCGTGCTGCCAGAAGGAGAAATGACAGCCGAAAGCATGGAGGATAGAGCTGTGGTAGGATGGATCAAGGGACTCGACCTAAACTTGGTTGCCCTCCCGCGGGATATTTTATACCACCTACAAGATGGAGCGACGGTAGAGCTCCGTGCTAGGGACGGACGCGTAGTGCAAATGATAATTGAACAATGAATCAACATTGAACAGCTTAGCCTACAATGTGATGAAGCATTTGCTCAGAACCAATAGTTGGAGCAAATTGTAGAAGAAGCATGTCGCCGCGTCCCAGAACTGGAAATTGCGACAAATCTGCTAGTAGGAATGTAGATCCACAAATTGGCTAGTGGATTCCGTGAGGCGAAAGAGGAAGCTATGAGGATCCAGCTGGACCTCAACCTGCAAAGTGCTAAACTACAGTTAAAGGTGCATCCCTCCACACCCCCAGAAGTTCGAGATCAGTGCGTCGACGATATTTGAAAAGGGTTGGAAGAAATTGAACAGGCAGTGCAGAGCTACACCACATTGTTGGAAGAATCCTTTGGGGTCCTCACAACCTTACAGGAGGATCCCACCATACAGTGGTTGGAAACAGAGGCACAGGAGCTTCAAATGCAATATGACAGTGTGTGTGGGATGAAGTAGACAGTGGTCCTAACTCAGTGGCTCACGAGGCTACAACAGGCAAAGGCATTGAAGGAGAAAGTGGACGCAGCGCGCCAAAAAGAGGCAGTACTTAAAGCACACGTCCAACCTTGGATTGATGAGGCCTTCCTCATCATGGTTGACATTGAAGGAAAACTCGCGCAAATGAAAGCGATGCATGACCTGAGACAGGGATTTGACCCTGACAATGAGCATTCGGCCGAGCGAGCAGAATGGATCTAGCGAATGGCAGAGCAGTGTGCTACGGATCTTCACACAGCACAGGCACATTTGGATGGACTTCATGCCAAGATCGCTGCACCAACAGAGTGACTCGGGACAAATCACAATGATTGTGTTGGGGGCCTGTTGGGCAGCGGATCCCCCATAGCGGGTTTTTGGGGCTTGAAGCCTGAATTTTGGTAAAGTGTAATGTAAAGACCCCGCGAAATGCGGGCGCAGAGCGCGAGAGTCTAGGGTTGTCCGCCCTAAAATAATATAATTTAATGTATGGTATGTCAGCCTATCCATGGTCCATGGACCATGGGATTGTATAAATAGAGCGAGGCTCTAAGTGTAAAGTGAGTCTTAAGTTTTGGGATGACGAATTAGCTCTGAGTCTGTAAGTTTGAGTCTTGGGTTGTAGTAGTAGGAAGAGGCTCTGCAGCTGAGTGCACAGAGGCCTGGTAGAGTCCGCAGCTGTGTGCACAGACCCCTGCAGCTGAGTGCGCAGGGCAAAGTTGGGATTGTACTTGGACAAAGAATTAATAAAAGATAAGTTGATTCTGGAATATTTTGTGTCTATGCTTCTGTTATATTTATGCATCTCTTTACAGTTTTATGATTGTGCGCTTGTTATGAATGTTGAATGATTAATGAGAATATTGTGCCCACATAATTAAGCTAAGATATATAATAATAGCATAGTAAGGAATAAGGATCTAGACAACACCTCTCTGCGCTCTTTACAGAGCTATGCGGAAGCAGTTGCACAAGTTGTGAAAGACAGACAGCTGCGCGGAGCAGCGCAAGCATGCAGGTTCAGTTCACAAACTTCCTAGACTTCATCAATACATCCCTAGGATGCGGAAACCTGGTTCCAACACCCTCCCATACTACCTCAGGTGAGACCTCAATTCGCGCACTGCGGCTATTGTTGAAAGGGCCGGTAGTTTTGGGATTTGTTTGGCTAAATCACTTCTGAACTTGGGTCAGGCCCCAACAAGCCAACAAGGAATAAAACAGAGGATTGATCATTATGCGAAGAGATATTTCCTTAGGTGGAAAAATGTGACAAAAGCATGACCGGCAATAGATGATCATGATAACTGGTATCAATTGATCGAAAAGTATTGATATAATGCATATAAAAGTATAGTTTACCATGCATATTAGTTAATAGATTTATAAATGTTGTTCAAATGGTAAATTCACCTTTAGAAATGAATCAATAGGAAATAATAGGATAAAGAATATTTGGCAATGTAACATAGCACTTCAATACCACAAGCAGAGCCATGGTTGCTAGCAGGCATTCATAGCCTTGACAGGGTTGCTTTTTAACCCCAAAATGAGCCAGAGTTGTCCATTTAATATTTCGATGGCTTTCTTTTTTTATTGCTATAAAGAGATCACTATGCTAGCATGGTAACTAGATAATTATAGTGCCTTTCACCGGGATATAACAAATTGATTAGGTCGGCTCATGATGAGACCTCCTATCCTTATGACAGTTTTGACTATCTAGAAGTTCATTACCCTGGTGTGATGGCCATAATGTAATGTCACTTGTTACATCTTTATGATCATAGTAGGTTGGCTAGTAATGAGACCCCCTATCCTGTTTAAGAATATTTGTATTGTATTTTCATATTTTCATGTTTCCATATTTTTATTGTAAAGGGAGGGAGGCTCATTTACTCCTTAAGAGTTAGAGATGGCGTGAGAAGTAAAAAAATATGCCAAAGAAAGTTATTCTTTTATTCCTATATCATCATACCAAAGTGAATTATCAATTAAAAGTGTGAAAGATAAACCAACATGGTATTAAGATAATAAACCATTTTATGATATGTCCAGAGAGAAGATATTCATCCAGTCATTATATGGATGAACCAGGTCAATTTCAGAATAAAGATAACCATAAGGTTTTACAAGTAATAATGGTATTAATATTATTGTTTTTCCTTTATCTCGGGTACAAATTCCAAATTGAAACATATGGTTTTGCTAAGAAAACATGGGGGAGAAAAATGGCAATTTGATTAAAAATGACCGATGATGGAACAACAATTATTGGTCTTAAGAAGAAGAAATCACAGTTGTTCTTTGTATCGAACAACAGTTGTTCAATTGATTGAAGAAAAAAAACACAAAAAAGAATCGGTGTTGTTCAATTGATTGAACAACAAAACATACAAAAATTTGGGGTTGTTCAATTGATTGAGTTGCAATCATTCAATCGATTAAACAAAAAAATACGAAAAAGAAATCGTTGTTGTTCAATTGATTGAACAACAATCGTTCAATCAATTGAACAACAAAATACGAAAAATAAATTGGTGTTGTTCAATTGATTGAACATCAATCATTCAATCGATTGAACAATAAACACACAAAAATCATTTGTGGTGTTCAATTGATTGAACAACAATCGTTCAAACGTTTGAACAACAAAACACACAAAAAGAAATTGGTGTCGTTCAATGGTTTGAACAACAATCATTCAATCGATTGAACAACAAAACATACAAAAAAAATCGGTGTTTTTCAATTGATTGAAAAACAATCGTTCAATCCATTGAACAAAAAAATATGAAAAATAAAAGCAGTGATGTTCAATGGATTGAACAAAAATTGTTCAATCGATTGAACAACAAAATACAAAAAAGGAAATCAGTTTTGTTCAATTGATTGAAAAACAATTGTCAATCATTTGAACAACAAAACACATAAAAAGAATCTATGTAGTTCAATTAATTGAACAGAAATAGTTCAATCGATTGAACAACAAAACACACAAAAAGAAATTGGTGCCACAATCATTCAATCGATTGAATAACAAAACACACAAAAAGAAATTGGTGTTGTTCAATTGATTGAATAGTAATCGTTCAATCGATTGAACAGTAATCGTTCAATTGATTGAACAACAAAATATGAAAAAGGAAATTAGTGTTGTTCAATGGATTGAACATCAATCGTTCAATCGATTGAACAACAAAATACGAAAAAGGAAATCGGTGTTGTTCAATTGATTGAACAACAATCGTTCAATCGTTTGAACAACAAAATACACAAAAAGAATCCGTGTTGTTCAATTGATTGAACAACAATCATTCAATCGATTGAACAGCAAAACACACAAAAATAAATTGGTGTCGTTCAATTGATTGAACAACAATCATTCAATCGATTGAACAACAAAACACAAAAAAATAAATTGGTGTTGTTCAATTGATTGAACAACAATCATTCAATCGATTGAACATCAAAATACGAAAAAGGAAATCAGTTTTGTTCAATGGATTGAACAACAATCGTTCAATTGATTAAACAACAACATACGAAAAAGGAAATCAGTGTTGTTCAGTGTATTGAACAGCAAAACACGAAAATGGAAATCAATGTTGTTCAATGGATTCAACAATAATCGTTCAATCAATTGAACAACAAAATATGAAAAAGGAAATCAGTGTTTTTCAATGGATTGAACAACAAAATACGAAAAATAAAATAAATATTGGAGTTGTTCAATTGATCGAACAATAGTTGTTCAATTGATTGCACAACAATTATTAAACATGCCCAAAAACAAATCAGATTTGTTCGTTCTACCGAACAACAGTTGTTCAATTGACTGAAAAACATTTTTTCAATTGACTGAACAACAATTGTTCAATTGATTGAACAACAACTATAAACACACCAAAATGAAATTAGAGTTGTTCGTTCTATCAAATAGCAATTGTTCAATTGATTGAACATCAAATTTTCATTCACCAACGGAACAAAAACTACAAATTTGAAGGAAGCAACATCTGAAACACAAAAACATAAGAGAAATTAGAAAAGAAACAACACTTTATTTAAAAATAATAAATAAATTAAGTTACAACAACTATGATGTTGTTTCTTAAGGGAACATCAATCTGTCAATGGAAAAAAAATGATCTCTTGGAAAAATGTTTTGGCAGCAGTGACATGAATCTTCAAATGGAAATTAATTCTCCATTTCTTTTGTTATTAATCCATTAGGTAATGAATTGGATGAAATTCCCTTATTTCATTAACATTTCTTTCAAGAATCGTTCGTTCATAAATTGACCTCTTTATTCTCCTAGGACTTGCAAAAAACGATTGTCTACCTACAATAAAACATTAAATCATGGAGAAGGAGAGATGAGCCAGCTCCCCTAATCCAAGAAGTATGCAAAAAAATAACAAGTAGTTACTCTATAAAGAAAATCCACGGAAAAAAACAACAAAGTAAAATTAATTTATTACCAGCGGGAGAGGAGTGGCCAATCATGCTAACATGCAGTGTGTTAATCATAACTTATTCTTCTTTTTTTCATCCGATTTGAGTGATTCCAAAGCCAAATGAGAGCTACTTCAAAGGTATATCACCAATAGAAATAGGTTTTAAAAAATTCCATGATATGATATGTCAATTTTACTTAGAACAACCTGCATAACAGAGTCATTTTCGATTTCCCAACTTAGACCAACAGTTGATATTTTAAGCATAATTTTTTTTTTGATGGCGGATTCAAATGATTCAAATTGGAGATTAAAGTAGATTCATTTATTTATCTCCAATAGAAACAGGTTTTAAAAATATAGTCATTTAGGCCTCCAAAAACTGACTGTCCCAACTTTGTTCCTGAGCTACCTACTAGAAACCCTGTCAATGTTTTGGTTATAACTTTTTCGTTTCAAATCCAAATGGATTGATTTAGATTGGATTGGAAAGTACACATCAAGGGCTACTTTGGATAGAAACTAGTTTTAATAATATTCCCTTTTGGTCCCTCAAAACATGACTGTCTCGACTGTGTTTTAAGAACTTTCATCAAGCTCGCAAGCCAAAAAATATGATATTCAAACAATTACTCGAAATTGGTGATAAAAATGAATACGTGTGTTTGTAGAGCTGTTATTTTCAATATAATACATCTACATACACAAAAAAATTAAAATATTTATCACCGATGTTGATTTCCACAGCGTGTTGCAACAAAAACAACTATTTTTACATAAAACAAAATGTATTTATTTATGTCCTTATTTATTTTATTTTCTATACTTACCTACTCTGATTTGAAAAATGAATATTCTTATGTATACGAGTACTTCTAGTGGAGCCATTTTTGAAATAAGACCTCAAGTATGTACATACCCAAATTTCAAAAATGCATGTTAATAAATATTAGGGTATTAGAAGCCAACTTCCCTTGAAAGGATGGTGTCAAAAATTGTTGAAGTATGGAGTGATGTTTCAAAGAAATGATCGAGTGAAACCAACCTTCAATATATCATTTACTTTATTGATTTCCCATAGCCGTCATATCATGAAGTTCTTGATTTTTTAAAACGGCTTGTTGATGCAGACTAGAATAAACCTCATTTTCTTCCATAACTTCTACAATTTTTGGATTTGAAACATTCCCAATCTCAATATAAGTTTTCTGCAATGGTGCATGTGAGATAGAATGGGTGGTAAGGTTAGGTAAATTTTACAGTTCAAAATTGTAAGCATGTTGTACTGGTTTATTACTGTGAGGGGGTGGAATGAGTTGAGTAGGAAATTATGTAGGGCATGGAGGATTTTGATGATGTAGTTGATTGGGTTGTCTGGATGATTTTGATAGACAAGGAATATGTTGTTGAGAAGCTAGAAAAGAATATGGATGATGTGTTTGTGCAACAATATGTAGGAGAGTATGTTGAAATTGACATGTCTGCCCTAACACATTAGTATTCCATAATGGATTATGCAAGTAAGAAAATAGAGAGGAAGTGTTTTGAACCACACATGTAAGCCATGATTTCCATGGTTGTGAAATTGTAGCAGCCTCTCCATCTATTTGATATGATGCTTCCATCTTAGATAGGAAAGAACAACTATCTATGGGATGCTCCTTTTGGCAATGAGGGAAAAACACCTCTTCAATTTCTTGTTTTTTTTGAACCTGCAAAACATCCAATTGTGAATTTAGAGAGCTAATAAAATCATATTTAAACTTTTCAAATAAAACATCGATTTCAACTCCTATATCTCATGTTCTTGTAGTAGATTTGGAAAAGAAAGAAGAAACTTATATAAAAGTATTACCAGCCTTGGAGATTCCTCTTGAATACCTTATGCATAATTCACAAACATCATCATATGATAACTGAAAAACATCACCTTTTGCCATTAGATTTAAGAGTTCTAAAAAATCATCTTTAATTCCATTAAGAAGGAGTGTTTTTAAGATCTCTTTTTCCAAATTCTTATGCTTTGATTTTTGAAGGTTGTATCGAAATCGCTCCACATAGTCCTATAACCCTTCATCTTCCCTTTGTATCATACTGAAAATATCTTCATCGGCCTTGCAATAGTCTTGGTACTTCTTCAAGAATACATTCTTCATGTCCTCCCATGTTTGGATGCAGTTCCCACCAAGGCTCATGAACCATTGGAGAGTTGCTCCTTTTAGAGTAAAAGGAAACACTTTCAACCTTTGATCATTAGTACAATACTTATATCCTCTACAAAGTACTTCAAACTCAAATAAGAATGTATCTGGATCTTCATTTGCCAAACCATGAAAATTTTGATAGAGCAGATGGGGGAATGATGTGCATTTTGTCACTCCTAGATCTCCGATAGGGAATTCAAAAGTAGCAAGGTGAGCCATTTCTTACCATAAGAGAAGATGTTTTTCATTTGTTTCTTTGAGGCTCCTCCTTCAAATGTTCCTGTCAATTGGTTAGTGGAATGACTAGTGCTTACATCACCAATTGAGTGGAATTATGAGATTTTTTTCAAAATTCTAAATCTAAAATTCCTACTTCTATCAATGCATGCTATGTGACCTAAGCTTGACTACTGAGGGTAGACCCATCACTAGTTCCACAAGATGTGTACGTAGGTTCTTACCTTCCGTCTTCAATATCCATCTTTTACAAAGTCAGGTATGCATCTACAATCATATATTAGTGTGGTAGTGAAATTTGACTGTCTCCCCGGCAACAAAGCCAAAATGTTGGGTAAAATTAATTGCTTGATAAATAAATAAAACAACTAATCACCTAGACATTAATTATCAACCTGAGGAATGTCTTTTTATTTCAAGGAAATCGGTAAAATATATGCATGACAATACCAACAGCTAACGTTGGTTCTATATGATTTTGTTCTATACTATCAATCTCATTCAATAAGAAATAAAATGTAAGACTTCAATCATAAAACTAAAATTAAAAAGAATAAATTAAATGACAACAAAAATAATTATACTAATCACACGATTTGAATCAATACTAAATTAAACCACACATTGCTGAAATGTAAATTTAATATATTGCACCCAACAGAATTCAAATACTAATCTAGAGCAGTAAATTAAATGAAATCTAGAAATTGGATGAAATAACAAATCTAGAAAATGTAGCAAAAAACAAATTAGTTAAAAGAAATGAAATCTACTTTAAGGAATGACAATTGAGATTCAAATAAACAAACACATAACTACACTAATTTACATGTTCAAGGCAGCACCTCATTCAAGGTAGTGGGCCCAACTACCCAAGACTCATTTCCTCCTTGAGAAGTAACTTAGATTAGATTACAAGTAACAGATGTAGAACTCAGTGGATAGGTTCATTCATTAACACATATGAGAGAAATAATTACATAAATTGAAGTTCTTAGCTTTTCCTCAAATGCAATAATTTTTCATCTCCCATCTCTCATCTCTTATCTCTTCTCATACATCCTATCTAATCATTGTCCATCTCCTATCTCCTCATTAAATCCCAATTATCCCCCCAATTCTCCTCCTCTTTGATCTCTATTTTAATTTAAATACACAGAGAGCAAAGGGAAGTTACAAAAAAGTTGATTACAAACTGATTTCCATTACAGATTTGGATTGTACAAAAAAAATTGATCAACAAGATCATATCTGAAAGATATTTCCATCAACATTGAGCAGGAACGAGTCAAATTTGGTTTTGCAATTAGAAGAATTTGGAAAACGGCCGCAACAGCAAATCGAATAAAATCACCTTAGAATAACCTTGTGTGTCTCCCAATCCAAACCGAAGTTTGGAAAAATACTCATCACAAAACTAAATTCGTTCGTTCTGCACAAAACCCATGTCTCGGATTTTCAAGATTCGCATTCATTTGTCCGAAACGTCCAATGAAAAACTCTCACTTATTATTCCAGCGAATTTCTGAGTTGGAATATTTGATTATGAGTTGGAAATCATATTTGCAATCTAGAAAATATCTTGGAGGCTAAAATAGTGAGTGATGTTATAACAAATTCATTAATAAACCATCACTGGAAAAACCGTGCATAATAATAATCAATTTATTAAAAATAAAGGAGAATAAATATTATTTACTCACAAGAGCATAAATAATTATAAAACGGAATTATATGATAATATATGGTAAATGACATGATGAAGAATGGTAGAAATGGATGAAATAGACGTTAAAAAGTGATAATAATAATGACAAATTAGTGGCCCAACATCTTTTACAACATTCGTGTACATATGTGAGTTGGGTTCAGTAAATTCGTATACATATTTCAAAAAAGAAAATTATCATTGTGAGTTTTTAAAATACTTATTCACCCCCCCCAGTATTTTTCCCAACAATTGGAACCAGAGCAGGTCCTTCAAAAGAATATTGATCACTTGAAGGAATATCTCCCAAGATGAGCAATCAAGACGGGACGACATCTATCAGACCACCACTCTTCAACGGAAATAATTTAATATATTGGAAGACAAGAACCAGATCCTATCTTCAGTCCCTTAGAGCAGATGTTTGGGCAATGGTGGAAGGAGGTTACGAATATCCAACCACAGTTCCCACAGATGCAGTAGAAAATAAGACGTATGAAACCAATGCCAAAGTTGTCAATTCATTATTATGAAGTATGACAGAATCTGAATTTGTCAAAGTTATGCAGTTAAACAAAACAAGATAAATATGGGACAAAATCATTCAAAGTTATGAAGGTGATACCAAGGTAAAAATGTGCTAAACTTCAAGCTCTCAGAATTCAATATGAAACTCTCAGAATGCATAATGATGAAAGTATTTCTAGTTTCTTTCTACATATAGCTGAGATTGTAAATTGCATGAAAAATATGGGTGAAGAAATAAAGGACACCACTTTAGTAGAAAAAATCTTAAGATATCTAACTCTTAAATTCGACTCAAAAGTGTCTACCATTGAAGAGAAGCAGGATCTGCACACTCTTACTAGTGTTCAACTTCATGGGATCCTAATTGCTTTTGAAAAAAGGAAAGGAGGTCCCTCAAAAGTCAGAGAAGCCACATTTAAAGCATTTGCAAAAGGAAGAGAATAGAAAGAACACAAGGAATCAGGATATATATCAGAAGAAGATGAGGTGAACTTTGTAAAGAAACTTCAACTGGGCACTGGAAGGTTCAAAGGTAAGCTTCCCTTCAAATGTTTTGCTTGTGGTAGAGTTGGTCATTATGCTACTAAATTTCCTCATAAAGACAACCATGAAAAAGGGAAGGATACTGAAAAAAGGTAATAGGAGATGGTTTGACAATAGAAGAAGTTATTATACTCATGAAGATAGTGATGGATTTTCAAATAGTGAAGAAAGAGAATCTGATCAAGATCTTAAATTACTCATGGCTTTTGAGAAAAATACTAATGAGTCTAATGATAAATTTGTGGATGCTTTAGAGGATAAATATTTCCTTGAAGAAATTACTCAACTCAAAATTTTCTTGGAATAGAACAAAGTAGCCATAGATACAATGAAGCATCAAATCATAGAAAAGGAAAAGCACAATGAGAGGTTAGAATGTGAAGTAGTAAGTCTAAGAAAGGAACTTGAGAAAATAAAAACTTTGAATCTTAGATTTGCTAAAGGATCGAAAACCTTAGATCAAATTATCAAGGTACAATGCTCTCCTCTCATGAAGATAGGTCTTGGATGCACTAGAGAAACATCTCAAACATAAAAGTCTTTAGCCACCATCGGAAGTTATCTAAATGCAGCAAAAACAAATCAGCAAAGCTTCAGGCCTCAAGAAAAGAATAAAGGCATTCCACAGGTAAATCATGTTCACTCTAATCCAAGGATGAACAACAATAGAAGCACCAGTCAAAAGGTAAACAACACCAAAAGATTCTATGATCACAAAAATTTCTTCTTTAATGGACAATATTTCTCATGTCATAATTTTGGTCATAAGGTTGCTCAATGTGTTGCATACAAAACCATCATGACTAGAGAAGAAAGAAAACAAAGAAATGAGATGGGAGTCAATAAGAACACTTATAATAACTTCTCACCTCTTAAAGATGAAATTGAATGCTCATTTTCAATAACTTTGGACATGACAAATCAGAATGCAGGAGAATTATAACCAACATCTCAAAAAGAGAAAATATCAACAAATTATAAGGTATGGAAAAGGAAGGAGTTACAGTTTGAAAGTTGTGGCATAGCATTGTTCACAGAAGGAAAAGAAAATCAATGGTACATTGATAGCGGATGCTCAAAACACATCATAGGTGATAAAGATAAACTTATTTCATACACTGCGTTAGAGAAAGAAAAGAATGTAACTTTTGGAAATGACTCACTTGCTGTCATTAAGGGTAAAGGTTCCATTTTTCTAAAAGAAACAGTTAAAGTTGGTAATGTTATGTATGTTGATGGATTAAAGCATAACTTGTTGAGTGTTATCCAAATGTGTGACCAAGGAAATGAGGCGGTATTTTGATCAAAAGAATGTGTGGTTCATAAACTTGACATAGGAAAGACCATAATAAAAGCAACAAGAACCTGAGCAATTTGTATATATTGAAAGGTGGCTAAGAACAATGTTACCTAGGTAAGGGAGAGGAAAACTAGTTATGGCACAAAAGGTTGGGACATCTAAGCTTCTCTCAAATAATCAAATCAAGCAGTCTCAAAGTTGTTCGTGATCTATGCAACATCACCCTACCAGAAAGTACCATATGTAAGTCATGTCAATTTGCTAAGAAAACCAGAGTTCAATTCAATACAATTTTTAATTTCCTTAATTCTAGCACAATTTACTATTTTTAGCATTTTTTCGGGTCCTAAAATTCCAGAGTCATTTTGAGGCCCTAAATGACGTTTTTCTTGGCAATCTACTACCAGCAATTTAGTATATAAAATTGTGTTTTTTGTCGTAGTACTCAGAGAGATATTTCCAACGGGTTATCATGTGCATCAAATGGAGATAACATGACCAAGTCGCGACCCTGGGAAGTTGGTTGTTTAACTCACCCCAATGGGACCCATAAACTCTTGGTGTTACATCTCCTCGAGTTAGGGTTTTGGTTGTTTAGGGTTTGATATTATTGTTTAATAATAAAAAGGCTCTTGAGCCTCATTGTAACGCAGTTTAGAGGCATGTATCCACCACATCTCTTCTCAGATTTAAGCTACCATCGCCCGAGCTAGTCTTATTTCCATTCTGTTTGTAAGCATATTTCACTATTTGATATTAATGAAATGAAGTGTTATTTCTACTGCATCCCTGTATTTATGGTTATATCTATAATTTGTTGCATTCATGTTTAAATCCAGATCAGTGGTATTAGAGCGGTCTGCTCTTTCTCTGTTTTTCTTTGCATGTCCCCAACGAGGTTGGGATATAAGGAGTTAGGGCTTGAACTGGCTGAACCTTTGCAAGACCAGCCTCGCAAATCTTGATGGCCTCCCATGGAGGATGAAAAGAAAGATGAGAGGGTAGGAGATCTTATCAAAATATTGCTCGAGGAAGCCCTGGAGTGACAAAGGAACGCGATGATGAACAACTTTGCCCTAATCCTTCAGCGGCTACCCAGGGGTGACGCATCTACTTCCGACATCTACTCTGGAAGTGCCACACCCATTAAAGTACAAGTTAACTTTGACATTCCCATATTTGAGGGTCAGATAGATGTATACACTATAGATAAATGGTTAAATCTACTAGAAGGATATTTTTTCATTCATGGATTTTCCAGCGAGGAAAAGATCACCTTTGTAGTTCTCAAAGCAGCCCCCCATGTCAAGGACTGGCGGGAAACCTACTATGAGTAGAAGGATGAAAGTACGAACTCACTATTTTTAGCCGCACCCACTTGGAACTCATTCCAGGATGCCATCAAGGAGCAGTACTACCTTGTCAGGAGCTATGAGGATAAATACATAAAGTGGACAATTCTGCAACAGGGAAGGGACCAAGATCTGTCGAAGTTTACCAATTTTTTTCATACCCTTCGCACGAAGTTGGGTATTAAGGATTCTGAGAAGCATTTGGTTCTCAAGTACCTCGGTTGCCTGCACAGGTACATCCAAGATGAGATGGAATTCCTGGACATCTCCTCGCTTGGCACGACATACCGATATGTGGTCAAGATCAACCAAAAGTTTAAACAGAAGAAGTGAGACTTTGGATCTATGAATCTGAAGCAAGGGAAAGGTGCCCCCAAATCGTAGAACAAAGGACAAAGCCAAGGCAGGGTGGCCCAAGACAACTCACCAAAGCTGCAAGCAAAGAATAACGCTGTGAAGCCAAAGAAGGACATGGGAAAACAGTGTGAGTTACATAAGAGCTCCACTCACAACACAAGTGAGTGTCGGGCCAAGCAGTCTCGGGTGGACGGGATAAGGGCTTCGAAATCATATGCATGTTACAACTCTGAGTCATAACGTTACAAGGGGAATGAAAAAGGGAAGCATATTATTGATGTGGAGCCCAACACCATCGTTGCCACCACGAAGATCCATAGGAAGAGGAGTGTCTCTTCCACTACCAGATGTGGGTAAAGGGTTCCCCGCTACAGTTCATTGTCAATAGCGGGAGCCAAAATAACCTCATTTTGGTAGAGGTCATGAAGTGGCTAGGCTTACCGACCACAACACATCTACAACCGTACACCATCGGGTGGCTTCACCAAGGATGAGATCTTCATGTGAGCTAGCAGTGTTGCCTTCCATACAACATCAAGCCCTTCACGGATGAGGTATTATGTTACGTTGCTCCCCTTGATGCTTTTGATGTATTATTAGGCCGACCATACTTATGGAAGTGACATGTTGCATATGATTCAAGGCCTCATGTTGTTATTGTTACTTTGGGAAATAAGTTGTACAGGATACCAGAGTAGCACCACCTACTGCCATCTCTTTGGTTATTGCAAAACAATGCAATAAGCTCATTTCCAAAACTGGGAAATTTCTTTTCCTGGTGATACGACCTCAGGGAAAGAAGAATATGGTGGCCACGACATCCAGACAAAGCCCCTCCACACGGAAACAATAGATAGACAAGGTTGTGGAGGAGTACGAGGACATATTCACCTCCCCCATAGGGGTGCCTCTACATTGTCAAGTCAATTAATCCATTGATCTAACACCAGATGCATCACTACCCAATGGACCAATCTATCAGCGCTCCATTATGGAAAATGGCGACATCAAGAGGTAGATTCAGGAGCTGTTGTAGAAAGGTCACATCCATCCTAGTTCATCGCCCTGTGGGAGCCCGATCGTGTTGGTACAGAAGAAGAATGGGACTTGGAGACTCTGTATTGACTACCGGGCACTGAACAAGATCACTGTCTGGAATAGGTACCTGATCCCACAAATTGATGACCTTCTGGACCAACTGAAGGGGCAAAATATTTCAGCAAGATCGACTTGAAGTTTGGCTATCATCAGGTACCAATCGAACCCTCCAATGTGTGGAAGACTCCCTTCAAATCTAAGGAGGGCCTTTTCGAATGGTTGGTTATGTCTTTTGGGTTGACGAATGCTCCTGTAACCTTCATGAGGCTGATGGATGACATATTGCGGCCATTCACCAACTCATTTTTAGTGGTATACTTGGATGACATCCTGATCTTCAGCCAGAGTTGGGAACAGCACCTCCACCACATCCTACAAGTTCTCCAAACACTGTGGCAACACAAGTTGTGTGCTAATTTGGAGAAATTCAATTTTGGCATGACCCAAGTTCAGTATCTGGGATACATTATTGATGAGCGAGGGGTGCATGTGGACCTAGCCAAGATCCAAGTCATTCGGGATTGGCCAGCCCCAACCACTTTGACAAAGCTTCGTAGCTTTCTGGGTCTTTCCAATTTCTACCGCAGGTTCATGTTGGGATTCTCTCATATCACTTGGCACTTGAGTCAAGTCACCAAGGGAGGAGCGAAATCAAAATTATTTTGGTCTGAATCTCAAATTAAGGCATTCGCAAATTTGAAACATCGCCTCTCCTCTTCACCAGTGCTCACTTTACTAGAATTGCAACAGCCATTTGAGATCGAGACAGATGCCTCTGACTATGCTATTGGGGCAGTCCTTACTCAACAGGCGCATCCAATGGCATATCACAGTGAGACACTTTCAGACATAGTCTAGAAGTATCCCACTTATGACAAAGAGATGTATTCCATTATGCAGGCTTGCCAACAATGGAAGCATTACATTTTGGGGAAGGAAATGGTCATCCACATAGACCACCGACCCCTACAATTCATACAGATGCAAGGGAAGTTTTAGAATGATCGCCATAAAAAATGGTCCACATACCTACAACAGTTCCATTTGAATATCAAGTATAAGAAGGGTAGCACCAATAATGTTGCAGACTGCCTTAGCCGACCACTGATCATGGCGTTAACCACCGTGCTCAACTCTTGTGGGTATGAGACTTTTGATTGACCACTTCTCTACAAAAGCGACCCTGAGTTCAGCCACACATACAAGATTCCCTTGGAGGGTCAGCAAGTTCCAAATTTCCACCTCTGGGATGCCCTGTTATGCCACCCACGATGCCTTTGTGTTCCTTCAAGCGAGCAAGCCAAGATGATTTTGGAAGCACACTACAGTCGAGCTGCTGGGCATTTCAGGGTCAATAAAATAGTGGCAATACTGCAGAAGTATTTTACTGGCCAAATCTTCGACAATATGTTGGGAAGTACATCAAATCCTGCACTACCTATGCCATTGCCAAACCGACCATTAAGAAGCAAGGCCTCTATACTTTGCTTCCTACCGCTAGTCGACCTTGGGAATCCATATTCATGGATTACATGTTGGACCTTCCTTCTACTAAGCATGGCAACGACTGCGTTTTTGTGGTCGTTAACAGATTCTCGAAGATGGCATTCTGGCGGCCTGCAAGAAGCATATCACAGCAGAATCCACTACTAAACTCTTCTTTGAACGAGTGTGGGTACACTTTTGGATCCCACAATCTATCATCTCAGATTGGGACAATAGGTTCCTTAGTACATTTTGGTCTAGTCTCTAGTCGATGCTGGACACCAAGCTCACTAAGTCCACAGCATTCCAACCCCAAACTGATGGCCAGCCAGAGGTCGTCAACAAGATGATCGTATACATTCTGCGCATGTATAACTCAAAGCATCCACGCACATGGGATGAGAGCCTTCCCTATGTCCACCACAGCTATGACCGGGCTCTCCACAGCTCGACTGGCCATAGCCCTTTCCAGGTGGGCTTGGGATTCTAGCCACTATGTCCCATTGATGTGGCCATACCATTTACAGCTACTCAGGCAAATTTGGCTCATGTCTAGTTGGAACTCGATAAGGAAAAAATCTTCATTGAGCATATCCAACATATCCTCCAGCAGGTCCATGACATTCTGGAGAAATCAAATGGCAAGTACAAACAACGACATGATCAACATCAGGTGTCACACAAGTTTCGAGTGGGTGACAAAGTCTGGTTTCATTTGCAGAAGGAACGCCTTACCGAGCCTATCATAAACTCAGATCACTCCAATATGGTCCTTATACCATTACCAAGGCTGTGGGCGACAATGCATTTGAGCTTAGCATTCCCCCATTCCTCGGCCTGCACCCTGTGTTCAATGTGGACTGCCTTAGACCATACTTCTCACCATTGTTGGACACATCAGACATTGCAAAACAACTCACACTTATAGAGTTAAATCCAGATTGCATGGAGCAAGCCACAACTGATCGGATCATGGACACATAGATCAAGAACACTTGCTAGCAAAATATCCAACTATATCAAGCTGTCAAAGTAGGCTAACTCCTTCACCAGGGCAAGTAGCTCACCATGGACCAAGTTTAGCAGAAGTTTCCTCATCTCATTGAGGAACTCAATGCAATGGGGACCATTGCATCCTAAGGGGGGAGGAATGATCTAGGTGGATATTAGTGGCCACCTGCTAATTCCACTTGGACCCCCACCATTGTTTCTTTCAGTTTTTCATTTTCCTTAATTGTAGCACAATTTACTATTTTTAACAGTTTTTCGGGTCCTAAACTTCCAGATCCATTTTGAGGCCCTAAACGACATTTTTTTGTCAATCTACGCCAAATTTTTTTTTGTTAAAAATTTCCTTTTTTTTCGTATTCCTTGGAAAGATCTTTCCAACGGGTTATCATGTGCATCAAACGGAGATAATATGACCAAGTTGCGACCCTGGGAAGTTGGCTATACAACTCACCCCAACAGGGCCCATAAACTCTTGGTGTTACATCTCCTCAGGTTAGGGTTTTGGTTGTTTAGGGTTTGCTCTTATTGTTCAATAATAAAAATTCCCTTGAGCCTCATTGTAATGCAGTTTAGAGTCATGTAGCCACCACATCTCTTCTCAGAGATAAGCTACCATCGCTCGAGCTAGTCTTATTTACATTTTGTTTGTAAGCATATTTCACTATTTGATATTAATGAAATGAAGTGTTATTTCTACTGCATCCTTGTATTTATGATTATATTTGTAATTTGTTGCATTCCTGTTTAAATCTGGATCATGAAAGGTGGCCAAGAACAATGTTACCTAGGTAAGGTAGAGGAAAACTGGTTATGGCACAAAAGGTTGGGACATCTAAGCTTCTCTCAAATAATCAAATCAAGCAGGCTCAAAGTTGTTCATGATCTACACAACATCACCCTACCAGAAAGTACCATATGTAAGTCATGTCAATTTGTTAAGAAAACCATAGTTCAATTCAATGCGAAAGAAGGATCATCAAGTAAGCCTCTTGAACTTATACATACTGATTTGTGTGGACCAGTAAAGAAAAAGTCACCTCGTGGAGAACAATACTATATCTTATTCATTGATGACTTTTCTAGAATGTGTTGGATCGGTTTATTGAAACACAAAGATGAAGAATTTGATAAATTTAAAGTCTTCAAAGCATTAGTTGAAAATGATCTAAAAATTAAATGTCTCAAATCTAACCGAGGAGGAGAATACATATAAGACGAATTCTTTGATTTCTATGAACAACATGGCATAAAAAGACAATTTTCTATAGCTAGAACTTCTCTCAACAAAATGGCTTGGTAGAAAGAATGAATGGAATTGTTCAACAAATGGCTTGTGCTATGATTGATGACTCTGGGACTCTTGACACCTTTTGGGGTGAAGCTACACATACCGCAGTAAATAATCTCAACAAGGCTCATGTTTGTGTAAATAGCGATAAAACTTCGTATGAAATTTGGTATGGTAAGCCTCCCACTATAAAGCATTTTAGAGTTTTTGGAAGAAAATGTTTCATAAAAAATAATGATGAAAAACTTGGTAAGTTTGAAGCTAGAGAAGATGAAGGAATACTTCCTGGTTACTCATCTAGAAGCAAAGGATACAAATTTTACAATAAGAGACTTTAGAAAATTGTTGAATGGATTGATGAAGCATGCACATAGCCCAAAAAGGTAACATTAGCAAAAGAGGATGATGATGATGAATGATTTCCCACATCAAATCGCAATGATATAGAAGAAGAAACTAATTAAGCAGCAGAAGAAGACACATCAAAAAAAGAAAAAGCTACATCCAGTTATGTTCAAAATAATCATCTAGAAACTCAAATTTTAGGAGATAAGGGATCTGGGGTACAAACAAGAGGAACCCTTGTAGGATATCCTAGTTATCTAGCTTTATTATCCACCATTGAACCACAAAATGTAAATCAAACTAGTAAATATGAATGTTGGGTTAAGGCCATGAATGAATAACTTGATCAAATTGAAAAGAATGATACATGGGAATTGGTTCCAAGGCCTCCACTACAACAAAAAAGGTCACTGGTGAGGGTCATGCTTGTTACGAAACTTTAAGGTCCATCACCAATGTCACATATGGTAACGGTCCTTAAAAAAACGTTGTTGTAAATGCATATAGTGATGGTTCGTTAAGGTTTGTCACCAAAGCCATTTTTAGTAACACTTTTGGTGAGGGTCGTTAAAGGACTGTCACTAATTCTCTCTTTGGTGACACTTCCAGCAACGATATTTTATTGACCCTCACCAATTCTCTTTTTGGTTACTTTTGGTGACGGTCAAAAAATGTTCGTTGTCATTGATCATTTCAATGAGTTTTTGATGACATGATGTGCATGCTACTATATTTTTTGTCAAAAAATAATGATTTAAGACCATTGATGTGGAGTATTTTTCATTATGTGTCCAAGGACATAGTGGTTAGAGTCAGTCAATTTTTCAAGAACTAATTAGTGTGTATCATTTCCCTCAAGTAATGAGAATATAATTTTCCTATGAGTCAACTCATGATTCATCTCTATTAGATTTATTATCTAACAAATTCCCTTTACATAAAGTTCCACTAGTGTGTGCAGGAACTATATTATTTAATATTGTTGTAGTGGTGTTGTGGCCACCAAAAACCCCCCTCCTTATTTAGTATTAGCAATAACACTATATAAGTGGGGACCCTTATTCAAAAAATTTAAAAAAATCAATTAGTGCTTACATTTCCTTGTGGATAAAACTTACCATCATGGACTTAGGAAAATACTTTTGAAAAATCTAAAATGATTAAGTTTCATGATCAAGAAAGTAAAGTCACTCCTTAACAAATATCACATCACACAAAGAATGATAGGGCATCTTCTTATGAGTCAAAATGATAAAAATTGCGAGATTGCGACGCGAAACTCTATCACATCGCATCCATTAATGAGCACTCACGTTGGAAAACCTTAAAATCGCCGATATGCGAAATCGCATATCGCATACCGCAAAATCGCATAAAATACAAATAATGATTAAACAATTAAGCGAACTGCGATCTTGCGATATTGCGATCCGCGATCTTGTGATATTACGATCAACAACCTTGCGATAAAATAACACGATGATATTGCGGTAATGCGATACAGCGATATGCGATACTGCGATGCAAATCGCAGAAACATTCCATCACATATTTTCCTGTCTCAAAATTCAAGAAAAAGTTTTTCCATAAACCAAAAACCGGTTACGCGCTTTAATGATAATTAATGAGTTACATGCCAGCTGTTAATAAAATATGGTTTTGTGCTTTCCGAAGAGCCAGTTCACATAAGGTGGCGTGTTTTTGCATATCCTTGTCATTTAAAACTTTCCTATCATTATTTATTATCATTACTCTCACCTCACTTGTGAACTGCAGGAACAAAGAACAAAAGTTACACAAAGCAATATGCAGGAAGCTATGGGGAAAAAGGGTAAGGCTCTAATGTCCAAAGACAAAGAAATGGCACCCTTATAAACAAACACCGCATACAACAGAGCCGCAGATTCACAGAATTCTGCTGAGCCATCCATTACAGATCTCTCATATACAGCCATGGTTAAATGGGTACTGAACGATGCGGATATCAGAGACAAATAATTTAATGCTCAGGGTCAAGAGCTCACGAAATCATTACTTTTACAGATTTTGAGCTTTATAACTGATAAGAGAAAGAGGCGCAAAAGGCGAAAAACACATCAAAGAAGCCCGGATCAAAGAATGGAGGCAGTTTCTGATCGCGCATCGCTAAGAAAATTGCTCAAGAAGGAAAGCTTCTAACTGCTCAGTCACCTGTAAGCCCGAAAATTGCATGAAAGCAATGATAAAAACAAACTGGAAACAGAAAGCTAAATAAAAGGCAGAAGCAATCCAAAGGGTTAACCAAGTTTAACTGGGATTATTACTGGGCATACACGGTAAAGCCACATAGTCAGTGGATGACTCTCAAGTATATCATCGATTTTGCTTAGAAGATGGTGCCAGCTCTTGCTAATTTTGTTTGCTTAGCTCAACTAAAAGCGGAAGACAGTCAACCGACTCTACTCAAGCAAATATTGAATGCTTGCAACGTTAAGGAGCAAATGCAGAAATAGTTAGATA
This sequence comes from Pinus tabuliformis, assembly GCA_031772625.1. NCBI lineage: Eukaryota > Viridiplantae > Streptophyta > Pinopsida > Pinales > Pinaceae > Pinus > Pinus tabuliformis. The sequence continues at coordinate 310,245,267 of CM062805.1, read as the reverse complement.
TTAGATTTAATTTTAGAAATAGTTTTGCTTTATTTTTGCTTAGAAAAAGGGCGGTCATTTAAACCACATCCTGAATTTTTGTAAATAAGTTATTTAGTTAGTAATATTTAAACCCTTCTCATGCATTTAGAGAAGGGTTAAGAAATTGATCAAAAACATGTCCTCAGAACATGCACTTTTGCACCCTCTGAGGAGGTTTTGATGAATGAATGGAACAGGATTTTTTGATGCTTGCAATTAATATCTGCTACTGATGTTGCACTTCTGTACTCTTAGTGGATGTTAGAGCAAGGAGAGATAAATCATTTTCTCTTGAAGCTCATGAGTAGGACTAGTTATAAATGGTACTTTTATCTCTTAACCATTTCTGCTTATGTGTTAAATTGATATACAGTTTTTAGTTGTTTATGTATTATTGCATGAATGCCTGAGTTATCATTTGGCACTTTTGTACCGTGATAGCTATTTATTTATGCTTAATGTATGAATAGCTCATTATGCGATATGTTTTTCACAACTGTTTTGTCTAACTTTTTATGCGAAGTGGTTCATCCTTATTGATTTCTTTTCTCATAATAGCTGAATGATCTTTATTACCAGTTGTTATCTGAAATCTTTTTAGATCACATAATAGAAGAATTACATCCTGGGTTAGCATAGAATTAGATGTTGCTACTTATTAGAATACAATAGCATAGCATTAGATTAAAGTTAGAATTAGAATATCTTAATTAGGAATTGTTAGATCAGGAACATCAAGTTCTACACACACACACTCATAGATTGGGAAACTGGTCCCATATCTCCAGTCGGACCCACTATACCAAACGAATAAGGAGCTGCCAACCAAGGTCCGGACCGGGCGAGTATCCCCCTTGTTGTAGACCCGATTTTCGGGGCTTCAACATATTTGGCGCTAGAAGGAGGGCTTGAACTATGAATGGCAAGTAAATCTAAATCTGAATACCATTCTGAGAGTAAATCACCCTCACCATCTCCCCCGACTTCTCCGTTACACTTAAATCCAGAGTTAGAAGTCGCTGGAGCATCAACCGCTGCTACAAACCCTGACATTTCAGAACAATCTACTATTGAACCTCCTGAAGTCGAATCTCTCATTCACAAACTTCAGCGATTTTCTATTTCTCCTCAAAGATCTGATAAATCTCAAGGCAGCGTGACTTCGCAATATAACCCTGCTCATCCCCTGACCAGATTAAAGAGTGAAAAGTTTGGCGTTCAACCAACCAAATTACCTCTTCCCAAAAGGAAAAGAGCAAGGAAATCACCTAAGGAGTCCGATAGTGAGACTCTTTCATCATCATCATCCATCTCAACTTCTTCACCGTGAAGTCAACCATCCACTCCTCCACTTCAGATCATAGTCCATCCACCCACTGGAACCCCCACAACTCCTCCTCAATCATCTGCAATCGTAATATCCTCATCTTCCCAACCACAGGGATCATCTTCTGCACTTTCCTCTGTTAGTAGTTTAGCAATGGCCCAATCTCCATGGAATAACCCTGGGGCAGTCTTAATGCCTGCACCCTTGAGTCAAATATCGGCCCATCCTGAGAAATGGTTGCTTAAGTTTAATCCCGAGGTAGGCATGCTAGCAAAAGAGCATATAAACAACTTTATGCTATCCATTAATCTCAATGGGGTTACTAATGAAGATGTTGTTGTTCGACTTTTTCCTTATACTCTGCAAGGAACAGCCGGATCATGGTATTTCTCATTACCCTCTGGATCTATCACTAGTTGGGACATCTTCCAAGAGCAATTCCTGACCAAGTTTGGTGATGACAGGTCTACGGCAACGCTAATCAATGACCTATCTAACCTTAGGGCCGAGTCAAGAGAGCCTATCAAAGATTTCAATTTACGTTTCAATAAAATCCTAAAAAAAATTCCCACTGCTTCCCAGCCTAGCGAAGAAGTACGAAGTGAATGGTATATCACTGCTCTACCATCAAACATAGCAATCTTCGTGGACAGGGCTAATAAAACAACCTTAGCCGAAAACATGAAAGAAGCAATAGCAGTAGAGAAATGTGTAATAGCCCTAGAGAAGAAATCTACGATAGAGGAACGGAAATCCAAGAAAGTCACCTTCAAGGAAGATTCCAAGAAAAAACAAACAAAAGATCCATTCGATTTGGAAGGATTACAAAAAGTTCTGAAGACCATGTCCAATGAAATGGTCGACATCAAGAAGCAAGTAGCAGAAACTTCTTCAAAAAAGCCCTACAGAGCTTTTAAAAGAGGCCCTTCAATGCATTCAAAGCCACCCAATGCTATTACAAATGCTGAATCTGAAGAAGAGGAAGAGGAAATTGCCACTGAAGGGTAAACCGATGAAGAAGAAGTTGTAGAGTTACAAGGAATGTGGGATTTCATCCTCCCACAAGAAGAAGATCAAGAAGTATTCCCAGTTAGCACACGAAGTAAAAATCATCTTGATCCTCCCCAAACTATCCCTAAGCCAAAGAGCGCAAGCTCTGCAATAAAGGATAAAGTCGCAACAAAGAAAACGACATCTAAAACGACTCAAACCAGCCCAGTCCAAACAAATTCATCAACTCCATCTAAAATGCTGATCGTTTTGGATGAAATGGAGTACAATATTATAGAAGATATGAAAAAGACTAGGGCCAACATCACTCTTTACGAATTGAGCAAGTTAAAGCATCAACAAAAGATAATGTTGAAAGAATTACATGCTGTGCCAGTTGCACCTTTGCCTGCCGCTGTACTTTCTCAAGCTTCCCATAACATGGGAAGACCTCCAACTAATGCAACCAATAAGATTGATCCAAATGACATCGCTCTAATTGGAGGAAGATCGAGATCTCATACTCCCCCGTTTCTCCTTACTTATGAAATTTTCAATAAAAATGTGCACAATTGCTTAGTGGATTCTGGTGCTTCATCGAATATTTTACCAAAGTCCATATGTGCCAAATTAAACGTTCAACCACAGAAATCCGCTGTGCGCATAGTTCAGCTAGATCGATCTCAAGTCGAAGTGATTGGCGAACTAAATCAAGTAACCATAAGGCTGTCATCCAACCCAAAGGTATGTCAAGTTATTGACATTTTAGTTGCTGATATTCCAGAATTTTATGGCTTAATTCTTAGCAGGGATTGGTCAGAAAAACTTCATGGATACTTCGCAACTGATTAGTTGCACATGTGGCTACCCTACAATGGTAAACCAAATCAAATAAAAGTTGAACGAGAACTACATCAGAAATACATCGTAATGGAGCTAGAGGGGGAAAATGAACCAGTAGCATATAACAGTATCATGATTGGCAATTACTCAGTAGATTCTTTCCTCGGCAATTTTAATGATCATACGTCACCTTACTTAGAACATTCTGTTTTGTCCCAAGTCAAAAAATTTTCTCAAACGGATAGTTCAAAATGTATCAATTTTTTAGATAGTCCTGTAAATAAATCTTTGTTTTGGAAATTATTTTTTGATGGTTCTAAATCTAATGAAGGAGCAGGAGCAGGATGCATTCTAATTAGTCCAGAAGGAGATAAAATTATGCTAACATGCAGACTCGAATTTGATTGCACCAACAATACAGCAGAATATGAGGCTTTAGTCTAAGGTTTGAAAAAAGCAATCGGATTAGACGTCAAGTACCTTCAAGTTTTCGGAGACTCTGAAATTGTAGTCAGATAGGTACGTAATACTATACATTGCTTATCAGGTCATTTAAAACATTATCAATCCTTAGTTCAATATCTTACTAAGCATTTTATAGCATTTAATATTTCTTCAATTCCCAGACTCCAGAATGCAAGTGCAGACCTTTTGGCCAACGTAGCTTCTAAGCTCATTCCTTCAGAAGATTTTAGTCCAGATAGATTTTCAATAGAATTAATCTTTAGACCATCTATTCCTGATAACATCACAAATTGGAGAGTATTCAACGACGATCCTGATATCATAAATTTCCTCACATCTAAAGGATCCTACTCCAATCAAATAATTGACGAAGACCAACATGATCGACAATTGCAACAAGATAGCACTAACAATGCTATACCTAAGTCGGTAGTCAAGTTAGAAGACCTGTACGATTTGAAAGATCGGTTTAAAAGGTCTACCAATTCAAAACTCCAAAGTTCAACTTTGAATTACGAATTAGTAAACCTAGGAACCGATGCCAAACCACAAAACATTAATCTAGGTCTTGGCCTAGCCCCTGAAGAAAAATTAGCGTATATTCGTCTTTTGAGACAATATAAAAATGTTTTTGCTTGGAACTATGATGAACTAAAAACATACGACACTTCCATCATCCAACATACTATTCCAATGATCGATAATGAAAAACCTGTCCAACAAAAGTTGAGAAAGATCCATCCCAATTTATAAAATCAGATAAAGACTGAACTCAATAAATTATTGAAAGCCAGAATAATCTTTCTTGTCAGACATTCTAAATGGGTCTCCAATATGGTACCTATTAGAAAGAAAAACGGAGATATTAGGATTTGCATTGACTTTTGAAACCTTAACAAGGCCTACCAAAAAGATAATTTTCCTTTACCACCTATGGAATAGATATTGCAGGCAGTGGCGGGCTCAAAATTAATGTCTTTCTTGGACGGATTTTCAGGATACAATCAAGTGTTGGTACATCCTGATGATCAATTAAAAACGACATTCAGAACTAAATGGGGCACATACGCATATCGAAAGATGCCATTTGGTTTGATTAATGCTGGTGCCACATTCCAGAGAGCCATGGACATCGCATTCAAAGGTTTAGTCAATAAATTTGTGGTAATTTATTTGGATGATATAACAGTGTATTCCAAGAAACGAAGCGACCATATTAGAGATTTAAAACAAATCTTCCAATGTTGTTTAAGGTATGGAATTTCACTTAACCCGGAAAAATCCTTTTTCGCATTAAGTGAAGGGAAACTTCTAGAATTCATAGTGTCAAAATCTGGAATTCACATCGATTCCAACAGAATCAAAGAAATTTCTGAAATATCTTTAACTCACAACGAAAAATCCATGCAATCTTTCCTTAGTCAGATCAACTTTGTAAAGAGATTTGTTCCATATTTTTCACAAATCGTGTCTCCTTTGCAAGCCATGATTAAAAAGAACTCAAATTTTAAATGGGGCCAAGATGAGCACGACGCATTCAACCTGATCAACCAAGCTATTATTAATGCTCCATCTTTAGCAACTCCAAATTTTTCAGAGCCTTTTATTTTATATACATTTGCCTCAGATAGGTCATATGCTACGATACTCACTCAAGAAAATCAAGAAAAAGTGGAAGCCCCAATTGCTTTTTTCAGTTCAAATTTACAGGGCGCTGAATTAAATTATTCAGATGTGGAGAAACAGGCTTATGTTGTTTTCAAAGCAATCAAATACTTCAGACCTTTTTTACTCAAAACCCATACTAAAATTATAGTACCGTTTCCAGCGGTAAGGAATCTTCTAGTACAGAAGGATGTGGGTGAGAAAAGGGCCAATTGGGTTACTGCCTTACAGGAATATGACATAGAAATTAAACCAGCAAACATTGTAAAAGGTCAAGGCTTTTGCAAAATGCTGGCTGGAGCGTCGCAAATTTCTGAAATTCCATCTGCAAAGGTACAAATGTGCGAGGTAAGCCTAAACGATGCAGAATCATTATACGCTGATATCATTTATTATCTTAAGAACGGGTATGCTCCTTCACACCTCGATCATACTAAGAAAAGAGCTCTAAGGTTGAAAGCCAAACAATATCAGCTCATAAATGATATTCTTTTTAGAATAAATTATGATTCGGTTCTGCTTAGATGTCTTGAGAAATCTTAAGCTGAAAAAGTTTTATAGGAACTCCACGATGGGCCAGCAGGTGGACACTATGCTGGAGATGCTACTGCACATAAAATCTTGTGCACAAGCTATTACTGGCCCACGTTATTTAAAGACTCACACAGTTACGTGAGGAAATGTCAAGTCTGCCAAACTACTGCTGGGAGACAAAAGAAGCCATCCTTGCCACTACAGCCAGTTAACATTGAGCAACCTTTCAGTCAGTGGGGATTGGACATAATAGGTCAGATCTTTCCTCACTCTTCTAAGCAGCATAGATATATCCTTACAGCAACATATTATTTTACTAAGTGGGTAGAGGCAGTTCCACTCAAGACGGCTAATGATGAAAATATCATTGAGTTCATAGATCAATTTATAATCACCAGGTTTGGATTGCCTTCCGCTTTAATGTTTGATAATGCATCATAATTTTCTGGAAATGCTATGACTGAATTTGCACTTAAAAGAGGATTCAAACTTAAATATTCAGCCAATTATTACCCACAAGGCAATGGGTTAGCTGAGTCTACAAATAAAAACCTAATCAGGATTATCAAAAGAACAGTTGACCAAAATCATAAAAATTGGCATAAGGCTTTAATATATGCTTTATGGGCAGACCGAATAACGCAAAAAGCTTCTATTGGCACTTCTCCATTTAACTTAGTTTATGGGAAAGAAGTGGTTCTTCTGACTCATTTAGCAATTCCCTCTTTGTCTCTAGTTCAATACATTGATGAAGCACCAACTTCCTCCTTACAGCTAAGACAAATGGAAATAATCAAATTAGAAGAACAACGAGAACAGGCTAAGAAAACCCATGCTCATCATCAAGCACTAGTAAAATCCTCTTTTGATTCAAACATAATGACCAGAAAAGTTTTTTAGATGGGAGACTTAGTTTTAAAATGGGACAAAGCTCATGAAGAGAAAGGCAAACATACAAAATTTCAAAGAATGTGGCTTGGTCCTTTTCAAATTGTAGAAGTCATAGGTCCATCAACATTTGTGTTACAGGATTTAGTAGGTAAGAGAGACTCTTTGCCTGTTAATGGACAAATTCTCAAGAAATATTTTCCATAGAAGATTATTCTTCTATTTTTGTAGAGTAATTGTTTTTTTTCCTTTCATAATAAAACCAGTTGTGAGTGGTTACATTAGGCATTTACGAATAAGACACCAATTCTCTTTCAGATTTTGAACTTTTCGCTTGTATAAATAGCAAATCTTTTGGAAAATTGATCTTTATTATTGATAGATACAGTTAAAGATTCTAGCTTAGATATGATACTAGTTTCAACTTCATAAAGTTTGATGAAAACAACCTTTTGTGAAGAAGTTGTTTTATATCAGTACAATGAAAGGTATCAATAACAAAATAAAGATTCTCTGTAGAACAGCTATTTCCAAAAACTCTACTATTGTCATCCAAAGCTATCTTAAGGAAACAATCACTTCCTCCCTGCTAAGGAAATCACAACTTTCAGAAGAACAACCCAAGGATACACTTCATCTTGAAGAATAAGAGGACTCATCACGAGCCGGCTTATCATAATCACAGATATTATAACTTGCTGACTTTGCCAAATACTGTACACCACAACAGGGAAATGACTCAAGATTGGTTCAATCAAAAGACAAGGGGTCTCATCATGAGCCGGCTTGTTCAGCAAAGTTATAAATCAAGTGAATGACTGTGTCAGAAATTGGCTATCAAACCAAGACATTGTTCTTTAAGAATAAAAAGAAAATCAAAGCAATAAGTGTGGATTTGGATTCTTCTTTGAGAGTTGTAGGTTGCTTTAAGTAGGATACAGGATCATTGCTGGGTAACAGGTAACCTTGTCGAGGCTATAAACGCCTGCTGGCAGCAGAGGCTCTACCTACGACAAATGAGCATATTTAAAACTGGTTTACAGAGAAGACTTTGTTTTATCTTTACAGACCAAGTAATGACTGATGTAAATACAAGGACTAGCCTGAGGGAGCAAATAATCAAAGTTGAAAATAGTTGAAACAAAATGTCATTGATAGGTTAGAGCATAATGTACTTTATCTCTCCACAATAAAGTTTAACTTTCTGAAAAATTTTCTATTTTGGAAGTTTAGAAAATTCAATAGAAAAATAGAGATAATTGGTTCTTCCAAATGAATCGCCAATTGTTGTGGCCACCAACAACCCCCCTCCTTATTTAGTATTAGCAATAACACTATATAAGTGGGGACCCTTCGTCAAAAAATTTAAAAAAATCAACTATTGCTTACATTTCCTTGTGGATAAAACTTACCATCATGGACTTAGGAAAATACTTTTGAAAAATCTAAAAGGCTTAAGTTTCATGATCAAGAAAGTAAAGTCACTCCTTAAGAAATATCGCATCACGCGAAGAATGATAGGGCATCTTCTTATGAGTCAAAATGATAAAAATTACGAGATTGCGACGCGAAACTCCATCGCATCGCATCCATTAATGAGCACTCACGTTGGAAAACCTTAAAATCGCCGATATGCGATATCACATATCGCATACCGCAAAATCGCATAAAATACACATAACGATTAAACAATTAAGCGAACTATGATCTTGCGATATTGCGATCCGCGATCTTGCGATATTTCGATCAAGCAACCTTGCGATAAAACAACACGATGATATTGCGGTAATGCGATACAGCGATATGCGATACTACGATGCAAATCGCAGAAACATTCCATCGCAGATTTTCCTGGCTCAAAATTCAAGAAAAAGTTTTTCCATAAACCAAAAATCGGTTACGCGCTTTAATGATAATTAATGAGTTACATGCCAGTTGTTAATAAAGTATGGTTTTGTGTTTTCCGAAGAGCTAGTTCACGTAAGGTGGCATGTTTTTGCATATCCTTGGCATTTAAAACTTTCCTGTCATTATTTATTATCATTACTCTCACCTCACTTGTGAATTGCAGGAACGAAGAACAAAAGTTACACAAAGCAATATGCAGGAAGCTATGGGGAAAAAGGGTAAGGCTCCAATGTCCAAAGACAGAGAAATGGCACCCTTATAAACAAACACTGCATACAACAGAGCCGCAGCTTCACAGAATTCTGCTGAGCCATCCATTACAGATCTCTCATATACAGCCATGGTTAAATGGGTACTGAACGATGCGGATATCAGAGATAGACAGTTTAATGCTCAAGGTCAAGAGCTCACGAAATCATTATTTTTACAAATTTTGAGCTTTATACCTGATAAGAGAAAGAGGCGCAAAAGGCGAAAAACGCATCAGAGAAGCCTGGATCAAAGAATGGAGGCAGTTTCCGATCGCGCATCGCTGAGAAAATTGCTCAAGAAGGAAAGCTTCTAACTGCTCAGTCACCTGTAAGCCCGAAAATTGCAAGAAAGCAATGATAAAAACAAACTGGAAACAGAAAGCTAAAGAAAAGGCAGAAGCAATCCAAAGGGTTAACCAAGTTGAACTGGGATTATTACTGGGCATACACGGTAAAGCCACATAGTCAGTGGATGACTCTCAAGTATATCATCGATTTTGCTGAGAAGATGGTGCCAGCTCTTGCCAATTCTGTTTGCTTAGCTCAACTAAAAGCGGAAGATAGTCAGCCGACTCTACTCAAGCAAATATTGAATTCTTGCAACGTTAAGGAGCAAATGCGGAAATAGTTAGATATTAGATTTAATTTTAGGAATAGTTTCGCTTTATTTTTGCTTATAAAAAGGGCAGTCATTTAAACCACATCCTGAATTTTTGTAAATAAGTTATTTATTTAGTAGTATTTAAACCCTTCTCATGCATTTAGAGAAGGGTGCAGAAATTTATCAAAAACTTGTTCTCAGAACATGCACTTTTGCACCCTCCGAGGAGGTTTTGATGAATGAATGGAACAAGATTTGTTGATGTTTGCAATTAATATCTGCTACTGATGTTGCACTTCTGTACTCTTAGTGGATGTTAGATCAAGGAGAGATAAATCGTTGTCGCTTGAAGCTCATGAGTAGGACTAGTTATAAATGGTACTTTTATCTCTTAACCATTTTTGCTTATGTGTTAAAGTGATATACAGTTTTTAGTTGTTTATGTATTATTGCATGAATGCCTGAGTTATCATTTGGCACTTTTGTATGGTGATAGCTATTTATTTATGCTTAATGTATGAATAGCTCATTATGCGATATGTTTTTCACAACTGTTTCGTCTAACTTTTTATGCGAAGTGGTTCATCCTTATTGATTTCTTTTCTCATAATAGCTGAATGATCTTTATTACCAGTTGTTATCTAAAATCTTTTTAGATCGAATAATAGAAGAATTACATCCCGGGTTAGCATAGACTTAGATGTTGCTGCTTATTAGAATACAATAGCATAGCATTAGATTAAAGTTAGAATTAGAATATCTTAATTAGAAACTATTAGATCAGGAACATCAAGTTCTACACACACACACTCATAGATTGGGAAACTGGTCCCATATCCCCAGTCGGACCCGCTATACCAAACGGATAAGAAGCTGCCAACCAAGGTCTGGACCGGGCGGGTATCCCCCTTGTTGTAGACCCGATTTTCGGGGCTTCAACAAGTGGCTACAACCACCATCCAAAATTTTATCCTGCACCATTTTCGGAGCCTGACTCATGCTTGCGACTATTTTATGGTTATGCTCAAAGTCTTCGCTTTGTATGTGTTTGATGTGTTCGCCATGAAATCATCTGTCACACTACACACGAAGTCACATTCACTCAATCATGAATGATCAATCATGAGTGTCGCGCTTGTCACTTGCACTGTCGGTCAATCATGTTTAACATATGTATCCTGATGGTTTGGTCGTTTCATCGTCAAGTCGTGTGAGTGTGTGTCCGTATGATCACCTATGCATCTTTCAATTGTTCACACACTTAGTCATTTTTTCTAAAGTTCTGACGACCAAACTCTTCACTAACAGTCAGACCATCACCCTTCTTTCGACTCGATCAACTATCAACCAGAACAATGCAGAAGCATCAAGCTAGTTCTTTCAAGTTGTGCTGCCCGCAAGCATTTTTCAGCACTCATGCTGGCCACTTGGAGAGTCGACCAACTGTTTATCTCAGAAATTGCACAGCGCTCATGAGCAGGTATCCCACTGCCTATCAGTCATCTCAGCTCAGAAATTGCGTAGAGATGATTAGCAGGCCGACCTGCTGGCCTTAATGCAGTTTTCCCAACCAGCAGCACATTGCCTGTTCCCTCCAAGAATTGCGTAGTTTCTGCTGCCAGTGACTTAGCATCCAACTGGAAGTTCCCTCTGGGAATTGCGCAAGTCTGGCTGCTAGTGAACCCAGCAGCCAATTGGCAGTTCCCTATGGTAATTGTGTAGATCTAGCTGCCAGTGACCCAAGCAGCCAACTAGAAGTTCCCTCTGGGAATTGCATAGATTTGGCTACCAGTGACCCCAAGAGACAACTGGCAGTTCCCTCTGGTAATTGTGCAAATCTGGCTGCCAGTGACCCCAGCAGGCAACTGGAAATTCCCTCTGGGAATTGCATAGATCTGGCTGCTAATCTCCCAAGAAGTTCCCCAAGAAAATTGCACAATCCCTGCCGATTGACCCCTCATGCAGCCCGGCTCATTCCTCTGGAAAATTGCGTAAATTTGGTTGTCTAGCCCCTGCTGACTATTTGTTCTAGAAAATGCACAGAGCATGCCTACCTTTCCTTCCAGCAACCTGGACAGTTCCTCCTAAGATTTGTGCAATTTTGCCTCCCAGCCGAGCTAGACCTTGGAGTCAGTCGCTTTCGACTCAATCGCCTATCTCCATCTCTCAGTGACTCTTGTGCAGTTTTCATCAACAGTTTCCCGGATCCATCATCCCACATCACAGCCCTACTGCCTCTCCCAGTCACTTGCATTCGAATGATCATGTGTTATGGTAGACTAGGAGGTCTTGGATTTGATTTCATCTCGTCAAGAGTGGCTGTAGGTACAAGTACACCAACAAACATGTTAAGACTACGAACGGGATGAACAAAGGGAGCACATGCACATGGACAGGTTCACCAACGAATGAACAAGTGACGCATGCGAAGCAGACAAATGCAACAAGCATGCACATTCGCGAACAAGTGAGCTTGTCAAACCTTCCAGCATGAAAGAAAGGAACAACATGCTAAAGCTTCATCAAGTGAACCAAGGACCATCGAAGACTCTGCGCACTTCACCATGCGAAGGTGAAGCTATGGTACACCATGAAGACATCCATCACTCAGCAACACTCTAGCTCGACATGCACTCCAGCAGCAGCACGAATTTACTAGCATTGTCATGTCAAGTCATGTTGAGTCAAGTCATGAGTCATGTTGCCCACATCTCCACTATGGGCTTGTTGTCAATCAATGTGATGTAACGTGGAAGTCCAAAAGACCCACTTGTTGAACAAAGAGTCATGTAAGTCAGAAATTCATAGAAGTCGAATAGCCATGAGGGTAGTCGAACAACCACAGGCGTTAGTTTCACCCTTGGCTATAAATACCCACCTAATTTGTACATAAAGGGACTTTTCACCTCAGCTCCTCCCACATAGCCAAGAGAGTCTATAATCTTTTCTTTGAGGAGTAAGTAGTGGCTCCAATGCCCCGTTGATAGGGTTAGTGATGTATGGTGTAACGATGTGTCTTGGAACTTTCGCTTAATTCAGAAGCCTTTTAATAGGCCAACACATTTTCATACATGTATTGTATTTTTGTAAGACTAATCTTTAACACCTGTAATGCATGTTGATTTAACCATGTGTTCTACATCTGTATTAATTCATTTCTTGTAATGCATCATCTATTAATGGAAATGTGTTGTATATGTTGTTAATGTTGTCTCGTTTGTGTCAACTACTCTACCGGACATCAGACAGACCTTTCACATGAGCCTTGCTGCAACAACCGTCGCACTCGTCTCAGACTGATCCATGAGTGTTGTACATGTTATCTTACCTTGTATGTTGTGACAGTCACATCCAAGTGGACTACTCCACCGGAAGCTGTGCATGTCCTTTTGTCTTATGTCATTGGAAATATATTTTTGTTTAGAATAGCATGGAAAGATGACACGTAAACAACAAAGTTTTACCCAAAAAAATTGATGTTTTATGCCTCAAAATGCACTTGGAAGGTTTCATACCTTGTTTTTCCAAATTGGGTCCCACCAGTAAAAATACTCCCACGAGCTTATTCCTTCACTTTTTCCACTTTGAATGAATTGAGATGGATGACGACCAATATAATGATCTAATCTAGACAAGTGGAGGAGGGATGAATATAGATCCTACCAATATGGAGGTCATCATGAAATGGTTGGTGTCTAATAATGTTTCTGGGGTTATGAGTTTCATTGGGGTAGCACAATACTTGAGGAAATCCATAGCCTCATTTTAAACAATAGAAAAAACACTCCATGCTATAAAAACAAATAGCAAGAGTTTCTAGTGTGAAAAGGGTTAGCAGAGGACCTGCGAGCAACTAAAGAAGAAGATCATGCAATCACCATTTCTAGCATTACCAAACTTGTAGTATCACTTTGAAGTGGAGATATATATGAGTGGGTATGTTATGGGAGCAATATTGATGTATTGAGGAAGGCATGTATGCTACAATTGTGAAGTATTTCATGGGGTAGTTCTTAACTACCCCACCTATGACTGGGAGCTCTATGCCATGCTGCAAGTTGTGAAGAAGTGGAAGCATTATTTGATGGGAAAGGAGACAATAATCCACATAGATCACTAGTTTCTATAGTACCTACATGCCTAGAGTAAGCTACAAAAAAACACACATTACAAGTGGATTTGGTTTCTACAATAATTTCATTTAGTGATTAAGTATAAGAAGGGAAACACAAACAAGTTGGGTGACATGCTTTCAAGGCCACCCACATAAAATATTATAGCTTTGGGAACTTTTATGCACATGGAATCATTCACCCATGATGCATACAGAGAGGCATATCCATAGGATGATGACTTTATGGAAATGTTTCAATAATTGCATAGGTATAGTAAAGTGCACAATGGTGACAACATCGTTGACTACCATATCAAGGATGGGTTACTTTACAGGATGGATAAGTTATGTGTTCCTAAATGTGATCTATTGTAGCTTATTAGAGAGGTTCACACCTCCAAGGTTGCAGGGCAATTTTGTATAGGGAATATCATGGTCAACTTGAAAAGGTATGTGTATTTGCCCAAGATGAAAGAAAAGGTAGTGAGGTTCATAAGATGATACATGATTTGTTGTACCAACAAGCCTCGCAATAAGAAATAGGGTATATATCATCCCTTACCTATACCCACTCATCCTTGGGAGAGAAATTCCATATACTTTGTGGGCAGTTTACTAACAACTAAGAAGGGACATGACTATCTATACGTGGTAGCTTACAAGTTCAACAATATGTGTGTTTTGATACCCTATAAAAGCACCATCAGTGGGAAATAAGTATAAAACTTCTTCTTTGTACAAGTATGGGTACAGTTTGGGATACCATGCAACATCGTTTCAGAAAGGGACACAAGATTTCTAACTACATTCTACATTTTAGAGAAGATGGACACAAAGTTGAAGAGATCTATAGCATTCCATCCATAGATAGATGGATATATAGAAGTAATCAATATGAATTTGGTGCAACTACTAAGGGGATATAGTCAAAAGCATCTGAAGACCTGAGATGAAAATATGTTATATATACATCATTCTTACAACATAGCAGTCCACACTTCTACTAGAAAGTCCCCATTTGAAACTTGTTTTGGATATTTTCCACATTCACCTTTAGAAATTGCATATGATCAGTAAGGATGAGTGACAAAAGATCTTATAGAAGACACCTCGATGGCTGAAAATTTTATAAAGAAGATCATGTAGATTCATACATAAGTACAAGAATCATTGTAGAAGTCACAAGGGAAGTATAAGGTTAGTGATGATCAATATAGAATAAAGAAATAATTCTAGGTGGGAAACAGAGTATGGCTACAGTTGAACAAGGAGAGGCTACAAGGGCCTGGAAATAAAATCAAGGCTTTGTGTTATGGTCCCTTCGAGATACTTTAAAAGGTGGGTGATATTTCCTATTAACTCAATTTACCACCATATATGTGCATTTACTCAGTTGTGAATGTAGAGAATCTAAAACTATATGAGCCTTCGATGCTAGATCAAGAAGAGGAATAGATCCTAATTTCTATGGAGTATTTGGCACTAGATTCTCAAGTATAGTTGATTGGATATACAATTTTGCAAAAGAGGTCCATAACTACAAGATAGGGCCAGCGTGACCCTTGGCAGATTGGGTTGAAAAGGAAACTTCCAGGCAAACCTAAATGATACACCTGTGAGAAGGGGGAAGAAAAATTTCCTTAGCTCATTCAGTAGAAGCTTTTAGGTACCAAAATCCTCCCAAAAAGGGAAGGTGTGAACTAAATTGGATCATTATATTGTTTTTCACCCATCTCAATGCTTTCAGAGTGGAAAAATAGGAGAAATCATCTCACATAACACTTTTTAGCACAAAGATAACATCAAATGGTGTTTTTTGGGGGTAAAACTTTGACGCTTTAACACAATGCCATTTTTTCCCATTCTACACACAGAGACCTTTCCAACGACACAAGAATTGTGTCAATCAGATTCTGTATGCGAATGTTATTCTGCTTAGACATTGACCTCCCTATTTTCACCACCATAATTTGAGAGGATGCCACATCAGCCCCCATTATTCATGAAACATGGTCTAGCAACTTAATGATGATGAAGTAGACTTTAGAAGATTCTATATTGTAACTATGGTTAAGAGTTGAGGCAGTGAAACCTAACTAGTCATAGGCTATTGGGTTGTGTTATAACTAGGCAACTAAGAGGAAAAGGGGTTCCATTCTTTTGAGTGCATTTGTTCCATAGCTAAGAAAAAATATCCAAGAGGGATAGAAATTAGAGCACATAGAGAGGATTTTTCCACTGTAGCATCCCATGGGCCACATGCCATACTTCTTTGTACTCACAACCATATTTTCATTCAGAGAAAGTGAGTGGAGCAACCTCACCTTCTACTCCCAACAGGGTTTCCCAGGTCATATCGTATGTCAAATGTGTTTGTGAGATTTTATTTTGTCGTTCTCTATTTTCTACATAATTTTAATTCGCATGCATACACTATTAACAATAATCTACAGATCTATAAATCTAAAGAGATATAAAACTATAATAGTGTATATTTTGAATTTTTAAGTATAATTTTATCAGATCTATTGTGATGAATTGTCCAGTGGAATATTTATTGTAGTTTATGGATCATGAAAGGTATGTAATACATAGTTGTTCCATTCATTTGTTTTTCTCGTATGGTTTGTTTGAGAGATAGCCTTAAAGGTACTATTGTTATCCTTAAAATTCCTACAATATAATAACCCATGAGACTAATGACGTGTCTCAATCACATGGCATTATAAATGTCCTGTTGAGAAATAAAAATATATATTATTTTCTCTTTTCTCCTTTCTTTTTCTTTTTTCATTTTTTTTGAACTCTGCTAGTTGGGTTCCAAATTTTCTAGCATAATTCCATCCAATTATGCCTTGAAAGGTTTTCATAGTTTAATGTCTTTTTTTAGTGATATCAATCGGTACCTAATGTTCTGACATCACTAAGTGTTGAGCACCTAAAAAACCAAATTTTCACTGCCAGATCTCTCTCTTTTCTCATTTTTTTCTTATGTATTTTTTTTCATGGACTAGAAATTAAGAGGTCGTAGAAGGGGGTAGGTCATCCTCCATTTTGATGAGTTCTAGGTTTGATTAATTTAATAACTCCTTGATAAAATATTCTTCAGAATTATTTTTTTGATATAATATTAACCATTTCCCATTAGCCATTAATTGTCTTCATGCATCATCAATGGTGTGAAGCTTTACAATCCCATTGTTGAATATAGTTTAAATTTCGTATGACCCTAACCATTGAGTATAAAATTTCCCTTTTAAGCCATTTTATCTAAAATAAAACAAGAGAACCCAAGCTCCCTCTTTAAATTCCTTTTAGTGGATGAATATTTCATGCCACTTTGCTTGTTGTTGTTGGACAACAATCGTTTGTTGTATCGAATCCTGATGGATTTCATCAAGTTCATTGAGTTGATCCAGTAGATTATGTTGAGCAATGGAGAGGTCGATTCCCACTTGTAAAGATTTCCTTAATTTTTTAATTTCAAACTCAATAGGGAGGATGACCTACTTCCCATACACAAGCTTGTAAGGAGTGAAACAAGTTTGTAACGAACATAGTTCATATGTGAAGCAGAAATATCTGAATATTCAAAAGATTTAAATATCCATAATAGGATAATAATATTTATATATAAGAAAATTGAATGTACAATAGATATTGTTATGATATGGTTCCAAATGAGGGTATGATTATATACCTAGGAAAGTGCCCCTTCAGGAACATTCATGTCCATAAAGACATGACTCTTTAGTATACTAATCATTATTAACAATTAACTATTAATTATTTATATTCATAATTTTTCCTTCCCCTTAAGAATTTTTTTTTCCTCAAAGCTTATTGATGAAAAGGCTTGATATATTTTTCTATCTCAGAATGTCTTCTCATTTTATCAACATGTGGAGTTATCATCTTTGATGATACAAGATGTTATTAACTTCTGTGAGTGGTACATAATTTTCATACTGTGAAATGATCTAACCATCCCAGATTAATATTCCATGGAATCATGATTACTCAAAAAATTGGATGAATTTTTATCATAAGATTGGATTATGGTGACATCAATATTGTTGGGAACATCAATCACTTGTTTCTGATTTGAGTGACAAAGATATGCAGACTGGTTGAGATGTATGATTTTATGATTTGGGTGTTAATAAGGAGTTCTTGTGATATGATTTCCCCTTAACACATTTTTTGTGATTTCTTTATTTACATGAGGTATATGATTTCCTTCATGTATCGAAATTGCTGAGTTAATCATCACATCTTCACTCGAATTCTCTATCATTTGAACTACAATATCTGAGAATGTTTTCACTTCGATTAGATTGGGATCTATCTGAATCATAATACTATTGGATCAATGTTTGTTCCCTTTTCTTCAACTTGGATTGTTAATTCCAAAGACATTAATTCTTCTTTTGTGTTATGTTATTCTAGTTTGTTCTCTAATGATTTCTTATCACTTTTGAGTTTCTTGATTTGTGTTATTATCTTTTGATTGTGAATCTTGATACATGAAAGTTCATCACTTTCTAAATTGTTGACTTTATTCTTAGTGTCATTATCCTCATCTTTTAGACTTTTGATTTGTTCTAATAACCTTTCATTAAGGTTCTTTAAGCGTAAGTTTTCCTCCTCTTATTCTAGTAGGTGTGTCTTGAGTTATTTCTTTGTGACCTTAGCCTTCTCGACTTGCACCAATAAATTTTCACTGTGAGTTAGGCAGGCAAATTGGTTATGCAGACAAAAGAAATCTCCCTAGATTTCCAACAAAACCTAGTAACAAACATGAAAATCACCACTACCTTTCCTTAGCTTATGACTGATTGAAACAAGTAGTATGTGAAGAATCACTTACCTATTCAATGAAGTGCCTATTGAATTCCTTTCAGTGCTTTCCACAATGAGCTTCTCTTCAATACCTTAGAGGCTTTCCCAATGCTTTTCACAACTTAATAATGATGCTCCAAAAGAGATCTACATAGAAAAAAATATTCAAAGGCATCAAACCATCTTACATATAAAATCAAAGGCAAATGAATAAAAAATTAGGTATAAACCATGTGAGTGATCAAGGAATCTCACAAATAATATCAAATTGGACACAATTAGGAAAGAACAACTACTTTGTATTGAAATAAAAGGAGAAAAAGATTACAACCTGGTTACCTTGTTGTCACAAGCCTCTTCCCATGATCTCCAACCTTCTCCTTCGATGAAAATCCTTCTAGCCCTATTTCTACATCATAACCCTACCTTTAGTGGTCCTCTTTAACCCTCTAGCCTGTGTTTGATTTATAGACCAAGAGGAGGAGGTTTGAGATCCTCTTCCTATGGGGTGAGATCCTCAAATGGTGGGATAGGGGATCCACAAAGAGAGGGAATTAGCTCCATTATGAGAGGGATCAAGCTTGAGTAAGAATCAACATGAAGATTTTATTTGGGAAATATTCACCCAACAAAGCTTCTAGAATTTACTTTTTTATTTGTACTTACGTTGAGTCATGTTCACAGTTTATAGTGTAATATAGAGTTCACTTTTCCACTAACTTTAATGATCAAGTCTTTGTATGCACATAAAATAGCTAGGGAACCACACAAGAAATCAAAAATAGGTTTTGGGTCTTGTAATCCATAAATTTCATTCTCTTTGGGATTGTTTAGCTTCTAGCCTTGTAGGGGAATCAATTGAGACACTCATCGGATGGCGAGAGATCTGAATCGATAGTCATGGTGACAAAATTGTAGTGTAACAGATTTCCCACTAAAGTGAAAACTCAGAAAAGATGTTTGAGGACTGAAGCGCTTTATCATGCTAAGGTTCATATTAGAGACCATTCTTGGAGACTTGGAACAATCGATCAAAGGTTACAATGCAATATATAATCATCACTGAGGTAGGAATTCCCATACTCAGAGCATAAGTATCTCAAAGAATAAGTATGGAAATACATCTGAAGATCCATGTCAACAAAAGACACAGTATGGATGAAGCCATCAATGGATCTATGTTTACAACCATGAATATTTAATAACTCCACACAACCTGGATGGATGAAACTAGATCGAGGTTCTTTATCTCAATCTTTCAATCCATAATACGAATCTAACCATGAGAGTTAATGTCTCCTAGTTGAACCTGGTAGAAACCACTTGATTACTGATCAATGATGTGAACCATTAAAAAGTGCAAGAGAAACCACCAGTAATGACAATTATTCTCAAGGTACTTCTAGTAAAATCTATGAAGTGTTTAAAGATGTCCTGAAGTCAAGCACTCATAGAATCATTAGATTGAAGGTCAATGATGAGAACCTATCATCTAAGGTGAGAAACCTGTCATTAAGGCATAAAGGCTCCAAGGTACTGAAGAAGTTTTCTAGATCAACTTCGTAGATAGTGAGCTAAATTCGATAGGAAGCGACCCATCGTAGGAGGGCATACGACATGAAACACATTTCAAGTTTTGAAGAACAAATTTGGAGTGATTCAAGACTGAATCAGGGATGACCGGCGACATTGAAGTTTATGATTTGTAAGGTAATTTTGGCTAAGGTTGGACTTCTCTTGAACATATTGGTGACATGACATTTTGACTTGGTAGCATTTGACTAAAAAACAATACCCAAAACCAACTAAAGACTTTCAATGAGGTATGATCAGCTATGAGACAAATGTATTTCCCAACTTGGACAAAAAGATGATGAAGTGTCATGTTCAAGAGTGACATACTGTTGGGTCCCTATAATACTAGTGATTACCCCATTACTATTGTAGTTATACCCCTTATTTATATTGTTGTGCCCCTATTACCCCCATATTGTTATTTATGTGCCCCATAGAATCCCTCTATTGTTATTTTTGTGGTTTTATATTATTATTGTTAGGTCGGCTGGATTATATTGTGACTCCTTAGACTCCTATATATAGAAAGGAGGTTTTGTCATTTGTATCATCCAAGAATTGTTCATTTATGTAATGTAAAGGAGGTTTCCCCCTCGAAGAGGCTGAATTCTAAGGCGTTGATCTTTCTTTTCTATCTTTTCTTGAGCTGGTTTCATAACACATACTACCTTTTATAATACAAAAACAAACATTATTTCCCAATTTCCCCCCACCATTACCATCAAGTACCTCTTTGTTTTTGTGCAATCTTGAGGAGGATAACATATGATTGTCCTTTAATGAACCCTAGTAAGGACTGTTTCAGTCTCGTCATGATTGACAAGTCTTGGATTGTTTATGTTTTACGAGTCTAGTGAAGGGATAACTAGATGTTGATTTCATGTTTAAAGAGTTTGAAAATACACGAAAAGAAAATCATTCAGCTCTTTCAATGTAAATTTTTAACGATCCTGTAGAAAGTAAAGCTCGGTGTTTTTCATTTTTAGGGAGTCAAGAGAAAAACATAAGTAAACTCCAAAAATGCCCTTTTTCGTAAATTTAGTCTCTCGGGCTTGGAAAAGGGTAAAATAATGCAGGAGAGAACTATTTTGACTATGATTAATCAAGGTATACAGGCACATGCCCCCCAAGCTTCGTTTCATTCGCCTAAGTAGACTACTGGTTACTAATAGGTTACTACTGGTTACTATAGGTTACTATTGGTTACTAATTAGGGAATGATTTGTTTCATTTTTTTAACGAGCTTAGCATAGAAAAATAACTATGCTCATGGTAGTTGTTTCATTTTTTAATGATCTTGACACAAGAAAAGGAACTATGCCCATGGAACCTTTATTCATTTTTTAACAAGTTTGACAAAATAAAAGGAACTATGCTCATATGAACTTGTTTCATTTTTTAACGAGGTTAACACAGTAAAAGAACCATCCTCATGAGAATTTGTTTCATTTTTTAATGACGTTGACACAACAAAAGAACCATCCTCATAGGAACTTGTTTTATTTTTTAACGAGGTTGAAATAGTAAAAAAAACATCCTCACAAGAATTTGTTTCATTTTCTAATGAGGTTGACACAGTAAAAGAAACATCCTCACAAGAATATGTTTCATTTTTTAATGAGGTTGACACAGTAAAAGAACCATCCTCATAGGCACTTGCTTCAGTTTTTAACGAGGTTGACACGTTAAAAGAACCATCCTCACAGGCACTTGTTTCATTTTTTAACGAGGTTGACACAGTAAAATAACCATCCTCTCAGGAACTTGTTTCATTTTTTAATGAGGTTGACGCAACAAAAGAACCATCCTCATGGATGTTGTTTCATTTTTTAACGAGGTTGACACAATAAAAGAAACATCCTCACAAGAACTTGTTTCATTTTTTAACAAGGTTCACACAATAAAAGAACCATCCTTAGAGGAATTTGTTTAATTTTTTAACGAGGTTGACACTATAAAAGAACCATCCTCACAAGAACTTGTTTAATTTTTTAATGAGGTTGACACAGTAAAAGAACCATCCTCATAGGAACTTGTTTCATTTTTTAACGAGGTTGACACAGTAAAATAACCATCCTCATAGGGACTTGATCATGGCTTCCATATGGAAGAAACACATGTCAAGGGACATATCTCGATCATGGCTTCCAAGAGGTCTTCATTAGAAGGAAGAATAGTTCTCTGGAAAGAGCACATGTGAAGAGAATCAAAATGGGTAAGAAAATTGATTTCAAATTCCCCCATAGGGTACACCATGTCAGTTACTAGATCTAAGTCAAAATAAGTTGAGAAAACATTGAGAGGCTCACTTACATTGGTAACCAAAAACATGGGACATGTTGCAAAATAATTAACCCATGGTGGTGTAGGTACCACTTCCATATAAGGAACATTTAGGGATGTCAGATGACTGGTAGTTGAATCGAGACCAATGAATGAAATCTAGTCAATAGTCACAATGTTTCCATTTTGATGAAAATACATCACACGAAAGAGTGTCGATACGACAACTTTCATGGCATAGACATAGTATCGCCCAAAGAGTAAATTGAAATCCAAGGGCCTTGGACTACCATAAGATCGATACAGATAGTTTTTTCTTCCAGAGTAATATGTTACTTAGGAAGGATCCCTAAAGGCTCACTAATGATTATGTTAAAAACTAATATATTATGTGTAATAGGCACAAGATGAGGGGAACCAAAAGCTTTCCAAGTGGTTGAGGATAAAATACTGACAAAAGCACCTTCTTCAACATTTGTGCGACGCACATTCTTACCATTATTTTTCACAATGATTTGTAAAGGGGTGAAAGAAGGAAGATGACGCCCAGCTAGTCTACTCCAATCAAAGGAAATAACCTCATGACTTGGAGGGGGTTCAATGGAAGCAAGTGAAATGCCCCCATGTGCAGAAAAATCTGAGGTAACAAGAAGAACCTTAGCAGTATTGATTTCACTCTCTAAAGGGAGAATGGGACCAATTGGAAGTGGAATCAAGTTGACCACTTGATCAACCAATGGTTCATCAACCTGAGTAACATGATTTTCACTCTACAATGGAAGAGTTGGATTGACTATACTTGGCATTATATCAATCACTTCGGCAACGGATGGTAGGTTGGTAGAAAGTTTATGGTAACTAGTTGGAAGTTGTTGTTGTGAAATAGTAAGTTTTACCAACAATTTTAAGGCCTCATCCATATGATGGCAAAGGTGACTATGATGAATCCCTTTGCATAAATTATGCTGGGATGGGGTCCCCAGGGTTAGTTTGGGGTTAAGATAACCCAAGTTTTGGTATAGATTTTGTAAATAATGTAAAGTCTCAGTGATTTGTGGATGCAAAACGTGTAGATGAATAGGAGTCAAAGGGGTTTAGCCCCTTGTTTTATGTAAAGTTTGAGTTGGTTTTTAGATTCACCCATGGTCCGTGGACCATGGCATTGTATAAAAAGGTGTGTCTTAGAGAGTCTAAGGCATAATTGATGGATATGAAAGAAAAGAGTAGAGGGGAAGTGATAGCAAAGAGAAGTGGGTAAGATAGAAGAAAGGCTCTACAGCTAAGTGCGCAGAGGCCTAGGTAGAGTCCACAGCTAAGTGCACGGACCCCTGTAGCTATGTGTGCAGGGCATTTTTAAGTCTGTAACCCTGAATTGAAGATCAATAAAGACGATTTCTGAAGAATTCTTATGTATTTCTGTTATTTCTGTTAATATTATATGTTGTCAATGAATGAGGTGTTTTATGAAATATTGATTGAATGTTATGTGATTCTCTTGAATAAGTGTTAATGATGTATGCAATGCATGTTTAAGTACTTTTGCGAAGACTCTAATGAATTCTATGATGTTTATAAATAACTTAAGTTAATCTGTGTGAACCCTACTTTAGGACTTCTCTCTGATGCGTGTAAGTAGACAAATTGACTATTAAAGGTCTGCAAGGACTGATCGTAGACCTTCACGAAGGTTTAAAGGCTATTTGACAAGGTTGCAGCAACGAGCCCTAAGAGTATATCGATCTATGTGAAGGTAGATCTGAAGAATTGAAAGACATCACACTAGTCTCTGGATGCAGAAACTTGGTTCTTGCATCCCCCCATACTGCTTCGGGTGAGACTGCAGCCTACGCTACGTGGATTGTTGTCTAAAGGGCCAGTAGTGTAAGGTTTTATTGGTTGGTGCAACTAACTCTGAACCTGGGTCAAGACTCCTTACGCCAACAAATAGTTCTGTTGTCGAGACATGGATCTTCTTGAAAGAGATGTGTGACGTCGCATCATTAGAATCCGACCAATAAATAAATTGAAAAGTGGTTGGATCAAAAGATTCATGAGTTCGTGGTGCAAGAAAACAGGAATTTGAGCCTGTCAAAAGAAGAGTGGTTGAACATGTATCTCTATATAGTGATACACGAGATCTTCTTCTTCACCTTCCCCATTGTTATGTATGAATGGTTAGCTAAATTGACAGATAAACAAGGAAGGTGGAAACTTGATAGTCCTTTAGTGTGGACTCCATAATTAGTGCAACGACTAGAAACCTTTAAAAACAAGATCGTGTGAGTTGTTGATCATTGGCTTGATTGAATTATACGAGGATTTGTTACATAATTTGTAGTTAATACCTTGTCATGCGGAAAGAGTCGATAATGCGGACAAAATCGACCTCCCTAGAAGCAAAGGCTTTCTAGTGACAAACAAGACAAATAAACACTACCTTTCTCTAAACATGCATTGAGAATACAAGTAATCAGATGATTTTAACATACCTTTAGTCCAACGCTTTGTAGTAGTACAACCTCGCCGATCCGGATGAGCTCCTCCTTCTCTTTGAAACCTGCATTCACTAACAAGCCAAAAGATTAAATAGCACCTGATAAACTTATAGAATAACATATATCCATCATACAGACCAAGGAGTATATGAAACAAATCATGAATAACAATCTGTTGAGAAAAATGAGTTCATTTGTATTAAGTGGAAACAAAAGAAACCATTACAACCTGAGCCTTGGTGTTGTGCAGGTCCCTCCTAGGGTGCAGCAAGAGTTTTCCTTTACTTTGATCAGCTCACCCACTCTCAAATAAGGCTAGGAAAGGATGGGAATCTCTCCTCTCAAGCTTTACAAGGGAGTCCTAATTCCAGCAGCATCTACCCTTAGGAATGTTCAGCTTTCAACCTCTCCTCCCTCTGGTCCAATGCCTGTATTTATAGTGCTCTAGAGGAAGTTATTCAGGTCCACCATTAATGGGATAAGCCCCTCTTTGGATGGGATAGCTCCCCTCTTGATGGGATAAGTTCCTCTTTCATAGGGATACATGAACCATCTGGAGGCGCTTCATACATGTCAAACAAGCTTCTAGAATGCTCTAGAAATGACCACAAGTAACGTTTTTAGAGTGAAACTTGTGCCTTTTGACCTTTACAGGAGTACGCACCCTCCCCTTTACAGACAGAGCATACAAGTACGCAGGTATTGTGAATTTGGGGTGCGTACACGCAGGTAAGGCTAAGAGAAACTGCGTAGCCAGAGATATATAGATTTTTAAAGACTTTCTCTCTTTCTTGGAGTTTGACATGGAGAGCAGAGGTATGAGACTTGCCAAGGAGGATAGTATGACAGTTGATGGAGCCATACTAACTGCAAATAGTCATGGTGACAAATTTTAGTGTAACAGATTGCCCCCTAAAGTGCGAAGCCTGTAGTAGATAAGGGTTTCATATCATCTAGGAAGGGTGAAGTACTTTATCATTTCAAGGATTATCTTGTGGAGAGCCCAATCGGAACCTGCAAGTATTCAACACAAAATACATATATAAGATCATATCATCGCTGAGGTAGGCATTCCCATACTCAGATTGAAAACTTTAACTAACAAACTAACTACTGTTCTGATACAGGAATGATTTTGCAGTACATCATAATCATAGACTTTGTAGACACAGTATGGGCGTAGCCATCTGTTTATGATTCGTCTACTGTATAATGAATACAAAACTCCTCGCAGCCTGGATGGTGGAAACTAGATCCAGGGTCTTCATTTCTACTTCCCGAATAGGTACGATTCTATCCATGCGAATAAATGAGTTGATGTCGAACATGGTAGAAACCACTTGACTACCAGTCAATGATGTAAACTGTTAACAAGCGTGAGAGAGACCACCAGTGATGTCAATGGTTCTCAAAGTACCCAGTACAATCCATGAGATGTGAATGAATGAGTTGATGTCGAACATTTCACGGAATCCTTCGATCGAAAGTCAATGATGTAAACCATCGTCAAAGGTGAGAAACCTGCCATTGATGCATGCAGATTTCAAGGTACTAACGATTCCTAGGTCATCTTTCTAGATAATGTGTTGATGTCGATAGAAAGCGACCCGTTGCAGGCAAGACCACAACACGAAATCATAGATCAAGTTGAAGAAATGTAGCTGTAAGGACTGACTCAGGGATGGTCGAGATGGATGACGGGTATTTTGCAGATGAATGGTTTATATGCAGAGACCTCTTGAACACATAACGACACAACAGATGGCTTTGTGACATTTGACCCAAATTTAATATCCGGCTGAAAACTTTCAATGTGGTTTGATCAACTGTGAGGCAAAGGATTTCCCAACCCAGGTGAATGCAAGTGTCACGTTCAAGAGTGGTAATAAGGCTTCTTCTGAGACAAAGGATAACAAATAGGCTCATTTTTCTCTCTTTTCCCCCACCATTTCTGGCAAGTACCTCTTTATTTTTTACAAGCTTGAGGAGGATAACATATGATTGATTATAAGCTCATCCTTCGGATGAGTCCAACTTAGTTTTGATTCGAACCCTAAGAAGGAGTGGTCCGTTCCTATTTGTAATCGAACAGGTCCTTTACTGTGAAATTTTAACGAGTCTAGTATAGGAGAAACTCGGCGTTTTTCATTTTTAGAGAGTCTGAAAAACTTAAGAAGACTCCAGGTTGAACTTTTTCGTAAAGTTGTGTCTCCCAAGCCTGAAAAAGTATAAAATAATACTTGAGAGAACCGCTTGATCTTACGACCAAGGAGTACTTTCATGATTAGTGTCTTTGACCTGAAAATTAAAAAGCGATCAAGGACACGTCATTTTATTTCCAGTATCGAATTTGAAATGACAAAAATCTGGCAATCTTTTCCTGTTTTTATGGTCAGAAAAGGGCTATAAGGGGACCGTCTTTTAATTCCATTTTAACGACTGTAAAAGAAACGCTTGGCAATATTTTCATGTTTTAGGAGTCAGAATAGGGCTTAAAAGGTGACTCTGATGTTTTTGTATGTGAAAAATGACAATTTTCCCTGAAAATCCTTCTTATCCTGCACAAAAACCAACACATTACTCATACCTGTTTAATATAGATAAAAATACTTTGAAAAATACCTTTTCATGGTGGAAAATAAACAAATTTAACATTCATTTACTCAAAAAACCTATAAAAAGGGGTTTTACCATTTCATTTTTACCATTTCACTGTTGAGGAGAGAAAAAGGGCTTTTGGCAAGAAACTTCCCATGGTCGTTGCGGAGAATCCGACCGTCGAAATCGAACGTCGTCTCATCAGGTATTCTACAACATCCTCCCTTGCATTTCCATCCGTTTAGAATTTGTTTTTAGGCTTTAGATTTATTTTTTGGAGGCCTTGGGGGTTTCAGGGTCCGCTTTTCGGGGTACGCAGGTGCCCCATGGGTGACCTGCGTACCCCGACATTTTCTCCATTGGGAAAATGCCGGGCGTACGCAGCTTGCCTTAAGAGAAGGTGCGTACATACGCCCTGTCTCTAAAGGGCTGGCTGCGTACACCGCGGAGTGGATTTTTAAACTCCAAATTCTCCAAAATGAACCAAAAACTTTCAATTTTATGGACTCTAACAGATGTTTTATGGTGTGTAGATTGCCCACCATGCTTGATTGGCGTGAGAGGGAGCACGAAGATGTTGATTTGGCCGCCATTAGTCACCAACCTTCCATTGATGCTTTGAAGGCATGCGGTCTTTACAAATACTGGGCCATACCTGGCATGAGGGCCCAGGTGCGCTTTCTAGAGTGGCTGGTCGAAAGGTGGAACGTTCAGGATCAGTGTTTCTACATCGGAGGGCACCAGCTCGAGATAGAGCCCTCTGATATTTATTTTCTCACTGGTTTTCCCAAGAGGGGCGAACAATTGACTCTGTCCGGGACTAGGCCGGGTGGCCAGTCCATTGCTAGCCTCCGGCTAGAGTGGTGTAATAACCAAAACCAGGATAAGGGGATAGAAATCAAAAAGATATCCCGACCTGAACTTATGGTAATTGCCTTTACAGTTACCAGACTTTGCGGCACTGCCGCTTTGCACATTGCCACCGGGTCCCAAATGCGGATGGCGATTGACTGCTATCGGGGCACCATTTTCAACTGGTGCGATGCTGTGTTGGCCAATTTAAAGGGCCAACTAACTAGGGCAAAAAACGGGCAACTGAAGACTTTTGGTTATGGGCCCTTAGTTGTGAGTTTTTCTCTAGAGAGGGTTCCGATGTTGATCCCACAGCAGCTCACTGTTGAGGCTGGGATTCCCCGAGAGCCTAAGTTGATGCGATGGGTTGCAGTGATGGCCCGTCATCCTGACGAGGGCACAGAGGTTGTCCGATTTAGACCGGAGTATTTTCACTGGTTAGAGAACCAGGTCTTCTCGATTCAGGATTTTCCGTATGCCGGAGTTGATTTTTGCGGAGATCCGGACATGATTCTTCTAGCGGGAGAACAGTGGGACAACACAGGTACTTCATTTTCCACAAGTTTTTAAATTATTTACTCTCTTTTTTTTTTTATATCGTCTCAAAACTGACAGTGACAATTTTAAAAATGCAGATGTAGGTCCACAGCGTCCGGCCAATCTCCGGCCTTTCGAGAGGAGAGTACCAGTTGCACCAGCACCAGCCCCACAGGATGCGGCCGCAGAGACCTTAGCTGAGTTGGAACAGGACCTAGAGCGTCTTACGGCAGACATACCAGAGACGACTATAGATGATATTCCTATCAGACTTCAGCGCTATGTGGTTGTAGTCCCAGGACCTTTTAGGAGGTTCTTGTGTAGGGTAGCGCGTGAAGTGGTGTCGTATAGAGAGCACCACCAGTGACTGGCTGGTCACTTTTGTAGAAACATGTGACATTTTGGTTTTTTTGTACTTATCATTTTTGCCGATCATAAGGTGTTTTTCAACCTATGATCGAAGACGATGTATATTTTGACACACTCCTATCTATATATATCATTATTACCGGCTTATCTTGTTAAACATGTGTGATGAAATGTTTTTAAATTTACATGTATGATTATCGCAAATGTCTGTCTAACATTCGAGAAGCAATTGCATCTGCTAATGTATTTAATGACCTTGGAATATGCTGATATTCAATGTAATCAAATTCACGTTCCAAGAGGCGCACTCTCAAAAATAACCTTAATAACACTGGATTTCTAATGGCATAAACTCTATTAAGCTGTAATACAACGAGTTCAGAATCTAACCTCACTATCAAACTCCGAATCCCAAAAAATAGATTCAGACAATAACTCAATCACTGCACTGTATTCTGCAATGTTGTTTGTTGTTTGACCGAGGCTCACCCCATGCATATAAACTAACTCGTCAGAGGGCGAATAGATAACCCAAGCTGCGGAAGAGATATTCCGTGTACTACGACAAGCACCATCAGCGAATCCAATGTACGTTTGGAGAGGCGTCGACATCTGCAATATCAAGAGTAAAACCAAGATAAGCCAGAATAACGACGAAAAACACACTCTCTAAGCTAAGCACACTGTCTATACTAACAAACACACCAACTAGAAAGAAAAACTAACCCAACTAAATCTCCATACCCATCATTTAAGCATAATACCTCTTTAGGTAAAGTCCATTTCTGGGCTTACCCAAAGAGTCCCCATCAAAATCTACCAGCTCATAGGCCCCTTTTGCTAGCTTTCGCTTGACAATGTAGGGCCCATGCCACATAGGAACGAATTTTCCAGCACCTAATTTATCGTTAGCTTGATCATATAATAGCACTAGGTCTCCTTCCGAAAAATTTCGAGGGGTCACGTTGCGATCATACTGAGCTTTCATCTGTTTTGCGTGAGTCTCGATTGCCAATGCAGCGTCACGTCGAGTCTCATCTAATTGAGCTAAGTATAATAAACGCTTCTCCTCTTCGGAAGTAGCTGGAAGTAATTAGTGATGGGATTTCGCATTCAATGGGCAGCACAGCTTCCAAACCATAAACTAGTTGGAAAGGAGTGAACCCTGTTGATGTTTTCACTGAGGTTCGGTACGCCCAAAGCGCGGAAAATAACATGTTGTGCCAATTCGACCGATGAATACCAATGATTCGTCGGATCATGATAACTAAAACTTTGTTGATAGACTCAACCAGGCCATTGGCTTGTGGATAATAAGGAGTTGAGCTATCGTGACGCAAACCAAGCTGGCCTGTAAGTTCTGTCATCATAATGTTTCGAAAATGGCGCCCATGGTCAGTGATTATCGCTTGTGGGACACCAAACCTAGCAATAATGTGATTGAATACGAAAATCGCAGCTGTCTTGCCGTCTGCCTCGAATGTAGGCATCGCCTCGGCCCACTTAGTAAAATAATCAACCGCAAGGATGATATACGCATGCCCCCCGGCCGAGTGAGGGTTACATGTAATAAAATCGATACCCCATTTGGCAAAAGGACCAACGACAATTATAGGGTGGAGAGGAGCAGGTGGTGCGCGCATCTTGCGATCAAACACTTGACAGTTGTGGCATTTCCAGACCGCAATAATACAGTCTTTAAACAAAGACGGCCAGAAGTAGCCAGCGCGCAATATCTTTTGGGCTGTGGCATACCCAGACATATGACCGCCACACGCTCCAGAGTGACAGTCATTCAAAACCCTTTCAGCTTCCTCATGAGTTAAGCAACGACGAAAAACCAAGTCCGCCCCACGGCGATAAAGAGTATCTCCAATAATTTTGTACTGTTGGGACTGGAATCGAATTTTCCGACGTTCCGACTTTGAAAGTTCGGGCCGAAAGGATTGGGTTTGGAGATAGAAAATTATATCCCCATACCACGGATCTAAAGTGCTGATGAGAAACAAAGATTCGTCCGCAATGGGTTCCTCTGCCACAGTTTCCGTGTCAGCACGCGGGAAATCACACATCAACTCCGCAAAAACTAAAGATTTCTTAGACTTAGACTTTTCAAATTCCAAGTCGAACTCCTGCAGGATAACGATCCATTTAGAGTACTTGCCCCCTAGCAATTGTTTAGTCAAAATGTAGATCATAGGGTTGCAATCCGAAATGACTGTAGTTTTACGGAGAAGAATGTAGTGACGAAAACGTTGGACAGCTTGAACAGCTGCCAAGGCCAATTTCTCCACATGTGAATATTTGAGCTCAGTGGGATTTAACGTCCGACTAAGATAATAGATCACATGTTCCGTTCCGAATTCATCTTCCTGGACTAAGACCATTCCAATGGTGGAATGAGCGGCGGCGAGGTACAAAAAGTAATCCTGGTTGTAGTTGGGAGGATGCAGCAACGGTGCATGGGTCAACGCGTGCTTTAGCGCATCAAAAGATTTCTGAGCTATCTCATCCCAAGAGAATTGAGCATTTTGTTTCAACAACCGGGTAAAACCCTTGGTAATCTCGGCGTAGTTAGGAATGAATCGGCGTAAAAAGTTTGCTTTCCCCTGCAAACTTTGGAGTTGGCGAAGACTCGAAGGAGGAGGCAATTTGATGATAGCTTCTACCTTCGAGGGATCGACGCGAATGCCGGCTTTTGAAACTACAAATCCCAGCAATCGTCCCACTTCTATGCAGAAGACACATTTGTGTGGGTTCAACCGTATACGATAATGCCTACACCTCATAAAAATTGCTCGTAAATGGACAAGGTGATCAGCTCGATGTAAGGAGTGAGCGGGCAAATCATCGAGATACGGTTGCACAATGTGTTTGATGTCATGAAATGCATAAGACATCGCCCTTTGAAAAGTGGCTCCGGCATTCTTAAGCCCAAAAGGTAATTTGCAATAAGCAAATGTCCCCCATGGACAAATGAAAGCCGTTTTTGGTTGATCGGCAGGTAGAATATTGATTTGGTTGTAACCGGAAAAACCGTCCATAAAGGAAAATATTTCACTGCCGGCACAATCATCAATTATTTGATCGATATAGGGTGTTGGATAGTTGTCCTTGGGACAAGCACGATTGATATCCCTATAGTCGATACATATTCTTATTGTTCCCTGTTTTTTGTTAACCGGAACAATATTCGATACCCAATCCGTTAACGGGATCGGATAAATGAAACCTGCTTTCAACAGCTTCTCAACTTCTGCTTTAATCGCAGCCGCTTTTCGTGGGTGAATCTGACGCAAACGTTGCCGGACGGGTTTAGCGTCCGGGTAAGTCTTGATTTCATGGACAACAATGGCGGGATCAATTCCTGGCATTTCCTCATAAGACCAGGCAAACACGTCGCGGAATTCTTGAAATAGGGCCTTGTATGTTTGAATTTCGTCATCTGAACACGAGGCACCTATATGAATGTGTTCAACAATTCCGGGCTTCACTGAAATGTCAATGGGAATAGTGCGAGAAATGTTTCCCAAATTCAGCTCTGAATCAGGATGTTTCATTGGACTCTGAGCGTCTTTGACATATTCAGCTGTAAAGATTGATGAGAAATCGTTTTCAAAACGATCATCCTCAGGTAAAAACGAAGATCTATGATGGAGATCTTCCCATGGTAAATCGTCTACGCACAGGACTTCACAAAGTTGTTCGTCAGATGACACAACTTCGGGAAACGTTATTAATTTCGAGGTTGACGCGAAAAGGGATTCCTCACGGACCACATTCATTTGGTCGATTTTGGTTGAACTTGGGTCGGTAAAAGACTGCACGGCTTCATAGGCAATTTCATATGGACTCAAAGGCATTGCATCACCAAATGAGTCTATCTCAGATTCAGAAGGAACGATCCAAGGATCGTCATAAATAATGGTGTCTGAAGTAATCATATGAATAGATGCAAACAAAGACACGGCGTTGATTGGAGGAAAAGGAAAAGTTCCCAGTAAACCGGCATCTTTAACTAATCCTACGCCAACATCCTTATAAGGGATAGTCGTTTTACCGACATGCTGGATACTCTCTGAAGAGGCTGGGTCGGATGAAAAGTAAGCCAGCTGGTCTATGGTTACGATCTTGCCATTATGTGGAAACTTTATTACTCTGAAGACCGATGAAACGACCGCTGTCATAGCGTAAGACCAACTTCGACCCAAAAGAAGGTTGTAGTCTAGAGGGGCATCAACCACCTCCACATCTAGACTAACGGTTTTTCCTTCAACCCCTATAGGCAAATCCTGTAGAATGCCAAACGGATGGAACCCACGGCCATCAAAGGCCTTAAGAATTGTCGGGGATTGATTTAGTGAAGGAGAACCAAGCGATCTCCAGCACTGTATCGACATAATACACGTGGAAGCTCCCTCATCAATTACAGTCCGATGAATAGGCCTGTTTTTGACTATCACTGGGATCTGGAAAGCCATCTGATGAGGCAAACGCGGTGTACTATTTTCTAGATCAAAGATTATTAGGTTCGGGTCCTGAACATCAACAGCTCCTATAGCCGACAAAAGTAATTTTCGCTGTGCTGGGCATGATTGCAGCACTTCTAAAGCCGACATTGCTGAGGGTGAAACAGCTAAATCCTCAACAATGTTGTAATTCTGGGCCGCTCTCGCATGTGGATTGAAAGCAGACCTTCGAAGTACACCCTTGGCGGGCGGTTTGATTACTAAGTCAGGGTTAGGTTTCTCGATCTGTAGTGGATCGGAACCGGGAGCTGAGGTTGATGGATTTGAATGAGAAGATTCTGCTTCTTTCGATCCATCAACAGGACTTTTACTACCATAATCTTGCGATCGAGTCGCAATCCTTACATGAGACATCATCAATATGGGTTCTTCAGTGGCACCCGAGGAAGAACCTATCATCTTACTCTCCTGCTTTGGAAATGGATCTTTCAAAACAGCAGGAGTTGGGAACCTTTGACGATTTTCACAACCTCGGCCCGATGAGGGCAATCTCTTGTAAAATGATCCTCTTCACAAATAAGACAAGGATATCGAGGTTTGCGCTTTTCGTCATTGGTTTCCGACTTTTCTGTTTTCTCCTTTGGAGTCTTGTCTGCTTTACCCTTCTTCTTACCTTTCTTCTTCCCACCGTTTTTTGATTTAGCCGTAGATGACTCTACAGCGTGAATATCAGCGGAAATTTCAGGAGAAGACTCTCCTGTCGGGGAATCTGGTAAGGTTATAATGGGCGAAGAATTCTTTGAAGACTTCTTCTTGCTTTTAGTATTTACCGTACCAATCATGCCATCAGCAGCATGAGATCCCGAAGGAGCAGCAGCGATTTGATTTGACTTTGGAAGATCTGGGATCTTTTCGTGTAACGTACCTGACTGAGTGTAAACTAAGTCAAGGTACTGCGCTTGAGCAATTACTTGCTCCTCAGTAACTACTCCGGCCTTAGCTACGTCTTCAGTAATCTTCGGTAATAATGATTTAACAAACCATTCAGCTAAGATTTGGTCCGGGATAAAAACTTTCACTAATCGCCGTCGACGTCTCCATTCATGTATATGATCGGAAATATAAGTGGACGTCGACTGTTTTAATGAAGTTAGTAGCTCCGTGCCATTATCATATCTGACCGGCAACTGAAAATGAGTTAGGAACGAGGTAGCTAACTGACTAAAATTGTAAAAAGAGGCCCGTGGTAACTCAATGTACCACTTGGCCGCGAGACCAATGAGCGTACGCTGGAAAAGACGTAAGCGGATCGAATCATCCGAGATGGAATTTGAAGCACACCAGAGGTGGTAAGTCATCACATGATTGGACGGATCCTCTCCAGACTTACCTTCGAACTTGGGTATGTCACTGGGCAACTTATTTGGCATTGGCGGCCAGAACGGAAGATAATTTATTGGATCGTTCGTTAGGCGCGACAAGTCTGGTAAATCCAAAGTTGCGATAAACGGTAATTGCCGATTAGGATCCCTAAAACTCTGGGTCACAAGACCAGTCCCAGGAGGAGGATATCCAGGATAACTTGGAATAGGAATCGCATTCGGGATATTGTATCCTCCTGGAAAACCAGGATTAACCGGACCGTACTGGGGTTGCTGAGGTTGTTGATAAGTGTACCCAGGATACGGTTGATACTGGTAAACTGGCTGTTGGACAGCAGGCCCGTATTGGTACTGTCCCTGGTACGGTTGATAAGTGAATTGTGGTTGACTAGTGACAACCGTACTTAAACCAGGCTGTCCTACAGGCATCTGAACCGTAGTTTGAATCGTGGATCCAGACAATGGTAAAGATGTCTGAGGAGTAGTTGCAGAGACAGTAGAAACCGGAGCTGTCGATACTCCAGAAGTAAGTGTGGTGGAAGGAACAGATGTTGCGGTAGTTGCAGCAGTCGTTTGAGATGGAGTACTAGGTGCAATTGGCGACTGAGTAACTACCGAAGGTACAGAAGTTTGAACATTAGACTGGACTGGTTGCTGGGATGGACCAGCAACTAAGGGTTGTCCAGCTTGAGATGACAACTGTACGCTTGGCTGCAATACCTGTTGAACTTGCGATGGATCCCACACTATGTTCATTCCGGGGTATTGACCCATGACAGGTTGAGGATATTGAGATCCATAACCGGATTGAGGGTAGGATTGATAATTGAAAGGTACATTTCCCGTACCTTGAACATAAGATTGACCTTGAGGTGGTTGATAACCTTGACTCGAGTATTGACCTTGAGGTAGATACCCTTGAGGTAAATACTGATACTGGGGTTGACCTTGAGCTATGAATTGATACTGAGGTTGACCTTGGGGTACATATTGAGGCTGGGGTTGACCTTGAGGAATGTATTGTACTATGGGTACATACTGTCCTTGAGGTTGCCCCCCAGACGCAATTTGTGTACCTTGAGGTTGCCCCCCAGGCGTTAATTGAGGCTGCCCCCCAGGCGGTAATTGGCCACCTTGAGGTTGAGAACCGGGAACTGAACCTGACATCATGTAAATGTCTCCTACACCCAACGGTTTATTACCATTGTTTCCAGCTAATAACCCATGTTCAATGGGTTGAGGAGATGCTCCCGCAAAAGTACCAGAAAGTGACTGATACCCGGAGGGAACAGAAGGACCGCCGTACAAGAAAGATTCAGGAGATTGAGTGAACACGGACGACTGACCAGACATATTTACAGGAGTATAAATACCTCCAGGTGGATAAGGAGTACGAGGTGGAGAAAAACTTATCCCTGAGTTGTCTAAATAATTGGTTAACGAAAGGTACCAAGTAGTACTTCTAGGAGGACTGTAAAAGATGGATTCACGCTCCCTTAGATCAATAGTAGGTTGATCTTCAAGGATAGAGACGCCAAATTCTTCCTCTGGAGCAAGTTCTTCAATAGCTATCAAACCAGCAGGAAGATTTTCGGTGATGACTCTTTCTACCCTAGGTGAATCAGGTGCACTAGAAGTTGGAGTAACAGGTTCAGATATTTCAGGTTCTTCGCCTATATCACTAGTAGATGAAAAACTACCAGCAAGCTCGGAAACTGCAACAGCTTCAGGATTATAACCTGTTTCTAGACCTTGGTAATCTGGATGGACTACCAACGACGACTCTCCTTCTTCAGGTGAACCTACTTTACTGCCACTAGGAGTTACAAGGACTTTCAAACCTTCGTAATGACCTGGAACCTCTTCAGGAGGTTCGCCCCGAAGTCTACGGGACTTCCTCAACAAATCGGCCACGGTAACAATCTCAGGAGACTTGCCCCGAAGTCTACGGGACTGTCTCGGTAATTCAGCCACAGTTAAAAACTTTTAACTACTGCACACGCAAACAAAGTAAAATCTCAAAGAAAACCACCTAAAGTCTCTAAAGAACCAAACAAATTCGAATCACACACCTAAAGAATCTAGGGCGTCAAACCATACACAAACAGTAGCCTTCCGGACCGAAAACACTAGTTGGAGATGAAACCCAACATCGCCGAATTCAGTACAGAAGTGGTGGGTGGAACAGTTACCCCGAAAACCTGCTTAATGAATAGACCGGCACAAGTTCCTCCACTTTAACCGTCTCGAGTGAAGTGAACCCCCCAGAAAATCCAAGTGAGTCTAGCCGACGTCTGCTCCAGGTACAGTGGGATCTTCCCTCCACCGTCACCTCGGTAGAATCCTAAAGATAATGGTCACTAAGGTTACCAACAGCAACAAATATACCTGGGGGAACAGTCTACGACCCGATAGCACGCAAGGGCAGAGTAACAAGCTCAATCCCCTTGCCGGCTCCTTGACAATAATCCAAGGTTTACCGACAAGTGACCCCAGGCTCCTCGACAATAATCCGAGGTTTACCGTTTGTAGTACGTGCGTATCTGGCGTCTTTCCCAATGAAGGAGGATTGATCCCCTCACTGGTTCGGACACGGTCTCGTGCTTCTCCTTTAAGAGGAGCTTTCCCAGAGTACAAATGAAACAGTTGGATTTATCCTACCACAAGATGAGCTACTTGTTTGGTTTTACTGTCTTGGAGAGTTAATTACTCTCCTACTCCAAGACACTAGCCTGATCTATATTGGTGTTTCAGAGCCCTAGTAAATGAAAAGTTACTAAGTTGATTTTACTTTAAGCGTTAATTTTATGGCTTTTCTTTAAGACAAAAGGTAGTGGAGATGAAACTGATGGTGTGTAGACTCGACCGA
Organism: Pinus tabuliformis; assembly: GCA_031772625.1. Taxonomy (NCBI): domain Eukaryota; kingdom Viridiplantae; phylum Streptophyta; class Pinopsida; order Pinales; family Pinaceae; genus Pinus; species Pinus tabuliformis. Next base: position 310,207,389 of record CM062805.1, on the reverse strand, counting down.
AATCCACTAAAAAGATGCACTTAGGATGATTTATACTAATTTTCTTTTTCAATGAATTCCCTAGCTAAGAGAGTTGGAGAATGCAAAATTGATATAAAACAACTTTCTTGGCAATGAAAATCAAAGAAACAAACTCTTTATCTTTTCCAAAGCATACAACACATGGCCACTAATTACTTCACGAAAATTCCTTTCCTTTCAAAGACTCAAATGCTACCAAAGCAAACTTTCCTTCAAAATATATTTTTGTATTTTTTCCTAATTAATAAAGCATGTAAAACTTACTTTAACAGAAATCAAAGTTAAAAAAAACTATGGCAATCAAATCAACTCAATTTCACTCAAAAGAAAATCTAAGAGAAATGCACCTAAAAACTAAATCTAACGAGGCAAAAGCCTACTAAAGATGATTCTCGGATGTTTTACTTAGTCAAAATTTAACTACTTAGTCAAAATTTAACTAAGGACCAGTTAATGCAGAACCAAACACCAGTCAAAAACAAAAATCAAAATCTTTTGTTCTTTTTCTCAAGAATAAAATTCAAAGTTCAATCAACAAACTTTTTCAAGATTCGGCAAAGAGAGGACACAAAGGTAGGTTTCTCACAAGGGTGGATTCTATGAAAGGCCCGACTCCTAAGAGGACTGAACAAAACCAGGGAGATCCAAAGTTTGACAACCTCTAAAGCCAAAGTCACTATAGGACCAGTGCAAAAATCAAACCCTAAGGCAAAATCTCTATGAATTTCACTAAAACTCTCGACACTGACGAAACAAGCTTAGGTGAAGATTTATGGCAGAAAACCAGTGGATCTGGGCAGAAAAAACAAATTAAAAATAAAATCTAAAAGGCAAAAAAGGAGAAAATTGAAATTTTCTCAATTTTGACAGGGTACGCAGGCGACCTGTTTGCACAGGTGCGTGTACGCTCTGTGCACAAAGCTGTAGTGCGTACAGGTACACACTGTGCTCAACGCAGAGGCTGCGTACTTCTAGCAAAACTAAGAAAAACTAAAATCTAATTTAACCCTAAGCTAGCCCACCCAAAAACACAGTCAGACAACCAAAAACCAGAAAACAAACGACTTTTCTCAGATTAAAATTTCATACAAAGGAAAAAATCATTCACATTAATGGATTCCCCAGTATGGTCGCCATTTTGTCATGCGGAAAGAGTCGATAATGCGGACAAAACCGACCTCCCTAGAAGCAAAGGCTTTCTAGTGACAAACAAGACAAATTAACACTACCTTTCTCTAAACATGCATTGAGAATACAAGTAATCAGATGATTTTAACATACCTTTAGTCCAACGCTTTGTAGTAGTCCAGCCTCGCCGATCCGGATGAGCTCCTCCTTCTCTTAGAAACCTGCATTCACTAACAAGCCAAAAGATTAAATAGCACCTGATAAACTTATAGAATAACATATATCCATCATACAGACCAAGGAGTATATGAAACAAATCATGAATAACAATCTGTTGAGAAAAATGAGTTCATTTGTATTAAGTGGAAACAAAAGAAACCATTACAACCTAAGCCTTGGTGTTGTGCAGGTCCCTCCTAGGGTCCAGCAAGAGTTTTCCTTTACATTGATCAGCTCACCCACTCTCAAATAAGGCTAGGAAAGGATGGGAATCTCTCCTCTCAAGCTTTACAAGGGAGTCCTAATTCCAGCAGCATCTACCCTTAGGAATGTTCAGCTTTCAACCTCTCCTCCCTATGGTCCAATGCATGTATTTATAGTGCTCTAGAGGAAGTTATTCAGGTCCACCATCAATGGGATAAGACCCTCTTTGGATGGGATAGCTCCCCTCTTGATGGGATAAGTTCCTCTTTCATAGGGATACATGAACCATCTGGAGGCGCTTCATACACGTCAAACAAGCTTCTAGAATGCTCTAGAAATGACCACAAGTAACTTTTTTAGAGTGAAACTTGCGCCTTTTGACCTTTACAGGAGTACGCACCCTCCCCTTTACAGACAAAGCGTACAAGTACGCAGGTATTGTGAATTTGGGGTGCGTACACGTAGGTAAGGCTAAGAGAAACTGTGTACCCAGAGATATATAGATTTTTAAGGACTTTCTCTCTTTCTTGGAGTTTGACATGGAGAGCAGCGGTATGAGACTTGCCAAGGAGGATAGTATGACAGTTGATGGAGCCATACTAACTGCAAATAGTCATGGTGACAAATTTTAGTGTAACATACCTCAGTCAGCTATAACGAAGCGGAGCGAAGTTTTTTCAAAGGACCACGAGGTAAGTATTTAAGATCACTGAGTACTTGGATTAAAATGTTGTTATGTGAAAAATGGGTGATTCCATTACCTTTATGTTTGGAGCTATGCGAAGTGGATGACTCTTTAGAAATTGCGAAGGATTGGGACCGGAGTGTAGTCCATTGATTGGACCTCCTACAAGTGACGATGAAGGGTAAGAACGGACCCCACTGCAAAGCGCTATTCAGCTAATCTCTCAGGGGATTCCTCACGTAAATCATCCATCCACTCCACCTCCACCTCCACCTCCACCATATACACCTTCACCCACAACTCTGCCTCCACCACTACCATTGAACATGGCGAACACAATGAAGATGTTGATTTTCAAGGGCATAGGGAGCGAAGATACATAGCCGTTTTGGTTTGTTGTGAATACTATGTGGACAGTGCAACAGATTACTGATGACAATATAAAGAAGGCACAATTGGTTACCACTCTGCAAGATCACGTGCTAACTTGGTATATTAAGTATTGTTCTGATAATCCTCTTGCATCACTAGCAGAGACTAAGGTGGATTTAAACAAGGAGTTTAGTAAGCCTAAGTCTGACTCACAGTCAGTAATCGGATTCAAAGAAATCATGATGAGGGTCGATGAGATGCCTTGGGAATTAGATCAAAGGTTGAAGTGTCAGATTTGAGAAGCTAACATGCATCTCACAGATAGTTAGCATCGTGAATGGTTTATAGCTTCACTTTTGCCCCACCTGAGAATTTCTCTGTCACAATAGAAGATAGGAACGCAAGAAAAAGCCTTAGAAATCGTGATGAGGTTACATACATCACCTATTCAGGATGTCACCTTGGGGGTACAGCAGATCCACTCTCAGTTACAGAGCCTACACCTAGAATTACATAGTTTGAAGAAAGACAAGGAGACTAAACCAGAAGTGTGCATAGAATTCTGGTGTCTAAAGTGCAAGAGCCAGGGGCATGATAAAGACCACTGTCCCGTATATGCAAATTATATTACAGGAGGGGGACCAATTCCCTTGAATCCAGAAGCCCCAGTAGGGTCGAGCATGGGGGCTACTCTATGGTGTGTTATTTTTCAGGTTGTTGGATAACATGCGATGGATAATTGTCATTTACTTCAAAAGTTCATCCTGAAAACCCATCAATTGTTCTATAGCTTATGTAATTCGGTGGGCCACAATGAGTGCCACTGTCAAAGCTATGAGCTAATGATGGAAAGAAAACCTACATACTGGATGCAAGCAGAAACCCAGCCTCCATAGTAGGGTGCCGAAGGAGCGCATAGAGTTTATCAAGGACGATAACGAGGTCGAGGAGGAGGAGGACCTAGTCAAGGCTGCGGTCATTATCTTCTACAACTACAGATAGCCAGGGCACTATGCGCGAGAATGTCAGAATCAGACACGCCTGTCATGTCAATATTGTAGCCAGTTTGACCACACTATAGAAGAGTGCCCGGTGCTAATAGCTAAAATGCAAGAGAAGAAAGTGCAGCCTCAGTAGCCTACGCAGAACTTAGAGATGATGAGAGTTAAGCCCCGCAAGGAGGATCAAATCGTGAATATAGTGCTGAGAAGTGGAAAAACGACTGGCGATGATAAATGAAAATAGCCTGAAGAGGATGGATGGGTCTGAAAAGCACTAGAGAAAGAAGTTGGCTTTCATCTAGAGGGCGCTAAGGAAACATTTATGGAATCAAAGAAGATATTTTGAGACCTCCACCTCAGGAAGCCAGGACAAGGTGCAAGAAAGTAGCGCACCTGCAGAGGTTGATCCCTCTATACTCACTACCTTTTTGGAGACCTGCATAAAATTGCTGCACAATAGCAAAACTATGGAAGGCCTGCAGGAATTAATAAAAAAATGTGCCAGCAAAGTGAAGGTCCCTGATGGACACTAGGTGGTTAGAAAAATGGGCAAACATAAGGCATGAATAGGGCGTGATATGAGGGTCACCAGGAAGATAGGTGATTATGATATGGACCAAGTCATCTTGGATCTGGGGTCCGATGTGAATGTATTACCAAAACAAACATGGGAAATAATGGGTAGACTTGCACTATAGTGGTCTCCGATTCAGTTCAAAATGGCGAACCAGTAGAAAATAATCCCCTTGGAACAATTATATGGAGTAATAGTTGATATAGAAGGTGCGAGCGCGATGGCTGATTTTGAGGTTATAGAAGTCATCGATGACAATAATCCATATCCCACGCTATTGGGAATTGATTGGGCCATTGATATGAATGGGGTCATCAATTTAAAGAAGAGGACAATGTCGTTTGAAAGGAAATTGCTTCGGGATGTAGTACCGTTGGACCTTGCAGAAGGGGCGTGATATACTGAACGAGTCTGTGATTATGAAGGAATTGATGATGAACTAGATCAAATCTACAAAATAACAGCGCAAAATCAAGACTGGATCAATCCGATGGCAGATGGGGGGATTGCATGGGATTTAGAGAGTTACTACACCTTTGATTCAGACGAGGAGCTAAAACATTGGCAGAATCATTTGTATGAAGTGTCTACATTGTGATGCAATATGGTGATGAATTCATTGTGCTGTGTTTCATCAGAGGTAAGGAAATTGCCCTATTATGATGGTTTAATGGATGTTGATATGTTTTTGGATGAATTTGAGTGTGAAGTCCCTGAGGATCACTGCTTCCAAGCATTAGAGTTGGCACTGCGCACTATGCCTCCACAATGGTGGGGTACACATAAGGATAGTTTTGTTGGACGGTGAGATTACAGAAAAATGATGAAGTTGTGGTTTGGGCATGTTAACACTAGAATGACTGAGAAATATAATGGAAGGGGTGATCTGCATGATCACCTATCAAAGTAGACTAAAGCATGGGGAACAGAACCATGACTAGAGTGGGTACACATATTTTGCCATACTTTGGATACAATTCCCATGAACTGGTATCTGGAAACGGAGCTCCACCATGACACCTCAGAATGGGATATATTGAAGGAAGGGTTCTTATTGACATTTAGCTTTGAAGACGGATTTGCAAGCATCGATAAAGTGTTAGAAGAGATTAAGGCGGTTATATTCAGAACATCATAGGAACCTATGGAATGGACCCAACCAGATTGGAGCACCCAGCTGCGCCATGTGTTGGAATGCTATGATGTGACCACTGAAGAAGAAGACAAGGATTTGATAAATATTAATATTCCAGAGGCAGAAGGGAATCGCAAAATCGAAGGCCCACAAATAGACAACCCAAACATCACCGCGTCATTGAAGACAAAGCAAGTAAACATTGGCATTGAAGCAGAATCGAAGTTCATAAATATTGGAGAGTATTGGGACGACGCTACTGTGGATAAATTTGTTGAGTTACTCCATGAATACCAGGATCTCTTCCCTACTAAGCTTTCAGATTTGAAGTGCATAGTCGGCGATTTGGGCATTATGAAGATCACTCTAAAGCCAGATGTGAAGCCTATTAAATAGAGGTTGTATCGCCTTAATCCTAAATACAAGGAAAAGGTTTGCCAAGAGCTGGACAAGATGCTGGAGGTAGGCATCATAGAACCCGTTGAAGAATCTAAGTGGGTGAGCGCGATGTTTATTTAGGAGAAGAAACAAAAAGGTGAAATAAGTATTTACGTAGATATGTAGAAGCTTAATGATGCATGTGTCCACGATCCATTCCCAATGCCATTTACAGATGAAGTATTAGACAATGTTGAAAGGTAGGAGGCCTATTCCTTTACTGATGGGTTTTATGGGTATCATAATATTAAGATTGTGCTTGAGGATAGGAGAAAAATGACCTTCGTGATAGAATGGGGTTGTTTTCAGTACACTGTAATTTCGTTTGGACTTAAGAATATGCCTACGATATTTTCCCATGTAGTCTTAGAAACATTCAAGGAGTTCATTCATAAGTTCTTAGAAGTATGCTTTGATGACTGGATGGTGTTTGGATTAGTGAAACGCCATGTGGCAAGTTTGTGCCCAATGTTGGATACGTGTCACAGAAACCAGATCGCGTTGAGCTTGAAAAAATGCATACTCTATGTTCCCTTTGGGATCTTTTTGGGTCACGTGGTGTGCAAGCAAGGATTGATGGTGGACCCTGCAAAGATTGCATTAATTGTAAATTTGGAGGCCCCGAGGAACGTCAAGCAGCTGCGTGTGACACTGGGACATACGGGATACTATAGAAAGTTTATCAAAGATTATGTCCAAATTACTGCACCCATGGAGAAATTGCTAAAGAAGGACGCAACATTTTGTTGGGATGAAGAATGTCAGTGCAGCTTAGATGTATTGAAAGAAAAGATGGTCACTGCGCTGATCTTGGTATTCCCTAATTGGAAAAAGGAGTTTCACGTACATGTGGATGCCTCTTGCATTGCGTTGGGTGCACTGTTAATGTAGGCTGGTGAAGGGGAATGGACCATCCTATAGCCTTCATCAGTAGGAAATTATCAAAGGCCAAGAAGAATTATTAAACGACTGAGCTCAAAGGATTAGCCATGGTGTACGCGCTACAAAAATTCAGGCATTATCTATTAGGAGGGCATTTCAAAATGTACACAGATCATTCTGCCTTGAAATACCTAGTCAATAAGCTTGTGTTGGGGGGGAATACCTGTAGATGGTTGTTATTATTCGAGGAGTATGAATTTGAAGTCATTTTGAAGCTAGGAAGGTTAAATGCAGGACCTAACCATCTGTCACGAATCGAAATAGGAGAGGAGCATAATAATCTAGAGGAAGGGTTGTCAAATGCGCAACTCTTTGTGGTGCGCATAGTGGATGGTCATTTTGCCGACATTATTAACTTCTTGACTACAGGGATGGCACCAGAAGGATATGCAAGTCAGCAAAAGAAGGAATTAGTATTGCGGGTGACAAATTTTTCAGTTATTGCGAGACATTTGTATAAGATGGGTAGAGATGAAATATTGCGAAGATATCTGCCAGAGTTTGAGCGGGATAACATTCTCGCTGAAGCTCATGGGGGAGATGCGGGAGGCCATTATGCAGGCAAGGCCACTGCACAGAAAATATTTCACGCAAGTCTATGGTGGCCAACTTTGCGCAAGGATTCTAAGGCGTATTGTAAGGCGTGCAATGCATGTCAAAGAACTGGCAAACCATTGCAAAGGGATGAGTTACCTCTACATCCTCAAGTATCTTTGTAGACATTTGAGAAGTGGGTGATTGATTTTGTTGGGTCAATTCCGCCCCCAGGAAAGAAAACAAGTGCGCACGCTATTATCACCATGATGGAATATCTAACCAGATGGGCGGAAGTAGAGCCGATTAAGGATTGTACAAGGGCTACAACTGCAAGGTTTTTGTTTGAATATGTCTTAACCAGATTTGGCTGCCCGAAAGTGTTGATGAGTGATAGGGGTACATAATTTTTGAACGAGATGATCAGCGCATTGACTAAAGAATTCCAGGTATACCATTAGAAGAGTACACCGTATCACCCATAGGCCAATGGGACTGTTGAAGCCTTCAATAAGATTTTGGAAAATGCACTAAGGAAGATATGCAATGTGCAGGGAAATGATTGGGATGTGCACGTACCTACAATACTATGGGCTTACAGGACTACTTGTAAGAAGATGATATGGAAAAATTTGTTTAGATTAGTATATGGGGTCGAAGCTGTCATGCTGATGGAGTACATTGTGAATAGTCTGCGCATCGTAGCCCTAACAGATATGGTAGATCGTGAGGCCCTGGAGGGATGGCTCGCGCAGTTGATGGAGCTTGAAGAAGACTGATTTTTAGCAGGATTTCATCAACAAGAATAAAAGGAATGTGAAAAATCATGGCATGATCGCCATATCAAGCTTCGCACATTCAAGGTAAATGATCTATCATGTTATATGATAGTAAATTCACTAAATTTCTGGGTAAATTCTAGATGCATTGGTTAGGGCCATATATTGTCAAAGAAATTATAGATGGAGGTGCAGTTCAGCTCGCAAAGCTGAATGGGGAACCCTTCCCAGGAAGAGTGAATGGGAGAAGGTTGAAATGGTAGTAGGATAGTCTTAGTGCTCAAGGCAGTTGCAAGGGAGCACGGGACTCTAAACTACATTGCCCATTTTGGAGGACAATGCAGCAAGTAGGCTACGCAAAGAATGACGCAGATACAGCCCATAAAGTTGCACTCACGAAGATGCACCATGGAGGAAGGTACCACGCAGCACAACAGGAAAGTGACCGTTGGAGTTACTGTTCATGACTTGATGGCCAGAAGATGGTTAAGTGGACCGGGGTGGCGACATGTAAGGAAAAAATCTGTGAAGATCTGCCACCAAAACAACATTTATTGTTAGAGTTTGGGGGGAATGGTCAGATTTGAATTCAAAACCCCTATAAATTATGCATGCCAGTCCAATAGAGAACACTTTGTGCTATCAGAATTTTTAGTGAATTTCGCTATCTGTTACCTAGGAGCCAAGCGTTTTGGGAGGATTTCATTGCGAGCCCCACATTTGCTGATTTTCCTGCAATAAACCAAAATTTTATCATTGAAAAAATGTCTACACCAAGTCCTGTTGAAACCGTTATTACTGGCGATCTTTCCTCTGAGACCAATGCCCTAGAAGTTATAAGTATGGAAGCTCCGGATACTATGCCTATGGTGCCGAGGTCACCCAGGCCGAAGCCTACCCCTACCAGAGAAACCCAAGCAGGCAATCTAAGTAATCCACGAAGGACAAGCAAAAGAAGCCAGTGCTGGTGTGCACATCTAACTAAGACATAGAAGCAGAAGAAAGATAAGCAGTTGGAGAAAGTAGTGAACCTGGAGGCGGAAGAAGCCCAGGGAACAAAAGATATTGATGCTAAAGGAGTGGAGCCCATAATAAGGCTACCCAATTATATCCCTCTGTACAAGGGAAAAGAAAAGGTCACGAAGGACTCGGATATCAAGAAATTCACCATATCCACACCCCTTCTACCTAAGAAGGTCCCTTTTGAAGCCCCTCGGCTCACAAGAGTCCCGTTGTTGAAAATGGAGGATTGGGACCTCGCATACCATGCTATGTTTCCACACTTGGTGACGTAAAAATATATGAGGAGGGTCTATTATGCATAATCAGGTTTTACAGCGTTGGAAATAGAGGAATGGGTCCACGTGTTGAGCACTCAGGATTATTCAATTTGCTATGGGTGCCACATTACCAATGCACCCCCATAAACACGATATGTGTGTGCTAGCTACTCACATTGGTGCATGATGGTTGTTTATGGCTGCGAGGGCATATCCCCACTATAGACATGCTTATTCATAGAATCACGCCCCCAGCTTATAAAGGCGCGAACCTGGCTAAGGAGTTTTCCGAAAAGACTGGGGAAAAAGACCTCACAGAAAGGATGAAAAGGGATTACAACCTCATTAAGAAGTCGTAAGGGTATTCAATTATTTCTATAACAGACTTGGAAATTTAATTGGCTGCATAGATTTTATAAAGGAAGGTGATGGGAAAATGCTGCTTGGAGGAAGTTTCGGCACCCGTAGTTTCCCTGGCTACACAGTGCGTGAAAGGTGTATAGTTTAATTGGGAAAGATACCTCTGTTAGGAGTTCCTAGTGAACTACCAAGAGGCCCAGGATGAAACCAAGTAATTTCACTACAATTGGTTGTTGCTCTCAATTGTGCTCATCACTTGAGAATTGCTGGAGGATAGCCAATTTCCATGGCTTGAGGAAGGATTTCCAGAGGCAGTGAAATTCATGTCCTTATTGTCTACAAAGGATGTCACGTGGATTATAGAGATGAAGATATTTTTGGTTCTTGTGGAAATGTCTCTCCGAATGGCCATCAATTAGTGTCTGAGGTTGTCCCCTACCTTGTTCATGCAGCTGTCAGCCTATGCAGCATTCAAGGCTAACTTCCACAGAGTATATATCCAAGCGCGAAAGGATCCAAAGCATAAATGCCACATGTTTCCCTATTTGGTGTCAGAAACAAATGTCCAGGAGGTTGTCTTGAAATGGTCCACAGAGTGGGACACCCCGTCGGACTTAGATGATGGACCAAGCATGGGTGCAGAAATGTATGTTGCATAGAAAATAAAGGAGGTAGCTAAGTAGGTTATGCGTACCCTGGCAGCACAGAAAAACAAGGAAGCCGCAGAAAAGGCTCGGGTGGAGCAAGAACACGCTGCCAAGGAGAAGGTGGAATAGGAATAATGTGAGTCACAAAAAGGTGACAAGTCACCTTCATCGAGGACAGATGAAGAATAACTTTCAGGACAAGGTGGCGGAGGCGATGACGGGCAAAGCACCCCATTTATTTTGAAATGATGAGGCAAGGAGCAGCAGGGTGGAACGCTGAAAAACCATAAATCGAATAAGTCACAGGTTGATTCCATGGTGTTAATAGAAGACGATCTTGATGATATTGACAATAAAATCATGGATACCATGACTGAAGTGTTGTAGCATTTTAAGCAGCAATACATGCAAACACTAGGGAGCATCTAAAATGATCTGTGTGACCTATAGATTGCGGAGCATCAGAAAAGTGAGTGTGGAGAAAGCGAGCCTGGAAACCAGGACAAGCTAAGTAGCAGAGCTAGTAAGGACCTAAATCTCATAATTATACCATTGTCGGACACGTATGTAGGAGGATCTAAACCTGCAGACACTGAACACAGAGGTAAGGGAGTTGCAACGACAATATTATGAAGTCAGGGCAACTGCGCACTCCTTAGCACTAATGCAACGCCTTGCCAAATTGCAGGAAGGAAAGCAGCTGCTGACACAGTTGGAAGAAGCATAGAAGAAGGATGCCTTGCTAAAGGCTAGGTTTCAGCCTTGGTTGGAGGAGGCTTATCAAGTCACAACTACCATTCAGGATAAGCTTAAAGGTCTGTAATAGAAACAACAAACGATGAGGTTTGTCATAGAAGGACTAGCCGCGGAAAAAATGGTCGAGGAAGTTAAGCAGTCAGCAACGTAGAGCGTTGCCAACGTTGAAGTGGTCTAGGTGGAGCTGGGGGTCTTCACAGTAATATCGCAGTGCAAGAAGAGTGACTCGAGGACGAGTCATGATCTTTGTGTTGGGGGATTGTTGGGATGGGGTCCCCTGGGTCAGTTTTGAGGTTAAGATAACCCAAGTTTTGGTATAGTTTTTGTAAATAATGTAAAGTCTCTGTGATTTATGGATGCAGAGTGCGTAGATGAGTAGGAGTCAAAGGGGTTTAGCCCCTTGTTTTATGTAAATTTTGAGTCAGTTTTGAGATTCACCCATGGTCCATGGACCATGGAATTGTATGAAAAATGCTATAAATATGTGTGTCTTAGAGAGTCTAAGGCATAATTGATGGATATGAAAGAAAAGAGTATATGGGGAGTAATATCAAAGAGAAGTGGGTAATATAGAAGAAAGGCTCTACAGTTGAGTGCCAGAGGCCTAAGTAGAGTCCGCAGCTGAGTGCACGGACCCCTGCCGCTGTGTGCGTATGGTAGTTTTGAGTCTGTAACCATATTAAAGATCAATAAAGACAATTTCCAAAGAATTCTTGTGTATTTCTGTTATTTCTGTTAATATTATATCTTGTTGATGAATGAGGTGTTTTATGAAATATTAATTGAATGTTACGCGATTCTCTTGAATAAGTGTTAATGATTTATGCAATGCATGTTTAAGTAATTTCGCGAAGACTCTGATGAATTCTATGATGATTATAAATAACTATATGCATAATCCCTACTTTAGGACTACTCTCTGATGCGCGTAATTGACTGTTAAAGGTCTGCGAGGACTAATCGTAGACCTTTGTGAAATTTTGAAGGCTATTTGATAGGGTTGTAGCAACGAGCGCTAAGATTATATCGATCTATGTGAAGGAAGATATGAAGAGGTGAAAGAAATCACACTAGTCTTTGGATACAAAAACTTGGTTCTTGCATCCCCCCATACTATTTCAGGCGAAATTGCAGCTGGCGCTACGTGGGTTGTTGCCAAAAGGGCCAGTAGTGTAGGATTTTGTTGGTTGGCACAGCTAACTCTGAACCTGGGTCAAGACCCCCTAAGCCAACAACCTATAAGGAAACCTAACTTTACCCTTTTTCCCAAGAACCTGACAATCACTGGTTGATGGATCAACACTAAGTTGATAATAATTTTTAGACTAATCTTCCAAGACCCTAGGAATACTAGGACAATTCATAAGTGGTCACCCATACAAAGCTTGTAAGCATATTTGGGCTTGTGACGTATTCTAGAAGTTCCCTCAACATTACCAATACTTACATCCATGGTTGGTTGGTTGACTTCTTTCTTATCTTGCTTCTTTTTCTTCTTCTTAGTCACCTCATTACTAGCGTGAAGCCTTTTACCAGGCGAAGAAGAAGAAAGGGAGGAGGACATGTTGGGTGAAGAAGGTAAAGGGTCAACATGATGTTAGTGATGTTGGGATGGTGAAATCAAATGAGGTGAAGAACTTGGTTTAGGTGGAATAGTTTGGGTATTTGGGATTAAAGAAGTTGAAGAAAACCACATCAATAAACCTATTGTGAATCTGGGAAGTGAAAACGTAGCCATATAAGGAGAACCAACATTTGTAAAGTCAAGAAAAGGACTAGGATTCTCATTAAAAGGGGTTTCTTTATCAATAACTTTCGGTAATGTTTCGATTAGATTCAACTTAGTTAAATTTATGACCAATATTAACAATTCAAAATCACAATCCACACCTAAAGTTTTGTAAAAAGTATAAAAAAAAAGCAAATAACATGCACTAATAAATCTAAGGAATAAAACCATACAAACAACCTTTTCACAACGAAATCACTAGTTGGTGATGAAATCAAATGTTGTTGAGTTCAATGTGAAAAGTGAATAAACATAGAGCGGGTTGAACCAATTAGGTTCAAAACCAGCTTAATCAACACGATATGGTGCAAGTAACTTCACTTATGCCATCTCGAGTGAAGAATACCCTCCAAAAAGGTCCATGTGAGTCTAGCCAACGTCTTTTCTAGGTACAATAGAGACTTCCCCTCCATCGTCACCTTGGGAAATAGTCCTAATATTATGGTCTCTAAGGTTACCACTTAATACAATTTAACCTGGGGGGACAATCATAGATCGGGCGTACACACAAGGGCAGTGTAACAAAGCTCAATCCTTTTGAAAGTTACTCAACATGGTTAATCTGAGGTTTGATTACACGTGTCTCCCAAGTACCTTTCAACACCATTTATAATATGTGTAAATCACTCTACTGTAGCTAATGAAGTGGGGTCAATCACTCCACTGGGTCCAATATGATCTCGTGCTTAACTCCTTTATAAGGGGAGCTTCCCAGAGCCAAATTTTAATAAATGGATTTACTCCCTATCACAAGATTCTAGTGTTTGTTTGTAGCTTTGGAAAGTTAACTCATTCCATATTTGAAAGCCCTACTACCTAATCTAATGTAGGTGGAAAGAGCCCTAAAATAATAAAAATTATAAATTAAGTAACCTTTTTCACAGCAAAATCACTAATTGGTGATGAAATCCAACGTTGTTGAGATCAATCTGAAAAGTGAATAAAGATAAAGTTGTTACTTACTCAGTAGGATGATGGATGTGAAACCAGTGGTGTTATAACCTGACTCAAAGTTAAATGCAATCGAACATGATATTGTGATCTTTTCATTTCGATGAATTTTAACTAAAGTAAGGAAAGAGGTTTCATTTACTTTTCAACAATACAAGAATCAATGGATCATTTTCAAGATACAAATTAGAGAGAATGCATAATACACGATTCTTGGCCCTTTTTTGAAAAATGCAACCTAATTTCCTCAAAATATAAGTTACAAAAAGAAAATTTTAATCTTAACAACTTCTTGCATACCCAAAAACAAACAATGAATTCTTCCTTCAACAAACACAAGCCATAATTTCAACTTGATGTAATGAGTTACAAATCACTATAAGCAGAATATTGTGTTGTCTTATAGAGAGAAATAATCAATATTCACTTCGACAAAAACAACAAACTCCAAATCACAAGTGTTGCCTTGAAAAACCCTAAATTTTTCCTAATACTAATGATTCTTTGCAATTATGAAAACAAAGTACTTAATTTGATCTTTTGACAGAAAAAGGGCACACTCAACAATGACTGAACCTTCTTTTAATTAATCAAGAATTCACTAGATCAAAACTTGAACCCTAATTTGCAAAAATAAAGAATTCTTTATTATCACTCAAAAATGATCACCTGGCCATTTCTAACTAGGTGGACCGAAATACACCATGTAGGATTAATTTTACCATAGTAAAATCACTTTCACCATGGGAAATAATTTAGTAAACCATTTTTTAAATTATCTTCTGAATTAAAAAACCCCATGAGAATAATTGAATAAATCATTATTTATTTAATTTTCTCTAGGAATAATTATTAAATCATTATTTAAATAATTATTCCTTGTCACATTTGACTAAATCCCATAGGAATAATTAAATAAATCACTATTTATTTATTATTCTTTATTTCTATTATTGGAATAATTGTTAAATCACTATTTAGTAATTATTTCATTTTCACACCATTCTTAATCCTCGCGAAATAATTAATAAATCATTTTATTTGTTAATTATTTCTAAATAAAGATATTTGACCATTTTGAATGTATTTTACCTCTCCAAAAAATATAATAATGTACTCCTAAAGGTTAGATCTTAATTTGGTCAATATTATTTTATTATTCTCCATTTTCGAGATAAACTCAATACTTTGTTATAAATAGGAGGGTTTTCCATTCATTCTTCACCATGATCATTATCATCATCACCATTATCATATCTTTTTTCTTGAGCTCCCATTTGAGTTATCCACATTTTTTGGGTTTTTCACACATTGAGAGAAAGAATCGATTATTGAAGCATCAAGGATAGTAAAGGACCCATCCCATGAAGGGGGATTTGCAGACCCTGTTTTCTATATCTCCTTCACCAGGTGTTATCAATAAAATATTTATTCATTTTAATGTCTTTCCATTTGGGTTATTGCGTTGGATATATATATTGTTGTTTGCTATTTTGGATGATATATCCCTTTTTTTTGCAATTTTTCCAAGTTCACTATAGATCTGAAGTGTAAGAAACCACAAATTGTTGTTAGGGCCACATGTCACCTAGTGACTTAAGTGAAGTATTTTTGGTACACCTTCCAAGAAATTTCACACTAACAAATGGCGACTCCACTGGTGTAATAATAGTATTCTTGGGTGATTGTAGTTTCAGTAAATTTCAGGGTTTTCTATAGTTATTTTGAGCCTCTCAATTTCTATTTATAGTATTATTTTCTTTTTTGTCAAATTTTCGGATTCTAGTGGTTTTCTGGTTCTTTCCAGAGGTCATTGGTACCGGCCGATTAGGAGATGGCAAAATTTGTGTGAGATTTGTTGACCGAGAGTCCCTGGAGAAAAAATCACTTTTCAGCCCCAGATATGTGCTCTAGAGCACACTTTTTGGCCTAAAAAGCATGTTTTCCACTGTTCCAGGTTAGTACATGCGTTTTGGAAATTTTCAAGAATTTTTTCAGAATTTTTCCAAATTTGCCGAGAGTGTTGTGTGTAGACTGGAAAGGGTAATTTATCTCTATTTTTAGTCTCCCCTAGGCCTATATTCTCTTTTTTTTCTCTTTGAGGAAGGAAAAATCCCCCTAGGGTTTAGAGTACACCTCCACATTGTTAGGAAGAGATTGGTTGAGTGAGGAGTCTAGGGTTTCAGCATTTTTAGCCACTGATTTTCAGAGTCTGATCCATTACTTTTTAGCACTTTTGGATAGGTTTCTTTTACCTTTTATCCCTTTATAGTTTGGGTTTTTCCTTTTCCCCCTTAGGATCCCCTTGAGCATCCTAGGTTTTAGAGCTTCACACCTATCCTTTGCAGCATTTTTCACCTCTGATTTTTGTTGTTTATCTGCACCATTTACAACATATTAGTGCCTCTAGATCTCAGTCCCTTTGACATTAGGTATTTTATGAATTTTATGTGTATTTGAGTAGCTTTTTTTCCCTCTCTTACTTAGCTTCTTGATAGCCTTTTTGGGTGTGGTTTTGTGTGCTTGATTGGCTATTTATTTTTCTATCATTTTAGCATTATTTACAATATTTCAACACTTTATTTTCAGCAGCACATGGCATCATAAAACATGCTCAATTAACTCATCCACTTGACACATTATTTTCACACACTCACACCCTAAGTGAACGTGAGCTTGGTTAACACCGCCAAGCCAAGACTTGAAACACTACACCTTAATAATTCAACCTACATAGATTAAGCCCACTTGGGCACTAGGGCCAAACAATCTTTGTATTTTAGGTGTAGGATCGGTGGGATAGGCTTCCAATAACACCCATTGATCGCTTTCATTGAGACATAGAAGTTGACATATTAGGGAGATTAAAATCCTTGACCATCCCACGATCCAAAGACATAGTGCATCAAAAAATTGATTAGGAGGGGGTTAGGCTAGGTCATCGTGTGAGCAGTTCTCCTAGGGGCTACCCAACCTATGGCACAAAATCCCATGCATAGCTGATGACCAAATAGCTCAAGACATGACCACCCCTGTGAGACAAAGGTAATGGTCATGACAAATCTTAGGAAAAAACCTTATAGGACTGGATGTGGGAAGAAGTTGGTTATCTACCCTACCATTCTCTAGACAACTCTGCTTGCGGGGATGAGATTTTGTCAAGTAAGAAGTTCTTTGGAAGGTCATCTAATATATATATATATATATATATATATATATATATATATATAGACAATTTTTTGAGGATTTAGACCACCTACAAGCTATAGGTCTTTTTATTGGATAGGATGTGTTTTATTGTATTAGAGTAACATCATTAATATAGTTAGTTTACACTTGGCACCACCGCACTAGGTGTTTGCTTGATGTTTGTTGCCCTTTTAATCATGTCATCCCCTTTTATTCCTTATATTCATCATTGTCTTGACATCATTGTGCCCCCTAGGCATTTGTCATGGACAATTGAAGGCCTTCATCCTTGATTCCCGTTAGGACATACTACTCCTCCCCGTCGAGTTAGAGTACATCCTCCCAATCCTCGATCAAGTCATCATTCTAATTCTGATTTTGTTGATTCTTCCAATTATTTCTTTGATTCTGCATCTTCTCAACCCCATACTGTCACCATGTTAGGCACCAACGTGGGTGCAAAAAACCAAGGTGCTAACCCAAGTACCAACCAGGTTAAACCCACAAGCGAAATGTCCATCATTGTGGTCACTCTTCCTCCATTGCTTCCTTTTATGGCTAGTTTGAGTCTCCCTTATTTCAGCCAGCTCATCAATGATCCTCTTCTCCATGATCCCAATTGGCCAACTATGCCTACTAAAATTCCTTCAGATATCCCAAAGTTTGAATGTAATCCTGGAGAAGATCCCACAAATCATGTTCTCTCATTCCATATGTGGTGTTCATCCAATTCTATCACTGAAGACTCCATCCATCTTCGTCTGTTCCAACACACTCTTACTGGAGTTGCTGCTAAGTGGTATGTCAATCAACCCAAAGCCACTCATTCCACTTTTTCGACTCTTGCCAAATATTTTCTTGCCTATTTCTAGTTGCGTCTCTATAATGAAACTGGTACTGAACTATTTACTTCTTTCCGTCAAACTTTTGTAACTCGCCTATTCGACAATGATCAAGAATGGAATATAAGGAGGAGTGTATGTAGAGCTCTTGAATTTGAAGACCACATCTACATGGATTGGTTCCTTATATTTCTTTTGGACCAAATTGCTAAATATGTCATGTCACACTTCCCCCAGTCTGAGGAGGATGTGCTCCAAGTACCCTTAAAATTTGATTTGATCTATGCCCAGTCAAGTTATGTTTATACTATCATCCCCGATCTGCCTCAGCTAATGCACTAAGGGCATCTCATGCCATAGATGGCCTAGTTGGAACCATCTCGCACCCTAAACCATATGCCTCACCTAAGATGAGTTATGGTCAAACTCAGGGAGGGACCAATTCCTCTTACCCCTATCCCTTCCCCAATCTTCCACATGGAAACTCTTATTCAAGTCCCAGCACATCATATGCATATCCCCATCTGCATCAACAGATGATAGGGCCAATTGTTTCTCCACATATTTATCCCAATGTTTCCCCTTATTATTCATATGCACTACCTAGTGCTCAAGCCCCTCCAGCACCAACGCCCTAGCCCCCATGCCTTCTCCACCTCTACCATAGTAGAAACATCCTCCATAAGGTAAAGTGTATGCTCAACAGAGCACAACCAATGTCCTAAACCCCAAAAAAGGTAACAAGGGGAAAGGTAACTGAAACTAGCAATCTCAAGGTAATTAAGGTAGCCAGGGTCACCCAATGCACCTCAGGGACCCTAGCTTAATCCCGCAACCTAGAAATAGGGCAGACAACCCAAGCAAAAAAAGGGTCTTCGCACATAACAAACCTTGTGCTTGTTGCAATGTATATGGCCACTATACTCATGACTGTCCCCTTTTACCTCAGATGCGTCAAGTATATGAAGCACATGCAGTTGCTTCTTATGGACCGCATCCCATATCTCCTCCTCCTCCTGCTTCATCTCAACCGACAGTGCTTACCAATCCTTTTCCTCACCAAGGATATGTTGTTTCTCAACTTATATGGTTGTGTTGATTAAGTGAATATAAGATAAAGTATCTATTTACGTGAAGTTAACTAACAGTTATAAGAAGATAAGTAATATCCATGGGGTAACTTGGGGAAATAGCGTAGATCGTTGCCTTAGCAGCGTGAAAGCACCTCAGCCCCTAGTTAGGGCTACTTGAGGGTGATTATAACAGATCACAAAGATCTCGCAGGTTAGGATAGTGCGCGAAAGTGACCCGCGTGAAGGTATTCATAGTTGGACTAAGTTGACCCCTCAGACATCTCAAGGGTGTGGAAACCTGGTTCCAACATCCCCCCATACTGCTTCAGGTGAGACCTCAGTCTGCGCTACGTGGGATGTTGTAGAAAGGGCCAGTAGTGTAGGGATTTGTTTGGCTAATTAAATTTGAACCTAGGTCAGGCCCCCTCAAGCCAAAAAATGGTTCCATTGCTAGGACCGGAATCTGCATAGAGATTTCTAATGTCGTATCACTGGAATCCAACTAAGAAGGAAATTGAAGGTTGGTTGGACAAGAGGATTCACGAATTCGCGGTGCAGGAGAACAAGAATCTGCGACTAACAAATGAAGAGCGGTTAGATTGCTACCTATACATAGAAATCCACAAGATATTTTTTGCATATTTCCCTACTGAGTTGTACGAGTGGATCACAAAGCTAGCAGATAGCCAAGGAAGGTGGAAGCTCAACGGTCCTATTGTGTGGGCCCCAGAGTTGGTGCACAGATTGGAGGCATCAGAGGATCAGATCGTGCGCATTGTTGATCACTTGCTCGAATGGATTATAGGAGGATTCATTACTAAGTTTGCGGTAGATACTTCAGTCAGCTATAGCGAGGCAGAGCGACGCTTTCTCAAGGGACCGTGAGGTAAGTACATAAAGTATTTGAATACTTGGATTAAAATTCTATTGTGTGAAAAGAGGGTTATGCAATTACCTTGATGTTTGGAGCTACGCGAAGTGGAAAAACCTACAGAAATGAAGGAAGTAAGGGACCAGAGAATAGCCCTTTGATTTCACCTCCGTGAGGGGATGAGGAAGAGCTCGCGAAGGTCTCACCGCGAAGTGTGATCCATTTGATAAGGAAAAGGATTCCACACATACCACCCCCACCCACACCACCACCAGCTTCACCACCATCACCTCCATCTTCACCCGTACCACCTCCGCCACCACCGCAAGTCAATATGGCAAGCACGATAAAGTTGTCTGTTTTCAAGGGAGTAGGAAATGAAGATCTGGACCAGTTTTGGTTCATGATAAGAGTCATATGGGAAGCACATGGGGTTACAGATGATAATATAAATAAAGTGACATTGGTCAGTTCCCTGCAGGACTGCACTCTGACCTAGTATATTAAGCATTCTAATGACAATGCAGGAATCGCAGATATCCAAGTAGCGCTAAACAGAGAATTTAGCACGCTGAAGTATGAAGCACAATTAATCATTGGGTTCAAATAAATCATGATGCTACCAGGTGAAACTCCTTTGGAGTTGGATCAGAGGTTGAAGTGTACAATTCGCAAAGCTAATATGAACTTGACGGATGGACAACATCGTGAATGGTTTGTAGCATCGTTAATGCCACATTTAAGGAGAGTGCTATCGCAACAGAAGTTAACAACTTAGGCAAAGGCCTTAGAAATCGCGATGAGGTTGCATGAGACTCCAATGCAAGATCCTAACTTGAAAGTTCATCAGATCCACGTGCAGTTGAAAAACTTATGCCTTGAGATGCAGAGTCTGAAATAGGACAGGACAACTCGCCTGGAAGTGCACAAAGAGGTATGGTGCATAAAATTCAAGGGTCAGGGTCATGATAAGGACCACTACCCGGTGTTCAAAAATTACCTCGTGGGAGGAGGACCGATTCCATTAAGGCCAAAAGCACAAACAGGACCTAGCGCGGTGCCTGCTTTTTGGTACGCGATTTGTCAAATATGAGGGAAACACGCTACGGACAACTACCATTTTCTACAGAAGTATACACAAAACTCACAACAGTTGTTCAGTAATTTTTGTAGGTCAATGGGACATGATGAGAACACTTGTAGGAGTTATGAGTTGATGATGGATAGAACTCCCACCTATAGGCTTCAGGCTAAAACGCGGCCCCTAGACTAGATTGCAGGAGTGGCGCGAACCGGATTTCAAGGGCACTGTTAGGGTCCCACCCTAACCCCCTTATTTATGTCATGGGATCACGTCATAGTCAAGATTCAATAAAGCCCATATTAATATTTGTAAGTGGTTAACCCGCAATTAATGACGGGACCACAGTTAGTTGCAAATGGGCCATAGTATTAGACAGATGGTATTAATAAAACCCACGGTATTGGCCCGTGGTATTGCATGTATGAGTCATATATAAAGGATAGAGACTCCCTGCGAGGAGCATTGTGTCTTATTTTGTAGTCGAGCTCTGCTCTATTGGAGGTTTCCCCCTCGAAGAGGCAAGTGACCATTACTCTCTGAATAATAAAATCATTGCTATTATGTTTTTTGGGTATCTTTTCTTCGCATATTCTGTATTTGGGTATCATTTTGCAGGTTAAGAGCATAAAAAGTGGTATCAAAGCACTTTCCAGGGCCGGTGGGATCTCCAATTCTTAGCAAAAAAAAAAAATTCGGCTAGAGACGTGTTATGGCGTCTTTAAACCACGGGATCTGTCATTGAGCGCATAAACCTACGGATTTGGGGAGGCATGCACGCAGGAAATACAAGAGGTGGTCACGTCTGTTGGACTCCCTTGTAACCCCTGTTGGTACCCCTTCGAGTAGTAGCGCATTAGACAGAACCACGTACGGACTGTCTTCCACGTACCCTCTGGGTATATCGGAAGCCCCCTAGGCTCCCTTGAAACCTCGCCATAGATAAACCGTCAGCTGTCTTGTGGCTACAATACACCGAGAATAGCACTTAGAGAGATTACTCGCCCATACGATAGGGAAGTCGGGTTGTACGGCTAAGGGTACGGTCGATCCTCCTTAGTTAGAGCCCTGAAACATTGGGCCGAGTACTACTGCCAGACCCTTATGTATATTGCGATCTGTAGCACTTGACACTCCTCACGACCATAGTTTCCTTTTCTATCGGGGGATCACACATCATCTATTCCTGATCCGCATGTGCAAAGAGGTGCAGTAGCAGCAGACATCAGTCCCGCAGATCCATCAGATCCGCCGCAGCAGTTGTTCCGCCATTCATATCTCTCAGACCCACCAGATCAGAGTTGTTGTGAAGGGTTCCTATATCGGGGTATACTTTTCGCATGACTTTTTGTAGCATAGACATTTTGAGGATTTGGTGACTGCAGTATTGATCAAGAAGGAGTAAAACTCCATTAGGAGTTTTCCAAAAAAAAAAGTCTGAGATCTTCCGGGGCGCTTATTGGTGATCTAGCCCATCAGAATCAGGACGACGAGCTGAGCAAGGTGGTACCATTCAATTTATTAGTAAAAAAATTTTAGGCGGTCCCAATTTTTCAGCAGGTTGGTGTATGGTAGAAACTAGAGCTCAAGCGATGGCCAATGAAAGGATGGATAAACTTGAAGACACTGTGAACTCCATCCAAACTGCGATGAACTCCATCCAAACTGAGATTCGCGGACTAAGTCTCCAGATACAGCAATTCCTCTCGAAGGGCAAGGAGAAAGCCCACGAGGAGGCGTATAATGGCCATGAATACAATGAGGGTGAGTCTAGCCACTCTCCTCACGTCTGGCACACCCATCCACCACCCAGTCAGCGACCTCCCAAGTTGGATGTGCATAAATTTGACGGTTCTCACCCGTCTGCATGGCTAGCACAAATGGAGCAGTATTTCAAATTGAATCATATCCCAGATGATGCAAATAAGCTTATGTTGGGGAGCATGTACTTAGACAATGAACGGTGGCAATGGTGGGAATGGCATCAACGTTGCAATGGACCTTTTAGGACCTGGACCCAATTTACCAAAGCTCTTCGAGATCGCTTTGAAAAGGAAGACTCTTTTTTGGGTCGTCTCACTAAGCTCCGACAGACTGGTACAGTGGATGAATATATTAATGCTTTTGAAGCCTTAGCCTTTCGCACTAGGGGTCTCACAGATGAGTTCTACATGGAATGTTTTATCAGCGGTCTTAAAGAAGCCATCAAAGCTCAAGTTCTACTTCACCACCCTCCCACGTGGACGGAGGCTTGCCAGGTAGCTCGTAAGGTGGAACGTGCATTAGCAGCCCAATACAGTCGCCCAAATTTCCCTGCTAAAGGTCGTCCCCCACAAGCTCACAACACGACTCAAACACTTAAGGTCCAAAAGGTGTCACCTGCGGAAATGGCCGAAAGAAGGAAGCAAGGACTATGTTACTACTGTGATGAAAAATAATCCCCAGGTCATAAATGCAAGGAGCCCAAATTTTTTCAAATAGATGCCACTGACTATAGCTCAACAGAGGAAGATACATCACTTGAGGAACATGAGGCGCTAGAAGAAGACAACCCAAAGGAGAATGTCTCTGAAGAACCAGTTATTTTGCTGCATGTGTTGGCAGGGATTTCTTCCCCTCAAAGTCTCAAAATCCGGGGTTTTCTTAAACATCGCCCAGTAGTAGTCTTGATTGATAGTGGAAGTACCCATAATTTCATCCATCAAAAAATTGCAGAAGCAGCGCATTGTTTTGTACGAGAAGTTTCTAACTTCCAAGTCCAAATTGCGGATGGGGGCACAATGAAATGTGAAGGCCGCTGTGAAAATGTCAAACTTCAAATGGGGGATTATCAGTTGAAAACCCACGTGTTTGCCATACACATGGGGGGTTGCGACATTGTCCTCGGCGCTGAATGGCTCTGCACTCTTGGGCCAATCACAATGGATTTCCAAGAGTTATATATGAGTTTTAAGCAGAACAACTCCCCACATACCCTCCGTGGACTTCAGGCGGGAGCCCCCTCTATCATCAGCTCGCATAGGATGGAAAAATTGTTAAAAAAGGGCCATCATGGAGTAGTAGCTCAATTTAATGCCATCCAGGTAGTCGAAACCATGTCTCTGCCAATTCATCATGAGATGCAACAGATTTTAAATAACCATCAGACTATCTTTGACAAGCCTAATGAGCTTCCACCCTCGCGAGGGGAACATGATCATAGCATCACCTTGGTTCCAGGGGCCCAACCACCAAATGTACGGCCATATAGATATCCGTTCACCCAAAAGAATGAAATAGAAAAAATCATCAAGGAACTGTTGGAAGGAGGTGTCATTCGTCCTAGCATTAGTCCTTATTAATCCCCAGTGGTCATGGTGCTCAAGAAAGATGGGGAGTGGCGAATGTGTCCCGACTTCTGGGCCCTCAATAAGTTGACAGTCAAAGATAAATTTCGCATCCCGGTGGTTGACGATTTGCAGGACGAACTCAATGGGGCTCAATTCTTCACTAAGTTGGATCTTCGCTCAGGCTACCACCAAATTCGCATGAAGGAAGTCGACATTCCCAAGACGGCTTTCAGAACTCATGAAGGCCATTATGAGTTCCTTATCATGCCATTTGGTCTTTATAATGCCCCCTCTACTTTTCAGAGCCTTATGAATCACATTCTCAAACCATATCTCAGAAAATTTGTCCTTGTCTTCTTCGATGACATCCTCATCTATAGTGGCACTTGGGCTGCACATCTTCAGCATGTAGATCTACTCTTGCAACTACTCCGCAAGCATAAATTATTTGTCAAGATGTCCAAGTGTTCGTTTGGCATGGAAGAAGTTGAGTATTTGGGCCACATTGTGGGGCGTGAAGGTGTCAAGGTGGACCCCAAAAAGATCCAGGCAATGAAAGAATGGCCTCAACCTAAGACCTTGAAGAGCTTGAGAGGATTTTTGGGTCTCACAGGCTATTATCGTAAATTTGTCCGCAACTATGGCTACATAGCGAAACCCCTCACTCAACTCCTAAAGAAAAATTCCTTCTTCTGGAACGAGGAAGCACAATAGGCATTTACCGCTCTCAAAAACGCCATGTGTTCCACTCCAGTCTTAGCACTACCTGACTTCACCAAATCCTTTGTCATTGAATGTGATGCTTCGGGTACAGGTATTGGGGCGGTCTTAATGCAGGAAGGGCGACCGTTGGCCTTCACAAGCCAACAACTCAGTGGGAGGAATCTGGGCCAATCTACCTACGAGAAGGAAATGATGGCCATCTTACATGCAGTCGAAACCTGGCGACCTTACTTATTGGGGCGACGTTTCCAAATCCGCACAGATCATCACAGTTTTAAATATTTTTTGGAGCAACGCCTATCCTCCCCACAACAAAATAAATGGTTAGCCAAAATGATGGGATATGATTATGAGATCATTTACAAGAAAGGGAAAGACAATAGTGTAGCAGATGCATTATCTCGCCAATTTGAGGAGGAAAGTACTCTGCTCGCAATTTCCCTCCCCATTCCAGACTGGATTGAAGAGGCTCGCAGGGAATGGTTTTCACACCCCGGGCTCTCCCAACTCATTTCTCAATTGTAGGTAGATCCTAATTCCACCAAGGGCTACTTGTGGCAGAATAATATTCTTCGCTACAAGGACAGAGTCGTAATCTCACCAACATCCACCCTCAAAGGTCGCATTTTGGCAGAATTGCACTCATCTCCCATTGCAGGACATTCGGGCTTTCAGAAGACGTATGCTCACACCAGAAGATCATTTTTTTGGACAGGAATGAAAAAGGACATCCTCACCTTCGTAGCAGAATGTGATGTCTGTCAAACGCCACAAAGGGGAAACCATCAACACACCAGGCACATTACAACCATTGCCCATTCCGGCATCAATTTGGACGGAGGTTTCTATGGATTTCATTACAGGTCTTCCAAAGTCAGGGACCAAGTCAGTCATCATGGTGGTTGTGGACCGACTGTCGAAGTATGCTCATTTCTGCGCCCTACCCCACCCGTTTACACCAACTTTGGTTGCTCAATCTTTCATGGATCAGATCTTCAAATTGCATGGCATGCCCACTTCTATTGTGTCCGACCGCGACCCGATCTTCACCAGTAATTTTTGGCAGGAACTCTTCAGACTACAAGGCACTCAACTCAAACTCAGTACTTCATATCATCCGCAAACAGATGGCCAAACTGAAGCAGTCAACAAATGTCTAGAAACCTACCTTAGGTGTTTCACTTCAGAAAAGCAACACCTTTGGGTACAGTGGTTACCTCTGGCTGAATGGTGGTATAACACCAACTATCATGCCACCACCAAAATGACTCCCTATGAAGCAGTATACGGTCAACTTCCGCCTTCCCCTACTTCTTATCTCAAGGGGTGCTCCAAAGTACAAGCAGTGGATCAACTCCTACAACACCGCGCAACCATGCTCGCCCATCTGAGAGAGAATCTTCATCAAGCTCAGAACCGCATGAAGCAACAGGTCGACCAACATCGCTCAGAGCGCCAATTTCAAGAAGGGGATCAGGTCTTTTTGAGGCTGCAACCATATAAGCAAACATCACTCAAAGACAAGGGTTGTCAAAAGCTCTCTCCAAAATTCTACGGACCATACCAAGTACTTCAGCGCATTGGAGAAGTGGCTTACAAGTTGGCTTTGCCACCTACGGCAAAAATCCATCTAGTTTTCCATGTATCGTGCCTCAAGAAAGTGATTGGGAACAATTGCCGAGTTCAAACCAGTCTACCTGAATTGGACGAAGAAGGGTCAATCTGGCTTCAACCCGAACAGGTTCTAGACACACGAGACAAGCACCTGCGTGGCCGCATGATTAAGGAAGTCCTCGTCAAATGGAAAGACACCTCTCCGGAAGATGCAACTTGGGAACCAGCCACTATTCTTCAGCAGTTTCCGCAGCTTCAGCCTTGAGGACAAGGCTAGTCTTAAGGGGGAGGGCATGTTAGGGTCCCACCCTAACCTCCTTATTTATGTCATGGGATCACGTCATAGTCAAGATTCAATAAAGCCCATATTAATATTTGTAAGTGGTTAACCCGCAATTAATGACAGGACCACAGTTAGTTGCACATGGGTCGTAGTATTAGATAGATGGTATTAATAAAACCCACAGTATTGGCCCGTGGTATTGCATGTATGAGTCATATATAAAGGATAGAGACTCCCTACGAGGAGCATTGTGTCTTATTTTGTAGTCGAGCTCTGCTTTATTGGAGGTTGCCCCCTCAAAGAGGCAAGTGAACATTACTCTCTGAATAATAAAATCATTGCAATTCTGTGTTCTGGGTATCTTTTCTTCGCATATTCTATATTTGGGTATCATTTTGCAGTTTAAGAGCATAACAGGCGCGGACGAGGCCTAGGTGGAGGAGGACCTAGAAGAGGTCGCAGACAATTGATATGCTACAATTACAGAGGGCCAGGACATTATGCCCGTGATTGTATGAACCCAACATGTCCATCATGTTTGTATTGTACCTTGTTTGATCATGAGACGGAAGATGGTCCTACGCTGATAGCTAGGATACGCGCCAAGGGAGCTCTACCACCTCCCTCGACTCAGAACCTACAGATGATGAGGTCTGAGCCACGCGAGGAAGATCCGAATGTGAACATTGTGCTCCAAAGTGGAATCGCGATGGGAGATGATAAAGACAAACAACCCAAAGATAGTACTTGGGTTCGCAAGGCTTCGACGAAAGAAGCAAAATTTTATTTGGAGTGTGCTAAGGAAACCTTCATCGTAGCCAAGAAGAGCTTCCCTGATTCCTCCACTTTAGGAAGCAAAGATAGACTGGAGCCAGAAATGGACCCATCTATGCTTACGATGTTCCTGGAAAGATGCATGAAGTTACTGCACGACAGTAAAGCTGTAAAATGCTATTACAGATCCATTTGGGCACATCAACCCCAACCTACAAATCAGTACTATTAGGGCTCATCAAACCCTAATTCATTTGTTACATGCCCTAAAGAAGTCAACCATCAGAATGCCTAGCTTCCCAAGAAGTTCCATGACCGAAATCATCCAAA
The DNA here is from genome assembly GCA_031772625.1 of Pinus tabuliformis. Lineage (NCBI taxonomy): Eukaryota > Viridiplantae > Streptophyta > Pinopsida > Pinales > Pinaceae > Pinus > Pinus tabuliformis. Next base: position 310,179,465 of record CM062805.1, on the reverse strand, counting down.
AATTTCCTCTAAGAAGATCAGCGCAGGAAGGCCTTCATTAGGGTGTGCTGCAATGCAGACCATACACTGATAGGGTGTTATGCAACACACTTGAGCCCTCTTTGGCTTGCGCTGGGTGAATTTGAGCGAAATTGCATTGGGGTTTGGGAATATTGTTATCCATTGGATGCATCTAGAAGTTTCCCAAGTTTATCTATTCCTTTGATCTCGTATTTGGATGAGGTAGGGAGTTAAGAACATCAATCCCTTTATCCCTTCCTCCATGGAACTAAATCCTAAGTTTGGGAGGGCATTCATTATCACCATTTTTGGCATAACTTCCTTCATTCACTTATAAAAAGACCACTCATCTAAGTGATCATGGGCTAGAAATCATTGAATTATAGGGAGATGTTGTTAGTATGAAACTTGAGTTGATTTCAAGTATTGTAATGATGTCAAAATGTCTTGATTGTTATGAGGAGAGGATGGGATTGAACTGGAGGAGTGATGTTGAATCAAGAAAATTGGGTTGTAACTCTTCCTTTTACTAATAAAGTGTTCAAAGCTTTTCCATATGCTTGTGTTATTCATTGATGCTTTCATACGTGTAGTATGTACTTGATTCCATGCTATGTTTAATCAATAGATCATTATCATATGCTTTGATCGGTTTTTGTCTTCTGTCTATGTGAAGGTACTCTTCAAGCGAATTAAGTATGGAGAGGAGCGACAAAATTTGTCAAGGGAGATAAGGAGTAAGAGAAAGCTACAGGTAGGCTTCTTTACCTCTTATTTAATCTATTGGTCATAGAAAAAGTAGAGAATGCTTTGCACTGTTGTTCTAGACTTAGCTACTAGTCTAGGGGTTTAAGCATTTATCCGTAGACACTAAAACTTCCAAAAACAATTTGGTGACTCCACTGGGGAGCAATCATCCATCTTAGTAGCTTATTAGCCTCTTAAGACATTTCTACATACTGTACTTGTGGTCATTGATTGAATTTCAGTCTTCTTTCATTGAAAATTGAGCCAAAACTATGTCAAAATTGCCTTCAAAATGGCTTACTATCACCAGCGCAGCCCAATGAAGGACACAGTGCATTGCAGTGCACTTCCCGCATAGATCCAGTGCACTTCAGCACACTGTCTCTCACTGCTGCCTGCGCTGATCCCTTGAGGGTCAGTTTTCCCATCTAGGAGCTGAATTTTTTGCCAATTTTCTCCTGTTTGAATGATTTGCTGAATGTCAATGATGTCTTGTCTTTGAAAATAGTTTTTCATCTCCTTACCTGGCCCTACTTAGACTAGGATTGATAAATGTTTCTTATGTATTTACTTTATCATTTTCAATCTATAGTCAAAAGTTAGTTTTTTGGTCGATTGATCTTTAGCGAAAGAAAGTGTCATTAAATCGTCTTTTCCTTCGAAAATTGAATTGTCGTCAAGTCTTCATTCATGAAAGATCGATTGATTGATGTATGCATATGATTAGTCTTTTCGTTGAAAGTGTCATAATTCCTCATTTCTTTGAAAATGAAAGTGTCGTAAAGTCTTCCTTTCCTTGAAAAGAAATTGTCGCAAAATCGTCATTTTTATGAAAAGAGTTTATTGATCGATTGTGCATTAGTTTTCCTCTTTGTTCATTCACATTAAGGGAAATCGTAAAGAAATACATGCATGTTGCATTGAAAGAGTTTGTGTGCTGATAGGAATAGTGTAGGGAATTTTCATTTCGATTGTGCTCTTTGCTCTTTCATCAAAAGAAATATGATTGCTCTATCCCTAAGTAGCTAGGATTTTCATCATTAAATTGAATGGAAAGAATGTTTATCATGATATTTGCATTCCTAGGAATTTCAGAATACATCACGTGGTGAAATTGAAAGGAAATTCCTAAGCAAGATCAAGTTAAAATAAACATCAATTTACCTAATGGAGCATTGTCATTAACGAGAGCATTTATTGGTTCTAGGCTATAGACGTGTTCCGATGTCGTAAAACAAAACAACTATTGCTAATTTGTCTGCAATACATGTCGAGTGTGATACCTCATTCCACGTATGTTATAGACATATTTGGGCACTTCAACCCCAATCTTATATGTCGATAAACTAGGGCTCTTTAACCCCTAAAAGTGTTGTTTCATACCCTAAAATATCATGGTCAACTGATTACATCATTCCCCAAAAGTTCCACCTGAAAAACCATCCAGAACTAGCCTAAACTGGACCATACTGAAAGCTCCATTGTCAGGGTGCAATGCATACTGACTTCTACACTAGCCAGGTGCGATGCATATTGAAGAGGCCTTCTGTGGGGTGCGATGAGAAAGAATGGACAAATGTCCAAGACAGTTTGCTAAGTGGATGCTCATGGAATCTTCTAGAAACTTCTCCTATGACACTTACCTCTCTGAATTCGCCCAGGGATGAGTAAGAGATCCAAGAAATCTCCAAGTGGAACCAAGAACAACAAGTGGAATGACACTAATCAAAAACCCAGAGATGACTCACACCCTTGCATACATCTATAAATGGATCCCTCATCTGAGAGATCTAGAGGCTGGAATTTTGTAATTTGTAAGGAAGTGTTGATAGTTTGTGTCTGAGAAAGAGCATTGTATTGTTGGGTGATCTTGCTTTTCATGAGGTGAAGAGGGCTTTGATGCTAGGAGGATGATGCTGGATCAGACAGCTGGGTTGTAATTCTCCCTTCTATTTAATAAAGTTCTTTGAGTTTTCCTCCATACAATTGTGTATTTGTGAATGTTGTTATTTGTGAATGCCATTGTATGTTCATTGTATTTCTGATTCTGCAATGCTTATGATATAATAGATCAAGATGCTTTGATGGTGTTTTGTTACTATGTTTCTACAAGTACTCTCCAAGCGGGATAAGTACAGAGAGGAGTTGCAAGCTCTATCAAGGGGGAGAGAGATCAAGCAAGGAGTTAAGCGGAAGATGCAGGTTGGTTCCTTTGCCTCTCTCTTATCTATCATACATAGAGGAAATCACAAATTGCTTTAAACTGTTTGTTTCTAGGGTAGATACCTATCCTAGAGGGCTAGTCAATCGAAAAGACACTAGTTTTCCTAGAAACAACGTACGTGAGTATATCATAGCTCGTTCATGTACCTTTGGGTATATAGGGTGATGTTACAGTACGTAAAGTATATGGGAATGCTCTCACTGTGTGGTTTTGCATTAGACAGCGCTTATACGGACTGGGCCTCCATGTACCTTCAGGTATATATGGGAGGACAACACTAGGTTAGTATCCATCCTTAAGTAACTGAGTCAGCCGCCTTGTAAACTGTGATACACCGAACACAACATTCGGGGAGATTGCCTGCCCATACTTCTTGGTTCGCCAGGAGGTATTCTGCAGTTCATAGTTGCTTGGTAAACCTTTTGCCTAGTATACCCCTTTTTGTTTATTTCTTTTTTTATAATAAAATTAATTAGCAATCGTGGAAGAACATCAACCCATACCCTGTCGTTCGTAGAGAACGGCAAGAAAACTGCCTTTGCCTCCCAAAGCAACACCAATTCGGGCAAAGCGGTCTCGCTTAACTGAGTCTAGTACATCAAGAACTCCTAGTTCTTCATCTGAGTTACCTGAAACATCTATTTCGGTAAATATAGAAAATCCAGTTACTACAACTATTTCTGGTATGTCCATTCTTAAAGAGGAAGTTTCACAATTACCTGAGGACATTAGCACTGATCCTATTGAAACAGTAACCGAAGTTGTTCAACCACAAGTTGATTCTCAACTTGAAATTGTTCAACAAGAAAGTACTTCTGAACTTGAATTAGTTCAACCAGAAGTTAATCCAGAATCTATCCCAGTTCAAACAGAAGTTACATCTGAACCTGAAGCTGTTCAGGAACCTCTCACTGAAATTTTTGTTCATTTACCCAAACATCTGGACTTCGAATTTGAACATTCAGAAGTTGTTACTTTATCGGAAGACGATCAACCGCTTATCCCTCAAACATCAGTAACTATTTAACCTTCAACTTCATCAACACAAAAAATATTTTACAGACCTGATGGTGAAGTTCTTCCACCAGGTTTGATTGCCATAGAGGAGGAATTAGAAGAATATTCCACACCTGGAACCCCATTTCACTTTGGAACTGGGCTTTATCTTTACCCTAATACTCCTGATTTCTTTACTTCATATGATCCTGCTTCTTTTCAAGTACCCGTCGAATCTTTAGGACAACTTTTCAGTCAGTTAACTATTGCTGAACAACCATCAACATCCCAGACTGCAGTAGAATCTTCTGTTGTAACCTCTTCGATGTTTTCTACCACACCTGAGTCGCACCTGTATGGTGAATCGTCCATCCCGGTTGGTTACCAATCATTGTCTGGAACCCACTCAGTGGTTACTTCTACACCATGGTCATCACCCATGTCCTCAATTGAAATTTTACCTAGTTCTTCTCTAATGGGAGCTCAATAGTTTGATCCTGCATATCAGTACCAAGCTGGGCAATCTGGTCAACAAAGACCTATTTATCCATTAAATACTGAATTGCCACCATATGGAGAGCAATATGCTTATTCACTATATCCTCCTTGTTCTAGGGGACTACCATATGGTAATATCCCATAGTATTCAAGTCAACCTTGAATTAGAGTTTTTCAATGGCAACCAACAATGCTAGTTCAACCGACGCTTGTGTATCCAACACAACCAATGCAAACTGTGTCAGCTATTCCTACTACACCTGTTGTTACTACTGTACCACAGTCACAAGTTCAAATTATTGTATCTCAACCTATTCAAACTGATCCTTCTACCTTGCATTCACAAGTTTCAAGTCAACAAGTTCAAGTTCCTCAAGTTGTTGTACAACAACCACTTGTTTCTAGAGTTCAACAACAACCTCAGGTTAGTGTACCCTTATCTTGATTGACCCAGGCTTACACTGGTATAGTTTTTTCACAACCTAACCAACATTTCATTGTTGGATAACAACAACCATTAAATCCATAACAGTTGTACCAACAACAACAACAGTTGATTCAACAACTGTGGTAGCCTCAAATTCAACAACCCCCATTCCAACAATTCCAACCGTAGTTTGGACTTGTTTCATAGGCTCAACCTGGTTTTGGTCAATCTCAAGCTTACCAAGGTCCTGGTCAAAAAGGCTTTGCAGGTTATGGACAACCACACATTCAACCTGGTTATCAACAACCACCTTATACTAGTTTTGTTCAACAACCATACCAAGGTTACCAAATGCAGATGCCCTATGTCGGTATGCAAAGACTGATTGCTCAGGCAATTCCATCATATCCTAGATATGCTCAACCCAACTTGAATCGATAGTTGCCATTTGTAGCAACTTTGGAATTACCAGAGTTAAATCGGCTCACTAATGATCCATTCTTATATGCACCTTGGTGGTTGGTAATTCTGCATAAGTTACCATGTGAAATTTCGAAATTTAATGGAAATCCTAGGGAAGACCCATCAAATCATGTTATGACCTTTCATTTGTGGTGTTCATCAAACTCCTTAAATGATGATTCGGTCAGACTTTGTCTTTTCCAAAGAACACTTACTGATCCAGCTGCTAAATGGTACATTGAATTACCAAGAGCTTCTTTCGATAACTTCACCACTTTAGCCACTACTTTTTTGACCCACTTCTAGTTACCTATCAGATATGAGACTGGAACGGAACTCCTAACCAACTTTAAACAGACTACTGCTACCCATATATCAGATCACATTCATGAGTGGCAGCTTCGTCATCGAATGGTTAAGACATATGTTCCCGATCAAATTTTAGCTGAGTGGTTCATAAAATCCTTGTTGCCATCAATCACCGAGGATGTGGCAAAAGGTGGAGTTGTCACACAAGAGCAAGTCATTGCTCGTTCCCAATACTTGGATTTGATTTACACACAATTTTGCATGCTTTATGATAAAATTCCCAATGCACCTCCACCAGCTTTCACTATTCCACCTCCTCCACAATCGATTAAGGACTCTCATGCCGGCGATGGTGTGATCGGTTCTTCAAGCACACAGTCAGCAGGAAGACCATCTGGTCAAAATCTTGCTATTTCCAATCAAACTACCAATGCATCAAAAAATACCCTTGCCTCCGAGATTAATTCCATGTCATCTGAAAAAGGCAAAAATCTGAAGCAACCAGCAGGCAAGAAAAAGGGGAAGAACAAAAAGAAACAAGAAAATTCCCCTCCAAAGAAATCATCTGATTCCTTTACTTCGGCAAGGAAACCTCGTTATCCATGTCTGATATGTAATGATGAGCATTATATGAGAGATTATCCACATCACTCTAAGGTCTCTAAACTTTTAAAGACTTCAAACACATCGGCAGTGTTGACAGATCTATTTCCAACCCCGGAGACACTTTTGGTTCCAATAGACCATGCTTCCACATACTAAGTACTCATGTTATCCATCATAAAGCCACAAAATGATGTTTTGGTGTCAACAAGAAACAAAGATTATGGAAATCTGTCATCATCGAATAATCAGACCACTGATCAACCTAATCCTTCAACCTTGACTTCATCTGAAGTTGTTCCACCCATTGTACCCGAATTGACAATAAAACCACCAAAGGGAGTTGTGCACAAATCAACATTCAATCCTCAAGCTTGAGCAACTCAAAACTATAACAGAGTATAAGATCTTGCTCAATCACCTTCCACTATGTCGACACTCGAGGTGTTGCAAAACTGTCCCTCCCAAAAGCAGGCTTTACTGTCAGCAATAGGCGAATATATCCAACGGATTCAAATCTTGTAGCTTTTAACCATGCGGGATATTCACCACAGTTACTGACACAATTAGCTTTCCTAATCCAAGTAAAATCCCTCAATAAGAATGTTCACTGAACTATTATCGACGAGGGGGCATCTACTTGCATTATGTCCATGAGCCGCTGGAAAACACTTGGTTCACCGTCGTTATCACGATCACCAACCATGTTGAAAGATTTTGATGGAAGAACATATACTCCATGTGGGATTTTGAGTAACCTGCAAATCAAACTTGGGGGCAAAACGATTACTATTGAAGTTGAGATAGTTGATGGACCCCTCGATTACAACATTTTATTGGGAAGGACTTGGGTATATGCTATGGCTGTTGTGGTTTCCATGTACTTTTGTATTATTGCATTCCCTTTTAAGGGTGGAATCATAGTCATTGATCAGATAGCCTTCTTTTCCAATAGTTCACAGGCTACGGGAAGCATTCTGTTGGTACACGGACCCCCGCTGTCACTTCAAAGTGTTGGAGTAGGTCTCTTTAAAGATCCTTCCCTAATGGGCACTTTTACCCTCCTGTCACCATCTGATTTGGCAGAAGTGGCAAGAGTAGAGACTTGCAACATGATTTCCTCCACCTCATCTAATTTAAGGAGGATTTCCAACCAAGTTGAAGTTGATAGTAATCTTGAGGTATTTTCGTTAAGCCCTATTCAAACATCATAGCAATCAATCTTTTAGGCTTGTGCAGCAAACCCAAATCCGCACTCAACTTTTGTATGGGTAGATACATCGTTAGAATATGGTACCTCTTCAGATCCTTTTTCACGTATAAATTCTACGGATGAAGGAATCATCAAATCAATGATGATAGGAGAGGAACCGTGGGAAGATTATCATCATCGTTCCCATCTTCAAGATGACATCGAAAATTATTCCAATGAACTAAACCACCCATCAATCGTTGATTTCTTGTCGAATTCTGTTAGGGTAGAGACTATAGATTCTGAGTGTAATTTGTCAAACATAGAAGAAACAATTTCTATAAACATTTCAACCAAGTCTAACATTGTAGAGAACATTCATGTCGGAAAATCTTGTTCTCCATTGGAACTTGATAATTACTGTGCTCTGTTTCGTGAATTTATAGATATTTTTACATGGTCTTACGAGGAGATGCCAGGAATTGACTCAAGCATTGTTAAACATAAGATTAAAATGTACCCTGATGTCAAACCAGTACAACAGCGGCTTCGACCTATTCATCCTAAGAAAGCCATTTCCATTAAAGCAGAATTTGAAAAACTTTTGCATGCTGGCTTCATTTTCCCTATACCTCCTACCGACTGGGTATCTAACATTGTTCCAGTTATGAAAAAACAAGGGACAATTCGAGTGTGCGTCGATTATAGGGATGTAAATCAAGCATGTCCAAAAGACAATTATCCTACACCTTTTATCGACCAGATTATTGACGAATGTGCCAGATGTGAAATCTTCTCATTCATGCATGGATTTTCTGGCTACAATTAAATCAATATCTGCCCACAGGACCAATCTAAAACAGCTTTTATTTGTCCGTGGGGAACATTCACCTATCGAAAGTTACCTTTTGGTTTGAAGAATGCAAGGGCTACATTTCAGAGGGCAATGAATTATGCCTTCCATGACATCAAGCACATTGTTCAACCTTATCTTGATGATTTACCTGTTGATTCACGAAAGTGGACTGATCACCCGCAACATTTGAGAGAAATATTTTTACGGTGCCGACACTACAAGATAAGACTCAATCCACACAAGTGTGTGTTTTGTGTTAGCTCTGGTCAATTGCTTGGATTCATAGTCTCAAAAGATGGAATTCAACTCGATCGAATTAAGGTTCAGGCAATCCTTAACTTTCCTCCACCTTCAAACTTGTTACAGTTACAGAGACTTCAAGGGAAGGAAACTTTCTGAGGAGGTTCATTCCAAACTACGCTGAGTTTGCTAAAGGTTTTACGCATCCCTTGAAGAAAGGGGTACCCTTCCGTTGGGATCAGGTTACGCAAGCTTCCTTTGATGCTCTTAAAGATTCCCTGATTAGAGCATCAGTAATGTATGCCCCAAACTATCAAAAAGACTATTACATGTATCTCGTCACTGTAGATACAACCATTGGCATGGTTTTAGTCCAAGAAGAAAGTGGAATTGAACATCCTATTTATTACTTGAGTCATAATCTCAACGATATGGAAAGTAAGTATTCCTATATCGAAAAGTTAGCTTTGGCAGCCGTTGAAGCTGTGCAGAGATTTCGTCATTACATCCTCCTCTGTAAAACTACCATTATATTTGATTGCAACCCTATGACATATATTTTATCACGTCAATTGCTGGGGGCCAAATATTCCAAATGGATAGTCATTTTGCAGGAGTTTGATTTGGAGTTCATCAAATCTAAATCAAAGAAATCTCTTATCTTCATTGAGTTACTTTGCGATCTTCCCTCATCCTCCAATGATTTAACATCAAAAGCATCAATATTGGATGAGTCTTTGTTTCTTATCTCATCAAGTGATCCATGGTATGGAGATATATTGGTCTATCTCTAGACCCAAGATTTTCAGCCTAATACCTCTTTCTCTAAACAGTGGTGTACTCGATACCAAGCCAAAGATTATCTGATCATTGGTGATACGCTCTATCGTCGTGGTGTCAATACGATTTTATGTAGGTGCCTCACTCATGAGGAAGCTGAAAAATCTTTGAATGAATGTCATTCAAGTGGTTGTGGTGGACATTTATCTGGTTACACTACCACGCAGAGAATTCTCCGTGCTGATTACTTCTAGCCAACCATATTCAAAGATTGCATTATTTCTGTCAGAAGTTGCCATGCTTGCTGGATATTTGACTAAAAAACTAGATTACCACCTGCACCACTGCATCCAGTCGTTGCTGTTGGCCCATTCGCCAAATGGGGCATTGAATTTATGACATGTAACCCCACCTCCATTAGGGTGCATGGGTATATTATAGTCGTCGTTGACTATTTTACCAAATGGGCCGAGGCGATGCTAACATTAAATAACAGTGTCAAAACGGCTGCTTTATTTTTCTTCAAAGATGTGGTTGCCAGGTTTAGTGTACCACAAGCCATAGTTATAGATCATGGATCACATTTTCGCAATCACATGATGGTTGAGTTGACCACCAAGTTAGGACTGTCACATGATAGTTCTACTCCATACTACCCGCAAGCTAATGGACAAGTTGAGGCTATCAAGAAAGTCCTTAAGTGCATTTTGCAAAGAATGATTGGAGTTCATAAAAGAAATAGGCATTTAATCTTGTACTCGGATCTGTGGGTATATCGAACCTCGATGAGAAATGCGACCAGATTTACACCCTTTCAATTAGTGTATGGTTTGGAAGCAGTCTTCCCAATTCAATATGAAATCTTGTCTCTCAAACTCGCGATTAACCTGCTACCCGACACTTCTAAAGAAGAAGTGTGTTTCTTGGAGTTAATCCATCTAGATGAAACCCATCGTGATGCCACATTGGCTAACGAAGTGAACAAGAAATGTATTAAGGCACAATATGATAAAAATGTCAAGTCTCGTGTCTTCTCAGAAGGTGACCTGGTCTTGCTTTATGATCAGGAGTCTGATAAACTTGGTGCAGGAAAATTTAAACTGTTTTGGATGGGCCCTTATATCGTTAAGTGTGTTTTGATGAAAGGTGCCTACGAGTTAGTATACTATGATGGGATTCCATTGTCGCAGCCCCGAAATGGGTTGTACCTTAAACGTTACTATGCTTAAGTGTAGTAAAACTCACTATATATATGCTTTGATTGTATGTGTGTGTGTGTTTCTTTTAGAGTTATTATTTGGTTAAGTAATCCACTTTGAATTTGTTTCATATGTCGAACTTTTCGGAACCATTTGTTGGTTATGCCGATGGGGCTAGTCATAGTACGCAAAATCTATCCTCTGCAGCATGGACCATTTTCGCTCCAAGCGGCGAGTTAGTGAGTTTTAGAGGGATTTGTATTGGTCGATTGACGAACAAAATCGCTGAGTATAGCGCTTTGATTGAACTTCTCTCTAATGCCATTTCACTTGGCATATGTCGAATCATCATTAGCCTAGACTCACAACTCGTTGTAGTACAACTTACTGGCATTTATACCATCCGAAACCCAGAAATTCATCGTATGTTCCTTAGAGTTCGTATTTTGGAAAGGTATTTTGAGTTTATTCAATATCGGCATATTTCCAGAAATCTAAACATATTAACTAATTCTTTAGAGAATTATGTGTTAAATAGACATTTACGACATATGTAAAGTAAAATATTTTCAATTCACATCATTAGTTGAATAGGATTGCATCACTTAACCATAATAAAACTCTGAAAGTAAAATAGATAGTTGTTTTAAAAAAAATTACAAACAGTTTGTGTCCAAGACAAAAATTGGTCATCTCACCCAAAAACTCAAAATGTATGCAGTCAACGTCTAAGTAAACTAGTGGTGCTCATGATAATAGGTCACAGCCTGTGCTATCATGCGTAAAAGTCTCATCCAATGACTCGGCACACCAATGGTGTGGTGCTGCAGTCGAATAGGCAACTCCTCGATCCAGACATCTGAAATTCCTAAGGTCAAACCCTCTATGTGGTCCTGTAGCTCAGCTAATGTCTCGGCTAAATCTAAGTCTCAGAGAACTACTCTCGCAATAAGTCTCTGTACTGGCCCACCTGCCTCTCGTTGGTGCCCCACAGGTTGAATAGTTCCAACATCTGCATACATAAAAATGATTTTGTTTAATCTTGGAGTTAATAAAAAAACACAAAAAAAACATAGAAACTTTAAAATCAAAAAACACTTTGGTCAAACAATTTACCTATAGCACCCCACTATGCTCCAACTGGTAACATCAAGTCTAGATCACCACGGAAATCCATTCCTGAATATGGATACTCTGCGATGGCCATATCCTGTCAATCAAACCACTCAAAGAATGCAGGGGTAAATGAGATCAATGACTGACCAGCATGCCTAGCCATAAGATCTACCCATCTCTACATCCGTGGATCCTTAGGTCCAGATACACTCAGTGAAACAAGTTGTGGCTGCATGAGTGGAATTCTCTTCAAGGAAAAAAAAATTAGGATCGACCCATAGCCAAAGTTCTTTGTCTTTCCGCTTTTCACCTTGATCACTTGTTCTTTAGTGGATGAAAGTACTGCCTCGCACTAGTTGAACACTTTTGGCTCTAAACACTCTAAATCATACCGCATGTATGATTTGTTTGCCAAGTGTAGTGTTGCACTACCAGCCAATTTGGCAATGGTAAAGAGGATCGACCTCAATGGTAAATCACTAACATCCCTAATTTTAATCTTTTCATCTCTACTAGGTTGTGCACCTTCCTAGCAGAACTATTGTATGTAGTCTCTCACTGATTCACCTCCTTTGGCAAATCCAGATAGTGAGATGGGGGCACCCCGCCTTGACAGTCCAGTCAGAAAGTAAATGTCATCGATGGTAAATGGGATCACTTTGTCCCTAATGTAGGATCCCATGAATGAACAAGGAACTATAAAATCTCAATCTACTGCCGCATGCTAGATAGTCGGAAATACTTGAGTAACCCACAATTCCTTAGGGCCTCAACTATACCCTGATTATTTAGGGAAATCATATCTTGTTCTTCGTGCTCTCGTTCTCTCCATATAATCACCATTTTGATCTGATGAATGTCTGCAATACAACCATTAGACAAATTAGGATCCATTTCTTGCAAAAAAACAGAGCAAAATTTGGGAGAAAATAGCTATGTGAATTTGGGTTTTTCTCCCAGTGCACCCCTGCCTTAGAGACAATGCGTTGCAATGCATGTAGCCTTCTATGTGTGTGCAATGTAGCACACCTTTTGATGTTGAAAGGGTGCGCTGATCCCAGAGTTCAAAATTGAAACCCTAGGGGCCTCAAAAACTCAAATTTTTTGCTTGAAACTAAAAATGAATGGAATGAAATGAAAGAGAACAAAGATAGCTCCTACCTGGTCCGGATGGCACGAGGAATGGTCCACTGAATCCTCCGCAATCAGCTAGTAAACTTCGAGGTAAAAACTGCTCCAAAGCACCAAAATCAAAGGGTAAATGTGAAATGGTAAAAATGAATGGTAAAACTTGTTTTTATGTTTATTTCTTGCACATTAATCGAGTAAACATTAGTTTTTATTCATTTTATCCATGAAATAGGTATTTTTAATCTATTTTGATGGTGTTTTGAGCAGGTTTAACAACTAACATGCAGAATTTGATGTGCTCAAATGTAAATTGAACATCTTTGACCACAAAGCAAACTTTTATCTCTTTTTCGAGCTTTGTTAAAAATGAAAAAGGAACCCCCTTGGAGTCCTCTTTAAGCTCTTTTCAGACTCTCTAAATATGAAAAGATTATTGAGTGCTTGTCTTTTCCAGCTCGTTAAAGGATTGGAAAGGACTGAGTTATATTTGTCGTTAAACTCGTTAAAAACATCAAATAGCGACAAACTTGTCCATCTAAACAAGACCGAGTTTCACCTTCGATAGACTCGTTAAAGCATCAGATAGTGATGGATTCACCCAAAGGGTGAAATTATACAACAAGCATATGTTATCCTCCTCAAGCTTGATAAAAAATAAAGAGGAACTGGTCAGCAATGACTGGGAAAATTGGAAAAAGGGGAAAACACTTTATGGTAGCAAGTCGCTCTTAAACATGACACTTTCACCTCACCGTGACTATGTGGGTTGGGTCATTCAGCTTGATGGTTATCACGCTGTTGGTCTATCATACCATCCATTACTTTGTTTTGGGTCAATGATACCAATTCATCTTAGTGTCACTGACATGTTCAAGAGAAGTATTTTAGTTCAAATTTCATCCTTTGCAATATCGTAAACCTTCATTTTCATGACTGCCATTCCTGAACCTTTTTTCGTCAGTCGATTTTTCATCTCCAAAATCATTTACCTCATTTCATGTCGTTGATGTGGGATACATCAAGGCCCTCCTGTGATGAGTCGCTTCTTGTCGACATCAGCACATTATCCAAGAAGTTGACTTAGAAACACCCCTTCAGTACCTTGAGGCTTGCATACATCAATGGCAGGTTTCTCTCTTCCGGTGATAGGTTGACATCACTGGCCTTTGATCGAAAGACTTTGTATGGTGTTTGACATAAAAGCATTTATTCACACCATGCGAAATGTACTGTAGTACCTTAAGGTTCATTATCATTATCGGTGATTCCTCTCACATCTGTTAATGGCTTACATCATTGCCTGGTAATTAGACGATGTCTTCCCATGTTTGACTTCAGATCATATATTCACATGGTTAGAATTGTACTTGAGTGGAAGATTGAATGAGATTGAAGACCCCGGATCTAGTTTCATCCATCCGAGCTGCGATATTTTCAGGAATACTAAATCAAATGTACAATAGTCTTACATTCATCATCATCCATTCATGGGTCTATATCTGTAGATGACTATATTTGTACATGTAATGAAAGTTTATAAGTTGAGCATTGGTATGCCTTCCCTCAGCAAGTTCATGAGAAAAAAAATCAAATTATCATGATATATGTATTGTAATTGATGCAGGTCACCTTCGCCTTCAAAACCTCCTCTCCACATGATAAAGCATTTCACTCGACATACATATTTATGACTTCATGCTTTAGGTGGCAATTGTTACAGATCCATTTGGGCACATCAATCCCAACCTACAAATCAGTACTATTAGGGCCCATCAAACCCTAATTCAGTTGTTACATTCCCTAAAGAAGTCAACCATTAGAATGCCTAGCTTCCCAAGAAGTTCCATGACTAAAATCATCCAAAAATTGTCGGTAAGAAGATCAGCGCAGGCAGGCCTTCATTAGGGTGCACTGCAATGCAGACCATACACTGATAGGGTGCTATGCAGCACACTTGAGCCATCTTTGGCCTGTGCTAGGCGAATTTGAGCGAAATTGCATTGGGGTTTGGGAATATTCTTATCCATTGGATGCATCTAGAAGTTTCCTAAGTTTATCTACTCCTTTGAGCTCATATTTGGATGAGGTAGGGAGTTAAGGAACATCAATCCCTTTATCCCTTCCTCCATGGAACTAAATCCTAAGTTTGGGAGGGCATTCATTATCACCATTTATGGCATAACTTCCTTCATTCACCTATAAAAAGACCACTCATATAAGTGATCAGGGGCTAGAAATTATTGAATTATAGGGAGATGCTGTTAGTATGAAACTTGAGTTGATTTCAAGTATTGTAATGATCTCAAAATGTCTTGTTTGTTATGAGGAGAGGAAGGGATTGAACTGGAGGAGTGATGCTGAATCAAGAAAATTGGGTTGTAACTCTTCCTTTTACTAATAAAGTGTTCAAAGCTTTTTCCATATGCTTGTGTTATTCATTGATGCTTTCATATGTGTACTATGTACCTGATTCCATGCTATGTTTAATCAATACATCATTATCATATGCTTTGATCGGTTTTTGTCTTCTGTCTGTGTGCAAGTACTCTTCAAGTGAATTAAGTATGGAGAGGAGTGACAAAATTGGTCGAGGGAGATAAGGAGTAAAAGAAAGCTACAGGTAGGCTTCTTTACCTCTTATTTAATCTATTGGTCATAGAAAAAGTAGAGAATGCTTTGTGTTGTTGTTCTAGACTTAGCTACTAATCTAGGGGTTTAAGCGTTTATCCGTAGACACTAAAACTTCCCAAAACAAAGGCTTGCAAGAACTCATTAACAGATGCACTCGAACCTTGCTAGGAGAACCGCATGTATTCTGGAAGATTGCAAAGCATAAGACAAGGGCGGGAAGAGAAATGAGGTTAACCGCGCATATTGGAGAATATGATATGGACCAAGTAATTCTGGATTTAGGATTGGATGCGAACATTTTGTCGAAGCAGACATGGGAGCGCATGGGGAGGCCTATGTTGCAACGGTCTCCTATTCAGCTGTGAATGGTAAACCAGTAGAAGATAATACCTATGGGGCGATTGCAGGGAATCATTGTGGATATTGAGGGAGAGAGCGCGCTAGCCGAATTTGAAGTAATAGAGATTGTTGATGACAACAATCCCTACCCTGCACCCTTAGCAATTGATTGGGCCACTGACATGAACGGGGTGATTAAGCTAAAGAAGTGCAAGATTATTTTTGAGAAGACCGAGTTATCTTTGTCGTTAAACTCGTTAAAAACATCAAATAGTGACAAACTTGTCCATCTAGACGAGACCGAGTTTCACCTTCACTAGACTCATTAAAGCATCAAATAGTGATGGATTCACCCGAAGGGTGAAATTATACAACAAGCATATGTTATCCTCCTCAAGCTTGATAAAAAATAAAGAGGAACTGGTCAGCAATGACTGGGGAAAATTGGAAAAAGGGGAAAACACTTTATGGTAGCAAGTCGCTCTTGAACATGACACTTTCACCTCATCACCGTGACTATGTGGGTTGGGTCATTCAGCTTCATGGTTATCACACTGCTGGTCTATCATACCATCCATTACTTTGTTTTGGGTCAATGATACCAATTCATCTTAGTGTCGTCAACATGTTCAAGAGAAGTCTTTCAGTTCAAATTTCATCCTTTGCAATACCGTAAACCTTCATTTTCATGACCGCCATTCCTGAACCTTTTTTCGTCAGTCGATTTTTCATATCCAAAATCATTTACCTCGTTTCGTGTCGTTGATGTGGGATACATCAAGGCCCTCCTGCAATGAGTCGCTTCTTGTCGACATTAGCACATTATCCAAGAATTTGACTTAGAAACACCCCTTCAGTACCTTGAGGCTTGCATACATCAATGGCAGGTTTCTCTCTTCCGGCGATAGGTTGACATCACTGGCCTTTGATCGAAAGACTTTGTATGGTGTTTGACATAAAATCATTTATTCACACCATGCGAAATGTACTATAGTACCTTAAATTTCATTATCATTATCAGTGATTCCTCTTGCATCTGTTAACAACTTACATCATTCGCTGGTAATCAGACGATGTCTTCCCATGTTTGACTTCAGATCATCTATTCACATGGTTAGAATTGTACTTGATCGGAAGATTGAATGAGATTGAAGACCTCGGATCTAGTTTCATCCATCTGAGCTACGATATTTTCAGGAATACTAAATCAAATGTACAATGGTCTTACATTCATGGTCATCCATTCATGGGTCTATATCTGTAGATGACTATATTTGTACATGTAATGAAAGTTTATAAGCTGAGCATTGGTATGCCTTCCCTTAGCAATTTCATGAGAAAAAAAAGATCAAATTATCATGGTATATGTATTGTAATTGATGCAGGTCACCTTCCGCTTCAAAACCTCCTCTCCACATGATAAATCATTTCACTCGACATACATATTTACGACTTCATGCTTTAGGTGGAAATTGTTACAGATCCATTTGGGCACATCAACCCCAACCTACAAATCAGTACTATTAGGGCCCATAAAACCCCAATTCAGTTGTTACATGCCCTAAAGAAGTCAACCATCAGAATGCCTAGCTTCCCAAGAAGTTCCATGACTGAAATCATCCAAAAATTGTCTATAAGAAGATCAGCGTAGGTAGGCCCTCATTAGGGTGCACTGCAATGCAGACCATACACTGATAGGGTGCTATGCAGCGCACTTGAGCCATCTTTGGCCTGCACTGGGTGAATTTGAGCGAAATTTCATTGGGGTTTGGGAATATTCTTATCCATTGGATGCACCTAGAATTTTCCTAAGTTTATCTACTCCTTTGAGCTCGTATTTGGATGAGGTAGGGAGTTAAGGAACATCAATCCCTTTATCCCTTCCTCCATGGAACTAAATCCTAAGTTTGAGAGGGCATTCATTATCACCATTTATGGCATAACTTCCTTCATTCACCTATAAAAAGACCACTCATATAAGTGATTAGGGGCTGGAAATTATTGAATTATAGGGAGATGCTGTTAGTATGAAACTTGAGTTGATTTCAAGTATTGTAATGATCTCAAAATGTCTTTTTTTTTATGAGGAGAGGATGGGATTGAACTAGAGGAGTGATGTTGAATCAAGCAAATTGGGTTGTAACTCTTCCTTTTACTAATAAATTGTTCAAAGCTTTTTCCATATGCTTGTGTTATTCATTGATGCTTTCATATGTGTACTATGTACTTGGTTCCATGCTATGTTTAACCAATAGATCATTATCATATGCTTTGATCAGTTTTTGTCTTCTGTCTGTGTGTAGGTACTCTTCAAGTGAATTAAGTATGGAAAGGAGTGACAAAACTGGTCAAGGGAGATAAGGAGTAAAAGAAAGATATAGGTAGGCTTCTTTACCTCTTATTTAATCCATTGGTCATAGAAAAAGTAGACAATGCTTTTCATTGTTGTTCTAGACTTAGCTATTAATCTAGGGGTTTAAGCGTTTATCCGTAGACACTAAAACTTCCCAAAACAAAGGCTTGCAGGAACTCATTAACAGATGCACTCGGATTGTGCCAGGAGAACCGCATGTATTCTGGAAGATTGCAAAGCATAAGACGAGGGCAGGAAGAGAAATGAGGTTAACCGCGCATATTGGAAAATATGAGATGGACCAACTAATTTTGGATTTAGGATTGGATGCGAACATTTTGTCGAAGCAGACATGGGAGTGCTGTTATAGACATTTTTGTGCCATGCAACTCCAAGCATGAAATTTCCGTAAACCAAGGGCTCCTAAGTCCCTAAAAGTGTTTTTCTAACCCCTAAAGGAACAAGGTCAACAAATTACAGCTTCTCCCAAAAGTTCTCCACCAAAAACTGCTCAGAATAAGTCAAAACAGGATCATTTCAGCTGCTCCAATAGCTAAGTGCGTTGCATAACACCTAAATCCACTGGCTAGGTGCGTTGCAACGCACCTAAATGCACTATGATGGTGCGTTGAGCAGGAAATGACAAATGGTAGTGTCATTCCGCGAGGTGGAGAGACAATGGAAGCTTCCAGAATCTTCTCCTATGACACTTACCTCACTGAATTCGACCAAGGATGAGTAAGAGGCCTTCAGTCTCCAAGTGGAAGCAAGAACTGACAGAGAGAAGCCACTAATCAAATCACAAGCTGACTCATCCTCCTTGCATACATCTATATATGGATCCCTCATCCCAGAGATCCAGAGGCTGGAATTTTGCACATTGTAAGGAATTGTTGTTGGTTTTGGGACAGAGATCAGAATATTGGGTGATTTATGCTTTGTTGGAGGTGAAGAGGGGCTTCTTTGCTGGGAGGTTGATGCTAGGTCAGGAATCATCCGTTGTAACTCCTCCTGGATCTTCTTTTTATATCAATAAAAACTATTTGAGTTTTTCCTCCATTCTTGTGTATCATTGATGCTTGTTACATTTGTATGGTTAGCTTAAATCTTATCCTAAGCTGTTTATGAATATAGATCCATGTCTTTGTATAGTTTTCTTCTTCTGTGATCTTACAGGTACTTGGTGAAGCTGGGCAAGTAAGGGAGAAAGTAGCTGGAAGCTGTCAAAGAAGAGAGGGGTTGGATCAAAGGATTAGCGCAAGACACAGGTCGGTTCTTTCTATCCCCCTCTATCTTTAATTCATAAAGGAAATACAAAAGTAGTTTTCTCTGTTTGTTTCTAAGGCAGCTGTCACACCTTAGTGGGATAGAGCAGTTCTAAATAGACACTTTTCCCGGTAACAAAATGGCGAATCCACTGGGGAAGATTGTCTAATTAGTTTGTTTGTGTATCTCTTTGTTGTTTGTTTCATAAACTTATAAGTAGCATTCGAATTGCATTTGCCATAACAAATGCAAGGTAGACATATGTTGCTTCTGTCCATTCACTGGATTTGTTTATGATTTGAACAGCTGATCCACAAATGATCTAATTGCCCTTGTGATAGCTCTTAGACCCTCATTAGATCTACCCCTGATTGTGCATTACTGATTGCTTTTACTCGGCCAAAAACCAAAGACTAAACTGCAAACTGTGACCCAGAACCGGGATAGAATTCTCATTTCTGCCCCAGCGTAGGTACTGTGAAGAGATCCTGCATTTCAACGCACTTCCTGAAAGGGCAACCTGCGCTGCAATGAAGTTTCTCTGTGTTACAGGTGCGCTGATCAGCCTAGCCCTGTGCAACTGAGGTTCTTGTGCTTCATTCTTTCTAGTTTTGTCTCTGAATTTTGCAGCCTGTGATAAGTATATGACTATTTCAAACCCATTTTCCTTATTGATATTCCGCCTCATTTGTACAAAAGAACTGTAGATGTTTTTGTGTGTTTGTTGAGTCGTTTACAGTTTTCCATTGCAAAAGTATAATAATCGTACTGTCGTCCTTTGATTTAGATCTGTCGCAAGTGTCGATTTCGATCATAGGAGAAAGTTTATTTGCTGTTGATAGTCGGTTATGCTTTTACTATTGCCTTTGGTTTGAATTTGTGACTTTCTAGTGTCAAAACGAGTATTTATTTCAAAATCATAAAGTGTCGTAATCATCTCTACCTTTTGATTTCGAAAAGAAACTTGTTTGTGTTTGTCGCTTGAAAGAAAATTCAGATTTGTACATCAACTTTCTTTTTAGCATCAATACTAAGAAAGTGAAAAACAAATACATGCATGTGCATTTGCATATTGATAGTCTGTTTGGCTTGATTTAGGAAAGTGCATTTACAGTGTGCTCTTTGCTCTTTGTGAAAAGATTGTGTCTTTCTTTTCCCCTAGTAGCTAGGATTTTCATTGCAGAAAAGAGATAAAAGTTTGTTTATCATCTTTAGATTGCATTTTAGGAATTACATCTACATCTCGTGGTGAACCCAAAAGGAAAACTTCATAAGAAAGATCAACTTAAAATAAATTCAATGAATCTAACAACGCTTTGGAACTTAACGCACAACATTTAGAGGTCTAGGCTAGAGACGTATTCTGGCGTCGTAAAGCCTGGTAACTGTTGTCCTCACTGATGGTTGGGTGATTCCTCCACTTTGAGACGATAAGTGCCAGTACGGACTTGTGCTCCCACGTACCGTCGAGTATATTTTGGGAGACCCCTATAGGCTTAAATCCTTTATCCATAGGAAGCCGTGTCGGCCGCCCTACTGATCGCAATGCACTGAACACAACATTCGGGAAGATTGACTACCGTACCGTAAAAATTATTCTGCAGTTTTGCGATTGGTTTGGTACTCCCTCTACCTAGACCTCCAGAGCAGTCCCTTTCGTTCCTTTTCAGACTCTTTAACGGAAAAGGTCCATCTGATCACTTGTCACTTCAGGGTCATTAAAAATCGAAGGAGACTAGAGTCATCTTTTGTTTTTTCTCGACTCTTTAAAATTGAAAAAACAAGTTGTGTCAAAGCGTATAAAAATTTATTTTAAATGGAATATTCATACCCCTTTCCTACGTTGATCTTGGGTTGAGAAAATGGAGTCTACCAACCAAGGAATTCCCCTTGGTGGAAATCCTAGTCCCTTCTCCTCTTGGGGAGATGTTGGTGCACCCCATATGGCCACATTGTCGCTTCCAGGGCTGACAATTGGTTTGCCACTATGGCTCTTCTCAACCTCTGTCGTTCAGAACACCACTATTCCTGAACAATCGAATCAGCAATTAGACGAGTCCAGAGTTGCCCACCAGCGTTCTACTTCCTCTAATTCTTCCTCTCCTCCTTCCTCTTCGCTTGATGGGGTTGGTAAAGCCAAAGGTCAAGTTCCTAAGGAGAAGAAGGAAAAGAAGAAGAAAGAGAAGAAGAAGAAGGAGCCAAAGGTGAATGGGGGAAAACGAGTGTCGTCTAATGAAAATCCACACACTACACCGACCAGGCCTAAATCGCCATGTGTCATTTGCAAAGGAGACCACTTTCACAGAGATTGTCCTTGCATCCCTCGGATATTAAGGGATTGGTCTCCTCGTTTGCACAACCTGGTGTCATCAACCTTTGATGACCATGTTGAAAGTACACCGTCAACTAGTGAAAGTGAAGCCCCAGGAAAAAAAGGGAAATGTAGATTCCCTTGTAAACTGTGCGAAGGCAATCATGCCGTCCACCGTTGTCTCTTCTTAGACGAAGCCAAAAGAGTTTTGGATGATCGTTCGGTTTCACCGTTACGACTTCCTCCTGGATATAAAAAACTCTTGCCGAGTCCATCACTAGTTGAAAAGCCGACTGACCCGCTTAGGTGGTCGGTCGAAGCACCTATCATTGAAGATAAACCATCTGGATCCATACCAGACGAAAGTCAAAAGGTCGAGGCGGCAGTTGACCCGGTCTTGCCTTCAGAAGTTTTATCTTCAGATGATACAGTCACTGAAGAGAACAAGGATGACACCATCCAAATTCTCTTCATAAACACAGACTCTGATGAACATGGGGGCAATTTACCCGTTCCTTTACCGCAGGAAGGAAGTTCGTCAGAGTCGTACCCGGCCGTCTATTCGGTCCCACCTCCAAGCAACCTAGTTGTGTCCTTCGACTAGAATCAACTAGGCAGACCCCGTTTACCAGCAAGCATACCATTCCGAATTATTGTTCAAATACATAGAATGGTTATGGCTGGTACCATCATAGATGAGGGGGATTCTATGAGTATCCTTTCCTCAACTGCTTGGAAAGCGCTTGGTTCACCATCGCTTTTGCCTGAGATGAGAAATCTGACAGGCTTTGAGAAGGAAAACCGTTCACCTGAACGTAATGGTAGTTCAAGGACCCCCAGATTACAATCTACTCCTTGGACGAGACTATATTTATTGCATGGGAGCCATTGTCTCCTCACTCTTTAGAGTAATGTGTTTTCCGCACGAAGGAAGAGTGGTCAAGCTCGTGGACCAGCTTTCATTCCCCGGATCATACAGAGCAAATAGTGATATACCATCCCTGAATGGTCTTTTCACACGAGAAATGTCTCAATCTCCAGTCCGTCCTCCCGATGAGCGCGAGTAATTCGGAGGGATATGACTGAAACCCAGGGGGCATGCATCCTGGTCTGCTTTGGCAGGAAAACTTCGAGTATAGAGTAGGTTTCCGCGAGAGAATATGCCTAGTCTGTACCCTCGTCCGTGAGTGGAAGAGGGGGTTATTCTAGTACAGGATTCTCTTGTCAAAGTTATGTAAGTTGGCGAGCACTGCCACTCACCTTTGTTTATCTCGGTAGATGGTGGGCTCCAGTATTGTAGCAATAATGCTACAACTCCTGGAGCTTCCTTCTCTAATTTTATCAGCCCGGTAGTTCGTAACAAACTTGGAAGCGACGGTGCTGTATGCACAAGTACTATCTCTTGTCGCAGCTGTCACTTGGTCAGCTGGCACAAGTCCGCTAGGGCTCAAGCCAACTTCTATATGTTCTCAGAAGAATCTTTTTAAGTGATGAACAAAAGCTATCTCAAAGGAAATTAACCTACTTTGCAAGAATGAACTGAAAGCCAACAAAACATGGAAACCCTAATAAACCCTAATTCTACCAGCTTAATCCTTACGATGCAATGGTGGGAATGCAACTTCTAAAAGTGATGCCATTACTTCTATTGAGATGAGATGCATGTGTCTAAACTACTTTCATCTGAAGAGAACATGTTTTTGTATTTTTGCTCAAGTTGTTGGAGTTATTATGACTGTGCTTCTTACTGGGTCTTGACTGTGCAGGGGTAGATCAAGGGGAGGAAGGCTTGGAAAAGTTCAGGAGGACTCTGAGAGGGTCCAAGGGATCCCTAACATCATTCCACAGAAGTTCATAAAGTTCATATGCCTAGAAACCGTGTTTGCAAGCTTCTACAGGATGTCTGCAGGGGGTTCTACAGGAAGTTCAGGATTTCTACAGGAAGTCCCGTAATTTCTACAGGATGTTCTGTAATCGGAGTTTTGGGTGATGGATGAGTGAATGAGCTGTATGGGTGGATAGGGAGGTAGGAGGGGAGCTTGTGATGGCTTATGGACAGAGAGATGAGATGGAGAGGGGGTGTGTAAAGCTGGTTGGTCTAGAGGAGGGTAGAGGCAATGGAAGGCCGAAAAGATAAAACAACGTGGATGATAGAGGAGTTGGGAGGCAAATGATCTAACTGGGAGATAAATAGATGGCCTAGGCACGGCTTAGAAGGATAAGGAGATGATGGAGTGGTGTTGTGCAGTGTAAATGAAATGAATCACCCCTGTCTTGCGTATAACCGAAATGTCATCAACCTACTCTAACTGTTTTATTAGAAACCAAAGAACAGCAATGTCATTTTTAAGGGAAAATCGTGCATGGTGCTGAAACAAAGAGTTATTGCTCAAGATCTAAATGCATGGACACTTCTACAAACAGAAATATTACATTAAAGCTTGCATGAACATGTAAAACTGTGTTTTTGGTAGTTGGCACGGTCTGCACTCCTAGTCCCCAAACAGAGGTGAAAGTGAGTGTGCATTCAACCCTTTTTGGAACTCAGATTAACTTCAATCTCCCTACTCTAATCTAAACTACTGAAGCAACTTTGTTCATAACACTAACCTATGTAACCACACCAAGAAATTCGAATCAGCAAACTGTGTTTCCAAGTGCATGTAAAGGAAAAGAAATATAATGATGAAAGAAAGAAAGGTAACAATACAAAGGAAGGAAGCCTTAGGCTCTCAGGTTGGGCCCAACCTTGAGAGCTTAAGCTCCTTTAAGAACTCAGAGCTGCCTCAAATCTGCCTGCTTATTCATTAAAAGATAATAGTCAAAAGTCTGATAACATGCCAAAAATGGCTTACAAAGAGCAAAACAGGGCTATAGCTCGTAATTCAGGATCTGCAACAAAGTTTCAAAAGTCTCTTTTCGAAGGCTACAGCCTCAATATTTATACATGATGAGGGCCAAGCTGGCCTCCTAAATTAGCGGGGCTTGGTTGACCAACTAAAAGTAAACTGCTGTTCCCTTAGAATCCGTTGGCTGCCTTCTGGCTCGGTGGTGATAGCTGTTGGAGCTTGGAGTTGTGGGTGGAGATCACAAGGAAGGCCATTCAATGCCATGTACAACCTTCCTACAAAACCTCAATGCCACCTTGGCTATCTCCTAGCCTTCATATGTGTGGTTTTGCTCCATTTAATGTCAAAAAACCTGAAATAAACATGTATTAGCCACCTAGGAATAGTGACTGCCCTTCATTCGTACAAATAACATAAATATACTAAAAAATGATGCATAAGTCATGAAAAATGAAGGGTTGAGCAAGGGTAGTGAGGCCAAATGAGCCCAAAATGTTACAAAATTTGGGGCTCATCATCACCCCCCAGCTAAAATATTTGCTCATCCTTGAGCAACTAATCCAGCTCCTCATCCTTCATTGCCTTTACTGCCACCCTTACATCCCAAGCCTCTGTAGTAGTGTCCTCCTTGCTGATATGGAACCCAGCCTTTCTGTTCACTTCTTCCCACTGTTCATTATCATCTTTCTCTGTGCTGCCTTCCATCAATCCTAGCAGCAGTGGTGGGCTTAGCTTGAGGCCAATCCAACTGGCCTAGAGGTTTTGCATGGATTTCTTATAGAGGGCCACCCATACTAGAGCTTCCCTCATCCGCTTTGGGGTATGATACTCTCTGATTTTCAAACTGTGGGCCAATGTATTCCATCGGCGGGTGCAAGCTTGGACCGAGTTGTCTCCTAACAGTCTCTCCATGTCCTCAAAATGCGCTATGGCCTGGGCCTGCTGATCCATATATCTCAATGAAGCTTGAGGGTTGGTGGACAAGTGTTGGTGTGCCGAGATTAGTGCAACTGGATCCCCTGGTTCTGCTCTAATTAGCAATGGCTCATTTAGCTCTCGGTTCATGACCGCTTTGGCTTCTGCTGCTCTTTTGTCCTCATGGTTCAACCATGAGGCAAATGCCATTAATTGCATATCTCCTAAGGCCGTATTGGGATCCCATGAAATTACATTAGGCAGGGCCAAATTATGGAGGTAGAACTCCGCTAATTTGGCCTTATCCTCTGATGAGCTGGTACTACATAATTCAGTGAATTATTGCGGGTCTTGGAGCTGAGAGATACCCCTTTGCGCCAAGGTATTGATTTGAAATTGCAGCCATTGGTCTTTCAGGTACAGGCCATAGGATTTGGCTGGATATCTGCATTGTATAGCATCCATGGCCCAACTGGCCATGCAGGCCAATTGCGCCTCTTTCTGCTGCAGCTGTTGTCTGAGAGCTTGCACCTCAATTTGTGCTTGCTGTTCTGCTTCCTGTAGATGCAAGGTTCGCTCCCCAAGACCAGTTTGCAGTTCCTTTTTGCCTTGCTGTTCTGTTGTGCTGTCCCCTGAGGGTGTGCCTGTTCCTCTCCTCAGCTCTCGTAGCTGCAGTCTAAGTTTTTCGTTTTCTTTCTGTAGGAACACCCGCTGGCAATTTGCCACGTGTTTAGCCATAGCCAATTCCTTCCTAGCCTCCTTGAGTTGTTCCTCCAAGGGGCCTATGTCTGCCACACCTTTTGATTTGGCTATTTTCATCCACGTGTGGGTTCGTACTCGCTCTTCCTCCAATGCAAAGAACAGTGGCACAGTGAATTTCTGAGGTATAATTTTGCGAGCCTCTAAGAAGTTGTAATATGAAATCAGACTTGGTTGAGGGCTAGGCTCTGGAATATGCTCTTTATCTACTTCTTTTGGTGGCTCTACTTCGCCCTCCCTCGGTGGTGATGAGGGTGCCTCTCCTTCCATCCTCTCGGTCTCCTTAAGCTGGGCTAAGGTTTCCTGTAGAGCATCCTCAGCATCCTGTAGCCGGGCTTTTGAGGCCAACTGGTCCAACCTATCCTTCTAAGTAGTTTTCTTCGGGCTCCCCCTCTCATAGGTGACTGATATCTTTGAGGGGGACCTCTCCTTGGGCGAAGTAGGGGCATCCTCTATAGTGATTGGGCTGCTGGATGGAGGCTGTGGCTTGCCCGTTTTTATTCTCACACTTCTCCTAGCTTTGAAATATAGAGGGGTCTCCCTCTTTCTCTTCTCCTTTGGCTTAGGAGGTGTACTGAGGGCGGCCAGCACGGCTGCTGCCTCCCTTGCAAGAATGTCAGCTTTCTTCTCCTTGGGTTTCGCTTTCTCAGGGCTTCCTGTAGAAGACCCTTTTTCAGTTGATTTCTGGCTTCCTGTAGAAGCCGGTTTTGGTGTTCCTGTAGAAACAGGTGGCACCGCTTTAGTTTGTTTTGCTGAATGTGTTTTACTTTTTGACTTGGTTGCGGCTGCTGTCGAGGTGCCTTTGCTGACGTGGACCTGCTCAGCCTTGTCCACTCTGCTTTGTAATCTTTTCTCTTTGGTCGTCAACATGGGTGTGTCATCCTTCTCCTTGGCACCCTTTTTCTCTTGTTTCTTCTTTTACTCTTTCTTCTGCTCCATGGTCGTGGTCTTCTGGCCTTTTTATTTCTTCCCTGCGGGCACTGAATCCTTCTCCTCACTGCTGGATGAACCGAGCTCTTCGGTCAACATCTTTATATCACCATCCTTGGTCAAATTTCTGAAGGCTTCCCATGAGAGAGGAACCTTGTATGTATGGAGCGCATCCTCCACGAGGAGTTTAATGAGTCCATGGTGGGATACCTGGTCTGGTGTGCCTTCTTTCAACTTGGTGGCACATTCAATCATAGACTGTAGTAGAAAGTAGGGGATACTTAGCTTGTTTTCTACAGGTAGGTCCATCTGATGCCTTAATTCTGTGAGTAACCAAAAATGGTACCCATATACAATGCTAAACCGACCTTCGTAGGTGATGTACTTCATAATCTGGAGGCTAACTTCACTCCAAAGTGGCAGTAAGCTGGTTCTACGAACCCCGTTTTTATCTTCTGAGAATTCCTCCTCTGGGGGGAAGAATTCCTTCTTAGCCTTCTGGCCCAATTTCCTCTCTTCTTTATCCCATGGTAATCCCATTGGGAGCTCAGTAACACGGCTGATGAATTGTGGGGTGAGTCTGAGACTCAAAACCCTGAAGTTGACGGTGGCCAATGTTTTGGATTTCGGCTTCAGAGCTTGCTAGAACTCCTCTGCCACCTCATCATCATAGCCCTGCAATTTGTCGCAGAACGACATCCATTGCGCTTGCGTGAACAGCTCCACCACCTCAGGATTCTCTCTTAGCTTTGTTGAGTCGGTTGGTTCCCTTCTGATGAACCCACCCGGCATGGTGAAAAACTGCTACATTAGCTGGAGGTGGCGAGTGCGGAAGAAAATTGGCCTACTGGGACAGAGCGTAGAATTACACCTCTGCCACGCATACAATTCACGAAAACTTATCTCCCGATGAGCCTTAACACAGCTTAATTATAACTCACATCCTGTAGGACAACAATTCATGCAAACGGCAGACAATACTTGCAATTTTTTACGACCAGACTGTAGAACGTCGACTCTACCACCCTCGAAACCAATTGCATGGAAGGTTCAGGCTTACCTTTTTAATCTGCCACCTTTTGACGTGAGGAGCCCAATTTCCTGTAGAAGCAGCGCACGAATTCTGGAGGATACTGCAGTGGGTCTGCGCCTTCTGTGCTGCTATCAGACGTTCGAACGGCCGAAGGCTTGGAGTGTCGAGCTTCAGAGGAATGCGGATGCTCACTCGACTTCCAAACGGCTAATGATAAATGCATGGGGTGGCGATCTAGCCGATAGATTTGAATCCGGCGGAATTCGTGGCGCGGGGGTGAGCTGTCCCTGCCGGACCGTTGGATGACGTCGTCTACTCATTCCCCTGCAAATTCCCTAACTACTGCATCATTCTCCGTAGATCCGCCGCCGCCATTTCTGTTAGAACGCGCTTCTCCCCGACTGGACGGTTCTCACGTGTCCACTACCCGTTCTTTTTCCACGACCACCATTCTACACATCCGACTAGACCAGCTGACTGGTCGACGTGGCCAGTTGAATGGCCATGCAACTGCTCAACCCATTCATTTCATGCTTGAAAACATTTCAAAGTAATATTCATGTAATTCGACGAAAGAAAGGGCGAGGCACTTACCTGTGCGGCCGCGACATGCTTTTCCAGACTTCAGGACGACGATGACTAGATTTGCTTGTTGTTGTTATTTGCACAGGTCCAGATTTGCTTGCTGCTGCTGCTATTTGCACAGGTCTGGATTTGCTTGCTGCTGCTGATGATGAAGCGTATGACTCTGCTGCATGCACCCGCTTTGTTATTGCATGTTGCAGGCGATCGAATGGTGTACACTCTAGTTGGCTAAACTGCTGCGGGATTCCTGTAAGATGTCCTGTAGCAGTTTGTCCTCCTTGGGTGCATGCTGAACGATGAAGACAGTGGCATCACGATCATGCTCGCAGGGCCCTTGGATAGTTGGGTTGAGTATTTCATGGCATCTCAGCGTCTTCTTTCATTTTAGAATTGCTTCCTCTTGATAATTCACTGATCTGCGTTGATTGTGCAGGTAACTTCATTGCATGTCGACAGGGGTGGTAGAAGGAGGTGACAGCAGTGTGTGAGGGAGAAAATAGTAGCTTTCATGCATCCATACCGGACCTTGGTCGTTAGATCTCCTCATACAATTAGTTCTGGGCCGTCCAAAACTTCTACAGGAAGTTTCCTGTAGAAATACAAAACTTCTTGTAGAAAGTCTGTAACTTCCTGTAGAAGACTAAGCTGTGATGAAATCATGCCCATACCTTGGAGAAGATGAGTGTTCTCGGAGGAGGTGCTGGTAGGGTCTCCTAGCAGCATGATATGGACCCTTGTATTCAAGTTGAGGGACCTCTTCTTCCTTCATAAACCTGCAACCTGCATGCATTACCACATTGTGAACTTGCTGTCCCTGTTGTTTTTTTTTTTTTTCTCTTTTTTTTTTTTTTTTTTTTTTTTTTTTGAAAGACAGCAGGGGTGCCTCAATGAGGTTTTCACCCTTTCCATCTGCCTCAAGTGCCTCGGAAAGGTTTTCACTCAAGGGTCTTTTTCATACTTTTTTTCTTTTTTTTGAAAGACAGCAGGGGCACCTCAATGAGGTTTTCACCCCTACCATCTGCCTTGGGAGCCTCAGAGAGGTTTTCACCCAAGGATCTTTATTTTTTTCTCTTTTTTTTTTTTTTTTTTTTTTTTAAGATCTTCAAGGTATGCCCAAAACAGAGGCAGAA
Organism: Pinus tabuliformis; assembly: GCA_031772625.1. NCBI lineage: Eukaryota > Viridiplantae > Streptophyta > Pinopsida > Pinales > Pinaceae > Pinus > Pinus tabuliformis. The sequence goes on along the minus strand of CM062805.1, from coordinate 310,149,584 downwards.
CCCTTCTCTATGACCAGCACTGATTTCTCCACAGTTTTAATGAATTCTTGTCTTGAGAGAGGTTTCCTGTAGATTTTCAGTCGATGCCCATTGACAAGCATGGGGATGGCCTCCTCGTCAATGGTCCGAATGAGGACAGATCCATTGTCATGACATTTCTCTACTGCATATGGTCCCAGCCATCTGGTTCTCATCTTCCCCTTGAAATCTTTATGCCTGGAATCATACAATAGTGCCCAATCTCCTGGCTGAAATTGCTTGTCATTGAGGTGTTGGTCATGCCACACCTTCCTCTGAAGTTGAACCACTTTTGTGTGAAGAAGGGCCTGCATTCGGTTCTCATCCAATCCATTCAGCTGCAATAACCTTTCTTGTTGGGCATGGCTGAGATCTAGGTCCAGCTGAGCTGCCAACTGCAAAGTGTTGTATTCAAATTCAATTGACAACAAAGCTCTCTTCCCATAGACTAGCTCATAAGGTGTGAAGCTGGTTGTGGTCTTCCAAGTGGTGTTGTAAGCCCATGTGGCCTCAACCAGGCGATCTGCCCAATCTTTCCTACTGCTGCTCACCACCTTAGTCAAAATCCCTTCTAATGCTCTGTTGGTGACTTCCACTTGCCCATTTGCCTGAGGATGATAGGGGGTGGAAGTCCTATGCTTGATTTTGTGATGAGCTAGTAGGCCTTCAATTAAGTTGGATGTGAACCGGCTTCCTTGATCGGTGACTAGCTCTCTTGGGTAGCCAAATTTGTAGAAGATGTTTTCTCTTAAGAACTCAGCCACCTTTTCTTCTGTTGCTGCTTTGATTGCCTTAGTTTCTGCCCACTTTGTCAGGTAGTCAGTGCACACAATGATGTAAGACCTTTGCCTCGAAGGAGGGTTGATTGGACCCACAAAGTCCATACCCCACTTCTCAAATGGCTTAAGAGTCACTTGAGGTTGGAGAGGCATCTCATCCCTTTGAGTTGGTTTCCCCATCCTTTGGCATTGGTCACATTGGCTGATATACCTTCTGACATCTTGATGAAGTGTGGGCCAATAATAGCCTACCTGCAATATTTTGAAGGCGGTCCTCTTTGCTACAAAATGTCCTCCACAAGGCCCATCATGACAGGTGAGGAGGATATCAAAGACTTCCTCCTCCCTTACACAACGCCTTAAGATCTGATCAGGGCCAAGCTTGAACAGGTTGCCCCTGATCCAAGTGAATGAGGCACTTTTTCTGATGATTCTGCTCTTCTCTCTTGAGGATAGGTGCGGAGGGAACTGTGTTGAAACAAGGTAGTTTGCTATATCAGCAAACCATGGAGAGAGTACTGAGATAGCAAACAGATGTTCATCGGGCATCTGGTCATCCACTGTTCCATCCTCATCTGCAGATAGATCCAATCTAGATAAAAAGTCAGCAACAACATTTTCTTTACCTGGTTTGTCAACGATAGTCAAATCAAACTACTGCAACAAAAGTAACCATCTAATAATACGAGCATTCACATCTGGTTTATTCATTAAATATCTAATTGCAGCATGATCAGTATGTACAAATGTTTGATAGCTCGTGATATAATGTCGGAACTTTTTCAGTGCATGGACCACGGCCAGGAATTCTTTCTCAGTTACAGTGTAATTCAGTTCAGCTTTGGATAAGTTTTTGCTAACAAAGTAAATGGCATATGGAAGTTTTTGTTCAACTTGTCCTAAGGCTGCCCCTATGGCTTTGTTCGAGGCATCAGTCTGGATGTGGAAAGGTAGGGCCCAGTTTGGACCTCTCAAGATTGGGGCAGACACCAACTTGTCCTTTAATTCATTCAGAGCCCTCTGACAATCGTCAGTCCATTTAAACTCCACATCCTTTGCCAAAAGGCCAAACAATGGCGAGGCTAACTTGCTGAAGTCTTTAATGAATCTCCTGTAATACCCTGCTAATCCTAAGAAACTCTGAACATCCCTTACCTTTTGAGGAGGTGGAACCTTCTTGATGAGAGAAATTTTGTTAGGATCCACCTGTAACCCTTGGCAAGAAATGGTATGGCCTAGCACGGCCCCTTCAGTCATCAGGAATTCACATTTTTCAGGACTAAGGGATAGGTTCATCTCAATGCATTTGGTTAGGACTTTTCCCAGGTTGGACAATGCTTCCTGGAAGTTGGACCCATAGGGAGTGAAGTCATCCATATAGATTTCCACTGCATCATGGACCAGCTCTGAGAAGATGCTCAAGACGGCTCTCTGGAAGGTAGCGGGAGCATTGCACAGACCAAAGGGAAGAACTCGGTAGGCAAAGGTACCCCAAGGACAAGTGAAGGTGGTCTTATCTTGGTCTTCCGGGCTGATTTGGATTTGGTTGTACCCGCTAAACCCATCTAGGAAAGAGAAGAACTTCTTTCCTGCCAGTCCATCCAACACTTGATCTACAAAAGGTAGAGGAAAATGGTCTTTCTTGGTAGCTTTGTTCAGTTCTCGGTAGTCCACACAGATTCTCCACTTCCCATTTTTCTTGGGAACCAACACCAGAGGGGACACCCATTCGCTATCCGAGATGGGGTAGATGAATCCGACATCCAACAGTTTTTGCAGTTCTTCCTTGACAATGTCCTTAAGGGCTGGATTCATTCTCCTCTGGGGTTGCCTAACCGGTTTACAGTCCTCTTTGATGTATATGTGATGGGTACAGACTGAAGGATGGACTCCTTTCATCTCCTTATAGCTCCAAGCAAAACCATCTAGATGACTGGCCAATAGGCTACACAGCTCCTTTTCCTGGGAAGGAGATAGGGAGGAGCTGATCTTTAATGTTCTCTCAGGGCCGAACTCCACATTTTTTATTCTGGGAGTGACAGGGTTGGTCGCACAAAGATCCACTAGGGCGCTGGCTTGGGCATCCTCCACCAATTTCTCTAAGGATAGTGCACTGGGAGGTGGATTCTGGATCAAGGTCTCAATCAAGTCATCCTCGGTTGGGGGGTCTCTTCTAGTGGTGTCTAGGGTGCACAAAGGTGCTGAGTACACCTCGTCCTCTTCTCCTTCCTCCAACCAAAGTGGTAAGTCATGCTCTAAGGAGGGTTGGGCAGGAGGGTATAGGACTAGCTTCTTGGACATCGGACCATTTTTTATGGTCATGTTTCCTGCACGACAGCTTATGTAAGCATCTGCAGTGGCTAACCAAGGCCTTCCCAAAATGAAAGGGTATCCAGTAAGCTTTGTCTTTGGTTGCAGAACCAAGAAATCTGCAGAGTATTCCCAAGAGTCAACAGAGACCAAGACATCCTCCACAATCCCTTCGGGAGTCACGGTGGAGCGATCTGCTAGTTGTAGGAATGTCGAGGTCTTCCTCAAGGAACCCTGAAGGTTGAGTTTGAGCATGGTATCCCTGGTCATCACATTAATGGCAGCCCCCAGATCAATCAAGGTGTGAGGTATGATGGTGCCATTGATGTGGACATCTACTGCAGGACTCCCAGGATCTAGATACTTTGGGCATATGACTTGTCCTAACATAAGTTCACACAGCTGTCCTAAGACATTGATGGTTGAAGCATCTCTCTTTCGCCTGCCTGGGTGTCTGAAAAACTTTTCCTTAACCAGTTTGTTGTATATCGGTACATCTTTGATGGCTTGGAGAAGTGGAATTTTCACACACAACTGTTTGAGTTCTCCCAGAAGCTCATCCTCCTCTGGGTTGGGTTGTGTGGTGGCCGTTAGTCTCTCAGGAAAGGGTGGAATAGCCTTTGGTTCACTTTCCTGTTTATCTTCCTCATCCTCTGGGGGAGGAGGTTGGCGATCCGGAAGAGTCTTTCCAGATCGAAGATTGATCTCCTGGATCTCCACAGCATAGGTAGGGCATGATGTTTCCCCAGTATATACCTGCTGGGCCTGTCTATTGTTGGGGTTCGGGTTCGGTTGAGCAGGCATTTGAGGTTGCCTTGGGGGAGCAGGAGGTAATGGTTGTGGTTGAGCTGGTGGTGGAGGCAAAATGGCGGGAGGAGTATTGTATTGGGGCCTCCACCCCGATTGAGGTGCATTCCACTGAGGTTGTGGCTGGGCATGTGAGTGATACGAATGAGTAGTGGGTTGAGTATGGTACTGAGGTGGATAAGACCATGGAGGAGGCACAGACCAGGAAGGATGAGCAGGGGGACCCCAGGAAGGCATAGGAGTAGATTTGTTGGGGCTGTAATAAGCTTGGGGTGCCCCTTGCATCCCCTGCTGGTAAGGTCTAGGTCCTTGTGGCCTCCTTTGGTTGAGGAAATAGAGAGGTTCGGTGGGGGCTTCTGTCCCTTGATACATGGCTTTAAGCCCAGGTAAGGTTGGACATTGGTTTGTGGGGTGGTCCTCCTCACAAACAAAACATACTTCAACCGAATGTAATGGGCATTCGTTCTTAGGGTGTTTCCTTGTGCACCTAGGGCAGAAGATAGCCAAGGCCCTCTCAGCTTCTTCTTTCTTCTGCTAGATCCTGAATGTGTCAAGTTGCATGGCAATGGTCTGTCTCACCTCACTCTTGAGATCTTCTAATTGATTTGCAAACTCATGTTTGGAGAAAGGAATACCAGCTGAGAAGAGGTTTCCTCTACCTCTTTTCCGGGCTGCCCTAGAGTGGTTTCTAAATACGGTCTTTATATCCTCATAAGGCAGTTGGTAAATATCTCCTCCAGCTAACATGTGAAGGGTATCTAAGAGGTCTTCAGGGACTCCTCGGAGCAGGACCAACTTGAGGGATTCAGGGTCAAGTGTGCACCTGGCCCGTTTATAACTAAGTTGGAACCTTTCCTCGTAATCCTCTAAGGACTCATCATTTCCCATGGTCATCCGGAAGATTTCTCCCTTGGTTTCCTTGGACCTACAGTAGTCCCGGTACTTGGTATTGAAAGCTTGCTGCATCTGAGCCCAAGTGGTGATACTGTTCCCAGGTAAGCCCATGAACAAGTGTAATGCTGCATCCTTAAGGGTTGAAGGGAAGAGTTTCAGCCTCTGCTCATCTTCAGTATAGTCATAGGTTCGACACAGGAGAGCAAACTCAAACAGGAAGGTATCAGGATCTTCAGTAATCAGTCCATGGAAGTGAGGTAAAGCGGAGGGGCTAATATTCTTCATTTTCATGTCTCCATTGGTCTCTCGGATGGGGAAGGAACCTTCTATTCTCTCATCTTCTTCCCTATTGTCAGCCATAGCTTCAGATGGAATGGTCTCTAATTCTTCTTCTGCTATAGGATCGTCGTATATCTCAGGAGGTTCACCAATAGGTTCTTCTGGATCACTGTCACCGAAGAAGAGAGAAGGGTGACTCAGTGATGTAGTGGGAGTGTTGGGTAAGAATTTTCCTGTTTTATCTCGATTCCTACGAGGCATGAAATGGAAAGACTTTTGATTGCTTTTGTTTTTCTTTTTTTGGTACCTGCAAAACTGAAACAGAGTGATCTACAACTAACTATTTTGCTGAAAGGAAAATGAAGAATTGAAATGAAAGCAAAAAAAATAACTAATCTACTTTTCTCAAATGAAATTGCAGAATTGAAATGCTAATCTACGTTTGCAGAATTGAAATGCTAATCTACGTCTGCAAAAATGAAATTGCGGAATTGAAATGTTAATCTATGAAAGCAAGAAATGTCTATGCTACTTTTGCAAAATGGAAATGAAACAAACTACTTAGCAGAATGAGAGAGTAGGAAAATAGAAGAAAAGCAACAATTACTAATACTCTGATGCCTCCATGGCAACGGCGCCAAAAAGAATGGTGGGCTCCAGTATTGTAGCAATAATGCTACAACTCCTGGAGCTTCCTTCTCTAATTTTATCAACCCGGTAGTTCGTAACAAACTTGGAAGCGACGGTGCTGTATGCACAAGTACTAGCTCTTGTCGCAGCTATCACTTGGTCAGCTGGCACAAGTCCGCTAGGGCTCAAGCCAACTTCTATATGTTCTCAGAAGAAGTTTTTTAAGTGATGAACGAAAGCTATCTCAAAGGAAATTAACCTACTTTGCAAGAATGAACTGAAAGCCATCAAAACATGGAAACCCTAGTAAACCCTAATTCTACCAGCTTAATCCTTATGATGCAATGGTGGGAATGCAACTTCTAAAAGTGATGCCATTACTTCTATTGAGATGAGATGCATGTGCCTAAACTACTTTCATCTGAAGAGAACATGTTTTTGTATTTTTGCTCAAGTTGTTGGAGTTATTATGACTGTTCTTCTTACTGGGTCTTGACTGTGCAGGGGTAGATCAAGGGGAGGAAAGCTTGGAAAAGGTCAGGAGGACTCTGAGAGGGTCCAAGGGATCCCTAACATCATTCCACAGAAGTTCATAAAGTTCAGATGCCTGGCAACCGCGTTTGCAAGCTTCTACAGGATGTCTATAGGGGGTTCTACACAAAGTTCAGGATTTCTACAGGAAGTCCCGTAATTTCTACAGGATGTTCTGCAATCGGAGTTTTGGGTGATGGATGAGTGAATGAGCTGTATGGGTGGATAGGGAGGTAGGAGGGGAGCTTGTGATGGCTTATGGACAGAGAGATGAGATGGAGAGGGGGTGTGTAAAGCTGGTTGGTCTAGAGGAGGGTAGAGGCAATGGAAGGCCGAAAAGATAAAACAACGTGGATGATAGAGGAGTTGGGAGGCAAATGATCTAAATGGGAGATAAATAGATGGCCTAGGCACAGATTAGAAGGATAAGGAAATGATGGAGTGGTGCTGCACAGTGTAAATGAAACAAATCACCCCTGTCTTGCATATAACCGAAATGTCATCAACCTACTCTAACTGTTTTATTAGAAACCAAAGAACAACAATGTCGTTTTTAAGGGAAAATCGTGCATGGTGCTGAAACAAAGAGTTATTGCTCAAGATCTAAATGCATGGACACTTCTACAAACGGAAATATTACGTTAAAGCTTGCATGAACATGTAAAACTGTGTTTTTGGTAGTTGGCACGGTCTGCACTCCCAGTCCCCAAACAGAGGTGAAAGTGAGTGTGCATTCAACCCTTTTTGGAACTCAGATTAACTTCAATCTCCCTACTCTAATCTGAACTACTGAAGCAACTTTGTTCATAACACTAACCTGTGTAACCACACCAAGAAATTTGAATCAGCAAACTGTGTTTCCAAGTGCATGTAAAGGAAAAGAAATATAATGTTGAAAGAAAGAAAGGTAACAATACAAAGGAAGGAAGCCTTAGGCTCTCAGGTTGGGCCCAACCCTGAGAGCTTAAGCTCCTTTAAGAACTCAGAGCTGCCTCAAATCTTCCTGCTTATTCATTAAAAGATAATAGTCAAAAGTCTGATAACATGCCAAAAATGGCTTACAAAGAGCAAAACAGGGCTATAGCTCGAAATTCAGGATCTGCAACAAAGTTTCAAAAGTCTCTTTTCGAAGGCTACAACCTCAATATTTATACATGATGAGGGCCAAGCTGGCCTCCTAAATTAGTGGGGCTTGGCTGACCAACTAAAAATAAACTGTTGTTCCCTTAGAATCCATTGGCTGCCTTCTAGCTCGGTGGTGATAGCTGTTGGAGCTTGGAGTTGTGGGTGGAGATCACGAGGAAGGCCATTCAATGCCGTGGACAACCTTCCTACAAAACCTCAATGCCACCTTGGCTGTCTCCTAGCCTTCATCTGCATGGTTTTGCTCCATTTAATGTCAAAAAACCTGAAATAAACATGTATTAGCCACCTAGGAATAGTGACTGCCCTTCATTCGTACAAATAACATAAATATACTAAAAAATGATGCATAAGTCATGAAAAATGAAGGGTTGAGCAAGGGTAGTGAGGCCAAATGAGCCCAAAATTTTACCAAATTTGGGGCTCATCAGTAGACATCGCCGAAGAAGTGTTTTGTCTGTGCCGCGAATAGAACAATCTTTGGGTAACCTGTAAGAGGTAGGCCTCTCTCGGTAAAACAAATGTTTTAACGGACTAAAGAAGGGGTAACCTTGAAACTATGTTTTATACCTGGCGGCATGCAAACCTTTTGGAGTGCAAGCAAAGAGAAACTATTTATTTTTTTTAAATTTTTAGGACCTCTAACCCTTTAAACTTGTAGGATTGGTCGTCTCCTAACTTGCATAAAGAAAGGATGTGGGGCAAAACTCTAAAAGTTGTCGTTTTTTTATGAGACATTCTTATCATACGATTGGATTAATCGAGCAGTGTTACCGTGAGGTTCAAGCTCGTTAAAAAATAAACCCGGACCGAGCAAATGTTTCCACCCGCGTTTAAGCTCGTTAAAAAATGAACTATTCCCTGGTAAATAACCACCGTGAATGTAGTACTTCAGCCATTAAAGCCTTGGTCGTGTTTGCTCCTTCACCTCCACTTTTACATTGGCCGATCATTCACATCCATTTGATTGTTTATCCATTTTGAGGAAAAGCTGCGAAGAGTGATTTCACTAGCCATCCTTGTGACACTGCCGTGATTGGAAAATTCCAAACCTTACCTGGAATCAGCTGCTACCCGTTATATCACTCGTTCCTCAAAAGACGAGTCTCCATTAAGCTCTTTTCAACTGACTCGTAAAATATGAAAAGATTGCCGAGCCATTGGCCTCTCCAGCTTGTTAAAGGGACAGGAAGTGCTATCCCTCCTCTAGATTTTAATCTTTTTGGACCTGAGGGATTATTACACAAAAAGATCGAGTGCCTGTTTTGTTCGGCTCGTTAAAGCTATCGAAAATTCATCCCTTCTGTATTGTCTTATACTTTTTTGGACTTAAGGGATTAGATGACGAAAAAGGAATTTTGGAGTTACCTTTACGTACCTGTTCAGACTCTCTAAAAATGAAAAGGACCGAGTTATCTTTGTCGTTAAACTCGTTAAAAAGATTAATAGCGACAAACTTGTCTTTAGACGAGAACGAGTTTTCTTCTTCTGTGATCTTACAGGTACTTGGTGAAGCTGGGCAAGTAAGGGAGCAAGTAGCTGGAAGCTGTCAAAGAAGAGAGGGATTGGATCAAAGGATAAGCGCAAGACACAGGTCGATTCTTTCTATCACCCTCTATCTTTAATTCATAAAGGAAATACAAAAGTAGTTTTCTCTGTTTGTTTCTAAGGCAGCTGTCACACCTTAGTGGGATAGAGCAGTTCTAAATAGACACTTTTCCCGGTAACAAGCGCATGGGGAGGCCTATGTTGCGATGGTCTCCTATTCAGCTCTGAATGGCGAACCAGTAGAAGATAATACCTATGGGGCAATTGCAGGGAATCATTGTGGATATTGAAGTAATAGAGATTGTTGATGACAACAATCCCTACCCTGCACTCTTAGGAATTGATTGGGCCACTGACATGAACGGGGTGATTAATCTAAAGAAGCGCAAGATGATTTTTGAGAAGAAGTCTCTCCGCATAGTTATACCTTTGGACCTTGTTGAAGTATTGTGCTATACAGATCTGGTGCACAACTATGAAAGTGATGATGATTTGCACTACATCTATAAAATAATAGCATGAAACCAGGACTAGGTGAATCCCACCACAGACGAATGGATCTCATGGGAGTGCGAGAGCTCTTGTACTTCATATTCGGATGAGGAAACGGAGCGATGGTAGAATCGGCTACACGAGGTAACCATGTTGAACTGTAATATGATGACAAGGTCGCTGCATTGCGTATCGACGAAAGTGAGGGATCTGCCTACTTATGATGGGTTAAGTGAGGTAGATACCTTCTTGGATAAGTTTGAAAGGGAGGTGTCGGAAAAGCAACGCTTCTAGGCCTTCAATTGGGTCCTGCGCGCTACGCCTGTGAGGTGGTGGGGTACGCACAAAGGAAGCTTTGAAGGCTGGCACGCATGTATAAGGATGATGCGTACACGGTTTGGGAAGCCTAAAGTGCGATTGGCTGATAAATACAATGGACAGGATGGTCCGCACGCGCATCTATCTATTTGGGTACAGGCATATGGAAAACAACCTACACGGATGCACATGAACTTCACATTGGGAGATACGGTCAATAAGCATGTGTTGGGGGGGAAATGAGCCAACAGATCCTCAAATTGCAATCCCAGAATGTGGAGAGAATGATTCCACAGAAGGTTATCCACACGGAAGAATTTAACAAGGTGTGCGAAGCACTGAACAAGGTATGTAGTGCACAGCGAAGTGATTGGGACCTACACGTACCTGCAGTATTATGGGCTTATAGGACGACATGCAAGAAACTAATGGGGCAGACACCTTTCCGGTTGGTCTATGGAGTGGAAGTTGTAATGCTGATGGAATACATCGTGCCTAGTCTGTGCATAGCAGCGCTCACAGGTATGATGAACCACGGAGCCCTGGAGGATAGGCTCATGCAATTGGAGGAACTTGAGGAAGAACGATTTTTGTTTGGCTTTCACCAACAGGTACAAAATTAGCGTGAAAAGACTTGGCATGATTGACATATTAAGTTACGCACCTTCAAGGTGAACGATTTGGTGTTACTGTATGATAGTAAGTTTGATAAATTCCCAGGAAAATTCAGAATGCATCGGCTGGGACCATATGTTATTAAGGAGGTCACAGACGGAGGCACGGTACAGTTGGTACGGTTAAATGGAGAACCTTTCCCATGAAAAGTGAATGGTAGTCGGTTGAGGCCATACACGAGTGGCCCGGCTATCTGAATTAGCGCTCCAGGCAGCTGAAAGGAGGCATGAGACTATAACCAGGTGCAGGGCAGCAGTTCAGCTACCACAATCTCCGAACAGCGCATCTAGGAGGTATAGTAGGCAGCCGATCAGTGCATTGTTGAACTTGCAGTGGTCCGGACAGAGGTGGGAGGTCTCTGCACGAAGATCTCCGCACTGACAGAGTGACTCGAGGGCGAGTCATGATGTTTGTGTTCGGGGCCTGTTGGGTGCGGGATCCCCCAAGGGAAGTTTTGGGGCTTAAAGCCCAGATTTTGACTAAATCCGATGTAAAGACTCTGCGTTTTGTGGGCGCAGAGCAAAAGTTTGTAAATGAGTCATAAGGTTGTCCACCCTCATTTTTGTAATGTAATGTTGGCTTTAGAGATCTACCCATGGTCCGCAGACCATGGGATTGTATAAATAGAGCGAGGCTCTAATTTGTAAAGAAGTAAGTAATAGATGGACAATTGAGTCTTATCTAAGTGTAGAGACAAGTCTTGGGTCGTAGAGTAGGAGAAGGCTCTGCAGCTGAGTGTGAGAGGATTAGTAGTCCACAACTGAGTGCGCGGACCCCTACAGCTGAGTGCATAGGGCAGGGTGATTCTGTAACCGATTAAAGCATTATTAAAGAGAAGTTTTATACCATTCCTTTGTATTTATTTACTGTTTTTTGCATTGAATGTATTGGGTATAAATTACATTTCTGTTGTTTATATGTTGCGCAAACTTATATGGTTGTGTTGATTAAGTGAATATAAGATAAAGTATCTGTTTACGTGAAGTTAACTAATAGTTATAAGAAGATAAGTAAGATCTGTGGGGTAACTTGGGGAAATAGCATAGATCGCTGCCTTAGCAGCGTGAAAGCACTTCAGCCCTTGGTTAGGGCTGCACGAGGGCGATTATAACAGATTGCGAAGGTCTCGTAGGTTAGGAAAGTGCGTGAAAGTGACCTGCACGAAGGTATTCACAGTTGGACTAAATCGACCCCTTAGACATCTCAAGGGTGCAGAAACCTGGTTCCAGCATCCCCCCATACTGCTTTGGGTGAGACCTCAGTTTGCGCTCTGTGGGCTGTTGCCAAAAGGGCCAGTAGTTTTGGGATTTGTTTGGCTAATTAACTTTGAACCTATTTCAAACCCCCTTAAGCCAACAGGGGGGCAAAGCCCAGAAAAAGGGAACCAAAGACAGGGCACCCCCATCAACTCTAGCTCCTCCTAAGCCGCCGAAGCTGATTCCTCCATGTGCTTTGTGTGACATTGTTAGTTATGCCACCAATAATTGTCCTGAGCTCCCTCATATCAAGAATGTGGTCTCTGATACCCTCCCTGATTCTACCATTCATGAGGTCCATGTCACCTTACCTGATTCAGCTAAGAAGAATATATCATTACACACAAATCACCCCTATGATTTGTGTAATAATTATGGCCATTATTCATATTATTGTCCCTGTCTCAAAGTTTTTCATGATACACTTCAATTATTTCAAGAATTAATGGCCACTTGTAGTGATTCCACTTCTCCTCTACCTGTGAATTCTGGTGCCACTCATACACCAGAACATGATATCTCTCAACCACCCATCATGATCCCTTCCCTTGATGTCAAGATGGAAGATAACACCACAACCATTCTCTACCTCTCATCATCCATGAGATCGATGCATTGGAACTCCCTCGATGTCTCTTATTGTGATTATGTTGAACCTTATTCGACGAACACTCGAGTCACAACATCGGTAGATATTCCATCTACTAGTCATATGTATCCTAACCTTGACGATGCGTATGTGAAACTTGTCTCTCATGACGATGCCTCAGGTAGCTCTTCTTCTGTTGGGTCCCTATAATACTAGTGATTACCCCATTAATATTGTAGTTATACCCCTTATTAATATTGTTGTACCCCTATTACCCCCATATTGTTATTACTGTGCCCCATAGAATCCCTCTATTGTTTCTTTGTGGCTTTATATTATTATTGTTAGGTCGGCTGGATTATATTGTGACTCCTTAGACTCCTATATATAGAAAGGAGGTTTTGTCATTTGAATCATCAAAGAATTGTTCATTTATGTAATGTAAAGGAGGTTGCCTCCTCGAAGAGGCTGAATTCTAAGGCGTTGATCTATCTTTTCTATCTTTTCTTGAGATGGTTTCATAACATCTTCATCATGTGTGGTCTCTCTTCCTCCAATCCCCCCATCTTCCATTCTGATGAAGACATTATGGAATCAATGACCACCCCTGATTATACATGGGATGATATGTGCCATTGTGTGTACTTCCTTCTGCAACAAACCCATGACCAATATATTGTGGATTCAAATGACTTCATTCATGGTTAAGTCGGTTGGTTTAGAAATCCCATTCCTATACTAGATGGTTTTAAAGAAGAAAATATGGCTAACACTTCCCCTACCATCAAAATCAACATTTGCAATAAACTAAGGATAGAATAAAATATCATCTTGGGGGCACAATGCACCCCGAAAGAAATTGATGCTTACACCATGTTATTCAGAGAATTTTGGGATGTTTTCACCTAGTCTTATTCTAAAATGCCAGAACTTGATCCCATGATTATTTAACATCACTTCGACACTTGGCCTGATCCCATCCCTGTCTGCCAAAAGCAAAGGCCTATCCATCCTACCAAACATGAAGTTATCAAAGCTGAAATTGATAAGCTTAAGCAGGCGGGTTTCATCTATCCCATAGAATACACCACATGGCTGTCAAATCTTGTTAATATTTTTAAGAAACAAGGCACCATTCATGTATGCACAGACTTTCACGATCTGAACAAAGGTTTTCCCAAAGACAACTTTCCCACACCCTCATATACCAGGTCATTGATGAGTGTGTGGGGCATGAGGTTCTCTCCATTATGGATGGATTCTCCGTGTTGTAGTGTTTTCTATCTCCTGTCACACAATTGCTTTCAAAAGATATAGAAGCCTCCTAGAGACAACCTCTAGGTTGATAGGAGACCAGTGCTTAGGGCATCCGAGAGGAGTTCTTTTCAAGATTATCCAAAGGATTTCTATTGCACTCCATATGTCATGTAATTGGTTCAATAGCCCTTTGCCAAGGTAAACTCAAGAAAACACATAGATCAAAATAAACACTAGTAGATATGGCTGATCTCAAAGAGAAATGAATTGGTTCTAGTGGCCAACACAAAAAAATACACAGTTTAACATTATTATTGTAGTATAGATGAATAGGAGAAAGGAAAGGAGGGAAATCTATTGAGAGGGTTGAACATAACACAAAATCCTATGAAAAAATCTACAACAGAATTATGGAAGATTGAGGAGGTGAAAATGCAGAAAACGTGGAGTGTGAATTAAGGTATCAAGCTCTATGCCTCATGAATAATTTTTTCACAAATTAGCATAAGTAAATATATGCTTGCATATATGTATTGTAGGTTATTAAAGAACACAAGTAAATCCATGAGTATACAGGTATTGAAGGCTATCAAATAACACAAGTAAATTTGCATTTACATAGATACTTATCACTACTTAGCAGCATACATAAAACCATGAGAGAGTGAAATCGGCAGCTTCATAACACAATTTTAGAAGAGGAAGGACATACATGTAATGATATCTAAAGGGGAAGCATATTGTGCATTGTTCTGATTGGAATCAACCAAATTGCTTCATTAATCTTTGAAGATGGAGTCAAAATCACTAGTCCATTACATTTAACAATTGTATATGCTCGAGCACCTTATGAACAAGCAAATTGAACCAAAGTGGAACCACTGTCTCTGGAAATAGAGATCGGAACTTGCAATAGAAAAATTCGGGCCTCTAGAATGCAGATATTCGGAACCTCATTTAAGTGTTTCTTCCCTCTATTTATAAGGAGAGGGGGAGCTTTGAACAAAAGTTACAAAATATCTCAGCCAAGCTCTTATTGTCTAATCAACTAGCTGTCCCGGCATGTCAAGGTTCTTCTGCCTAAAATGATTACAATCAGATTTGATTTCGTTCTTGAAAATGCAAAAATTACACAATAATAGGCATAAATAAAACTAAATAATGGTTAAGGAAAATATATCCCTGCCATTCCTGTGATGGGCTCCGATAGGCCACGTCTTTTCCATGTTGTTCCTCTATAGTTGTTCGACCAGTTCACTTGTCGCTTTCACCTTAACTGCTTGAATTCCCCACTCGCTGGAGTTGGGAGCGATCAATTGTTAGTAGCTTGCCAAAGTGAAGAAACAGAGATTGACCTAGCAATCTTTCATTGCTTGACTACGTGGAGCTCCATGCTGAGAAATTAATTCCCAAGTGACTTGCATACTGCTTCCTGAGTCCCATACCTCCATTTACCATTTTAGAATAGAGATGGCTTGTATCACCTCAAGGCAAACCCAACACTATTTCCAGCAGATCATGGTCCTTTCTACCTTGACCCAGCGATCTTTGATAGTCGCCATTACTCCTGATACCAAATCCTTTGTTCCTACATTCAATCTTGTAGCTGCCAACCCATATGCCTTTAACTCTCTGTAAAATGCTTATTGAAGAAATTCCATATTGCAATTTTCATAGTGGTGCAGTATTCTAATATTCTGATTTCTGACCTCTGATATGATGATCTCCTTCCACTTAGCCCTTCCCACATTTCTCACCATAGGACCGAGGGTTGTGACCTGCCGCTTATCCTTGAGTTGTTAGAGTGTTTTTGTTCCTACCAGGGGCTATTTTTCCTTCATTAAGTGCTCAACGCCCTTAGTTACTTGAGTCTTTGTGACCGTGGTGCCAACCCAATATCGAAGCCCCCTCAAAATGCGAAAACTACCTGCCACGTGTCCTTTGGTACCGCCATGTCATACTGATGTCAAATGCCACTGTAGCTTATCTGGACCAATCATATGCCCCCACATGTCCTACTAGAAGAGAGAGAAAATAGCTTTCCCACCTTTGGTTTTGCAATGAGATTCTTTGTTAATCCTTTTTCAGCATTCCCATCAGTTTTTAACACTATCGACACATTATGCATATCCCAAATTTTTAAAGATTGTCACCTTAAGAAGTTCTGATTTTCCATCCTTCCAATGTCTCGATGCTCTAATATTCAAGACCTCCGATATGCGATGTGCCGATATGCCTGACCTCTAATATGTGATCACTGATATGGTTGATGCTCTAATGTTGTGACTGTCGATATGGCTGATGATCTAAGGTTGCAATCGTTGATATCTCTGGACCTATGATATGTGATCTTTGTCAGGCCAGGCAGTAACTCTTCAAGGGCAGAAAAACTGATTGGTATTTTATTCCATAGGTAGGCTATTGTTATATACAATTGGGAGTGATTATTCAGTTCATCTCCCGATTACTGTTCACATTCCTAATTTATTTATTTACACAAATTCCCCAATCACGAAGATTAGGTGTGAACATTCCCCCCCTTAATCTGAAGGGTTGTTGGTGAGTCCAAGCATCATTCTGAATCGTTCAAGCTTTTCCCTTCCAGGTGCTTTGTTGAAGATGTCTGCAATTTGCTCATTTGTGGAACAATGAGGGAGATGGATTGTTTTGGCCTCAACATGATGTCGAATCAGATGATATTTAGTATTGATATGCTTTGTTCGATCATGGAACTTTGGGTTCTTGGCCAACTTTATTGTAGAGATGCTATCAATCATGAGTGGAGTTGATTGTACTTGTTTTACCTGCAAATCTTCAAGAATTTTCCTGAGCCACACAATTTCTTTCGTTGCTTCAGCTGCTGCCACGTATTCTGCTTCTGTTGTGGAATCTACTGGAACTGATTGTTTGCGTGATCTCCAGGAGACAACTCCTGATCCAAGACTCATAGCATATCCTGAAGTAGATACCCCAGTTTCTTTATCTCCATCGAAGTCTGAATCCGAGTATCCAATCAAGCTGAAGTTGTCCACCTGTGTATACTTGATTCCAAGGTCTTGAGTTCCCTTCAAGTACCTTAGAACTCTTTTTGTAGCAGACCAATGTCCTTCACAAGGCTTTTGCATGAACCTGGAGAGGATTCCAACAGTAAATGAAATGTCTGGTCTGGTAGTAGTGAGGTAGATGAGACTTCCTACAAGCTGTCTATACTTTGTTGCATCCTCAAATTCCTTTCCTTCAATAGATGTGAGCTTTAAGTTTTGTTCCATTGGAGTAGAAAGAGGATTGCACTCTGTCATGCCAAATCTGTTTAACAAATCTCCAATGTATTTCTTTTGAGAAAGAAATATGGATTTTGGATGTTGGGTTACTTCAATGCCAAGATAGTAATGAACATAGCCCAAATCAGTCATTTCAAAACTTTTCCCTAATTCCTTCTTTATGGATGCAATGTAGCTTTCATTGTTCCCTGTCATTAAAAGATCATCTACATATACCACAAGATACACAACTGTTTTGCCAACTTTCTTGACAAATAAAGTTGCATCATCAAGATCAAAATGATTGAAGTTGAGTTTCAGAAGATGCTCAGTTAGTTTTTCATACCAGGCTCGCGGTGCTTGTTTGAGGCCATACAAGGACTTCACAAGTTTGCATACTTTATGTTCATGTCCTTTCACAGCAAATCCTTCAGGCTGGGACATAAAAACATTTTCTTTTAGATCTCCATTCAAGAATGCAGTTTTTACATCCATTTGATGGACTTTCCAACCGTTCTGAGTAGCTAGTGCAAAGAGTGTCCGGATGGTGGCCCATTTTGCTGTGGGGGCAAAAGTTTCCTCATAATCGACCCCTTCCTTCTGTGCAAAGCCTTTTGCCACAAGCCTAGCTTTGTGCTTGTCAAGTGAGGCATCAGCTTTGTACTTGTTCTTGTAGACCCACTTGCAGCCAATTGGTTTGGTTCGAAATGGAGGATCAACCAGCTTCCAAGTGCCATTCTTTATGAGGGCATCATACTCATTTTTCATCGCTTCTTTCCATTCATCATGAGAAGCAGATTCTTTGAAGGAAGTTGGTTCAAAATATGTAGACAAGTTCAATTCACAATCATAAGTAACATCCATATCAACAGGTGAATTAGAGTCATCTACATCACCTCCATTTTGTCAGTTTGAATTTTTGGTTCCTTTTTTTCCAATTTCATCAGGATGAACACTTTCAAGTGTCTTTGTCAGCCACTTTGGGGGACCTTTCTAAGATGGTCCAGGCTGCTCTGTTGATTGAGTTGGGACTGAATCAAGATTGAGTCTCCCAATTATATCAATTACATCACTTAAAGCATCATCCGTTGTTGGAGTTTCATGCAGAGGAGATTGTTCTTCAGAAGAAGATTCCACATGTTGTTCTAGAATAGGAATCCCCCCTTCAAGATGTGGAATAAGATTATCAAATTCTTGAAATGATTTCATTTTTGCGAATCTATCCAAGCGATCAAGTTGCCGCTCAACAACATTGTCAGATTTGGATGATTCAAGAAAAATGACATCTGTCAATACAACAAACTTTTTATTTACTTCATCATAGAGGCGTATGCTTTAGAGGTGTTTGAATACCCCAGGAAGATACACTTACGACTTCTAGCACCAAGTTTGTTTCTATGTACCTTTGGTATCAAAGCATAACAGGTGGAACCAAAGATCCTGAGATGTTTTACCGAAGGAACATGTCCATACCACAATTCATAAGGAGTCTTGTTTCTTATAGCATTAGATGGACATCTATTCTTTATATATGCAGCACCTAGAACAGCATCAGCCCAAAACATTATCTTTACATTTTTGAAGAAAAGCATGGATCGTACCATATTCAAGATTGTTCTATTCATTCTTTCAGCTACACCATTTTGTTGGGGATTATAGGCACAGTTGTTTGATGCTTGATCCCATGTTGGCGAAGATAGTTTTCAAATTCATTTGATGTATATTCTTTTCCATTATCAGTGCGAATAGACCCAATATGAGATTGTGCATCATTTTCAATCCATTTATGAAAATTCTTGAATGTTTGAAAGGCATCAGATTTGTTCTTCAATAAATAAACCCAACACATTCTGGTGTAATCATCAATAAATGTCATGATATATTTATTTCCATTTGCAGAAGGAACAGGCATTGGACCACATAAATCTGAATGAATGATTTCAAGCTTCCTATGTGCTCTTGAATGTGAATCATGAAAAGACTGTTTGCTATGCTTTCCTAGAATGCAAGCATCACATTGCTTATGTTTCCTAGGAATTGTAGGCAAACCAGCAACACCATTTTTCTTCAATAAGCGGAGACTGTCATAATTTAAATTTCCAAATCTAGCATGCCATAATAAACTTGATGGAAGTGTACCTTCTTCATGATGAGAAATATATGAGAAATGTTGTGCATGAGCAGAGGTTCCTTGTATTTTGAGAAGTCTTTCTTCTTCTATTCCCCTCATGACAAGTGAGTGGTCAGATGCTTTTCTTAACTCAAGCTTGCCATCAAACATATGAATAGAGTGACCTTGCTGGCGGATGTGGACCAAGGACAGCAAGTTTCTCTTGAGCTGTGGGAGATATAGAACATGATCCAGAAGAAATTCTGGAAGACCAGGCAGTTTAAGCCTGATTGTGCCAAGCCCTGATGGCTTGATTTCTGACTGATCTGCAAAGTATACTGCTCCATCAACATTGTGAGTGAAATCTTCAAAAAAATCTTTCCTATGAGTCATATGACAGGTTGCTCCTGAGTCAAGCAACCAATCATTTTTTGAAGAAGCAAGTGAAGCATTAAACAAATCTTCATTTACTCCAACGTTACATTGTGCCTCAATATAGTGAGCGGATTCAGGTGCTTTACCTTTGTCTGTATCATCAGTTTTACCTTTCTGCTGGTTTCTTTTCTGCTCAATTTTGTCCCATGCTAGCTTGCATGTAGAAGCATCATGTGATCCATTTCGTTTGCAGTGAATGCAATGCAGATCTGCTTTTTCTCCTTGAGAATGTCTGCCCCCCCTGCCTCTGAAGTATCTTCCTCTTCCTCTTCGTCCACCTCTTCCTCTTTTAGAATCTTGAGCATGATGCTTTTCTTTATGAGCAAGGCAAACAGTCTCTTCAGAAGATTCAGGGACTGTCTTCTTTCCAAATGCTTTCTCTCTTTCAGCAAACTTTTTCACAAGAGAGTCAAAGGTTATATCTTTAAGATTTCCATTTGCTTGTAAAGACTCAAGATAATTGGAGTAAGTAGGATAGAGTGCCTTGAGAAAAGCAATAAGAGGGATATCTAGCTCAACCTTAGTGGATTTGATATCATGCATTATGGATTTTACTTCAGATGCAAGAGCAAGAGGATCATTATTTTTCAGTTCAAGAGTGAAGAGTTTAATCACGAGCTGAACAACTTCAAGTGCAGAATGTGAGTCATAGAGTTCTTTGAGCTTCTGTAGAGCTTCAAAGGCAGTTGAATATGATGAAATATGGTGACTTACTTCTTCATTTACAGATGCTGCGATTAATGCATATGCTTTGCTGTTCTTGTTATCCCAAATGACGAGCTCTTTGTCTGATGTAGGTTGTACTGGGTCATTGTCTCCTTCTTCGACACACACTCCCTTCCACAACTCATTGAAGATAAGGGTGTGTTTTATCATTCGGGACCATTCAGGATAGTTCTCCTTGCCAGTGAGAACTATTCCTACCATAGAGATGATTGAATGCATTCTGTAAAAAAAAACTTTTGCTGATAGAAAAATATTTCTGATGGCAAAAAAATGTGCTCTTCTGGAAAAAAAACTTCTGCTGCTAAAAAAAATGATTCTGATATGAAAGTGTATTCAAAACCATCCAAAATCTGAGCAGGGATAGAATTCTGCTACGCCATTTTTATATATCATTGACCTTTGAAAGGAATGTTGATAACCAAAAAATATTCACCGTATTATATGCCATGTCCAACATGTAAAGGTAATATGGAAAAACAATAATACACATTTGAAGTGACATACAGTCATAGTTTAATATTTTAACACCAAAAAGGAACGCCCAACGAATATGCACAGGAAAAATACCGCAGCCATCATTTCAAAATCTATTGAAATCACCAGGATTTCATTTTATGCTCGGCCCTTTCTCTCAGATGACGGTTTTAATACCTGCGAAAAACTGTTACATCGTTGACTGAAGAAAAAATAATACTGCGCCACCATTCGATTTGAAAATTATGCTTCTAGATCTGCAGACAACCTTGACTTCAAATGACGTGTTCACCAAGAATACGGGTTCGGTAAGCGAAGGTGAGGATACATGATGACCAAGCCACCGCCTTCAACCGTGTCAATCTTGTGATTCACGGATTCAGGAACGTTTCAATACCTATTACGAACTTGACATTCCACAGTTCAATGGGAATTGTGGAGCCAATCCAAACGAGGTGTACGAGGAAGTGGAGCCACTCTGCAGTGCACCCAGATTCATAAAACCATCAATCAGAATAGTTTCGACAAACCCAATCTTTTTTCAGCGAACCAGCAAAAACATGTGGTGACGGTATTGAGAACTCTCCATATGTTTTTCAAAATGAGAGAAAACAAGCTGTGCAACTATGTTTGCACTAAGAAACTCGACTCAGAGTCTGCGGGGGTGGAGTCCAAATATAAGATGGCTATACTAAAGAGCTCGGATGGCGAAATGTTCGAATTGGAGAAGCCTGTGGCATTGATGTCCAATGTTCTGAAGTTGTCGATTGAGATTGACGAGAGAGATGGGATAACCACTCTCATTTCTATGGTGAGCGTGGACGTTTCAAGCAAAATTCGGAAATTGGTTAAGGAGTTCTGCGAATTCCATCATTCCCACAGTGCAGCAGCCGCCGATAGTGTGGAAAGATCAAAGATCACGTCAACATAATACTGGCTAATCTTCCGCTGGTTATACCCCGGAAAAGGGCAGACGGAAACCAAGCTACTTTCTATGAACACGGTTTCTGGGTTGAGTTCAAAGCATTCAAACGGATGGTCAGTGGTCAGAGAATATGTCAGGCGCAGGCTTGGGTTGAAACGCATAGCAAAATTGAATTCACACACAACGAATATACTAAACAATGACTGAGATTTCACAAGGATATGATAGACATGTCAACCTGCAGAACATGGGCAGGATATGAGCAGAATATGTAGAGGGAGTTACAAGGAAAAAAAAGCTAAAAAGGAGTTGTCTCTGATACCATGTCAGGCCAGGCAGTAACTCTCCAAGGGCAGAAAAACTGATTGGTATTTTATTCCATAGGTAGGCTATTGTTATATACAATTGGGAGTGATTGTTCAGTTCATCTCCCGATGACTGTTCACATTCCTAATTTATTTATTTACACAAATTCCCCAATCACGAAGATTAGGTGTCAACAATCTTTGATATATCAGACCTTCGATATTCCTTCGTAAGGCTTCAATCCTTGAACTTCAGCAGACCATGTCTTTTGATCCAAGAGTCCATTTTTGGACTTCCACATATTGTTGGAAAGCTTGTTCAGAGAACTTTCTAATGGAGAGTGTCTCATTTAGGCTTTGAGTCCTTCTACTACTTAGGAAATGACTACAAAATTCTCTTCTCATTTACTCTTTAGACAACTAGAAACACATTTTGCAGCAAGTGACAACATTGGCTCCAATTGGGGATAGTGCCTTGCTGGCAAGGTGCTGAGAACCTGTAGACTAGTAGACTTCACCATTGCGCATGGAGTCAAAAAAGTATCGAACCTACAAAACCATAAAATATCCATGGAACTTTATTTATTGGGACTTCTTTCCTCATAAAATGGAAATGCAAAACTACAAACTCTAGAAACTGGAAATTAAACACTCACATAGTGAGATATTTATATACAGCTCTTGCTTAGGCATAGAGCTCAATTCACCTAATTGAGGTCAACCTTCCAATGATACCATCCCAACATCTAAGTACTAGACCTTATGCCATTGTTCTCTTGGAAGTCAACAACTAAAACAGGCATTCACCACTTCCCCCAAACTAATATTTGGTTCTCAACTATTTTAATCTCCCCCATGAACCTTCTAGTTGGGCTTGGAATTGATATATAGGCCAAAGAAATATGTTTACAATAAGATTCAAAAAATGGAGTCAAAAAAATGAGAGATCTTCAACCCACACTTCCATTGCTCACTCGATATAGGGAATGTAAAAATTGTCGTACCCAGGGAAAAGTATTTTGATTCATTCCCCGGTGTTACAAATCCGTTTGGGCACATCACTCCCATCATTCAAATCAGTACTATTGGGGCTCATCAAACCCTAATTCAGTTGCTACATGCCCTAGAAAAGTCAACACTTTGAATGCCTCCTTCCCTGAGAGTTTCTTGGCCTGAAGCCCTCCAGAAATGCCTCCTTGAGGGACCAGTGCAGCCTTGGTCAAGGGTAAGTGCACTTCAGTGCAGGTAGGACCATGTCAGGGTGCTTTCCAGAGCACTTAGGCCCACTTTGACCTGCATTGGGCGAGATTGAGCGAAATCATTATAGGGTTCTAGGAATATTCTTACCTTTTGGAGCCATCTAGAAGATTCCCACACTTATCATCTCGTATGAGATCGAAATTGGATAGGGAATGAGTTAAGTAAACTCCTCTCCTCTCATCCCTTCCTCCATGGAAACTAACTATAAGTTTGGAAGGCCTTTCAATACCATCATTTATGACCAAACCTCCTCCATTTGCCTATAAATCGAGCACTCATCTAAGTGATCAGGGGATGGACTTTGAGTATATGTAAGCAAATATTGTTGGTGTGAGGTTTGAGATTGTAAACAAGTATTGTTATGTTGCCAAAGTGTTGCGCTTTTGATGTGATGTTGGTTGGAACCCATGCTCAAAGAGTGACAATGGATCGGACTTCATGGTTGTAATTCTTCCTTCTACTTAATAAAGTTGTTTACATTTTTTCCCATATTCTTTTCTTTATATGTGATGATTATATGTGTAAATTCTTTCGATTCCATTTGCTTATAGTAGATAGATCCCTTTCTTTTATTGGTTTTTGTCCTCTGTTTATGATTGCAGGTACTTGTCGAGCAAGTTAACTTCGAGAAGGAGTGATCGGAGCCAAAAAAAGAAGACAAAGGGAAGCAAAAGATAACAAGTAGGTCCCTTGTCTTATTTATCTTCTATAGAAAAAGGTTAAGCACTTTAAATTTGTTGTTCTAGGTGTAGCTATCCACCTAGGGAAATTGTGTTTATCCATAGATGTAAAATTCCACATAGCAAATTGGTGACTCCGCTAGGGAAAGATCATCATTCCGTGTAGTTTACCTTCATCCTAGTACACCCTAGTAGACTTTACTTGCTTCCATTGATCTTGTTTTAGCCCTTTTTGAAGTATTTTTTGGTAAAAATTGTGCGTGCAAGTCCCTAGGATGGCCTCTCTCACACCAGCACAGGTTTAGTCAAGAGACAGAGTGCTGTAGAGCACCCTTGGCTTGGGGATAGTGCTCTGAAGTGCACTTTCTCCCATTCAAGGCTGCACTAATCCCCCTTCGGTCAAAAATCCCACCTTTGGCTTGATTTTTCCCAAATTTCCTGCTATTTTTGCTTGTTGAAAGATCAATGATGCTTGTGTCTCTGAAATCAATTTGTGTTTCCTTTCCTAGCCCTAATTTGGCCTTGATTGTTTAGTGTTTCTTAAATTATTTCTTTATCACTATCAATTCATTCTCAAAGTTAGATTATAGTCGATTAGTCTTTGCTCAAAAGAAAGTGTCGTAAAAGTCTTCATTTCTTTTGAAAAGGAACTGTCGTAAAGTCTTCATTCTTGCAAAAGGATTGATTGATTGTATGTGCATTAGTTTCCTTTTGTTCATCTCAACATTAAGGGAATTGAAAAGAAAAACTTTCATCGTGCATTGAAAAATTTTGTGTGTGCTCATAGGAATAGTTTAAGGAAATTGCATTAGATGTGTTCTTTGTTCTTTGATTACAAGAATCTAATTGCTCTATCCTTACTATCTAAGGTTTTCATTGTTAAAATTGAATGAAAAGGATGCTTATAATATTAGTTGCATTCTAGGAATTTCAAATACATCACATGGTGAACCTTGAAAGGCAAATTTTTAATCAAGATCAACTTAAAATTAACATCAATTAATCTAATGGAGCATTGTCACCTAACACAAAACATTTAGAGGTTCTAGGCTAGAGATGTGTTCTGGCATCATAAAACATAGCAGCTGTCGCTAACTTGTCTATGATACATTCTGAGTGTGATACCTCATTCCACATACGTGAGTATATTGTAGCTCATCCATGTACCTTCAGGTATATAGGGCGGTGTTACAGTACGTAAAGTATAAAGGAATGCTCTCACTATGCGGTTTCACATTAGATAGCACTAACACAGATTGGGCCTCCACGTACTTTCGGGTATATATGAGAGGACTACATTAGGTTGCTATCCATCCTTAGGTAACCAAGTCAGCCACCTTGTACACTGTGATACACTGAACACAACATTCGGGGAGATTTCCTGCACGTATGTTAAGTCCTTGGTTTACTAAGGTAGTATATTGCAGTTCACAGTTGCTTGGTAATTCTTTTGCCTAGATTATCCCTGTTTTGTTTTGTTCTATTATTTTGATTAAAATAAAATTAATTGATCATATATAACATCCTCCATGCTCACTCCTTGGTTGATATTAGGTTGAGACATATGGCAACAACTTCGGAGTCCACCGATCAAGGAATTCCTTTTGATGGGAATCCTAGTCCTTTTCCTCCTTTCGGAAATATTGGTTCTCCTTATATGGATACATTGTCCCTTCTGATATTTACCATTGGCTTTCCAGTATGGTTTTTTTCAACCTCCTTGGTTCAGAATGTCGTGATTTCTCCGCAATCGAGTACTCCTCCAACTAGAAAAAATCAACCTCCAGTTGATCCTATAGTTGACCCTTTCCCTTCTTCCTCGGTTGCTTCTTCCCCCCCTTCTTCCTCTTCGCCTGGTGAAAGTATTGGTACTAGTAACCAGGTGGCTAAGAAGAAGAAGAAAGGGAAGAAGAAGAAGAAGAAAATTTAGCAAGGGGGCAACCAAGCAACCATTGCTTTGAAAGCAACTTCTGATGAGAAACCATCCAATAAGCCTCACAAACTTTGATATCCATGCAAACTTTGTACGGGAGACCATCTTCTTCGAAATTTTCCTGATATTCCTCAGATCTTTGAAGAATGGTCTTCTCGTTCACATCGTCCTGTGTCATCAACTTTTAGAGATCATGCTAGTGACACACCATCAACTAGTGGTAGTAAAGTTCATGGAAAGAAGGGTAAAGTTAAGTTTCCCTGTAGGTTATGGGAAGGAATCACCCCATTCACCTTTGTCCCTATCTGGATGAAGCCCAAAAAGTGTTGGATAATTGTCCTGCTTCTCCGCAAAGACTTCCATATGGTTATAGGAGACTCTCCCTTAATCCTTCACTAGTTGATAAAGTGACTAACCCAAATCAACCGTCGGTCGAACCCACTCTCTCTGAATGTGAATCTAATGATTTTATACCTAGCCCATCATACATTTCCCGTAGAAAGCAATTATGATACCACTCAGGTTTTTTTCGTTTCTTCAGATTCCAATGAGCTTGGAGGCAAACCTCTTGTTCCATCAAGACAGGAGGAAAATCCTCCCATTCTCGTAACTCAAGGGGTTAATTCTCCCGTTTATATGGTACCCCCTCCAAGTAGTCTGGTCACTTCCTTCGATTGGAATCGACTGACAGGATGTTGTCTTCCTTCTTCTATCCCTTTCCAGATCATAGTACAGGTTTGTAATATGATTGTACCTGGCACTATTATAGAAGAAGGTGCATCTGTGAGTATCCTTTCCTCCACTGCTTGGCAAGCGCTTAGTTTTCCGCCACTTGTGCCAATTACCTAGAATCTGTTGCCTTTTAACAGAGGAACCAATCAACCATTAGGGATCCTTCCTCAATTTCCTATTACTTTGGGAGAAAAATTTGTTTATCTCAATGTGATGGTAGTCCTAGGCCCTTTAGATTACAATTTACTTCTTGGGCGCAACTATGTTTATGACATGGGAGCTATTGTTTCAACACTCTTTCGAGTGATGTGTTTCTCACATGAAGGAAAAATTGTCACCATTGACCAGCTTTCATTTCCTGGTCCAAATACGGCTTCCAGTCAACCATCTGCCCTAAATGTTCCTTTTGTCCCAATGGTATCTTTCCTGCCACGGGTCAATTATGTGGCAACCCGTTCCATGCCTACATCAACTGACGATCAATTCTGTGATGTTATGCATTATGTACTGGAGGCATTGGAACCAGATCTCTCTAATGAATTACTTGCTATGTATCCCTTCCATATCATTGTTCTTCCATCTGATGAGAACCTCTTGAAAGTCATGACCTCTTATGGGTCGTGATCAAGGAATTATGAGGATAGTTCCAGGTCTTGTGTCAACCTCATTAAAAAATGAAACAAAGGGCATGAGGATAGTTCTTTTACTATGTCAACCTCATTAAAAAATGAAACAGGTCCATGAGCATAGTTCCTTGTCTTGTGTCAAGCTCGTTAAAAAATGAAACAAGGAATATGAGCATAGTTCGTTGTCTTGTGTCAAGCTCATTAAAAACGAAACAAGGAATATGAGGATAGTTCCTGGTCTTGTGTCAACATCAGTAAAAATTGAAACAAGGAATATGAGGATAGTTCTTGGTCTTGTGTCAACCTCATTAAAAAATAAAACAAAGGGTATGAGCATAGTTCCTTGTCTTCTGTCAAGCTCATTAAAAACTGAAACAAGGAATATGAGCATAGTTCCTTGTCCTGTGTCAAGCTCGTTAAAAAATGAAACAAGGAATATGAGGATAGTTATTTTACTGTGTCAACCGTATTAAAAAATGAAACAGGTCCCAGAGCATAGTTCCTTGTCTTGTGTCAAGCTCGTTAAAAAATGAAACAAGGAATTAGGGAAGAGTTCCTTGTCTTCTGTTAAGCTCATTAGAAAATGAAACAAGGTCCCCTGGAGCAAAGTTCCAATTCAAGTCTTTGAGTAGATCTCATAAAATCCCAGTTGAGTCTTTCACTTGATCTGGTAAATAAACCTTCATTCCATCCACCTGATTGCCACAAGTATTCTACTTAGGTGAATGTAATGAAGCTTGGGGGGCATGCAGCAAGAGTCAATTCATCATGTTGGGGGCATGTAAACCAATCTCAAGCATAGTTTTTCGTTTAAATCTTGTGTAAACATGAAACTGAATC
Source organism: Pinus tabuliformis (assembly GCA_031772625.1). Lineage (NCBI taxonomy): Eukaryota > Viridiplantae > Streptophyta > Pinopsida > Pinales > Pinaceae > Pinus > Pinus tabuliformis. Next base: position 310,121,752 of record CM062805.1, on the reverse strand, counting down.
CAAGCATAGCTTTTCATTTCAAGCTTGTGTAAACATGAAACTGAATCCAAGCATAGTTCCCTATGGTTCATGCTTGTGTAAAAATGAACCAATCTCCATTTTAACCCTCGTGATTGCCATTCTATCAACCTCTTCCGTCATATGAGCCTTGGTTTTTCTCCTTCCATCATCACTATCTGCTTGGCCAATCATACGCTTTCACTTGATTGTTTTTCGCTTTCTGAGGAATAGTTGCAATGAGTGGTCTTATTAACCAGCCTCTTCACATAAATCAACATGTTTTGGGAAGTTCCAACATCACCGGAACCAGTTGCTATCCTAGACACCACTCGTTCCTCTAACTGGATTCCTCTTTAAGCTCTTTTCAGACTCTCGAAATATGAAAATATTGTCGAGCACTTGTCCTTTTCAGCTCGTAAATGGATTGAAAACGACATCTACTCAGTATAAGTTTAACCATTTTCTAGACTGAGATAGACTATTTACAAAAAAGGAATACGTTGATCAAACATGGTCAATAGGTTCCATCTCATATTATTTTACGCTTTTTTGGACTTGAGATACAAACTTACGAAAAATAACATGTGGAGTTTTCTTTTTGTCCCTTTTCAAACTCTCTAAACATGAAAAGGACCGAGTTATCATTGTTGTTAACTCGTTAAAACATCAAATAGCGACAAACTTGTCCATCATGAAAAGACCGAGTTTCACCTTTGCTAGACTCGTTAAAACATCACATAGCAATGGATTCACCTGAAGAGTGGAATTATACAACAAGAATATGTTATCCTCCTCAAGCTTTATAAAAAATAGAGAGGTACTGGTCAATAATGACTGGGGAAAATGGAAAAGGGGTAAACCACTTTATGGTAACAGGTCGCTCCTGAACATGACACTTTCACTTCATTATTGTGACTACTTGTGTTGGGTTATCTGCTTGATGGTCATCATACCTTGGTCTATCATACCATCCATTACTTTGGTTTTGGGTCAATTCTGCCAATTCATTCAGTGTCGCCAACATGTTCAAGAGAAGTCACTTAGTTAAATTCATCCTTTGCAATACTCATAAACCTTCATTTTGATGACCTCCATTCCTGAACCTTGTGTCATCGGTCACATTTTGTCTCCAAAAATCATTACACTCGTTTCGTATCGTTGATGTGGGATACATCAAGGCCCTCCTGCGACAAGTCACTTCTTGTCGACATCAACACATTATCCAAGAAGTTGACTTAGAAACACCCTTTCAGTACCTTGGGGTTTGCAGACATCAATGGAAAGTTTCTCACTTTCGACGATAGGTTGACATCACTGGCCTTCGACTGAAAGACTTTGTATGGTGTTCAACATCAAAACATTTATTCACACCATGCAAAATGTACTGCAGTACCTTGAGGATCATTATCATTATCGGTGATTTCTCTCATGTCTGTTAATAGCTTACATCATTGGCTACTAATCAGACGGTGTCTTCCCATGTTCGACTTCAGATCACATATTCACATGGTTAGACTTGTACTTGAGCGAATGATTGAACGAGATAGAAGACCTCAGATCTAGTTTCATCCATCCAGGCTGCGATTTCAGGAGAGTACTAAATCATCTGTACAATGGCTTTACACAGATGGTCATCCTATCATGGGTATATATCTATAGATGACTATCTATGTACATGTAATTTCGTTGTAGTATAGTGGTGAGTATTCCGTGGAAGGAGCTGGAAGCATGTAGCAAATCCATTCAACATGTTTTCTCTCATTATGGTTGGCAACAATCTGAAGCAGAGCAACTAGATGGCAATAAGTTAGAAATGAAAGATGGCAAATCTCATTGTGCCAAGCCACCTAAATTGGATGAACAACTATCCTCTAGGTAGGAAATATCTACTGATAAACAAAGTGGCAATCCAAAGGACTTGAGTGATAAAAAATGGAGCTCTCAATTGGTGTGGCTTAGCAATATTCTGGAGCCAACTTTACAACTCTACAAAAGGGTTCTGCCACCAAGTGACTCTGAAAATGGACCTAGCCTTGCTAGTACTCGTTCTCTTGTAGAAAGTGCTACAAGTCTGCATTAGAGTACTCTTGGAATGCAAGAATGGAGCTTGGGGGATCTTACTCTGGGTCTTTATCTTCTCTCTCTTCGTCATGCTTCTGAAATGGCAGTTGATAATATCAGGGGTGAATAGATCTTCTCTGACTATGTGGTTTAGGATCTTATATATCATGTAGAACTAGAAAAAAGTGCTTAAATGAAAGATGTTGTAGGTTTTGCACGTAACAGCATGCTTCGAGAAAGTAATGTTTTGAAGTTTGTAAGCAATTCAAATGTGATGCGACCTGGATATTATATTGGAGTTGACATTCGCAATAAGTTGGTAGTACTTGGTATCCATGGAACACACACAGTCCATGACATTGTTACAGATATGGTTTCTATGAGCAACCAGGAAGTCTCTTTTGATAGATTTCAAGTTCATTTTGGGACAACTGAAGCTGCATGTTGGTTTTTTTTGCCATGAGATGGAGACCTTAAGGAAGTGCCTTGAAATGCACAAGGGTTTTGGATTAAGATTGGTAGGGCATTCACTTGGAGGAGCTGCAGTAGCATTTCTAGCAATAATGCTTAGTAAAAGATCAGAAAAAGAGTTAGGTTTTAGTCCTGATATTGTATCTGCTGTTGGAATTGCAACTCCACCTTGTACCTCGAAAGAACTTGCAGAAGATTGTCTTGACTTTGTCACCACAATGGTGTTGCAAGATGATGCTATCCCAAGGATGAGTGGGGTGTCATTCGCGAGGTTACGAAATGAAATGCTTCTTACTAATTGGACAAGCCTCTTGGAGAGAGAAGAGCGGAAGGGTGTTGCAGATCTTGTAGTAAATACAATGCAGGCATTGTCATCTGCACAAGATGCAGCCTGTAAATATGTTGCGTATGCAAGATTAAGTAGTGTAAATGACTTAGGTGATAAAAGTAAGAAAGAAACTGCGGGATCTGAAGTAACTTGCAATAAAATCCTATGTGGACTATCTTTGGACAAAGGGGATCCAAACCCATTGGCTCTAAAACCAATTGAAATTGCAGAAGAAGAATTGTTTGCTCCTGGAACTCTCTTCCATATTCGTGGCAGGTGTGTTTCCATTGTAGTCAAAGAAACATCCAAAGAGAAACAAGATGAGAATGGGCCTCCTGTTGAGTCGACAGATCATTAATGGCAAGTATTCCAATTGGATCATTATCCTTCAAGAATTCAATCTCAAAAGTGTCACACTTGAGAGTAAGAAAGGTTTAGCCCTTGCTGAATTCATTTTTGAATTTCCCACTCGTGCAATATATCCACCGGTAGATGATGATCTTCCGGATGAACACTTGTTCGCCATTACCTCATATGACCCTTGGTATGGTGACATCCTTACCTACCTATGAACCCATAAATTTTCCCCCACCTCACTCATGATGATCGAAGACGTATTCGACATCAAGCCCCTTGTTACCTCCTCATCGGTGACAATCTATATCGTCGCAGTGTCGATACTATCCTCCATTGTTGTCTCACCCATGCTAAAGTTGAGCAAGTGCTCAATGCCTACCACAGTAGAACTTGTGGTGGTCACCTCTCCGAGATGGCCACTGCCCAAAAAATCATGTGCATCGGTTACTTCTAGCCTTCTCTCTTTAGTGATTGTATTGAGGCAATCAAACATTGTCCCAATTTCCAGTTATACGCCCCTAAGGCATGAGCTCCACCTGCTCCCCTCTATCCCATCATCACATATGATCTTTCTGTAAATGGACTATTGACTTTATGGAGTTTCGACCCCCATATTCTAATAACCACAAGTATATTATCGTGGTTGTTGACTATTTCACCAAATGGGTTGAAGCCATGCCAACGTTCAATAACACTGCAACTACTACAACCCTCTTTTTCTTTAACCATGTTATCGCTCGATTTGGGGTTCCAAAACAATTGGTCTCTGACCATGGCTGACACTTTGAAGATGAGATATGGTGTGATATATCCTCTATTGTAGCCTTTGAATGCCAATATTCGTCATCTTATTACCCCTAAGGCGATGGCCAATTTGAAGTTGTCAACAAAATCCTTAAGACTATGCTTCAGTGGAAATTGAATAAACACAACACCAACTGGCATTTAATGCTCTTCCCCACTTTGTGATCCTATATAATTTATGTCAAAACCACCACTGGGTTCACTCCTTTCCACCCTATTTTTGGAGAGGAGGCAGTCTTACCAATCGAGTGTGATATCCACGCCCTCCACCTTGTCGTCAAACTCCTCATGGACACTAAACCTTTAGAACGATGACTTATCATGCTTGAGCGTGCGAGTGAAGACTGTCATATTACATTGCAGACCATTGAAGTGGAAAAAAGTGCACCAAAGCTTAGTACGACTGAAAAGTCCACCCTTGTACCTTCCACGAAGGCGACTTTGTTCTTATTTATGACCAAGCTCATGATGTCCTGGGGCATCGGAAGTTTCAACCATTATGGCTAGGACCATACATCATTCGTAAGTGTTTGGGAAAAGGGGCATATCTTTTAGAGGGTCCAAAAGGAGAAATCCTTCCCAACCCTCACAATGCACTCTACCTCAAGAAATTTTACCCATAGCATTTCCCATTGAAATGTTTGTATCTCTTTTTTTTTCTTGCATTTGGGTAGTCTACATTCCCTGCCATCATATACATTGTAGTATAGTGTCTTTCAAATGGATCCATCATCCACACCTTATATCGGTTATTTTGATGGTGCGAGTTGCTTCACCAGGAATCTAGCCTTAGTAGCTTGGGCCATTTTCACCCCCTTGCATTTGTTATTCCACTACAATGACATTTGCATTCAATGTGCCACCAATAACTAGGTCGAATATGATGATGTAATAGGTTTTTTAGTCGATGCCCTAGATTGTCGCATCCTTCACCTTCATGTTTGTCTTGATTCTTTGCTACTTGTCATGAAATTGAATGGCATTTATCATGTGCATAATCCTAACCTATTTAGAAAATATCTACGAGTTAAGCTTTTGGCACGTGAATTTGAATCTGTTACTTTTAGTCATGTCCCTACAGCCCAAAATAACTATGTAGATACCATTGGAAATAACATTCTAGTTTGTCATTTATCACATGAATATACAAGAATATATCCATAAAAAATGGTGAACCACAATCATCACACAAGATGCATAACCATAAATATGTATCATAATACAATGTTTGAAGTCCACTACTCTAAATACATCTGACATGCTCATTGGCATGTTATCACAAAAAAAATGGGACCCTTATGTCCCTATTCCTAATCATTATCATCTGGAGGATCTCGAGCCAATGACTCCATCCCATCAGCCTGTATGTCTCATACTCACTGATCGGACATAGGAATGTGTCGCATGATTCCTCACCACTTTGAGGGAATACCAGTGCACTCATATGTATACATATCTTCTAACTCATGCCACCCGTGCTCTGTCACCCCAATCAGTAGCACATCGTATCTATGTCGGAGATCCTCTAGTAGAGAATCACTCAATGATCTCTGTTGTGATGTGGCCCCACCCTGATCTACAGCCCTAGGCATTGCGACTCATCCCGTGTATCTTGTCGGCCTCACCGATTCTATATCTGCATACCACAAAGTTGAGAAATCAGTACCACATACACATATTTCTTAAACTATAAATGCATCAAATGTATTACAACTTTCACTTACCATATAGACCCCACGCTCATCCCGGCAGAAGTGGTAAGTCAGGATCCCCTTGATATTTTATTCTACTATATGGATAATCTTCTAGGTACAATGGCATCTAGTCCCAATGTATGAAAAATGTAGGTCGGAACACTCATTCAGCTCCCCCTCCTCCACCTCGTCGTAGTAGTTTCCTCTAGTAGCACATCCTGGGCTCCTATGGGCCCCCATCATGCATTTGTACATGAGGACGGATCATGGGGATATTCTCAAAGAAGAATGAACATAACACTGTCCCAAAAGAATAGTTATCATTGGTCCTCCACCTGCATAGTTTCAATTGTCATTTCAACATTGAAAAAATCATCTGGGCCCACCCATAGTAGGTCCCTGCCAACACACTCTCCACTAGCATCATCTGCCCCCCAGTGATATGGTGGAAGTCATGACTACCCAAGATCCGCAACACCATTGCAGTTGTAGCCCGTGTCTCAAGCCTCTCTAGGTCACTGATCTGAATGGTTGTTCCCTTTGCACAACTCCCTAGTACAAAGTGGAAATCAACAAACTCACCTATATGCCTCCCATGAGGCAGCACTGGATGTATCTCCCCTACCACCCCTAGGGTGGGAAATCCTATCAGAAAATATATGTCCTAGATCATGATCTCTATCCTATGCCCTTGTACTACAAAGGCCTACTGATATGGGTCCCAGTAATTAACTATCCTCAATAGCAAGGGCTCACTAGCCCTCATCAAAGGGTTCTCCAAGAACTTTAGCACACCATACCATGCAAAAATCCCTCTCACTGCTTTATTCCCCTTAATCTCAACAGAGAGGGTCTCCAAATTCTCACCACACAACCTTTAGCTCTACCATACTTGAAAAATACCATTATGTTTTTTCAGTTTAGATTTAAAGTCATGCATGTCTAGTTCTTAGCTTCAGTTCACCACAGACCACCAATCCTACTTTTCCTCTCATACCAGAATGTAGGGTTTTCCCTCCAAACTACACTGGACACACTTATCAGTCGAGTTCCTGTATTCTAGAATGCAAAAGAGGCACCCAAAAGTGCATTGCGAATGTGAGGATAAGCATGGGTCCCTCGTAATGAAATGAAGCCTTAATATGAAAGTCTAATTCCTAATTGCATATCCTAATTCTGACGGTCATTTTGTCCAGTACAATATCCACAATATTTGGGCCTTCTCTTCCTCTCAAAATTATTCATAGCTCACTATGCAAATGAATTGCATTTGGGGGCAAAAAGCCCTTTTACAGGAAAAACCATAGTTTTTTCATTGCCCATTGCAACCAAATTGTAGCTCTATTCGACGAACCGTCAACACTGTTCGAAATCTCTCACCGAGTTCTATATTGGTTCTCCCTTTTTTATTGCTAATTTGACACTTGACCAGGAATCCATTTTTCCCATGAGGTCTCACTTTGCCGCCTCTTAAAATTGAATTTATTCATTCGAGCCACCCGTATTCTAGTACCACTTTACCTTTGCACTAGTTGACTCACATGTCGATTTCTATCATGAGTAACCATCATTTACTCATGTTTTTATGGTCCCCTCCAAGCCTCCCCCATGTGGTAGCATCATCAAGTCACCCTTGTTTAGAGCATCCAAGATGAGTCACCCTTGTATCTATGGAGTTGTTATGAGTCCCATTAAGTCCAGTTACAGTTTTCCATACCTCTTTGTGTCACATCCACCCCATTATATTCATATTTGGCCTCCACCTCTACTGCTCCATATTTTCCAAACCCTCATTTGAGTCATTGATCATCCCCGTTGGAATCAAGTCGATCGCTACCAGGTCAACCATACACATTATGCTCTGACATGGGTGTTGGAATTATAAATAATGTGTTGTCCTTGATGGCAACCTACTTAATGAGTTGTCCTCTAATGGAAACCTACTTGATGCAGATTTCAACAGATATGTCTACATGTGACAGAAAAGGATTATTTGTTCAAAGACAGTAGAATGATAAAGATGAAGTTTGAAGAAGTATACGCAAGTTTGGTGAAGCAAAGTCGAGTATACACAGGTTATATGAACCAAATTCATGTACAAACTCAGGTTTTCTGAAGCAAAGTAGAGTATACGGGGTTCTATAAAGAATAGTCACGTACACATGTGGGTATGAAGAAGGAAAGGCGTGTACAATTTCCACACCATGGTATTCTAAATACTAGGGGTATTTACCATGGTATTGAGCCCAACAAACAGATATTTGATCCCTTCTAAGAATACCATCAGCATTAGTATGGTTTTGATCTGTTGTATTGGATAAGAGCTAAGCTATATAAGGAGATGAAGATCAAAGTGTTTGATGTGTGCAAGTGATGAATATTTCATGAATAGTTAGATCTAAAGCAAGTGTGCATGTAATGGGCTATTATTGATTTATTTGATATAAAACTAAGTATGCACCTAGGAATTTGATGATGGATCAAATCCAATAGATCTGAAATGACAATGTTGATTATGGGTTGATTTGATCAATGATGATAACGCCTTGACGTGTGTTTTTTCTGTGTATGTCTAGATCTAGGTATGTGTTGGGAATGGGATCCCCCACAACATGTTTTGGGGCTCAAAGCCCAAGTTTTGGTCAATAAGATTATAAGACTCTGCGAATTGTCAGCGCGGAGCGCGAAGGCTAGGATGACTCATAGGGTTGTCTTCCCTAAAATATTGTAATTTAATGTAAATTTGTGTCAGCCTACCCATGGTCCACAGACCGTGGGATTGTATAAATAGAGTGAGGCTCTAAGTGTAAAGATAGTGAATAATAGATAGAATATCGAAGCGAATGGTTGAGGGTTAGAGTTGGATCTGAAGCATCCTGGGTCATATTAGTAGGAAGAGGCTCTACAGCTGAGTGTATGGAGGCCTAGAAGAGTCTACAGCTGAGTACGCGAACCCCTGTAGCTAAGTGCGTAGGGTGAAGTCGGGTCTATAATTGGGATTGAAAGTTAATAAAGAGAAGTTTACACTGTGCACCTATTCTTGCATCTGTATTTTGATGTTATGCATTACTTTTACTTTGTTATTTGCTATGCGCACTTGATAAATACTTGTATGAATGCTTAGATATGAAAATAATCTAAGTAATCAACTAACAAAGCCTAACTAAGGAAGACTTGGGTAAATATCACGGGTTGCGCTACGGCTAGAGCTGCGCAAAGACAGTATTGCAGGATGCGGGGTGCCCGCTGGGGCGCGTAGCACAGTAAGTATGAAGGTTCAACCTCGTACCAATCACCTCATACTAGACATCCCCAGGGTGCGGAAAATTGGTTCTAGCACCCTCCCATACTACTTCGGGTTATACCTCAGTCCGCGCTCCGCGGACTACTGCCAAAAGGGCCAGTACTACCGAGATTTGCTAGGCTAAATCATTTCTGAACCTAGGTCAGGCCCCACTAAGCCAACAAATGGTTCCGTTCCTGGGACCGAGATCTACATAAGGGATGCTTGATGTCGTGCCATAGGAACCCAAAAAAGAAGGAAATTGAAGAGTGAAAGGACAAGAAGATTCACGAACTCGCGACACTGGAAAACAGAACTCTGCAAGTATTTGAGGAAAAGTGGTTGGATCACTACGTGTATACGGAAATCCACGATATTTTCTTTGCATCCTTTCCTTCTGAGCTGTATGAGTGGATCGCGAAGTTAGCCGACGGCTAAGGAAGGTGTAGGCTTGACAAACTAATAGTGTGGACTCTGGAATTAGTGTGTAGACTAGATGCATCAAAAGATAAGATCGCACGAGCTGTGGACCATTGGCTTGACTAGATAATAGGGGGATTTATCACTGAGTTTGCGGTAGACATGACCGTGAGCTACAACGAGGCAGAACAATGCTTTCTCAAAGGACCGCGAGGTAAGTATATTAAATATTTGAATACTTGGATTAAGATGCTATTGTGTGAAAAAAGGGTCATGCGAATACATTAATGTTTGGGACTACACAGAGCGGAAATATCTACAAAAGAAGCGAAGAATTAGAAAAAATTCCCTTAATTTCACCCTCACGAGAGAGCGAGGAAGAATTCGCTAAGGTCTCTCCGAGAAGTGCGGTCAGTTTGATAAGGCAGTGCATTCTGCAGTTACCACCTCCACCCACACTGCCACCCACTTTACCTCCCTCACCTCCATCTCCACCCACTCCACCTCTACCACCTCCATAGTGCAGTATGGTGAGCGTGATCAAACTACCAGTATTCATAGGAGTAGGGAATGAAGATCCGGACCAATTCTAGTTCGTGGTAAGAGCAGTATGGGAAGCACAAGGTATCATGGACGACAATATTAAGAAGGCTACATTGGTGAGCACGCTGCAGGATCGCGCATTAACATGGTATATCAAGCACTCTAACAACCACCCAAACACAGGGATAGTAGAGATCCAAAATGCACTGAACAGGGTATTTAGCAGGCCAAAGTCAAAAACACAATCAATCATCAGGTTTAAGGAAATCACGATGTTCCCAGGTGAGACTCCCGGCGATCTGGATCAATGGCTGAAAAGTACGATCCGCGAAGCCAATATGACGTTGATAGATGGAGAGCATCGCGCATGGTTTGTAGCATTCCTGACACCACATTTAAGGACGGCGTTGTCACAACAAAAACTTTCCACCCAGGCCGAAGCGTTGGAAATGGCAATGAGATTACATGAGACCCCGATACAAGACCTTGGGTTGGGAGTTCAACAAATCCATGCGCAACTATAGAATCTGTGTTTGGAAATGCAAAGTTTGAAGCAAGATAGGGCACCGTGGCCAGAGACACGTGAGGAAGTATGGTGCATAAAATGCAAAGGCTAGGGCCATGACAAGGATCACTGTCTAGTATTCATGAACTACTTGGCAGGAGGAGGGCCAATGCCGTTGAGACCGGAGCCACAGGTAGGTTCAAGCGTGGCACCCACGTTATGGTGTGCGATCTATCAGATAGGAGGAAAACACATGATGGATAATTGTCATTTGTTGCAGAAGTATACATAGACACCCTAGCAATTATTTTGTAATTTCTGTAGGTTAGTAGGCCACGATGAGCGCATTTGTCGTAGTTACAATCTAATGATAGATAGGACCCCTGCCTATAGGATGCAGACCGAAACGCGAGCCCTTGATCCAAATGTGGGGATGGTGCATGCTGGATTTCAGGGGCAAGGTCGAGGACGAGGTGGAATGGGACCAGGAAGGGGCCGCAGACAATTAATTTGTTACAATTGCAGAGGACCAAGACATTATACCCGTGATTGTACCAACCCGACGAGGATATCCTTTATGTATTGTGCTCAGTTTGATCATGAAACAATAGACTGTCCTATGTTGATCATGACGATGCGTGAAAAAGGGGTATTCTAGCCTCCCCCAACTTAGAATATACAAATGATGAGGTCTGAACCGCGCGAAGAGGACCCGAATGTAAACATGATGCTCAGAAGCGGTACAGCCACGGGAGAGGATACGGGGAAGTAGCCAGAGGAAAGTACATGGGTTCGTAAGGCTCTTGCAAAGGAACCCAAGTTTGACTTAGAACGTGCAAAGGAGACATTCATGGAAGCTAAGAAGAGCTTCACGGAGGCCTCCACTTCAGGTAGTAAGGATCAACTAGAGCCAGGAATGGATCCTTCAATGCTCACTACCTTTTTGGAGACATGCATGAAACTACTGCGCGACAACAAGGCAGTTAAAGGACTACAGGAACTGATCACTAGGTGCACAGGGTCAGGAGAACCGCACGTAGTTCGGAAATTGGGGAAACATGCATTGTGCATTGGAAGGGAAATGAGGTTGACTGCACAGATTGGTGAGTATGAAATGGATTAGGTAATCCTAGATTTGGGTTTGGATGCAAATGTGTTACCGAAGTAGGCATGGGAACGCATGGGCAGGCCTGCATTACAATGGTCCCCTATTCAATTACAAATGGTGAACCAACAAAAGGTTTTGCCCATGGGAAGGTTGCAAGGGGTAGCAATTGATATTGCAGGTGCAAGCACGCAGGAGGATTTTGAAGTAATAGAGATTGTCGATGACAGCAATCCCTATCCCACGCTGTTAGGAATAGACTGGGCCACCGATATGAATGGAGTCATCAACCTGAAGAAGCGCAAAATGATCTTCGAGAAAAAGTCATTATGTGTAGTAGTCCCACTGGACCTAGCCGAAGGAGCACGCTACACTGAACCAGTGCACGACGACGATAGCTACGATGAACTTGATTGTATTTACAAGATAACTGCATGAGACCAGGATTGGGTGAATCTGACTGCAAATGGGAGGATCTCGTGAGAGCGTGAAAGTTCATGTACTTTAGATTCAGACGAAGAAGTAGAGCGATGGTAGAATCGGTTGCATGAAGTGACGGCACTGAATTGAAACATGATGGTTAGATCACTGCATTGTGTGACAACGCAGGCAAGAGATCTGCTGACATATGATGGATTAATAGAGGTGGATGAATTCCTGAAAAAATTTGAAAGCGTATTACTAGAACAACGGCGGGTCGATGCGTTGAAATGGGCACTGCGCGCAACACCTGCACAATGGTGGGGTACACATCAAGGAAACTTTCAGGACTCGTGTGGATGTAGAAGAATGATGTGCCTATGGTTTGGAAGCCCCCAGCTTCGAACAAGAGTCGGTCAGCAAGCACAGAGCAACTTGTGTGCCCACCTATCTCGATGGGTACAGACATGTGTTGTACAGTCCACACAAGCACACCCCAAACTCAAAATCGAAAATCGGAATAGGACGCAGCAACAGGAAAGGCGACGCGCACCACAAACATTCCACATGGAAGCATTCAATAAGGTATGTGGAGTCCTGAACAGGGTTCACCAGGCGAGATGAACTGATTGGGACCTACGCATGCTAGCGATTCGATGGGTCTATAGAACTAGGTGCAAAAACCTGAGCGCGAAGATGATTCCGAAGCTGAGGAGCAGAATCGAGACCATAATTTTGGAGGAAAGGAATCCTCATGCAATAGCTCCCACAGTTGGGACAGTACGTGAGGATCAAAACAAAGGAATTATGTTGAAAATGCAACAAGATGATGGAGCTTAGTGGAAAGGAGTTGCCTTCACTAAGTGGGCCCGCAGGCTATTTTTGGCTCAAAGTCTATTTTTAGACTATGTCTATTTTCAGACATATGGATCATGGTCTATGAGTTGTAGGATGCTATTTCTGGATGATTGGTCATGTTGGTAAAAATAGATGGACTTCTATTTTTAGATATATGGGCGGAGTCTATTTTTAGACTGCCAGTCTAAAAATAGAACAGTCGAATATTATTAGCTCTTAATAATATTTGGACTATAAACATTACCTTATCCTCTTGGAGCACTTCAGTTCGAGCTATGGATGTGGCACATGCAACTGCAAGAAGGAAATACACTTTTCTTATGGGTCAGTTGAGCTATTGCATGATGGACTTCAGTTAGAACTCAAGTGATTGAGTATGGTGGAGTTGTGTTCAGTTTGACTTAGTTGAACTAGTTGTATTTAGTCTAACTGCAGAATACACTAGTGATGAGTGATGTGAATTAATTATTAATTAATTCACTAATTATTAACTCATAAAGAAACTAAAGAATACATCAGTTAACTTAGTGCATGGACAGTTCAGTGTAGACAAGTGTTAGAGGTGAGTGAAAGGGCAAGACAGCTGTCAGTTGTGACTGCAGTTGTGCATGATATTTGCACAATCAGTGGATTGAGTATTGCCAATGAGGATTGCATGGTTCAGCCAAGGGAAATACGAGTTTGGATCAGCCATTCTCATCTATTCTAATGCAGGATTGCGCAGTGGAGGCCGGAAAGCAGCGGAGGAGATTTGAACCTGTGATTGATTCAAATCTGAGCTAGTTTGTGTGTAACGGGTGGAGATAGTATTGAGTACTTGTGAGCAGTATTGTACTATGTATTGTTACATGTTCTCAATCAATATAATATATAGATAGTTGAGGGTTTTTAGCTGTATGCTTTCCCCATGATATACTGTGTTGATATGTGTGATTGATGCTTCAATGTGCGCATGCGATTGTTTCTGAATACTGCAAATTGATGATCAATAGTAGAGGAGGTTATGTATTATGCATGTATTCCACAAATAGTGTATAATTAGGATAATCTCTGTGAATAAGTGTTATATTATTCAAAAATTTTACAAATTATGCAGCTACGCCAGGGCGAACATATGTGGATTCCAGAAGCCATTCGGCGAGGGAACCTTAAGCTTCGTGAACTCGAAGAAGATCGGGTATGCCTAAGGAAGAAAAGCATGTTAATGGACGTGGAAATCAAAAAACTGGAAATCGAAATTGTGCAAGCATGTCTCATTGATAAACTAAGAGTGACAAGACAAGATACAGACAACCATACCACTGCATTAGAAGATTATCGCTGAGAATTTGTGACTCTGCTACCATGGTTGCAACCGCACCTTACAAAACAAAGTAACTAGGGGAGTGCACCGCATAAGGAAGAACGCGTGATGCTAACTGTCGCGAGGATAATTGAGGAGTGCCCACAAACTAGGCTAGAAGGTGAATTGAAGTCTCGCATAAGTGGTGCGACCACCTGACTAGCCGTAGGGAGCACAGTCTCAACACTCCAAGCAGTTGAAAGAGAGCGCGGGACTATAAAAGAGTATGTGAGGGATCTGCGCGATAAGGAGGTTTCGCGCAGGGTCAGCATGTCACAAGGGTCACGCCCACGCAGAGGGGGCTGCATTGCCATGCGGGTAGGCTGGGAAGTGATTGTTGGTGTCACTGTTCATGACAAGATATCCAATTTAAGACAAAGAGGAGCGGGCGGCGGGCAATTAAGACACGAATTAAGAGCTAGATTTGGGACGATCTGCCACCAAGAAGAAATTAATGACTCAGAAGTGGGGGGAATGGTCAAATTCAAATTCAAAAGATGCTATAAAACCCCCAAGGCTAAGCACAAGACAACACTTGCTTATTTGAGAGTTGAACAGTTACAGAGCTTTGAGCGACGAGCACTCTTACCACCTTTGAGTACACTACAGAACGTATCCCGTGTAAACATGATGAATTCTACCAGACTAGGAGTGCGATTCACTGAAGATACTGCTGGTGAGGCTACGGAGCCCCATATGGTCCATGCGGAACCCGGAGATGCAGAGGTTACGCCAGAAGTTCCAAAATCACCACAAATGTCGTGGTTGAAGAAAGATAAGCAGACTATGGGACCAGTCCACGTATCCCCAAGAAACCCACGATTTGGAAAATTCTTAGTGGAAGAAAAAGGCAAAGCCGTCACCATTGAATCAGATGAAGAGGAGGAAGACTTACATGCTCTAATTGATCAAATAGAGGCACAAGACGATGTGAAGGAGGATTTCCCACCAATGCCTTTTGCAACAAAGTTACCCATGTACGTCCCTCCATGGAAAGGGAAAGTTAGGGCAGCCAAAGACCTGGAGGCCACGAAGAGTGCACTCCAGACCCCGCTCCTCCCCGACGGCATTACTTTTGAAGGACCACCCCTCGGCCGGGTGCCTACCCTGAAGTTTGAAGATTGGGACCTTGCAGACAGCGAGAAGTTCCCGCACCTGACGACAGAAAGCTTGATGAAACAGAAGTTGGAGGGGCCAGTGATCACGTTGGAGCCACGAAAATGGCTGTGTAGTGTGGAGAAGGCTGGGTTACTTCATCTACAATGGATACCCCACTTTCACCGCGTGCCCATCACCATTTTCGTCATCAGGCAGCTACTGTGCCTGGTGCATGATGGGTATCTATGGATGGAGGAGCCTATTCCCATCACAGCGGAACTTATTCATAGGATTTCCCAGCTTCTCTGTAAGGGAAGAGACCCCGGGGAAATAGCTGGTAAAAGTAGCGATTTGGCTCTCGTGGAAGCCATGAAAACCAAATACAAGCTGGAAAAGAAGAAGCGTGGCTATGCAATTGTGAGTATCAAGGACAAAGGCATGCACATAGCCACCTAGATCCTGGCCAGCAAATTAATGAGGAAGTGTCGTGCCAATGAAGTACTAGTGCCTGTGGTTGCACTGGCCGAGCAATGCGTAGAGGGGGTCCAGTTCAACTGAGCTGTGTTCCTCTGTGAGGAATTTTTTATGAACTACAAGGAGGCCCAAGAGCAGGGTAAGACCTTCCACTACACGTGGTTGCTCTTATCCATCTTGTTAGTAGCAGGCGAACTAGCAAAAAATAGCCAGTTCTTGCCTATCGACTAGGACCTTCCTGAGGCCGCGAAGTATGCTTTGCTCTGGGCCACGAAGGACGCAAAGCGGATTCACGCGATCAAGGTTTTTTGGGTGCTGATGGAGGCAAGCATCCGGATGTGGATCAATAGAATACCACGGTTTTCGCCCACACTGTACACCACTCTGCAGAGCTTTGCAAAGTTTAAAGCAAACATGCACAACATTCATGTCCAGGTGTGGAAGGATCTAGCAAAGGAATGGAAAAAGCTTCCATTTATTGCTACTGATGACGCCCTCTTCACAACATTGGAAACATGGCCTTTGGAGTGGCGCGCCCCAGACTTGGCAGGAATGGAGAAGGTTTCAGCCCAACAAAGGAAAAAGATACCAAGTTGCACATCGTGCAACTGGCCAAAAAGAGGGGCCAGGAACAAGAAGCAGCCGCACAACAGAAGACGGCCGACGCAGCAGCAGCGGTGCAGATGGCAGAAACAACAATAGTGCCAATAAAAGAGGCTAAGGGGGGCCATGAAATGTCCACAGGGTGGGTGGCTGAGGACATCGACCTGGATGGAGAGCGCGTGGATCCAAAAACTACCTTGCAACAATTGAAACGGCCATGTGTCCCTAAGAAACCGGTCCTCAGAAAGAAAACAAAGGCATCTAAGACATCCATTGACCCAATCACACTTACAGAAGGTGATCTTTTCGACATTAGCGAGACGGTTCACGATGTCACTAAGGACATGCTCCAAGAAGTGATGATGGAGCAGAACACTATGTTGGGGGCACAATGAACACGGTTATAGGGACTACAAGTGCAACCCCCTCAAACAGGAATGATGGCCCCATATGTCGCAGCAGGTACATTAGAAACGGAACAGATGCTACGCGCCCGCACGACCAACACTTTTGTGTTCCCCAAGGGCATGTTAGCGCAGCAAACGAAGTTGACCGAGCTACGGTGGGCAGGATTAAGGGGCTGAGCTTAAACTTGGCTACCCTTCTGCGAGAAACCCTGTACCAGTTACAAGATGAGGTCAGGGCCAAGCTCCGTGCCAGAGAAGGCCGTGCGCTAATGTATTGAGTGAACAAAAGATTAATATGGAATATCTCAGCCGGCAACATGATGATCTCATTGTGCAGACTCAAGGACTGGTGCTGGAGGTGGACGATGCTTATAGAACTGTCCCAGAATTGGTTGTCCCAGCAGATCTACCAGTAGGAGTGCGGATTCACAAATTGGCCAGTGGATTCCGCAAGGCAAAGGAGGAAGCAACGAGTATACAGCTAGACCTCAACCTTCAGATTGCCGAACTGCGATTAAAGGCACAGTCATCCATGCCCCCAGAAGTTAGGGAACAGTGCACTGGTGCTATCCAAAAAGGGTTGGAGGAAATAGGACAAGCAGTGCAGAACTGTACTACTATGTTGGAAGAATCCTTCGCAGTCCTCATGTCCTTATAGGAGGACCACACTATATAGCACTTGGAAACAAAGGTGCAGGAGCTTCAAGTGTAGTATGATAGTGTGCGCGGAATGGCATAGACAATTTTCCTAACCCAACAACTGGTGAAGCTACAGCAGGCGAAGGCATTGAAGGAACAGGTGGATGCTGCGTGACAGAAAGAGGCAGTACTTAAAGTGCGCGTCCAGCCTTGGATTGATGAGGCCTTCCTCATCACTGCTGATATCGAAGGAAAGCTCGCACAGATGAAGGTGATGCATGCCTTAAGACAGGGATTTGCCCCTGACAGTGAGCATTCAGCCGAAAGAGTAGAGCAGATCCAGCAGACGGTAGAACAGTGCGTTGCGGACCTTCACGCAGCACATGCACAGTTGGAGGGACTCCATGCCAAGATCACCGCACCATCTGAGTGACTCAGTACGAGTCACGATGATTGTGTTAGGGGCCTGTTGGGCATGGGATCCCCTGTAGCATGTTTTGGGGCTCAAAGCCCAAGTTTTGGTCAATAAGATTGTAAGACTCCGCGAATTGCAGGCGCGAAGTGCAAAGCCTAGGATGAGTCATAGGGTTGTCCACCCTAAAATATTGTAATTTAATATAAAGTTGTGTCGGCCTACCAATGGTCCGCAGACCATGGGATTTTATAAATAGAGCGAGGCTCTAAGTGTAAAGATAGTGAATAATAGATAGAATAGCGAAGGGCATGCTTGAGGGTTAGAGTTGGATTTGAAGTGTACTGGGTCATAGTAGTAGGAAGAGGCTCTACAGCTTAGTGTGTAAAGTCCTAGAAGAGTTCGCAGCTAAGTGCGCGGACCCCTGCAGTTGAGTTCGCAGGGCAGAGTCAGGTATATAATTGGGATTGAAAGTTAATAAAGAAAAGTTTACTCTGTGCACCTGTTCTTGCATCCATATTTTGATGTTATGCATTACTTTTACTTTGTTATTTACTGTGCGCACTTGATAAATACTTGTATGAATGCTTATATATGAAAATAATATAAGTAATCAACTAACAGAGCCTAACTAAGGAAGACTTTGGTAAATATCATGGGTCGCGGTGCGGCTAGAGTTGTGCATAGACAATATTGCAGGACGTGGGGTGCCCGCTGGTGCGCGTAGCACAGTAAGTACGAAGGTTCGACCATGTACCAATCACCTCATACCAGACATCCCCAGGGTGTAGAAACCTGGTTCTAGAACCCTCCCATACTACTTCAGGTTAGACCTTAGTCCGCGCTCCATGGACTGTTGCCGATAGGGCCAGTAGTACCGGGATTTGCTTGGCTAAATCACTTTTGAACCTGGGTCAGGCCCCACTAAGCAATAGTATGTCTAATGTTTTGTGATGCAATGAAAGTTTGTGCCAGTAATTTCAAATCTATACATGAGTTTGATAACCTGAAATGCGCTTAGAAACATCGGTTTAATACTCATAAGTCACATATATATTCATATATATACACAGGATTTGATTATGGAGAAGCGCATATACACGCGGAATTGTTTTGAGGAAAGCACGTACATAAACTACGGTTTTCTTAAAAAAGATGTTTGATCATTTTAATCATTCTTGTAGTATTTCTGCTATCTATCAATGAAGTCTTACTTGATGATCTAGGATTAATAGTGATGTTTTTTGTGAGGATGGATTGATTGAAGAATGGTGAAGCTACTAGCTATTTGTGATTAAATATTAGTGATGGTTCTAAGATTATTTCAAAATGATGCAGTGGTTCTGTGTACGATTCAGTGTTTATTTCATAGTGACACTGGTTCAGTTTCAGGGTTCTATGGTTTTAGATCTATACGTGGGTATGCTTCAATGAATTCACATATGCACGTGGGTTTTATACATCAAAGTAGCGTATATATTCTAATAGTTTATTGATTATGGTTTTCAGTTGATTCAGTAATATGATGCAGTGTTTGGGTTCAGTATTAGTACTCTGGTTACAATGATATAATTGTTTTGGTTATTTGAGAATAAGTTGATTGAGTTGGGTTTCATTTGATTCAATAATTGGTTGATTCAATTGATTCAGAGATTGGTTTTTTTAGTTGATTATTGAGTGATTTGTTGTAGTGATTAGTTTCAACTTTGATGTTTGATTTTGGGCTTAAATGATGGTAGTGGGTCCAATGTGAAAATTTGATGAAACGTGGCCTACAAGTTCTGATGTTTTGTATCAGGTATGAAATTTATGAAATGCGGTCCACAGAGGTGTTGAGGGTTGAAGCCTTCAATGAGGAAGTTGAAGCTTCCTTCTAGTGGTAGTTGGTAAATCAAATTAGGGGGTTGGAGCTCTCTTCTGGTGGGTGTCGGTAAATGATATCAAGGGCTTGGAGTTCCCTTCCAGTGGGTGCTATAGAATGAGAGAAGGTTATAGACTTCTACAGGTGGGTGCCTACATGCTAGTATGATTCTGCACTAGTACAATATTGTAAGAAATTTTCTTTATAATAAAAAGAAAACAGAGATGACATCAACGGTTTTTTTTTCCCACATTGGATTTCCACCTAAAAATCCTAGTGTTCATGTGTGTTGATGTGTTTCTTGTGTGTGATGTTTTATTTTGGTATTACTGCACATTGTTACTATTTATTTAATGTTTAATGAATTAATGATGCACTCACTCAAGATAAACAGATGATGCTTTAACTGAAAAGTGAGTTTACAGGATATATGCTAGTTTGTTGAATAACAATCGCTTACATATGTGGGTTCCCTTTAGTAAAGTTGTGTACAGAAGTTTGATATGAAATTGAAAAGTTTAATGATTTGAAAATACTAATTCACCCCCCCTCTCAATATTTTTCCCAACAATTGGTATCAAAGGAGGTCCTTCAGTAGAATCTTGATTGCTTGAAGGAGATCTGTCAAGATGAGTAGTCAAGGAGTATTTTCTATCAGGCCATGTTGGCTTAGTGGGTCCTAACCAGGTTCAGATTTATTTGCGCCAAACAAAACCCTACACTACAAGCCCTTTCGGCATCAATCCATGTAGCACAAACTGAAGCCTCACCCGAAGCAGTATGGGGGGATGTTAGAACCAAGTTTCTGCATCCAGAGATCAGTGTGATGTCTTTTTATGCCCTATATATGCCTTCACACAGATCTATAAGCCCTTAGGGATTGGTACTGAAATTTCCCTTCGAACGGCCTCTAGACATCCGCGAAGGTCTACGACTAGCTTTCGCAGACCCTGAATAGGCCAATTAGCTACTTACATGCACCTTAGATTGACCTTAGATCAGTCTCTACTCAGATCTGCCTAAGTGCCCAATAACTTAACAGAAAGTGTTATGAACTTCATGTAATCACTTAACATTAATTGCGTTCAGGTAATAAGACTGATCAAGTAAATTCATGCATAAATACATTATTATTTCATAAAGACATCATTTCATCACAACATATATCACAATCACACATAACGAAAGTAAAGAGATAAAACACAGGAATTTCTACAATAGTCTTCTTTATTGATATTCAGTATTAGGTTACAGACTCAAAACTTCCCTGCGCACTCAGCTGCATACACTACTCTAGGCCTCTGCGCACTCAGCTAGAGAGCCTTTTCCCCCTCTAAGACTACTTCTCTGCGCTAACTCTCTAGACTCCTTTCGTCGTACCTATAGAAAAAACCATAGATCTCCATCTGCCTTTCACTTTCTAAGACAGACCTATTTATACAATCCCATGGTCTATGGACCATGAGTATATCTCAAAAACCAACTCAACTTTACATAGACGAGGGTAAAAACTCTCTTTGACTCTTGACTAGCTACACACTCCGCGTCCACAATTTGCAAAGACTTTACATCTTTTTACATCAAAATTTGGGATTTTGCCCCAAAACTGACCTAGGGGACCCCATCCCAATAGGCCCCCAACAAAAAGGTTGTGACTTGCCCTCAAGTCACTTGACTAGTGCGGTGATCTTACTTCAAAGTTCCCCCAGCTCCGCCTTCATAACTGCTACTTCAGACGTGCTCTACGTGGCTGCCTACTTCACTTGTTTGACCATCTGCTCTATAGTTGGTCCTTTGCCAGCTCGCTTGATCTTCTGTTGTGTGAGCTGCAAGTTCATCAACTTTTCCTAAATTTCGATTGAGAATTGTTAGGCTTCATCCAACCAAGGACCCAACCATGCCTTAAGCACTGCCTCTCTCTTCTACGCTGCTTCCACTTATGCAAGGATCTGCTTTGCCTCCTGCAACTTGGTGAGGCGTTGCTCTATAGAAATCGAGTGTGTCGTTGCCCTAACCTCATCGTATGACTGCTGGAGCTCACGGATCTCTATATTCAATATATACATGGCGGGATCTTCCTGTAGGTTCCTCACCACTTCCATGGCCTATTCAAATAAAGTTGTGCAGTTAACGACCGCGACATCCACAATAGCTATCCCTTCCTTGACGGTATTGCTGCGTTGTTCCCTGACCTCGGGTGGAGTGGAAGGCTATGACTTGAGTTCCAACTTCGTGATTTTCATATTGAGTTCAAACTAAAATCTGGCCACCTCTTCCTTTGCATCGCAGATGCCCACAGCAAGTTTCCGGATCTTGGCCTCTAGTTGCGCGTCCTCAGGGATGTGCAACTCTGGCACTGTTCGGCATGCCTCTGCAACTGTTGCCGCCAACTGGGTGCTTCACTACTGGATTGTATCGCTTTATTTTAGGGCCTGCATCTTCTCGGTGAACATTTGGTCATTGTTCACCCGATACTAACTTATTAAGATGAGAGCGTGATGCTCCCGTGCTCTCAATTCAGCTGTTATTCTTGTCTACAGTGCATGAAGATACTCATTCAAGAGCGCTGCAATATTGAGGCCGATGTTCTTCAAGGTGTTGACGATGATCTTGTCATCGACTGACTCTGCGCACAGGGCTCCTTCTGGTAGCACAATTGTCTTGAGGTCCACTCTCTTGACCAGCTCGGCAGCCTGACTTGTTCCTAGGACCAAGTGCATCTGTGCAGTGCTAACCTGTCTTGCGCCCATGTGAATTTTGTTGGTCTAGATCTACAGTTCATGTAGGTCCTTCTGAATATAGCTTAAGGACTACATGTGTTGTTTCTCTAACTGCTGCAATAGTTCGGTTGCAGTGTCGTGTACTTTGTCCCTGATCTCGTTGAGATCGCCCTCCATCAGCATAATGGGATACAGCAGTGGTTTAGTCACCTTTGTCTTCTTCTGGGATCCTTCCTGATGCTATTGTATGTACCTCTTTACCTGGAATGAAGTGCTCTAGCCCTCATCGCCTCCACCACCCTGTGCCGACTGCTCTTCTTCCTCAGTTTCGGTCGAAGGGGATTTATTGCTTTGCTCGGAGTCGCAATGCTCCTATTCAGCTTGCTGCTTTGCAACACGCTACTTTTCCATTCACGCCTTCTCCTCAGCCTCCTTCTTTCACTGCGTGGCCAACTTCTACACTGCCTGCTTCACTACATCCTTCTGCTTTTTCTCTACTGAGCTCCCCATGACTTTACTAGTACCCACGGCCAAGTCAGACAGAGAGTGCCAATCTACTGGCCAATGCTTAATTACTTCCTGAATCGCATCATCCATGGTGAGATATGGCAGATCAAACGACTTCTGCTGCGGGTCCTTCCACACCCGAATATAAACGCGGTGGAAGTCTGCCTTGAATTCTACATATTCGGGCAATGGTTCATACATGGTTGGGGACAACCATGGGCATTGGTTGATGGCCATGTAGATGCTTACCTCCATCAAAACCCAGAAAACCTTCACTTCTATGACTTGTGCGGGGTCCTTCATGGCCCAAAGGGAGGTAAACTACACAGACTCCAGAAATCCTGCCTTCAATGGAGGGAACTGGTTGTCCTCCAGCAGCTCCCAAGCAGCCAGCACAATGGAGAGCAGCAAGCATGTGTAGTGGAAGGTCTTGCTCTCATCTTGAGCCTCGTGACAATTCGCAAGGAACTCACCACATAAATAGTGCAACCAATTAAATTGCATGCCCTCCACGCATTGTGCAGCTAATGATACCACCGGCACCGGAACCTCGTCCGCGCGACATTTCCTCATAACCTTGCTGGCTAGTATCTGGGTGGCAATTTTTACGGTGGGATCATTGATGGATGTTATGGAGTACCTGCGCGGCTTCTTGATAAGCTTGAATTTATTCTTCATCCGTTCTACCAAGTCTCGATCGCTTGTCTTTCTGCCAAACTCCTTGGCCGGATTCAAGCCTTCATGTGGCAGGAGCGTGATCTGGTAGACGAGCATGTCCATGATGGGGATGGTCGCACCAAGCCATAAGCACCCATCATGCACCAGAGTTAGTAGTTGCCGTATACAGGTGGTATTAATGTTGGAGCAGTGGTAGTGGGGCACCCACAGTAGGTTCAACAACCTGGATCACTCTACTCCGCGGATCCATTGAACTGACTCCAACTTAGTAACACCTAAGTCTTCGTAATATACTTGCTTCATGTAATTCTTCATCGCCAGGTGGGAGAACCTCTCATGGTCATTTAGGTCCCAATCTTCCATCTTTAAAAGAGGAACCTATGCTAGGCACAGACCTTCGAAGGTTAGATTTTCCGGCAACAGGGGCGTGTGAATGATGAATTTCTCCACGTCTAGGTCCTTGCTGACCTTCGCCGTCCCTTTACATAGAGGGATATATTCCAACAACTTGTTGATAGGCTCCATGACCTCAGCATCTATATCTTGAGTGCCCTCTTGAGCCTCTAAATCTACAACCTTCTTAGGTTTCTTGTCCTTCTTCTGTGTCTGGGTAGCATAATGCTTTATAGGTGACTCACACACTGGCACCAACTATTTCTGCTTGTCTTTCTTTGTCTTTTGGGTCTCACGCACTGGTGTAGGATTCGGCCTACACGACCTCGGCATCGTAGGCACAAGATTCAGAGCCTCCATGCTCACAACCTCTGGAGTCGCTCCTTCGGAGGCAATAGTTCCTCCGGTGCTTGCAGTCTCAGCGGGACCTAGTCCTAAAAAAGTGTTGGAGATGAATTGTCAGGTTTCCTCGAGTAGATTATCAAACACGGAGCTTGCGACCAAATCCTCGAAGAACTTACAATTCATAAGCGATGGATAGCACAGCTCAAAAACTCTAAGGGTGCAAAGTGTTCTCTGCTAGACTGGCACGCGTAATTTATAGGGGAATTTGAATTCAAATCCGATTGTTCCCCCAAAAATTCATCCATTAATGTTGATTTGGTGGCAGATCTCCAAAGATTTTAGCCTTAAATGTTGCCCACCCGCTCCTCTTAACCGTCTCTTGGTTGTCAAATCATGAACAACAACTCTAATAGTCATTTTCTGGTTGTGTTGCACGGTATCTCCCTCCATAGCGTAGCTCCCTTCACGTAGCCCCCCTGTCGCGTAGTTCCCAAAACCAGGCAGTGTAGCTTATAGTCTCGCGCTCCCTTGCAGTTGCTTGGAGCACTAAGACTGTCCTCTCGTCATGTAGTCATTGAGTCAGATCTCCTACATACAACTTCAACTTGTTTCCATTCACCTTTCCCGGAAAAGGTTCTCCGTTTAGCTTTGTAATCTGAACCACGCCCCCATCTGTGATTTCTTTGATGACATATGGCCCCAACCAATGCATCTGAAGCTTTCCAAGAAACTTATCGAACTTGCTATCATATAATAATACCAAATCATTTACCGTAAATGTGTGCAGCTTGATATGCCGATTGAGCCATGCTTTTTCACATTCCTTCTATACTTGCTAATGAAATCCAGCCAAGAATCTGTCTTCTTCGAGCTCCATTAGCTGCGCGAGCCATTCTTCCAAGGCTCCGCTATCCGCCATTACTGTTAAAGATGCTATGTGGAGACTAGGAATGGTATATTCCATGAGCATCACAACTTCTACACCATAGACCAACCAAAAAGGTGTCTGACCTGTTAGCTTTTTGCAAGTAGTCCTATATGCCCATAACACTGCTGGCATGTGCACATCCCAATCATTCTGTTGCGCGTTGCAAATCTTTGTTAGTGCATTCTCCAAGATCTTATTGAAGGCCTCAATTGTTCCATTAGCTTGAGGATGATATGGTGTACTCTTTTGATGATACACCTGGAACTCTTCTGTCAACGCGCTGATCGTTTCATTAAGGAAGTGTGTACCGCAATCACTCATCAACACTTTTGGGCAGCCAAACCTGGTTAACACATATTCAAACAAGAACTTTGCTACCGTGGCCCTTGTACAATCCTTCACCGACTGTGCCTCCATCCATCTAGTTAGATATTCTGTCGTGGTGATGATATAGCGCGCCCCTGTCTTCTTTCCTGGAAGCTGAATCGATCCTACCAAGTCAATTTCCCATTGCTCAAATGGATGCAATGACACCTCCAAATTTAGTGGAAACTCGTCCATCTGCGATGGACTACCCGTCCTCTGACATGCATCGCATGCCTTACAATATGCTTTAGAATCTTTATGCACCATAGGCCACCACAACCTAGAGCGTAAAATCCTTTGCGTTGTTGCTTTCCTTGTATAATGTCGTCCTGCAGCCCCTTCATGAGCCTCCACAAGGATGTTGTTTCATTTTAAATCAGGCACATATCATCGAAGAATCTCGTCTGAACCCATCTTATATAAATTTCCTACAATTACTGAGAAGTATGTCGTGTGTACTACTCACTCCTTCTTTTGCTGGCTGGTGTATCCTTCTGGAACCATCCCTGTAGTCAAAAAGTGGATAATATTTGCAAAATAGTTATTCTCTACGTGCACTGTGAAGAGCTTCATGTCGGTCAACCCTTCCTCCAAATTAGTAGGATCCTCCACAGTTTCAATGCGCAATAAATGGTCAGGTCCTGCATTCAACCTTCCTAGATTCACAATTACCTCAAAGTCATATTCTTGAAACAACAATAGCCATCTGCATATCTTCCCCCCAACACAGGCCTATTGACTAGGTACTTCAAGGCGGAGTGGTCTGTGTACATCTTGAAGTGTCCTCCCAACAGATAGTGCCTAAATTTTTGAAGTGCGTATACCATAGCCAATCCCTCACGCTCTGTCGTTGAGTAATTCTTCTCATCCTTTGATAATTTCCTGCTCGCAAAGGCTATAGGGTGATCCATCTCTCCTTTGCCAGCCTATGTCAATACTACTCCCAACACAATACACGAAGTGTCAACGTGCACATGGAATTCCTTCTTCCAATCCGGGAAGACCAAGAGCGGTGCGGTGACCATATTTTCCTTCAAGACATCCAAACTGCGCTAACATTCTTCATCCCAACATAATGTAGCATCCTTCTTCAATAGCTTCTCCATAGGCGCGGTAATCTGAGCATAAGCCTTGATGAAATTTCGATAATATCTGTTATGGCCCAACATTGCGCGCAGCTATTTGACTCTCTTCGGGGCCTCTAAATTGATTATTGTCGTGATCTTGGCAGGGTCCACCATTAGTCCTTTCTTTCATACCACATGGCCTAGAAAATTCCCAAATGGGACACAAAATAAGCACTTCTTTAGGTTCAGCGTAATCTGATATCTTCGGCATGTATCCAACATTAGGCATAGACTCGCTACATGGCATTTCAATAACCCAAACACTGTCCATTCATCAAAATACACCTCCAAGATTTTTTTATGAATTATTTGAACATCGTGATGACTATGCAAGAGAATATTGTTGGCGCATTCTTGAGTCTGATTGGCATCACAATATACTGAAAACACCCCCATTCCATCGCGAAGGTTGTTTTACTCCTGTCTTCTGGCACGATCTTAATCTAATGGTATCCAGAGAACCCATCAATGAATGAATAGGAATCCTATCCTCCAACATTTTCCAATACCTCATCATTAAATGGTGTCAAAAAAGGATCATGGACGTAGGAATCATTAAGTTTCCTAAGATCTACGCAAATTCATATCTCTCCCTTCTGTTTCTTTTCTTGGACCACCATTAGGCTCACCCAATCGTATTGCTCCATAGGTTCGATAATGCCTGCCTCAAGCATCTTTTCCAACTCCAAGCGGGCCTTTTCCTTATATTTGGGATTAAGGCAATATGGCCTTTGCTTAATGGGCTTCACATCCGATTTCAAAGTAATTTTTATCACACCCAAGTCACCTATGATTCCTTTCAAGTCAGAATATTTTGTAGGAAAAAGATCCTAGTACTCGCAGAGTAACTCAGCAACATTATCCACTGTGGTATCATCCCAATAATCTCTGATCTTCACAAACTTTGGCTCCACTTTAGTACCAATGTTTACTTGTCTAGTCTTCAATGACACTGTGATATTCGAGATTTCAATCTGCGGACCTTCGACCACATGGTGGCCTTCTGCCTCTAGAATATTGAGATTCCTTGGATCTTCATCCTCCCCCTCAGTAGTCATATTATAGCATTCCAGCGCATGGCGCAGCTGGGTTCCCCAATCTGGTTGAACTAATTCCAAAGGATCCTGTGGAATTCTAAAGATCGCTGCCTTAACCTCTTGCAAAGCTTCATCAATGCTTTCGAACCCATTTTCAAAACTTAAGGTCATCAAGAATCCCTCTCTTAAGATATCCCACTCCGCGGTGCCATGGCGGAGCTCTGTTTCCAGATTCCAATTCATAGGGATTATATCCAGAGTATGAAAAAATAAGTGCACCCATTCTGGATACGACACTGTTCTGTAGACTTTAGTCCACTTTTCCAAATGATCATACGGATCATTTCTCCCATCATATTTCTCGGTTAACCACATTTTATTGTGAACAAATCTCAACCTCATCATCCTCCTATAATCACACCATTCCTCAATGTTGTCCTTGTGCGTACCTCACCATCGTGCAGGCGTAGTGTGTAGTGCCAAATCCAGCGCTTGAAAGCGATCATCCTCCGGGACTTCTTTCAAAATCATCCAAAAACTTATCTACATCAATTAAACCATCATAATAAGGTAAATTTATTACCTCCGATGACACACAGCGCAACGATTTAGTCATCATGTTGCAGTGTGGTGTAGATACTTCATGCAGCCTATTCTACCAATGTTCCAACTCTTCATATAAATCCTAGGTGCAAGAACTTTTGCAGTCCCATGCAATCCATCCATCAACTGTTGGATTAACCCAGCCTTGGTTTCACAGTGTAATTTTATAGATTTGATCCAAATCGTCATCGCTTTATTCATAGTCATGAACCGGTTCAGTATAGCGCGACCCTTCTGCAGGGTCTAATGGTACTACAACGCGAAGTGATTTCCTCTCAAATGGCATCGTTCACTTCTTCAAGTTGATGACTCCATTCATATCAATGGCCCAGTCAATTCCAAGGAGTGCAGGGTATTGATTGTTGTCATCAACAATTTCTATCACTTCAAAATCAGCCAGCGCACTCGCACCTTCAATATCTATGGTAACTTCGTGCAGACGTCCCATAGGGATAATCTTCTATTGGTTCACCATCCTTAGTTTAATCGCAGACCATTACAGCGCAAGTCTCCCCATCCTTTCCCATGTCTGTTTAGGTAAAACGTTTGCATCGGACCCCAAATCTAGAATAACCTAGTGCATCTCATAGTCTCCTATATGTGCGGTGAGCCTCATTTTGTGCCCTATTCTTGCTTTATGTTTACCAATATTACGGACCACGCGGTGTCCCTCAGGAGAATTCTCCTTACCAACACACTTGTTTATCAATTCTTTTATCCCTTTCACAACTTTTCTATCACGTAGTAGTTTCATACAAGTTTCCAAGAAGGTGGTAAGCACCGAGGGGTCAACTTCTGTAGGTGCACTGTTGTCTGGCACTCTGTTCTGACTTCCTGAGGTAGAGGCCTCAGCGAAGATTTTCTTCACTTCCATGAACGTTTCCTTCGCATGCTCTAGATCAAAATCAATCTTCTTTTTTGGGGCCTTATGGACCCATCCACCTTCTTCAGGTTGTTTTCCCTTATTGTCATCAATCGTGATCCCAATTTGTAGCACGATATTCACATTTGGATCCTCCTTGCGGGGCTCATCCCTCATCATCTGTAAGTTCTCGGTAGGATGCTGAGGTTGCGCCTTCTTCTCCTACATCTTGGCTATCATCATAGGAAATTCTTCGATTGTGTGGTCAAACTGAGTGCAGTATTGACATAATGGGCACGTCTGATTCATACACTCCCACACTTAGTGTCCTAGTGTTCCTCAATTGTAGCAGATGACCTACCCATGACCTCTACCAGGTCCTCCTCCTCCTCGACCTCATCCGCGCCTTGATATCCTCCACGCACTCCCCCAGTGCCCTAATCTGGAGGCCGAGTTTCTACTTGCATTCAATATGTAGGTGTCCTCTCCATCATTAATTCGTAGCTATGGGAGTGATGCTCATTGTAGCCCACCGATTTGTAGAAATTTTAAAACAACTGTTGTGGTGTTTGTACAAATTTTTATAGCAAATGATAGTTATCTGTTACATGTTTTCCAGCTACCTAAGAAATAATGCACCATAGCGCGTGCCCCGTACTTGGTCCTGCTGGAGCTTCCTGGCTCAAGGGAATTGGTCCCCCCCTTGTGATATAGTTCGCGAAGACAGGGTGGTGATCTTTATCATGCCCCTGGCTCTTACACTTGAGATACCAAAATTCCTTACGCACCTCTGGCCTGGCCTCCTTTTCTTTTTTCAAGCTCTGCAATTCCAAACAGAGGTTCTGAAACTGTGAGTGAATTTGTTGGACTCCCAAAGACGCGTCCTGAATAGGTGTTTCATGGAGTCTCATAGCAATTTCCAGAGCTTCCGCCTAAGTTCCTATCCTTTTCTGTGATAAAGCAATCCTTAGGTGGGGCAGGAGCGAGGCTATAAACCACTCGCGGTGCTGACTATCTGTGAGATGCATATTAGCTTCACAGATCCCACACTTCGATCTTTGATCTAACTCCCAGGGCATTTCACCAGGCATCATCATGATTTCCTTGAATCCCACTACTAATTGCGAGTCAGACTTGGGCTTAGTGAATTCTTTATTCAAAGTGACCTTAGTGTCTACTAACGATGCCAAGGGATTATCAATGTAGTACTTGATGTACCATGCCAGCACGCGATCCTGCAAAGCAGTAACCAATTGTGCCTTCTTCATATTATCATCTGTAATTTGTTGCACTGTCCACACAGCATTCGCAACAAACCAAAATTGATTTGTGTCCTCACTCCCTATACCCTTGAAAACTAGCAACTTCATTGTATTCGACATGTTTAATGGCGGTGGTGGTGGTGGTGTGGGCGAAGGTGTATGTTATGGAGGTGAATGTGGAGGTGGAGTGGACGGTATTCACAGAAAACCCTGTCTTATCAACTGGAAAAAACTCCGCGGTGAAGCCTATGCTGATCCCTCATCGTCACTCATAGGAGGTCCAATCAATGGGCTATATTCAGGGCCTATTCTTCCCCTATCTCTGAAGAGCTTCCCACTTCACATAGCTCCAAACATCAAGGCAGTGGTATAATCTGTTTCTCACACAAAAGAATCTTAATCCAATTATTCAAATATCTTAGATAATCACCTCACGGTCCCCTGAAGAAGTGTCGCTCTGCCTCGTTGTAACTGATTGAGGTGTCGACCGTGAATTCTGTAATAAATCCTCCTATAACCCGATCAAGTCAATGGTCAACAACGCACACGATCTTATCTTCAAAATCTTCTAACCTCCACACTAATTCTGGAGTCCACACTATTGGACCGTCAAGCTTCCAACTTCCTTGGTCGTCTTCCAATTTAGTTATCCACTCCTATAGCTCGATCAAGAAGGTGCAGAAGAAAATTTCATGTTTTGTGTGTATAGATATCTATCCAGCCACTATTCTTTTGTGAGGCGTAGATTTTTGTTCTCTTGCGCCGCAAATTCATGGATCTTTTTGTCCAACCACTTCTCATTTTCCTTCTTGGTCGGATTCCAGTGATGTGACATCACACATCTCCTTAAGCAGATCCTGGTCATAGAAACAGAACCATTTGTTGGCTTAGTGGGTCTTGACCCAAGTTCAAAGTTAGTTGCGCCAAACAAAACCCTACACTACTAGCCCTTTGGGCATCAATCCGCATAGTACGGCCTGAAGTCTCACCCTAGACTATAAGCCCTTAGGGCTTGGTACTATAATTTCCCTTCGAATGGCCTCTAGACCTCCACGAAGGTCTATGACTGGATTCCGTAGACCCTGAATAGGCCAACTAGCTACTTACGCACACCTTAAATTGACCTTAGATCAATATCTACTCATATCTACCTAAGTGCCCAATAACTTAATAGAAATTGTTATGAACTTCGCACAATCACTTAAAATTAATTGTGTTCATGTAATAAGGCTGATCAAGTAAATTCGCACATCAATACATTATTATTTCATAAAGACCATTTCATCACGACATATATCACAATCATACATAAATGAAGTAAAGAGATAAAACACAAGAATTTCTACAAAAGTCTTCTTTATTGATCTTCAGTATAGGGTTACAGACTCAAAACTTCCCTGCGCACTCAGCTACGGACACTACTCTAGGCCTCTCCGCACTTAGTTGTAGAGCCTATTCCCCCTCTAAGACTACTTCTTTGCGCTAACTCTCTAGACTCCTTTCATCATACCTATACAATTTCTAAGGCACACCTATTTATACAATCCCATGGTCCACGAACCATGGATAGATCTCAAAAATGAACTCAATTTTACATAGATGAGGGTAAAACCCCTCTTTGACTCTTGACTAGCTATGCACTCTGCGTCCACAATTTGTTGAGACTTTACATCTTTTTACATCAAAATTTGGACTTTTGCCCCAAAACTGACCCAGGGGACCCCATCCCAACAAGCCACCTATATTTAACGGAACTAACTTTCTCTTTTGGAAAGTTAGGATGAGAGCATACTTGCAGGCACTAGGAGTTGATGTATGGGAAATCATTGAAAGCAGATATCAATATCCACCATCCATTCCCACAGATACTGCAGGAAAGAAAAAATATCAAATCAATGCAAAAGTTGTAAATGCCAGCTTGGGAAGTCTAGCTAAGTCCGAGTTTGTGAAGGTATTATAGCTTAACATAGCAAAGGGAATGTGGGATAAGATTATCCAAAGTTATGAGGGCGACACCAAGGTAAAAAGTGCTAAACTCCAAACATTCATAATATAATATGAGACACTAAAAATGCAAGATGATGAAAGCATTGCAACATTTTTTCTTAAAGTAGACGAAATTGTTAATTCCATGAAAAATCTTGGTGAAGAAATAAAATATGCTACTGTTGTTGAAAATATTTTGAGATCAATAACTCCGAAGTTTGATTCCAAAGTCTACGCTATTCAAGAAATGTAGGATTTGAAAAGTATCACACTTGATCAATTCCATGGAATACTAACAACATTTGAGATGAGGAAAGGTGGTCCTTAAGACATAAGAGAAACAACCTTCAAACTACTGCAAAAGGAAAGGAAAAGGAAGAATGAGGTTATGTATCACAAGAAGAAGAGGTAAACTTCGTAAAGAAACTCCAAGTGGGTACTAGAAGATTCAGAGGTAAGCTTCCCTTCAAATGTTTTTCTTGTGGTAGAGTTGGTCATTACACCGCTAAGTGTCTCTATATATAAAATCATGAGAAAGGGAAAGAAGTTGCAAAAATAAATAGGATAAGGTTTGAAAATATGAGAAATTTTTATACACATGAAGATAGTGATGGTCTTTCAAATGGTGAAGAAGTTGAGTTTAATCAACAATGTCAATTACTTACACCATTTGAAGATAAAAGTAGTAATGGGCTTAATGGCCTAGAAGAAAAGAATATTTTTATTGAAAACTTTGACAGTGATATATTAGATGTGGTAACATCTATAGATGTTAGAAAATATTCAAGTTTAGGAGTAACCCACTTTCTATTGATCAAGAATGAAGAAGATGGTAATAAAGAATTATCAGGTATGGACTCTCGTGCTATCTTTGATCCATTTCCTTGTCTGTGCAATAATGATAGTGATGATGATAGTAAAGTAACTGAACTTGCACTCATGGGTAAAAGTGAAAGTTAGCACACTACAAAGAAGAATGATTCAAAAATGATGTCTCTAGTGTTGGCATTATGATACAGGTGTTGTCCTTGATGGCAACTCACTTAGAGGTATGATACAGGTGGCAACTCAATCAGATGATAGATCATAGTACAGTAGGTCAAGAGAGAGATATATGCAGGTTAACCTTGATGAAAGTGCGTATACACGCGGGTGAGAAGAACAAAAGGCGTGTATACATACACATGCAGGTTCACAGAATGAAAGGTGCATACATGTCAGAAAACTAAGTTTTGGTCCGTGGTATTTGGTCCATGGTATTTTGGTATTGGTCCATGGTATTTGGTCCGAAGTGTTGACCCCAGGTATTGGGTCCAAGGTATTGGTTCAACATGGTTTTGGACCATGGTATTGAGGGAAGCCTAAACCTATATAAAGAGAAGATCATTAGGCCAAGGGTAGGTGTGCAAGTGATGAATATCTAATGAAGTGTGAGAACTAGGATGCTGGTTATGGGTTTGTGATGTTGTGCTTGATCTGAATCAAGGATGCACCTATGCTGTTGATGATGGATGATGGATCGGGATCATAAGGCTTGGAATGTATTATCATTATGTGGTTTGATCATGGATAGAATAGATCTAAATTATTGACGCATGTTTTATGGTATGAATGTTATGATCTGGGTATGACTGATGTCTGGAATAGCTGCAAAGTTATGAGTAAGTATTTGCAGATCTGTACGTAGGTTGGCTTTGGTAAAAGTGCGTATGTACACTGGTTTGATTCTTCATAGGAGCATATACATTATGAGATATGATAATTGAAGTTACAGTTGGATCTGGTTATTGTCGCAGAGTTCTGTTGTCTGTTTTGTGTTCTGGTTTCAGTGGTTTAGTATTGGGTGATTCAGAGATTGATGATGCAGGTATAAGTTGATGATCGTATTGCAGTGGTGATTGTTTTGTATTTATGGATCCAGTCTGAAAATTTATGAAACGTGGTCCCTGGAAGATCGTAGAGTTTAGTAGTCGGCGCCTACGTACTAGTAAACATATCGGCCAGTACAAGAGCCACGGGGTTGTAGCTCCCTTCAAGGAGCAGCTGGAAAACGAGTGAAGGTTGGAGCCTTCAGTAGACCGACACCTACATACTAGTAAATGGATCGGCTAGTACAAGGGCTAAGAAGGTTGTAGGCTTCTGCAGGTAGAAGCCTGTGTACTGGTATAAGACTGCACCAGTACTATTGTAAAAAGAAGTTTCTTATTAAAATAAGATAGAGATGAATTGCAGCAGGTGGTTTTCACCCACATTGGGTTTCCACCTTATATCATGGTGTTCATGTGTGTTTCTTATGTGTGATGATCTGTTCTGTTTTACTACTCTTGTTTACAGTTCATATGGTTAATAATGTTTTGATGCCCTCATTAAGGATCAACTAACTGAATCATAAGTTTACTTAATATACGCTTGTTGCATTACACACAGTTGCATATACACGCGGTTTGTCTTAACTGAAGTAGCGTATATGAATCTGAGTATGAAAATGAAAAAGTTATATTGATTTGGTAATACTGATTCACCCCCCCCCCCCCCCTCAGTATTATTTCCAACAATTGGAATCAGAGCAGATCCTTTGGTAGAAGCTTGATCGCTTGAAGGAGATCTGTAGAACAATGGGAAAGAAAGTGCGTCAAAAGAAGAAGATATCTCAAAGGAACAATGACAGCCTACCATTGAGTGGAAGCAAGTGTTCAGATCCTGAATCACCTCAGATTGAAGATGAACAAGCAAATGAAGCATCAGATAAAATCACAGGTCAACAAGAGCTACTTAGCAAAAGGGAGAGTGCACTCAAAGAAGAAATTATCAGTTTAAAAGCTCAGCTGGAATGTGCCTTCAGAGTTCGTCAAATGCTGCAGGAGCTGAATGAAGAACAAGAAAAAGAGATTTTCATACTAAGGCAACAAGTGGAAGAAGGAAGAAAGTCTGAAGAAATTTTGAAGAAGCAATGTCTGGAAAAGGAAGAACAACATCAGGTTGAGGTAAATGTCTTGAAAGGTAAATTAGAAGAAAAGGATAAAATATTATGATTTCAAGACAGTACTAATATTTTGGATGATATCCTTGGTAGTCAAAGGTCCCCTGCTATCAAAACTGGTCTTGGTTTTTATGAATCTGTTGAAGGTGAATCTAGCTCACAAGGTGAGGCAAGGAACTCTAATGAGAATTCTGAAATGCTCAACAAGGAGAAGAGAGGACAACCTCATCAACAACAAAGGAAAGAAATTTCTCAAAGAAAATATTTTGCTCCTAATTGTGGAAGTGATAGACGATTATTTCCTCCGATGAATAATGTTGAATGTTATGTATGTCATAATCTTGGACATGTTGCAGCCAGATGCAGAAGTAGAATGGTTCAAGACCGTCACACAGAAAGATCATCACGTTCGAGGTACTTTAAGGGATATTGTTTTTCTTGCAATATGTTTGGTCACAAAGCCATTGATTGCTACAAAAGGAATATGAAACATGTAAGATATTATGCATGTAACAAGCTTGGACATATAGAAAAGGAATGCAGGAGAAGATTTTGGGCACCATACCAAAAGGAGAAAACATCATCACAGTTGAAGATATGGAAGAAAAATGAGTACAGCCAGAAAGACGTGGCATAGCAGAGTACACAGACATGACAGACTCAGAGGAAGCTGGAAGAGTGGAACATCAGTGTTCTAAATCTCATACACAGGTTTCATGAAGACAAGTCACGTATATACGTGAGTTAGACACTGCACAGTCACGTATATGATGTTCTGAAGAAAAGCAGTAGTACAGAAGTCTGATATGGTTCAGTCACTGGTATATGATGGTTGGCACAGGCTCAGGGGGAGCATATGCTTCGAATAATGCATTGTTGGCATTATGGTTAGAAGTCCTTGGTGATGATGCTTATTGACATATCTTGCTACTGATTGTTGATTGACCAAAAGAATGGATTGCAGGTTAAGATGCTTATAGTGCAGATCATATAGTGCATGATAGCTGCGGATAACTGTCATGGTCTTGTTTAGGTCCTTGGTCTTTGTGAGTCATATGATGTATCTTGTTACCCCACTATGCATGGGATGGATGATGTAATGGTTCATGTGTTTGAGTCAAAAATGGTGTATCCCCACTTGGTTGGGAGATTGATATATGAGTCTTTAGGAAGGGCATTGGAAATGTATGTATAGAGTCATATTATGCTTTTGCAAACCCTGCATGTGCTCAGGGGGAGCATGGATGAATTGATACATCTTGACATGTACAAAGGGGGAGCTCAATCAGAAACTTCAGCATGTACTCAGGGGGAGCATGGACAGTAGAATGTATATCAAAGAAGAGAATATCTTGGTCCACCCTTTGCCCTTGATGTCAAAGGGGGAGAGTGACTTGGTGTGGTGGTTGCCATCAAGTCCAAAGGGGGAGATTGTTGGCATTATGATACAGGTGTTGTCCTTGATGGCAACTCACTCAGAGGTATGATACAGGTGGCAACTCAATCAGATGACAGATCATAGTACAGCAGGTCAAGAGAGAGATATACGCAGGTTAACCTTGATGAAAGTGCGTATACACGCAGGTGAGAAGAACAAAAGGCGCGTATATGTACACACGCAGGTTCACAGAATGAAATGCGCGTACATGTCGGAAAACTAAGTTTTGGTCCGTGGTATTTGGTCCATGGTATTTGGTCCGAAGTGTTGACCCCAGGTATTGGGTCCAAGGTATTGGTTCAACATGGTTTTGGACCATGGTATTGAGGGAAGCCTAAACCTATATAAAGAGAAGATCATTAGGCCAAGGGTAGGTGTGCAAGTGATGAATATCTGATGAAGTGTGAGAACTAGGATGTTGGTTATGGGTTTGTGATGTTGTGCTTGATCTGAATCAAGGATGCACCTATGCTGTTGATGATGGATGATGGATCGGGATCATAAGGCTTGGAATGTATTATCATTATGTGGTTTGATCATGGATAGACTAGATCTAAATTATTGACGCATGTTTTATGGTATGAATGTTATGATCTGGGTATGACTGATGTCTGGAACAGCTGCAAAGTTATGAGTAAGTATTTGCAGATCTGTATGCGGGTTGGCTTTGGTAAAAGCGCGTATGTACACTGGTTTGATTCTTCATAGTAGCATATACATTATGAGATATGATATTTGAAGTTGCAGTTGGATTCGGTTATTGTTGTAGAGTTTTGTTGTCTGTTTTGTGTTCTCGTTTCAGTGGTTCAGTATTGGGTGATTCAGAGATTGATGATGCAGGTACAAGTTGATGATTGTATTGCAGTGGTGATTGTTTTGTATTTATGGATCCAGTCTGAAAATTTATGAAACATGGTCCCTGGAAGATCGTAGAGTTCAGTAGGCTAGCACCTACGTACTGGTAAACATATCGGCCAGTACAAGAGCCAGGGGGTTGTAGCTCCCTTCCAGGAGTAGCTGGAAAACGAGTGAAGGTTGGAGCCTTCAGTAGGCTGATGCCTACGTACTAGTAAATGGATCGGCTAGTACAAGAGCTAAGAAGGTTGTAGCCTTCTGCAAGTAGAAGCCTGTGTACTGGTATAAGACTGCACTAGTACTATTGTAAAAAGAAGTTTCTTATTAAAAGAAGATAGAGACGAATTGTAGCAGGTGGTTTTCACCCACATTGGGTTTCCACCTTATATCATGGTGTTCATGTGTGTTGCTTATGTGTGATGATCTATTCTATTATATTGCTCCTGTTTACAGTTCATATGGTTAATAATGTTCTGATGCACTCATTAAGGATCAACTAACTAAATCATAAGTTCACTTAATATACGCTTGTTGCATTACACACAGTTGCGTATACACGTGGTTTGTCTTAACTGAAGTAGCGTATATGAGTCTGAGTATGAAAATGAAAAATTTATATTGATTTGATAATATTGATTCACCCCCCCCCCCCCCCCCCCCCCCCCTCTCAGTATTATTTCCAACATCTAGAAGCAGAAGATCAAGGCAAGTTAGAAATAATGGAAAATGCAGATGTGCATATGCTAAGAAAAGATAATTATCAACAATGGAAGTAAAATATGAAGTTTAATCTAATGAACCTTGATTCTTGGTATATAGTATGTAATGGCTACACCAAGATTCCTCCATCAGACAAGGAAGTGGAAAAGACCAGTAAGGCTTTGAGTGACATATTTTGTAGCATACATGATTCAACATTAAATAAGGTTATGCATTGTACAAATGCAAGGCAAGTGTGGGATAAGCTACAAGCAATCCATGAAGAATATTCCTCATCAAGGAAACTACCAAGTAATCCCTTCCCTAACAATGTGTCCAAAATGTCAGATGGAGTTGTTGATTCAAAAGAAGACAGGTTAGAAGAAATTTTCGATCTTAGAACAAAACTTGATCTTGCTTTGAAAAATATTGTTAATCTTCAAGATAACATGCAGACATATGATAACAAAGATCATGCTGATATGGTATCTAAACAATATTGTGAAGGTCTTGAAGCTAAGATTGTCTATCTAAAAGAAAATCTTCAAAAATCAGACAAGTAGAATGAATAACTACTTCAAGCATTTGAAGAACAATAAAATGGGCTGAAATAAGGGATTCTCAAATTAAAGCAACAAGTTGAGGAAGGAAGAAGGGTTGAAGAAGTTATGAAGAAGCAATATCTAGAAAAGGAAAAGAAAATATAAGGTTCAGGTAAGCATCCTAAAAGGTAAATTAGAAGAAAAGGATAAACATTTGTGATTTCAAGATGGTACTAAGATTTTGGATAATATTCTTATTAGTCAAAGGTCTCCCACCATCAAATCTGGTCTTAGTTTTCATGAAACTGTTAAAGGAGAATCTAGTTCACAAGTTGAGGCAAGGAATTTAAAGAATAACAATGCAAAATATAAAATTCTCAACAAAGAGATAAAAAGTCAACCAGATCAACAAACAAGGAAAGTGAATCTTCAAAGGAAATCATTTACTCCTAACTATAGAAATCTTAATCGATTCTCTCCTATGACCAACAATGTTTAATGTTTGATATGACATAATTATGGACACGTTGCAACTAATTAAAAAATTAGACTATTTCAATCACAAGCAAATAATTGCTTCACAGAAAGATCTTCAGCTCCTAGGTACTCAAGTCTCTTTAAGGGATATTGTTTTTCTTGCAATGAATATGGTCACAAAGATATTGATTGCTTTAGAAGGAATATGAAATAGAAGTATTATGCTTTCTCTTCTCATATAAGATGTTATTCTTGTAACAAGTTTGGGCATGTAGCAAAAGAATGCAGAACACGTCTATGGATCGCCACATACAACATGGCAATCAACCAGATAAGAATATTGATGTTAGAAGACCTGAAAAAGATGGATCCACAAACATTTATCATAACAACCAGAAAGAAGAAGAACAGATAAGGTGTGGTCTTTCACTTTTCTCATTTGAATAAGATGATGAATGGTACATAGATAGCAGATGCTCACATCACATGACTGGAGATAAGAGTAAGATTGAGTCTCTCACGAAAAACCAATATGGTAATGTTATTCTTGGAACTAATGTTTTAGAAAAAGTTCTTGGAAAAGGTAAAGCTAGAATTAATAAATATAGAGGAGCATCTGATGCTTTATTAGTTCAAGGTCTAAAGCATAATATTCTAAGTTTAGTTCAAATAGTAAAAAAAAGGAAATATAATTGTGTTTACATCAACCAAGTGCAAGGTTATGGATGAAGAAACTAGAAGAGTCATAGAAACATGATATAGAAACCCAGAAAAATTATATGTGCTTGAAGAACGAAATTCTCGCAGATATGAGGATTCAGACTCAGAGTAAAATAATATGTTTCCCGTTGCAGTCCATTATTCTTAAGTGAGTACTTGTAACAGTGACTTTAGAAGTGATTTGAGGTAATTGACCTCATAAGAATAGAATTTTATTATTAGGTCCACATGATTAGTAATCTCAAGAGGATCAATACATGTTTTGTCTTGATGATGATTCCTATGATTATTTTGATATTCATGTTGCTTATAATACTAACAGTGCATCTGGTGTAGTAATAGTGAACATATACATACAGTACAGGCTCAGGGGGAGCTGAAGTTGTGAAGTTTTAGTATTTCACTTTCTGTACATGGATCCTATGAATACAAGTCACATATATATGTGAGTTCTAATCTGAACAATCATGTATATTTTGTTGTGATGAAGAAACAATGAGACAGACTCAAGAAACGGCTCGAATATACTTCAGTCAATTATTATTTCGCTTTTGTGTTTTGATGGTTGATGGTTATAATTTGTTGATGCTATTTAGAAGTGGTTTTTTTTTTTATAGGTTGTTTATTCCTTGATGGATAATTGATCGATGAAGATA
Source organism: Pinus tabuliformis (assembly GCA_031772625.1). Taxonomy (NCBI): domain Eukaryota; kingdom Viridiplantae; phylum Streptophyta; class Pinopsida; order Pinales; family Pinaceae; genus Pinus; species Pinus tabuliformis. The sequence continues at coordinate 310,080,886 of CM062805.1, read as the reverse complement.
CTTTGATGTTCTTACTGATATATGAATTGATATGATTAGATCTGACAATGAACAGCTGGCACAGGTTTAGCGGGAGAGTTTGCTATGCTTCTAATGCATTTTTGGAATTATAATTCCTTGATGCCTATCAATGGTGATGTTGCTTATGTTGTTGAAGTTCTTGATTAATGATGAAGAAGTACATGGTGTTGTTCATGGTGTTGCTAACACATGCTTATAGTGTATATCCTACATAATACATGATGGTTGTTGAAGACTATCTTGGTCTTGTTACCTCACTATATAGGTCCTTGGTCTTTGTTATAAATGTAATATATATCATTTGATATAAAGGCCATGTAAAGACCTATGCTATAATCATTGTCAAATTCAGTCATATATGGAATATTGTGGTCAAGTCCTTATGGCCATGTGATGTAATTTGTAACCCCACTGTGATTGGGTGGTTGATGTAATAATGAAGTCAAATATGTAAACCCATTGTGATTGGGTGATTGGTGTAAGTTTGAGTCCTTGGTGATAGGAAAATTCATATCCAATTGAGTCATGTACTTTAATGTACATCCTTAAGAAATTTCAGCATGTGCTCAGGGGGAGCATCATCAGTATTCAGTGTTCATACTCAGTTGTTCATATCTAAAGCGCTCAAGAGAGAAGACTTCATTCAACATTGGTCATCCCTTTGCACTTGATGTCAAAGGGGGAGAGTAAGTTGGTGTTTGAAAAGCTTAGTGCTTAGCTTGATGTGTCTTACAGGTTGTGGTGATCAAACACAAAAGTTGTTGCCATCAAGTCCAACAGGGGAGATTGTTGGCATTATGACTAATATGTTGTCCTTGATGGCAACCTACTTGATGAGTTGTCATTTGATGGAAACCTACTTGATGCAAATGTCAATGGGATATGTTTACATGTGATAAAAAAGGATTATTAGTTCAAAGACAAGAGAATGATAAATATGAAGTTTGAAGAAGTATACACAGGTTTGGTGAAGTAAAGTCGAGTATACGCAAGTTCTATGAAGAAAAGTCATGTACACACTCAGGTTTGGTGAAGCAAAGTAGAGTATACATGGGTTTTGTAAAGAAAGTCACGTACACACGCGGGTATGAAGAAGGAAAGGCACATACAATTTCCACACCATGGTATTCTAAATACCAAGAGTCTTTACCATGGTATTGAGCCCAACAAATGGATATTTGATCTTGTCTAAGAATACCATCGGCATTATTTTGGTTTTGACCTGTGGTATTGGATAAGAGCTAAGCTATATAAGGAGATGAAGATAAAAGTGTTTGATGTGTGCAAGTGATGAATATTTCATGAATAGTTAGATCTAAAGCAAGTGTGCATGTAATGGGCTATTATTGATTTGTTTGATCTAAAATTAAGTATGCACCTGGGAATTTGATGATGGATCAGATCCAATAGATCTGAAATGACAATGTTGATTATGGGTTGATTTGATTAGTGATGATAGTGTCTTGATGTGTGATTTTTCTATGTATGCTGAGATCTGGGTATGTCTGAAGTTTTGTGATGCAGCGAAGGCTTGTGCCAATAATTACAGATCTGTATGCGGTTTTGATAACCTAAAAGGTGTGTACACACACAGATTTAATACTAGTAAGTCATGTATATATTCAAATCTATACGTGGGTTTGATTCTGGAGAAGTGCATATACACAAGAAATTGTTTTGAGGAAATAACGTACATAAACTACAGTTTTGCTCAAAACAATGTTTGATAAGTTTTATTAGTTTAGCTTTGTTTCTAGTGTCTATCAATGAAGTCTTACTTGATGATCTGGGCTTAATAGTGATGTTTTTCATGAGGATTGATTGAATTAAGAATGATGAAGCTACTAGTTGTTTTTTATTGAAGATCAATCATGGTATGTGATTATTTCAGAATGATGCAGTGGATCTATGTATGATTAAGTTTTTATTTCACAGTGACAATGGTTCAATTTCAGGGTTCTATGTTTTTATATCTATATGTAGGTAATGTCCAATGAAGTCGCGTACACATGCGGGTTTGGTATAAAAAAGTAGCATATATATTCTGATAGTTTATTGATCAGGGTTTTCAGTTGATTCAGTGAGATGATGCAGTGTTTGGGTTCAATATTAGTACTCTAGTTACAATGATCTAATTGTTTTGGTTGTTTGAGAATAAGTTGATTGAGTTGGGTTTCATTTGATTCAATGATTGGTTGATTTAGTTGATTCATAGATTATTTGTTTTAGATGGTGATTGAGTGATTTGTTGTAGTGATCAGTTTTAGATTTGATGTTTGATTTTGGGCTTAAATGATGGTAGTGGGTCTAGTCTAAAAATTTGATCAAATGTGGCCTACAAGTTGTGATGTTTTGTATCAGGTGGATCCAGTATGAAAAGTTATGAATGGTGGTCCACAAAGGTGTTGAGGGTTGGAGCCTTCAATGAGGAAGTCAAACCTTCCTTCCAGTGGTAGATGGAAAATCAGATGAGGGGGTTGGAGCTCCCTTCTAGTGGGTGCTCGTAAAAAGGATCAAGGGGTTATAGCTCCCTTCTAGTGGGTGTTGGAGAATGAGAGAAGGTTGTAGCCTTCTACAGGTGGGTGCCTGCATGATGGTATGAGTCTGCACCAGTACAAGATTGTAAGAAGTTTTCTTTATAATAAAAGGAAGACAGAGATGACAACAGCGGTGGTTTCTTCCCACATTGGGTTTGTACCTAAAAGTCTTGGTGTTCGTGTGTGTTGATGTGTTTCTTATGTCTGATGGTTTATTTAGTTCTTATTGCACATGGTTACTATTTATTTAATGTTTAATGAAGTACTAATGCACTCAGTCAAGATAAACAAATGACGAATCAACTAAAAAGTAAGTTTAAAGGATATACACTAGTTGTCTAAATAATAGTCACGTACATACGTGGGTTCCCTTCAGTAAAGTCACGTAAAGAAATCTGGACATGAAAGTGAAAAGTTTAATGATTTGAAAATATTGATTGACCCACCTCTTAGTAATTTTCCTAATAAAGGGAAGTTGTTACTCCGCCACTTATCTCGTTTTCTTCCATAATCATCCCTGTGTCAGTCCATCAGTCACTCTACTATGGTACCTCATGTCTTTGCTAAGGATTCCTTATTGCCTTAACTTTGGTGGGCCCTACTTTATCGACCTCAACACATTTATTCCAAAAGAGTGGTCTAGATGGTGGTGTACATTGGTTCCATCTTTCATCTTTGTTCAGTGTCTCGGATCAAGCAAAGAGAATCATCATTACCCTTTGACTTGATTGTTTCTCGTGTGCTCGATTCCAGCTCCTTATCGCATGATCGATACTTGTACACTTGGTGGTTCAATGATCCAGACGATTGTCCTAGTGATTCCCAGGTGTATGTGAGATGTTCGAGACCTCATGAGGGGGTGGCCCTTCAAGTAGCTCCCTACATGCTTAGATGTCCTTCGATGTTGATCCAGCCTCAGAGGCAGTTCTATAGATGTGATGGGTTCAATTTCCACCACTTGCAGCACCCACAGCATGTATGTCTCATTCAGATGATCCATTCATATCTCCAGATCCCTTTCATGTTCAACAAGGCTTCTTTGGTTATGATCCCCCCTCACCATTTCATCTTGAGGGGCATTATGTCTCATGTACTCAGATGTTATTGTATTCAGTCTTGGCCTATGTCTTTCCAGACGCATTATGTATGTGGGGTCCATTGCATTATTTTCTGGCCCATTGTTGCCAGCATATCATGTATCATGTACTTTGTAGCTCAGTCCAACATTGTTGGGCTCACCATTATTCTTTGTACGTAGTTATCACAACAGGTATGGGTATGCCTCCCCTGCCTCATTTGAAATCATGTACTCCAACATAAAAGAAGACTTATATCAGTTTAGTAGGTCTCACCCCCTCTATTTTTGTTCGTCCTTGCATTGCTTCAACTCTCTCTCTCTCTCTCTCTCTCTCTCTCTCTCTCTCTCTCTCTTTTACTCCTCTTTCGTGTCTCGTGGAAGTGTAACCTACAAGCTATTTCAGTCATACGATTTTTTCCTAACACTCATATGTTGGGGGAAATCTGTTATCACCAAAAAATAATCACCTAGCCATTTCTAACTAGGTGGATTGAAATACCATGTAGGATTAATTTTACCATAGTAAAATCGCTTTCACCATGGGAAATAATTTAGTAGATTATTTTTTTTAATTATTTTCTGATTAAAATCAAAAAACCCCACGAGAATAATTGAATAAATCATTATTTATTTAATTTTCTCCAGGAATAATTATTGAATCATTGTTTAAATAATTATTCCCTGTCACAGTTGACTAAATCCCCTAGGAATAATTAAATAAATCACTATTTATTTATTATTCCTTATTTCTATTATTGGAATAATTGTTAAACCAGTATTTAATAATTATTTCATTTTCACGTCATTCTTAATCCTCATGAAATAATTAATAAATCATTTTATTTGTTACATAAAGATATTTGACCATTTTGAATATCTTTTCCCTCTCCTAAAAATATAATAAAGTATTCCTAACAGTTAGATCTTGATTTGGTCAATATTATTTTATTATTCCCCATTTTCGAGATTAACTCAATACTTTGTTATAAATAGGAGGGTTTTCCATTCATTCTTCACCATGATCATTATCATCATCGCCATTATCATCTCTTTTTTCTTTATCTCCCATTTGAATTCTCCACATTAGTTTGGGTTTTTCACACATTGAGAGAGAGAATCGATTACTAAAGCATCAAATACATCAAAGGACCCATCCCACAGAGGGGGATTTGCAGACCTTGTTTTGTAGATCTCCTTCACCAGGTGTTATCAGTAAAATATTTATTAATTTTAAAGTATTTCCATTTTGGTTATTGCATTGGATATATATATATATATATATATATATATATATATATATATATATATATATATATATATATATATATATATATATATATATATATATATATATATATATATATATATATATATATATATATATATCTTGTTGTTTTTTTTGTTTTAGATCATATATGTTATTTTTTTTGCAACTTTTCCAAGTTTTATTACAGATCTAAAGTGTAAGTGGCCACAAATTGTTGTTATGGTCACATGTCACCTAGTGACTTAAGTGAAGTGTTTTTGGTACACCTTCTAAGAAATTCCACAGTAACATTATTCAGGAAAGCAATCTAAAACATTAGATAAAAATAAAGAGGACATTTCCAAAAGCTAAACATGTGTAAATAAACACAACAATCAAAAGTTCATGGACTCAACAATCAGAAAACTTCAATTTTCAAAAATTTCAGGTATGTGTGCAGGCAACAATTTGATCCAGAGTGCATACGCATTGTTGCTAAAGGTTCTGTGCATACATATGCACTCTATGGATAAATATAAAGTGCGCACTTTGGGAAAATTTTAGAAAAAATAAAAATAAAACCAACAAATCAAAAAATCCAAACTTTTGATATATTTTAGATACTCAGACAAGGCTATGAGAAAAGATTCAAAATTCAAAACAAGGAGATGATGAAGAACGAGACGTTCCTCAGTGAAGATTTTTGTACCTTCATATATAATTCTAGGTTAGGAATTATTCTAGAGCATCTAAAATGTTTTGTTGGTTTTTAAAGTTTTCTTGGTGACCAAAGCTCTAAACTGCTTGAATAGGTGCAATTCTTAATTACTTATGATTAAATAGAAGGATTGATTCTTCACCTCTAAACAATAATTTAACTTTGATTTAGATGTGCAAGGTTGAAACTTTAAAAACTATATGATTTGTTAAATATCAAATAGATCATATAACCATCATATACAGTGGATACGTGTAAAACACTTTTACAGCCAAACAATATATGTTTAAGAAACTTAAGGGAAGATGAAAATTTATTGATGTAGAGGAGCTAAATCAAACAAATAGTTTAATCAACTAATATTTGTAATATATTATAACTTCATGGGGGATTACAGACATATTGAAACTCAATATTATATTACCCAGAACTCTCATAAACTTCAAAACATATGTAGAAAACAGGCTGGAAATAATAACAAATAAAGACTTACAAGAAAAGAATTGTCTTGAAATGAATCCAAAATCCTTTTATTACTTCAGAAATAATCTTGAAGGATACAATTCTTCTCAAAAGTCTATCACAATGGTTCAACCATTTCTAAGTACTTATAGAAAAATATTACATCTAACATCGGATTCCAAACTAGATATAATTACAAAAATAATATATGTTTTGAAAACACAGATATTTCTAAATATAGAGGAAAAATAGGAAAATATGTTGGAAAATGTTGCTTTGTTGAGGCTATGTAGGAATCAGGTAATGACTATTACTGCTTTGTTGGAATGTTGTTCCTTTTATGCTAAAAATCTTGAACTGTAGTTACACTTCATTTGAATAATTCTAACAATTGGTCCCACCTCTCTTCACTTGGGATAGAAAATCCAATCATATTCCTGAATCTTTCATCCACCTCAGTGTAAGTGTCAAAAGTAGGTTTATTCACAAAATGGTGGTGGACTTCATGCTGGATATTCAAATCAAATTGTATTCCCTGTATGAAAGCTTCACCACTGATAACACATTTGGCTTTTGCAAATTTGGAGGCATCAACACCTATGTTACACAGATTTCTTGATAGTTTTCTAATGGGATCAATTTTCCATTAGAATTTCTAAGTGTAGGCAAGTGTTTTTTCTGCAACAAAGTGAATTTCTTGTTGAATCTCTTGAATTGCAACTCAAGATCCTTGCATTTTTTTCCAATCGTATTAATAATTTTTTCTTTGTGAAGACCCTCTTGACCTCCATGACTATTGATGTTCTGTCTGGAATATTTAGGTCTTAAAGTTCCTCCTTGGTTTTGGAATTTAGTAGCTTGATGATCTTTTGTGCTTCCTCCAGTCTGTGTTCCAAATCCACCTTTGTGTTTTCTATGGCTGCCTTGACTCTATGTACAAGTTCCTTGTTATAGACATTTTTGTGCCTTACATCTCTAAGCATGAAATGTCCATAAACCAAGGGATCCTAAGTCCCTAAAAGTGTTGTTCCAACCCCTAAAGGAACAAGGTCAACAAATTACAGCTTCTCCCAAAAGTTCTCCACCAGAAACTGCTCGGAATCAGTCAAATCAGAATCATTTCAGCTGCTCCACTGGCTAGTTGCGTTGCATAGCACCCAAATACACTAGCTAGGTGCGTTGCAACGCACCTAAATGCACTACCAAGATGCGTTGAGCGGGAAATGACAAATGGCAGTGTCATTCCGCGAGGTGGAGAGACAATGGAAGCTTCCAGAATCTTCCCCAATGACACTTGCCTCACTGAATTCGACCAAGGATGAGTAAGAGGCTCTCAGTCTCCAAGTGGAAGCAAGAACTGACAGAGAGAAGACACTAGTCAAATCATAAGCTGACTCATCCTCTTTGCATACATCTATATATGGATCCCTCATCCCAGAGATCCGGAGGCTGGAATTTTGTACATTGCAGAGAATTGTTGTTGGTTTTGAGATAGATATCAGAGTATTGGGTGATTTATGCTTTGTTGGAGGTGAAGAGGGGGTTTCTTTGCTGGGAGGTTGATGCTAGATCAGGAATCATTGGTTGTAACTCCTCCTGGATCTTCTTGTTATATCAATAAAACTATTTGAGTTTCTCCTACATGCTTGTGTATCATTGATGTTTGTTACATTTGTATGTTTATCTTAAATCTGATCCTAAGCTTTCTATGAATATAAACCCATGTCTTTGTATAGTTTCCTTCTTCTGTGATCTTGCGGGTACTTGGTGAAGCTGGGAAAGTAAGGGAGCAGGTAGCTAGAAGCTGTCAAAGAGGAGAGAGATTGGATCAAAGGACTAGCGCAAGACACAGGTTGGTTCATCCTATTTCTCTTTGTTTATAGTTCATAAAGAAGAATACAAAAGTAGTTTTCTCTGTTTGTTTCTAAGGTCATTGTCACACCTTAGTGGGATAGGGTCGTTCTGAATAGACACTTTTCCCGTTAACAAAATGGCGACTCTGCTGGGGACAATTGTCTAGTTAGTTAGTTTGTCTTTCTCTTGTTGTTTGTTTCATAAACTTAGAAGTAGCGAATCGAACTGCATTTGCCATTAACAAATGCAAAGTAGGCATCTGCTGCTTCAATCCATTCACTGGATCTTTTTATGATTTGAACAGCTGATTCACAAATGATCTGATTGCCCTTTGTGATAGCTCTTAGACCTTCTTTAAATCTACCCTCTGATTGTGCATTACTGATTGCTTTTACTCGGCCAAAAACCATAGATTAAACTGCAAACCGTGACCCAAAACCTGGATAGAATTCTCGTTTCTACCCCAGCGCAGGTACTGTGAAGAGTTCCTGCATTTCAGCGCAGTTCCCGAGAGGACAACCTACGTTGCAATCCAGTTTCTCTGTGTAACAGGTGCGCTGATCAGCCTAGCCTTGTGCAGCTGAGGTTCTTTGCTCAATTTTTTCAGTTTTGTCTCTGATTTTTGCAGCCTGTGATCAGTGTATGTGTTTATTTAAAAAACCCTTTTCCTTGCTGCAATTCCGCCTCAGTTGTATAAAAGAAACTGTATATGTTTTTGTGTGTTTGTTACGTCATTTACAGTTTCCCATTGCAAAAGTAGAATAGTCATACTGTCGTCCTTTGATTCAGATCTGTCGCAAGTGTCGATTTTGATCATAGGAGAAAGTTTATTTGCTGTTGACAGTCGATTATGCTTTTACTTTTACCTTTGGTCTGAATTTGTGACTTTCTAGTGTCGAAACGAGTATTTATTTCAAAATCATAAAGTGTCGTAATCGTCTCTACCTTTGGATTTCGAAAAGAAGCTTGTTTGTGTTTTTCACTTGAAAGCGAATTCAGATTTGTACAACAACTTTCTTTTTAGGCATCAATATTAAGAAAGTGAAAAACAAAACACATGCATGTGCATTTGCATATTGGCAGTCTGTTTGGCTTGATTTAGGAAAGTGCATTTACAGTGTGCTCTTTGCTCTTTGCGAAAAGATTGTGTCTTTCTTTTCCCTTAGTAGCTAGGATTTTCATTGCTGAAAAGAGATAAAAGTTTGTTTATCATATTTAGATTGCATTTTAGGAATTACATCTACATCTCGTGGTGATCCCAAAAGTCAAACTTCATAAGAAAGATCAACTTAAAATAAACTCAATGAACTTAAAAACGCTTTGTAACTTAACGCACAACATTTAGAGGTCTAGGCTAGAGATGTATTCCGGCGTCGTAAAGCATGGTAACTGTTGTCCTCATTGATGGTTGGGTGATTCCTCCACTTTGAGACGATAAGTGCCAGTACGGACTTGTGCTCCCACGTACCGTCGAGTATATATTGGGAGACCCCTATAGGCTTAAAACCTTTTATCCATAGGAAGCCATGTCAGTCGCCCTACTGATCGCAATGCACCAAACACAGCATTCGGGAAGATTGACTGCCGTACCGTAAAAAGTATTCTGCAGTTTTGCGATTGGTTTGGTACTCCCTCTACCTAGATCTCCAGAGCAGTCCCTTTCGTTCCTTTTCAGACTCCTTAACGGAAAAGGTCCATCTGAGCACTTGTCACTTCAGGCTCATTAAAAATCGAAGGAGACTAGAGTCATCTTTTGTTTTTTCTCGAATCTTAAAAACTGAAAAAACAAGTTGTGTCAAAGCGTGTTAAAATTTATTTTAAACGGAATATTCATACCCTTTTCCTACATTGATCTTTGGGTTGAGAAAATGGAGCCTACCAACCAAGGAATTCCCCTTGGTGGAAATCCTAGTCCCTTCTCCTCTTGGGGAGATGTTGGTGCACCCCATATGGCCACATTGTCGCTTCCAGGACTGACAATTGGCTTGCCAGTATGGCTCTTCTCAACCAATGTCATTCAGAACACCACTATTCCTGAACAATCAAATCAGCAATTAGACAAGTCCAGAGTTGCCCACCAGCCTTCTACTTCCTCTAATTCTTCCTCTCCTCCTTCCTCTTCGCTTGATGGAACTAGTAAAGCTAAAAGCCAAGTTCCTAAGGAGAAGAAGGAAAAGAAGAAGAAAGAGAAAAAGAAGAAGGAGCCAAAGGCGAATGGGGGAAAACGAGTGTCGTCTAGCGAAAATCCACACACTGCACCGACCAGGCCTAAATCGCCATGTGTCATTTGCAAAGGAGACCACTTTCACAGTGATTGTCCTTGCATCCCCCGGATACTAAGGGACTGGTCTCCTCATTTGCACAATCCAGTGTCATCAACCTCTGGTGAACATGTTGAAAGCACACCGTCAACTAGTGAAAGTGAAGCCCCAGGACAAAAAGGGAAAGCTAGATTTCCTTGTAAACTGTGCGAAGGTGACCATGCCCTCCACCGTTGTCCCTTCTTAGACGAAGCTAAAAGAGTTTTGGATGATTGTCCGGTTTCACCGTTACGACTTCCTCCTGGATATAAAAAACTCTTGCCGAGTCCGTCACTAACTGAGAATCCAGCTGGCCCTCTCAGGTGGTCGGCTGAAGCGCCTATCATTGAAGATAAACCAACTGAATCCATACCAGACGAAAGTCAAAAGGTTGAGGCAGCAGTTGACCCGGTCTTGCCTTCAGAGGTTTTGTCTTCGGATGATACAGTCACTGAAGAGAACAAAGATGACACCGTCCAAATTCTCTTCATCAACACAGACTCCGACGAACATGGGGGCAATCTACCCATTCCTTTACCGCAGCAAGGAAGTTCGTCAGAGCCATACCCGACCGTCTACTTTGTCCCACCTCCAAGCATCCTAGTTGTCTCCTTCGACTGGAATCAACTAGGCAGGCCCCGCCTACCAGCAAGCGTACCATTCCGAATTATCGTTCAAATATATAGAATGGTCATGGCTGGTACCATCATAGATGAGGGGGCTTCTGTGAGTATACTTTCCTCTATTGCTTGAAAAGCGCTTGGTTCGCCATCGCTGTCGCCTGAGATGAGAAATCTGACAGGCTTTGATAAAGGAACCAGTTGACCTTTAGGGATCCTTCCCGATGTGCCCATAACATTGAGAAGGAAGACGGTTCGCATGAACGTCATGGTAGTTCAAGGACCCTTGGATTATAACCTACTCCTTGGACGAGACTATATTTATTGCATGGGAGCCATCGTCTCCTCACTCTTTAGAGTAATGTGTTTTCCGCACGAAGGAAGAGTGGTCAAGCTCGTGGACCAGCTTTCATTTCCCAGATCACGCATAGCAAATAGTCATATACCATCCCTAAATGGTCTTTTCACGCAAGAAATGTCTCAACCCCCAGTCCGTCCTTCCGATGAGCGCAAGTAATTCGGAGGGATACGACTGAAACCCAGGGGGCATGCGTCCTGGTTTGCTTCGGCAGGAAAACTTCGGGTATAGGGTAGGTTTCTGTGGGAGAATATGACTAGTTTTTACCCCGTCCGTCGGTGGAAGAGGGGTTATTCTAGAATAAGATTCTCTTGTCAAAGTTATGTGAGTTGGCAGACGTCTTCGCTCACCTTTGTTTATCACGGTAGACATCGCCGAAGAAGTGTTTTGTTTGCGCCGCGAATAGAACAATCTTTGGGTGACCTGTAAGAGGTAGGCCTTTCCTGATAGAACAAATGTTTTGTCTGCAAATTGAGGGGTAACCTTGAAACCATATTTTATACCTGGGGGCATGCAAACCTTTTGGAGTGCAAGCAAAGAGCGATTATTTATCTGTTTTTTGGATTAGTCGTTTCCTAACTTGCATAAAGAAAGGATGTGGGGCAAAAATCTAAAAGTTTCTGTTTCTATATGAGACATTCTTATCATATGACTGGATTAATCAAGCAGTTTTAGCACATAGTTCAAGCTCGTTAAAAAATAAACATAAGACATGAGCAAATGTTTCCACCCGCGTTTAAGCTCGTTAAAAATGAACCATTCCCCGGTAAATAACCACCGTGAATGGAGCATTTCATCCATTAAATCCTTGGTCGTGTTTGCACTGTCACCTCCACTTTTCCATTGGCCGATCATTCACCTCCATTTGATTGTTTACCCATTTTGAGGAACAGCTGCGAAGAGTGATTTCACTAGCCATCCTTGTGACACTGCCGTGATTGGAAAATTCCAAACCTTACCTGGAATCAGCTGCTACCCATTTTATCATTCGTTCCTCAAAAGACGAGTCTTCTTTAAGCTCTTTTCAACTGACTCGTAAAATATGAAAAGATTGCTGAGCCATTGGCCTTCCAGCTCGTTAAAGCGACAAGAAGTGCTATCCCTCCTCTAGATTTTAATCTTTTTGGACCTGAGGGATTATTGAACAAAAAGATCGAGCGCTTGTTTTGTTCGGCTCGTTAAAACTATCGAAAATTCATCCCTTCTGTATTGTTTTATACTTTTTCGGACTTAAGGGATTAGATGACGAAAAAGGAATTTCGGAGTTACCTTTACGTACCAGTTTAGACTCTCTAAAAATGAAAAGGACCGAGTTATCTTTGTCGTTAAACTCGTTAAAAAGATTAATAGCGACAAACTTGTCTTTAGACGAGAACGAGTTTCACTATCGCTAGGCTCGTTAAAACATAGCGATGGGTTTGCCCGAAGGGAAAATTATAGAACAAGCATATGTTATCCTCCTCAATCTTGACAAAAATAAAGAGGTACTGGTCAGCAATGTGTTATAGCTCCAAATCTCACTCTTATGGTTTGTGATGCTGCACTCATGGCCTAGGGCAACCCCTCCTTCCAGACCTGGTCCAAAAATTTAAAAAACAATGTTTTATTCCCTATACGCGACATTGCCCTGAGTTAAACGCGTGTACATGCGGGTCTGTGTATACCCAACCCGCATGTATGTATTAAAACACTTTAAAAAATATATAATTCCTTATTTTCGAGCGGAGATCGCGGGTTTTACCTGCTGATCACCTGTTAGTGCCCGTGGCCCAACTGTTCCCAACCAACTCCTAACTAAAAAACTACTTTGGAGATGGTATAAAAAGACATCAAAGGGAAGGCCTAAGGGAGAGAGAAAAGAAGGGCAAGATTATTATGCTGAGATTTTCCCCATAGACCAGGTCTGAAGTCCTTGGTGCTTTCTGCACTTCCCCCATTTTGCATAGGAAACCCTTGTTTCCATGTGTATTGGTGATCATTCATCCTTGATATCATCATTGAGTAAGACTTGGAAGGAGCTCTTGTTGGAGGCTTAAGGCTGGAACGAATCCGGGAGGAAGCTTTGCTTCGAGCCTGCTGAAGGTGTTCAGGTGATATCTTTCCGTTATATGTACTTTATTTGCCTTTATATATAAAAGAAACACGTCTTGGTTCCCGAAACAATCTTTCTTTATGCTTATGAGATTCTTGTCTTGAATTCTTATGCAAGTGGTTACTTAAAGATTTTTATAACTAACTTTATAGCATGAAGATGGTTTATATATAAGTATTTGTACATGTACTGTTGTGTTCTTTGATTTGTTTGTCTTACAGGTCAAAGGAAGAAGAAGGGAACTCCAAGAAGGGTTTGGACCCTAAAGGCCTTCTCGAACGTAGGACCTTAGGTACGTACCCTTAACACTAGAATTTGCTTAAAAGTAAAGATGATGGCTGTGTGTGTGTTTCTTTGAATAAGCAATTTTCAGTCTGGTAAAGTCTTAGCCCAAAGGACCCTAGGGGTACTTTCCCTTCAACCAGAATTGGCGACTCCACTGGGGACAACACTCTTGTTGTTCATAGTTTGGGTAGTCTTCAAGCCAATCAAGGCTCATTCCCTCTGTTTGTTGGCTCTGACTGTCTGATCTGTTCTTGAACTCTAAGCTTTTCCAGTTTTTTCAGTCTGTATTTTTTATTTTTCTTGAAAATCTTCAGACACGCTGTTTTTCTGGATTACAGAGGCGTATATACGCAAGTTGTACTAAGTGAACCCGCGTATACGCGAGTTTCCTCAGTTACAGTCGCGTGTACACGCATTCTGCACATCACTGCAGGCGCGTATACTATATAATTTTCAAGATTTATAAATTTTCTTGTTGCTGAATGTTTGTCTGGTGGTTTGGGTCAGTTTCAAGCAGTCATTTTCCAGTAACAGTCCTCTGTTTAACAGGGGGCATCTTGTTCTGAACTCTCTCTAGTTATAAGGAGTACTAGTCTTGTTTTCGTTGATTGCAAGCGTCATTGATTTTTGACACACAAGATTTCTGGTTAAGAATCTTGACTGCTCTGTTTTGGCAGAGTAGGAAGATTGGATTTCAAGCTTTGTGTCCATTTTGCTTTCATGACACTTTTGTTTGCTTAACGAAATCATTTTTGTGACCATTTGCTCCTTCGTTTTGGGAAAGTTGTTTGTTACCATTTTCTTGAAACTTGTCTTTTGATCTTTTGGACTTTCATTGCTACTTTTGATTGTCAAAAGCGATTTCAAACACATTTTATTTTTGTTGAGTTTTCATCATTTGAAAGGTGTCAATTCACAAAAGTGTTTGGTTGCCTATTTATCAATCATTGGTGTCAGTATTTTTGAGAGCTTTCCTTTGAAAAAGACTTTTTGGTTTGATTGAAAGAAAATCTTTTGAAAGTTTTGAGTTTCGCTTTCTTAAACTTGCTTTTCATTTGATTTCCTTTTTTGCGAAGTGAAAGTGCTTTGTTTTTATCTTAAAACTTGTTTTTATTGTTTGGACGAAATGATTGGTAACACATCATCTTCTATCTAAGCATTTTAGTGGCAAGACAAAATTTGGTAAAGCAGCAACTTTCCTTCTTTGTTTTTAGAAGTAGTCTTTAAATCTTGCATCCACATATAGTTCTTGCATTAGGATAGATTTGCATCTCTTTTTAGGCATATTTATTTTTGTTAGTTTTTGTGAGTGTGGAGTCTAAAAAGAAAAAGAAAATTTGTTTATATTAGAAGTACCTCTGAACCTCATAGAAATTGCTCTTCATCGAAAACAAAAAGTGCATGTGCATGTAGCTAAGTTTTATTAATTTCTTTTGCGTCCATAAAAACACCACAAGTTTCATCTCCATTACCTTGTGACTTAAAGAACAGCCTAATAAAATCAAGCGCTAAATTAAAATCCACTAGAACTTTTTTGTTTTAGTCAGTTACACCAACAAGTTTAGGATTTTAGGGCCTTGGATTAGGCGAGTGGAGAGTTAACTCTCCAAGGCCACATAAAACGTCAAACATAAGAGTCTGATTAATGAGAGTAAATCCAATAGCGTTAGGAAGACCAGGAAAGCTCCGGATCTGGGAGTTAAGCACGAGGGTCTGTGAAGACAGGGAAGAGAGATACCCCCTCTCCTACTTGTCCGAACTTACCTCACGACTGTTCCGCCTGGCTTCTGCGACGAGTTGGTACCCATAGTTGCCTCTCCTAGGGATCTGCATAGGTGGCTGCGGAGGGGAATCCCGTGGCACCTGAGGTTGACGTTGTATCACTCTCGACAGTACTACTGGAGGGCACCCTTGGGAAGCTTGGGGGCTTGCACCGGCGCAGGCTATTGTTAGGAGGTCAGCGTAACTTCCTCTGATACCTTCGCTGATAGGACTGGGCCCTCATCATCCCAGACTATCTTCGGAAGGTCCCTTGATTCGCTTTCTCGTATTTTGGTGTCCGGTCCTAATCACCCAGAGCGGAAATACTTGGAAGTTGTTTGACTGGTTGTATCTTTAGGGACTTTATAGTGTGTGCTCTGTGCTCCTAGTCGGCTTAGCTTTTAATTTTTTGAGTCTTTAGTTAGATCATAACAAAAAATTCAAAGTGGCTGACCGATCTCCAAGACGGTCTTGAAGACTTCGTGGTCTCTCGCCACCAAGTTTAGAGCCTTCTCCTAGAAGGCGCAGAGGCAGTACTACCGGTGGGGTCCATCCCACGCCGGTTGATGCATCGGGGATTGATCCTCCTCTCGGGGACATTAGCGGCCAAGCAAGGCCTGGTACTTTTGAGCAAGAGAGGGACACTCCAGTCCTTTCTCGAGTTCGCTTTCAAGCGGAGAATAACGTAGAGGTAGAAGAACTTTCAGAATCATTAGTGGTTCCAAATTCTCCTCTACCATTTAGTCATCCAGACGTATTGCAATACGTTACGACTCCGTCACATAGACCAGCAAGTCCAGGTTACGCTACGTGCTTACCATTCATGACCACTACTGGAAGCATGGTTTCTATGAGTGCTGTGACTATTCAAACCCCTACATCGGTGCAAGGGGGAGGAACCATTTCCATCCCCTCCACTTCCTTGTTTGGATCTTTTGCGAGCACATCTCTACTTGGGTCTACCTCCATTCCATCCACGAGTGGAAATGCCCAAACCAATGCTTTTAGTACTGGACTCTTCTCTTTTGGCACCCAATCACAGGGTATTCCATCGGTTCCGTTTAGTGCGGCTACGTCCATGATGGGCGGATCGGCCTCATTCCAGGGTTTTCCTTTCGGAAGTGGTCATATACCACATTCCAACCCGACGGTAGGATCCATGCCTTTTTCTTCTATAGGACAAAGCAGCAATCCTTTCCAAGGTTGGAATAACCCTGGGGTTAGTAGTGCAGGAACTGGGAATCCATTTATCGGCCAACAAGGGAATAGGCCGTACACCACGGTTAGTTCGTTTCAAAGTATTCCTCCCCTTGCTTCGGCTTGGAACCCATATCAGGGGTTATCAACTCCTTACCATTCTTTAGGAGGAAACTTTGCAGGCTATGGAGGTTATACGGCAGGAGTTGGTCAAACTCCGAATTTTGCTGGACCACAAGGCTTGCCTTTTGGTTCAGCCGGTTCTACTGGTCACTTCGGGCAGCCTGGTGCCTCCCAAATCCCAGGACAATCTTTTCAGAACTTAGGGAGTTCCGCCCAGTCTGGGTGGAATCCCCTAGGTCCTCCTAGGCTTCCGTTTCTAGCAACGTTAAACCTGCCAGATCTCACAAAGTTAACAAACGACCCAATCAAGTATAATCCGGCCTGGCCTCCGGTCCCAACCAAACTCCCTTCGGACATTCCAAAATTCGAAGGGAAGAGTGGTGAAGATCCGGGTGATCATGTAACCACATTCCATTTGTGGTGCTCATCCAACTCCCTCATCGAGGATTCGATTAGGTTGAGACTCTTTCAGCGCACCTTGACTAGTAATGCGGCTAAATGGTACATAGAGTTGCTAGGGGGCAGCTTTACATCGTTCGCTGACTTAGCCAATATCTTCTTAAATCACTTCCAGTTGCCTGTCTTCTATGATGCCGAAACTGAACTTCTGGCCACCTTTCGTCAGGATAAGGCAACCCACCTTTCTGATCACATTCAGGAATGGAGACGGAGAAAGAGGCTCATCAAAGCCGAAATCCCTCCGAAGTACCGTCTAGAGTGGTTTTTGAAGTCTTTGCAACCTGAGATCTCCAAGGATGTCTCCACGTCTCGGGTCTATTCTAAGGAGCAAGCCATTTTCAGGGCCCAGCAGTTAGAACTGATTTACTCTCAGTATGGGATCCTCCAAAAGTACTTGCCAGATGCTCCTGGATCTAAGGTTGATTTAGCTAAGCCAAAGCCAGGTCCGCACGCGGATGGTATCGTTGGGTCAGTAGACTCGACTACAGTGAACTTGTTGAATCAATTGCAGTAGTTGTCATTACAAACTGCTTCTAACAACCAAGTCACATTGTCTAATCCTCCCGCTTCCCAAAATTCTTCCATTAACGCTGTCCAATCCGATAACCCCAAAGGAAATCAAAATTCCAATGGGAAAAAGAAAGGACGTGGTAAGAAGAAGAACTCGGATGGGAAGCCCGATGCAAATAAATCCGGCAACAACGCTGGTGGTCGTAAAGGTGAGTCGAGAAAGAAAGTTAAGTTCCCTTGCAAGTTATGCAGCGGGGACCATCTAACTCATCTCTGCCCTAGAATTGAAGATGCTCAGCGCTTGTTAGGACAGCAAGGGACTTCTAGTTCGCAAGCTGTGTTAACTAACCCGTTTCCCCAAGGGCAGCAACTTCTTGCTGGCGCGAATTCGAATCCTGGGACCTCCTCAGGGGGCAACCAGGAAGGGGAAAAAGCATCAAATGTTTTTATGATGGGTTCAAATGTCCATGTGACTACTCGGTCACGTGATTATGGTGAAGCTGAAACATCTAAGGATAAAACTATTCCCGGAGGTAGTGACCTTCATATTGAGCGACCTCCTGTTGAGACTATACCTAGGATACCGAAAGGTTCCGCCAAACGCGCGACGATTAACCCTAATGCTAGGGCCACCCAAAATTACTCCATTGTGTAGGATTTGGCTCAAAGCCCGTGTGCTATGTCCGCTTTGGAGGTTCTCCAGTCGTGTCCGTCTCAGAGAAGTGCTTTACTCTCCGCAATTGGAGTAGTCGATCCAGCTAATTCTTTAATGCTCTCTTTTGACATGTCAAATGTCAAAAAGAGACTCCCTCATCATATGGCTTTTCAGATAAAGTCTACATACCAGAAAATCAATATTTTTCGCACCGTTATAGATGAAGGAGCTTCCACATGTGTCATGTCCATGTCATGTTGGAAGGCTATTGGTTCACCTTCGGCTGTTCCTTCACCAACCGTCTTAACTGCATTTGATGGTCATTCTCACAAGCCGCATGGGATTATCCCGGCCTTTCCTATATGTGTTGGAGGGAAGGTCGTTAATATCAAAGTTGAAGTCGTAGATGCTAACCTAGACTATAATCTCCTATTAGGAAGGAACTGGGTGTACGAGATGGAAGCCGTCGTGTCGACTCTGTTTCGTGTCATTTGCTTTCCTCATGAGGGGAAAATCGTTAAGGTTGATCAATTGGACTATTCCCCAATCGATCCTCAAGCAAGCTCCGACTCTACTGTTCCTTTGGTGGATAACCCTCGCGCGCCGACTGAGAATTTAGGAGTAGGGATGTATTCCTCATTGATGGGTACGTTTGATCTTCCCTCTCCTTTTGCAAGAATCAATGCTATTTCATCATCCAAGGTGTCTCCTCGAGAAGAGTTCTTCCGAACTCATTATTTTTCTGACCCTTGGACCTTGCCTTCACCTATGACCACATTAGTTGAAGGACAAGTTAATGGAATGGCATTTCCTATATCTGCAGCTGAGCTTAGATATCAGTCCATCGTAGACTCTGCAGATAACCATTCTACTCCTTTTTCCGAAGAAGAGTTAGATGGTCATGTGGCCCCGGCTTGGAGCTTTGATTCTACCTCTGCCTTGGACTGCTTAGATTCGGTTCTACCTTCTGAAGAGGCAATCCTCGAAGTAATGATGGGTATAGATCGACCTTGGGAAGACTTACACCATCGTTCATATTTTCTTCCTCCATTGCAGGAAGTAGAATCTAGATTCTCCGAGCTCATTGGTAGTGATGTTTGTACGGTGTCGAACCCTTTGGCTCCAACACACGTACGTGCCGAAGGTAATATGTCGGTAATTTCAAAAACAATACCTATAAACATCTCTAAGGATCCTAACATCATTAAGAATATCTTCATCGGAATTGAGTGTTCCCCTGAAGAAATTCAAATTTACACCGACCTATTCAAGGAATATCGCGATGTGTTTGCTTGGTCTTATGAGGAAATGCCCGCCATTGATCCTTCTATAGTCCAACATGAGATCAAGACGTACGAAAACGCAAAACCGATTCGTCAAAGGCTTCGGCCGGTTAACCCTAGGAAAGCAGCGGCTATCAAAGCTGAGGTTGAGAAGCTACTAAGGGCGGGTTTTATATACCCTGTTCCTCTTACGGATTGGGTTTCTAATCTAGTCCCTGTGGACAAAAAGCAAGGAACAATCCGAGTATGCATTGATTTTAGAGACTTAAACAAGGCTTGTCCGAAAGACAATTACCCCATGCCATTCATTGATCAGATTATCGACGAGTGTGCGGGTAATGAAATTTTTTCCTTCATGGATGGTTTTTCGGGTTATAATCAGATCTCTATCCATCCTGAAGACCAACATAAGACAGCCTTCATATGTCCCTGGGGTACCTTTGCATATCGAAATATGCCTTTTGGTCTTAAAAATGCTGGAGCCACTTTTCAGCGGGCCATGTCATACGCTTTCCACGACATCAAACATGTCATCGAGGCATACTTAGATGATCTCGCTGCTCGCTCTCGAAAGAGAACTGATCATCCGAGTCACCTTCGATTAGTCTTTGAGTGATGTCGTTTCTATAAAATCCGGTTGAATCCCAATAAATGCGTTTTCGCGGTTACATCCGGTCGGCTGTTAGGGTTTATTGTGTCCAATGAAGGGATTCGGGTTGATCCCTTCAAGGTTGAGGCAATAGTTCAGTTGCCTCCCCCGTCCTCAATTCGTCAACTTCAAAGTCTCCAAGGGAAGGCTAATTTCTTAAGACGATTTATAGCAAACTATGCCGAGATCACTAAAGGGTTCATGCGTTTGCTACGAAAAGGAGTCCCATTTTTGTGGGACGACTTTGCGCAGCGGTCGTTTGATGCTTTGAAAAAGGCATTAGTCTCTGCCCCGCTTTTGAGTCCACCGGATTATGGTAGAGACTTCCTTTTATATCTCGCTGCAGCAGAATCTACCATTGGTATGGTTCTAGTTCAGGAGGACGATGCTCTTGTCGAGCACGTGATTTATTATTTGAGCCGAGGCTTAATAGGTCCTGAACTCCGCTATTCTCCGGTTGAGAAATTGGCCTTGGCAGCTGTCCATGCTGTCCAGAGGCTCCGTCATTATATTTTGCTATGCAAAACTTTTGTCTTAGCAGCGGTCAATCCATTTCAATTTGTCCTCAGTACGCGAGTGATTGGGGGCAAATATAATAGATGGATAGTCATTTTACAAGAATTCGATCTCGAATTCTTGTCCGCCAAGTCTAAGAAATCTATGGTCTTCGCGGAGCTAATTTCTGAGCTTCCTTGTGGAGAGGATATTGTTTATGAGGAAATTTAACCCGACGAACATATATTCCTCATCTCTTCACAAGACCCTTGGTATGGAGATATCATTGTTTATCTCCAGACTTCGAAGTTTCCCTCTACTTTCTCCAAGGATGAACGACGCAAGTTACGTCACCTGGCTAAAAACTATGTTATCATTGGTGACACATTATACCGTTGAGGGGTTGATTCAATTCTTCGACGTTGTTTAACCTTAGAGGAAGCAGAGTCTATTCTTAATGATTTCCACAGTGGAGCTTGTATTGGTCATCTATCAGGGCTTGCTACAGCCCAGCACATCTTACGTGACGGCTACTTTTGGCCTTCACTCTTTAAGGACTGTATGGAAGCAGTCAAACGCTGCCACCCGTGTCAAATATTTACTCGCAAGATGCGCGCGCATCCAGCTCCCCTTTTTCCCGTTGTCACCGTCGGTCCCTTCACTAAGTGGGGTATTGATTTTACGACTTGTAATCCACCTTCAGCGGCGAATCACAAGTATATTATAGTGGCTGTAGACTACTTCACGAAGTGGGCTGAGGCCATGCCTACTTATAAGAACGACAGTGACACGGCAGCTTTGTTTCTTTTTAATCAGGTTATCTCAAGATTCGGTATCCCAAGGGAGATTGTCACTGACCATGGCAGTCATTTCCAAAACCAGCTAATGTCTGAATTGGCTCTTAAATTAGGTTTCCGTCAGGAGCATTCGTCCCCTTATTATCCTCAGGCCAATGGACAGGTCGAGGCGGTCAATAAAACTCTTAAGATGATACTCCAACGGACAATCGATAAAAATCGGTCCAATTGGCACATTATGTTGTATTCGGCACTTTGGGCATACCGAACCTCCGTCAAAACGGCTACTGGTTTTACTCCTTTTCAGTTGGTTTACGGGATGGAATCTATCTTTCCGGTTGAATGTGAAATCCCATCTCTAAAGTTGGTTGTTGAGCTTCTTCCTGAGACGTCAAGTCTCGAGGAGCGCCTTGTTCACTTGGAACATCTCGATGAGCAGCGTCGAGATGCCGCCACGATGAATGAGGCCCATAAGAAAAGGGTCAAAACACAGTATGATAAGTCTGTCCGTCCTCGTGTCTTTTCTGAAGGTGACCTTGTCTTGGTCTACGACCAAGATAAGGACGCCTTGGGGGCAGGAAAATTTAAGCCTATGTGGTACGGTCCTTTCATTATCAAACGAGTTTTAGAAAAAGGATCGTATGAGTTAATTGATTTCGAAGGAAACAAGCTGGCGGAGCCCCGAAATGGGCTCTACCTAAAGAAGTACTTTGCTTAGTTCAGGCTGGGCGATGACTTCTTTGTATTTTATGTATATATTTATGCATATATTGTCGAGCGTTTTCTGATATCAGTACTTTTTGGTCTGCTGTGGCAGGTGCTGATGGATGATTTGGTCTATTTTGGGTTCGCCGATGGTGCTAGTCGGCACACTCGGAATCTTGCTTCCGCAGCTTGGGTACTTTATTACCCAACTGGTCAGTTGATGATATCGAGAGGCGTGTGTATCGGTCCTGCTTCAAACAATATGGCCGAGTATACAGCTGTTATCAATTTATTATCCGAGGCAATCTCTTATGGGATCGACTCGTTGGTAGTATATCTTGATTCTCAATTGATAGTGTCTCAGTTAAATAACATTTATCAGGTTAGAGATCCATTATTATATCGCCAATATTTAAGGGTGAGGTTGTTGCAAATATCATTTATTTACATTAATTGTTTGCACATTCCAAGATCTCAAAATTGGTTAGCTGATTCTATCGCTAATCAAGCATTAGACTGGCATATCAATCATTCATCATCATAAAATCATGCATCAAAAAGTCAAACTGTATATATATATATATATATCGCAAAGCGTCTCGAGTGTACATATGTGTGTTCAAAAATATACAAAATTGGGACTCAAATGCCCATAATCATGTCAGGCATATCTAATGCCTCGGCTCTGGTTGAGCAGCTAAATAAGTAACTATAGCATTGGCCACGCGCCGAAAGATGCGAACCCAGTCACATGGCATCCCAACCACATGACGCTGCATATCTGGAGGAAGGTCCTCTATCTCGGCCATCGGTACTTGGCAGCTCAGTCTCACCAAGTGTCGCTGGACGTTGTTTAAGGTCCGTTCCGCATCCGCAACCGCCTCTTTGGCTCCTCGGCCACGCCGTCCATGCCGCGGGAATCCATCTGGTCGTATGGGCCCAATGTCTGGAACATGATCATCATATTAGTCATTTGAATCTCATCAAAAAATATTTTTCAAAGTTCATCATTATATTTGAAAAATCCAAAAAAATCACAAAATCATAAAAAATCAAAAAATCTTACCAATCTCGCCCCATGCTGCATCCGGTGGTAACACTAGATCAGGATCTCCTCGGAAATCCAGTCCGGCATAGGGGTAATCATCCACGGCGATGATTTGCTGCTCCCACCAGGTAAAGAAATCATCGTCGAATGCATTCCTAGGGACTTCCCCACCCCCCAGACGTTTCATCAAGTCAGCCCACCGGCCCATGCGTGGATCACGTGGACTACTGATGGAAACTGCTACCCTGGGGCGGAGTGCGGGAACCTTCTCGAAGAAGAAAGTGCACAAGATGGTTCCAAACCCAAAGTTCTTGGTCTGTCCCCTCCTGATAGAAGTGAGTTGTTCCTTCATGTTGGCAAGGAGAGGAGTACACCAGTCAAACACTGTAGTGAGACAGTCCACTACCACGCTCATGTTTACCCGTGATGCCTAATGTAGTGAGGATGATCCGTTCACTCGACCTATGGTGAACAAGATTATCCTGAGTGACAAACTCGCCACATGTGGGATAGAGATCTGACTCCCGACCTTCCGATGACCCGGGCAATAAATCTGTACATAGTCATCTACACTGAGGCTATTCCGTGTCCTGCCCCGGGAATGCACTACCTCTCCCCTTCGGGAAAGGCCCGTGATAAAATATATATCTTCCACTTCTACCCTGAGTGGCATCTGATCAATGATGAATGCTTCCTCATCGACATCCCAATAATCAATGAGTCTCTCGAGCAAACGCGTGTTGGCTTTCATATTTGGCAATTTGAAGAACTTTAGCAACCCGCATCCCCGTAGGGCATCTAATGCCTCATCATTGTTCATAACTTCATTATCCACAGCTGAGTGCTCTCTTTCACGCCATGTGAGAGTCATCCTGGAAGAAAAAATCATTTTCATCCGTTAGTTTTGTGTATAAAATTAGTTTTCTTCGCACACGCGGGTTACTTTGTATACAGTCGTGTGTAGGGCTGTCGTATACGCGAGTTCTATATAGCCAACCCGCGTGTACGCCGCAAAGGAATTTTTTGCAAAAATCCAACGGTAAAACATCAATTAAACTTCCTAAAAACTATCACAATTAATTGCAAGACAAGTTTAGTGCTTACCTGGAAGTTTTCGGCAAGTTTGAACGGTTGAATAAGTCACAGGGAAGTTTGCTCCTTTTGCTCCACAATTTTTGCTCTCCAAGTCAAACGGTGAAAATGGTAAGTCCAAAATTTCTTTTTATAAGTTTTGAAAATGCAAAATTTTTTCAAAATTTTATTTTGTTTGGTTTCATGTCACTTTTAACTTGGGAGCTTGGAATGTCGAGATTGGGTTGTTTTTCAGGACATTTTGGACATTTTTCGACGGTTCGAGACGGTTCCATGACTGCTGACCCGTCATGGCAGGTATCGTGTTCTCACTAGCATATAGGTTAGGGACACCATTTTTCCGTTGCATTATGCATACTAGCCTCCATTTGACCGATACATCTACCATAGGGTCGACCCCATCGTGTTATGGTTCATTAGCCATTTTCACTCGCCGATTCTTTAAATCATGACACGATGGTAGAGCCATCCTTTACATGGGCATCCTAGTTAGCACCTCACTGACATTTGTTGCCCATGCTGCTTCGTTTTGAGTAGGCTCGGGAGTCCTCTATAGTCCCGCCATGACTTATGCGTTGAAGACTCATTCCTCTTTGCTTCTTCGCTTTGTTCTGGCCTTATACCCTAGAGGCTCCTATGAGTGTCGATTTGTACTTTTGCATTGCATGTTGACCATTTGCACCTTTTGGCCTAGAGCCGGCTTCACTTGGACTCGTGTTTAAGCCAACTTTTGACCATGACGTCTGCAAAATCAACCTTGCATACCTTTGACTTCTGCAGCTTGACATACCCAGATCCGTGGAAGGAACATACCTCTGAGTGTCACTGACCAGTTTTCACCTCCCTGCATTGAGCATAGGAACGTTCCTTTCCCAGGAACTAGATCATCTGTTTCACCGACACTCGTTCTTTCCACTGTACCATAGCATTCTTTTATTCTTTTTCCGGCTTATCAGAAAAAGACAAAAAAATTAAATATTCCAAAAAGAGCGGGAACAGGGACGTTATTTCCATTTATTGTTGGCAGCTAGAGTCAGTCGTGTTGCCCTTGAACAAAGCACTCAAAACAAAGTCTCCTCCGCATGGGTGGGATTTAGTTTGACTTAGGTATGCCATAACCTTGTTATCGAGTCAGTTCTCCCCCGATTGGTTATCTCTTCCAATCATATGGAGGGTTCGTTCGTGCCTCCTGCATGACGAACTTATACAGATTCATCATATGCTGCCACATAGTCACATTGAGTCGTGCTTTTGTTCAAGGGAAGTTAGCCTGAGTCGGCCTTTTTGCGGTGTCTCTTGACTCATTTTTCAGTCGGCCATCCCTGGTTGTCAGTGTCATGTCTATCATCACATCAGTTATATTGGTCCTTTACTCGTGCCGGTTTGAGAAGGTCCCCATTGACTTCTTGCTGGCGGGTCTTGTCCTTATCGACAACGACACCTTGCTCTGAGGACAGGCCTAGAGCCGCACCCTGGCCCTATTTTCATTATTGATAGGTCACCTTGTGCTCAGCATCGATCAGTATCATGGGTCTTTGACTGAGTGGTTTCCCTTGTGTTCGACGTCAGCATACATTATCACACATTGGGATTCGTGTAGTACCTTGGTTTCCATTTGACCCTATTGGTGGATACCTCACCTCTGTGTCAGCTTTCATTATTGGCTGGTTCAGAGGGTTTCTGTCGTGCGCTAGCCACATCTTGTGTACGCCGGAAACATACTTCGGTTGGGTTACTACATCTTTTTCGTCCGATTCCTTCCACATTATTGGCCTACGGGTTACACTCGCGCTAGATTGATGGAGGATGCCTTAATGCCTTCCTTCTAGCAGATCTTTCCCTATCGACTCCGACTCATTGCTCTGGGGCAAAGATCTAGAGTCCATTTGGCAGTACCTTGGGGTTTGCAGTCATTAGTGGCAGATCCTTCGCTATCGACAGTGGGAAACCATCATTGTCTCCTGATCGATAGATTCTTACAGGTGTTCGACTTCAGCTCATCTATTCACACTTGTTAGATTGTACTGGATACCTTGACGCTCATTATCATTATTGGTGAGTAGTCTCGCGTTTGTTAACGGTATACATCAATGACCGGTAATCAAACGATTTCTCACATGGTCGACTTCAGATCATTTATTCCCATGGTGTAGAAATGTACCACGGCGGTCGGTGAAGACCTCAGGTTGTATCAGCATTCATTGGTTCACTTGACAGTTTCTCTTGTTGCTGCTAGTTGATACCACTCCACCTTTTATGTTGCAGTTAGTCATGGTGACATTCTATATGCTGGCACCTGAGTTTGCAGTGTAGTACCATCCTATTCCATCATGTTCAGTTGGTACCTTTTGGGATCAGTCTTTGATATCAGTGATCCGTTGCATCTTTCAGCATCATTGACAGTTTTATATGTGATATTCAAACATGTACTTACTCATTATGATCAGATGATCCATTATGTATCTTCCAGTCATTTATACTTGTATACTTAGTGGATCCGCTTGTACTTGATATGCGGACATGCTTTACTTTTTCTGAGCATGGGTATGCCCGCCTCAGACAGTGTTTCTTTCTGATCTCCTTTCGGTGGCTTGGCAGGCTGAATTCTGGTGCAGTCCTCCTCGGTTTTTCGACAGAGTTCCTTTCCATGTACTTACATAATATATTTCGGCCATCATGTTCCCCTTCTGACCTCATACATTAGGGGGCATCTGTTATAGCTCCAAATCTCACTCTTATGGTTTGTGATGCTGCACTCATGGCCTAGGGCAACCCCTCCTTCTAGACCTGGTCCAAAAATTTTAAAAATAGTGTTTTATTCCCTATACGCGACATTGCCCTGAGTTAAACACGTGTACACGCGGGTCTGTGTATACCCAACCCGCGTGTATGTATTAAAACACTTAAAAAAATATATAATTCCTTATTTTCGGGTGGAGATCGCGGGTTTTACCTGCTGATCACCTGTTAGTGCCCGTGGCCCAACTGTTCCCAACCAACTCCTAACTAAAAAACTACTTTGGAGATGGTATAAAAAGACATCAAAGGGAAGGCCTAAGGGAGAGAGAAAAGAAGAGCAAGATTATTATGCTGAGATTTTCCCCATAGACCAGGTCTGAAGTCCTTGGTGCTTTCTGCACTTCCCCCATTTTGCATAGGAAACCCTTGTTTCCATGTGTATTGGTGATCATTCATCCTTGATATCATCATTGAGTAAGACTTGGAAGGAGCTCTTGTTGGAGGCTTGAGGCTGGAACGAATCCGGGAGGAAGCTTTGCTTGGAGCCTGCTGAAGGTGTTCAGGTGATATCTTTCCATTATGTGTACTTTATTTTCCTTTATATATAAAAGAAACACGTCTTGGTTCCCGAAACAATCTTTCTTTATGCTTATGAGATGCTTATGCTTATGACTGGGGAAAAATTGGGAAGAAAACTCAAAGAATCTTTATTGGTAGCAAGTCGCTCTTGAACATGACACTTCCACTCCGTGCAGGAGTCGGGTTGGGTTGTTTCATTCACCGGTCACATCACCATGGTCATGCCATACCATCCACATTTGGGGTAAATGCTACCAATCCATCACCTAAGTGTCACCGACATGTTCAAGAGAAGTCATCCAAAGAAGTCACCTGTGTCCCATCCACTACCATACATTATACTTCATTCTTTCATGACCGCCATCCTGAACCATATATCATCAGATCGTTTTCACCTCCATCAAAATCATTTGCTCCGTTCCGTGTCATTGATGTGGGATTCATTAAAGCCCTCCTTTGACGGATCGCTTCTTGTCGACATCAGCTCATTATCCAAGAAGTTGATCTAGGAACACCCCATTCAGTACTTTGAAGCTTGCATGCCTCAATGGCAAGTTTCTCACTTCCGGCGACAGGTATACATCAATGACCTTCGACCGAAAGATTTTTCGTGGTGTTCGACGCCAAGTCCTTTATTCACACCATGTGAATTGTACTGCAGTACCTTGAGGGTCATTATCATTATCGGTGATTCCTCTCACGCTTGTTAACAGTTTACATCATTGACTGGTAATCAAGCGAAGTCTTTCCATGTTCGACTTCAAGACATTTCTCGCATGGATCGACTTGTACTTCGAGTGAAGATTAGACGAGATTGAAGACCCCGGATCTAGTTTCATCCATCCAGGCTGCGATATATATTCAGGAAAATAAAGACATTGAAATGTACAGCACTGCAGCACAGATAATCATCCTACCAAAAGGATGATGGCTCTATCAAAATCATCAGTCTACCATCAGACGATTGTCTGTCCTATGTACATGAAAATGAATTTATAAAGATGAGCATGGGAATGCTCGCCTCAGCTAGATCATGAAAGCAGTATGAAGATAATGTATTGTATTGTATCTTATTACAGGTCTCCTCCCAGCATTGAAAGAACTTCGGATCCTCCTAATAAAGCATTTCACCCGATAAACGGCCTCATACTTTAGGGGGCAACTGTTATAGACATTTTTGTGCCTTACAGCTCTAAGCATGAAATGTCCATAAACCAAGGGATCCTAAGTCCCTAAAAGTGTTGTTCCGACCCCTAAAGGAACAAAGTCAACAAATTACAGCTTCTCCCAGAAGTTCTCCACCAGAAACTACTCGGAATCAGTCAAATCAGGATCATTTCAGCTACTCCACTGGCTAGTTGCGTTGCATAGCACCGAAATACACTAGCTAGGTGCGTTGCAACGCACCTAAATGCACTACCAGGGTGCGTTGAGCGGGAAATGACAAATGGCAGTGTCATTCCGCGAGGTGGAGAGACAATGGAAGCTTCCAGAATCTTCCCCAATGGCACTTGCCTCACTGAATTCGACCAAGGATGAGTAAGAGGCTCTCAGTCTCCAAGTGGAAGCAAGAACTGACAGAGTGAAGACACTAGTCAAATCATAAGCTGACTCATCCTCTTTGCATACATCTATATATGGATCCCTCATCCCAGAGATCCACAGGCTGGAATTTTGTACATTGCAGAGAATTGTTGTTGGTTTTGAGATAGATATCAGAGTATTGGGTGATTTATGCTTTGTTGGAGGTGAAGAGGGGGTTTCTTTGCTGGGAGGTTGATGCTAGATCAGGAATCATTGGTTGTAACTCCTCCTGGATCTTCTTGTTATATCAATAAAACTATTTGAGTTTCTCCTACATGCTTGTGTATCATTGATGTTTGTTACATTTGTATGTTTAGCTTAAATCTGATCCTAAGCTTTTTATGAATATAAACCCATGTCTTTGTATAGTTTCCTTCTTTTGTGATCTTGCAGGTACTTGGTGAAGCTGGGCAAGTAAGGGAGCAGGTAGCTGGAAGCTGTCAAAGAGGAGAGAGATTGGATCAAAGGACTAGCGCAAGACACAGGTTGGTTCATCCTATTTCTCTTTGTTTATAGTTCATAAAGAAGAATACAAAAGTAGTTTTCTCTGTTTGTTTCTAAGGTCAATGTCACACCTTAGTGGGATAGGGTCGTTCTTAATAGACACTTTTCCCGTTAACATTCCTCCTATTCAAAAATAATTTGTATGGAAGGCCACATATGTTATATTGGCATTTATATTCTGCCAAATATTGTTTTTAGCCTCATCTAACATTTGGATTACAAAGGATCGATCTTCATATTTTTTCACTTGCTGCATGAGTTTATAATTTTTCTACAACTCTGACAAATATGCATTGTCATTTTTGAGTTTACTCTCCTCCATTTTAGCCAATTTTTTTGACATTTTATCTTTGTCCGACTGAACAATTGATAATTCATCTAGAGCTCTAGTAAGCTCTTTTGTGGGCTCTAAAACTATAGTCCTTGCTGAAATTTTTTCCTTTGTACCTGTGCCAGATGTAGATAATCCTGCACTGTTGTATTTCTTTCAGCAATGCTTCCATAGCCTGCTCCAAATTTTGTATCTGTGCATTCTACTCCAATTTTATAGTAAAAAGTTTCTCGTTTTCTAGCTCTATATTTGCAACCTCTTTAGCTTGAGGATGCTCTGTGGAGGCATCTTCAATTGCTTCCTCAATGCTTCCTTATTTTTTATTAGCTCTTTTGCTACTTTAACATTTTTATGATCATGTCCTAGCTTTATGACCAAATCCTCCAGAGATTTGATTCTATTATCCTTTGCAAATGAGGACATTTTTTCAATCTTTAATTGAGAGTTCATATTATTTAAAGATGATTGTAACTTAGAAACAATCATGGCTAAGCTGGTGAGTGATGAAAAGATGAGCTCCCATGTCTGCTTATGTAGATCAATCTGATCTATTTCATGTATTTTCTTAGTGTCAATGGAAAATATGGAGGCTTTATAGTCTTCAGCACTCCTAGAGCTGGCACTAGTGGTTCCATGAAGGCCATTTGGAACTATCCCTTCTCTGCATCAAATGCAGAAAGTAGTCTATGATAAGTCTTGGTTGTTTGTTTCCAAAACTCAGAGTAAGTAGAATCCTTCAGAGCTTCATTCTTCAACTTTATTTTTTTGTATTTGGAAAATATACTCTGTTGAGTATAAACCTGTGAACTGGTGGATACTGGACATTGGACATTTTCTTCAATAGTAGTTGATTGTACTATTGCTTCTACTTAAGTAGAAGTAGAAATAGGTGTCCCTAATAAGATCACTATTGTTGGTTGCTCTATGTTTCATTCATCTGTAGTTTCATCCTGAATAGTTAATATTTTAGATCTAAATCAAGGATTAATTGGGGAATCTGATTTTTCAGTAACATTAGGGTCTTTCTTCTTCCTTTTAAAAACAATAAACTTTGCATCTGGATTGTCAGAGTTTGTAGGAGACAATGGTTCTCTTTCTCTTTTCTGCTCCTCTTTCGAAATAGGTGTCTGCGTGGATGACTAAGTAACCCATCGTTCTTCAGCTTCCTGTAAAGTACCTTCTATCCATTCTTCCTGATTTTCATATTTCTCAATCTCATGCCTCAGTGTGTGTGCATAAGAGGTTCTTTTCCACTCCAGCCTGAGCTTAGAAATAATACCCTGAGGATCATATAACTAGGAAAAGTTGAGCTCAAACTTCATTTGGCTCAAGATTGTATCTATTTCTTTTGTAGTAGCTCTGGTATTGATAATGTATGGTCATATGTGTGCTTTGAGCTTAAACTGTGCCTTCTTCTTGTCGGAAACAAAGTGCACTTCATCCATGTTTAACATTTGCCTTCTATACTCCAATGCAAAAATCCTGATAGGTACAAAAATTGGAAACCTATATGGAGGCAATTCTTATCCATAAGCTTTGATTTCAGTGTATTTCTCGTATAAATACTAGACTCCTACTTTGGCCTTCTCTGATAGGTGCAAAAAATTCCTAATCTCTAGAGAGACCCTTGGGATTACATCGTTGCTTAACAAACATAGTGAGGTATAAAAGAATTTGTCAATAAAATCGGTATAGCAATATTGATCCGGATATTGGGGAGGGCCCCAATATCTATGTAATTGTCACACCAAGGAAAGATAAAAATTGAACCAAACCATAAAATAAATCATGAACTAACTCTTATTAGAACAGAAAATGATAGTTGCAACTACATTGTACTGGACCCTCTGTCCTCATACAAAAAGAGGCTCATTATTTATAACATTTTTTAGGTACATTACCATGGGTAAATACCATGGGCGGATTTCCATTTGGATCATTACCATGGGTAAATACAATGGGTGGGAAAATACCATGGGTGGATTTCCATTCGGATCATTCCTCCCTCCTTAGGAAGCAATGGTCCCCATTGTGTGAAGTTCCCTCCAGAGAAGCTTTTGTCGAAGATGAGTTGTGGATGACCAAGTGTTGTCGAAGACAAGGGTTTTGTGTGGTTGACCCATAACTGAGGGTTTTTGGATGACCCGTAACCATGATGCACAAAGATCCAAGGATAGAGATACCCTGTAATTCTTGTGAGCCAACTGTGATATTGACAGTGTGTGGCCAAGCAAATGGATTTCACTGGAAAGGGTTTTTCATGGTTGACCCATAACCATGATGAATGAAGAGATGAGGATAGAGATGCCCTGTAATGCTGGTGGGCCAACTGTGAGGTGGAAAATGTGTGGCCAAGCAAATGGACTTCATTAGCAAAGGGTTTTGTGTGGTTGACCCATAACCATGATGAATGAAGAGTTGAAGATAGAGATACCCTGTAATGTTGGTGTGACAACTGTGAGGTGGAGAGTGTGTGGTCGAGAAAATGGACTTTGTTGGCAAAAGTGTTTGTGTGGTTGACCCGTAACCATAATGAATGAGGGTTCAAGGATAGAGATACCCTGTAATGAACCTCAAGATTACTTGTCGGTCTATCGGTAGAGATCTGGTGGCTTATATTTGTAAATTTTTAAAGGACCCTTTGCAATAAATGTATCAATAAATCCAAGTGCCTCTTTTATGCTTAATTGGAACACCCTTTCTAGGTAAGCCATATAAGCTAAAGTTGGGTCCCCTAAATTTTCAGATACTCTTGATGCTAACATGAGCTCACCACATGACTGCTTTGTTTGTGAAACATTCAAGGGCATTGACATAGCATACCTGGCTTGCTTTTTCAAGATCAATTGAAATTTCCATCTTCTCTCTAAATGGAAATAAAGATATTTTCCCCACAAATCATCAAAGTGTTCATGAGGATACCAAATGGTAATAGACTGAACTAGAAAACCAAGGATAAAAGCATCATGTTGAAAAAATATATGTTCCTTTCCATTAATTGTGGTAGCTTCTAGAAACAATAATACTTGTGAGAAATCATTATATGGAGCCTTGTTATTTATAGCATGCTCCTATGACATTGGTGGAGCAATGCGGATCTCAAAGCCATGTTTTTTTTATAGTCAACCATTAATGTTTAAGCCCCATGCTTTCCTTCTTTATAGCGACTTATCCTACCAATATGATTAATACTACCCCAATATTCATTTTGTGGATGCTCAATCCATTTCTTGAGGTTATCTTTTAATTCGGTGAAGAATTTGTTAGCAACTTCATTATTGCCACATTCCATCAATTGATCAACCAAATGAGATCCAATGAAACCAACTCCCCCCGTCACCAAAATTTACAGTCTTTCCTTTGGAAAATAAGCATTCACCGATGTGGTTTTATTATAGAGCATGGGAGAAATTAGAACCATTGGTCAGAGAAGAAACTATTTGCTCACAGCGTAGGTTTCTGGGTCCTGTCGGAACGAGAAAAACATATGATGGGAAATGGGAGCTCCAATAGCATGGGCATCGTAGTTCAGAGTATAAATATAAAGGAGAAGTTGGTAATGCAACCCTAAATAATTTCTTATTGATTTGGCAACGGTATCCCAGAGATAAAGCTCCTCTCATTTGCTGGCAAGATTGGAATGGTCTTTTTTGAAAGGGTAAAAGGCCCCCAGCTGAATCCACCACCCACAGAGCTCCTTCGTGGTGTCGGGATAGAAGCCACAGATGTCAGCGCCCACCATGGGCATCTCGAACATGCCGAAGTTGAGTATGGTTGAGATTGAGTGGTGAATATCCTCCTAAGTCGATTTGTTATCTCCTATCCAGTCTGCGGCATATGACCTTAACCCCATAAAGGTGGAGCACATTATCATGAAGGGGCACTTGTTCATTAGATTTTGGAGCACTTCGTGCGTGGCGATGGCCTACGATAAGCCATAAATGTTGTGGGCATCGTACTTGAGGACGTCGTTGTAGTGGACGGAGCTAGTGGCGATGGTCTTGAACCCCAGAGGTACTTGGGAAGTGGTGGCATTGATCTTGTAGGGTGGCATGTCCCATCAGATGGCGGTGATGTTTGTGCAGTTGAGGAAGCACTTCCATGGAAAACCCGTGCCCGGGCAGCTCCGGTTTGTGGGGATGGAGCACTTTCCACTGCAAAATTGGATACCTCGTTCATATCGATCCAGAGACCGTCATGGGGACCATTTGGTGGAAGCGAGAGATCTCGTCCGCTTAGAAATTCACCATCTTTGGATTCAGGAAGTCCAAAAAGTACATGGCGTCGGGCCACACTTTCCCCAAGGATGGACTCCCATCGCTCTTTATGAAAACAGCATTTTCCATTCCCCACTGGAACGTGTCATATCTCGTGTTAACGGTAATCCCTGGGTCGATAACGATGACATATTTCATTCCAATGGCATGAATTCAGTCAAGGAAGGGACACATCTTATATTCAGGATAGTTGATAGGGTCAAGGGTAAAGTCCTTGGCTCCATCCATGTGGTCATCATCGTTCCATATAACATCCAGAGGTATCTGAGATTTGTTATAGTTTTCCACCACATGGGTTATGTCTTATATGTTCTTGTATCCCCACCTGCATTGATGAAACGCAAAGGCCCAATAGGGATGGGCAACTAGGAGGCCAATGAGGGAAGCATATTATTGAACAACATCCAATGGAGAATTCCTTACAAAGAAGTAGAATTCATGCACACCCCCAGTGACCTTGTAGGTCAATGCATTACCAGTGTAGAAAATGTATATCCCATTGTTGTTCAAGAACAGAACTCCATGAGAGATTCCTCCATTCCTTACATTCATGTAAAAAGGATGGGAGCCATACAAATATGTATTCAGATTTATTGCAGAAATGTCAGTTGTGTACAAAGTATAAGGTTCTTTGGGAGCAATTTTGATCATGTTGGGATACTTGTTCTCACCCAATCCATATAGGGAAGCTATTGCAGGAAGGTCGGCGGTGAGCTTCAGATACTGATATTTAAAGACCAAGTTACCATAGGAAGAATTGAAGAGCACTTCCCCATTGGATTTGTGCTTTATTGCAAACCCAAATGACATGGATTGGTAACCCCCTCTTATACCATTGGTCTGGATCTTGGGGAGGGCCCCAAGATCCGAGTAATGATCATACAAGAAAAGAACAAAAGTGAACTAGACCAGAAAATAAATCATGAACTAACTCTCATTAGAACAGAAAATGATAGTTGCAACTAAATTTTACTGAACCCTCTGTCCTCTTACAAAAAGAGGCTCATTATTTATATCATTTTTTAGTTACATTACCATGGGTAAATACCATGGGTGAATTTCCATTCAGCTCATTACCATGGGTAAATACCATGGCTAAATTTCCATTCGGATCATTACCGTGGGTAAATACCATGTGTGGGAAAATAACATGGGTGGATTTCCATTCGGATCAAATACTCCTCTGCGTTATTTATAACCAGAGAAGTCCAATGAATGATTGACCAAGGGTTACCTTCACTATCAGTGTTTTATAAAGGAATTTGAAATTATCTTCTTAATGATGAAAAGGAATCTTGTGGGTTAGGAAAAATCCCCTTTCATATCAATATTCAATCCTGAGGCCTATGGGTTATGGCCCACAAACCTTATCGGAAGCGTTTATTCATTCGCTTAGGCCATAAGCCTTTAAACTTGACCATATAACATGTCGGAACCTTTTATACTATCGGGAGCATTACATTGCTCCTTTACATTAAAAACCCCAGGACAATACATATATCGAAATACACGGGAATAAAGGAAATACAAAGGAAAAGCTTCGCCGGAACACAAAGTCGGATCTCAAATATTATCCATCCGCTTCTATAAATATCGGCGGTTCCGTTCATTGCTAGACTTTCCGCTGCGCCACTCCTCCGACCTCCGATAAGCAATCGCTCTGATCTCCGATCGCCGATCAGTGCTTTATCACTATCAGAGTATCGCTATTTCGGCCATCGCACTATCGGCATTCCATAGTCTACCATCGCACTGTCCCTTGACTACTCCGATATGTGATTAGCGATTAGATCTGGTCCGTTGATCTGAATCTCAATCTAACGATTCACAATCTATTGCATCATCGCAATTGCAATTGCCCTACGGCCGGTTCTGTTAATAACTAGGGCCTTTCACCAATGCGATAAAGCCTTACAGACCCGATAAGGCTCTAGGTTCCTGTCTATAAAATTTCAAGTCCGGATTTCCAAATCTGGACTGTGTTTTGCACTAAATCTTAGTGTAAGTTGGATTTACGTTCGCGGAACCAAAACTATGTCAAATGACTTCACTGATGCGATATGACTCCTGTGCATTCATTCTTCAACCCTTCACACTTCTTTTGATGGATTTCTGTGTTAAACATAGTTCTCTTCCATGCTCTGCTATGACACACACAACATTCATTAATATATATCTTTGGATCGCCATCGATCCTTCAGTGATCGATGGTCGATCAACACACTCACAACTGGGATTCAAGCTCTCAACGCACATATACATAACAGAATTGAAAAAGGCATAATTACATAACACACAGGTGCACACTTAAACACACACTTTCTATTATACATAGCATAGTTACATGCTAAGGCATTTCAGCCTTAGTAACAATTCTCCTCTCGACTACATTGGGAATACTCTGTTTTCACAGGTTTCTGTCTATTACTATCTATATCTATCACACACACAAGCTTCTATTTTTATAAGAGATTACAACAGTCATGGATCATTTAAGATGCACGATTTCTCCCCACAATTACTCAACTACCCTTAATTCTCCCTATATGCATACATGCATATGTGGCAAATTACATTGAATTAAGTCTTCGAGAGACTTTATCCGCTCCATCATTTTCTCTGTTTTAAACAGAATTGTCCCCTGTTTTGCTTGATGGTCCACGTCCTCCTTGCTTCCTCCGCTTTGGATTCCTCTTTAATGAGGAGTGATGGATGCTCCTGCATCACTTAATAATATAGCATAAGGTAAATTAGGACTGACTGGTATTTGAAAACACCTTCTTCTTTGTAATTAACCAACTATTCATGGATTTCATTGGCTAAAAATTGACTGTAGTTGAAAAGTAGAGAGGGTTGTTTACCAACTGCAAATGTGGACAAAAATCCTAATACTATCTCATCTACCCACTAATTAGTATAGTATCCAAGAAATCAAGTTACCATGGAAATGACCTACTTGGACATTTTAGGAAAGATAGAAGCTGGATATGGGGGACTAGTCCTAGGCAGCTCAACATTCTCAGGAAGGAAATATTCAAATATCTGGGCTCTCTGAGGGAAAGTGAGTTTGTTATACAATTCCATTAAGATTTCAGCAAAAAAGGGTGATGGGAAGGCTCATATTTAATTTGTAGGGCCTGGCAAATGCTTTCAGGAGAAACAAAGAAGATAACTTCATTACTTTGGGAAATGACAACCCTTTGACTAGGTAAATACCTAAAGTGACACCAAACAGAAAATTTGGGGAAGAAGTGAGTCTGGGGGAAAATGAATTGTGGGAGAAAGGATTCCCAGATGCTTAATTCATCACTCTTGTCCAGATATTTCTGCTTGGCCCAATTATGTAGCTCATAGAGGTCGAATTCTGAAATGGTTTATGCAATTTTATGTTGGGTGTCTACTAAAGGTGCTTTTTCAAAGTCCGGGACTGGAGGAATAAGGAGATGAGAACCAGGTACAAAGTAAAAATGCCTAAAATATTTTGACAGGAAAATTTTGATAGAAAAAAGGTACAATAACAAGGTTACCTGCGAAATTTGTTGACTGTACTCAAGGAGAATCACTGTTGAAAGCTAACAATTGGTTGCAAAGAATTCTTCGTTCTGCAGGGTCAATGGCAAGCAAAGGAAATGAATAATTGGCATTATAGGTTTTTATATAACAGGTAAATCAGGTGCATAATGGCCAATTAAACATGTGTAGAGCAAGGGCATTAATTTATAAAACAGATCAATGGCAAGAATAAATGCTTCAATGTTTATAAAATTTCACGGGATATTTTGAATCGTTAACGGATAGGTGACGTGGAGGAATGGTGATGTGACAGGAAAGGTGGCAAGAATCGAGTGGCAGGAGGTAACGGCTATGTGGTGGAAGATAAGTGGCGAAGGAGGAGACACTTGGCGGGAGATGGTTGGCGAAGGATATAGTCATTAGCAGGAGCAAAGGTGGTATTTTCGGGGGGGTGTCGGTGGTTTGTGGTATTGGGAGGTAACCCCCCCCACCTCCCCCCCCCCCCCGAAGTATTTTAGTGCTCGCCACGTATGCTCAAGCCTTGAGCAAAAACCGCTTCCTACCCCCCCCCCCCCCCCCCGCACCATGTTAACTGTCGAGGGCACGGGGGGGATTCGAAAAGGCTCATCCATCATAGATATCGATGGAGCAAATCTGAGTCGTTGCTTCTAGTGCATATTTTATTTGCATGTGACAACATTTTTTTGTCGTATTCTACCTTTATAAAATGCGATAAAGACATCAAATAAATCAAATATCCAAAGTTTTAACTTAACAAAAATCTAATATTTTTGAATCTGATAGCGGCATTTAAATGTGCACTGCTAATTTTATTCTTTTCTAAGGATTTCATTTCCTTCTTTTCTAAATATTTTCATTTTTTTATTTCTTTTCTTTTTTGTTATTTTTTTGAGATATAAATGTAAAATTGAGAATAATGTTACGACAGAGACGTCAAATTGTTAGGTGAACAAATTGCTTATGTGGACAAAAGCAATCTCCCTAGATTTCCAACAAAACCTAGTAACAAACACAAAAATAATTACTACCTTTCCTTAGCTTATTACTGATTGAAACAAGTAGTATGCGAAGAATCACTTACCTATTTAACGAAGTTCCCGTTGAATTTCTTTTAGTGGTTTCCACGACCATCTTCTCTTCAATGCCTTAGATCCTTTCCCAATGCTTTCCACAGCTTCTCGATGATGCTCCAAAAAAGATCTACATAGACCAAAGCACTCAAAGGGATCAAAGCATCTTTCATATAAAATCAAAGGTAAATGAATAAAAAATCAGTTATTAACCATATTAGCGATCAAGGAATCTCACAAATAATATCAAAATGGACATAATTAGGAAAGAACAATTGCTTTGTATTGAATTCAAAGGAGACCAATCTTACAACCTAGGTGCCTTGATGTCACAAGCATATTCCCATGATCTCCAACCTTCTCCTTGGATGAAAATCCTTCTAACCCTATTTTTGTAGCATAATCCTACCTTCAGTGGTCCTCTTTAACCCTCTAACCTGTTTTTGATTTATAGGCCAAGAGCAGGAGGTTTTAGATCCTCTTCCTATGGGATGGGATCCTCAAATGGTGGGATAGGGGATCCACAAAGAGAGGGAATTAGCTCCATAATGAGAGGGATCGGGCTTTAGTATGCATCAACTTGAAGCTTTTAGCTTGGAAATATTCACCCAACAAAGCTTCTAGAATTTACTTATTTTATTTTTACTTGCGTTGAGTCATGTGTGCAGTCTATAGTGTAAGCCATGCGAACTTTTGCGCTGACTTTAATGGTCAAGTCTGCGTATGCACAAAAACTAGATAGGGAACCACACATGTAATCAAAAATAGCTTTTAGGCCTTGTAATCGAGAAATTTAATTCTATTTGGGATTGTTTACCTTCTAGCCTTGCAAGGGAATCACTTGAGACACTCATCAGATGGGGACAGATCTAAATCGACAGTCATGGTGAAAAAATTTTAGTGTAACATTGTGGTTCCCGAGGCAAGAAATTTCTTCATCTTTTAAAAAAAAAAATCTTATAATGCATATCCTCAATATCTTTATATTTATATTGTGATTCCTTCTTGTTTTTCTGAAATTTTGCTATTTTGTCTTCTAAATTTTTGT
Source organism: Pinus tabuliformis (assembly GCA_031772625.1). NCBI lineage: Eukaryota > Viridiplantae > Streptophyta > Pinopsida > Pinales > Pinaceae > Pinus > Pinus tabuliformis. The sequence goes on along the minus strand of CM062805.1, from coordinate 310,040,875 downwards.
CACCCAAGTATCACTATTAATTGTTTTATCCCTTCTTCAAATGTAACATCTCTTACCCACAATTGTTTTTGTGAGTCACTTTTATATTCAACTAAAGTGAAAGTTTTGTAACATTTTGTACCGATGAAATTTTGATTTCTAAATGACTCTCGATAATTATAATATCCTTCTAAACAAAAAGGAAATTTTGAAAAGAAACCGAGGTTCCTTATAGAATGAATATTTTTGCTTTTCTTGACTTTTTTAATTCCTTAATTGTTTACTTTAAACCTTTTATATCAAGTTGAAACCTTAAAATATTTTTTTTTTTTATTTTTCTCTTTATAGTGTAAAATTAGGATGACTTGAAGAAACTTTACCTTTTTATGTTTTTATTTTTCTTATATATATATTTAATATAATTTTTATGCCCTATTAATCCTCTTTTAATTCTAATATCTGGTTATATATCTTTAAGATAAATTTTTGATAAGCCACCTTGGTAGGTATGGCCCATTACAAAATTTACCTTTTGTATCCCTTTTTCACATTTAATGGAGCCTTTCAATATATGTGATGACAAAGGTAAAATATCGCTAATGCCAACAATAGCAAGTGAGTAAACATGGATTCAATAGAAAATTGAAATTTGGCAGTTGTGGTAGGATATAGTGGATGGATGCAATGGATTGTATAGTTAGTACAATGATTTTAACTAGCAATATGGATGTTCTTGTTTTGTATAGGAGGGAGACGAAAAGTTGGTCAAAGGATTTGGTCGATGATGGTGGCGTGGGAAAGAGACACAGGTGTTTCATGAGGTGTGCGACAAGAGTGTTGGGTGTAGGCAACTGTGGATGCGATGATGTAGGGTAAAGGTGTACCACTACAACAACGTATGTTAGCGGCAACGACAACAACGATGGGTGCAACTACTTTATTTTTCAACCCTTTTTTTAGTTTTTGAGTATAAGTGTGTGTGTGTGTGTGTGTGTGTAATTTTATATTTTTTTCTTTTAATGGCCAAGGGCTTGAGAAAAAAATGGAGAACCTCCAAAAACCTTGTCTGGATAAAAGCCTCAATCGAATGGAAATGAACTTGATGTGGGGTTGATGACCAAAGGCCAAATTAGAGTAGCTCTGTTACCATTGTAACAAACGTAGTTTGTAAACATAGAAAAATATCTAGAATATATGGAACATGTAAATATACATCATAGGATAGTAATAGTTATATATAATATAATAATATTGAATGTACAAGAGATATTGATATGATATGGTTACAATGAGGGCTCACTTATATACCTAGGCAGGTTCCCCTTCATGAACAATCATGTCCTTAGAGACATGCCTCTTGAGTATACAAATTATTGTTAACTATTATTATTAATTATTTATATTCATAACACAATGCCATTTTTCCAAGTGACTATGTAGGCCCACAAGGCCTAGATAAATTTGTCAACCCAATCATTATGATGTTGTTGCACTGTCTTAGTCAAGATAATATCCAAAACCTTGTTAGTAACTTCTACTTGTCCATTTTCTTGAGGGTGATACGGAGTGAACAACTAGTGCTTAATTTTGAACTTATTAGTAACAAATTGGATGAGCTTGGAAGTAAACTAATTCCCTTGGTCTGTTACAATTTCCTATGGGGCACCAAAACGAATGAAGATTTATTCATCCAGGAAATCAACCACTGTTTGTTCTATTTCCTTAGCCTCAACCCACTTAGTTACATAGTCGTTACATATCAAGATGTATTCCTTCTATTTTGATGGAGGGTTAATCGACCCTACAAAGTCAAGATCCCACTTTTCAAAAGGCTCTAGCATAATCTATGATTGCAATGGAATTTCATTGGATTGTGTTGCTTTCCCCATTATTTGACATTTGCCACAACTTCTAACATATTTCTTAGCATCCCTAAAGATAGTTTTCTAGTAATATTCTTGTCGCAAGACTTTGCTTGTATTTCCTTTATTGGAAAAGTGCCCCCCAAAAGGCTCATCTTTGCATGCCTTCAAAATATCGTAAATTTCATCTTTTGAACACATCGCTTGATCATATGATCAACCCTAGTTTGAAATAAGTACCCTTGAATCAAAGAGTACATAACACTATATCTAACGACCTTTTGTAGTTATTTAAGTGATAAATGTTATTAGATTTTCCTTGCAACCAAAGAATCAGTAATATTTGCAAAATAGGGTGTGTTAGTAGACATGGAAAACAAATGTTCATTTATAAAGACATATTTTGTGTAATTAGATTCATCCTTGTCATGGAGTCATGATAAGAAATCAACGACAACATTTTATTTTCCTAGCTTATCAAGGGTAGTAATGTCAAATTATTGTAGAATAAGAAGCCACCTGGTCACTCTACCATGAGTAATGGGTTTATTCATAAGATATCGAATGATGGAGTGATCAGTGTGTACAAACACATGATATCCAACAATATAATGACAAAATTTATTTATGGTGTGAACCATGATAAGGAATTCTTTTTCTATTACAATGTAATTTAATTCAGTTAAGCTTAGGTTCTTACTGGCATACTAAATGGCATAGGGTTTTCGTTCTTCCTTTTTTCCTAATACACCCCCGATAGTGGTATATGGAGCATCAATATGAATGTGAAAAGGCAGGGACCAATTAGGACCTTGCAAGATAGGAGTAGTGGATAATTATTTTTTAACAATGTCAAATTCTAGTTGGAATTTATCAGTCCAACAGAAGTCTACAAGTTTCGTTAAGATATGGAATAGCAGGGAGGCTATCTTGGTAAACTTTTCTATGAATATTTGATAGTAACTCACATATCATAGAAAGTTGTGGTCATATTTTTGTATAGTTGGGGTTGATAGCTTAAGAATTACTTCTATTTTAGTGGGATCCACCCTACTCACTTTATGAGAAATACAATGTCCTAACACATTTCCCTTAGTGAGAAGCATTTTCCATTTTAAATCAATAAGGGAAAGGTTGTCTCTTGACATTGAATCAATATCTTTTGAATATTATTCAAGGCATTTTCAAATTTTCTTTGTATACCGTAAAATGATCCATATATATTTAAACACAATCATTGGTCAAGTCAGAAAATATCCTGAGAATGGCTCATTGGAAAGTTACCAAAGCATTACATAACCCAAATGGAAGTACTTGATATGCATAATTTCCCCATGGATAGGTAAAAGTTGTCTTTTCTTGATTTTTAGGGGCTACTTGGATTTTGTTATAGTTGTTGAACCCATCAAGAAAATAAAAGAATTTATTTCCTACTAGGGTATCTAGGACTTGATCAATGAAAGGAAAAGGAAAATAACCTTTCAAAGTATCCTTATTTAGTTCTCAATAATCAACACTTTTCCCTTATTTTTAGGGACAATAACCAGGGAGAGACCCACTTTCTATAATAGATGTTTATTTTTGAGTAGCTTGGGAGGTACTCCAAGCACTAAGGTTCAGGGTTTGGCGGGTGGAGAACCACAAGGGTCACTTGTGGGCTTGGAACCCAAGCTTGGCGATTTGCACCCATCGTGATTTGGGCCAAAACCATGCGCACATTTTGACATGTGATGGATGAGGATGATAGCTCTTGTCGAGATGAATCCGAAGCAACAAAGATCGCCCAAATCCAAGATGTAGAAATGGACATATGAATTTTTTAAGTTATGGAGTGGGTTTGCACGATATGTGATAAGGTCGACTTGAGTTAAGTAAGCCTCTTAACAGCTATACAAGCCCATGGAGGACATTGGAAGGAGACCTTCTTATGTGTATAAAAATAAGGTGATGGAGAGTCGTTTCTATCATCCAAAGTGCAACATGCACTATGAAAAATACATCTGTGGAAGTCACATCTCAAGAAGAGGAGGCTGAGGAGTGTAAGGGACAGTTTGGAGACATTTTGTGTGGGTTGAGGAGTATAAAAGGAGTCTGAGATATTATGGGCAGCTTTGGTGTTGGTTTGAGGGTGGTATATCCATGTTTGGGTGAGCCGCAGGCCCTGTGGTCACATTAGAGCCACTGCAGGCCTATTCTAGGCAAGTTAGGAGGGTCGTAAGGCCTATTCCAGGGTGTTGGAGCAGAGGAGTAGGCAGCATAGGCCTAGGGCTCAAAGAGAATGGGAAAACATAGTAAATAAGGGAATGTTGTATGTTTTGTAAGGGTTGTTGGGGTCTACTATGATTCCCTAACGAGAAAGCTATACAAAAACAATTGCACCAGCCCACAGGTACAAGTAGTTTGACATTTTCTATGCTGAATTGTTGGAAGGTTGTCCTAGTGCTTGGAAAATGTAGCATTTGGAATTCAAGGAGGAGGGGCAGTCTTGATGGTTAGATGCTCTAACTAGGTGAAAGATTCTACAGTGAGGATCAGTTTGGATCAGTTTGATAAGTAACCTGTGGGAGATATTTGTTGGGGTTGTCTTTGGTGTGAAGAAACCTCAACTAGTAGAAGATTTAACAGTGAAGAGTTGGGAGTCATTGGACTAATGGAGGGCAGTGTGTTGGCTGCCCAAAGTATCCCTAGAGCAACATACAAGAAGGATGTTGATTGGTGGTGATTGAGTGAAGTTTACGCCTAATGTGCAGCACTTTGATGGAAAAAACTAACTGCTAGATTTGCAGATTGGAGCTCAGGGATTGGCCAACCTAGAAGAGAAGATTGGATCAGCTCGTGCACACACCACAGAAGTGACTTACAGCAGTGTTAGGTGGCATCCCTCCTAGAGTCCCTATGTGTTGTCCTTTAAATGGCTAAGGGGTAGCTAGAGAGCAGTACGGAAGTGAAGGATGGACATGACAATATATGATATAGAAGCTGTAGTGAAGATTGTCATTGTATCTTGTATACCATAGACTGTTGTATTATTCAGATTGGTTTAATATAACGAAGATTGGGTTGCACATTATTGTACAATATTTTGTTAAAAAATGTGTATACTTGTGCATATGTGATTTACTACTTTATATTTTCCATTGTGCAAAGTAGTTATTATTGAGATTCTTGGTTTGGTAGCGTCCTAGATTTTAAGATTATAACCTAGACCCAAGATCATAAAAATTCAACATGGTATCAGAGCGTGTTTGTGCTACTTTGGAAGTCAGTGAATCATATTTGTGCACAACGAAGTACAACTTAAGAGTGAGTTGGTCACATTGTAGGTGACAATGTCAAAGTTGAATGTTGGTATCTGGTATAAGGATAGGTTGGAGGGGTTGTCCAATTATAGACCATGGAAGGAAAGGATCAAGTTTGTCTTGTAGGTAAACAAGATCTGGAAGTTCACCGAGAAATCCATCAAAAAGCCAAGTGACCCAAAGGAGCTAGAAGTGTGCGAGGATTTGGATACGAGGGCGAGATTCATCATGCTTGATGGTGTGAAGGATTCCCTAATACCTCATTTGTCCGGGAAGAACACTACACATGAGATGTGGATGGCTTGTTGGCTTGTTGGGGTCTCACCCAAGTTCAGAAGTGATTTAGCCAAACAAATCCCGAAACTATCGACCCTTTTGCAACAGTCCGTGGTGCGCGGACTAAGGTCTCACCCGAGGTAGTATGGGATGGTGCTGGAACCAGGTTTCCACACCCTAGGGATGTCTTGATGAATTCTGGGAAGTTCGCGAACCAATGCTGTGTGCTTACGCTGCTTTGCGCAGCCGTCTGTCATTCGCAACTTATGCAACTGCTTCCACGTAGCTTTGTAACTAGCGTGAAGAGGGGTTGTCTGGATTCTTATTCCTTACTAAGCTTTGATTATAGATCTTAGCTTAATTATGTGGGCCCAATATTCTCATTAATCATTCAATATTCATAACAAGTGCGCGTAATCATAAACAGTAAAGAGATGCATAACAATATCATAAGCATATACACAGAATATTCCACAAGTAACTTATCTTTTATTAATCCTTTGTTCATATACAATTCCAACTCCGCCCTGCGCACTCAGCTACAAGGGTCCGTGAACATAGTTGGGGACTCTACCAGGCCTCTGTGCACACAGCTGCAAAGCCTCTTCCTACAGCTACAACCCACGACAAGGACTTACAGACTCAGAGCGAATTCCTCATCCAAAAGAATATATCACTCAAGACCCCAAAACTGCCTTTTACACTTAGAGCCTTGCTCTATTTATACAATCCCATGGTTCGCAGACCATGGGTAGGCTGACACATTCTATATTAAATTACATTCTTTTAGGGCAGACAACCCTAGACTCTCACGCTCCATGCCCGCATTTCGTGGGGTCTTACAATACATTTGACCAAAATTCGGGCTACAAGCCCAAAAACCAGCTATGGGGGGATCCACTGCCCAACATGTCTCTTCAGATCTTGCTCCAAAATAAGAACGAGAACAGGGTATCGGTATTGGAGGACAAGTTGAATTCTACCAAGATGATAGAGGGTGAAGGAGTGACTTTGTAACTAATGATATTGTCTCAGGTAAAACATGAGCTTACTTTCTTCGATATGCCTATTTTAGATTCTGATATGGTGAGGATTGCTTTGAAAGAGTTCACTAAGGAATGGAAGCCCTTCATCAAAGGGATTGTTCCCAGAGAGAAGTTTCCAGACTCAAATAGGTTGTGGGACTATTTCATTCAGGAAGATTTGTGATATGAGGATCTTCATCTGAAGAAGAGGGATTCAGAGGATGACATGGCACTTGCAGCACGAATGAAGGTTAAGCAGGACGACTTGAGTAAACTCAAGTGTTTCAACTGTGGTGAGATGAGTCATTTTTTTTCGAGATGTCCGATGAAGAAGATGGGAGATGACGAGAAGAAGAAAGGGAAGCAGGTCGTCGGTGTTTCCAATTCTACTGAGATAGATGCTCTCACTAGGAGATTGGAGGAGGATGGCTTTGCTATGATCTCTCATTTCTCACAGGATACTATCGATGACAATGGATGGTACGTGGATAGTGGTGCGATGAAACATATGACAATGTCACAGGAGTTTTTGAGACTTTAGATAAATGGGACTCGAAGTTTCACATGGTGTTGGGCGAAAAGAGTCAAAAGGAGATCTGAGGATCAGGTGTTGTGTCATTCAAGATGGAGACATGACGTGTGATGTGGGTCGAGGATGTAATGTTTGTACCAGGACTCAGATATAGCATGATGTTTTTCTCAATGAGCAAGAAGAAGGGGTTTGAGGTCTTGTTCCAGGATGGGAAGGAAAGACTCGGGCCTAGAGGCTCTAGCTTCGATGGGATTGTGCTTGGAGTTAGAGAGCATGGTCTATATAGGCTGATGGGCAAGCCTATGGATCATGGGAAGAAGCAAGAATAGGTGTAGGTTCTAGAGAAGCAGTGATCCAGGTGGATATTGGTGGCCACATGCCTATTCCACTTGGAACCCCAACACTGTCTCTTTGAGTTTTTCGGTTTCCTTAATTGTAGCACAGTTTACTATTTTTGGCAGTTTTCCGGGTCCTGAACTTCCAAAGCCATTTTGAGGCCCTAAACGTCATTTCTAGGGAAAACGAAGAGATCGAAAATTTCCTAAATTTTCCTTCAACCTTGCTTATTTTTCTTGGCCTACTCTTTGAGATCTTCGAAATGAGATATTATGATAGCCAAATGGAGATCGTATGCCAAAGTTACGACCCTGGGAAGTTGATGTACCAATTTACCCAAACGGGTCCCACAGGTTTGGTGCTTCATCTCCTAGGGTTAGGTTTTTGGATGTTTAGGGTTTTCCATTGTTTCTCAATAATAAATAGGCCTTTGAGCTTCATGTAACATAGATCAGAGGCATGTAACCACCACATCTCTCCTCAAAGATAAGCTACCATCACCCGAGCTATCTTATTTCCATTATGTTTATAAGCATAGTTCAATATTTTTCCATTAATGAAATGAAGTGTTTTTCTGCCGCATCTCTGTGTTTATGATTATACCTGTAAGTTGTTGCATTCTTGTTTAAGTTCAGATCAGTGGTATCAAAGTAGTCTTCTCTTTCTCTGTTTTTATTTGCATGTCCCCAACGAGGTCAGGGTATAAGGAATTAGGGCTCGATTTGGTTGAACCATTGTAGGATCAGCCTTGCAAAACCCGACAACATCCCATGGCGGAAGAAAAGAAAGACAAGGGGGTAGGAGATCCTTTCAAAATGTTGCTCGAAGAAGCTCTCGAGTGACAAAGGGCTACGATGATGGATAACTTTGCCAAGATCCTTTGACGACTGCCCACAGGTGATGCATCGTCATCCAGCAACCACTCTGGAGGCGCCACTCCTTTTAAGGTACAAGTTAACTTTGATATTCTCATATTCGAAGGCTTGATAGATGCAGACGTCGTAGATAAATGGTTAAATCTATTGGAGGGATATTTTTCAGTTCATGACTTTTCCAATCGGGAAAATATTACATTTGCACTTCTCAAAGCCACCCCACACGTTAAGGACTAGTGGGAAACCTACTATGAAAAAAAGGATGAGAGTGAACCCTCGTTGTTTTTAGCTGCACCCACTTGGAATTCTTTCTGAGACACCATCAAGGAATAGTATTACCCTGTCGGGAGAAATGAAGATAAATACATAAGGTGTACCACGCTACGACAGGGACGGGACCAAGATGTGTCGGAGTTCACAAATATTTTCCATACCCTTTGCACAAAGCTGGCTATCAAGGACACTGAGTGGCATTTGGTGCTCAAGTACCACGGTTGTCTACATAAGTACATCCAGGATGAGATGGAGTTCCTGAACATTTCCTCGCTCAGAACGGTGTATCGGTACGCTGTAAATATTGAGTAGAAGTTTAAACAGAAGAAGCGGAACTTTGGAGCTGCGAATCGAAATCAAGGAAAAGGTGCTCCCAAACCATAGAACAAGGGACCAAGGCAAGGCGGGGCTACCCAGGACAACCTGTTAAATCCACAAGCAAAGAAAAACTCCACAAAGACAAAGAAGGACACGGGAAAATGGTGTGAGTTCCATAAGATCTCCACTCACAATACAAGTGAGTGTCGGGCCAAGCAGTCACTGGTGGCTGAGTTAAAGGCTTCCGAATCAAATGCAGGTTCTAACTCTAAATTAGAACTCAATAAGGGGACTGACAAAGGGAATCAGATCATTGACGCAGAGCCCAGTGCCAGTGTGGCCATCACAAAGATCCAGAAAATTGAGCTTGAAGATCCAGAGGAGGGGGAATGCCTCTTCCACTCACAAATATGGGTGAAGGGTTCTCCACTGTAGTTCATTGTCGATAGCAGGAGCCGAAAGAACCTCATTTTAGCAAAAGTCGTGAAGCGGCTAGGCCTAAATATTATAGCACATCCAAAATTGTACACCATTGGGTAGCTTCACCAAGGACGAGATCTTAACGTCATCTAGCAGTGTCACCTTCCTTATAGCATCAAGCCCTTCACGGATGAGGTATTGTCTGACGTTGCTGCTCTTGAAGTTTCTGATGTATTTTTAGGAAAACCATACTTGTGGAAGCGACATTCTGTATATGAGTCTAGACCTAGCTCTGTGATTATTACTTTGGCTAATAAGTTGTACAAGATACCAAAGGTAGCCTCGCCTACCGCCATCTCTTTGATCACTGCAAAGCAATGCAGTAAGATCATTTCCCAGAATAGGAAATTCGTTTTCCTTATGATTCGACCCCAAGGAAAGAAGAAGGTTGTGGCCATGGCTTCTAGGAAGGGATCCTCTGCACAGCAGCAATAGATGGACAAGGTCATGGAGGAGTACAGAGACATTTTCACCTCACCCACAGGGGTACATCTGCACTGTCAGGTAAAGCACACCATCGATCTGACCCCGGCCATGCTGTTGCCCAATGGACTGGCCTATCGATGCTCTGTTCTAGACAATGATGATATCAAGAGGCAGATTCAAGAACTACTACATAAAGGGCACATCAAGCTAAGCTCATCACCCTGTGGGAGCCCGATTGTATTGGTACAAAAGAAGGATGGGACCTGGAGACTTTGTATTGACTATCGAGCATTGAACAAGATCACTGTCCGGAATAGGTACCCAATCCCGTGGATTGATGACATTCTGGACTAGCTCAAGGGGGCCAAATATTTCTGCAAGATTCACTTGAAGTCAGGTTATCACGAGGTGCCTTTTTGAATGGTTGGTCATGCCATTCGGATTGACGAATGCCCCTGCAACCTTCATGAGACTAATGGACGACATCTTGCGGGCCTTCACCAATGCATTCGTGGTGGTGCATCTAGATTACATCTTGATCTTTAGCTAGAGTTGGGAATAGCAACTCCACCATATTCGACAAGTCCTTCAAACCCTTCAACAACACAAGTTGTGTGCTAACTTGGAGAAATGCACCTTTTGCATGACCCAGGTTCAATATCTTGGTTACATCATTGATGAGGAGGGTGTACATGTGGACCCACCCAAGATAAAAGTCATTCAAGATTGGCCAGCCCCAACCACTCTAACAGAGCTCCGTAGCTTTTTGGGTCTTGCCAATTTCTACTGCAGGTTCGTGTTGGGGTTCTCTCATATCACTTGGCCTTTAAGTCAAGTCACCAAGGGCAGAGTGAAAGAAAAGTTATTTTGGTCAGAAACCCAGCAGCGAGCATTCTCTGAGTTGAAGAATCGCCTCTATTCTGCACCAGTGCTCACATTACCAGACCTGCAAAACCCATTTGAGATTGATACAGATGCCTCCAACTATGCTATTAGGGTAGTTCTTACTCAACATGGTCATCCAGTGGCTTACCACAGTGAGACACTTTCATACACATTTTGAAAGTACCCCACTTACGACAAAGAAATATATTCCATTGTGCAGGCCTATTGTCAATGGAAGCATTACATTCTGGGGAAGGAAACGGTCATCCACATAGACCACTGGCCTCTACAGTTCATACAGACACAAGGGAAGTTTCATAATGATTTCCATCAGAAATGGTCCACCTATCTGTAATAGTTTGTTAACTTTAGTTATGTTCTATGCTAGAGCAATTTATTTCAATTTTCACAGTTAGCTCAATATATTTTCCAAATTAGCAATCACATCTGCATTAAAGTAAACTATAGATAGAACATAAAAATAAATAGCATAAGACAAGCCAAGACAAGAGGACAGAAGATGTGGCGCTATCCAAGGACAAACCCCAATGTGGGGAAACCCTTGGTCAATTCTTCTTATATGTTCTTCAATAGTTCAGTAGAGAGAGAGAAAGAGATAGTAGATTTACAACAGAAGTCAACACTTTGACTTATCTAGATAAGAGCATAGATCATCTCTAAGAAGATGATACATGAGATCAGTTGAAGGCATGCTACTTCAACTAATTCTACAAGGTGACTCCTTCACCTATCATCGTGCTACATCTCGTCATCATGTTGTACCTCACCATGCTGCACCATGTTGCACCCATCATCACAATGCTAGACCTCATGACCATGTTGTACACATCATACCTATGCTGCATCTCATCATGCTTCACTAACCATGACTGTACCCATCACTGTACTGCTGAGCTCTTCATTGCACTATGTTGCATTGTACTTGCAACTCCCATTGTTGTACCAATGTTGCACCATGTACCATTGACCACCATGCTGCTCCATAACTTCTGTCATGCTGCCATACTGCCTTAGTCATGCTGCCACACAGCCTTAGTAGCTAGATAGACTATGATCCCATGGTCCTAGGAAACACACAATGTTGATCTGTGTGTTATAGGATCAAGGTATGGGTAGCAGTTCCTTTATCCAGACTGCTGATAAGAACCTTTTGTGACAACACATAGGATCTCCTCATCTGAAGAGACCTCTCTCTTTAATTTCACTGGTCTTTAGGACAATGGATAAGATGTGCACCTAAAACACAACAATGTCTCTTTATTACAACAGATAGGAGGTATAGATGACTGTGTTTGTTTTTGTTCCTTACTGTGACTGGTTAGGGCACCCATGTGCTACAACAACCCTCATACAATCACCTAAAACATCCCTCAAAAACTGCGGCCTTGTCAAGGGAGGGTCTCCTCCATTTGTGCCACTTTTTTGGGTACTTTTCAGCCCAAGAAGCCTCCACGCTATCCCTATTTTAGTTAGGCAAGGCCTGTGGCCTACCACAGGGATTGTTGTCACCTATTAGCCAACCAAATAGTGTCACCCTTACCTTAAAGCTGCCCACAAACAGTCTGCAATTCTCCTTACCTAACTCGGCCTCTTTGTAGCATGGAACAACCCTCCACGTAGTCACCAAGAGGTTCTAACAGTCCTAAAACAACCACGTTGTCCCTACCTTCTTTGCTGGTTAGGGCAGGGAGTTAGAGAGTCTCTTTACTACCTCTTTTCTAGCATCTAAGGGTTGTCTCAAATTAGCGTATATATTAGGGCATCTAGGGTATGATAAGACTACATTTAGGGTCAGCTGTTAGGCCTCCTTCACCGTGCTAGATCTCCCTTTGAATTGCAGCCAAACCTTCACAGGACATGCGGCTAGGGCATCCTTATTTTACAGCGAATAGGGTCTCCTTCTAGACCTGCATTTAGGGCTTCCTCCTCTTAAACTTCTCTTCCACTAAAACGAAAAACAAGTGGAGAGAAATCAAGATTGAAGTGTGTGTACAAATGATAATCAAGTCACCTCTTTTTATACTAAAACTTTTAGCACATGTGGGGTTTATTTGGTTGCTCGCCGACCTTGACGAATTGTCTTATAAGACAAATAAATTCATAACTCCATGAATACTTATCAGAATCGGATGATCTTTAGATCAATCCTACACCTCTCGATGAGAGGGATCCAAGAAAAATATCAGTTTCCATAAATAAGATGACTCACATGGATTTTGGCCCGAGTTTCCATTTTAACACTCCCTCTCAACTAGGGAGAACCCCATCCGTTGATCCATCTGTTTGATAGTACTATCTCTTCCATCAATGCCCTGCACTGCTCTGGTCTACTCTGCTCTACTGAGCTCTGCTCTTCTCTGCTGAGCTCTGTTCTACTGAACCATGATGAAGAAGAATTGATCGAGAATGTCTCATACCATTCTCTACTGACCCAAGGTTAGTTTCATATGAGGAGAGTGTGTCATACCACTCTTACTGACCCGAAGTCAGTTCCATTGATCCTAGATCAATATAACAAGAGAGTGTCTCAAACCACTCATATTGATCCCAGATCAGTTTCATTGATCCCAGATCAATGGAGGTCATCCTAGCATAGGAAGTACAGTAGATACAATGATGCGTCCATCGCTAGTACTACTATGATCCCTAACCCCATTTCCCTGCTCATTAATCAGATGAGAGGTACTTCCCATGAGTCCCAGACTACATGGGTAGGATGCCTCGACAGGAGAACTAATCATCGTGTCCATAGGAGAACGAATCATCATGTCCATTGGTTGCCACAGGAGAACTAATCATCCTAGCTCACAGTCGCCACGGGAGAAATAATCATCCCAGCCCACAGGAGAACTAATCATCCTATTCCATAGTTTCTACGAGAGAACTAATCATCCCAGCCCACAGGAGAGCTAATCATCGTGTTCCATAGTCACCACGAGGTATCACATGGAGAGGTTGAACTTGTCACCCTATACATAGCGCACCACCAGGGGAGGGTGAGTCGCCCTGTGCTCGTATGTCGCTCTAGTAAGTACCCCAAGCCCCCAGAGCTCCCAAAGCTCAGTGCATGCAACATGTAGGACCCTTATACGAAGGTATCTCAACGACTCCAAGTCATTCGGGGAAATCACAGATTTGACGTTTCCCCGGGGCTTTGACAAAGTGTCTGCAACCTGTACATCAGTCTTAATGCGATGGAGCCTCCTCGCTCATCGACTTACCATATCCCATATAAGGTAGTATATGATGTCTATCTGCTAGAGAAATCATTGAATATGGGATTCCTCAATAATCAAATCCCCCCTGGTTGTCACAGAGAATTGCAGTGGTAACAACTCACTGAAGAGCTTCCACAACCAGGCAGCTTCACACGAGATCATACTCATAGCTATGTATTCAATATCAGCAGTGATTATAGAAACCGACTTCTTCTTCCTGCTCATCCATGATATCGAAGCAGAATCCAAAGAGAAACAACACCGAGAAGTGCTCTAGTGATCCTCCACACTCCCTGCCCAATCAATATTCAAATAATCATGCAGCTTCATATTTCCGGTAGTGTATCTGAATTCATGATAGATTGTGCCCCGAAGATATCTCAGAAGATTATTGGCACCAATCCAGTGAGGCTCAACCAAATATGAGTTCACCATGCTAACTGCAAAACATATATTCGGATGGAAGTTCACCAAGAACATCAATGCAAATGAGTTTATGAAACTCAGAGGCATTTCCCAAATCTGGTCTGGAATCATCACCATATAACTTCTGAAAGTTAAGATCCTAGAGGTAGTCACGGGGTTGCAATTTACCATTCCACATCCGGAATCCAACTCCCTCTTACTTCTGCAAATGAGAGGGTCTGCACCTGTCAGAAATAGGTCATCCTCAGAAGGTGCTGGTATGAGAGGTCTATCATCCACAACCTTCGAGCAATGGTTTGGATCAGTTTCACTCCTAGTGAATCTCAACTTCATCAGATAGCTATCAATCCTCTCATACTATGCCTGGGGTGTTTTGTTTCAAGCCATAGAGGGTTTTCTTCCACCTGTATACTTGAGATTCCTGATCATGAATCTCAAACTCCTCGGGTTGTTCCAAACCTGTGGACCTGCTACATGAGGGGAATGGCCCCCTTGTAAGATTTTCCCTCGGTACATCTCAGACATGTACCTTCATGCTCTTCTTGAATTCAGGCATCTGAGTCACCATATGACTCACATCAGGTAGGGCCCCATAAGTAGACATATGGTGTTATAGATGAGATGTGTCAATGGATATGGTCCCCAATGGACCATCCTGCAACTTGATACAAATTGCCAACCTTGAACTCAAAAGCATATTAGAAAAATTTATTTTTAAACACGTACCTTTCCATCGATGAATGCCATCCCGTTACCTTTGACTTCCATTGCTGAAATGGACACCAGGTTCTTCTTATGATCAGGTACATAAAAGAGATTTTGTAAGTGAATTGAGTTACCCTCATGCAATTGAGGGGTAACATTCCCTACACCCCTTCTGGGATAGGTGGTATCTACTCCAAGTATAATCCCATGATTGTTTCCATCTCTACCAAATTAGGGAGAGCACCCTTCTATCCGATGGAGTGCCTTGAAGCACTACAATCAGTAATCCAGATTCCCAAAGAATTTGAAGGAGAGGGCCAATACAAGATAATGCTTCTTTATCTTATTAGAAACAACATTTGATTCTTCATACCTGGAGTTCCTTGCTTTCTCTGAAGAGTCGGTTGTTTCCTTAATGACCTTCATTACCTGTCATTCCTCTGATCATTGAAGATGTCCCTGGAATGATTGTTATCATCATCAAGTGATGTGTCCCTACCTCGAACATTCCTTCACATAATGGCCAAACTTATTACAACCAAGGCATCTACCTTTTCTTCCTCCCTTAGATCCGGACTTCCCATAGAAGTGATCTTTAGGTAGGCCATTAGAAACTTCTGCTACGCCATTCTGATAATATTCTCTGCTTCAACTTCACCCTTGGTGAATTAGAAGAGGGATGAGGAATCCACTGATCCTTTTGTCCTTTCCCAACTACCTTTGGTGATTTCTCTTTCACTCTTGCTTGGGCTTTGTCTTCACCTCAGCTCCGTTTCCATGTTAGCTTTAGGTATGTTCTATGATAGAGCAATTTATTTCAATTTTCACAGTTAGCTCAATATCTTTTCTAGATTAGAAATCACATCAGCATTAAAGTAAATTGCAGATAGAACATAAACATAAATCGTAGAAGACAAGCCAAGACAAGAGGACACAAGATGTGGTGCTAGCCAGGGACAAACCCCAATGTGGGGAACCCTTGATCAATTCTTCTTATATGTTCTTCAATAGTTCAACAAAGAGAGAGAAAGAGATAGTACATTTACAACAGAAGTCAACACTTTGACTTATCTAGATAAGAGCATATATCATTTCTAAGAAGATGATACATGAGATTAGTTGAAGACATGCTGCTTCAACTGATTCTCCAAGGTGACTCCTTCACCTATCATCGTGTTGCATCTCATCATCATGTTGTACCTCACCATGCTACACCATGCTCCACCCATAATCACAATGTTGGACCTCATGACCATGTTGTAGACATCATACCTATGCTACATCTCATCATGATTCACTAACCATGACTGTACCCATCACTGTGTTAGAGCCTAGATTTGTCTGAGGCTAAAAAGACAAGGTTCTAGGTCCACATCAAACCACGCTCAGCCTCGTAGCTAGCCCTACGAGGAGAGGAGAGGGCTCTCTCTAGGTCAACCTCAGCGAAAGATACTCAATGGGGCTGGAGATGACTGATTTAGAAACTGATTTTAGGCTAGGTATTAAGTGCAAAGGATTTGATTTGAGTTTTTTAGGGTTTTGTTGAAAAGATGGGAAAGGAAAATTTGGGCTCGGGGATGAGGCACAGTTTCTGCAGAGGTCTGATTGGGGCAAGGAAGGTGATCATTTTGATGCTTTAAAGTGAGTGAGATGGATAGATCAAGCTAGTGAAGAGCTAAGGAGAGCAAGAGAGTCTCAAGAATTCCCCTTAAATAGATGAAAACATGAAAATTTAAACAAATTCAAAGGCAGAGCATAACAATTATGGATTCTACCTTAATTACTCATTTGTTCAAATTCAGAAGAAGAAACATGAAAATGATACAAATAACACTATATAAACTTACAATCACTCAAAGAAACACACCATCAAAACATAAAGCCACATGGATCCCAAAAAGTGATGCAAAACCCTAGTCTTTCCTTAGCCAAAAATGCAGAAGTGAATGTACAATACAGTGCCAAACTTTTCCCAAGAGTCCAACCATGAAAATGACCTAGAAATTACATAATATAGACAAGCCAAACCTATTCCCTTGCCTCTAGGAGTCGAGCTCATCCTTGTAGGAGTTGTTTCAACCAATTCTAAACAAAGCACTAAAATCTAGGCAGTCAAAACAACTTGCCCCTATATGCTAGGAAACTAATTCATTCACTCACATTTCACCTTTTGGTGAATGAATCTTCTAGAACAAATAAAAATGTGCCAATATTGTTACACAACAATTTGTCACCATTTGTCACCGTCCCTTTTACCCCTCACCCGCACACTGGACGACTCATTCCGGGACATGTGAGAAGTGACATGACCTGAAACCACTTGCATCATATTCCCCTAAGTATGAGCTTCATTTGCCCTGAAGACATCTCCTGCAAAATCTCCATGAAAACAACTCTTTTTGCATTATCGCGGGTCCGCAGTTCACTGCCCGTGCCAATGAGGGAAATCCTCTAAAAAGGGCGCGCTATTGGCGCTCTGTCTCAGAGTCGCACTCGCGCCAACTGAATTGAGTAAAGTTTTTAACCAACAAGCTCCCGAAGGTTCTCTTCAACCCATTCACCAACTGAATCTATGTTGAGCTAGGATGGTTTGGCTTCGAATCTCCATAGAAGGGAAAGTGGTTTGCCACCTTTCATGGAAGTTTCCAAGTGATAAAGCCAATCCCATGAATAATGTGGTTGATCCTATCTCTTTCTTCTCTATCTATAAAAGCTTGCCTCTATGCCTTGAGCAAGCTAGTCATAGTTACAATAGCTCCAGTACTAGCATAGTGATAGAGAGTTTGAAGCTACAAGAGCCTTCTTTGTACCCATAAGGCAAAATTTAAGTAAGGAGATTCTTGTCACCCAAAGAGAGAGAGGCTTGTTCCTCATCCCAACAAGCTTTGCAAGACTTGTGTAGCTGACTACCCAGCCAAAAGAGGATTTGACGTCAGAACAATGGTTGTATTCTTCTTTGTTACTTATTAATAATAGATGACTATCATTATGGTTCCACTCTCATTGTCCTATGTTTGATGTTGAGTTATATCTTTTCTGACTGATATATAATTGCATCTACTAGATTTTATGCTTGTTTTCGTGTTGTTCTTTGCATGCGCAGGTGTCCAATCACGGAGATCGTGGGGATCGTGACCGGCCAAAGCAAAGGAATGAGGGCGACATCTCTTCTACGAACACTAGCGTTGGAATCCAAGTAGGTTCTCACCATCTACTTTGTATTTGCAATTAGGGACTTGCGTGATAGCATTGTGTGATTGTTGCTAGACCCGGTGTGGGCTAGTAGGGATCGTCTCTGTCCGCAGAGAGGATTTACCACCACAACAATTTGGCGAATCCGTTGGGGAGATCTTGTTGTTTGATTTGTAAACTTTAAACGGAGCCTAAAGTACGGCCAGGTAGCCTTCGAAACGCTATTGCTTTGCATTAGCGAAGTAGATCAATGCCACTTCAGTCAATCTCCGATTTGGTTTACGGACTAAACAACTTGGAGTATGTCTTGTCTCTTTGGTTTTTCTTGCTTTGATTGCTTAGATAGCTTTTTGGGTTGGATTTCTTGCTGTTTCTTTCTTCCTAGTTTGCCTAGATATTGTCTTCAAGCCCTGAGTTGCTTGCTTTTGTTTTTGACTTAGCAAACTTGATTAGCGCGCTTTTTAGCCTTACAGTCACGCCAATTGGCGCAAGTTGCTCAAAAACAACCCGCGCCAATCCCATAAAAGCGCGAGTTGCAGCCTGACAGTCACGCCAGGCCTGTCAACTTTTCCAGTTCGCTTGTCTTCAAGCCCTCTGAGCTTGGATTTGTATTTTGCCACGTCTTTTTCAATTACTAGAGTGTGTTTGATCCTTGTTTGACTGGTTTTAGACCTTCATCCTTTGGGTGTTTGCCTCTTTCTATCGATTACACTTTTTAGCCCTAGGGCATCTAGTGGCTTTGTGCATCGAGCCTTCCGTAGGAGTCTTGGGTTCTTT
Source organism: Pinus tabuliformis (assembly GCA_031772625.1). Taxonomy (NCBI): domain Eukaryota; kingdom Viridiplantae; phylum Streptophyta; class Pinopsida; order Pinales; family Pinaceae; genus Pinus; species Pinus tabuliformis. The sequence continues at coordinate 310,021,970 of CM062805.1, read as the reverse complement.
GATCGTCCAGTCGACTTTGTGATTACTTTTTGCATTTGCTCGGTAGTTGTCAAAGCTTTTTTTCAAGTGATTTGTTTCTTTTTCGCTTGGGTTTCACTTGGCTTCGTTTGGGCTTAGATCACATAGCTCATAGAGGTCTTTGTGCTTTCTTCTTGGTTTGAAGGACTGTTTTGGTGTTTTGGGGATTCGATTGTGTTCTCATTGAGTGAAATTGATCTTTTGCTCGGTGTTACTATCTCTCAAAATTTGTTTAGTGCACTTTGCCATTGAAAAGAAAAACGAATAATCTCTTTTGCGTTACATTAGTTAATTGAAATTAGAAGATTTTCATTGATTAAGTGATTTAAAACAAAGAAAAGTTTCGTTTCATCGTCATTAGCTGCATTAGGGTGCTTCTTGATTGTGGTCATTTTGTTTGAAAAATTCTCAACTCTCTCGTAGTTAGTATTCATCGAACGAAATGATATTCTTTGGCATATAGCTTGCATTTAGGGAATTGCGAGAGATTACATACGGTAGGACCTGGAAATTGAAACTTAACTAAAGATCAACCATAAAATGAACTGAATGAACTTAAAAACGCATTGGAACATAACACTCACTAGTTAGAGGTCTAGGCTAGAGATGTGCTCCGGCGTCGTTAAACCTAGTCACTGTTGTTTCACACTACGGTTGGGTGATTCCTCCTTTTGTGACTCGATAGTGGTCTAGCACGGACTTGAGCTCCCACGTACTGTCGCGTATATAGGAGAGACCCCACTAGGTTATCATCCTTTATCCATAGGAAGCCGTGTCTGCCGCCTTACAAGCCGTAACGCACTGAACACAGCATTCGGGAAGATTGACTGCCGTACGGGAAGTCCTTGGTTTTCATATGACTGCCAAGGTGTATATGCAGTTTTACGGATTTGTTTGGTAAACCCTTTGCCTAGTCTCTCCAGAGTAGTCACTTTTGATCCTTTTCAGACTCCTTAAAAGAAAAGGCTCACTTGAGCAGTTTGTCACTTCGGGCTCACAAAACATTCGAAGGCGACTAGAGTCACCTTTTTGTCCTTTTCTCGACTCTTAAAACATGAAAAGGTCAAGTTGTGTCCTTGCGTCTTAAAATTCATTTGGCCGCGATAAACATTACTTGGTTAGATCTTGTGTGCATTAGTTTGAGTAGGGTCCTTTATCGTTAGACTCCCTTAGGTTTTGTTCGAAGTTTGTCATCCTGGCTGAACCGTCGACTCCCGTTCCAAGTGAGCAAGGGTCTCCGTCCTCCACTGCTCCTGAGGTACCGGTTGTAAGTGATACTCTTCCTGTTATCCCGAGTATCCAACCGATCAACTCTCGCGCTCCGGACGACGAAGGTTACGAAATTCATTGGAACCCCATCTGGGAGCCTGACGAGGACGATATTCCTTTTACCCCCCCTGGTGTTTCGTCTCCAATGTCTACCTCTCACATGGATGAGACATCTCCTAGAGTGAGTGAGACACCTGTGTTGTCGAATATCGACACTCCCATCCCAGCTACTTCTCCACTCCCCCCACGCTATCAGTCGTTGAGGGATAGGGTAAGTGCCAGGACCCCCGCTTCGACCATGTGGGATCCCCATATCACTCCCACCACGGGATCTTTTGTTTCACAAGTCCACACTACACCTGTCACTTCAGTTCCGACGAATCCAACTGTTTGTGTAGCGCATTCAACTCCGGTTGTTAGTGCCGTAACAGCGTCTTCAGCCTTGAACACTGGTGCTGGTCCCCCTCACAGTCAAGTGAGTAATGGCCAGCCGGCACTCTCGCCTAGAGTTGTCCACCCTGCACAAAGTGCACCACCCTCTTCTGGTCCCGTTCCAGGAGGAGGGCCATATGATGCTTCTGGACAAGATGTTCAGGATCCGAATGCGCAAGTTCTATTCTTTTATTACGATTCTACTGGTCAATACCTTCAACTTTATCAACCATTGCCTACTCAACCTTTTGTTGAGGTTTCGGTACCATTATCCATTGCTTGGAACCCTGGTACCACCTCTTTCCATGGAGGCCAAGAAATGCCTGCATAGCTTCAAGGACCGCCTAACCAAGGCCAGCCATCTTATGTGCAAACCCCCCAAGGGCAGCAATATTATGGCCAGTCTTACCCAGGACAATCTGGGGGCCCACAAGGACAACCCTATCAGGGACAACCTTCAGCCGCTGGTGGTCCATCTTTTACTTATCTGAATCAACCTTCTGGTTATCTGGGGCAACCTGGTACGCAGCAAGGTTACCCATCTGGACAACCAGGACAACCTTACATCCAACAAGGCCAACCTAGTATCCAGCAAGGTTATCCCTCTGGACAAGCTGGACAAACTTATATTCCACAAGGTCAACCGGCAGTCCAACAGGGGTATCCTTCTGGGTAAGGGGGGCAGCCTTACATACAACAGGGCCAACCCACTGCTCAGCCTAGTCATCCTTCTGGGCAAGCGGGTCAGCTTTTTGCACAACAAGGCCAACCCACTGCCCAACTTAGTCATCCTTCTGGACAGGATGGCCAACCTCAAGGTCAACCAGCCGTCCAACCTGCTCAACCATCTATTTTGCAAGGACAACCCTTGGTTGCTCAAGGACAACCTGGTACCCGGCAAGCACATCCTTCTGGGCAAATAGGTCCGTCCCAAACCCAACCAGGCCAACCTTCCGGCCAGATGGTCCAAGCTCAACCTGTTCAAGGACATCCTTCTGGGCCCCAGACTCAAATTAGTTATCAAATGCAAGGTTGGCCACGACCCCAACCTTCTTACCAAGCACAGCCTTCTTATCAGGCTCCGTATGGAGCTCAGCCAACGTATGGCTACCAGCAACCCCAGGGGCAAACTCAGTTTACCCCTTATCAAAATTATCAACAGATGCAGGTCACTCCTTACCAAAATTATCAGCAGCAGTACGTTGCACCTGCAGGTCAAGTTGCTAATCCATGGGGTGCTGGGGGGCAGACCCAGGGTCAACTGTCTGTATATGGACAGAATCCTTATGGATAGAATCCATATGGACAGAACCCCTATGGACAAAATCCCTATGGGCAGAACCCTTATGGGCCAGGCCCGTCTGGGCAAAGTCCATGGGGGCAACCACCACCTGGTTGGAACCTTGGTACTACCTCTCTTCCACAGCCACAAATGTCCTTTAATCCTCAGTTTCCTTTCTTAGCGACGTTGGAACTTCCAGATGTGTCCAAGTTGACGAATGACCCCATTCTTCATAATCCATATTGGCCACCAGTTCCAACTAAGATACCCGGTGATTGCCCAAAATTCGATAGCAAAGCTGGTGAGGACCCTCAAGCCCATGTCATGACCTATCACCTTTGGTGCTCATCCAACTCATGGCTTGATGACTCCATCTGGCTCCGCCTCTTCCAAAGGACTCTCACCGGCTCGGCCGCTAAGTGGTATATTGAGTTGAATCGCGGAACATTTCAAGATTTCAACTCGCTGGCTATGGCATTCCTAACTCATTTTTAGTTACCCATTCGGTATGAGACAGGGACACATCTCCTTACGTCTCTCAAACAGGACACGACCACGCATATATCCGATCATATACATGAATGGAGACAGCATCGTCGCTTGATCAAATTTTGGATTCCTGATCAGCTCCTGACCGATTGGTTCACAACTTCCTTTGTCCCTGCGATCGCGCGAGACATCGCCATGGGAGCTTGTGTAACTGAAGAGCAAGCTATCGCGCGTGCTCAGTACCTCGACTTAGTATACTCTCAGTTAGGTACTTTATATGATTATTTTCCAGATGCCCCGAGACCCGGAACATCCAAAGCTCCGCCAAAACCATCTGTTGACGGAGTTATTGGCTCTGTAAACACGTCATCAAAGAAATCATCTGCGAACCCTGGGAAGCAAAAACAGAATGCTTCTAATGGAAACACTTCTCAGGGTCAGTCTAATTCTGGAAGTACCTCCGAGGTAAACGCCGTTCAGTCCACCACGGCGGATAAATCCTCGAAAGGGAAAAAGAAAGGGAAAGCCAAGAATAAATCCGAACAGCCCAAACAGGACTCCCCTAAACCTCCACCCGAGGAAGGAGCCAAACGGAAACCTAAGTATCCTTGTCTTATCTGTGATGAGGATCACTACACTAAAGACTACCCCAGGTGGTCCGAAGTTAGTCGATTATTGAAGGGTGCTCCTGGGACTCCTGTTGTGCTTAAAGAACCTTTCCCTTCACAGCAAACTCAAATGGTGGCAGATCCATCGCAACCCTCTTCTTCATTCGGCTCTCAAGTCTTCATGGCTGGGACGATTCCCATCCATGTCACTACTCGAGCGAAAGAATATCCATCTCATGCCAGGAAAGAGTCGGAGGTCCCCTCCAGTGCTCCTCCGTCCAGTTCTGGTCCACTCCACATCGAACGACCTAGCATTGAGATGACGATCCGACCCCCTCCAAAAGGTGTACTCCGGAAGTCTTCTTACAACCCGAATGCCCGTGCTGCTCAGCACTACAGCATTGTTGAGGACTTAGCCCAGGCTCCATCTGCTATGTCCGCTCTAGAAGTCCTCCAGAGCTGCCCCTCCCAGAGGAAGTCCTTGCTATCGGCCATCGGTGGCATAGACCCGGCTGACTCGGATCTGATTTCTTTTGATCTCGAGGGCTATACATCGAGACTGCCTCACCAAATCTCTTTCCTTATACAGGTCATCATCAATGGTAAAACGATTCATTGTACAGTCATTGATGAAGGTGCCTCAACTTGCATCATGTCTGTTGCTTGCTGGAAAGCTATTGGTTCTCCAACATTGAACCAGTCTCCTACGAGGTTAGAACCCTTTGATGGAAGAGAGTCCCGTCCTTACGGTATCCTCCAACGCTTGCCCATCTCCTTGGAAGGGAAGATGGTAGAAGTGGAGGTCGAAGTTGTCGACGCTAATCTTACCTACAACCTCCTCCTCGGACGTAGCTGGACATACGCCATGCAAGCCGTGGCTTCCTCCCTTTTCCGTGTCATTCATTTCCCTCATCAAGGGAAGATTGTCACGGTGGACCAGCTCTCCTTCTTCGCCTCTTCTTCTGAAGGTAATGTGCCGTTCGTGGAGCATACCTCTAAATCATTCGAGAGTGTGGGAGCCGGACTCTTTAAGGATCCCGCCCTAATGGGTGTCTTTCCCCTTCCACCTCCGAATCTCGCCCCTATTAACATGATTTCCGTGCATTCTGATCCGTGGGTCCTCCCTCCCGCTAATCAGGTAGAATCCTGGGGTGATATGATGCCATTGAGTCCCACCGAGCTCAACTACGTCGAAATCGTTGCTGTATCGGCTCCCCCTCCCGAACCTGGTCTTCCGAGCAGTGTTCTCGATTCGTATGTTCATTTCCCTTGGCTTGGAGATGATGCTACTTCGGATCCATTAAAGGAAATATTTCCTTCTGATGAAGCCATCATAGAGACCATGTCTCTTGAGGAGCCCCCTTGGTCAGATCATCACCACCGTTCCTCGTTTCTCCCTGCCCATCAGGAAATGATCGCATGTCTCGAACGGTTTGCTTCATGTATCCCATCCTCGCCCCTTCAAACACCTATTCAAATCTACCAAGTATCTTCTGAGGGAAATATGGGAAACATTACGCAAACCCAACCCATCGACATCTCTGTGAAATCGGGGATTGTCGAGCACATTTACATTGGAGTCACTTGCACTCCAGAGGAAGTTCAACTCTACACTGACCTATTTCGCGAATTTCGTGATGTCTTTGCTTGGTCCTACGAAGAGATGCCCGGCATCGACCCTAGTATAGTGGTGCACGAGATACCTACGTATCCAGGTGCTAAGCCTGTTCGTTAGTGCCTACGCCCTGTGCACCCCCGAAAGGCCACAGCCATCAAAGCAGAAGTCGAAAAGCTTCTCAAGGCTAGTTTCATTTACCCCATTCCACTGATGGATTGGGTTTCTAATATAGTCCCTATGAACAAAAAGCAGGGCACTATTCGAGTCTGTGTTGATTACCGTGATATCAATCGCGCCTATCCTAAGGATAACTTCCCTACACCCTTCATCGATCAGCTCATTGATGAGTGTGCAGGAAGCAAAATTTACTCGTTTATGGACGGTTTTTCTGGATATAACCAGATCAACATTGCGCCCGCTGATCAACATAAGACAGCTTTTATCTGTCCTTGGGGCACTTTTGCCTATAAGAATCTCCCTTTCAGTTTAAAGAACGTCGGCGCTACCTTCCAACGTGCAATGTCCTATGCCTTTCATGACATTCGTCACATTGTACAGCCGTACCTGGATGATCTTCCAGCTCATTCAGTCAAGCGTCATGACCATCCTTCCCATCTTCGCGAAATTTTTCTCTGCTGTCGACACTACCGTATTCGGCTCAATCCTCATAAATGTGTCTTCTGCATTGAATCAGGCCGACTACTCGGGTTTATCGTCTCCCGAGAAGGCATCCGTCTGGATCCCCTCAAAGTCAAGGCCATTCTGAATCTTCCTCCCCCTGCTTCTTTGCAGCAGTTGCAGAGCTTGCAGGGCAAAGCAAATTTCCTCAGACGATTCATTCCGAATTATGCCGAGGTGGCTAAGGGTTTTACACGATTACTGAAGCGAGACACACCCTTTCATTGGGATGCTACCGCCCAGGAGTCTTTCGAGCGTCTCAAGGGTCTCCTTGTTTCCGCTCCATTATTGAGACCTCCGAACTACCATCGTGATTATACTCTCTATCTGGCCGCCACCGATACCACTATCGGCATGGTTCTAGTGCAAGATGATGATGACGGCAATGAGCACGTTATCTATTACCTCAGCCGCAACCTCCTGGATACGGAAACTCGCTACGCTTACGTTGAGAAGTTGGCATTGGCCGCTGTGTGCGCCGTCCAACATTTCTGGCATTATATCCTGTTGCGCACCACGACCGTGATTTCTGACTGCAACCCGATGACGTACATTTTGTCACGTCAGTTGCTGGGGGGCAAATACTCAAAATGGATCGTAATCCTCCAAGAGTTTGACTTGGAATTTACTGCTGCCAAGTCTAAGAAGTCTCTGGTCTTTGCTGAATTACTCTGTTCTTTGCCATCTCCTTCTGCACCCTCTCTTTCAGAGGATCATATCCTGGACGAAACTCTTTTTCTGATCAGCACCCTCGATCCCTGGTACAGGGATATCATTGTTTATTTACAAACGTCCTCTTTCCGCCTCGCTGTATCCAAAGATGCTCGGTGGTGGATCCGCCGTCAATCTCAACCCTATCGGATCATAGGGGACACCCTGTACCGTCTTGGCGTTGACTCCGTTCTCCGCCAATGTCTTACCCTCGAGGAGGCTGAGAAAGTCCTGAATGACTGCCACTCTGGCGCCTGTGGTGGCCACATGTCCGGATATGCCACATCTCAGAAAATCCTTCGCACTGGTTATTTCTGGCCCTCCATTTTTAAGGATTGCATTCTTGCTATCCGCTCATTTCATGCATGCCAGATATACCAGCGGAAGATGCGTGCGCCACCGGCCCCGCTGCACCCTGTAGTGACCGTAGGCCCTTTTGCAAAATGGGGCGTTGATTATACAACCTGTAAGCCTCGCTCGGCTGGGGGGCATGGATTTATTATCGTTGTCGTCGATTACTTTACAAAATGGGCCGAGGCGATGCCCACATTAACTGAAGATGGTCATACAGCGGCGCATTTTTTGTTTAGTCATGTTATTACGCGGTTCGGAGTTCCACAGGCCATCGTCACAGATCACGGAAAGCATTTCCGTAATCACATGATGGTCGAGCTGACAACCCAACTAGGCTTACGGCACGATAGTTCAACCCCGTACTATCCTCAGTCTAACAGTCAGGTTGAAGCTGTTAACAAGATTCTGGTTACGATGCTTAAACGTACTGTGGACATGCATAAGTCTAATTAGCATCTGATGTTGTTTCCCGCCTTGTGGGCCTACCGAACCTCTGTAAAGGACGCCATCGGTTTCACTCCATTTCAACTAGTTTATGGACTGGAGGCTACCCTTCCTATAGAATGTGAAATTCCTTCGTTGAAAATAGTCGTCGAGTTGCTTCCCAACACTACTCCGGTAGAGGAACGACTTCTTTATCTAGAACGGTTAGACAAGACCCATCATTTAACCTCTCTAGCCATCGAAGCTCAAAAGAAGAGAGTCAAAATGCATTTTGACCATACCATTCATCCTCGTTCCTTTGTTGAGGGAGACCTTGTCCTGCTATACGACCAAGCAAATGACAAGCTGGGGGCAGGCAAACTCGAACCCATGTGGCTAGGCCCTTACATTGTAAAGAGAGTATTGCAAAAAGGGGTGTACGAGCTAGTTGACTACGAAGGTAATCCTCTTGATAAGCCCCGCAATGGGTTGTACTTGAAAAAGTACTATGCATGATTCATGTGCTTCGACTTGTACATGCGTGTGTGTGTGTGTGAGTTTTCATGTTTCCGTTTTGGTGTGAAAGCATGATTGCCCCTTATTGTGTCTTTTTGTTTCTTGTGCAGATGTTGGGTGCACCTTACATTGGTTTCGCTGATGGTGCCTGCCACAGCACTCGTAATTTGTTCTCTGCGGTGTGGGTGATCTACGATCCTCACGGTGAGTTGATAGATCTTCAAGGTGTCTGTTTAGGCTGTACTACAAACATTGTTGCTTAATATAGCACTGTTATTGAATTATTAGCCGAGGAAATTAATCTCGGTATTCATACATTGCTTGTTAACCTAGACTCTCAACTTGTCGTCCATCAGCTCAATGGGCGATATTCCATCAGATACCGTCACATTTTAAGGTTGTACTTACGTGTTAAATTGTTAGAAAAGAATTTTGACTTTATCACATATCAACATATTCCACGACGATTAAACACATTATCTGATGCATTGACCAATCATGTATTAGATAGACATTTGTGTAATTTATAATCAAAACATTATACAAGCAAGCACATAAAAGCACAACAATAAACCATAGGCATATGTATATATATGTGTGTGTGTCATAATGTTTGCACCGCGTGCGCTACAAAACCCAAAAAATAATACATGTTCATCCTGATACATCCTCGGACAACATGTCCCTCAAAAAATATGCATGAAAGAAGCCTAGGAGTCTATTCATGGTGGTGCTCATGATAGCACGTCACCGCGCGCACCAAGCATCTCAACAGACGGTGGATGCGGGTCGACACCCCCACTGTGTGCCTCTGGTATGCAAAGGGCACGTCCGCCAATCTAGCGTAGCCTGGAATCCCTTGGGTAAGTCCCTCGAGATTCTGCACCAGCTCTTCCCCCATGGCTCCCCTTGCCTGAGGGTCAGCTGCAGGTTGGTCCCTCTGCGCTATAGGAGACAAGCCGGCTGGTCGCTCTGGGCCCACATCTGCATACAATTGTCACCAGAACATGCATGTATTGACAAAAAACTGAAAATACATAAAACACCAAAAGAGAAGATCATAAATAACTCCTCTTCCCACTCCTCTCCCTCTGGTAGTGGGAGGTCTGGGTCCCCCATGAAGTTGGTTCCCGTGTATGGCCAATCCTCTACCACGATCAGCTGACGGCGAAGCCATATGAAGAACTCGGGCCGCCATGACATCTGTTGGCCCCCTCCTCCTCTGGGCATCAATGCTGCCCAGCGAGCCATCCTAGGCTCTCGTGGCAATGGGTCCGCCACTACAGCTCCCTGGTACTGGAAGAGCGGCAATCGTTCCAAGAAGAACGACACCACAATCGAGCCATACCCGAACTATTTCACTCCCCCGCGCTTACACTTTGTAAGCTGCCTTTTGATATTTGTAGTCACCGTTGTAGCCCAGTCAAAAATGGTGGGGCTAAGGCATTCTGTCGCTAGTAACAGATGATTCTTGCTTGCCTCATGGGGCACCTGTACCCCAGCTGCACGCGTGATAGTGAACAGTATCACCTTAAGAGCCAAGTCATGGATGGTGGCGATATCCACCTTAGCACTGTTTTTCCCAAATTGTGCCTCTGGGCACACATGAGCCTTCACTTCACCTATCTTCTCCCCGGAAGGCCTGCTTCCGGTCAAAATAGGGCTCGCCCCTCTCCGTGACAGCCCAGTAATGAAGTACACATCAGATACATCCAGCTCTAAGGTCTGATCCTGTAAGCGGAATACTTGGTCATCAACATCCCAAGCATCCACTATGAACTGTAATAGCTCCAGTTGAGCTCGCAGATAAGAGGTGAGGAAGAACTTTTTGAGACCACAGTCTCTCAAAGCATTCATACATCCCTCATCCGCTATGGCCAAGGCATCTACGGCATCATGCTCCCTTTCTTTCCATTCCACCACCATTTTTGCTTGTTTCTTGCACCCACAAGGATGAATAAATCATTAATGAAACCCTGGTAGGCTTACAAACCGGACAAATTTCAAAAATGATGGGCAAATTCAAATAAAAAGTTAGGTCGCGCGGTTGGCGCCAATAGTGCGGCACCTTTGGGTAAATCACCCCATTGGCGCGGACCCGTGCCAGATACCCGCGCCAATGGGGCGCAACCCTAAATTTTGAAATCCCCCTTGTGGAGGCTCAATCCAGGAACAAAATGCATAAAAAGAGTATGAAAATGAAGCTAAGGGAAACGCCTCTTACCTGGAACTGGTGGAATATCAAATGGTTGCACGGATTGGCAGTAATCACTCCTCGAAGTTTGCTCCCCAAATGGACCACCACTACTATGCAAGAGGTAAAAAGTAAAAGTAATTCTATTTTTTACATTTTCACCATATTTATAGACGTTTTGACTTGTAATTAGGGTTAAAGAGTTCTTTTTTGAATATTTTAATATATTTTTGGTCGAAAATGGATTTTACGCTTGCTTTTGGTGCTATGACAGGTCCTTTTTGCAACTTCGATGGTGAAACGAGTTGTATTTTATACTTTTTCGGACTCGGTAAATACACGAAAAAGTCACTATGAAGTCATCTTTCAACTCTTTTCTGACTCGCTAAAAATGAAAAGATTGTCGGGTTTCCCCTCTTGACTCGTTAAACATAAATAAGAGGCGGTCGTCTTTAAACCCTTTTCCGACCGTGTAAAAATGAAAAGATCGTCAGATCCTTGTCGTTTCGGGTTCGTTAATGGTTACGAAACGACGTGATGTTGATCGCTTTTTTACTTTTTCAGATCGATATCACTACTCATGAAAAGTACTCCTCGATCGTAATGGTCGGGCGGTTCTTTCGAGCATTGTTTTATACTTTTTCGGGCTTGGGAGACACAACTTTACGAAAAAGGACCCCCCTGGAGTTTACTTTTCTGCTGTCTTTTCAGACTCTCTAAACAGGAAAAGACGCCGAGTTCTCCCTTTGTCAAACTCGTTAAAACTTAATGACATCAGATTCCGTCGTAATGACGCCCACAAGCATATGCTATCCCCGTCAAGCTTGTTAAAAATAACTGGGGTACTCGCCAGAAATGGTGGGGAAAATGGATCCATAATCATTGTCATGTCGGCAGTATGTCGCTCTTGAACATGGCACTAGTCTGCATTCATCTCTGGGTGGGAAAATCTCATCTTGTTTCACATTAGCCTCCGTGGGTTTGGGTGATCCTGTTTGACCTCTCATCTGCTTATTTCTTTGTCACCATGACCTCTGCTCATTTGATGTCAAATACTACCAAGTCCACTATCGTGCCGCCGATATGTTCAAGAGAAGTTGACCTCTGCAAAATTACAAACTCCCTTTGGTACCTCACATAATTCTGAATCACCACAATATCTTTCCTCTGTCTCGTGTCAATGATGTGGGAAACATTATGGCCCACCTTTGATCAAGGTCACTTCCTGTCGACTTCAGCTCATTATCCAGGAAGCTGATCTAGAGACTCCCTTCCGGTTCCTTGGAGCCTGCATGCCTCAATGGCAGGTTCTTCGTGTTCGACGAGAGGTTTTCATCATTGGCCTCCGATCGAATGATTCTACGGGTGTTCGACGCCACTCATTGATTCACATGCCGTAGATTGTACCTATAGTACCTTCAGGACCATTGTCATTATTGGTGGTACCTCTCGCATCTGTTAACGGTTTTCATTATTGACTGGTAATCAGACGATGTTCATGCATGTTTGACTTCAACTCATGTATTCGCATGCTTGAACTTGTACTCTGTTCGGGTCGAGATGGAGCGCAAGACCCTGGATTTTGTTTATTGGAATCTAGGCTGTGATTTGTGGCTTATTATGATCATTACATGACTCATTCACTGGATGGTTGCGACCATGCCTAAGTCTATTTATCGATCCTCTCTGGATGGCTGCGTCCATACCTTGGATCTATATCGTTATGTACTCTATTATGGATGGCTGCACCCATACCACATACATCATGTACTTGAGATATCAGTTGTACTTCTTTACGCAGGTTCTCCGGCGGCCATGTTTTCAGTCACGCATGTTCTTGTAAAGCTTTTCACCCCTCTCTCTATCGGGCCTCATGCTTTAGGGGGCATCTATTGCACAGCAATTTGTCACCGTTTGTCACCGTCCCTTTTACACCTCACCCGCACACTGGAGGACTCATTCCGGGACCTGTGAGAAGTGACACGACCTAAAACCACTTGCATCATATTCCCCTAAGTATGAGCTTCATTTGCCCTGAAGACATCTCCTGCAAAATCTCCATGAAAACAGCTCTTTTTTCATTAGCGCGGGTCCGCAGTTCACTGCCCACGCCAATGAGGGAAATCGTCTAAAAAGGGCGCACTATTGGTGCTCTGTCTAAGAGTCGCACTCGCGCCAACCGAATTGAGTAAAGTTTCTAACCAACAAGCTCCCGAAGGTTCTCTTCAACCCATTCACCAACTGAATCTATGTTGAGCTAGGATGGTTTGGCTTCGAATCTCCATAGAAGGGAAAGTGGTTTCCCACCTTTCATGGAAGTTTCCAAGTGATAAAGCCAATCCCATGAATAATGTGGTTGATCCTATCTCTTTCTTCTCTATCTATAAAAGCTTGCCTCTATGCCTTGAGCAAGCTAGTCATAGTTACAATAGCTCCAGTACTAGCATAGTGATAGAGATTTTGAAGCTGCAAGAGCATTCTTTGTACCCATAAGGCCAAATCTAAGTAAGGAGATTCTTGTCACCCAAAGAGAGAGAGGCTTGTTCCTCATCCCAACAAGCTTCGCAAGACTTGTGTAGCTGACTACCCAGCCAAAGGAGGATTTGACGTCAGAACAATGGTTGTATTCTTCTTTGTTACTTATCAATAATAGATGACTATCATTATGGTTCCACTCTCATTGTCCTATGTTTGATGTTGAGTTATATCTTTTCTGACTGATATATAATTGCATCTACTAGATTTTATGCTTGTTTTCGTGTTGTTCTTTGCATGCGCAGGTGTCCAATCACGGAGATCGTGGGGATCGTGACCGGCCAAAGAAAAGGAACAAGGGCAACATCTCTTCTATGAATACTAGCGTTGGAATCCAAGTAGGTTCTCACCATCTACTTTGTATTTGCAATTAGGGACTTGCGTGATAGCATTGTGTGATTGTTGCTAGACCCGGTCTGGGCTAGTAAGGATCGTCTCTGTCCGCAGAGAGGATTTACCTCCATAAAAAATATTACATCATGGTTGTCAAATTACATCATGAAAAGTCAAGAATAACTTCAAGAAGCAAAAATGGTCAAAACTGGGCGAATTGCTGAGCTGAACAATGAAAAACAAGCCAAAATTCTCTGTGCGCCGCGCCAATTTCTGTATACGTCGTGCCACTTTGGTGCTAATTTTTAGGCACTTTCTGAAGTCCAAATTGAGCTCAAGTGTGCTTTTTGGAAACCCCTGCCTGTCTACTTTCCAACCCAAGTGGAATTTCTGAATTTGGTGCCCAATTGCCCCTCCAAAAATTCAATCTCCCAAAACTGCTTCCTGTGTGTCAAAATAGGGGCAAAGAGGTCATTTTTAGGGTGTTTTTGACCTCCTGAGGACTCAAAACTTGCCCAAACTTCTTGGCCATGCACCAACAGTCATAATTTTTCATGAAAAATCCAAAAATATAAAGTTTTTTTCATTTGGAGCTTCCAATGATAAGCGCGCGCCACGTGGTGCAGCGCACAGGGAGAAAAACCCTGTTTTTTAGTGCAAAAATTCCAAAATGTCAAAAATTGCTCCAAATTTTTTGAAATTTGGACTGAAGGTTCTTTATCAAGGGCAATGGTGGGCCAAGGATGCCTCGGCGAATATCTAAAGTCCTTCATCCACTTTTTTCCTCCTTGATGCTCTCTTTACCTTTGCTTTCAAACTCCCAATTCTCACTTTGTACACCAAGTTCCGGGACAAGTAATGATATGTCTGCCACCTCTATGAAGCCTCATGGGTGCATGTCCTTCCAAGGGTGAGTCACTTTGGGTTTCTACCTCATAGTCTGATGAATGCTCAGATGCCATGACTTCTGTACAAAATACCTTGAAGACAAAGCTACTGTTGTATATAAACTGTACTTGGACTGCTCTTTTTGGTGTTGTATTCAAATTCTGCCACCAAGGGAAAAAAAAAATGCAATAGGGACTGTTAGGAGGGGAAAATAATGGTGAGGAATGGGAATTATTGGGAGAAATTTAATAGGGAAATATGGGAGAGGGTTTGAGGGATTGATGTATGGGAATAGGGTTTAGGGTTTGGGATTAGTTGTATAGGTTTTGAGGTGTGAGGTTAGAGGATTTGGGATAGAGTATGTAGGAGAAGGGAGTAATGAATTTAGGTGATAGGGAATTAGGGATTGGTGAAGATAAGGGAACAAGGGGAAGGAGAAATGATTTTGGTGGCAAAACTATGAGCTCTGAAACCCTGGCAGCAAATTTTTTTGTGTTTATAGAAAGAGGGTTGAATTTTTGTTTCAACCTTTATCACCCTTACACCACCATCTCTTATCATAAAATTTGATGCAACATCAAGATAGCAAGCCTACCTGGCAAATCCACGCAAGGAATGAGAAATTTGGGGAAGTTTGAAACAATTTGAGGCTTTGAACTGTGTGCGCCGTGCCAAAAATCTAGTGCGCCACGTGCTCTCTATGCGCCACACCCGTTCAAATTAACACTGGGCAGAAACTCCCAGTGCGTCGCGCCTCCCCAATGCGTTGCGCCACCTGCTCTGTGTGTCATGCTTTTTCCGGAAGACTTTTGGAGGCGTTCCCGGTATCCAAATTAGGCGCAGGATAGCTCATTGGAAAGGTATTTGAGTCTACTTTCTAGCCCAACTAGAATTTTTCAATTTGGAGTTCGTTTTCCCTATAAAAATTCAAATCTCCCAAGATTTGTCAAGATGTGCCAAATGAGGCTGCCTAAAGGCAGAGTGCTGTTGCAGTCAACTTTTTAATGCCTTCCTCAACACAAAATTGAGCTCATGATAGCTAATTGGAAATATCTTTGTGTCTAGTTATCATTTGACTCATCAAGAAAGTCATTTGATGAACAAATCTAGGAGAAAACTTGATTTTACCAAGGTCACTTCAGAGGTGCATCAATTCTCCCGAGGCAATTGTATTTTTGACATTTCTCTAAAACCATGACACCTGTGTAAAAAGTGAAGGATTTTTTTCTTCCTTGGCCTGTTGTGGACAAAAACCTCTCTCAGTTTTCCAAAATTCATCTTTTATTGCTCAGAAAAATCATTTGAGTGAAATCTACCCCGATGTGTGGAACAAGGGATTTGTCGAAATGAAGTGAAACAAAGGGGATAAGGGGCTCCTAAATTCTTGAGGAAATTTCGGTAAGTGGGGAGGTATGTTAATAAGTAGGGGAAAGTGGAATCTCAAAAATTGAGTGAGGGGAAGGGGTCCAAAAGGGCGAAACACAGGCCTAACCTAGAAAATTGCCAAGTTGTAGCAAGAAACTAGGGTTTGAACGAAAATGAGGAATTTGGGGGATCTCAGTGATGGGAAATGTTTAATAAGGTACATTAAGGATAGGGTAAGGTGTATGAACATCAGGATACAATTTTTGCTGATCATTTGACCATCCAAGAGAAATTGCCTTCAAAACCCTAGGAGAGGGAAATGACCTTACATAGACGCAACTGAAGCATGAACAAGATGTAAAATCACCCATTGGAACCTGACATGATGATGAAAACCCTCTAAATGATGGTAGACTTAGCTGAATAGTGACATAGATTGACATTTGGACAACTTTGACAAGAGTAAGAGTAAACCCTAGACCTAATACCTAGTGACCAAATTTTACTTGAAGACTCACTGAAATGATAAAATTTGACCTTGACACCTTATAATCAGTTTGTAAGAGCATGTTTGATCACTGGAGGAAGGCTGGAAAGACTAACACTAACATTGGCTCCAATGGGGATGGTAGCTCCTTGGAGGTGCCAAGAACTACAGATCTTTGGAAGAGCAGACCAATGCCTTTGTCCATTGGGCAATGGAATCAAAACTCAAGCTAAAATGCATGACTGAAAACCGACACAAACTAACTTAACAACAAGACTGAAAACTGACTCACAAATGACTCATGACTCAACTAAAAACTAACTCGATACTTAAACACAACCGACAAACTGGAAATGATGCTCAAGGTTGAGCTTATTCATCAAAACCTACTCTAACAGTTTCATTTATCACCCGGTCAAGTTAAATGAAACAACCAATGCAACCAAGTAAGTATTCCATCTACTGTTTGAATTCTCCGCAAGTGCTCACTTATGAACAACAAGAGAGAACTACTGAAAGGCAACTCCCATGACAACTTGGAAACAGATCCGTTGAATGCTATGGATTCTCTATCCGCCTCCAAAAACACTGCATAAGGATCTTGAAATTCATGCACACTGGGACTTAGCTCATCCAATGGATTACTTCTCTTCTCTTCATACCATGAATGCAAACTTTGATTTGAGCTTTGTGACGAGACTCCTGCTGAAAATGACAAAGAAACCGGCTGCCGGGTCAAGTTTATATCAGCACACGTTTCAGGCTCACATGTAGTCAATGGAGAAGGACTTTGACTGCAAACCTCATCCAAAACATCAGCTATTGGATCATGAAAAACTTGAAAAGACTGTTGCAACCCATTTTCTATTGGTTCCAATGTGATTACATGATTGCCTACATGCTGCTCATTCTTCACTGAAGATGTACTATGCAATTTTCCCTTCAAAAACTGAAATGATTCGAAACAAAATGGTATGGAATCATCTTGCATCATCTGAGCATATGTTCCAGCTTCCAAGTCTTTATTTGCAACTTGAAAATCAAAGGCATTCGGGGGCTGCAAATCTGGATATGAAAAGTCTTGAACAAGGTTTTCATTGCCCTCAAGATGGTCCAAATCAAGACTTGTTGACAGCTGATTTCTAATTGCATGGAAGTTGTCTCTGATGAACTGACATGAATCAAAACAAAAAGGCAAAGATCCTTCACTTACTTCAAAATTTGCTGCACTTTCCTCGTCATTTTCATAGCTGATATGCATCGGTTGATCACTATATTCGAGCTGCTGAAAGTGGACCTCTTCCTCCCACAAACTAGCTGCTGATTTGTCTACAAGATTAGCTTCTGTTTGGAGAACATAATCATCATCATACTAATCAAACTGAGGCAAATCATCAATATAAAAGACATCATCGAGCATACATGTCATATCAACAGATCTCTCTTCTCCAATATGATTAATAAAACAATCATTATTAGATCTATAACAATTGGGATAAGAAATAAGATGTTTTGGATCAGCAGCTTGTTCTTCTTCAATCAGTGAGCCATGGGCTTGAACATTATTCTCATTCCTTGTGGTGATCTTTTGCATCATCTTTTCCACTGCACTTACCAAAATATCAAGCTTTACCTCTAGAGATTTCGATTCCTCCGGATCTATGTTTCCCATCTCTTCTTCCTTCAACCTTGCCCTTCGGATCAGCAAATGAGCCTCTACATTTACTGCCCTGTTCTGCATCTCTTCAAGTGTTGCAAGGTTCCTTTCTCTCAGCTGAAACTCCATTTCCAGATTAAAGGCACCCAGATAGTGCAAGAGAGTAGATCTAGGAGGAGGCCTTATATCAACTGGCATCGAATAATAAACTTGGTTAAATCTGGCAGAAAATTGTTGTACTGTCTCCCCTAGCATTCTTTTCAGCTGGTTATACTCTTCTATAATCAAGAAAAGGTTATATCCGATCATCCACCTGTCGAGAAAAACTTTGACGAATTGCTGGAAATCTGAGATGCTTGCATCAGGCGGGGTTTTAAACCAACTCTTGACTTTGCCTTGCAAAGAAAGAGAAAAAAGCCTAATACTGACATCTTCTTCATCAACCTAAAAAAGGTCAAGAAAGGACTCAAAATTCTGCACATGTTGCTCAGCGTTGACATTCTTACATTCACCATCAAACCTCAACAAGTATAGATCATAGCTTTTGGGGAAAGCATGAAGAATAGAAGGTAAAACAAGAGGTTTATACTGATCTGGAATTTTACAAGGTATAGGGGTATATACAGAAGGTATAGAATCAGTCTTGGTCTCTTGAGGTTCATAAATTTGAAGATGGTCATCACAAAATTCGGAAAAAGGATCCTAATCAAGCTCAAAGGCATGCAAATCTTTGGTATTTACAATCTTCAAAGGGAAAGAATCAACTGCAGGCCTGGGATCTTTTCTTAAGCATAGTATACTTTGCAAAGCCTTCTTGACATTCTCGGGAAAAGAGAAGAAATAATTTACAACAAAGAACAAAATGTCTTGGATGAAATTCCAACTTTAGTACCTGATCTTGCCATATTGTCCTTTCATGTTTCTGTTGGTCGGGATCATCCTCCAGTGCAGTCTTTAGATCTGATCTCAAAACTAATTTAGAGTCATCGGGTGAATCATTTCAGCCTTGCTAGTGTCTGATCGTTGTTCACCATCAACAATCAGATCTGAACTTGATACATGTACTAGGGCAATTAACAAGTTAGATGTCACGTTTACAGGCTAGACCGGAGATTGACTGAAGCAGCGTTTATCTACTTCTGCTAATGCAAAGCAAAAGTGTTTCAAAGGCTAACTGGCATAACTTCAGGCTCCGTCTGTAGCTATAAAACAAATGACATCAACAAACAAACCATTTTCGTCCCCGGTATGGTCGCCACTATGTTAGAGCCTAGATTTGTCTCAGGCTGAAAAGACAAGGTTCTAGGTCCACATCAAACCACGCTCAGCCTTGTAGCTAGCCCTACGAGGATAGGAGAGGGCTCTCTCCAGGTCAAACTCAGTGAAAGATACTCAATGGGGCTGGAGATGACAGATTTAGCAACTGATTTTAGGCTAGGTATTAAGTGGAAAGGATTTGATTTGAGTTTTTTAGGGTTTTGTTGAAAAGATGGGAAAGGCAAATTTGGGCTCGGGGATGAGGCACAGTTTCTGCAGAGGTCTGATTGGGGAAAGGAAGATGATCGCTTTGATGCCTTAAAGTGATTGAGATGGATAGATCAAGCTGGTGAAGAACTAGGGAGAGCAAGAGAGTCTCAAGAATTCCCCTTAAACAGATGAAAACATGAAAATTTAAACAAATTCAAAGGCAGAGCATAACAGTTATGGATTCTACCTTAATTACTCATTTGTTCAAATTCAGAAGAAGAAACATGAAAATGATACACATAACACTAGATAAACTTACAATTACTCATAGAAACACACCATCAAAATATAAAGCCACATGGATCCCAAAAAGTGTTGCAAAACCCTGGTCTTTCCTTAGCCAAAAATGCAGAAGTGAATGTACAATAGAGTGCCAAACTTTTCCTAAGAGTCCAACCATGAAAATGACTTAGAAATTACATAATATAGACAATCAAAACGTATTCCATTTCCTCTAGGAGTCGAGCTCATCCTTGTAGGAGCTGTTTCAACCAATTCTAAACAAAGCACTAAAATCTAGGCAGTCAAAACAACTTGCCCCTATATGCTAGGAAATTGATTCATTCACTCACATTTCACCTTTTGGTGAATGAATCTTCTAGAACAAGTAAAAAAGTGCCAATATTACATCATGGTTGTCAAATTACATCATGAAAAGTCAAGAATAACTTCAGGAAGCAAAACTGGTCAAAACTGGGCAAATTGCTGAGCTGAACAGTGAAAAACAAGCCAAAATTCTCTGTGCGCCGCGCCAATTTCTGTATACGTCGCGCCATTTTGGTGCTTATTTTTAGGCACTTTCTGAAGTCCAAATTGAGCTTAAGTGTGCTTTTTGGAAAGCCCTGCCTGTCTACTCTCCAACCCAAGTGGAATATCTGAATTTGGTGCCCATTTTCCCCTCCAAAACTTCAATCTCCCAAGACTACTTCCTGTGTGTCAAAATAGGGGCAGAGAGGTCATTTTTAGGGTGTTTTTGACCTCCTGAGGACTCAAAACTTGCCCAAACTTCTTGGCCATGCACCAACAGTCATAATGTTTCATGAAAAATCCAAAAATATAAAGTCTTTTGCATTTGGAGCTTCCAATCATAAGTGCGCGCCACGTGGCGTGGTGCACAGGGAGAAAAACCCTATTTTTTAGTGCAAAAATTCCAAAATGTCAAAAATTGCTCCAAATTTCTTGAAATTTGGACTGAAGGTTCTTCATCAAGGGCAATGGTGGGCCAAGGATGCCTCGGCCAATATCTGGAGTCCTTCATCCACTTTTTGCCTCCTTGATGCTCTCTTTACCTTTGCTTTCAAACTCCCAATTCTCACTTTGTACACCAAGTTCCGGGACAAGTAATGATATGTCTGCCACCTCTATGAAGCCTCATGGGTGCATGTCCTTCCAAGGGTGAGTCACTTTGGGTTTCTACCTCATATTTCGATGAATTCTCAGATGCCATGACTTCTGTACAAAATACCTTGAAGACAAAGCTACTGTTGTATATAAACTGTACTTGGACTGCTCTTTTTGGTGTTGTATTCAAATTCTGCCACCAAGGGAAAAAACAAATGCAATAGGGAATGTTAGGAGGGGAAAACAATAGTGAGGAATGGAAATTATTGGGAGAAATTTCATAGGGAAATATGGGAGAGGGTTTGAGGGATTGATGTATGGGAATAGGGTTTAGGGTTTGGGATTAGTTGTATAGGTTTTGAGGTGTGAGGTTAGAGGATTTCGGATAGAGTATGTAGGAGAAGGGAGTAATGAATCTAGGTGATAGGGAATTAGGGATTGGTGAAGATAAGGGAATAAGGGGAAGGAGAAATGATTTTGGTGGCAAAACTGTGAGCTCTGAAATCCTGGCAGCAAATTTGTTTGTGTTTATAGAAAGAGGGTTGAATTTTTGTTTCAACCTTTATCATCCTTACACCACCATCTCTTATCATAAAATTTGATGCAACATCAAGATAGCAAGCCTACCTGGCAAATCCACGCAAGGAATGAGCAATTTGGGGAAGTTTGAAACAATTCTAGGCTTTGAACTATGTGCGCCGCGCCAAAAACCCAGTGCGCCACGTGCTCTCTGTGCGCCGCACCCATTCAAATTAACACTGGGCAGAAACTCGCAGTGCGTCGCGCCTCCCCAGTGCACCGCGCCACCTGCTCTGTGCATTACACGTTTTCTGGAAGACTTTTGGAGGCCTTCCCTGTGTCAAAATTGGTCACAGGATAGCTCATTCGAAAGGCACTTGAGTCTAATTTCCAACCCAACTGGAATTTTTTAATTTGGAGTTCATGTGCCCTGTCAAAAATCAAATCTCCCAAGACTGGTCAAAATGTGACAAATGAGGCTGCCTAAAGGCAGAGTGCTGTTGCAGTCAACTTTTGAGTGCCTTCCTCAACTCCAAATTGAGCTCATGATAGCTCATTGGAAATATCTTTGTGTATAGTTATCATTTGACTCATCAAGCAAGTCATTTGACCAACCAAGCTAGGAGTAAACTTGATTTGCCCAAGGTCACGTCAAAGGTGCATCAATTCTCCCGAGGAAATTGTATTTTTGACATTTCTATAAAACCATGACACCTATGTAAAAAGTGAAGGAGGTTTTTCTTCCTTGGCCTATTATGGACAAAAACCTCTCTTAGTTTTCCAAAATTCATCTTTTATTGCTGAGAAAAATCATTTGAGTGAAATATACCCCGATGTGTGGAACAAGGGATTTGTCGAAATGAAGTGAAACGAAGGGGATAAGGGGCTCCTAAATTCTTGAGGAAATTTTGGTAAGTGGGGAGGTATGTTAAGAAGTAGGGGAAAGTGGAATATTAGAAATTGAGTGAGGGGAAGGGGTCCAAAAGGGTGAAACATAGGCCTAACCTAGAAAATTGCCAAGTTGTAGCAAGAAACTAGGGTTTGAATGAAAATGAGGAATTTGGGGGATCTAAATGATGGGAAATGTTTAATAAGGTACATTAAGAATAGGGGAAGGTGTATGAAATCAGGATACAATTTTTTCTGATGATTTGACCATCCAAGAGAAATTGCCTTCAAAACCCTAGGATAGGGAAATGACCTTACCTAGACGCAACTAAAGCATGAACAAGATGTAAAATGACCCATTGGAACCTGACATGATGATGAAAACCCTCTAAATGATGGTAGACTCAGCTGAATAGTGACATAGACTGACATTTGGACAACTTTGACAAGAGTAAGAGTAAACCCTAGACCTAATGCCTAATGACCAAATTTTACTTGAAGACTCACTGAAATGATAAAATTTGACCTTGACACCTTATAATCACTTTGTAAGAGCATGTTTGATCACTAGAGGAAGGCTGGAAAGACTGACACTAACACACTGTACTGTTGAGCTCTTCATTGCACTATGTTGCATTGTACTTGTAGCTCCCATTGTTGTACCAATGTTGCTCCATGTACCATTTACCACCATGTTGCTCCATAACTTCTGTCATGCTGCCATACTACCTTAGTCATGCTGCCACACAGCCTTAGTTACTATATAGACTATGATCCCATGGTCCTAGGAAACACACAATGTTGATCTGTGTGTTATAGGAGCTAGGTATGGGTAGCAGTTCCTTTATCTAGACTGTCGATAAGAACCTTTTGTGACAGCACATAGGATCTCCTCATCTGAAGAGACCTCTCTCTTTAATTTTAGTGGTCTTTAGGACAACGGATAAGATGTGCACCTAAAACACAACAATTTCTCTTTCTTACAGCAGATAGGAGGTGTAGAAGACTGTGTTTGCTGTTGTTCCTTACTGTGACTGGTTAGGGCACCCATGTGCTACAACGACCCTCAAACAGTCACCTAAAACATCCCTCAAAAATTTACAGACTTGTCAAGAGAAGGTCTCATCCATTTGTGTCACTATTCTAGGTACTTTTCAACCCAAGAAGCCTCCACGCTATCCCTATTTTAGTTAGGCAAGGCCAGTGGCCTACCACAGGGATTGTTGTCACCTATTAGCTAACCAAACAGTGTCACCCTTACCTTAAAGCTGCCCACAAATAGTCTGCAATTCTCCTTACCTAACTCGACCTCTTTGTAGCATGGAACAACCCTCCACGCAGTCACCAAGAGGTTCTAATAGTCCTAAAACAACCATGTTGTCCCTACCTTCTTTGTTGGTTAGGGCAGCGAGTTATAGAGCCTCATTACTGCCTCTTTTCCAACGTTTAAGAGCTGTCTCAAACAGCGTATAGATTAGGGCATCTAGGGTATCATAAGACTACATTTAGGGTCAGCTGTTAGGCCTCCTTCACATGCTAGATCTCCCTTTGAACTATGGCCAAACCTTCACAAGACCTGCGGCTAGGGCATCCTTCTTCTACAGCAAATAGGGTCTCCTTCTAGACCTGTGTTTAGGGCTTCCTCCTCTTAAACTCCTCTTCCACTAAAACCCAAAACAAGTGGAGAGAAATCAAGAATGAAGTGTGTGTACAATTGACAATCAAGTCACCTCTTTTTATACTAAAACGTTGAGCACATGTGGGGTTTACTTGGTTGTTGGCCGACCTTGACAAATTGTCTTATAACACAAATAAATTCATAACTCCATGAATACTTATCAGAATCAGATTATTTGTAGATCAATCCTACACCTCTCGGTGAGAGGGATCCAAAAAAAATATCAACTACCATAAATACGATGACCCACAAGGAGTTTGGCCCGAGTTACCAATTTTAACACAGTTCCATTTGAACATTAAGTATAAGAAGGGCGACACCAATAATGTCGTTGATTGCCTCAGCAGACTGTCGTTGCTAATCACTGTGCTCGACTCCTGTGGGCACAAGACATCGGGGTGGCCGCATGTTTACAAGAGCGATCAAAAATTTGGCAGCATATACCAGACACTCCTAGAAGGGAAGAAAGTTCCAAGTTTTCACCTTCACGATGCACTATTATGCCACTTGGGACACATATGTGTTCCTTCAAGTGAGTGTACCAAGATGATTTGGGAGGTGCACTACAGTTGGGTCGCTGGACATTTCGGAGTAGAGAAAACAATGGCGGTATTGCAGAAGTATTTTTATTTGCCGAAACTTCGTCAAGATGTTGGGAAGTACATCAGATCCTGCACCGTCTGCGCCATTGCCAAACCAACCATCAAGAAGCAAGTCATGTACACTCCTCTAACTACTCCTACGGCCTTGGGAATCTGTTTCCATGGATTATATGTCGGGTCTTCCTTCTACTAAGCACAAAGACTATTGTGTTTTCGTGGTCGTCAACAGATTCTCTAAGATGTCCATCATGGCGGCCTGCAAGAAGAGTATGCGAGTGTGGGTACACTTTGGGATCCCACAGTCCATTATCTCAGATTGGGAAAACAGATTCCTGAGTGCATTTTGGTCAAGTCTCTGGTCGATGCTGGATACAAAAGTCACTAAGTCCACTGCTCTCCATCCCCAAACTGATGGCCAAATAGAGGATGTCAACAGAATGATCGTACACATTCTGTGCATGTACAACTCGAAGAATCCACACACATGGGATGAAAGTCTCCCCTATGTCCAACATAGCTACAACAGAGCTCTCCACAGCCCAACATGCCACAGCCCCCTTCAGGTAGGGCTGGGATTTCAGCCATTATGCCCCATTAATGTGGCCATACCATTCGCATACACTCAGGTAGATTCGGCTCACGTGCAGTTCGAATCTGAAAGGGATAACATCTTCATTAAGCGCATTCAACACATCTGCCAACAAGTTCATGATATATTGGACAGGTTCAATGCTAGGTACAAGCATCACCATGATCAACATTGAGTGTTGCACAAGTTCTAGGTGGGCAACAAAGTTTGGCTTCATTTGCAGAAAGAGCACCTTGTTAGGCCCCACCACAAGCTTTGCCTGCTCCGATATGGGCCATACACCATCACTAAGGTTGTGGGTGACAATGCCTTTGAGCTCAGCATCCCACCGTTCCTTCGTTTGAACCCAGTGTTCAATGTAGATTTCCTTCGGCCATACTTCCACCATTGTTGGACACATCTAACATTGCAGAACAACTCACAACAACAGAGCTAAACCCAGACTGCATGGAACACGCCACCACTAATCAGATCATGGACACATAGATCAAGATCACTCGCTAGCAGAAGATTCAACTATATCGGGTTGTCAAAGTTGGCCAACTCCTTCACCAAGGAAAGTGGTTCACCAAGGACCAAGTTGAGCAGAAGTTTCCCCATCTCATGGAGGCACTCAACACAATGGGGACCATTGCTTCCTAAGGGGGGAGGAATGATCTAGGTGGATATTGGTGGCCACCTGCTATTCCACTTGGACCCCCAACACTGTCTCTCTTAGTTTTTCGGTTTCCTTAATTGTAGCACAATTTACTATTTTTGGCAGTTTTTTAGGTCCTGAACTTTCAGAGCCGTTTTGAGGCCCTAAACGGCATTTTTAGGGAAAACAGAGAGACTGAAAACATCCCAAACCGGCCAATTGGTTTACCTATTTTCTTTTGGCCTTCTCTTTGAAATCTTCAAAACGAGGTATTATGATAGCCAAATGGAGATCGTATGCCAAATTTACGACCCCCGGAAGTTGATGTGCCAATTTACCCAAACGGGGCCCACAGTTTTGGCGCTTCATCTCGTAGGGTTAGGTTTTTGGATGTTTAAGGTTTTCCTTTGTTTCTCAATAATAAATAGGCCTTTGAGCCTCATTGTAACACAGTTCAAAGGCATGTAGCTGCCACATCTCTCCTCAAAGATAAGCTACCATCGCCCGAGCTATCTTATTTCCCTTCTGTTTGTAACATAGTTCAGTATGTTTCCATTAATGAAATCAAGTACTTTTCTGCCGCATATCTATGTTTATGATTATACCTGTAAGTTGTTGCATTCATGTTTAAGTTAGAAACAAGAACTTACAAGTGCAAACTTTAGAGGAGGAGGTACAGGTTCCCAAGAAGAACGTCCAAGTTCTAGAGACTCAGAGGGAGTCGAGTTCTAGCGAGAGATTGCAGATTCAGAGGGAGACTTTACAGCCCAAGAAGATTGAGTGGTCAGTAGGAAGCAAGGGTGCTTCCACATTTAGAAAGAAGGTATCATGGAGGTATTGGAAATGGATACAAGAGAAGAAGAAGTAGGATGCTTCCAATGATAGCAACACTTCAGAGAGAGGCGTAGTTCATGCTACAGGGATTGTTGCAGTGGTGAGCACCAAGAGTTGGACGACTGTTGCGAGTAGTGATGATGATGATGAGTTACTTCCTAGTCTTGGAAGTACCTCCCTCACTAAGAGGGAGTGTTCAATTTTTAGTAGCTTGGGAGGTGCTCCAAGCCCTAGGGTTCAGGGTTTGGAGGGTGGAGCACCACAAGGGTCACTTGTCGGCTTGGAACCCAAGCTTGGGGTTTTGCACCCATCATGATTTAGGCCAAAATCATGGGCAAATTTCAACATGTGATGGGTGAGGATGATAGCTCTCATCAAGAAGAATCTGACGCAACTAAGATCACCCGAATCTGAGTGGTAGAAATAGAGATATGAATTTTTGAAGTTATGGAGTGGGTTTGCACCATATGTGTTCAGGTCGGCTTGAGTTAAGTAAGCCTATTGACAGTTGGATAATCCCATGGAAGAAGTTGGAAGAAGACCTTATTATGTGTATAAAAAGAAGGTGATGGGGAGTCATTTCTATCATCCAAAGTGCAACATTCATTGTGAAAATTACACTTGTGGAAGCCACAATGCAACAAGACGAGGTCAAGGAGCATAAGGGATATTTTATAGACCTTTTGTGTGGGCCGAGGAGAAGAAGAGGAATCCAAGCTATTATGAGAAGCTTTAGAGTTGGTTTGAGGGTGGTATATCCCTGTTTGGGTGAGCCGCAGACCCTGTGGTTACATTGGAGCCACCGCAGGCCTGTTCTGGGCAAGTTAGGAGGGTCGTAAGGTGTATTTTAGGGTGTTGGAGTAGAGGAAAAGGAAGTGTAGGCCGAGGCCTCAAAGAGGAGAGGAAACCATAATAAATAAGGGATTTTTGTATGGTTTTGTGAGGTTTGACGGGGTCTAATATGATGCACTAACCAGAAAAATATACAACAACAGTTGCACCAGCCCACAGGTATAGGTGGTTTGAAATTTTCTATGTTGAATTGTTGGAAGGTTTTCCTAGTGTAGCCTGTGGAAGTCAAGAAGGAGGGGAAGTATTAATGAGTAGATGCCCTAACCAGGTGATAGATTCTACAGTGAGGATTATTTTGGATCATTTTGATAAGTAGCCTGTGGGAGACATTTGTTGGGGTTGTCTTGGGTGTGAAGAAACCTCAAATATGAGCCACAGTGAAGAGTTGGAATCCATTGAACTGGTGGAGGGTAGCGTGTTGGCTGCCCAAAGTATCCCTAGAGTAGCATACAAGAAGGACGTTTATTAGTGTGTTATTGGTTGAAGTTTGAGCCTAATGTGAAACACTTCGATCGACAAAAGTGACTGCTAGATTGGCGGATTGGAGCTCAGGGATTGGCCAACCTAGAAGAGAAGATTGGATCAGCCCGTGTACATGCAGCAGAAGTGACTTGCAGCAGTTTTATGTGGAAACCCCCTTGGAGTTTTTATGTGTTGTCCTTTGAAGGACTAAGGGGCAGCTAGAGAGCATTATGATAGCAAATGACCGAAAAGACAAGATATGACATAGAAGCTGCAACGAATATTGTCATTCTATCTTGTATACCATAGACTGCTGTATTTTTTAGATTTAATATAACAAAGATTGGTTTGTACATTATTGAACAATATTTTGTTAAATAATGAATCCATACAGGTGAGGATAGTTTTAAATAGAGGAGGAATGACCTGTTATAGAGTTTTATGAACCCAACGTTTTGGACTACCAAGTGAGTCCATCATCAGGGGATGCGACAATAGATATTCTAGAGATATTCATGATGTATCCATGAGCTATATTTTAAGTTATATATATAGGTTATGAAGGAGTTAATCTAAGAAATTAGGTCGGCCAATCTCCACTTAGTTTGTTAATATTCAGATTTATTTATTTATTTATTTATTATTATTATTATTATTATTATTATTATTATTATTATTATTATTATTATATTTAATTAATTTGTTTACTTAAATTAATTAATTTGTTTAATTAATCAATTAGTTTGTTTACTTAATTAATTAACTAATTAATTAATTAATTAATTTGTTTACTTAATTAACTAACTTGTTTAATTAATTCCTTATAATTTTCTATATGATTCCTATTGTTTATTTTCTAACTGTTTTAATATGAGTTAATACGACTATATGTTTAATTTAAATACATGTGTTACCATGCTGTTATAATTAATAAGTTATGATTTTAATTTATTTTAATATTATCAAATGATTAGTTATGAAATAACCAATTATTCGATTTATATGTTTATTTATGTTTTTGTTTTATTGTTTGAGGAGGATGTTATATAATGTTTTCTTGTTGAGTTGATTTATATTTTATTAATCTTTTAATGATAGATGAGGGATTAAATTATTAAAAAGGATATGAGTTAATTATTGGTTCTTTAAGATCTCAAGTAAAGGTTTCCAGGTGTTGCTTAGTTTTAATCCATCATCTCGGTTCAAGTTGTTCTTCCTTTTTTCTATTTCAATGGCTTCTTTGATTTTCCTTTTAAGATAGTGGTCTTCTTTTCTAACTAGTTTGGCTTCTTCCATGCAGATGTAATGAGAGGAGGAGTGAACATGTTCTTCTAAGGCCAATTTTGAGGTCCTATCCCATCTTAAGTTAGCAGTGTGTTCTTTAATTCTAATGTTAAGAGACCTGCCTGTTTCACCTATGTATTCTTTTCCACATGAGCAAGGAATAACATAAACACCTTTTTGAAGGTTAGGGTTTATGGGATCCTTGACTGAGTTGAATAATTGTCTGATGGTGTTGGAAGGGGTGAAGGCTACATTAATGTTGTGTTTATTAAGAATTTTAGTAATTTTATCAATGGTGCCTTTTATGTATGGAAGGGAGACCTTAGGAGTTGATGAATTTTGATCTTTGATATTATTATTCTTGTTTAATGATAGGTGCATGGCTTTCTTAATGGTATTCCTATTATAGCCATTTAATTCAAACACTTTGTGAAGATGGTTGAGTTCATATTTTAAATGGTTGGGATCAGATATTCTAGCCGCCCTAGTGGTTAAGGTCCTAATGATGCCAATCTTCTGTTTAGGGTGGTGATGAGAATTTGCATGCAGATATCGTTCTATATGTGTTTTCTTTCTGTAGACTTGGAAACCAAGTGACCCATCTTTTTTGGTTAGAAGGATATCAAGAAAGGGAAGTTGGTTGTTATTTTCAATTTCAATGGTAAATTTTATATGGTCCAAAAGGCTATTTAAGTGATTGAGGAATAGGTCAAGTTTTTCTTTTCCATGACTCCATTTAGCAAATATGTCATCGAAAAACCTTTTCCATTCTTCAAGGGTGTATGGAAATGCCCTGAGAGCCCTCTGTTAGAAGTGTTCCATGAAGATGTTAGCAACTATGGGGGATAGAGGAGAGCCCATAGCCACACCATGGGTTTGTTCATAAATTTTACCTTTGAAACTGAAGTAAGAGGATTTTAAGCAAAGCTCCAGAAGATCCACAGTTTCTTTATCCGTGATGTTTCTCATGATATTAATAGCGTCATCAATAGGAATCATAGTATAAAGAGATACAATATCAAAGCTAACCATAAGATCATCATCCTTCATTTCTATGTTATTAATCCATTGAACAAAAGAATATGAGTCTCTAATATAAGAAGGGGTATTACCAGACAGGGGTCTAAGTTTTTTGGCCAGGTGTTTTGCCAGAAGAAAGGAACAACAACTTGAACCGAGATGATGGATTAAAACTAAGCAACACCTGGAAACCTTTACTTGAGATCTTAAAGAACCAATAATTAACTCATATCCTTTTTAATAATTTAATCCCTCATCTATCATTAAAAGATTAATAAAATATAAATCAACTCAACAAGAAAACATTATATAACATCCTCCTCAAACAATAAAACTAAAACATAAATAAACATATAAATCGAATAATTGGTTATTTCATAACTAATCATTTGATAATATTAAAATAAATTAATATCATAACTTATTAATTATAACAGCATGGTAACACATGTATTTAAATTAAACATATAGTCGTATTAACTCATATTAAAACAGTTAGTAAATAAACAATAGGAATCATATAGAAAATTATAAGGAATTAATTAAACAAGTTAGTTAATTAAGTAAACAAATTAATTAATTAATTAGTTAAACAAATTAATTAGTTAATTTGTTCAATTAATTAATTACACAAACATATTAGTTAATTAATTAGAGAATTAATTAGGGCATTGATTAAAACAAATTAATTAATTAAACATATAAATCAAATAATGGGTTATTTCATAACTAACCATTTGATAATATTAAAATTAATTAAAATCATAACTTATTAATTAAACAAGTTAGTTAATTAATTAAACAAATTAATTAATTTAAGTAAACAAATTAATTAAATAAAATTATAATAATAATAATAATAAATAAATAAAGAAATAAATAAATCTGAATATTAACAAACTAAGTGGAGATTGGCCGACCTAATTTCTTAGATTAACTCCTTCATAACCTATATATATAACTTAAAATATAGCTCATGGATACATCATGAATATCTCTAGAATATCTATTGTTGCATCCCCTGATAATGGACTCACTTGGTAGTCTGAAACGTTGGGTTCATAAAACTCTATAACAGGTCATTCCTCCTCTATTTAGAACAATATTTTGTTAAAACTTGTGTATACTTGTTCATATGTGATTTACTACTTTATATTTTCTATTGTGCAAAGTAGTCCTTGTTGAGATTCTTGGTTTGGTAGCATCGAAGATTTTAATATTCTAACCTAGATGCAAGATCATGGGAATTCAACAATAGATAGGGTAAATAAATTTTGCATTCAACAACTTTTGTAATTCCTCCTTAACGATGTTCTTCAATGTTGGAATCATCCTCCTCCAAGGTTGCCTAATCGGTTGGGAATATTCCTTCATATAAATATGATGAGTACATAGATTGGGAGGAATTCCCTTCATGTCAGTATCATCCCAGGAAAAACACTACTATTTTTCTTAAGCATTTTTATAAGTTTCTTTAGTTGTGAGGGCTCCATGCGAGAATTAATATTCATAGTTTTTCTAAGATGAATTTCAATAGGCTTAGTTTGATTTTCTATAACAATATTAGGTGGGGGTATCATATTCAATTGTTGTGCTAGTTCAGCAGGTGAACATGTTTCCTAGAAGTGTTTCCCTAAAACTTTATCGAGTGGTCAATTGCAGTCAGTGTGGGGATGTGTTATAAAGGTACAAATCAGATCATCCTTGGTATTTGCTTTAAAATTTGAGGCTTGGTCGAAGGTCAAGAGAGGTTGGGTAGATTCTTCATCATTGTTTTCAAACCAAAGAGAGTTTTCATGGTCTAGGGAAGGTTTAGTAGGAGGATAAAGAGTAATATTATTCGTGGAATTTCTATGGGAAATATTCATATCTCCAAACCTACAATTCATATAGGCATAAAATGTGGCCAACAAGGGTCAACCTAGAAATGCTAGTAGCCTCCAATATTAGATTTGGTCTAAAGAATCATGAAATCAACTGGGTATTCCCATGAATCTAAGGAAATGATAATATCTTCCACGATCCCTTATGGTTTTATGGTAGTCCTAACGACCAGCTGAAGGATGGTGGGGGTTGGTTAAAGATCATGTAATTTGATATTCTTCATGGTCTCTTTTGTCACAAAGTTTATGGTTTCCCCTAAATCTATTAAGTTATTTTCTATGGGGATATTATTAATGTTAATGGTAATGATGGGACTTCCAGAATCCCCATACTTTTCTACACACATTTCCTAACATTAAATCTAGTAATTTCCTAATCACATGAACTATCTTTCGATATTTCTCTTTCCTTCCTATATTTTTCAAACAAAGATCCTAGACTTCTTTGACATAAATAGGGACATCCTTAATGGCTTGAAATAGTGGAATATTTAAAAATACATTTATTAATTTTCCCAAAAATTCAAACTTGGGTTGCACAGGGGGTTTTTCAAAACACGACCTCTTGGTATAAGGAGCAGACTCTAGCTCATATTTATGAGATTGTTTTGTCAAAGTATATTGAGCTTTTTAGGAAAGAAATTCTAGTTTTGGAGAGGTATCCTTATCATCTTACTCTTGGATGATATGAGAGATTTGATTTTGAATCACCTTCCTAGAATGTAAATGGATATTTTTGTAGTCCATTGATGAAAGGGTATAAGTAGGAAAAAGAGGTAGTTCAACTTCGTAGGTGGGTTGGAATACTTTACTATTCGAGTTAGGTATAGTTTGTGTAGGTAATTGAGGTATATGTGGAGTTTAAGAAGGTTGATTAGAAGGAAATGGAAGTTGTTGTGGATGTGTTTGAGGTGAAGCTTGTGGTGCCATATTTCCAAAGGGGAAAGGCCCTCTTTAGCCTAGGGCCCAACCTTGATTTTTCATCTAAGGGGGCCAATGTGGCCATGGCATAGGAGGGTACCATCCAAAAGTTGGAGTAAAATATTGGGAAGGATTAAAGGATGTAGGTTTAGATGGTCGAGGGGGGCATGGTTTCTTTTGAGCCACAAAGAAAATTTTCTCAATCTCCTCATTGACTTCTTAAAACATTGCCTTAAGCCCTAGTAGAGAAAAATGATACTTAGTGGAATGTTCTTGCTCGAAAATATTACATGTCTCGACATTGTTTAAACGACATTCTCGAATAGGATGTTTCTTTCGACATTGGGAGAAAAATATAGCCAATGGTAACTCAACTTCCTCCTTCTTCTTTCTAGCCTGCAAGGTATCTAATTGGGAGCTAAGTGTGCTAAGGATATCAAAATTGAAGTTTTCTAACAAGTTCCCCAGCTCAACTTTAGTCACCCCTACCCCACTTGACCAATTAATTCTCAAGACAACATCCCAAGAACTCTTTTCGTATTTCCATATTCCTTTAGAATATCGCCTACATGGGTCATAGATCTCCTCATATGAAAATAGAGAAACATCTCATTCCCCCATAAGGTGTAATGTCTCAAGACGATCCTCTCATATTCCTTTAAGAACAATGATACCGAGGGTTTTTGGGTCTATAGTATTTTGTTTTGTTGTTTGTAGATTATACGGGAACCTCTCCACATAATCCTCCAGACTTTTGTCATCCACTTGGGACATTTTGAATATTTCTTCTTTAATATCCCGAACCGTATGTTGGATAATTGAGATTGTCTAATTAATTGATGGAACTTGGTATGTTGGCATTGATGTCAACCAAACTAGCATTGAGGCAGAGTCCAGGTAGAGATTTTGCAGCCATGTTTCAGGTAGAAAATGAGCTCAAAGACTACATCAGACCTTCTCCACTGGAAAGTGCTCAGAAAGAGATTTGTATGTGGAATTCTAGAAATGGATCGTGGGATCAAAATTTATTGATTTCCGAATTTAGTGCCTTGAACTCCTCAACAGGCTGAATTTCGAAACTTAGGGAGGTCAAAATATCAAAGGGTTGAAGTCTCGGGAGCCGATTCCAAGAAATTTGGAAATCGGAAGGGTTGACCAGGTAGAAACTCGGGAAGGCCGAATATCAGAAGCAAGTTGGAATATCGAAGGTATGGAACTTCATAACCTCAGTGTAATTCCCTCTTGAGAAATTTTTGATCCAATAGGGCAGGAAGAACATCGGAACCCGATACCAGAAGGGCTGAACATCGAATGTGTCGAACTCGTAAGTTCTTATTAATGAGTTCCTTTTTAAAAGCACTGAGGGATGCAGAGCAATGATTTACAAAGGAATTTGCATGCCAAACCAAAGAACCAGGGACCATTTCTCTCTCCTTTGACAGGACGTATGGCAATTTTTTACTAGCCCTTAGGAGCTAATGCGGAAGATGACACCAGCATGATGTGGTTGTACAGAGGACAAGTGGCAACCGGATTTGACAATATTGGGTGGCCTAATGGGGGAAATCTAGGTGACACGTTTCACCACTATGGAGATGCCACATGGAGATGATGAAATCAGTATGATGTCATCTCGAAGGTTAGAATAGTGGAAGAAGGATATTTTGTAACTTCATTCTAATTGAAATTTAAAAAAGTTACAATACAGGGGGCTTCCGATGTGGTTTGTTTTTTGGTTGTGGAGACCCAAAGAACCAAGGGCACAAAGCAAGGCTAGCACCTAAGTTTTATGGAGAATATCGGAGGATGAGGATTCTGGAACTTTGCTATAATTTCCTTTGTGAAAAAGGTATGATACCAAGGGCTTCTGATGTGTTGGCATTTAGTCATGAAAGCCCAGTAAGAGCCTAAAGGCCTTAACACCTAATTTTTATGTCATCGGTCAAAGCACCAGGTATTATGTGTAGGTTTTAAACCCGTATAGAAATTACCTGCATATGAATTCTAAGAACGGAAAATAAACAATGCAAGAGCATAACACATATACACAGAGATTTTCCCCTGGATCTCAAAACCGGGACTACCAGCTTGATTTTTCGTTATGTTCCTTTCAATGTTATAATACATATTTATACATGTCGAAGCATCCAATACCATGGACCGAAAACCATCGTGCCCAAAACCATGCACATAACCATAGGTAGGTCCGCCCACCTAATATAGGGTCCAAAAAAAATTTCCCCGAGGCGCTACCCCACCCTCCTCAAACCCCTTGTGACCCCCCCTGCTACACAATCGGCACAATGAAGGGGGGGCTCTACCCCCCCTATAACCCCCTAGTTAACTAGGGAAGCTAGTCGTGGAAAGAATATAACACAACCTAACATTATGGAGGAAAAATGAGAAGGGGCTAAGCAAAGGGGACTAAAGGCCAGTCAAAAATTCATGATATCGTAACATTTTCTTACTAAAGTTACAAAAATTTTGGGCTTCGAAATTGCATTATGGTGTAATGTTACGATATTTTAGGCTATGTTATTGCATCACATTGGTGTATGCAGATGGATGAGTTGGCAGCTGAGAAAATGTGTGCAGAAGAGTTGGTTTTGTAGGAGTAATGGCGATGAAAAAGTTCATCGGATCAAGGCAACGAGGCCCATGATTTGCAAAGAAGAGCGTCGGGCCTATCTTGAGTTGAAAGAAAGCTCCTGTGATCTCTCATGCATACCTCAATGGATTAAAGTACCTTTCAATTTATGTGGGAAATTAATTAGCATGGAGAGCTTGGTTGGAGTGTTCATTTTGACTGAGAATTAACTCTCAGTATGGAGAAATGCTCAGGAGCCCATTCCTCATGTTTAATGCAACGACAAAGTCCAAGCTAGACACAACAATAGGATGAAGAATCCATGCTGAGAGTACACTCTTGAGCAGTGTGGAAATACACAACAAAGGTAGAATTGACTAATGTGCAGCAGAGGAAAAAAACATAGGAGCACAATTGATCAAAGTGGAGGAATACAATATTGATGTGCGAGCTAAAAAGAGTGGAGTAGAGTATGAAAATGTTGAGTAAATGGCCCAAGTGATGAACTTAGGCAGCATCTTGCAGAGAAGTTTGATCAAAAGTTGGGGTAGCAAGGAGCACAATTCATAGAAAACGGGCATAGTGGGCCAATGTTGTTCCTGTGGAAGTGGAAAGGGACAAGAGTAGAAGGATGATACTACAATGAATCGTATTTTTGTTTCTCTATATATGTAATTGCCTTTGTTTTCAATTTGGAAATTGTATGAAACGTAGAACAGTGGCTAGAGCAGGTGGTGGCCTACATTCATAAGAGGTTGGTGCGCCATGGAAAGTAGGTGCTTGCTATCTTAAGGGGGTCGGTGCCTCTTGTTGTGGATAAATCTTGCACCATGCAGCACAAGTACAGTAGGAGGCAGGGAAAGCTCCCTAGAGACAACCTCTGGGTTGATTGTATACCAGTGCCTAGGACATCTTAAATAGAGGAGTGCTTGTAAGGTTATATATGAGGGGGTTGGATCACTCCATTTGTCACATAAAAAGGTATGAGTTACATATTTCAGGTATTCCCTCACCCACATAGTTCTTAGATGTATCACATAGAACAACAGAGGCCGATTACTTCAAAGGGGATTACAACTTAATAGGATTTGTTGAGTAAATGATAGAGGATGAGGAGGAGGAGTAACTCATCATATAGAGCCCAAAACATCCAGAATTCTATGTTGAAAACATAGAGCCACAAGCAATGAGAAAGTCTACACTTGTTTGAGTTACAAGCAAAAATAATGGACTGAAGAGAGGATGGGTGCTATGATTCTTATAGAGCAATTTAAAGATATACTCCAGCCCTTCATACAAGAATTATGCATTAATGAATCAACACACATGGATCTGTAAGGAAGCATGAAATAATTTCTAGTAGCTATTGTAGCACACATACAAAGAAGAATATGAACATAATGGAATTAACAGAAGGAAAAACATACTGTAATGCTAAGAAGGAGGAATCACCACCATTTTTGTGATAGTCTGAAGATCTGCCTATGTAAAGTAATACAATATCAGATAATAGTCATTCACTTACAGAGTTATGAGCCAAAATGGTATCACAGAGTTCAGCCCTCTCGGGTGATAAATTCTTAAACCTTTGTATTATGTTTCATCCCCCTATTTATAAGAAGAGGGGAGAGAGCTTTGAATTACAATCAAAATATTTGGGCCTGAGCCCCAACTGTCATGCTAGACTAGCTGTCTCAGCTCTGTCGGGCTCTCCTATCACCTGCCTGAGATTATAATACGGATCGAATCCCTTTCTTAGAAAAAATGCAGAAATAAATGCACAGAGAAAGAAAATCGAGAGAGGAAAGAGGAGGTGTCCCCTTGTTGTTCTAGTGGAGGCCCCTGATCAAGCCACATCCCTACCATGATGCGTTCCACTTGTTGTTGAGGTGGTTACAGCTGCATCAGCTGGCTTATGTCCATTCCACCTTAACTGCCTGAGTGAGATGTTCAGTGGAGAAGTGATGGAGTGTGAAAGTTGTGCACCCGAACGGTCATTTTATGCACGATGGAGTGGAGCACCATCCCGTGCCATTAAGACTTCCTGAATCCTCCCCATACCGATCTTTAGCTGCGCCATGCCTTATTTAATATCACCACTTCTGACCCATCCACCCATTTAATCTCTGCAACAAAGTTATTAGTGCACCATGGCCGCGGGTCTTTTAATCATTTAAAATAGAAAAAACAGAAGGCGCTTTTGATTTCCCCTTTAGCCCCATTATTACAGCCCCTTTTGTAAATTTATGTATATGACCGAGGGCTAGAACCAGGGGCTTAACCTTTAGATGCTAAGGCCATCGAACCCATGTCCGAGAACCTTTTCCTTTGTTATCGCAAATCCCGCATACCAGTGCTTCACTATGTTTCTCTTATGGTGCTTCCCTCTGTCCTCATGATCGTCGATCCATGGGGTTGGTCCTGCCAAAAGATATCGCAATCGCAACCACGGAGATGGGGGGGGGGGACTCTTTAACTTTTTCTTTGGAGCGTGACGACAGTTCGGAGGTGAGATATTTATAGACCCTGCCATAATAATTTATCGCATTTGGGGGAGAAGTCCCGCATATTGCAATCGCACTGCACCGTTGTCTTAAGCATTTGCCCCTTAACTGCTACGATCATCAACCTGCGGGGTGACATCATTGTTGCCATGTGTCACCCTATGAGTGATGACATGTGGCACCCA
Source organism: Pinus tabuliformis (assembly GCA_031772625.1). Lineage (NCBI taxonomy): Eukaryota > Viridiplantae > Streptophyta > Pinopsida > Pinales > Pinaceae > Pinus > Pinus tabuliformis. The sequence goes on along the minus strand of CM062805.1, from coordinate 309,983,800 downwards.
AAAATGGTCCCATGTCACCCCCGAAAACACTGAAACTGGGTGACACATGTCCTGTGCCACGTCATCAACCATACTGCCACGTCACTGCTGATGTCAGTTGCCCTATCAGCTCTGAAGACCAATCGCATGCTGCCAGGTGGCCTCTAGGAGGAGAGAGAAAGTGACCCGCAAGGGCCTTGGTTTTTTCATGAATTCCTTTGTTAGATAATTTTTGTCCTCCCCGACGATTTTGTATTAAATCGCAAAGTCACAGTGTCGCGGGGTATTTTGAAGAGTGATCCCTCTGCTCCATCGATCTGCTGATAGCCGATGCCCTGGTCCTTCCAATCACCAATATGCAATGTGTCATATCGCCACGTGGCTGAGAGAGAAAGGGGACTACCCGCTCCTATTTTTCCCTCGATTTCCTTTGTTAATCGGATTTCGACCCCCTCGACGTTTTAACATTAACGCCCATTTCTTCACCGATTCCCATGATATTGATGTTCGGCGATGGTGTTGGCCATGTGCTAGTGTGCACCCCTTGCACCTGCGATTGTCGATCCACGATATCGGCGCTCAGCCCTGAAACCCACTAATAAACAGAAGTATGTTCCCCGAGACCTGCCGAATACCAATATGTGACATCGACGATCAGCGGTTCATTGTTTTTCCTTATGCCAGTTTCTTTACGCGCCTAGACCCGTCAATGTTGATATGCGATTTTTCCCTCAGACTTAGCCATTTTTCTCATTTTCTGAGTTCTTCAAAGGAATTCTTCAATAGGGTCTAACGTTTGATCCAGGAACCCTTCTTTAGACTTCTATATACCACCAGAAAGATTTTTCCGAGAACTACAAAATGGAGAGGGTCCCATCTAGCTCTGGTAGCTTATGTGACTCTGAATTTGGCATCAAAATTTACTATTATTGGGCATTTGAAGCAAATAGTGACTAAAAAGGCAGTGAGTGACAACATTGGCTCCTACTAGGGACAGTGCCTTGTAGGCAAGGTGTTGAGAACCTGCAGACCAACCTCTTTCACTATTGGGCATGGAGTCAGTAATAAATGAATCTTTGTAATCAACAAAATCTCCCTGGGACTTTCCTCCTCAATCTAGAATGCAGACATAAAAATTCTAACAACTGAAAAGTAAATGCTCAGTTGGTGAGATTATTTATGTAAAATCCTACTTATGCGTAGTACTTAATTCAGATAAGTATGTTCAACTCCCCAATAGAGCCAGGCCAGCATAAGAGTATTGGACCACATGCCTTCATATCGCTGAAAAAGAAAAATTAGAATAGGCATGAAACATGAAAAATATGGAAAATATGGAACCTATTACATGCTTTTGAAATGACCTCTGTTGTTGACTGAAGAATATGCTTATGTACTTAGCCACAAGGTCATGGAATAGAAAAGGAATGTTTGTAGCAGCCTCTTTTTCACATACAGTCTGTTGACTGATATATTTTTTGTCATGGCAGCCACAAACACCACTTGGCTCTTTGGCTTCTTCACAGATGAGCCAGGAAGGGGAGGGTGACTTCTCTTCTTTGAGGACTTCAGGTTTAAATCCATTTGTATCTAGAAGTCCCTTTCCCTTGCCAGCTAGCCTGGGAGGCTCCTTAGAGGAAGTGTCTTCATTTTGGTCATGTCCCATTGATGTATTTCTAGATAACCGAAGAACAATTCTCTTGTGCAACTGAGCCATCATGAAATCAGAGAAATGCTTGTAGCAATCATCCATCTCATCATCATTTAGTGTTACATGAAGCTCATCTTCCTCTTCTTCATGCGTCCTGGATTCTTGTTCTTTGTCAGAGGAAGAGGAATATTGTCGTCAAAGGCCTCTATTCTCTAACTCCAGTTCCATTAGTCTATATAAGGAGTCCTTTATTATGCTAACGTTCTCTTCCATCGTCTCATCCATTTCTTGAAAAAGGTAGTTTCCATAGTGTTTACAATTGATATTCGAACAGTGGAGTCATCAGGATGTTTACCATAAAATTTGATAGTGGAGTCACCAAGATGAGATATCTTAAACCCACACTTCCCTAGCTCACCTAACAGGGGAAATGTAAAACTTTGTCGTACCCAGGGAAAAATATTCTAATCCTTTCCCCGACAATGGTGCCAGAAAGATGTTGTGGCTAAATCCTGCACCATGCAGCACAAGTGCAGCAGGAGGTAAGGAAATCTTTCTAGAGACAGCCTCTGGGTTGATTGTAGACCAATGCCTAGGACATCTCAAATAGAGGAGTGCTTGTTGGGGAAAATTATAGACTTATAATTTGACAGAAATAAATTACCAACCAGGGGTAGGTAATCTTGTGAGATGTTGTACAAAATATATGCAGGCTAATACCATAAGTGTTGTTCTAAGTAAAACCACACACACACAACTTCAAGAACTCTTTTCTTTATCAACACTTAGCAGCAAAGGCTATGGAGTAGATAATTCATCTCTCTACAGCACCTAGAATTGCTGATGTGGATCTAGAAAAGATAAAAACCCAAACAACAACAATTAACTCAATTCCTTCAAGAAATGTTTTCTTCATCAGCACTTAGTAGTAATGGCTATGGGGTAGATAATTCGTCTCTCTACAGCACCTAGAATTACTTATGCAGATCCAGAAAAGATACAAACCCAAACAACAACAATTAACTCAATTCACACTTTGCATAACAAAAAAGAAAGCATATTCAACGATTCCAAATCATTCATCAAATGAGCTCACATTAACCATCATTCACAAGCTGTTATAAATTAGAAAAGAGAACTGCAAACTGTGTACTGATTCTAGTAATGCATGACAAACATAAATGGAAATAAAATAAATATGCAGCTATAGGAGTTGTGAGTAAAGGGGGCCCTCCCTTATACACAACCCCTTCAACTACGAAAGGAGTTAATCAATGAAATTCAGCAGAACATCATGTATTATATTAATCTGGAAAATATATAGTCATACAGGTCTGATATATTCAATTTGTCCTTCTTCTCTCCAGATCCTCTCCTAATCCCCATCCAAATAAACATAAAGTTTGTTTATACAAATACATGGGCATAACTTTCCTCAAGTTAGAAAATCTAACACCCTATAACTGCTAACTAACAATAGCTGATAAAGATAGCAGAAATAAGCATGATGAGGTTGATCCATGACTGAAAGCATGGATCGAACAGATTTCATGAAGTTGCAGGAACTGCCTCTTAATACGGCCATTTGAAAAAGGAATGAATATATGGGCAGTTTCAATGGTAGTTTTGAGGTGACCAATAGGACAACATCCATATTAGTGTCTTTCTCAACAAAACCCATGTCTTCATTCTCCTCGAGGCTGACCGGAACATGCTCAACCATGGATATCGCTGCAGGAAATCGAGGCAGTTACAGGAAATCTCTGTGTTTGCAGGAAATCGGCGAACTTGCCGGAAATTGTGGAGCAGTTGCAGGAAATCGAGGCAGTTACAGGAAATCTCTCCATCTACAGGAAATCGGTGAACCTTGCAGAAATAGCCGCATCTACAGGAAATCAGCGACTACAGGAAATTGAAGAGTAGTTGCAGGAATATTGGATTTGCTTCAGAAAATGCTTGATCTGCACAAGATGAGGTCAACTTCTTTTACATTGTAAGTCATTTGACTAGATAACATTTTAACTTCAAAAATACTTAGGAATTAAAGTAAAACGATACATTTTAAATTAATTTTCATTCTTTCAATTTCACAACACCCTCTTGGTCAAAAAAAACAAAATGTAGTAAAAGAGGGTTTTTAAGGATAAGAAGGGTTCAAAATAAGGGGGTTAAGGCCTCAAAAATATTATCAAAAATGAGAAAAATTGGGACTCAACATCTCCCCCACACCTAACTTCTTACATGTCCCTTATGCAAGAAAAAATGTTCCTTCAGGAAGAAAATTCAATCCTTGTTCTGGGTCGCAGCTGCTGCAACAAGATGGTCTAAGTGTGTCCTACTAGATTCTACTTTTTGTACCCTGTTCCAATACTCTTCATTCTTCTTCTACAAATGACCAATCTGAACTTGATTTTTCTTCATAATACGGCAAGCCTTCTGATGTTTTCGCTTTCCATTCTTCCACCTCTTTTTGCAATCACAAGCTATTCTCCTTCAAGTTTTTTTTATTTTTTTGTCTGGAGCACTCATTCAGAAATGGTGAGCTCATTAATTCCTTAGAGGTCCCCTCATCATTGCACTGTCCCTAGGAGAATTGTGGCAGACTTGGTTCCTCAGTCTTGACGGCCTGTGCCCTTTCCTTTGCAGGTTCTTTAATCACCATCTTTGTAGCCTGGATCCTTGTAAAGCGTTCAGCAGGTGTGAGGGTGCCATTTCAGCTTCGGGTTTCACCCAACAGTTTCCCCTGTTACTAAAACTAGGCATAAATAATTCGAACCCAATGAAAACAAGAAGGTTTAACTTGGAAAGACTCGGGAGTAATGGGGAACTTTGTGTTATCAGGGAATGTGATCATTATTGTCATCATGATCCGTTCTGCCAGATAAACATTAGGAAGATAACATCGTGCAAATCAGAATAATAGGCAAGAATGGGAATTTGTGTAAAATACCAATGGTCAAGGACATCTTTTCCACGAAGGTAGCCATGACTTAAATTCATGCAAATTTAAAAAATTTAGTACCATTACTTTTCTACCCTAAGTGTTCTGACGTCAAAATGTACCTTCGATCTTACCTTACAATTGTTAATACATTTCATGACGCATGTAATTACTTTGAAATTATGAACCACTTTGAAATCATATTAGATGAAATATATCATATAGTTACATGGCCTCAAATAAAAATGATGATAATCGGTTCTTTCCAGATTCTGTGGAATATGCTCTGCTTGAAATTCGTTCTTAAGGAAATAATTATTTTTTGCTGCGGAAATGTTGCTGCTGGAATTTTTTGCATGAAGTCCATGTACAGGAAACCATATTCTCCCCCTCTTGTATAGTTCACTACACATGAATAAATGTGTTGAGGTCGAATGTGTAGTGGACTCGCTGGATTACCAGCCATTGAGGTCAATTGTTAACCAACGCGAGGCCCATCACCGATGATGAGAGTGAGGACCAAGGTACATTTGACACATCCTATCAAGTGTGAATGTATGAGATGGTGTCGAACCCCCTGTAGGATCCAGCAGTCAAGGAGCCATTATAATTCCCCATTGTTGTTGGCGAGATAGCCTGTCATTAGGGTATACAAGCTTCAAGGCATCATAAGGCTCTGATCTTGCACCCAGATAACTTGCTGATGTCGATGGGCCAAGATTATTGGAAGGAGGGCCTTAAGAAATCCCACATCAGTCCAACACAAGCAATCCAGGATTAACTGAAAATAAAATTTATTGAAAGGATCCTAAAGGACCTACTGACCTATAATTTTAACGAGCCCAGGGCAGTCCATGCTCACCAAATTTCAATTTTAGAGAGTCTGAAACACTTGGAAAAGAAGACTCCAAGGGGCTCCTTTTCCGTAATTAGTCCATTGGGCCCGGAAAAAGGAATAAACCTGTACCCAATAGACGTTCCTCTCATGGTTTAATGAGCAGAGGAAGGAACAAAGTAAGCTCAGTTTATTGCAGCACAAGATCAAGAAGAGGTATTGAAAGGAATGACCCCCTTTCCCACCATTTCCAACTCTTTCTTCTTCAAAATTACTTTATTTTTTGTTGTGTCAACTTTAATTCCTACAGCAGAAACATGATGATCCAAGGCAATGCCTTCAGTCATGATTATAAAACATTTTTCACTGCTTAATGAAATATTAGTCTCTCTACATCTTTGCAAAACCTTCCTAAGATTAAGTAAAGCCTCTTCAAAAGTATCATCCACCACCGTAAGATCATTCATATAAACCTCTATGAAATCATATAAAAGATCAGAGAATACACCACGTATCATATCCATATTTTCATATTCCCAAGCAAATGTGTTTGAAAAATCTTTCAATATCTGAGTTAATTGATTTCCCTGTTCATAAGTTAGGGCATAATTGATAATTAAATTTTTTCCGGGAAAGATCTCAATTACCTTGCTTCCACCTTCATTCGTTGATTCTGCAGGAAACACAGATAGGAGGGATGAATTTAATTCGGCTGCTGTACTATGGTCTTGGAAGTTATGCTTAGCAATGACATTTATCTCATGACTTGAATGCCCCTCTAAGTGCTGGAAAAAATCAGGGTTTGAAATAGAGCAATTAATTAAATTATCCCCAGTGTTTCCTTTAAGGCCCATAGCTTGGGCTATTGTCAAAACTGGTTGAATAATTTCTGAATTAAGTTCTTCCTCAACCCAATGAATCTTTTCTGATTTCAAGAGGGGTTTAGCAAGGGGATATAGATTGATATGCTTAATTTCAACCTTATGAGTGATGGTCATGTTCCCCGACCTACACTTAATGAAGGCATCCGTTGTGGCCAACCAAGGTCTCCCTAAGATCAAAGGGTGCCTCCCTAAATTAGTCCTAGGCTGAAGAACACCAGGGTCTGCATATTTTCCAATGGAAAATCTGGTAGACACAAGGCTTGCAATTTCCCCACCTACTTGAATTGTAGAGGGTTCTTTCTTTTGTCTCCCCAGCTTTTTGATACATAGTTCCCTAACTATTTTAGCATAGATTGGGATATCCCTAATCGCTTGCAGTAAAGGAAACTTGATGCATAAATTTCTTAACTTGGATACTAGATCAAATTCAGGTTGTTTTGTCATTTCTTCCACCCCCAACCTCTCAAGAAAAGGAGGTTGGACAGTTTGAGATAAGGAAGGTTCTTGTGATCTTAGAATGTTTTGTTCTGTTGTTTCTTATACATTTTCTATTTTAGGTGTATCAGGGGTTTCTTCCTCTATAATTTCTTCAATCTTTTCTGGTTGGGTCACCACTTTTCCTAACCTTAGTTTAATTTCCTGCAAAGATGCAGGAAACTCCTGTACAGAAATTTCCTGCAGAGGCGCAAGAAACTCTTGCAGCAAAGGTAAAGAAATTTCTTGCAGAGGCCGAGGTGTAATGTAATCAGTAGGATAAGTGGGATAAGTGGCCATTTCAATATTGTGAGTAGATTGGATGGCTTTATTGTTGAGATTGGATACTGGTTGGGCAAGAAGTTGTTTCTGTACCATTTGTTGTAAATAAAAGTTTTGAGGGGAATAATTTGGTGCAGTAGGGTAAGGGAAATTCCCTTGTCGAGGCCAGGGCTGCCAAGGCATTAGAATGTTCCACATCCGATTCTGGGCATAAGGAAATTGAAAATGTTTCTGTAACATACCTATAGGATGTGGTTTCCATGGCCTTTGAGGTGCCATTGCAAATTCTGAATGAGCAGCAACAGAGGATTTTCTGGTAGAGGAAGCTGTTGTGGGATTATTAGTCCACTTAGGATCAACTATCAAACCCTGTTGTAAACCTCCTGTTGGATTCCTCTGTTTCCTTTGCCTTGTTCTTTACGAACTTCCTCTCCCTTACCAGTTTATTAGTGGACGAAGTGGTACTCACATCACCACTAAAAATATTTGAAAATATTGGACCCTATTCATATATTATGCGGAAATTTTAAAAACTTATACTTGCTAAACAATCAGGACACAGCTTTTTGAATTCTGATCTCTGCAGGTGTGTAGGCCTTACCCCACGTCTTACCACTTCAACTCTACCAGTCTTGAAAAATTCAAACAAAAGAAATCATACTAAAACACTTCTAGTATCATCCCTTAGCACCTCCCCGGCAATGATGCCAAAATGTTTGGTAAAATTATAGACTTATAATTTGACAGACATAAATTATCAACCAAGGGTAGGTAAGATTGTGAGATGTTGTGAAAAATATATGCAGGTTAATACTATAAGTGTTGTTCTAAGTAAAATCACACACACACAGCTTCAAGAACTCTTTTCTTTATCAACACTTAGCAGCAAAGGCTATGGAGTAGATAATTCATCTCTCTACAACACCTAGAATTGCTGATGCAGATCTAGAAAAGATACAAACCCAAACAACAACAATTAACTCAATTCCTTCAAGAACTCTTTTCTTCATCAACACTTAGCAGCAATGGCTATGGAGTAGATAATTCATCTCTCTACAGCACCTAGAATTGTTGATGCAGATCCAGAAAAGATACAAACCCAAACAACAACAATTAACTCAATTCACACTTTGCATAACAGAAATGAAAGCATATTCAACAATTCCAAATCATTCATCAAATGAGCTCACATTTAACCATCATTCACAAGCTGTTACAAATTAGAAAAGAGAACTGCAAACTGTGTACTAATTCTAGTAATGCATGACAAAAATAAATGGAAATAAAATAAATCTGCAGCTACAGGAGTTGTGAGTAAAGGGGGCCCTCCCTTACTCACAACCCCTTCAACTATGAAAGGAGTTACTCAATGAAATTCAGCAAAACATCAAGTATTATATTAATCTAGAAAATATACAATCATACAGGTCTGATATATTCAATATGTCCTTCTTCTCTCCAGATCCTCTCCTAATCCCCATCCAAATAAACATAAAGTTCTTTTATACAAATACATGGGCATAACTTGCCTCAAGTTAGAAAATCTAACACCCTACAACTGCTAACTAACAATAGCTGATAAAGATAGTAGAAATAAGCATGATGAGGTCGATCCATGACTGAAAGCATGGATCGAACAGATTTTGTGAAGTTGTAGGAACTACCTCTTAATACAGCCATCTGAAAAAGGAATGAAGATCTAGGCAGTTTCAATGGCAGTTTTGAGGTGACCAATAGGACAACATCCATATTAGTGTCTTTCTCAACAAAATCCATGTCTTCATTCTCCTCGAGGTTGATCGAAACATGCTCAACCATGGATATCACTACAGGAAATCGTGGTGGTTACAGGAAATCTCCGCGTTTGCAGGAAATCGACAAACTTGCCAGAAATTGCAGAGCAGTTGCAGGAAATTGGGGCAGTTACAGGAAATCTCTGCATCTACAGGAAATCAGAGAACTTTGTGGAAATATCCACATCTATAGGAAATTTGCGTCTGCAGGAAATTGCAGAGTAGTTGCAGGAATCTTGGAACTGCTTCAAAAAATGGTTGATCTGCACAAGATGTGGTCAACTTCTTTGACATTGTAGGTGATTCGATTAGATAACATTTTAACTTCAAAAATACTTAGGAATTAAAGTAAAATGATGCATTTTAAAATAATTTGCATTCTTTCAAGTTCACAACACCCTTTTGCTCAAAACACACAAAATGTAGTAAAAGAGGGTTTTTAAGGATAAGAAGGGTTGAAAATAAGGGGGTTAAGGCCTCATAAATATTATCAAAAATGAGAAAAATTGGGACTCAACAGTGCTTGTATGGTTATATGTGAGGGGGTTGCAGCACTCCAATTGTCACATAAAAAGGTATGAGGGGGGCTTGGTTCATTTCTTCGAATGTATGATTTATATATTTTAGGTATTCCCTCATGCACACAGTTCCCAGAAGTATCACATAGAATAGTGGAGGCTGATTACTTCAAAGGGGATTACAGCTTAATATGCTTTGTTGAGTAAATGATAGAGGATGAGGAGGAGGAGGAGTGTTGGGCTGTGGATTCCCCCATAGCAGGTTTTTGGGGCTTAAAGCTGAGTTTTGGTCAATGTAACATAAAGACCCCGCAAAATGCGGGTGCGGAGCACGAGAGTCTAGGGTTTTCCACCCTAAAATATTGTAATTTAATATAAAATGTGTCGACCTACCCATGGTCCGCGAACCATGGGAATGTATAAAAAGAGTTAGGCTCTAAGTGTAGAAGTCAGTTTTTTAGTCTGGATCGTAAGTGATATGGGTTTTTGAATAAGGAATTCACGTTGAGTCTGTAAGTCCAAGTCTTGGGTTGTAGGAATAGGAAGAGGCTCTGTAGCTGTGTGCGCAGAGGCCTGGTAGAGTCCGCAACTATGTGCACAGACCCCTGCAGTTGAGTGTGTAGGGCGGAGTTGGGATTGTACTAGAACAGAGGATTAATAAAAGATAAGTTGATTCTGAAATATTGTGCATCTGCTCATAGATCTGTGTGTTTATGCTTTTGTTATATCTTTGCATCTCTTTACAGTTTATGATTGTGCGCACTTGTTATAAATGTTGAATGATTGATGAGAATATTGGGCCCACATAATTAAGTTAAGATCTATAATAATAACACTATAAGGATAAAGGATCTAGACAGTGCCTCTTCGCGCTCTTTACAGAGCTGCGCAGAGCAGTGCAAGCACACAAGATCGGTTCACAAACTTCCCAGACTTCATCAAGACATCCCTAGGGTGCGGAAACCTAGTTCCAGCACCCTCCCATACTACCTCAGGTGAGACCTCAGTCCACGCTCCGCAAACTATTGCCGAAAGGGCTAGTAGTTTCGGGATTTGTTTGGCTAAACCACTTCTGAACCTGGGTCAGTCCCCAACAAGCCAACAAATGGTTCTGTTGTCGAGACTGGGATCTGCCTAAGGGATGTCTGATGTCAGAACACTGGAATCCCATGAAGAAGGAAATTGAAGATTGGTTGGACAAGAAGCTTCACGAGTTCGTGACATAGGAAAACAGAACTCCGTAGATATCCGAGAAGAGGTGGTTGGATTGCGACGTATACACGGAAATCCACGAGATCTTCTTCGCGTCATTCTCTTCTGAACTATATGATTGGATTGCGAGGTTAGCCGACAACCAGGGAAGATATAAGCTCGATCAACTGATATTGTGGACTCCGGAGTTAGTGCGCAGACTAGAGACATTAGAAGATAAGATTGCACGAGCTGTGGACCATTGGCTTGACCAGATAATAGGGGGATTTATCACTGAGTTCACGGTAGACACGACAGTGAGCTATAGCGAAGCAGAACGACGTTTTCTCAAGGGACCATGAGGTAGGTACATTAAATCCCTGAATACCTAGATTAAGATGTTGTTATGTGAAAAACGAGTGATGTGAATACATTAATGTTCGGAATGACGCAGAGCGGAAAGATCTACAAAGGTACCGAGGGATTAGGGAACAGTCCCTTAATTTCACCTTCACGAGAGAGAGAGGAAGAGTGCGCTTGGGTCTCTCCGAGAAGTACGGTCAGTTTGATAAGGTAGCGCATTCCGCAGTTACCACCTCCACTTACGCCACCACCCGCTTCACCTCCATCTTCACCCACCCCACCTCCACCACCCCCATAGTTAAGCATGGCGAGTGAGATCAAGCTAACCATATTCAGAGGAGTAGGGACTGAGGATCTGGACCAGTTCTGGTTCGTGGTAAGAGCAGTATGGGAAGCACAAGGGGTCACGGATGACAACATTAAGAAGGCCACATTGGTGAGCGTGCTGCAAGATTGCGCATTGACATGGTATATCAAGCACTGTAATTATCACCCCAATGTAGGAATAGCGGAGATCCAGAATGCGCTGAATAGAGAATTTAGTGGCCGAAATCAGAGACACAGTCAATCATCGGATTTAAATAGATCGTGATACTTCTAGGCGAGACCCCCTGGGATCTGGATCAGAGGCTAAAGAGTAAAATTCGTGAGGCTAATATGATTCTAACAGATGTGCAGCATCGCGCATGGTTTGTGGCGTCTTTAACACCACATCTGGGGATGATGTTGTCACAGCAGAAGCTTTCAACCCAGGCCGAAGCATTGGAAATGGTGATGAGGTTGCATGAAACACTGATACAGGATCCATGGTTGGGAGTCCAACAAATCCATGCACAACTACAGAATCTATGCTTGGAGATGCAGAGTTTGAAGCAGGATAGGGCACCACGACCAGAGGCACGCGAAGAAGTGTGGTGCATAAAATGCAAAGGCCAGGGCCATGACAAAGACCATTGTCCAGTATTTGTGAACTACTTGGCAGGAGGGGGGCCGATGCCATTGAGACCAGAGGCACAGGCAGGGCCAAGTGCGGCACCCACACTATGGTGCGCGATCTATCAGATGGGAGGAAAGCACATGATGGATAACTGTCATTTGTTGCAGAAGTATACACAGACTCCCCAACAACTGTTTTGTATTTTTTGTAAATCAGTGGGCCACGACAAGCGTACTTGTCGGAGCTACGAGTTAATGATGGAGTAGACCCCAACCTATAAAATGCAGACAGAAACGGAAGCCCTCGACCCAGCAGCGGGGATGGCGCGCGGTGGATTTCAAGGGAGAGGTCGAGGACGAGGAGGAATGGGGCTAGGAAGGGGTCGTGGACAGTTAATCTGTTACAATTGCGGAAGACCAGGGCACTACGCCCGCGATTGTAACAACCCAATGAGACTATCTTGTTCATACTGTTCTCAATTCGATCATGAAGCAGTAGATTGTCCTATGTTGATCGCGCAGATGCGCAAGAAAGGGGTACTTCAGCCTACTCCGACGCAGAATATTCAAATGATGAGGTCTGAACCGCGTGAAGAAGACCCAAATGTGAATATGGTGCTTCGAAGTGGTGCGACTACAGGGGAAGATAAGGGGAAGCAGCCCGAGGAAGATACATTGGTTTGCAAGGAGCCTACAAAGGAACGTGAGTTTGACTTGGAATGCGCAAAGGAGATGTTTATGGAAGCTAAGAAGAGCTTCACAGAGGCTTCTACTTTAGGTAGTAAGGATCAACTAGAGCCAGGAATGGATCCTTCTATGCTTACTACCTTTTTAGAGACATGCATGAAATTGTTGCACGATAATAAGGTAGTTAAAGGACTACAGGAGTTGATAACTAGGTGCGCAAGGTCAGGTGAACTGCGCATAGTCCGGAAACTAGGAAAGCATACATTGTACACCGGGGGGGAAATGAGATTAACGGCGCAGATTGGCGAATATGAAATGGATCAGGTAATCCTAGACCTGGGATCGGACGCAAATGTGTTACCAAAGTAGACATGGGACCACATGGGCAAGCCCGTGTTACAGTGGTCCCCTATTCAATTATGGATGGCGAACCAACAAAAGATCTTGCCAATCGGGAGGTTACAACGGGTAACAGTGGATATCGAAGGCGCGAGCACGCAGACGGACTTTGAGGTAATAGAGATTGTGGATGACAATAACCCTTACCCCACGTTGCTAGGAATAGACTGGGCCACTGATATGAATGGAGTCATCAACCTGAAGAAGTGGAAGATGATATTCGAGAAAAAGTCTCTACGTGTAGTAGTTCCGCTAGATCTAGCCGAAGGAGTGCGCTACACTGAACCTGTGCGCAATGATGATAGCGATGATGAGTTGGATTGCATTTACCAGATAACAGCGCAAGACCAAGATCGGTGAACCCGACTGCAGATGGGAGAATCTCATGGGAGTGCGACAGTTCCTATACTTCAGATTCAGATGAAGAAATAGAACGCTGGAAAAACCAGTTGCACGAAGTAACAATGTTGAATTACAACATGATGATTAGATCACTACAGTGCGTGACGACCGAAGCAAGGGAACTGCCAACATATGATGTGGTAATAGGAGTGGATGAATTCTTAGACAAATTTGAAAGTGCAATACCGCAACATCAGGGGTGCAGTGTGCTGGAATGGGCGTTACGCGTGACACCCGCACGATGGTGGAGTACACATCAAAAGACTATTGGAAACTGGCACGAAGGTAGAAGACGGATGCGCTCATGGTTTGGAAGTCCATAGTGTCAAACAAGAATTGGGCAGCCAAGACGAAGCAGTTTGTGCGCTCACCTATGTCGATGGGTGCAGACATGTGTTGTGAAAGCATACCCCAGACTAAGGATTGAAAATTAGAACTCGATGCAGCAGCAGGGAACACGACGCATGCCACAAATATTCCACGACGGGGCATTCAAAAAGCTATGTGAAATCATGAACAGAGATCACCAGGCGAGGCGAACTGACTGGGACCTGCACGTGCCAACGGTTCAATGGGCCTATAGGGCCATAAGCAAAAAATGGAGCACGGAAATGACCCCAACACCGATGAGAAGAAATGAAACTAGGAGAGCAGAGAAGAATCGCCAGACCACAGCTCCCACAGTTGGGCTAGGACGCGAGGACCTGGGTAAAGGAATTAGGTAGTTACAAGAAGCCATTCGGTGAGGGAGCTTGAAACTTCACGAACTCGACGAAGATTGGGCACGACTGAGGAAGAAAAGCATGACATTGGACGAAGAAATCAGCAAACTGAACTTTGAAGTCACATAAGTAGGTTGCGCCGAGAAACTAAGCACGATGACACAAAGTCTGGACAACCCTACTACTGCATTAGAAGTTGCAACCCTGCTACCATGGTTGCAACCACACCTTACTAAACAAGGGAACGTACCATACAAAGAAGAATGTGACACACTAACGGACGCAAGGATAGTTGAAGGGTGCCCATGGCCCAAACTAGCAGGAAAATTGAAGCCTTGCACCGGGGGTGCGACCACCTGACTATCTATAGGAAGCACAGTCTCAGTGCTCCAAGCAGTTGAAAGAGATTGTAGGACTATAAACAAGTATGTAGGAGAGTTGCGCAGGAAGGAGGTTACGCGCAGGATCAGTATGTCACACATAAGGGGCTATGCTGCTGCGCAGGTCGGCTAGAAGGTGACCGTTGATGTCACTGTTCATGACAAGAGGTCCAATTTAAGGCAAAAAGGAGCAGGCGGTGGGCCATTAAGACAGGAATTAAGAGCTAGATTCGGGACGATCTGCCACCAAGAAGGTATTAATGACTCAGAAGTGGAGGGAATGGTCGAATTCAAATTCAAACGATACTATAAAATCCCTTGGGGTAGCCTCGAGGCAACACTTGGTTGTTTAAGATTTGAGCCAGTACAAAGCATTGAGCACCAAGCACCCTTACCACCCGTAGACACAATGACGACTGCGAGAACCAGAGTGCAATTCACGAAAGTTACCCCAGAGCCCTGTGTGATCCAGGAGGAGCCTGGAGAGGCGGCAACTACACCAGAAATTCCTAAGTCACCACATACACCGCAACCACAGAAGGACAAGCACACAATGGGACCAGTCCGTGTATCACCACAGAACCTGCAGTTTAGTAAATTGTCAATGACAAAGAAGGGCAAAGCCGTCACCTTTGAAACAGAGGAGGAGGAGGAAGATTTACAAGCCCTGATCGCCCAAATTGAAGCACAAGATGATGAGGCGGAGAATGTCTCCCAAGTGCCTTTAGCGATAAAGTTACCCCCCTACATCCCCCTGTGGAAGGGGACAGCCAAGATACCGAAGGACCTGGAGGCCACAAAGAGTGCGCTCCAGACCCCGCTCCTTCCGGATGAAATAAGGTTTGAAGGTCCACCGATGGGATGGGTACCTAATATAAAGTTTGAAGACTGGGACCTCATGGACAGCGAGAAGTTCCCATAGTTGGCCGCAGAGAAATTACTACAGCAAAAATGGTTACGCGGTGTGGAGAAGGCTGGGTTACTCCATCTGCAGTGGATACCCCACTACCACCGTGCGCCCATCACAATTTTTGTCATCCAGTAGCTACTATGCCTAGTACATGATGGGTATCTCTGGATGGAGGAGCCAATTCCCATCACAACCGATTTAATTCATCGAATTTCTCTACTGCCCATCAAAGGAAACAATCTCGCAGCCATAACAAGAAAGAGCAGCAACTTGGCCCTCGCAGAAGCTATGAAGGCCAAATATAAGCTAGAGAAGAGAAAGCGAGGGTATGTAATAGCGAGCATCAAGGACCAAGGGGTGTGTGTAGCCACCCAGCTGCTGGCCAGCAAGCTAATGAGGAAATGTCGCACAGACGAAGTGCCAACATCTGTAATTGCGTTGGCAGAGCAGTGCGTAGAGGGGGTCGAGTTCAACTGGGCGCAGTTTCTCTGCAACGAGTTTTTGACAAATTGTAGGGAGGCCCAGGAGTAGGGTAAGACCTTCCACTACACGTGGTTGCTCTTATCCATCCTGTTGGTTGCAGGGAAGCTGTCGGTGGACAGCCAGTTTCCCAACACTGAGAGGAACCTATCCGAGGCCATGAGGTACACCTCTCTCTGGGCTATGAAAGACGCAACGAGGATTTGCAAGATAAAGGTGTTCTGGGTGTTCATGGAGGTGAGCATCTGAACATGGATCAACTACAGGATGTGCTTGTCCCCTATAGTATATAACAGTTTGCAAAGCGCAGCAAAGTTCAAGGAGGATATGCATAATTTGTATATCCGGGTGATCCGAATTGGATCCATAGAATACTGTCAAAGAACCATGACTGTATCACGTCGAAAAAAATCTCTAAAGAATCCAAAACAGTGACCAAAAACACCCTGAACCAGTGGCAATGGCAGCCAATGTGGAATAACGAGGACCTCGGTTAAAGCGCGTTGACCGAGGCCCATGGAGACCCCGCAGGAGGTCAAAGTAGCCCCTGGGAACCCCGGATCGGGAAAAAGAGGTGATTTTTTATGCTAATTGTGCATCGCTAGGAAAACAAGGCCGTGAAGGAAAATCCCGAGCACTCGGTCGCATGGGGGAACCGGAAAACCGCGGGCGGAAAAGCAAAAGGCGCTAAACGTACAAAGGTGGGACCCGCACACTAGAAACCAGCGGTATTGATCGAGGCACCCTTAAACGATAAGAGGTTTTGGACGAGAGCGCAGCAATTCCATTCATCGATCGAAACGTGGCAAGCGGAGGTGAGAGAAAACCACCATTGATCGTGCGTTATCGGTTGAGCAAGTCAACCGCGTGAAAGCTGCGTATGGCGTTGGATCTGGGGGACTCAGATCGAACGGCTGAGATCGCGCCCGATGGAGGAAGCGAAATTGAAGAAGGAATACACCGCGTTTTAGGAGGATTTGGAATCCATTTGACCGCCATGGTGGAGGAAGAACGCATCCATGATGTAACTGAAGAAACGAACCGACGAAGCATGCTGGTGCCGTTTAGAGGAGGATAAGTGGCCACTCCCTGAGCATTCATGATGACGCTAAATAGGGAACTCCAAGTGCAGATGCAGAAGGAGAATCGACAGAGGCGGAAGAGGAACCGAACAGGCATTGGAATGAATGGCTAAAAGCCATGAATAGAGATAGAATACACAGTTGGATAGTTAGTCAGTCCGAGAGACGAAGACAGAGAGACTAGAATCCTGAGAGGAGGACGGAACACAGAGAATAGTAAAGAAAAGCAGAAGAAACAGAGGGCTGAGCTGACCAGAGGCAGCATCGAGCACTAGAGAGCTTGAAGATTTGAGCCATCCCATAGAGGATCTGTCCGAGCTGAGCACCACATTGGGCTCTTGCCATTTTAGACCAGAGGGTCACAGAGTTGGTAGGAAGAAGAAGATTTTGTGCACTCCAGTGGCTTAGGGAATCCAAGAACCACCCTGCCAAGCAAAACTTTCTTCAGGAGAACTCACTTTGAGTCCTTGTATTGTAATTCTCTGCTTAAAGGCACAATAAAACAAGGCCACCACTGAAAGCTAGACCGAAGATGTAGCCCTGGAGAATAGGGTGAACTCCTTATTAAAATTTCTTGTGTCTTTGTGCTTGCTTACTGTATTTCTCTACTATCTTTCAATTTTTATTGTCTGTGTATTGGCAATCTGATCGATTTGTTGCTTCAATGACATAGAACACACACCAGCACATGAGTCTGTAATACCTTTAAACAATAAATCTTAAATTGATGTCGCTCATAGGGTGAATATCAGATCAAGTGGTATCAGAGCTCTAGGCTGTAAGGTTAGACAAGCTTGTGTTGGTTTAACTGTGAATGCTCACTAGATCAAAGCTCAAATTAGGAGAAGGAGAGTTGGTGGAAACTAATCCTGAAATTGGGAGAGTCTATTCTCAGAAGACAATGTCAAAGGAAGGTTATGTGGGGCCAGACCCTCAATTCCTTGAGAGTTTCCTAGCTATAAAGTCCATGGTTGAATAAATGTACAGAGACTTTAGAAAGCATAAGGTGGAAGATTCATCATGCTCTAGACAAGATAAAGAAGAAGATGAGTCTCACTTCCATGACCACTCCAAAGGAAAGGGGAAAGAGGAAAGCTTTCTCACACCTCCTAATAGCCCTGTGCATAATAAGAAAGCATCTTTGATTAAGCTAGATGTTAAATTTGATTTGCCTATATATCATGGAGAGCTAAATGTTGAAAAGTTGGACAATTGGATTAGACAAATTGATGTCTATTGTAGAGTACAAAACATAGACTCAGACAAGAGTAAGATTCAGCTGGCAAGCCTATGCCTAGGAGGCACTACCTTGGTTTGGTGGGAAGGCAAAACCCAAGCTGATATGAAAAGACATGGCAAGACTATCTCTGTCTGGAGTGAATTTGTTGCTGCAATCAAAAAGCAGTTATGTACATTGGCCTACATGCAACAATCCATGATGAGTTGGCAAACTCTTTGATAGTTGAAAGGGCAAAGTGGTGCAAGGGCATACTCAAGAATTTAGAAAGAGAGAATTGATGTTGGGTATCTCATTAGACTCACCGAGACTCTTTTGAAGTACATTGGTGGTATACATAGCTACATAAGGCATACCATCCTCATGTTTAATCCCACTAGTATAGATGAGGTATCTGTACAAGCTACTCATCTAGAAGCTAGAGGAAAGAATGGAAATCCAGAAGTTGGGGGACCATCCCAACCCACTGTAAGCAAGAGCAAGGACAAAAGAAGAAGAAGTGGAAATCAAGGAAGGCTAACACTCCACAGAAAGCCAAAGCTTCATGCACTCACTGTAAAAAGGATGGGCATGATGAGGAGCATTGTTGGATTCTGCATCCAGAGCTGAGACCTAAGAAGTCTGAGGGCAAGAAGAAGACAACTGCAGCTATTCAGAAAGATTTGGGGTTAGAATTAGGAGATGAAACAACTATAGCAGCCACAAGTATAAAAGGTTGTCTTCTTTAGAGAATGTTGAAAGCAAGCAGCAAGTGCAGGAGTTGCTCGAGAAAGGGTTCATCAAACCTAGCACATCACCATGTGGGTCACCAATCGTTTTGGTGAGAAAGAAAGATGGATCATGGAGAATGTGCATTGATTACCAAGCAATGAATAAGATAACAATCAAAAATCATTATCCCCTTCCTCGCATAGATGATCTTTTAGATCAATTAAAGGAAGTTGTTTATTTCACCAAGCTGGATTGGCACAGTGGATACCATCATGTCAGAGTTGCAGAGCAAGATGCATGGAAGACTGCTTTCAAAACAAAGCAGGGATTGTATGAATGGCTGGTTATGCCTTTTGGCTTAACTAATGCTCCTGCTACTTTCATGAGATTAATGAATGATGTACTCAAACCTTTTCTTGATGATTTTGTTATTGTGTATCTAGATGACATTATGATTTTTAGTAAAACGTGGGAAGGACATTTAAAGCATGTTAAGCAGACATTAGATGTTTTGAAAAGAGAAAAACTTTATATTAAACTCTCAAAATGTGAATTTGGCAAAACATCTCTAAACTACTTGGGTCATATAGTAGGGGGAGGTGAATTGAAAATAGATCCTCTAAAGTGGTAGTCATTGTGAACTGACCTAAACCTAGGTTTTCTACAGAAGTGAGAAGCTTCTTAGGAGTAGCACAATATTGGAGTAAGTTCATTTCTAACCTTTCCTCAATTGCAGCTCCCTTACATGCTTTAACAGGATTGAATAAGGTGTTTCAGTGGGGAGGCAAACATTAGAAAGCCTTCGACACCTTGAAAGAAAATATTAGTACAACACCTGTACTAGTATTGCCAGATCTACAAAGACCATTTGAGATCCAAACTGATGCCAGTGACTATGCCATGGGAGCAGTGTTGACACAGCACAGTAAACCCATATGTTATCATTCTGAGACTTTTAATCCTGCAGTAGTTAACTATCCTACATATGATAAAGAATTGTATGCATTAGTTCAGAGTGTGAAAAAGTGGAAAAATTACTTAATGGGAAAAGAGACAGTAATACATACTGATCATCAACCACTTCAATATCTACACTCCCAAACTAAGTTGTATCAATCAAGACATTACAGGTGGATGGGTTTTCTACAACAGTTTCATTTAGTCATCAGATATAAAAGGGCATACATAACAAGGTTGCAGACATGTTATCTAGACCCATTATAAATGCATCTACCATACTTAAGCATAATTCTGTACTACATGAAAGCTACATAGAACAATATGCTCAAGATATGGACTTTAAATATGTATATTCAACTTTGAGTCAAGGCAAAAGAGTAGAAGAATTGGACTATCATGTCAAGGACCAACTCTTATACCATTGTGGAAAACTTTGCATTCCACAAACTGAGAGGATAAATATAATTAGGGAAGCACACACTTCTCTGATATTAGGTCACTTTGGGGTAAGTAAAATAGTTGCACAACTGCAAAGATTCTGCTATTGGCCGAAAATGAATGAGACAGTTTCTAGATATGTAAGGGGTGTGCCATGTGTGCTAAAAGCAAGCCCAGCAATAGAAAACTAGGCTTGTACACTTCATTGCAAGTTCTTCTCACCCTTGGGAAAGTGTTTCCATGGATTTTGTTGGAGGACTGCCTAAATCTAGGAAAGGTCATGACTATCTACATCTTGTTTTGGATAGGTTCAGCAAAATGTGTATTTTTATACCTTGTAATAAACAGATTATAGCTGAAAAAACTGCAAAATTGTTCTTTGAACATGTATGGGTTCATTTTGGATTACCCACTTGTATTATATCTGATCGAGACACCTGATTTGTAGGGAAGTTTTGGTCGAGTCTATGGGAACTGATGGACACCAAACTGAAGAAAAGCACAGCTTTTCATCCACAAACAGATGGCCAGATAGAAGTAGTAAACAGGACAGTGATCCATTTACTGAGAGGTTATTGCAGCAAACATCCTAAGCTTTGGGATGAACACTTGTGTTATGCGCAGCATGCTTACGATAGAGCCAAACACCCTTCTACACAGATATCTCCTTTTGAGACCTGTTTTGGTTTCACACCAAGGTCTCCTTTGGATTTTGTC
The DNA here is from genome assembly GCA_031772625.1 of Pinus tabuliformis. Taxonomy (NCBI): domain Eukaryota; kingdom Viridiplantae; phylum Streptophyta; class Pinopsida; order Pinales; family Pinaceae; genus Pinus; species Pinus tabuliformis. The sequence goes on along the minus strand of CM062805.1, from coordinate 309,962,828 downwards.
TTTGGTAAAGATACCATGGTTGATGGACACAGTGATGTGGACAAGGCAACTAGGTTCATTGAACAGATCCAGGAGATCCACCAGGCAGTACAGGAACAGCTTGAAAAGAGCCAAGCCAAGTATAAGGCTAGGCATGACAAGCATGGAATGGAGCAAGTCTGGCTATATATCACCAAGTCTGGCTATATATCACCAAGGACAAGATGCAAGGTGAAGGTAAAAAGCTAAATCCTATTAGGTATGGACCTTTTAGGATACTTGAGAAGATTGGTGAAAATGCTTTTCGCCTTGATCTACCAGCCTACATGCACATATACTCAGTCGTAAATGCAGATTGCTTGAGATTGTTTGAACCTTCAATGATTGAGGATCCTGAAGAGCAGAGTCAATTTCCTTTTATTGATGAACTACTACCTGAATATCTTAATGAGTTGCAGGAAGACAGAGTGTTGGACAGGAAGGTGAGGACGACGTGCAGGGGAGATGTTGAGTACCTCAAGATTGGGCTCAAAGGTTCAAAGCGGAGCAGTGCAAAGTGGATTGAGATTGGACAAGTGAGAAAGCAATACCCTCACTTAGTCAATGCTTGAAAACCAACTTTTGGTGGTCCAAAAGCTTTTTCAATGGGAAGGTCGTGATCCGAATTGGATCCATAGAAGACTGTCAAAGAACCATGACTATATCAAGTCGGAACAAATCTCTAAAGAATCCAAAACAGTGATCAAAAACACCCTGAACCAGTGGCAATGGCAGCCAACATGGAACGACAAGGACCTTGGTCAAATGAGGTCAAAGTAGCCCCTAGGAGCCCCGGATCGAGAAAAAGAGGTGATTTTTGATGCGCGATTGTGCATCGCTAGGCGAACAAGGCCATGAAGGGAAAGCCTGAGCACTCGGTTGCATGGGGGAATCGGAGAACCGCGGGCAGAAAAGCTAAAAGCACTGAACGTACAAAGGTGGGACCTGCGCTCTGGAAACCAGCGGTATTGATTGGGGTGCCCTTAAACGGTAAGAGGTTTTGGATGAGAGCGAAGTGATTCCATTCATCGATCGACGCGTGGCAAGCGGAGGTGAGAGAAAACCGTCGTTGATCGCACGTTATCGGTCGAGCAAGTCAACCGCGTGAAACGTGCGTATGGCGTTGGATGTGGGGGACTTAGATCGGACGGCTGAGATCGTGCCTGATGGAGAAAGCAGAATCGACAAAGGAATGCGCCACATTTTAGGAGGATTTGGAATCTATTTGACCACCACGGTGGAGGAAGAATGCATCCACGACGTAACTGAAGAAACGAATCGACGAAGCATGCTGGCGCCATTTAGAGGAGGACAAGTGGCCACTCCCTGAGCGTTCATGATGACGCCAAACAGGGAACTCCAAGCGTAGCTACAGAAGGAGAATCGACAGAGGCGGAAGAGGAACCGAATAGGAATTGGAATGAATGGCTAAAAGCCATGAACAGAGACAGAATACACAGTTGGACAGTTAGTCAGTCCGAGAGACGAAGACAAAGAGACCAGAATCCCGAGAGGAGGACGGAACACAAAGAACAGTAAAGCAAAGTAGAAGAGACAGAGGGTCGAGCTGACCAGAGGCACCATCGAGCACCAGAGAGTTTGAAGATTCGAGCCATCCCATAGAGGATCTGTCCGAGCTGAGCACCACATTGGGCTCTTTCCATTGTAGACCAGAGGGTCACATAGTTGGTAGGAAGAATAAGAGTCTATGCACTCTAGTGGCTTGGGGAATCCAAGAACCACCTTGCTAAGCAAAACGTGCTTCAGGGGAACTCATATTGAGTCCTTGTATTGTAATTCTCTACTTAAAGGCACAATAAAACAAGGCCACCACTGAAAGCTGGACTGAAGATGTAGCCCTAGAGAATAGGGTGAACTCCTTATTAAAATTTCTTGTGTCTTTGTGTTTGCTTATTGTATTTCTCTGCTGTCATTCCATTTTTATTGTTTGTGTATTGGCAATCTGATCGATCTGTTGCTTCAATGACACAGAACACACACCAGCATATGAGTCTGTAATACCTTTAAACAATAAATCTTAAACTGATGTCGCTCATAGGGTGAATATCAGATCACCGGGTGCGAAAGGATCCAGCCCAAACATGGGTGAAACTTCCGTTCATTGCAATGGATGATGCAATATTCGATGTGATGGTGTCATGGTCTCTGGAGTGGCACGCTCCGGACTTGGCAAAACTGGAAAAGATCGCAACACAATAGCGGAAGAAGGAAACCAAGCTGTGCATCGCAAAGCTGGTGGAGAGAAAGTGCCAGGAACAGGAAGCGGCCATGCAGCGGAAGGCGGCTAAGGCAGCAGTGACAGCACAGACAGCAGAAACCACAACCATGACCACCAAAGAGACCGAGGAAGGCAGGGAAATTTCCATGGAGTAGGACATACAGGGGGAGGCTGAGACAGAGGAACGCACGAACCCTACACCAAAATCGACCCAACTCAAGAGGCCGCGCATCCAGGAGAAGCCAACCACACGAAAAAAGACAAAGGCAACAAAGACCTCTGAGGGAGACCTTCTTAACAGTGGTGAACTAGTTCGCGATGTCACTAAGGATTCTCTTGAAGAATTAATGACGGAGCAGACAACTATGTTGGGGGCGCTTAGAGCGCAGTTGCAGGCATTACAGGTGTGACCCCCAGGAATGATGACACCGCACCTTGCGGAAGGTGCATCTGAAGCTGAGCAGATGTTGCACGCCCGCACAACGAACACTTTGGTGTTACCAGAAGGCGCAGTCTTAGCAGAAGCCGAGGGTGACATGAGGGGTTGGGGGTTGAATTTGGCCGCCCTTCCCAGAGAAACCCTATACCAGCTACAGGATGGGGTAACTACTGAGCTTCACACCAGGGAGGGTCGCGCCCTCCAAGTCTTGAGTGAGCAGAAGTTAAATTTAGAACAACTCAGCCTGCAGCGCGACAACCTGGTCACACAAAACTAGGGATTAGAACAGGTCGTGGAGGAGGCCTGTAGCAACATACCAGAGTTGGTCATGCTGGCGGCACTCCCCACCGCGGAAAAGATTCACCAACTAGTAGCTGGAGTCTGCAAGACCCAAGAGGAGGCCACGAAGGTTTAGTTGGAGCTGAACTTGCAGATCACAGAGCTGTGACTGAAGGCACAACCCTCTACACCCCTGGAAGTCAGAGAGCAGTGCCACCGCGCCATTCAATCAGGGTTGGAAGTGATAGAGCATGTTGTACAAGACTACACGGGATTGTTGGATCAGTCCCTCTTCACGCTCACTTCACTGCAGGAAGACCCAATGCTACAACAGTTAGAGACAGAAGTGTGGGAGTTGCAGCAAGCCTATGACAATGTCTGGGGGACCGCGTAGACGGTCACCCTTACTCAACGATTGGCCAAGATGAGGGAGGCCTAGGCTCTGAAGGAATAGGTGGATGCCACACGCCAGAAAGAAGCAGGGCTTAAAGCATGCATCCAGCCTTGGCTCGAGGAAGCATTCATGGTCACCGCCATGATCGAGGGGAAGCTGGCCCAGATGCAGGATACATATGCGCTAAGGCAAGAAGGTGCCTCTGACAACGATGCATCAGAGAGTCATGCACAATTGATACAGTGGACAGCGGAGGAATGTGTGGTAGACATCAGCGAAGCGCAGAAGTTGTTGGATGGACTCCGAGCAAAGATCACCGCACCAACCGAGTGACTCAAGACGAGTCACGATGATTGTGTTGGGGGCCTGTTGGGCAGCGGATCCCCCCATAGCAGGTTTTTGGGGCTTAAAGCTGAGTTTTGGTCAATGTAACGTAAAGACCCCGCAAAATGCAGGCGCTGAGTGCGAGAGTCTAGGGTTTTTTGCCCTAAAATATTGTAATTTAATATAAAATGTGTTGACCTACCCATGGTCCGTGGACCATGGGAATGTATAAAAAGAGTAAGGCTCTAAGTGTAGAAGTCATTTTTTTAGTCTGGATTGTAAGTGATATGGGTTTTTGAATAAGGAATTCGCGTTGAGTCTGTAAGTCTGAGCCTTGGGTTGTAGGAATAGGAAGAGCCTCTGTAGTTGTGTGCATAGAGGCTTGGTAAAGTCCACAGCTATGTGCATGGACCCCTACAACTGAGTGCGCAGGGCGGAGTTGGGATTGTACTGGATCAGAGGATTAATAAAAGATAAGTTGATTCTAAAATATTGTGCATCTACTCGTAGATCTGTGTGTTTATGCTCCTATTATATCTTTTCATCTCTTTATAGTTTATGATTGTGTGCACTTGTTATAAATGTTGAATGATGGATGAGAATATTGGGCCCACATACTTAAGTTAACATCTATAATAATAACCCCGTAAGGATAAAGGATCTAGACAGTGCCTCTTCGCGCTCTTTACAGAGTTGCGCAAAGGTCAGACGGCTACGCGAAGCGGCGCAAGCATGCAGGATCGGTTGGCTAACTTCCTGGACTTCATCAAGACATCCCTAGGGTGTGGAAACCTAGTTCCAACACCCTCCCATACTACCTTGGGTGAGACCTCAGTCCGCGCTCCACAGACTGTTGCCGAAAGGGCCAGTAGTTTTGGGATTTGTTTGGCTAAATCACTTTTGAACCTGGGTCAAGCCCCAACAAGCCAACAAGGAGTAACTCATCATATAGAGCCCAAAACATCTAGAATTCTATGTTGAAAACATAGAGTCGTAAGAAATGGGAAATTCTACACTTGTTTGAGTTACAAGGAGAAATAATGGACTGAAGAGAGGATGGGTGTTATGATTCTTATAGAGAAGTTTAAAGATATCTTCGGCATTCATACAAGCATTATGAATTAATGAATCAACACACATGGATATATAAGGAAGCATGAAATAATTTCTAATAGTTATTGTAGCACACATACAGAGAAGAATATGAACATAATGGAATTAATAGAACGAAAAACATATTGTAATGCTAAGAAGGAGGAATCACCACCATTTTTGTGATAGTCTGAAGGTATACCTATGTAAAGTAATACATTCTCAGATAATAGTCATTCACTTACAAATTTATGAGCCAAAATGGTATCATAGAATTCAGCCCTCTCGGTGAGAAATTCTGAAACCCTTGTATTATGTTTCATCCCCCTATTTATAAGAAGAGGGGGAATAGCTTTGAATTACAATCAAAATATCTTATCCTGAGCCCCAACATTCATGCTAGACTAGCTATATTGGCTCTATCAGGCTCTGCTATCACCTGCCTAAGATTACAACAAGGATCGAATCCCTTTCTTGGAAAAAATGTAGAAATAAATGCATAGAGAAAGAAAATCGAGAGAGGAAAGAGGAGGTGTCCCCTTGCTATTCCAGTGGAGGCCCCTGATCAAGCCACATCCCTGCCATGATGTGTTCCATTTTCTGTTGAGGTGGTTTATTGCTACATCGACTGACTTCTATCCATTCTACCTTAACTGCCTGAGTGAGTTGTTCAGTGGAGAAGTGATGGAGTGTGAAATTCGTGCACCCGAGCGGTCATTTTCTACACGATGAAGTGGAGCACCATGTCGTGCCATTAAGACTTCTTTAATCCACCCCATACTGATATGTAGCCGTGCCATGCCATATTTAATATCATCATTGCCGACCCATCCGCCCATTTAATCTCTGCAACAGTGCTATCGTGCACCACGGTCGCGGGTCTTTTAATCATTTAAAACAGACAAAACAGGCGGCACTTTTGATTTCCCCTTTAGCCCCATTATTACAACCCCTTTTGTAAATTTCCATATATGACCGAGGGGCTAGAACTAGGGGCTTAGCCCTTAGGTTCTAAGGCCATCAGACTCGTGTCCAAGAGCCTTTTCCTTTGTTATCGCAAATCCCACATACCGAAGCTTCACTGTGTTTTGCTTGTGGCACTTCCCTCTGTCCTCATGATTGCCAATCCATGGGGATGGCCCTGCCAAAAGATATCACAATTTCAACCACAAAGTGGGGGGGACTCTTTACATTTTTCTTTGGAGCGGGCCGACAGTCCGGACGCGAGATCTTTGTAGAACCTACAGTAATAATTTATCGCATCTGGGGAAGGAGTTCACCATATTGCAATCGCACTTCACCATTGTCTTAAGGCTTTACCCCTTAACTGTTGTGATCACAGATTTGCGGGGTGATGTCATTGTTGCCACATGTCATCCTGTGAGTGGTGACACATGGCACCTAGAAATGGTCCCATGTCACCACCAAAAACACTGAAACCAGGTGACATGTGTCCTCTGCCACATCATCAATTGTACTGCCACGTCACTGCTTATGTCAGCTGCCCTATCAGCTCTGAAGACCAATCACATGCTGCCACATGGCCTTTGGGAGGAGAGAGAAAGTGACCCGATGGGCCTTGGTTTTTTCATGAATGCCTTTGTTAGCGAATTTCCAGCCTCCCCGTCGATTTTGTATTAAATCGCAAAGTCACAGTGTCGCGAGGTATTTTGAAGAGAGAACCCTATACTCTGTCGATCCACCAATAGCCGATGCCCTCATCCTGTCGATCACCGATATGTGATGTGTCGTACCACAACGTGGCGAAGAGAGAGAAAGGGGACTGCCCGCTCCTGATTTTCCCTTGATTTCCTTTGGTAATCAGATTTTGCCCCCCCCCACCGACGTTTTAACACTAAGGCCCAGTTCTTCGGTGATTCCCACGATATCGGCATTTGGCGATGGTTCTGGCCCTATGCTGGTGTGCACCCCTTTGCGCCTACAATTGCCAATCTGCGATATCGGCGCTCAGCCCTAAAACCTGCTTATAAACATAAGTATGAGCCCCAGGACCCGCTGATTACTGATATGCGACATCGGCGATCGACGAATCGATTTCTTTCCTTCTACTAGTGTTCTTTACCCGCCTAGACCCACCGATGTTGATATGCGATTGTGATGAACCGCCCTGGTCCTGATTACGATTTTTCCCTCAGACTTAGCCATTTTTCTCATTTTCTGAGTTCTTCAAAGGAATTCTTCAATAGGTTCTAACTTCTGATCCAGGAACCCTTCGTTAGACTTCTATATACCACCGAAAAGCTTTTTCTAATAAATTTGCAATGGAGAGTGTCCCATCTAGCTTTGGTAGCTTTTGTGGCTCAGAATTTGGCATCAAAATTCACTTCTATTTGCAATTTGAAGCAACTGGTGACTAAAAAAGCAACGAGTGATTGGTGGTGTTTTCCATTTGGGTTTCCACGTAAAAGTACTTGTGTCAATATGTGTATGCTTCTCATGTGATGGATTGTATGTACATTTCAATGCCTTATCTTGTTGATCATTTGTATTGTGTATGAAAGCTCTCACAAATAACTAACCATAGTGAAAAGAGTTAAAGACTTAAAATTGAAATAACTTCATTATTACTGATTTCGCGCGCGCCCCCCCCCGCCCCCCGCCTTAGTAATTTCTTATTCCAACAATTGGTATCAGAGCTAGGTTCCTTCGAGAATAGTCTAACCACTGGAAGGTATATCCGTAAGGAATTATGTCTAGGCAAGAGAGTTAATATGCTCACTCAAACAAGATACCAGTTTTTTATAGGACAAAATATGTCGTTTGGAAAGTTAATATGGAATCCTATCTTATGTCTCTTGGAGTAGATGTTTGGGGCTCTATCCTAGTAGATTATGATGTCCCTGATGTCCCTCCCACTGATGCAGATGGAAACAAATTGTATGGAAATAATGTTAAAGCCAAGAATGTCATTATCTTTGGCCTTAGTCAATCTGAGCTCATAAAGGTTATGCAATGTAATTCTGCCAAGGAAGTATGGGTGAAGCTCAAACAAAGTTATTAAGTAGGACAAACTTCAAACCTTTCAAATGAGGTTTGAAATCTTAAAAATTAGTGAAGAAGAAAGAATAACATAATACTTCCTCAAAGTTGATGAAGTAACCAATATGATTAGAGGACTTGGTGAAGAATTCAAGGAAGATATGATTGTTCAAAAGGTCTTAAGATCTCTACCCATGAGATTTAATGTCAAAGTCTCTGCTATTGAATAAATGGTTGATTTAAAGAGTCTTAAGATGGATGAGTTTCTTGGTACTCTCACTGCCTATGAGATGAGAGTAGGAAGAGAGAAGTATGAACCCAAGGAGGCAACATTCAAAGTGTCCAAGAAGGCCAAGGAGCACAAAGATCATCAAGATTTCTCCAGCTATGAATATGATCAGGAGCTGGCTCAATTTTCTAGGAAACTGAAGCGTGGCTCAGGAAAATATAAAGGGAAGTTTCCCTTTAAATTCTTTGATTGTGGGAGAGTTGGACATTTTTCGTCCAAGTGCCCTTACAAAGAAAGGACTGAAAAGGAAGATGATCAGAAATTTAGAAATAAATATCAAAAACATCAGAAGAAGAAGTTCTATAAGAAAAAGGGGCTCTACTCCAAAGAGGATAGTTCAGCACCAGAGTCAAATAGTGAAAACTCTTTAGAAGATGATTCAGATAAGTATTTACTTATGGAATTTGGAGAAGACTCCAAGAAACAAAATATTACTAACTTTCAAGAGGAAGAATAAGGAGTAGTGGAATTTGAAGGGGAACTCATCAATGCTCATGATGAGTTAAAGAAGGCAAGGAGAAAGAACAAGCTACTAAAAGAATAGCTACATCATGTTGAAGAAGGTACGTACAACTCAAACAATGAGGAGTTTGTTTATCAAAAGAAAAACTTGAAGAAGCCATTAAAAGCAAAGATATTTTAACCCTTTTACTAGAAGAAAAACAAGGAACATGTGAGAAACTAGGAGAAGAGAACAAGCATTTAAAACAAGAGTTGTTCAAGGTAAAGAAGGAAACGATCTCAAAAACATGCAAAGATGAAATTTTGTCTTTGAAAGTCAAACTAGAAGAAGCTAAACGAAAAGAAGAATTTCTTCAAGATTTGATCCATGAATGGGAAGAGAATTGTCAAAATATTGAGGCAGAGGTCGTCTCTATAAGAATGGATCTTAAGAATGAAGGTTTTAACCCTGTACAGAAATTACCTCCATACCAATTCAAAATACAAAAATTAAGCAATGGCGAGATCATAAAACATAAAATAGATATACACAGAGATTTTCCCCTCAACCCCAAAATCGGGACTACTAAATTGATTTTTCATTATATTCCTTTCAATGTTACAATACATATATATACATGCTAAAGCATCCATTAACCCTGGATTAGAACATAACCGTAGTTCCCTTGATTGGATCTACAAAATACCATGGGTAGAAAACCATCATGCCCAAAACCATGTGTTAAAACCATGCACAAAACCATAGGTAGGTCTTCTCACCTAATATAGGGTCCAAACAAAATTTCCTCAAGGCACTACCCCAGACACCGTAGAGGGGGGCTACTGCCCCCCTCAACCCCCTTGACAGGGGGGGATGCTACCCCCCCTATTTCACCTAGCGAAAAAAACAAGGGCACCTATTGCCCCCCCGCACATGGGGCTAGTCATGGAAAGAATATAACACAAATCCAACATTCTCCCACTTGTTGTTTTCTTTCCATGGGGAGCCACAGGAGATCTTAGTCATTGGTCCAACCCTGCAATTCCCATTGTTTCTCCACCACCAAGAAAACTTCTTAGTGCTCACAGACTTCGTCAATGCATCTGCAACATTCTTCAAAGTGTCCACCTTTACCAGCAACACCTTTTTGTCCTCAACCATATCCCTCACAAAGTGATACCGAACATCAATGTGCTTTGTCTTTGAATGATAGGCAGGGTTCTTTTCTAAGAAAATTTCACTTTGGTTGTCCCAGTCTTTCCTTATAACTCGTTGTAACAACCCCATACTTGAACACAATCTCTGGAACCAAACTGCTTCGTTGCTTGCATGAGTGGTTGCCCTGTATTCTGCCTCTGTAGTTGAAAGTTCCACTACACACTGTCTCTTGCTCATCCAACTGACTGCACCTCCAAATTGGTTAAATACATACCCCCTTGTAGATCTTCTCTGATCCAGATCTCCAACCAAGTCTACATCAAAAAATCTGCGGATGTCCAAAACTCTATCCAATCGTGGTCTTCCTTATTAGCACAGACCATAATCACTAGTGCCACGCAAATACTTGAAAACTCGATTCACTGTTGTCCAATTATCCTTCCCTGGTTTTGACATAAACGTTCTCAATACTCCCACTGCACGTGCAATGTCTGGTCTAGTACAGACCATTGCATACATCAGGCTACCAACTGCACTTGCTTATGGAACACGGGACATGTCCTCTTCCTCTTCTTGTGTCCTGGGACACTGTTCAACAGATAACTTTACACCGATAGGAAAAGGAACCTTCACCAATTTACTATCTTGCATATTAAACCTCTGCAATATTGTCTCGACATACTTCCTCTAGTTTAACCAGAGCTTCCTTTTTGCCCGATCTCATTTAATTTCCATGCCCAAAATATAGTTTGCAACACCAAGATCTTTCATGTCGAATTTGGAGGACAATTGGGTCTTCAATTCCTGGATAATTTCTTTGTTATTTCCAATCAACAACATATCATCCACATACAAGACCAAATAAATAACATGGTCACCAATTAATTTAAAATACACACAATGATCTACTTTGCTTATGGTGAAGCCAAGTCCCCGTATATATGTATCAAATTTCCGATACCACATCCTTGGTGACTGTTTTAACCCATACATAGACTTTTTTGACCTACATACCATTTCTTCTTACCCTTCACTGCAAAGCCTTCAGGTTTCTTCATGTAGATCTCTTCTTCCAGATCCCCATGAAGAAATGTTGTCTTCACATCCATCTGTTCTACCTCAAAATAAAAAGTAACAACAATAGATAAAAGTAATCTAATAGAAGCTACCTTGGAAATAGGAGAAAAAATATCACCGAAATCAATTCCCGGCAACTGGGAATAACCTTTTGCTACCAACCGAGCTTTATATTTCTCCACCTTGCCTTTTGCATTCATCTTCTTCTTAAACACTCATTTTCTTCCAATTGGTTTCCTTCCAGCCAGCAAATCCACCAGATCCCAAGCCTCATTTTTGTGAAAAGATGCCATTTCATCAACCATGGCCTCTTTCTAGAGTTTTCCATCCTCTGAATCTACTACTTCCCTGATATTTTTGGGATCATCATCAGTAATAGACAAAGAAAAATTTGAATAGAAAGCAGCTGGACTATACCTTTCTGGTTTCCTTCTTTCTCGAACTGATCTTCTCATAGCTGGAGTTTGTGGCTCTTCATCTTCTGATTCCTATTCTGTTGTAGAGTATGATTCCTCCTCCTTTAGCTCAAACTCTATCTTCTCAGTTTCCTTTGGTAGGACTTCAGGTTTAAGAACATCTTTCACTTCTCTAAACACCACATCGTGGTTGTACACAACCTTCCTTGTTTCTGTGTTCTAGAGCTTATATCCTTTTAAACCAGCCTCATACCCAATAAAGATGTACCTTTCAGATTTACTATCCAACTTGGTTCTTTTCTCCTTTCGAATGTGTACATATGCATCACATCCAAGTACCCTTATATGTGAAAGAGAGGGTTTCTTACTAGTCCATATAACCTCTTGTGGAGTTTTATCCTCCAACGTTGATTAAGGTGATCTGTTGACCAGGTAACATGCAGTCTCCACTGCCTCCGCCTAGAATTCATGTCCTAACCCAGCACCACTGAGCATGCTTCTTGCCTTTTCCATCAATGTCATGTCCATTCTTTTTGGAACTCCATTTTGATGAGGTGTGTATGGGGTAGTCTTCTGTCGTTATATACCACACTTCTTATAGAACTCTTCAAATTCCTTCTTGCAAAACTCTCCACCATTATCTATCCTCGGCACCTTTATCTTCTTCTCTGTCTAGTTTTCCATCAGAGCCTTAAATTCTTTAAACCTGTCAAAGACTTCATATTTCTTCCTGAGGAAATATATCCATGTATTCCTTGAGAAGTCATCTATAAATGATACATAGTACACAAATTTACCCATTGATGGAACTGACATAGGTCCAAACACATCATTGTGCACAAGCTCTAATATCTATTTCGCCCTCTTAGCACCAGAGGGGAAACTCACCCGATTCTGCTTCCCATATACATAATTTTCACAGGAATAAAAATCTAGAGAGAAATTAGACATAGCTTATATCATACCATTACCATGAAGTATTTGAATGCCCTTCTCTCCAATATGTCCAAGCCTTTGATTCCATAGCATGGTCTTTTCTCCAAAGACCACTAGATTTTCTGCCCCACTTTTAGGAACCATAGAACTGTTACACCCATCAATAACAGTGCTACCCTAAAGCTTGTACAAAGTTCCAATATGAACTCCCCACATCAATACGAGTTCTCCCAAAACCATCTTGCAGGTATATTTCTCAAACTCTATTTTTACACCTACATCATCCAACTTGCTTATAGAAATCAGAGTTCTGGCCAATGCATGAATATGTAGAACACCCAAAAGTGTTCTAATCCTTCCACCCTACAACTTCAACTTGAATTTTCCATGACCAACGATTCTAGCCTTCATGTCATCCCCTAAGAATACATCACCACCATCATATTTATCATACTCACAGAACCACTCCCTGTGGGGAGTGAAGTGAAAGGATGCACCTAAGTCAATCAACCATAACTCATGATCTACATGTGTACTTGAAGAAGAAGCAAAGTACACATCCCCACCTTCATCTGAGGTAGTTTTCGCCTCTTTAGAAGGAGAATCATCAGATCCTTTTCCTTTCTTAGGAGCTTTAGATCTACGGTCCTTTTTGAAGTGCCCTTCCTTTCCGCATTTCCAGCACACCTTTACAAGTTTTCCTGGAGATTCAGATATCCCTCTAGATTTATATCTCCCACTCGAGGATTTATTTTTGTTTCTGTTGTAGGACTGTCCTCATATAGACAAGGCATCACCATTTTGGCCCTCCGTATTTTTCCGTCTCATCTCCTCTGACAGTAAGGATGAGACTATTTCATCAAACTACAAGGTAGTCGCATTGCTACCTATTGCAACAACTAGACTATCCCACAAATCTGGTAGAGAACACAACAAACTAATGCACTTATCTCCATTTGAAATTTTTATATCAACAAATAACAACTGGCATACCACAGTACTAAAGGCATTCATATGCTTTGTCACTGAGTCTCCATCCTTCATCCTCAGGTTATAAATATTTTTCTGTAGGAACAGTTTATTCACTAGAGACTTAGATTGGTACAAAGTCCCTAACCTGTCCCACAAAGCCTTTTCTGAAGCTTCCTCTAATACATTCAACAATACTAAATTTGAGATACATAACTATATTGTGCTCTTTGCCTTCCGATCCAACTTCTCCCAATATTCTGCTGAAATTTCTGTTGGTTTAGTACCCGGATCTACTGTGATCCACTAATATTTATCCACTAGCAGATCCTCCATCTTGATTTTCCACAACTCAAAACCCTAACCATTAAAATTCTCAATCTCTATCTTTCCACTTCTTGCCATCTTCTTTCACCACAAGAATCGATCCCGCAGATCTCCCATTGAATGGGGTCTACCACAGGCGTGAGAAAAACCCCTCAGCAGCAAAGGCATCCCCTTGAAGCCAAAAAAAATTGATATCAAATGTAGGTTTTAACCCCGTACAGAAATTACCTGCATATGAATTCTAAAAATAGAAAATAAACAATGGTGAGAGCATAAAACATAAAACAAATATACACAGAGATTTTCCCCTAGATCCTAAAATCGGGACTACCAAATTGATTTTTCATTATATGCCTTTCAATGTTATAATACATATATATACATGCCGAAGCATCCATAAATCCCAATCCATTAACCCTCGATTAGAACATAACAGTAGTTTCCTTGATCTGATCTACAAAATACCATGGGTAGAAAACCATCATGCCTAAAACCATCTACGAAAACCATGCACAAAACCATAGGTAGGTCCACCCCCCTAATAAAGGGTCCAAAAAAAATTTCCCCAGGGCGCTACCCCAGACCCTGTAGAGGGGGGCTACCGGCCCCCCCTACTGCGCTTAATGCAACGAACAGGTGTGCCTATCCCCACCCCCCTGCTTGTGGGGCTATTCGTGGAAATAATATAACACACACCCAATAGAGAAAATGAGGACTGAGAAAGGCATAATGAAAATTTTTCAGAAGGAACAAGAAAGCTAGATCAAATTCTAAGAATCCAAGGTTTTTAGGAAACAAAACAAGCCTGGGATACTCCATACCACAGGAATCTTCTATGGGACAAATGAACTTCAGGTCCGTAGGATTTGAGGAACCTCATAACTATGCAAAGATGTATCAAGAAAGAATCAATGAAGACAGAAAGGGATCAAACTAGAGAGGAGCACATCAGTAGAATAATAACTCCATCTACCCCTAGGAACCACACCAACGAAGAATGAATCAATCATCCAAGAAACAGAGGTACCATCATGCAGAAACTCATGAACCTTCCAACTTCAGGTGCTCTCATTTATTTTATGGGCATTGTTATAAATGTGACATCTTTGGGCATAAGGTTGCTGATTGTAGAAAGATCAAAGTTGAAGGAGATGAAAATTTCAGATACAATAAGTATGAGAATTTTAGACATCAAAACTCTACTCTCATAAATCTAAATGCCTTCTCTCCCCTAATGAGTGATGTTTAATGTTTCAAATGTAATAATTTTTGGCACAAGGCAAGTGAGTGAAGAAGCAGGTTTGATTATCCATCTATGTCTCATAACACTTGGCAACCAAATTTTCGAAAAGATAAGGAGAATTGGAAACGAAAATCTGGAAAGAGCATGGAATGTGGACTTTCTCTATCAACACATAATCAAGAAAACAAATGGTATGTGGATAATGGTTTCTCCAAGCATATGACCATGGATAAGAGAAAAATTATGTTGCTAAAAGAAAAGGATAGAGGGAACAATGTCACATTTGGCAAGAATTAAGGGTATGGGCATAGTCAGTCTTGATGAAAATACTAAAGCCCAAAATGTGTTGTATATAGAAGGTCTCAAGCATAACTTTCTTAGTGTAAGTCAAATGTGTGATAATGGCTTTAATTTGACCTTTCAATCCAAGGACTATGAGATCCGAAATGAAGAAAATGGAAAGCTGGTGGGAAAAGAAGTCATAACTCACAATAATGTATATGTGTTTGATGAATCCAGAGTAAGATTCTATTTGAGCAAGTCGATTGAAGCTAGTTTATGTCACAGGAGACTTTGTCATATGAATTTTGACAATTTGATAAGAGTCAGAAATTTTGGAGCTATAAGAGGTTTACTAAGACTGTCAAGGTATGATAATTCAATCTACAATTCATGTCAATTTGGTAAGTAGACTAGGACTCATTTAAAGACAAAAGAGTTCTCTTCATCTAGGCCACTAGAGCTAATTCACACAAATATCTGAGGCCCAACTAGAGAAAAAAACCCAAAAGGAGAAAGGTATTCTATGTTGCTTATTAATGATTTTACCAGGGCCACTTGGATCATGCTCTTAAAGGAAAAATCAGAAGCATTTCTACACTTTAAAAAATTTAAATCTCAAGTAGAAAATGAGAAAGATATCAAGATCAAATTCTTAATGTCAACCAAAGGAGGAGAATACACTTCAAGAGAATTTGAATAATTTTTGTGAAGAGCATGGCATAAGGAGGAAGTAAGTGTCTAGAACTCCACAAAAAAATGGAGTAGTTGAGAGAAAGAACAGAACAATCTAGGAAATGCCCAGAGTTATGATGGATGAAGCAAATGTGCCTCACATGTTCTGGGGAGAAGCAACACAGGCAACAATGTACTTGTCAAACAGAACACAACTCAGGCTTAATAGTGATAAAACTCCCTATGAGTTGTGGAAGGGAAGACCTGCACCAATTAAGCACTACAAAGTGTTTGGGAGCAAATGATTTATCAAAAGGAATGATAAAAATACCGTAAAAATTGATTCACACGTTGACGAGGTTATATTACTTGGGTACTCTACTCAAAGTAAAGGATACAAGTGTTACAAAAAATGGACAAAGAGGGTTAAGGATTGCATTGATGTAGTAGTAGATGAAATAACCTTATAACCTTATTCCTCTAAAGGAAACATGAACTTAGATAGCGAAGAGAGTTCAGACATCAGGCCCTCAGATCAAGATGAAATAGATTTAGATAATGAAGACATGGAAACAAGCACGACTCCAAGGCCCAAAACACCTTCTAGATATGTACAGAAAGAACACCCTGAGAGTCAAATTCTTGGAGATCAAAGGCTTGGTTTTCAGAAGAGGAGGAAATTTGTTGGCAGTTCAAATTGTGTAAATATTTATCTCCTATCTCAAGTCGATCCTAAAAATCTTATCTAGGCAAGTGAGGACAAGTTCTGGGTGAGAGATATGAATGAATAACTTGACCAAATTGATAAGAATGAAACTTGGGAGCTTGTTCGAAGACCCAAAGAGAAAAATGTCATAGGTATAAAATGGGTCTTCAAAAATAATCTAGATGAGCAGGGTCAAGTAATTAGGAACAAGGCTCGATTAGTCTGCAAAGAGTATGTCCAGATAGAGGGGATAGATTTTGAGGAAACCTTTACACTAATAGCTAGATTGGAAGCTATCATAATGTTTCTTGCCTTTTCCAGTCATAAAAACATCAAGGTATATCATATGGATGTGAAGTCTACATTTCTCAATGGAGATATAGAAGAAGAGGTTTATATTGAGCATCCAGAAGGATTCACGCTCACCGAAGATGAAGGGTTTGTGTGCAAACTAAAAAAGGCCTTATATGGACTCAAACAGGCTCCTAGAGCCTGGTATGCAAGACTGGATTGATACCTTTAGCAACAAGGATTTAAGAAAGATATTGTAGACAATAATATCTACATAAAGTTTGAAGATTATCATCTACTAATTGTAGTAATGTATGTGGATGACATAATCTTTGGCAGCGACCTAGAAAAATTGGGGCATCAATCCACAAACTCTATGTAGACAGAGCTTGAGATGTCCATGATTGGAAAATTGTCCTTTTTATTAGGATTTCAAATTTCTCAGCCAAAAAATGGGATATTTATCTCCAAATCCAAGTACCTACAAGAAAATCTGAAGAAGATTGGATTGGAATATTGCAAGCCAGTTAGCACACCTATGGTTACAGGCTGCAAATTATGAAAAGAAGATGAGACACCACTAGTAAATCAGACTGAGTATAGATCAATGATAGGAAGCTTGTTGTATCTCATAGCTTCGTGATCAGACATCATGCAAGCAGTGGGTCTTGTGGCCATATTTCAAGCTTTCCCTCATGAAAGTCATGTCATTGTTGTCAAAATGATTTTCAAATATCTTCAAGGAACAATTGATTATGGACTATGGTATGCTAAAAGCAGAGAGTTTAAGTTGAAGGCCTATATTGATGTTGATTAGGCAAGAAATATTGAAAACAGGAAGAGCACCTTAGGTGCAACATTCTTCTTGGGAAACTGCTTAGCATCTTTGGTTAGAAAGAAACAAAACTCCATTTCTTTATCAACTGCTGAAGTAGAGTATATTGCAGCTGCCACTTGTTGCTCGTAAATTCTATGGTTGAAGCAGACCTTGATAGACATTAAGGTATAGTTGACTAATCTCATTCAAAACATGTGTGATAATACTAGTGCCATCAATATCTGTAAGAATCCAGTAATACACTCAAAGACCAAGCACATCCCTATAAAGTTCCATTTCTTAAGAGAGCAGGTTGCAGCTAATTTTGTTCGACTTGAATATGTGGACACTAAAGACCAACTTTCAAACATATTTGCTAAGCCACTGGAAAGAGAACCCTTTGAATATCTCAGGCAACAGATATGATTTGTGTCTCCTCCTCCCAAATGACTCAATTATAATATGTGTTGGGAGCTACTTAACATGTGGGATCAATTGAAGAGTAGGCTACAGTGGTTTAGGGGGAATTTTCAAGAGAATTCTTTGCCATTGATGCCAAAGAGGGAGAATATTACTATTTCATTGGAGAAGAAAGATAATGAAGAAGACCATGTCTGGTTCCAAGGGGAGCTTAGGTTGTTTCCATTAATGCTAAAGGGCGATATTGTTGGACAATTGACATTGTCTGATTGATTGGTGGCACTTGGTATGTTGGCATTGATCTCAATTGGACTAACATTGAGGAAAAGTCCAGGAAGATAGTTTGAAACCATGTTTCAAGTAGAAAACGGGCTGAAACACTGCATCAGAACTTCTCCAATGGAAATTACTTGGAAATAGATTTCCAATGGTATGTGGAAGTCCAAAAATGGATCTCAGGATCAAAATTTATTGATCATCAAAGTTAGGGTCTTGAAGTCCTCAACAGATGAAATTTCGAAACTTATGGAGGTCAGAATATTAGAGGGTCAGAGTCTCGAGAGCTGATTCTTAGAACGTTGGATATCAGAAGGGTTAAGAAAACGGAACATCGGAAAGGTAAAATATTGGAAGTAGAATGGAAGCTCGTAGTTTTGGAACCTCGAAACCTCGAAACTTTATCACCTTAATGTAATTCCTTTTTGAGAAAGTTTTGATCCGATAGAGTAGGCAGAACATCGGGCTGAATATCAGAGAATACAAAACATCAAAACTTGATATTGGAAGGGCTGAATATCGGAGGTCAGGATGATCTGTTTTTGTATGATTAGTTTTGTCGTGCTAATAACAATTACAAATTTATAAACGTGTGCTTGCTTCTTGCTTTTTGTACTAAGGTTTCCTTAGTTGTTGGTGCTTACAAACAGGTAAACTTCCTTAAGTTAAACAATACATTCATGAGAAAAATAGCTTCAAAAATGAATAATGAATAGAAAACATGTACAGTGCAGCAAACCATCAAATAGACACATTAACACAGTGTTTTGATGAAGGAGTTCACCCCTCCTAGGCTACATCTCCTTGGTCCAGCTTCCATGGCTTGGGCCTCTATATTAGCTCAGTGTGGTAAAAATTTTGTTTACAAATCTCTATGGCTCATGATACCTACACCAATGTGTTCAAAAGGTCCAAATTAGCCAAGAACACTTCTTTTTGATCTCAATTTGGTCAAAAATTGCTCAAGTTATGTTGCATTCAATTTTTTCCTAGGAATCCCTGCTAAATCTGGAGAGACTCCAGTTAAGTCCACCAAAATTAGTAGTTTCCGCCTAATTTGGCACACCTCCAAATCGGCCACCAACTTAATCCAACTTTTAAGCGCAATTAATTAAAACTTTAAACAGAATTAGTTTTTAATTAAAGGTGATTAGTGCTAAGTGCTATCCGTTGTTGGCCCTCGGTCATGTACTTGAGGTCGCATGGGGTGGGGGCTGGCCCGCAGGGCTGGCTCCCACCACCCCGCCGTCGGAAATTAATGTGCATTTAAATATGGGTTCACGACCGTCTATTTCAAAACCTCTACGGGTGGTCCAACGATAGAGCATAGACTTCGGGTGGGGGAGGTTATGGGTTTAAAACCTGTCTCCGCCAAACCCATAATATAAATAATAATTATATATAACATCTAATAATATTTAAAGAAAAACAAATTCGAATTCCACCTTGGAGCCAACTAGGCAATTTCACCCTTTTTTTAGCCAAACTGGCGAATCCCGAGGTGACACTTGTCACAACCCCATTGAGTGAAAACTGAAGAAGATTCTCCTTGCTCACTGGACTGTTCACTGCACTGCCACGTGATCATTTTGTCCCATTCTACAATTTTTTTAGTTGTTTAGGAAAACGAACGACAGGCCTTTTCTTCTTCATCCAGACTCTGTTTTCAATGAAATAAATTGTGTTGTGATCGTCTTGACAAGACGGACACAGTCGAACAATTTTTGATCCAATCTGAGAACTTTGATTTTTGAGCTAAATAATGAGCACCTGATCATTCCTCCCCACTAGAAGCCTTTTGGACCCCAAAAGATACCATCAATTGTTCAACAAGTGAGGGTACAACTCCCTCACCTTTTCGGTTTGCAACCATTTGGCTTGAGAAGGCTTTTGTCCCTTGAGTCCCACTCTAAGGTATTCAACATCCCCTCTCTTTGAAGTTCTGGTTCTTTTGTCAAGTATGAGATCTTGCTGAAGATCATCTAGATATTCTGGTGAGAAATCATCTATTGATGGCAGTTGAACATGCTCTCCTTGATCATCAATCAAAGGAGGCTCAAAAAATCTCAAATTCTCAACATTAACAAAAGAGTATATTTGCATGTAAGGAGGCAAATCAAGCTTGAATGCATTACTACCAAAATTTTCCAGAATTTTAAACGAACCATAACGGACTGGTTTCATCTTTTTACCTTTTCCTTGAAGTCTCTCTTTGCTAATATATAACTAAACTTTGTCGCCAACTTGAAATTTGTGATCAATCCGGTGTTTGTCATGCCTTGCCTTGTAGCTGCTTTGACTTTTCTCAAGTTGTTCTTACACTGTATGATGTATCAACTGAATTTTCTCTATGAACTTCCTTGCCTTATCGATGTCACTGTGACCTTCAATAGCAACATCTTTCTCAAAGATGAAGTCCAATGGCGATCTTGGCAAGTATCCATAACATGCCTCAAATGGCGATCTGTTTGTGGAAGAATTCTTTGCCCTGTTGCATGCATGATGTATGTAATGCGACTGTTCATCCCACAATGCAGGATGTTTGCTGCAATATTCTATAAGAAGATGAATAATTGTTCTATTGACCACCTCGGTTTGTCCATTTGTTTTTGGATGAAAGTTTGTACTCTTCTTCAACTTTATGTCCATCATGTCCCATAAATTTGACCAAAAATTCCCAACAAATCGAGAATCTCGATCACTTACAATAGAAGTAGGAAGACCAAAATGAACCCAAATGTTTTGAAAGAAAAGATGAGTTGTTTGTTCAGCTGTAATTTTATTTTTACATGGTGTTAGTATGAACATCTTGCTGAACCTATCTACAACTACATAGAGGTAATCATGACCTTTCTTTGACAATGGAAGACCTCCAACAAAATCCATTGAGATACTCTCCCATGGACGTGAAGGTACTGGAAGTGGAGTGTATAAACCAAGTTTCCTATTGCTAGGCTTACTTGTAGCACATAAAGAACATCCTCTTATGAAACGAGAAACATTATCCAACATGCGTGGCCAATAACAATACCTTTGAATATTTGCTACCGTCTTACCTACACAAAAGTGTCCAGCAATCAATGAAGTGTGCGCCTCTCTTATGATATTGTTTCTTTCTCCCTGTGGAATACACAACTTGCCCAAGTGATACAACAAACTGTTATGTACATGATAATCCAACTCTTCTATTTGTTTTCCTTGACTCAAGCTTGCATATACTTCTTGAAAATCACTATCATTTGAATATTGTTCTATGTAACTTTCATGCAAAACAGAATTATGATTAAGTATAACAGATGAATTTACAATAGGCCTTGAAAGCATATCAGCTACCTTATTGTAGATTCCATTTTTATACCTGATAACCAAATGAAATTGTTGTAGAAAACCCATCCATCTGTAATGGCATGATTGCCGCAACTTTGACTGTGACTGTAAATACTATAATGGTTGATGGTCTCCTTCCCCATCAAATAGTGCTTCCATTTCTTAACACTTTGTATCAATGCATAAAGTTTTTTGTCATATGTGGGATAGTTAGTTACAGCTCCATTAAAAATTTCAGAATGAAATGAAATGGGCTTACCATGCTGCAATAGAACTGCTCCCATGGTATAATCACTTGCATCTATCTGAATATCGAATGCTTGTCTAAGATCTGGAAGTGCTAATATCGGTGTTGAACTTATATTTTTGCTTCAAAGCATCAAATTATTTCTGTTGTACATCTCCCCAATGGAAGACTTTCTTCACACTTGTCAATGCATGTAATGGAGCTGCAATGGAAGAAAAATTAGCAATAAACTTTGTCCAATATTGTGCTGCCCCCAAAAAGCTTCTTACCTTGGTAACTATATTGGGCTTGGGCCAATTCAGAATAACCTCAACCTTAGAGAGGTCTATCTTCAGTTCACCTCCTCAACAATGTGTCCCAAATACACCAAAGAATAATTACCAAATTCACACTTCAACATCTTTAAAAACAATTGTTCTTTTCTCAAGACATCAAGTACTTTGTTTACATGCATGACATGTTCATCTCTTGACTTGTTGAATATGAGGATATCATCTAAGTAGACAATGAAAAAATCATCTAAAATGGTATCAATACATCATTCATTACTCTCATGAAAGTAGTTGGAGCATTTGTAAGCCCGAAAGGCATAATAAGCCACTCAAACAATCCTTGTTTAGTTTTAAATTCAGTTTTCCAAATGTCTTCTTCAACTATTCTAACTTGATGATAACCACTTCGTAAATCTAACTTAGTGAAATACTTTGCATACCTCAGTTGATCAAGAAAATCATCAATGCTTGGGAGTGGATAACAATTCTTTACCGTGATTTTATTCAGTGCATGGAAATGCACGCACATGCGCCAAGTGCCATCCTTCTTTGGCACCAGGACAATGGGTGAACCACATGGCGAAGTAGATGGGCATATCATACCTTTTCTCAGCAATTATTGGATTTTCTTTTTGATTTCCAAACTCTCCATAATAGACATGCGATACATGCCAATGTTCGAAAGTGGAACATCCTATTGCAACTGAATCTCATGCTGAATTCCCCTCTTGGGAGGTAACCCCTTTGGTTCCTAAAACATCTCGCCATGATTTCTTACCACATCAAACAAATCAGGTTTCAATTTATCATCACAACCTTCAAAAGATTCATAATCACTATTATTATTTTTCTTGATCATGAGAAGCACACAATTTTTACTTGCATTTACTAGTCTCTTCATCTGCCCTGCATTAACCAAAGAAATGTTCAACTTTTTGCAATGGGCTCTCACTATGTACTCCACCCCATTCTTGAGCAATATGTATTTTTTGTCATGGCGATAAAATACTACTTTTCTATCATACAAATAAGGACTACCAAAAATGATTCCTGAGATGTCAAGTGGAACTACATCTAACTCAACTTCATCAATGAACTTTTCAGTAATGGAGAACTTGAATAAACACTTCCTTGTAACCTGTAAGTTTGCATTGTTTACTATCCAACCCAATGGATATGGCTTGTGATGAGGTACAGTTTCAAGGTTTATTTTTTTAACCAAGTCTTCTGAAATCAAGTTTGATTGTGAGACACCATCAAATAATGCATCAATCTTTGTATTATTTGAAATCACTCTAACATGAAACAACTCTATTCTTGACTCTTCATTTGGAGTGTTGTTTTGACTATGTGATGAACTAGCGCTTGCAATAGTTTCTTTTCCTTTTGTAACCATCGATGAAATCTTGGTCTCATCACCAAAATCTGAACCAAGGTCATGTTGTGTGGTAGCTGTCATCTTTTGTTTTCCCTTATTGTTTTGTTTCTGCAGTTTCCAATAGTGGGCTTCATCATGCCCCTCTTTGGAACAATGTTTGCTTGTGATTTTCTCCCCTTCTTTATTCACACTGGCAGTCTTCTTTCCCTTCCATTTTCAACCTTTTTCTTTCTCCTTACCCTTGAATGGCTTCCTCTTACTACCCTCTTCCTGAATGTTCTTTCCTCTAGATTCAAGGTGCATGGCTTGCACACATACCTCACCTAAATTGTTTGGGTTAAACATAAGGATAGTATATTTCAAATAGGAATGTAAACCCCCAATATATTTCAACAGTGTGTCTTGGGAATTCAAATTCACTCCTAATAACAAATCCTTATTCCTAAACTCCTGTGTATAATCTTGGATTGTTTGGCCTTTAAGCTGCCTAAAATTCTGCCAACTCATAATGGATTTTTGCATATAGGCTAAAGGATAAAACTATCTTTTAATTGCATAAACAAATTCAACCCAAGTGATGGATATCTTACCACGGATTCTCATTTCCTCTTGAGTCTTTTCTTCCCACCAAACTAGTGCAACTTCTTCTAGCCTTAGTGAAGCCAATTGGATCTTTATGTTGTCTTCTTGAAGGTTCTTAATTCTGCAGTATACCTCCAACTATCAAATCCAATTGTCCAACTTTTCTGCATTCACCTCTCCATTGTACATGGGAAGTTCGAATTTTATGTCCAATTTCAGTAATGGAGATTTTCCTTCTGGGGTTTTGGAATGAGTATGGGAAGTTTCAGTGGTGGTAATGGAAGATGATGTTGTGTGAGATGGTGAAGATGATGAGGGTGGTGGAGATGGAGGTGGATTTCCACCATTCCCTTTGGAATCCTTCTTCTCATCTTTTTTGTCCTTTGAGCTTCCTTCTCCATGTGGAGATTTGTAACTCTCTCCAACCATTCTAGTGTTCCTCTCTTCATAGAGGACTTGAACCATCCCAGTCACAGTATAGAAATATTTCTTAAATTATTCCTCTTCTAAAGAGGGACCTTCAGGCTCTCTTTCTCCAAACATAATGGCTATGGATTCAGGCTCAGAAATTTGTACTGATTGTACCTCTTCAATCTCAGTTGAAGGCAAAACTTGAGGAGTTTCAAGTGCAGCTGGAATTGGAACTTTGGGTGGTGGAGATTGTGGCCTTGTGGCTCTCCTTCTTCTGGGCATTACCTCAAGAGTTGCAACCAATAGCTTCCCTTCTCCTCTCTGCAAATTTAACCTTGTAAGAATCACAATTTTGCAACCATTAAAATCCTAATTGCACAAACTCAAGCAATCAAGCAATTCAACCTTGAGCTCTGATACCAACTTGATCTGTTTTTGTATGATTAGTTTTGTTGTGCTAATAACAATTACATATTTATAAACATGTGCTTGCTTCTTGCTTTTTGTACTGAGGTTTCCTTAGTTGTTGGTGCTTACAAACAAGTAAATTTCCTTAAGTTAAACAATACATTCATGAGAAAAATAACTTCAAAAATGAATAATCAACAAAAAACATGTGCATTGTAGCAAACCAGCAAAGAGACGCATTAACACAGTGTTTTGATGAAGGAGTTCACCCCTCCTGGGCTACATCTCCTTCGTCCAGCGTCCATGGCTTGGGCCTTTGTATTAGCTCAATGTGGAAAAAATGTTGTTTACAAAGCTCTATGGATCCTGATACCTACACCAATGTGTTCAGAAGGTCCAAAATAGCCAAGAACACATCTTTCTAATCTCAATTTGGTCGAAAATTGCTCAAGTTATGCTGCATTCAATTTTTTCCTAGGAATCCCTACTAAATCTGGAGAGACTCCAGTTAAGTCCACCAAAACTAGCAGTTTCCACCTAATTTGGCGCGCCACCAAATCTGCCACCAACTGAATCCAAATTTTAAGCATGCTTAATTAAAGCTTTAAACGGAATTAGTTTTTAATTAAA
Source organism: Pinus tabuliformis (assembly GCA_031772625.1). Taxonomy (NCBI): domain Eukaryota; kingdom Viridiplantae; phylum Streptophyta; class Pinopsida; order Pinales; family Pinaceae; genus Pinus; species Pinus tabuliformis. The sequence continues at coordinate 309,937,467 of CM062805.1, read as the reverse complement.
TGTGATTAGCGCTAAGCGTTATCCGTTGCTGGTCCTCGGTCACGTACTTGAGGTCGCATGGGGTGGGCGCTGGCCCATAGGGCTAGCTCCCACCACCCCTGCCGTCAGCAATTAATGTGCATTTAAATATGGGTTCGTGGCTGTCTATTTCAAAACCTTTGTCGGTGGTCCAACGATAGAGCGTAGACTTCGGGTGGGGGAGGTTACAAGTTCAAAACCTGCCTCTGCCCAACCCATATGTTTTTTCCCATATTAAATATATAACATATGTTGGATACCTATAGTAATAGGTTTCATATTTCATGATTGGCAAGAGAAAAGCCAAATATGCTCTGCTCTGGTATCCCAAAGATCCCATATTTCCTAGAAAGCAAGAGCTGGGTAAAGTGTTTCAAGTATTGAGGACCTTAGTTCAAATTTTGTGGATGATTCAACAGTCTAAGCTGGATCATGCCATGTTTCAATTTTGAGTTGTAGAATAGAGAAAGTGGTCTGTCCAAACAGCTTAATCTTGGCAGACAAGTAGTCCAGGTAGAGAAGCAAAGGTTCCCAAAAGTTTAATCTGGGACCTTGGAAGACATAAGGGTAGAAGTAGATAGAGAGAAAAGGAAAAAAAAGCCAAAGAAAAGAAAAGGCAATTGAGGGTTGCAAGTCCAAGTGCCCCTCCAAGAAGAAACAAAAAAATGCTAGGCAAAATAGTTGGGTAGGCAGTTGTGGTCGCAGAAACAATATGATCACCATTACTCAGGCATCAATAGGTCTCTTGCCAAGGCAACAAATCTATCAGCAAACAAAGTGGTGAATTCCATGAAATTACAGCAAAGAGCATCACTAACTTCTGTTCTTTCCCTCTCTACTCCATCACTAACACCCCCTTTCTAATTCCCCTCCTTCATTCATATTAACTCCTAATTCTACTATATAACCTCCCCTATCTTACCCCCACCCCTAATATTATTAACACTAAGGTGTATAAAACCCCAAATCTTATGTATATTCCCTCCCCTAGGCATAATAGCCGTGTATTGTTCAAAAGGGACCAAAATGGCATCTGGCCACTTTGGTGAACCTATTCCACCCTATTTCCCCTTTGCTGCAAGTCAATTTGCCCTCAAATCACCTCTGCACTGATAAAACCCCTCTCCAAACCCCTTTTGCCTATAAAACCTTTGCAAAGGTTAGTACCCGCCTCTGGCACGTTTCCCAATCCTACCGCATGGTTGGTTAAGCAAAACATTTGAAAAAAACCCATAAAACCCACAAACTTTAATTTTTCCGCCCGCAGTATTAAACGCGCGTCTTTCCCCTCCGCCAGCCGTCGGATCAAACCCATCAGATCCGACGGTCCACAGCAATATCGGAGCGCATCCTATGGCGGCGCTTTAACCTCCGGGAAAGTGACGTTGCGCCTTGTCACGCCTCCTCCACGCGTCAACCGTTGAACCATCTCGGAGCCCGCTCTGACAGCCTCTGCGCCGTACCTAAACCGCCCCGAGAAACCGCGACGGTTAAGGCCTTAACCGTGACCGCTGCAGTTTGACCGCCACCTACCCGCCGCTGACTCACCGCCACGTCCTTGCCTGCTCGTACCAGCCTCTCTTATTGGCCCACCTCACTGCTGACTGGGCTGCCACCTCGCCGCCCCTTTGACCAGTCACCCACTGCCACGTCGCCCGATGACGTCAGCTGACGTCACCTCACCATGACCCACCAATGGCGTCATGCTGACGTCAGCAGGAAAAAGCGCCAAATTGGTAAAATAACCCATATTTACCAATTTTCCCGTGTTTTTTACCATTTTCACTGTGATTTCTGCTGATTGCTCTGCATGACCGTTTGAACTCGAATTTTCGCCAACCAGTCAATTAGCCCGGGCGACCTCCTCAAACAGCAACTGTGCACCTGTGTTTCAACCTCTGCTCGTCGAATTACAGGTATTTAGACCGTTTCGCCCTCCATACGACCTTCATTAAGCTTAAAATTGCTCAGAGGGATAATAGAACCATAAAAACGATATTTACACCGTTCATTTCCATTCATTCATCCACCATTGTCATTGTGAGGGCCAAGAAGTACCTGCAGAGCTTTAGAAACCTGCAATTCACATAAAACCTCTGTAATTCTGCGTTTTCCCGGCAGAACTCCTAATAGACATAATTCACCCGATTGGAGAGTTCAGTTAGGCCACAGAGAAGTTCTGTCACTAGACTCCAGTAGTATTTCAATTGCTATTGAGAGAATTCCCCTTGAATACTCAAAACATCAACTGTTTCCACAGAAAACTGCCTCCAGACTGTGTTTTTACCATTTCACCTGTCTACCTACAATTATTGCAACTTGAAGAGCTATGGAGACCCCTATTGCACTGAATATTAAGCCCATCAATGCCCCTCACCAGGAATTAGCATGGAAAGCCCTGGGGGACATGGACTACCAAATGCTGGATTGGTTCCCCATGGGAACCAAGTACAATGTGCTAATGTTGAATGAATTAAGAGCCCAGCACCTCAGTGGGGCAGATATCTTGGGGATTTGGGAGTCAAATTTGCCCATATACAACCTTCCCCAAGTCAATCCTATGCCAGAGCTCATTTATAGCTGCCAGGAATGCTATGACCCCAGCCAAAGAGCAGTCATAAGCCCCACAGGCCTAGTCCTGTTCCAGATCACCCCAGAGAGCATAAACCAGATGCTGTGCTTCACAACAGCCAAGAAATTGACCCCTCTGTCCATGCAGAATCTGATTAACACAGGGATCAAGTTGTCCAGTGACCAGATTATCAAAATTAACCAACTGTTTGTCACACCAGGCTCTGAAACAGTCAGAACCCCTCCTATTGGGCACCACTATCTAAATGAGTTGGGCAGGATGTTGGTGGATCTAATTGGCTATGTCCTAGGATTCAGGGGGTTGGAAGATGTAGATGACAGCATAATGGCAATGCTGTCTATGTTTGCCCCTGGTAAGCCTCCAGCTGTGCAGTATGATTATGCAACTTACATAGCAGAGAAAATCCATGAGCAGTTCATGAATTTGAAAAGGGAGAGACTGTTCAGGTACAGCTCCTATATATATCATTTATTCCTTTTCTACCAGCCAGCTACCTTCTCTGTTCCTTTGAGGCCACTCAATGCCCAAGGAATCCCAAGATCAGTTGTTTTCTGGACCTCTGTTTTTCATTCTACCTCAGTATCACCCTATACATACTGTGAGTTTATTGATTTATTTGTTCATCCAGCCCTAACAGCGCTGCAAGGTACTCCTCCTCCTAGATTAACCGATGAAATGAAGAGGATTCTACATTTGAACAAATCTTACAATATTGGCAACTGGTACTTCTACCAGAACCACACAGTCATTAGGATATATGGCTGTGAATTGAACCCATTTAGGTTGCCAAGGTATGTCCCCATGAGGCTTTTTGCCTTAGAGTATTTCAGGCAGTTTGGGAACTCAGATTACCTTCACTTTCAGAGTAGAAACAAGAAGTCACAATTGAAGGTAAGAAGCCAGCTAGGTTCCTTCCTGTATAACAAGAAAGAGGAAGGGTGGAAAGAGGCACACAGCATCCTGGAAGGCCTCAGATTGCAGACCAGTTTTGAGTGGATTCCTTATGACCCCAATCATACTATCTCCCTCAGGAGAATTAGATACAGACTGGGCAACTATGCGCATAAAAGACAACCTGAAATTGAAAAGTATGCCAATGCACTAGAGTGGGAAGAGGGTACACTAGTAGAACAACTCACTGAGGTAGAACTACTTGAGAAAGAAGCTAGGAATGTGCAAAAAGAAACTGACTTGGAAACTTGTGGACAGGTGCCCTCCTCCTACAGAAAGCAAATTGGAACAGCTGCTAGATCTTCAGCAGCACAGCAGCAAACCACTGAGAAGACATCCCAGGCAGCAGGCAAAGACAAAGGTAAACAGGTGGAACAGCCACCTGTATTGACAGAGGAACAAGTTGACACCTTGCTACAGCAGCAAGAAGAAATGGAACAGCAAGAACTGGGGCAGCAACAAGAAAAAGCACAGTCCAGTGAACAGCAGCCCTTGCAGCAGGAAAAGGGGACAGATCTACCTAGTAACACTGAGCAGCAGCCCCAAACAGAGGTGCCTCCCAGGACAGACACCAATGTAGACACCTCAGTCCTCCAAACACCACAGAAGGAGGATGTGACCAGGAAAAGGGAGAGAGAGACCCCCCACACCTCATCCTTCATCAGAGGAGAGAAGAGACAAAGACTGAATGACTCCCAAGAGGAGGACATAGCAGTAAGGCAAGCCATGGGCATGGGCCCACCCAGTGGAGAACTTTCGGCCAGCTCATCTCAGCGTGGACATGACATGACTATGGGAGGAGAGGTCAGCTCCTCCGGTCAACACAGAAAAGGGCAGTCAAGTATAAAACAACAATTCATTGACATCAAAAGGAGGAGTGATCCCATAAAAGTGCAGCTGTATGATCACTTGTTAAACCTAGCTCCTAGCAACCAGCAGAGACTCATGTCTGCTTTCGATGTGAGTGAAGGCAAAATGATAATGAGCCACTTCATGCCCACAACTTTGCAGCCTCAGTCCACCTCGGACTATCTAAGAACCAACATGGAGGTTCTTGCCAAAGACATACACCCCATGGACAAGATTGAATTACATAAGCAAACTGGTGAAATGGTGTATGCCTCCCTGGCAGATGAGACATTGGAGAACTATAAACTAAAGAGCAGCCTGGATAACACAGCTTCTCAGCTGGAATTAGAAAGAGCATCATCACAAGCCAAGGACAATAGGATCAAGTCCTTGGAAGAGGTAATTATAGAAATAGGGCATGATCCTAAAGATGTCAAGGGCATCCAAGAACTCCTGAAGATAAGGGATGCAGACATGGCGGCCCTAAGAAAGAAAATCAAACTCCCGGCCACCATCCATCCACAAACAGATGAAGTTGCCCAGCAAAGGCAAGAAAAGGATGCTACAGATCTGCTGGTATCCCTATACAAAGAGCTGGTTAGGACTCAAGACCAGCTAGGACAAACTGAAGCTGCAAAGGCAGCACTACAAGAAGCACTGAAGCAAAGAGAAGAGGGCCAACCCTCCCAGCCTCCTCCTGTGATAATAAATCTTGAGGAAGTCCCTCCAAAGTCTACTCCTCCTCCTCAGCAAACAGAAGCTACAGCACCAACTACAGCGCCATCCACAGCAACAACAACTACAACATCGGAACAGGCTACTAGTTTAGACATGCAAAAGCTGCAAGCTGAGATCAAAGCCATGGAATCTCAAATGAAAGAGCTGGATGAACTTAAGAAAACCTTGGCTAAGGTAAATGAAAAGTTTGACAAGAGCAAACAGAATGAGGCAGCCAAGGAGAGAGAGGTAAAAGCTCTTAAGAGGAGAATTGCTGAACTAGAGAAAGAGCTTGCACTAGAAAAAGTGACAGCTGAAATGAAAGCAGTGCTATGGAGCAACATTGGGCGGTCCATTGCCAACCAGTGGCAATATATTGAGACCATGGATGAGCAAATGGTGCTCATCACTAAAGCAAACAAAGAAATACAGAGAGCCAGGGCAAGCCTCGGACACATGCCAGAAGCTGCTACTAGGATGATCAATATTCTGAACTATAAGACTAGCTCTCAATTAGCTGTCATGGGAATCACCAACAGGACAGAAACAATTGCTGTAGCCAAAAGAGTCATAACATTGAGGAACTTGGTTGGAACACTGGAGAGGAGGACACAGGATATGCAGACTGAAATCAACAGATTCCTGGAAAAATTCGTGGCACTACAGAACAGAGGCCTCCCCAGCATTTTAAGCAGTGTAGGAAGACTGCTCACCCTAGACAATTACAATAAGAGAATTGATGCCCATGCAGTAGCAGAGATTGCAAAACCGCCCAGCACTTCAACAGACACAGGGCCAGCCACCGGGCAGACTATGTATGACAGGGTGGAGAACCTGTTTTTACTCATGAATGAAGTTGAGCATCTGTTTGATACACCACCTAACTTCTTCAAATTCACAGAAGCAGATGAAACTCTAGGGGCAATCTTAGCACACCAACTGCCCACACAGGATGTCTGGAGAAATTTGACACAGACAGTTTTGACAGGCCAGAATCAGTAGCGCTAATTCTCCAGGCGAGTGAGCATACATGCGCAGGCACAATTTTGAAGAAAGATATCTACAGAGAAGAGGCAGAGGCTGAGCCAACTCAGCAGGACCATTGACTCACCACAAGCAACAGTCACAATCACAGGTGACAAGTCCAGGATACAGCGTACAAGCCTTAAAGACAGGTCTTCCAGCATTTATTCAGAATATCTCGACCGACTTAGCTGTTTCCAAAAGCTAAAATATCTTCTGACAGAGCATTAAAATGCCTGTACTCTGTAATCAATGCTGTATTAAATTTTGGTCATAATATCTTAAGTAGTTGGTAAGAATGTAAAATCTGAGATAACTCAGAACTCAGATATTTTGTAAATCACCGCAAGTATATATTCACCCTTCACAGCAGTTGAAGAGGTTGTTGTAATTTTCCTTTGAAGAGCTCTCGCTCGTTGTAATATTTTCAGAGAAGTAATACAAAGGAAGAATGGAATTTCCAAGGCTTGGTGTTCTTTGATGTATTGTGGTGAAAGATGAAGGTTACAGGATTCCAGGGTGTTGCATAAAACAATAAGTATTCTCAAATCTCTTTGTTATATGTTTTCGAGTCTTTTGTTCTCTTTTGTTGTTCAAATGTTTTACACTTGATAGCAAGGTGAAAGGATAGTTCCAGGACTTAACCATGATTACCCTGGACTCAAACTGAGCTATTATACATGTTTTCCTCAGATACAGTGACAGAATTGTAATTCTTAATTGCTGCATTTCAAAACTGTGTCTTTTACTGTGATAGGCATTCTCAGGGATTCAATTTTTGCCCCTGAGACCTCTGTCTTTTCCTCTTAAAGCTGTCTGTTGGGAATATATAGACAATAAGTGAAAATTCTTAAATGCTTTCACTGTTTGTGTTACCTGTTTCCAGTCATTTAATCAAAAATCTGTTCTATTAAGCACTCAAATGGCCCTGTAAGTCCCATCTTTCATCTCAAAGTTTCAAACACATATAGCCACAGACTCCATTGCCCAATGGTACTCAACCTCTCTGAAAACTACATCACTGGAATCTAAAAGGAGTTTCATCAACCAGAACATCAACAAAACCTGTGCATAATAGCTAGCCTAAAACCCTATCATAAACAGTTACAAATCATAAAGAGAGAGCCCTCTCTGATCACAGTTTGGCTAGAAACAGTGATCCAAAGATTGGTTAGTGGTTACCCCGGCCGTATTCCCTTGGGAGTCATAGGGAACAACCTGGGTGTTAACATAATTGGCGACTCCACTGGGGACTTAAGATTTTTTCAATTACTATCTATTTTCAAAAGCTACCATCAAGCCTGAAACTAGCCAAGAGGCCTTAGGACTGTTTCTGTAAACACAGGGACAGCTTTAGGGAAGAGCTAGCTAGGGAAACTTCATCTTAGCTTTGAGACCTATATAGTCATTCCAGAATGCTTGTTCAGTCCTTGTACATATAAAACTTCTGTATAAAGTTCTAAAAGAATACTTAGAAGCTGGCTCCCAAAAGAAACCCAAGGCACACTAGGGCAAACCCTGACCCTGATCAACCCATCATTGTTGATAATCCAAATATCATACCAAAGAACATAAGGAGACAGCAAAAGCAGGAAAAGCTTGCTGATTCAGATATAAGTTTAGACCAACCTATCCTCATTCCAACTCCTTGTAAAGTCCTTTTCCGTTCCACACCTAATTCCCCTAGTTCACCATCAACCCCTCAAAGTCCTCTCCTTCCATCTTCACCATCTGCACATACTCTTTCAATCAGTTTCCCGCTCCTTACCCCTGTTATACCTGTGATCCCAACTGTCCCATTTGTTCCTATTAACCCTATAAATCCCATAAACATGGCTAACAGATATGCACCTCTGCAGATACCAGCCAATGCTCCAGCTCTACCCCAAGACTACCAAACTAGACTCTCATTTTTTGACTCCCATGGCCCTTTGACAGCCATCCAGCATGCTAAAAAGATGCAAGACCACTTTGAGACCTATGAAATAGATGATGACAGTGTCAGGATGAGAATCTTTGTTCAAAGCTTAACTGGGGATGTCAGAACTTGGTTTAGATCCTTAAATGCAAATTCCATTGCAACCCCTGAAGTTCTATACCAGGAATTTACCAACAGATGGGAGAAAAAGAGAGATCCGCACCATATACTTGGTGAATATAACACTATTAAAAGAGGTCCCCAAGAAACGGTTTTGGAGTATTGTGCTAGGTTTAACAACATATACAATGCTATCCCCCAGAACTTAAGGCCCCCTCCTGATTTGGCCCTTTATAACTTCCCTGATGGTTTTGATTCTGATATGGCCTATCAGTTGAGAGAGAGAGACCCTCCAACCCTTGCAGAAGCCCAAAGGGTTGCAGTCACTGTAGAGGCCAACCTAATTGCCAAAAGAAACAGGGCAAAGCTGGAAAAGAAGACTGTGTTCAAAGAAGAACCCTCAGGTTTTGATCAAAAGTTAGATGCAATACTAAACAGCATGAAAAAACTAGGTGAGAGAGTGGAATCAGTAGAAAGGAAATCATCATGGGAGGCACCACAAAACAACCCTCCTAGAAACCCAAATTTTAGGAGAACACAGAACCCAAATATAGGAAAAACAAGTGCAGACCAAGATATCAGACCCCCTTTTCAAGAAAATTATGCAGAAACTTCCTCAGCTAATCAGCTCAATGAAGATCCTGAGATCAACTTAATAGGTCTGGATGGTAAAAGCCAGGTTTTCTTAACACAAGAAGACCATGAGGAGATGAAAACAAAACATTCCAAACACAATCAGGAGAATCTTTTGACTTTAAACAAGGGTATGATACTGCTGTCTATGAAGTCCATAAACAATACAAACTAAGAAGTCGGACTGTAAATGCAAATCAGCCTGAGAAGGTAAAGGAGAAACAGCAATCTAAAGAAACCTTAGTCACTGAACCTAATGACAAAACAAACTTACCTACAAAAGAAGTAGTGGTTGAGGAAGTCACTGAATTACTGTCCACACCACAACAGCCCATGGCAGCCTCGTCCCCTCACCCTAACCCAAACATTACCCCTCAAGACATCAATATAAGGGGCAGGTTCCAAAATCAGGATGAAATCCACCAAGAAGATCTAATGAACAGAGAAAGAACTGCTACCCGCGACTCCAAAATCCAAATTGATAAACCCTTTGACCTAGGAACAGAGATTGGCAAGTTAAAGGTAGCAATTCCCCTTTCAGAGCTAGCCAAGCATGACATATACAAACAACAGATCAAAAAATCCCTTCAGCTCACCAATAGCAAAGATGATGTAAATGTGTTAGATGACACTCCAGAATTACTGTTTGGCCCAGAGGTAGATGGAAAAACAGTAGTCACAGGGGTTTTACCTTTTTATGTCAGCTTGCATATTCATGATAAAATACTGCATAATGCAATGTTTGACTCAGGTGCCTCTCACAACCTTATGCCAAAAGCGGTCATGGAAAGGTTAAACTTAGACATCACAAGACCATACAAAGACCTGTTTTCTTTTGATTCTAGTCAAGTCAAATGCTTGGGCCTAATTAAGGATTTATGTGTGTCCTTGGTTCAATTTCCCAACAAAACCATTTTAATGGATGTTGTTGTTGCTGATATCCCACCCAAATATGGGATGCTCTTATCAAGATCATGGGGAGCCAAACTCCAAGGCTCCCTGCAATTGGACATGTCATATGCAACCATTTCTGTATTTGGGCAACCAAAAAGACTTTATAGGGAAACACTCATGAAATATATGGTCAGCAGTGAAGAGAAACCCCAAAATTTCCCAATATATGCTGTCCATTCAGACATAGACTCCTTCATCCTCTTCAATGACAGCGCAAGCTTCTCAAACAATGACATTAAGACCGAAACACTCATACAAGAACAAAACAGTGATCAAACAAGTAGCACCTGCCAAATTTCAATTAGGCCAACAATACCCATTAACCCTCCTCTAGTTGTCAAAGATTGTCAAACAAATGATGAAATTATCTTAGGAGACAAATGGGAAAGGAAACCTCAACTCATGCTCACATTGCCATCCCATGAACAGAATTTGAAATCTCCTGACCAGCAAGGCATCTGGTGGATCCTAGAGTTTGATGGCTCAGTTAACAAGTTAGGGGCAGGAGCTGGAGTATGGATACATAACAAAGAGAAAGGCTGTGCAGAAGGCCGGGCTTATAGATTGAACTTTAAATGCACTAACAACATGGCAGAATATGAAGCTCTGCTACTAGGCCTCAAGATTGCAAAATCATTACAAGCACATAGCCTCTCAATCATGGGGGACTCTGATCTAGTAATTCAACAAGTAAAAGGGAATTTTGTCACCAATGACAAAAGGCTGAGGTCCTATAGGTCTGCTGTAATTGAAATACTAGAGACTTTCTCCGAGTTTGTTATCACAAAGATTCCAAGGGGCCACAATCTCCATGCACATAGCTTGGCAACATTTGCCAGCACCTTCAAATTCCCACTACAACCCAACAATTGTTTCACAGCAGAGGTCAAATATAGGCCTTCTATTCCAAACAATGTCAAAGAGTGGCAAGTATTTGAGAATGACATGCAAATAAACAACTTTTTAACCTTGCAACAAGAGTTTACAGGATTAAATATTGACCTTGAGACAGCAAGTCAATCTCAAATAGTTGATGGAGCAAGTCAATCACAATTACAGTTTCAACAATCTGCTCACCCAATGTCACCTAGGACAGCAAAACAACTACTCAGTCCAACCATTTTCAACAAAGAAAACATTCAGCAAATTCACCAAATTGACTGTGAAGAGCTGAGCAACGCTGAAGATGAAATCATACAACTCAAAGACAATCTTCTTCCAGCAGGCCTTACCCCACTAGAGGATATTTTTGACTCAAATGATGTCCCCAGGAAACCAAAGATGCAGCCATTAGATGCAACAATTGAAGAATGTAACATTGGTACCACTGACAAGCCTAAAATAATAAAGCTATCTGCTGCTTTGCCCCCTGATCAAAAACCCAAATATATTGATCTCTTTAAAGAGTTCCAAGATGTCTTTGCCTGGGGTTATGAGGACTTGAAGTCTTATGATACCTCTGTTATCCAGCACACCATTCCCCTCAAGCCTAATCAAAAACCATTCAAACAGAAATTGAGAAGAATCAATCCTGTGCTCCTTCCTTCCATTGAAAAGGAATTACAAAAAATGTTCAAAGCTGGTATCATAGCACCAATCAGGTTTTCTGAGTGGATTTCAAATTTGGTCCCTACAAGAAAGAAAACTGGTGAGATTAGACTTTGTGTAGACTTAAGGAATTTGAACCTAGTGTCACTCAAAGATAACTACCCCTTACCCAAAATGGATCACATCCTTCAGAGGGTAGTAGGGGCCTCAAGAATATCATTGTTGGATGGTTTCTCAGGCTTCAATCAAATCCTGGTACACCCTGATGATCAAGACAAAACTGCATTTACTACCCCATGGGGCACTTTCAAGTATGTGAAGATGCCCTTTGGATTGAAAAATGCAGGGGCAACGTTTCAAAGAGCAATGGACATTGCTTTTGCAAAGGAAATTCATGACTTCTTGGTCATTTACTTAGATGATCTTACACCCTTTTCAAAATCTGACCAAGAACACTTGAAACATTTAAGACAAATCTTCATAACATGCAGAAAATATGGTATTTCCTTAAACCCCAAGAAGTCATTATTTGGTTTGGAAGAAGGGAAACTTCTAGGGCATATCATTTCGAAAAATGGCATAAGAATTGATCCAGATAGGATACAAGCTATCCTACAAATGCCTCACCCAAGGAATGTCAAGGAGCTGCAAGGATTCTTAGGAAAAATCAACTTTTTGAGAAGGTTTATCCCAAATTTAGCAGAGTTAATCAGATTACTAAACAATATGCTAAAGAAAGATTCAAAGGTCAAATGGACTGTTGAAGCAAAACAAGCTTTTGAAAGTATAAAATTGGCTTTGACTCAAACCCCAGTGTTAACTAATCCTCAGTTTGACAGAGACTTTATCATTTTCTCCTTTGCCTCCCAACATACTATTGCTGCTGTTTTATTACAGAAAGATGACCAAGGGAATGAAAAGCCCATTGCTTTTTTCAGCAGAGCTCTTAGAGATGCTCCTCTAAAGTACCAAATAATGGAGAAACAAGCCTATGCCTTAATCAAAGCTATCAAAGACTTTAGGATTTACATCCTTTACTCCCATGTTGTGGCTTATGTACCAAGTCCTATTGTCAAAGACATTCTCACACAAGAAAACTTAGAAGGTAGAAGAGGAAAATGGATTGCAAGCATACTTGAATTTGACATTGAAATAAAGCCTACAAAGCTGATAAAAGGGCAAGGTTTGGCCAAGTTAATGACAGAAGCAAATTTCCAAGCCTTAGACATTAACCAACTGGACAGTGAAACAGAGCTGGCGACTCCAAAGATCAATGTAGCCTTTGAACAATCTCCTTGGTATTCTGATGTCTGTTATGTGTTACAAAACCTGTGTGCTCCCCCAGGACTGTCCAGAACTAAGTCTAGGTTCCTAAAAATGAAAACATCTAAATTTTGTGTGATAAATGAGAATCTACTCTGGAAAAACCATGAAGGTATTTTGCTGCACTGTCTTCTTGAGAGTGAAACTGACAATATCATGCAAGAATTCCATGCTGGAAACTGTGGTGGACATTTGTACTGGAAGTCCACCGTAGACAAGATATTAAGGGCTGGTTATTACTGGCCCACTATGTTCTCTGATGTGAAGAAATTCACAACATCATGCCACAAGTGCCAACTGTTTGAAGGCAAAAGACAGTTGCTGCCACTTCCTTTGAGGCCCATTGCAACAGAGAGACCTTTTCAACAATGGGGCTTGGATTTCATTGGAGAAATTCATCCCTCATCTTCAGGACAACACAGATGGATCTTGACAGCAACAGACTACTTCACCAAGTGGATTGAAGCTGTCCCATGCAGACAAGCAAATGATTCAGTAATCATTCAATTTTTGGAAAACAATATACTGGCTAGATTTGGCTGCCCAGACAAGATAATAACAGACAATGCTGCTGCCTTCAGATCCAAGAAGATGGTGAACTTCTGCCATAAATTTCACATTACTTTGGGCCATTCTACAGCTTACTATCCTCAAGGAAATGGCCTTGCTGAATCATCAAACAAAAGCCTGATAAACATCATAAAGAAAGTGCTGGAAGAGAACAAAAAGAACTGGCATAAGAAACTAGTAAATGCTTTATGGGCAGACAGATTAACCACTAAAAGATCAATTGGGACCAGCCCATATGAGTTAGTCTATGGATTAGAGGCCAGATTTCCTTCATCACTAGGAGTGCCGGTTATGAAACTCCTACAAGAAAGCCAAGCAGAGCCAAATGACATGCAAAGAAGGATTAACCAGATAATTTGTCTACAGCAGACCAGAGAACAAGTTTTCAGCAGAGTGCAGATACTACAAGAGAAACTGAAAAAGGCCTTTGATAGACGAACTAAAGCAGAAGATTTCAATGTAGGGGACAAAGTTTTAAAGTGGGATGCAAGAAGAGAAGAGAAAGGAAAACATGGGAAGTTTGATTCTTTATGGAAAGGACCATTTTCTGTCCAAGCAGTACAAGGTAATAACACCTACTTCCTAAAAAGTTTGACTGTAACTGAAATGGATGAAGGTCCTGTCAATGGCAGGATGCTGAAGCACTATTTTGACTGTTCACTATGATAGAAATTCAGAGGTTCATTGTATATATGCAGTTGTACATATTCCTTTTTGATTTAAATTGTATAAAGAGGTTTTCCCAAATGCTGCACCTAGCAGCAACAGGCAGATAGAATCAGAGGTTCTCCAAGAAAAGGCACACAATTTTGACAGATTATATGCAGCAGATTTCAAAGACAAAAATGGGCAGTCAAGGAATAAGGCAATCTGACCTGCTGTTCTTGGTCTTTCAAAAGAAAAACCATCCCCATGTGGAGCCATTGTTGGATACCTATAGTAATAGGTTTCATATTTCATGATTGGCAAGAGAAAAGCCAAATATGCTCTGCTCTGGTATCCCAAAGATCCCATATTTCCTAGAAAGCAAGAGCTGGGTAAAGTGTTTCAAGTATTGAGGACCTTATTTCAAATTTTGTGGATGATTCAACAGTCTAAGCTGGATCATGCCATGTTTCAATTTTGAGTTGTAGAATAGAGAAAGTGGTCTGTCCAAACAGCTTAATCTTGGCAGACAAGTAGTCCAGGTAGAGAAGCAAAGGTTCCCAAAAGTTTAATCTGGGACCTTGGAAGACATAAGGGTAGAAGTAGATAGAGAGAAAAGGAAAAAAAAGCCAAAGAAAAGAAAAGGCAATTGAGGGTTGCAAGTCCAAGTGCCCCTCCAAGAAGAAACAAAAAAATGCTAGGCAAAATAGTTGGGTAGGCAGTTGTGGTCGCAGAAACAATATGATCACCATTACTCAGGCATCAATAGGTCTCTTGCCAAGGCAACAAATCTATCAGCAAACAAAGTGGTGAATTCCATGAAATTACAGCAAAGAGCATCACTAACTTCTGTTCTTTCCCTCTCTACTCCATCACTAACACCCCCTTTCTAATTCCCCTCCTTCATTCATATTAACTCCTAATTCTACTATATAACCTCCCCTATCTTACCCCCACCCCTAATATTATTAACACTAAGGTGTATAAAACCCCAAATCTTATGTATATTCCCTCCCCTAGGCATAATAGCCGTGTATTGTTCAAAAGGGACCAAAATGGCATCTGGCCACTTTGGTGAACCTATTCCACCCTATTTCCCCTTTGCTGCAAGTCAATTTGCCCTCAAATCACCTCTGCACTGATAAAACCCCTCTCCAAACCCCTTTTGCCTATAAAACCTTTGCAAAGGTTAGTACCCGCCTCTGGCACGTTTCCCAATCCTACCGCATGGTTGGTTAAGCAAAACATTTGAAAAAAACCCATAAAACCCACAAACTTTAATTTTTCCGCCCGCAGTATTAAACGCGCGTCTTTCCCCTCCGCCAGCCGTCGGATCAAGCCCATCAGATCCGACGGTCCACAGCAATATCGGAGCGCATCCTATGGCGGCGCTTTAACCTCCGGGAAAGTGACGTTGCGCCTTGTCACGCCTCCTCCACGCGTCAACCGTTGAACCATCTCGGAGCCCGCTCTGACAGCCTCTGCGCCGTACCTAAACCGCCCCGAGAAACCGCGGCGGTTAAGGCCTTAACCGTGACCGCTGCAGTTTGACCGCCACCTACCCGCCGCTGACTCACCGCCACGTCCTTGCCTGCTCGTACCAGCCTCTCTTATTGGCCCACCTCACTGCTGACTGGGCTGCCACCTCGCCGCCCCTTTGACCAGTCACCCACTGCCACGTCGCCCGATGACGTCAGCTGACGTCACCTCACCATGACCCACCAATGGCGTCATGCTGACGTCAGCAGGAAAAAGCGCCAAATTGGTAAAATAACCCATATTTACCAATTTTCCCGTGTTTTTTACCATTTTCACTGTGATTTCTGCTGATTGCTCTGCATGACCGTTTGAACTCGAATTTTCGCCAACCAGTCAATTAGCCTGGGCGACCTCCTCAAACAGCAACTGTGCACCTGTGTTTCAACCTCTGCTCGTCGAATTACAGGTATTTAGACCGTTTCGCCCTCCATACGACCTTCATTAAGCTTAAAATTGCTCAGAGGGATAATAGAACCATAAAAACGATATTTACACCGTTCATTTCCATTCATTCATCCACCATTGTCATTGTGAGGGCCAAGAAGTACCTGCAGAGCTTTAGAAACCTGCAATTCACATAAAACCTCTGTAATTCTGCGTTTTCCCGGCAGAACTCCTAATAGACATAATTCACCCGATTGGAGAGTTCAGTTAGGCCACAGAGAAGTTCTGTCACTAGACTCCAGTAGTATTTCAATTGCTATTGAGAGAATTCCCCTTGAATACTCAAAACATCAACTGTTTCCACAGAAAACTGCCTCCAGACTGTGTTTTTACCATTTCACCTGTCTACCTACAATTATTGCAACTTGAAGAGCTATGGAGACCCCTATTGCACTGAATATTAAGCCCATCAATGCCCCTCACCAGGAATTAGCATGGAAAGCCCTGGGGGACATGGACTACCAAATGCTGGATTGGTTCCCCATGGGAACCAAGTACAATGTGCTAATGTTGAATGAATTAAGAGCCCAGCACCTCAGTGGGGCAGATATCTTGGGGATTTGGGAGTCAAATTTGCCCATATACAACCTTCCCCAAGTCAATCCTATGCCAGAGCTCATTTATAGCTGCCAGGAATGCTATGACCCCAGCCAAAGAGCAGTCATAAGCCCCACAGGCCTAGTCCTGTTCCAGATCACCCCAGAGAGCATAAACCAGATGCTGTGCTTCACAACAGCCAAGAAATTGACCCCTCTGTCCATGCAGAATCTGATTAACACAGGGATCAAGCTGTCCAGTGACCAGATTATCAAAATTAACCAACTGTTTGTCACACCAGGCTCTGAAACAGTCAGAACCCCTCCTATTGGGCACCACTATCTAAATGAGTTGGGCAGGATGTTGGTGGATCTAATTGGCTATGTCCTAGGATTCAGGGGGTTGGAAGATGTAGATGACAGCATAATGGCAATGCTGTCTATGTTTGCCCCTGGTAAGCCTCCAGCTGTGCAGTATGATTATGCAACTTACATAGCAGAGAAAATCCATGAGCAGTTCATGAATTTGAAAAGGGAGAGACTGTTCAGGTACAGCTCCTATATATATCATTTATTCCTTTTCTACCAGCCAGCTACCTTCTCTGTTCCTTTGAGGCCACTCAATGCCCAAGGAATCCCAAGATCAGTTGTTTTCTGGACCTCTGTTTTTCATTCTACCTCAGTATCACCCTATACATACTGTGAGTTTATTGATTTATTTGTTCATCCAGCCCTAACAGCGCTGCAAGGTACTCCTCCTCCTAGATTAACCGATGAAATGAAGAGGATTCTACATTTGAACAAATCTTACAATATTGGCAACTGGTACTTCTACCAGAACCACACAGTCATTAGGATATATGGCTGTGAATTGAACCCATTTAGGTTGCCAAGGTATGTCCCCATGAGGCTTTTTGCCTTAGAGTATTTCAGGCAGTTTGGGAACTCAGATTACCTTCACTTTCAGAGTAGAAACAAGAAGTCACAATTGAAGGTAAGAAGCCAGCTAGGTTCCTTCCTGTATAACAAGAAAGAGGAAGGGTGGAAAGAGGCACACAGCATCCTGGAAGGCCTCAGATTGCAGACCAGTTTTGAGTGGATTCCTTATGACCCCAATCATACTATCTCCCTCAGGAGAATTAGATACAGACTGGGCAACTATGCGCATAAAAGACAACCTGAAATTGAAAAGTATGCCAATGCACTAGAGTGGGAAGAGGGTACACTAGTAGAACAACTCACTGAGGTAGAACTACTTGAGAAAGAAGCTAGGAATGTGCAAAAAGAAACTGACTTGGAAACTTGTGGACAGGTGCCCTCCTCCTACAGAAAGCAAATTGGAACAGCTGCTAGATCTTCAGCAGCACAGCAGCAAACCACTGAGAAGACATCCCAGGCAGCAAGCAAAGACAAAGGTAAACAGGTGGAACAGCCACCTGTATTGACAGAGGAACAAGTTGACACCTTGCTACAGCAGCAAGAAGAAATGGAACAGCAAGAACTGGGGCAGCAACAAGAAAAAACACAGTCCAGTGAACAGCAGCCCTTGCAGCAGGAAAAGGGGACAGATCTACCTAGTAACACTGAGCAGCAGCCCCAAACAGAGGTGCCTCCCAGGACAGACACCAATGTAGACACCTCAGTCCTCCAAACACCACAGAAGGAGGATGTGACCAGGAAAAGGGAGAGAGAGACCCCCCACACCTCATCCTTCATCAGAGGAGAGAAGAGACAAAGACTGAATGACTCCCAAGAGGAGGACATAGCAGTAAGGCAAGCCATGGGCATGGGCCCACCCAGTGGAGAACTTTCGGCCAGCTCATCTCAGCGTGGACATGACATGACTATGGGAGGAGAGGTCAGCTCCTCCGGTCAACACAGAAAAGGGCAGTCAAGTATAAAACAGCAATTCATTGACATCAAAAGGAGGAGTGATCCCATAAAAGTGCAGCTGTATGATCACTTGTTAAACCTAGCTCCTAGCAACCAGCAGAGACTCATGTCTGCTTTCGATGTGAGTGAAGGCAAAATGATAATGAGCCACTTAATGCCCACAACTTTGCAGCCTCAGTCCACCTCGGACTATCTAAGAACCAACATGGAGGTTCTTGCCAAAGACATACACCCCATGGACAAGATTGAATTACATAAGCAAACTGGTGAAATGGTGTATGCCTCCCTGGCAGATGAGACATTGGAGAACTATAAACTAAAGAGCAGCCTGGATAACACAGCTTCTCAGCTGGAATTAGAAAGAGCATCATCACAAGCCAAGGACAATAGGATCAAGTCCTTGGAAGAGGTAATTATAGAAATAGGGCATGATCCTAAAGATGTCAAGGGCATCCAAGAACTCCTGAAGATAAGGGATGCAGACATGGCGGCCCTAAGAAAGAAAATCAAACTCCCGGCCACCATCCATCCACAAACAGATGAAGTTGCCCAGCAAAGGCAAGAAAAGGATGCTACAGATCTGCTGGTATCCCTATACAAAGAGCTGGTTAGGACTCAAGACCAGCTAGGACAGACTGAAGCTGCAAAGGCAGCACTACAAGAAGCACTGAAGCAAAGAGAAGAGGGCCAACCCTCCCAGCCTCCTCCTGTGACAATAAATCTTGAGGAAGTCCCTCCAAAGTCTACTCCTCCTCCTCAGCAAACAGAAGCTATAGCACCAACTACAGCGCCATCCACAGCAACAACAACTACAACATCGGAACAGGCTACTAGTTTAGACATGCAAAAGCTGCAAGCTGAGATCAAAGCCATGGAATCTCAAATGAAAGAGCTGGATGAACTTAAGAAAACCTTGGCTAAGGTAAATGAAAAGTTTGACAAGAGCAAACAGAATGAGGCAGCCAAGGAGAGAGAGGTAAAAGCTCTTAAGAGGAGAATTGCTGAACTAGAGAAAGAGCTTGCACTAGAAAAAGTGACAGCTGAAATGAAAGCAGTGCTATGGAGCAACATTGGGCGGTCCATTGCCAACCAGTGGCAATATATTGAGACCATGGATGAGCAAATGGTGCTCATCACTAAAGCAAACAAAGAAATACAGAGAGCCAGGGCAAGCCTCGGACACATGCCAGAAGCTGCTACTAGGATGATCAATATTCTGAACTATAAGACTAGCTCTCAATTAGCTGTCATGGGAATCACCAACAGGACAGAAACAATTGCTGTAGCCAAAAGAGTCATAACATTGAGGAACTTGGTTGGAACACTGGAGAGGAGGACACAGGATATGCAGACTGAAATCAACAGATTCCTGGAAAAATTCGTGGCACTACAGAACAGAGGCCTCCCCAGCATTTTAAGCAGTGTAGGAAGACTGCTCACCCTAGACAATTACAATAAGAGAATTGATGCCCATGCAGTAGCAGAGATTGCAAAACCGCCCAGCACTTCAACAGACACAGGGCCAGCCACCGGGCAGACTATGTATGACAGGGTGGAGAACCTGTTTTTACTCATGAATGAAGTTGAGCATCTGTTTGATACACCACCTAACTTCTTCAAATTCACAGAAGCAGATGAAACTCTAGGGGCAATCTTAGCACACCAACTGCCCACACAGGATGTCTGGAGAAATTTGACACAGACAGTTTTGACAGGCCAGAATCAGTAGCGCTAATTCTCCAGGCGAGTGAGCATACATGCGCAGGCACAATTTTGAAGAAAGATATCTACAGAGAAGAGGCAGAGGCTGAGCCAACTCAGCAGGACCATTGACTCACCACAAGCAACAGTCACAATCACAGGTGACAAGTCCAGGATACAGCGTACAAGCCTTAAAGACAGGTCTTCCAGCATTTATTCAGAATATCTCGACCAACTTAGCTGTTTCCAAAAGCTAAAATATCTTCTGACAGAGCATTAAAATGCCTGTACTCTGTAATCAATGCTGTATTAAATTTTGGTCATAGTATCTTAAGTAGTTGGTAAGAATGTAAAATCTGAGATAACTCAGAACTCAGATATTTTGTAAATCACCGCAAGTATATATTCACCCTTCACAGCAGTTGAAGAGGTTGTTGTAATTTTCCTTTGAAGAGCTCTCGCTCGTTGTAATATTTTCAGAGAAGTAATACAAAGGAAGAATGGAATTTCCAAGGCTTGGTGTTCTTTGATGTATTGTGGTGAAAGATGAAGGTTACAGGATTCCAGGGTGTTGCATAAAACAATAAGTATTCTCAAATCTCTTTGTTATATGTTTTCGAGTCTTTTGTTCTCTTTTGTTGTTCAAATGTTTTACACTTGATAGCAAGGTGAAAGGATAGTTCCAGGACTTAACCATGATTACCCTGGACTCAAACTGAGCTATTATACATGTTTTCCTCAGATACAGTGACAGAATTGTAATTCTTAATTGCTGCATTTCAAAACTGTGTCTTTTACTGTGATAGGCATTCTCAGGGATTCAATTTTTGCCCCTGAGACCTCTGTCTTTTCCTCTTAAAGCTGTCTGTTGGGAATATATAGACAATAAGTGAAAATTCTTAAATGCTTTCACTGTTTGTGTTACCTGTTTCCAGTCATCTAATCAAAAATCTGTTCTATTAAGCACTCAAATGGCCCTGTAAGTCCCATCTTTCATCTCAAAGCTTCAAACACATATAGCCACAGACTCCATTGCCCAATGGTACTCAACCTCTCTGAAAACTACATCACTGGAATCTAAAAGGAGTTTCATCAACCAGAACATCAACAAAACCTGTGCATAATAGCTAGCCTAAAACCCTATCATAAACAGTTACAAATCATAAAGAGAGAGCCCTCTCTGATCACAGTTTGGCTAGAAACAGTGATCCAAAGATTGGTTAGTGGTTACCCCGGCCGTATTCCCTTGGGAGTCATAGGGAACAACCTGGGTGTTAACAACATATATATGCCATATAAATTCAAACTTTGAACTTTGCCATATTAAATGTATAACATATATATGCCATAAAACTTTGAACTGTGAACGTATATTCGAACTTTGGATTTAATTTGAATGTGTGGATTTAATGGTTAATATATATATATATATATATATATATATATATATATATATATATATATATATATATATATATATATATATATATATATATATATATATATATATATAGATATATATATATATATAATAATTATATATAATATATAATAATATTTAAATAAAAACAAATTTGAATTCCACCTTGGAGCCAACTAGGCAATTTCACCTTCTCTGAGCCAAACTGGCGAATCCATAGGTGACACTTGTCACAACCCCATTAGGCGAAAATTGAAGAAGATTCCCCTTGTTGACTAGAATGTTGACTAGACTGCCATGTCATCATTTTGTCCCATTCTGCAATTTTTTTAGTTGTTTAGGAAAACGAACAGTAGGCCTTTTCTCCTTCATCCGGACTTCGTTTTCGATGAAACGAATTGCGTTGCGATCATCTTGACGAGATGGACACAGTCGTACAGTTTTTCAACCAATATGAGACCTTTGATTTTTGAGCTAAATACTGAGCACCTGATCACAGGACCTCATCAATTCTTATTAATGAGTTCATCTTTAAAAGCGCTGAGGGATGCAGAGTAGATATTTATAGAGGAATTTACGTGAAAAACAAAAGAACTAGTGACCCTTTCTCTCTCCTCTGACACGACACATGGTAGCTGTTGATTGGCCCTCAGGAGTTGATGTGACAGATGATGTCAACATGACGTGACTATACGGAGGAGACGTGGCAACCAGATTCAGAAATATTGGGTGGCCTAATGGGAGAAATCTAGGTGACACGTGTCACAACTATGGAGATGCCACGTGGAGATGATGACATCAACATGACTTCATCTTGGAGGTCAGAACATTGGAGTAAGGATATTTCGTAACTTCATTCTAATTGAAATTTTAAAAAGTTACAATACAGGGGGCTTTCGATGTGGTTTGGTGTTTGGTCGTGGAGACCCATAGAACTAAGGGGGCAAAGAAGGGCTAGCACCTAAGTGCTATGGAGAATATCAAAGGACGAGGATTTTGAAATTCCATTGTAATTGAATTTTTGAAAAAATTACGATAACAAGGGCTTCTGATGTGTTGGCAGTTAGTCATGAAAGCCCAAAGAACCAAGGGCGAGAGAAAATAAACAAGCAGATAGGCCCCCAGTAGGAGCCTGAAGGGCTTAGCACCTAAGTGTTATGTCGTTGGTTACAACATCAGGTCCCATGGAGGAAAAATAAGAAGCGATTAAGCGAAGGGGGATAAAGGCGAGTCAAGTTTTCGTGATATCGTAACATTTTCTTATTGAATTTATGAAATGTTTGGGCTTTGAAATGGAAATGTGGTGTAATGTTACAACATTTTGGGCTCTGATATTGCAACACATAGGTGTATGTGGATTGATGAGTCAATAATTGAGTAAAGGCATTCAGAAGAGTTGGTGCCTCGGGAGTACTGGTGACGATAGAGTTCATTGGGTCAAGGCAGTGAAGACCATGATTTGCATAGAAGAGTGTCGGGCTTGTCTTGAGATGAAAGAAAGCTTACTCTGATCTCCTATGCACGCCTTAGTGTATTAAATGAATAAAAGAGAAGCCATGTTGAAGTACCTTTCAAACTTTATGGGAAATTAATTCACATGGGGAGCCTGGTGTAGTATTGCTTTAATCAATCCTAATTGACCGAGACTGCAACATTTAATTGTCAACCCAGGGTAGGTCTTGCTGTTTCAATGGAGTTTGCACTGTCTGTTCTGATATACTACAACCAAGAATGAAAAAATAGAAAGAACAGTAAAAGATGTCGTTGAATTAATTACAAAAATTAAATCATTCATGTAGAAATTAAAACACTCCACATAATTGAAATCACACTTCACAATTACCAGAGTAAGGGCGCGCCACATAGTAAACTAATGACTACACCAGCTGGTCACTATTATTTTGTTTAATCAAATTAGTGTAACAACATAATATAATCTGGAACAAAAGCGGATGTATTTCACAATTTATACAGCAACAGCAGAAAACCATGTGACAATAAAAGAAACAATAATGTACACTACTTCTACTGCTGCAGTCCCTGCTAAAGAGGAGGGCCATTACTCCCCAGCAAGGGTGTAGGATTAACACGAGATTAGTTAACGAATCAGATTAAGAGTAGTAACAACATCACCGTAGTGACTTTAATATTAAAAATAATTCAAAGTTACAAGATCAGAGTAACAAGTGCTTTTCTATATGTCGTCCTTGTACATGGGAAATCAAGTCTTTTTTATAATTATTACATGCCCAAAATTAGGAATAGATCAGTCATGAGAATCTCATGATTCTCATGCTGATCATAAAATAGAAGTAGTTACAACCTATTTCTAAATACAAATACTTCTCAGATACATTGGTTAAGATTGCAACCACTTGGGTCTGTTGCTTCTAAAATAAACAATTCCTAACACCCGATAGCTATTGTGTGGAATAATACCCACAACTTTTCCATCTCCGATGCAACAACATCCTACGGTTGAATAGGGGTTTGGGATGTAACGACAATCACTGGCAACATCACTCTTGGTGTAACAACGGTCCTCTGTATCAGCACGTGGTGTAACAGCAACCTGTAACAACATTCAGTGTGTAACAACAACCTGTAACAGCATATAGGGTGTAACAACAAACTGCTCTACCCTGCTCTGAAACCGATCAGCGTGACATGTTTACTCTATAACCTTGTTCCCGTGACAACACCTGAAAAAGAGAAGAGATTCCAAAATACTCCTCCAATGCTCACCCCAGTTACCCACAAAAAGGAATATAGTATCGTATTATTCAGCAAAACATGGAAAAATAACATGACATTGGAATAGGTTGTATAAATGAGAAAAAGGGTGATTAATCATGTAAAGTTTCATGGGCCTGGAGGATAAGAGGATCAAAACTGGGGAAAGAAAGTGCAGAAAACAGGTAAAAATTCACACTCAACATCTCCCCCCAACTGAAGCAACTACATGTCCCCATGCAAAACCTCAACTTCTCCTGATATACCCCTGATGCAAGTCTATAAAACTGTGTCTTCACCCGGAGCTCTATACCCCTGAGTGGCCATCAACTGTCATGGCCAGGATTCTTCTTCTTAATCACATAGGTAGTAGTATGGCTAATATTCTTCTACTAGTAACCAAATCAAACGAAATTTAAATTTGAGTCTGATCCAGAATGCCCCCAATGTCTGCACGATCCGAGCATATTCGGGCACCCATGTAACAAAGGCCACGAAATTTATGTATTCAAAAGGATCCCCTTCTTTCAACTCATTGCTTCAGGTTTCGGTGTGTTTAAGGCATCCCGCTAGTGCTCGACGTTTCATCTGTGCATGCAAATTTAGGCAAATCCTCACAATCCTCTTCCTATAGATGGTTGATTGTTACCTGATCTCTAGGGTGCTCAGGAATAGCTTAAACTCATGCATGAGTTCATAAACCATCCTTGGTTATGCTCTAACCAATAATGTTGTCCTTTCTACACTAGTTTCGATTGATTTCATGGGCAGATGCCCTTCGATTTGGTTTCTCATAAATGACAGAAAAGCCTGCAACTGCAAATCCCCCATAGAGGAGAAGACACTTGCTACCATTTTTGTGCTAACATAATCATGTTGATTTGGGGTAGCATCAGATGTGCTCTAGCCACAAAAATTGGCGGAGAGGTTAAAATAATTAATATTTTTAATGGAGTTCCTAAGTCTAAACTTAGGAAAAATAAAATATTAATGTGAATTAATATAAACTGGGTTAGAATGGTCCAAAAGTCATGGATCAAGCCAAATCTAATCTTAGCCATTGATTAGAGATTTAATATCGATCGTTGATGGACCAATGAGAAACGTATAAGAGGAGGCTTGAGGGTCAGTTGGAGAACACACCGAGAGAGATCAAGAACTCGATTTTCTGGGGCAAGGTTTGCTGAGAAAATTGAGTGAAGTGATCTGCGTTGCAGCTGAGGGGCAGTGAATACATAGTAGAGAGGAAGAGTTAGTACTAGGAGGATCAGTGCAGAAGCCGGGAAAGGTTGACGCAGAGCTAGCTAGAGGCCACGCAGAGGCAGCCAGAGGCCATGCAGAGGCAACCAAGAGCTGCACGGAGCTAGAAAGGGCCAACGTGTGAGACACAAAGACTCCAAAGGTTGACGCAGAGCCCCGAGAGGCTGACGCTGGGCCAGATAGGCTGACGGTGGGCCATAGAGGCTTATGTAGGCCCTAGAGGCAGCGCTGTGAGGTTTTCGTGGGACAGATTGGAGCTGGAGAGCTGGATAGAGTGACGCAGTCCCTATCAGGGTGACGCAGAGTAGCAAAAGTTGTATTGTTGCTGTGGGATCGTTCATCAGGTGATTTAACCAGAATATATGTCTCCGACTGAGGGGTACTACTACCGAGGGCATTCTCTATTGGGTGAGCCATTTCTGGCACCCTGGTTGTATTCTGAAAATGCATAATAATAAAACCCTCTGAATAGCTGCACCGGTTTTCCCAAGTTGGGTTTTTCCGGGGACATTAGTACAAAAAAACGGTGTCACTTGTGTGCTTGCTTCTTTCAGTTGATGATCTATATGTGTTGATACTATACTTGTATTTATTTTCAATATTTACATGGTAAATAACTTGTTAAGTAACTGAAAAAGTGGGAAGAAATAAATCAGATAGTCCAGGAAGAATTTCTAATGGTTAGACTTAGAAATTCCAACTCACGCCTAAGTTCATAAACCATCCTTGGTTCTGCTCTGACCCATAATGTTGTCCTTTCTTCATTAGTTTCGGTTAATTTCATGGCTAGATGCCATTCGATTTGGTTTCTCATAAACCAAAGAAAAGCAAGCAACTGAAACTCCCCCATATAGGAGAAGACACTTGCTACCATTTTTGTGCTAACATACTCACACATGATTTTATGAAAAAATAGCTCTCAAAGCAAGCTCTATTCATCAAAATCGCAAGTGCGAGAAATCTCAAGAAAATTTCGAGTAGAAGAACCCAAATAAGACCTATTCTCAAAAACAGCTTTTAACTTAAATAAAGAATATCATTCCCAGAGGAACACTGGATACGATGGGGATGACCACCTGCATGCTAGCAAGTTGAAGGCAAGATCATGAAGCTTTGTTTTGTCATTTTTCAGATCCAGGACCTACTGCTATAATAGCTGCAATTGTTCGTCCTTTTTCTTTATGGATTCCTTATGTCTCCATGCTTCCCATTCTTCCTTTAACCATTTTTCCCTGAGGGAATCCATCATCCTTTTGTGTTCCTTGAGTGAGATCACCCCCTCTTATAGAGAAAGTTCCTGCTACTTCCATTTCTGTAGCTCTGGTAACAACAATATCTTTTCAAAACACCATCCTTCGTCAGGACCCAGTATTCTCCCACATGCACTAACAATCGAGGGTGTAACAGCCTCCCGAGGGTAAAACTACTCCATTTCGGTTGTTGGTTCTTGTGTAACAGCAGCGTCATCAATGGATTTTTGTGTAATAGTTTCTTTCTCTTCTTGATCAGCTTCCATTTCGACTGTTGGTTCTTATGTAATGGCAGTGTCATCCACAGGCTTTTTGTATCGTTTTTCCCTTGGTAGGCTTCTGTCTCCATTGTTGATTCATGTATAACAGAAGAGTCAATCACAAGTTCATGGATATTAGCTTCTTCTTCCCTTCCTTGGCTGACTTTTGTCTCTGTTGTTGGTTCTTGTGTAATAGCAGTGTCAACTAAGGGCTCCTGTGTATCCACTACCAAATTACTTTCTCTGGACTGCGTTGTCTCAGATGTTGGTTCTTGTGTAATAACAACGTCTTCAATGGGTTTTTGTCTGTCATCTTGCCAGGATTTGGTTTGTGTTTCCCTCGAGATGGTGTATGTTGCACAAACTCTATACCCTGCCGCCACTAGCTTCTCAGCACAGGCCGCACACACAGCACCCCGGCCATCCCCCTTCCTGGCCTTGTCTATGGCCTCAACCAAAGTGTCAAACCCTGAGGCTCTTGCCTCTACCTTCTCTTCTGCTAGTTGTTTCCTTAGCTCTCTATTCTCTTTTTCTAAATTTTCAATTTTTAACAGCAAGGAGTGCGTTTCGCACTTACCAGGTGAGGAAAGTTCCTTTGGGTGAGCCTTCTCCTCGTCCTTTTGCTCTATTGCCTCCTTGTTATTCTTAGACATGAATGGGGACTCTGGGTGCCCGCTAACCCTTATTCTCTGCTTTGGTCACCTATCACTAATTGGCTTGTCAACTGGCCTCTTGCCAACCCTTACTTTCGAAGGCTGGGGCTACTCCTTCGTTTCCGTCGGAGCTTCCTCAGGCATCCCAGTTTGTTTCCTGCGGGTAGTTCTAGCCTTCTTTCTGATGAATTCCTCCCAACTCCTGCCCTGGAAACTTAGGGCATCTAACACAATGAGCTTGATGATCCTATGGTTGGTGACGCATGTTTCTAGATGTGCAGCTATTTTTACGATCATGGCCATATGCTTGATGTTTCCCATCAAAAAGTAGGGAAGATTTACCAGTTGTTGATGCCGAAGGTGGTTTAGCAATGGAAAGTGGTATTGAACATGATTGTTGCCCTTCCCTCATAGGTGATGTACTTGATGAGGTAAATGGAAACATCATCCCATGGCTGGGGAAGTGACAACCTGTCAATCCCCCTCCCTTTCTTCACCGGCTATTCCTCCTCTCGGAGGAAATCCTCCTTCAAGGAGGGGTCATTAGCTTTCTTGTTAAACTACCTTTTTCCTTCCACTGGTAATGTCGTCACTCGGGCAATCACCTCTTCTGTAACCTCCAGCTTTAATGCCCTAACCTCCATCTGATTTCTCTCTAAATTCTTTGCAAACTCCATGGAAACTCCCTCGTCTGATCCCTCCAGCCTCTGGAAGAACTCAAACCAGCCTACGTCCTTAAAAAATTGACATGCTTTAGGGCGATTCTCCGAAGCCTCTGTTGACCCTAGTTCATGCCGAATGGTTATTCCACCCAACGCTACACAAATTAAATGTTGTTCTCCTTTATTTTTCCCTCCTTTAGAAGTTCTGGAGCAGTTAAATGTTGTTTCAGCCTGCAATTGTTCTTTTTCACTTCTCTGAGCACTCTGAAGGGGATGTAATGCTCCAGCAGGTAAATGGTAGGGTGGCGCAGGTGAGAATTTCAAATTAAGATTTGCAATCATGGTTCGTACTGTGCAGTAATGTTACCTTATTAATGCTAGGTTATGGGAGGTCTAGTCGAAGGTACAATTCCCTTTTTTGGTATGATCGATCATTAAGTGACAATGATTACCAGATCACCATGCTTTAATTGCAGTTTTTAAATATTCACAGGTCATGCAAAGGTCATGTCGCAATATAATTCACCCCCCCGGCTTAAATGTGACAGCTGACCTCGGTCGTCAAAAGGGATATCATGTTAAATTGCCATAATTACTGAATAAAAGTGGATAACGATATTACCTTTGTATGACATACTTGGGTGACGTGGGGAGAAGATGTTGGTGGCGAGGCATGTGAACTTAAATCCAACAGTCAAGGCAACTACTTTCCAAACCATGATGATGCATGTTGTCTGCTACAATAATTAATTTACTCGGATTATCTCTAGAAGTGGTCGAATGTTACAGATGTAAAAGCCAAGACGACTGTTATTTATTATTAATTTTCACAAAAGATTAAAAAAGAAGAAGAAGAAGATCGTGTAACAGAATTATTGTAGAGTATGCTTGAAATAAAAAATGTTGTTATAGAGTGTGTAACAGCCGCCACAAAGTGGTTTTCAAATGCTACAGAAATTGTCTGTCTGTTCCTGAAAAAGGTTTTCACAACCAGATTTTTTTATTTTTTTTTTAAGTTTGAAGGTGTAATAGCTACCAACAACGGTTGGTTTTCAGCTGTTACAATTATTGAAAAACTAGAATTTTGGCAACAAAGGGGGCTTTCCCCTGTTCCTATAATCTGAAGATCCAAATTTGTGACAATATTGACAAATGAATCCCTTGAAGCAGGTTTGTGATATAACCAAAGACGGTGCTCATTTGCAAGTAATGGTGCCCTCACACTGTCAATGGTAACCAAATTTATAATCCCATTTTCAAAGACTGCCTCTACCTCATAGGGACCTATCCATCTGGTGCAGAGCTTACCCTTGAAGTCTTTGAATCTTGAGTCGTATAAGAGAGCCCAATCTCCTTTCTGGAACTTCTTCTTCTTGATGAATTTGTCATACCACTTAGCTCTCTGTTGTTGGAAAATCTCTGTTGGATAGAAGCTAGTCATTTCTCCTCCAATTCATTGAGTTGGTTCAATCTTTGCTTTTGTGTTGTATCCAAATCCAAATTTACCTGCAATGTTGTTCTCAGTGTCTTGATTTTGAACTCAATAGGGAATAAGGGATTTTTACCATACACAAGTTCATACGGTGAAAATCCCGTGGTATTCCTCCATGTAGTCCTATATTCCCATGACACTTCTGGAAGTTTGTCGGCCCAATTCCTTCGGTGACTGGCCATGGTCTTGGTAAGAATCCCCTCAATGACTTTGTTAGTGCTTTCCACTTGGCCATTTTCTTGTGGATGATAAGGTGTTGTGATTGTATGATGGATTTTATATTTTTCAACCAACTTCTGGATCATATGGGACGTAAACTGAGGCCCTCCATGTGTGACTATCTCCTTGGGTATACCAAAATTGACAAAAATGTCTTCAAACAGAAAGTCTAAAACAACCTGCTCTGTGGCTCTAGTTAAAGCCTTTGCCTCAACCCATTTTATGACATACCAAGATGTAAGATTTATGTCTGGATGAAGGATTAATTGGTCCCACAAAATTTAGGGCCCATTTCTCAAAAGGTTCTAAGACGATTTGGGGTTGTAACGACATCTCATCTTATTGCAGTGGTTGGCCCATTCTTTGGAAACTATCACATTCTTTCACGAACTTCTTGGCATCATGAAATATTGTTGGCCAATAATACCCTGTCAAAAGGACTTTGTACCTTGTTCGCTTGTCTGTGAAGTGCCCTCCACAAGGTTCCTCATGACAAGCCTTAAGGATGTCAAATACCTCATCTTCTCTAACACAACGTCTGATCTGGGAATATGGTCCAGTGTGATATAGATTCCCATCTATCCAGGTATAGCTAGCACTTTGTTGTATGAACTTTCTCTTCTCCTTGAAGGACAAATACTGTGGAAACTTCCCTGTAGCAAGATAATTGGCTATATCTACATACCAAGGTGAGTAAGTAGAAATAGCAAAGATATATTCAT
The DNA here is from genome assembly GCA_031772625.1 of Pinus tabuliformis. Taxonomy (NCBI): domain Eukaryota; kingdom Viridiplantae; phylum Streptophyta; class Pinopsida; order Pinales; family Pinaceae; genus Pinus; species Pinus tabuliformis. Next base: position 309,906,821 of record CM062805.1, on the reverse strand, counting down.
CCAGGAAAGCATCCTCAGTAGGAATGCAATTGTCATCAATAGTTAACCTAGAAAGGAGATCAGCTACTACATTATATTTTCCAAGTTTATTGACAATTGTGATATCAAATTCTTGTAACAATAATAACCAGCGTGTAATTCTACCATTGGTAATTGTCTTATTCATTAAGAAACGAATGGCAGAGTGGTCAGTGTGTACAAATACTTGATACCCGATGATATAATGTCGAAATTTATTATTAGCGTGCACAACTGCTAAGAATTCCTTCTCGTTCACTGTGTAATTGAGCTCAGCTGGAGTTAAATTTTTTCTTATGTATTAAATAACATAAGGTTTCCTATCCTCCAGTTGACCCAAAATAGCACCTACAGCAATATCAGATGCATTTGTAGCTATGTGAAATGGCAGTTCCCAATTAGGTCCTCGTAAAACCGGAGTTGCTGATACACAACATTTTAGCTTCAAAAAGGCCTGCTCACACTTTCCTATCCACAAAAAGTCGACATCCTTCATGAGCAAAGAAAATAATGGTGATGCAATTTTTGAAATTTTTTCTATAAATCTCCTATAATACCCTGCATGCCCCAAGAAACTACGTACCTCTTTTTGCATCTTGGGAGTTGGAATTTTTAGAATTACCTCTATTTTAGCAGGGTCTACCTTGATCCCATCAGCAGAAATGTAGTGTCCTAGCACGATCCCTTCAGTCATCATCATGTGACATTTTTCAGTGCTCAAAGCAACATTAGTCTGTACACAACGTTCCAACACTTTTTCTAGATTAGCTAATGTTGTTTCAAAAGCATCTCCATAAGGTGTAAAATCGTCCATGAAGATTTCAAGGCAGTCATTCAACAAATCAGAAAAAATTCCCAGTATTGCCCTCTGAAAGGTTGTTGGCACATTGCAAAGTCCAAAAGGGAGTACTCTATATGCGAAAGTTCCCCAAGGGCAAGTAAAGGTTGTTTTATCTTGATCCTTCGGGGCAATCTGTATTTGGTTGTAGCCACTAAACCCATCTAGAAATGAAAAGAATTTTTTTCCAGAAAGGGTGTCAAGGACCTAATCTATAAATGGTAAAGGAAAATGGTCCTTTTAAGTGGCCTTATTAAGTTCTCTGTAATCCACACAGACTCTCCACCTGCCATTATTCTTAGGAATGATGACAAGCGGAGACACCCACTGACTGTCAAATATCGGATAAATAAAGTTAGCACTGAGGAGCTTTTGTAATTATTCCTTCACTACCTCCCTCAATGCAGGGTTCATGCAGCGCTACGGTTGTCTGACTAGTTTGCATCCATCCTTCAAATAAATATTGTGAGTGAACAGGTTAGGGTGGATCCCTTTCATATCCGTATAGTCCCATGCAAATTCCTTTTTGTATTTTTGTAACAGCTGTAACAACAATTGGTTTTGTTCAGTAGTCAGGTTGGGGTTAATGTTCAGAAACTTTCCTGGTTCTATTTCAATTGGATTGTTGTCAGTATTCAGAGTGGTTCTCATTTGTTCAAAATCTATATCTTCTACCTCCTCTTCCTCCTTTGAATTTTCAATGGAGGCAACAGAAAGCGAGTTACTAATAAAACCATTAATGATGTCATCTTCTGTCTCATCCTTGAAGTACTAGGCTTTCCCTAGAGTGAGGAGCGGTAGGGAAAGATCTGATTTGGGCTCAAACTCATCCCACCAAGGGTTATATAAATCCACATTTGGTTTTTGGGGGTAAAGATTAAGATTCTTTGTAGCTTGGCCATCAAAGATCACCATAGATCTAGATCTGCAATGGCCAGCCAAGGTCTCCCTAATATCAAAGGATGTCCCCCCAAGTTGGATTTGGGCTACAAGATAAGAAAGTTAGCCAGATACCTCCAGGAGGCTATTGTGATTACTATGTCCTCTAACATCCCCTCAGGTTTAACACGGGATCTGTCTGCTAATTCAAGTACAGTAGGAGTATGCCTAAGCCCATGTAGCCCCAAGGTGGTAAAGAGGTCCTTTGTCAGCACATTAATGGAAGCTCCAAGATCGATCAATGTGTTATTTATGGGTTAGTCATTAATGTAGACAGTAACCGTAGGGTTTCTTGGATCATTATACTTAGTTAGAAGAGGCTGAGCATAAATTAATTCGGATGATTTCCCCATCGCATGTATGGTAGCAGGGTCTTTAGGCTTCCTCCCAAGTTTCTTGATGCCCAAATCTCGTACTATTTTTAGCATAAATAGGTACTTATTTAAATTCATACATGAAAATTTTGCAACTCCCTAAGAAATTCAGATTTGGGCTATGAGGTCATTCCAGGATCAGTCAATCTCTGAGGATACGGAGGATTCTAAGTTATAGTAGTCGAGTCGGTTGTTATAGGTGTATCAGCCTTTCCCGAGTTGGTTGTTATAGGAGTAACAGTCCTTCATGGGTTGGCTATTACAGACGTAACAATTTTCTTTGTATCAGTTGTTATAGGTGTAACAACCGCCTCAGGACCTACGGTATCTCCTTTGGAAGGTTCACATTCCTCCTCAGTAATGATAAGGGATTGATTTGGTTTAATTACCTTACCCAACCGCAAGTGAATTTCATTAAGCCCCACAGGGGTAATAAGGTAGGTCTGGAAGGTAGTCGGAGCCTCTATGCCTTGAGTTGCTTTATTGTTTAGGTTAGGGTTAGGTTGCACAGGTATTTGGGGTCGCACAAGCGGTGTAGGAGTAGGAGTTTGGAAAGGAGGTAATTGTAGTTGTTGTTGCATTGGTAATCTAGGTAAAGCTGTATTCTGGGCATTTCCTCTCCAGTTCTGGTTCCAAGGGTATGGTTGAGATGGAGGATATTGGATAGAGGGAGATGGGGACCATTGGTTCCAGGGTGAAGGAAACTATGCTAAATAAGGAGCAGTATATTTCCATGGATATTGTTGAGTATTATATGCATTGTTCCACGAATTGAAAGAAGAAAAATATTGGGACATACCTGGAGGTTGTGGCTGCCATGGTCTCCTTGGTGCGATGAAATAAGAGGACTACACTTCTTCGCTTGACTCTCTAAGTACTGCCTTCAGTCTAGGAAGCTCCAGACATTGACCTGTCGAATGTTCCAGCTCGCAAATATTGCACAAGTTGATGTTGTTCAATTCGCATTCCCTCAAGGGATGTTTCTTCTGACAATTCGGGCAGAACATAGCAAGAGGTGTATCAGCTTCTGCTTGTGATTTCTTGATCTGTGCTATTGTTATCTTGGCAGATAGAGTACTGAGGATATCGGTCTTGAAATTTTTGAACAAATTCCCGATCTTTGCTCTGGTTACTCCTCTGCTTGCAGATTTTTGTATTTGGGCAAAGGAATATCGAATTGTGCTTCTCCCTTTAAACGATCATCTAGACAATCTTAGACAGAGCTTTACAATTTTAGCGAATGGTTCCTACAATATATCCCCTTTTCCTAGTAGGTGCAGGGTATCAATGCAGTTGTTCCTCATTCCTCTGATAAATATGGTCTTCAAGATCTCATGGTCTAAATCGTTGTGTTTAGACCTCTGCAAATTATAGTGGAACCGCTCTACATAGTCCTCTAGGCTCTCATCCTCCTTCTGTGCCATTTTGAATACTTCCTCCTTTAAGTCCCTGGTTCTACAATAGCCTTGGTACTTTGATAAGAATGTCTCCTTCATATCACTCCATGTTTGAATAGAAGTGGAGCCCAACCCCATGAACCATCTCAAGGCTGCTCCTTTTAAAGTAGCAGGAAATAATTTTAGTTTATGAGCATCTGAGATATAGTCATAACTCCTGCATAAGACATCAAATTCAAATAAGAAGGTGTCCGGGTCTTCCACAGTCATCCCTTGGAAGGATGGTAAGGATGATAGAGGAATATTTTTCATGGGATCTTCGCCTCTAATATCCTTGATTGGGAACTCAAAGGTGGTGACAATAGCATCTGTTTTAGCATTGTTGTCATTGTTGTCTCCCATGGCTAATCCTTCTAACCCTTGTTGTAACAGACATTCTTCAAACTGCTCTTGTGATTGTCTTGTAGGTGGATTTGATGGCTCAAGTAACTCCAGGGCTTAACTATTTCACCGCACTACCTAAATATGGATATTGATAAACCAATAGGTGCTCTCCTGTCTTAGGTTTTTGATGTTCCCCCTTAGTTTCCCCTTGTCCCTCGGTCCTAAAGTTCTGGCTACTAGCTTCCCCTTGTTGTTCCTGAATTGGATGCTTAATCTTGGGAGTGTGGTTGCTAGCTTTAGAATGGTATGGCCCCAAGATAGAGGAATCAGAGGTTTTTGTCCTTGTTATGGGAGTAACAACTTTTTGTGGCCATGTTTTCCTTGCGTCCCTTTGAGAGCTTTTTTTTCTTCCTTGGAGATTAGTTCCTAGATAAATGTTTTCCTTCCCAAATCTACACTCTTCCTTTCCTTTTTATGACCCGTTTTTCCTGTGACTAATTAGAGTGGGGGTAGTTTTGGTATTTCTATAGTTCCTATAGTTGCACACATGGACCCTATGTGTATTGATTCACACTCTAAGTGTCTCAGTCTTCGACAGTGGTGAGCTCGCTCAGGTATGTTAGAGTGATGCGCAGGTTCTTACCTCTCGTCTTACTACCCAGCAACTGAAGAGATGAAGAGATGCTAAACAAAACACCAAAATTCCACACCCTAAGTGCCCTAGTGATCACAATGGTGAGCCCACCTAGGTGTGTTAAAGAGATGCGCAGGTTCTTACCTCTTGTCTTACCGCCCAACGATTGTAGGCTAGGAACACTCTATTATCAAACAAACAACTTGGCTGAATGTATCGTCAACTTCCATCCTTGGCAACAGTGTCAAAATATAGTGTTGTTTTGATCAATCCTAATTGACCGAGACTGCAACATTTAATTGTCAACTTAGGGTAGGTCTTGTTGTTTCAATGGAGTTCACACTGTCTGTGCTGATACACTACAACCAAGAATGAAAAAAATAGAAAGAACAATAAAAGATGTCGTTGAATCAATTGAAAAAATTAAATCATTCATGTAGAAATTAAAGCACTCCATAGAATTGAAATCACACTTCACAATTACCAGAGTAAGGGCACGCACACAGTAAACTAATGACTACACCAGCTGGTCACTATCATTTTGTTTAATCAAATTAGTGTAACAACATAATATAATCTGGAACAGAAGCGGATGTATTTCACAATTTATACAGCAACAGCAGAAAACCATATGACAATAAAAGAAACAATAATGTACACTACTTCTACCGCTGCAATCCCTGCTAAAGAGGAGGGCCCTTCCTCCCTAGTAGGGGCATAAGATTAACATGAAATTAGTTAACAAATCAGATGAAGAGCAATAACAGCATCACCGTAGTGAATTTAATATTAAAAATAATTTAGAGTTACAAGATCAGAGTAACAATGATTTTCTATATGTCGTCCTTGTACATGGGAAATCGAGTCTCTTTTATAATTATTACATTCCCGAAATTCAGAATAGATAAGTCATGAGAATCTCACGATTCTCATGCTGATAATAAAATAGAAGTAGTTACAACCTATTTCTAAATACAAATACTTCTCAGATACATTGGTTAAGATTTCAACCACTTGGCTATGTTGCTTCTAAAATAAACAATTCCTAACACCCGACAATTGTTGTGTGGAATAGTACCCACAACTTTTCCAACTCCGGTGCAACAACATCTTGCGGTCGAATAGCAGTTTGGGATGTAACGGAAATCACTGGTGACAACACCCTTGGTGTAACAGCGGTCCTCTGTATCAGCACGTGGTGTAATAACAGCCTGTAACAACATTCAGTGTGTAACAGCAACCTGTAACAACATACAGGGTATAACAACAAACTTCTCTACCTTGCTCTGAAACCGATCAGCATGGCTTATTTACTCTGTAACCTTGTTCCCGCGAGAAACACCTGAAAAAGAGAAGAGCTTCCAAAATACTCCCCCAATGCTCACCTCAGTTAGACAAAAAAAGAAATATAGTATCGTATTATTTAGCAAAACATGACAAAATAACATGATAGTGGAATAGGTTGTATAAACGAGAAAAAGGGTGATTAATCATGTAAAGTTTCATGGGCCTGGAGGATAAGAGGATCAAAACTAGGGAAAGGAAGTGCAAAAAATAGGTAAAAAGTCACACCCAACACCTGGTTGGAGTGTACAACTTGACTGAGAGTTAATTCTCAGTATGGAGAAATGATTAGGAACCCATTAGTGACAGTGGCTAAGTCAGACACAACAATAGGATGGAGAAGACATGCTAGGAGTACATTCTCAGGTAGTGTGGAAACAGGTAGCAGAGGCAACATCGACCAATGTGCAGCAGAGGAACAAAACAAAGGAGAACATTTGAGCAAAGTGGGGGAATACAGTATTGTTGGGTGAGCTGAAGAGAGTGGAGTAGAGCATGTGAATGTTGAGTAAATGAACCAAGTGATGAACTGAGTCAGTGTGTTACAAAGAGTTGTGATTAAGAGCTGAAGGAGCAGCAAGGAGCACAGTTCAGAGAAAAGGGGCAAAGTGGGCCAGTGTTGTTGTGTGAAGCCAAGAGTTCCTATGGAAGCACAAAGGGCTAAGAGAAGAAGGATGATACTACAATGAATCATATTTTTATTTCTCTATATATGTAATTGCCTCTGTTTTCAGTTTGAAAATTGTATGAAAGGTAGAATAGTGGCTAGAGCAGGTGGTGGCCTGCATTCATAAGAGGTTGGTGCCTCTTGGAAAGTAGGTGCTTGCTATCTTAAGGGGGTTGGTGCCTCTTGTGAGTGGGTTCTCACAAACAAATTGATGTAATTAAGTAGGTGCTTAATTTACATCATAATAACAAACATATTGGTGGTTTTTTCCCTTTGGGTTTCCACGTAAAAATACATGTGTCAATATGTGTATGTTTCTCATGTGATGGATTGTATGTACATGTGAATGCCTTATCTTGCTGATCATTTGTATTTTGTATGAAAGCTCTCAAAAATAATTGATCGTAGTGAAAAGAATTAAAGAATTGTACTTAAAATTGAAAGAACTTCACTATTACTAATTCACCCTCGCTTAGTAATTCCTTATTCCAACACCTTACAATAGTCCTGATATTTCTTCGAAAAAACATTATTCATATCATCCCAAGTCCAAATGGATTTCCCCGCGAGTCCCGTAAACCAATGGAGGGTTGCATTCTTCATAGTTGTAGGAAATATTTTCAATTTTTGAGCATCCATAATGTAATCATAGCTACGACAAATGATGGCAAACACAAATAGAAAAGTATATGGGTCCTCCTTAGACAGGCCATGGAAATTTAGCAGGGAAGAAAGAGGAATGTTCTCCATTTGGACCATTGCATTAAGATCTTGGATGGGGAATTCACAAGTAATAGGTCCCTTCTGTCTAGGTCCATTTACCTTTTCATCCCCCATCTTTTCTTTTCTTGAAGGTTCAAGGTTCTGGATCTTATTGGAACCTTCATAACTTTCTAGTTCCTCATAAAATGTAGTATTTTCCCTCCTTGGTGTTTCTTTGTTTAGTGGCTTCCCTAATGTACTATTTTGAACTAGAGTTACATTTAAATAACCCCTCTTTTCACTTGCTAAAATGTTAGTTCGGGTGGCTCCTACCACACCATGTGTTAGGTTATTACCTTTTCTTCTTTCTACCTATGGTGTTCTAGTGCAACTATCATGCCCTAAATCTAGGATATTTAGGATGTAGGTTACTAAAAGGGAATGATTGTCAGATTCCCTTTGGTCACTTCTACTTCCAGTATACTTCCTATTTGACCTAAAGTAGGAAACCTAATACTCATGAGTGCATCCCTAGAAATAACACTAAAAATGATGGTGTGGATATTTAATTCCTATATGAGGAGGTATTGATAATCACTTATCATTTAATTTTTTAGCATAGGGTCTGATGACTTGTGAGGCTCTCGATGTTGTATGAATAAGCATCAGGGTTCCTAACACTTCTATATGCAGCAAACTGAACTCAAGGAAAGCCTATTGGTGATACAGAGCCTAATTCCTTATAGGGCCTAACTTAATACTTTAGTTAAGCTACGTGGAACCTCGCGTATTGATATAACATCTCAATACTTAGCTCGATGTCACTATTCCTACTAAGGATAAGTGATTCTATAGGGCTACGATTTCGTAGAAACTTATATTGATTTCGCAACACAACTACGAAGTCATGACCTTGTGAAATCAAAATGAAAACATGGCCCAAATAAATGCATAAAAGGAAATTCAACAAACTGTTTAGAATGAAATCCAACACAACATAAGAAAATAAATTAACACACACACATAGCTACATAATTTAAACACAGTCACTACTATCTACTTTTCAAGTAAATAGAACCGAAACTACATTATACTAAAGGAACAAGGGCAAGCCCAACTCGAGGTTTGACTTGTTCCTGAAGACTTGTAAATTCAACAACACAACTTTAGCAAGTAATCCAAAACATCCACGTGTAGGAGATTCTTATATTAAAAGAAATCAAAATTACAGAGCAAGTCCACACATTGTCTACTATTTATCATCATATTTTTAGAGTACATATTTATATAAGCAAAAGGGAATATGAGTCTTGATAACAGTTTGAGAGACCGTTTACAATTCAGGGATGTTGATTAAAACAACTGGTATAGTTTGTCATGTGTAACATCCTATGTCTAAATAAAGAGGTAGGTTAACAACTCGACTCTGATTAGGAATAACTATTTCGACCTTGGCGCTGTAACGATTGTTGCATGCTGAGGAATCTCGTACATGCTTTGATTGGTGGCATAACAATCCATCAGACAATGTAGCGCATTCCTCAAAATCAGACCAAATCTACCATAACGAACTGGCTGGAAATAGATCTATATGAAACATTCTCACAATAATATGCAAGTGGTTGTGATAATGTGTATTATGTTTCTCACAAATGCTAAATTCAACATTGTTTCTTCTCATTTGAAATGCATGTGAATTCTACAAATGCCACTTGTTCCTTCCTTAAGTTGGCACCATGTTGTTGATCACATGATACCTAGTAATAAATGGTTTTACTTCTGCAATCATTTGAGTTAGCCCCCATATTCCATACACATGTAAAATATATATATATATATATATATATGAAAATGACTCTTAAAACATCCTTAAGTCTAGTCTAAACACAATAATAATATAACTAGTTAATAAGTATTTCATATCTTGAGCTGCCTACCTAAAATGTATGTACAAGGTTTTATGGTAATTTAAGGCGGAAAAGGGGTGGTTTAGTATATAAAAAAAAACAGGTGAGTTTTGTAGCAAAAGTCACAATTTCGTAGGTCATGGAATATCTCACAAACTACCAATACCATTGCAATTATAATTTCCCTTGTTAATATTTTTAATATGTATTTTTATTTTATTATTAATTTCCAAGGAACGCTCATGACTATGCCCCTCTTCATGTCAATCCAATTTCTTTGTTATAGCCAGGAGATGCACCAACTAAAGAGATTTTTAAAAAATAAATTTTTTTGTTTAACCATGGTGAATTGTTAACTTGATCCAAAGGGATAATCGATACTTTGTTTTTAACAATTTCAAAAGACTTATCAATACACAACAATCCAGAGGAAGAATTCAACAACTTAATGTCACAAGAATTCTAATCAACACTTACATTTCTCCTTATAATGATTTGTTGTTTGATTGGATCAAGAAATCAATTTATGATCAAAACTGAAAATATATATATATATATAAAATAGGCGTGTTAACAAGGAAAGCTACATGTGTGGATAAACAAAGAGATGGTCATTTAAAGTTTTGGTGCAAATAGTTTTTAAGTACCCTTCTTAATAGTACTCTTTATATTGTTTAGGAGGCATAGATGGTTTGTTACATCAACTCTAGAAGAACAAGTCACTTAAGAATTAAAAAGTAAAGTGAAATTCATAATCTCATAAGTGTGGAGTTAAAAAGGGGATTGGTATCCAACCCCACCTGAATAATGGAGGGGGGGCTCAAATCAAGGTTCAATCTTTACCTAAATGGAGCACAATGTTATCCTTGGAAGACATGTTTTATCAAGAGGGAAAGGGGTCCAAGAAGGTTATCCCTTTCCTCGTTGCTCTATTATATATAGGGAGGGAGGTATAACCTTGAAAGTGTAGATAAGTAGTTTTGTATACCCAATACTAGTCGAAGCTACTTCTTTGATGGAGATTGATAATACTTAGTAAAATTGAAATGATGAGATTCATCTCAAATATATTCATAATGATCATCTATAATTTTTAAGTGACCAACCATGATTAGAGCTAGCCTACAACCATATTAACTTTGAATCTACTAAATTTCTAGAGTAGTAAAATCCCTCAAGGTGCCAACCCTTCCTCAAGTTTAATTTGCACTCTAAAATTAGGTTTTCACCATGAGGAATTAGATCTCTCTTAAACCTTATAGATCCAAAGTTAAAATGAATCTAGATTGGCTTATACCAATAGCAAATGATTCATCATTTATCCTACATGCATTAAATTGATTACCAAGATAGAACTTCAAAGTTGATTAGGGAAATTCTATATGGACCTTAAAACTATGTACCATTAGAACTAGCTTAGCAAGATATATTAAAATAAATATATGTAAAATCTCAAAGTAAAAACTTTCTTTAGTACAAAATTTAAGAAAAAATTTCTTTTGATTATTATGTCTCTTATCAATATTTTTAATATGCATTTTTATTCTATTATTAATTTCGAAAGTAAAAGAAATGTCCGTGCCCTTCCTAATGTCAACCCTTTTCTATTATAGAGACAGGAGACCCACCAACTAAAGATTTTTAAAAAATAAATTATCACAAATAGGAAAATGAAAATAATGTGGGCTCTCCCTATTGATTTACAACGGGCAAAGAGGTGCATAGTGAGAGAATCGAGGTGCATAGTGAGAGAATCGAAGCATTGGAATATGTCCATCGCCACATTATCAGAATGATCAGATTCAACCCAAAGTAGTTAAATGGTACAAGTTCTCCTCCTGTCAGAGAGAATTAATTTTTTCTGCAAAAGCATCTCTCGTTTCACACGGTTTTTCCACTCCGGATCATCAATTTGGCAGTCCTTACTACCTTGTGATTGGGACTGAATCTTAGAAGCTGGGTACAGACCAACTAAAATAGCCCACCTCGTTAACAACGATTTCCATCTTGTGCCCCGGTCTGGTAAAGTGAAAGCAATGGAAAGCAAAAATGGCCCTCCACACAGTGGGTCCTTGAAGAAGGTCGTCGGGTATAGGCAGAAGTGCCTTGATGGTGTTTTCACAGTTACCATCAATTCAGATTCCTTACCAACGACACTTTCCAGAACGAGTGACAGACATGCTTCAAGACGTTACAATCTCAAGAGATAGTCAGGTACCAGATCCCTCTGGACTCTGATATCTACTTTTTGTTTGTTGGATGCTTTTGTACTATTTAGCCTACATTTAACATTATTCAGAGAGAGGCCCATCTTGACATGGAATCGGGATACCTACAGACTATGTAGGTAAATCAGGCAGGCGCGTACAAGTACCTCGCACATACTAAAATCATCACAATGACAACAATATTTATTCATTCATCAGAATCTGTAGACACCTCGTCGCTCAGAGAGTGTTCTTTTTGGACATCACCAGATCCCATTAGGGCGTAGTCTATTAGGGTGGAGGAATTGTTAGGAGACTCAAAAAAATGAGAAATGGTTAGGATAGTCAAATTGGTTAGGATACTCAAATGTGGTAGGGCAAAAAAATTTCAAGAAATCTTGCATTAGCAGTTTTTGAATCATGTTTTTGATGGTGGAAATAGATTCAGTGCCATCAAAAACCTCTGGGGCACTCAAAATCTTGAAGTTTGACAACAGTAACTTGATTTACAAAAATTCCTGCTGGATTTTATCAAAATCTTGCCAGAATTTCCATGATTTTCAGGGAAAAAACAGTTTGATTAAATTACTGCCATGGGATATTGCATATGATCATACGAATTATACACAAATTTTGACACAACCCATGACAATAATTAGATGCTGGATGAATTTTCTGATGTAAGTATTCAATGTTCATCTCTCTTGGATAGATTGGGGATCAGTTATCAGAGCTGTATTTTTTTAAGATTGTAAATTTAAATTGTTTAAAATGTATTTTTGAATGTATTGATAGATTCAGAATTCTGAAAAAATCTTTAGAACATTAAATTAAATAACAAGAAATTCTCACTAAATTTTAATTAAAATAGATAGAAAAACCAAAAAACAATAGAATCATTCCTGCTTTAAATCTACTTTAACCTTAGATTTTAATTCACAGACCCTGTGTGTTTGAGTTTTTTAAATTTTAATTTAAATGTTTTATGTTTGATTTCCAGTGCAATTATCATTTTAAATTACATCATTTTCAAATATTTAAATGTTAAATTTATTTATACATTAAAAATTACAATTTTATTAAAAATTATTACCAATTTAAAAAAAACATAAAACAATTAAATTAAACTGTAATTTCCAATTCAGATTAGTTTTGTATTATTCTGTTGTGTACAGCAACAAATGCACATCATTTTTGAATGGAGGTCAATCAATTAATTCAAATTAGTTTATTGCTTACAGCAACAAATCCACATCATTTCTGAATGGAGATTAATCAATTTTACTTCCATTCCTGAATGGAAATAATTTAAATTCTCTTCAACTATTACTTAATAATGTATATATAGAAAAAAGTGCTTTCTAAATCCCGGAGTTGTGTTACTTTATAGTCGCGTACAACAAAAAAAATTACACATCATTTTTGAGAGAAGTCAAATTTTCTTTAATCTTTGAATGGCAGAATTCTCCTCAAATTTATTATGGTTATAGAGAACGAAGTGCTCTTCACGATTTTGGTATAAGAATTGTTCAAGAATTTTATATATATATATATGATTTAAAAGAGAATATATATATATATATATATTTTAATTATAAAAATTAAAATAAAATATATATAATTTAAACAATTATTATATAAAATTAAATTTTATATAGAGTGAAAAATGTTATATAATAAAAATAAATATTATAATTGAGTTAGTTTTTAAATTAATTATTATAATATAATTAATATCATTTAGCTCAAAATAAAAACAGTGCAGAAAGCAAATTGAAAACTTATAAGCTTGAAATTATGTCTCTACATTGCTCTTTATTTAAGCCTTTGCCATGGTCTGCCCATTCATCTCGTGATGATGATGAATCACACATGAACCACACTTCAAAACCCTTAGACCAAAAATTTTTCTTATGTAATTTCTATGGAAAAACTTTTGTTTAACTTATAAAATGTTAAACATTTTTAAAAACAATTAAATTATATTGAATTTGTTTTTGAATCATAATAAAAAATTTAAATAATATTCTAATTATTGTATTTTTTTGTTTCCTTAAAATTCAACACTATAATTTTTTGTTAAATTATAAATTTTAATTATTTAAAAATGAGGTTTTGAATATCTAAATCAATTTATGCTTGGTGAAATTTTTTAATTTTTAATTTTTTAGATTATATATCTAAAATTTAAAATCTATGATAAATGGGAAAAAATACCAGGAAAAGACATAAACATATTACAATAAAACTACTATATATCTTAATGATAAAAGTGAAATATTATAAGTAAATCATGTTTAGTAAATAAAAATAATAATTCTCAATATCATATTTATGAAACTAAAAATTCATTTAAACCAATTTAATCATACTCAGAAAAAGAAAAAAATCATATTACAATTAAACTACTCCTGCGTGTTATAGTAATGATTAAAGTGAAATACAATAAGAAATATCATAAGTAAATAATATTTATTAATTTAAAAAATAATTATTAATATCATATTTATGAAACTATAAAAATAATAATTTTCAATATCATATATGAAACTAAAGCTAAACCAATTTAATCATACTCCCAAGGAAAAAATCATATTACAATTAAACTACTACATTATAGTAATGATTAAAGTGAAATATAATAAAAAATATCATAAATAAATAATATTTATTAAATTAAAAAAATAATTATTAATATCATGTTTATGAAACTAAAAATTCATCCAAACCAATTGATTCTTTTATGAAAATTATTGTAAATATGACACATTTTGAATTTATGCATTGGTATATAATATAAATATGCATTGAATTTATGCATTGGTATTATGCATTGGTATATCATCGACAGATACAACAATTTTCATCCTTTTTTGTAATCTAACTGATTATATGATCTCAATATAACATATTCAGATTTTTTTCTTCTGAAAAAAAAATATAATATAAATCAACTCTTTTTCCTTCTGACAAAAAATTCATGGCAAAAAAGTTTAAAACCATTAATCCTGCAGAGCGAAATTTCACCTTTTGTTTTCCTAGGCTGCTTAATAAATCTGGAAATACAGTTTTTTATTTTTACCGAAATGAGATAATCTTTATTCATTGGTTTTCAGCCATCTAAGAAAAGGATTATCCAGAGTTTTTCACCAATCAGCCATCTAAGAAAAGGAGTATCCAGAGTTTTTCACCAATCTGATACAGGAGAGTTTTATTTATAAAGGAGAGTAAATGTATGTTTTATACATAGTTTTTCACCACTCTTTTTACACTTATGGACCACCGTCAGCGTGCCTGACTTCTCTACCAATACTCTGCAATCCCAAACAACCATTTCCAATGGTATAATTACAGGAAGACACATGAGTCAGACACAATAAAGAAATCGGACGGTACTGTCTCTGTTCCACCCCACTTAGACATTAAATATTGCAGAAACCAATTCAGATCACATGCACAGCATTATTAAGTTTTTCGTACAGAAACCCAGAGAATATTGCAGCCTCCTCGGCTTCTCGCTCAAGGACAAGGTGGTCCTAGATACATAATCTTCGACAATTCCATGCAAACGACATTTGACGGTAGTGGCCGTTTATACCAAACTTTTGGGGCAGCCGTCCTGGAATTGATTGGAGGAGCATATACAGCTTTCTTTCTGTTAATGTTCATGGGCAGACTACTTATTTTTGAAGCTTTGTTTATGTAAAAATTGTAGCAGTGACATATAGGAAAAGTCTTATAGATTTAGATTTTATACTAAGGTAAAAATTTGACAACTGTAATCCGAATTCTTTTAAAAATTTGACCACTGTAAAAGCTGGACAACTGTAATCCGGATTCTTTCAAAATCATATTGAAATTTCTATTTTCTTTGAGCAAAATTAATAGTGTGGGTCACTACATTATGTGAACCCTAACCTCCTGCTTGGTCTGCTTGGTTTGGTTCAGTTGTCTGGATCCTAACCTCCTGCTTGTTTCAGTTGTCTGGACTCTTGCAGGCCTTAATTGTTTCTTACAAGTAAAAGATACGACCAGATGATTTAAAAGTTAAAAATGTACTCTCCAATTTGAACAAGTGTCATATATTTCCTTACCTTGCTCTAAATTCTTGTGGATGGAGAGAGAGGTAGGACCTGTACAAAGCTCTTGCAGATCCAACACACCCCACGTACTCATCACGGAAGACTGGAATCGCTGCAGGGAAAATAGTCGCTGGGCAAAGCGCTATCTGGAGAATCATTGTGGCATGGAGATGGTCCCGAAGGAGGCACAGGTCCCCTAGGCAGCATCACATACTTGAACTTAAATGCGCCTTGGTGATATTCGAACTCATGAACGTTTGCTTCAACCTCGTGCACTGATTTTATTCCTCTACGGTAACCACTTTGCCACTCTGAGACAGATCGGGTGTCCATCATGGCAGAACCAGCCGGCCACGTCCTTTCAGCTCCCATGGATGGAAATAGACGAGCTGAAACCAGAGAAACGCATAAAGAAACTGTGAAAACTGACAAAACCGCCCTGTAAAAGTTCTGCGAAGTCTTGAAAGAGCCCGCCATATCTAGATACTAATAGCGAAAGCTCATAACCAATTTCCCCCGGAAAATCCACCACTGAGTCCAAACTTGATGCCAAATCTAGAAACACTGTGAAGAGAGACACAGAGGCAGAAACTTCACGGCTTCCACAGACCTTCAATAATATAACTCATCATGGAATGGTTCAGTGCAGAGATAAAATTATTGGAATATCCAATTATAAAGCATTTGAGACAGGCGCCTGTAAGGTATGATTTCTATAAATGCAAGGCACGAAATTCAGATTCCAACTACCCCTGGTCATACATCCACCGCGCGCGTGATTCGTGACACCAATTTCTGCACGCCATCTAGCCTCCACTTTCGGCTTTTTCTCTGCCTCCCTCCCACAGCCAACTGCACCAAAAGTCAAAACACATCCTCTCCCAACAATTACTCTTTATATATTTATATTTACATTCCATTCCAGACAAATTATTCATGCACATCATCCTTGACTCAAAGCGCTGAGAATGCAGATCAATTTTGACCTTGCAGGCCTCCCAATAAGTGGAACTTCTTATGTGGGTCTGCTCTACATTCAATTTAAAACTTTCTGATATCAATTTCAATATTGGTGTACAGAATTGGGTCACGTGAACAAAATACAATCCATGTAAATCCTTAAAAACTATTTGATTTATGCCTTAAGGGTTTTTTTTTTTTTCTTACATTTAAGCATTCATCCCGTAAAAAATTGACTTAAAAGGATCAAAATACTCAGTGCAGAGAGTTGGTAGTGTAAAGTCAAGTCTAAGTCTTTCAGAGATATACACAGCCCTTAGGATTGAGACGTCATCGTGTCCACCTAAATACTGCTGGAACTATTGACTTTAGCTGGGGTTTGGTGTCGCCAATTAATGAGTAGCTTCTAGTTATCCTATTCCAGGGTCATGCTCAATAATCTTTGCCCATCAAGATATTATATTCACAATTTTCTTCCATTTCCCTTGAAAATTATTAACCATAACTTCGTCTTCCTAATTTTAAGCCGCCATTACAGACATAGTCGCAGACATACGTCGAATTCCGTCTGAAACTCTTATTGGGATTTTGTCATCAAATTGGTGTGTAGGAGTTAAAACATTAAAAAAAAGATTTTGTTATCAAATTTGTTTGCAGGAAAATCAAATTTAAAATATTGGTTAAATTTGATGGTTTTTGCAATTTTAATGATCATTTTATTATAAAATAGTGATCAATTAGGATTTTTTTTTTTTTGCTGTATCGAATAGACAAATCATATTGTGAAAAACAATTTACTAATTACTTTGTGATAAGCAATTTTCTCATCAAATAATCCCCGATAATGATTCATCTCAAACTTAATTTAATTCCATGCCTGATAATGATTCATCGCAAACTTAATTTTAATAGTTAAAACAATTAAAAACTGTTTATTATTAAGACCGTGTCATCAGAATCATAGTTAAAACAATTAAAAACTGTTTATTATTAAGACAGTGTCATCAGAATCATAGTTAAAACAATTAAAAACTGTTTATTATTGGGATTATATCATCAAAATCATGCTGATGGAGTAAGATATTTTATTTTTGTACTGATCGCTCCCACCTTCCAAACCCTCATTATCAAATTTAAATTTAAAATAAAAACTAACAATCATGCGAATCACTGATTATGGTTTAGATTTTATTAGAATAATATTTTTTTATAAAATTTTAATTTTAATATTACTTATATGCATGGTTTAAATTTAAGTTTTTTTAATTTTTTGATAATATTTTTTAATTAATTTTATTTAAAATTTAAAAATAAAAAATAAAAATATCTATTACTTAAATTACTTCTTAATATTATACCATTAATATATTATTAATAAAAAAAATTCCGAATTTAATTAATTTGCACCCGTGCTATTACTACACATCGTGTTCTTTCCGAATTTAATTAAGTCGCATCACTGCCATTATTACACATCAGGTTATGTCAAACGCTGTGATCCGCTATAAGCATTTACTTGTACAGTCCAAAGAATGGTCCCTTTACCTACATGTTCATGAGATATTTTCTATTTTACAGAAAGACTTTGGGATAGTGGCGGTTGGTTGGTTTTGAACTTTAACCTACTCCAGATAATCCGGATTTATTGTCAATACTATTAAATTAAAAAAAGCAAAAAGACTCTTATTTAATGTGGGAAAAATATTAGTTGAATCTATTTATATCTATATATAAATAATATAAAGTTTTGAAATAAAGATATTGATTTTTTAATTTAAATTTAATAATATAAATTTTATTGTTATAATATTTTTGGATTGAAATTAAGTCGCATTTTAAAATATCTAATTTTTCAAAAAAAAAAATTAATGATAATGAATATAGTTTACTGGATGTTTCCAAATATACTACACAATTTCAATTAAAAAATACAAGGAAAAAAAATTGTGTTATTTTGAAATATTTAATTTTCTAATTGAATACTGCTTTCATCATCAACCAATAAAAGATGATAATTAGTAAAGGGTTAACCTGATGTTTTCAAATATAATACAAAATCTTAATTCAAAAATACCATAAACAATATTAAAAAAACTATAAAAAAATTGCTATTGGTGTAGACTATTCTAGAGCAATTTTAGACATCACAACATCAACTCTTAAATATTTAAAGAGTATATATTCCATAACTAAAATTTACAGATCTCATATATATATATAAACATTTACAAAATTTCTATATATATATTAATATTGATAAAATAACGGACTTAGATGAGGCACTTTTTCATATATACACATCCATAGTCTAACTAATATACAAAATGACTTTTTTTTTTATTTTTTCTTGTGTAATTTTGTCAAAAATTCTAATGGAAATTTTTTCCAATCACAAGTTTAAATTGTTTAATCTGCAAAATTCCATTAATTTGGAGGCTTTTAAAAGTATTAAATATATTTGTACATTCAAAAATACATTTTAAACAATAATAAATCACAATATTATTAAATTTGGAGATTTGCATTGAATAATTCCAAAAAACCACTTTTTCATATATACACATCCATAGTCTAATTAATATACAAAATGACTTTTTTTTGTATTTTTTCTCAGGTAATTTTGTCCAAAATTCTAATAGAGATTTTTTCCAATCACAAGTTTAAGTTGTTTAATCTGCAAAATTCCAATAATTTGGAGGCTTTTAAAAGTATTAAATATATTTATACATTCAAAAATACATTTTAAACAATAATAAATCACAATATTATTAAATTTGGAGATTTACATTGACTAATTCCAAAAAACCACTTTTTCATATATGCACGTCCATAGTCTGATTAATATACAAAATGACTTTTTTTTGTATTTTTCTTGGGTAATTTTGTCCAAAATTCTAATAGAGCTTTTTTCCAATCACAAGTTTAAGTTGTTTAATCTACAAAATTCCAATAATTTGGAGGCTTTTAAAAGTATTAAATATATTTATACATTCAAAAATACATTTTAAACAATAATAAATCACAATATTATTAAATTTGGAGATTTGCATTGACTAATTCCAAAAAACCACTTTTTCATATATACACATCCATAGTCTAATTAATATACAAAATGACTTTTTTTTGTATTTTTCATGGGTAATTTTGTCCAAAATTCTAGTAGAGATTTTTTCCAATCACAAGTTTAAGTTGTTTAATCTGCAAAATTCCAATAATTTGGAGGCTTTTAAAAGTATTAAATATATTTATACATTCAAAAATACATTTTAAACAATAATAATCACAATATTATTAAATTTGGAGATTTGCATTGACTAATTCCAAAAACCCTATCTAATAAAATTAACCAACAAATTCAAAAACAACAACCTAATTACTGTAAAATTATTTTCATTCAACGCATAAAGACACTAAAATACAACAACCTAATTACTGTAAAATTATTTTCATTCAACGCATAAAGACACTAAAATACAACATTCCTGTAGGATTATTTTCATTCAATGCATGTATTCATTTTTAAATTGGATTTTAACCAAAGAGTTTAAATTTTCAAAATCCAAAAATAATCTGACAACACATTGGAGCCCAGCTCAATATATACTTCGGCTGATCTGTAAGTTTAGACTGAAGTTCTTCACGCGGGTTCTTGAATCATTATTTCAATGACACAACCCAGTGATCTCCATAACTGTTGAAACAGGGTTCCAGGCCAGCCATTCAACCTCAATGCCACTACAGCAAAAATAGAAAAATCTCAAGTCATGCCCAACAAAATGATGCGTTGAATTAGTTGCTAGAAATCATGTGATAATGACAACTACAATAATTACATGTTGAAAAGTAAGTGCCCTCGCCTTCAAGCTTTACACATTCATAATTCCTAGATTTAACAACCAATGACACAGACTTGGCCCAACTAATTTGTCGAGAATTGCTGGTTGATGAAAATAAGCGGACATTGACCACCGGAGATTACCACAAGTGTGTTGCTGTTTTTTCATTAACATCTCCTCTTTTGTTAATAATAAATAACACGCATAATAATGCGATTTTAAAATGGAAAGCGAACATGGAATTCCTTTTCATTTGTTCTGGAACATGTTATTATTGCAAACTACTTTGCCGGATCGTACGCTCCATGGCTTAGTCGGTGCCAGGTGGAATGACCTTGAATTTAAAATTCAATGAAGAAAACCATGACACAGGCAATTATGCCTATAAATTTATTTACGCGAGGGGATTGGAAGAGTACGTAGTGTATTTTGCTAATCATAGAACACGAGATTAATAAATTATTTTTTACAGTTTTCCAACTGGGGCGTGGTCCAAATCCAAGCGCCCATGGAGCGCTGGAAATGCGGGCCTGAGCATGGTTTTTCGAAGCTATCATTCAACAGTCACTTAAAAAATAACAGAATATTAATGAAATGATATTTTAATGTTTAGTAAACTAAAAATAGTTTATGGGATTAGTTTTCTGTTTTTATTTTTTTTAATTTAATTTTTTCCTTATTTAAATTGATAATGAGTTTTCTTATTTAAATTAGCAATGCGTTGGCTCAACTTTTTAACAATTCTGTAGCTAAAAACATAATATCAAAAAACTGATGTTAACATATTCCTATAATATGCACAAATATTTTTAAACATATCACATTCAAAAACTTTCCAAGTAAAACATAATTCAAATCCCAGACATAAAAAATAAAAAACAAAAAACAGGAGATGAAGTTATGAGCCACCTTAATATTTTGAAAGTGATTCTCATTTCTCAAATTAGAGGCACATGAGGGTTGAACAAGGAAACTGATAAAATTAAACCTTATACAAACTGATCAATCTACACTATTTAATTAAAAAATTAAAATAAACGAAGAGAAAAGCAGCTTATACATCCCAATCATAAATAAAATACATGCACATCATAATCATACATTAAAGATGGATCACTAAGTATTTACAACTGTACATAACCTATGAGATTTCGCATATATAGTTGGTTAAGTATACAAACATATTACATTTAAAATTTTAAAGATAAATGATTAGGTTAATATGTATTTCTAATCGGAAAATATCTTTTTAATCCAGGATTCTCTATGAACCACTGTACATAACCTATGAGATTTCGCATATATAGATGGTTAAATATACAAACATATTACATTTAAAATTTAAAGATAAATGATTAGGTTAATATGTATTTCTAATCGGAAAATATCTTCCTAATCCAGGATTCTCTATGAATTTCATAAACTTGGAAGAAAATTGTTTTAGTTCACACATTCATTTTATTTTAATATTTTTATATTCATTAAATTATAGTGATGGTGGTTTACATAGTCATTATTAATTATTATAATTTTCAGTTAGTTATTTTGAGAGTACGGGTGGGAGTTGATGAAATATGGGTAAATATATTTTATGAAGGTGAGAGTGACTAAAAATATTGGGTAGTGGGATAAGGAGAAATATTGGGTAAAATGATTTACCACTCTCCTTCTGAAAAAAATAGAAACTATTTGTTATTTTGTTATTTAGAACTATGGAAAAAGAAATATCTAACCAAAAATTGAGGAAGTTTAAATTATTACTCCTCATATCAACAAAATCATATATCTTTTAATTAACATGCAAGCATTTGGGGAGCTTATCAACACTCATCTTAATTTTTATTTAAACTAATGGGACTTAGGTAAAATTTTAAGGATGGAAATCAATTTTGAAGTGTAGAAATTTTGGCAAATCTTATTAGTCCTAAAATGTTTGGCTCTATTTTTTGTAAAAATATTCAAATTTATGAGGATTTTATATAGTTTCTATAAATTTTGGCAATTTTGAAGACAAAATAAATTTATCCTATGAAATTTGGGCAAATCATTTTTAGGAAAAATAGAAATTTGTGAATCATTTTTTGAGAAAAAGGATGGAAAATTAGTCTATGTACCAAATCCAACAAGTAAAAATTTCTTGATAAGATTGTTCTAGGTTCCCTCGTAGTTAGGGAACTCGTCTTTAGTGCAACTTTAGTGTTGACGAAGTGTTTAGGCCCATCTAACCATTATCTAGGATCTTTGTGTGGTATATCTCTCTATTGTGTGGTAGATTCAAATTTCTTGTCCAATACATCCAAAGTATGCATAACATCTTCTCATTGGCCACTCTTCTCCTTAACAAGCTAGAAAATCAACACCTTTTTCATTAAGTACAGTTCTATGAGTCGAGAAATATTAGTGTCTTGAATCCTTGAGAAACCTGGATCCAAAATGCATTGCTTGAATTTTATTGTTAGTTCATCTCTGGAGATGTGTTTCTTATTCTCCTTGAAAACAACCTCCATCCTAGCATCTCTTGTTTATTCGCCTTAGAGAAGTGACAATGGAAGTTAGAAGTAGCTTTCGTCATGGCTCATTGAGTGCAAGTAAGGCACTACGAGGTTTGAGTTGGATTAGCTACCTTAACGGTGCCCCTACTAACACCTTTTTTGTCATTGGAGGTGACATTGTCCTTAGCATCAAAGTTTATGGTTACAGGGTAATTATACAAGTGAAACAAAGTGAACTTGAGAATCCTATCAAGTAGAAAGCATAAGGATACAAGGATCTAAGATGGAAAAACACCCAAACCCAAGTCATGGGAGTAGATTTTTAGGAGTGTGGAAGACCTGTTGATGCAAGAGCATCAAACTATGGTTGCAGATAAACTAGAGAAAAATCAAGATGATGATGCACGAGGAATAAAATTTACAACCATGAATACTTATGATGGAAAAACAATCGATGAACCAGATAAGAACTGGTGAATACAACGGCTAGTGACCCACGTATTCTCATAGATCATGACCTTTTTATATGGACTCCAACTTATGTTTGTGTTTGCAAGTACATGATGGAAACCTAAGAAAACCAAAGAGAGTAAATTAAAGATAAGAAAAGTTAAAGGCACCAAGATGAAGAAGGATAAATTCAATAGATGTTACATGAAGGATCAATTCCTACGTTTTTAATGATTAATAAATAAATAATATGATGAGATGTAGACTAATTCTAAAACTCTATGAGAGATGAGGAGGAATGAGTGAAAATAGGGATGAAAATTTCTTGAGAGATTCATATAAGGATTTAGGAGATAATGGATAGATCATAGGAGATATTTATGGAGATATGTGGAGATAATTAAGGAGATTGTTATGGCCACCTATGGTTATATAAGGGAAGATTTGTACAATAGTTGCAGCACTAAGGATTGATGAGTTAATATAATTTTCACTTCGTGGGAATTATGTGAAATGGAGTTGGTCTTGGTGTCCCTTGCTTTTCTTGAGTATGCAATTAAAGTTTTGGTAGCTATTTTTTTTTTGCGCCTCTAATTTTCATCAACTACTAGGGACCAAATATGTTCCAACCCAACAAAAAAATGAATATGAAACCCCATGTGCAAAGTCAAGTGAGACCACCCACATGGTAATAAGATTTACCACCCTATAGCTACTCTTTATCCAACACACTAAATGTGAGCTTTACGTAGAGAAAGATAAGCCTTAGAAATACACCAACAATGGGGTAGCTATACACAAAAAATCTAAAGGAAATTCTAGCAATCTCAAGGTTCTTGATGAGCACAACCTAGCCAATAGCTAAGCTTATCCCTCCTAAAACCAAATACAATATCATAATTAAATCAACAAAAAGAAGAAACTAGAGCACAAGACTAACCAAAAGAGTTACCTTTTGATGTCACTTCTTGATTCCAGACTTAAATTCAATCAACCATGATTTCGTTGGCGTGCTTGTCATAATCGAGTTGTTTATCTATAGAGCAATAACACCAATTATAATCCTAGAGAGGCCAAATTTAATCATGACACCATTTCTTTCCGTCATATAGCCTTCATCACTCATGTAATTGCCTTCTAAACAACATGATTAAGCCATAAATGTAATAGTACCTACTCTACATCTAGCACAACCAAGCACTCATCATAATGCACAACCACTTACGGTCACCTTCAGTCACATGGGAATCATCGTGATTTCTCTAGAAGCTATCCTATCTAGGGAAGCTCCAAGAACACTATTAGTCGTGAGATACTTAACCAATAATTTGAATTGACATAGTCCTTAGTTGCCCAATACTTGTTGACTAATTTTTTGTAACTAGAGGAATCAACAACTAAATTGGGCTCATAATCACGTGACACAGGGTCAATTATGACTACTACCACTATAATCACTAGATGCCCACGACTACCATTACTGCAAACACAAGTAAATCAAGGTTTGAATTGGTGATATTTACACAATGAACACCTTAATAGTACACCCTATCGCTAATTAGTCGACACCCTAAGGGCTACTACTCATTGACTATACACCATCAACAATGAAATAATAAGCATTATTAAGACTTAATATCGAATCTAGTCTCATATTAACATACTCCATCAACTTATATCCATTGTTATTGCTACTTAATCATTTCTTCTCAATCAACTTAAAGATTGTTGAAACCTTGATTTTTATCAAACATTCAAACAAATTTAACAACATATTATGAAAAAAACATTATTTTCTTTTTTAATTCAACATCTTTCATTATCAAAAATCCAATTCATATAAATTTTCATAATACACAAATAAACATATATTTAGACATTTACAAAATTAACTAGAATTTTAAATTAAGAAAATTAAATTAATAATCTTTTATTAAAACAACATTTTTTATATAAATATTTGTTAAAAAATTTAGATTAATAATTTTTCATTAAAATAATGTTTTTCATGTATTTAAAACATTTCCATATAATTTTATAAAAAAAATGATTGATCTTTTCCATTCAACATTGGAAACATTTTGGTTGATCATTATATTTACACGAACACACAAAAAAAGCATTCCCAAAAATATAACTACACAAGTGTTAACAAAAGCATAAAGGCACACAGAGCACCCTAGCAGATTAAAACTTGACTTTATTTCCCTATGTTAATTTTATTTTACAATTTTTTAAGATTGAAACATAAAAATTTGTAAGGTTGATTAATTACTTATAGTTATTAAATTGGTATATATTACTTAAAATAATGGGTTATTAATTTCTAAGTATATTAGATAAAGATTTATGTTATAAAATGATTATTACCTTTGTCAGTAGGAAATTAGATCAATAATATAGAAGATGTTTTTGGTTATATAATTGATTTATAATTAATTACATTATTATATAAATTTAAGTTTTTAATAAACAAATTTTTATGAATGTGAGTTTTATTATTTTTCTAGATAGCAGTCTCATAGAAAAATAAGAAAAAATTAAGGGATAAACATTTAATTAGTTGGAGAATCCTCAATGGTATCAAGAGCCTATGTATCCTCTTTAGAATTGGAAAATTGCAAGTTAACTATCTTATTTCCCAACATGAAGACTTTGAAGTTCAATTTCTTTAGTTGTAGTTGCACATCATCAATGAAAAGCAAGATCTCTTGTTGAGCCTCTAAACATTTCACAAGGGCCTTTCCCATGACAATTTTAATTTTCTAGTATAAGTCTATAGTTTGGATGTATTTAGTTTTCCTTTTTCCTCAGCGGTAGTGTTAGAAGGAAATACTCATTCCACTTGTGCTTCCTATGCAACATTGTTTATTTCCCTACAAATAAAAGGTGGAGTGTTTTCTCAAAAGGCAGCAACGAACCATTCTACGTTCTATTGAGCTTGTAGATGAGGAGAATGTTAGTTGGCACATCGACCTCTACGACCCAAGGGAATGTTCACTCTCAACATGTTTAGCCAAGGGAAGGGAGCTTGACTTTTAAGATGTGAATGGATCCAACTTGGGACTTGAACACCAACTTCCAAAATATGGTAGTTTTAGAAAACAACCACAAAGGAAGAGAGAGGATGATCCAAATGAGAAAAAAGAGGGGGTGGGGAGACAAAAAAATGACAGAGACTAGATTACTAAACATAGAGAGGAGTTGGTAGGAAATGAATTTCACCATTCTATATATCAATATGGCCTTGTATAAGAACCAAAAGAGAACCAAAGTCATGATGCAAAATAACCTAGGAACCATAACCTTAGCATAAAGTAGGAGGAAAGTCCTTGCCTTGGCACTCAACAAAAATAGAACCAAGAAAAGCAATGAAAGTGAAATGAGGAAAGAGTGAAAATGGCAAGCATATATGAGCTCACTTACCATTAATCCCTCGTAATTAAAACCTTCCAAAATGATGTTCGTAGCCACCGCCATGATTGGAGAGCTTTCCTAATTGTTCCAAATGCAATTATGATTCATTTTCAGAAAAACATCATAACCGTAACCACAAACTAGCTCAGAGCTGAGAAATACCAAGTTATCTTTTCCATGAACATCATCTTGAACCAATTACCAAAAATATAGATTATTAATTCACCACTTTAAATGCTAGCAAACTAAGATAATAATCCTAGAAAATATATAGATTATAAATTAAACACCTTTACTGGAGAATTGTCGCAATAAATTTTCTTTATTATTTAAACTACTAATTTTTTAATTGAATTGTTATTTTAAATCATTAAAATAATATATAAATCTTATTTAAAAATCAATTATAATAATTTATTATATAAATGAATTTAATAAAATCATTAAAAAAATAGACTCACTGATTGGAATATAATAATTTATTATAATCTGATACAAGAAATCGCAATAAATTACCTTATTGAAGTATAAATGGATTATTGTTTAATGCATGAGATCGGAAGGATATTCATCATGGATTCCTGAAGCTAAATTGAACATTATTCTATATAAAATGGAAAACATTATAACGGCTATTAGAATATACCAACTATAATTGTTTGGGTGTTATCATCCAATATAATTAAAACCATATTTATTGACTGATGAAAGTAATTATTTGTAATGATTCCTGCTACCAAACATAAAATATGACCCACGTGGAGATAGGTCGACAGTATTATTCTAGTTCTAGAAAGGATGTAATGAAAGGTTTATTGAATTTTGTAGTCGACAAAACCTTACAACTCCGAATTGCATTAATCTTTTTAGCAAGGTACCTTAAAGTTATGGTCTCTCTCATTTGATTTTCAGGTCCTAAAACAACTTTATTGTACCTCCGTTGCTGTTTAGAATCTAGGATATTCTATGTTGGGAGAGGTATATTAAATAAATAAATAAATATATATATATATAAAAAATAAATCAGATTATTTTTCCTTTTCTAGAATATTTGAATAAAGATTCACTCAAATCACAAATTATAATGTTGGGAGAAGTATATTCAATAAGCATGCATAGGTATTCAATAAGTGTGTTTCTGTTTTTATATATTTTTCCTATTACTAATACTAATAATAATGATCTAATGACTAGTTATAGTTAGTTAAATTTGTGAAATTTGTATTGAAAATTTCATAATGAATTTCAATAATTGTGTTGAAAAAACATATTTAAATTAATTGAGCTAATTTATTATGTTTTTTTTTATTTTGAACAATATGAGGTGGGACTTGATCCACTTAAATGTGCATGGGTTATGAAATCATTTAATATACATTTATTTGGGTACAAGCACAGATTCAACCATTACCTCAAAGTAACTCATGACTTGAGGAAAAGCTCTCATAAGAATCAAACCTTGTTTACTAGTGAAAAACCCTAGGTTAGTCATAAATGGTTTCAAATGCTTTGGACTAATTAATTAAACACACACGCACACACACACACCTACAAGAAGTTGGTAGATACAATTGTAGCAATGGGGTGCATAGGAATACACCCACATTCATAGGAATGTGCATGCATCCTTGATGCTATAGCCTCGACACTCATTGAACCACTACACATGCTTGCCAACTTAGCATTTTCTAGGAACATGTGTGTGTTCATAAGTGTGTGCATTTGTGCATTATCTAGCACATGCATTCTCATGTGTAGCTTAATTAAAACAAAAAAGTGCACTATTGATTGTTACACAAACATGTGTATTTTGCAACTTATCGAGCAATTTGAGGAGGCATTGTAGGAAACATGTATATTCTGCAACTTATTGAGAAATTTGAGGAGGCATTGTAGGAGTGTTTGAGTGCTAGTGTTGACTTCTTCATTTATTGATTCAAGTTAGGTTTGTTAAGCCTTTTTTTGTATTTTATAGTTCTTTAAATTATAAAGTGTTAAGCCCTAGGCAAACCCAGTTTTTGAGCATAAAACCTATGTAAAGCTCTAGATATTGAGTTATATTTCTATTGTTATATTATTGTTTTCAATTAGATCCTTTAATTGTAATTGTACCATTTGTCTCCTATATATATACTAAGGATACCTAGTTTTAAAGCATCTAATCTCATTCTTGGACATTTTGTTTATTGTAAGAGGGTGTCTCCCCCTTGAAGAGGCTTATCTTTTTGTCTTATATCTATTTCTCAAGGCATGGAGCTTCTCCTCTCTCTATTTTCAAGCTATTTTTTATTTGTTGCTTAACATTTTGTATCAAGAGCATCTGATCTTAAGGATTTTTGTCCTTTGATCAGGACATCTTGTCATTGTCAAAATAATTTTTTTTCCTCGGAAGTTTCACTAGTGAAATTTTAAGGAGACTCAGGATAAATATTAGGTTACAGAGAGTCAAAATTTTAAATCCTAGTTCATTATACTTTTGGAGATACAATCTACAGAATATAAGGTTTGTGACTAACATTGAAATCACTTTTAAATGAGCAATCTTGTAATTTTCAATGCAACATTTTTTCTAGAAAGTTTCAGATAATGATTTTTTTAAGAAGAATGAGGAGAAATATCAAGGTATAAATGGTCAAAATTTCAAGTTTTGGTTTTGTTGTAGCGACTACAACACCCTCCAAAATTTTGTTCTTCATTCATTTCAGAGCCTTCCTTGGGTTCTTCCTTGATGTTTGCAAGCATTTGGGCTCATCCTATGAGTCCATGTTGAGTCTTTGCAACTTCCTTGCTTGACCGTTTATTGGACATCTTTCTGCATGTTGGTCACAATGTCATGCGTGCATTCATGTTTTGGCCATGCACAAGGTCTGCCTTCATGTGTACAAGTTGTGTCCGCTATGTAAACATCTGTCACACTCACACACGAAGTGGTATGCACTATCCCGCAAGCGTCGTCGCGGTTGTTCAATGATCTATCACAAGTGTCGTGCTTGTCGCTCGCACCATCCATTAGTCACACTGAGTATATGTTGTCTTGATGGTTTGAGACGTCTTGTCACCGAGTCATGTTGATTGTGTGTTCGCGAGGTGATGCATATACGAAGTCACTCGTTCACACACTTGGTCATTTTTTTGAAACTCTATCGACCAGACTAACCTCCAATAGCTAGACATCCGCTCAGCTGCATTGCGTAGTTTCAACTCTCAGTGATTATGTACTGTTACCCAGAATTGCGTAGAGATTGAGGCTACCTCCTAGGCAGTCTGCACTGCACAACCCTGGAATCGACTCGATCGACTGTTACCCAGAACAACGCAAAAATTCCCCAGCAAGCCATTTCAATCTACACTGCCCACAAGCACATCAACTAGGCCTCGAGCTGGTCAACTAGAGAGTTTGACTGGGTCGTGACCCTGGGCCTCACTCCTCAAAAAAATTGTGCCAAAGCTGCCAAGAATGCCTTCTCTGCTGACTAAAGAAATTACACAGACATGACGGATAGACACCCTATTTCTGTCATTGTCTCCCTCAAAAAATTGTGCATTTTTTCCAACTAGTCATATAGTGAGCTGACTTGCTGCTCACCTAGAAAACTACGCAGATTTCATGAGTAGTCCCCCAGTTGCCCAACATCCCGCTCAACTCAGAAACTGCACAGGGATGTTTAACATGACAACCTCCCAACAATTGCGCATTTTTTTCCGGTAGCACTCCTGTAGCCGGTTGCTAGCTCCATGAAAAAATTGCACATTTTTTCCAAGCAAGCCTCCTGCAGCTCGTTGCTAGCTCCCCGGAGGAATTGCGCAATTTTTGCTGCCAACCCCCTCTGCTGCCTGCACTTCTTCCCTCAAAAAATTACGCAGATCTGCCCTCTAGTTGAGCTGGATCCCACAAACAATTATTGCTGGTCTGGATTGTCCATCTTAGTTTCCCAGTGACTTTTGTGCAATTTTCACCAGCAATGCCCGGAACTCGCATCTCGACTTGAAATCTGCCTTGTGCAGTTTCAAGAGCCTTGTCCTCTCTCATGGTCACCTGCATCCAAAGGCAAAAGATTATACATCATGGTAGACTAGGAGATTTTTTGATTTGATGTCATCTTGTCATGAGTGATTGTGGATACAGGTACATGGATGAGACATGACCCGACGACAAACGAGATGAACAAGGAGAGCACATGAAAAAATATTTGTTTTTGAACGGATGAACACGTGAAGCATTCCAAAGTACAAGCGAAGGAGCGACGTGCATATGTGACATAAAGCGAACACCAAGACCATCGAAGCCTCCGCACACCTTTCCATGTGGAGGTGAAGCTATGATACACCAAGAGCACATCCATCACTCAACATCACTGCAACTCAACATGGACAACACCAATAGCATGAACATACCAATATTGTCATGTCGAGTCATGTCATGAGTCATCTTGGCCACATCACTACTATGGGCCATACTGTTGTAAATCAATGTAATGTAACGTGGAAGTCTAAGAGACCCACATGTAATATGAAGAGTCAAGTAAATTTGAAGAGTCAAATACATCAAACATTCATGAGGGAAGTCGAACAGTCACAAGGGCCAAATTCCCTTGGCTATAAATACCCCTCATTTGTACATGCAAAAGACTTTTCACCTTGGCTCCTCCCACATATCCTTGAGAGTCTGTAGTCTTTTATTTGAGGAGTGAGCAATGGCTCCAATGCCCCTTTATTGGGGTTAGTGATGTATGGTGTACTGATGTGTCTTGGAACTTTCACTTAATTCAAAATCTTGATAACAGGCCAACATGTTTTCACACATGTATTGTATTTGTTTGTAAGACTATTCTTTGGACACTTGTAATACATGTTGCTTTAGCCTGTATTAAAAAAATTGAACTATTTCAGTTGTTCTAATACATATGCTTACGAAAATGTGTTGTATAAGTTGTTAGCTTTGTCTCACCCGTGTGGGCTATCCCACTAGACACTCGATAAAACCATTCCCCAAAACTTGTTATACCGACTTTCGCACTCATGTGGACTACTCCGCTGGGTTTTCTACGTGATATCCATTCACTTTGTGTTTGTGACTACCACATCCATGTGGACTACTCTGCAGGAAGTTGCGCATTTCCTGTTGTGTTGTGTGTCTTCGACAGAGTTGGGACTATTCCCTTTTGACTTGAGATTCACTTCCACCCTCTCCCTCTGTGGTGAAAGAACCTTGACACAAGTAACACTAAGCACTCACCAGGCAAGCTAACCTCGTTGTTTGAAGACAAAGTAGGCCACTCTCATGTGCTAACAAGCAAGAGCTAAGGAAAGCCTTTAAGATAATGGCAATCTAACCATCATACCAAATGGGACTCCTACACCAAATGGTGTGAGGTATAGTTGGGACTTCATACCGGGGAGATCCCCTGAATGTTGGCGGCTCCAGCACCATCAACATTTCTGGCGATAGAAAGAGGGACGCCAATTATTTATGGTTGAATGTCCTGTCACCCCCATGCATCAATCATTTGGTCAAGGTAGTAACTCACACTCCCTCTCACCTACACGTGACTCTAAAGTTGGTTACTCCTTGCCTCCCATACGTGAACGTGAACTTGCGTATCAACACCTCCGCTCCGTCCATCCCATCACCCGTCAGTTCACGAAAGCAGTCAGACTGATCCTAGGAATACAACATATTCCATACGCATCAATAAAGCCAAAAACCACTCCCACAGGTGTTGTTGTGTCATCTGTGGAAGAAGTAGTTCTTGCCGCACTTAAAGGTCTAGCAGAAGTTGTTGAGAATGGAGAGGAACCGTCAATCTTCCAACAGGGAGAACGAGACACCCTCGTGATCTTGGGCTCAGATTCTGGTATAGGAGGCGGAGGGGAAGGCAGCGGAGGAGGTGGGGGTGTAGACGAACCAACAGAATCAATGCCAAAACCACCAGATTCTGAAGAGGAGGAGGACGAAAAAGAATAAGAAGACATGGCTGACCAAAATTTGGAATGGATGACTTAGTGACCATTGGATCTCCTAGGTTCTTTACACAAGATGGCAAAGCGTTTGGAGAGAATGCTCACAAAGTACGACACTAACAGAGTAGTGAAGGCAGAAGATCACTTGGATAACTTCTACCTACAGTTCTAGACACTCGAGGTACGGTACGAAAACGTTGCATGCAGACTGTTCCCATGTACCTTGGATGGTCGTGCGACAGTATGGTATCACAACCTTCCTATAAACTCCATCCATAACTAGCGTATGTTCAAAAGCATGTTTTTGGAAAAATTTACTGATGACAAGACCCCAACCATGTTACTCAAAGAGTTGGGTAGCTTGAAGAGGGAGGCGAAAGAAAAGGTAAAAGACTTTAATCAGATGTTTCTACGCATATTGAAAAAATTTGTAGTGGACATGAAACCTCATGACTCCATCACTATCAGTTACTACACGTTTGCACTGCTAACTAGCATCGGGCAGTTCGTCAGGCGAGTTGTGAAACCAACATTGTTAGAAAACTGTGAAGAGGCAATTGCTATAGAGAAGGACCTCCATGTGATTGGAGTTATTAAGGATGATGAACCAACAAAGGACTCAAAAGATGTGAGCAAGAAGCCACATGCTGTGATGAGCAAGGGTAAATACAATGAGGCAAGTGATATTTAAACCCTTACTCATCTTATCAATAACTTGACAATAGAAGTGTCTAAGCTCAAACAACAAAAAATTGACACATCTGCGAGTAGCCAGCCACCCAGACAAAGACAAGGAAGCATGTCATTAGGTAGGTATCGCTTCCCAACTAAAACTGTGCAGAGCTCTAGCTTAGTGTTCCAGGTCGAATAGTACATGAACAACGAATTTTGCTCTTTTCATGAAGATAAACACCTGGGAGGGTCTTGTTCGGATTGGAAACAAGTTGCAGGCTTAGTATGCGACTGTATGCTAAGTATAGTGAGTAGTTCATAGGGTGATCCAGGAGACACAAACAATGACAAAGATGTTGCACCTGATGAGACATCAAGCACTGGGCAGGTGATCAACATGTATTAGTGCTCGTGAGTCATGTAGAAGAAAAGCACCAATAAGAAGCCCCAAAAGAAAACTGGTCGATACAACCTCAGAAGTCAAGGGGCTCCCCCCATTGTTGGGGAAATGAAACAAAGGTTTGAACTACTGAGGAAGGTTGATCCACCAGTTGTCCAAAAGCAGAAAACACAAAGTAAGCTTAGGAAGACAACGACGAACAAGAGTACGTCCATGAGCAACAAACTTCTAAACACCCCACCGGAAAACACGAACACCAGTCTCACCCCAGACATCTCAGTGAGTCTACCCGCTCTAGATTAAAATATCGTGGAAGGCATGAAGAAAACTCACAAAACATCAGTTTTTTCAAGTTGGCTAAGATTTAGAGTCAGCGGGATATTCTGCTGCATGCACTAGGGTAAACATCTACAGACAGTGCAACCTCTCTATAGACAGCGCAACCTCTGTTGGCAAGGGAGAAATCACACCTCTCAGATCACTCTCAACTATGATAAACACACTCTCGATGGAAGAAGCAAACTCTATTTGCCCTCCATTCCTTCTTTCATTTGAAATCTTTAACTGTAATGTTCACAACTGTTTAGCTAATTATCGCATGGTAGCTAACGTCATGCCACTCTCCATTTCCAAAAATATCAATGCGTAATGGAGCAATACATCCACGCAGATCATCCAACTCAATCGGACATGCGTACCAACCATTGGTGAACTTCGAGATGTGATCATTAGACTATCTCATGACAGCCAAGTTGACTGGTGCATAGACATTGTTGTTGTGGACATACAGAAGCGTATGACTTACTACTTAGCAGAGACTGGTCTAGAAAGTTGAATGGATATTTTTCTACAGACTGGTCACACTTCTTGTTTCCGTATTAGGGTAAAAAGTAACCAAATCCGAGTGTTATCCGAGAGATACATGAGGTATAACGTCACTCCCATCAATGGTGAAAATGAACCATTGGTCTTTGCAGAGTTCATGTTCGACAACTACCTCTTAGAAACAATGTTGGGGGTGTTATCTCGCATAGCCAGCTTCAACCCCACTAGACATGCAGTTGGGTCTCCTTCCTTGCCCAACTGATGGAACTGAAACTTGTACAATGCATTGTAACACTAGTAGCAGTAGCAGTAGAAGTAGAAGCAATAGTGGTAGTCTAAGCACGTTAAATGTTTGTGTACAGATGAGTTGTGGATCATGTACTTTGATGAATCAAAGACACATGATGGCTTTGGAGCCAGGTGTGTCTTGATTGACCCAAAAAATGGGAAACATCTAATATCAAGCCGCTTGGAGTTCGAGTGCACAAACAACATTACTGAATATGAAGCACTCATGTTGGGCTTGCAAAAATCCATTAGGCTTGACGCGGTCATGCTCAAAGTTCTAGGTGATTCAGAAATAGTGGTATGATAGGTACATAGCACCATATGTTGTTTATCACCTCATCTAGAAAGATACCAACAAGAGGTATGGCGACTGATCTCTAACTTCCAAGCATTTAATATCACTGTTGTGTCAAGAATGAGTAATGCAATTTCCAATGCCTTAGTAAACAAAACTTCTAGAATGTCACCTCTTAGGGATAGATTTACTGTTGAAATTTTGTATAAGTCATCTATCCTTGATAACATAACTAATTTACATTTTTTGATGATGATCAAGATATACTACATTTCAGGGCCAACGCTAATGTCTTCAAAGACATAGCGATTGACGCAGACAAGCACAAGTAGTATCTGCAAGCTGGGGATGATGATAAGAAAGGAAACCTCATCCCCAAGGGTGTGGTATCTTTGAAAAATCTCTATGACTTTCAGAACCACTTTCAGGGGCCAAGGAACAAAAAAACCCATAGCTCCACCATGATGCATGAACAGATAAACCTGGGAACAGAACAAGATCCAAAGTTCGTCAATCTTGGTACCTGTTGCACGCAACATGAGTGACAAGCCTTTGTCCGCTTTTTAAAATAGTACTGAGATGTGTTTGTGCGGACATATGATGACCTGAAAACTTAAGACACGTGAATCATCCAACATGTCATTCCAATCAAGGAAGGGGTCAAGCCGTTTCAGCAGAAGCTGAGGAAAGTCCATCCATCACTTGAACCCCTTATATAGAAATAGTTGACCAAGTTGTTGGATGCACGGATCATACACAAAATTCATCATTCCACATGGGTTTCCAACCTTGTTCCTATACGAAAGAAGTCTGAGGAGATCCGCTTATGCGTTGATTTCCGAAACTTGAACTGCACCTTGAACAAATACAATTATCCTGTGCCATCTACGGAGCACATTTTATAGACAATATCTGGGGCATAAATGTTTTCCTTACTTGATGAGTTTTCCTTGTAGTGGAACCTGATCAACTCAAAACTACATTTTGTACCAGGTGGGGTACGTTCACATACAGACGAATGCCATTTGGGCTTATGAATGGAGGCGCAACCTTTCAGCGAACTATGGACATTGCTTTCCATGGAATCATCGGATAGAGCATAGTGGTATACCTTGATGACATTGATGATCCCCATAAATGGGTAATTATATGGGCTCATTTTGCCTCCTAACTTAGCTTAATCCACCATTCTCATTAGTTTATTGCATGTTTTTTAATTATATTTATATGAATAGAGTGAGTTGGGTTGGTCATTATGCCATGGAGTCTAATGTGTGCTTAATGCAGATTTTTGGTCAATTTTGGAGACAAAGTCAAAGATTTAATGGGCATTTGGCAGCAAATATTTGAAGAAGACAAGGGAGAGGATTTATAGGAGGGTATCCCCCTCATTTAGGACTCCCCACTTTGAATTCTCCATCATGCAGCTTGGAGCACAAGCAGCCACATCGATGCACTAAAGAGGCAGCCGAGCAAGTGGAGGATAACTTCTGTTTATCTCAATTTTTAGGAGCCAAGCCTCCCTGATTTTAAGGAAGCTATTGGGAGCTTCAGTTGTATAAGTAGAGAGGCCTAGGTCCTCATTAGTTTGTTGGAAGTTAGTCAAATTTTTGAATTTTTGTTGCAACTTTGCTCTGCTCAACTTTGAGCTTACTTTTATTGACAGTTTCATGTAATCCTATTATTATTTTGATAATGAAGATGAGATCTTGTTCGAGCTAGCACTAAGTTACCTCAGAGAGTTGAAGCTCTTGGGTTAGGGCCCAATCCAAGCAGCCAAGCTCCTCTTGTTTTCTATATATATGCTTTGTTTCATTTTATGAATTAGTTTATGTTAGATAGATTTCTGTCTTAGTTAAGAATAGGTTGCTTTTGGTGATTTAAAAGGTTGTTTCCATTTCAGTTTGCTGTAGCAGGTTGAGTAGTGATAGGAAAAGATACCAAAAATGCCATCAATAGAGCCTTGGCCTCCTTTCCTCCCTCTGGGACCATGAACTGAGGACAAGACCCTCTTGCTGCCACAAAAAACACAGATTTTCCTTTTCCATAGGATTTCTGGTGTTGCAGTTTGTTAGAAGGTTAATGCTTTGCTGTAGATCTATTTCGCCATGCTCATTTTTGTATTTGCAATAAATTTCCTTCCATGCTTTCTTTCCATGTAGCCTTTTTCAGCATTTACTTTCCTAGATCATAATTTAGACTAGCTTGATACAAAGTTCTGTTTTTTTTATGTAGCTAGTTTCCTTTCTTGCTTAATCTCATGATGTGAGTTTCAGTTCTCTTGCAGCAATCCTCCTCTCACAATAAGTTAGCCAATCAGCCAGCACCATTTCTCTTTGATCTATGTTCCACAGGTCACCCAAAGTCCCTCACAAATCTGCCTTAGTTTTCTGCACTTTCCTCATCAACTTTCCTCTCTTTCCTTGAACAAGTCCAACCATATTTCTCTTTCTTGATCCTTCTTGATGAACCCTAGACACCTTAACACATCACCTAGCCTTCAGCTACCCTTTCCACCTGCTTTCCCACCTTCAAAACCTCCAAAAATGCTCTCAACATGCTCTTGTAGACCTCCTATAGATCCCCTGCAGCCTCTTGTAGATTTTCTTGTAGGTGTCTTTTTGAAGTCCGATTGCAAGAAAAGCCTCCAGAAGGCCACCTGGGACCTCCTAGGACCCATCCACACCTTCCTACACCTTTGCAAACTCCAAAGTCACCCTCCTTCACCACCTAATCACTGCCACATTCACAAACAAATAAATTACATGCAAGACAATTTCACCTAAAAATACATAAAAATCCAAAAAGATATTTTTTCCTCATTTCTTTCTAGAAATAACTTGAGTAGATGTTGTTTACTTCCTAGATTAAGTAATGGCATTCATTTCATGGTTTGTATCTTTCTTTCTGTAAAAGTAGGATTAGTTGGTTAAGTAGGGTTTGCTAGGTTTACTTCACAATTTAGTCTTCTTTCTCTTTCTGCAAGTAGAGAGGCCTCTGTAGGGTAAACTTTCCTTTCTTTCATCACAAATAAAGCTTCTTCTAGAATTCATAGAAGTTGGCTTGAGCTCCTAGTGATCTTGCGCCAGCTAACCAAGTGACAGCCTGCAGTGAGAACTAGTACTTGTGCATACAACACTGTCGCTTCCAAGTTTGTTATGAACTACTGAGTTGATAAAAGTAAAGTAGGAAGCCCAGGAGTTGCAGCATTATTGCTGCAATACTGGTGCTCACCACTTTTTGGTGCCATTGCCGGGGAAGCATCAGAGTATTTTGTGATTACTACTTTTCTTCTATTTTCTACTGCAACATTCTGCTAAGTAGTTTATTTCAGCAAAAGTAGATTAGTCATTTCCCTGCTTTCCTTTCAATTCTGCAATTTCCATTTCAGTAAAAGTAGATTAGTCATTTCCCTGCTTTCCTTTCAATTCTGCAATTTCCATTTCAGCAAAAGTAGATTAGTCATTTCCCTGCTTTCCTTTCAATTCTGCAATTTCCATTTCAGCAAAAGTAGATTAGTCATTTCCTTGCTTTCCTTTCTGCATCTCATTTTCTTTCCTTTTTAGTTCTGCAATTTCATTTCAACAAGTTCATTTCAGTTAGTTGCAATTTGTTTGTTCAATCAATTTCAATTTTGCAGGTACAAGCAGAAAAACAAAAATCAACCAAAAGATTTCTTTTCATGCCTCGTAGGAACAGAGATAATTCAGGAAAATTCTTGCCCAACACCCCCACCACATCACATAGCCACCCTTCTCTCTTCTTCAGTGGCAGTGATCAGGAAGAACCTTTAGGTGAACAACCAGAGATATTTGAAGAAACTATAGGGGAATAAGAAGAAGAAAACATCCCTCTTGAGACAATGGGTGAAAACAGAAATGCTAGGGGTAATGGAGAAAGAGTAGAGGGTACCTTTCCCATCCGAGAGACCAATGGGGACACTAAAATGAAGAAAATAAGCCCTTCCGCCCTACCTCACTTCTGTGGATTTACTACAGAAGATCCTGACACCTTCTTGTTTGAGTTCAGTGTTATCTATTGAACCTATGACTATGCAAAAGATGAGAAAAAGTTGAAACTATTTCCTTCTACTCTCAAGGATGCAACATTGCGTTGGTTCATGGGGTTACCTGGCAATAGCATCACAACTTGGGCTCAGATGCAGTAGGTCTTTAATAACAAATATCGAGACTACTGTAGGTCAAAAGACACCAAGGAAGAAATCTTCCGAATGACCATGGGAATTGATGAATCTTTGGAAGATTATGAAGAGAGGTTCCAGCTCAGTTATAAAAGGGCCAGGTGGACACTCAACCTCGAATCTCTGAAGTTGGTCCTGCTCAGGGGAATTCCAGAAGACCTTCTAGACACCCTCCATCTACTGGCTGGAGGAGACATCTACTAACTACCTTATGAAGACATAAAGACTATTTGTAGAAACCATTCTAGGGCAGCTAGAAAGAGAGGTAGGGGGAGTCAACCCATAGCCAATACCTCCTCATCCAGTTCATCCCTCAAAGGTGAACTTGGAAACATGCTAGAAGACTTCAAGAGTGAGATGCTGTAGACTCTTGCCATGCAAATGGATACCTTGCATATCAAAAGGAAACAAGAGGAAGTAGAGAGGGATTTGGCCATTTTCTATCCTAGGTGCACTAGAAGGCATCCTAGGAACGAATGTCCATTTAACTCTATAGAGGTTTGTTTAGTCTGTGAAGAAGATCATTCTACATATAAGTTCCCTTCCTTGCCCTGACTTAAAGCTGTATACCAGGGGGCCGAAGGAGCAACTAAACCACTCTATTTCATGAACCAAAGGAGACCACATGGACCTAGACCATACCAGTAGGGGATGCAAGGGACATCTTAGGCATACTACAACCCTAACCAAGCCACTTCCATACCTTCTTGGGGCCCTCCTGCTCATCCTTCCCGATCCACACCTCCTCCTTGGTCCTATCCATCTCAATATCATGCCTAACCAACTGCTCATGCATTTCAATCCTATGCTTAGCAACAACCTCAGTGGAATGCACCTCATCAGGGGTGGAGGCCCCAGTACAACTCTCCTCCCACTCTTTTGCCTCCACCACCTGATCAACCATAACCATTGCCTCTTGCTCCACCAAGGCAACCACAAATGCCTGCCCAGTCGAACCCGAACAACAGACAGGCCCAACGAGTATATAGTGGGAAACCATCATGCCCAACTTATGCTGTGGAGATTCAGGAGATTAACCTACGATCTGGGAAGGTTCTCCCAGATAGCCAACCTCCCCCTTAGGAGGTTGAGGAAGATAAAGAGGAAAGTGAACCGAAAGCAATTCCACCCTTTCCTAAGAGACTATCCGGGACAACACAACCCACCCTAGAAGAAACTGAACTTCTGGGAGAATTGAAACAGTTATGTGTAAAGATACCACTTCTCCAAGCCATAAAGGATGTGCCTATATACAATAAGATGATCAAAGAGAAGTTCTTTAGGCATCCAGGCAAGCGCAAGAGAGATGCCCCAACCATCAATGTCATAGGACAACTGTCCGACCTGATGTTGGGGCAGGTAATCTGTCTGAAATATCTAGACCCTGGAAGCCCAGTAGTTGATGTCCACATCAATGGCACCATGATCCCACATACCTTGATTGATCTGGGAGCTTCCATTAATGTGATGACAAAGGACACCATGCTCAAACTCAACCTCCAGGGCTCCTTGAGAAAGACCACGACAGTACTGCAGCTAGCAGACCGCTCCACCGTGACCCCTGAAGGGATTGTGGAGGATGTGATGGTCTCCATTGATTCTTGGGAGTACCCTGCTGATTTCTTAGTTCTCCAGCCAAAGGAAAAGCTCACTGGGTATCCTCTCATCTTGGGAAGACCCTGGTTGGCCACTACCGATGTTTACATCTGTTGTCAGGCTGGGAACATGACCATCAAGAACAAGCATATGTCAAAGCAGCTAATCCTATACCCTCCTACCCAACCCTTGCTAGAACATGAGCTACCTCTCTGGTTGGAGGAGGAGGATGAGGATGAAGTCTATTCTACACCATTGTGTGCAGTAGAAACTATCATGGGGGGGAAACTGCAAAATGAGGATGATATCATTGAAAATTTAATTCAAAATCCACCCCCCAGTATTTTGCCATTAGAAGATATAGTGAAAGAAACCCAAGAAAATCCCTTAACTGATCTCTGTGTGGCCGACCCAACCTCTCTCCGTGTTAAGAATATAGAGTTCGGCCCAGAAAGAACCGTGAAAATCAACTCATATCTATCCACTTCCGAGGAGGACTAACTGTGCAGCTTATTAAGAAAACATTTAGATGCCTTCACTTGGAGTTATAAGGAGATGAAGGGAGTGCACCCTTCAGTATGTACTCATCATATATACATTAAGGAAGATTGCAAAACACTCAGGTAGCCTCAAAGGAGAATGAATCCAACCCTTAAAGACATTGTTAAGGAAGAATTGCAAAAATTACTTGATGCAGGATTCATCTACCCCATCTTTAACAGTGAATAGGTCTCTCCTTTGGTGCTAGTGCCAATGAAAAATGGTAAGTGGAGAATCTGTGTCGATTATCGGGAAATGAACAAGGCCACTAAAAAGGACCATTTTCCTTTTCCTTTCATAGATCAAGTGTTAGATGGTTTGGCGAGGAAAAAGTTTTTCTCCTTCCTAGATGGGTTTAGCGAGTACAATCAGATTCAAATCAGCCTGGAAGACCAAGATAAGACCACTTTCACTTGTCCTTGGGGTACCTTTGCATACCAGGTCCTTCCTTTTGGTTTGTGCAATGCTCCAACCACTTTCCAGATAGTATTATTGAGTATATTTTCTGAACTAGTTCATGATGCAGTGGAAATATATATGGATGGTTTTACTCCTTATGGTTCTAACTTTCAAGAAGCTTTATCTAACCTAGGAAAAGTTTTGGACAAGTGTATTGAAATGAACCTGTCCCTCAGTCTGGAAAAATGTGAATTTTTTATGACTGAAGGGACCATGCTAGGTCATGTAATATCTCAACAAGGATTGTAGGTGGACACCAACAAAATTGCCATTATCCAAAGGGTCTCACCTCATCAAAAGGTGAGAGATGTCCGAAGTTTCCTAGACTTAGCGGGATATTACAGAAGATTCATTAAAGATTTCAGTAAGTTAGCCTCTCCGTTGTTTGGTCTTTTGGGAAAAGATTTCGAGTTCATATGGACTGAAAACTGTCAAGAAGCCATAGATACCTTAAAAAGCAAACTTGTGACTGCCCCAATTTTGAGAGGCCCAAACTAGGCTCTACCTTTCCACATTCACATAGATGCCTCAAACAAAGCAATAGGAGCAGCCTTGGGACAAAATGATGAAAATTTACCTTATGCCATATACTTTATAAGTAAAAATTTGTCAATGGCAGAGTTAAACTACATGGTAACCGAGAAGGAACTCCTAGC
This sequence comes from Pinus tabuliformis, assembly GCA_031772625.1. Taxonomy (NCBI): domain Eukaryota; kingdom Viridiplantae; phylum Streptophyta; class Pinopsida; order Pinales; family Pinaceae; genus Pinus; species Pinus tabuliformis. The sequence goes on along the minus strand of CM062805.1, from coordinate 309,864,280 downwards.
TGTAGTGCATTCCTTAAATAAATTCAAACATTACATCACAGGCTATCAAACCTTTGTACACTCTGATCAAGTTGCAATTAGGTATTTAATGAATAAACTAGATGTAAATGATCACATTATTAGATGGTTGATTTTATTGCAGCAGTTTGATTTAACCATTGTTGATAAGCCTGGTAAAGAAAATGTTGTTGTTGACTTTTTGTCTAGAGTAAATTTGCCTGTAGGTGAAGAAGGAATGGTGGATGATCAAATGCTAGATGAACACCTATTTGTTATCTCATTTTTCTCTCCATGGCTTGTTGATATAGCAAATTACTTGGTTTCAACACAGTTCCCACCACACCTGTCCTCAAAAGAGAAGAGCAAGATCGTGACGAAAAGCGCCCCTTTCACTTCGAATGGGGGCAATCTCTTCAAACTTGGCCCAGATCAGATCTTGAGAAGATGTGTCAGGGAGGAGGAATTTTTGGACATTCTCCTAACCTATCATGACGGGCCTTATGGAGGCCATTTTGTATCAAAGAGGAATTCCTTCAAAATCTTGCAAGCAGGCTACTATTAGCCCACTCTTCACCAAGATGTGAAGAGATATACCAACCAATGTGATCAGTTCCAAAGGATGGGGAAACCTACTCCAAAGGATGAGATTCCCATGCAACCTCAAGTGACCTTTGAGCCATTTGAGAAGTGGGGCATGTACTTTGTGGGTCCTATCAACCCTCGTTCAAAATAGAGGCAATACATCATTGTGTGCTTTGATTATCTAACAAAATGGGTAGTGACAAAAGTAATCAAGGTAGAAACAAAGGAAAAAGTAGCTGAGTTTTTAAGAGAAAACATATTCTATAAGTTCAGGTATCCAAGAGAACTGGTTACAGATCAAGGCAGTTAGTTCACTTCCAATTTGATTGAAGACCTGCTCACACATCATAAAATCAAGCACATGACTTCCACCCCTTACCATCCACAAGCCAATGGGCAGGTGGAAGTCACTAACAAAGCTTTGGAAGGAATTCTGACCAAGGTAGTGAGCAACAACAGAAAGGATTGGGTGGATAGACTAGTTGAGGCCACCCGGGCCTACAACACAACATGGAAGATCACCACAGGGTTCACACCCTATGAACTGGTCTATGGGAAGAAGGTTCTGCTGTCAATAGAATTTGAATACAATACACTAAGGATGGCAACTCAGCTGGACCTAGACCTCAGCAATGCACAGAGGGAAAGGCTACTCCAGCTTAATGGATTGGATGAATAAAGATTGCAGGCCCTTATCCACATAGAGGTAGTTCATCTTCAAAGGAAAATTTGGCATGACAAAAATATCAAGGAGAAGCAATTCCAAGAGGGAGATTGGGCACTGCTCTATGACTCAAGGTATAAAGACTTCAAAGGCAAGTTGAGGACAAGATGGCTGGGATCCTACACTATGGAAAAATGCAATGACAATGGTTCAGTTCTGATCATAACCATTGATGAGGAAGGCATTCCCATGCTTGTCAATGGACATAGGTTGAAAATTTACAAGAAGCCCCTCTCCAAGTGAGAGTTCATTGAATATCTAAATAAGACAACGTTGTTAGTGGAGCAGGTCTTAGCCTCCACTCCACCCACTCACTGAAGAAGCAAAAAAAAGAAAAATAATAAGGACTCAAGTGAAAACCTCCATGAGGCGCTCGAGTCCCATCATTGGGTTGAAAACCTCTTTTGAGGTGGCTCAGTGATGAAAAGAACAAAAAAGAGAGAGAATAAGATCCCTGGGTGAAAACCTCGCTTGGAGGCGCCCAGGGCAGGCAATTAGGGTGAAAGAAAAAGAAAAAAAGAAGAGAAAAAACTAATAAAAGAAGGAAGAGAAAATTGACTTTTAATATGCATTGTAGGTTACAGGTGGACCACAGGAAGCAAGAGAAGATGCCACAAGGCCTGTTTCACCTCCTCCACACTCTTCTCCATCATTTCTGACCTTTCTTCCACCTCACTGTGTTTTTTTCCAAAGACTGTGCATCCTACAGGAGGCCCTGTGTGTTCTACAGGAGGTTCCTGTAGAAATCACAGAGAGCCAAAAATGTCTCAAAAATCAGTTTGAGGGGTTGGGAGATTTCATGAAAAGCATGTAGGCCTTCCTACAGCTATCCACCCTCTTGTCCATCCATCCCACACCTGCACCACCTCACCATCATCAATTTCTTTCCTTCGTGTAAAAAAAAGACACAGAAACCAGTTTTTCAGAAAAAACAAAAACAAAAAGGAACAACACCTCCAAATCTCACCTGCAGCTTACCAAGTACCTCTCTATCTTCATCAGCATCTCCAGTATCATCCTCATAGCTCTGAACACAAAAATCAGCTTAAAATTTTAAAGGGAGAAGTAGCTATAGGAACTCCTATAGGATTTTCTGTAGCAACTGATCCCCTTAAAATCAAGCCACAATAGCAAAATAGGTGCAACCATAGGATTGAAGAGGATGTATGAAGCCAGATCTAGCCAGAGGGTACCTTCACAAAGCAAACAAGCCACACATCAGGGAGAAGAAAGCATACAATAGAGGAGATATAGGCATGCAATAGCTGAAATACGAGCATGCAGCAACAAAGGAACCAAGATGCACCAAAACACGAACATTCGACTTGCAGGCAAGTGTTTAGCCCTCTCCTCTGTTGCATCTGTGTAATTCAAAAATATGCATAAGCGAATGAGATGGTTAGGTTTGAACAAGAAAAGGTGGCCAGTTAACTGGCCACCCTCATCCAGTTGACTACGCTCATCCGAAGATGCCACCACACGTGTGCCTAGTCAACTCACAGAAAATCCAAAGGACAGGTAGTGGAGGGTATACAAACTCTGATGCAATGATGGGAAGTGATTGCAGGAAGGAGTCATGAGGAGTCATGATGACAAGGCAGTGGGGACCAATGGTCCAAATATGGCAACGTACCTTTTTTCCAGCTCACCCCATCACCAGAAATATCTCAAAGAAGACATAAGTACTCCTCCTCGAAACTCCTTCACCACCTTTTCTTCCATTTCATCCTCGTCCACTTAGCTGCAGCAAGCTCTATACCACCTCCATAGCCTTGAAACCATCGTTCTCTATCATTTTCAGCCATCCTTTTGCTATCGGCATTCTACAAGAGCAGTAACAGGTTCTACAGGAGCACCTACAACCAGTTCTATAGGAGGGGTAGTAAGCAGTTTTTAAGGAGAAAACACGGGATTTTTTCTCGATTTATGGCTTGAGGAGGTAGGTTTTGTGCATACCCACCTTGATTATTAATATGTGCAAGGAATGATATAGTTTTAAGGAGGAATTGAGCTTGTAGGAGAAGAGGAATTCCATCAAAAAATTTCTACTTGTTTTCTTAAAAAAAAAACATAGTTTTTCTCTATTTTCCTGTTCCTTCAAAATTCTTGTCTCCATCTCCATTTTGGGTGTTCAAAGGGGGTATAAGAAAAATGACAGGGGGATTCATGAGGAAGGAGCCCACAAATTTAGCTAGGATCCATGAGCATCCCGAAGTAGTAGCCATTTTTACCAAAGCCAATTGGATGCCATTCTTTGAAAAATTCCGAGGGTTTGATTAAGAAGTGGCTCAAGAGTTTTCCCTTTCTTTAGTCCCTCACTCAAGGACCCATGCCATTGTTACTTTGAGGGGTCTCTCCATGGAAATCACCCTAGAATTTATCAGTAGGGTTACTAGCCTTCCCCTTGGATTACCTTGGAGCAAAGATGAAAAGCCAATTGGGAAATCTGCTAAGAAAAACTTCTTCCAACCAAATGAACATCCTATAGAAGACAAAAATGGCATTAGAAGAACAAGCATACCTTACCCTTGGGATGAGGTCAGTTACCAAATTATCAAGTATATTTCCTATGAAGGAAGGTATAGCATAGTTTATGGCTACCATTTCAGACTCCTCCATGAGTTGAGATATGGCATGGACACTCCAACACCCCAGAAACTCAACATTCCCTATTTTCTCCTGCAGTCCCTTATAGACTCCAGCATTAAGTTGAAGGCAGGAGGTCTAGATCAGTTGGCTCACCATGGGTTGATTAAACTATTAGTGGAAGAAGGCCTCCATACCTTCACAATCCCCATAGCATGGGAAATCTTCAGAAATATGACAGGAGAAGATGATATAAAGGCCCTCACATATGACCATAGTCCTTTTGAAAGTGAGGGGGAAGAGCAGCAAGGGGAAGAAGGGGAGGAAACTGAGGAACAAACAAAGGAGGAAGACACCAAAATAGAGAAGGAGGAAACTAAACCAGAGGAGGAAGAAACCAAAACAGAGCAAGAGGAAACAAAACCAGTAGAGACAGAGAAGACAAAAGGAGAGGAAAAAGGGGCAGAAAAGACAGAAGTGTCTCCTGAGACCCTAGAAAGGGAGGCAACAACTGCTCTTGCTACCCTCAACACCCCAGTTAAACCCAAACAAAAGAGGAAGAGGCGAACATCAATGTATTTCAGGGCTCGGAAAAGCACAAGGATAAAAACAGGAAAACCACAACCATCTTCAATAGTGCCTATTGTAATTGAAGATTCACCCACTGTCAAAGTGGAAGAATCTCCCTCTAAAATCCCCATCACATATGAAGAGAAAGTCCCAGATCTTCCACCTAGAAGGAAAGAGTGCAACTACAGGACTAAAAAACAACTCTACAGGAGGCACAAACTGTTCTATAAGAGACCGAAAAACTTGAGAAAAGGGTAGAAGAACAGCCAAAGGGGAAGGAGGAAACAATAGAGACTCAAGAACCTGACCCCCAGCCTAGTTTGGGCTCTTACTACAATCTTCTTAAGGGGGGAAATCATTGCACAGAAATTTGCAATCCCACTTTTCTTTGAGTTAGAGAAAGAAAGGATAAGGAGCCATAAATGGATGCAAATCGCCAAATCCAAGGGGGTAGAGGATATTGGCCACATGGAGAACAAGCTTAGAGAAATGGGCAGGGAGTTAAGTGTTGTAAGACATAGAGAGGCAATCACAAGAACTCACTTGGAAGTAGAAAATGAGTTGCTAAGAAGACAACTGCAAGAAAAGGAGACACAATTGGCATGCATGGCCAGTTGGTCTATGGAGGCACTATAGTGCAGAACACCAGCAAAATCATATGGAGTATACCTCAAAGACCAATGGTTGCAGTTTCAGATCAAGACTTTGGCACAGAGAGGCACAATGCCTTTCCAAGATTATAAATAGTTTACGGACCTATGTGACCAAAGTTCAATAGAAGACAAAGCAAAGATAGCAGAGTTGTATTTGCATAACATGGCCCTCACTGATATGAACCTATGGGACCCCAATGCTAGGCTAGGGGACTCGCAACTAATGGTCATGGCATCATGGATGAATCACGAGGAGAAAAAGGCAACATAAATAAAAAAATTTGATGGCAAAAGAGAATAATGAACCCTTAATGATCAGAGCTGAGCCACCAGACCCCATGGCTCTCATCATCACACACCAACTGCTTGAAAATAATCCTCAAAGTGCCCCTAAGTATATCAATGATCAGGCTCAGGCCATTGCACATTTTGAGGACATGGAAAGATTACTTGGGAAAGACTGTATTCATGCTTGTATGAGGAGGTGGAACACTCTCCCACACAGTGTGCAAATCAGGCAGTATCACTCCCCAACAAGGATGAAAGAAGAATTAAGGAGAGTGCCACTATACAAGCGCTCTATGCAGAGTTTGAAGGCCAATTGGATTGGCCTCAAATTGAGTTCCCCACTGCTGTTAGGCCTACTGGAAGGTAGAAAAGAGGAGGAAGAACAACAGTAGTGGGAAGAGGTGGATAGAAAGGCAAGATTCCATGACAAAGAAGAGGACCTCACATTAGAAGCATGGGATTTCAGCGATGCCATTAGGGCCATCAAAGATGAGGAGATGGACTAGTTGCTCAGAGGATGAGCAACACATTCAGTAGGGGGGTGATGATGAGCCCCATAAATGGGTAGTTATATGGGCTCATTTTACCTCCTAACTTAGCTTAATCCACCATTCTCATTAGTTTGTTGCATGTTTTTTGATTATATTTATGCTAATAGAGTGAGTTGGGTTGGTCATTATGACATGGAGTCTAATGTGTGCTTAATGCAGGTTTTTGGTCAATTTTGGAGAAAAAGTCAAAGATTTAATGGAAATTTGGTAACAAATATTTGAAGAAGACAAGGGAAAGGATTTATAGGAGGGTATCCCCCTCATTTATGACTCCTCACTTCGAATTATCCATCATGCAGCTCAGAGCACAAGTAGCCACATCAATGCACCAAAGAGGCAGCCGAGCAAGTGGAGGATAACTTCTGTTTATCTCAATTTTTAGGAGCCAAGCCTCCCTGATTTTAAGGAAGCTATTGGGATCTTCAGTTGTATAAGTAGAGAGGCCTAGGTCCTCATTAGGTTGTTGGAAGTTAGTCAAATTTTCAATTTTTTGTTACAGCTTTGCTCTGCTCAACTTCGAGCTTACTTTTATTGACAATTTCATGTAATTCTATTATTATTTTGATAATGAAGATGAGATCTTATTCGAGCTAGCACTTAGTTACCTCAGAGGGCTAAAGCTCTTGGGTTAGGGCCGAATCGAAGCAGCCAAGATCCTCTTGTTTTGTATTTATATGCTTTGTTTTAGTTTATGAATTAGTTTATTTTAGATAGATTTCTGTCTTAGTTAAGAATAGGTTGCTTTTGCTGATTTAAAAGGTTGTTTCCATTTCATTTTGTTGTAGTAGGTTGAACAGTGATAGGAAAAGACACCAAAAAGGCCATCAATAGAGCCTTGGCCTCCTTTCCTCCCTCTGGGACCATGAACTGAGGCCAAGAGCCTCTTGCTGCCACAAAAAACACAGATTTTCCTTTTCCATAGGATTTCTGGTGTTGCAGTTTGTTAGAAGGTTAATGATTTGCTGTAGATCTATTTCGCCATGCTCATTTCTGTCTTTTCAATAAATATCCTTCCGTGCTTTCTTTCCATGTAGCATTTTTCAGCATTTACTTTCCTAGATCAGAATTTAGACTAGCTTGATGCAAAGTTCTGTTTTTTTGATGTAGATAGTTTCCTTGCTTGCTTAATCTCATGATGTGAGTTTCAGTTCTCTTGCTACCATCCTCCTCTCAAAATAATTCATCCAATCAGCCAACACCATTTCTATTTGATCTATGTTCCACAGGCCACCCAAAGTCCCTCACAAATCTACCTTAGTTTTCTGCACTTTCCTCATCAACTTTCCTCTCTTTCCTTGAACAAGTCCAACCATATTTCTCTTTCCTGATCCTTCTTGATGAACCCTAAACACCTTAACACATCACCCTAGCCTTCAGCTACCCTTTCCACCCACTTTCCCACCTTCAAAACCTCCAAAACTGCTCTCGGCATCCTCCTGTAGACCTCCTGTAGATCCCCTGCAACCTCTTGTAGATTTTCTTGTAGGTGTCTTTTTGAAGTCCGATTGCAGGAAAAGCCTCCAGAAGGCCACCTAGGACCTCCTAGGACCCATCCACACCTTCCTACACCTCTGAAAACTCCAAAGTCACCCTCCATTGCCACCTAATCACTGCCACATTCACAAACAAATAAATTACATGCATGACAATTTCACCTAAAAATACATAAAAATCCAAAAAGATGTTTTTTCCTCATTTCCTTCTAGAAATAGCTTGAGTAGATGTTTTTTACTTCCTAGATTAAGTAATAGCATTCATTTCATGGTTTGTATCTCTCTTTCTACAAAAGTAGGATTAGTTGGTTAAGTAGGGTTTGCTAGGCTTACTTCACATTTCAGTCTTCTTTCTCTTTCTACAATAGAGTAGCCTCTGTAGGGTAAAATTTCCTTTCTTTCATCACATATAAAGCTTCTTCTGGAATTCATAGAAGTTGGCTTGAGCTCCTAGTGATCTTGCGCTAGCTGACCAAGTGATAGCCTGCAGGAAGAACTAGTACTTGTGCATACAACACTGTCGCTTCCAAGTTTGTTAGAACTACTAGGTTGATAAAAGTAAAGTAGGAATCCCAGGAGTTGTAGCATTATTGATGCAATACTAGTGCTCACCATACATCGCTGTGTTTTCCAGAAAACAGTCAGACCATGTACGCCACCTGAAGAAAATCTTCGAGCGATGTTGGAAATACGAGATTTCCTTGAATCCCAAAAAGAGCATATTTGCAATGTCTGAGGGGAACCTCCTTGGGCACATCATTTCCAGAAGTGGGATCAAGGTTGATCTGGACCAGGTCTGGAGCATCACACAGATCCGTCACCTAGCCAACAAGAAAGAAATGTAATCCTTCTTGGGAAAGACAAACTTCCTCCGGAAGTTCATCTTGGACTATGCACAAGTAGTGAAACCAATGCAAGACATGATCAAGAAGGATGTAGTCTACAACTGGGGCAAGATGGAAAATAATGCATTCATTTATATGAAGTAGGCCATAGTAGAAGCACCTGCACTTTACAACCCATATTTCAACAAATATATTTTGTTATACACCTTTGCCTCCGATAACTCGCTTGCTGCAGTACTCACTCAGAAGGATGAGATGAACGACGAACGTCACATCTCCTTCATGAGCAAAAGCATGTAGGGAACCAAACTAAACTACCCCTCCATTGACGAACAAGCATCTGCAGTATACAAGGTAGTGAAACACTTCAGACCCTACTTCCTGAAGAACCATTGCATAGTTTATGTGCCTCACCCAGCAGTCACTAATTGCTCGTACAACAAGAGCTAAGTGAATGATGTGTGAATTGGATGACATGCTTGTAAGAGTATGATATTGACATCAAGCTAGTTCAGATTTTCAAGGGCCATGGTATCTGCAGACTCACAGCTGAGGCAATACATGCACAAGAGGAAGAAGAAGAGCTCACTAGTTGGGCACAATAAATCGAGATGCATGATGTAGAGCGAGCACCACCCACTACATGTTGAAACTCTTGGTATGAAGATGTGCACCAGTACCTTGGGCATGGCACCATACCCTCTCACTTCTGCAAGAGACAGAAGAGGGCACTGCGCCTTAAGGCTCTAGCCTATCAGTTGGTGCACAAAGTGCTTTACAGAAAGCACAGTAATGTAATCTTTCTCAGGTGCCTGGAGGCACACGAATCAAGGAACATTTTATATGCTTTCATGACAGACCAGCTAGGGGCCACTTCGCGGGAAATACCATTGCACACAAAGTTACGCAAGCCAGTTTATACTGGCCCACATTATTCAAGGATGCACATGCCTACGCTCACAAGTGCCTGGTCTGTTAGCAATGTGCCAACAGAACAAGAAGGTCAGCATCCCCACTGCATGCTGATGCAGTGACTGAATCGTTCCAACAATGGGGCTCGGACATCATCGGGGAAATTTTCCCACATTCGTCAAAGCAACACCACTACATTTTGATAGTAACTGATTACTTCACGCGGTGGATAGAAGCATTTTGATCAAGTAATTAAATGACCAAGAATTCATCAAATTCCTCCAACAAAACATCATCTCACGCTTTGGCGTCCTAGTATCACTTGTGTTTGAAAATGCAACTTACTTTTCATCTTTGAAGCTTTATGATTTTGCATTGCAATATGGTATTGTGCTAAAACACTCATCTAACTACTACCCGCAAGGAAATGATCTCACAGAATCCACAAACAAAAACCTTATCCACATAATAAAAAATACCATATAATCTGAGCAGCGTAACTGGTACTCTACCTTGAAAAATGCCTTATGGGATTCCCGTGTAACACCCAAACCCTCTCTAAATACTTCACCATACTCCCTGGTCTATGGCAAAGAGGCCATCCTACCACTAAACATCTACTTTCTTGCACTTTAGTTGTCCCAAGAATCCCAAGGCAAGCCTTGTCTACTAGTTCAGTGTAGGATGGATACACTTCACAAACTACAGAAAGAAAGGATGAAAGCAAAAGAAAAATTTACACTCCACAAGAACCGTATCAAGATGGTTTGACAAGAAGTTTGTAGGAAATACTAACTTCGATGCTGGTGACTTAGCCTTGAAATGGGATAAACCCATGAAGACAAAGGCAAGCATATGAAGTTCCAGCCCCTGTGGATTGGTTCGTACATTGTACACGAGAAGCTTGGCCCACACACATACCATCTGCAATCACTTGACGGGAGTATTGATAATATTCCTGTCAACAACCAAGATCTCAAGCATTATTTTCAGTAAGTCGGGGCTGCGCCCCGCACTATGTACATAGCCTATTTACTTCTTATTGTTTTGATTTTTCACTTTGCTTGCTATTTCTGTTTTGTTTTGTTTTGTTTGTTTAGTATCCTCTTATTTTTGGTTTTTGTAAATAAGTGCTGTCCTTTACTAAGTTTTGGCTTTTGAATGACTATGTGGCTGAGATCTAAAGAGCCTTATGACACTGTAGCACTTGGTCTGTCCTGCATTCGTCTTCTTTGTTCTTGGTTGTAGGAATTCACAAGGTAAGTTCCTCAGATAGAACACCAAAGGACACCGCTCACAAATAAATCATAGATAAATACACCAATATTCTTGACGTGGTTACCTAACTCTACACTACACCAAGTTATACTTAACTATTTCCTATGTGTCGGAATATCCTAACATCCACCCTTAAGAACAACTTGCGATAGGATTGAAGGATGTACAAATATGACATAATAGGAGAAGGAAGGAGGCATTAGATCCTATCCCCCCTTAGTGACAACTTCCCGAACTCCAACCATAAATCGAAGTTTAGTAAACTTCACCTTTGTGAGAGCCTTTGTAAAGATGTCTGCAACTTGATCATCAGTTGAACAATATTACACTTTAAGAACATGGTCACGAATGAGCTTTCTGAGGAATTTCATGTGTAGTTCAATATGTTTGTTGCACTGACGTTGGATTGGATCTTTGCATAGTTGAATGTCACTTTGATTATCACACCAAAGTGTAGTCCGATGTTGCTTCTGAAAGCCAAACTCTAACAGGATCTGATGAAGCCGCAGGGCTTCCTTACTAGCTTTAATGACACCATGATACTCTACTTTTGCTGAAGAAAGAGAAATGGCACTTTGTTTCTTACAAGCCCATGTAATAGGTCCAGAACCAAGAGTGAACACATAACCAGAAATAGACTTCCGATCATCAGGGTCACCAACCCAATCGGAATCAGTGAAACCAACCAATAGAGGAGATGATTCTACACTGTAATGAATCCCTAACTGAATTGTACCTCAAACATAATGAAGTATTATTTTAGCTACTTTCCAATTAATTTCATGTGATTTTTTCATAAACCGAGCAATAAGGCCAACAACAAAGGAAAGTTCAGGACGGGTATGAGTCAGATACAAAAGTTTTCCTACAAGTTGATGGTATAAGGTAGCAACAACTCCAGGGGAAGTACAAGTGACTAAAAGTTTGACTCTAGACTAAAAGGGAGAAGGGGTTGGATTATAGTCTTCCATGTGAAAGTGGTGTAGAAGATCACAGGCATACTTGGACTGGGAAAGGGAAATACCTTCCTTGGATTGCAAGACTTGAAGACCAAGAAAATAATGCAAGTGTTCAAATTTTGTCATTTCAAAATGATTTTTAAGGTTGGACTTCACATGGTTTATAAGGATGGGATCACTACCATTAAGGATAAGATCATCAACATAAAGAACAAGAATGATAAGAGACTTACCCACTTTCTTGGTGTAGACAGTATTGTCAGAATGACACTTAGAAAATCCAGTATCTAAAAGAAAGCTATCCATTTTGGCATACCAAGCCTGAGGGGCTTGCTTGAGACCATAAAGGGATTTTTTAAGCTGACATACAAGGTTGGGGTCTGTTTGTATAAATCCAAGAGGCTGTTCCATATAGATTTATTCATGCAAGTCCCCATGCAAGAAGGCAGATTTAACATCCATCTGATGGACTTCCAATTTGAAAGAGGCAACAAGGGAAAGAACAAGGTGGATAGAGTTCATTTTGGCAATAGGGGAGAAGGTTTCAGTATAGTCAATGCCTTCAACTCGTGAAAAACCCTTAGCAATAAGATGAGCTTTATGTTTATCAACCTTTCCATCTGGTCCATACTTGGTTCTCTAAACCCATTTGCATCTAACAAGTTTTCATCCCTTTGGAAGAGGAACAATATCCCCTGTATCATTTGCCAATAATGAACGATATTCTTCATTCATAGTTGCGCCCAATCTGGATGACCTGAAGCTTTTGCAAAGGTATCAGGATCATAATTCATTGAAGCCTCAACCAGTAAAGAAGAGGCTCTATCGAACTAAGAACATGTACGTCGCTAATTTGTAGGATCACCTGCAAGAGCACCTGCTACATCCTGAGTAGCACAGACCCATTTTGGAAGCTAAGGAGTTGAAGGAGGATCCTGAGAAGGTGGGGGAGGATTTTCATCCTTGCTCTCATCATCTGAAGAACAAATATTTTCAGAAGTAGAAGGGATAAAGAGAGGTGGCACATCCGCTGAACTAGGCTTGTAGGCCGATATATTTTCAACAAACTTTACATCTCTTCTAATGATAACATTTTTGGACTTAAGTGGAATAAGTCTATATCCTTTGACATCTTCAGAATATACAACAAAGATACATTTCTCACTCTTAGGTTTTAAAGCTTTATGTTTCTCATCTGGAATATGGGCCCATGCTTCACTTCAAAAAACACGAAAGTGACTTACATCTTGTTTAATTGAGCTCCATGCTTCTCCTGAGTGATATTATTTAAAACCTTAGTAGGAGTGCGATTTACTATGTAATTTACGCAGTTAATTGCTTTTGCCCAAAAATTAAGACTAATTCCTTTAGATTGAAGCATACAATTAGCCATTTCCTTTAAGGTGCAATTCTTCCTTTCAATTACACCATTTTGTTGTGGAGTATATGGAACAATATGTTGCATTTGAATTCCATGCTCAGTGCAAAAGTTGATGAATTTGTTGTTAACATATTCTTCGCCATTATCAAATCTTAGCTTAAGAATTTGATGTCCAAATTGTTTCTTAACAAAGGCCTTAAAGGCCAAGACATTGTTAAATACTTCACTCTTGAGTTTTAAGAAGTATACCCAAGTGCGTCTAGAGAAATCATCAATGAAAGTTAAGAAATACTTGTAGCCAGAGAATGAAACAATTGGAAGTGGACCACATAAATCAATATGCACAAGTTGTAAAGGGGTTGAGGCGTGATAAGAGTTTTCAAAACTATCCTGATGATGTTTTCCAAGTACACATCTGGAACAAACACCATCTCTGCAAGATACCATAGGAAGACCTGTCACCATATTTTCTTTACATAGATTTTGAAGGGAGTGATAGTTTAAGTGACTAAATCGCTCATGCCAAAGTTTTCTCACTTCATCATTATGAGCAGCAAATATCGAGGGAAGAGTTGATGACCCAAAGTTGTTAAAATTATACAACCTTGTAGAATCATCAGCAATGCTAGTAGCTAAAATCTGTCTAGGATCTCTTAGGTCCTTAATTACAACATCATGAGGTAAAAATTCAACGGTTTTACCTTCACCTGAATGAGTTATCTGATATAGAGATAGAAGGTTGTAGGATAAGGTTGGAACACATAATACATCATTAAATTGACCATTGCCTAGATGAACAGTTCCAACCCATACAACACTAAGAGATCTATCATCACCAACATATATATTTTTGGTGTTACAATCATTTAAATAAGAAAACATGGCTTTGTTTTTGACCATGTGATAAGAAGCTTGAGAATCAATGAGCCACTCATGATAATGAGACGAAGAAGATACATTTAGTGCATAACCAGACTGAGATGCTTGACGACCACATGTAGAAAGTGTTATTCATGAAGATGAAGTTGAAGTTGAAGAGTGCTCCAAATGGATGTTATTCTTATTCATTGATGCTTCCAAGGCTTCCATCTTCTTAAGGAATTTGGATTCTAAGTGGCCATCTTGATTACAAAAGTTGCAATGTCTATCAATCTTATTCCCTTTGTTTTTATTTGCCTTATCATTTTGTTGAATTGATTTTTCATTTTGAGAATGAAATTGCGTAGGACCCTTGTTTGGTTTAGGAGCACTCTTTTTAGGATACCGCTTCTTAGGATTCTTTGAATTTGGTTGTTGCTGGGTGGCTAAGGCTTTCTTAGAAGAGTTTCCAAGATTAAGAAAACCAAGATGTAAGAGTTTTTCTTGTTCCCTTATTAAAGAATCACAAAAGGCATCAAAAGAGGGGGACTTGTAGTCTTGTCCTTGAGAAATGAAGGCTTCTCTAATAGAATGGAAGGTGGAAACAAACACAGAGTAGACTAGTCTCAACTTAGTAAGAATGGAATAGATAAGGCTACCATCTTCTTTCTTAACCTTAACACCTTCCAAAAGAAATCGAAGGGTCTTGATCATGGAAAAAAAATATTCAATGGAAGAAAAGTTATTGGAGTCCAACGTAAGCAACTCATTTTCGAGTTGATGGGATCTAATTTCATTTTTAATGCCAAAAACTTTAGTGAGCCGTTTCATTGCTTCATTAGGGGTATCAAGTTTTGCGATATGGAATCTAAGGTCTAGAGAAATAGACATCCCTATCAACCCACGTGCTTGATCTTTCCTATTTTCCCATTTGGCTACCTTATCTTCATCTTTGGGTTTAGTTTCTTAGCCTGAGGCTATTATGTAAATACGTTTGATTCTAAGTAAATCCAAAATGTAGTACCACCATTGGAAGTAGTTGGTGTTGTCAAGAATAACTTGGCATGAAATTTCCATATTAATAGGAACTGAAGCTATAGATGCTGAAAATAAGTATTCAAATGGAAATATCTCAAAAAATTAGGTCAATTAAAAAAAAATGGCTTTGAAAACGGCTTCCGGATGAATAAGTTATGGCTTTTTGAAGAAAAGTTGTTGAAGATGTCGACAAAGTGCATGAATGTGTGGAAGTGAATGATAATGTTATATTAAAAAAAAAAATTCCCCCCTTTCCAAAATTAATCTAATTAGCTCACTTTAAAAAAATATTTTATGTGACCCACTTTTATAAATAAGCGAACGTCACTTTTACAATGGTACTTTATGAGCTACCCACTAAATTGTAACTTAAATAAAAGATAAAGAGGCTTTAGAATTATAAGTGACTCACTTTATATAATGGGTGAGAACACTTTTACATAAAGTAACTTTAAAACATAAGTTACATGTGCTTTTTGAAAAAGTAACTCAACAAAAAGAAAGACTTGAGCTCAAGACCTCTATTCTCATAAAGCAACTTTGGACCAAGTAAGCTAGTTTAAAAGGTTAGTAATTTTTGGAAAAGAGGAAGGGGTTTCTTTTCTTTTTTAGTCATTGAAGCTTTGGGGTGCGTGCTTACTTGAAAAATCTCTTTTTTCCTACAAAACAAAAAACCACACAACCCAGTACGGACGTACAAAAAAAACCAAGCCTTATGGCTTGAAGTTAGATTTCACTAGAAACTAAATATTTTCCTCAATGTTTCTGATTTTCCTAGATCACACTAAGCCGTGGCGGAAAAGAGCATACGCATGAAACAGTAGATCTAGGAAATGATAGTCAGATGCAGTGGTACTGGCTTCCGATTTGGATCACCAACAGATGCGGCCCTCAAATAGCTATGATACCATGTAGGAATTTATAGGGTAAGTTCCTCAGATAGAACACCAAAGGACACCGCTCACAAACAAATCACAGATCAATACACTATTATTGTTGACGTGGTTAAAACCTTGAAAGAGGGAAACTGTCCATAGCCTGAGCCAACGCGACCACTTTAGGAAATTTATTAATGTAAAAGAAAGAAAATTTACAAAAGCTTCTCTCATGAATGGTCACCCTACAAATGATCCTCCATGCTTTTTAAATAGAGATCATGGACCAATTGGGTCTTAAGCCATGGATCAAGTGTCGGTAATACCAAGGACAGAATGAACCATCGGATCAATTAATGTCTAGAACATATCATGACCATCAGATTGTAAGTTACAAAAGTACATAGTAAAGAAACACACTTTACCTAACTCTACACTAGACCAAGTTATACTTAACTATTTCCTATGTGTCATAATATCTTAACATTGGTTGTAACCTTCGACCGATGAAGTCTTGGTAGAAAATATGAGCCAAGCCATTTGCAAGGGAAGCTTGGGTCCAACCATGAACCTGTGTTCACATTGGGAAACCCCATGTCTATACTCAACTTTATTCTCTGTGAGTTCAAGCTCATCCAACTAGTGGAAACGGAGAAGGGGAAATATAAACGAGCAAACCTATGTCAGAGGTCTTACATGCTTCTCTGAAGGAACAACCTCTTCTACTCTCAATAAGTCGAGATCCCTCTTCCACCCTAAAAATAAATAAGTGCATATTCACAGTCCTCTTAAAAAATACAAAGGCGAAAGAAGACAAAGGCTTCTTACACAGAGATATGAAGCATGCAACTCCATCAGGGTACTGACCAAGCTTGTTGGTAGTGGAGCAATGTGTGTGTTCCTGCTTGACTTTGCTGGGGTACTGTCCAGGCCTGCTGACATCAGAGCAACACCAAAGATGAAAACTTATACTCTGAATTTTTTTAACTCGCGAGCCAAACCACCCTTCCCGATTTCGAAACACTGTGATCAAAATGAAACTTGTTATTGTGTTTGACTGAGTTGGCAAAAGGTGAACTGTGTTTATCCATGGGGTAAGTGGGGAAGCCAAAGTAACCTGCACAACGATTCAATAATCCCTGAAAGAAGAATTCCCTGTGCTATTAATGGACCAAAACAAAGAATTTGGAGTTCAATCAATGTGTTGCCAAGTGTTGTAGCAATTGCAACACCCTCCAAAATTTTGGCCTGCATTCAATTTCAAAGCCTTCCTTGGGTTTTTCCTTGATATTTGCAAGCACTTGGGCTCATCCCATGAGCCCATGTTGAGCCTTTGCACCCTCCTCGCTTGACCATTCATCGAACATCTTTTTGCATGTTGATCACAATGTCATGCTTGTAGTCATGTTCTGGCCATGCACAAGGTCTGCCTTCATGTGTACAAGTTGTGTTTGCTATGTAAACATCCGTCACACTCACACACGAAGTTGTATGCACTGTTGTGCAAACGTCGTCGTGGTTGTTCAATGATCTATCACAAGTGTCGTGCTTGTCGCTCACACCGTCTGTCAGTCACAATAAGTATATGTTGTCTTGATGGGTTGAGTGTGTTTTCGTGAGGTCATGCATGTATGAAGTCACTTGTTCGACTAGTAGAAAACGATGAAATTAGTGACTAGGTGACTAAAAAAGTTGGTCACCGAAATAATTTCAAGTGAATTACAACTAAATTTGAGCAATTTTAAGCGACCAAACTAAAAATGACTAACTTAAATGACTAATTTAGTCTAGGGATAAAATATACGACTACATAATAAGTGACTAAAGTAAAAGTGACTAACTTAAATGACTACTTTAGTCTAGGATTAAAATATATGACTAGATAATAAGTGACAAAATTAATAATGATTAACGTAAATGACTATTATAGTACAAGAATAAAAATTTGACAAAATAACAAGTACAACAAGGATATCAATTAGTCATTTATGTTAGTAATTTTTAATATCACTCTAGAAATGAAAAATTGCAATTTTAATACTGAATTGTTACATTTCACTACAGGGGTCTCTGAATCCATATGCAGTGTCACAATTTAGAGACAAAGGAGTCTCTGAGTCCATTTGCAGTGTTAAAATTTAGAGACCCTCATCTACACTATTAAAATATTCAACGATCCCCTTAAAAGGTCCATGAATCCATCTATAATGCTAAGATTATAACACTTTTATACAATCACTTCTAACAAACGTAGAAATTTATATTAAAATAATTAACCATAGCACATATTAACACACTCAATATCTTTGTCATAAATAGAAAAAAGTAATATATATATATATATATATATATATATATATATATATATATATATATATATATTCTCAATGACTATCATGACCACCATATTTTCACTATAATTTAATTTTTAACAATTCAATATATAAATATATATAAAATGAGAAAATGTGTGTAGCAATGTGAAATAAACACTTGAATCTAAGAAATTGGTTATTTTTTACTATTAAACCTAAAAATTTGATTTTTTTTACTATTAACATATGGTATTAGTGAAACTATAACAAAACCTAACAATTCAATATATAAATATATATAAAATGAAAAAATGTGTGTAGCAATGTGAAATAAACACTTGAACCTAAGAAATTGGTTATTTTTTACTATTGAACCTAAAAATTTGGTTTTTTTTACTATTAACATATGGTATTAGTGAAACTATAACAAAACCTCTTTATTTCCCTCCCTCCATAATTTTTTTTATTTCCTTCCCTCCATAATTTTTTTTAGTAATCACAAATTTATTTTATTTCTCATTTTTAATTTCCCTCTGCACATTTACATTTATTTTTCATTTTAAATTTCCCTCTACACATGGGGGTTCACTGCCATCAAGCATTTGTTGGGTTGTTCGGACAATAGGGATAGACAAATATCTACACATGCTTTGTGGTACACATCGGAGGTCTACGCAGGTCACTGCCATCAAGTGTTTGTTGGGTTGGGATAGAAAAATATCTATACATGCTCTGTGGTACACATCAGAGGTCTGGGTAACGTGGCATTGAGATGGGAAACAAAGACCAGCAGGGCCGGACAGGGAAAGAAAGTAAACATAAGAACTGGAGGAGGACATAGACCATATGCTTTATCATATATTGTCATTGCAAAGATGCGTGTGTGTAAGGAGGTGTTACAGATCCATTTCGGCACATCACTCCCATCATCCAGATCAGTGTTTTGGGGCTCATCAAACCCTAATTTCAGTTATAACATGTCCTAAACAAGTCACCCTTTCGAATGCCTCCTTCCCAGACAGTTTCATGACTTGAAGACATCCTGAAATGACCTCTAAAGGGACTAGCGCAGGTAGGCCCATGTAAGGGTGCACTGCAGAGCAGTTGAGTCCATGCCAGGGTGCTCTGCAGAGCACTTAGGCCCTCTTTCACCTGCGCTAGGTGAGATTGAGCGAAATTCACATAGGGTTTGGGGAATATTCTTATCTCTTGGAGTCATCTAGAAGTTTCCCTCACTTATCAACTCCTATGAGCTCAAAAATGGATGAGGAATGAGTTAAGATGCATCCTATCCTCTCATCCCTTCCTCCATGGAACTAATTCTAAGTATGGAAGGCCATTCAATACCCCCATTTATGACATAACCTCCTTCATCTTCCTATAAATTGAACACTCATCTAAGTGATCAGGGGCTGGACTATGTTGAATTGTAAGGAGATAATGTTGCTATGAGAATTGACTTTGAGACAAGTATTGTTATGCTACAAGTTTTTCATGCTTTTGATGTGATGTGGATGGGATCCAAGCTGGAGGAGTGACTTCGAATCAGACTTGATGGTTGTAATTCCTTCTTCTATTCAATAAAGTATTTGAACCTTTTTCCCATATGCTTATCTTGTTATATGATGCTTATATGTGTGAATGTATCTGATTCCATTTACTTGTATTCAATAGATCTTTTGCTTTGATCGATTCTTTGTCTTCTGTTGATGTTTACAGGTACTTCTCAAGCATGTTAAGTACGGGAAGGAGCGACAGGATCGATACAAAGGAGACAAGAGGAAAGCAGAACTACAAGTAGGTCTTCTCATCTTCTTTGTCTTATCTATTTCTTATAGGAAAAGGCTAAAGTGCTTTAAACTGTTGTTCTAGATATGGCTACTTATCTAGGGAATTAATATTTATCCGTAGATACCAAATTCTCCAAAACAAATTGGCGACCATACTGGGGACAAATCATCCTTCCTAGTAGCTTATCCACCTCCTAGGACACTCTTGTAGACCCTACTTGTGTTCATTGATTGTATTTCAACTCTTTTGCATTGAATCTTGGTCAAACACTGTGTCAAATTGCCTCTTGAAATGGCTCACTGTCACCAGCGCAAGACTGTAAGGGACACAGTGTGCTGTAGAGCACCCTTGGCTTAGGGATAGTGCTTTGAAGTGCACTGTCTCCCATTCAAGGTTGCGTTGATCCTCCTAGGGTCAGTTTCCCACCTTTGGATTGAGTTTTTGCCAAATTTCCTCTATTTGATTGCTTGCTGATTGATCAATGAATGTCATGTATCATAAAACAAGTTTTTATCTCCTTTGCTAGCCCTACTTTGACTTGGTTGATCAATGTTTCTTAAATGTTTTCTTTTTCCTTATCCATCCATAGTTAAAGTTAGATTATAGTCGATTAATCTTTGTTCGAAATAAAGTGTCATAAAAGTATTATTTTCCTTCGAACAAAACTGTCATAAATTCTTCGTTCTTATTAAAGATTGATTGATTGTATGTGCATTAATTTCCTTTTGTTCATATTCACATTAAGGAAATTGAAAAGAAATACAAGCATTTTGCATTGAAAAGTTTGTGTGTGCTCATAGAAATAGTTTAGGGAAATTGCATTAGATTGTCTTCTTTACTCTCTGATTGAAATAAATTTGATTGCTCTATCCCTATTAGCTAAGATTTTCATTGTTAAATTGAATGGAAATAATGCTTATCATAATAGTTGCATTCCTAGGAATTTCAGAATACATCATGTGGTGAACTTGAAAGGAAAATTCCTAAGCAAGATCAACTTAAAATTAACATCAATTTACCTAATGGAGCATTGTCACCTAACGAAAAACATATAGTGGTTCTAGGCTGGAGACGTGTTCCAGCATCGTAAAACAAAGCAACTATCACTAACTTGTCTGCAATACATCCCGAGTGCGATACCTCATTCCACGTGCCTGAGTATATTGTAGATCGTCCACGTACCTTCGGGTATATAGGGCAGTGTTACAGTACGTAAAGTATATGGGAATGCTCTCACTGTAGGGTTTTGCATTAGACAATGCTTATATGAATTAGGCCTCCACGTACTTTCAGGGATATATGGGAGGACAAAACTAGGTTGCTATCCATCCTTAGGTAACCGAGTCAGCCGCCTTGTACACTGTGATACACTGAACACATCATTCGGGGAGATTGCCTGCCCATACTTCTTGGTTCGCTGGGAGATATTCTATAGTTCACAGTTGCTTGGTAAACCTTTTGCCTAGTTTACCCCTTTTTGTTTATTTCTTTTTTGTAATAAAATTAATTAACAATCATGGAGGAACATCAAACCTTACCCCGTAGTTCGCGGAGAACAGTGAGCAAACCGCATTTTCCACCCGAAGCTACACCTATTTGGTCAAAGCAGTCTCATTTAACTGAGTCAAGTACATCAAGAACTCCTGGTTCTTCATCTGAATTACTAGAATCATCCATTTCGGTAAGTACTGAGACTCCAGTTACTCCAACTATTTCTGGTACATCTGTTATTGAAGAAGAAGTTTCACAATTACCTGAGGACACTATAACTGATACTAGTGAAACAATAACTGAAGTTGTTCAACAACAAGTTGATCCTCAACTTGAAGTTGCTCAAAAAGAAGTTAATTCTGAATTTGAATAAGTTCAACCAGAAGTTAATCAAGAACCTATCATAGTTCAAACCGAAGATACTTCTGAACTTGAAGTTGTTCAGAAACCTTTCCTTGAAACTATTGTTCTTTTACCAAAACATCTGGACTTCAAATTTTAACATTTAGAAGTTGTTACTTTACCAAAAGACGATCAACCGATTAACCCTCAGAAATCATTAACTACTGAAACCTCCACTTCACCAACACCAAAAGTCTATTATGGACTTGACGGTGAAGTTCTTCCACCTGGTTTAATTGATGTTGAGGAAGAATTTGAAGAAGATACTACACCTAGAACCCCATTCCATTTTGGAACCAGGCTTTATCTTTACCCTTACACTCCTCTTTTTACTGCTCCTTTTGATCCTACTTCTTTTCAAGTACCCGTTGATTCTTTAGGACATCTATTGGGTCAGTTAACTATGGTTGAACAATCATCAACATCTCAGACCGTATCATCTGATGTAGCTGCAGTAGAATCTTCTGCCGCAACCTCTTTGATGTTTTCTACTACTCCTGAGTCACATCTGTATGGTGAATCCTCGGTCTTGGTTGGTTACCAATCTGTATCTGGATCCCACTCAGGGGTTGCTTCTACACCATGGTCATTGTTGTCACAAAACCAGACCCTGATAGGCTGCTGATCATGAAGACTTTGAGTAACTATTTCAAACCAAACTTTTGGCTGAGGCTTAGCCTCCTCAACCTGAGAGGGCTCTCTCACTGGGTTAAAGATTTTAATTTAAGGATTAGATGGCTAACTCTATGGAAAAATCAAACAAAAAGGTATAAATGGTTGAAATGTCAATCAACAAACATCCATTGGGCTATGGAGTCTGAGCATGTTTCAGTACAACAGAAAGATCAGCTTAACATGGAAGTCAGGGCATAAAGAGTCTTAATACATCAGCAAAACAGAGTCATAATGCAAGGAACACAGTTCATAAACACATGAAGGAAGTTAGAGAATTATCAATGAATTCTAAGTAACATGTGTTCATACCACTGCAAGTAGGTAGATAAAGAAATCCATGAGAAAATAAAACATTAAAACTCTCTCTGAATCCTGAGTAGTGAAGCCAATATCTCTGTATTAATATGAAAACATATAGTCTACTACAATAACACAATGTGCTTGTTTCTTTTGAAAATTTCCAACCCTGAGGCATTCCACCTCTTGTCCTTTATAGATTTTTTCATTACAATCTTGGATTCCCTGATCCAACATGAGAGGAATTCGAATTTCCTATCTTGACAACTATTCATTCCTAAAACAAACTATTAATTACAAGTAGCAGTTATCTAACAATTTTAGAGTCCTAATACAATTAGGAGTACAACTCCTTATTATGATGGTAACAACTTAAACTAGGAAATAAATTCGATTCTTGATAGCTGCTCCTCCTTAACTTCGACCTTGGTGATGTCCATAACCCTCCAGCTGGCCTTCAATAACTTCTCCTTCATCTGTCCTGAAAACTAGGAAACTGTCCCCTGCAGTGTAGTCTTGGTCTTCAATGGTGTTCTTCGAATCTCCTACTGACCAAACTAGCCCCTTTAATCATATAACACATGTTGAATTAGTCATAGAACCCTGCTCTTATACTTGTGCCAAAACTAAACTCCTTGAAGTTGCCTGAAGAAAGTCAAACTGGATGCGCTATGAAATAATTGTTGTTTTTGTAGCGCAAGGCTTAATTCTTGCATATATCCTTCATTCCTTGAGTTTTCTTTACTTAGGCTTTAAACATTTTCAAATGATATCCTTAAATTTCTGTAGTAGCATCCTTCTCCAAGAATAGCCCCTTCATTCCTTTGAAGATTAACCAAAAAGAACAAAACTGTACCTACAGCAGTTTCGTAGCGCGCTACGAAAATGCTGTGCATGTCACCTACAACGATTTCGTAGTGTGCTACAAAGCTACTGTGTGAATCAATTGACACAGTTTTTTCCCAAAAAATTTCCTTCTAAGGATTTTTCGTAGTTGTTTCCTTATGTAAATATGCCACATATACTTGAGATCACCCATCTATGAAACTACTTCAAAACGTAATATCTTTGTTTCAACCAAAATTGTACTAGGGTTTCATCACTTATTGCCCTTTTTATTTGTGTTGAGGCTAACCTCCAGACTTTTTTAGCTAAATTTCTAGGTCTTCCAGGTTTTCATCACCCTGATATTAGTTCTTAGTCTGTCATTTATCATTCTCATGTACCTTGCTTCCTTGATTGCAGGGATAGTGCAGGTGAAGTATTGAGCCTTTTCGCTAACTACTTCAGGTTTTGAAAATTTTCCATCTTCCCACATGGCCTTCATCCTTTTGAAATTGGCTTTTTCAATTGCATGTTTCCTTGCCCTTTTCTTAAGTTGGACAATCTCAAGATTGGCAAGCTTCAATTTCTTCTTGACTTCCTCAAAATTATTTTCTTCTTCTTGAGTATCAACTGCTCTGTTTCTATCATCTTCGTGCATGAGTGATGGTTGCACTACTGGAACTATGAGCTCTTCATAGAATCCTGATATCTCCCCTGTCTCACTTACCTCCGACTCTACCTCCTGTAACCTTTTGGACTGCCTAGTCATAGGCCTTCTGGGCTTAAACACAAATTCTGAAACCTGATCATCAAACTATAACTTTTTGGAGGATTTCATCTTTTTTGACTTGCTCTCACCTAATTCAATGAAGTCTGCTTGGATCAGAGGGGACTCCTCAATGTCAATAGCCTGAAGAAGATCATTCAAATTACCCTTTGAGGCTGGGCTTTCATCAATGACCACTATTTTACCCTTTTATTTGGCTATTTGACTTCTAGTTACCCTTCTCTGGACTGTTTCACCAATGGACTGCGTTTGTGCTGCTTCCTTAATTTGAGCTTTGTTCTTTTGTGAATGCTGAGGAGTATATTGAACAGTCAAAGGTGTTCTAGTTACTAGCTCCTTAAATTTCTTTCTGGCCTTTAGTTTAACAAACCTACTTGACCTTTCTTTTGCATGGTGACTAATCACTGGTGATGATATTTCCTTAGCCCTAGGGCTAAGTCCTGTTTCAGCTCTAAAACCAGACATAAAGAGAAATGAAGAGCACTCTCTATCTACCTTCTGAAGTTCATGCAAGACCATTAATTTAACTAAACCTGATGGAACAATGATGTTTCACATGCCTCTTTCTTCAACTGTATTTTATTAGACATCTTGCCTAAGCTCCGAAACAAAAGGAAAGGTAGATCTAGAGATAGTATGCCAGTGAAATGCAAAAGGAGTTTGAAATGGTAAGAATACACCTTGTGGTATCTTCCTTCACAGGTGAAATACCTTTGTATGCATGAGAGTAAGTTGGCAAATGAATCTTTGACATAACCCCTTGGCACTGCTTTAGTCAAATCTGTGTCTACAAACTCTGGCTTTAGGAATATCTTGCAGGGTGCCATTTCAAACTTGAAATTCTTAAACCACTTTTCCTAACCTCTAGGAATTTATGTGACTAAAGATATCACTTTAGGAGAAACTGGCAATTCTAACACCCCAATCTTTGTATGTAAACCTATGAAGTTAAGAGCAAATTCCTTAGTCACCTGGCTATGTCCTCCCTGTAGTTTTTCATAGAACCTCCAGCAACCTACTTTTTTGAAAGCTTCTTCCACTATTTTATCCTTTGTGAGAGCATCTAAGCCTTCAGGTTTAGTTCTCAAACATCAGCTTGACCTGTGATTCTTTCTTTCTTTCGACATTTCTCCTTTGAAATCCTTGCAAATAGAACAACCTGGAAGAAAATGCCTTGCTTAATTGAAGAGTTGCCTCGCTTGAAACCCGTGGAAGAATTCTAGTCTCTACTCACCCTGGGTTTGTTTACTTCGAACTTAAGAACAACAGCAAGTGTCTCTTGCATGAATATGACCAAGATCAACATAGATATGACTAGGATCAACTAACCCTTTCCTTTTTTGAAATTTGAAATGACTGCGGACAAATGACCCCTAACGAATCTAATGATGGATATGAATGGTTGCATGTGAGAGGTAAGGTTCATGGACTGACACCTGATGATGAAATTTTAATGGATTCTGGTGGATTTGACAGCTAGACATGATTGTTCATGAATCCCCAATTTCGTAGCACATCCAGTGTAATTTTGGGGTTTTGCGCTACGAAAATGCCTAACTATGAATCCCCGATTTCGTAGTGCATCCAGTGTAATTTCAAGACTTTGCGCTATGAAAACACCTAGATGGTTTTGGTAACGCGTTCAAATTTTTGAAATGACCAAACACATGAAACTTTAAACATGATATGGGATCCATAAGGGGCAAAACAAGGTCGTTGAACTTTATTTGATGATGGAAATGAGACTCTAACCCTATGACTTAGAATCTAAAAAAAACATAAAAATGACTTAACCCCTACCTATCACTATGACTTAGGAACAAATGTAAACTGTCCAAGTTTAGAGAACTTTTGCAGTGATAATAGTCATCACCCATGTCCTCAACCAGAATTTTACCTGGTTCTACATTTACGGGAACTCAATAGTTTGATCCTGCATATCAATATCAAACTAGAAAATCTAGTCAACAACGACCTATGTGTCCATTACATACTAGATTGCCACCATATGGAGAGAAATATGCTTGTTCACCTTATCCTCCATATTCTGGAGGACCATCATATGGTAGTATCCCATCGTATTCAGGTCAGCCTAGAATGTGAGTCTGTCAATGGCAACCAACAATGCCAGTTCAACCAAGGCTTGTGTATCCAACACAACCAATGCAAACTGTGTCATCTATTCCTACTACACCTATTGTTACCACTATACTGCAGTCACAAGTTCAAACGGTTGTATCTCAACTTGTACAAACTGGTCCTTCTACCCCGCAACCACAAGTTTTGAGTCAAGAAGTCCAAGTTTCTCAGGTCGTTGTACAACAACCGCTTGTGTCTGGGGTCTAACAACCTCAAGTTAGTGTACCTTTATCTGGAGTGACTTGGGCTTACACTGGTATAGTTTATTCACAACCTGGTCTACGTTACATTGCTGGGCAATAACAACTGTTGAATCAACAGTAGTTGTACCAACAATAACAACATTTGATTCAACAACCGTGGCAGCCATAATATCAATAGCCTCAATTCCAACAATTCCAACCCCAATTTGGACCTGCCCAACAAGCTTAACTTGGGTTTGGACAATATCAAGCCTACCAAGGTCTTGGTCAATAAGGCTTTGCTAGTTATGGACAACCGCAAATTCAACCTGGTTATCAACAACCACCTTATCAAGGATACCATATATAGATGCCCTATGTTGGTATGAAAAGACCTATTTCTCAGGCAATTCCATCATATCTTGGGTATGCTCAACCTGACTTGAATCGACAGTTTCCGTTTGTAGCAACTCTTTAATTACCATATTTGAACCAGCTCACTAATGATCCAATTTTATATGCACCTTGGTGGCCACTGATTTTGCATAAGTTACCTTCTGACATTCTGAAATTCAATGGAAATCCCGAAGAAGACCCATCAAATCATGTCATGAATTTTCATTTGTGGTGTTCATCAAACTCCTTAAATGATGACTCAGTTAGACTCCGTCTTTTCCAAAGAACACTTACTGGTCCGGCTACGAAGTGGTACATTGAGTTACCATGAGCTTCTTTCGACAACTTTATGACTTTATCCACCACATTTTTGACCCACTTCCAGTTACCTATCAAATACGAGACTGGAATGGAACTCCTAACCAACTTTAAACAGACTACTACTACTCATATATCAAATCATATTCATGAGCGGCAGCGTCGTCATCGAATGGTTAAGACTTATGTTCCTGATTATCTTTTGGCTGAGTGGTTTACAAAATCCTTGCTACCATCAATCACCAAGGATGTGGCGAAAGGTGGAGTTGTCACAGAAGAGCAAGTAATTGCTCATGCCCAATATTTGGATTTGATTTATACACAATTCGGCACGCTCTACGACAAGATTACGAATTCACCCCGACTAGCTTTCATTGTTCCTCCTCCACAATTGAGTAAGGACTCTCATGCCAACAATGGTGTGATTGGTTCTTTGAGCACGCAAATGGTAGGTAGACCATCTGGTCAGACACTTTCCATTTCCAATCAAACTTCCAATGCATCAGAAAACACTCTTGCTTCCGAAGTCAATATCGTGTCATCTGATAAAGGCAAGAATCAAAAGCAACCAGGAGTCAAGAAGAAGGGGAAAAACAAGAAGAAATAAGATAATCCCCCTCAAGGGAAATAATATAATTCCTCTACCTCGGTAAGGAAACCTTGTTATCCATGTCTAATCTGTAATGACGAGCATTTTACAAGAGATTGTCCACACCGCCCGGAATTCTCTAAGCTTTTAAAGACTTTTAACACATCTGCAGTGTTAACTGATCCGTTTCGAAACCCGGAGACACATTTGGTTGCAACAGACCATGCTTCCACATCCCAAGTACTTATGTTATACATTAAAAAGCCTTAAAACAAAGTTTTGGTGTCAAAACAAAATAAAGATTATGGAAATCCACTGTCATCATCGAATAATCAGGCCACTTATCAACCTAATACTTCGTCTTCGACTTCATCTGAAAATATTCCACTGCTTATTGCATCAGAATTGACAATAAAACCACCAAAGGGAGTTGTGCATAAATCGACATTTAACCCTTGATCTCGAGCAGCTCAGAATTATAACATAGTAGAAGACCCTTCTTAATCACCTTCTGCTATGTCGTGTTATGAAACCAGCTCAAGAAAAGATAGAAAAGATAGATCAACGCCTTAGAATTCAGCCTCTTCGAGGGGGAAACCTCCTTTACATTACATAAATGAACAATTCTTGGATGATTCAAATGACAAAACCTCCTTTCTATATATAGGAGTCTAAGGAGTCACAATATAACCCAGCCGACTTAACAATAATGTTATAAAGGCACAAAAATAACAATAGAGGGATTCTATGGGACACAATAATAACAATATGGGGGCAATAGGGGCACAACAATATTAATAAGGGGTATAACTACAATAGTAATGGGGTAATCACTAGTATTATAGGGACCCAACATGCCCCTCTCCTTCAAAAAAGTGTTGTCCTAAACGCTTGAGTAGTTCTGGATACTTCTGCATAAAATTCTCATCCTCCCATGTGGAATCTTCAGCGGATAAGTTCTTCCACTTGATAAGATACTCCGAAATTGATCGATTTCGTAGCTTTCGAGTTCTTGTTTCTATGATTGCTTCTGGTTCCAATATAATTTTTCCTTCGTCATCAAGTTCTGGAAATATTGTTTGAACTGGGAGCTTGTCGCCTATAACCTTCTTTAAACATGAAACATGGAAAACTAGGTGCAATCGAGAAGCTGCAGGAAGCTCCAATTTGTATGCCATAGTACCAATCTTTTGCAACACCTTGTATGGACCATAATACTTTAGTGATAATTTATTATCCTTCTTAGCTTGCTTGAGGGACATTTTCTTATATGGTTGTAGCCGTAGGAATACCTAATCACCTACATCAAAACTTCTTTCACTGCGATGTTTATCTGCCTGTTGTTTCATTCTATTCTATGCCAACATGAGGTTATCATTTAAGAGTTGGAGGACTTGTTGTTGATGTTCGATGTGATGTTCCACTGCCTGAAGCTTAGAATTTTCTCCTAAATATGATGTGATGGATGGTGGTTGATACCCATAAAGTGCCATAAATGGGGTCATTTTTGTTGTTGTATGGAAGGAAGTGTTATACCACCATTCAGCCAGAGGCAACCATTTGACCCATTGTGTCTGTTTATTAGATACAAAGCAACGAAGATATCCTTCCAAACATTTGTTTACTATCTCACTTTGCCCATCAGATTGAGGATGATAAGATGAGCTATGAGCTAACTGAGTACAAAGACAAGAAAATAATTCTGTCCAAAAATTTCCAGTGAAAATGGGATCTCTGTCACTTACAATAATCTTTGGGTTTCCATGTAGCTTTTGAATTGTTTCCATAAATGCAGTAGAGACTGTACTGGCTTTAAATGGATGTGATAATGCACAAAAGTGTGCATACTTGGTAAGTCTGTCAACTACCACCATGATGACACTCTTTCCCTCAGACTTGGGTAAACCTGTGATAAAATCCATTGATACCTCCTCCCAATGTTGGCTTGGAATGGATAAAGGTTGTAATAGACCCGGTGTCTTAATAGTTTCAACTTTATTTTGTTGGCAAACCAAACATTCTGCCACAAACTTTTGAATATCTGATTTAAGGCCATCCCAAAAAAATTCCTTCTTAACCCTGTGGTAAGTTTTTAAAAATCCTGAGTGCCCTCCTAAGGGAGAAGTGTGCAATTCCATAAGAATCTTTTGTTTTAGCTGGGAATTCTTACAGAGGTATAAGCAATCTTTGTACCATAACGAATCATTTTGCCAGCTAAATGTATCAGACATATTGGAATCTTGTTGTAACTTTCGAATAAGTGCCCACACTTCTTCATCATTCTTCCATTCCTCCCTTGCTTCGTTTATCCATTCTGGTTGGATAATAGAAATGGCACACAACAATGCTTCCACATCCTCATCCTTTCTTGAGAGTGCATCTGCCACCACTTTTTGCTTCCCTTTTTTTGTAGATGATTTCAAAGTCATAACCCAACATCTTTGTGACCCACTTTTGTTGCTCTTCAGAGGATAATCTTTGTTCTAAAAAGTATTTAAGGCTATCATGATCTGTTTTTACCTTGAAGTGTCTTCCCATTAGGTAGGGTCGCCATTTCTTACCAGCCTCTAGCATTTCGACAACCATATGTTCAATTTCACTCTTTTGGACATAGGGACATCTGTACGGCTTGATTTTTGGAGGAACACTTCCTGGAATCAGATGAATAGAATGATCATGATCACGCATAGGTGGGAGACCTTTGGGAGTCTCAAATACCTTGGAATGATTGTCTAGGACTTTTTGGAGATCTAGAGAAATAGATGATTCCAATGTGGAAACATCTAGCGAACATAATTGTGCAATTACACCTCTTTGCTCCTTTTTTAGAAGCTTTGTCATACCATTAGAGCTGATTATCTTTCCTGGCTTCCCTGCAATACCCCTTAATTCAACTTCCTTTCCTTCTGTAGAAAATTTGATGAAAAGTTCTTGAAAATTAAAAGTTATTGTACCCAAGGATTGTAGCCATTGGACTCCTAGTACAACATCAACACCTCCCATTGGAATGGAAAGCATTGGGCTAGTTAATACATATTCTCCCATGGATAGCTTGATATTATGGCACTTTCTAGAGCAATTTATTGTTCCTCCATTTGCAATCATCACTTGACACTCTGGTGCTGGATACAGGAAGCAATTCAATTCTTTTTCTACCTTACAAGGAATAAATTGTGGGTGCTTCCTGAATCAATCAACACTATTACCTTTTTCTTCTTGATTTTT
Organism: Pinus tabuliformis; assembly: GCA_031772625.1. Taxonomy (NCBI): domain Eukaryota; kingdom Viridiplantae; phylum Streptophyta; class Pinopsida; order Pinales; family Pinaceae; genus Pinus; species Pinus tabuliformis. The sequence goes on along the minus strand of CM062805.1, from coordinate 309,833,255 downwards.
CCTTCTATCTTGATGGTTTGAGGAGTGGTAATTCCCGCCAATGCATTACAATATATGGTCGGATTTATTTGTTCTTCATCTAGGCTATGTTCCTGGAGTATATACTCTTCTTTTGACTTTTCTTGCTCCTTTTCTTCTTCCTCTTCACAATCTATGTAGAATAATTTCTTCTCAGCACACTTATGACCTTTAGTGTATTTGCTATCACAACTGTAACAAAGCCCTTTTGCTCTTTTTTCTTCCAATTGTTGTGGTGTCAACCTTATAGGTTGTGGAAGACTAGGGGCAACAACACTTCCGTCTTTATAGTTGTGAGTGGTATGCTTCCTGGTTGCCATAATTTTGCTTTCCATTTTTCTTGCTAACCTGAATGCCTTCTCTAATGAATCAGGTTCCCAAAGGCGAACATCATGTTGGATATTATCCTTTAAAGACCCTATGAACACATCAATCCTATGCTCCTCTGGAATATCTTTTACCCTTATGTTCAATTTTTGGAACTCCTCAATGAGCTCCATTATTGAACCCTTTTGTTTGAGACTTATCAATTGACTAAAAAAAGTGTTTCTTTTTGTATCCTCATAATGTGCTATTAATTCTTCCGTAAAAATTGCCCAAGTGATAAATTGTTTACGAGAGCAAAGCCATTGATACCATACAAACTGATTTGGTTCCAAATATAAAGTTTCCATACGTACCTTTTGTGTGTTTTGCACATTATTGAGATTGAAGAATTGCTCCATCTGTAATATCCATGTGGCGGGATCCTTGCCATCAAAATTCCTCATATTGATTTTTGGAATATGGTGAGTCTTCAATCCAACATTAGAGTCTATGGAATCATGATTAACATTTCTTTTGTTCTCATCATGAGTTTCCTTTAGTACCCTTTCACCATTAGTGACCATTTCCTGTAGCAACTTATTCATATTTATCTTCAATTCTTCCATCTTATCATCCATGCCATCAATTTTAGCATCCATGCCATTCACCTTAGCTTCCATGCCATCCATCTTAGCTTCTACACCTTTCTTTAAACAATACATCTTAGCTTCTACACCTTTATTTAAAACATCCATCTTAGCTTCTACATCTTTCCTTAAACCATCCATATTAGATTCTGTTGCTTTTTGTGCAAGTGACACTTGTTACACTTGTTCTTGTTATTTTGATATATCATATAGCATTTCTTCTTCTTCTTCATGAGTCATGCCAGAGCTTTCATGTTCCTTACAAGGTGTTTTCATTTTCTTTCCTTGGGGCATCAGTTACCGATAATAATGCTCTACTAACCCTTTGAATTCCTTCAAAATAAATTTTCAAGCCACTCTTAAGCAAAAAATTTAAAAGAATCTACACACCTTTTTTTTCACTTTGTAGGAGCTCGATATTGCCTCTGATGTATCTCTGTATTTTCAGATCATCTAGTTCTGAAATTCAAACTTGTGGTAGCCCTCTGTGTCCTCTTTCCAATGCCACCAGTCTGATCCAATTTGGATTCTCCAAGGAAGAGTTATGTGAAATCTCCCACAGTGACCTGATTATAGACTAGTTCAGTAGAACAAACTTGTACGGCGTGCCATGAGTCACTGTTTCGTCCTTTGGCTCTGAAGAATATATATAAGAAACTACAATCCGTCCTCTTTCTGCACCTTCTTATGAAATTTCAATCCAATGCTCAGAGAAAAAGTTATTATGATTTTCCCCAGGTCACCTGTTTGGAATGTAATTCAGGAGTCTGCAAAAAGACCAACTTCCTCAGATCATATCTCCGCAAATATAGCACAAAAATATTTGAAATTTGGACCCGAGATTCAATGCGATGTCTTCTCAAATGGTTTTTTTAGCTTCTGAAATGTCGCAGAAAAAAAGTTATAGCAAAAATGCCACGATGACCTGTTTGGAGCAGCGAAACCCTAGAATCCAAAGCTCTGATACCAAATGTTATGAAACCAGCTCAAGAAAAGATAGAAAAGATAGATCAACGCCTTAGAATTCAGCCTCTTCGAGGGGGCAACCTCCTTTACATGACATAAATGAACAATTCTTGGATGATTCAAATGACAAAACCTCCTTTCTATATATAGGAGTCTAAGGAATCACAATATAACCCAGCCAACCTAACAATAATAATATAAAGACACAAAAATAACAATAGAGGGATTCTATGGGACACAGTAATAACAATATGGGGGCAATAGGGGCACAACAATATTAATAAGGGGTATAACTACAACAATATTAGTAATGGGGTAATTATTAGTATTATAGGGACCCAACATGTCGACACTCGAGGTGTTACAAAAACGTCCCTCCCAGAAGTAGGCTTTGTTGTCAGCAATTGGTGGAATAGACCCTACGGATTCCAATCTTGTGTTTTTTAACCATGTGGGATATACACCACAGTTACCGGCACAATTAGCTTTCCTAATTCAAGTTAAGGCTCTCAATAAAAATGTTAACCGAACTATTATTGACAAGGGGGAATCTACTTGCATTATGTCAATGAGATGTTGGAAAACACTTGGTTCTTCGCCATTGTCACAATCACCAACAACATTAAAATCTTTCGATGGACGAACATGTATGCCTTTTGGGATTTTGAGTAACTTGCGAATTGAGCTAGGGGGAAAAACAACTATTTTTGAAGTTGAGGTAATTGACGGACCCCTCGACTACAAAATTTTACTAGGAAGGCCATGGGTATATGCTATGGCTATTGTGGTTTCCACATACTTTCGTACGATTGCATTCCCTCATAAAGGTGGAATCACAGTTATCGATCAACTTGCCTTCTTTGCATCTAGTTCTCAGGCTACTAGAAGCATTCTGTTGGTACACGAACCCCCGCTATCACTTCAAAATGTTGGTGTAGGTCTCTTTAGAGATCCTTCCTTAATGGGTACTTTTATGCTACCGTCACCATCTGATTTGGTGGAAGTGGCAAGAGTAGAGATTTGCAACATGATTTCCTCCACCTCATCTGATTTAAGGAGGATTACCAACAATTCTGAAGTTGATAGTAATACTGAAGTTATGCCACTAAGCCCCATGCTTGCATAGCAATCCATTTTTCTGGCTTGTGCAAAAAACCCAAATCCATTTTCACCAATTGTCTGCAAAGACAGTTCGTTAGAATATGGTACTTCTTCAGATCCTTTTTTACGTATATTTTCTACGGATGAAGGAATCGTCCAATCAATGATGACAGGAGAAGAACCTTGGGAAGATTATCATCATTGTTCCCATCTTCCAGATGACATTGAAGATTATTCAAATGAACTTAACCACCCTTCAATTGTTGATTTCCTTTCGAATTCTATTTTCATAGATATGGTAGATTCCGAGAAAAACCTATCAAATATTGAAGAAACAATTTCTATTAATATTTCGACCAAACCTAATGTTGTAGAAAACATTCATGTCGGCAAATCTTGTTCTCCATCAGAACTTGATAATTACTGTACTCTCTTTGTGAATTTCAAGATATATTTGCATGGTCATACGAGGAGATGCCAGGTATAGACTCTAGTATTGTTGAACATGAAATCAAAATGTATCCTGATCTCAAACCAGTACAACAGCGGCTTCGACCTGTTCATCCAAAGAAAGCCACTACCATTAAAGTATAAGTTGAAAATATTTTTCATGCTAGTTTTATTTACCCTGTACCTATTACTGACTCGATTTCCAACATTGTTCCTGTCATGAAAAAAAAAGGGACAATTCGAGTGTGCATCGATTATAGGGATGTAAATTAGGCCTGTCCAAAAGATAATTATCCTACTCCTTTTATCGACCAGAGAATTGATGAATGTGCCAAATGTGAAATTTTCTCATTTATGGATGGTTTTTCCGGTTACAATCAAATCAATATCCGCCCATAGGACCAATATAAAACAACTTTTATTTGTCCATGGGGCACATTTGCTTATAGGAAACTCCCTTTCAATTCGAAAAACATAGGGGCTACATTCCAGAGGGCAATGAACTATGCCTTCCATGACATCAAGCACATTGTTCAACCTTACCTTGACGATTTACCTGCTCATTCACGAAAGCAGACTGATCACCCGCAACATTTGAGAGCAATATTTTTATGGTGACGACACTACAAGATACAAATCAATCCACACAAATGTGTGTTTTGTGTTGGTTCTAGTCAATTTCTTGGATTCGTAGTGTCTAGAGATGGAATTCAACTCAATCCATTAAAGGTTCAGGCAATTCTTGATTTGCCTCCACCTTCAAATCTTTTACAGTTACAGAGACTCCAAGGGAAGGCTAACTTTATAAGGAGGTTCATTCCCAATTACACTGAAATGGCTAAAGGTTTTACACGTATTTTGAAAAAGGGGATATGCTTCCATTAGCATCAGGTTGCGCAAGCTTCCTTTGATGCTCTTAAAGATATCTTGATTAGAGCGTCATAAATGTATTCTCCAAATTATCAAAACGACTATTACATGTATCTCGCCACTATAGATACAACTATTGGCATGGTTTTAGTCCAAGAAGAAGATGGGATTGAACATCTGATATATTATTTGAGCCGCAATATCAATGATTCCGAAAGTAAGTATTCTTATGTCGAAAAGTTAGCTTTGGTAGGTGTGCAAGTTGTTCAGAGATTTCGCCACTACATCCTGCTTCGAAGGACCACTATAGTTTCAGATTACAACCCTATGACATATATTTTGTCATGTCAATTTTTGGGGGGCAAATACTCAAAATGGATAGTCATTTTACAGGAATTTGATTTGGAATTTATCAAGTCAAAATCAAAGAAATCTCCCGTTTTTGCTGAGCTACTTTGTGACCTTCCCTCGACTTCCATTGATTCAACATCTGAACCATTGATTTTGGATGAGTCTCTGTTCCTAATATCATCAGCTGACCCATGCTATGGAGATATACTGATTTATCTCCAGATCCAAACTTTCCAGCCTGATACCTCTCACTCGCAACAACGACGTATTTGATACTAAGCCAAATATTATCTGATCATTGACGACATTCTTTACTGTCATGGTATCAATAAAATTTTACGGAGGTGCCTCACACACGAGGAAGCCGAGAAAGCATTGAATGATTTTGATTTAGGTGCTTGTGGTGGTCATTTATCTGGTTATGCTACTGTTCAGAGAATTCTTCGTGCTGGTTACTTCTGGCCTAGTATATTCAAAGATTGCATAATTGTCATTAGAAGTTGTCATGCATGCCAGATCTGTGACCATAAAGTTAGATTACCACCTGCACCATTGCATCCAGTCATTGCTGTTGGAACATTCACCAAATGGGGCATTGAATTCATGACATGTAATCCCACCTTGGCTGGGGAGCATGGGTATATTATAGTCAACGTTGACTATTTTACCAAATGGGTCGAGGTAATGCCAACATTAAACAACAGTGGCAAAATGACTGCTCTTTTATTTTTCAACCATGTGGTTGTCTAGTTTTGTGTACCATAGGCCATAGTTACAGATCATGGGTCACATTTTCACAATCACATGATGGTTGAGTTGACTGCTAAGTTAGGACTGTCACATGATAGTTCTACCCCTTATTACTTGTAAGCAAATGGACTAGTTGAGGCCATCAATAAAGTCCTTAAGTGAATGTTGCAAATAATGATAGTGGTTCATAAAAGAAATTGGCATTTAATCTTGTACTCTGCCTTGTGGGCATATCTAACCTCGGTGAAAAATGCAACTGGACTCACACCCTTTCTGTTGGTGTACGGTTTGGAAGTAATCTTACCAATACAATGTGAAATTTCATCTCTCAAACTCACGATTGACTTGTTACCTGACACTTCTGAAGAAGAAGCACATTTCTTGGAACTTATCCATGTGGATGAAACCCATCGTGATGCTGCATTGGCTAATGAAGCGCATAAGAAATGAATCGAGGTGCAATATGATAGAAATGTCAAGCCTTGTATCTTCTCAGAAGGACACCTGGTCTTGCTTTACGATCAGGAAGCTGATAAACTTGGAGCAGGGAAATTTGAACCGATGTGGATGGGTCCTTATATTTTCAAGCGTGTTTTCGAAAAAGGTGCCTATGAGTTAGTAGATTATGATGGGATTCCATTGTTGCAGCCCCAAAATGGGTTGTACCTCAAATGTTACTATGCTTAATTGAGTGTAGTAAAACTCACTGTATATATGCTTTCATTGCATATGTGTGTGTCAGTGTGTATCTTTTAGAGTTTTTTATCTAGTTAGTAATCCACTTTGCATTTGGTGTAGATGTCGGAATCTTCGGAACCATTTGTTGGTTATGCCAATGGTGCTAGTCATAGTACGCAGAACCTATCTTCTGTAGCATGGGCTATTTTCGCTCCAAGTGGCGAGTTAGTGAGTTTTCAAGGGATTTGTATTGGTTGTTCAATGAACAATATCGCTGAGTATAGCGCGTTGGTTGAAATTCTCTCTGATGCCATTTCACTTGTCATTCGCCATATCATCAATAGGCTCGATTCACAACTCATTGTACTACAACTTACAAGTGTGTATACTGTCCGAAATCCAACAATTCTTCATATGTTCATTAGACTTCGTATTTTGGAAAGGAATTTTGAATACATTCAATATCAACATATTTCTAGAAACTTTAACACATTAACTGATTCTCTAGCGAATTATGTCTTAAATAGACATTTGTGACACATGTAAAAGTAACGTTTTCAATTCACATCATTAGTTGAATAGGATTGCACATAACCATAGAAAACTTTGAAAGTAAAATAGATAGATGTTTTAAAAGTTTTTACAAAATTTATGTCCAAGACAAGTTTGGTCATTTGACCCAAAAACTCAAAATGCATGCAAAATATCCTAAGTAGACCTAGTGATGCTCATGATAACAGGTCACAACATGTGCTATCATGCGCAAAAGCCTCATCCAATGGCTAGGAACACCAATAGTGTGGTGCTGCAACCTCATAAGTAACTCCTTGATACAGACATCTAGAATACCAAGGGTTAATCCCTTTATGTGATCCTGAAACTCTGCCAAGCTCTCGGCCAAATGCAAGTCCTCGAGAACTGCTCTCCCAATGCTTCTCCGCGCTAGTCCACCTGCACCCTATTGGTGTCCCATAGGTCGAACAATACCCACATATGCATGCATGAGAATGATTTTATTCTAGTCTTGGAAACATTAAAAAACACAAAAACATGTAGAAACTTGAAAAATCAAAAACACTTTGGTCAAATAATTTACCTATAGCACCCCATTATGCTCCAACTGGTAGAATCAAGTCTGGATCTCCACGAAAATCCATCCCTGAATATGGATGCTCCTCGATGACAAGGTGTTGTCGATCGAGCCAACTGAAGAATGCAGTGGAAAAAATGAGTGTTTACTGACCCGCATGTCGAGCCTGTTAGTGTTAGTCTTTCCAGCCTTCCTCCAGTGATCAAACATGCTCTTACAAAGTGATTTTAAGGTGTCAAGGTCAAATTTTATCATTTCAGTGAGTCTTCAAGTAAAATTTGGTCACTAGGCATTAGGTCTAGGGTTTGCTTTCACTCCTTTCAAAGTTGTCCAAATGCCGGTCTATGTCACTATTCAGCTGAGTCTACCATCACTCAGAGGGTTGTCATCATCAAGTCAGGTTCCAATGGGTCATTTTACACCTTGTTCATGCTTCAGTTGTGCCTAGGCAAGGTTCATTTCCCTCTCCTAGGGTTTTGAAGGCAATTTCTCTTGGATGGTCAAATCATCGGAAAAACTTGTATCCTGATGTTCATACACATTCCCCTATCTATAATGTACCTTATTAAACACTTCCCATCACTGAGATCCCCCAAATTCCTCATTTTCGCTCAAACCCTAGTTTCTTGCTACAAACCCTATTTTATAGGCTAGGCCTGTGTTTTGCCCTTTTGGACCCCTTCCCCTCACTCAATTTCAGAGATTGCACTTTCCCCTAGTTCTTAACATCCCTCCCCACTTCAAAATTTTTTCTCAAGAATTTAGAAGCTCCCTATCCCCTTCATTTCATTTCATTTCGACAAATCTCTTGTTCCACACATCGGGGTAGGTTTTACTCAAATGATGTTTCTGAGCAATAAAAGATGAATTTGGAAAAATTGAGAGAGGCTTTTGTCCAAAATAAGCCAAGGAAGAAAAAAATCCTTCACTTTTTACACAGGTGTCATGGTTTTAGAGAAATGTCAAAAATACAATTGCCTCGGGAGAATTGATGCACCTCTGAAGTGACCTTGGGAAAATCAAGTTTTCTCCTAGATTGGTTGGCCAAATGACTTGCTTGATGAGTCACATGATAAGTAGACACAAATATATTTCCAATAAGCTATCATGAGCTCAATTTGGAGTTGAGGAAGGCATTCAAAAGTTGACTGTAACAACACTCTGCCTTTAGGCAGCCTCATTTGGCAAATTTTGACGAGTCTTGGGAGATTTGATTTTTGATAGGGAAAATGAACTCCAAATTGACAAATTATAGTTTTTTGGGAAAGTAGACTCAAATAAATTTCCAACAAGCTATCCGTCACCCAATTTGGACACCGGGAAGTCCTCCAAAATGCTCCTTCAAAAAGGCGCGACGCACTGGGGAGGCCGGCGCACTGGGAGACATTTTCCAGTGTAAATTTACACTGGCGCAACGCAATGGGCTAAAAGGCCTGAAATTCATTGAAATATTCCTCCAAATTGAAAATTATTCTTTCCACAAGTAGGTAGAGCCTCCATTTGTGTGTTTCATCCAAGTTTGTGCTAGGGTAGGGTGGTTGATGGATGGTAATGGTTAAAACAAAAACATCAAACCCTATCTTTTAAAATACCTCAAGGAAACTTGTTGCTAGGATTTCAAATCACTGTTTTGTCACCAAGTTCACTCCCTCATCTCATTTTTATTTTTATTTCATCATTCCCTAAGTTCCCCTATCTCCCTAAGTTCATCAATTCCTTCTCCTATATTTCCTTTGCCAAATTCTCAAACCCCACACCTCATACCCTATACAACAATTCCTAACCCTATTCATCAAATCCCTCAAAACCCTCCTACATTTCCCTAATTCTGATAGTCCCAATAGTCCCTAATCCCTCACTACTTTTCCCTCCCCTTCCTTATTTCATTATTTTTCCTTGGTGGCAGAGGTTGCACAATCATTAAGACAGTCCAACACAGTTTGACACATCAACGCCACAAGTTCAGGATAAATACAAAAGAGGCACAAAACACATGATCGGCTCCAAGTCTTGACCAAAGATTCTTTGACTGAGCATGTAACTTGATGGGGGACCTACAGCCCAAATTTCAAGAAATTTGGAGCAATTTTTGACATTTTGAATTTTTTTTGCACAAAAAACAGGGTTTTTCTCCCTGTGCGCTGCGCCACGTGGCGCGCGCTTTTGCTAGGGAGCTCCAAATTGTAAAAAGTTTACATCATTGGATTTGGAATGAAAAATAATGGCTGCTGGTTCATGGCCAAGAAGTTTTGGCAAGTTTTGAGTCCCCAGGAGGTCAAAAACACTCAAAAAATGACCTCACTGCCCCTATTTTGACACACAGGAATCAGTCTTGGGAGATTGAAGTTTTGGAGGGGAAAATGGGTACCAAATTCAAAAATTCCACTTGGGTTGGAAATTAGAGAGGTATGGATTTCCAACAAGTACACTTGGGCTCAATTTGGACTTCAGGAAGTGCCTCAAACTCAGCCTCAAAGTGGCGCAATGCACAGAGAAATTGGCGTGACGCACAGAGGAGTTTTGCTCAATGTTTCACCTTCCAGCTCAGAAATTCGGCCAGTTTTGACCAGTTTTTCTTCTTGGTGTTATTTCTAACCTTTCATGATGTAATTTGACAACCATGATGTAATATTGGCACATTTTTACTTGTTCTAGAAGATTCATTCAATAAAAAGTGAAAATTTAATGAATGAATTAGTTTCCTACCTTATAGAGGCAAGTTGTTTTGATTACCTAGATTTTAGTGCTTTGTTTAGAATTGGTTGAAAAAACTCCTAGAATGATGAGATTGACCCTTAGAGGCAAGGGAATGGGTTGGGCTAGTCTATATCATGCAATTCCTAAGTCATTTTCATGGTTGGACACTTGGGATTGCTTTGGCATATCATTGTACATTCTATCTCTGCATTTTTGGTGAAGGAAAGACCAGGGTTTTGCAGTACTGTTTGGGATCCATGTAGCTTTATGTTTTTATGGTGTGCTTCTCTAAGTAATTGTAAGTTCATTAGCGTTATGTGTATCATTTAAAGCATCAAAATGATTGCCTTCCTTGCCCCAATCAGAACTCTGTAGAAACTGTGCCTCATCCCCGAGCCCAATTTGCCTTTCCCTGTTTCCAACACAAAACCCCCAAAAAATCACAACAAACCCTTCTACTTAATACCTAGCCTAAGATTAGCTTTTATTACAGTAATCTCGAGCCCCATCGATTGTCTTTTGCTGAGATCGACCCGGAGAGAGCCCTCTCCTATCCTCATTGGGCTAGCTATGAGGCTGAGCGTGGTTTGATGTGGACCTAGAACCTTGTCTTTTCAGCCTGAGACAAATCTAGGCTCTAACATAGTGGCGACCATACTGGGGAAGAAAATGGTTTGCTTGTTGATGTCATTTGTTTTATAGCTACAGAGGGAGCCTGAATTTATACCAGGTAGCCTTTGAAACGCTTTTGCTTTGCATTAGCGGAAGTAGATAAACGCTGCTTCAGTCAATCTCCAGTCTAGCTTGTAAACGTGACATCTAACTTGTTAATTGCCCCAGTACATGAATCAAGTTCAGATTTGATTGTTGATGGTGGACAACGATCAAACACTGGAAAGGCTGAAATCATTCACCTGGCGATTCCAAATCATTTTTGAGATCAGATCCAAAGACTCCACTGGATGATGAACCTGGTGAGCAGAAACATGAAAGGACAATATGGACAGATCAGGTATTCAAGTTGGAGTTTCATCCAAGACATTTTGTTCTTTGTTCTAAATTATTTCTTCTCTTTTCCCGAGAATGTTAACAAGGCTTTGCAAAGTATACTGTATTTGAGAAGAGATCCTCGGCTTGCAGTTGATTCTTTCCCTTTGAAGATTGTGAATACCAAAGATTTTCATACATTTGAGCTTGATCAAGACCTTTCTTCTGAATCTTCTGATGACCCTCTTCAGAGTGATGAACCTAAAGAAAACAAAACTGATCCTGTAGCTCTTGTATATTCTCCTACACCTTTTATAGTCCCAAATAGGTATAAACCTCTTATTTTACCTTCTGTTCTTCATGCTTTCCCCAAAAGCTATGATCTATACTTGCCGAGGTTTGATGGTGAAAGTAAGAATGTCAACGTTGAGCAACATGTGCAGAATTTTGAGTCTTTTCTTGACCTTTTTGAAGTTGATGAAGAGGATGTTAGCATTAGGCTTTTTGCTCTTTCTTTGCAAGATAAAGTCAAGAGTTGGTTCAAAACCCTGCCTGATGCGAGCATCTCAGATTTCCAGCAGTTCATCAAAGTTTTTCTCAATATGTGGATGATTGGGCAGAACCTTTTCCTTATTATAAAAGAGTATAACTAGCTGAAAAGACTGCTAGGGGAGACAGTACAACAATTTTCTGCCATATTTAACCAAGTTTATTATTCGATGCTAGTTGATATAAGGCCTCCTCCTAGATCTGCTCTCTTGCACTATCCAGGTGCCTTTGATCCGGAAATGGAGTTTCAATTGAGAGAAAGTGACCTTGCAATGCTTGAAGTGATGCAGAACAGTGTAGTAAATGTAGAGGCTCACTTGCTGATCCAAAGGGCAAGGTTGAAGGAAGAAGAGATGAAAAACATAGATCTGGAGGAATCAACATCTCTATAGGTGAAGCTTGATATTTTGGTAAGTGCAGTGGAAAAGATGATGGACAAGATCAATGCAAGGAATGAGAATAGTGTTCAAGTCCATCGCTCGTTGATTGAAGAAGAACAAATGGCCGCTCCAAAACATTTTGTTTCTTATCCTAGTTTTCATAGATCTGATAATGATTGTTTTGTAGATCATCTTGGAGAAGAGATATCTGTTGATATGACATGTATGCTTGATGATTTGTTTTATACTGATGATTTGCCTCAGTTTGATCAGTATGATGATGATGATTATGTTCTCAAAATAGAAGCTAATCTTGCACACAAATCATTAGCTAGTTTGTGGGAGGAGGAAGTCCACTTTCAGCAGCTCGAATATAGTGATCAACCGATGCATATCACCTATGACAATGACGAGGAAAGTGCAGCAAATTTTGAAGTAAGTGAAGGATCTTTGCCTTTTTGTTTTGATTCATGTCAGTTCATCAGAGACAACTTCCATGCAATTAGAAATCAGCTATCAACAAGTCTTGATTTGGACCATCTTGAGGGCAATGAAAACCTTGTTCAAGAATTTTCATATCTAGATTTGTAGCCCCCGAATGCCATTGATTGTCAAGTTGCATATGAAGACTTGGAAGCTGGAAAATATGCTCAGATGATGCAAGATGATTCCATACCATTTTGTTTCGAATCATTTCAGTTTTTGAAGGGAAAATTACATAGTACATCTTCAGTGAAGAATGAGAAGCATGTAGGCAATCATGTAATCACATTGGAACCAATAGAAAATGGGTTGCAACAATCTTTTCAAGTTTTTCATGATCCACTAGCTGATATTTTGGATGAGGTTTGTAGTCAAAGTCCTTCTCCATTGACTACATGTGAGCCTGAAACGTATAAACTTGACCTGGCAGCTAGTTTCTTTGTCATTTTCAGTAGGAATCTCGTTATAGAGCTCAGATCAAATTTTGCATTCATGGTATGAGGAGAAGAGAAGTAATCCATTGGATGTGCTAAGTCCCAGTGTGCTTGAACTTCAAGATCCTTATGCAGTGCTTTTGGAGGTGGATAGAGAATCCATATCATTCAACGGATCTATTTCTAAGTTGTCATGGGAGTTGCCTTTCAGTAGTTCTCTCTTGTTGTTCATAAGTGAGCACTTGCGAAGAATTCAAACATCAGATGGAATACTTACTTGGTTGCATTGGTTGCTTCATTTCACTTGATCAGGTGATGAATGAAACTGTTAGAGTAGGTTGTGATGAATAAGCTCCACTTTGAGCATCATTTCCAGTTTGTCGGTTGTGTTTAATTATCGAGTCAGTTTTTAGTTGAGTGAGAGTCAGTTTGTGTTGTCAAGTCATCAGTTTTCAGTCATGCATGTCAGCTTGAGTTTTGACTCCATTGCCCAATGGATGAAGGAACTGGCCTGCTCTCCCAAAGATCTGCCATTCTTGGCACCTCCAAGGAGCTACCATCCCCATTGGAGCCAATGTTAATGTCAGTCTTTCTAGCCTTCCTCCAGTGATCAAACATGCTCTTAAAAAGTGATTTTAAGGTGTCAAGGTCAAATTTTATCATTTCAGTGAGTCGTCAAGTAAAATTTGGTCACTAGGCATTAGGTCTAGGGTTTGCTTTCACTCCTTTCAAAGTTGTCCAAATGTCAGTCTATGTCACTATTCAGCTGAGTCTACCATCATTCATAGGCTTTTCATCATCATGTTAGGTTCCAATGGGTCATTTTACACCTTGTTCATGCTTCAGTAGTGCCTAGGCTAGGTTCATTTCCCTCTCCTAGGGTTTTGAAGGCAATTTCTCTTGGATGGTCAAATCATCGTCAAAACTTGTATCCTAATGTTCATACACCTTCCCCTATCCATAATGTACCTTATTAAACACTTCCCATCACTGAGATCCCCCAAATTCCTCATTTTCACTCAAACCCTAGTTTCTTGCTACAAACCCTATTTTATAGGCTAGGCCTGTGTTTTGCCCTTTTGGACCCCTTCTCCTCACTCAATTTCAAAGATTAAACTTTCCCCTACTTCCTAACATTGCTCCAAACTTCCAAAAATTTTCTCAAGAATTTAGAAGCTCATTATCCCCTTCATTTCGCTTCATTTCGACAAATCTCTTGTTCCACACATTGGGGTAGGTTTTACTCAAATGATGTTTCTGAGCAATAAAAGATGAATTTGGAAAAATTGAGAGAGGTTTTTGTCCAAAACAAGCCAAGGAAGAAAAAAATCCTTCATTTTTTACACAGGTGTCATGGTTTTAGAGAAATGTCAAAAATACAATTGCCTCGGGAGAATTGATGCACCTCTGTAGTGACCTTGGGAAAATCAAGTTTTCTCCTAGATTGGTTGGCCAAATGACTTTCTTGATGAGTCACATAATAACTAGACATAAATATATTTCCAATAAGCTATCATGAGCTCAATTTGGATTTTAGGAAGGCATGAAAAAGCTGACTGTAACAGCACTCTACCTTTAGGCAGCCTCATTTGGCACATTTTGACGAGTCTTGGGAGATTTGAGTTTTGATAGGGAAAATGAACTCCAAATTGAAACATTCCCGTTGGGTTGGAAAGTAGACTCAAAGACCTTTCCAACGAGCTATCCTACACCCAATTTGGACACCGGGAAGGCCTCCAAAAGGCTCCTGAAAAAAGGCGCAACACACTGGGGAGGCGCGGCGCACTGGGAGAAATTTTCCAGTGTAAATTTACACTGGCGCGGCGCACTGGGGAGGCACGACGCACTGGGCTAAAAGGCCTAAAATTCATTGAAATATTCCTCCAAATTGAAAATTATTCTTTCCACAAGTAGGTAGAGCTTCCATTTGTGTGTTTCATCCAAGTTTGTGCTAGGGTAGGGTGGTTGATGGATGGTAATGGTTAAAACAAAAGCATCAAACCCTATCTTTTAAAATACCTCAAGGAAACTTGTTGCTAGGATTTCAAATCATTGTTTTGTCACCAAATTCACTCCCTCATCTCATTTTTGTTTTTATTTCATCATTCCCTAAGTTCCCCTATCTCCCTAAGTTCATCAATTCCTTCTCCTATATTCCCTTTCCCAAATTCTCAAACCCCACACCTCATACCCTACACAACAATTCCTAACCCTCTTCATCAAATCCCTCAAAACCCTCCTACATTTCCCTAATTCCGATAGTCCCAATAGTCCCTAATCCCTCACTACTTTTCCCTCCCCTTCCTTATTTCACTATTTTTCCTTGGTGGCAGAGGTTGCACAATCATTAAGACAGTCCAACACAGTTTGACACATCAACGCCACAGGTTCAGGATAAAGACAAAAGAGGCGCAAAACACATGATCAGCTCCAAGTCTTGACCAAAGCTTCTTTGATTGAGCATGGCACTTTATGGGGGGCCTACAGCCCAAATTTCAAGAAATTTGGAGCAATTTTTGACATTTTGAATTTTTTTGCACAAAAAACAGGGTTTTTCTCCCTGTGCATTGCACCACGTGGTGCACGTTTTTGCTAGGGAGCTCCAAATTGCAAAAAGTTTACATCATTATATTTTGCATGAAAAATCATGGCTTTTGGTGCATGGCCAAGAAGTTTGGGCACAAAAAATGACCTCACTGCCCCCATTTTGACACACAGGAAGCAGTCTTGGGAGATTGAAGTTTTGGAGGGGAAAATGGGCACAACATTCAAAAATTCCACTTGGGTTGGAAAGTAGACAGGAAGGGATTTCAAAAAATCACACTTGGGCTCAATTTGGACTTCAGAAAGTGCCTCAAACTCAGCTCAAAGTGGCACGACGCACATAGAAATTGGCGCGGCGCACAGAGGATTTTTGCTCAATTTTTCACCTTCCAGCTCAGAAATTCAGCCAGTTTTGACCATTTTTGCTTCTTGGTGTTATTTTTGACCTTTCATGATGTAATATTGGCACATTTTTACTTTTTCTAGAATATTTTTTCACTAAAAAGTGAAAATTTAATGAATGAATCAGTTTCCTACCTTATAGAGGCAAGTTGTTTTGATTACCTAGATTTTAGTGCTTTGTTTAGAATTGGTTGAAACAGCTCCTAGAATGATGAGCTCGACCCCTAGAGGCAAGGGAATGGGTTGGGCTAGTCTATATCATGTAATTCCTAAGTCATTTTCATGGTTGGACACTTGGGATTTCTTTGGCATATCATTGTACATTCTATCTCTGCATTTTTGGCTAAGGAAAGACCAAGGTTTTGCAGTACTGTTTGGGATCCATGTGGCTTGATGTTTTGATGGTGTGATTCTCTAAGTAATTGTAAGTTCATTAGTGTTATGTGTATCATTTTCCTCTCTTTTCTTCTGAATTTGAACAAATGAGTGATTAAGGTGGAATCCATTAACTGTTATTCTCTGCCTTTGAATTTGTTTAAATTTCCATGTTTTCATCTGTTTATGGAGAATTCTTGAGACTCTCTTGATATCCTTAGCTCCTCACCAGTCTGATCTATTCATTCACTCGATTTAAAGCATCAATATGATTGCCTTCCTTGCCCCAATCAGAACTCTGCAGAAACTGTGCCTCATCCCCGAGCCCAATTTGCCTTTCCTTTTTTCTAGCACAAAACCCCAAAAACTCACAACAAACCCTTGTACTTAATACCTAGCCTAAGATTAGCTTTTATTATAGTCATCTCGAGCCCCATCGATTTTATTTTGCTGAGATCGACCCAGAGAGAGCCCTCTCCTGTCCTCGTAGGGCTAGCTACAAGGCTGAGCGTGGTTTGATGTGGACCTAGAACCTTGTCTTTTCAGCCTGAGAAAAATCTAAGCTCTAATAAAGCCATCAATTTGACCCACCTCTGCATACATGGATACATGTTGCGGTTGCATCAATGGGATTCTCTCCAAGGTACAAGCAATTAAGATCGAACCATAGAAAAAATTCTTCATATTATGACTTTTTACCTTGGTCAATTGTTCTTTCAGTGAAGAAAGAACGACCTCACACTAGTTGAATACTTTTGGCTCTAGACACTCAAGTGCATACTGCATATATGATCTGTTCGCTAGATGAAGTGTCACACTGCCAGCCAATTTTGTGATTTTGAAGAAGATTATTCTCAAAGGAAAATCACCTACATCTTTGATGTTTATTTTCCCATCCTTTCTAGGCTGTGTACCTGGCCGACAAAATTTTCGAATGTAATCCCTCACCGATTCACCTCCACGGGAAAATCCAGAAAGTGAGATGGGGGCACCTCGCCTTAACAGTCTGGTAAGAAAGTAAATATCATCAATGGTAATAGGGACCACTTTGTCCCTTATGTGAAAAGTCTGATCTGTCAGATCCCATGCATGAACAAGGAACTGCAATAGTTCTATTTGTTGCCTTATTCCAGACAACTTGAAGTATTTTATTAACCCACAATTTTTGAGGGCCTCGACTGTACCCGGATTGTTTAGGGCAACCATGTATTTTTCTTCATGCTCTCTTTCTCGCCATGTAATCAACATTCTAATCCGATGAAAGCCTGAAATCCAATAATAAGATTAGTTAGGATCCTTTCCATGCAAAAAATAGGACAAATTTTGGAGCAAACAGCTAAACCTAGTTTGGGAAACTCGCCCAGCATAGCCTAGGCACAAAGATAGTGCACTGAAGAGTAGAAAGCCTTCTATTAGGGTGCTCTTTAGTGCAGTTTTCGATGTGAAATCTTGCGTTGATCCCAGGGCGAAAAAATCAAACCCCAGAGGCCCCAAAAAACCCTAAAACTTGCATGAAACAGTAAAAGAATGAGCTGAAAAGAAAGAGGAGGGGTAGATCTCCTACCTGGTCCAGATGGCACAAGAAATGGTCCAAAGAATCTCTCACAATCAACTGATGAAGTTCGAGGTAAAAAACTAGCCCAAATCACAAAACTGAATGGTAAGTATCAAATGGTAAAAATTTCTTGGTAAAAACTTGTTTATGTTTATTTCACGTTCATTAGTTGAGTAAACATTAGTATTTTCCTATTTTTACCTATGAAACAGGTATTTTTAATCCATTTGGTGGTGTTTTGAGTAGATTTTGCAGTTGACTTATAGAATTTGACATGCTCGATTGTAAATTGTACCTTTGACCACAGAGCATACTTTTATCTCTTTTTCGAGCTCTGTTAAATAACAAAAAAGGAACCCCCTTGGAGTCCTCTTTAAGCTCTTTTCAAACTCTCTAAACATGAAAATATTGCCGAGCGCTTATCCTTTTCAGCTCATTAACGGATTGGAAATGACATCTACTCAGTATAAGTTTAACCCTTTTTCAGGATGAGATAGATTAACTACAAAAAAGGAATACGTTGACGGAACATGGTCAATAGGTTCTCTCTCATATTTTTTATGCTTTTTCGGGCTTGAGAGACAAATTTATGAAAAAGAACTTGTGGAGTTTTCTCTTTGTCCATTTTCAAACTCTCTAAATATGAAAAGGACCGAGTTATCTTTGTCGTTAAACTCGTTAAAACATCAAATAGTGATACCGAGTTTCACCTTTGCTAGAATCATTAAAACATCACATAGCGATGGATTCACCTGAAGGGTGGAATTATACAACAAGCATATGTTATCCTCCTCAAGCTTGATAAAAAATAAAGAGGTACTGGTCAGAAATGACTGGGGAAAATGAGAGAAAGGGGAAAGCCACTTTATGGTAGGAGGTCTCTCTTAAACATGACACTTTCACTTCATCACCATGACTATTTGGGTTGGGTTATCAGCTTGATGGTTATCATACCATTGGTCTATCATACCATCCATCACTTTGTTTGGGTCAATGCTAACAATTCATTTTAGTGTCACCGACATGTTCAAGAGAAGTCATCCAGTTTAAATTCATCCTTTGTAATACCATAAACCTTCATTTTCATTACCACCATTCCTAAACCTTGCGTCCTTAGTCAAATTCCGTCTCCAAAATAATTACACCCATTTCGTGTCATTGATGTGGGATACATCAAGGCCCTCATGTGACAAATCGCTTCTTGTCGACATCAACACATTATCCAAGAAGTTGACTTAGAAACACCCTTCCAGTACCTTGAGGCTTACATACTTCAATGGCAAGTTTCTCACTTCCGATGATAAGTTGACATCAATGGCCTTTGACTGAAAGACTTTGTATGGTGTTTGACATCGAATCATCCATTCTCACCATGTAGAATGTACTGCAGTACCTTGAGGATCATTATCATTTTCGGTGATTTCTCTCGCGTCCGTTAACAACTTACATCATCGGCTGGTAATCAGACAGTGTCTTCCCACGTTCGACTTCAAATCACAAATTCACATAGTTATACTCATACTTGAGCAAGCGATTGAACAAGATAGAAGACCCCAGATCTAGTTTCATCCATCCGGGCTGCGATTTCAGGAGTACTAAATCATATGTAGAATGGCTTTACATTGATGGTCATTTCGATCATGGGTCTATATCTGTAGACGACTGTCTGTGTACATGTAATGAAAGTTTATATGCTGAGAATGGGTATGCCTTCCCTCAACAATTCATGAAAAAATAAAAAAATCATGATATATGTATTGTAATTGATGCAGGTCACCTTCCACTTCGAAACCTCCTCATCACATCGTAAAGCATTTCATTCAACATTAACATTTTTTCGACTTCATGGTTTAAGGGGAAGCTATTACAGATCCATTTGGGCACATCACTCCCATCATCTAGATTAGTGTTTTAGGTCTCATCAAACCCTAATTTCAGTTGCTACATGCCCTAAACAAGTCACCCTTTTGAATGTCTCCTTCCCAGACAATTTCATGACTTGAAGACATCCTGAAATGACCTCTAAAGGGACCAGCACAGGTAGGGCCATGTAAGGGTGCACTGCAGAGCAGTTGAGTCCATGCCAGGGTGCTCTACAGGGCACTTAGGCCCTCTTTCACCTATGTTGAGCGAGATTGAGTGAAATTCACATAGGTTTTGGGGAATATTATTATCTCTTGGAGTCATCTAGAATTTTCCCTCACTTATCAACTCCTATGAGCTCAAAAATGGATGAGGAATGAGTTAAGATGCATCCTATCCTCTCATCCATTCCTCCATGGAACTAATTCCAAGTTTGGAAGGCCATTCAATACCCCCATTTATGACATAACCTCCTTCATCTTCCTATAAATTGAACACTCATCTAAGTGATCAGGGGCCGGACTATGTTGAATTGTAAGGAGATAATGTTGCTATGAGAATTGACTTTGATACAAGTATTATTATGCTACAAGTTTTTCATGCTTTTTATGTGATGTGGATGGGATCCAAGCTGGAGGAGTGACTTCGAATCAGACTTGATGGTTGTAATTCCTTCTTCTATTCAATAAATTATTTGAACCTTTTTCCCATATTATTATCTTGCTATATGATGCTTATATGTGTGAATGTATCTGATTCCATTTACTTGTATTCAATAGATCTTTTTCTTTGATCGGTTCTTTGTCTTTTGTTGATGTTTACAGATACTTCTCAAGCGTGTTAAGTATGGGAAGGAGCGACAGGATCGATACAAAGGAGACAAGAGGAACATGGAACTACAAGTAGGTCTTCTCATCTTCTTTTTCTTATCTATTGCTTATAGGAAAAGGCCAAAGTGCTTTAAACTGATGTTCTAGATATGGCTACTTATCTAGGGTATTAGTATTTATCCGTAGATACCAAATTCTCCAAAACAGGAGGGGAGGGATTGGAAGGAGGGAAGGGACACTAGGTATCCCAAGCTTGGCCCACAAAGGTACAAGGGTGCTTAGACCTTGCCGCAGAGAGTTCCTTTGGAATTATACTAAATTTCTTACGCGTAGGTCGCACAATGTAGGAAAAAATAGTTTCAGTCATAGCAGTGGAAGAATTATATGAAGCGAGGTATTATAAGTCCGTGAACTCTTACATCTATAATCCCTCTATTAATTTTCTTCCACTATCGCTACTATATTTGATCACTGCTATATTTTTGACCTGTATAGTGTGATTTAAGTTTTTTTCCAATTTAAAATTTCTGCTCCTTGCTATTCTTAGAAACAGTAACTATAAATAGTGTGATTTAAGTTAGAAACAACAGCCAGACTCGAGACCATTATCAAAATTGGCAACTCATTGTTCAATTTCCTTGCAATAAGAAAACCTAATTGAAATCGTCTACATATTGTTACTAGGTCAACAATGTGACATATTTGATTCAGAACGATACGATGAAGAGCTAATGTCAATTCACGAAGCTTATGGACTATACAAAATCGGTGCAAATTTCACCTCAAAATGAAGTTTTGTTTTTAGAGCAATAAGCATAACTTGAAATATGAGCACAAATTGAAGATTAACTGAAATGAGTGACTTCTTTGGACCTTATACAAAATCGGTGTAAATTTCACCTGAAAATGAAGTTTTTTTTTTTAGAGTGGCAAGAATAACCTAAAATGTGAGCACAAATCAAAAGATTAACTGAAATGAGTGACTTCTTTGGGCCTTGAAATGATACTTTAGAAGACTACATGTAATTACGATTTTGGGGAAATTTTAAAATTTGTCATTTCAAGCACCAGAGAATCGAATCAGATGGAAATGCATTCAAACATGACATCGGGACAACAAATTTCAGAACCTATGGAAACAAATGATCTATGACAAGTGAAAATCGCTTCATCCTCCAAAGGTGGGAAGTGGGTTTGGGTCAATGCCAAATAGTATCAGGACATTTTAAAATGAAGACTAGCCCATCTAAAATGGGAGTAGACAAGGGAAAAAAGGTCCCAAAGGGTACCAATTAGAGAGCAAAACCACAATGAAACTAACATACGGGTTGTGGACCAAAAAAAGAAACAAAATGACATTATAATAGTCTCGATATGGGAACGAACTGTTGCGGGATCAAATGAATAAACTACACATCCTAGAGAGGTGGTCCTTTCCAGGCCCTGGTCTTCATGGATCCTACATTGATTCTAGATATTCATTCATGGACTTTGAGTTGTGGAAGGATCCTCCTAGACCAAGATGAGGGGTTGGGGTTCTATCGGTATGATGGAAGTTGAGAGTTTGTGGAAGTGAAGGAATTCTCTGTACCCGATGGCATGGTGCAGGGAAAACCTTTGCCTGGGAATTAGGTGCAAATACGTTATTATGAAAACTTTAACTGGAGCCTTCTTTGAGCTCTTCCCTTATGGCAGAAGTGTCCCTCCTCTTGTTGTGTCCCTTCCCTCTGGAGAGCTTCTCTTGGGCAAGGTACTCCCCTTTCAAATTCACTTTTCTTCTGCTCTCTAAAAGTTTTTCCATTTTATAATATCAACATGGATTCTCAACATGATTGGATGTAGATTATTTCCTAATAATTGAGGCGTACATATTCATCATAACTGCAAATTCCATAGCCACTGCCTGGTCCTGTATCCACATTGAAAATTCATTTCCTCATGCATGTAGGTGTTTAGTATGAAAAGGAACTTCTCTACTCATGTCCAAAGCTCCCACCACTACCTTACACACTAGGAATTTTACTTCTGTAGCTTCTTCGGTAGAGGAAAACAATGGCTTTAGACAACTTATATGCATAGTTGTACATAATGATTGCCTTCCATAATCAGGGTTAACGAATCTATCTACTAACCTAATTGTAGGTTTTAACCCTGTATAGAAATTACCTGCATACGAATTCTTAAACAAAGAAAATAAACAATGCGAGAGCATAACCCATAAAACACATATGCACAGAGATTTTTCCCTGGATCCCAAAACCGGGACTACCAGATTGATTTTTCATTATGTTCCTTTCAATGTTACAATACATATTTATACATGCCGAAGCATCCAATACCATGGACCGAAAACCATTGCGTCCAATACCATGGACCGAAAACCATCGCGTCCAAAAAACATGTGCGAAAATCATGCACAAAACCATAGGTGGGTCCGCCCAACCTAACATATGGTCCAAAACCAAAATTTTCCGGGGCGCTGCCCCGGAACCCATAAAGTGGGGTTACGGGTGCCCTTCAAACCCCCTATTAACTACGTGGAAAGAATATAACACAACCCAACAATCTCCCACTTGTTGTTTTCTTTCCACAGGGGGCCACAGGAGAGCTTAGTCATTTTTTCAGCCCTGAGATTCCCATTGCTTCTCTACACCAAGAGAACTTCTCAAAGCTCACAGATTTTGTTAATGCATCTGCAGTATTCTTCAAAGTGTCCACCTTTACCAGCAACACCTTTCTATCTTCTATCATATCCCTCACAAAGTGATACTGAACATCAATGTGCTTTGTCTTTGAATGATAAGCAGGGTTCTTTGCCAAGAAAATCGCACTTTGGCTATCACAGTCTATTCTTATAGCTCCCTGTACTAACCCCATACTTGAACACAATCTCTGCAACCAAACTGCTTCCTTGCTTGCATGAGTGGCTACCATGTATTCTACCTCTGTAGTTGATAGTGCCACTACAGATTGTTTCTTACTCATCCAACTGACTGCACCTCCAAATAGGTTAAACACATACCCACTTGTAGATCTTCTCTGATCCAGATCTCCAGCCCAGTCTACATCAACAAAGCCATGAATATCCAACACTCTGTCCAATCCTGGTCTTCCTTGGTAGCACAAACCATAATCACTAGTGCCACGCAAATACCTGAAAACCCGCTTCACTGTTGTCCAGTGCTCCTTCCCAGGTTTTGACATAAACCTGCTCAATACTCCCACTGCATGTGCAATGTCTGGTCTAGTACAAACCATTGCATACATCAGGCTACCCACTGCACTTGCATATGGAACACGGGACATGTCCTCTTCCTCTTCTTGTGTCTTGGGACACTGTTCAGCAGATAACCTCACACCTACAGGAATAGGAACCTTCACCGGTTTACTATCCTGCATATTAAACCTCTGGAGTATTGTCTCGACATACTTCCTCTGGTTTAACCAGAGCTTCCTCTTTGACCAATCTCTTTTAATTTCCATGCCCAAAATATAGTTTACAGCACCAAGATCTTTCATGTCGAATTTGGAGGACAATTGGGTCTTCAAATCCTGGATAATTTCTTTGTCATTTCCAACCAGCAACATATCATCCACATACAAGACCAGATAAATAACACGGTCACCAATTAATTTAAAATACACACAATGATCTGCTTTGCTTCTGGTGAAGCCAAGTCCCCGTATAAATGTATCAAATTTCTAATACCACATCCTTGGTGACTGTTTTAACCCATACAGAGACTTCTTTAACTTGCATACCAGTTCTTTCTTACCCTTCACCGCAAAGCCTTCAGGTTTCTTCATGTAGATTTCCTCTTCCAAATCCCCATGAAGAAATGCTGTCTTCACATCCATCTGTTCTACCTCAAAATCAAAAGCAGCAACAACAGATAAAAGTAATCTAATAGAAGTTACCTTGGCAACAGGAGAAAAAATATCACCAAAATCAATTCCTGGCACCTGGGAATAACCTTTTGCTACCAACCGAGCTTTGTATTTCTCCACCTTTCCTTCCACATTTGTCTTCTTCTTGAACACCCATTTGCTGCCAATGGGTTTCCTTCCAGCCGGTAATTCCACCAGATCCCAAGCCTCATTTTTGTGCAAAGATGCCATTTCATCAACCATGGCCTCCTTCCAGACTTTTCCATCCTCTGAATCCACTGCTTCCTTCACAGTTCTGGGATCATCATCAGTAATAGACAAAGCAAAAGCAGATGGACTATACCTTTCTGGTTGCCTTCTTTCTCGAACTGATCTTCTCACAGCCGGAGTTTGTGGCTCTTCATCTTCTAATTCCTCCTCTGCTGTAGAGTCTGATTCTTCCTCCTTTGGCTCAAACTCTATCTTCTCAGGTTCCTTTGGTTGGACTTCATGTTGAATAACATCTTTTACCTCTCTGAACAACACATCTCGGCTGTACACAACCTTCCGTGTGACTGGGTTCCAAAGCTTATAACCTTTTAAACCATCCTTATACCCAATAAAGATGCACTTTTTAGATTTACTATCCAACTTGGTTCGTTTCTCCTTTGGAACATGTACATATGCATCACATCCAAATACCCTTAGATGTGAAAGAGAGGGTTTCTTACCAGTCCATACTTCTTGTGGAGTCTTATCCTCCAACGCTGATGAAGGTGATCTGTTGATCAGGTAACATGTAGTATCCACCGCCTTTGCCCAGAATTCTTGTCCTAACCCGGCACCACTGAGCATGCTTCTTGCCCTTTCCATCAACGTCTTGTTCATTCTTTCTGCGACTCCATTTTGCTGAGGTGTATATGGAGTAGTCTTCTGCCGTGCTATAACACACTTCTTACAAAATTCTTCAAATTCCTTGCTGCAAAATTCTCCACCATTATCTATCCTCAGCACCTTTATCTTCTTCTCTATCTGATTTTCCACCAGAGCCTTAAATTCTTTAAACCTCTCAAAAACTTCAGATTTCTTCTTAAGAAAATATATCCATGTATTCCTTGAGAAGTCATCTATGAATGATACATAGTACACAGACTTACCCAGTGATGGAACCTTCACAGGTCCAAACACATCATTGTGCACAAGCTCTAATATCTGTTTCGTCCTCTTACCACCAGAGGGGAAACTCACCCGATTCTGCTTCCCATATACACAATTTTCACAAAAATCAAAATCCAGAGAGCTATTATTCATACCTTCTACCATACCTTTACCATGAAGTATTCGAAGGCCCTTCTCTCCAATATGTCCAAGCCTTTGATGCCACAACATGGTCTTCTCTCCAGAGACCATTAGATTCTCTACTCCATTTTCAGGAACCATAGAACTATTGCACCCATCAACAACAGTTCTACCTTGCAGCTTGTATAGAGTTCCAATCCAAACTCCCCTCATCAATATCAGTGCTCCTCGAACCATCTTGCAGGTATCTTTCTCGAACACCGTCTTTACACCTGCATCATCCAACTTGCTTACAGAAATCAGATTTCTAGCCAATGCAGGAATATGTAGAACACCCGGAAGTGTTCTAACCCTTCCACCTTGCAACTTCAACTTTACTTTTCCCCGACCAATGATTCTAGCCTTCCTATCATCTCCTAAGAAGACATCACCACCATCGTATTTCTCATACTCGCAAAACCACTCTCTATGGGGAGTGAAGTGAAAGGATGCACCTGAGTCAATCAACCATGCCTCATGATCTACATGTGTACTTGAAGAAGCCAAGTACACATCCCCACCTTCATCTGAGGTGGTTTTCGCCTCTGCAGAAGGAGCATCATCAGATCCCTTTCCTTTATCAGGAGCTTTAGATTTACAATCCCTTCTGAAGTGCCCTTCCTTTCCGCATTTCTAGCACACCACCTTTGTAGGTTTTCCTGGAGATTTAGATCTCCCTCTAGATTTAGATCTCCCACTCGATGACTTATTTTTGTTTCTGTTCTAGGACCGTCCTCGTACAGACAAGGCATCACCATTCTGGTTGTCCATATTTTTCCGTCTCATCTCCTCCATGAGCAAGGCTGAGACTATTTCATCAAACTGCAAAGCAGTTGCATTGCTACCTATTGCAATAACCAGACTATCCCACGAATATGGTAGAGAACAAAACAGACTGATGCACTTATCTTCATCTGAAATTTTAATATCAACAGATAATAACTGACTTACCACAGTATTAAACGCATTCAGATGCTCTGTCACCGAGTCTCCATCTTTCATCCTCAGGTTATACAGCTTTTTCCGCAGGAATAGTTTATTCACCAGAGACTTAGATTGGTACAAAGTCCCTAACTTGACCCACAAAGCCTTTGCCGTAGCTTCCCCTGATACATTCAGCAATACTGAATCTGAGACACACAATCGTATTGTGCTCTTTGCCTTCCGATCTAACTTCTTCCATTCTTCATCGGTCACTCCCGATGGTTTAGTACCCGGATCTACCGCGATCCACTGATCTTTATCCACCAACAGATCCTCCATCTTGAGTTTCCACAACTCAAAATTCTGACCATTGAACTTCTCAATCTCTATCTTTCCACTGCTCGCCATCTCCTTTCACCACCAGAATCGATCTCGCAGATCTCCCACTGAACATGGTCTACCACAGGCCCGAGCGAAACCCCTCAGCAACAAAGGCGTCCCCTTGAAGCCAAAACAGCTCTGATACCAAATGTAGGTTTTAACCCTGTACATAAATTACCTGCATACGAATTCTTAAACAAAGAAAATAAACAATGCGAGAGCATAACCCATAAAACACATATGCACAGAGATTTTTCCCTAGATCCCAAAACCGGGACTACCAGCTTGATTTTTCATTATGTTCCTTTCAATGTTACAATACATATTTATACATGCCGAAGCATCCAATACCATGGATCGAAAACCATCGAGTCCAAAAAACATGTGCGAAAATCATGCACAAAACCATAGGTGGGTCCGCCCAACCTAACATATGGTCCAAAACCAAAATTTTCTGGGGCGCTGCCCCGGACCCCATAAAGTGGGGTTACGGGTGCCCTTCAAACCCCCTATTAACTACGTGGAAAGAATATAACACAACCCAACACTAATACCAGTTACAACTTTTAAGTTTTGAGCCTTGGAACACCATTGTATACTAGTGCTTGTATTTAGTTTAATATAGAATGGGAGAGCATATAAGGAGCCTTGACATGTACACTACAAAAAATCAAGCCATAATATATCATGCAACTACCAAAAGGTCATTTTTATTAACACTATGTTCCTAAGATGGTGTTGCAATGATCATTGGCCTATTAAATTCATTCAATGTTAGTCTGTTGTTGTTATGACCAAAGGGTGGAAGGAGACTATCCCGTAAACAACATGGCTCAACATTATAGACAAGTATTTGTTGGCAAGTACTATCACAAAAAAGAAACAAAAAAACACATTGTACTCCCTGTTTTGCTCCCAGGAAATGGCATTTGGTTCTATGCAACATTTGGCACTAAAATTTTCAATGTTTTGTTTTATTTCATCCTAAAAGTGTGAATGGAATGGTAACAAGTACCGAGTGGTCATTTCCAATCTATAACACATGTTTTGTAAGACTCACAAGGTATCACTTTGGGTCAACTCAGGGTTGTTGGCACTGTCACCTTATCAACGAATCCTCTCACTTTGGATTACTTACTGAACCTTGGGGGTATCCCAAAGCACAAATTTATGGGGTCCTTTATGTGACTAGATCACTAGCACTGAAAACCATCTTTAAATTGGATGGTTCAACATCTTTATGATTGCTATGTTGAAAATGCAACAAGATGATGGAGCTTAGTGAAAAGAAGTCACCTTCACTAAGTAGGTCCGCAGGCTATTTTTGGCGCAAAGTCTATTTTTTAGACTATGTCTATTTTTAGACATATGGATCATGGTCTATGAGTTGCAGGATGCTATTTATGGATGATTGGTCATGTTGGTAAAAATAGATGGACCTCTATTTTTAGACATATGGGTGGAGTCTATTTTTAGACTGCCAGTCTAAAAATAGAACAGTCGAATATTATTAGCTCTTAATAATATTTGGACTATAAACATTATCTTATCCTCTTGCAGCACTTCAGTTCGAGCTATGGATGTGGCACATGCAACTGCCAAAAGGAAATATGCTTTTATTATGGGTTAGTTGAGCTATTGCATGATGGATTTCAGTTAGAACTCAAGTGATTTAGTTTGGTGGAGTTGATTGAGGAGTTGATGGAGTTATGTTCAGTTTGACTTAGTTGAACTAGTTGTATTTAGTCTAACTGCCAAATACACTAGTGATGAGTGATGTGAATTAATTATTAATTAATTCACTAATTATTAACTCATAAATCAACTAAAGAATACATCAGTTAACTCAGTGCATGGACAGTTCAGTGGAGACAAGTGTTAGAGGTGGGTGAAAGGGTGAGACTACTATCAGTTGTGACTATAGATGTGCATGAGATTTGCACAATCATTGATTGAGATTGCCAATGAGGATTGCGCAGTACAAGCCAAAGGAAAACGAACTTGGATCAGATCTATTCTCAACTTGGATTGCGTAGGAGAGGCAGGAAAACAGTGGAGGAGATTTGAACCTGTGACTTGTTCAGATCTGAGCTAGTTTGTGTGTAGCAGGTGGAGATAGTACTGAGTACTTTTGAGGAGTATTGTACTATGTATTGTTACATGTTCTCTATCATTATAATATACAGATAGTTTGGGGTTTTCAGCTGTATGCTTTCCCCATTACATACTGTGTTGATATGTGTGATTGATGTTTCAATGTGCGCATGCGATTGTTTTTAATTCCGCAAATTGATGATCAATGTCGAGGAGGTTATGTATTATTCATGCATTCCACAAATAGTGTATAATCAGGATAATCTCTGTGAATAAGTGTTATATTATTCAAAATTTCTACATGGTATCAGAGCTGGCTGATTTGTAGAAAAATTTCTACATGGTATCAGAGCGAAGTTGATCATCAAATCTATTATTTAGAAAGTGATTACATTTTATTTCTTCAGGTAGAGTCTATAATCGGGCCAGGTAGCCTTTGGATTCATCCTTCTTTTGGAAGGTGAGATATCTAGTAAATGCCCATACAATCAATCTCTGTATGAGAAATACTTTGTTCTCACGAATTTTAGATCAGAAGCGGTTGAGTTTTGAGCTGGTGGAATTCGAATTTGCAGCAGTGTTTTCTTGGTGTCGAAGCTGAAATGTCTTTCAACGGATTGCGATTGGAGTATGCCCTTGAAGGCAACTTGAGTTATATTGCATGGAAAGACAAGATGGAGGCGGTGTTATATGACAATGGGTTGAAGGAGTTCATAGAGGCTGAGGTCCCAAAGCCTACTGATGCTGCTCATGTTGAGGCTTGGCAAAAGAAGACAGCAAAGTGTCGAAGGATTCTGTTGGAGGGCGTGAAGGATCACATTGTATCTAGCCTGCATGGAAAGGCTTCTCCATACTTGATGTGGAAAGCGCTGACAGATTTATTCCAAAGCAAGAGCGACCAAAGGAAGTTGTCACTCAAGGATAAACTCAGAAACATTAAGTGTGAGAATGGAGACAGTATGCCCAAGTATCTCACGAAGTTCACCCAATGTCGGGATGAGCTGGGAAGTGTGGGGGTGACTGTCGATGATGAGGACTTGGTGAGCTTGGCTCTCCTTGGTCTTCTGAAGAGTTGGCATTCCTATCAGGACTCTATCAATGGTCGGGAGAAATTGCCAGGATGGGAGAGACTTTGGTCTGATCTTGTGCAAGAGGAGATCAGGCGGAATACCAGGGATGGATCTTCATCAAAGGCATCTAATGAAGAAAATTGCACTTTGGCTGCCAAAGCAAAGAAGGGGAAGAACAAGAAAGCTTCTCATTCTAGTGCGAAAGGCAAGAAGTAGGACATGTCTAAGGTGAAGTGCTTTCACTGTCACCAACACAGACATTATGCCACAAATTGTCCGCAGAAGAAGAAAAATAAGCAAGCTGCTGGATCTGCAGCGGGAGAGGCCTTAGCCTCACAGTTTGAGCTGGATTTTTCACTGATCACATGCTTGGTATCAAGTGTGATGGGATCGGTATGGTTCTTGGACAGTGGTGCATATTTTCACATGACAGGAGATCGAGATTTGTTTTCTGATCTGGATGAGAAAGATCTTGGAGTGCACATTGAGATGGGCAATGATGGTAGATACGGTGCAACCGGTATCAATTGCATGTAGATGGCTGCGCAACAATGGCATGCAAGGCAGAAGGATTGATGAGCCGGGATGATGGCGAGCTGTGGCACAGGAGATTGGGCCACCTTCACCATGGAGCATTGAAGATACTGCAACAGATTTCTACTGGGCTTCCTAAAGGCACTCTTGCGCAGTCAGATCAGTGCAAGGGGTGTACTTTGGTAAAATTTGTGAAAGCCACCTTTCACGAGAAGGATAGTCAGGCCACGACGATACTTGAGAGAATTCACATAGACGTGTGTGGACCTTTCTCAGTAGCTTCGACAGCAAAGCACAAGTACTATGTTATCTTTGTTGATGATTTCTCTTGAAAGTGTTGGATCTTCTTCATGTAGAAGAAGAGCGAGACATACTCAAAGTTCTATGAGTTCAAAGCACTGGTCGAGAAGGAATTGGGAAAGAAGGTGAAGGCTCTTAGGAGCGATAATGGTGGTGAATTCATCTCTGGGGAGTTTAAGGACTTCTACAGTGCAAAAGGGATTCGAAAAGAGCTCATAGCTCCCCATAACCCATAGCAGAACAGGGTTGCTGAGCGGAAGAACAGAACGATCGTGGGTGCTGCACGGGCGATGTTGCATGATCAGGGCCTACCCCTTCACTTGTGGGTGGAGTCATGCAATACTGCAGTATATGTGCAAAACCATTGTCCTCACAAGATACTTGGCATGAGTACACCCTAGGAGGCTTATTCTGGTAAGAGGCCTGATATTTCCCATTTGAGGATTTTTGGTTCTCCTGTTTACATGCATGTGACGAAGGATGCTAGGAAGAAGCTGGAGCTGACCGTAGAGGTTGGGATATTTGTGGGGTACACTGATACACCCCACAAATATCGTGTGTATTTTCCAGACAGTCGCAAGACTGTTGTGCGACGGGATATCAAATTTCAGGAGGAGAAAGCCATGAAGTGTTCGCTTGAGAGGGAGCCACACTTGCAAGCAGATGAGGAGTTATTAGTTCCTAAGGATGAGCTTCAGGATGTGGATCAGCCACAAGATGAAGTTAATGGAGTGGAAGAGACCACTCATGTAGCGCCAACCATCAGAGGGCGAAAGTGCACTACAGAAGCTGAGCGACTGGCTCAAGATGCAGAGAAGGTTGTAGGACCACCTATAGCATAGCGCAGACAGAGACAATCACCTGATCAGTACACTGGATACATGGCTCTTGTGAGCAAATGTGTCATGACTGAGCAATCCTCTTTCGAGGAAGCTGTGGAGGATCCCACATGGGTAGATGCCATGGTGGAAGAGTATGATTCGATTGTCAGAAACAGTGCATGGTAGATTGTCCCAAGACCGGAGAGGAAATCAGTGGTGGGTTCAAGATGGATCTACAAAGTGAAGCAAGCAGTTGACAGGAGTGTGGAGAAGTACAAGGCAAGATTTTCCCGAGGCTTCTCACAGATAGAGGGGATCGATTATGAGGAGACCTTTGCACCTGTCGCAAGGTATTCTTCCATACAGATGATTCTTGCTCTCTCAGCGCAGATGGGGTGGCACATCCATCAGATGGATGTGAAGACTGCATTCCTCAATGGAGTCATTGAGGAGGAGGTGTACATAGAGCATCCCGAAGGTTTCGAGATCTTCAGCAGCGAGTCACATGTGTGCAGGCTCAAGAGAGCACTGTATGGGTTGAAACAAGCACCTCGTGCTTGGTACACACGGATAGACAGTTATTTCACCAGACTTGGATTCTCCAAGAGTGAGGTGGATCCTAACCTATACTAGATTGTGGTGGAGGGTAAGTTGTTGATCATTGTACTTTATGTAGATGATTTGATTTTGACAGGAGATGAGCTGTTGATACTTTCATGCAAGGAGGATCTTGCTAGAGAGTTTGAGATGAAGGACTTGGGCCTCCTTCATTATTTCCTGGGATTGGAAATTTGGCAGTGCAGTGATGGACTATTTGTTTCTCAGGGTAAGTATGCCCAGGAGATACTGGAGAAGTTCAACATGCATGGCTGCAAGCCTGTTGATACTCCTCTTCCTGGAGGTTGGAGGAAGGAGGATGCTACTTCAGCGGAGGTAGTGGATGCCACTGTTTATCAATAGTTGGTGGGGTCGCTTATGTATCTGGTCAATACACGACCCGATATATGCTATGCTGTTAACCAACTTTCACAAGCTATGGTTAAGCCAACCAAGCTCTTCTGGAAGGTAGGCAAGCATGTATTGCATTATCTCAGAGGCACATTGGGATATGGATTGTGGTATAGACAGGAGGATGAGGTGAAGCTATGTGGCTTCACGGATGCAGATTGGGTAGGGAGCCCAACAGACAGAAACAAGTACCATCATATCAGAGATTGTGTGCAGCAGAGAATCATGTTACTTTCATACATTCCCATGGAGGATCAGGATGTTGATATCTTGACGAAGGTGCTCACCAGGAGCAAATTCGAATACCACAGAGGTAGGATAAGGGTTGCAGATAATCCATATCTTGTTGAGAGGGAGTGTTGAAAATGCAACAAGATGATGGAGCTTAGTGAAAAGAAGTTGCCTTCACTAAGTAGGCCCACAGGCTATTTTTGGCACAAAGTCTATTTTTTAGACTATGTCTATTTTTAGACATATGGATCATGGTCTATGAGTTGCAGGATGCTATTTATGGTTGATTGGTCATGTTGGTAAAAATAGATGGACCTCTATTTTTAGACATATGGACGGAGTCTATTTTTAGAGTGGCAATCTAAAAATAGAACAATCGAATATTATTAGCTCTTAATAATATTTGGACTATAAACATTATCTTATCCTCTTGCAGCACTTCAGTTCGAGCTACGGATGTGGCACATGCAACTGCCAGAAGGAAATATGATTTTCTTATGGGTTAGTTGAGCTATTGCATGATGGAATTCAGTTAGAACTCAAGTGATTGAGTTTGGTGGAGTTGATTGAGGAGTTGATGGAGTTGTGTTCAGTTTGACTTAGTTGAACTAGTTGTATTTAGTCTAACTGCCAAATACACTAGTGATGAGTGATGTGAATTAATTACTAATTAATTAACTAATTATTAACTCATAAATCAACTAAAGAATACATCAGTTAACTCAGTGCATGGACAGTTCAGTGGAGACATGTGTTAGAGGTGGGTGAAAGGGTGAGACTACTATCAGTTGTGACTATAGCTGTGCATGAGATTTGCACAATCATTGATTAAGATTGCCAATGAGGATTGTGCAGTACAAGCCAAGGGAAAACAAACTTGGATTAGATCTATTCTCAACTTGGATTGTGCAGGAGAGGCAGGCAAACAGTGGAGGATATTTGAACCCGTGACTTGTTCAGATCTGAGCTAGTTTGTGTGTAGCAGGTGGAGATAGTACTGAGTACTTGGGAGGAGTATTGTACTATGTATTGTTAGATGTTCTCTATCATTATAATATACAGATAGTTCGGGGTTTTCAGCTGTATGCTTTCCCCATTACATACTGTGTTGATATGTGTGATTGATGTTTCAATGTGCGAATGCAATTGTTTTTAATTCCGCAAATTGATGATCAACGTAGAGGAGGTTATGTATTATGCATGCATTCCGAAAATAGTGTATAATTAGGACAATATCTGTGAATAAGTGTTATATTATTCAAAATTTCTACATGTTATCCTACTGACCAAAACTTTTTCATTCATTATTGCTTTAATTGCAACACCTCTAGTAGATATTGGTGGTGTTCATGAGCCTATTTCTTCTTATCTTCTTTATGGAAACAATATTATCTCCAATGCCATTATTCCTACCTTTGCAACTATTGATTTTCACTTCTACCCCATTGGGGAAGTAGCTTTCGTCGATGAATGGGTTTCATAGATACC
This sequence comes from Pinus tabuliformis, assembly GCA_031772625.1. Classification (NCBI taxonomy): domain Eukaryota; kingdom Viridiplantae; phylum Streptophyta; class Pinopsida; order Pinales; family Pinaceae; genus Pinus; species Pinus tabuliformis. The sequence continues at coordinate 309,798,873 of CM062805.1, read as the reverse complement.
CAACCTATGACAATGAGCTACATTCTATTTCTGAAGCCTGTAAGTAGTGGAAGAATTATATTCTACCAAAGGAAATGGCCATCCACACTAGTTGTAGGCCTTTGCCTACTCTAGATAATCCTTGGGAGTTAGTGCCCTTGGATTTTATATCATGTTTTCCCTCAACCAAGCATGGTAACAGATGTGTTTTTGTTGTTGTTGATTGCTTCCTTAGGATGGGAATTTTGGCACCTTGTAAGAATATTGTTGCAACAAAATCCACTCATATGTTCTTCTTCGAGCATATTTTGGTTCATTTTGGGTTTCCAAAGGCCATATTTCTTGATAGGGATAGTAGGTTCCTTAGTATTTTTTGGTTTAACCTTTGGTCCATGATGGACATCAAGCTTGACCAAATCCACTACCTTCCATCCCTAGATTGATGAATAAAAAGTAGTCAATAGGATTATTATAGATGTCTTTAGAGTATACAATTGTGAGCATCCACATACACGTGTTGAAAGCTTTCCATATTTTCAATAGAAATTTGACATAGCTCTTCATATTTCTATTGGCCACAAGCCTTTTCAGGTGTGCTTGGGGTCCCAACAATTGGCACAAATTGATGTAGCTATATTCATGGTATAACACATGAAGATACCTCCTATACTTGGAACGAGGTAAGTAAAGCAACCAATTTTGAGGAACGTATCCGACAAATTCAACAATGAGTTCATGATATTTTGTAGAAAGTTGCCAACTCCAAGTACAAGTAAATACACAATCCATTTGGTTCCACATAAGTTTCAGGTTGGTGACAAGTTATGGTTGGACTTGCATAAAGGGAAATTAACAAACTCCTATAAAAAGCTCATACCACTTCGACACGAGCCTTACACCATTACTAAGACTATGAGTGATAATTCTTTTGAGGATAGCCATAGGATGATTTATATTACTTCAAAGGTATATGTTAATATGTTTTATGCTTGATGGGATGCATGCCATAAGATAGCCATAGGAAGAAGTTCTTTAAAAAAAAAAATCATCACACCATTACTAACATAAATTATTGTGATATTCTACTTGAATAACATAAGTTATTGTGATATTCTACTTGAATGACATTAGATAAGTACACCATAGATTTTAAGAATTGACATTTTTAGAATTTATTTTATATCAAAATATGTGGATCATTGTGACTAAATTTTTTAAATATTACCCGCTCTAATATTATTTCTCTTATGACTATTTTTTTTAAATATTACCCCGCTCTAATATTATTTCTCTTATGACTAATTTTTTAAATATTATCACCTCTAATATTATTTCTGTTACATGCTCCAGGTTCGAGAGCTTGAGAAGACAATTGCAGGTAGGCCATATCTCTACCTTGCTTGTTTTACAGTCCTCTCTACCTCAGATTTCCATAACCCAAAACGTTTTTCTATCCATTTGGGGGATGAAATTGCCTTCGCCAATGTGAGGGGAGGGTAGGGTAGGGGGAGACGCGAGGTTGAACCTACGACTCTTGCAATCGAGCTCAATCTCAGACCATACCCAGATGCAAGCACAGATGAATACGAGGATGCCCACGTTGACAACAGTGCAGGATCAGATTCGTACCCGATCATCGTGCTTTTGTGACAGTGTTGTTGCAAGAGTTAGGGTGAAAATGTGAGCCGAGATGGATTGAAGAAAACTCCACTGCATGTTGCCAAGGCGTTCAAGGATGGAACAAGAGGTATCCATTCAATATGCCTGTTTCTTTGTACTTTTCTACATGCTTTTTGGGTGGTTATATATAATACCATTTCTATCCCTGTTGTTGAAGATTTGATGTAGGTACAAAAGGGGTGTGTTTTATCATTGTAAACACTATACCCATTGAATTTGGTATGATGTTGTAAAATTTTTCAGAGTGACAAGTCCTTTTCCCTTTTGGGGACATAATGACTCATTCATCAGGATAGTTGATCATACATCAAGTGTAAAACTTTCGATTCAATTCATATTTTTCGATCTGGATGTTCATCTGATTGAAAGTGAGATCAACTCCATGTTCCTCAAATGTTGAAACAAACTTTGGAATAAGCTTAGCTAACATAATCCAGAAATCAAACAAGCTTGTGTTTTGAGGATTAGCTCTGCCATGCATTTCTATTATTGCCTCTAGATGTTCACCTTGTTTGATAGGAAATGGATTTTCATCGTCCTTTTTAAAGGCATCTTCAATTACAGGTTTCTGAGTATCTTCATCAATTTTTAAACTCCACATCAATTCCAAATTTATTTTAAAATAAAAGTTGGTCTGATTTTTGTTAGCTGAATTTTCATTGAACTGATCTGTCAAACCAAGACTAGAGGTATTATTGCACATATGTTCCTCATGCCAGCCAGTGAAAACATCATTTATGAAATCTGGATTGTACTTCTGTAATTGAGCAGAGACTTTCTCTTTTGTATAGCTAGGTTGCTCATCAATGTTCTTGGTGTATCTGTCATTTTCAAAGGCCAAAATTGTATTATCATACAATGAGTTTTGCAGGGAGGCTTCTTTTTCAGAACACATTTCCTTGTCATAATGATTATGATTGTCATACAGGGGATAACCTTCAAAATGCAACATATATGACTTGAATATGTTGTTTTCCAATTTCAAGTAATGGTTTCAATGCCTTCATCATCAAGGGAGTGAGTGTAGGAACCATATTATTTAATACATAATCAAGCTCAGTCAATTCTATTAATGAGAGAGACCTAACACTCCTCAACACTCTTGGCACACCTTAACATGCTTTGGCACACACTAACATTCCTTGGCACCTCACATGTCTTGGAACATCTTGCCATGATTATGATGCCCAAGCACATGTTGGCATGCCTTAGCACAACATAACACTCCCCTAGCATGTGTTGGCATGCCTTGCAGTCCCTAGCATGCCCTGGAACACCTTGCCATGCATTGAAATACATTAGTATTTGGCACACATTGGCACTTAACATGTATTGGAACCTATTGTTAGTGTGCCTAGCATACCCCTTTTGAAAAAGGTAAATTATTTACTTATTAACCCTCTTATGCATTCATTTCCTTGCATTTTAGCTTGGTTCTCCCTTTTGTTGCCTTGAAACTCCTTGACACATGTTGGCACACCCTGGCATTCTAACAAAGCTGCAAATCTAGCATTCTATGCAAGCTCCAAACGACTGGTGACTTCTTTTCAATTATGGTATGATTGGCTAGGGTATAAACACAGTCTATTACAACCCCTATTCACTGCCTTCTAGACCTTCTATTGATTGTGACTTCCCTTCAGACTGTCTCTCTAGATACAACCCAAGAACCCGTGTCAAGTCGTCGCACAAACCGGGCGCCCATGCCTTTGTTCACCGTTGGCTGCTCCTTCGCATAACCCGGGCGCCACACACCCATGCACACCCTTCTCTTCGTTCGGCGGGTGACCTCTTCCCGCACCCTCACCCAAAACCAAGAAGTGATCTACCTCCATGTGGCCTCGCCCAAGAATGGGCGCATCACCAAATCTGCGCCTTCTTTCTTTGTGTCCACGCATTTAGACCTGCGCCTTCTTTACATGAGTGAGTTTGTTGTGATAAGTGATTGTCAAATGAACTCATCGCAAGTCTTTTTTATACGGGTGGCAGGGCGAGTTAGCCTACCCGGCTGACTCATCCTCCACGCCTTACGCACCCACACTTCTCCACAATTCACCTGTCGGCTTTGTCTCCAAGTGTGGTCGGCCCGTGGGTTGAGCCAATTGCTCCCCACACTTATAAACTCAGCTTGCCCTCCTTTCTTATGCGCATAACACTTCGCATATCCAAGTCAAGCTAACACTTCGTTCAAGCCGGTTGTTCTTTCAACCTCCAGCCACACTCGCACTTCGGCGGAACGCGTTCAAGACTGCAGGTCCTTACATCCTCCTCCACCTGAAGTCGTTGTCATCCTCGACAACATACCATCCTGGTAGCCATCCACCAAGATCAATATCAATATCTGTCTCATCCATGATGTCAAATCCTCCACATACTACAAACATCCCTGCAACATATGTAGAACCACTGTCTCCATCATGTCTCATCCCGACAACCATCTGTCACCAAGATCACCATACCCCATTGGTATGTCATACATTGGAAATCATCTCAATCCATGACCATCGACCATCCTGTCACAATCTCCACATGTTACTCCCCATCATGGAAGGCTGGTCCCTCCATCTCAAGCTACATGCTTCCTGCAACCTCTCGTGTTGACTTCATCATGTGTCATCCTCGTGTGAACTGTTTCCATGATACTCCAACAAATGCTAACACATCTCTGTACACGCTGCAACCCCATGTTTGAACTAGTTGGGTAGCTAATCCAACCGTCATGCCCAAACCATGAGAATGTACATCCTCATGCCATCACCAGTCATTTCTCAGAACACCCTGTCACATCCTCAACTCGATCAAGAATCCATCTCCATATAAGTAAGCCATGCTCAGGTCCATGAAGTAGTCCTCATTTCATCTGCAACATGCTGTCCATGATGTCTGGTACTAATGTGCTGCATGAAATCATCCACATCTACCCCAACATCATCATCCATATGTGTGCCTCCTCAACATGAAGAGACCACCTCATCAAACTCCAACTCTTGATGTGCCACATCCAGGTCCATGAAGCAACCTCCATCATATCTGTATGTGCCATCCCTCAATTCTACCAAAGAAACAAGTATATATGACGCAGGGCTAGCCTGCAATACCCAAGATCTTCAAATCACCACGCATATAAGAATGCATTTCATCTATTTCCCCAATAAACTAAATCTGGCAATCTCAACTTTTCAAATCAGAAGCTCATAGGATTTAAAAATCTGAATCCATAATCAAATTCTTTTATTGTCTCTCAATTCCCATTCAATTTAAAATATTCACATATGGCTATATTTAAAACCAATGTAACCATGCTTTAAGTCTCATCTTGACCACATATGAATTAATCTCCTCATAAAATCGGATTCCATATAATATTCTGTTTGCATAATATCATTGCAAATATTTATTATATCTGCACTTAACAATTTCCACATATCACAATTTATTCAACTGTGCAAGAGATCAATCCATTCATTTCAACAATAAAACCTCCATACGCTACAAGGTGCTTACCTCAACAAACGCCTCTGCAAATTCATAATTTGCCCCAAAGAATCCAAACTCACACCTTCGTGGTTAAGATGGAGTGCGCCTGATCTTGTAATCTCTGTAATTCGACCAGAACTTCATAATTCTTCTGCTACATCTGCTCCAAGCACTTTCATCTTCTCTAAACCGATTTTCATCAGTTGCGTTCTATTCACAAATGCCCTACAATTTCAATTGGCCTCCTCGCTTTGTTGTGTTCATTACAGAACTCGACATTTATAACTCAACGCTGCAATTTAAATTGTATGAATCCCTGCACAGTTTTCTATACGCAAATTCAATTAAATTCAGAACATATTCCAATAAAAAAATGCTCTGCGCCCTTATGAAGCTCTGCGTTTCATATTACTGTGCGTTTTATTTGTTTTTAAAACACCACAACTTAACTCAATTCAACATCTGATCGAAGTTACTGTGAGCTCACCTCACCGCTCACGATTCTCCAACAATCGATTTCTATCTGCAAACTTAATAAACATTCAAAACACAGTAAATTACCTCTGTTCCCATTGCAACTCACCTTTGAATCGAGTCACTGTATTCAGATTCAGACCTGCGCCCTTCCACATCGACCATTTATCGCTTGCCCATTATCTCTCAACGATTTTCTAGTTGTTAAAATCCCTTCAACGTCTACAGGCCCACGAGCATGTATTCCGTTTATTCCAACCTTCCACTTGCAAATTCTTTACAAGTACTCCAGAAAATTGCGTCTTCCACCTTCTGTCCACGCTGTCAATTCCACCTTTTCTCAAATTCAATACTTTTCTGTAAATTGACTTCCAAAAGTCAATACCAATTTGGATTGAATTTGATTCGATCCACTTCCAGGCTGATCGATCTAGTTTGCAATCTGGGTTTTAAACTTACTCCATTTTCAATCTTGAAGACTCTCTCATCGAATGCTCCTTTATGTTCTATTCTCTTGATTCATTCAGGACTCGACCATTTTAATGGAATTGCATTCCAGTTCCACGCTTTGCTATATTTCCTGCAACTTCTTCAGTCTATGATTATCGACCTTCCATGTCATATCCTATCATATCGAATTCTATTACATAGTAGTTTAATCAACGGATTTCACACACAGAATTCGATTTCAATATGAGCTTCAGAATTCGATTTCACACAAAATTAGTTATATTAAATAACCACCAGTCTTCAAGCTAGATAATGAATTCCAAAAGGTCGCGCTACACAAGCTTTAATCCATACTGAACTGTGGATTCATTCAAATTAGGAACAACCAATCTAGCACCTATTCCACACATTCCACATTCAATAGTTTTACATTTTGGGTTTTAATAATATCCATGCCAAGTATTCAAGCCGAACTGCCAATCCCTTGCAAAGTTGATTCATTCAACTCATAAACAATGATTTCACAAACAAATTATACAAAGCGTGCATTCTCTGTTTTAAACCCAGTTATATAAAAATATACACCACTCCATAAATCGAACCATATAGTTTCTGAAATCACTTTTCACCTTAACATTAAAAATACTTACAAATTTTATTCATGGCCAGATATTCAACAGTTGTGGCCCTTACAATTTGCTGAAGGCTTACAGCCCTGTTGTTCAAGCCTCCTCTCAATCTCACACTCTCCAACTATCTCAATGTGTTTTCCTCTCAAACCCCTTCCTATTTATACAATTTTAAAAAATGATCTAATTAAAGGCTCAATCCCCTTAATATCTCAACAAATCCCTAAATCTCTCAACATCCCTAAAAGATAGATTCTCATCCCTAAAACTTAGAAACTAATTCCAACTTAGGCTCCCTCATTAATTCTAAATAATCTAGAAACTAATTTCTCTCACATTTACAATTTCTCACAAATAATTAATTAATCACTCAAAATAATATTAATATTTACATGAAATTTTAATATTTCTTCGAAACACGAAACCCCCTAGCTTAGGTAAAATACAAGGTGTTTTTCAGAGATGATGCTCCTGCATCAGACTCCCCATGTAAGAAAATTCATGACCACCTGGTCATAAGTCTGGATATTTCCTCCTGGATCCAAATTTTTTTTTTGTAATCTTTCTTTGCTTGTCAATTGCTTTACTGTTGTTGTTACCTGTTGTTGTCCTCCTGGATTCCATATTTTGTGTTGTAGTGCTCCACTTGCTCTGCTCTTGCAATCTTTCGCTGTCTTTCTCTTGTTGTCTTTCCTTTTCTTTTTTGCTGCTGTTGGTCTCTTCCGGGATTCTTTTGTCATCAGTCTTCTGATACTTTCAATCTCTCGGTCCAAATAATCTCCCGACTATTGATTTCTTGCTGCCTGCTGAGCTAAGACGGCTTGCTCAGTTTTTACTTTCTCTATCTGTACTGTCACTTGCTGACTTCTTGCTTCTATGCTTGTTTCTGTTCTGACTGCCACCCGATCATCCATGCCCTCTTGTCTTCTGGAACAAAAAACTTCTTCTTCCTTCATTTGACTGCTCAACTGAGTCAAATGTTCTGCAACAATACCTGCATTCACAAAACACTTATTAGAATAAAAATCAGAAGGCATCAATGCCTTGTCCTCCTTTGCCAGCACTTCAGTATGTTGTTCCGAATTCTCCTCCACTATCAGCACATCAGTATGCTGATTCTCTTTGCCCAAAGAATCCTCTGAAGAATTCTCAAGACTGTCAACCAGTCTTTCTCTCACATCATCTGCTTCCATGATATCTTTCTGCACTCGTTCACTGTACTAAACTCTTTCTTCTGCCATCTCCCTGCCATACTCCGAATTTTTCAACAAATATTCTAGCAATGCAATTTCTCTGTGACATTGCTGAAGCATAACATCACCATCACTTACAGCCCCTGCGTTCATACACAACTTGTCAGTTTGAAAACTACAAGTCTCAACAACTTTAATCGTCGATTCATATACCAACTCTTCCAGCTGATCATCTTCTTCATTCACATGAACTTCCTCTTGTACTGTAACAGCAAAAGCATCATTGCTTTCTTCTTTAAAGTACTTATCTCCTGAGAGATTCTTTTCCATGCTTATGATAGTTTCACAAGATTGCGCATCCTCTTCAACAAAACCTGTAATCACATCACAACTGTCAGCTATAAAAACACAAGAGTTCACATTATCCAGCTGATCTGGATCTGCCCAGTAATTCAAGAAATCATTAATGATCTCCTCCTCTATTTGATCAATGGAAACCTCCTCTTCCAACTCAGCTACTCTGAGTTGCGTACACTTCAACTGTACATCCATCATCTGCTCGAGATTCTTCAACTCTTCCATTAACTGCATGTTTATCTGTCGATCTCTTTTCTGTTGTAGCTTCTGCCACTTCACTTTCTTTCCCTTCAGTGGAAAGATCCATCCTCTATTCTGGTTTTCCTGCTCTTGCAACCATTCTTCTAGTACCTGCAATTGTACCTTTATTACTGCAATCTCTCTTTCTCGAACTTCTGCAGTCATCTCATCTCTGTGGCATTCCTCTGAACCTCTTCTCTGATCCTCCATGATCATCTTCTCCATGAGTTTCTCACTCACCATGAGTTGTACTAGCCTTTACGACAACAATCTCTTCTGCTGTCACTTACCTCACCAAGCTCTCCTCACTCAGTCTTTTGGTAAGTACTTGGTTCACTGCCTCTGGAACCTTTTGAGCACTTTCCTCTGCTCTCTCTCTGGGCTATCTCTTCAACTCACCTTCTTCTTCAGGACACTGCAATTGTCCTCCTTATCCAGCCTTTAGCTGAATGCCAGGTTCACTGCCATCATCTTCTCAGCAACTATAAACTCTCATCACAATTTTCAAATCAGAAAAATCATCTCACCTCTTAAGATCTTGCATGATCTTTTCCTCCCTACAATCCTGTTCACTTGTGTAGTTTGCATATCAAATTTAAAACTCTGATCTTCCTTTCATCATTCATCATACAGTCAAAAATATATTTCAGTTTTCAATAAAACCTTCTCATCCTCATTCAGAAAATAAACATTTTTAAATTCAACAGAGCCAGGCTCTGATACCAAAAATTGACGCAGGGCTAGCCTGCAATACCCAAGATCTTCAAATCACCATGCATATAAGAATGCATTTCATCTATCTCCCCAATAAACTAAATCTGGCAATCTCAACTTTTCAAATCAGAAGCTCATAGGATTTAAAAATCTGAATCCATAATCAAATTCTTTTATTGTCTCTCAATTCCCATTCAATTTAAAATATTCACATATGGCTATATTTAAAACCAATGTAACCATGCTTTAAGTCTCATCTTGACCACATATGAATTAATCTCCTCATAAAATCGGATTCCATATAATATTCTGTTTGCATAATATCATTGCAAATATTTATTATATCTGCACTTAACAATTTCCACATATCACAATTTATTCAACTGTGCAAGAGATCAATCCATTCATTTCAACAATAAAACCTCCATACGCTACAAGGTGCTTACCTCAACAAACGCCTCTGCAAATTCATAATTTGCCCCAAAGAATCCAAACTCACACCTTCGTGGTTAAGATGGAGTGCGCCTGATCTTGTAATCTCTGTAATTCAACCAGAACTTCATAATTCTTCTGCTACATCTGCTTCAAGCACTTTCATCTTCTCTAGACCGATTTTCATCAGTTGTGTTCTATTCACAAACACCCTTCAATTTCAATTGGCCTCCTTGCTTTGCTGTGTTCATTACAGAACTCGACATTTACAACTCAACGCTGCAATTTAAATTGTATGAATCCCTGCACAGTTTTCTATACGCAAATTCAATTAAATTCAGAACATATTCCAATAAAAAAATGCTCTGCGCCCTTATGAAGCTCTGTGTTTCATATTACTGTGCGTTTTATTCATTTTTAAAACACCACAGCATAACTCAATTCAACATCTGATCGAAGTTACTGTGAGCTCACCTCACCGCTCACGATTCTCCAACAATCGATTTCTATCTGCAAACTTAATAAACATTCAAAACACATTAAATTACCTCTGTTCCCATTGCAACTCACCTTTGAATTGAGTCACTGTATTCAGTTTCAGACCTGCGCCCTTCCACATCGACCATTTATTGCTTGCCATTATCTCTCAACAATTTTCTAGTTGTTAAAAGCCCTTCAACGTCTACAGGCCCACGAGCATGTATTCTGTTTTTTCCAACCTTCCACTTGCAACTTCTTTACAAGTACTCTGGCAAATTGCATCTTCCACCTTCTGTCCACGCTGTCAATTCCACCTTTTCTCAATTTCAATAATTTTCTGTAAATCGACTTCCAAAAGTCAATACCAATTTGGATTGAATTTGATTCAATCCACTTCTGGGCTGATCGATCCAGTTTGCTATCTGGGTTTTAAACTTACTCCATTTTCAATCTTGAAGACTCTCTCATCGAACGCTCCTTTATGTTCTATTCTCTTGATTCATTCAGGACTCGACCATTTTAATGGAATTGCATTCCGGTTCCACGCTTTGCTATATTTCCTGCAACTTCTTCAGTCTATGATTATCGACCTTCCATGTCATATCCTATCATATCGAATTCTATTACATAGTAGTTTAATCAATGGATTTCACACATAGAATTCGACTTCAATATGAGGTTCAGAATTTGATTTCACACAAAATTAGTTATATTAAATAACCACCAGTCTTCAAGCTAGATAATGAATTCCAAAAGGTAGCGCTACACAAGCTTTAATCCATACTGAACTGTGGATTCATTCAAATTAGGAACAACCAATCTAGCACCTATTCCACGCATTCCACATTCAATAGTTTTACATTTTGGGTTTTAATAATATCCATGCCAAGTATTCAAGCCGAACTGCCAATCCCTTGCAAAGTTGATTCATTCAATTGTTCTTAAACTCATAAACAACGATTTCACAAACAAATTATACAAAGCGTGCATTCTCTGTTTTAAACCCAGTTATAGAAAAATATACACCACTCCATAAATCGAACCATATAGTTTCTTAAATCACTTTTCACCTTAATATTAAAAATACTTACAAATTTTCTTCGTGGCTAGATATTCAACAGTTGTGGCCCTTACAATTTGCTGAAGGCTTACAGCCCTGCTGTTCAAGCCTTCTCTCAATCTCACACTCTCCAACTATCTCAATGTGTTTTCCTCTCAAACCCCTTCCTATTTGTTATGGAGGTAAATCCCCTCTACAGAAAAAGGCGATCCCTACTAGTCCAAACAAGGTCTAGCAACAATCAAACAATGCTAACACATAGGTTCCTAATTATAAATGAAAGACCAATGATGAAGGCCTACCTGGATTCCAATGCTAGTACTTGTAGAAGAATTGATGCTCCCGTTCCTTTTCCCCGGCTGGTCACAATCCTCACGATCCTCATGCATGGACACCTGCACATGCAAAGAACGATACAAACACAAGCATAAAATCCAGTAGATGCAACTATATATCAGTTAGAAAGGATATAATTCAAATACCATCATAAAGAAAATAAGAGTGGAACCATAATGATAGTCTTCTATTATTGATAAACAAAGAAGAATACAACCATAGTTCTAACGTCAAATCCTTCTCAAGAGGGTCCAGCCAGCAAGTCCCCCAAGCATTCACCCTTGAAGGTAGATCTCCCAAGAAAAAACTCTCTCTCACACAAGTTTACACAAGAAAGAAACACCTCACAACCTTCCTTAAGCTCTCTAGCAATCCCACACTTGTCACACCAGCTACCTGTCAAGCTCACACACTATCAACAATACTTCAAACACTATGAATTCCAAACTAGCAGCTCATGGCAATGGTGGAGGCTTAAATAGGAGAAGGAGTCTCCATGAATGGTGGGAGGATGAGCTTATATCCAAGGAAGGTGGCTCAAATGATGAAACAGGCATGCCAGAGAAGGGAGGGTGACATTTACAAGGCCAACAACCAGGTCTGGAGTGATCTGGAAGGCCGGCTGTTAGAACAAACTCACCCAGACTGGATCATCGCGGGTGAATAACTGCACTGGAGCGCTGACATCGCTGCTGAATAACGAAGAAAGTCATATCAGCATGATCAGATATAAGTAACAGACGCGCTGTCTCATGAAATTCGACCAGCGCGGGAATCACGTGTACTTCCGCGCTGGCAGCGCATTAGGTCTGTTTTGGAGTGCTCATCAGCATGTTTATTTTTACAACAGTCACGATGATAGCAAAAATTTGGCAAAGTGGGTCATTTGGCAACATTAGAGAGCATGAGCATGATTAATTTTGTCTCATGACACAGTAGGAAGACTGACAGGAAGACAGTGACAAATTACTATGTAACAGATGCCCCGTAAAGCATGAAGCCTAAGAGAGTGGGAGGGGTGAAATGCTTTATGAAAATGACTGGACTGGAACACCACCAGGAAGAATCGGCACCCCGAGTGGTGATGTGGATGGGAATCGTCCCAGCCATAAATACTTGAGAGCCAAATGAAGAAGAGGGTTGTGATGGATCTGCCACCATTTCAGTTTGCTGTGAGGGGAAAGGTTCTTTAAGCATAGCAGGAGTCCCAGGAGCACCTTTCAACAATCGACTAACTTCGGACCACCTGGGGCAGTCTTTAGTATAGTGATCCTCGTCACAGATAAGACAAGGATACTTAGGTTTACGTTTGGCTCCTTCCTCGGGTGGAGGTTTATGGGAGTCCTGTCTGGGATGCTCAGATTTATTCTTGGCTTTCCCCTTCTTCTTTCCTTTCGAGGATTTATCTGCTGTGGTGGACTGGATGACGTTAACCTCGAAAGTGTTTCCAGAATTAGATTGACCCTAAGAAGTGTTTTTGTTAGGAGCATTCAGTTTTTGCTTCCCAGGGTTCGCGGATGATTTCTTTGAAGATGCGTTCACAAAGCCAATAACACCGTCAACAAATGGCTTTGGCAGAGCTTTGGATGTTCCGGGTCTCGGGGCATCTGGCAAATAATCATATAAGGTACCTGACTGAGAATAAACTAAGTCGAGGTACTGAGCACGCGCGATAGCTTGCTCTTCAGTCACACAAGCTCCCATAGCAATGTCTCGCGCAATTGCAGGGACAAAGGAGGTTGTAAACCAATCGGTTAGGAGCTGATCAGGAATACAGAACTTGATCAAACAACGACGCTGTCTCCATTCATGTATATGATCGGATATATGCGTGGCCGTGTCCTGTTTGAGAGACGTAAGGAGATGCGTCCCTGTCTCATACCGAATGGGAAACTGAAAGTGAGTCAAAAATGCTATTGCCAACAAGTTGAAATCTTGAAAGGATCCACGATTCAACTCAATATACCACTTAGCAGCTGAGCAGGCAAGGGTCTCGAAAGATAAAGGAACTGACTAGTAGAATCGTAGTAATAAAATGGACCTTGCGTGTTCGGATCCTTGACAGCTTGCATATACTGATCATATGGCCCCCCTCCTGGAACGGGACCAGAAGAGGGTGGTGCGCTTTGTGCAGGATGAACAACTCTGGGTGTATGTGCCGGCTGGCCACTACTCACTTGGCCGTGAGGTAGACCAGCACCAGTAGTCACAGCTGAAGATGCCGTAACGACACTAACAACCGGTGTTGAATGTGCTACACAAACAGTCGGATTAGTTGGAACTGAAGTGACGGGTGTACTGTGAACTTGTGAAACAAAATATCCCGTAGTGGGAGTGATGCAGAGGTCCCACATGGTACTTGAAGCAGGGATCCTAGTACCCGCATTATCCCTCGACGACTTATAGCGTGAAGGTACTGGAGATGTGGCCGGGATAGGAGTTTTGATACTCGACAAAATGGGTGTCTCACTCACTCTGGGAGATGTCTCATCCATGTGAGAGGTAGATATTGGGGTTGAAACACCAGGAGGGGTAAAAGGAATATCGTCTTCGTCAGGCTCCCAAATGGGGTTCCAATGAATTTCGTAATCCTCGTCGTCTGGAGCACAATAGTTAATCGGTTGGATACTCGGGATAACAGGAAGAGTATCACTCACAACCGGTACCTCAGGAGCAACAAAAGACAGAGACCCTTGATCACTTGGAACGGGAGACGGGATCGATGATTAAGCCAGGATGACAAACTTCAAAACAAAACCTAGGGAAACTAACGAGAAAGGACCCTACTCAAACTAACACACACAAGATCTAACCGGGTAATGTTAATCGCGGACAAATAAATTTTAAGACGCAAGGACACAACTTGACCTTTTCATTTTTTAAGAGTCGAGAAAAGGACAAAAAGATGACTCTAGTCTCCTTCGAATGTTTAATGAGCCCGAAGTGACAAATGCTCAGATGAGCCTTTTCGTTTAAGGAGTCTGAAAAGGATCAAAAGTGACTACTCTGGAGAGCTAGGCAAAAGGGTTTACCAAACAAATCCGTAAAACTGCATATACACCTTGGCAGTCATATGAAAACCAAGGACTTCCCGTATGGCAGTCAATCTTCCAGAATGCTGTGTTCAGTGCGTTACGGCTTGTAAGGCGGCAGACACGGCTTCCTTTGGATAAAGGATGATAACCTAGTGGGGCCTCCCCATATACTCGACGGTACGTGGGAGCTCAAGTCCGTGCTAGACCACTTGTTCCGTCACGGAAGGAGGAATCACCCAACCTTAAGTGAAACAAAAGTGACTAGGTTTAACGACGCCGGAGCACGTCTCTAGCCTAGACCTCTAAATAGTGAGCGTTATGTTCCAATGCGTTTTTAAGTTCATTCAGTTCATTTTAAGGTTGATCTTGAATTAGGTTTCAGTTTTTAGGCCTTATCGTATGAAATCTCTCAAAATTGCCTAAATGCAAACTATATGCCAAAATATGTCATTCCATTCGATGAATGCTAATTACAAGAGAGTTAGAGGGCTTTCACACAAACGAAATGATCACAAAACAACAAATAGCTTCCCTAATGCAGCTAATGGAAATTCACAAACTTTTCTTTGAGATCACTAATCATTAATCAAAACGAAAAGCTTCTAGTTCTCATTAACTAATACAAAGCAAAAGAGATTTTTCTTTTTGTTGATGGCAAAGTGCATTAAACAAACTTTTGAGAAATAGTAACAAACAAATGTGAAAAGAACCGGTTGACCCCAAACAACTGTGATCCGTGTCCGGGTAGTGAGAAGTAATCGAAACAATGTGAAGACTGGTTCAACAACAATCACTTAAACAACCAAGTAAAAGCAAGCAAAGAGGAAGGTTTCACCAAACCACAAGCAAGCAGCAAACGAACCTTTGCAAACGAGTAACCAAGCAAAGCTGATCCAACAAAATTGGAATGATAAAACTAGGTCACAAGACAAAAGGCAAGATTCGCTCAACAAGACTCACAAGAAAGTGCTTCAATATTCAGACAATGAAAATCAAGTCATAAACCAAGTGAAAACAGCAGGGGATAGCAAGACCAATAGGCTCAGGAGGCAGAATTGAAGAAATTCAATTCTACAGGAATCAGCGCGGGTGATACACAACAACAATGCGCTGATCAAAAACCACGCGTAGCAATAATGCGATGTCAGCGCGGAAGTACACGACTTACCTGCGATGGTCGGAATTTCAGAACCGTCACGACTGTTTGGTGTATTAACGCGATGATCAGGAAAGCACAGAAAGGGTTGCGCGATGACAACGCGACTGTTTAATTATAAACCACGATGATGCTAAAAAACGGCCACAATCAAGCCAAAAACTCCGAAACCAAGGCAATCAGTCTTTAAACAAACAAGGTACTTCCCAGACCGAACCAGGAAACAAAAAAAAGAGAGAACTAATCCCCAAACTTCGAAAAGAGAACAAAACAAATTCAAGGAAAAAATGAACAAAAAGGACAAAAGCCAGCTCCAAGCTGTTCAGTTTGTATACCAAACCGGAGATTGACTGAAGTGGCGTTGATCTACTTCGCTAATGCAGAGCAATAGCGTTTCGAAGGCTATCTAGCCGTGCTTCAGGCTCCGTCTAAATTTTAAAAATCAAACAACAAGGTAAAACGTCCCCAGTATGGTCGCCAAATTGTTGTGGAGGTAAATCCCCTCTGCGGACAGAGGCGATCCCTACTAGTCCAAACAAGGTCTAGCAACAATCAAACAACGCTAACACGCAGGTTCCTGATTATAAATGAAAGACCAATGATGAAGGCCTACCTGGATTCCAACGCTAGTACTTGTAGAAGAATTGATGCTCCCATTCCTTTGCCCCGGCTGGTCACAATCCTCACGAGCCTCGTGCACGGACACCTGCACATGCAAAGAACGATACAAACACAAGCATAAAATCCAGTAGATGCAACTATATATCAGTCAGAAAGGATATAACTAAAATACCATCACAAAGACAATAAGAGTGGAACCATAATGATAGTCGTCTATTATTGATAAACAAAGAAGAATACAACCATAGTTCTGATGTCAAATCCTTCTCAAGAGGGTCCAGCCAGCAAGTCCCCCAAGCATTCACCCTTGAAGGTAGATCTCCCAAGACAAAACTCTCTCTCACACAAGTTTACACAAGAAAGAAACACCTCACAACCTTCCTTAAGCTCTCTAGCAATCCCACACTTGTCACACCAGCTACCTATCAAGCTCACACACTATCAGCAACACTTCAAACACTATGAATTCCAAACTAGCAACTCATGGCAATGGTGGAGGCTTAAATAGGAGAAGGAGTCTCCATGAATGGTGGGAGGATGAGCTTATCTCCAAGGAAGGTGGCTCAAATGGCGAAACAGACATGCCAGAGAAGGGAGGGCGACATTTACAAGGCCAACAACCAGGTCTGGAGTCATCTGGAAGGCCGACTATTAGAACAAACTCGCCCAGACTGGATCATCGCGGGTGAATAACTGCACTGGAGCGCTGACATCGCTGCTGAATAACGAAGAAAGTCATATCAGCGTGATCAGATATAAGTAACAGATGCGCTGTCTCATGAAATTCGACCAGCGCGGGAATCACGTGTACTTCTGCGCTGGCAGCGCATTAGGTCTGTTTTGGAGCGCTCATCAGCGCGTTTATTTTTACAACAGTTGCGATGATAGCAAAACTTTGGCAAAGTGGGTCATTTGGAAACATTAGAGAGCATGAGCATGATTAATTTGGTCTCATGACACAGTAGGAAGACTGACAGGAAGACAGTGACAAATTACTGTGTAACACTATTTATACAATTTTAAAAAATGATCTAATTAAATGCTCAATCCCCTTAATATCTCAACAAATCCCTAAATCTCTCAACATCCCTAAAAGATAGATTCTCATCCCTAAAACTTAGAAACTAATTCCAACTTAGGCTCCCTCATTAATTCTAAATAATCTAGAAACTAATTTCTCTCACATTTACAATTTCTCACAAATAATTAATTAATCACTCAAAATAATATTAATATTTACATGAAATTTTAATATTTCTTCAAAACATGAAACCCCCTAGCTTAGGTAAAATACAAGGTGTTTTTCGGAGATGATGCTCCTGCATCAATATACCTGTCTCATCTATCCATGTGCTGCCCATGATCGTAGATCAATCAGCTCCCATGTGTCAAAAGTGGTTAAGCCTCGGCTCAACCCATGCCCAAGTGTTGTCACCAAGGCATCATCATTGTTGTAAATCCATCACTCCAAAGTGTCTCCTATCGATCCTCCACATCAAGTCACTCTTTCAAGCCATTCCCATACATGTACTCGGAAGTATGCACCCCATCCTGCATCAAAGTCTCTGACCTCAGCTCCTCAATGCATCAGATCCTCTAAGTCCACCATATATGAAGTCCCTAAAAGTCACAACCTCATGTCATCATGAGCTCCATGAGTCATCTCCAATCAACATCTTAGCAAGCATACAAGTCTCGACCCAAAGGTCTCTACAAGATGCCTCAGCTCTCCATGTAGTAGGAATGCTCCATAGTCTGCTCACAACTCCATCCAAGTCCATGGCCTTGTTGTACATAGGTGCACAACCTCTCCATCGGTTCATAAGTAATAAGTCTCCATGTCACATCAGCAAATACACCTGCACAACATCCCTACCTTGGCACTCCTTATTGGATGCCCATAAATGACACCTCTATAAGTGCTCCTGCATAAGACTGCCATGCTCCATGTCTCCAGCCTGATGTCCATGACTAAGTTGCCCATGTAGTCCAACCAAGTAAACCCATCACATCAATCGGTCATCCTCATCCAAGTCTACAATCTTTGGTCTAGTGAACTCAGTCACCCAACCATATCATCATCATCACGAGTCCCTTCCATCATAGCTCCCCCACTAAAGGTTCCACCAAGACTTTCTCTTGGTCTCGCCACGAGAAGTCCACCCAAGTAACATCATACCCAAGTGTGTGCCCTTTAATCTGTCCATGAGTCATGCCGGGCACTTAGCCAATTCTCCATGTGGCTAAAGCATGACCCAATCCTCCACAACGATCATCATGTTCCTCCCTTGTCACGGGCCTTTGCACCTTCTACCATAAGGTCACAAACAACCCCAACAAGTCCTGCAACAATCAACAATCCTTGCTTCTCCATACAAGGTCTCATCGTAGACATCCATGGTAAGATCCTCCCCAACATCAGCAAACTGATTTTGCTCTTCCCTGCATACAGCCCATCTACAAAATGCTCAAGTGAAACACAAGTATCAATACTTACTTCATCATCATCATGAGGTTCCTCCATGTGAGTACCCTCATCCATCCATGTCTGCAAACTACACGATCCTGGTCCAACTTGATCAATCTCAAGTTCATCCTCCATCGTTGTCACATCTGCAACATCCTTGGTCATCACGGCTTCCCCTTCCTTGTCAGCACAATCTGCAACTTCATCTTGCTCCATTGTCCAGCCAAGTTGAAGAAGCTCGTCTTCAACATTCTTTTCCAAGACTTCAAGTTCCTTCTGAATACGGGGGTTCTCTTCTTTCATCCGCTTCAACCTGTATAAGGTAAGCAAGAGATTCCCTTCGAATTCTTACAAACCTGCCATGCCTTGTCATTCAGCTTGGTCCAAGCATGATGCTTCACCTCTGCTAAACCTGTTTCACCATTCACCTGAATCACCTTGATATTCCACCTGTCACCTGCAAAACTTGAACTCCCTTTCAAGTCTTCGGTCTTCATAGAATTAGCTCCTTGATTTAGTTCACCAGCTCTGATAACACTTGTCACGAAGTGCAAGTGTGTATTAGCTTCAATGCTTCAACACCAGCTCTCCAGCACTAGCTCTGATACCACCTGTCACGCCCCTACACCTGTGGTAGTCTTTCAACTGCTTATAGCGAGGTGCGGCACTACCAATCATTTTCTTTTCACCAATACTTACGATTGTAGACTACGCCTAACATTCCATACTTAGTTTTATTTTCGTTACCAAGTATTATTAATGTGTTCATTTATACAAGTGAAATCCCATAACATTCACATAAACAACATTATACAAGAGAAATGCACAACAGTATAAAGGGAGGGGCAACTCCCTGCAATATGAGTCTGCCCAAATCAATATATTACAATCTTCACTTTTACAAAGTACAAGTTAAATCTTAGGAAACCCCAAATTTACACTTAGTCAATTTTCAACTTCGGCAAACTCGGTTGCCCAGCTCGTCGACGCCTCCCAATGGTCGCCGCACGACTCACCAACCCTTTGTTCACCTTGTCGCACGATCGTGTTGTTTGCCCAACTTGGGTGTGCCTCCAAGTCACCACACACGGGTAAATTTTCCTGAGACACACCTTTGTTCACAATCTCAACACTTCACTAAGTCACACCATGCACACTTGCATGACGGGCGGGCGCTCACCCGAGTCACCCAAGAACCCGTGTCAAGTCGTCGCATAAACCAGGTGCCCATGCCTTCATTCACCATCGGACGCTCCTTCGCACAACCCGGGTGCCACCTGTGCATGCCCTTCTCTTCGTTCGATGGGTGACCTCTGCCCGCGCCCTCACCCAAAACCAAGAAGTGATCTACCTCCATGCGGCCTCGCCTAAGAATGGGTGCATCACCAAATCTGCACCTTCCTTCTTTGCGTCCACGCACTTAGACCTACGCCTTCTTTACATGAGCGAGTTTGTTGTGATAAGCGATTGTCAAATGAACTCATCACAACTCTTGTTTATAAGGGTGGCAGGGTGAGTTAGCCTACCTAGTCGACTCGTCCTCCACGCCTTACACACCCACACTTCTCCACAATTCACCCGTCAGCTTTGTCTCCAAGTGTGGTCGGTTCGTGGGTTGGGCCAACCGCTCCCCACACCTATAAACTCAGCTCGCCCTCCTTTCTTATGCACATAACACTTCGCATATCCAAGTCAAGCTCGCTCTTCGTTCAAGCCAGCTATTCGTTCAACCTCAAACCACGGTCTCACTTCAGCGGAACGCGTTCAGGACTGCAGGTCCTTACAAGGACCCTCTTAATAGGGCCTATCCATGACTCCCAACCTCTCTTTGAAGGAAGATAATTTTGTCCTTACCAAGAGGTTATGCACAGATGACGGTAACCTTCACATTCAACCAGAAATAATAGAGATTGATTGATTTCCTCTGTACCATATCAAAATAGAGGTATCCAATATAAGGAGTTGTCGTGGGTTCTTTAAAAGATGAATCACAATATACAACAGTATTTACCAGCATGTGCTCAAATGGATTATTGAAGAGCTTCCTCAACCAACTAGCTTCATAATCATGCATGTTGTTTTATATATTCAACCTCAATGGTGCTCTTAGAGCAACAATCTTTAGTCTTTGATTCATCCATGAGATAAAGGTGGCTTCCAGGAGATCCAACATTTAGATGTGCTATTTCCATTCTTCACACAAACAACTCAAATTCTAGGTAAAGTACATCAGGGCATAGATAGATAGGCAACCCTAAATTATAGCAAGCTATATATGATCAGGTGTTTAATCAAAACACCAAAATCCCCACAAATCATCTATGTTAAGGAAGAAGTGCATCAAGTCTAGGACTTTGACTTTAAAAATCATCTCCCTCTCATTTTGATAAATGAGAGGATCATCATCTGTTAATGGTTGCATCTGTGACCATGGCTTCCTCTAAGTATTGAGTTGTCTGCAACCAACTATCTTTCCTGCCATTATTCCTATGGTCCATTTGCCAAGATTGTTCTTTTAGTTAATGAATCATAATGCAGCTTTGGAGATATAGCTAGACATTCTGCCAGGGATTTCTTAGCTCCCTCTGAAGTCTTTTTTTAGCTGGACATCAAGCCTTCATTAATCTGCCCCTCAATTTTAATATGAAGATTTATCATACAACAACTGCATTTGTAAATCTCTTTACTCCAAATCAGAGAGAAAATTAGTATCATGGTCCTTCTTAACCCAGGGTGAAGAAGTCCTCCCATGAGATCATCCAATCAACGAGATGATTCATGACGGCTACCAATCCATCATACGAAGGTCCTTCTCATCTAGGCATTTGAATCCATGCCACCATTCTTAATGAAGTCAATGATCCTCCCATTGTTCTTTATGATTATAGAGGCTATTGCAAGGGACTGGTCCATGTCCTTAAAAAAGGAAGAAACTTCCAAGGTTGCAACCTTCATTACAATATTTGATTGTTTCAAGACTTCCTTCTGATTAGACTGCAAATAGAGATCTCATAGATCTTTCCAGATTCTTGATAGGAAATACTGATATAGACAACTTCAAATCTTATTATGGCAGGGTTTTTTATCCAGAGTCCTAATCTAACATATTCAGCCATACTCTAGAATTTGATATTGGATGATGAACACTTATAGTTGCCAAGAATCAGAGATATGGAGATAGTACAATCGTTGACTTATTTCTCAAGTCAATGGAGGATCTGAACTGATTTATTTAGTTTATTAAGAGAAGTATTTTGTATCATTATTGGCATCATAAGCTCATAATTAGCAATTTAACTAGATGTGAGGACTTGATGATGTACTCTTGTAATCCCTGAAGATGTCTACTCATGAGGAATGTACCACTGAAGATACCTGCCAAGAATAGTGTCCACAAGACTGTTGATTCATACTTCACTGTCAACATATACACATCTTTGCCACATCTATACAAGCCTAAGATGATCTTTCAGGATTGCTTCTTTCAATGAGGTTGATATAGGGCTTCAAGATGAATTTAAAAAATGATTCCAGTGTCTGAAGCTTTCCTTTTTTCCAACGTAAACAAATATTCACTGATGTGAACAACCTAGGGTTTTGGTAGAAGCTCTTACTTAATCACAGTATTGTCATTGTAAATCAAAATTCTCCACAACCTCAAGTAGATCAGACTGTGTGTGTGTGTGTGTGTGTCTATATATATATATATATATATATATATATATATATATATATCTAGATATATATATATATATGTTGAAGTCATTGTTCTTATTTCATTGAGACAGTGAGACTCATACTCTCTCCACAGGTCAGCAAATACTCTTCATACTGTAGGAGACTGAGAGCAAGGTGATGAGATTTTTGTTGTGAGATGATAAGCCTTATTTCATAAACCTGAGATAGCATAAAATAGGACAACAATGATATCCTTTACTGCTGATTCCATTGAAATATTTTGAAATGCTAGAGTCAGATTTGCCACAGAATTTCCATGCAAACAAATCTTGGCACATCATATTAGCAATAGAAAGTTGTGTTCTTCAGGAGGGTAGAATGACCTTTTTCAAGACAGTATCTCAAATGAGTGTTTTTTACTTCACCCCTCTATTCAGAGCCACCATGTTTCAAACATGCTTTTGATGAGCGCCAATATTGCAGCAAGGATGCTACAACTCTTGGGCTACCAGCTTTACTTATCAAACCGAGGTTCGTACAAACTTGGAGGTGACAGTGCTATATGCACAAGTAAAAGTGAAGGTCCTACCTGTTGTCAATGTTCATTTGGTGAGAGACCCCAGGAGTCCGAAGACAGACTTCTATAGAGTCAAAAGAATCTTGATTCTTTGATGGAAGAAGAGCAAGTCTATTCTAAGAGAGCTACTCTACTACAATAATGAAGAAAACAACATGTAATGCTAAATCACACCATATCTTAATTAACCAATTAAACAACTATGTTAAGTAGAATTGCTAAATCAACAATAAACAAATGCTACTATCTAAGTTGCAGAAGTGAAGAGCATCAAGCCATACTAGTATGTAAGCAAAAAGCTAAACTAAATCTGTTTTCACTTTTTTGGGTTTTAGGCAAAATCAAGTACACAAATTAATTGTTCTTGTAACAATGTAAACTTTGAAAGGGGAACTATAAACTCAAAACAAGAACTTTGGCCAAAAAACCCCAAAAAAACATCAAAAATATTGCTAAAAACGAAAAGTGTGTATACTGGAACAATGGTTTTTTTTTTTTAGGCTAAATTTTGAACATGTTTTAAAAATGGTTGTGAAAACAAAATTTTCGTGCAAAACACACCTTGAAAATGAAAAGTGCTGATCCTGGAACAATGGTTTTTTTAGGGTCAATTTTCAACATTTTTAAAAAATGTTAGTAAAACCGAATTTTTATGTGCAAAAAAAAATTGTTTATGAGGAAAAAAACACACTAATGTTTTTGGTAGAATAACATTTTTCTTTCCTAAGTATAAATTCAACAATGACAAGAAAGATAAAATAATGGGATCTGAAATACATTAAAATTCTATGACAACAGAATCACCCCGCCACCCACGCGGGCCGTTGGGACACCAGGATGGGGCAGAGGGTTGTCTGGAATCACCTCACCACCCCCAACCTCCGCCCTACCCTAGCAGCCCAACGACCTGCAGGGGTGGGATGGTGATTCCGGGAATCACCCCATCCTCCGCCCCACCTCAGCGTCCAAAGGCCCGTAGGGGTGGCGGGGTGATTCTGAGAATCACCCCACCCTCCGCCCCACCTCGATGACCCAACGACTCGCAGGGTGGCGTGGTGATTCTGGGAATCACCCCGCCCTCCACCCCATGCTAGTGAACCAATAACCTATGGGGGTGACGAGGTGATTCTGAGAATCACCTTGCCCTAGGCCCCACCATAGCGGCTCGTGGCGGGGTGATTCTAGGAATCACCCTACCCTTAACCCCACCCCATCGACCCAACGGCTTGCGGGGGTGAGGGGGTGATTCCGAGAATCACCCTGCCCTCCACCTCACCCCAGCGGCCCAAAACTCGCGAGGGTGGCGGGTTGATTCCGGGAATCAACCCACCCTTCGCCCCATCTTGATGACCCAATGACTCGCAGGGGTGGCGGGATGATTCTGGGAATCACCCCGCCCTCCGCCCCACCCCGACTGCCCAACGGCCCACGGCGGTGGCGGGGTGATTCCCGAAATCACGCTACCCTCCGCCCCACCAAGGTGGCCCAACGACCTGTGGGGGTGGTGGGGCGATTCCGGGAATCACCCCGCCCTTCGCCCCACCCCGACGGTCGGACAACACACATTGCTCCACCCAGGCAGCCCAATGGCTTGCGGGGGTGGTGCGGTGATTCTAGGAATCACCCCGCCCTCTGCCCCACCCCGACAGCCCAATGGCCCGCGGGGGTGCTGGGATGATTCTACGAATCACCCCGTAACCCCGCGAGCCGTTGGATTGACGGGGTGGGGCAGAAGGCTATCCGTAGCCCTCTGCCCCACCCTGGCGACCCAACGGCTCGCAGGGGGTGAAGGTGTGATTCCAGGAACCACACCGTCACCCTTGCGGGCCGTTGGGTCACTTGGGACAGGCAGAGGGCTGCAGACAGCCTCTGCCCCACCCCGATGGCCCAATGGCCTACAGGGGTGGCAGGGTGATTCCGGGAATCACCTTGACACCCCCGCGAGCTGTTATGCCGCCGGGGTGTGGTAGAGGCTGGGGGTGGTGGGGTGATTCCTGGAATCACCCCCCCACCCCTACGAGCCATTGGGCCACTGGGATGCGCAACCCCACCCCAGTGACCCAACGGCCCATGGGGGTGGCGGGGTGATTCTTGGAATCACCTCGCCCTCTGCCCCACCCTGGCGGCTAAATGGCTCGCGGGGGTGGTAGGGTGATTCGGGGAATCACCTCGCCCTCCGCCCCACCCCAATGGCCTAAAAACTCACAAGGGTGGCGAGGTGATTCCGGGAATCACCCCTCCCTCTGCCCCACCCCAGTTGTCATGACCCTACACTGGCAGTACTCTTCCAACCACACTATAGTGAGGTGTGGCACCACCGACCCTTTTCTTTTCACCAATAATCACGGTCATGGACTATGCCTAACATTCGTACTTAGTTTATTTCTTCTTTACCAAGTATTAAGTTATCCTTTATACATAGTGAAACCATTAACATTCACCATAAAAAACATTAACATGTATAAATGCACAATAGTATAAAAGGAGGGGCAACGCCCTGCAATATGAGTCTGCTCGTATCAATATATATATATATATATATATATATATATATATATATAAGTTAAATCTTGAGGAAACCCCAAATTTACACTTAGCCAATTTTACAACTTCGGCAAACTTGGTTTCCCAGCTCGTCGCCACACCTGAATGGTCGCTGCACGTTCTGTGCAACTCTCCGTTTACCCCTAAATGCATTCGTTCAGCTCGTTGAACAAATTGTGTCGTTTGCCCAACTTGGGCACGCTCCTCATGTCCGTGTCGCCCAACTTGGGTGCCCTCCGTACGCTTGTCGCACCTCCCGTTAACAAACCCAAACACCCGTCGCTCACCAACCGACTCATTCACTGTTCGTTCAGTGGGCGCCCTCATCGTGTTACCCTACCGGACATTATCGTTTAGCCAACTGTGCCTTCGTTGGCAGGCACACATGCACCCGTGTCGCCTCTCACCCGAACTCCCATTCATGAACTTGACCTCCCTTCGTTCCGTGGGTCGCACTTAGTACTGCCAGCATGAACTCCCATTCATGCCCTCTGGTTCAACCACTCTTCATTCGACAGATGCCCTCACCATGTCTCTTTGCCTGAACTTTTCGTTTGGCGGACGCTTTCACCAGGTCGCCCTGCATGAACCTCCCAAATGACCCCTGAATGGCGCCCTCGCATGCCCTATTCGGTCCGCCCATCATGTGGGGACATTCGTTTTGACCTGCTCCTCAACTGCAGGCTCTACAAATGCCTTGCTCGCACTTTGCACTTCGACTCACTTCGCGGGTCATCCAAGTTTGAATGATCCATCTCCAACTCGCCTCTGCGTTATGTATACACATTGCACATTGTGTGCGAGTGCCCAGGCCAACCCACCAACTTGTCCACAATGCGTCCGCCCGCCCACTTAACTCATCGGCCCGTTCACTTGTCCAAGCTCGCCCGCTTGTCATTAAGTCGGCTCGCCCTTTGGATCATCTGCCCATTGGCCTGCCTGTCGGTTCACCTGCCCGTTGGCTTGCCCGAGACTGCCCAAGGGTTATAAACACTCCAACACCCAAACACTTTGCATTTCACCCGTTTCACTTCGTGTGACCTGTGGCTCATCTCGCTCATCCGCGCCCTCGCCCGGTGCATCCTTGCTTGTCCACCAACCGCAGCTCGTGGGCATTACATTCTCCCCCACTTGAAATCATTGTCATCCTTGACAATCTCCCATCTCAGCAACCATCTGTCACCAAGATATCCATACCAAGGCATATACCCCATCAGTATGTCATACATCAGAAAGTCTCCTTAATCCATGATCTTCAACCACATCTGTTGCAATCTCCACATACTGCTCCCACCATGGAAGGCTGGCCGCTCCATCTCAAGCTACATGCTTCCTGCAACATATCGTGTCGACCTCATCATGTATCGTCATTGTGTGAACTGCTACCATGATACTCCAAAATAATGCTAACACATCTCTGCACACTACTCGAGCCCCATAATCTGAGCTAGTTGGGTAGCTAATCCAACTATCACACTCAAACCATGAGAATGCACATCCTCATGCCATCATCAGTCGTTTCTCAGAACATCTTGCCACATCATCAACTCGATCAAGAATCCATCTCCATATAAGCCATGTCCAGGTCCATGAAGTATTCCTCATCTCCTCTACAACACCTTGTCCATGATGTTTGGTACCAATGTGCTACATGAAATCAGCCACATCTATCCCAACATCATCATCCATCTGTAAAACATCCATCCATGTGCTACCCATGATCATAGACCAATCAGCTCCCATGTGTCAAAAGTGGTTAAGTCTCAGCTCAACCCATGCCCAACTGTTGCCACCAAGGCATCATCATCGTTGTAACTCCATCACCCCAAAGTGTCTCATATCGATCCTCCACATCAAGTCACTCTTTCAAGCACACCCATACATGCACTCGAAAGTATGCAACCCATCCTGCATCAAAGTCCCTGACCTCAACTCCTCAATGCATCAAATCTTCTAAGTCCACCATATATGAAGTCCCCAAAAGTCACAACCTCATGTCATCATGAGCTCCATGAATCATCTCCAACCAACATCCAGCAAGCATACATGTCTCGGCCCAAAGGTCTCTACAAGATGCCTCAACTCTCCATGTAGTAGGAATGCTCCACAGTCTGCTCACAAGTCCAACCAGTCCATGGCCTTGTTGTATAAGAGCGCACAACCTCTCCATCAGCTCATAAGTAAAACATCTCCATGTCACACCAGCAAATCCGCCTGCACAACATCCCTGCCTTAGCACTCCTCATTGAATGCCCATAAATGACACCTCTACAAGTGCTCCTGCATAATGTCCCTGCATAAGACTGCCATGCTCCATGTCTCCAACCTGATGTCCATGAATCAAGTTCCCCATGTTGTCCAACCAAGTAGACCCATCACAACAATCGGTCATTCTCATCCAAGCCTACAATCTGGTCTAGTGAACTCGGTCACCAAACCATATCATCATAACATCATATGAGTCTCTTCCATTATAGCTCCCCCACTAAAGTTTCCACCAAGACTTCCTCTTAGTCTTGGCCATGTGAAGTCTTCATGTGGCTAAAGAATGACCCATTCCTCTAAAATGATCATCATGTTCCTCCCTTGTCACAGGCCTTTGTAACTTCTACCATAAGGTCACAAACAAACCCAACAAGTCCTGCAACAGTCAATGGTCCTTGCCTCTCCATACACGGTCTCATCATAGACATCCATGGTAAGATCCTCCCTTGCATTGGCAAACTGACTTTTCTCTTCCTTGCATACGGTTCATCTACCAAATGCTCAATTGAAACACAAGTGTCAATAATACTTACTTCATCATGAGGCTCCTCCATGTGAGTTTCCTCATCCTCGTATTGGTCCTTGAGTTTTTCAAGTTCTTCTTTTATCTTTGCACAGCCCTCCCGAATCTTCATATTCTCGACCTTCATCGAATTCCATTCAGAACTCCATCTACTCATTTGTTCCAATACCTTGTATCGGAAAGCTTCACCTGCATCATGGCTAGATTCACCTACCATAGGTCCTTCCACCATCTCTGTTATCCACCTTCCTTGCAAACCTGAATCAACTTTCAGATTTCTTCACCAGCTTTGATACCACCTATTGTTATAGACATTTTTTTGCCTTACAGCTCTAAGCATGTGTCAGGCCAGGGTAACTCCAGAATGAGCGGGAGAGAAAATTGATATTATTATTCATTAGCTAACTCATATTTATATACATAAATACAATGGATCAGTTCATCTTCCTGATGACTGTCCAGTTCACCCATCCGTTTCGGATTAGGTGTCAACATTCCCCCCCTTAATCTGAAGGGATGTTGGTGAGTCCAAGCATCATTCTGAATCTTTCAAGCTTTTCTCTTCCAAGCGCTTTGGTGAAGATGTCTGCAATTTGCTCGTTTGTGGAACAATGACGGAGATGGATTGTTTTGGCCTCAACATGATGTCGGATCAGATGATATTTAGTATTGATGTGCTTAGTACGATCATGGAACTTTGGGTTCTTGGCCAACTTTATTGCAGATGTGTTATCAATCATGAGTGGAGTTGATTGTATTTGTTTTACCTGCAAATCTTCAAAAATTTTCCTGAGCCACACAATTTCTTTCGTTGCTTCAGCTGCTGCCACATATTCTGCTTCTGTTGTGGAATCTGCTGGTACTGATTGTTTGCGTGATCTCCAGGAGACAGCTCCTGATCCAAGACTCATAACATATCCTGAAGTAGATACCCCAGTTTCTTTGTCTCCATCAAAGTCTGAATCAGAGTATCCAATCAAGTTGAAGTCGTCCACCTGTGTATACTTGATTCCAAGGTCTTTAGTTCCCTTCAAGTACCTTAGAACTCTTTTTGCAGCAGACCAATGTCCCTCACAAGGCTTTTGCATAAACCTGGAGAGGATTCCAACAACAAATGAAATGTCTGGTCTGGTAGTAGTGAGGTAGATGAGACTTCCTACAAGCTGTCTATACTTTGTTGCATCCTCAAATTCCTTTCCTTCAATAGATGTGAGCTTCAAGTTTTGTTCCATTGGAGTACAAAGGGGATTGCACTCTGTCATGCCAAATCTGTTTAACAAATCTCCAATGTATTTCTTTTGAGAAAGAAATATGGACTTTGGATGTTGGGTTACTTCAATGCCAAGATAGTAATGAACATAGCCCAAATCAGTCATTTCAAAATTTTTTCCTAATTCTTTCTTTATGGATGTAATATAGCTTTCATTGTTCCCTGTCATTAAAAAATCATCTACATATACCACAAGATATACAACTGTTTTGCCAACTTTCTTGATAAATAAAGTTGCATCATCAAGATCAAAATGATTGAAGTTGAGTTTCAGAAGATGCTCAGTTAGTTTTTCATACCAGGCTCGTGGTGCTTGTTTGAGGCCATACAAGGACTTCACAAGTTTGCATACTTTGTGTTCATGTCCTTTCATAGCAAATCCTTCAGGCTGGGACATAAAAACATTCTCTTTTAGATCTCCATTCAAGAATGCAGTTTTTACATCCATTTGATGGACTTTCCAACCGTTCTGAGCAGCTAGTGCAAAGAGTGTCCAGATGGTGGCCCATTTTGCTGTGGGGGCAAAAGTTTCCTCATAATCGACCCCTTCCTTCTGTGCAAAACCTTTTGCCACAAGCCTAGCTTTGTGCTTGTCAAGTGAGCCATCAACTTTGTACTTGTTCTTGTAGACCCACTTGCAGCCAATTGGTTTGGTTCCAAATGGAGGATCAACCAGCTTCCAAGTGCCATTCTTTATGAGGACATCATACTCCTTCTGCATCGCTTCTTTCCATTCATCATGAGAAGCAGCTTTTTTGAAGGAAGTTGGTTCAAAATCTGTAGACAAGTTCAATTCACAATCATAAGTAACATCCATATCAACAGGTGAATTAGAGTTATCTACATCACCTCCATCTTGTCGGTTTGTATTTCTGGTTCCTGTTTTTCCAATTTCATCAGGATGAACACTTTCAAGTGTCTTTGTCAGCCACTTTGGGGGACCTTTCTGAGATGGTCCAGGCTTCTCTGTTGATTGAGTTGGTTCTGAATCAAGATTAAGTCTCCTAATTCTATCAATTACATCACTTAAAGCATCATCCGTTGTTGGAGTGTCATGCAGGGGAGATTGTTCTTCAGAAGAAGAAGATTCCACATGTTGATCTAGTATAGGAATCCCCCCTTCAAGATGTGGAATCTGATTATCAAACTCTTGAAATGATTTCGGTTTTGTGAATCTATCCAAGCGATCAAGTTGCCGCTCAACAACACTTTCAGATTTGGATGATTCAAGAAAAATGACATCTCTAGATAAAACAAACTTTTTATTTACTTCATCATAGAGGCGGTATGCTTTAGATGTGTTTGAATACCCCAGGAAGATACACTTACGACTTCTAGCACCAAGTTTGTTTCTATGTACCTTTGGTATTAAAGCATAACAGGTGGAACCAAAGATCCTGAGATGTTTTACCGAAGGAACATGTCCATACCACAATTCATAAGGAGTTTTGTTTCTTATAGCACTAGATGGACATCTATTCTTTATATATGCAGCACATAGAACAGCATCAGCCCAAAACATTGTCTTTACATTTTTGAAGAAAAGCATGGATCGTACCATATTCAAAATTGTTCTGTTCATTCTTTCAGCTACACCATTCTGTTGAGGATTATAAGGCACAGTTGTTTGATGTTTGATCCCATGTTGGCGAAGATAGTTTTCAAATTCATTTGATGTATATTCTTTTCCATTATCAGTGCGAATAGACCCAATATGAGATTGTGCATCATTTTCAATCCACTTATGAAAATTCTTGAATGTTTGAAAAGCATCAGATTTGTTCTTCAATAAATAAACCCAACACATTCTGGTGTAATCATCAATAAATGTCATGATATATTTATTTCCATTTGCAGAAGGAACAGGCATTGGACCACATAAATCTGAATGAATGAGTTCAAGCTTCCTATGTGCTCTTGAATGTGAATCATGAAAAGACTGTTTGCTATGCTTTCCTAGAATGCAAGCATCACATTGCTTATGTTTTCTAGGAATTGTGGGCAAACCAGCAACACCATTTTTCTTTAATAAGCGAAGACTGTCATAGTTTAAATGTCCAAATCTAGCATGCCATAATAAACTTGATGGAAGTGTACCTTCTTCATGATGAGAAATATATGACAAATATTGTGCATGAGCAGAAGTTCCTTGCAGTTTAAGAAGTCTTTCTTCTTCTATACCCCTCATGACAAGTGAGTGGTCAGATGCCTTTCTTACCTCAAGCTTGCCATCAAACATATGAATGGAGTGACCTTGCTGGCGGATGTGGACTAGGGACAGCAAGTTTCTCTTGAGCTGTGGGAGATATAGAACATGGTCCAGAAGAAAGTCTGGAAGACCAGGCAGTTTAAGCCTGACTGTGCCAAGCCCTGATGGCTTGATTTTTGACTGATCTGCAAAGTATACTGCTCCATCAACATTGTCAGTGAAATCTTCAAAAAAATCTTTCCTATGAGTCATATGACAAGTTGCTCCTGAATCAAGCAACCAGTCATTTTTCAAAGAAGCAAGTGAAGCATTAAACAAGTCTTCATTTACTCCAATGTTACATTGTGCCTCAATATAGTGAGCAGATTCAGGTGCTTTACCTTTGTCTGTGTCATCAGTTTTACCTTTCTGCTGATTTCTTTTCTGCTCAATCTTTTCCCATGGTAGCTTGCATGTAGAAGCATCATGTGATCCATTTCGTTTGCAGCGAATGCAATGCAGATCTGCTTTTTCTGCTTGAGAATGTCTGCCCCCCTGCCTCTGAAATATCTTTCTCTTTCTCTTGAATGCATACTGTAACAAAAATTATTTCTGCTGATAGAAAAATAATTTTGCTGATAAAAATTACTTCTGCTAAAAAATCCTCACTTTACAGCCTTTAAATCCCTCTAATATGTGACAGAAGGCATCAGAATTTCATTGAAATATTATATCACTTTATGCTTCAATACAGCATTACCAAAAATAAAAAACTGTGCAATATCACTATATCACCTCTCACAACTGCTTTGATATATAAAATGCTCTGACTGATATGACTTTGAATGCTTTTGAAAACTGCTTATATAAACGCCTTGAATGATATATATAAGCTGCTCAATACAATTTGAACTACTATACGCAGCAATGTTCACTCTACCATTCAAGTATCAATCATTGATAATAAAACAAATAGCTGCATTTTCCAGTTCAAAACCTTATCAAGAAACACAAGCAACAACACAAAATCGTGTTTCCATTGGAGACACTGCCTTCTGAAGGGGCCAGTACAACTCACTGCCCTTCACGGTCATTTACTTCTGTGGACAAAAAAAAACATTCACAGCGGGAAGGCTGTTACACATGCTATAACTTTAGTTCCCGCCTCACAATTAAAAGAAGAGTGTATATCCCTAGCCAATAGTAGCAAAAATAGATCTTCTACCGCCAAATTATGGCCCGGCTCCACTCATAGAGAGTCTACGGATAAATAGTTCATTCAGTACCTCACATTACAGTAGAGAACCATACAAACATAACTAAGCCGTAAAATATTTAAGCCAGACATACCCAAAACCGGAGCAGGCTTACAAAAGCCACAAACCACGAAATCTTGGGGAAGGCATAAGTAGCAGCAACAGGCACATCATTCAAAACGCTGAAGTAGAACGAGAAGATAGGAAGGGCAGGCTTCCGATATGCCTTATCTCAAAATTTCTCACGGTTGGTGATTCCAGATAGCTCGTTTCACGGCAGAATGGCAAAAGTCGGAAAGTTTGGTGCCCTCATTCCAATGTCTGGTGGCCATAATAATGCATTGGATACATTGCCTTCAGACGTGAGGGATCAGCTATTTCAAGCTGCCATTAATTCCCCAAGGAGAGGCGGGGATGATCATACGTCCCTATCACTGAACAACATTCTGGCTGACTAGAAGGAGACACCCGAAGCACACATTTTCATGGTGGAACTTCCAGGTCTGAGCAAGGAGGAGATAATGATACAGGTGGAAGATGACTGGCTTTTGAAGATAAGCGGAGAACGCAATAAACTGGAACGTGAGGGTGAGAAATGGCACGGGTATCAAGGGTATATGGCGCGAGATGAAAAGCGGCTATGGCGCAACGCTCGGTGATCTTCCTCTGAGAGGGTCTCCGGCTTTTCAACAAAAAACAATGTATATACGCAGATGTCAAGCCAAAAGACGAGAGTCACCAAAAAACGCTTCTATGCATTCAATAACAAAAAACGACTCGTCACCAAAAAACGAGTGTCAGGTATTCCTGCGCGGAGGCACCAAAAAACGCTTCTATGCATTCAATAACAAAAAACACACATTCAGTATCAATTACTCATGATCTGAGAGGGCGCAGTCTCTGGCAGTCAGAGGCATTCAATATCAATTCAAAAATCAGAAACGCATCAACGCTTATAGTGCAGTAGCGTTCAAGATGTCAGAGCAGAGCAGCGCTCAGGTATGAGCAGCTCTCAGAACAGCAGGAGTTACAACTATTTCAGGGACTGGGACTTGTGCTCTGATACCATGTCAGGCCAGGGTAACTCCAGAATGAGCGGGAGAGAAAACTGATATTATTATTCATTAGCTAACTCATATTTATATACATAAATACAACGGATCAGTTCATCTTCCTGATGACTGTCCAGTTCACCCATCCGTTTCGGATTAGGTGTCAACAGCATGAAATGTCCATAATCCAAGGGCTCCTAAGTCCTTAAAAGTGTTGTTCTAACTCCTAAAGGAACAAGGTCAACAAATTACAGCTTCTCCCAGAAGTTCTCCACCAGAAACTGCTCAGAATCAGTCAAATCAGGATCATTTCAGCTGCTCCACTAACTAGTTGCGTTGCAAAGCACCTAAATACACTAGCTAGGTGCGTTGCAACACACTTAAATGCACTACCAGGGTGCGTTGAGTGGGAAATGACAAGTGGCAGAGTCATTCCATGAGGTGGAGAGACAATGGAAGCTTCCAGAATCTTCTCCAATGACACTTGCCTCACTGAATTCGACCAAGGATGAGTAAGAGGCTCTCAGTCTCCAAGTGGAAGCAAGAACTGACAGAGAGAAGCCACTAGTCAAATCATAAGCTGACTCATCCTCCTTGCATACATCTATATATGGATCCCTCATCCAAGAGATCCAGAGGCTGGAATATTGTACATTGCAAAGAATTGCTGTTGGTTTTGAGATTGATATCAGAGTATTGGGTGATTTATGCTTTGTTGGAGGTGAAGAGGGGCTTCTCTGTTGGGAGGTTGATGCTGGATCAGGAATCATTGGTTGTAACTCCTCCTGTATCTTCTTGTTATATCAATAAAACTATTTGAGTTTCTCCTACATGCTTGTGTATCATTGATGTTTGTTACATTTGTATGTTTAGCTTAAATCTGATCCTAAGCTTTTTATGAGTATGAACCCATGTCTTTGTATAGTTTCCTTCTTCTGTGATCTTACAGGTACTTGGTGAAGCTGGGCAAGTAAGGGAGCAGGTAGCTGGAAGCTATCAAAGAGGAGAGAGATTGGATCAAAGGACTAGCGCAAGACACTGGTTGGTTCATCCTATTTCTCTTTGTTTATAGTTCATAAAGAAGAATACAAAAGTAGTTTTCTCTGTTAGTTTCTAAGGTCACTGTCACACCTTAGTGGGATAGGGTCGTTCTGAATAGACACTTTTCCCGTTAACAAAACGGCGACTCCACTGGGGACGATCGTCTAGTTAGTTTGTTTGTGTTTCTCTTACTGTTTGTTTCATAAACTTAGAAGTAGCAAATCGAACTGCATTTGCCATTAACAAATGCAAAGTAGACATCTGCTGCTTCAATCCATTCACTAGATCTGTTTATGATTTGAACAGCTGATTCACAAATGATCTGATTTCCCTCTGTGATAGCTCTTAGACCTCCTTTAAATCTACCCTTTGATTGTGCATTACTAATTTCTTTTACTAGGCCAAAAACCATAGATTAAACTGCAAACCGTGACCCAGAACCCGGATAGAATTCTCGTTTCTGCACCAGCGCAGGTACTGTGAAGAGTTCCTGCATTTCAGCGTAGTTCCTGAGAGGGCAACCTGCGTTGCAATCTAGTTTCTCTATGTAGCAGGTGTGTTGATCAGCCTAGCCTTGTGCAGCTGAGGTTCTTCGCTCAATTTTTTCAGTTTTGTCTCTGATTTTTGCAGCCTGTGATCAGTGTGTGTGTGTCTATTTAAAAACCCCTTTTCTTTGCTGATATTCCGCCTCAGTTGTATAAAAGAAGCTGTAGGTGTTTTTGTGTGTTTGTTACGTCATTTACAGTTTTCCATTGCAAAAGTAGAATAGTCATACTGTCGTCCTTTGATTTAGATCTGTCGCAAGTGTCGATTTTGATCATAGGAGAAAGTTTATTTGCTGTTGACAGTTGATTATACTTTTACTTTTGCCTTTGGTCTGAATTTGTGACTTTCTAGTGTCGAAACGAGTGTTTATTTCAAAATCATAAAGTGTCGTAATCGTCTCTACCTTTTGATTTCGAAAAGAACTTGTTTGTGTTTTTCACTTGAAAGCGAATTCAGATTTGTACAACAACTTTCTTTTTAGGCATCAATATTAAGAAAGTGAAAAACAAAACTCATGCATGTGCATTTGCATATTGACAGTCTGTTTGGCTTGATTTAGGAAAAGTGCATTTACAGTGTGCTCTTTGCTCTTTGCGAAAAGATTGTGTCTTTCTTTTCCCTTGTAGCTAGGATTTTCATTGCTGAAAAGAGATAAAAGTTTGTTTATCATCTTTAGACTGCATTTTAGGAATTACATCTACATCTCGTGGTGATCCCAAAACGAAAACTTCATAAGAAAGATCAACCTAAAATAAATTCAATGAACTTAACAACGCTTTGTAACTTAACGCACAACATTTATAGGTCTAGGCTAGAGACGTATTCCGGCGTCGTAAAGCCTGGTAACTGTTGTCCTCACTGATGGTTGGGTGATTCCTCCACTTTGAGACAATAAGTGCCAGTATGGACTTGTGCTCCCACGTACCGTCGAGTATATATTGGGATACCCCTATAGGCATAAAACCTTTTATCCATAGGAAGCCGTGTCGGCCGCCCTACTGATCGCAATGCACCGAACACAACATTCGAGAAGATTGAATGCCGTACCGTAAAAAGTATTCTGCAGTTTTGCGATTGGTTTGGTACTCCCTCTACCTAGACCTCCAGAGCAGTCCCTTTCGTTTCTTTTCAGACTCCTTAATGGAAAAGGTCCATCTGAGCACTTGTCACTTCAGGCTCATTAAAAATCGAAGGAGACTAGAGTCATCTTTTGTTTTTTCTCGACTCTTTAAAACTGAAGAAACAAGTTGTGTCAAAGCATGTTAAAATTTATTTTAAACGAAATATTCATCCCCTTTTCCTACGTTGATCTTTGGGTTGAGAAAATGGAACCTACCAACCAAGGAATTCCCCTTGGTGGAAATCCTAGTCCCTTCTCCTCTTGGGGAGATGTTGGTGCACCCCATATGGCCACATTGTTGCTTCCAGGACTGACAATTGGCTTGCCAGTATGCCTCTTCTCAACCGATATC
This sequence comes from Pinus tabuliformis, assembly GCA_031772625.1. Taxonomy (NCBI): domain Eukaryota; kingdom Viridiplantae; phylum Streptophyta; class Pinopsida; order Pinales; family Pinaceae; genus Pinus; species Pinus tabuliformis. The sequence continues at coordinate 309,761,681 of CM062805.1, read as the reverse complement.
GTTCAGAACACCACTATTCCTGAACAATCGAATCAGCAATTAGACGAGTCCAGAGTTACCCACCAGCCTTCTACTTCCTCTAATTCTTCCTCTCCTCCTTCCTCTTCGCTTGATGGAACTGGTAAAGCTAAAAGCCAAGTTCCTAAGGAGAAGAAGGGAAATAAGAAGAAAGAGAAAAAGAAGAAGGAGCCAAAGGCGAATGTGGGAAAACGAGTGTCGTCTAACGAAAATCCACACACAGCACCGACCAAGCCTAAATCGCCATGTGTCATTTGCAAAGGAGACCACTTTCACAGAGATTGTCCTTGCATCCCCCGGATACTAAGGGATTGGTCTCCTCGTTTGCACAATCCGGTGTCATCAACCTCTGGTGATCATGTTGAAAGCACACCGTCAACTAGTGAAAGTGAAGCCCCAGGACAAAAAGGGAAAGCTAGATTTCCTTGTAAACTGTGCGAAGGCGACCATGCCCTCCACCGTTGTCCCTTCTTAGACGAAGCTAAAAGAGTTTTGGATGATCGTCCGGTTTCACCGTTACGACTTCCTCCTGGATATAAAAAACTCTTGCCGAGTCCGTCACTAGTTGAGAATCCAGCTGGCCCGCTCAAGTGGTCGGCTGAAGCGTCTATCATTGAAGATAAACCAACTGAATCCATACCAGACGAAAGTCAAAAGGTCGAGGCGGCAGTTGACCCGGTCTTGCCTTCAGAGGTTTTATCTTTGGATGATACAGTCACTGAAGAGAACAAGGATGACACCGTCCAAATTCTCTTCATCAACACAGACTCCGACGAACATGGGGGCAATCTACCCATTCCTTTACCGCAGGAAGGAAGTTCGTCAGAGCCATACCCGGCCATCTACTCGGTCCCACCTCCAAGCAACCTAGTTGTCTCCTTCGACTGGAATCAACTAGGCATACCCCGTTTACCAGCAAGCATACCATTTCGAATTATTGTTCAAATATATAGAATGGTCATGGCTGGTAACATCATAGATGAGGGGGCTTCTGTGAGTATCCTTTCCTCTATTGCTTGGAAAGCGCTTGGTTCGCCATTGCTTTTGCCTGAGATGAGAAATCTGACAGGCTTTGATAAAGGAACCAGTCGACCTTTAGGGATCCTTCCCGATGTGCCCATAACATTGAGAAGGAAGACAGTTCGCATGAACGTCATGGTAGTTCAAGGACCCTTGGATTATAACCTACTCCTTGGACAAGACTATATTTATTGCATGGGAGACATCATCTCCTCACTCTTTAGAGTAATGTGTTTTCTGCACGAAGGAAGAGTGGTCAAGCTCGTGGACCAGCTTTCATTTCCCGGATCACGCATAGCAAATAGTCATATACCATCCCTAAATGGTCTCTTCACGCAAGAAATGTCTCAATCCCCAGTCCGTCCTCCCGATGAGAAACCCAGGGGGCATGCGTCCTGGTCTACTTCGGCAGGAAAACTTCAGGTATAGGGTAGGTTTCCACGGGAGAATATGACTAGTCTGTACCCCGTTCGTCGGTGGAAGAGGGGTTAGTCTAGAATAAGATTCTCTTGTCAAAGTTATGTGAGTTGGCAGACGGAGTCACTCGCCTTTGTTTATCTCGGTAGACATCGCCGAAGAAGTGTTTTGTTTGCACCGCAAATAGAGCAATCTTTGGGTAACCTGTAAGAGGTAGGCCTCTCCTGATAGAACAAATGTTTTGTCTGCAAATTGAGGGGTAACCTTGAAACCATATTTTATACCTGGGGGCATGCAAACCTTTTGGAGTGCAAGCGAAGGGCGACTATTTATTTTTTAAATTTTTAGGTCCTCCCTTTAAACCCGTAGGCTAACCCTTTAAACTCGTAGGATTAGTCGTCACCTAACTTGCATAAAGAAAGGCTGTGGGGCAAAAATCTAAAAGTTGCCGTTTTTACATGAGACATTCTTATCATATGACTGGATTATCGAGCACTTTTAGCACATAGTTCAAGCTCGTTAAAAAATAAACATAAGACTGAGCAAGTGTTTCAATCCGCGTTTAAGCTTGTTAAAAAATGAACTATTCCCCGGTAAATAATCACCGTGAATGAAGCATTTTCAGCCATTAAAGCCTTGGTCGTATTTGCACCGTCACCTCCACTTTTCCATTGGCCGATCATTCACCTCCATTTGATTGTTTACCCATTTTGAGGAACAGCTGCGAAGAGTGATTTCACTAGCCATCCTTGTGACACTGCCATGATTGGAAAATTCCAACCCTTACCTGGAATCAGCTGCTACCCATTTTATCACTCGTTCCTCAAAAGACGAGTCTTCTTTAAGCTCTTTTCAACTGACTCGTAAAATATGAAAAGATTGCCAAGTTTTGGCCTTCCAGCTCGTTAAAGCGACAGGAAGTGCTATCCATCCTCTAGATTTTAATCTTTTTGGACCTGAGGGATTATTGCACAAAAAGATCGAGCACTTGTTTTGTTCGGCTCGTTAAAACTATAAAAAATTCATCCCTTCTGTATTGTTTTATACTTTTTCGGACCTAAGGGATTAGATGACGAAAAAGGAATTTCGGAGTTACCTTTACGTACCTTTTCAGACTCTCTAAAAATGAAAAGGACCGAGTTATCTTTGTCGTTAGACTCGTTAAAAAGATTAAATAGCGACAAACTTGTCTTTAGGCGAGAACGAGTTTCACTATCGCTAGGCTCGTTAAAACATAGCGATGGGTTTGCCCGAAGGGAAAATTATAGAACAAGCATATGTTATCCTCCTCAAGCTTGACAAAAATAAAGAGGTACTGGTCAGCAATGACTGGGGAAAAATTGGGAAGAAAACTCAAAGAAACTTTGTGGGTAGCAAGTCGCTCTTGAACATGACACTTCCACCCCGTGCCTGAGTCGGGTTGGGTTGTTTCATTCACCGGTCACATCACCATTGTCATGCCATACCAACCACTTTTGGGGTAAATGCTACCAATCCATCACATAAGTGTCGCCGACATGTTCAAGAGAAGTCATCCAGAGAAGTCACCTGTGTCCCATCCACTACCATACATTATACTTCATTCCTTCATGACCGCCATCCTGAACCATATATCATCAGATCGTTTTCACCTCCATCAAAATCATTTGCTCCGTTCCGTGTCATTGATGTGGGATTCATTAAGGCCCTCCTTTGATGGATCGCTTCTTGTTGACATCAGCTCATTATCCAAGAAGTTGATCTAGGAACACCCCATTCAGTACTTTGAAGCTTGCATGCCTCAATGGCAAGTTTCTCACTTTCGGCGACAGGTATACATCAATGACCTTCGACCAAAAGATTTTGCGTGGTGTTCGACGCCAAGTCCTCTATTCACACCACGTGAATTGTATTACAGTACCTTGAGGGTCATTATCATTATCGGTGATTCCTCTCGCGCTTGTTAACAGTTTACATCATTGACTGGTAATCAAGCGATGTCCTTCCATGTTCGACTTCAAAACATTTCTCACATGGATCGACTTGTACTTCGAGTGAATATTGGACAAGATTGAAGACCCCGGATCTAGTTTCATCCATCCGGGCTGCGATATATATTCAGGAAAATAAAGACATTGAAATGTACAACATTGCAGCACAGATAATCATCCTACCAAAAGGATGATGACTCTATCAGAATCATCAGTCTACCATCAGACGATTGTCTGTCATATGTACATGAAAATGAATTTATAAAGCTGAGCATGGGAATGTCCACCTCAGTTAGATCATGAAACCAGTATGAAGATAATGTATTGTATTGTATCTTATTACAGGTCTCCTCCCAGCATTGAAAGAACTTCGGATCCTCCTAATAAAGCATTTCACCCGATAAACGGCCTCATACTTTAGGGGGCAACTGTTATAGACATTTTTGTGCCTTACAGCTCTAAGCATGAAATGTCCATAAACCAAGGGCTCCTAAGTCCTTAAAAGTGTTGTTCTAACTCCTAAAGGAACAAGGTCAACAAATTACAGCTTCTCCCAGAAGTTCTCCACCAGAAACTGCTCAGAATCAGTCAAATCAGGATCATTTCAGCTGCTCCACTAGCTAGCTGCGTTGCAAAGCACCCAAATACACTAGCTAGGTGCGTTGCAACGCACTTAAATGCACTACCAGGGTGCGTTGAGCGGGAAATGACAAGTGGCAGAGTCATTCCACGAGGTGGAGAGACAATGGAAGCTTCCAGAATCTTCTCCAATGACACTTGCCTCACTGAATTCAGCCAAGGATGAGTAAGACACTCTCAGTCTCCAAGTGGAAGCAAGAACTGACAGAGAGAAGCCACTAGTCAAATCATAAGCTGACTCATCCTCCCTGCATACATCTATATATGGATCCCTCATCCAAGAGATCTAGAGGCTAGAATATTGTACATTGCAAAGAATTGCTGTTGGTTTTGAGATTGATATCAGAGTATTGGGTGATTTATGCTTTGTTGGAGGTGAAGAGGGGATTCTCTGCTGGGAGGTTGATGCTGGATCAGGAATCATCGGTTGTAACTCCTCCTGGATCTTCTTGTTATATCAATAAAACTATTTGAGTTTCTCCTACATGCTTGTGTATCATTGATGTTTGTTACATTTGTATGTTTAGCTTAAATCTGATCCTAAGCTTTTTATGAGTATGAACCCATGTCTTTGTATAGTTTCCTTCTTCTGTGATCTTGCAGGTACTTGGTGAAGCTGGGCAAGTAAGGGAGCAGGTAGCTGGAAGCTGTCAAAGAGGAGAGAGATTGGATCAAAGGACTAGCGCAAGACACCGGTTGGTTCATCCTATTTCTCTTTGTTTATAGTTCATAAAGAAGAATACAAAAGTAGTTTTCTCTATTTGTTTCTAAGGTCACTATCACACCTTAGTGGGATAGGGTCGTTCTGAATAGACACTTTTCCCGTTAACACCTATCACGATAGTGCAGTGGGATTAGCTCTTTGTCACAATTCACCAGCTCTGATACCACCTGTCAGAATAGTGCAGTGGGATCAATTGTCCAACACGATCTTCAAAATCAGCTCTGATATCAACTATCACGCCCTTACACTGGTAGTACTCTTCCAACCGCACTATAGTGAGGTGTGGCACCACCGACCCTTTTCTTTTCACCAATACTCACGGTTATGGACTATGCCTAACATTCGTACTTAGTTTATTTCTTCTTTACCAAGTATTAAGTTATCCTTTATACACAGTGAAACCATTAACATTCACCATAAACAACATTAACATGTATAAATGCACAATAGTATAAAGGGAGGGGAAACTCCCTGCAATATGAGTCTGCCCATATCAATATATATATAAGTTAAATCTTGAGGAAACCCCAAATTTACGCTTAGCCAATTTTAGAACTTCAGCAAACTTGGTTGCTGAGCTTGTTGGCATGCCCGGACAGTTGCTGCACGTTCTCCCAACTCTCCGTTTACCCTTGAACACATTCATTTAGCTCGTCGAACGAACCGTGTCGTTTGCCCAACTTGGGAGCGCTCCTCCTGTCCGTGTCACCCAACTTGGGCACCCTCCACACGCCCGTCGCACCTCCCGTTCACAAACCCAAACACCCGTCGTTCACCAACCAACTCATTCACCATTCATTCAGCAAGTGCCCCACCGTGTTACCCTGCCAGACATTATCTTTTAGTGAATCGTGCCTTCGTTCGGCAGACACACACACCCATGTCGCCTCTCGTGTGAACTCCTGTTCACGGACTTGACCTCCCTTCGTTCGGTGGGCCGCACGTAGTACCGCCTACATGAACTCCCATTCATGCCCTCTGGTTCAACCACTCTTCGTTCAGTGAACGCCCTCACTGTGTTGCCCTTCCTAAACTCTTCGTTTGGCGGACACCCTCACTGGGTCACCCTGCACGAACCTCCCAAACGACCACTGAACGACGACCTTGCACACCCTGTTCGGTTCACCCATCGTGCGAGCACATTTGTTTTGACCTACTCCTCAACCGTAGGCTCTACGAATGCCTTGCTCGCACTTCACACTTCGACTTCACTTCACACCTCGTCCAAGTTCGAATGATCCATCTCCAACTCGCCTCCGCGTTGTGTATACACATCGCATGTTGTGTGGGGGTGCCCAGGCCGACCCACCAGCTCATCGACAACGCATATGCCTACCCACTTAACTCGTTGACCTGTTCACTTTTCCAAGCTCACCCACCCATCATTAAGTTGACTTGCCTGTTGGCTCATTCGCTTGTCAGTTCACCCCACCCGTTAGCTCGTGCGAGACTGCCCACGTGTTATAAACACTCCAATGCCTAAACACTTCGCATTTTACCTATTTCAGTTTGTGCAACTTGTGGCTCGTCTCACTCATCTTGGCCCTCGCCTGGTGTGTCCTATCTCATCCACCAACCGCAGCTTGTGGGCATAACATCGGCAGCTGAACGGCCCGCGGGTGTGGTGGGGTGATTCCGGGAATCACGCCACCCGGGCAGTCTAATGTCTCGTGGGGGTGGTGAGGTGATTCCAGGAATCACCCCGCCCTCTGCCCCACCCCAGCAGGCCAACGGCCCGCGAGGGTGGTGGGGTGATTCCGGGAATCACCCCACCCTTAGCCCCACCCCGGTTGTCACGCCCCCAGGCCTACGGTAGTCTTTCAACCACTCTTGGCGAGGTGCGGCACCACCGAACACTTTATTTTCACCAATACTTATGTTCATGGACTATGCCTAACAACTTGTTCTACTTAGTTTGTGTTTCTCAACCAAGTAATTATTATGTTTCCTTTATACCAATGAACACCCATACACATTCACTATCATTAGCAATTATACAAGAAGAACAGAATTGCACAGTATAAATGGAGGGGCAACTCCCTGAACAATGAGTCTACCCGATATCAATATATTATTCAACTTTACAATGTTTACAAAGCTTTACAAGTATACTTGGGAAACACCAAGTTTATACTTAGCCAATTTTACATCAAGGCAACACCTCCGTGTGCTACCCAAAGTTCCTTGCCCAAGCTGGGCGGGCGTGCCCTCACACAAGCTGCCAACCACTCCTCAACCGAACTTCGTTTACTGCTGCACGACGAGTGGGCGACCTACCCATGTTACCCTTCACACTTTCACACAGTGGGTAGGCGACCTCACCCGAGTCCCCGTTCACCACCGTGTTTCATTTGCACACCGGGTGTTAACGGTGTTATAGACATTTTTGTGCCTTATAGCATTGAGCATGAAATGTCCATAATCAAGGGATCCAAAGTCCCTAAACATGTTGTTCCTACCCCTAGAGGAACAAGGCCAGCAAACCACAGCACTTAACAAAAGTTCTCCACTTGAAAACACTCAAAACAAGGCAATTCCGGATCATGTCAACTGCTCCACTGAGCATCTGCGCTGAATGTCAAATGCTCCACTGTCTACCTGCGTTGAATGTCAACTGCAAAGAAGGCTACCTGCGTTGAGTTTGGACAAGTGGCAGAGTCATTTCTCAAGGTGTCAATGCCCAGGAAGCTTCGAAAATGACATTTGGATCAGGGAATTCGACTAGTGATGAGTAAGAGGTTCCAAATCTCCAAGTGGAAGAAAGAACCTCCAAGTGGACTCAAGAACTGAAGTGGGAGAGGACACTAGTCAGTCTCAGACCAGCCTCAAGCTGACTCATCCTCTCTCCAATATCCCTATATATAGATCTCTCCTCTATGAGATCAGGGAGGCTGGAATTTGGTATTTGCAAAGAATTGTTGTTGGTTTGTGGCTAGAAACATTGGGTGTGTTATGCTTTGAAAGGAGCTGAAGAAGGAATTCCATTCTGCTGGGAAGGAGATGCTGGGTTAGAGCCCTATGGGTTGTATCTCTTCCTGAACCCTGTTACTTTCAATAAAGCTATCTTGATTCTTTCCTATATGCTGGTGTATTTTGTATGATTGCATTAGTATATTTGATTTACTTCTAATCCTGAATCATTTATGAATATGTATATTTGCCTTTGTATTGTGTTCTTCTCTTGTTGCAAGTAGTTGTTCTCTTGTCACAGGTAGTTGTTCTCTTGTGATCTCGTGGGATTGAAGTAGCTGTTCTCTTGATCAAGCGAGGAGGCAAGTAGCTGTGGACACACAAAGAGAAGAGGATCTAGTTCGAGGGACAACCGGAAGACAACGGTAAGTCTGCCGATCTCCTCTCTTTCATATTTCATAAAGGAAGAAATCATAATAGCTGTATTCGTTTGTTGCTAAGGTGCTGTCACACCTTAGGTGGATAGGATCGTCCTGCATAGGCATTTTTCCCCACAACAAATTGGCGACTCCGCTGGGGAAGAACTTGTTTATTCATTTTATTTGTGTTTCCATCATTTGTTTATTTCGTAGACTTGACAGCTACTATTGAACTGCATCTTTCCCGGATGCGAAGTAAAAGTTGCTGCTTTGATCCAGTGTATTGGACTCGTCTATGATCTAAACTAGATCCACAAATGATTTGATTGATCCTTGTGATAGTCTTTAGTACCCTATCAAAGTATCCCTCTGTTTATACCTTGCTTGTGTTTCTGATTTGGCCTGAAACAGTTGATTTTTGAGCATTTTGTGACCCAGAAACCAAGAGAAACGAGAGTTTTCTCTTTCAGCGCAGACACTGTGAAGGCAGTCTGCATTTCAACGCAGTTCCCGAAGGGGCTACCTGCGCTGAATGTCAAAATGACAGTGTTAGACCTGCGCTGAACCAGTGTGGCCTTGTGCAGCTGGGGTTCTTTGTCCTTTTTTGCCCTGTTTTGATCTCTGTTTTTGCAGCCTTTAACCAAGCATAGGTGCCAGTCTGATAACCCTTTTCTTTGCTTTAATTCCGCCTCATTTTTGTACAAAAAGATTGTGAATGTTTTTATGTGTTTGTGGCGTCATTTACAGTCTTCCTTTGCATGAGTAAAGTAATCATCCTGTAGCCTTTGATTCAGATTTGATTATAATCTTAGAAGAGAGTTCGTGGGCTCTTTTCAGATTGATCATAGTTTTACTTTTGCTTATTGGTTTGAATTTGTCACTTTTAAGTGTCGAAACAAGTATTTCTTTCGAAAAATTGCAAAGTGATTGTAATCTCTTCTACCCTTGCTGATTTGGGAAAAAGTAAACTTGTTTATTTTCAGTCATTTAAAAGCAAATTCGAAGTTGTGCAAAAAGCTTTCTTTGTAGGCATTTATACTAAGAAAGTGAAAACAAACACCTGCATTGTGCATTTTTCATTTGATAGTTTGCATGTTGGATTTAAGGAAAGTGCATTAGAGTGTGCTGATTTCTCTTTGAGAAAAGATAGTCGCTCTCTTTTCCCTTAGTAGCTAGGATTTTCAAAGTTGAAAGATTATAAAGCTTGCTTATCATCTTAGACTGCATTTAGGAATTTGTACCAATACATCTCGTGGTGATCCTGAAAGACAAACTTTAAAAAGATCAACTTAAAATATATTCAATGAACCTAACAACGCTTTGCAACATAACGCTCATCATAGAGGTCTAGGTAGAGACGTGTTCCAGCGTCGTTAAACATAGTGACTGTCGATCTCTAAGAAGGTGGGTGATTCCTCCTGAGGGACGATAGGACTAATACGGACTTGTGCTCCCACGTACCGTCGCGTATATATTGGGAGACCCCTATAGGCATATATCTTTTATCCTTAGGAAGCCGTGTCGGCTGCCCTACTGATTGCAATGCAGTGAACACAGCATTCACGAAGATCGACCACCCGTACCGTAAAAAGTATTCTGTGGTTTTGCGAAAAATTTGGCACACCCTCTGCCTAGATCTCTAGAGCAGTTTCTTTTGGCCTTTTTCAGACTCTATAACAGAAAAAGTCCATCCGAGCATTTGTCACTTCGGGCTCGTTAAAACATCGAAGGAGACTAGAGTCATCTTTAGCTTTTTCTCGACTCTTTAAAACTGAAAAAGCAAGTTGTGTCTAAAGCGTCGTTAACAATTTATTTTAAACGGAACAATCACCCTTTAATCCTGTGTTGATCTTTAGGTTGAAAAGATGGAGCACACCAACCAAGGAGTTCCCTTGGGTGGAAATCCTAGTCCTTTCCCCACATGGCCACATTGTCGCTTCCAAGACTGACAATTGGCCTACCAGTTTGGCTCTTTTCAACCAATGTTGTTCAGAATACCACCATTCCTGAACAGTCAAGTCAACAGTTAGATCAGACAAGAGTTGCCTCCCAGCCTTCAACTTCATCTTCCTCCCCTCCTTCCTCTTCGCTTAACGAAACTGGTCGAATTAAAAACCAGGTTCCTAAGGAGAAGAAGGAGAAGAAGAAGAAAGAGAAGAAGAAGAAGGAGCCTAAGGCGACTGGGGGCAAACAAGTGTCATCTAACAAAAATCCACACACCGCACTCATAAGGCCTAAATCGCCATGCATCATATGCCAGGGAGACCACTTCCATAGAGATTGTCCCTGTATCCCGTGGATACTAAGAGACTGGTCCCCCCGTTTGCACAATTCGGTAGCATCGACCTCTGATAGCCATGCCGATTGCTCACCGTCAACTAGTGGGAGTGAAGCCCCAGGACAGAACGGGAAAGCTAAATTTCCCTGCAGACTGTGTGAAGGCGATCACGCCATCCACCGTTGTCCCTTCTTAGACGAGGCAAAAAGAGTTCTGGAAGATCGCCCGATTTTACGAGCGCATCTCCCTCCTGGATATCAAAGACTCCTGCTAAGTCCCTCACTAGTTGAAAATCCGGCTGACCCGCCCAGGTGGTCAGTCGAAGCACCTGTCATTGAAGATGAACCGTCTGGATCCATGCCTGACGAAAGTCAAAAGGTTGATACGACAGTTGACCTGGTTTTGCCTTCAGAGGCTCCATCTTCGAATGACACCATCACAGAGGAGAATCAAGACGACACCGTCGAGATTCTCTTCATCAGCACTGACTCTGATGATCAAGGGGGCAATGCCACCATTCCTTTATCGCAGGAAGGAAGTTCATCAGAGCGCTATCCGGCTGTATATTCGGTCCCACCACCAAGCAACCTGGTTGTGTCCTTTGATTGGAACCAACTAGGCAGACCCCGGTTGCCAGCCAGTATACCATTCAGAATTATTTGTCAAATATACAGAATGGTAATGGCTGGCACTATCATTGATGAGGGGGCATCTGTGAGTATCCTTTCCTCTATTGCTTGGAAAGCGCTTGGTTCGCCAGCGCTTTTACCTGAGATGAGAAGTCTATCAGGTTTTGATAAAGGAACCAGTCAACCGTTAGGGATCCTCCCCAATGTGCCTATAACATTGAAAGGGAAGACCGTTCAAATGAACGTGATGGTCGTTCAAGGACCCTTGGATTATAACCTACTCCTTGGACGAGACTATATATATTGCATGGGAGCTGTAGTCTCCTCACTCTTTAGAGTAATGTGTTTTCCGCATGAAGGAAGAATGGTCAAGCTCGTGGACCAACTTTCGTTTCCCGGATCACACATCGCAAATAGTCATGTACCATCCCTAAATGGTCTATTCATGCAAGAAGTGTCTCAACCCACGGTCTGTCCTCCTGATGAGCACGAGTAATCCGGGAGGATATGACTGGAACCCAGGGGGCATGCATCCTAGCCTGCTTCGGCAGGGAAACTTTGGGTATAGGGTAGGTTTCCGCGGGAGAATATGACTAGTCCATACCCCGTCCGTGGATGGAAGAGGGGTTGTTCTAGAATAGGATTCTTTTGTCAAAGTTATGTGTTTGGCGCCAGAGTCATTCACCCTTGTCTATTTCGGTAGACATTGCTGAGGAAGTGTTTTGTTGAAAGAATAACGAGACAATCTTTCGGTAACCTGAAAGAGGTAGGCCTCTCCCGGTAAAACAAATGTTTTACCTGCAAATTGAGGGGTAACCTTGAAATCGTACTTTATACCTGGGGGCATGCAAACCTTTTGGAGTGCAAGCAAGGGGCGACTATTTATTTTTAAAATTTTTAGGTCCTCCCTTTAAACCTGTAGGTCTAACCCTTTAAACTCTTAGGATTAGCCGTTTCCGAACTTGCATAAAGAAAGGAGAGGGAGCATAGCTTTGGTAAGGCGCAAGCTCGATAAAAAATGGGATCTTTCATGAGACACTCTTATCAAATGACTGGGTAATCGAGCAGTTTTAGCATAAAGTTCATGCTCGTTAAAAAATAAACGCAAGATCCGAGCAGTTTTAACGCGGAATTCATGCTCGTTAAAAAATAAACATAAGCTTGAGCAGTGTTTTGGCGCATTCAAGCTCTTTAAAAAATGAACCCAGTACCGGTAAAATAACCATTGTGTACGTAACCTTATCAGCCATAAAAGCCTTGGTCGTGTTTGCACCGTCACCTCCACTTTTCATTTGGCCGATCGTTTACCTCCATATGATTGTTTACCCATTTTGAGGAACAGCTGCGAAGAGTGATTTCACCTAGCCACCCTTGTAACTCTGCCGTGATTGGAAAATTCCAACCTGTACCTGGAATCAGCTGCTAACCCTGTTCATCACTCGTTCCTCAAAAGACGAGTCTTCTTTAAGCTCTTTTCAACTGACTCGTAAAATATGAAAAGATTGCTGAGTTTTGGCCTTCCAGCTCGTTAAAGGACAGGAAGAGCTATCCCTCCTCTAGATTTTAATCTTTTTGGACCTGAGGGATTATTGCACAAAAAGATCGAGCGCTTGTTTTATTCGACTCGTTAAATATTATCGAAAACTCATCCCTTTTGTATTGTTTTATACTTTTTCGGACTTAAGGGATTAGATGACGAAAAAGGAATTTTGGAGTTAACTTTATGTAGCTTTTCAGAATCTCTAAAAATGAAAAGGACCGAGTTATCCTTGTCGTTAGACTGTTAAAATTATTAAATAGCGACAAACTTGTCTTTAGACGAGAACAAGTTTCACTATCGCTAAGCTCGTTAAAACATAGCGATGGGCTTGCCCGAAGGGCAGGTTATAGAACAAGCATATGTTATCCTCCTCAAGCTTGACAAAAATAAAGAGGTATTGGTCAGCAATGACTGGGGAAAAATTGGGAAAAATCAAGAAAAATTTGATGGTAGCAGGTCGCTCTTGAACATGACACTTTTCCTCCGTACCACATTCGGGTTGGGTTGTTTCATTCACTGGTCACATCACCATGGTCTCGCCATACCATCCATATTTGGGGTAATGCTACCAATCCATCGCATCAGTGTCGCCATATGTTCAAGAGAAGTCGTTCAAAAAGAGTCAACCGGGTCCCATCCACTGCCATACATTATCCTTCATCCATTCATGACCGCCACCCTGAATCATATGTCACAGATCATTTTCACCTCCATTAAAATCATTATCTCCGTTCTGTGTCACTGATGTGGGATTCATTAAGGCCCTCCTTTGACGGATCGCTCCTTGTCGACGTCAGCTCATTATCCAAGGAGTTGATCTAGGGACAACCCCTTCAGTACTTTGAAGCTTGCATGCCTCAATGGCAAGTTTCTCACTTCCGGTGATAGGTATACATCAATGACCTTCGACCAGAAGATTTTGCGTGGTGTTCGACGCCAAGTCCTTTATTCACACCACGTGAATTGTACTGCAGTACCTTGAGGGTCATTATCATTATTGGTGATTCCTCTCGCGCTTGTTAACGGTTTACATCATCGACCGGTAATCAAGCAATGTCTTTCCATGTTCGACTTCAGCGCAATTCTCACATGGATCGACTTGTACTTAGAGTGAAGATCGAACGAGTTTGAAGACCCCGGATCTAGTTTCATCCATCCGGGCTGCGTTATATATTCAGGAAAAATAAAGACATTTGACATGTACATCATTACAGCAGATGATCATCCTACTCACAGGATGATAATTTCGCCAAAATTATCAGTCTATCATCATACGATCGCCTGTTCTATGTACCAAAATGTATTTATAAAGCTGAGCATGGGAATGCCCACCTCAGCTAGATCATGAAAGTAGTATGAATCATAATGTATTGTATTGTATTTTATTACAAGTCTCCTCCCAGCAGATGGATGAACTTCGGACCCTCCTGGATAAAGCATTTCACCCGATAAACGGCCTCATACTTTAGGGGGCAACTGTTATAGACATTTTTGTGCCTTACAACATTGAGCATGAAATGTCCATAATCAAGGGATCCAAAGTCCCTAAACATGTTGTTCCTACCCCTAGAGGAACAAGGCCAGAAAACCACAGCACTTAACAAAAGTTCTCCACCTGAAAACACTCAAAACAAGGCAATTCTGGATCATGTCAACTGCTCCACTGAGCATCTGCGCTGAATGTCAAATGCTCCACTGTCTACCTGTGTTGAATGTCAACTGCAAAGAAGGCTACCTCCGCTGAGCGAGTTTGGACAAGTGGCAGAGTCATTCCTCAAGGTGTCAATGCCCAGGAAGCTTCCAAAATGACACTTGGATCAGGGAATTCGACTAGTGATGAGTAAGAGGTTCCAAATCTCCAAGTGGAAGCAAGAACCTCCAAGTGGACTCAAGAACTGAAGTGGGAGAGGACACTAGTTAGTCTCAAACCAGCCTCAAGCTGAATCATCCTCTCTCCAATATCCCTATATATAGATCTCTCCTCTATGAGATCAGGGAGGCTGGAATTTGGTATTTGCAAAGAATTGTTGTTGGTTTGTGGCTAGAAACATTGGGTGTGTTATGCTTTGAAGGGAGCTGAAGAAGGAATTCCATTCTGCTGGGAAGGAGATGCTGGGTTGGAGCCCTATGGGTTGTATCTCTTCCTGAACCCTGTTACTTTCAATAAAGCTATCTTGATTCTTTCCTATATGCTGGTGTATTTTGTATGATTGCATTAGAATATTTGATTTACTTCTAATCCTGAATCATTTATGAATATGTATATTTGCCTTTGTATTGTGTTCTTCTCTTGTTGCAAGTAGTTGTTCTCTTGTCACAGGTAGCTGTTCTCTTGTGATCTCGTGGGATTCAAGTAGTTGTTCTCTTGATCAAGCGAGGAGGCAAGTAGCTGTGGACACATAAAGAGAAGAGGATCTAGTTCGAGGGACAACCGGAAGACAACGGTAAGTCTGCCGATCTCCTCTCTTTCATATTTCATAAAGGAAGAAATCATAATAGCTGTATTCGTTTGTTGCTAAGGCGCTGTCACACCTTAGGTGGATAGGATCATCCTGCATAGTCATTTTTCCCCACAACAAACGGGAAAAGTGTCTATTCAGAACAACCCTATCCCACTGAGGTGTGACAGTGACCTCAGAAACAAACAGGGAAAACTACTTTCGTATTCTCCTTTATGAACTATAAACGAAGAGGAATAGGATGAACCAACCTGTGTCTTGCGCTAGTCCTTTGATCCAATCTCTCTCCTCTTTGACAACTTCCAACTACCTGCTCCCTTACTTGCCCAGCTTCACCAAGTCCCTGTAAGATCACAGAATAAGGAAACTACACAAAGACATGGATTTATATTCATAAATAGCTTAGGATCAGATTTAAGCTAAACATACAAATGTAAACAACATCAATGATATACAAGCATGTAGGAGAAACTCAAATAGTTTTATTGATAAAACAAGAAGATCCAGGAGGACTTAGAACCGATGATTCCTGATCCAGCATCAACCTCCCAGCATAGAATCCCCTCTTCACCTCCAACAAAGCATAAATCACCCAATACTCTAATATCTATCTCAAAACCAACAGCAATTCTCTGCAATGTACAAAATTCCAGCCTCTGGATCTCTTGGATGAGAGATCCATATATAGATGTATGCAAAGAGGATGAGTCAGCTCATGAATTGATTAGTGGATTCTCTCTGTCAGTTCTTTCTTCCACTTGGAGACTGAGAGCCTCTTACTCATCACTGGTCGAATTCAGTGAGGCAAGTGTCATTGGGGAAGATTCTGGAAGCTTCCATTGTCTCTCCACCTCGTGGAATGACTCTGCCACTTGTCATTTCCCGCTCAACGCACCCTGGTAGTGCATTTAGGTGCATTGCAACGCACCTAGCTAGTGTATTTGGGTGCTTTGCAACGCAGCTAGCTAGTGGAGCAGCTGAAATGATCCTGATTTGACTAGTTCTGAGCAGTTTCTGGTGGAGAACTTCTGGGAGAAGCTGTAATTTGTTGACCTTGTTCCTTTAGGGGCCGGAACAACACTTTTAGGGACTTAGGATCCCTTGATTTATGGACATTTCATGCTTAGAGCTGTAAGGCACAAAAATGTCTATAACAGTTGCCCCCTAAAGTATGAGGCCGTTTATCGGGTGAAATGCTTTATTAGGAGGATCCGAAGTTCTTTCAATGCTGGGAGGAGACCTGTAATAAGATACAATACAATACATTATCTTCATACTGTTTTCATGATCTAGCTGAGGCGGGCATTCCCATGCTCAAATTTATAAATTCATTTTCATGTACATAGGACAGACAATCGTCTGATGGTAGACTGATGATTCTGATGGAGTCATCATCCTTTTGGTAGGATGATTATCTGTGCTGCAATGCTGTACATTTCAATGTCTTTATTTTTCCTGAATATATATCGCAACCCGGATGGATGAAACTAGATCCGGGGTCTTCAATCTCATCCGATCTTCACTCGAAGTACAAGTCGATCCATGTGAGAAATGTTTTGAAGTCGAACATGGAAAGACATCGCTTGATTACCAGTCAATGATGTAAACTGTTAACAAGCGCGAGAGGAATCACCGATAATGATAATGACCCTCAAGGTACTGCAGTACAATTCACGTGGTGTGAATAAAGGACTTGGCGTCGAACACCATGCAAAATCTTTCGGTTGAAGGTCATTGATGTATACCTGTCGCCGGAAGTGAGAAACTTGCCATTGAGGCATGCAAGCTTCAAAGTACTGAAGAGGTTGTTCCTAGATCAACTTCTTGGATAATGAGCTGATGTCGACAAGAAGCGATCTGTCACAGGAGGGCCTTAATGAATCCCACATCAATGACACGGAACGGAACAAATGATTTTGATGGAGGTGAAAACGATCTGATGATATATGGTTCAGGGTGGCGGTCATGAAGGAATGAAGTATAACGTATGGTAGTGGATGGGACACGGGTGACTTCTTTGGATGACTTCTCTTGAACATGTCGGCGACACTTATGTGATGGATTGGTAGCATTTACCCCAAATGTGGATGGTATGGCGTGACCATGGTGATGTGACCGGTGAATGAAACAACCCAACCCGACTTAGGCACGGAGTGGAAGTGTCATGTTCAAGAGCGACTTGCTACCAATAAAGTTTCTTTGAGTTTTCTTCCCAATTTTTCCCCAGTCATTGTTGACCAGTACCTCTTTATTTTTGTCAAGCTTGAGGAGGATAACATATGCTTGTTCTATAATTTGCCCTTCGGGAAAACCCATCGCTATGTTTTAACGAGCCTAGCGATAGTGAAACTCGTTCTCGCCTAAAGACAAGTTTGTCACTATTAATATTTTTAACAAGTCTAATGACAAAGATAACTCGGTCCTTTTCATTTTTAGAGAGTCTGAAAAGGTACGTAAAGGTAACTCCGAAGTTCCTTTTTCGTCATCTAATCCCTTAAGTCCGAAAAAGTATAAAACAATACAGAAGGGATGAATTTTCGATAGTTTTAACGAGCCGAACAAAACAAGCGCTCGATCGTTTTGTGCAATAATCCCTCAGGTCCAAAAAGATTAAAATCTAGAGGAGGGATAGCACTTCCTGTCGCTTTAACGAGCTGGAAGGCCAAAACTCGGCAATCTTTTCATATTTTACGAGTCAGTTGAAAAGAGCTTAAAGAAGACTCGTCTTTTGAGGAACGAGTGATAAAATGGGTAGCAGCTGATTCCAGGTAAGGTTTGGAATTTTCCAATCACGGCAGTGTCACAAGGATGGCTAGTGAAATCACTCTTCGCAGCTGTTCCTCAAAATGGGTAAACAATCAAATGGAGGTGAATGATCGGCCAATGGAAAAGTGGAGGTGACGGTGCAAACACGACCAAGGCTTTAATGGCTGAAAATGCTTCATTCACGGTGGTTATTTACTGGGGGATAGTTCATTTTTTAACGAGCTTAAACGCGGGTGGAAACATTTGCTCGGTCTTATGTTTATTTTTTAACGAGCTTGAACTATGTGCTAAAACTGCTCGATTAATCCAGTCATATGATAAGAATGTCTCATATAAAAATGGCAACTTTTAGATTTTTGCCCCACATCATTTCTTTATGCAAGTTAGGAAACAACCAATCTAAAAAAACAGATAAATAATCACTCTCTGCTTGCACTCCAAAAGGTTTGCATGCCCCCAGGTATAAAACAGAGTTTCAAGGTCACCCTCTATTCGAGCTGACAAAACATTCATTTTATCAGGAAGGGTCACCCTTTATTCGAGCTGACAAAACATTCGTTTTATCAGGAAGGGTACGACCTCTTACAAGTTACCCAAAGATTGTTCTATTCACACAGCAAAGAAAACACTTCTTCGGCGATGTCTACCGAGATAAACAAAGGTGAGCGAAGATGCCCGCCAACTCACATAACTTTGTCAAGAGAATCTTATTCTAGAATAACCCCTCTTCCAATCACGGACAAGGTACAGACTAGTCATATTCTCCCGCGGAAACCTACCCTATACCCGAAGTTTTCCTGCCGAAGCAGACCAGGACGCATGCCCCCTGGGTTTCAGTCATATCCCTCCGAATTACTCGCACTCATCGGGAGGACGGACTGGGGATTGAGACATTTCTTGCGTGAAGAGACCATTTAGGGATGGTATATGACTATTTGCTATGCGTGATCCGGGAAATGAAAGCTGGTCCACGAGCTTGACCACTCTTCCTTCGTGCGGAAAACAAATTACTCTAAAGAGTGAGGAGACGATGGCTCCCATGCAATAAATATAGTCTCGTCCAAGGAGTAGGTTATAATCCAAGGGTCCTTGAACTACCATGATGTTCATGCGAACTGTCTTCCCTCTCAATGTTATGGTCACATCGGGAAGGATCCCTAAAGGTCGACTGGTTCCTTTATCAAAGCCTGTCAGATTTCTCATTTCAGGCAACAACGACGGTGAACCAAGCGCTTTCCAAGAAATAGAGGAAAGGATACTCACAGAAGCCCCCTCATCTATGATGGTACCAGCCATGACCATTCTATATATTTGAACGGTAATTCGAAATGGTACACTTGCTGGTAGGCGGGGTCTGCCTAGTTGATTCCAATCGAAGGAGACAACTAGGTTGCTTGGAGGTGGGACCGAGTAGACGGCCGGGTATGGCTCTGAAGAACTTCCTTCCTGCGGTAAAGGAATGGCTGGATCGCCCCCATGTTCGTCGGAGTCTGTGTTGATGAAGAGAATTTGGACGGTGTCATCCTTGTTCTCTTCAGTGACTGTATCATCCGAAGATAAAACCTCTGAAGGCAAGACCGGGTCAACTTCCACCTCGACCTTTTGACTTTCGTTTGGTATGGATTCAGTTGGTTTATCTTCAATGATAGGCGCTTCAGCCGACCACTTGAGCGGGCCAGCTGGGTTCTCAACTAGTGACGGACTCGGCAAGAGTTTTTTATATCCAGGAGGAAGTCGTAATGGTGAAACCGGACGATCATCCAAAACTCTTTTAGCCTTGTCTAAGAAGGGACAACAGTGGAGGGCATGGTCGCCTTCGCACAATTTACAAAGAAATCTAGCATTCCTTCTTTGTCCTGGGGCTTCACTTTCACTAGTTGACAGTGTTCTTTCAACATGATCTCCAGAGATTGATGACACCGAATTGTGCAAACGAGGAGACCAGTCCCTTAGTATCCGGGGGATGCAAGGACAATCTCTGTGAAAGTGGTCTCCTTTGCAAATGACACATGGCGATTTAGGCTTGGTCCATGCTGTGTGTGGATTTTCGTTAGACGACACTCATTTTCCCCCATCCGTCTTTGGCTCCTTCCTTTTCTCTTTCTTCTTCTTTCCCTTCTTCTCCTTAGGAACTTGGCTTTTAGCTTTACCAGTTCCATCAAGCGAAGAGGAAGGAGGAGAGGAAGAATTAGAGGAAGTAGAAGGCTGGTGGGTAACTCTGGACTCGTCTAATTGCTGATTCGATTGTTCAGGAATAGTGGTGTTCTGAACGACATTGGTTGAGAAGAGCCATACTGGCAAGCCAATTGTCAGTCCTGGAAGCGACAATGTGGCCATATGGGGCGCACCAACATCTCCCCAAGAGGAG
The DNA here is from genome assembly GCA_031772625.1 of Pinus tabuliformis. NCBI lineage: Eukaryota > Viridiplantae > Streptophyta > Pinopsida > Pinales > Pinaceae > Pinus > Pinus tabuliformis. The sequence goes on along the minus strand of CM062805.1, from coordinate 309,741,524 downwards.
AAGGGACTAGGATTTCCACCAAGGGGAATTCCTTGGTTGGTAGGCTCCATTTTCTCAACCCAAAGATCAATGTAGGAAAAGGGTATGAATATTCCGTTTAAAATAAATTTTAACACGCTTTGACACAACTTGTTTTTTCAGTTTTTAAGAGTCGAGAAAAAACAAAAGATGACTCTAGTCTCCTTCGATTTTTAATGAGCCTGAAGTGACAAGTGCTCAGATGGATCTTTTCCGTTAAGGAGTCTGAAAAGGAACGAAAGGGACTGCTCTGGAGGTCTAGGTAGAGGGAGTACCAAACCAATCGCAAAACTACAGAATACTTTTTACGGTACGGCAGTCAATCTTCCCGAATGCTGTGTTCGGTGCATTGCGATCAGTAGGGCGGCCGACACGGCTTCCTATGGATAAAGGTTTTATGCCTATAGGGGTCTCCCAATATATACTCGACGGTACGTGGGAGCACAAGTCCGTACTGGCACTTATCGTCTCAAAGTGGAGGAATCACCCAACCATCAGTGAGGACAACAGTTACCAGGCTTTACGACGCCGGAATACGTCTCTAGCCTAGACCTCTAAATGTTGTGCGTTAAGTTACAAAGCGTTGTTAAGTTCATTGAATTTATTTTAGGTTGATCTTTCTTATGAAGTTTGCCTTTTGGGTTCACCACGAGATGTAGATGTAATTCCTAAAATGCAATCTAAAGATGATAAGCAAGCTTTTATGTCTTTTCAACAATGAAAATCCTAGCTACAAGGGGAAAAGAAAGACACAATCTTTTCTCAAAGAGCAAAGAGCACACTGTAAATGAACTTTTCCTAAATCAAGCCAAACAGACTGTCAATATGAAAATGCACATGTGCATGTATTTTTTTTTCACTTTCTTAATATTGATGCCTAAAAAGAAAGTTGTTGTACAAATTTGAATTCGTTTTCAAGTGAAAAACACAAACAAGCTTCTTTTCGAAATCAAAAGGTAGAGACGATTACGACACTTTATGATTTTGAAATAAACACTTGTTTCGACACTAGAAATTCACAAATTCAAGCCAAAGGCAAAAGTAAAAGCATAATCAACTGTCAACAGCAAATAAACTTTCTCCTAAGATCAAAATCGACACTTACGACAGATCTAAATCAAAGGACGACAGTATGACTATTCTACTTTTGCAATGGGAAACTGTAAATGACATAACAAACACACAAAAACATATACAGTTTCTTTTATACAACTGAGGTGGAATTAAGGCAAAGAAAAGGGGTTTTTAAACAGACACACACACTGATCACAGGCTGCAAAAATCAGAGACAAAACTGAAAAAATTGAGCAAAGAACCTCAGCTGCACAAGGCTAGGCTGATCAACGCACCTGCTACACAGAGAAACTGGATTGCAACACAGGTTGCCCTCTCGGGAACTGCGCTGAAATGCAGAATCTCTTCACAGAGCCTGCGCTAGGGCAGAAACGAGAATTCTATCCGGGTTCTGGGTCACGGTTTGCAGTTTAATCTATGGTTTTTTGGTCGAGTGAAAGCAATCAGTAATGCACAATCAGAGGGTAGATTTAAAAGAGGTTTAAGAGCTATCACAAAGGGTAATCAGATCATTTTTGAATCAGCTGTTCAAATCATAAACAGATCCAGTGAATGGATTGAAGCAGCAGATGTCTACTTTGCATTTGTTAATGGCAAATTCAGTTCGATTCGCTACTTCTAAGTTTATGAAACAAACAACAATAGAAACACAAACAAACTAACTAGACACGATCGTCCCCAGTGGAGTTGCCATTTTGTTAACGGGAAAAGTGTCTATTCAAAATGACCCTATCCCACTGAGGTGTGACAGTGACCTCAGAAACAAACAGGGAAAACTACTTTCATATTCTCCTTTATGAACTATAAACGAAGAGGAATAGGATGAACCAACCTGTGTCTTGCGCTAGTCCTTTGATCCAATCTCTCTCCTCTTTGACAACTTCCAACTACCTGCTCCCTTACTTTCCCAGCTTCACCAAGTCCCTGTAAGATCACAGAAGAAGGAAACTACACAAAGACATGGATTTATATTCATAAATAGCTTAGGATCAGATTTAAGCTAAACATACAAATGTAAACAACATCAATGATATACAAGCATGTAGGAGAAACTCAAATAGTTTTATTGATAAAACAAGAAGATCCAGGAGGACTTACAACCGATGATTCCTGATCCAGCATCAACCTCCCAGCATAGAATCCCCTCTTCACCTCCAACAAAGCATAAATCACCCAATACTCTGATATCTATCTCAAAACCAACAGCAATTCTCTGCAATGTACAAAATTCCAGCCTCTGGATCTCTTGGATGAGGGATCCATATATAGATGTATGCAAAGAGGATGAGTCAGCTCATGAATTGATTAGTGGCTTCTCTCTGTCAGTTCTTGCTTCCACTTGGAGACTGAGAGCCTCTTACTCATCACTGGTCGAATTCAGTGAGGCAAGTGTCATTGGGGAAGATTCTGGAAGCTTCCATTGTCTCTCCACCTCGTGGAATGACTCTGCCACTTGTCATTTCCCGCTCAACGCACCCTGGTAGTGCATTTAGGTGCGTTGCAACACACCTAGCTAGTGTATTTGGGTGCTTTGCAACGCAGCTAGCTAGTGGAGCAGCTGAAATGATCCTAATTTGACTAGTTCTGAGCAGTTTCTGGTGGAGAACTTCTGGGAGAAGCTGTAATTTGTTGACCTTGTTCCTTTAGGGGCCGGAACAACACTTTTAGGGACTTAGGATCCCTTGATTTATGGACATTTCATGCTTAGAGCTGTAAGGCACAAAGATGTTTATAACACCGGGGGGGGGGGGGGGCGCGACTCACCCGAGGCACCACTCGCGCCTTTACCCGAATGCCTGGTGCCTTCACCCACACCCTTCACCCTTCACCAAACCTGCATGCTATTCTATGTAGTCTTGCCCGTGAGTTGGGCGCATAGAGCTGCGCCTTAACTTTACCTTCTTTACACTTCTTCACACCTTCCTTTGATGTCAAGCGAATGACCAAGTTCAAATTGCCCTTCCAAAGCTCCAACGCCTTGTTATATATATGCATCCATGCATGGTCATGCCATCCATGGCCAACTTGGGTTTCTGTCCAAACGATGCCCTTCGTTTACCTATTTGGTTGGTTGGCTCATCAATCAATGCCCCAAATTACACTCCTTTCCATCGTCAGCCCATTTGAGTGAATGCTCAGCTTGTTCACTATAAGTATGTGACTGCCTTACCACTTTCGCATGCGCTCAAGTGTTCGCTTGGCCTTCCTCCAACTCGTGCACTCAAAACATGTCGCACTTCGCATATGAGCAGTGATGACTTAGACCGCAGGTCCTTACATCCTCCCCCACTTGAAATCATTGTCATCCTCAACAATATCTCTTCCTAACAACCATCTGTTACCAAGATATCCATACCAAGGCATACACCCCATCGGTATGTCATACATCGGAAACCATCTCAATCCATGATCACCAACCACCTTGTCACAATCTCCACATGCTGCTCCCCATCGTGGAAGGCTAGTCCCCCCCCATCCCAAGCTACATGTTTCCTGCAACATATCATGTTGACCTCATCATGTATCATCATCGTGTGAACTACTGCCATGATACTCCAACGTAATGCTAACACATCTTTGTACACTGACGTCCCCCATGTTTGAACTAGCCGGGTGATCAGTCCAACTGTCCGCTCAAACCATGAGAATGCACATCCTCATGCCACCATTAATCATTTCTCAGAACATCCTATCACATCCTTAACTCGATCAAGAATCCATCTCCATACAAGTGTAAGCCATGCTTGGGTCCATGAAGTACTCCTCATCTCATCTGCAACATGCTATCCATGATGTTTGGTGTCAATGTGCTGCATGAAATCAACTGCATCTATCCGAACATCATCCATCTACAAAACATCCATCTCCTCAAAGTGAAGAGATCTCCTCATCAAACTCCAACTCTCGATGTGCCACATCCAGGTCCATGAAGAAATCTCCATCATATCTGTATGTGCCATTCCTCAAGTCTGCCATAGAAACAAGTATACACCTGTCTCATCTCCCATGTGCTACCCATGATCATAGATCAATCAGCCCCATGTGTCAAAAGTGGTTAAGTCCCGGCTCAACCCATGCCTAGTGTTGCCACCAAGGCATCATCAGTGTTGTAATTCCATCACTCCAAAGTGTCTCATATCGATCCTCCACATCAAGTCACTCTTCCAAGCTACACCCATACATGTACTTGAAAGTGTGCATCCCATTCTGCATCAAAGTCTCTGACCTCAGCTCCTCAATGCATTAGATCCTCCAAGTCCACCATATATGAAGTCTCCAAAAGTAACAACCTCATGTCATCATGAGCTCCATGAATCATCTCCAACCAACATCTTGGCAAGCATAAAAGTCTCGGCCCAAAGGCATCTGCAAGATGCCTAAGCTCTCCATGTAGTAGGAATGCTCCATAGTTTGCTCACAACTCCATCCAAGTCCATGGCCCTGTTGTACAAGAGTGCACAACCTCTCCATCAGCTCATAAATAATAATTATCCATGTCACACCAGCAAATCCACCTGCACAACATCCCTGGCTTGGCACTCCTCATTGGATGTCCATAAGTGACATCTCTACAAGTGCTCCTACACAATGTCCCTGCATGAGACTTCCATGCTCCATGTCTCCAACCTGATGTCCATGTGTCCAACCAAGTAGACCCATCACAACAATCGATCATCCCCATCCAAGTCTGCAATCTTCAGTCTAGTGAACTTGGTCACCCAACCATATCATCATCACATGAGTCTCTCCATCATAGCTCCCCCACTAAAGGTTCCACCAAGACTTGCTCTCAGTCTCGTCCATGAGAAGTCCACCCAAGTATCATCATCATACCTCAAGTGTGTGCCCTCCAATCTGTCCATGAGTCATGTCGGGCACTTAGCCAATTCTTCATGTGGCTAAAGCATGACCCAATCTTCTACAATGATCATCGTGTTCCTCCCTTGTCACGGGCATTTGTACCTTCTACCATAAGGTCACAAACAACCCCAACAAGTCTTGCAACAGTCAACAATCCTTGCTTCTCCATACAAGGTCTCATCATAGACATCCATGGTAAGATCCTCCTTAGCATCAACAACCTGATTTTTCCCTTCCCTACATATGGTTCATCTCCCAAAAGCTCAAATGAAACACAAGTATCAATAATACTTACATCATTATCATGAGGCTCCTCTATGTGAGTATCCTCATCCATCCATGTCTACAAACTGCACGATCCTGGCCCAACTTCATCAACCTCAAGTTCATCTTCCATCGTTGTCACATCTGCAACATCCTCAAACATCACGACTTCCTCTTCCTTGTCAGCACAATCTGCAACTTCATCCTGCTCCATTGTCCAACCAAGTTGAAGAAGTTTGTCTTCAACATTCTTTTCCAAGACTTCAAGTTCCTTTCGAATCCGGGGGTTCTCTTCTTTCAACTACTTCAACCTATATAAGGTAAGCACGAGCTTCCCTTCACATTCTTCCAAACCTTCCATGCCTTGTCGTTTAGCTTGGCCCAAGCACAAAGCTTCTCCTCTGCTAAACCTGTTTCACCATTCACCTAAATCACCCTGATATTCCACCTGTCACCTGCAAAACTTGAACTCCCTTTCAAGTCTTCGGTCTTCGTAGAATCAACTCCTTGATTCAGTTCACCAGCTCTAATACCACCTGTCACGATAGTGCAGTGGGATCATCACTTCATCGTCAACCTGATCAACTTCCTGATCATCAACTCTGATGCCATCTGTCATGCCCCGAGGCCTATGGTAGTCTTTCAACCGCTCTTGGTGAGGTGTGGCACCACCGAACACTTTCTTTTCACCAATACTTATGTTCATGGACTACGCCTAACCACTTGTTCTACTTAGTTTGTCTTTCTCAACCAAGTAATTATTATGTTTCCTTTATACCAATGAACACCCATACACATTCATTATCATCAACAATTATACAAGAAGAACACAATTGCACAGTATAAAGGGAGGGGCAACTCCATGAACAATGAGTCTGCCCGATATCAATATATTATTCAACTTTACAATGTTTACAAAGCTTTACAAGTATACTTGGGAAACACCAAGTTTCATACTTAGCCAATTTTACATCAAGGCAACACCTCCGTGTGCTACCCAGATTTCCTTGCCCGAGCTAGGCAGGTGCACCCTCACACGAGCTATCAACTACTCCTCAACCAAAATTCGTTTACCGCTGCATGACGGGTGGGTGACCTAACCCGAGTCACCTCGCATTTCCTCTTGCAATACGGGCGGGCGACCTACCCAAGTTACCCTTCACACTTTCGCACGGCGGGCGGGCGACCTCACCCAAGTCCCCATTCACCACCGCATTTTGTTTGCACGTCGGGCGGGCGACTCGGGTCACGCCTTTACTCGAATGCCGGGCGCCTTCACCCACACCCTTCACCCTTCACCAAACCTGCGTTCTATTCTGTGTAGTCTTGCCCGTGAGTCAGCCGCATAGAGTTGTGCCTTAACTCTGCCTTCTTTACACTTCTTCGCACCTTCCTTTGATGTCAAGCGAATGACCAAGTTCGAATTTCCCTTCCAAAGCTCCAACGCCTTGTTATATATACGCCTCCATGCATGGTCATGCCATCCATGGCCGACTTGTGCTTCTGTCCAACCGACACCCTTCGTTTGCCTATTTGGTTGGTCGGCTCATTAACCAATGCCCCAAATTACACTCCTTGCCATTGTCGGTCCGTTTGAGTGAACGCTCAGCCCGTTCACTATAAGTATGAGATCGTCTTACCACTTTCGCACGCGCTCAAGCATTCACTTGGCCTTCCTCTAACTCGTGCACTCAAAACATCTCGCACTTTGCATCTCGGCAGTGATGACTTGGACCGCAGGTCCTTACACCGGTGGCCTAACAGCTCGCGGGGGTGGAGGGAGGATCCAGGGAATCACCCCCCCCCCCACCCCACCCTAGTGACCAAACATGTAAGGACCTGCGGTTCGTGCAATGGTCAAGGTGACTCCACCAAGCAGACGAGTTGAAGAAATGACCGAGTGAGACACTTAGGCGTGCGTGAGAAGTGTGGGAGCGGTCGTATGTTTATATGTGGGTGAGCTAGGCACTCATCTAATGAGCCGAACGATGGAAACTTGTGAAGGGCGAGTGTTCAGGGGGTGATCCACAACCTGGGTGGACCGACCCACCTCATAGGCAAAGACATGGTGAAGTGAGGAGTCGGCTGGGCGTTGGAACATAGGTCGGCCAAGGGTGGCATGACCGCCCACCAAGCGTATGTATAGGCAGGTGGATGGACGAGCAAAGGCATCATTCAACTAATAAGCTACTTAGATGTAGAGCGAAGGCAGAGGCGAGAAGTGTGATGTTGGGGAAGCCGCAGTGTGCAGGGCTGCACCACGGGTGACCCGAGTTGGGCGTCCCTGCCGGGCTGCATGATGGGCGACCTGAGTTGGGCGTCCGTGCTGGGCTACACGACGGGCGACCTGAGTCGGGCATCCGTGCAGGCATGCACGACAGGTGACCTGAGTAGGGCGTCCACTGAACGACCAACTGAAGTGATGAATGAGTGACTCGAGTAGGGCGCGCCGTGCATGGAGGTGAAGTCGCTTGACATAGTGAGGGCGTGCATTTGGGCAACCCGGGTAGGGTGCGCTGTGCACGACGAAATGGTGGAAACGAAGGGAAATGGAACCGGAGATCGTAAATAGAGGTCGAGTGGGCAGTACTACATGTGGCCCACCGAATGGAGGAGAGTTGGGTAGGGTAGCATGGTTTGGGCATTTGCAAGACAAACGAAGGGCGAGCCGAGTGAAGAAGTGCGATGGGTTGTGAACAAAGGCGACCGATGTGCGGACGTGCCGGGTGAGTGCATGGTGACATGGGTGGGTGCCCAAGTTGGGCAACCGGCACGATGAGCTGAATGAATGCATTCAGGAGTGAACAAAGAGTTGGGCAGAACGTGTGGCGACCGTTCAGGGAGGCCGACGAGCTGGGAAACCGAGTTTGCCGAAGTTGGAAATTTGGCTAAGTGTAAATTTAGGGTTTCCCAAGATTTAACTTGTATTTATAAAAGAATATTATATATATTGATATTGGGTAGACTCATATTGCAGGGAGTTGCCCCTCCCTTTATACTGTTGTGCAATTGTATATGTGTTAATCGTTGTTGATGATGAATATGTATGGGTTTTCATCTATATAAAGGATAAATATAATACTTGGTAATGAAAAATAAACTAAGTATGAATGTTAGGTGTAGTCTAAAATCGTAAGTATTGGTGAAAAGAAAATGGTTGGTAGTGCCACACTTCGCTATAGTGTGGTTGGAAGATTACTGCCAGTGTAGGGGCATGACAGTTGGTATTAGAGTTGGTCCAAGTTTTGTAGGAAACTTGGTGAACTGAATCAAGGGGTTGATTCTACAAAGACTGAAGACTTGAAGGAAGTTTAAGTTTTGCAAGTGACAGGTGGAATATCAGGGTGATTCAGGTGATTGGTGAAACAGGTTTAGCAGAGGTGAAGCCTTGTGCTTGGGCCAAGCTGAACGACAAGGCATGGCAGGTTTGGGAGAATGCGAAGGGAAGCTCTTGCTTACCTTATACAGGTTGAAGTGGTTGAAAGAAGATAACCCACGGATTCGAGATAAACTTGTAGTCTTGGAAGAGAATGTTGAAGGTGAACTTCTTCAACTTGGTTGGACAATGGAGCAGGATGAAGTTGCAGATTGTGCTAACCAAGAAGAGGAAGTCGTGATGATTGAGGATGTTCCAGATGTGACAACAATGGAGGATGAACTTGAGGGTGATCAAGTTGGACCAAGATCGTGTAGTTTGCAGACATGGGTGGATGCTGGGTCCCTATAATACTAGTGATTACCCCATTACTATTGTAGTTGTACCCCTTATTTATATTTTTGTGCCCCTATTACCCCCATGTTGTTATTTATGTGCCCCATAGAATCCCTCTATTGTTATTTTTGTGGCTTTATATTATTATTGTTAGGTTGGCTAGATTATATTGTGACTCCTTAGACTCCTATATATAGAAAGGAGGTTTTTTCATTTGTATCATCGAAGAATTGTTCATTTATGTAATGTAAAGGACGTTGCCCCCTCGAAGAGGCTGAATTCTAAGGCGTTGATCTATCTTTTCTATCTTTTCTTGAGCTGGTTTCATAACATTTGGTATCAGAGCTTTGGATTCTGGGGTTTCGCTGCGCCAAACAGGTCATCGTAGAATTTTCGCTATAAATTTTTTTCTATGATGTTTCAGAAATCGAAACAAAAACCCATTTGAGAAGAAATATCGCTGAACCGTGGGTCCGAATTTCCGAGCTTTTCGCTCGATATGTGCGGAGATATGATCTGAGGAAGTTGGTCTTTTTGCAGACTCCTGAATTACATTCAAAACAGGTGACCTGAGGAAAATCGTCATAACTTTCTCTCTGGGGATTGGATTGAAATTTCGTAAGAAGTTACAGAAAGAGGACGGAATGTAGTTTCTTGTATACATGTTTCAGATCCAAAGGTTGAAACAGTGACTCGTGGCACGTCGTACAAGTTCACTCTACTGAAATAGTCTAAAAGCAAGTCACTGTGGGAGATTTCACATAACTCTTCCTTGGAGAATCCAATTTGGGTCAGACTTGTGGCATTGGAAAGAGGAAGCAGAAGGATACTACAGGTTGCAATTTTAGAACTTGATGATCCGAAATTACAGAGATACATCAGATTCAATATCAGGCTTCTATAAAGTGAAAAAAGGTGTGTAGTTTTTTTTTTTAAATTTTTGTGTAAGATTGGTTTAACGGAATTCAAAGGGCATAGTAAAGAATTATTATCTGTAACTGATTCCCTGAGGAAATAAAATGCAAACACCTAGTAAGGAACCTGAAAGCTCTAGCATGACTCATGAAGAAGAGGAAGAAATGCTACATGATATATCAAAATTACAAGAACAAGTGCAACAAATGTCACGCTCACAAAAGCTAACAGAAGCTAAGATAAAAGGTGTGGAATCTAAGATAAAGGGCATGGAAGCTAAAATGGATGATTCAAAGATAGATTTGAAGAGAGACATGGCAGATTTGAAGACAGATTTGAAGACAAACATGGCAGATTTGAAGATAGATTTGACAAATTTTCCATAAGAAATACTTACTAATCGTGAAAAGGTTGTAAAGGAAACTCATGATGTGAACAAAAGTAATGTTAATTATGATTCCATAGACTCTAATGTTGGATTAAAGACCCACCATATTCCAAAAATTGATATGAGGAAGTTTGATGGCAAGGATCCCGCCACATGGATATTACAGATGGAGCAATTCTTCGATCTCAATAATGTGCAAAACACACAAAAGGTACGTATGGAAACTGTATATTTGGAACCAAATCAGTTTGTATGGTATCAATGGCTTTGCTCTCGTAAACAATTTATCACTTGGGCAATTTTTACGGAAGAATTGATAGCACATTATGAAGATACAAAAAGCAACACTTTTTTTAGCCAATTGATAAGTCTCAAACAAAAGGGTTCAGTAATGGAGCACATTGAGGAGTTCCAAAAATTGAACATAAGGGTAAAAGATATTCCAGAGGAGCATAGGATTGATGTGTTCATAGGGTCTTTAAAGGATAATATCCAACATGATGTTCGCCTTTGGGAACCTGATTCATTAGAGAAGGCATTCAGGTTAGCAAGAAAAATGGAAAGCAAAATTATGGCAACCAGGAAGCATACCACTCACAACTATAAAGACGGAAGTGTTGTTGCCCCTAGTCTTCCACAACCTATAAGGTTGACACCACAACAATTGGAAGAAAAAAGAGCAAAAGGGCTTTGTTACAGTTGTGATAGCAAATACACTAAAGGTCATAAGTGTGCTGAGAAGAAATTATTCTACATAGATTGTGAAGAGGAAGAAGAAAAGGAGCAAGAAAGGTCAAAAGAAGAAGATATACTCCAGGAACAAAGCCTAGATGAAGAACAAATAAATCCGACCATATCTTGTAATGCATTGGCGGGAATTACCACTCCTCAAACCATCAAGATAGAAGGACAAATCAAGAAGAAAAAGGTAATAGTGTTGATTGATTCAGGAAGCACCCACAATTTTATTCATTGTAGGGTAGCAAAAGAATTGAATTGCTTCCTATATCCAGCACCAGAGTGTCAAGTGATGATTGCAAATGGAGGAACAATAAATTGCTCTGGAAAGTGCCATAATATCAAGCTATCCATGGGAGAATATGTATTGACTAGCCCAATGCTTTCCATTCCAATGGGAGGTGCTGATGTTGTACTAGGAGTCCAATGGCTACAATCCTTGGGTACAATAGCTTTTAATTTTCAAGAACTTTTCATCAAATTTTCTACAGAAGGAAAGGAAGTTGAATTAAGGGGTATTGCAGGGAAACCAGGAAAGATAATCAGCTCTAATGGTATGACAAAGCTTCTAAAAAAGGAGCAAAGAGGTGTAATTGCACAATTATGTTCGCTAGATGTTTCCACATCGGAATCATCTATTTCTCCAGATCTCCAAAAAGTCCTGGACAATCATTCCAAGGTATTTGAGACTCCCAAAGGTCTCCCACCTATGCGTGATCATGATCATGCTATTCATCTGATTCCAGGAAGTGTTCCTCCAAACATCAGGCCGTACAGATATCCCTATGTCCAAAAAAGTGAAATTGAACGTATGGTTGCAGAAATGCTAGAGGCTGGTATAATTCAACCAAGTCAAAGTTCTTTCTCTGCTCCAGTAGTATTGGTGCACAAGAAGGATGGATCATGGTGCATGTGTCCGGATTATAGGGAGCTCAACAAGCTCACTATTAAAGATAAGTTCCCCATTCCTGTCATTGATGAATTACTGGATGAATTGCATGGATCAATTTACTTCACCAAGTTGGATCTTCGTTCGGGATATCATCAAATCAGAATGAAGATTGAAGACATTCCGAAAACAACATTTAGAACTCATGAGGGTCATTATGAATTTTTGGTCATGCCTTTTGGCCTTACCAATGCACCTTCAACATTTCAAGGTTTGATGAATTCAATTTTCAAACCATTCCTTAGAAAATTTGTGTTAGTATTTTTTGATGATATACTAATCTACAGCAAGTCTTGGAAGGATCATGTTGAACATGTTGACAGGGTGCTACAACTATTGGAGGAGAAACAATTATATGCAAAAAGATCCAAATGTTTCTTTGGAGTCCAGGAGGTGGAATATTTGGGTCATATTGTATCTCATGAAGGAGTTAAGGTAGACCCTAGCAAAATTAAAGCCATTAAGGAATGGAAAATCCCCACATCCATAAAGCATCTGCGAGGATTTCTTGGGTTGACAGGGTATTATCGCAAGTTTGTTAAGAATTATGGGAGAATAGCAGCACCTCTAACAACATTATTGAAGAAAGATGCATTTTCATGGACTCCAGAAGCAACAAAGGCCTTTGAACATCTTAAAGAGGCAATGTGCCAAGCACCGGTCTTAGCTACACCGGACTTCACAAAAACCTTTATTGTGGAATGTGATGCTTCAGGAAATGGAATTGGTGTTGTTCTAATGCAAGATGAAAGACCCATTGCTTTTGAAAGTCGTCCAATCAAGGGAAAGTTTTTAAGCAAAGCTATTTATGAGAAGGAAATGTTGGCAATACTCCATGCACTTAAGAAATGGCGACCCTACCTAATGGGAAGACACTTCAAGGTAAAAACAGATCATGATAGCCTTAAATACTTTTTAGAACAAAGATTATCCTCTGAAGAGCAACAAAAGTGGGTCACAAAGATGTTGGGTTATGACTTTGAAATCATCTACAAAAAAGGGAAGCAAAATGTGGTGGCAGATGCACTCTCAAGAAAGGATGAGGATGTGGAAGCATTGTTGTGCGCCATTTCTATTATCCAACCAGATTGGATAAACGAAGCAAGGGAGGAATGGAAGAATGATGAAGAAGTGTGGGCACTTATTCGAAAGCTACAACAAGATTCCAGTACGTCTGATACATTTAGCTGGCAAAATGATTCGTTATGGTACAAAGATCGCTTATACCTCTGTAAGAATTCCCAGCTAAAACAAAAGATTCTTATGGAATTGCACACTTCTCCCTTAGGAGGGCACTCAGGATTTTTAAAAACTTACCACAGGGTTAAGAAGGAATTTTTTTGGGATGGCCTTAAATCAGATATTCAAAAGTTTTTGGCGGAATGTTTGGTTTGCCAACAAAATAAAGTTGAAACAATTAAGACACCGGGTCTATTACAACCTTTATCCATTCCAAGCCAACGTTGGGAGGAGGTTTCAATGGATTTTATCACAGGTTTACCCAAGTCTGAGGGAAAGAGTGTCATCATGGTGGTAGTTGACAGACTTACCAAGTATGCACACTTTTGTGCATTATCACATCCATTTAAAGCCAGTACAGTTTCTACTGCATTTATGGAAACAATTCAAAAGCTACATGGAAACCCAAAGATTATTGTAAGTGACAGAGATCCCATTTTCACTGGAAATTTTTGGACAAAATTATTTTCTTGTCTTGGTACTCAGTTAGCTCATAGCTCATCTTATCATCCTCAATCTGATGGGAAAACTGAGATAGTAAACAAATGTTTGGAAGGATATCTTCGTTGCTTTGTATCTGATAAACAGACACAATGGGTCAAATGGTTGCCTCTGGCTGAATGGTGGTATAACACTTCCTTCCATACAAAAAAAAATGACCCCATTTATGGCACTTTATGGGTATCAACCACCATCCATCACATCATATTTAAGAGAAAATTCTAAGGTTCAGGCAGTGGAACATCACATCGAACATCAACAACAAGTCCTCCAACTCTTAAAGGATAACCTCGTGTTGGCACAAAATAGAATGAAACAACAGGCAGATCAACATCGCAGTGAAAGAAGTTTTGATGTAGGTGATTGGGTATTCCTACGGCTACAACCATATAAGCAAATGTCCCTAAAGCAAGCTAAGAAGGATAATAAATTATCACCAAAGTATTATGGTCCGTACAAGGTGTTGCAAAAGATTGGTACTATGGCATACAAATTGGAGCTTCCTGCAGCTTCTCGATTGCACCCAGTTTTCCATGTTTCATGTTTAAAGAAGGTTATAGGCGACAAGCTCCCAGTTCAAACAATATTGCCAAAACTTGATGAGGAAGGAAAAATTATATTGGAACCGGAAGCAGTCACAGAAACAAGAACTCGACAGCTACGAAATCGATCAATTTCAGAGTATCTTATCAAGTGGAAGAACTTATCCGCTGAAGATTCCACATGGGAGGATGAGAATTTTATGCAGAAGTATCCAGAACTACTCAAGCGTTGAGGACAACACTTTTTTCAAGGAGAGGGGCATGTTGGGTCCCTATAATACTAGTGATTACCCCATTACTATTGTAGTTATACCCCTTATTTATATTGTTGTGCCCCTATTACCCCCATGTTGTTATTTTTGTGCCCCATAGAATCCCTCTATTGTTATTTTTGTGGCTTTATATTATTATTGTTAGGTAGGTTAGATTATATTGTGACTCATTAGACTCCTATATGTAGAAAGGAGGTTTTTTCATTTGTATCATCGAAGAATTGTTCATTTATGTAATGTAAAGGAGGTTGCCCCCTTGAAGAGGCTGAATTCTAAGGCGCTGATCTATCTTTTCTTGAGCTGGTTTCATAACAGTGGATGAGGATACTCACATGGAGGAGCCTCATGATGATGAAGTAAGTATTATTGATACTTGTGTTTCATTTGAGTGTTTGGTAGATGGACCATATGTAGAGAAGAGAAAAGTCAGTTTGCCAATGCAAGGGAGCATCTTACCATGAATGTATATGATGAGACCTTGTATGGAGAAGCAAGGATTTTTTATTGTTGCAAGACTTGTTGGGGTTGTTTGTGACCTTATGGTAGAAGGTACAAAGGCCCGTGACAAGGGAGGAACATGATGATGATTGTGGAGGATTGGATCATGCTTTAGCCACATGGAGAATTGGCTAAGTGCTTGGCATGACTCATGGACAGATTGGAGGAGGGTACACACTTGAGGTATGATGATACTTGGGTGGACTTCTCATGGCCGAGACCAAGAGATAGTCTTGGTGGAACCTTTAGTGGGGGAGCTATGATGGAGAGACTCATGTGATGATGATATGGTTGGGTGACTGAATTCACTAGACCAGATTTGCAGGCTTAGATGGGGATGACCGATTGTTGTGATGGGTCTACTTAGTTGGACACATGGGAAACTTAGTCATGGACATCAGGTTGGAGACACGGAACATGGAAATCTTATGTAGGGACATTATGTAGGAGCACTTGTAGAGGTGTCACTTATGGGCATCCAAGGAGGAGTTCCAATGCAGGGATGTTGTGCAGGTGGATTTGCTGGTGTGACATGAAGGTGTTTTACTTATGAGCCGATGGAGAGGTTGTGCACTCTTGTACAATAAGGCCATGGACTTGTATGGAGTTGTGAGTAGACTATGTATCATTCCTACTACATGGAGAGCTGAGGCATCTTGCAGAGACCTTTGGGCCGAGACATGTATGCTTGTTGAGAAGTTGGATGGAGATGACACATAGAGCTCATGATGACATGAGATTGTTGTGACTTTTGGAGACTTCATATATGGTGGGCTTGGGGGATCTGATGCATTGAGGAGCTGAGGTCAGAGACTTTGATGCAGAATGGGATGCATACTTTCGAGTACATGTATGGGTGTAGCTTGGAAGAGTGACTTGATGTGGAGGACCTATAGGAGACACTTTGGGGTGATAGAGTTGAAGCGATGATGATGCCTTGGTGGCAACACTTGGGCATGGGTTGAGACGAGACTTAACCACTTTTGACACATGGGAGCTGATCGATCTATGATCATGGGTAGCACATGGGAGATGAGACAGGTGTGTACTTGTTTCTATGGCAGACTTGAGGGATGGCACATTACAGATATGATGGAGGTTGCTTCATGGACCTGGATGTGGCACATCAAGAGTCGGGAGATGATCTCTTCACTTTGAGGAGATGGATGTTTTACAGATGGATGATGATGTTGGGATAGATATGGCTGATTTCATGTAGCACATTGACACCAAACATCATGGAAAACATGTTGCAGATGAGATGGAGACTACTTCATGGACCTGATCATGGCTTACACTTATATGGAGATGGATTCTTGATCGAGATCAGGATGTGACAGGAAGTTCTGAGAAACGACTGACGATGGCATGAGGATGTGCATTCTCATGGTTTGAGCGTGACAGTTGGACTGATCACCTGACTAGTTCAAACATGGGGACTATAGCATGTACAGAGATGTGTTAGCATTATGTTGGAGTATCATGGCAGCAGTTCACACAATGACGATACATGACGAGGTCGACATGATATGTTGTAGTAGGCATGTAGCTTGAGATGGAGGGGCCAACCTTCCACAATGGGGAGCAGCATGTGGAGATTGTGACAGGGTGGTTGATGATCATGGATTGAGATGATTTTCTGATATATGACATATTGATGGAGTATATGCCTTGGTATTGATATCTTGGTGACAGATGGTTGCCGGGATGAGATATTGTCGAGGACGACAATGATTTCAGTTGGGGGAGGATGTAAGGACTTGCGGTCCGTGCAACGGGCGAGGTGAATCCACCGAGCGGACGAGTTGATGAAATGACCGAGCAAGACACTTAGGCATGCATGCAAAGTGTGGGAGTGGTCGTATGTTTATATGTGGGCGAGCTGGGTGCTCGTCCGATGAGCCGACTGATGGAAACTTACGATGGTCAAGCATTGAAGGGGTGGTCCCACGAGCTGGGTAGGTCAAACCACCTCATAGGCAAAGACATGGTGAAGTGAGGAGTCGGCTGGGCATTGGAACATAGGTCGACCAAGGGTGGCACGACCACCCACCAAGCGTATGTATAGGCGGGTGGATGGAAAAGTAAAGGCATCATTCGACCAACGAGCTACTTGGATGCAAAGAAAACACAGTGGTGAGAAGTGCAAAGTTGGGGAAGCCGCAGCGTGCAAGGTTGCACGACAGGCGACCCAAGTTGGGCATCCATGCTGGGTTACACGACGGGTGACCCGAGTTGGGCGTCCATGCAAGCGTGCATGATGGGCGACCCAAGTAGGGCGTCCACTGAACGACCAACCGAAGTGTTGAACGGGTGACCCGGGTAGGGGAAGCCATGCATGGAGGTGAAGTTGTTTGACACAATGAGGGTGTGCAAATGGGCGACCCGGGTAGGACGTGCCATGCATGATGAAATGGTGGAAATGAAGGGCAGTGGAATTGGAGATCGTAAATAGACGTCGAGCGGGTGGTGCTACGTGTGGCCCACCGAACAGAGGAGAGTCGGGTAGGGTAGCACGGTTTCGGCGTTTGTGAGATGAACAAAGGGCGTGTTAGGTGAAGAAGTGCGACGAGTTGTGAAAGAAGGCAACTGATGTGTTGACATGCTGGGTGTGTGCACGGTGACACGGGTGGGCGCCCAAGTTGGGCAAACGGCACGATGAGCTGAACGAACACGTTCAGGGGTGAATGAAGAGTTGGGCAGAACGTGCAACGACCATTCAGGTAAGCCAACGAGCTGGCAACCGAGTTTTCCGAAGATGGAAATTTGGCTAAGTGTAAATTTAGGGTTTCCCAAGATTTAACTTGTATTTATAAAAGAAGATTATATATATTGATATTGGGCAGACTCATATTCTAGGGAGTTTCCCCTCCCTTTATACTATTGTGCAATTGTATATGTGTTAATTACTATTGATGATGAATATGTATGGGTTTTCATCTATATAAAGGGACACCAGTAGCCCAACGACTCTAGGAATCACCCCGCTCTCCGCCCTACCCCAACGGCCCAACGATCTGCGGGGTGGCGGGTTGATTTTGGGAATCACCCCACCCGTGTTGTTGGGAAAAGTATCCAATTCGGAATGCCCCTATCCCACTCTAAGGTGTGATAGTGCCTTAGCAACAAACAAGGAAAACTATCTTCGTATTCTTCTTTATGAAATGTAAATGGAGAAGAAGGATGTAACTAACCGGTGTCTTCTGCTAGTTTGTCGATCCAATCGCTCTCTCCTTTGTTCGCTTCCCACTGCTTGCTCCTTCACTGGTCCAGCTTACACCGAGTTCCTGCAAGATCACAAGAGAGGAAAACTACACAAAAGACATAGATTTACATTCATAACTAGTTTAGGATCAGATATAAACTAAATATGCAAATATAACAAAACATCATTGATATACAAGCATATAGGAGAAAGTCAAATAGCTTTATTGATATGATAAGAAAGTCCAAGAGGAGATACAACCAAGTGAGTTCCGATCCAGCATCTACCTCCCAGCAAAGGAATCCCTTCCTCTCCTCCAACAAAGCATAAATCACCCAATGTACTAATCTCAATCTCAAACCAACAACAATTCTCTGCAAAGTACAAAATTCCAGCCTCCTGAACCTCTGGGTGAGAGATCCATATATAGATGTAAGCAGAGAGGATGAGTCAGCTTATGTTTTGACTTGTGGCTTCTCTCTGTCAGTTCTTGCTTCCACTTGGAGGTTGAGAGCCTCTTACTCATCACTAGTCGAATTCATTGAAGCAAGTGTCATTGGAGAAGATTCTGGAAGCTTCCATGGTCTTTCCACCTCGTTGAATGAGCTTGCCATTTGTCATTTCCCGCTCAGCGCACCCTGGTAGTGCTTCCACCTGCGTTTCAGTGCACCTAGCCAGTGTAGCCTCTGCATTTCAACGCAAGCAGCTAGTGGAGCCTCTGAATTGATCCTGAATTGACTGTTTCTGAGTGGTTTTTGGTGGAGAACTTCTGGGAGAAGCTGTCATTGGTTGACCTTGTTCCTTTAGGGGCAGGAACAACTCTTTTAGGGACTTTGGATCCCTTGGATTATGGATATTTCATGCTCAATGTTGTAAGGCACAAAAATGTCTATAACAACCCAGGCGGCCAAAAGTCCCACGGGAGCCTCCGCCTCACCCTGGTGGCGCAAAATCCCGCGGGAGTGGCGAGGTGTTTCTAGGAATCACCTCGCCCTCTGCCCCACCGTGGCGGCCCAACAGCTCACGTGAGTGGCGGGGTGATTCCAAGAATCACCCCGTCCTTTGCCCCACCCTAGTGGTCCAACAGCTCAGGGGGGGTGGCAGGGTGATTCAGGGAATCACACCTCCCTCCACCCCACCCCGGCAACCCAATGGCCCGAGGGAGTGGCGGGGTCATTCCGGGAATCACCCCACACTCTGCCCCACTTGGGCAACCCAACAGCCCACGGGGGTGGCGGGGCGATTTCATGAATCACCTCGCCCTTCACCCCACCCCGGCGGCCCAACAACTTACAAGGGTGGCAGGGTGATTCCGGGAATTAGCCCACCCTCTGCCCCATCCCGCCAGCCCGACGGCTCGCAGGGGTGGCGAAGTGATTTCGGGAATCACCCTGCCCTCCACCCCACCCTGTCGGCCCAACGGCCCACGGGGCTAGCGTGTTGATTCCGGGAGTCACCCCACCTTCTGCCCCACCTCGTCGGCCTTACAGCTCGCGGGAGTGGTGAGATGATTCAAGGAATCACCCCACCCTCCGCCCCACCCCGACAGCTCAATGACTTGCAGGGGTGGAAGGGTGATTCCGGGAATCACCCCGCCCTCCGCCCCACTCGGGTGGTCCAACGCCTTGCAGGGGTGTTAGGGTGATTCTGGGAATCACCCCATCCACTATCCCACCCTAGTGACCCAATGGCCTGCGGGGGTGGTCGGGTGATTCCAGGAATCACCCCACCCTCTGTCCTACCCTGGTGATCCAACGGCCTGCGGGGGTGGTCGGGTGATTCTGGGAATCACCAGGCCTTCTGCCCCACCCCAACGGCCCGCGAGGGTGGCGGGGCGATTCCGGGAATTACCCCACCCTCCGCCCCACCTCAGTGAGCCAACGACTCACGGGGGTGGCGGGGTGATTTCGTGAATCAGTCCACCCTCTCCCTTGCCCAGTAGTGCAATGTCTCGCAGGGGTGGTGGGGTGATTCCGAGAATCACCCAACCCTTTGTCCCACCTCGATGGCCCAATGGCCTGCAGGGGTGGCGGGGTGATTCCAGGAATCACCCCGTCCTCCGCCCCACATCGGTGGCAGGCTGATTCCACGAATCACCCTGCCCTCCGCCCCACCCAAGCAGCCCAATGTCTCGCGGGGGTGGTGGGGTGATTCCCATGATTCTGGGAATCACCCCACCCTCCACCCAACCTCAGTGGCCCTACGGCTCGCGGGGTTTGCGCGGTGATTTCGAGAATCACCCCACCCTTTTCCCCACCTCGGTAGCCCAATGGCTTGCAAGGGTTGCGGGGCGATTCTGGGAATCATCTCACCCTCCACCCCACCTTGGTAGCCCAAATGTTTGCAGGGGTGGCGGGGTGATTCTGGTAATCACCCCACCCTCTGCCCCACCCCGGCGGCCCAACGACATGCAGGGGTGGCAGGGTGATTCTGGGAATCACCCTGCCCTCCACCCCACCCCAGTGGCCCAACGACCCGCGACAGTTACGGTGTGATTCCGAGAGCCACCGCGCCCTCCACCCCACCCCAGCGGTCCAACGATTCTAGGGTGGCGGGGTTATTCCGAGAATCTGCCCTCCCTGCGTCCCACCCTGGTGGCCCAACGGCCTGCGAGGGTGGCGTGGTGATTCCGGGAATCATCCCGTCCTCCATCCCACCCAGGTGGCCCAATGACTCATGGAGGTGGTGGGGTGATCCCAAGAATCACCCCGCCCTCCGCCCCACCTGGGCTGCCCAATGGCCCATGGGAGTGGTGGGGTGATTTTGGGAATAACCCTGCCCTTCACCACATCCCAGTGGCCTGCCGGCCTGCAGGGGTTCCAGGGTGATTTTGGGAATCACCCCACCCTCCGCTCCACCTCGGCAGCCTAACGTCCCATAGGAGTGGCTAGGTGATTCTGGGAATCACCCTACCACCCCCATGGGCCATTGGGTTGCCGGGGTGGGGCAGAGGGTTGCAAACAACCTCCACCCCACCCCGACAGCCCAATAGCCCGCGAGGGTCGTAGGTTGAGAACGAGAATCACCTCACCCTTTTCCCCACCCCAGTGGCCCAACGGCCCATGGGGGTGGCAGGGAGATTCTAGAAATCACCCTGCCACCCCACGGGCCGTTGGGCCGCTGGGGTGGGGCGGAGGGCTACGGACAACATCTACCCCATCTCAACGGTCCAATGGCCCATGGGGTGGTGGGGTGATTCTAGGAATCAGCCAGCCACCCTTTCGAGCCCTTGGGCCATCGGGGTGGGGCAAAGGGCTGCAGACAGCCTCTGCCCCACACCGGTGGTGAGTCCAGGAATCACCCTACCCTCCACCTCATTATAGCAGCCCAACGACCCGCAGGGGTGGCAAGGTGATTCCGGGAATCACCCCGCCACCCCCGCGAGCTGTTGGGTTGTTAGGGTGGGGCGAAGGGTTGCGGACAGCCTCTGCCCCACCCTGGCGGCCCAATGGCCCACAGAGGTGGCAGGGTGATTCTAGGATTCACCTCGCCACCCTCGCGAGCCGTTGGACCGGTAGGGTGGGGTGGAGGGCTGCAGACAACCTCTGCCCCACTCCGGCAGCTCAACAGCCTGCGGGGGTGGTCGGGTGATTCTAGGAATCACCCCATCCTCCGCCCAACCCAAGCGGCCCAACAACCCATAGGGGTAGCATTATGATTCTAGGAATCACACTGACCTCCGGCCCACCACGGCAGCCCAATGGCCCGCAGGGGTGGCGGGGTGATTCCGGGAATCACGCCACCCTCTGCCCCACCTCGGTGACCCAACAGCTCGCAAGGGTGGTTGGGGTGATTCCACGAATCACCCCACCCTCCGCCCTACCCCGGCGGCCCAATGACCTGGAGGGGTGACGAGGTGATTCCGGGAATCACCTAGCAACCTCGCAGGCCGTTGGGCTGCTAGGGTGGGGCAGAGGCTGTCCGCAGCCCTCTACCCCACTCTAGCATCCCAACGGCCCGTGAGGGTGGCGGGGTGATTCCCGTAATCACCTCGCCACCCCCACGGGCCGATGGGCCGCCGGGGTGGGGCGGAGGTTGCAAATTACCCCGCCACCCCCGTGGGCCGTTGGGCCGCCGGGGTGGGGCAGAAGGCTGCAGACACAATCCGCCCCCCCCCGGCGGCCCAACAGCCCACGGGGGTGGCAGGTTAATTCTGGGAATCACCCTGCCCTCTACCCCACCCCGGCGGCCCAATGGCCCGTTGGTGTGGTGGGGTGATTCCTGGGGTGACAGGGTGATTCCGGTAATCACCCCACCCTCTGCCCCACCCTGGTGGCCTAACGACATGCGGGGGTGGTGGGGTGATTATGAGAATCACCCCACCCTCTGCCCCACCCTGGTGGCCTAACGACATGCAGGGAAGGTGGGGTGATTACAGGAATCACCCCACCACATCCAGCCTTTTCCCCACCTAAGCAGCTCAATGGCTCGGCATGGGTGGCATGATGATTCCCCAACCTCCGCCCCACCCCTATGGCCCAATGACCTGCTAGGGTGGCAGGGTGATTCTGAGAATCACCTCGTCCTCCGCCCCACCTCGATGGCCCAATGGCTTGTGGGGGTGGCAGGGTGATTCTAGGAATCACCCCACGCTCCACCCCACCCTGGTTACCCAACGGCTTACGGAGGTGGTAGGGTGATTCTAGCAATCACCCCGCCCTTCACCCCATCCCAACGGCCCGCATGGGTGGCAAGGTGATTCCGGGAAACAACCCGCCCTCCGCCTCACCCTGGCAGCCCAACGGCCCACAAGGGTGGCAGGGTGATTTCGAGAATCACCTCGACCTCTACCCCACCTAGGGGGCCCAACGGCCCACGATGATGGTGGGGTGATTCTAGGAATCACCCAGCCCTCCGCCCCACCCAAGTGGCCCAATGGCATGCTGGGGTGGTGAGGCGATTCCGGGAATCACTTCGCCACCCCCATGGGTCGTTGGGCCACCGAGGTGGGGCTGACTACTACGGATAGCGTCTGCCCCACTTCGGCGGCCCTACGACCCACTGTGGTGGCAGGGTGATTCTAGAAATCACTCGGCCACCCCCACGAGCCGTTGGGTCACCGGGGTGTGGTGGAGGGCTACGGACCAGGGTGACTCTAGGAATCACCCCACCCTCCACCTCACCTTGGTAGCCCACTGGAACGCAGGGATGGTAGGGCGATTTCAAGAATCACCCAGCCACCCCCGTGGGCCATTGGGTCGCCGGGGTGGGGCAGAGGGCTACGAACAACCCTCCACCCCACCCCGGTGGCCCAATGGTCTGTAGGGGTGCGGGGCGATTCTCGCCACTGCCGCAAGCCGTTGGGCAAACAGGGTGGGGTGGAGGTTGTGCTACCCCGGCGGCCCAATGGCCTGCGGGGGTGCGGGGTGATTCCCGGGAATCACCCCGCCACCGCCGTGATCCGTTCAAAAAACAAGATGGGGCAGAGGGATGTGAACAGCCTCCGCCCCACCCCAGCATCCCAACAACCCGTGGGGGTGGCGGGGTGATTCCAGGAATCACCCCACCCTATACACCACCGCTGCAGCCCAACAGCCCACAGGGGTGCCAGGGTGATTCCGGGAATCACCTTGCCCTCCACCCCACCCTGGTGGCCCAACAGCCCGCGGGGGTGGTGGGGTGATTCCGGGAATCACGCCGCTATTATCAGGAAAACTAGTGTCCATTCAGAGCTGCTACTACCACTAAGAGGTAGCGATCTTAGAAACAAACAAACCAAAGTTACTTGTGTTTTCCTTTATGAGAGATAGATGAGAGAGAAGCAGAGAGTACCAACCTCAATCTTTCACTAGTCTCCTTGCTTGTTTCCTCTCTCCATTGATAGAGCTTTCGCCGCTCCTTTATCACTTGTCCCGCTTCAAAGAACACCTGTAGAGTCAAAGAAGCAAAATACCATCAAAGCATAGAGATCTATAACAATAAACAATATAGGATCAGATGTACATTAACCATACAAATGCATATATAAATACAAGATTTAGAGATATACAAGTATATGGAGGAAAAATCAAATAGCTTTATTGATAGAAGTAGTAGAATAGAGGATCACAACCAAGCTGTCTGATCCAGCATCATCCTCCCAGCATGAAAACCCTCTTCACCTCATAAAAAGCAAGATCACCCAACAATACAATGTCTCAAAGAGAAACCAACAACACTTCATTACAAATTACAAAATTCCAGCCCTCTGGATCTCTAGGATGAGGGATCCATATATAGATGTTTGTAGGGCAGTGAGTGAGCTTCTGGGATTTTTATTAGTGTCATTTCATTGATAGTTCTTGGTTCCACTTGGAGATTTCATGATCTCTTACTCATCCCTGGGCAAATTCAGAGAGCCAAGTGTCATATGAGCAGTTTCTAGAAGATTCTTTGAGTTTCCACCTAGCAAACTGCCTCTGCCATTTGTCTACTCTCACTCATCACACCCTACAGAAGGGCTTTTTAGTATGCATCGCTCCCTTTGTGTGTAGCAGGTGATATGCATCGCACCCTCAACATGGAGCAGTTTGTATGGTCCAGTTTTGACCAGTTCTGAGCAGTTTTTCAGGGAGAACTTCTGGGAAATGATGTAATCGGTTGACCTTGATCCTTTGGGGTATGAAACAACACTTTTAGGGGTTTGAGATCCCTTGCTTTGTTGACATATATGATTGGGGTTGCAGTGCCCAAATATGTCTATAACAGTTGCCCCCTAAAGCATGAGGTTGTAAATATTCTGATATCGGGTGAAGTGCTTTATCATGAGGATCCGAGGTTTTTTGAACTGGAAGGTGACCTGTAATAAGATAAAATACAATACATTATCTTCATGATATTTTCATGATCTAGCTGAGGCGGGCATTCCCATGCTCAAATTTATAAATTCATTTTCATGTACATAGGATAGACAATCGTCTGTGTGGCAAACTGATGATTCTGGTAGAGAAATCATCCCTTAGCTTGGATGATTATTTGTGCAGCTATGATGTACATTTGATGTCTTTATTTTCTTGAATATATCGCAGCCTGGATTGATGAAACTAGATCCGGGATCTTCAAACTCATTCAATCTTCCCCTGAAGTACAAGTCGGTCCATGTGAAAGGATGTTCTGATGTCGAACATGGAAAGGCATCACCTGATTACCAGCCAATGATGTAAGTTGTTAACAGGTGCAAGAGGAATCACCGATATTAATGATGACCCTCAAGGTATTGCAATGAAATTCATGTGGTGAATACATGAGTTGATGTCGAACACCACGCAAAATCTTTCGGTCGAAGGCCATTGATGTAAACCTGTCGCCGGAAGTGAGAAACTTGCCATTGAGGCATGCAAGCTTCAAAGTACTGAAAGGGTTGTTCCTAGTTCAACTTTTTGGATAATTAGCTGATGTCGACAAGAAGTGACTCGTCATAGGAGGGCCTTAATGAATCCCACATCTACAACACAGAATGGAGCAAATGATTTTCTGGAGGTGAAAACGATCCAATGATACAAGGTTCAGGGTGGCAGTCATGAAAGAATGTAGCGTTAAGTTATTGTAGCAGATGAGACGTTAGTTGGGTTGGTGAATTCTCTGAGCGACTTCTCTTGAACATATTGGCGACATTGGAATGGATTGGTAGTGTTAACCCCAAAATCAATGGTACGGAGGACCAATGGTGATATGACCGATGAACGAAATAACCCAACCCGACTCAAGCATGGTGATGGAGTGAAAGTGTCATGTTCAAGACCGACCTGCTACCAATGAAGTTCTTCAAGTTTTATTCCCTTTTTCCCCAGTCATTGTTGACCAGTACCTCTTTATTTTTGTCAAGCTTGAGGAGGATAACATATGCTTGTTCTATAATTTTCCCTTTGGGCAAACCTGTCGCTATGTTTTAGCACGCCTAGTGACAGTGAAACTCGCTCTTGTCTGCATGGACAAGTTTGTCACTATTGTTTTAACGCGTTTAATGACAAAGATAACTCGGTCCTTTTCAATTTTAGAGAGTCTGAAAAGAAACGGAAAGGAAACTCTAGTAGTCCTTTTTCGTAGTATAATCCCTTAAGTCCGAAAAAGTATAAAATAATATGAAAGGGATCACTTTTCGATATTTTTAACGAGCCGAACAAGACAAGCGCTCAATATTTTTGTGTAAGGATCCCTCAGGTCCAAAAAGATTAAAATATAGAGGAGGGATGGCACTTCCAATCACTTTAACGAGCTGGAGAGGCCAATTGCTTGGCAATATTTTCATATTTTACGAGTCTAAAAAGAGCTTAAAGGAGACTCGTTTTTTTAGGAACAAGTGATGTTTTTGGATAGCAACTGGTTCCAGGTAAGGTTTGGAACTTTTCAATCACGACAGTGTAAAGAAGGTGGCTAATAGAATCACTCATCGCAGTTGTTCCTAAAAAGGGTAAACAATCAAATGGAGGCATATGATTGGCTAAAAAAGAGTGGAGGTGATGGTAAGAACACGACCAAGGTTCAAAAGTTGATAGCTATGCGATCGCAAAGGTTATTTACCGAAGGTGGGTTCATTTTTTAATGAGCTTGAACTCTGGGGGAACATATGCTCATTGCTAGGTTTATTTTTTAACAAGCTTGAACTTTGCGTAAATCTGCTTTTGCCAGTCGTATAATAAGGATGTCTCTCATTAGTAGGTTCATTTTTTAGGGAGCTTGCCCCATTCGCAACTTTGCTCCGGAGCATTTTATATGTAAGCTAGGAATGACCAACTACTGTCCTATGGGTTAAAGAACTACTAAGGTTAGGTAGGATAGTCTCTCGGTGGGAAAAATTCTCCTTTACTTTTCTGGTGCCATTTGGCCCTTGCAAAGGTGAATGGTTGATCAAAACAATCACCTAACTTAAGCAGTTGAAGTTAGTAAAAACTACGGGGTTAGAGTTACGCTAGTCACTTTTCACTTGCATACAAAAAGGTTTGCATGCCCCTAGGTATAAAGAAGAGTAAAGTTTCCAAGTTACCATATGGAAGTTCTTGCATTAGCAAGATTATTCCATCTGTGTAGTAGACAAAATACTTCCTTGGCTCTATCCATCTAAATGGACAAAGGTGAATGTTGTCAGTTCCAATCACATAACCTTCGACTAGGAAATGATATTTCCAGACTGATCCCATTTTCCTAAATGGATGGGTGTGTCATATTGGTCATATATCCTAAGAGGAAACACATCTTATATCTAGGGTTTTCCTGCCGAAGTAGGCCAGGGCGCATGCCCCATGGATTTAGTCATATTCACCGAATCACTCGCGCTCATCAAGTGGACAAACTGGAGGTTGATGAGACATTCCTTGTGCAAATAGACTAGTTAGGGATGGTATTTGACTAGTAGTCATGTTTGAACTAGGGAATGAAAGCCGGTCAATGAGCTGGACCATTCTGCCTTCATACAGGAAACAAATCACCGAAAGAGTGAGGAAACAATAGCTCCCATGTTGTAAATGTAGTCACACCCAAGGAGTAGATTGTAATCTAGAGGTCCTTGGACTATCATCACATTTAGATGAATGGTTTTCCTTCTCAAAGTTATAGACAAATTTGGAAGGATCCCTAAAGGTCGACTGGTTCCTTTGTTGAAGCCTGACAGGTTTCGAATCTCAGGTAGAAGCGGTGGCGAACCAAGCGATTTCCAAGCAATTGAGGAAAGGATACTCACAGAAGCCCCTTCATCTATGATAGTACCAACCATGATCATTCTGAAATCTTGTACTATGATTCAGAATGGTACATTAGATGGTAGGTGGGGTCTCCCTAGTAGATTCCAATTGAAGGAAATGACTAGATTGCTTGGAGGAGGGACCAAATAAATGATCGGATGAATCTTTGATGAACTTCCTTCCTGTAGTAAAGGAATGGGTAGATTTCCCCCATGTTCATTGGATTCTATGTTAACAAAAAGAATTTGAATGGTGTCGTTCTCATTCTCTTTGGTGACTATATCATCTGAAGGTGGACCTTCTGAAGACAAGACTGGGTCGACTACTGTCTTGACCTATTGACTTTGGTCCGGTGTGGACTCAGAGGGTTTATCTTTAATGATAGGTGCTTTGACTGACAACAAAGGTGTGTCAGTCAGATTTTCAACTAGCGATGGACTTGGCAAGAGTTTCTTGTATCCAGGAGGAAGTCGCTGTGGTGAAGCAGGACGGTTATCCAAGACTCTTTTAGCTTCATCCAGGAAAGGACAACAGTGGAGGGCATGATCGCCTTCACACAGTCTACAAGGAAATTTAGATCTTCCTTTCTTTCCATTGACTTCGTTTTCACTAGTTGATGGTGTGCTCTCAACATGATCATCAGAGGTTGAAGACACCGGATTGTGCAAGAGGAGAGACTAGTCCCTCAGGATCTGTGGGATGCAGTGACAATCTCGATGATAGTGGTCTCCCTTGCAAATGACACATGGAGATTTAGGTTTGTATGGTGCAGTGTGTGGATTTTCACCAGACGATGCATGGTTGCCCACTTTCGCTGTTGGCTTCTTCTTCTTTTTCTCCTTCCCTTTCTTCTTCTTCTCAGTTACTTGGTTTCTAGCGTTACTAGCTTCATCAAGCAAAGAGGAAGAAGGAGAGGGAGAAACAAATGAATTAGAAGGTGGGGGAGTGACTTTAGTATCATCTAGTTGCTGATTTGATTGCTAAGGAATTATGGTGTTTTGAACGACAGAGGTCGAGAAAAGCCATACTGGCAGGCCAATCGTGAGTCCTGGAAGGGATAATGTAGCCATGTGTGGAGCACCAACATCTCCCCAAGAAGAGAAAGGACTAGGATTTCCCCCAAGGGGAAATCCTTGATTGGTGGGCTCCATTTTCTCAACCTAAGACCAACGAGGGAATAGTGATGTTATTTCGATTAAAATAAATTTTATGACACTTTGACACAACCTACTTTTTCAATTTTTAAGAGTCGAGAAAAAGCTAAAGATGACTCTAGTCGCCTTCGATTTTTAATGAGCCTAAAGTGACAAGTGCTCAGATGGACCTTTTCTTTTAAGGAGTCTAAAAAGGAATGAAAGTGACTACTCTGGAAATCTAGACAGAGGGATTACCAAACCAATCGCAAAAATGCAGAATACCTTTAAGGTATGGTAGTCAATCTTCCTGAATGTTGTGTTCAGTGCATTGCAATCGATAGGGCGGCAGACACAGCTTCCTAAGGATAAATGATATAACCTATTGAGGTCTCCCAATATATACTCAATGGTACATGGGAGCAAAAGTTTGTACTGGCACTTGTCGTATCAAAGAGGAGGAATCACCCAACCTACAATGAAAACGATAGTTACTAGGCTTTACGATGCCGGAATACGTCTCTAGCCCAGACTTCTAGATCTTGTGCACTAGGTTCCAAAGTGTTTTTATGTTAATTGAAGTTTATTTTATAGTTGATCTTTCTTAAGAAGTTTTCCTTTAAGGTTCACCATGTGATGTAGATATACAATTCCTAAATATGCAATCTAAGATGATAAACAGTCGTTTACTTTCTTTTAGCAATGAAAATCCTAGCTACTAAGGAAAGAGAAATAAAATTCTTTCAACATAGAGCAAAGAGCACACACTAGATGCACTTTTCCTAAATCAATTTCCGCATGCAGTCTAAATGCAAATGCACATGCATGTATTTGTTTTTCAGTTCCCTTAATGTGACAATGATAAAAAGAAAACTAAGTACAGATCTGAACTATTTTCTTTCAAAACAACAATACTAACAATTTTCTCTTTTCGAAATGAAAGGAAGACTAAGACGACACTTTGTGATTTCGAATTTAACACTGTTTTTGACACTTGAAATACTAATAATTTCAAAATCATGTATAATGGCAAAAGTGTAATCGACTATCTAAAAGAGGAAGACTTTACGACACCCTTTTTCTTGACTGAAAATGATAGTTGCGACACTTTCAAATCAAAAGACGATAGTTCGATTAAGCTACTATTTGCAAAGGACTATAAATGATGAAAAATACATAAAAATCATTCACAATTCCTTATCAATGGAAGCTGAATAATGTAAAGGAAGAAGGTTTCAACAGTGATATACTGATCATAGACAGCAAAACTACTGAATAAAGCTGAAGACAATGAAGAAAAAACCAAAATCTGGAGACAAAAACAGTCTCACTCAATCATCGCACCTGTAACACAGGGAAATAGGGATGCATCTCACCTGCAAGACATGGGAGGTGTGATGCATCCTGTTTGCCAATGAGAGATAGTGTGATGGTCTAGAGACAAGACTGAGCTTGGTTTTCACTCACAATTTGTAGCTAAGTTCAGGGGTTTAGACTGAGCTTTTGATATGCAGTAAACACAAAGTATAGGGGCTGATATAATGAGGTTATTTGAGCTACCACCAGGGCACTTAGGATGTTTGCAAGTCAAATTTTCAGTTCATAAACTACCTGGAGATTGATTGAAGCAGTGTTGATCTACTTTGCAGTTGCATAGCAAAACCAGGCCAAAGGCTAGCTAGCTTAACTTCAGGCTCCGTCTATAGTTTATAAAGCAAACAACAGTAACAAAAAAAACAAACTATTCTCTCCCTAGTGGAGTCGCCAACATCTCCCTAGTGGAGTTGCCATTTTGTTATCGGGAAAATTAGTGTCCATTTAGAGTTGCTAGTCCCACTAAGACGGGTAGCTATCTTAGAAACAAACAAACCAAAGTTACTTGTGTTTTCCTTTATGAGATATAGATGAGAGAGAAGCAGAGAGTACGAACCTCAGTCTTTCACTAGTCTCCTTGCTTATTTCCTCTCTCCCTTGATAGAGCTTTCGCCAGTCCTTTTTCACTTGTCCCACTTCAAAGAACACCTGTAGAGTCAAAGAAGCAAAATACCATCAAAGCATAGAGATATATAACCATAAACAATATAGGATTAGATGTACATTAACCATACAAATGCATATATAAATACAAGATTTAGAGATATACAAGTATATGGAGGAAAACTCAAATAGCTTTAATGATAGAAGTAGTAGAAGAGAGGATTACAACCAAGCTGTCTAATCCAGCATCATCCTCCCAGCATGAAAGCCCTCTTCACCTCATAAAAAGCAATATCACCCAACAATACAATGTCTCAAAGAGAAACCAACAACACTTACAAATTACAAAATTCCAACCCTTTGGATCTCTAGGATGAGGGATCCATATATAGATGTTTGTAGGGGAGTGAGTGAGCTTCTGGGATTTTGATTAGTGTCATTTCACTAATAGTTCTTTGTTCCACTTGGAGATTTCATGATCTCTTACTCATCCCTGGGAAAATTCAGAGAGGCAAGTGTCATATGAGCAGTTTCTAGAAGATTCTTTGAGTTTCCACCTAGCAAACTGCGTCTGGCATTTGTCTGCTCTTGCTCATCACACCCTACAGAAGGGATTTTCAGTATGCATCGCACCCTTTGTGTGTAGCAGGTGAGATGCATCACACCCTTAGCATGGATTAGTTTGTATGGTCCAGTTTTGACCAGTTCTGAGCAGTTTTTCAGGGAGAACTTCTGGGAAATGATGTACTTAGTTGACTTTGATCCTTTAGGATATGAAACAAAAATTTTAGGGGTTTGAGAGTCCTTGGTTTATTGACATATGTGATTTGGGTTGCAGTGCCCAAATATGTCTATAACAGCCGCCCTCTCCCCACCCCAGCTGTCACGTCCCTACACCTACGGTAGCCTTTCAACCGCTTATAGCGAGGTGCAGCACTATCAATCGTTTTCTTCTCACCAATACTTATGATTGTAGACTATGCCTAACATTCCATACTTAGTTTTATTTTCTTTACCAAGTATTATTAATGTGTTCCTCTATACAAGTGAAAACCCATAACATTCACATAAACAACATTATATAAGAGAAATGCACAACAGTATAAAGGGAGGGGCAACTGCCTGCAATATGAGTATGCTCGAATCAATATATTATACAATCTTCACTTTTACAAAGTACAAGTTAAATCTTGGGAAACCCCAAATTTACACTTAGTCAATTTTCAACTTCGGCAAACTCGGTTGCCCAGCTCGTCAGCACCTCCGCACGGTCGCCGCATGACTCACCAACCTTTTGTTCACCTTGTCATACGATCGTGTTGTTTTCCCAACTTGGGCATGCCTCCAAGTCACCACACACTGGCGCCTCTACCTGAGACACACCTTTGTTCACAATCTCAACACTTCACCAAGTTACACTATACACACTTGCATGATGGGCAAGCGCTCACCCGAGTCACCCAAGAACCCGTGTCAAGTCGTCGCACAAACTGGGCGCCCATGCCTTCGTTCACCGTTGGTCGCTCCTTCACACAACCTGGGCGCCACACACCTGTGCACGCCCTTCTCTTCATTTGGCGGGCGACCTCTGCCCGTGCCCTCACCCAAAACCAAGAAGTGATCTACCTCTATGCGGCCTCGCCCAAGAATGGGTGCATCACCAAATCTGCGCCTTCCTTCTTTGCATCCACGCACTTAGACCTGCACCTTCTTTACATGAGTGAGTTTGTTGTGATAAGCGATTGTGAAATGAACTCATCTTAACTCTTGTTTATACAGGTGGCAAGGCGAGTTAGCCTATCCAGCCGACTCATCCTCCACGCCTTACGCACCCACACTTCTCCACAATTCACCCGTTGGCTTTGTCTCCAAGTGTGGTCAGCCCATGGGTTGAGCCAACCGCTCCCCACGCCTGTAAACTCAGCTCACCCACCTTTCTTATGAAAACTTTGCATATCCAAGTCAAGCTCGCACTTCGTTCAAGCCGGCTGTTCGTTCAACCTCCAACCACGGTCGTACTTCGGCGGAACGCGTTCAGGACTGCAGGTCCTTACATCCTCCTCCATCTGAAGTCGTTGTCATCCTCAACAACATACCATCATGGTAGCCATCCACCAATATCAATGTCAATATCTGTCTCGACCATGATTTCAACTCCTCCACATACTGCAAACATCCCTACAACATATGTAGAACCACTGTCTCCATCATGTCTCGTCCTGGTAACCATCTGTCACCAAGATCACCATAACCCATTGGTATGTCATACATCGGAAATCATCTCAATCCATGACCATCAACCATCCTGTCACAATTTCCACATGCTGCTCCCCATCGTGGAAGGCTGGTCCCTCCATCTTAAGCTACATGCTTCCTGCAACCTCTTGTGTCGACTTCATCATGTGTCGTCCTCGTGTGAACTGCTGCCATGATACTCCAACAAATGCTAACACATCTCTGTACATGTTGCAGCCCCATGTTTTAACTAGTTTGGTAGCTAATCCAATCATAACACCCAAACCATGAGAATGTACATCCTCATGCCATCACCAGTCGTTTCTCAGAACACCCCATCACATCCTCAATTTGATCAAGAATCCATCTCCATATAAGTAAGCCATGCTCAAGTCCATGAAGTATTCCTCATCTCATCTGCAACATGTTGTCCATGATGTCTGGTACTTATGTGCTGCATGAAATCAGCCACATCTACCCCAACATCATCATCCATATGTGTGCCTCCTCAACATGAAGATACCATCTCATCAAACTCTGACTCTCGATGTGCCACATCCAGGTCCATGAAGCAACCTCCATCATATCTGTATGTGCCATCCCTCAAGTCTGCCATAGAAACAAGTATATACTTGTCTCATCTATCCATGTGCTACCCATGATCCTAGATCAATCAGCTCCCATGTGTCAAAAGTGGTTAAGTATCGGCTCAACCCATGCCCAAGTGTTGTCACTAAGGCATCATCATCATTGTAACTCCATCACTCCAAAGTGTCTCGTATCAATCCTCCACATCAAGTCACTCTTTCAAGCCATTCCCATACATGTACTCGAAAGTATGCACCCCATCCTGCATCAAAGTCTCTGACCTCAGCTCCTCAATGCATCAGATCCTCTAAGTCCACCATATATGAAGTCCCTAAAAGTCACAACCTCATGTCATCATGAGCTACATGAGTCATCTCCAATCAACATCTCAGCAAGCATACAAGTCTCAGCCCAAAGGTCTCTGCAAGATGCCTCAGCTCTTCATGTAGTAGGAATGCTCCATAGTCTGCTCACAACTCCATCCAATTCCATGGCCTTGTTCTACATAAGTGTAGAACCTATCCATCGGCTCATAAGTAATAAGTCTTCATTTCACATCAGCAAATCCACCTGCACAACATCCCTGCCTTGGCACTCCTTATTGGATGCCCATAAATGACACCTCTATAAGTGCTCCTGCATAATGTCCCTGCATAATACTACCATGCTCCATGTCTCTAGCCTGATGTCCATGACTAAGTTGCCCATGTACTCCAACCAAGTAGACCCATCACATCAATCGATCATCCTCATCCAAGTCTGGAATCTTCGGTCTAGTGAACTCGGTCACCCAACCATATCATCATCATCACGAGTCCCTTCCATCATAGCTCCCCCACTAAAGGTTCCACCAAGACTTGCTCTTGGTCTCGGCCATGAGAATTCCACCCAAGTAACATCATACCCAAGTGTGTGCCCTTTAATCTGTCCATGAGTCATGCTAGGCACTTAGCCAGTTCTCCATCTGGCTAAAGCATGACCCATCCTCCGCAATCATCATCATGTTCCTCCCTTGTCATGGGCCTTTGTACCTTCTAACATAAGGTTACAAGCAACCCCAACAAGTCCTGCAATAGTCAACAATCCTTGCTTCTCCATAAAAGGTCTCATTGTAGACATCCATGGTAAGGTCCTCCCCTGCATCAGCAAATTGACTTTGCTCTTTCCTGCATACGGTCCATCTACCAAATTCCCAAATGAAACACAAGTATCAATAGTACATACATCATCATCATGATCATGAGGCTCCTCCATGTGAGTATCCTCATCCATCCATGTCTGTAAACTGCACAATCCTGGTCCAACTTGATCAATCTCAAGTTCATCCTCCATCATTGTCACGTCTGCAACATCCTCAATCATCAGAGCTTCCTCTTCCTTGTCAGCACAATCTGCAACTTCATCTTTCTCCATTGTCCAACTGAGTTGAAGAAGTTCGTCTTCAACATTCTTTTCCAAGACTTCAAGTTCTTTTCGAATCCTGGGATTCTCTTCTTTCATCCGCTTCAACCTGCATAAGGTAAGCAAGAGCTTCCCTTCACATTCTTCCAGACCTCCCATGCCTTGTTGTTCAGCTTGGCCCAAGTACAAAGCTTCTCCTCTGCTAAACTTGTTTCACCATTCACCTAAATCACCCTGATATTCCACCTGTCACCTGCAAAACTTGAGCTCCCTGCCAAGTCTTCAGTCTTCGTAGAATCAACTCCTTGATTCAGTTCATCAGCTCTGATATCGCCTATCACGCCCCTACACCTGCGGTAGTCTTTCAACCGCTTATAGCGAGGTGCGGCACTACCAATTGTTTTCTTTTCACCAATACTTACGATTGTAGACTACACCTAACATTCCATACTTAGTTTTATTTTCGTTACCAAGTATTATTAATGTGTTCCTTTATACAAGTGAAAGCCCATAACATTCACATAAACAGCATTATACAAGAGAAATGCACAACAGTATAAAGGGAGGGGCAACTCCCTGCAATATGAGTCTGCCCAAATCAATATATTATACAATCTTCACTTTTACAAAGTACAAGTTAAATCTTGGGAAACCCCAAATTTACACTTAGTCAATTTTCAACTTTGGCAAACTCGGTTGCCCAGCTCGTCGGCGCCTCCGCACAGTCGCCATATGACTCACCAACCCTTTGTTCACCTTGTCGTACGATCATGTTGTTTGCCCAACTTGAGCGTGCCTCTAAGTCACCAGACACTGGCGCCTCTGCCCGAGACACACCTTTGTTCACAATCTCAACACTTCACCAAGTCACACTGTACACACTTGCATGATGGGCAGGCGCTCACCCGAGTCACCCAAGAACCCGTGTCAAGTCATCGCACAAACTGGGCGCCCATGCCTTCGTTCACCGTTGGCCGCTCCTTCGCACAACCTCGGCGCCACACACCTGTGCACGCCCTTCTCTTCGTTTGGCGGGTGACCTCTGCCCGCGCCCTCACCCAAAACCAAGAAGTGATCTACCTCTGTGCAGCCTCGCCCAAGAATAGGCGCACCACCAAATCTGCACCTTCCTTCTTTGCATCCATGCACTTAGCCCTCCACCTTCTTTACATGAGCGAGTTTGTTGTGATAAGTGATTGTCAAATGAACTCATTGCAACTCTTGTTTATACGGGTGGCAGGGCGAGTTAGCCTACCCGGCCGACTTGTCCTCCACGCCTTACGCACCCACACTTCTCCACAATTCACCCATCGGCTTTGTCTCCAAGTGTGGTCGGCCCGTGGGTTGAGCCAACTACTCCCCACGCCTATAAACTCAGCTCTCCCTCCTTTCTTATGCACATAACACTTCGCATATCCAAGTCGAGCTCGCACTTCATTCAAGCCAACTGTTCATTCAACCTCCAACCATGGTCACACTTCGGCGAAATGCGTTCAGGACTGCAGGTCCTTACACCGGCGGTCCAACGGCCCACGGGGGTGGTGGGATGATTTCGGGAATCACCCCTCCCTCTGCCCCACCCCAGCGGCCCGCGAGGGTGGTAGGGTGATTTTGGGAATCACCCAGTGACCCTCGTGGGCCATTGGGCTGCCAGTGTAAGGCCCCTGAGTTGGGTTCGTTAGCGATGGGCGCACGATGGGTGAGAGGGCAGCGATCTGGATGTGCTTGTAGCATGCGATGAGCCTGCTAAAATGAAGGGAAAGGAAAAAGTCATGTTGGAAAAAATGACTAAGTGTTGGGTAGTTTGGTGACGAACTTATATGGTGGGGCGGTCCCGGGTGTGGGTGCCCTCACCATGGCCATTATGGGAAAATAACCAAAACAGCCAAAATATGGTTCGACTGGACCATGGGCCGACGCCCCCACAATGGCGAAGTTGGTGTATAAGTAAACGTGGGTGAGTTGGTGGAAGGAGATTCATTCAAGAGTTCATCCAAGTCTAATTTAAAGAGCTTCAAGGAGAAGTCGAAGGGCAAGCCAAGGAGGAGGTCTGAAACTTAGGGTGAGGTGCAGGTGGCATCCTAGGTCAAATCACTTAGCCACAAAATAGGAAACGATGTTCGGTGAGGTGGCCACAGGTGAGCAGGTCGTAGGGTGTAGTGACACGGGCAGCCAGACAAGCCGAGATGAATAATCAATGTAACGCCCACAAGGCATTGGTGTGTTCGGGCGAAACGGGCACATTTAATTGTAGATTGTGATGTTAGTGACGAGCGCATGACGAGCGAGTGATGAGTCGGTTGGGTGAACCAGCGAGTTGAATGCACACTTGGGCAAGGGTGTCACACCCCCATGCCTACAGTAGTCTTTCAACCGTACTTGGCGAGGTGCGGCACCACCGAACACTTTCTTTTCACCAATACTTATGTTCATGGACTACGCCTAACCACTTGTCCTACTTAGTTTGTGTTTCTCAACCAAGTAATTATTATGTTTCCTTTATACCAATGAACACCCATACACATTCATTATCATCATAAATTATAAATGAAGAACACAATTTTACAGTGTAAAGGGAGGGGCAACTCCCTGAACAATGAGTCTACTCGAATATATATTATTAATCAACTTTCCAATATTACAAAGCTTCACAAGTATATTTGGGAAACATGAAGTTTCATACTTAGCCAAAATTACAACTTGTCACACCTTCGTGTGCCAACCAAAGTTCCTTGCCCAAGCTGGGTGGGCACGCCCTCACACGAGCTACCAACCGCACTTCTCAACCAAACCTTGTTTCGTGCACGACAGGCAGGCGACTCCACCAAGTCACCAAGACACCCTCGTTTCATTACAACTGGTGGCCTCACCGAAGTTCCCATAGCGTTTCACTTCACACGCCAGGCGGGCGACTCACCCGAGTCACCACCCGCACCTTCCACCCGAACACCGGCGCCTTCACACGTGCCCTCGCCTTTCCTTCCAAGACTGTGTGCTACCGTGTGGAGCTGCCCAAGGTTGGGCACATTAGCACTGTGCCTTCTCCTTTTGCTGTGGCTCTACCTTCCTCTCACTTCTTGCATATGAGAGACTTGCTCGAATTGTGATTCTTCTCGCTCCAAAACTCCATCGTATATATATGGTGCGTTGGATAATTCGCGCTGCCCAAGCCAACTTGCCAACGCCCACACACCATCAAAAAGTCGCCCTCCAATATAGGTCGGCCTTCGTTCATTTGCTTTCATATGTAGGTCAGCCCGTGGGTATGTTTACATGCTCCCCATGCCATATAAACCATCGCTTACCCTTCCTTCATGTTCATTATTACATATGTCCATTGCACCTCGGTCATGAGCTCGCACTTCGTTCGTTCTCCACTTCACTCATTTATGAATTGAACTGTCGCGCAAATTAGGAGGTCATGCCAAGAACGCAGGTCCTTACATCCTCCTCCACCTGAAATCATTGTCCTCCTCGACCTGGTATCCATCCACCAAGATCATCATCAATAACTGTCTCATCCTCCATCCATGATATCAACTCCTCCACATACTACAAACATCCCTGCAACATGTGTAGAACCACCATCTCCATCATGTGTCATCCCATCTTGTGAACTGTCATCCTTCCTGCCTGCCTAATGTCAACATCTCTTTGGTACACTGCTAACCCTCATGACTTGAGCTAGTCGGGTGATCAGTCCAACTGTCACGCTCAAATCATAAGAATGTCCATCCTTATGCCCTCACCAATCTATCTCGGATTCTACCACATCGTAGAGTCACCAAGGATCTCATCCATGCTCAGGTCCATGGAAACTCCATCCCATCTGCATCATGTCATGATGCTTAATGCTGAACCATTCCTGCACCATCTGTCATACCTTCTCAACCTGTTTTAAGGACTCACTGCCATGAGCAGCTAACAATGAGCTCCATATTCTATGTCATCGAAGAAGATGTAGAGTAAGTAGAGCTTGAAGGCTCACCCTCACTAATAAGCTCAATCCATCTATCAAGATTCTCTATCTCCATCCTTTGTAAATATGCAACTCGATCCTCCTCTCAAACATTCGGCCTCACATAAACCTCCTCGTCATCATCATCATCCTCAACTTCCTCTAGCCTTCTTGACAAATCCAAGATACTATCAGATAGTGTCCTGATAACCAATGACTGCTCGGTAAGCTTTGTCTCAACAGTAGACAACCGCTTACTCATGTCTTCCATGCGCTTCTCATCCTCCATCTGCATCACTTCCAGTTTACAATCAGGCTTTGTCACACCAATGGTTGGAACACCAATGGGTACATCTTCCCTTCCATCGTAAATGTACAGCTTCTTCAAATGTGGAATGATCATAGCATCATATTGTTTCAATCCACACTATAGTGAAGTCAAATTTCCTGGTCCACTCACCTAGTGTTGTGTCCACTCTTTCAACTATACCAAGTACCGAATTAGGAGGAGAATTCACCGTCTTCATTTGTGCCTTCAGTGGTACAAATTTCAACCCAATTCTTCTCACAACATCTTCACTCATGAAGTTATGAGTAGCTCCACTATCTACCATAGTAAGTACCTCCATACCTCCAATCTTCATCCAAACATACTCTAAGCTGTTCCTTTCAAGATCTCTCCAAGATACCACTTCTGTAGCAGTAGCAGCACCAAGTATTTGCATCATCCCCACAGAAGGTTCTTCTTTCTTCGCATTAGATTGTGCAATAGCAGCCACTTTCGGTCTAGAAGGAAAATTCTTCACCATATGTGGTTCAGCACAAATCCAACATTTCAATGGGTTCTTCATCTTCTCATCCGACTTTGAAGCTTCATCTTTCTTCTTCTCTTTTGGCTTACCGGACTTCTTCTTCCTCTCATCAGAAGTCTCATCATAATGCTCCACCAACCTGTCCACAGCAGCAAAAGCTTCTTCAAGTGTTTTAATCTTCTGCCTCTTCACTTCATTGCATGCCCAAGGTTTCAATCCAATAATGAAGTTGAACACCTTGTCCCTCTCTGCCATGTCAGGAAGTTCCAGAACTGCACTTGCAAACTCCTGCTGATATGTCTGTAGGTTCCCTGTCTACTTTATGAACTTAATATTCATCCTTGCTTCCCACGTTTCATCCTAAGGATTGAAATGAGCCTGCAAAGCTTTCTTCATATCATCCCAAGAAGTAATGTCATCGGCACTGCCATTGGCAATCTTATCCATCCGTCTTCTCCTCCACATCTTAGCATCTTTGTCAGGAATTGAGAAGCCACTTTCACCTTTGTCTCATCATCGGATAGACCCAAGCGTTCCAAGTATTGGTCCATATCCCATAGAATGTTACCAAGAGTCTTCCCACTTCTTGTACCATCATAAGATTTTGGTTCCTTGACTTTCACATGAGACACTCCTCCACCTGAGTTATGTCTCACAACCCTCTTCAACACCGCGATCTCATCATTTGCACCATCAAGAGATTTCCACAAGTTCACAATCTCTGCCAGACCCTTGTCCCTTACTTCTCCAATCTCTTTGACTTCATTCTCAAGTTGTGTACACCTAAGCTCAGTGTACTCATGCCAAGTCCGGATTTCATCAAACTCTTCCCTCAACTTCACATGATCCTCTAGTTCCTTCACGACTAGATCCATCTTTGTAGTCTAGTAAGATTCTAATGCCTCCATTCTCTCTAGTATCTTGTTTATCCAAGCCTTGGTCGCATTGTGGCTAGATTCACCTGATACCACTCGAGATTCACGTGCCATTTCTGCTTCCTTCTTCCTTCTTTGTGATCGAGTATCGACCATCCAACAGCTTCACCAAGTTGCCTGCAACCTGAACCAACCCTTGTTCCACTTGTATGTGAAAAAACTTCCTTCACCTGCAAGTACCTACTTCACTATCACCAGCTTCCAAGTTTCTTCAACCCTGAATACCACCTGTCAAGCTCTTCACCATCTGTACTTCATCACGAGCAAACCTTGCTCTGATACCAACTGTCACGCCCCCAGGCCTATGATAGTCTTTCAACCGTACTTGGCAAGGTGCGGCACCACCAAACACTTTCTTTTCACCAATACTTATGTTCATGGACTACGCCTAACCACTTGTCCTACTTAGTTTGTGTTTCTCAACCAAGTAATTATTATGTTTCCTTTATACCAATGAACACCCATACACATTCATTATCATCAGCAATTATAAATGAAGAACACAATTGCACAGTATAAAGGGAGGGGAAACTCCCTGAACAATGAGTTTGCCCAAATATATATTATTAATCAACTTTCCAATATTACAAAGCTTCACAAGTATTCTTGGGAAACACCAAGTTTCATACTTAGCCAAAATTACAACTTGTCACACCTTCGTGTGCCAACCAAAGTTCCTTGCCCAAGCTGGGTGGGCGCGCCCTCACACGAGCTTCCAACCGTAATTCTCAACCGAACCTTGTTTCATGCACGACAGGCGGGCGACTCCACCAAGTTACCAAGACACCCTCTTTTCACTACAACCGGCGGCCTCACCAAAGTTCCCACCACGTTTCACTTCGCACGCCGGGTGGGCGACTCACCTAAGTCATCACCCGTGCCTTCCACCCGAAAACTGGCACCTTCACACGCGCCCTCGCCTTTCCTTCCAAGACTACGTGCTACCGTGTGGAGATGCCCAAGGTTGGATGCATTAGAACTGCGCCTTCTCCTTTTGCTGTGGCTCTACCTTCCTCGCACTTCTTGCATATGAAAGACTTGCTCGAATTGTGATGCTCCTCGCTCCAAAACTCCATCGTATATATATGGTGCGTTGGACAAGTCGCACTGCCTAAGCCGACTTGCCAATGCCCTACACACCATCAAAAAGTCGCCCTCCGATATAGGTCGGCCTTCGTTCATTTGCTTTCATATGTAGGTCAACCTGTGGGTATGTTTGCATGCTCCCCACGCCATATAAACAATCGCTTACCCTTCCTTCGTGTGCATTATTACATATGTCCATCGCACCTTGGTCATGAGCTTGCACTTCATTCGTTCTCCGCTTCGCTCATTTGTGAATCAAACCATCGCGCAAATCGGGAGGTCATGCCAAGAATGCAGTTCCTTACAAAGGGTGACGAGCTGACTAGGCGAACGGGCAAGAAGACAAACGAAGTCGTTTCATAAAAATAGCTATGTGTTGGGCATGCTCGTGAGTTTATACGGGTGGGTGGTCCCATGTGCGGGCACCCCACCCCGAGCCGATGTATTAAAAAGATGGGAACACCGAAAGGTTGGGTCGGCTTGGCCATCGGCCAAAACCCCCACCTTGGCAAGTGACCATATAAACATACGAAGACTATCATTGGCAAAGGCATCGAATGGAAGAGCCATCTCACAAGTCTAAACAGCAAGTTCATGGTTGGAGGTGAGCTACCTTGGGCGAGCGAAGATGAGACCGCACGACGGCGGACATTCTGAATGGAGGTTACAGTAAGGTCAGGTGGCAGTAAACACAAGTGTGGGTAGACTTGCCGGGCGAGACCGTAGGTCACACCACTGGGTGGAATCCCAAACATGGCAAGTTGGGCGACACGGGTGTTGGAACCTGCAGGCAAGGCAACCATGTGTATGGGTGCCCGCTGGTTGGGGTGGTGAGTTGCGGATGCAACGAGCCGTGCCAAAATAGAAAACGATGGTTTTGGTGGGGCGACGCAAGGCAAGTGTGTCCAAGGTGAATGACAGTGAGCTAGGGAGAAGTGTGACAGGCACAACGAG
The DNA here is from genome assembly GCA_031772625.1 of Pinus tabuliformis. Taxonomy (NCBI): domain Eukaryota; kingdom Viridiplantae; phylum Streptophyta; class Pinopsida; order Pinales; family Pinaceae; genus Pinus; species Pinus tabuliformis. The sequence goes on along the minus strand of CM062805.1, from coordinate 309,698,613 downwards.
GTGTATAGTAGAAACCTAAGTCATGCGTGGTGTGTTTCGGGTGGGGCTGAACGGTGCAGCACCCCAGGGCCGAGCTGCATGACAACCAAAAAATTGTAAAATGTTGGTTGAAGTGTTTACTCTTGGTCAATTGTAAAATGGAATTTAATATAAATTCTTAACTACATATTGGATTGTGTCTCTTGCTATTGAATGTTGGTTTAATGTATTTCTGCACATTAAATGGTTTTAACATGTTAATAAGATGAATGTTAGGCATAGTTCAGGAAACAAGTTAACGATTGAAAAATTTAAGTGTTTGGCCGATGCCGCATGTTGGGAAATTTGTGAAAAAAGAATTGAGGGCGTGACAGATGGTATCAGAGAAAATTGTAGAGACCAGGATGTATGCAATCTGAATTTATGGAAAATAAATCATGGATTCATAGTCTGGGTTTCGTAGACTTGGTGGTTCATGGAAAGACCATCCAAGCACTGGTGGATATGGGAGCCACACATAACTTCATGATGACATGGATAGAAAAAGAAGTTGGGCTGATGATTATCCCATTGGAAGTGGAGGTCAAGGCAGTGAACTCAAGAGCTAGAGTGGCGGTTTTGGCACATGAAGTGCCGGTGCAAATCAAAGACTGGCAGGGTTAGTTGGACTTCACAGTGATGGATATGAATGAATTTGATATGATATTGGGGCAGGATTTATTGAAGGGAAATAGAGCAGTTATTGTTCCCTTCTGCGATGAGGTTATGCTAATTGGAGGATCACAGACTTAGACTTTGCCTACTCATAAGCAAAGGAAGGAATTCAAGGTATGGCATGTTTCTGCACTAAGTTTGGAGAAGGCTATGCGGGAGTCAGACGTGGAGACATATGTAACAGTTATCATAGAATTCGATAGCGATGATGGAGTGGGGACGCCTGTTCTAGCTAAGATTTCTGAGGTGCTGGCCAAGTATGCAGATTTGATGCTTGATGAGCTACCAAAGAAGCTTCCACCAAGGCGTGCGGTGGACCATAGCATTGAGCTAGAGCCAGGGAAACAACCTCCGGCTAAAGCTCCTTATCGGTTGTCAGGACCTGAGTTGGAGGAGTTGAAACGACAGTTAAAGGAGTTAACTGATGCAGGTTTCATTCGGCCTTCAAGGTCCCCCTATGGAGCTCCAGTATTGTTCTAGTGGAAGAAAGATATGAATGAGCTACGAATGTGCTGTGATTATCGTGCTCTCAACAAGCAGACGATAAAGAACAGGTATCCTTTGCCATTAGCTGCAGATTGCTTTGATAAGCTTGTGAAAGCCCGAGTGTTTTCCAAGCTGGACTTGAGGCATGGGTACTATCAAGTGCGGATAGCAGAAGGAGATGAGAGGAAGACCGCGATTGTAACAAGGTATGGAAGCTTTGAATTCCTTGTTATGCCATTTGGGTTGTGCAATGCTCCTACCACATTTTTCACTTTGATGAATGATGTACTATGTCCATACTTGGATTCGTTTGTAGTAGTATACTTGGATGACATCGTGGTGTATAGTGATAACATGGAGGATCATAAGAAACACTTGGCTTTGGTGTTTGAGGTGCTGAAGAAGAGTCAGTTGTACTTAAAGAAGTCAAAGTGTGTGTTTTCCCAAACTGAGATTTCGTTCCTTGGACACATTGTGGGTCAAGGGTACATATGGATGGAGCCAAACAGGGTGAAGGCGATCGAGGATTGGGTTGAACTGAAGAATGTCCATGATATGAGGGTGTTTTTGGGCATGACCAACTACCAACAGAATTTTGTGGATGGGTACTCCAAAGTAACATCATCACTAACAGACCTTCTGAAGAAGGACAAGTGATGGAGTTGGACAGAGAAATGTCAGATAACATTTGATGATTTGAAGAAGAGGATGGTTTCAGCACCGATAATGAAGTTTCTGGACTTCTAGCGACCATTTGAGGTACGCATATATTTTTCAAATTTTGCCATAGGAGGAGTTCTTATGCAGGATGGGCATCTGGTGGCGTATGAGAGTCAGAAGTTGCAGGATAGAGAATGGAGGTATCTGGTTCATGAGAAGGAGATGACTGTGATCATCCACTATTTGCAGGTATGTAGGCATTACCTGATTGGGAAGCCTTTTGTTGTCAATACTGACAATGCTACAACAAGTTATTTTGCATCACAACAAAAGTTGTCAGCAAAGTAGGCTCGTTGGCAGGACTTCTTGGTAGAGTTCAACGTGGCTATTAAGTACCATCTAGACAGACTCAATGTGGTTGCAAATTCCCTTAGCAAGAAGGGACAGTTAGCATCATTGGAGGGGGAGGAAGACCGAGCAGTACAAAGTAGGAGTCGAGTACAAATGATAGAATAGATGCATAATAAGCTCAAGGAAAGAATTCAGACTGATACTCAAGTGAAAAATATAGTGAAGCAAATAAAGGGAGGAGACACGGAAGTTTTTTCTTCGGGATGGACTCTTGTTCTTTGGAAACTAACTCTTTGTTCCAAAGTCATCTGGGCTTAGGAGGCACCTTTTGAAGGAATGCCACGATTCTCCGTGAGCTGGCCTCCCAGGGTAGCGTCGTTCTTTGGCATTATTGGAGAGAGGATTCTTTTGGGAAAAGATAAGGGAGGATGTGGAGGAGTATGTACATATGTGCATCATTTGGCAGCAGGACAAATCAGATACTCAAAGGCAGGGAGGTTTGTCGCAACCTTTACCAATTCCAGAGAGACCATGGATGAGTGTCTCGATGGACTTCATCACTCAATTACCCCAGGTATAGGGGTATAATGGGATCATGGTCATGGTCAATCATTTTTCCAAGTATACTATCTTTGTTCCAACAAAGATACCTTGTGGAGCCGAGAAGACTGCGGAGTTTTTCTTCAAGAACATAGTGAAGTATTGCGGAATTCCATTGAGCATTGTGTTGGACTGAGATCCACGATTTACAGGCAGATTTTGGACCACATTGTTCAATCTATTTGGGACAGAATTATTGATGAGTTCGAGTTACCATTCGCAGACAAATGGGTAGATTGAGCGAATCAACGCATTGCTGGAGAACTAGATTGAGACATTATGTGATGGCTAATCAGAAGAATTGTCTTGAACTCTTGGATGTAGCTTAGCTTAGCTACAACATGTAGAAGAGTTCTACGACAGGGTACAACCCATTTGAGTTGGTGAATGGACAACTTTGAGTCGCTCCGCACACTGTAGTGACAGGAGGTTTCTTGAGGAGTCGTCATGCTAAGAAGTTCATGAAGGCTTGGGATGAGACTTTGGATTTAGCACGGTTGCGCTTGCACGAAGCTGCAAGGAGGATGAAGAAATGGGTAGATAAGGACAGGTGGGATGAACACTTCAATGTGGGAGATATGGTTTTTCTGTGGATCACTAGAGATTATTTTCAGCCACCTAAGGGGACTGCAAGATCTTTTACGAGGAGGTATGAAGGGCCATTTTGAGTGAAGAAGCGAGTGGGGGAGGTTGCCTATGAGCTGGAGCTTCCACGCCACATGCATATGAGACATCCTGTTTTCCATATTAGTTAGTTGAAGAAGTGTCGACTTGATGCAGAACATCTAGACAGAGTAGAGCCACCGAGGGGACTAGCTATGATTGTTGACAAACCGAATCTTATGTTGGAGAAGATTTTGGATCTTCGAACGACAAGACTTCGAAGCAACATGAGACAGGAATTTCTCATTAGATGGAAGGATGCACCAGATGAAGATAGCTGGAAAATGGAGGAATCATTATGGAGATGGAAGCGAAATATTGTGAAGTACGAAAGAAGGTTACGAAGGATAGCCGGATTACCGAGGATGGCAATGACCTTAGGTGGGGGAGAATGTATTGCCCACAAGGCATTGGTGCATTCGGGCGAAACGAGCACACCCACTGGGTGTGTCGAACTAAAGATTGTGATGTCAGCAACGAGCGCATGACGAGCGGGTGACGAGTCGGTTGGGTGAATCGATGAGTTGAAAGCATGTATAGGCAAGGGCGATGAGTTGAATAGGTGAGCAGGCAAGTGGACATATGAAATTGTTTCATAAAAATGGCTAAGTGTTGGGCGAGCTCGCGAGTTTATATAGGTGGGAGGTCTTGTGTGCATGCACCCCACCCTGAGCCAATGTATTAAAAGGATGGGAATGCCGAAAGGTTGTGTCACGCCCCCAGGACGGTGGTAGTCTTTCAACCGCTCTTGGCAAGGTGCGGCACCACTGAACACTTTCTTTTCACCAATACTTATGTTCATGGACTACGCCTAACCATATATCCTACTTAGTTTGTGTTTCTCAACCAAGTAATTATTATTTTTCCTTTATACCAATGGACACCCATACACATTCATTATCATCAGCAATTATACAAGAGAACACAATTGCACAGTATAAAGGGAGGGGCAACTCCCTGAACAATGAGTCTGCCCAAATAATATATTATACGATATTTCAATGTTACAAAGCTTACAAGTATACTTGGGAAACACCAAGTTTCATACTTAGCCAATTTTACAATTTCTCACACCTCCGTGTGATAACCAAGATCCTTTGCCCAAGTTGGGCGGGCGCACCCTCACACGAGCTACCTACCAAACTTCACAACCGAACCTTGTGCCGACGGGCGGGTGACCTCACCCGAGTCACCCTTCATTTACCTCCGCATGGTGGGTGGGTGACCTCACCCAAGTCCCCTTCTCCACCTTCATGTTTATCTTTGCATGTCAGGTGAGCACTCACTCGAGCCACCCAAGAACCCATGCCAACCAAGCACCCAACGCTTTACCCGTGCACTGCGCCTTCGCCTTCATTTCAAGATCCCGTGCTACCTTAACGCGCTGCCCAAGGTTTGGGCACATATGACCTGTGCCTTATCTTCTTGCTGCGTCCCTTTAACCTTCACACTTCTTCGTAGAAGACTCGAATGCTTGAGCGATGTCCAAATGACTCCATCGCATTGTTTACTTATATGGATGGTTGGGCAAGTTGGCTGCCCAAGCTGACTCATCCACCACGTAGTAAAACGCTCCTACTCATTAAAAATCCATCGATTATGTGTGTCGGCCTTTGCATAACTCGTAGGTTGGCTCGTGGGCTCACCAACCATGTTCCCACGCTATAAAACATGTCGCTCTTCCTTCCTTATGTGTATTATTACATATGCCTTCACGCACATTAAGTCAAGAGCTCACATTTCTTCATCCAAGTCGCTCGTTCACCAAGTCAAGTTGTCGCAGTTCGTGTCGGTGGGCATGCCAAGGACCGCAGGTCCTCACATCCTCCTCCACCTGAAATCATTGTCATCCTCGAAAACATCCCATCCTAGTAGCCATCCACCAAGATCAACATCAACAACTGCCTCATCCTCGGTCCATGACATCAACTCCTCCACATACTAAAAATATCCTGCAACATATGTAGAACTTCCATCTCCATCATGTGTCCTCCCATCTTGTGAACTGTCCTCTTTGCCTGCCTGATGCCAACATCTCTCCGTGCTTCACTGTCACCAGCTTTCAAGCTTCTTCAACCCTAAATACCACTTGTCAAGCTTTTCACCATCTGCACTTCATCACAAGCAACCTTGCTTTGATACCAACTATCACGCCCCCAGGCCGACAGTAGTCTTTCTACCGCTCTTGGTGAGGTGCGGCACCACTGAACACTTTCTTTTCACCAATACTTATGTTCATGGACTACGCCTAACCATATATCCTACTTAGTTTGTGTTTCTCAACCAAGTAATTATTATGTTTCCTTTATACTAATGAACACCCATACACATTCATTATCATCAACAATTATATAAGAGAACACAATTGCACAATATAAAGGGAGGGGCAACTCCCTGAACAATCTTTCAATGTTACAAAGCTTACAATTATACTTGGGAAACACCAAGTTTCATACTTAGCCAATTTTACAATTTCTCACACCTCAGTGTGATAACCAAGATCCTTTGCCGAAGTCGGGCAGGCGCGCCCTCACACAAGCTTCTTACCAAACTTCACAATTGAACCTTGTGCCGACAGGTGGGTGACCTCACCCAAGTCACCCTTCGTTTACCTCCGCACAGTGGGCGGGCGACCTCACCCAATTCCCCTTCTCCACCTTCATGTTTATCTTCGCACGTCAGGTGAGCACTCACCCGAGGCACCCAAGAACCTGTGCCAACCAAGCGCCCGGTGCTTTACCCGTGCACTGCGCCTTTGCCTTCGTTTCAAGATCTTGTGCTACCTTAACAAGCTGCCCAAGGTTGGACACATACGACCTACACCTTACCTTCTTGCTGCAACCCTTTAACCTTCGCACTTCTTCGTAGAAGACTCAAACGCTTGAGCAATGTCCAAATGACTCCATCACATTGTTTACTTACATGGATGGTTGGGCAAGTTGGCTGCCCAAGCCGACTCATCCACCACGTAGTAAAATGCCCCTACTCATTTTAAATCCATCCATTATGTGTGTCGGCCTTTGCATAACTCGTAGGTCAGCCCATGGGCTCACCAACCATGTTCCCACACTATAAATTATGTCACTCTTCCTTCCTTATGCGTATTATTACATATGCCTTCACACACAATAAGGCAAGAGCTCGCATTTCCTCATCCAAGTCACTCGTTCACCAAGTCGAGCTGTCGTACTTCGTGTCGATGGGCGTGCCAAGGACCGAGGGTCCTCACAGGTTGGGTCGAGTTGGCCATCGTCCGAAGCCCCCACATTGGAAAGTGACCATATAAACATACGAAGGTGATCATTGGCAAAGGAATCGAATGGAAGAGCCATCTCACAAGTCTAAATGGCGAGTTCTTCATTGGAGGGGAGCTACCTTGGGTGAGTGAAGATGAGCTCGCACGATGAGCAGACATTCTGAACGGAGGTTACAACAAGGTCGGGTGGTAGTAACACAAGTGCGGGTAGACTTAGCAGGTGAGATCGTAGGTCACACCGCCGAGTGGGAGGCTGAATGCGGCACGCTGAGTGACACATGTGTTGGAACCTGTGGGTAGGGCGACCTAGTGTATGGGTGCTTGTGGTGAGTTGCAGAGGCGACGAGCTATGCCAAAATAGCAAATGACGGTTGCGGTGGGGTGACACAAGGTAGGTGTGTCCACGGTGAATGGCAATGAGCTTGGGAGAAGTGCGATGGGAATGACGAGTTGTTCAGTGGAAACATAAGTCATGTGTGGTGCATTTCAGGTGGGGCTGAATGGTGCAGCAGCCCAGGGCCGAGCTACACGATAACCAGAAAATTGTAAAATTTTGGTTGAAGTGTTTACTCCCGATCAATTGTAAAACATAACTTAATATAAATTCTTAACTGCATATTGGATTGAGTCTCTTGCTATTGAATGTTGTTTTAATGTATTTCCGCACATTAAATGGTTTTAACATGTTAATAGGATGAATGTTAGGCATAGTTCGGGAAACAAGTTAATGATGGAAAAAGTTGGTTTAATGTATTTCCGCACATTAAATGGTTTTAACGTGTTAATAAGATGAATGTTAGGCGTAGTTCGGGAAACAAGTTAACGATGGAAAAAGTTAAGTGTTTGGCCGATGCCGCACGTTGGACAATTTGTGAAAAAAGAATTGAGGGCATGGCAATCAAGGGTGCGGGTCAGTCGCAAGTCAGGCAGGTGCATAAGAAAGCGTCAGGTAAGACCATGGGAGGGTGAGCTTAGGTGAGAGCGCCGGCAGGTTGGCAAAGTTGTGCGGGTGTGCAGAATCGTGCCAAATGGGTGAGTCGGGTGAACGCGCCCCAGGCATGACGAAAGGACAGAAGGTGACCTTGGGTGAATGCACTGGCAGGTCGACGAAATGAATAGGTGAGTTGGGTGAAACGCGCCCGAGCTGGGTGAAACGACACGGGCGTGCATGGGTGACTCAGCATATTGGCTAGTTGGGTTGAATGGGCACATAGGTGAAAGGTGAAATGGTGCGACGGTGAGCTAGTGGCGTCGGGCAGGCGACACGGTAGGCGGGCAGGCGACATGGTAGGCAGGCAAGTTGAATGACGAGTTTGGCGAGCGGGCGAGCTGAACGGTGGGCACGTGCGGTGGGCGACATGGCAAGCTGAGCACTGGTGAATGAAGAGTTGTGTGATGGTTTCATGCGACGGTTCATGTGGTGGTGAATGAAAGCTTGGTGAGGCAGCCCGAGGGGCACCTCTGCCTAGTGAAAGGGCAAAGCTACGCGGCAATGTAGCCTTGTTGTAAAATTTATATGTTGAGTGTAAATTTGTAAAAACTGAAGAATTATCATTGTTTCGAGTAGACTCATATTTACAGGGAGTTTCCCCTCCCAAGTTATATCCGCTACGTACTTGTGTTAAATGATGATGATGTGTTTATGAAGTTAATGTGAATGTTTCCACTGTGTTAATGAAATTTATACTTAGCAGTTGAAAAATAAACTAAGTATAGGAGGAGGCGTAGTCCACAGTCGCTAGTATTGTTAAAAAGGAAGTGGTTCATGGTGCCACACCCCTGATTGTGCACTTGGAAGATCACTGCCAGGGTAGGGGAATGACAGGTGGTATCAGAGCCCTGATTCAAAGAATCAAATTTTCCAAGAAGATGATCCCACTGCACTTCGTGATAGGTGGTATCAGAGGCTCCGTATTCTGTGGGCTTTAGTGTTTCAGAATTGAAGAAGAAATCTGACAGGTGATTCAGGTTTGCAAGTGATTTCAGTTGAAGTTTCAGGTTTGAAGGTGAATGGTTGTTGAAAGTAAAGAAGGTAACAATTACTTACTGAACAATTGAAGGCGGTCAAAGGAGCACTTCAAAGGCTGAAAAACATGGGTGATTATTGGAAAGAAGAACCACAAAAATTCTATGAACCTATTGTTCAAGTGTGTGAACCCTTGATGTAGATAGGGAGCAGCATGGCAGATTTGTGGGAAGACTTGAATAATATTCATGAGGATACTGATGAGATCAAGAGACTTAATGAAGAGATCCAATGAGGTGGTCTTGGATTCCAAGAACTCATGGATGAAAGAGTTCAATTGAGAGAGAAAAGCACCATGGTGGAGTTTGAAGTCAAGCAACTTGAGGATGTGATAAGAAGGGACTTTCTTGACAGAAAGGTTGTTGTGATAGAGCAAGATGAGCTCGATTACATTGATAGACTTGGGGACTACCACTGAGACAATCAAAGGAATGTCCAGAGGCTTAGCTCACTTCGTATAGAAGGAGTCAATGGACACTTGGTTGGTGCACTTAAGTAGGAAGTGATGGAGGGTGAGATTGAAGGAAATCAAGCTAGACTAGGATCGAGTTACTTAGGGCAGCTGAGCAAGGAAGTGAAATACCTTAGGAAGGAAGTCAAGCCAAATCATAAGCCGATAGACTCTTCTGAGGTCGAATTTCTGAAAAAGATTGTTGATGTAAGGGGCAAGATCAAGCCAAAGGAAGATGATGATTCCTTGAAATTGAGTTTTGTGCAGGTAACCGTATGTGGCAAGAGATTTGTAGCTTTGGTGGACACAGGGCTACTCATAGTTTCCTGAGTAGGAAAGCAGCAAAGTCTTTTGGGAAGAAAGCTAAAATGGGAAGAGAATGGAGTGCTTTAAAAGTGGTAAACTCTACCATGAAAGTTGTAACTGGTGTGATGGAGAACACTCAAGTGAGAGTGGGCTCTTGGTTTGGAAAGTTGGACTTGAGGATAATGGACTTGGATGATCATTCTCTGGTGCTGGGGAAAGATTTTCTTAAGCTTGCACAAGCCATATTGATGGTGGACTGGGAAATTCTCTTGATCACAGTTGAAGGAAGAACCATGTTGGTTCCAGTGAATAAAAGAAGTTGCTTGGGATATAGACCAAGGATGGCTTCTATGACTTTTTATCCCAAAGATCTGAATGTGAAGCATGTGGATGTGGAGCAAAGAGGAATTGGAAGTATGAATCAAACAACAAAGGAAGAGAAGTTATTTGACTTCATTACCAGAGCGAAGAAAAATGGAAGTGGAAGATCAATTTCACAAATCTTGGAACACTTGGTAGGAGCATCTTCTACCAAATATCTTCACATTGGAGTTGCAGATGAAGGAATTTCGAATACTTATTTAGTGGCAGTGGTTGGAGAGGATTATACAGGTAGATATCTGACTGGCATAGTTGAGTTTTGCAGATATTCCATGGGCATATATGACTTTCAGTTGACGGAAGACAAGCTTAAGAAGCTTGGCTGTACACATGAAGAGGTTGAGGCTATTCACAGATACTTGAAACACAACATCAATCTGATACATGGGCGGATGAGAGTCAAGGAGGAAACTTCCTAGCCCTCCTTTCTCGATAGACAACCTTGGAGAAAGGTTGGTGCAAGGACCTTATTTGGAAGGGGCTGCACCATCTTGACAAGGCCCCTTGGAGGAGGCTTCTTTATGTTGACAGGTGAATGATGCAGGAATGAATGCGACTGCGTAGCAACACATTGGCATTAGCATCATGGACAACATGTTGCAAATGGAATGGACATACCATGGACTTGAGCATGGCTTATTTTAGACAGATTCTTGATTGGGTTTGGGATTGTGACAGGATGCTGGAGAAACAACCAATGATGGCATGGAGAAGGTACATTCTCATGCGTTGAGCATTACGGTTGGATCAACTACCCAACTAGTTTGATGACATGGGGGCACGCAATGCGCCATGTTTGTGTCAGATAGATGTCTTGGTTTCGACTATGATATTGTGTTGGCTAGAGTATTATGCAGATAATCACATGATGAAATGACACATAGTAAGATAATCGTATTAGATATGTTGCAGGGATGTTTGCAATGTATAGACTGATTGAAGGCATGGATCAAGAAGGTTGCTATTCATGGAGGACGTAGACCGTTTGTTTATGTGACATTAGAGTGAGAGTAGGCAGTATGAGGATCTTGGATGTTGGAGATGGTAGCACTTTACGATAGTGGTTGTTTGGAAGTCTTGGCGATGAGTGGTTGTTGGGATGAAGAATTGTCAAGGACGACAATGGCTTGGAGTGGGGGAGGATGTATGGCCCCCGAGTTGGGTTCATTAGTGATGGGCGCACGATGGGCAAGAGGGTGGCGAGCTGGGGCAACCAACGAGTTGGGTGTGTGTTAGGCTCCTATACTACTGGTATAACCCCTTATTATTATTAGTACAAGCCCCTTATTATATTGTTGTACCCATGTAGTCCCCATATGTTTATTAATATGCCCCATAGAAGCCCACTATTGTTATTATTGTGCCCTTACATTATTATTGTTATGTCAGCTCTGATTATATTATGACCCCTTAGACTCCTATATATAGAAAGGAGGTCTTGTCATTTGTATCATCTAAGAATTGTTCACATGTGTAATGTAAAGGTTGTTGCCCCCTCAAAGAGGCTTATTTCTAAGGCATTGATCTATATTTTCTATATTTTTGTGAGCTAGTTTCATAACATTTGGTATCAAAGCTTTGGATTCTAGGGTTTCGCTCCTCCAAATAGGTCATCATGGAATTTTCGCTATAACTTTTTTTCTACGATGTTTCAGAAGCTAAAAAAACAATCCATTTGAGACAAAATCATTCTAAACTTCAGATCCGAATTTTAGATCTTGTCTCGCTATATTTTAGGATTTATGATCTGATGAAGTTGGAGTTTTTGCAAGCTCCAGAATTTCATCTAAAACAGGTCATTGTGGAATTTTCACTATAACTATTTCGCTACGAGAGAGCTATTACAGGCTGAAATTTCAAAACTTAAAGATCTGAAATTATAGAGTTACAGTGGTTTCAAGATTGAGCTCCTAAAATCAAGAAAAAGCGAGATGAGGAAGTTTGATGGCAAGGATTCGGTAAATTGGATACTACAAATGGAGAAATATTTTGATCTACATGGTGTACTACTATTACAAAATGTAAGTATTGCATCTAATTATTTAGAACCGAATCAATTTTTATGGTATAAAGGGCTTTGTTCTTGTAAACCACTTGTCATGTGGTCAATTTTCATGGAGGAAATGATAGCACATTATGAGGATACCAAGAGAAACACCTTCTTTTTGAAGGAGAGGGGAATGTTAGGCCCCTATACTACTAGTGTAACCCCTTATTATTATTAGTACAACCCCCTTATTATATTGTTGTACCCATGCAGTCCCCATATTGTTATTAGTATGCCCTATATAAGCCCACTATTGTTATTATTGTGCCCTTACATTATTATTGTTATGTCGGCTCTGATTATATTATGACCCCTTAGACTCCTATATATAGAAAGGAGGTCATGTCATTTTTATCATCTAAGAATTGTTCATTTGTGTAATGTAAAGGATGTTTCCCCCTCGAAGAGGCTTATTTCTAAGCTGTTGATCTATCTTTTCTATCTTTTTGTGAGCTTCTATGGGGCGATGAGTCGTTGATTAGAAGTCTTGGCGACGAGTGGTTTTTGGGGTGAAGAATTTTCGAGGATGACAATGGCTTGGAGTGGGGGAGGATGTAAGGCCCCCGAGTTGGGTTCATTGGTGATGGGCACAAGATGGGCAAGAGGGCGGTGAGCTAGGCGCACTCACACAGTGTGACAAGCCAGCGATATTGAAGGGAAACACGAAAGTCATGTTGGAAAAAATGACTAAGTGTTGGGAAGTATGGTGTTGAAGTTATATGGTGGGGCGGTCCCGGGTGTGGGCGCCCTCACCATGGCCAACGTGGGGAAATAACCGAAACATCCAAAAGATGGGTCAGCTGTGCCATGGGCCGACGTCCCCACAATGGTGAAGTTGGTGTATAAGTAAAAGTGGGCGAGTTGGTGGAAGGAGATTCATTCAAGAATTCATCAAAGGCTAATGCGCAGAGATTCAAGAAGAAGTTTTAGGGCGAGCCAAGGAGGAGGACTGAAACTTAGGGTGAGGTGCAAGCAACATCCCAAGTCGAAGCACTTAGCCACAAAATAGGAAACAATGTTCAGTGAGGTGGCAGCAGATGAGCAAGGCGCAGGGCACAGCGACATGGGAAGCCAAACGAGCTGAGATGAACAGTCAAGGGCGCGGATTGGTCGCAGGTTGGGCGGGTGCACACGAAGGCGTCGAGTAAGATCGTGAGAGGGAAAGCTCAGGTGGGAGTGCTAGCAAGTCGGAAAAGTCGTGCGAGTGTGCGGACTTGTGTCGAATGGGCAAGTCAGGTGAAAACGCCCCAGGCATGGTGAAACAATAGAAGGCGAGCTCGAGTGAATGCAGCGGCGGGTCGACGAAACGAACAAGTGAGTTGGGTGAAACGCGCCCAAGCAGGGTGAAATGACAAGGGCGTGCATGGGTGACTTGGCTGATTGGTGAGTCGAGTTGAACGGGTGCCCGGGTGAAAGGTGAAATGGTGCAACGATGAGCTAGTGGAATCAAGTGGGTGACATGGTAGGCAAGCGAGCTAAAAGATGAGTTCAGTGAGCATGCCAGCTGAATGGTGGGCACGTGTAGTTGGCGACATGGCGAGCTGGGCACTAGTGAACGAAGAGTTGTGCTACGGTTTCATGTGACAGTTCATGCAACGGTGAACGAAAGCTTGGCGAGGCAGCCCGAGGGGCACCTCTGCTTGGTGAAATGGCGAAGCTGCATGGCGGTGCAACCTTGTTGTAAAATTTCCAGGATGAGTGTAAATTTGTAAAAAATGAAGAATTATAAGTGTTTAGGGCAGATTCATATTTACAGGGAGTTGCCCCTCCCAAGTTATATTTGTTGCATACTTGTGTTAAATGATGATGATGTGTTTATGAAGTTAATGTGAATGTTTCCGCTGTGTTAATGAAAGTTATACCTAGCAGTTGAAAAATAAACTAAGTATAGGAGTAGGTGTAGTCCATAGTTGCGAGTATTGTTAAAAATAAACTGGTTGGTGGTGCCGCACCTCTGATCATGTAGTTGGAAGATCACTACCAGGGTAGTTGCATGACAGCCGGTGTAACGCCCTGTGATTGTCACGATGGACAGGAGGCACAGGCAACCCGCCGAGCAAGCTGCACGACGTGCAGACGAGCTGCGGTTAGCAGTGAGTGAGGGTGACTGGGGCAGGGCGTGAATGAGTTAGGCGAGCTATAGGTCACGCGAAGTGTTTTGAAGGTTATGCGATGGAGTTTGGATGGACAAATGTATATACCCGTGTGGGTGGTCCCAGGTGCCCCGATTGATGGGCAAGCCAATGGGTGAACTGACAAGTGGGCGGGTGGCAAAACGATATGTGGATGGGCCGACATGTTAAAACAGGACGAAGTCGACGGTTCTGTGATGGATGGGCAGGTCGGCTGGGCGCTTGAACGATGGGTGGACGAGCGTATAAGTTGGAGGACAAGTTGTGGTGGAGGATCATCATTTGACAAGCATCAAAGTCGAAGTGCAAAATGCAAGTAGTTCTGCGGCTAAGGCAGAACATATGCACCAAAACAATGGGTGGAACTGGGCAGACAAGAGCGTGCATGGAGGGTGACCCAGGTTGGGCACCGGGTGAACGACGGGTGGCCAGGTGAGAAGGAAACCAGGCGGAGGTAAGCGTGAACGAAGGGCGACCCAGTAGGGCATCCAGTGAACACTGGGTGGCTGGGTGGAAACGCGTTTGGCATGTGCAGTTGAACGGTTCGGGCAGGGCTACATGATGGGTGCCCACCGAACGATCATGCGACTGGGTGAATGGGTGACCCACGGGTGGGTGCGCCCTGTTCGGGTGAATGTTCGTGCGAGCATAGATGTGTGCCCGCCGAACGGGCCAACGGTGAAGTGTGGGTTGGTGAACGAAGGTGCGACGAGACGTGCGGATGGCACCCAGGTTGGGTGACATGAACAGGTGAGCGCACCCGAGTTGGGAAAATGACACAGTTTGTTCGACGAGTTGAACGAACGCGTTCAGAAGCAAACAGAGAGTTGGGCAGAACATGTGGCTACCATTCGGAGGTGCCGACGAGCTGGACAACCGAGTTTGCCAATGAATGAAAATTTGGCTAAGTGTAAATTTGGGGTTTCCTCCAAGATTTAACTTGTACTTTGAAAGTTTAAGATTTATATATATTGATATACGGTCAGACTCACATTAGAGAGTTGCCGCTCTCTTTATACTGTTGTGAATTTCTATATGTTAATGCTGTTGTGATGAATGTTTATGGTTTTCATCATGTATAAAGGATAAACTTAATCTTTGGTAACGAAAAATAAACTGTGTACGAATGTTAGGTGTAGTCCATGACTGTGAGTATTGGTAAAAAGAAAGTGGTCTGTGGTGTCGCACCTCACTATAGTGCGGTTGGAAGAGTACTGCCAGTGTAGGGGCGTGATAGCCAGGGTGGGGCAGAGGCTGTCTGCAGCCCTCTGCCCCATCCCAACAGCCCAACAACCCACGAGAGTGGTGGGGTGATTATTGGAATCACCCCTCCAATCACCCCGCCACCCCCGCGGGCCGTTGGGCCACCGGGGAGGGGTGAGGGCTGTCAGTAGCTGCCACCCCGCCCAGGCGTTCCAATAGCCCGCGGGGGTGGCAGGGCGATTCCAAGAATTACCCTACCCTCTACCCCACCATAGTGGCCTAACGACTTGCGGGGGTGGCAAGGTGATTTTAGGAATCACTCCACCCTCCGCCCCACCCCGATAGTCCAACAGCCCGTGGGGGTGGTAGGGTAATTCTGGGAATCACCCCACCCTTTGTCCCACCTCGGTGGCCCAACAACCTGCGGGGGTGGTTGGTTGATTCCGGGAATCACCCCACCTCTGCCCCACCTCGGCGACCCAATGACCCGCTGGGGTAGCGGGGTGATTCAGGGAATCATCTCACCCTCTGTCCCGCCCTGGCGGCCAAATGGCCCGCGGGGTGATTCCGTGAATCACCTACCCTCCACCCCACCTAGGCAACCTAATGGCTCAAAGGGGTGGCGGGGTGATTCCTGGAATCACCCCACCCTTCAGCCCACCTCGGTGGCCACATGGCCTGCGGGGGTGATGGGGTGATTCTGGGAATCAGCCCGCCCTCCACCCCACCCCAGCTATGAGGCCCACGAACTACAAGGCATTCGGGCGTGTGGGCGGTTGGACGAGCTACAACACGGTGGGAGAACCCGTAAAGTGAAAGAAAACATATTCGAAGTGTTTCGGTGGAAACATGGTTATATTGTGTGGGTGCTCCCAAGCAACTCGACAAGCGTGCGAGCTGGCAGGCAAACCACCACATGGGTGGGTGGTCCTGGGTGACCCAATGGGCAAAAAATCAAACAATACAATGAGTTTGTATGTGCATTGTTATGTCAGCTGGGTGACCCCACATAACAATGGACGCATATACATAGGTGTGGCGAGTTGGTGGAGAAGCATCATTCGATCAACAAGCAATTCAGCGAAGTGGAAGTGTGAGCTAAGGAACACGAAGAGTTCTGCGGTTGGTGTAGAAATGTAGTGTGAATGTGCCCGCATGATGGGCAGACCAAAGTCTAAATGAAGTAGAAAACCATGCAAACTGAACAGGGCATGCGAGGGCATCGTTCAGGGGTCGTTTGGGAGGTTCGTGCAGGGTGACTCGGTGAGGGTCTCCGCCGAAAGAAGGTGTCGCAGACTATGAATGGAGGTGACCATCGTGCAGACGTGCCTGAGTTGGGTGACACGGACAGAGAGGGCAGGCGCCCGAGTTGGGAAAACGACACAGAGGTTGGACAAAATGAAGTGTTGGGTTTGGTGAACAGGAGCTACGACCGGCGTGTGGAGGGCGCTCAAGTTGGGCGACACGGACACGAGGAGTGTGCCCAAGTTGGGCAAACGACACGGTTCATTCGACGAGCTGAACGAAATCGTTCAGGGCTAAACAGAGAGTTGGGCAGAATGTGCAACGACCATTTAGGCGTGCTGTGATTTGGGCAATTGAGTTTGTCGAATTTGTAAAATTGGCTAAGTGTAAATTTGGGGTTTCCTCAAGATTTAACTTATATATATTGATACGAGCAGACTCATATTGCAGGGAGTTGCCCCTCCCTTTATATTGTTGTGCATTTATACATGTTAATGCTGTTTATGATGGATGTTTATGGTTTTCATCGTGTATAAACGATAACTTGATACTTGGTAATGAAGAAATAAACTAAGTACGAATTTTAGGCATAGTCCATGACCGTGAGTATTGGTGAAATAAAAGGGTCAGTGGTGCCTCACCTCGCTATAGTGCGGTTGGAAGAATACCACTAGTGTAGGGGCGTGACAGGTGGTATCAGAGCTGATTCAGGTTTTGCAAGAGACCTGGTGAATGGTGAAAGTGGATAGCAGAGATGGTGGAAGGACCTATGGCAGGTGAATCTAGCCATAATGCAGGTGAAGCTTTCCGGTACAAGGGTACGATGGAAGTTGATGAGCTCAAGGAACTTGATGAGGAGATCCAGT
The DNA here is from genome assembly GCA_031772625.1 of Pinus tabuliformis. Lineage (NCBI taxonomy): Eukaryota > Viridiplantae > Streptophyta > Pinopsida > Pinales > Pinaceae > Pinus > Pinus tabuliformis. The sequence continues at coordinate 309,681,247 of CM062805.1, read as the reverse complement.
GGAATGGTCTAAGGCTTCAAGAACTCTTGGATGAGGGAGTTCGACTAAGGGAGAAAAGTTCCATGGTAGAGATCAAAGTCAAGTAGCTTGAGGATGCGATAAAGAAGGACTTTCTTGGTAAAAGGTCGTTGTAATTGAGCAAGATGAGCTCCACTACATTGACAAACTAGGGGACTACTACCGAAACAATCAGGCAAATGTTTGAAAGCTTAGTCCGATGGAAGCAGTCAATGGGAACTTGGTTGGTGCACTTGAGCAAAATGCGATGGAGGACAAGCTTGAAGGAATTCAAGCTGAACCAGGATCGAATTGCTTAGAAGAGCCAAGAAAGGAAGTGAAGTACCTTAAGGGGGATGTCGGGTTGGAACATAAGCCAATGGACACTCCTGAGGCTGAGTTTCTAAGGAAGGTTGCTGATTTAAGACACAAGGAGGTAATGCCTTAAAGCTGGGTTTTGTGCAAGTGACCATGAAGGGCAAGAGATTTTCAGCTTTGGTGGATATGGGAGCTACTCATAGCTTCTTAAGCTGGAAAGTAGCAAAGTATTTTGGAAAGAAAGCTAAGATGGAGAGAGAGTGGAGTGCTTTCAAAGTAGTCAACTCTACCATGAAGGTTGTTACTGGTGTGATGGAGAACACTCAGGTGAGAGTGGGCTCGTGGTTTGGAAAGTTGGACTTAAGGATCGTGGACATGGATGATCATTCTATGGTGCTGGGGCAAGATTTTATGAGGCTTGCACAAGCCATACTAATGATGGACCGGGATATTCTCTTGATCACAGCTGAAGGGAGAACCATGTTGGTTTCGATGAATAGAAGGAGTTGCTTGGGGTATAGACCAAGGATGACTTCTATGACTTTCTATCCCAAAGATCTGAATGTGAAGCATGAGGATGTGGAGCAGAGAGGACTTGGGAGTATGACTCAAACAATGAAGGAAGAGAAGTTGATTGACTTCGTTGCAAGAGCGAGGAAGAAGGAAGGAAGTGGGAGATCGATCTCACGAATCCTGAAGCACTTGGCAGAGACATCTTCTACCGAAGATCTTCACAATGGAGTTGCAGATGAAGGAAGTCTGAGTACTTCTTCAGTGGCAGTGGTTGGGGAGGATTATGCAGGTAGAGATCCGGCTGGCATAGTGGAATTTTGTAGGTATGCCATGGGCATATATGACTTTCAGTTGATGAAAGACAAGCTTGAGAAGCTTGGGTGTACATGTGAGGAGGTTGAGGTTGTGCATATATACTTGAGGACGCAACATCAATCTGATACATGGGTGGATGAGAGTCAGGGAGGAAACTTCCTGTCCCTCCTCTCTCGATGGACAACCTTGGAGATGGGTTGGTGCAGGGACCTTGGTTGGAAGGGGTTGCACCACCTTGACAAGGGGCCTTGGAGGAGGCTTCTTTATGATGACGGATTTGTAGACTTGGATGAGGATGACCAATTGTTGTAATGGGTCTACCTAGTTGGACAACATGGGCAACTTGAGTCATGGGCATCAGGTTGGAGACAGGGAGCATGATAGTATTATGTAGGGACATTATGCAAGAGCACTTTTAGAGGTGTCACTTATGGGAATCCAATGAGGAGTGCCAAGGCAGGGATGTTGTGTAGGTGGATTTGCTGGTGTGACATGGGGATGTTTTACTTATGAGCTAATGGAGAGGTTGTGCACTCTTGTACAACAAGATCATGGACTGGTTAGACTTGTGAGCAGGCTATGGAGCATTCCTACTACATGGAGAGTTGAGGCATCTTGCAAAGACATTTGGACCAAGACATGTATGCTTGTAGGGATGTTGGTTGGAGATGATTTCATGGAGCTCATGATGATATGAGATTGTAGCTTCTATCGTGGACAACGTGTTGCAGATGAGATGAGGGCTACTTCATGGACCTGGGCATGGCTTAGATGGAGATGGATTCTTGATCGAGTTGATGTTGTGACAGGAGTTTGAGAAATGACTGATGATGGCATGAGGATGTGCATTCTCATGGTTTGAGCGTGACAATTGGATTAGCTACCCGACTAGTTCGAGTCATGGGGGACGTCAATGTACAAAGATGTGTAAAGTTTATGTTGGAGTATCATGGTAGCAATTCACACGATGACGATACATGATAAGTTCGACATGATATGTTGCAGTAAGCATGTAGCTTGAGATGGAGGGGCCAAGAGCAGCATGTGGAGATTGCGACAGATGTGGTTAATGATCATGGATTGAGGAGACTATCCGATGTATGACATACCGATGGATTATATGCCTTGGTATGGATATCTTGGTGACAGATGATTGCTGGGATGAGAGATTGTCAAGGATGCCAATGATTTCAAGTGGGGGAGAATGTGAAGCCCACGAGCTGTAGGGCATTTGGGTGCGCGGGAGGTTGGACGAGCTGCGGCATGGTGGGAGAACCCGTGAAGCGAAATGGAACATATGCGAAGTGTTTTAGTGGAAAAATGGTTATACCATGTGGGTGGTTCCAAGCGACCCAACAGGCGAACCACCATATGGGTGGGCAATCCCGAGCGAGCCAATGGGCGGTCCGACAGGGGAAACATCAAACAAGCCGACGAGTTTATATGTGTGTTGGTGGGTCGGGTAGGTGCCCCCATGTAACAATGGATGCATATACATAGGAGTGGCGAGTTGGTGGAGAAGCATCATTCGATCAACAAGTAATTCGGCGAAGTGGAAGTGCAAGCTAAGGCACACAAAGAGTTTTGCGGTTGGTGGAGAACTGCAATGTGGATGTGCCCATACGATGGGTGGATTGAAGTCTGAACGGAGCAGAATATCGGGTGAACTGAATAGGGCATGTGAGGGTGTCGTTCAGGGGTCGTTCGGGAGGTTCGTGCAAGGCGACCTAGTGAGGGCATCCGTTGAATGAAGGTGTCACAGACTGTGAACAAAGGCGACCATTGTGCAAAGCGCACCCAAGTTGGGGGACACGGACACGGAGAGCAGGTGCCTGAGTTGGGAAAATGACATGGAGGTTGGACAAAATGAATTGTTGGGTTTGGTGAACGAGAGGTGCGACCAACGTGTGGAGGGCGCCCAAGTTGGGCAACATGAACATAAGGAGCATGCCCAAGTTGGGCAAATGACACAGTTCATTCGATGAGCTGAACGAACGCGCTGAGGGATAAATGGAGAGTTGGGTAGAAGGTGCAGCGACCATTCAGGCATGCTGACGAGATGGGCAACTGAGGTTGCCAAAGTTGTAAATTTGGCTAAGTGTAAATTTGGGGTTTCCTCAAGATTTAACCTTTATATATATTGATACGGGCAGACTCATATTGCAGGGAGTTGCCCCTCCCTTTATACTATTGTGCATTTATACATGTTAATGTTGTTTATGATGAATGTTTATGGTTTTCATCATGTATAAATGATAACTTAATACTTGGTAATGAAGAAATAAAATAAGTACAAATGTTAGGCATAGTCCATGACTGTGAGTATTGGTGAAAATAAAAGGGTCGGTGGTGCCGCACCTCACTATAATGCAGTTGGAAGAATACCTCCAGTGTAGGGGCATGACAGCGACGGCCCAACGACTTGTGGGGGTGCCAGGGTGATTCCGGGAATCACCCCACCCTCCGCCCCTCCCCAGCAGCCCAACGGCCCACAGGGTTTGCGGGGTGATTCTGGGAATCACTCTGCTCTCCGCCCCTCCCCAGAGGCCCAACAACCCATGGGGTTGGTGGGGGTGATTCCGTGAATCACACTGCCCTCTTCTTCATCCCAACTGTCATGCCCCTACACCTATGGTAGTCTTTCAACCACTTATATCAAGGTGCAGCACCATCGAACACTTTCTTTTCACCAATACTTATGTTCATGGACTACGCCTTAACATTCGATACTTAGTTTATTTTTCTTCACCAAGTATTATTATTAGCCTTTATACTAATGAACACCCATACACATTCATTATCCACAACAATTACACATAAATAACACAATTGCAATAGTATAAAGGGAGGGGCAACTCCCTGAGTAAGAGTCTGCCCGATTTCAATATATTTTCAATCTTTCATAAAAATACAAGTATACCTTGGCAACCCCAAGTTTTATACTTAGACAAATTTCAAACTTCGTGTCTTGCCCACGAGCTGCCCACCTCATGCACACCTTGCACGGTGGTCACTCTCACAATCCACACTTAGCCAAATTTCCACTCTTCCAACCATCAGGCAGCACCTCCATGCAACCTCACACGAACTGTTCACCGCGGGTGGGTGCCTTCATTTCACCCCTCACCCAAGTTTTTTTCATCGTCGAGTGGGTGCCTTCGTGCAGCCCTCCACTGGAGTTCGCCATCGGGCGAGTGCCTTCATGCACCCTCCACCTAAGTTTACTAACCGACGGGCGGGCGCCTTTGTGCAGACCTCCACCTACATGTTCAACCGATGGGCGATCGCCTCGTGCAGCCCTCCACCCATGCCTTCAACCGACGGGCGGGTGCCTCGTGCAACCCTCCACCCGTATCACCAACCACAAGCGGGTGCACTTTCGTGCGGCCTACCTAGTGAACCCATTTACCAAGACACTTGTAGCTCATGCGAGTCTACCTGGTGGGTAGGTGTATAAACCTATGGTTCGACCTACGCCTCTATGCCTACTCCTCCACACTATAACTTGCACCTCACACCTTTCTAAGATGCTCGAGCTCGTCCAATGATTGAATGACTTGTTTGATTTTTCGATGCCTTTCATCCACCTCTCATCCGCCTAGTTATACGGTTGTAAGGTGTGGTCATGCCAACCATCCGACCTTCCTTCCATCATGTATCCGACCTCCATCTTCGCATTTAGCTCGCCCATGAGGTGGGTTGGCCCGGCCATCACACGGGACCACCCCCTCATCTCGCCCAACACTTCACCAACGTTCGGTCGGCTCATGGGTGACTCGCCCAACTCGTCCCCACCGTATAAACTCATAACCAAGACTCCTCCCACATGCATTTTTACATCGCATGCTCATTTGCCTTAGCTGCAGCTCTCCAACTTCGCATGGGATGTGCATCCTACCCGTCGCACAGACTGCAGGTCCCTACATCCTCCTCCACTTGAAATCATTGTTGTCCTTGACAATATACCATCCCAGTAACCATCCTGCCACCAAGATCACCATGTCATCAAGATAATCATCTCATACTTGGTCCATGATATCAACCAATCCATATACTGCAAACATCCCTGCAACATATGTAAAACAATTGTCTTCACCATGTGTTGTCCCATCCTTTGAACTGTCGTCAGATACTCCAACATAAAGCCAACATCTCTCTGCACACTTCCAGAACCCCATGATTCGAACTAGTCGGGTGATCAGTCCAGCTGTCATGCTCAAACCATAAGAATGCACATCCTTATGCCTACACCAATCTTTTCTCAGATTCTGTCACATCCTGGACTCACCAAGAATCTTTACATGCTCAGGTCAGTGGAGAATCCATCCCATCTGCAACATGTCATGATGCTAATGCCAAACCCTTCCTGCACCATCTGTCATACCTACTCAACCTGTTTTAAGGAATCACTGCCACGAGCAGCTAATAATGAGACCCATCTTCTATGTCATCTAAGAAGATGTATAGCGAGTAGAGCCTAAAGGCTCACCCTCACTAATAAGCTCAATCCATCTGTCAGGATCCTCCATCTCCATCCTTTGCAGATATGCAACCCGATCCTCCCCATGGACATTCGGTCTCACATAAACATCCTCATCATCATCATCCTCAAACTCTTCTAGCCTTCTTGACAAATCCAAGATACTATCAGATAGTTTCCTGATAACCAATGACTATTCGGTAAGCTTTGTCTCAACAGTAGACAACCGCTTACATGCATCATCCAAGCGCTTCTCGTCCTCCATCTACATCACTGCTCATTTACAATCAGGCCTTGTCACACCAATGGTTGGAACACCAATGGGTACATCTTCCCTCCCATCGTAACTATACAGCTTCTTCAAATGTGAAACAATCATAGCAACATATTGTTTCAAGAATTCCATCCCCGGTACAGCTTCATAGTTATCAATCTGCACTATAGTGAAGTCGACTTTCCTGGTCCACTCACCTAGTGTTGTGTCCACCCTTTCAGCTACACCAAGTACATAATCAAGAGGAGAATTCACCGTCTTCATTTGTGCCTTCACCGGTACAAACTTCAGCCAAATCCTTCTCGCAACATCCTCACTCATGAAGTTATGAGTAGCTCCACTATCCACCATAGTGAGCACATCCATACCTCCAATCTTCATCTGAACATACTCCAAGTTGTTCCTTTCAGGATCTCTTCGAGAGACCACTTCCGTAGTAGTAGCAGCTCCAAGAATCTGCATCATCCCCACAGAAGCTTCTTCTTTCTTCGTATTAGATTGTGCAATAGCGGCCACTTTCAGTCTTGAAGGACAATTCTTCACTGTATGTGGTTCAGCAGATATCCAACATTTCGAGGCTTTCTTCATCTTTGACTTCTCACCCGCTTTCGAATCATCTTCCTTCTTCTTCTCTTTCAGCTTATCAAACTTCTTCTTTTTTCTTATCAGAAGTTTCGTCATAATGTTCCACCAATCAATTCACAGCAGCAAAATCTTCCTCAAGTGTTTTAATCTTTTGCCTCTTCACTTCATTGCAGGCCCAAGGTTTCAATCCAATAATGAATTTGAACACCTTGTCCCTATTTGCCATGTTTGGAAGTTCCAAAACCGCACTTGCAAACTCCCGCTGATATGTCTATAGGTTCCCTGCCTACTTAATAAACTTAATCTTCATCCTTGCTTCCCAAGTTTCGTCCTGAGGACTGAAATGGGTCTGCAAAGCCTTCTTCATGTCATCCCACAAGGTTATGTCACCAGCACTACCACTAGCAATCTGGTCCATTCTCCTTCGCCACCACATCTTAGCATCCTTCCTCAAGAATTGAGAAGCCACTTTCACCTTTTTCTCATCATCGGATAGACCCAAGCATTCCAAGTATTGCTCCATATCTAAGAGAAAGCTACCAAGAGTCTTCACACTTCTTGTACCATCATAAGATTGTGGTTCCTTGATCTTCACATGAGACACTCCTCCACCTGAGTTATGCTCACAGCCTTCTTCAACACCGTGATCTCATCATTCACATCACCAAGAGATTTCTGCAAGTTCAAGATTTCTGCCAAACCTCAATCCCTTGCTTCTCTAATCTCCTTGACTTCATCTTCAAGTTGTGTACACTTAAGATCAGTGTACTCATGCTGAGTCTAGAGTTCATTGAGTTCTTTCCTCATCTTCACATTGGCTTCTAGATCTTTCATGACCACAACCATCTTCGCAGTCCAATAAGACTCCAATTCCTCCATTCTTTCCAATATCCTTTCTATGAAAGCCTTGGTCACATTGTGGCTAGATTCACCCGATACCACATGAGTTTCACCTACCATTTCTGCCAACAGCTTCCTTCTTTGTGATCTAGTATAGACCATCCACCAGCTTCACCAAGTTCCCTACAAAACCAAACCAGTTCTTGTCTCACTTGTATGTGAAACCAACTTCCTTCACCTGTAAGTACTTGTTTCCACTGTCACAAGCAACCCTACTCTGATCAACAGCTTCAACACCCTAAATCTACTCTAATACCACCTATCATGCCACTACACCTGCGGTAAACTTTCAACCGCTTATAGCGAGGTGCAACACCACAAAACACTTTCTTTTCACCGATACTTATGTTCATGGTCTATGCCTTAACATTCGATACTTAGTTTATTTTTCTTCACCGAGTATTATTATTAGCCTTTATACTAATGAACACCCATACACATTCATTATCCCAGCAATTACACATAAATAACGTAATTGCAACAGTATAAAGGGAGGGACAACTCCCAGAGTAAGAGTCTACCCGATTTCAATATATTTTCAGTCTTTTATAAAAAATACAAGTATACCTTAGCAACCCCAAGTTTTATACTTAGACAAATTTTAAACTTCATGTCTTGCCCACGAGCTACCCACCTCGTGCACACTTTGCACGGTGGTCACTCTCACAATCCACACTTAGCCAAATTTCCACTCGTCCAACCATCGGGCAACACCTCCATGTAGCCTCACATGAACCGCTAACCGTAGGTGGGCACCTTCATTTCACCCCTCACCCAAGTTTGTTTCACTGTCAGGCAAGCACCTTCGTGTAGCCCTCCACCTGAGTTCACCGTTAGGCAGGCGCCTTCATGCACCCTCCACTCGAGTTTACCAATCGACAGGCAGGCACCTTCATGCAGCCCTCCACCGGCACGTTCAACCGACAGGCAAGCACCTCATCCAGCCCTCCACCCGTGCCTTCAACCGATGGGTGGGCGCCTCATGCAACCCTCCACCCGTATCACCAACTGCGAGCGGGCGTGCCTTCGTGCAGCCCTCCACCCATGATACCAACCACGTTCACCCGGCGGGCACACCTTCATGTGACCTGCCTACTAAACCCATTTACCAAGACTTGTGAAGCTCGTGCGAGTCTACCCAATGGGTGGGTGCATCAACCTGTGGTTCAACTTGTGCCTCTACGCCTTCTCCTCCATGCTATAACCTACACCTCGCACCTTTCTAAGATGCTCGAGCTCATCCAATGATCAAATGACTTGTTCAATTGTTCAATGCCTTTCGTCCACTTCTCATCCACCTAGTTATACGGTTGTGAAGCGTGGTCATGCCAACCGGCCGACCTTCCTTCCATCATACAGCTGACCTCCATCTTCGCATTTAGCTTGCCCATGAGGTGGGTCAGCCCGCCCATCACACGGGACCACCCTGTCATCTCGCCCAACACTTCACCAATGCTCGGTCGGCTCGTGGGTGATTCACCAGCTCGTCCCCACTGTATAAACTCACGACCAAGACTCCTCCCATGCACATTTTTACATCGCACGCTTTTTTGCCTTAGCCGTAGCTCGCCAACTTCACATGGGATGTGCATCCTGCCTGTTGCACAGACTACAAGTCCTTAAACTGATAGCCCAACAGACCGCGAGGGTGGCGGGGTGATTCTGGGAATCACCCCACCCTCTACCCCACCCCAATGGCCCAACAGCCCGCGGGGGTGGCAGGGTGATTCCGGGAATCACCCCACCCTCCGCCCCACCCTTGCAGCCCAATGTTGTGCGGGGGTGGTAGGGTGATTTCGGAAATCAACCCGCCCTCTGCCCCACCCCAGCTGTAACACCCACGAGTTGTGGTTCATTTGGCGGTGCGCATGAGACGGGCAAGCCGATGACATGCTGGGCCAACCAGTGAGTTGGGCGCACTTGGAACGGTGGGAAGAGTCAAAGGAAACATGAAATCAACCAAGTGTTATGATGTGCGATGGCGGCGAGTTTATATAGTGGGGCGGTCTTGGGTGTGGGCGCCCCCACCATGGCCGACGGTGAAATTGTCTAAGTGTGGGTTGGCTTAGCCATGGGCAAAGTCCCTACCTTGGGTGACCAACATATAAGTACACGAGGGGAGTTGGAGATTCATTCATCCAACAATCATGGATTTTTATGCATTCTCAGAGCAGGAGTGGGAGCTACAACTTGGAGTCTGAAATGTGGGGCAAAGTACAGGAAAAGTCTATGTCCGAAGCATGGAGCCAAAGAAAAGGACATCACATATTGGGGGCAGATTGTTCGAGACACAGCAAACAGGTCAGCAAGCAAAACCATAGGTTGGGTAGTGGGTTAACACCACAGTTTGAGTAGCAGAGATGATCGCAGGTTGGGCGAACTGAATGAGGGATGCAATCAGTGGTGCGACGAGCTACTGCAGCAGATGGACAGCTGAACAACCGGCGAGGGGCGCATTTGGGTGACTCGGTCGGTTGAACGGTGAGTTGGGTAAAGGCATCTGGAGGAAGTGTTAATGGAGTGAGAGTGAGTCAAGATAGCTGGGCATGGGTGACATGAGATTTGGCAGACGAGCTGGGCGGTAGGGTGCCTGGGTGAACGAACGTCAAGTGTGGGTGCGTGTAGAGGTTGGAATGATGAGCTGGGTGCTTCAGTAATCTGAACGAGCAACCGTTGTAGCACTTTGGTGAGCTTGTGTAGGAGTGTCCAAGGTGAACGAGATGGGCAACCGACAGGTTGATTGACTCGGTGGTTTGGTGAGTTGGGTAGGAGCGCCCCACAAGCTGAACGGCAAGCACGACGAGTTAACAAACTCGGCACAGTGCAACGGTAAAACGGTGCGATATTTGAACGAGCGAATAAGGAATTGGGTGTGATGTTGCGAGCGAGCTGAGGGAGTGCACTGGGTGGGTGACATGACCAGGCAGCGTTGCACGAAGGCAGTCAAATGACAGGTACAGGCCGAACGACAGGATTGCATGGTTGAGACAGAAATTGCAGGAAGGAAACTTGGGGTTTCCCTGTAAAGACTAAACTTGTATATTTTGTAAAGATTGTTATTATTATCGGGCAAACCCATATTTCAAGGAGTTGCCCCTCTCGATTTATTATCCGCTATGCATTTATGTTGAATGGTAATAACTTTGAAGATGATTAATTGAATGTTTCCGTTATGTATGTGAATGTATACTTAGAAAAGTTAAAAAATAAACTAAGTATAGAAAGTAGGCGTAGTCCAAAATTACAAGTATTGTTAAAAGGAAAGTGGGTGGTGGTGTCACACCCCTAATCGTGCAGTTGGAAGAGTACCACTACGGTAGGTGCGTGACACTGGTGGCCCAACGACCCCCCCCCGGGGGCGGGGGGGGTTGATTCCGGGAATCACCCTGCCCTCCACCCCACCCCGGCGGAACAACGGCCCAAGGGGGTGGCAAGGTGATACCGAGAATCACCCCGCCTTCTGCCCCACCCTAGTGGTCCAATGGCCCATGGGGGTGGTAGGGTGATTTCGGGAATCACCCCACCCTCCGCCCCACCTGTTGACCCAACAGCCTGCGGGAGAGGCACGGTGATTCACCCTCCACCCCACCCAGGCAACCAAATGGCCCGCGAGGGTGCCGGGGTGATTCCGGGAATCACCCCACCCTCCGCCCCACCTTAGCAGCCCAATAGCTCGTGGGGTTGGCAAGGAGATTCTGGGAATCACCCTGCCCTCCACCCCACTTCGGTGTCCCAATGGCCCGCAGGGGTGTCACGCCACCTTCCACCCCACCACGGCGGCCCAACAGCTCGTAGGGGTGGCAAGGTGATTATGGGAATCACCCTGCCCTCCGCCCCACTGGGCGGCCAAATGGCCCACGGGGCTGGCAGGGTGATTCCAGGAATCACCCTGCCGTCCACCCCACCCTGATGACCCAATGGCTTGCATGGGTGGTGAGGTGATTCCGAGAATCACCATGCCCTTCGCACCACCCCGACGGCCCAAAGGAATGCGGGTGTGGCAAGGTGATTCTGGGAGTCACCCCGCCCTCCACCCCACTCTAACGGCCCAACAGCCGGTGGGAGTGGCAGGGTGATTTTGGGAATCACCCGCTCTCCACCCCACCGTGAAAGCCCAACGGCCCGCGGGGGTGGCAGGGTGATTCCAAGAATCACCCCGCCCTCCACCCCAACCTGGTGACCCAACGACACGCGGGGGTGGCAGTCCGATTCTGAGAATCACACCGCCCTCTGCCCCACTCCGACAGCACAACATCTTGTGGGAGTGGTGGGGTGATTCCAGGAATCATGATGCCCTCCGCCCCACCCCGACAACCTAACGACCTGCTGGGGTGGCGGGGTGATTCCAGGAATCACCCCGCCTTTCGCCCCACCCCAACAGCCCAACTACCCGCGGGGGTCGCAGGGTGATTACGGGAATCACCCCACCCTCCACACTACCCTCCACCTCGACAGCCAATGACCCGCGAGGGTGGCAGGATGATTCCAGGAATCAGCCCACCCTTCGCCCCACCCCAGCGGCCCAATAGCCCGCGGGGGTGGCGCGGTGATTCCAGGAATCACCCTATGTTCCACCCCACCCCGGCGGCCTAACAGCTCGCGAGGGTGGTGAGGTGATTCTGGGAATCACCCTGCACTCCGCCCCACACCGGTGGCCCAACGACCCATGGGGTTGGTGCGGTGATTCCAGGAATCACCCCATGTTCTGCCCCACCTCGGCCACCTAACGACTCACGAGGGTGGCAGGGTGATTCTGGGAGTCACCCTACCCTCTGCCCCACCTTGATAGCCCAATGACCAATGGGGGTTATGGGGTGATTTCAGGAATCACCCCACCCTCCGCCCCACCCTCACGGCCCAATGGCTCTGGGGGTGGCCGGGTGATTCCGAGAATCACCCTACCCTCGACCCCACCCCGGAGGCCCAACGACCTGCTGGGGTGGCAGGGTGATTTTGAGAATCACCTCATCCTCTGCCCCACCTCGGTGGCCCAACGACTCGCAAGGGTGGCGGGGTGATTCCAGGAATCACCCTGCCCTCCGCCCCAACTCGGCAGCCCAACGGCCTGCGGGGTGGCTGGGTGATTTTGGGAATCACCCTCCACCCCAATCGGATGTTGGGCTACCGAGGTGAGGTGGAGGGTTGTGCGGATATCCTCTACCCCACCTCGATGGCCCAATGGCCCGCGGGGGTGACAGGGTGATTCCAAAAATCACACTTCCCTCCACCCCACCCCAATAGCCCAACAACCCGCGGGGGTGGCAGGCTGATTCCCGGAATCACGCCACGCTCTACCCCACCCCAACTGTATGGACCTGTGGTCCGAGTCACCTTCACCATGCGAAGGACGGGTGAGGAGCTCGTTCGAATTGAATGAGACAAGGGTGATTTTATATGATGTTGGGCAAGTTGAGAGGGCGGTCCCATGAGTTGTGTGGGCCAACCCTCCACTTGGGCGAAGGCAACATGTTGAACGAGTCAACTTGGGTGTTGGGTGTGGGTCGGCCAGGTGACATAACACTCCACCTTCCCATATATATTGATGGATGGTTTGTGGAGGCAAATCCTCATTCGATCAACACGAGTTCAAACAAGGAGTTCTACGATGCGTGGATGAGCCCACACAACGGGCAGAACTCGGGTGGAAAACTCGTTCAAAAAAGTCGAGTGGAAAACTCATTCAGAAAAGTCGAGTGAAAAAATCGAGTGAGAAACTCGGGCGAAAAACTCGTGCAGAAAACTCGGGTGAGGTCGTCGGGTAGAACTCGAGCGAGGTCGTTCAGGCAGGACTCGGGTGAAGTCATTCAGGCAGAACTTGGGCGAGGTCGTCGGGCAGGAAACTCGGGTGAGGTCATTCGGGCGAACGGGTGAGGTCATTCAGGCAAGCCAGGTGAGGTCGTCGGGCAACCCGGGTGAAGTCGTTCAGGCGAGCTGGGTGAGGTCATTGGGCAACCTGGGTGAATTCGTTCGGGTGAGCTGGGTGAAGTCGTGTGGCGACCTGGGTGAGGTCGTTCGGGTGAACTGGGTGAAGTCGTGTGGTGACCCAGGTGAAGTTGTGTGGCGACTCGCGTGGAGTTGTTCGGGTGAATGATTTTGGGTGGATGTGCAGATGAGCGACCGGGCGAGGGCACGCCATGCACACTAAAACGAAGAATCGTTCGGATGGGCGACTTGGGTAGGGCGTGCCGTGCATGATGAAATGGTGGAAACGGTGAAGTGTTGAGGTTGTGAACGAAGGTGTGACTCGTGCAGAGGCACCCATGTGTGGTGACTTGGTAACGATGAGGTGCGACCAAGTTGGGCAAACAACACGATCATGCGATGAGGTGAACAAAGGGTTGGTGAGTCATGCGGCGACCGTTCGGAGGTGCCGACGCGCTGGGCAACCGAGTTTGCTGAAGTTGGAAATTTTGCTAAGTGTAAATTTGGGGTTTCCCAAGACTTAACTTGTATTTATAAAAGAAGATTATATATATTGATTCAAGCAGACTCATATTGCAGGGAGTTTCCCCTCCCTTTATACTGTTGTGCATTTCTATTGTATAATGTTCTTTATGTGAATCTTATGGGATTTCATTGTATAAAGGACAAAGATAATACTTGGTAATGAAAATTAAACTAAGTATGGAATGTTAGAAATAGTATACAATCGTAAGTATTGGTGAAAAGAAAATGGTTGGTAGTGCCGCACCTCGCTATAGTGCGATTGGAAGAGTACCGCCAATGTAGGGGTGTGACAGGTGGTATCAGAGCTAGTGCCGGAGATCTGGTGCTGGTGTTGAAGCGTTGAATCTGATACACACCTGCACTTCGTGACAGGTGGTATCAGAGCTGGTGAACTGAATCAAGGAGCTGATTCTATGAAGACCGAAGACTTGGAAGGAAGTTCAAGTTTTTCAGGTGACAGGTGGAATATCAGGGCGATTCAGGTGAATGGTGAAACAGGTTTAGCAAAGGTGAAGATTAGTGCTTGGACCAAGATAAACGACAAGACATGGTAGGTTTGGAAGAATGCGAAGGGAAGCTCTTGCTTACCTTATACAGGTTGAAGAGGTTGAAAGAAGAGAACCCCCAGATTCAAAAGGAACTTGAAGTCTTGGAAAAGAATGTTGAAGACGAACTTCTTCAACTTGGTTGGACAATGGAGCAGGATGAAGTTGCAAATTGTGCTAACAAGGAAGAGGAAGCTGTGATGATTGAGGATGTTGTAGATGTGACAACGATGGAGGATGAACTTGAGATTGATCAAGTTGGACCAGGATCATGCAGTTTGCAGACATGGATGGATGAGGATACTCACATGGAGGAGCCTCATGATAATGATGTAAGTACTATTGATACTTGTGTTTCATTTGAGCATTTGGTAGATGGATCATATGCAGGGAAGGGCAAAATCAGTTTGCCAATGCTAGGGTGGATCTTACCATGGATGTCTACAATGACACCTTGTATGGAGAAGCAAGGATTGTTGACTGTTGCAAGACTTGTTGGGGTTGTTTGTGACCTTATGGTAGAAGGTACAAAGGCCCGTGACAAGGGAGGAACATGATGATCATTGCAGAAGATTGGGTCATGCTTTAGCCACATGGAGAATTGGCTAAGTGCCCGACATGACTCATGGACAGATTGAAGGGCACACAGTTGGGTATGATGATGCTTGGGTGGACTTCTCATGGCCGAGACCAAAAGAAAGTCTTGGTGGAACTTCAGTGGGGGAGCTATTATGGAAGGGACTCGTGATGATGATGATATGGTTGGGTGACCGAGTTCACTAGACTGAAGATTGCAGACTTGGATCAATATGACCAATTGTTGTGATGGGTCTACTTAGTTGGACTACATGGGAAACTTAGTCATGGACATCAGCTTGGAGACATGGAGCATGATAGTCTTATGCAGGGACATTATGCATGAGCACTTATAGAGGTTTCATTTATGGGCATCCAATGAGGATTGCCAAGGCAGGGATGTTGTGCAGGTGGATTTGCTGATGTGACATGGAGACTTATTACTTATGAGTCGATGGAGAGGTTGTGCACTTATGTACAACAAGGCCATGGACTTGGATGGAGTTGTGAGCAGACTATGGAGCATTCCTCCTACATGGAGAGCTGAGGCTTCTTGCATATACCTTTGGGCCGAGACTCGTATGGTTGCTAGAATGTTGGTTGGAGATGACTCATGATGACATGAGGTTGTGACTTTTGGAGACTTCATATATGGTGGACTTGGAGGATCTGATGCATTGAGGATCAGAGGTCAGAGACTTTGATGTAGAATGGGATGCATACTTTCGAGCACATGTGTGGGTGTGGCTTGGAAGAGTGACTTGATGTGGAGGATCGATATGAGACACTTTGGAGTGATGGAATTACAATGATGATGATGCCTTGGTGGCAACACTTGGGCATGTGTTGAGCCAAGACTTAACCACTTTTGACACATGGGAGCTGATTGATCTATGATCATGGGCAGCACATGGGAGATGAGATAGGTATATAATTGTTTCTATGGCAAACTTGAGGAATGGCACATTGCAGAGATGATGGAGGTTGCTTCATGGACCTGGATGTGGCACATCGAGAGCCGAAGTTTGATGAGATGATCTCTTCACTTTGAGGAGATGGATGTTTTACAGATGGATGATGATGTTGGATAGCAAACATCATGGACAGCATGTTGCAGATGAGATGGAGACTACTTCATGGACCTGAACATGGCTTACGCTTGTATGGAGATGGATTCTTGATCGAGTTGAGGATGTGACGGGATGTTCAGAGAAACAACTGATGGTGGCATGAGGATGTTCACTCTCATGGTTTGAGCATGACAGTTGGATTAGCTACCCAAATAGTTCAAACATGGGGTCTGGAAGTGTGCAGAGATGTGTTAACATTATGTTAGAGTATCATGGCAGTAGTTCACACAAGGATGACACATGATGAGGTCGACACGATATGCTATAGTGGGCATGTAGCTTGAGATGGAGGGAACAACCTTCCACGATGGGGAGCAGCATGTGGAGATTGTGACAGGGTGGTTGATGGTCATGAATTTAGATGATTTCCAATATATGACATACCGATGGGGTGTATGCCTTGGTATGGAATATCTTGGCGATAGATGGTTGCTGGGATGAGATATTGTCGAGGACGACAATGACTTCAAGTAGGGGAGGATGTATGGACCTACGGTACAGGTCACCTTCACCATGCGAAGGATGGGTGAGGAGCTCGTGCGAATTGCGAATTTAACGAGCCAATGGCGAGTTTATACAATGTTGGGCAAGTTGAGAGGGTGGTCCCATGAGTTGGGTGGGCTGACCCTCCACTCGGGCGAAGGCAACATGTTGAACGAGTCAGCTTGGGTGTTGGGTGTGGGTCAGCCAGGTGACATAACCCACCACTCGCCCGTATATATTGATGGACGGTTTGTGGAGACAAATCATCATTCAATCAACACGAGTTCGAACAAGGAGTTATGTGGTGAGTGGATTAGCCTGCACGACGGGTGGAACTCGGGTGTAAAACTCATTCAAAAAAGTTGGGTGGAAAACTCGTTTAGAAAAGTCGAGTGAAAAACTCGGGTGAGAAACTCAGGTGAAAAACTCGTGCAAAAAACTCGAGCGAAAAACTCATGCAGAAAACTTGGGCGAGGTTGTCGAGCAGAACTTGGGCGAGGTCGTTCAAGCAGGACTCGGGTGAGATCATTCAGGCAGAACTCGAGCAAGGTCATCAGGTAGGAAACTTGGGCGAGTTCATTTGGAAAACCGGGTGAGGTCGTTCAGGTGAGCCGGGTGAGGTCGTCGAGCGACCCAGGTGAAGTCGTTCAGGAGAGCTAGGTGAGGTCGTTGGGCAACCTGGGTGAAGTCGTTCGGGCGAGCCAGGTGAAGTCGTGTGGTGACCTAGGTGAGGTCGTTCAGGTGAATTGGGTGAAGTCGTGTGGTGACCTGGGTGAAGTTGTATGGTGACTCGAGTGAAGTTGTTCAGGTGAACGAGTTTGGGTGGACGTTGGGACGGGCAGCTGGGCGAGGGCACGCCATGCACGCCGAAACGAAGAATCATGTAGACGGTCAACTTGGGTAGGCGTGCTGTGCATGACGAAACGGTGGAAATGGTGAAGTGTTGAGGTTGTGAACAAGGGTGTGACTCGTGCAGAGGCACCCATGTGTGGCAACTTGGTTACAACGAGACGTGCCCAAGTTGGGCAAACAACACGATCGTGCAACAAGGTGAACGAAGGGTTGGTGAGTCATGCGGCGACCGTGCGGAGGTGCTGACGAGCTAAGCAACCAAGTTTGCCGAAGTTGGAAATTTGGCTAAGTGTAAATTTGGGGTTTCCTAAGATTTAAATTGTATTTATAAAATAAGATTCTATATATTGATTCGGGCAGATTCATATTGCAGGGAGTTGCCCCTCCCTTTATACTGTTGTGCATTTTTATTGTATAATTTTTTTTATGTGAATGTTATGGGCTTTCACTGTATAAGGACAAAGATAATTCTTGGTAATGAAAATTAAACTAAGTATGGAATGTTAGGCATAGCCTACAATCGTAAGTATTGGTGAAAAGAAAACAGTTGGTAGTGTTGCACCCCGCTATTGTGCAGTTGGAAGAGTACAGCTAGTGTAGGGGCGTGACACCAGCGGCCTAATCGCCTACAGTGTGGCGGGCTGATTCTCCAAATCACCTCACCACTCCTATGGGCCGTTGGTGTAAGGACCTGCAGTCCTAAACGCGTTCCGCCGAAGTGCGATCGTGGTTGGAGGTTGAACGAAGTGCGAGCTTGACTTGGATATGCGAAGTGTTATGCGCATAAGAAATGAGGGCGAGCTAAGTTTATAGGCGTGGGGAGTGGTTGGCTCAACCCACGGACCGAACACACTTGGAGACAAAGCCGACGGGTGAATTGTGGAGAAGTGTGGGTGTGTAAGGCGTGGAGGATGAGTCAGCCGGGTAGGCTAACTCGCCCTGCCACCCGTATAAATAAGAGTTGCGATGAGTTCATTTGAGAATCGCTTATCACAACAATCTCGCTCATGTAAAGAAGGCGTAGGTCTAAGTGTGTGGACACAAAGAAGGAAGGCACAGATTTGGTGATGCGCCCATTCTTGGTTGAGGCCGCATGGAGGTAGATCACTTCTTGGTTTTGGGTGAGTGCATGGGTAGAGGTCACCTGCCAAATGAAGAGAAGGGCGTGCATGGGTGTGTGGTGCCCGGGTTGTGCGAAGGAGCGCTCGACAGTGAATGAAGGCATGGGCGCCCAATTTGTGCGACGACTTGACACGGGTTCTTGGGTGACTCAGGTGAGCGCCCGCCCGTCGTGCAAGTGTGCACGGTGTGACTTGGTGAAGTGTTGAGATAGTGAACAAAGGTGTGTCTCGGGTAGAGGCGCCTGTGTGTGGCGACTTGGAGGCATGCCCAAGTTGGACAAACAACACGATCGTGCGACAAGGTGAAAAAAGGGTTGGTGAGTCGTGCGGCAACCGTGCAGTGGCACCAACGAGCTGGGAAACCGAGTTTGCCGAAGTTGAAAATTGACTAAGTGTAAATTTTAGGTTTCCCAAGATTTAACTTGTACTTTGTAAAAGTGAAGATTGTAT
This sequence comes from Pinus tabuliformis, assembly GCA_031772625.1. Lineage (NCBI taxonomy): Eukaryota > Viridiplantae > Streptophyta > Pinopsida > Pinales > Pinaceae > Pinus > Pinus tabuliformis. Next base: position 309,662,261 of record CM062805.1, on the reverse strand, counting down.
AATATATTGATTCGGGCAGATTCATATTGTAGGGAGTTGCCCCTCCCTTTATACTATTGTGCATTTCTCTTGTATAATGTTGTTTATGTGAATGTTATGGGCTTTCACTTATATAAAGGAACACATTAATAATACTTGGTAACAAAAATAAAACTAAGTATGGAATGTTAGGCGTAGTCTACAATCGTAAGTATTGGTGAAAAGAAAATGATTGGTAGTGCCGCACCTCGCTATAAGCAGTTGAAAGACTACCGCAGGTGTAGGGGCGTGACAGGTGGTATCAGAGCTAGTGTCGGGGATCTAGTGCTGGTGTTGAAGTGTTGAAGCTGATACACACTTGCACTTCGTGACAAGTGGTATCAGAGCTGGTGAACTGAATCAAGGAGCTGATTCTACGAAGACCAAAGACTTGACAGGGAGCTCAAGTTTTGCAGGTGACAGGTGGAATATCAAGGTGATTCAGGTGAATGGTGAAACAGGTTTAGCAGAGGTGAAGCTTAGTGCTTGGGCCAAGCTGAACGACAAGGCATGGCAGGTTTGGAAGAATGCGAAGGGAAGCTCTTGCTTACCTTATACAGGTTGAAGTGGATGAAAGAAGAGAACCCCCGAATTCGAAAGGAACTTGAAGTCTTGGAAAAGAATGTTGAAGACGAACTTCTTCAACTTGGTTGGACAATGGAGCAAGATGAAGTTGCAGATTGTGCTAACAAGGAAGAGGAAGTCGTTATGATCAAGGATGTTGCAGACGTGACAACAATGGAGGAAGAACTTGAGATCGATCAAGTTGAACCAGGATCGTACAGTTTGCAGACATGGATGAATGAGGATACTCATATGGAGGAGCCTCATGATGATGATGATGTAAGTACTATTGATACTTGTGTTTCACTTGAGCATTTGGTAGATGGACCATATGCAGGGAAGAGCAAATTTCGTTTGCCGATGCAGGGGAGCATCTTACCATGGATGTCTATGATGAGACCTTGAATGGAGAAGCAAGGATTGTTGACTGTTGCAGGACTTGTTGGGGTTGTTTGTGACCTTATGATAGAAGGTACAAAGGCCCGTAACAAGGGAGGAACATGATGATCGTTGTGAAGGATTGGATCATGCTTTAGCCACATGGAGAATTGGCTAAGTGCCTAGCATGACTCATGGATAGATTGAAGGGCACACACTTGAGGTACAATGATACTTGGGTGGACTTCTCATGGACGAGACCAAGAGAAAGTCTTGGTGGAACCTTCAGTGGGGGAGCTATGATGGAAGGGACTCGTGATGATGATGATATGGTTGGGTGACCAAGTTCATTAGACCAAAGATTGTAGACATGGATGAAGATGACCGATTGTTGTGATGGGTCTACTTAGTTGGACTACATGGGAAACTTAGTCATGGACATCAGGTTGGAGACATGGAGCATGATAGTCTTATGAAGGGACATTATGCAGGAGCACTTATAGAGGTGTCACTTATGGGCATCCAATGAGGAGTGCCAAGGCAGGGATGTTGTGCAGGTGGATTTGCTAATGTGACATGGAGACTTATTACTTATGAGTCAATGGTGACGTCGTGCACTTATGCACAACAAGGCCATGGACTTGAATGGAGTTGTGAGCAGACTATGGAGCATTCCTACTACATGGAGAGCTAAGGCATCTTGCAGAGACCTTTAGGCCGAGACTTGTATGCTTGCTGAGATGTTGGTTGGAGATGACTCATGGAGCTCATGATGACATGAGGTTGTGACTTTTAGGGACTTTATATATGGTGGACTTAGAGGATCTGATGCATTAAGGAGCTGAGGTTAGAGACTTTGATGCAAGATGGGGTGCATACTTTCAAGTACATGTATGGGAATGGCTTGAAAGAGTGACTTGATGTGGAGGATCGATATGAGACTCTTTGGAGTGATGGATTTACAATGAGATTATGCCTTGGTGGCAACAATTGGGCATGGGTTGAGCCGATACTTAACCACTTTTGACACATGGGATCTTATTGATCTACGATGATGGGAAGCACATGGATATATGAGACAAGTGTATACTTGTTTGTATGGCAGACTTGAGGGATGGCACATTGCAGATATAATGGAGGTTGCTTCATGGACCTGGATGTGGCACATTGACAGTCGGAATTTGATGAGATAATCTCTTCATATTGAGGAGATACACATATGGATGATGATGTTGGGGTAGATGTAGCTGATTTCATGTAGCACATTAGTACTAGACATCATGGACAACATGTTGCAGATGAGATGAGGACTACTTCATGGACCTGAGCATGTCTTACTTATATGGAGATGGATTCTTGATCGAGTTGAGGATGTGACGGGGTGTTCTGAGAAACGACTGGTGATGGCATGAGGATGTACATTCCCATGGTTTGGGTGTGATGGTTGGATTAGCTACCCAACTAGTTCAAACATGGGGCTGCAGCATGTACAGAGATTTGTTAGCATTTGTTGGAGTATCATGGCAGTAGTTCACACCAGGATGACACATGATGAAGTCGACATGAGAGGTTGTAGGAAGCATGTAGCTTGAGCTGGAGGGATCAGCCTTCCACGATGGGGAGCAGCATGTGGAGATTGTGACAGGATGGTCGATGGTCATGGATTGAGATGATTTCCGATGTATGAGATACCAATGGGGTATGGTAATCTTGGTGACAGATGGTTGTCGGGACGAGACATGATGGAGACAGTGGTTCTACATATGTTGCAGGGATGTTTGCAGTATGTGGAGGAGTTGACATCATGGACGAGACAGATATTGATATTGATCTTGGTGGATGGCTACCAGGATGGTATGTTGTCGAGGACAACAATGGCTTCAGGTGGAGGAGGATGTAAGGACCTGCAGTCCTGAACGCATTCCGCTGAAGTGCAAACGTGGTTGGAGGTTGAACGAACAACCAACTTGAACGAAGTGCAAGCTCGACTTGGATATGCAAAGTGTTTTGCGCATAAGAAAGGAGGGCGAGCTCAGTTTATAGGCATGGGGAGCGGTTTCCTCAACCCACAGGCCGACCACACTTGGAGACAAAGCTGACGGGTGAATTGTGGAGAAGTGCGGGTGCGTAAGGTGTGGAGGACGAGTTGGCCGAGTAGGCTAACTCACCCTGCCACCTGTATAAACAAGAGTTGCGATGAGTTCATTTGATAATCACTTATCACAACAAACTCGCTCATGTAAAGAAGGCGCAGGTCTAAGTGCGTGGATGCAAAGAAAGAAGGCCCAGATTTGGTGATGCACCCATTCTTGGGCAAGGCCGCACGGAGGTAGATCACTTCTTGGTTTTGGGTGAGGGCGCGGGCAGAGGTCGCCCGCCAAACAAAGAGAAGGGCGTGCAAGGGTGTGTGTCGCCCAGTTTGTGCAACAACTTGACACGGGTTCTTGGGTGACACGGGTGAGCACCCACCCATCGTGCAAGTGTGCATGGTGTGACTTGGTGAAGTGTTGAGATTGTGAACAAAGGTGTGTCACAAGCAGAGGCGCCCGTGTGTGGCGACTTGGAGGCACACCCAAGTTGGGCAAACAACAGAATCTCGCGACAAGGTGAACAAAGGGTTGGTGAGTCGTGCGGCGACCGTGCGTAGGCGCTGACGAGCTGGGCAACCGAGTTTGCCGAAGTTGAAAATTGACTAAGTGTAAATTTGGGGTTTCCCAAGATTTAACTTGTACTTTGTAAAAGTGAAGATTGTATAATATATTGATTCGGGCAAACTCATATTGCAGGGAGTTGCCCCTCCCTTTATACTGTTGTGCATTTCTCTTGTATAACGCCTCTTATGTGAATGTTATGGGCTTTCACTTGTATAAAGGAACACATTAATAATACTTGGTAACAAAAATAAAACGAAGTATGGAATGTTAGGCATAGTCTACAATCTTAAGTATTGGTGAGAAGAAAACGATTGGCAGTGCCGCACCTCGCTATAAGCAGTTGAAAGATTACCGCAGGTGTAGGGGCGTGACAGCCGGGGTGGGGCTGTCGTGGCGGAAAAAGTCGTTTGTGCGGACACAACTGACCTCCCTAGGAGTCTAAACTCTCTAGCGACAAACAAGACAAAATGGAATGATCTTTCTCTAAATATATCTTTTAACACATGAAAACTACAAGTGTTTAGGCTTACCTTATTCCAAAACGCAGCTGTTGTAGTCCGTCCTTGCCGATCCGGATGAGCTCCTCCTTCAAGTCAATTCCTGCAACCACAAACAATCAAACAATTACCAAGCACTTGCATTTCATATAATAAAACATATATTTAACATGCAGACCAAGGAACACATGAAATAACTCATTAACACAAGCTATTGAGAAAAATAAACCAGTTTGTATTAATAACGAAACAAAGAAACTCTTACAACCTGGCCTTGGTGTTGTGCAAGTTCCTCCCAGGGTCCATCAAGGGTTTTCCTCTACTTTGACAAAGCTCACCCACTTCCAAGTAGAATCAAGCAAAGACAATCTCTCCTCACAAGGTTCTAAATGGGAGTCCTAATTCCTGCAGCATTTACCCAAAGAAAATGTATAGCTCCAACCTCTCCTCCCTCTGGCTCAATGTCTTTATTTATAGTGTTGTAAAGAGGTTATTCAGGTCCACCATCAATGGGATAATCCCCCTCTTTGGGTGGGATAGCTCCCTTATTGATGGGATAAGTTCCCCCTTAATAGAGATACATGAACCAACTGGAGGCGCATCCAATTCATCAAACCGACCTCTAGAAAGTTCTAGAAGTAACCACAAGTAACTTTTTTAAGATGAAACTCGCGCATTTTGCCTTTTACAGAAGGACGCACCTGTCCCTTAACATACAGAGCGTCCAAGGACGCACCTTTTGTGAACATGATCAGCGTCCCCGCAGGTAAGGCTAGAGAGAACCTGCGACCCCAGAGATAAACATATTTTTGACAAGACTTTCTCTCTTCTTTGAGTTTGAGATGGATAGCAGAGGCATAAGACTTGCCTAAGAGGGTAGCATGACTGTTGATTTGAGTCATACTAACTGTAAGTGGTCATGGTGACATTTTTTAGTGTAACAGATTGCCCCCTAAAGTGCGAAGCCTGGAATAGATTTAGGGTTTTGTAATTCTAGGAAGGGTGAAGCGCTTTATCATTTCAAGGATTGTCTTGTGGATGGCCTGGTTGGAACCTGCAATTTTCAACACAAAATACATGGATAAGATTATATCATCACTGAGGTAGGCATTCCCATACTCAGATTCAAAACTTTAACTAATGGACTAACTATTCTGATACAGGAATGATCTTGCAGTACATCATTTTTATAGACTTTTGTAGACACAGTATGGACGCAGCCATCTGTTTATGATTAGTCTACATAGATAATGAATACAAAACTCCTCGCAGCCTGGATGGTAGAAACTAGATCCAGGGTCTTCACTTCTACTTCCCGAATTGGTACGATTCTAGCCATGTGATTAAATGATTCGATGTCGAACATGTTAGAAACCACTTGATTACCAGTCGATGATGCAAACTGTTAACAAGCGTGAGAGAAACCACCAGTAATGTCAATGGTTCTCAAAGTACCAAGCACAACCCGTGAAATGTGAATAGATGTTTTGATGTCGAACACTTCACGGAATCCTTTGATCGAAAGTCAATGATGTAAACTGACGTCAAAGGCGAGAAACCTGCCATTGATGCATGCAGACTTCAAGGTGCTGTCGATTCCTAAGTCATCTTTCTAGATAATGTGTCGATGTCGATAGAAAGCGACCCGTTGCAGGCAAGCCCGCAACACGAAATCATTGTTCAAGTTGAAGAAATGTTGCTGTAAGGACTGACTCAGGGATGGTCAAATGGATGACAAGTATTTTGCAGATGAAAGTTTTTGCTTGCAGACCTCTTGAACACATAACGACACGACAGATGGCTTGGTGACGAATAACTCAAAGTTAATCCCCGGAATCCGGTTAAAGACTTTCAAAGTGGTTTGGTCAACTGTGAGGTAAAAGATTTCCCAACCCAGGTGAATGAAAAGTGTCGTGTTCAAGAGCGGTAATAAAGTTTCTTTTGAGACAAAAGGTAACAAATAGGCTCATTCTTCTCTCTTTTCCCCCACCATTTCTGGCAAGTACCTCTTTATTTTTAACAAGCTTGAGGAGGATAACATATGCTTGATTATAAGCTCATCCTTTGGACGAGTCCAACCTAGTTTAAATTCGAACCCTAGGAAGGAGTGGTTCGTTCCTGTTTGTAATTGAACAGGTCCTTTACTGTAAAAGTTTAACGAGCCCAGTATAGGAGAAACTCGGCGTTTTTCAATTTTTAGAGAGTCTGAAAAAACAAAAGGAGACTCCACGTTGAACTTTTTCGTAAATTTGTGTCCCTCAAGCCCGAAAAAGTATAAAATAATACCTGGGGGAACCGCTTGATCTTGCGACCAAGGAGTACTTTCATAATAGTGTCGTCGACCTGAAAAGTAAAAAGCGATCAAGGACACGTCGTTTTATTTCCTTATCGAGTTTGAAACGACAAAAACCCGGCAATCTTTTCCTGATTTTACGGTCAGAAAAGAGCTAAAAGGGGACCGTCTTTTAATTCCGTTTTAACGAGTGTAAAAGAAACGCTCGGCGATCTTTTCATGTTTTAGGAGTCAGAAAAGGGCTTAAAAGATGACTCTGATATTTTTGTTTGTGAAAAATTACAATTTCCCTCGAAATCCCTTTGTCCTGCACAAAAGCGACACATTACTCATACCTGTTTAAAATAGGCAAAAATACATCGAAAAACATCTTTTCATGGTAAAAAATGAACTAATTCATCCAAAAAACCTATAAAAAGACCTTTTACCATGTCATTTTTACCGTTTGACTTTGGAGGTTGAAAAAGGAGCTTTTGACAAGAAACTTCCCGTGGTCGCTGCGGAAAATCTGACCGTCGGAATCGAACGCCGTCTCATCCAGGTATTTTACACATCCTACTCTGCATTTCTATCCGTTTAGAATTAATTTTTAGGTCTTAGTTTCATTTTTTGGGGGGGTTTTGGTTTTGGAATGCGCCTCTCGGCGGACGCAGGTGCCCTTCGGGTGACCTGCGTCCCCCGACTTTTTCTCATACGGGAAAACGGTCGGAAGACGCAGCCCGCCTTCAGGCCAGCTGCGTCCGGGCGCCCTGTGCTACAAAGCCGGGGTGCGTCTTCCGAGAAGTGCGCATTTCAAAACCCCAACTCTCTCAAAAAACCACCAAAAATTCCCAAATCAATTTCTAATTGCTATTTTTGATATGCAGGGCATTAATCATGTTAGACTGGAGAGAAAGAGAGCATGTAGAGGAAGATGAAGCTGCAATAAATCATCAACCTTCTCTGGATGCCCTAAGAGCATGCGGATTATACAAATATTGGACCATACCGGGCATGAGGGGCCAGGTAAGATTCTTGGAATGGCTGGTTGAGCGATGGAACGTTCAAGAACAATGCTTTTACATAGGAGGGCACCAGCTCGAGATAGAGCCCTCGGATGTATACTTTCTCACTGGCTTGCCGAACAGAGGTGAGCAACTCAGTCTTGCGGGGACTAGGCCGGGTGGCCAATCCCTTGATAGTCTCCGCGAGGATTGGTGCACACGTGGGGCTCACCATTCAAAAGGCATAGAGATAAAACACATCACTCTACCGGAACTCAAAGTCATAGCGTTCACGGTTACCAGAATTTGCGGCGCGGCCGCTTTACACATTGCTTCCGGATCCCAAATGCGGATGGCAATTGACTGTTACCAAGGCACCATTTTCAACTGGTGTGAAGCTGTGTCGGCTCATATGAAGAGCCAACTGACCAAGGCAAAGAACGGACGACTAAAGACTTTTGGATATGGGCCTATAGTCGTGAGCTTTGCCTTGGAGAGAGTTCCAATGCTGATCCCTCAGCAACTCACTGTTGATATCTTGGGTCCTCGGCAGCCAAAGCTGATACGATGGGTTGCGGTGATGGCCCGGCATCCTGACGAGGGTGCGACAGTGGTTCGATTCTCAGATAGTTACTTTCACTGGTTAGAGGACCAGGTTTTTTCGATACAGGACTTTCCGTATGCCGGAATGGATTTCAGAGGTGATCCGGACATGGTTCTTCCACAGGGAGAACAATGGGATGACAGAGGTACTTTTATTTTCACAAGTTTTCTAATTATGTATTTTTTTATTTTTCATATATATCGTCTCAAAACTAACAGTAAAATTTTCAAAATGCAGATGTTGGTCCACAGCGTCCAGCCAACCTCCGGCCTTTTGATAGACTACATCCAGCTGCACCGGTACCGGCCCCACAGGACGCGGCTGCAGAAGTACTAGCTGAGTTGGAGCATGATCTAGAGCGTCTCACGGCAGATATACCTGAGACTACTATGGACGACATTCCTATCAGGCTTCAGCGCTTCGTAGTCGCGGTCCCTGGACCGTTTAGGAGATTTTTGCGTAAGGTAGCCCGCGCAGTGGTGTCATACAGAGAGCACCACCAGTGATTGACTAGTCACTTTTGTAGTCACATGTGACATTTTGACTTTTTGTACTATCATTTTGCCGATCATAAGGTGTTTTCAACCTATGATCGAAGACGATGTATATATTTTTTGACACACTTCTATCTATATATATCACTATTACCGGCTTATCTTGTTTAACATATGTGATGAAATGTTTTTAAATTTACTTGCATGATTATCGTAAATGTCTGTCCAACATTCGAGAAGCAATTGCATCTGCTAATGTATTCAAAGACCTTGGAATATGTTGATATTCAATGTAATCAAATTCACGTTCCAAGAGACGCACTCTCAAAAACAACCTTAATAACACAGGATTCCTAATGGCATAAACTCTATTAAGCTGTAATACAACAAGTTCAGAATCTAACCTCACTATCAAACGTCGAATTCCAAATGAAATAGATTCGGATAATAATTCAATCACTGCACTGTATTCTGCAATGTTGTTCGTTGTTTGACCGAGGCTTACCCCATGCATAGAAACTAACTCGTCAGAGGGCGAATAGATAACCCAAGCTGCGGAAGAGATGTTCCGTGTACTACGACAAGCACCATCAGCAAATCCAATGTATGTTTGGAGAGGCGTCGACATCTGCAATATCAAGAGTAAAACCAAGATAAGCCAGAATAACGACGAAAAACCACACTCTCTAAGCTAAGCACACTGACTAAACTAACACACTTGCTAGCTAGAAAGAAAATCTAACCTATCTAAAAATTTCTCCATTCCCATCATTTAAGCATAATACCTCTTTAGGTAAAGTCCATTTCTGGGTTTACCCAAAGAGTCCCCATCAAAGTCAACTAGCTCATAAGCCCCTTTTGCTAGCTTTCGCTTTACAATGTAGGGCCCATGCCACATGGGAACGAATTTTCCGGCACCTAGCTTATCGTTAGCTTGATCATATAATAGTACTAGGTCTCCTTCCGAAAAACTTCGAGGGGTTACATTTCTATCATACTGAGCTTTCATTCGTTTCGCGTGAGTCTCGATTGCCAATGTAGCGTCACGTCGAGTCTCATCTAATTTAGCCAAGTACAATAAACGTTTCTCCTCTTCGGAAGTAGCTGGAAGTAATTCGACAGCCATTTGAAGTGATGGGATTTCGCATTCAATGGGTAACACAGCTTCTAAGCCATAAACTAGCTGGAAAGGAGTGAACCCTGTTGAATTTTTCACTGAGGTTCGGTATGCCCATAGCGCTGAAAATAACATGTTGTGCCAATTCGACCGATGAACACCAATGGTTCGTCGGATCATGATAACTAGAACTTTGTTGATAGACTCAACCAAACCGTTGGCTTGCGGATAATAAGGAGTAGAGCTATCGTGGCGCAAACCAAGCTGGCTTGTAAGCTCAGTCATCATGACATTTCGAAAATGGCTCCCATGGTCAGTAATGATTGCTTGTGGGACACCAAACCTAGTTATGATATGATTGAATACGAAAACTGCAGCTGTTTTGCCGCTTGCGTCGAATGTAGGCATCGCCTCGGCCCACTTAGTAAAATAATCAACCGCAAGGATGATATACGCATGCCCCCGGCCGAGTGAGGGTTACAAGTAATAAAGTCGATACCCCATTTGGCGAATGGACCAACGGCAATTATAGGGTGGAGAGGAGCAGGTGGAGCGCGCATCTTGCGATCAAACACTTGACAGTTGTGGCACTTCCTGACTGCAATGATACAATCTTTAAACATAGACGGCCAGAAATAACCAGCGCGCAACACCTTCTGAGCTGTGGCATACCCAGACATATGACCGCCACATGCTCCAGAGTGACAATCATTCAAAACCCTCTCAGCCTCTTCGTGAGTTAAACAACGTCGAAAAACTAAGTCTGCCCCCCGGCGATAAAGTGTATCTCCAATAATTTTGTATGGCTGGGATTGAAACCGAATTTTTCGACGTTCCGCTTTGGAAGCTTCAGGCCGAAAGGTTTGGGTTTGGAGATAAATGATTATATCCCCGTACCACGGATCTACAGTACTGATAAGAAACAAAGATTCGTCCGCAATGGACTCCTCTGCCACAGTCTCTGTGTCAGCACTCGGGAAATCACACATCAATTCCGCAAAAACTAAGGATTTCTTAGACTTGGACTTCTCGAACTCCAAGTCGAACTCTTGCAGGATAACAATCCATTTAGAGTACTTGCCCCCTAGCAGTTGTTTTGTCAAAATATAAATCATAGGGTTGCAATCCGAAATAACTGTAGTTTTGCGGAGAAGAATGTAGTGACGGAAACGCTGGACAGCTTGAACGGCTGCCAGGGCCAATTTCTCCACATGCGAATATTTTAGCTCAGTGGATTCAAGGTCCTACTAAGATAATATATCACATGCTCCGCTCCGAATTCATCTTCTTGAACTAACACCATTCCAATGGTGGAATGCGAAGCTGCGAGGTATAAGAAGTAGTCTTGGTTGTAGTTGGGAGGATGCAATAACGGTGCATGGGTCAACGCGTGTTTAAGTGCATCAAAAGATTGTTGGGCAATCTCGTCCCAAAAGAATTGTGCGTTCTGTTTCAACAACCGTGTAAAACCTTTAGTGACCTCGGCGTAGTTTGGGATGAATCGGCGTAAAAAGTTCGCTTTCCCTTGCAAACTTTGGAGTTGGCGCAAACTCGAAGGAGGAGGCAATTTGATGATAGCCTCGACTTTCGAGGGATCGACGCGAATGCCGGCTTTTGAAACAACAAATCCCAGCAATCGACCTGTTTCTATACAGAAAACACACTTGTGGGGATTCAACCGAATTCGATAATGCCTACACCTCATAAAGATTGCTCGTAGGTGGACAAGGTGATCAGCTCGATGTAAAGAATGAGCAGGCAAATCATCGAGATAGGGTTGCACAATGTGCTTGATGTCATGAAATGCATAAGACATCGCCCGTTGAAAAGTGGCCCCGGCATTCTTAAGCCCAAAAGGTAACTTGCAATAAGCAAATGTCCCCCATGGACAAATGAATGCCGTTTTTGGTTGGTCGGCAGGTAGAATATTGATTTGATTATAGCCCGAAAAACCATCCATGAAGGAAAACATTTCACTTCCGGCACAATCATCAATAATTTGATCGATATAAGGCGTAGGATAGTTGTCTTTTGGACAAGCTCGATTTATATCCCTATAGTCGATACAGATTCTTATTGTTCCTTGTTTCTTGTTGACCGGAACAATATTCGATACCCAATCCGTTAACGGGATCGGATAAATGAAACCTGCTTTCAACAGCTTTTCGACTTCTGCTTTAATCGCAGCCGCTTTTCGAGGGTGAATTTGACGCAACCGTTGCCGGACGGGTTTAGCATCCGGGTAGGTCTTTATTTCATGAACAACAATGGCAGGATCAATTCCCGGCATTTCCTCGTAAGACCAGGCAAACACGTCGCGGAATTCTTGGAATAGGGCCTTGTAAGTTTGGATTTCTTCTTCAGTACATGCGGCACCTATATGAATGTTTTCCTCGATTCCGGGCTTCACTGAAATATCAATGGGAATAGTACGAGAAATATTCCCTAAATTCAACTCTGAATCAGAATGTTTCGTTGGATCCTGAGCGTCTTTGACATATTCAGCGGTAAAGATAGATGAAAAATCATTTTCAAATGCATCATCCTTAGGTAAAAACGAAGATCTGTGATGGAGATCTTCCCATGGTAGATCGTCTACACTTAGGATTTCGCGAAGTTGTTTCGTCAGATGACACGACTTCGGGAAACGTTATCCGTTCTAAGGGTGAGGTGAAAAGTGACTCTTCACTGACCACATTCATTTGGTCGACTTCGGTTGAATGAAAGTCGGTAAAAGACATGAGAGCTTCATAAGCAATTTCATATGGACTCAAAGGCATAACATCACCGAGTGAGTCTATCTCAGAGTCAGATGGGACGAACCAAGGATCATCATAAATAATGTTTTCTGATGTAATCATATGAATGGTTGCAAACGAAGGATCTGCGCTGAGTGGAGGGAGAGGAAAAGTTCCCAGTAAACCGGAATCCTTAACTAAACCTACACCAACGTCCCTATAAGGGATTGTCGTTTTACCAACATGCTGGATACTCTCTGAAGAGGCTGGGTCGGATGAAAAGTATGTCAGCTGATCAATAGTCACGATCTTACCGTTATGTGGAAACTTAATTACTCTGAAGACCGATGAAACGACCGCTGTCATAGCATATGACCAACTTCGACCCAAAAGAAGGTTGTAGTCTAGAGGGGCATCAACCACTTCCACATCCAGACTAACGGTTTTACCTTCAACCCCTATAGGCAATTCTTGTAGAATACCAAACGGACGAAACCACGGCCATCAAAGGCCTTAAGGATGGTGGGGGATTGGTTCAACGAAGGAGAACCAAGCGATCTCCAACATTGAATCGACATAATACACGTAGAAGCTCCCTCATCAATCACAGTCCGATGAATAGGCCTGTTTTTGACTATCACTGGAATTTGGAAAGCCATTTGATGGGAGACGTGGTGGTGTACTATTTTCTAGATCAAAGATCATTAGGTTCGGGTCCTGAACATCGACAGCTCCGATAGCCGACAAAAGCAATTTTCGTTGTGCTGGGCATGATTGCAGCACTTCGAGTGCCGACATTGCTGAAGGTGAAACAGCTAAGTCCTCAACAATGTTGTAATTCTGGGCTGCTCTCGCATGTGGATTGAAAGCAGACCTTCGAAGTACACCCTTGGCGGGCGGCTTAATCACTAAGTCTGGGTTAGGTTTTTCGATCTGTAGTGGATCGGAACCAGGAGCTGAGGTTGATGGGTTAGAGTGAGAAGATTCTGCTTCCTTGCCATCAACAGGAGCCTTACTACCATAATCTTGCGATCGAGTCGCAATCCTCACATGAGACATCATCAAAATGGGTTCTTCACTGGCATTCGAAGAAGAACCTATCATCTTATTCTCCTGCTCTGGAAATGGATTCTTTAACACAGCAGGAGTGGGAGAACCTTTGACTATTTTTACAACCTCGGCCCGATGAGGGCAATCTCTCGTAAAATGATCCTCTTCACAAATAAGACAAGGATATCGAGGTTTGCGTTTTTCGTCATTGGTTTCCGACTTTTCAGTTTTCTCCTTTGGAGCCTTGTCTGCTTTAGCCTTCTTCTTTCCTTTCTTCTTTCCACCGTTTTTTGATTTGGCCGTAGATGACTCTACAGCGTGAATGTCGGCGGTAAGTTCAGGAGGAGAAGACTCTCCTGTCGGAGAATCAGGCAAAGTGATAATTGGAGTAGTGGAGGCCTTGGAAGACTTCTTCTTACTCTTCGTAGTCACGATACCAATCATACCATCAGCGGCATGAGATCCCGAAGGAGCAGCAGCGATTTGATTCGACTTTGGAAGATCCGGAATCTTCTCGTGTAACGTACCCGACTGAGTGTAAACTAAGTCAAGGTATTGTGCCTGAGCAATGACTTGCTCCTCAGTAACTACTCCGGCCTTAGCTACATCTTCAGTAATCTTCGGTAATAATGATTTGACAAACCATTCAGCTAAGATTTGGTCCGGGATAAAAACTTTCACTAATCTCCTTCGACGTCTCCACTCATGAATGTGATCAGAAATATACGTGGACGTCGATTGTTTTAGTGAAGTTAATAACTCCGTGCCGTTATCGTATCTGACCGGCAACTGAAAGTGAGTTAAGAACGAGGTAGCTAACTGGCTAAAGTTGTAAAAAGAGGCCCGTGGTAACTCAATGTACCACTTGGCCGCGAGACCAATGAGTGTACGCTGGAAAAGACGTAAGCGGATGGAATCATCTGAGATAGAATTCGAAGCACACCAGAGGTGGTAAGTCATCACATGATTGGACGGATCCTCTCCAGACTTACCTTCGAACTTGGGTATATCGCTGGGCAACTTATTTGGCATTGGCGGCCAGAACTGAAGATATTGAATTGGATCGTTCGTTAGGCGCGTCAAGTCGGGTAAATCCAAAGTTGCAATAAACGGTAACTGCCGGTTAGGATCTCTAAAACTCTGGGTCACAATACCAGCCCCAGGAGGAGGATATCCAGGATAACTAGGAACAGGAGTCGCATTTGGGATATTATATCCTCCTGGAAAACCAGGATTAACCGGACCGTACTGGGGTTGTTGAGGTTGTTGATAAGTGTACCCAGGATACGGTTGATACTGGTAAACCGGTTGTTGGACAGCTTGCCCAGGTTGGTACTGTCCCTGGTACGGAGGTTGAACAAATTGAGGTTGAGTAGTCACAACCGTACTTATACCAGGCTGACCTACAGGCATCTGGACCGTGGTTTGAATCGTAGATCCAGACAACGGTAAAGATGTCTGAGGTGTGGTAACAGGGACAGTAGAAACTGGAGCCGTCGATACTCCAGAAGTAAGTATGGTAGATGTAGCGGTAGTTGCAGCAGCCGTTTGAGATGGAGTACTAGGTGCAATTGACGGCTGAGTAACTACCGAAGCTACAGAAGTTTGAACATTGCTGGACAGGTTGCGGTTGCTGGGTTGGACCAGAAACTAGGTTGTCCAGCTTGAGGAACCATCTGTACACTTGGCTGCAACACCTGTTGACCCTGTGAGGGATCCCACACTAACATTCCAGGGTACTGACCCGTAACAGGTTTTGACTAGGGTATTGACCCCTTGGGGTTGATAAACCTTGAGTGTAAATACTGTGATACTGGGGTTGACCTTGACCTTGAGGTTGGTACCTTGAGGTTGATAAACTTGGGGTTGATACCCTTGAGGTTGCCATCCTTGAGGTTGCCATCCTTGAGGTTGATATTGATACTGAGGTTGACCTTGGGGTACATATTGAGGCTGAGGTTGACCTTGAGGTAAGTATTGCACCATAGGTACATACTGACTTTGAGGTTGCCCCCCAGACACGATTTGTGTACCTTGAGGTTGCCCCCCAGGCGTTAACTGCGGTTGCCCCCCAGGCGGTAATTGGCCACCTTGAGGTTGGGAAACGGGAACTGAACCTGACATCATGTAAATGTCTCCTACACCCAATGGTATATTACCACTGTTTCCAGCAAATAACCCATGATCAATGGGTTGAGGAGATGCCCCGCAAAGGTACCAGAAAGTGACTGATACCCAGTGGGAACAGAAGGACCGCCGTGTAAAAAGATTCAGGACTTTGTGTAAACACGGACGACTGACCAGACATATTTACAGGAGTATGAATACCTCCAGGTGGAAAAGGAGTACGAGGTGTAGAAAAACCGACTGAGTTGTCTAAAAAATTGGTTAACGCAAGGTACCAAGAAGTACTTCTAGGAGGACTGTAAAAGATGGATTCACGCTCCCTTAGATCAATAGTAAGTTGACCTTCAAGGTGAGAGACACCTATATCTTCTTCTGGAGCAAGTTCTTCTATAGCAATCAAACCAGAAGGTAGATTTTCGGTGATAATTCTTTCTATTCTCGGTGAATCAGGGACACTAGAAGTTGGAGTAACAGGTTCGGAAATTTCAGGTTCTTCGCCTGTTTCACTGGCAGATGAAAAACTACCAGCAAGCTCGGAAACTGTAACAGTTTCGGGATTGTAACCTGTTTCTAAACTTTGGTAATCTGGATGGACTACCAAGGAAGATTCTCCTTCTTCAGGTGAACCTACTCTACTGTCACTAGGAGGAGTTACAAGGACCTTTAACCCTTCTAAATTACCCGGGTCGTCTCGAGGAGGGGATCCCCTAAGTCTACGGGATCTTCTCAACAATTCGGCCACAGAAACAACTTCAGGAGACTGGCCCCGAAGTCTACGGGACTGTCTCGGTAATTCCGCCACAATTAAAGATTTTTAACTACAACACACGAAAACAAAGTAAAAAATTTCAAATCAAACCACCTAAAGTCTTCTAAAGAAGCAAACAAATTTGAAGCACACGCCTAAATAATCTAGAGCGTCAAACCACACACAAACAGTAGTCTTCCGGACCAAAAGCGCTAGTTGGTGATTAGGCCCAACCTCGCAGGATTCAGTACAGAAATGGCGGGTGGAACAGTTACCCCGGCAACCTGCTTAATGAATAGACCGGCACAAGTTCCTCCACTTTAACCGTCTCGAAGTGAAGTGAACCCCCGGAAAATCCAAGTGAGTATAACCGACGTCTGCTCCAGGTACAGTGGGACCTTCCCTCCACCGTCACCTCGGTAGAACCCTAAAGATTATGGTCACTAAAGTTACCAATCACAACAATTACACCTGGGGGAACAGTCTAAACTCCGACAGCACGCAAGGGCAGAGTAACAAGCTCAATCCCCTTACCGGCTCCTTGACAATAATCCAAGGTTTACCGATAAGTGACCCCTGGCTCCTCGACAATGGTTAATCCGAGGTTTACCGTTTGTAATACGTACTGTCTGGCGTCGTTCCCAACGAGGGAGGAATGATCCCCTCACTGGTTCGGACACGAGCTCGTGCTTCTCCTTTAAGAGGAGCTTTCCCAGAGTATAACTGAAACAATTGGATTTAATCTACTCAAGATAAACTATCTGTTTGGTTTTGTAGTCTTGGAGAGTTAAGTACTCACCTACTCCAAGACCCTAGCCTAAGCTATGTTGGTGTTTCAGAGCCCTAGAAAAATAAAAATTACTAGATTGATTTTAATTTAAGCGTTACTTTTAAGGTTGTTTCTTAAGTCAAAAGGTGATGGAAGTGAAACCAGTGGTGTGTTGACTCGACTCGAAACCACTACAAAATGCACCTAGGATGATTTACCCACTACTTTACTTTTTCGATGAATTGCTTAACTAAAAAGTTGAGAGAATGCAATCTTTATAAAAGCAACTTCTTAATTGAAGACAATCAAAGAAACAATTCGTTTGTCTTTTCCAAGCATAAAAAACATGACCGCTCTTTACATGCACGAAAAAACTCTTTTTCTCTTTCAAAAACAAAAAGCTACTTGAAACAAGACTTTTAAAGAAGATGTTTTTGTATTTTTCTTTTAATAAAGCAAATAAATCTAATATAACCAAAAATCAATCTTAACAACTATTAAAATCTATGAAAATGCACTCATAAGCAAACTAAAAGGTAAATTTACTCTAAGCAATCTTAACGAGGCCAAAACAACAATGATTATTCTAAGGTGTTTTACTTGATCACAATCAAATCAAGGACTAGCTTATTGCAGAACCAAAAACTAGTCAAAACAAAACTCTAATCTTTTTGTTCTTTTGTAAAATGGAAATCAACACTTTATAAACAAGTAATTCGAAATTTGACCCAAAACAACTTAAATGGCAAGCTGCTCACACAAGGAGACTTTACGACAGGCCCGACTTCTAAGAAGGCTGACTAACCAGAGAGATCTAAGGCTGGACAACTTTCTACCGTCAAAGTCACTACAGGACCTATTGAAAAATCAAACCCTAGGCCTAAACTTCGTTGAAATCCACTAAAACACTCAAAGCTCACAAAACAAGTTCAGGTGAAAATTCTTGACAGGGTACTAAAGGATCTGGGCAGAAAACACTAAGAAAAATCAAAATCTAAAAGCAATTAAAGCAAAAAATGGAATTTTCCTAAATTTTACAGGAAGACGCAGGCAACCCGTTATAACAGGTGCGGGCCCGCTCTGTGCAAACGGCAACAGCGCGTCCAAAGACGCACTGTGCAGTACTCAGAGGGTGCGTCCTTCTGGAAAAGTTGAGAAAAACCAAATCTAACTAAATCTAAAGCTAAGCCACCCAAATACTAATTCTCACAGTCAAAAACCAGAAAATAAAAATGATTTTCACAGAGCAAAGTTCACACAAAGGAAAAGACTCTCTCATTAATGGATTCCCCAGTGGAGTCGCCAATTTGTCGTGGCGGAAAAAGTCGTTTGTGCGGACACAACTGACCTCCCTAGGAGTCTAAACTCTCTAGCGACAAACAAGACAAAATGGAGTGATCTTTCTCTAAATATACCTTTTAAAACATGAAAACTACAAGTGTTTAGGCTTACCTTATTCCAAAACGCTGTTGTTGTAGTCCGTCCTTGCCGATCCGGATGAGCTCCTCCTTCAAGTCAATTCCTGCAACCACAAACAATCAAACAATTACCAAGCACTTGCATTTCATATAATAAAACATATATTCAACATGCAGACCAAGGAACACATGAAATAACTCATTAACACAAGCTATTGAGAAAAAATAAACCAGTTTGTATTAATAACGAAACAAAGAAACTCTTACAACCTGGCCTTGGTGTTGTGCAAGTTCCTCCCAGGGTCCATCAAGGGTTTTCCTCTACTTTGACAAAGCTCACCCACTTCCAAGTAGAATCAAGCAAAGACAATCTCTCCTCACAAGGTTCTAAATGGGAGTCCTAATTCCTGCAGCATTTACCCAAAGAAAATGTATAGCTCCAACCTCTCCTCCTCTGGCTCAATGTCTTTATTTATAGTGCTGTAAAGAGGTTATTCAGGTCCACCATCAATGGGATAATCCCCCTCTTTGGGTGGGATAGCTCCCTTATTGATGGGATAAGTTCCCCCTTAATAGAGATACATGAACCAACTGGAGGCGCATCCAATTCATCAAACCGACCTCTAGAAAGTTCTAGAAGTAACCACAAGTAACTTTTTTAAGATGAAACTCGCGCATTTTGCCTTTTACAGAAGGACGCACCTGTCCCTTAACATACAGAGCGTCCAAGGACGCACCTTTTGTGAACATGGTGAGCGTCCCCGCAGGTAAGGCTAGAGAGAACCTGCGACCCCAGAGATAAACATATTTTTGACAAGACTTTCTCTCTTCTTTGAGTTTGAGATGGATAGCAGAGGCATAAGACTTGCCTAAGAGGGTAGCATGACTGTTGATTTGAGCCATACTAACTGTAAGTAGTCATGGTGACATTTTTTAGTGTAACAGGGGCAAAGGGTTACGGACGCGTCTGTGGCCCAACCAGGGCGGCCCCAAGACCCATGGGGGTGGAGGATGATTTCAGGATTCACCCCGCCATCCTCGCAGGCCGTTATGCTGGTAGGGTGGGGCGTAGAGGGCTGTAGACAACCTTTTCCCCACGCCGGCAGCCCTTGACCCACGAGGGTGGCAGGGTGATTTCAGGAATCACCACCCCACCCTCTGCCTCAATCCCGGCGGCCCAAAGGCTTGCGGGGTGGTAGGACGATTCCAAGAATCACCCCACCATCGTCGCAAGCCATTGGGCCGCCGAGGTGGGGCAGAGGGATGTCCATAGCTCGGCTACCCAATGGCCTATGAGGGTGTCAGGCTAATTCCAGGAATCACCCCACCCTCCACTCCACACAGGTTGTCATACCCCTACACTAGTGGTACTCTTCCAACCGCACTATAGTGAGGTACGACACCACCGACCCTTTTCTTTTCACCTATACTCACAGTCATGGACTACGCCTAACATTCGTACTTAGTTTATTTCTTCGTTACCAAGTATTAAGTTATCCTTTATACATGATGAAAACCATAAACATTCATCATAATAGCATTAACATGTATAAATTCATAATAGTATAAAGGGAGGGGCAACTCCCCAATGTGAGTCTACCCGTATATCAATATATATAAATCTTCAACTTTCATGTACAAGTTAAATATTGGAGGAAACCCCAAATTTACACTTAGCCAAATTTACATTCATCGACAAACTCGATTGCCCAGCTCGTCGTGACCTTCGAACGATCACTGCATATTCTTCCCAACTCTCTGTTTACCCTTGAATGCGTTCGTTCAACTCGTCGAATGAACCATGTCGTTTGCCCAACTTGGGTGCGCTCCTCATGTCCGTGTCACCCAACTCGGTTTCCCTCCGCACGCCTTGTCGCACCTCTGTTCACCAAACTCAACACTTTTTTTTGTCCAACCTATTGGCGGGCACACCTCCATGTCGCCTCGCATGAACCGTCCACCCAAATTGGGCGCGCCCTCCACGGGTCTCCTGTTCACCCAGTCATTCCTTCGTTCAACAGGCGTGCATGCCATACAGCCCTGCCCAAACCTATTCAACCTCCTAGCACGTTTCACCGAGTTGCCCAACGATCTTTCCACCTAGCGCCCCAATCACAGGTTGCCTGGCGCTCATTTGCTTCCACTCGGTTATCCTTTGCGCTGCCCATCATGCAAGCACATCCACACTGTCCAACCGCAGAACCCTTGCACTTGTTACTTGTCTTGTGAGTTTCGTTGATCGAATGTCTCCACCACAACTAGCCTCTGCCTACATATAGACTTGCCCGCTTGTTGTATGGCTATTCAGCTAACCTATCATTCGATCGCATATCCGTCGGCTCTTCCATGTGCTAGCTCATCAACCCACACGTTATGATGTGTGGCCCCCTCACTAACTCGCTGGCCCGTCCATGGGACCACCCAACCATTGTGACTCTTTCCCATCGGCTCAAGTCGGCTTGTGGGCTTGAGCATTCGCTCGCCCACTATAAGTCCGTGTCTTTGGCATTCTCCATGCCCACCCACTCGTCTGTTCTCACTGTATCTCGCCTCGCCGTGTCTCGCCTTCCGCAACTCATCATCCGTCGTTTAGCTCGCTCGGCGGGTCACCCGTGCCACCCGTCTATTGTGACAACCGCAGGGCATTACATCCTCCCCCACCAGAAGTCATTTCCATCCTCAACAATCTGGCCATCCACCATAGCTACCATCCAACGTCTCATAATCCATCAGAATAGTCATATCCCTAATCCATGATATAAACTAGTTCATATATTGAAAAAATCCTTGCAACATATGAAAAACGACCGTCTCCAACATGTATCGCCATCATCTGAACTACTGCCATGATACTCCAACATAATGCTAAGACATCTTTGTACACTATCGACCCCCATGACTCGAACTAGTTGGGTAGCTAATCCAACTGTCACGCTCAAACCATAAGAATGCACATCCTTATGTCATCACCAATATTTTCTCAGACCTCTGTCACAACATCAACTCGATCAAGAATCTGCTCCAAACCCATGCTCAGGTCCATGGAATCTCCATCCCATCTACAACATGTCCATCTGGTCCATGGTCTTGTTGTACAAGAGTGCACAACACCTCCATCGGCTCATACATATAACATCCCCATGTCACACCATCAAATCCACCTGCACAACATCTCTACCTTGGCACTCCTCATTGGATGCCCATAGTGACACCTCTACAAGTGCTCCTGCATTATGTCTCTGCATAAGACTACCATGCTCCATGTCTCCAACCCAATGTCCATGACTCAAGTTGTCTATGTTGTCCAACCAAGTAGACCCATTCACAACAATCAACCATCTGCATCCAAGTCTACAAATCTTTCATCATAAAGAAGCCTCCTCCAAGGCCCCTTGTCAAGGTGGTGTAGCTCCTTCCAAACAAGGTCCTTGCACCAACCCATCTCCAAGGTTGTCTATTGAGAGAGGAGGGCCAAGAATTTTCCTCGCTGACTCTCATCCACCCATGTATCAGATTGGTGATGTGTCCTCAATTATCTGTGCACATCCTCAACCTCATTACATGTACATCCAAGCTTCTCAAGCTTGTCTTTCGTCAACTGAGAGTCATATATGCCCATAGCATACCTGCAAAATTCCACTCTTCCAGCCGGATCTCTACTTGCATAATCCTCTCCAACCACTGCCACTGAAGAACTACTCGGACTCCCTTCACCTGCAACTCCATTGTGAAGATCTTCAGTAGAAGATGTCTCTACCAAGTGCTTCAGGATTCATGAGATTGATCTCCCACTTCCTTCCTTCTTTCTGGCTCTTGCAATGAAGTCAATAAACTTCTCTTCCTTCATTTTTTGAGTCATACTCCCAAGTCCTCTTTTCTCCACATCCTCATGCTTCACATTTGGATCTTTGGGATACAAAGTCATAGAAGCCATCCTTGGTCTATATCCCAAGCAACGCCTCCTATTCATCAGAACCAAGATAGTTCTCCCTTCAGTGGTGATCAAGAGAATGTCTCGGTCCACCATTGGTATGGCTTTTGCAAGCTTTAGAAAGTCTTGCCCCAACACCATAGAATGATCATCCGTGTCCACGATCCTCAAGTCCAACTTTTCAAACCGCGATCCCACTCTCACCTGAGTGTTCTCCATTACACCAGTAATAGCTTTCATGGTAGACTTGACTGCTTTGAAAGCACTCCACTCTTTCCCCATCTTAGCTTTCTTTCCAAAAGACTTTGCTGCTTTCCTTCTTAAGAAACTATGAGTAGCTCCCGTATCCACCGAGGCTGTAAATCTCTTGCCCTTCACAGTTACCTGCACAAAACTTAGCTTCAAGGTATTACCCCCTTCTGTCGGCTTTATCTCGTGTCTCACATTAGCAACCTTCTTCAAGAATTCAGCCTCGGAAGTGTCCATTGGCTTATGTTCCAACCCGACATCTCCCTTAAGGTACTTCACTTCCTTGTTTGGCTCTCCTAAGAAACTCAATCCTGGCTCAATTTGACTTCCTTCAAGCTTGTCCTCCATCGCATTCTGCTCAAGTGCACCAACCAAGTGCCCATTGACCGCTTCCATCGAACTAAGCTTCTGAACATCTGCCTGATTATTTCAGTAGCAGTCCCCTAGTCTACCAATGTAGTAGATCTCATCCTATTCAATTACAATGACCTTCTTACCAAGAAAGTCTTTCTTCATTGCATCCTCAATCTGCTTGACTTTTATCTCCACCATGGTACTTTCCTCCCTTAGTCGAACTCTCTCATCCAAGAGTTCTTGAAGACTAAGACCATTCTGCTGGATCTCCTCATCAAGTTTCCTGAGTTCATCATCTTCCATCGTACTTCCACTTTGGTCCTTGAGTTCTTTAAGTTCTTCTTTGATCCTTGAATAGCCTTCCTGAATCTTCATATTCTTCGCCTTCATCGAAGCCCATTCAGAACTCCATCTACTTACCTATTCCAACACTTTGTACTAGAAAGCTTCACTTGCATCATGACTAGATTCACCTACCATAGGTCCTTCTACCATCTCTGCTATCCACTTTCCTGCAACCCTGAATCACCCTGATATGCCACCTGTCACCTGTAAAACTTGAACTCTTTGCCAAGCTTTTGGTCTTGTCGTAGAATCAGCTCCTTGATTTAGTTCACCAGCTCTGATGCCACCTATCACGATAGTGCAGTGGGATCAACTCTTCATCATCAACCTGATTAGCTTCCTGATCATCATCAGCTTTGATACCACCTATCACGCCCTTACACTGGCGGTACTCTTCCAACTGCACTATAGCAAGGTGCGGCACCACCGACCCTTTTCTTTTCACCAATACTCATGGTCATGGACTATGCCTAACATTCGTACTTAGTTTATTTCTTCGTTACCAAGTATTAAGTTATCCTTTATACATGATGAAAACCATAAACATTCATCATAACAGAATTAACATGTATAAATGCATAATAGTATGAAGGGAGGGGCAACTTCCCGATGTGAGTCTACCCATATATCAATATATATAAATCTTCAACTTTCATGTACAAGTTAAATCTTGGAGGAAACCCCGAATTTACACTTAGAAAAATTTACATTCATCAGCAAACTTGGTTGCCCAACTCGTCGGCACGTCCGAACGGTCACCGCATTTTCTGTCCAACTCTCTGTTTACCCCTGAACGCGTTCGTTCAACTCGTCAAATGAACCATGTCGTTTGCCCAACTTGGGCATGCGCCTCGTTTCCATGTCGCCCAACTCGGGCACCCTCCGCATGCCTTGTCACACCTCTATTCACCAAACTTGGCACTTCGTTTCATCCAATCGGTGACAGGCACACCTCCGTGTTGCCTCGGATGAACCATCCACCTGAACTGGGTGCTCCCTCTGTGGGTCGCCCATTCACCTGATCATTCCTTCGTTTGGCGGGCATGCACGCCGTGCAACCCTGTCCGAACCCATTCAACCACCCGACACGTTTCACCCAGTCGCCCAATGATCTATCCACCTGGCGCCCTAACCGCAGGTTGCCCGGCGCTCATTTTCTTCCACCCGTTTATCCTTCGCTTTGCCCGTTGTGCAGGCACATCCGCACTGTCCAACTGCAAAACCCTTACACTTCTTACTTGTCTTGTGAGTTCCGTTGGTCGAATGTCTCCACCACAACTCGCCTCCACCTACATATAGACTTTCCCACTTGTTGTATGGATCTTTGGCCGACCTGTCATTCCATCGCACATCCATTAGCTCTCCCATGTGTTAACTCATCGGCCCACATGTTATGATGTGTGGCCGCCCCACCAACTCATTAGCCTGTCCATGGGACCACCCAACCATTGTGACTCTTGCCCATCGGCTCAAGTCGGCTTGTGGGCTTGAGTGTTCGCTCGACCACTATAAGTCTGTGGATTTAGCATTCTCCATGCTCACCCGCTCGCCCATTCTCACCGCAGCTCACCTCGCCATGTCTTGCCATCCACAGCTCGTCGTCCATCGTTTAACTCGCTCGGCCGAGTCACCTGTGTGGCCTGTCCGTCATGACAACAACAGGGTGTTACACGAGTGGCCCAATGGCCCGCAGGGGTGGCGGGGTGATTCTAGGAATCATCCCCCTCTCCGCCCCACCTAGGTAGCCCAATGGCCCACGGGGGGGGGCGGTGATTCTGGGAATCACCCCACCATCTGCACCACCCCGGTGGCCCAACGGCCCGCAGGTGTGGTGGGGTGATTCTGGGAATCACCCCACCCTCCGCCCCACCCCGCAACCCAACGGCCTGCAGGGGTGGCGAGGTGATTCTGAGAATCACCCACCCTCCGCCCCACCCTAGCGGCCCAACAGCTCGCGGGGGTGACGGGGTGATTCTAGGAATCATCCTACTCTCTGCCCCACCCTAGCAACCCAATGGCCCGAGGGGGTGACGAGGTGATTCTCGGAATCACCCCGCCTTCCACCCCAACCCGGCGGTCGAATGACATTCGGTGGCGGCAGTGTGATTCTGGGAATCACGCCACCCTCCGCCCCACCCTGATGGCCCAACGGCTTATAGGGGTGGCAGGGTGATTCCGGGAATCACGCTGCCCTCCGCCCCACCCCAGCGGCCCAATGACCTGCAAGGGTGGTGGGGTGATTACGAGAATCAACTTGCCTTCCACCCCACCCTGGCAACCCAACGACTTGCGTTGGTGGTGGCAGCCCAACGGCCCGGGAGGGTGGCGGGGTGATTCCGAGAATCATCCCACCCTCTGCCCCACCCTGGCGGTCCAACGGCCCTCACGAGTGGTGCAGTGATTCCAGTAATCACCCCACCCTCTTTCCCACCACAGCGACCTAACATCTTGCGATGGTGGCGGGGTGATTTGGGGAATCACCCCACCCTCCGCCCCACTCCGGCGGCCCAAAATCCCGTGGGGGTGGCATGGTGATTCCGGGAATCACCCCGCCCTCTGCCCTACTCTAGCGGCCCAATGGCTCGCGGGGGTGGCGGGCTGATTTCGGGAATCATCCCGCCCTCTGCCCCACCCCGGCAACCCAACGGCCCGCGGGGTTGGCATGGTGATTCTGGGAATCACCCCACTCTCCGCCCCACCCCGATGGCCCAACGGCTCACGGGAGTGGTGGGGTGATTCCGAGAACCACGCCACCATCTGCCCCACCCCGGAGGCCCAATGGCCCGTAAGGGTGGCAGGGAGATTCCGAGAATCGCCATCGGGGTTATTTTTATTGTCAAGCTTCAAGGGGAAAACAAATTCAAGGATGTAGCTTACATGGTAAGATGTTTAAAATGTATATTTGATTAATGTTAAAAAAATTCATTTATGTACAAGTTAATTGAACTTTTAATATTTCATGTTACAAGCAAAAGCCAAATCTTATTAACCGTGAATATCAACTAATTATAAATGACTGTGAGTTCATCCATATTGATAGTTGGGCAAAAGATGATAGCTATATGTCTATGATTTTTAATCGGGTAGATGGAAAGAGTCATAGCCAAATACTGACTTATGATGCTGTTGTGAGAAAACTAACATATGAAGACAAAGAAGCAAAAGGAGAGATAGTTAATATTTATAAAAAACCATAGTTATTGATTAACTATCTTATAGACATATGTTCAAATGAAGGAGATTGGGTTCTAGATTTATTTTCTGGCTCAGGTAAGTTTTATTATATGGAATTGAATTTAAATATGTTATTTCTTAATTTATATGTCATTGTACTAATTTAATTCATTATTTCTTTTGTGCTTGATAATTAGGTACAACACTAGCATGTTGCCTTCAAAAAGGAAGAAATTGCATTGCCATTGAAAAATATCCAATACATTGCAATTTTATTCAGCAAAGAATTAATTCTCTTCAATTTCTTCCAAATTCAATGCACGAAATTGGGTTGAAGAAAGGGGACTTTAGTGAATCACGTGTGGAAAAGAAGGCAAAGGAACCCCAACCACCATTACACGAAATGATTGGATATGCATACATTGGGAGATTCGCAGACATCAAAGATCCATTAGAAGAGGAAAATGAGAAAAATGAAGCAGAAAATATTGTGGAAGAAGAAAATGATGAAACTATAGAGGACAAAGAGTTTGGATTACATGACATTGTTGATTAAATTTAAGTTATGCTTGGAAATCAAGCTCATTTTTTGTAACTATTAATTAGTTATACTTGTAATGTTTTGACTTTGATATTTTATGAGAAGAATAAGCACTCAATTAAGGTTGTTATGCATTCAATATTTGTATTATGTGATTTCACATTAATTTTTATGTTAATCTTTATTTTTTGAAAAAAAAAAGTGATTACTATTATTTTTTTGACATGAAATTCATTAAAAAAACTATTATTTAACCATTTTTATTTAAAGTTTTCCAATAAAAATTTTGATTTTGACATGTCATTTCTAGCAAAAAATTATTAAAACATGTAGTTTTTTAGTTATATTTATGTTTGGTTATTTTTATGTCAATTGTTAAAAATTATTGTTTTTTAGAGATAATTATTTCATGTGGATTGAAAATTAATTAACGATGTATAAATATGTAGAATATCAAAAATTCAAAATATCGACCTTTTTCCTTTAAATATTTAAAACAATAAAAACCTCACTACAAAAAAAAAATTGAAATAAAAACAAGAAAATATGAAGAAGAAGGCCACTTCAAAAATTATTAAATTTAGAAAATAATTTTTACATTTCATACATTAGAAAATTTAAAGTCAAAAAATAGGTCTTTTAAAAAAAGGGCCTGATGCAGAATTATCTCTTTTTTAAATCAGCATGAAAATCACTACCATTCTAAAACGCAATGTACATTAAAAAAATTTAAAGTGCCAAAAGCTATGCTCTAAAAAAACATGTGTGTTCTGCATCACCCCTTCTCAAAATCATATCACCTTTTTGCTATCTCTATGAAACGGGTAATAGTATCAGTTCCCATTTCAAAGTTTACATTGTTGGCACCAGAAGAAGGGCCAGATGACAAGTCAAGCCCTTAAACTCTATTTTGAATTTGTGCACATATCTAATGACTTCATCCCAAATCATAACCCCGACATGTTTTTATAAATCTACAAATTTGGAAGTGTCAACCAACATTTTAAATGACATGTCTAAATTTAAGTTCAATGGCGAGGGTGGAATAACCTTTCTCAAGCATGCATATGCTTTTCTCGGTTTCTATGACAAGCATGAAATCTAGTTTGACAATGTTTCCTATCGGTTGTTTGCTCTCACGTTTGAAGGGCGCGCAAAGCAATGGTGTCACACATTGCTCGTAGCCTCCATAAACTCTTTCAAACAGTTTGTTGTTGAATCATGATGTGATTTCGTTCTCTATGATCGTAAAGCCCTTAATAAGAAAATTTTAAAATTACAAAAATCACCCGATGAATCTCTCTAGGATTTTCACGATCATTTTCATACTATTTTGAATTTCCTGAAGAGGAAGTTGATTGGGAATTTTTAACTGGAATATTTCAATATCTTGTTCACATTTCTTAAAATCCACACCAATTAGAATCTTTCAAACCTCTCCCAGCATACCTCAGTGTTAAAGCTTCTAAATCTGAGATGGACAAGGTTGTTGTTCCAAGTGACCCTCCATCCCTTTCTCATCAAACATCTCTAGATCCACAGGTCGAGGTGGGAGAAGTTGAGAATTCACTTGTTGATCTACCACCATCTCCTCCTACCCTACTTACTCAATTTTTTTGCACAAGGTTGGATGATGACTCTGATGGTTGTGATGAAGTGCTATCTCCTCGTTCTTCGTCCTTCGATCCCTCTGATCCTCTAGATTTCAGTGTGTTGTGTTCATATGTCTCATATTTGTCTTATGATGTTCATGAGGATCAAGTTCGAGATGGAGTTGGTGTTGAACTACCAACCTGCGATATCATTTTTTATGAGTGTGTATGGGAGTCTGAACAAGAATCTACGATGAAGGATCACCTCCTTCTGTCCACATCTCTTCCACATTTTCTTGACATTTTCAATTATTATGTCATTTCTGTTCCATCTTGTGAAAATTGATTTTCAGATGTTCTACTTTCGATCATTTGCAAAACACGTGGAATTTTAGCTTTTCATTTGAATGCAGAGAGGAAAAATCATTCTTCCATTATCCTCCCAATCTCTCTTCTTACCATTCTGAAAACATAGAGGGTGAAATTTTGCATTTTCCATCATCACCTCTTTATGATTCGTCATATCATAAGGATTCCTCTATTCATGATCTTGGACTTTCTAATCGTGGCTATCGTGATCTTTTCATTCACTCATCTAATCACGATTTTGATTCTTCCACTATCTATCTTTCTAAGCCATCGGTCTTTGATGATCCATATTCTGATGAATTGGAACCTCCCCAAGCTATTGAGGCACTAGTTCCAAGCTGATGGTTGTGTTAGGTTCTTGTAGCCTTGAGGTTAGTTCCACTTCCAGTTAGAAATATGTTGAATCTTTCTAGGCTCTTCATCACTCTCTTGTTCACATTTAAAATCAATCTATCTTACAATTTTCACATCCTCCATTTGTATCACATGATCCTATCACTAAGTCATTGGTGGAGTCATACATAGCAAGCACTGTTTCAAAATGGATTTTTTCTTCTTTCTTCATGTTTGTTAATTTTTGAAGTTCAAAAGTGTGTACCTTCTTGTCTTCAGCTCGCAATGTGTTAGGAAACCATGGTACATCCACAGAGTGACTTTCATGCACTTTTCATTTTTACTTTTCTGCAGGTTCATTCAAGCTTCATATGTTCTGGTTTGCATTGTCTTATCTTTCTTGTTTGTTGGTTTGCTTGTATATCCTTCTTGGCATGCATACTCTTGCCTACATGGGCCACCCAATGTGCTGATGGCTACATTGGAAGTATCATTTTACATAAATTGGCCTATGTTTTGTTTAGTTTAGGAGTAGGAGTAGTTATTTACTCTTCATGTTTGTTTCCTTCATTTTATTTACTTTTCTTAAATTTTACTCAACTTCTTTCCTTTATTTGTTTTATTTTGCAGCAATAGGTTAGTTTTCGCATGAAACCATGTTTGGCTTCCTTGACAAGAAAGGTGAAGTTCAAGAGGAACTTGTACTACTATCAAAACTTGCTTATATGTCTATTCCCTCTCTTTATGTGAAAATTACATTTCTTTTAGTAGATGATACCCTGATGGCAAATATGTTCCTTGCGGAGAGAATCAGGGTGAAATCATGATACTTGCACTATTAACTAGTACCCCCTACTTTAATCGGTTTTCTATTTTTGGTTAACCCTTGTCAACTAATTCAAGTAGATTAAGGAGAGGGGGAAAACAGTACAAGTATGTTATAGGTATCCTCTTCTACTCTCATTAATTTGGGATCCCTCTTCCACCCCATGAAATAAATAAGTGCATATGCACAATTCTCTAAACAAATAAAAATGAAATAAAGGGAGAAAGAAGAGAAAGGCTTCTTGCAAGAGGTGAAGCAAGTAACTCTGTCGTGGTATTATCCATGCTAGCAAAGAAATTTTTGTGTTCCTGAAGTGACTCTGTCGGGGTACTGTCTAGGCCTGCTGGCAGCAAAGCAACACCAAAGATGAACCTAAAACTCTGACAGTATATTTTACTTATGCAACTATATGCCCCTCATCCCCAATAGAAACAACTCAGTTTGACATGGTTTGGTATGTGGGATGTCGATGAAGAGAATGGTAGGGACTACATCTTTAACTTAAGATATGTGAAGGAGCTATGATAATCAAAGAACTGAACAATACTTTTAAAAGAGTTAGACTTGATTTGCATGAGACAATGTCCATACAGAGAGATGGAGTTATACCAGTGTGTCACCAATGTTGTAGCACCTACAACCACCCTCCAAAATTTTACATCTGCTTCAATTTTGGAGCCTTCCTTCTTAACCACAACAGCTCATCTCATACTGATCCAAGTATTCATGCTTCGACTGAGACTTATATTTTCAGTTTGTCTTGTGTTTTCTTACTTATTTTATTTTCTAACTCATAAGTTGATCTCCTGACTTGGTCCCACGGCAATTTTGGGCTTGCCCCAGAAACTGTGCAATTCATGATGGTAACTAGCCTTGCTGTTGGGAATTGCACAGTCTTGACTGCCAGTAACCCTTGAGCTCAGAAAATATGCATTCATGAGGAGGCGGCCCAACACCGAGCCCAAAAATTGTGCAACCCTCACTGAGCTCAGAAATTGAGCAGTGCACTGAGTCAAAAAAATGCCCAGTTCCCAGAATTTCATTGTCTTTCCCGGTAGTGTGCATGGAAAGTTTCCCTATGAAAAGAAAAAGGCAAAACGAGTCCCTAAAAAATGGGATCTATTTTTAGTATCCCAAAGGAGGCACTTGCTGTAGGAATTTACAGGGTAAGTTCCTCAGAAAGAACACCAAAAGGACACCGCTCACAACCAGATCATAGATCAATACACCAGTATTTTTGACGTGGTTAAAACCCTCAAAGAGGGAAACATTCCACGGCCTGAGCCAACGTGGCCACTTCAGGCAATTTATTAATCAAAGAATGAAAATTTACATAAGCTTCTCTCATGCACGGATTACCCTACAAATGACCCTCCATGTGCTTTAAATAGAATTCATGGACCAATCGGGTGTCAAGCCACAGATCAAGTGTCGGTAATACCGAGGAGAGAATGAACCGTCGGATCACTACATATCATGACCGTCGGATTGTAAGGTACAAAATGTACAACGGTAAAGAAACACACTTTACCTAACTCTATACTAGACCAAGTTGTACTTAACTATTTCCTATGTGTCGGAATATCCTAACATCCCCCCTTAAGAACAACTTGGGATAGGATTGAAGGATTTACAAATATGACACAATAGGAGAAGGAAGGAGGCACTAGAGCCTATCCCCCCTTAGTGACAACTTCCTGAACTCCAACCACAAATCGAAGTTTAGTGAACTTCGCCTCTGTGAGAGCCTTTGTGAAGATGTCTGCAACTTGATCATCTGTTGAACAATATTGCACTTCAAGAACATGGTCGTGAATGAGCTTTCTGATGAAGTGCATGTGTAGTTCAATGTGTTTGCTGCGCTGATGTTGAACTGGATCTTTGCATAGCTGAATGGCACTTTGATTATCACACCAAAGTGTAGTCGAATGCTGCTGCTGAAAGCCAAATTCTGACAGGATCTGATGAAGCCACAAGGCTTCCTTACTAGCTTCTACGGCACCACGATACTCTGCTTCTGCTGATGAAAGAGAAATGGCACCCTGTTTCTTGCAAGCCCATGTAATAGGTCCTGAACCAAGAGTGAACACATAACCGGTAGTAGACTTCCAATCATCAGGGTCACCAGCCCAATCGGAATCAGTGAAACCAACCAATAGAGGAGATGCTTTGGCACTGTAATGAATCCCAAACTGAACTGTACCTCGAACATAACGAAGTATTCTTTTAGCTGCTTTCCAATGACTTTCACGGGGGTTTTGCATGAACCGAGCAACAAGGCCAACAGCAAAGGAAAGTTTAGGACGAGTATGGGTTAGATACAAAAGTTTTCCTACAAGTTGACGGTATGAGGTAGCATCAACTTCAGGAGAAGTACAAGTGACTGAGAGTTTGACTCCAGACTGAAAGGGAGAAGGGGCTGGCTTACAGTCTTCCATGTGAAAATGACGTAGAATATCACAAACATACTTGGACTGGGAAAGGGAAATACCCTCCTTGGATTGCAAGACTTGAAGACCGAGAAAATAGTGTAAGTGTCCTAAGTCTGTCATTTCAAATTTCCTTTTGAGGCTAGACTTCACATGGTTTATAAGGTTGGGATCACTACCAGTAAGGATAAGATCATCAACATAAAGAACAAGGATGATAAGAGAGTTGCCCACTTTCTTGGTGTAGACAGTATTGTCAGAATGACACCTAGAAAAGCCAGATTCTAAAAGAAAGCTATCCATTTTGGCATACCAAGCCCGAGGAGCTTGCTTGAGACCATAAAGGGATTTCTTAAGTTGACAAACAAGGTTGGAGTCTGATTGTATGAAGCCAATGGGTTGTTCCATATAGATTTCTTCATGCAAGTCCCCATGCAAGAAGGCAGATTTAACATCCATCTGATGGACTTCCCATTTGAAAGAGGCAGCAAGGGAAAGAACAAGGCGGATAGAGTTCATTTTGGCAACAGGGGAGAAGGTTTCAGTGTAGTCAATGCCTTCAACCTGTGAAAAGCCCTTAGCAACAAGACGAGCTTTATGTTTATCAACTTTCCCATCTGGTCCATACTTGGTTCTGTAAACCCATTTGCATCTAACAAGTTTTCGTCCCTTTGGTAAAGGAACAAGATCCCATGTATCATTTGCCAATAATGAATTATATTCTTCATTCATAGCTGCTTCCAAATCTAGATGGCCTGAAGCTTCTACAAAGGTGTCAGGATCATAGTTTACTGGAGCTTGAGCCAGTAAAGAAGAGGCTCTCTCGAACTGAGAACGTGTGCGTCGCTGATCTGTAGGATCACCGGCAAGATCACCTGCTGCATCTCGAGTAGAACGAACCCATTTTGGAAGCTCAGGAGCTGAAGGAGGATCCTGAGATGGTGGGGGAGGATTGTCATCCTTACTTTCATCATCTGAAGAAGAAATGTTTTCAAAGGTAGAAGAGATAGGGAGAGGTGGCACATCCGCCGGACTAGGCTCGCAGGCCGATATATTTTCATCAAATTTTACATCTCTTCTAATGATAACATTTTTGGACTTAAATGGAATAAGTCTATAGCCTTTGACATCTTCAGAATATCCAACAAAAGTACATTTTTCACTCTTAGGTTCTAAAGCTTTATGCTTTTCATCTGGAATATGGGCCCACACTTCACTTCCAAAAACACGAAAGTGACTTACATCTGGTTTGATTGAGCTCCATGCTTCTTTTGGAGTGATATTCTTTAAAGCCTTAGTAGGAGTGCAATTTATTATGTAATTTGCACAGTTAATTGCTTCTGCCCAAAAACTAAGACCAAGTCCTTTAGATTGTAGCATACAATTAGCCATTTCCTTTAAGGTGCGATTCTTCCTTTCAGCTACACCATTTTGTTGTGGAGTATATGGAACAGTATGTTGCATTTGAATTCCATTCTCAGTGCAATAGTTGATGAATGTGTTTTTAACATATTCTCCGCCATTATCAAATCTTAACTTAAGAATTTGATGTGCAGATTGTTTTTCAACAAAGGCCTTGAAGGCCAAAACTTTGTTAAATACTTCACTCTTGAGTTTTAAGAAGTATACCCAAGTGCGTCTGGAGAAATCATTAATGAAAGTTAAGAAATACTTGCAACCAGAGAATGACACAACTGGAAGTGGACCACATAAATCACTATGCACAAGCTGTAAAGGGGCTGAGGCGTGCCAAGAGGCACGTTTTTCAAAACTGTCCCGATGATGTTTTCCGAGTACACATCTGGAACAAACACCATCTCTGCAAGATACCATAGGAAGACCTGTCACCATATTTTCTTTACATAGATGCTGAAGGGAGCGATAGTTTAAGTGACCAAATCGCTCATGCCAAAGTTTGCTCACTTCATCGTTATGAGCAACAAATACTGAGGGAAGATTTGATGACCCAAAGTTGTGAAACTTATACAACCTTGTAGAATCATCAGCAATGCCAGTAGCCAAAATCTGTTTAGGATCTTTTAAGTCCTTGATTACAACATCATGAGGTGAAAATTCAACGATTTTACCTTCACCTGAATGAGTTATCTGATATACAGATAGAAGGTTGCAGGATAAGGTTGGAACACATAATACATCATTAAACTGACCATTGTCTAGATGAACAGTTCGAGTCCCTACAACATTAAGAGATCTATCATCACCAACATATATATTTTTGGTGTTACAATCATTTAAAGAAGAAAACATGGCTTTGTTTTTGGCCATGTGATAAGAAGCTCCAGAATCAATGAGCCACTCATGAGAATGAGAAGAAGAAGATACATTTAATGCATAGCCAGACCGAGATGCTTGACAACCACATGCATAAAGTGCCATTCCTAAAGATGAAGTTGAAGTTGAAGATTGCCCCAAATGGATGTTATGCTTCTTCATTGCTGCTTCCAAGGCTTCCATCTTTTTAAAGCATTTTGATTCTAAGTGGCCATCTCGATTACAAAAATTGCAATGTCTGTCAGTCTTCTTCCCTTTGTTTTTATTTGTCTTATCATTTTGTTGAAATGATTTTTCATTTTGGGGCTGAAATTGCTTAGGACCCTTGTTTGGTTTAGGACCATTCTTTTTAGGATATGACTTCTTAGGATTCTTTGAATTTGGTTGCTGCTAGGCGGCTAACGCTTTCTTGGAAGAGTTTCCAAGATTAAGAAGACCAAGGTGTAAGAGTTTTTCTTGTTCTCTTATTAAAGAATCACAAAAAGAGTCAAAGGAAGGGGGCTTGTAGTCTTTTCCTTGAGAAATGAAGGCTTCTCTTGTAGAATGGAAGGTGGAAACAAATACAGAGTAGGCTGGTCCCAACTTAGTAAGGATGGAATAAATAAGGTTACTATCTTCTTTCTTAACCTTAACACTTTCCAAGAGATATCTAAGGGTCTTGAACTTGGACAAGAAATCTTCAATGCAAGAAAACTTATTAGGGTCCAATGTAAGCAACTCATTTTCAAGTTGATGGGCTCTAATTTCATTTTTAATCCCAAAAACTTTAGTGATTTGTTCCAATGCTTCATTAGGAGTATCAAGTTCTGCAATATGGAATCTAAGATCAGGAGAGATAGACATCCCTATCAAACCACGTGCTTGATCTTGTCTATTTTCCCATTTAGCAACCTTATCTTCATCCTTCGGTTTCTTCTCTTGGCCTGTGGCTATTCTGTAGAGACCATTACTTCTAAGTAAATCCTCAATGTAGGACAACCATTGGAAGTAGTTGGTGCTGTCAAGGGTAACTTGGTATTGACTTTCCATTTCAACAGAAACTGAAGCTGAAGATGGTGAAAGTAAGTGTTCCAATGGATAGATCTCGAAAAATTAGTCTGGTTTAAAAAAAGCAGCTCTGAAAAAGGCTTCCGGATGAAGAAGTTATGGCTTTTTGAAAAAAGGTTGTTGAAGTTGCCGACGAAGTGCGGGAATGTGCGGAAATGAAAAAAATCCGCCCCCACAAAATGGACACTTGAACCCAAGACCTCTACTCTCTTAAAATAGCTTTGAACCAATTGATCTATACAAAAAATTTGAGAGAGAGAGAGAGAGACAGAGAGAGAGAGGGCGGGGGGGGTGGGGGAGGGCTTTGGGTTGCGTGCTTGCTTTGAGAAAGCTCTTTTTCCCTACAAAACAAAAAACACAAAACCCAACACGGACATGCAAAGAAAACGAACCTTATGGCTCGAAGTTAGCTTTAGCCGAAAAACTAAATATTTTGAAAAATGAACCTTGCGGCTCAAAGTTAGCTTTGGCCGGAAACTAAATATTTTCCTCAATGTTTCTGATTTTCCGAGATCACCCTAAGGCGTAGGGAAAAGAGCATACGGATGAGAAAAATCCTTCCTTTCTGTTTCTGATTTGCCCAGATCGCACAGAGTCGCAGGGCAAAGAGCATACACAGAAATGAAAGATATAGATCCGGTAATAAAAAGGCTAAATAAACCGAAACCGAAATAAACAGAGAGAAAGTAACAGTAAACTGCAAATAAAGACTGTATACCTCCAGATCTTAAAAATGACGCAGCTATGGCTACCGGAAACCTTTTCACGTGAAACGAAAGGGGTTCCTCACTGGAACAGATGCTCCGAACACAACAGAGCAGTCCTCTCGGCCCGAAAGCAGTCAGAAACAACAGATCTAGGAAACGGTAGTCGGATGCAGCTCTACCGGCTTCAGATTTGGATCACCAACGGACGCGGCCCTCAAATAGCTCTGATACCATGTAGGAATTTACAGGGTAAGTTCCTCAGAAAGAACACCAAAAGGACACCACTCACAACCAGATCACAGATCAATACACCAGTATTTTTGACGTGGTTAAAACCCTCAAAGAGGGAAACAGTCCACGGCCTGAGCCAACGCGGCCACTTCAGGCAATTTATTAATCAAAGAATGAAAATTTACATAAGCTTCTCTCATGCACGGATTACCCTACAAATGACCCTCCATGCGCTTTAAATAGAATTCATGGACCAATCGGGTGTCAAGCCACGGATCAAGTGTCGGTAATACCGAGGAGAGAATGAACCGTCGGATCACTACATATCGTGACCGTCGGATTGTAAGTTACAAAATGTACAACGGTAAAGAAACACACTTTACCTAACTCTATACTAGACCAAGTTGTACTTAACTATTTCCTATGTGTCGGAATATCCTAACATCCCCCCTTAAGAACAACTTGGGATAGGATTGAAGGATTTACAAATACGACACAATAGGAGAAGGAAGGAGGCACTAGAGCCTATACTTGCACTATTCTTAGAAATTTTCATCAAGTGTCGGTTTTTCCTTGATTCTAGGCATGCGTGTCATAAACCATAATATTCCCAAATCTATTTAATCGATGTTACTAGAGCTCATTTTCACACTCGATCTTGGAGATTTAGCATTCCCAAGGAGATCAAGGAGCCTTCAGTGTGATCATCATTACTTTTCCTAGTGAGTTTTGTTTTTGTCATCTTTTAGCACTTTGTATGTCACTTTTTGTTGTTTAGCTTGTGTGAGTGTTGTTTCACTTGTTTCTCTACATGGTTGGTTGCATTCTAACTTGTAGAAGTGTTGTTTCAAGTTATATATCATCTTTCCCAAGTTTTGCATGAGTTTTCCTGTTTTTGCACCAATGGTCATTGTTGCGACAACTCTCCTCACATACTTCATTTTCCTTCCATTTAATCAATTGCTACACTTGAGTCACATGAATTCATCCACACTTAGTGAGATCTGCACTCAAATTTACATTATCTCTCAAATCTACTTATTTTCGACACTTCCCTTGGGCAGATCTCGGTTTCCCTCGGCCAGATCTCACTTTGCACAACTGGAACTATGCAATCTGGAGGCTCAAGCCACAAGATTGGCCTCTGGAATTACATAGATCATAGCCTAAGTTGGCTCCAACTACACACTACTCAATTCCAAGAGCCAACCTCATATCTTGGCCACTGAGACTACGCATTGCACAATCTCTCTCAGGCTTAACTCTGCATTGTACAGTTCCAATCATCATGCTTCCACCTTGGTTGTTGGGACTATGCATTGTGCAGTTCCCACAGTCATCCAATCCCCTTTATCAAGAAAAATTATTCAATCCCTCACATATAGTGCTCGGCTTGTTGCTTGTACTTTTCTTGAAGTTTTTATGATTTAAACTAAGATTTTCTTTCCATGAGTGTCCTCTCTGTCCCACAGGTGCAACAGTTTGTTGAGCATCTCTCTAGTAGTCACAGTTAACATGGAATCCAAGAGAGTTTCACTAAAGGAAACCACTGAGAGCAGTATTAGGGAAGCAATTGAGCAGGCATTAGTTGATTTACCAATGTATGCAGATACTCAGTTGTTTATTAAGAAGGGAACAACACTGACATGGAAATAGATCAAAGACACTTTTGCAAAGGACTTTGAGGCATACCTAGAGGACCGATAGGTTTATCTTAGCATCCCGCAGTCAAGGCTATACAATTTTGCATGAAGGTACCCCGCCTTCCTGTGTGTGGACATCATCATCTGAATTGTCTCACATACGGATGAACAGAGTATCACATTGATCAATGTCAGCAAGAAGAATCTTTCCACCTTTAGGGAAAAATACTTTTAAGCAGATGTATCACTTGCCCAAGTTGATGAAGTGCATGGACTCACTCTTCTATGCCACCCACAATTATGTGAACACAAGAGACATTTTCAAACACTAGGTGAAATATCCATCAAATGTTTTGCATATACCCACCCATTTGTATAAGAAAAAGTCCCTCCGAAAGGCTTACCAGTTCTTAATCATCTTTTCTTATAGAATATATGGTCAATAGAGCACAGAAACCTTTCCTGAAGGGAGGGTAGTCTTACTAGACGAGTTGGTAAGTGATGGGAGACCATTTAACTGGTCGGATCTATTGGCTCAACAATTTAATTCCCATAAAGCTAAGGCTTAGAATCTACCCAAGGATGAGCAATAAGGGATTTATATGTATGCGTACTTACTGGATGAAAGATGTGCACAGTAGCAGTTCCTTGGCATGAACTAGACATGGACACCACGAGAGACCGCTGTGAACATCTATTGCAATCTTATATTTGAACAAGATCCACCTTGCATGTCCCAAGAAGAAATGGAGGTGATAGTAGACATTGTAGATTGGTATGCCTCACCAGGTGGCACCTTCATCAGAGTGTTTAGCAGAAAGAAGCCTCTACATGTTTACCCTGGTATGCTATTGACAAACTGATCATGCAAGAAGTATCATACCACCTCGCTATAGGGTTGTTAGTGGCACTAAATATGGAGAAGAAAGAGTCATGGCCCACTCTTCCTTTGTAGATCGAATTATACGATATTAATAACTTGAAAGTTGCATATGCCAAGGCTAAGGACATAGTGAAATTTTAGTTGAGCACCAAGGGCTTTAATCCCTATGATCCCCATAGTATTTGCAAGGATCATTGTACGAGAGTTTACTTTCTATGGATCGGTGGTGCTTTTCATTGGCTAGAGGAGGATCCTTGGAGTTACTGCTATAATGCCTCCAGACTCAATGAGTTGGTCAATATAGAAAGGAATTTGAAGGCTGCTCCATAGACAACAGTAGTTTTGGAAGAAAAAACAACATTAGTAGAAGGTAGAAATCTCGTGTAGGATAAGGGAAAGAGGAAGATTGTTGATAGTCTAGAGGGGAAGTGTTATCGAGAAAACTAGTGTCCATTCAGAGCTACTAGTCCCACTAAGATGGGTAGCTATCTTAGAAACAAACAAACCAAATTTACTTGTGTTTTCCTTTATGAGAGATAGATGAGAGAGAAGCAGAGAGTACCAACCTCAGTCTTTTGCTAGTCTCCTTGCTTGTTTCCTCTCTCCCTTGATAGAGCTTTCGCCACTCCTTTCTCACTTATTCCGCTTCAAAGAACACCTGTAGAGTCAAAGAAGCAAAATACCATCAAAGCATAGAGATATATAACCATAAACAATATAGGATCAAATGTACATTAACCATACAAATGCATATATAAATACAAGATTCAGAGATATACAAGTGTATGGAGGAAAACTCAAATAGCTTTATTGATAGAAGTAGTATAAGAGAGGATGACAACCAAGTTGTCTGATCCAGCATCATCCTCCCAGCATGAAAGCCCTCTTCACCTCATAAAAAGCAAGATCACCCAACAATACAATGTCTCAAAGAGAAACCAACAACACTTCCTTACAAATTACAAAATTCCAGCCTCTGGATCTCTAGGATTAGGGATCCATATATAGATGTTTGCAGGCGAGTGAGTCAGCTTCTGGGATTTTGATTAGTGTCATTTCACTGATAGTTCTTGGTTCCACTTGGAGATTTCATGATCTCTTACCCATCCCTGGGCGAATTCAGAGAGGCAAGTGTCAAATGAGGAGTTTCTAGAAGATTCTTTGAGTTTGCACCTAGCAAACTGCCTCTTCCATTTGTTTGCTCTCACTCATTGCACCCTACATAAGGGATTTTCAGTATGCATCGCACCCTTTGTGTGTAGCAGGTGAGATGCATCGCACCATCAGCATGGAGCAGTCTGTATGGTCCAGTTTTGACCAGTTCTGAGCAGTTTTTCAGGGAGAACTTCTAGGAAATGATGTAATCAGTTGACCTTGATCCTTTAGGGTATGAAACAACACTTTTAGGGGTTTGAGAGCTCTTGGTTTATTGACATATGTGATTGGGGTTGCAGTGCCCAAATATTTATATAACAGTTGCCCCCTAAAGCATGAGGTCATAAATCTTCTGATGTCAGGTGAAGTGCTTTATCACGAGGATCCGAGGTTTTTCTAACTGGAAGGTGACCTGTAATAAGATACAATACAATACATTATATTCATAATATTTTCATGATCTAGCTGAGGTGGGCATTCCCATGCTCAGCTTTATAAATTCATTTTCATGTACATAGGACATACAATCGTCTGTGTGGCAGACTGATGATTCTAGTAGAGCCATCATCCCTTAGCTTGGATTATTATATGTGCAGCTATGATGTACATTTGATGTCTTTATTTTCCTAAGTATATTGCAGCCCAAATGGATGAAACTAGATCTGGGGTCTTTAAACTCGTTCAATCTTCACCCAAAGTACAAGTCGATCCATGTGAAAAGATGTTCTGATGTCTAACATGGAAAGACATCACCTGATTACCAGCCAATGATGTAAGCTGTTAACAGGTGCGAGAGGAATCATCGATAATGATGATGACCCTCAAGGTACTGTAGTACAATTCACGTGGTGTGAATACATGAGTCGATGTCGAACACCATGCAAAATCTTTCGGTCAAAGGCCATTGATGTAAACCTGTCGCCGGAAGTGAGAAACTTGCCATTGAGGCATGTAAGCTTCAAAGTACTGAAAGGGTTGTTCCTAAGTCAACTTCTTGGATAATGAGCTGATGTCGACAAGAAGTGACCCATCGTAGGAGGGCCTTAATGAATCCCACATCTACGACACGAAACGGATCAAATGATTTTGTGGAGGTGAAAACGATCCGATGATACAAGGTTCAGGGTGGCAGTCATGGATGAATGGAGCGTTAAGGTATTGCAGCGAATGAGATGTTAGCTGGGTTGGTGAATTCTCTGAGCGACTTCTCTTGAACATATTAGCGACATTGGAATTGATTGGTAGCGTTAACCCCAAAATGGATGGTACAGAGGACCAATGGTGATATGACCAGTGAACAGAATAACCCAACCCGACTCAATCATGGTGATGGAGTGAAAGTGTCATGTTCAAGAGCAACCTACTACCAATGAAGTTCTTCAAGTTTTCTTCTCTTTTTCCCCAGTCATTGCTGACTAGTACCTCTTTATTTTTGTTAAGCTTGAGGAGGATAACAAATGCTTGTTCTATAATTTTCCCTTCGGGCAAACCTGTCACTATGTTTTAGTGAGCCTAGCGACAGTGAAACTCGCTCTTGTCTGCATGGACAAGTTTGTCACTATTGTTTTAACGAGTTTAATGACAAAGATAACTCAGTCCTTTTCAATTTTAGAGAGTCTGAAAAGAGACGGAAAGGAAACTCCAGTAGTCCTTTTTCGTAATATAATCCCTTTAGTCCAAAAAAGTATAAAATAATACGAAAGGGATGAATTTTCGATAGTTTTAATGAGCCAAACAAGACAAGCACTCAATCTTTTTGTGTAATGATCCCTGAGCTCCAAAAAGATTAAAATATAAAGGAGCGATGGCACTTCCAATCACTTTAATGAGCTGGAGGGGCCAATTGCTCAGAAATCTTTTCATATTTTACGAGTCTAAAAAGTGCTTAAAGGAGACTCGTTTTTTGAGGAACGAGTGATGTTTTTGGATAGCAACTAGTTCCAGGTAAGGTTTGGAACTTTTCAATCATGACAGTATAAAGAAGGTGGCTAATAGAATCACTCATTGTAGATGTTCCTCAAAAGGGTAAACAATCAAATGGAGGCGTATGATCGGCTAAAAAAGAGTGGAGGTGATGGTAAGAACACGACCAAGGTTCGAAAGCTGATAGCTATGCGATCGCAAAGGTTATTTATTGAAGGTGGGTTCATTTTTTAATGAGCTTGAACTCTAGGGGAACATATGCTCATTGCTAGGTTTATTTTTTAACGAGCTTGAACTTCGCGTAAACCTACTCGTGATAATAGTCAAAGATGTTGATTTCACCATTAACACTATGTTGTTTTGATGGTTTGTTCAATTACTCCATCAAATTGATTAGAAATGTAAATACATGCTTGAAAAATGAGTTAAACACCAACATTTTACTTGAATTATGTGAATAGTAACATAAAAGTAGTTTTTACCTCTCATTTTTACCATTTCATTCAAATTTGGGATTGTTGGAGCTCTGGAGGTGTTTTCCCCCTTGATTTTCATCAGCTGATTCTAGGAGATTCTATGGACTATTTTCGACACTGTCTGGACCAGGTAGGAGCTAACCCTGAGCTCTTCAATTGCATTCTTTCCTTTTCTAATTCTGAGCATGTTCTCCTGTTTTTCTAGGCCTCTGGGGTTTGAACAATTCATTTTCTCCCCATTGCACCTAGTATACATTGAAAGGTGTGATGCATATTGAGCTGGCCATTGGCCAGTCAGTATGTATCCCACCTAGTACATAGCTAGGGTGCGATGGGCGCAAAGGGGAAAGTTTATGCACTATTTTTTATGGAAATTTTGCTTGTTTTTGCTTGAATCAGGATCCTAATCCTTCTCTTTTTTGTTTTTCAGAGATTCATCGGATCAATATGGTCGTTACATGGTGTGAACATGAGCATGAAGAAGAGGATATGATTGCCTTACATGATTTGGGTACGATGACTACATTGTGGAACTGTGGTTTCCTCAAATTCTTCCGTATATCCAGCATGAGGCAACAAATCAATATGTTGCAATACTTTCTCGATGCATGGGATCCTACCAACCAAGTGTTCCAGATTCGAGGTAAATCCATCCCTTTGACAGTTGAGGATATCTACTTCTTAACCGGTATATCGAGGCGTGGTGCTGTGCTCTCACAATCAGGATTTGCCCGTGGGGGTGAATCCGTGAGGGATTATATTCGTCGGTTCTGTAGAGATGGTTCTCAGCCGAGTAGGGATGGCAAGATCAATATTCGAGATGTCACTAACCGGTCCTTGAGGACTATCTTATTCACCTTTGCTAGATTGGCTGGTAGTGCGACTCTTCATTTGGCCAACAGGTCCTATATGCAGTATGCTTTGGAATGCCTTGAACCAAAGGTATTCAACTGTGTGATGCAGTACTTCCAGTTATAAAAGAACAACTTACCGAGGTGAAGAACAGAAAATCCAAGAACTTTGGTTATGGTTCTATTCTGACCACTTTTGCCTTGGAGAAAATCCCACTGATGCAACCACAGTACATTTCACTCGGAGTGCCAGTGTCGACAGAACCATGGATGCAGAGATGGGTTGATCTTATGGCCAGACATGTTGGTCAATCACAGATTTCATTCTTTGATGCCTTCTTTGAGTGGTTCAACCATCAACAAATGGTATTTTCCGAGTATCCATATGTTGGGATGGATTTCTGGGGTGACCCAGATTTGGTGTTACCAACTGGCGAGCAGTGGGGTGTTATAGGTAAAATATCTGACCATATCTTTGTTTATTACTTTTATAATATTCTTTTGTTTTTTTTAAATGTTATCAAGACTTAATCAAACCCATATGTTTGTGCAGATATTGGACCAGTGCGACCAGCAGCGCGCCCGAGGGTAGCAACTGCCATTCCAGCAGGAGAGGTTGTAGGGAGAGCTATCCTTCGCGATCTGGATGTAGCCGAGACCCTTGCAGTATTTCAAGATCAGATCGAGGGTCTCACCCTTGGTATTCAGGATGTGAGGACCGACGAGTTACCTCTGAGATTACAGCGCCATACTACTGGTGTGCCGAGCTGATGGAATAGGCTCTTACATATGATTGCACAGGCGGTGACTTGTTATCACTAGCACCATTAGTCTAGGGTGCTTTTCTTGCATTTTTGAGTTTTTTGGGTCATATGACCGATTTTTTCCTGGACACAGAACATTTTGAAAAAACTATAAATGGTTATATATATTTTTTATTTTCAGAGCTTTATTTTGGTTAAGTTATATGATCTTGATGCAAATGTTAATTGAAATGCTTTATTTTATAAATGCTGCAAATGTCTATCTAACACATAATTTGCAAAAGTATCAGTTAATGTGTTTAA
Source organism: Pinus tabuliformis (assembly GCA_031772625.1). Taxonomy (NCBI): domain Eukaryota; kingdom Viridiplantae; phylum Streptophyta; class Pinopsida; order Pinales; family Pinaceae; genus Pinus; species Pinus tabuliformis. The sequence continues at coordinate 309,617,391 of CM062805.1, read as the reverse complement.
GTTTCTGGAAATGTGTTGATATTGAATAGAATCAAACTGCCTTTCCAAAATCCTGACCCTTAGGAACATACGATAGATAGCTGAATTCTGAACGAAATAGATGCAAATAAGCTATAGGATGATGAGTTGTGAGTCTAGCCTGACAACAAGTCAGGGTATGCCATGTGTGATGGCATCAGAGAGAAGTTCTATCAATGCACTATACTCAACGATGTTGTTCGTTGACCGACCAATACATACCCCTCTGAAACTCACTAACTCACCGCTTGGATCAAAAATGGCCCAGGCTACAGAAGATAGGTTCCGCGTACTACGAAAAGCTCCGTCAGCATATCCAACAAATGATTCCAATAGGTTTGACATCTGAATAAAATGAAAAAGTGGATTACCTAACCAAAACGATCACTCTTGACAAAAACAAAAACGTAACAAAAGCATATAAAGAGATTACTACACTTAGTCAAGCACAGTAACGCTTAAGGTACAACTCGTTTCGGGGTTGCGACAGTGGAATCCCATCATAATCTACCAGCTTGTAGGCCCCTTTTGCTAATACTCACTTAACAATATAGGGACCCATCCAATTCTTGATCATAAAGTAAGACTAGGTCACCTTCTGAGAAGACATGGGGTTTGACATTTTTGTCAAATTTTGCCTTAACTCATTTCTAATGAGCTTCGTTAGTCAAGGTGGCATCACGACGGGTTTCATCCAATTGGATAAGTTCCAAGAAACGAGCCTCTTCCTCTGAAGTTCCGGGGAGAAGGTCGACTGTGAGCTTGAGAGATGAAATCTCACACTGAATTGATAAGATCGCTTCCAGGCCATACACTAGCTGAAAGGGTGTAAACTCAATTTCATTTCTTACCAATGTCCTATATTCCCACAAGGCTGAGTACAAGATCAGGTGCCAACTCTGTTTGTGGACTCCAATCATCCTTTGCAGCATGCTCTTAAAGACTTTGTTGATGGCCTCAACGTGTCTGTTAGCTTGCGGATAATATAGAGTAGAACTGTCATGGGATAGTCCTAATTTGGCAGCCAATTCAACCATCATGTGATTGTGGAAATGCTATCCATGATCTGTGATTATAGCTTATGGAACACCAAATCTAGAGACTACATGATTGAAAAAGAAAAGAGAAGCCATTTTGCCGCTGTTGTTTAATGTAGGCATCGCCTCGGCCCATTTTGTAAAATAGTCAACTGCAACTATGATATACCCATGCCCCCCGACCGAGGTGGGGTTACATGTCATGAAATCTATGCCCCATTTGGCGAATGGACCAACAAAAACTACTGGATGCAAAGGTGTGGGTGGTATTCTGGTTTTGCGGTCGAATATTTGACAAGTATGGCAACTTCTGACTATGGTTATGCAATCTTTGAACATTGTTGGCCAGAATTAACCTGCTCGTAAAATATTTTGTGCCGTAGCGTAACCAGATTGATGCCCCCCACATGCACTTGAATGAGAGTCATTCAGGACTTTTTCGGCCTCCTCATGGGAGAGGCACCTTCACAAAATTGTATTGACACGGCGATGGTAAAGTGTATCACCGATGATCATGCAGTCTTTTGCTTGGTATCAAGTACGTCGTTGTTCTGAGTGAGAGGTATTAGGCCTGTATGTTTGGGTTTGGAGATAGATGATTATATCTCCATACCATGGATCGCTCGACAATATCAAAAACAAAGATTCATCCAGGATTGATGCTTTGGATGTTGAATTGTTGGACGATGATGGGAAGTCACATAGTAACTCTGCGAATACTAGAGATTTCCTTGATTTTTTTAGGAATTCCAGATAAAACTCTTGCAAAATAGCTATCCATTTCAAATATTTTCCCCCAAGTAACTGACGCGATAGTATGTAAGTCATAGGGTTGCAATCTGACAAAATTGTAGTTTTGCGAAAGAGGATATAGTGTCAAAATCTATGTACTACTTGAACAGCTGCAAGGGCCAGCTTTTCAACATAAGAGTACTTGCTTTCTGTATAATTTAAGTTTCAACTTAAAAATAGATAGGATTTTCGATTCCATTGTCTTCTTGAACTAAAACCATTGCAATGGTTGTATCTGCTGCAGCTAGATACAGGTTAAAGTCTTTTTGATAGTTAGGAGCATACATTAATGATGCTTTTATTAGGGATTCCTTTAGAGCATCAAAGGAAGCTTGTGCAACCTGATCCCAGTTGAAGGGTACTTCTTTTTTCAAAAGATGCGTGTAACCTTTAGCAAGTTCGGTGTAATTTGGAATGAACCTCCTAAGAAAGTTTGCTTTCCCTTGGAGTTTCTGAATCTGAAGCAAATTTGAAGGTGGAGGAATGTCGATGATTGCTTGAAATTTACCTGGGTCGAGTTGAATCCCATCCTTAGAAACCACGAAGCCAATTAAACGACCAGAACCGACACAAAACACACGCTTGTGCGGATTGAGTCGTATCTTGTAGTGTCGCAACATAGAAATATAGCTCTCAAATGCTGTGGATGATTAGTCTGCTTTCGTGAATGAGCCAGTAGATCGTCAAGATATGGTTGAACGATGTTCTTGATGTCATGGAAGGCATAATTCATAGCCCTTTGAAGAGTTTCCCCTGCGTTCTTTAAACCGAAAGGTAGATTGTGCTACGTGAATGTGCCCCACGGACATATAAATGTAGTCTTCGACTGGTCCTATGGGTGGATATTTATTTGATTATACCCAAAAAATCCATCCATAAATGAAAAGATTTCGCATTTAGTGCATTCATCAATTATCTAGTCAATGAAGGGTGTAGGGTAGTTGTCCTTTGGACAAACTTGATTTACATCCCTGTCATCAATGCACACTCTGATCGTTCCTTGCTTTTTCATCACAGGGACAATATTCGATACCCAATCAGTTAAAGGAACCATGTAGATGAAACCAGCATGTAAAAATTTTTCAACTTCTGCCTTGATGGCAACGACTTTCCTCGGGTGCACCTACCAAAGCCATTGTCGTACCGGTTTGACGTCTGGATACATCTCTGAATTCGCGAAAGAGAGCACAATATATTTCCAGTTCTGAAGAAGAACAAGATTTGCTGACATGAATATTCTCTATAACATTAGGTTTGGTCGAGATATTTATGGCGATAGTTTCTTCAATATTGGACAAATTTTGCTCAGAATCCATCGTATTTACAGTATTTGATAGAAAATCAAAAACTAAAGGATGATTAAGGTCATTGGAATAATCTTCGTTGTAATCCAGAAGATGGGAACGATGGTGGTAATCTTCCCATGGTGCCTCTCCTATCATCAGCGATTAGTAATTCCTTCGTCTGTAGAATGTACATGTGACCAAGGATCTGAAGAGGTGCCATATTCCTTAGACCTATCTATCCAAACACTTGATAAGCATTTATTTGGGTTTGCCGCCCATGCCAAGAAAATTGATTGCTACAAAATTTCTATTGGGCTTGGAGGCAATACTTGTTGATGATCCATGCTAAAAAAATATTCGAAAATCTTCTGAATGGAAGATATCATGTTGTGGGTTTCTACTGTGGCCACTTCCTCCAGATTACTTGGAGGCGGTAGGGCAAAAGTACCCATTAAGGCAGGGTATTTTAGTAGGCCTACTCTAACATTTTGAAGTGAATGAGAGCTTCCATGGATCATGGGAATGCTTCTTGTAACTTGTGAACTGTTGGGGAGAAAGGTTTGTTGATCAACGATTGTAATTCCTTCTTGAAAGGGAAATGCAATCTTTCTAAAGTAAGTTGACACAACAGCGGCCATAGCATAAATCCAGGGCCTTCCCAATAGGATATTGTAATCGAGGTTTCCATCGATAACTTCGACGTCAATTTCTACTGTCTTGCCCCTAGTTCAACTTGTAAGTTACTTAAAATCCTGTACGGGGTGTATGTTCGTCCATCGAATTCTTTTAATGTCATTGATGATCTTGACAAGGGTGGTGAGCCTAAAGTTTTCCAGCAACTCATTGACAAAATGCAGGTAGATGCCCCCTCATCAATAATTATTCGATGAACATTTTTGTTGAAGGCTTTCACTTGTATGAGGAATGCGAGTTGTGCTGGTAACTGAGGTTCATTTCCTTTATGATTAAAGGCCACAAGATTGAAATCTGTTGGGTCTGTTACACAGTAATTTGTCACTGTCTTCCTGTCAGTCTTCCTACTGTGTCATGAGTTCAAATTAATCATGCTCATGCTCTCTAATGTTGCCAAATGACCCACTTTGCCAAATTTTTTGCTATCATCGCGACTGTTGTCAAGATAAACGCGCTGACGGGCGCTCCATAACAGACGGAATGCGCTTCCAGCGCGGAAGTACATGTGTTTCCCACGCTGGTCGAATTTCATGAGACAGCGCATCTGTTATTCATATATGATCGCGCTGACATGACCTTCTTTGTTATTCAGCCGTGATGTCAGCGCTTCAGTGCAGTTATGGACCCGCGCTGATCCAGTTTGGGCGAGTTTGTTCTAACAGTCGGCCTTCCAAATGACTCCAGACCTGGTTGTTGGCCTTGTAAATGTTGCCCTCCCTTCTCTGGCATGTCTGTTTCGTCATTTGAGCCACCTTCCTTGGAGATAAGCTCATCCTCCCACCATTTGTGGAGACTCCTTCTCCTATTTAAGCCTCTACCATTGCCATGAGCAGCTAGTTTTGGATAGTTTGGAATTGATAGTGCTTGGAGTGTTGCTGCTAGTGTGTGAATTTGATAGGTAGTTGGTGTGACAAGTGTGGGATTGCTAGAGAGCTTAAGGAAGGTTGTGAAGTGTTTCTTTCTTGTGTAAACTTGTGTGAGAGAGAGTTTTTGTCTTGGGAGATCTACCTTCAAGGGTGAATGCTTAAGAGACTTGCTGGCTGGACCCTCTTGAGAAGGATTCGACGTCAGAACTTTGGTTGTATTCTTCTCTGTTATTTATTAATAATAGATGACTATCATTATGGTTCCACTCTTGTTGTTCTATGTTCGATGTTGAGTTATATCTTTTCTGACTGATATATAATTGCATCTACTAGATTTTACGCTTGTTTTCGTGTTGTTCTTTGCATGTGCAGGTGTCCAATCACGGAGATCGTGGGGATCGTGACCGGCCAAGGCAAACGAACGAAGGTGACATCTCTTCGACGAACACTAGTGTTGGAATCCAAGTAGGTTCTCACCATCTACTTTTTATTTGCAATTAGGAACTTGCGTGATAGCATTGTGTGATTGTTGCTAGACCCGGTCTGGGCTAGTAGGGATTGTCTCTGTCTGCAGAGAGGATTTACCTCTACAACAATTTGGCGACTCCGCTGGGGAGTTTCTTTACCTTGTTGTTTGATTTGTAAAATTTGGACGGAGCCTAAAGCTCGGCCAGGTAGCCTTCGAAATGCTATTGCTCTGCATTAGCGAAGTAGATCAAAGCCACTTCAGTCCATCTCCGGTTTGGTTTACGAACTGAACAGCTTGGAGCTGGCTTTTGTCTCTTTGTGTTCATTTTTTTCCTTGAGTTTGATTTTTGCTCTCTTTTCAAAGATTGGGGATTAGTTCTCTGTTTTTGGATTTCCCGGTTCAGTCTGGGAGGTGCCTTGATTGTTTAAAGAGTGATTGCCTTGGTTTGGGAGCTTTTGGCTTGATTGTGCCTGTTTTTTAGCTTCAGCGCGGTTTATAATAAAATAGTCGCGCTGCCATCGCATAGCTATTTCTTTGACTTCGTGATCATCGCGTTTATACACTGAACAGTCGCGATGGTTCTGAAAATCAAACCAGCGCGGTTAAGCCGTGTACTTCTGCGCTGACAACGCTTTGTTGCTATGCGTGGTTTCTGATCAGCGCATTATTGCTGTGTATCACCCGCGCTGATACCTGTAGAATTGAATTTATTCAATTCTGCCTCCTGAGCCTGTTGGTTTTGCTATCCCCTGTTGTTTTCACTTGGTTTATGACTTGATTTCCATTGTCTGAAGATTGAAGCACTTTCTTGAGAATTCTTGTTGAGCGGATATTTCTTTTTCCGTCTTGTGACCTGGTTTTATCATTCCAATTTTGTTGGATCGGCTTTCCTTGGTTACTCGCTCACAAAGGTTCGTTTACTGTTTGCTTTTGGTTTTGCGAAACCTTCCTCTTTGCTTGGTTTTGCTTGGTTGTTCAGGTGATTGTTATTGAACCAGTCTTCGCATTGTTTCGATTACTTCTCACTACCCGGACACGGATCACAGTTGTTTGGGGTCAACCGGTTCTTTTCACATTTGTTTGTTATTATTTCTCAAAAGTTTGTTTAGTGCACTTTGCCATTGAAAAGAAAACGAACAATCTCTTTTGCGTTGAATTAGTTAATTGAAATTAGAAGCTTTTCATTGATTAAGCGATTTAAAACAAAGAAAAGTTTCGTTTATTTGTCATTAGCTGCATTAGAGTAGCTCTTGTTTGTTTGTGGTCATTTTGTTTGAAAAATCCTTAACTCTCTCGTAGTTAGTATTCATCGAACGAAATGATATTCTTTGGCATATAGTTTGCATTCAGGAAATTGTGAGAGATTACATACGGTAGGACCTGGAAATTGAAACTTAACTAAAGATCAACCATAAAATGAACTGAATGAACTTAAAAACGCATTGGAACATAACGCTCACTGTTTAGAGGTCTAGGCTAGAGACGTGCTTCGGCATCGTTAAACCTAGTCACTGTTGTTTCACAATACGGTTGGGTGATTCCTCCTTTTGTGACTCGATAGTGGTCTAGCACGGACTTGAGCTCCCACGTACCGTCACGTATATAGGGGAGACCCAACTAGGTTATCATCCTTTATCCACAGGAAGCCGTGTCTGCCGCCTTACAAGCCATAACGCACCGAACACAGCATTCGGGAAGATTGACTGCCGTACGGGAAGTCCTTGGTTTTCATATGACTGCCTAGGTGTATATGCAGTTTTACGGATTTGTTTGGTAAACCCTTTGCCTAGTCTCTCTAGAGTAGTCACTTTTGATCCTTTTCAGGCTCCTTAAAAGAAAAGGCTCACTTGAGCAGTTTGTCACTTCGGGCTCACAAAACATTCGAAGGTGACTAGAGTCACCTTTTTGTCCTTTTCTTGACTCTTAAAACATGAAAAGGTCAAGTTGTGTCCTTGCGTCTTAAAATTCATTTGGCCGCGATAAACATTACTTGGTTAGATCTTGTGTGCGTTAGTTTGAGTAGGGTCCTTTATCGTTAGATTCCCTTAGGTTTTGTTTGAAGTTTGTCATCCTGGCTGAACCGTCGACTCCAGTTCCAAGTGATCAAGGGTCTCCGTCCTCCGCTACTCCTGAGGTACCGGTTGTAAGTGATACTCTTCCTGTTATCCCGAGTATCCAACTGATCAACTCTCGCGCTCCGGACGATGAAGGTTACGAAATTCACTGGAACCCCATCTGGGAGCTTGAAGAGGACGATATTCCTTTTACCCCCCCTGGTGTTTCGTCTCCAATGTCTACCTCTCACATGGATGAGACATCTCATAGAGTGAGTGAGACACCTGTTTTGTCGAGTATCGACACTCCCATCCCAGCTACTTCTCCGCTCCCCCCATGCTACCAGTCTTTGAGGGATAGGGTAAGTGCCAGGACCCCTGCTTCGACTATGTGGGACCCCCATATCACTCCCACCACGGGATCTTTTGTTTCACAAGTCCACACTACACCTGTCACTTCAGTTCCGACAAATCCAACTGTTTTTGTAGTACATTCAACTCCGGCTGTTAGTGCCGTTATAGCGTCTTCAGCCTTGAACACTGGTGCTGGTCCCCCTCACGGTCAAGTGAGTAACGGCTAGCCGGCACACTCACCTAAAGTTGTCCACCCTGCACAAAGTGCTCCACCCTCTTCTGGTCCCGTCCCGGGAGGGGGGCCATATGATTCCTATGGACAAGCTGTTCTGGATCCAAATGCACAGGGTCCATTCTTTTATTACGATTCTACTGGTCAATACCTTCATCTTTCTCAACCCTTGCCTACTCAACCTTTTGTTGAGGTTTCGGTACCATTATCCGTTGCTTGGAACGCCACCACTTTCCATGGGGGCCAAGCAATGCCTGCACAGCTTCAGGGACCGCCTAACCAAGGCCAGCCATCTTATGTGCAAACCCCCCAAGGGCAGCAATATTATGGCCAGTCTTACCCAGGACAACCTGGGGGCCTACAAGGACAACCCTATCAGGGACAACCTTCGGCCGCTGGCGGTCCATCTTTTACCTATCTGACTCAACCTTCTGGCTATCCGGGGCAACCTGGTACCTAGCAAGGTTACCCGTCTGGACAACCAGGACAACCTTACATCCAACAAGGCCAACCTAGTATCCAGCAGGGTTATCCCTCTGGACAAGCTGGACAAACTTATATTCCACAAGGTCAACCGGCAGTCCAACAGGGGTATCCTTCTGGGCAAGGGGGGCAGCCTTACATACAGCAGGGCCAACCCACTGCCCAGCCTAGTCATCCTTCTGGGCAAGCGGGCCAGCTTTCTGCACAGCAAGGCCAACCCACTGCCCAGCTTGGTCATCCTTCTGGACAGGCTGGCCAACCTCAAGGTCAACCAGCCGTCCAGCCCGCTCAACCATCTGTTCCGCAAGGACAACCCTTGGTTGCTCAAGGACAACCTGGTACCCAGCAAGCACATCCTTCTAGGCAAACAGGTCTGTCCCAGACCCAACCAGGCCAACCTTCCGGTCAAATGGTCCAAGCTCAACCTGTTCAAGGACATCCTTCTGGGCCCCAGACTCAAATTGGTTATCAAATGCAAGGTGGGCCACGACCTCAACCTTCTTACCAAGCGCAGCCTTCTTATCAGGCTCAGTATGGAGCTCAGCAAACGTATGGCTACCAGTGACCCCAGGGGCAAACTCAATTTACCCCTTATCAAAATTATCAACAAATGCAGGCCGTTCCTTACCGAAATTATTAGCAACAATACGTTGCGCCTGCAGGTCAAGTTGCTAATCCGTGGGGTGCTGGGGGGCAGGCCCAGGGTCAACTGAATCCATATGGATAGAATCCTTATGGACAGACCCCCTATGGGCAAAATCCCTATGGGCAGAACCCTTATGGGCCGGGCCCATCCGGACAAAGTCCATGGGGGCAACCACCACCTGGTTGGAACCTTGGTACTACCTCTCTTCCATAGCCACAAATGTCCTTTAATCCTCAGTTTCCTTTCTTAGCGACGTTGGAACTTCCAGATGTGTCCAAGTTGACGAATGATCCCATTCTTCATAATCCATATTGGCCACCAGTTCCAACTAAAATACCCAGTGATTGCCCAAAATTCGATGGCAAAGTTGGTGAAGATCCTCAAGCCCATGTCATGACCTATCACCTTTGGTGCTCATCCAACTCGTGGCTTGATGACTCCATCCGGCTCCGCCTCTTCCAAAGGACTCTCACCGGCTCAACCGCTAGGTGGTATATTGAGTTGAATCGCGGAACATTTCAAGATTTCAACTCGCTGGCTATGGCATTCCTAACTCATTTTTAGTTACCCATTCGGTATGAGATAGGGACACATCTCCTTACGTCTCTCAAACAGGACACGGCCACGCATATATCCGATCATATACATGAATGGAGACGGCGTCGTCGCTTGATCAAATTTTGGATTCCTGATCAGCTCCTGACCGATTGGTTCACAACTTCCTTTGTCCCTGCGATCGCGCGAGACATCTCCATGGGAGCTTGTGTAACTGAAGAGCAAGCTATCGTGCCTGCTCAGTACCTCAACTTAGTATACTCTCAGTCAGGTACTTTATATGATTATTTGCCAGACGCCCCGAGACCCAAAACATCCAAAGCTCCGCCGAAACCATCTGTTGACGAAGTTATTGGCTCTGTAAACGCGTCTTCAAAGAAGTCATCCGCGAACCCTGGGAAGCAAAAACAGAATGCTTCTAATGGAAACACTTCTCAGGGTCAATCTAATTCTGGAAGTACCTCCGAGGTTAATGCCGTTCATTCCACCATGGCGGATAAATCCTCGAAAGGAAAAAAGAAAGGGAAAGCCAAGAACAAATCCGAACATCCCAAACAGGACTCCCCTAAACCTCCACCCAAGGAAGGAGCCAAACGTAAACCTAAGTATCCTTGTCTTATCTGTGATGAGGATCACTACACTAAAGACTGCCCCAGGCGGTCCGAAGTTAGTCGATTGTTGAAAGGTGCTCCTGGGACTCCTGTTGTGCTTAAAGAACCTTTCCCTTCTCAACAAACTCAAATGGTGGCAGATCCATCGCAACCCTCTTCTTCATTTGGCTCTCAAGTATTTATGGCTGGGACAATTCCCATCCATGTAACTACTCGAGCAAAAGAATATCCATCTCACACCGGGAAAGAGCCGAAGGTCCCCTCCAGCGCTCCTCCGTCCAGTTCTGGTCCTCTCCACATCGAAAGACCTAGCACTGAGACGACTATCTGACCCCCTCCAAAAGGTGTACTCCAGAAGTCTTCTTACAACCCTAATGCTCGTGCTGCCCAGCACTACAGCATCGTTGAGGACTTAGCTCAGGCTCCGTCTGCTATGTCCGCTCTAGAAGTCCTCCAGAGCTGCCCCTCCCAGAGGAAGTCCTTGCTATTGGCCATCGGTGGCATAGACCCGGCTGACTCGGATCTGATTTCTTTTGATCTCGAGGGCTATACGCCGAGACTCCCCCACCAAATCACTTTCCTTATACAGGTCATCATCAATGGTAAAACGATTCATCGTACAGTCATTGATGAAGGTGTCTCAACTTGCATCATGTCTGTTGCTTGCTGGAAAGCTATTGGTTCTCCAACATTGAGCCAGTCTCCTACGACGTTAGAAGTCTTTGATGGAAGAGAGTCCCGTCCTTACGGTATCCTCCAATGCTTGCCCATCTCCTTGGAAGGGAAGACGGTAGAAGTGGAGGTCGAAGTCATCAACGCTAATCTTACCTACAACCTCCTCCTCGGACGTAGCTGGATGTACGCCATGCAAGTCGTGGCCTCCTCCCTTTTCCGTGTCATTCGTTTCCCTCATCAGGGGAAGATTGTCACAGTGGACTAGCTCTCCTTCTTCGCCTCTTCTTCTGAAGGTAATGTGCCTTTCGTGGAGCATACCTCCAAATCATTCGAGAGTGTGGGAGCTGGGCTCTTTAAGGATCCCACCCTAATGGGTGTCTTTCCACTCCCGCCTCCGAATCTCGCCCCTATTAACATGATTTCCGTGCATTCTGATCCATGGGTCCTTCCTCCCGTTAATCAGATAGAATCCTGGGGCGATATGATGCTGTTGAGTCCTGCCGAGCTCAACTACGTCGAAATCGTCGTTGCATCGGCTCCCCCTCCCGAACCTGCTCTTCCGAGCGGTGTTCCCGATTCATATGTTCATTTCCCTTGGCTTGGAGATGATGCTACTTCGGATCCATTAAAGGAAATATTTCCTTTCGATGAAGCCATCATAGAGACCATGTCTCTTGAGGAGCCCCCTTGGTCAGATCATCACCACCGTTCCTCGTTTCTCCCTGCCCATCAGGAAATGATCGCATGTCTCGAGCGGTTTGCTTCGTGTATCCCATTCTAGCCTCTACAAACACCTATTCAAATTTACCAAGTGTCTTCTGAGGGCAATATGGGAAACATTACGCAGACCCAACCCATCGACATCTTTGTGAAACCAGGGATTGTCGAGCACATTCATATTAGAGTCACTTGCACTCCAGAGGAAGTTCAACTTTACACCGATCTATTTCGCAAATTTCGTGATGTCTTCGCTTGGTCCTATGAAGAGATGCTCGGCATCGACCCTAATATAGTGGTGCACGAGATCGGTGCCATCATCATCATCTTGTACGAGAACCATGCCGATAGTAGTATCGGTGGTGGCTAGATACAGAGTATAATCACGGTGCTTGTTCGGAGGTCGCTACACTTATGTCGAGAAGTTGGCATTGGCCGCCGTTTGTGCCATCCAACACTTCCGGCATTATATCTTGTTGCACACCACGACCGTGATTTCTGACTGCAACTCGATGACGTACATTTTGTCACATCAGTTGCTGGGGGGCAAATACTCAAAATGGATCGTAATCCTCCAAGAGTTTGACTTGGAATTCACTGCTGCCAAGTCTAAGAAGTCTCTGGTCTTTGCTGAGTTACTCTATTCGTTGCCGTCTCCTTCAACCCCCCTATGATACCTCTACAACAATTTGGCGACAATGTAACTCTCTCGTATTTAGTATTCATCGAATGAAATGATATTCTTTGGCATATAGTTTGCATTCAGAAAATTGTGAGAGATTACATACGGTAGGACCTGGAAATTGAAACTTAACTAAAGATCAACCATAAAATGAACTGAATGAACTTAAAAACGCATTGGAACATAACGCTCATTGTTTAGAGGTCTAGGCTAGAGACGTGCTCCATCGTCGTTAAACCTAGTCACTGTTGTTTCACACTACGGTTGGGTGATTCCTCCTTCTGCACCCTCTCTTTCAGAGGATCATATCCCAGACGAAACTCTTTTTCTAATCAGCACCCTCGATCCTTGGTACGGGGATATTATCGTTTATTTACAAACGTCCTCTTTCCGCCCCGCTGTATCCAAAGATGCTCGGCGGCGGATCCGCCATCAATCTTAACCCTATCGCATCATAGGGGACACCCTGTACCGTATCGGCGTTGACTCCATTCTTTGCTGATGTCTTACCCTCGAGGAAGCTGAGAGAGTCCTGAATGACTGCCACTCTAGCGCCTGTGGTGGCCACATGTCCGGATATGCCACAGCTCAAAAAATCCTTCGCGTTGGTTATTTCTGGCCCTCCATTTTTAAAGATTGCATTCTTGTCGTCCGTTCATGTCATGCATGCCAGATATATCAGCGGAAAATGCGTGCGCCACCAGCCCCGCTGCACCCTGTAGTGACCGTAGGCCCTTTTGCAAAATGGCGCATTGATTATACAACATGTAAACCTCGCTCGGCCGGGGGGCATGGGTTTATTATCGTTGCCGTCGATTACTTTACAAAATGGGCCGAGGCGATGCCCACATTAAATGAATACGGTCACACAGCAGCGCAGTTTTTGTTCAATCATGTTATTACACAGTTCGGAGTTCCACAGGCCATCGTCATAGATCACGGAAAACATTTCCATAATCACATGATGACCGAGTTGACAACCCAACTAGGCTTACGGCACGATAGTTCAACCCCGTACTATCCTCAGTCTAACGGCCAGGTTGAAGCCGTTAACAAGATTTTGGTTACAATGCTTCAATGCACTGTTGACATGCATAAGTCTAATTGGCATCTGATGTTGTTTCCCGCCTTGTGGGCCTACCGAACCTCTGTGAAGGATGTCACTGGTTTCACTCCATTTCAACTAGTTTACGGACTGGAGGCTACCCTTCCCATAGAATGTGAAATTCCTTCGTTGAAAATAGCCGTCGAGTTGCTTCCCAACACTACTCCGGTAGAGGAATGGCTTCTTTATCTAGAATGGTTAGACGAGACCCGTCGCTTAGCCTCTCTAGCCATCGAAGCTCAAAAGAAGAGAGTCAAAACTCATTTTGACCATACCATTCATCCTCGTTCCTTTGTTGAGGGAGATTTAGTCCTGCTATACGACCAAGCAAATGACAAGCTGGGGGCAGGCAAACTCGAGCCCATGTGGCTAGGCCCTTACATTGTAAAGAGAGTGTTGCAAAAAGGGGCATATGAGCTAGTTGACTACGAAGGTAATCCTCTTGATAAGCCCCGCAATGGGTTGTACTTGAAAAAGTACTATGCATGATTCATGCGCTTCAATTCATACATGTGTGTGTCTTAGCAAGTGTGTGTGTGTATATTTTCATGTTTTTTTTGGCTTGGTGTGAAAAGCGTGATTTCTCCTTATTGTGTTTTCGCTTCTTGTGCAGATGTCGGGTGCACCTTATATTAGTTTCACTGATGGTGCCTGCCGCAGCACTCGCAATTTGTCCTCTGCGGCGTGGGTGATCTACGATCCTCACGGTGAGTTGATAGATCTTTAGGGTGTGTGTTTAGGTTGTACTACAAACAATGTCGCTGAATATAGTGTTGTTATTGAATTATTAGCTGAGGCGATTAATCTCAATATTCGTACATTGGTTGTTAACCTAGACTCTCAACTTGTCGTCCATCAACTCAATGGGCGATATTCCGTCAGAGACCGTCACATTTTAAGGTTGTACTTACGTGTTAAATTGTTAGAAAGGAATTCTGACTTTATCACATATCAGCATATTCCACGACGATTAAACACATTATCTGATGCGTTGGCTAATCATGTATTAGATAGACATTTGCGTAATTTATAATCAAAACATCATACAAGCAAGCACATAAAAGCACAATAACAAACCATAGGAATATGCATATATATATCGTATGGCGCACCAAGGCGCTCAAAAAATAAGTGTATATGTCTAGATAAGGCCTGTGTTCTCGGTACATCTGAGACACTTGTCTCTCAAAAAACCATCAGTAGGAAATAAAGACCTAGATGTCTACTGGGGTGGGTTATGCTCTCTATAATCTGCAGCCGCTCGTGCCACCCGCCTCAAAAGGTGGTGCATCCTAGGTTCTACCCCCACTGTATGGATCTGAGATGCTATGTGGACCTCCTCTATCCCCTGGTAATCTGGAATCCCTGACAGTAAGCCCTCGAGGTTTCATATCACGGTCTCCATCGTATCGACTCCCGAAGGAGCCAGGGCCAGAGCTCCAATGCCCTGTGCATCCCTCCGCGCCTCTGGGGCCAAGCCAAGGGGTCTTGTCGGTCCTACATCTGCATACCATAGCATTCATTGTTAAGACATGTACATCAAAAATAAAAAAACATTAACAAAAATAAAAAATCAAAAAGAGATCAAGTGGCTTACCACCATCGTCCCACTGCTCTCTAGCAAGCAGTGGCATGTCTGGGTCTCCACGAAAGTCTACGCCAGCATATGGCCAGTCCTCCACAAAAATAGTCTGTCGATCCAACCACTCTTGGAAGTATACTCCCCATGCCACTGGTCGACCGCCACCTCCTCGCGGCATGACATGGCCCCATCGTGTGGCCCTCGTCTCTCAGGGGCCTCTAGGTGGATTCACGACCATGTCCTGCAGCTGTAATGCCGGTACCCGCTCCAGCATGAGCGGGACTAAAATCGACCCATAACCAAAATGCTTCGACTCACCACGTCGGCAGTTGGTCAGCTGTCTCTTCATACTGGTTGTTACTGCTACTGCCCAGTTGAATATAGTGGGATTCAAGCATTCGAGAGCCAATCGAAGATGGGCCTTCGAGGCCTCGTGATTGGCCAAAGAGCCCGCTGCCCGAGTCACCATGAAGAGTATGGTTTGAAGGACGATGTCCTCCACCGTAGGAATAGCTACCTTCCCGCTCCGCGTCTTGCGTGCCCGTGGGCACACCTGGGCCATCAGCATGTCTAGTGTGTCACCACCGGGTCGCTGCCCCTCTAGAATGGGCATCTCACCTCGACGTGATAACCCGGTCAAAAAATAGATATCTGTATAGTCGAACTCAATGTCTCGACCTCGAATCACAAATTTCCCATCAGTGGGATTCCAGGCTCTGATCAGGAATTCAAGAAGGTCAAGCTGTGCTCGCAGGCGCAGAGTTAGGAAGAATTTGAGCAACCCGCACGCCCGCATTGCATTACGGCACCCAGCATCGGCAAATGCCACTATATCCTCATTATCATGAGCTCACTCCTGCCAAACGAACGTCATTTTACCCTGCATGATCACAAAAATTCATTAGGGCCCTGTCCATAAAGTTTCATATGTTCAATTTGTTAAAAAACTTGTTGCGTGGCGTCAGCGCGACTGTTTTTAAAACAGTCACGCTGATAATGGTGCCCTTTGATATTTTTCCTAGGTTAGCGCGGAAGTACATCACTCTTCCGCGCTGATCCGGGGGTGGTCTGTGTAAATATTTTTCGATCAGCGCGGACCCGATAAGGAAATCCGCGCTGACCGAGAGCGAATTGAGGTTCAAAAAATTCGCCCAAACCAACACTTCCCATCGTTGAAATGCAGCTAAAATACTTCAAAATGGAGCGTAGAGGAGGGTGAACCTACCTGGAACAGACTACAGGATGGTTGATGTGCGTACGGAGTGGAATTCGGCTCATCAACCTCACCGCTCCAAGACGTCCTCCAAAGCTCCAAATGGTAACAATGGTAAAAAAAACTTTTTTACCCCCCTATTTATGGTAAAATTTCATAATTAAGTATTATTTTTCATAAAAGTGGGTTTTTTGCAATGATTTTTACCATGTGCTTGGTGCCAACATAGTTCTGCTATCTTTTTATGCATGTGGTCCGTATTATCTCGAACAGGTTTACGCGTGCGGTGTTTCTTGTGCAGATTCTCATACCGGTGGAATTACGACGGTTCAATACACACTTGGTCCCGGAACGTCGTTTTTAGGCTCTTTTTCGACGTGAAATAAGAAAAGATAGCCGAGTCCCCCTCTCGGCTCGTTAAAAGGAATGAGAGGCGGTCGCTTTTAAAGCTCTTTTTTCGACCGTTTAAACTAAAAAGATTGCCGGGTTTTTGTCATTTCGAACTCGTTATTGGCTCCAAAATGACGTACTTCTGACCGCTTTTCTACTTTTTCGGGTCGAAGTCACTACTTACAAAAAGTACTCCTCGATCATACTGGTCGGGCGGTTCTTTCGAGAATTGTTTTATACTTTTTCGGGCTCGCGAGACACAACTTTACGAAAAAGGACCCCCTTGGAGTTTACTTTTCTTCTGTCTTTTCAGACTCTCTAAACAGGAAAAGACGCCGAGTTCTTCCTTTGTCAGACTCGTTAAAACTCAATGACATCGGATTCTGTCAAAATGACGCCTTACAAGCATATGCTGTCCCCG
The DNA here is from genome assembly GCA_031772625.1 of Pinus tabuliformis. NCBI lineage: Eukaryota > Viridiplantae > Streptophyta > Pinopsida > Pinales > Pinaceae > Pinus > Pinus tabuliformis. The sequence goes on along the minus strand of CM062805.1, from coordinate 309,600,510 downwards.
TCAAGCTTGTTAAAAATAACTGGGGTACTCGCCAGCAATGGTGGGGAAAATGGAATCATAATCATTGTCGTGTCGGCAGTATGTCGCTCTTGAACATGGCACTAGTCTGCATTCATGTCGGGGTGGGGACATCTCATCTTGTTTTACACTGGCCTCCGTGGGTTTGGGTTATCCTGTTTGACCTTTCATCTGCTCATTGACTTGTCACCATGACCCTTGATCATTTGAATATCAATACTGCCAAGTCCACTGTCGTGCCGCCGATATGTTCAAGAGAAGTTGACCTTTGCAAGAATACTCAACCCCCCTCTGATACCTCACACAAAATATCTTATCCTTCTCTGTCTCGTGTCGATGATGTGGGAAACATTATGGCCCACCTTTGATCACGGTCACTTCCTGTCGACTTCAACTCATTATCTAGGAAGGTGACTTAGAGACTCCCTTTAGGTGCCTTAGAACCTGCATGCCTCAATGGCAGGTTCTTCGTGTTCGACGCGAGGTTTTCATCATTGGCCTCTGATTGAATGATTCTGCGGGTGTTCGACGCCAGCTCATTGATTCGCATGCCGTGGATTGTACCTATAGTACCTTGAGGACCATTGTCATTATTGGTGGTTCCTCTCGCGTCTGTTAATAGTTTTCATCATTGACTGGTAATCAGACGATGTTCTTGCATGTTCGACTTCAGCTCATGTATTCGCATGCTTGAACTTGTAATTTTGTTCGGGTCGAGATGGAGCGCAAGACCCTGGATTTTGTCTATTGCAATCCAGGTTGCAATTTTGTGAATTATTATGATCATTACATGACTCATTGATGGATGGCTGCGCCCATACCTGAGTCTTCATGGATGGCTGCGACCATACCTTTATTATCATCATGGTCTCTTTAGCTAGGTGGCTGCGTCCATACCACAGACCTCCTTCGTATGTCTTTTGGATGGCTGCGCCCATGCCTGGACTACATGTAATTGATTATCAGAGATATCAGTTGTACATACGTGCAGGTTCTTCCTGGTGGTGTTCCAGTTCAGCCAGTTTCGTAAAGCATTTCACCCCTCCCACTCTCTCGGGCTTCATGCTTTAGGGGGCATCTGTTACACAGTAATTTGTCACTGTCTTCTTGTCAGTCTTCCTACTATGTCATGAGTTCAAATTAATCATGCTCATGCTCTCTAATGTTGCCAAATGACCCACTTTGCCAAAGTTTTTGCTATCATCGCGACTGTTGTCAAGATAAACGCGCTGACAGGCGCTCCATAACAGACGGAATGCGCTGCCAGCGCGGAAGTACATGTGTTTCCCGCGCTGGTCGAATTTCATGAGACAGCGCATCTATTATTCATATATGATCGCGCTGACATGACCTTCTTTGTTATTCAGTCGCGATGTCAGCGCTCCAGTGCAGTTATGGACCCGCGCTGATCCAATTTGGGCGAGTTTGTTCTAACAGTCGGCCTTCCAGATGACTCCAGACATGGTTGTTGGCCTTGTAAATGTTGCCCTCCCTTCTCTGGCATGTCTGTTTCGTCATTTGAGCCACCTTCCTTGGAGATAAGCTCATCCTCCCACCATTTGTGGAGACTCCTTCTCCTATTTAAGCCTCTACCATTGCCATGAGCAGCTAGTTTTGGATAGTTTGGAATTGATAGTGCTTGGAGTGTTGCTGCTAGTGTGTGAATTTGATAGGTAGTTGGTGTGACGAGTGTGGGATTGCTAGAGAGCTTAAGGAAGGTTGTGAAGTGTTTCTTTCTTGTGTAAACTTGTGTGAGAGAGAGTTTTTGTCTTGGGAGATCTACCTTCAAGGGTGAATGCTTAAGAGACTTGCTGGCTGGACCCTCTTGTGAAGGATTCGACGTCAGAACTTTGGTTGTATTCTTCTCTGTTATTTATTAATAATAGATGACTATCATTATGGTTACACTCTCGTTGTTCTATGTTCGATGTTGAGTTATATCTTTTCTGACTGATATATAATTGCATCTACTAGATTTTACGCTTGTTTTCGTGTTGTTCTTTGTATGTGCAGGTGTCCAATCACGGAGATCGTGGGGATCGTGACCGGCCAAGGCAAAGGAATGAAGGCGACATCTCTTCGACGAACACTAGCGTTGGAATCCAAGTAGGTTCTCACCATCTACTTTTTATTTGCAATTAGGAACTTGCGTGATAGCATTGTGTGATTGTTTCTAGACCCGGTCTGGGCTAGTAGGGATCGTCTCTGTCCGCAGAGAGGATTTACCTCTACAACAGGGTCAATCCCACCTATTGCTAATAATAGAGCCTGCTTTTGGGAGGGACAATTTTGCAGTACTTCAAGCGTCAACATAGCGGATGGCGATTGGGCCAGATCCTCTACTATATTATAATTTTGCGATGCTCGGGCATGAGGATTAAATGTTGATTTTTGTACTACTCCCTTTGGTGGCTTTATTTTTAGCTCAGGAATGATGGGTGGCACAACTTCGGTTGAAGTTGTTGTGGAACTACTAGGTTGATCAGCAACCTTGTTGTTTGACAGCTGTGGATTTCCATAATCTTTATTCCTTGTCGATATCAAAGCATCATTTTGTTGCTTTGAAATGGACAACATAAGCACTTGGGATGGGGAAGCATTGTCGCTAGCAACTAGATTGGTTTCTGGGTTTGGAAACGGATCAGTCAATACCACTAAGGTTTTTGAACTCTTAAAGAATTTCTTAATCTCAGCTTTATATGGACAATCTCTTGTCCAATGGTCTTCATCACATATGTGACATGGCTAAGGAGGTTTCTTTTGCCCAGAAGGGTTTTCGAAAGATTTTTCAGGAGACGAATCATCTTGTTTCTTGTTTTTGCTTTTCCCTTTCTTCTTGGCCCCTGGTTGCTTTGGTTCTTTGCCTTTGTCGGTCGACACAGCATTAACCTCTGAGGCAGGAAGTTTATCATTTGCCTTTTTACTGGAAACTACAAGGGCTTTACTAGGTGAGGCCTTTGCAATTTGCGTACTTGAGGTGCCAATCATGCTGTCACTGGCATGAGAATCCTTGTTTGATTGAGGAGGAGGAGGAATGGAAAACTATGGTCTAGGAGCATCAGGAATTTTGTCATAGAGCATGCCAGACTGAATATAGATCAAGTCTAAATATTGCACACGAGCAATGACTTGCTCTTCAGTGATAACTCCCCCCTTAGCCACATCTTCTATAATAGAAGGTAACAATGACTTAACAAACCATTCAGCTAGCAGCTGATTAGGAACATATGTTTTTACCATTCGACGATGACGACATCACTCATGAATATGATCAGATATGTGAGTGGCTGTTGTCTGCTTAAAATTGGTAAGAAGCTCCATTCCTATTTCATACCTTATTGGTAACTAAAAATGGGTTAAAAAGGTGTTGGCAAGGGCACTGAAGTTATTGAATGAAGCTCTAGGCAATTTGATGTACCATTTTGTTGCCAAACCAGTTAGCGTTCGCTGAAAAAGGCGAAGCCTAATTGAATCATCATTGAGAGTGTTGGACGAACACCACAAATGAAAGGTCATCGCATGATTTGACGGATCTTCACCCAGATTTCCATTGAATTTAGGAATATCTGACGAAAGTTTATGAGGAATCTTCGGCTACCAAGGGGAGTAAGCAATTGGATCATTTGTTAACCGATTCAGATCTGGTAATTCTAAAGTTGCGACGAAAGGAAACTGTTGATTCAGGTTTGGTGAAGCATACCCAAGATAAGATGGGATCGCCTGAGTAGTGGGTCTTTGCATACCAACATAATGTATTTGATGCTGATAAATTTGATAAGGTTGATGGGCATAACCATTATGATATGATTGATGGTAACCGTTTTGAGTATACGACTGCCCATTACCTACAAAGTTTTGTTGCTCAGGTCCTCAGTAAGCTTTCTAGAATTGCGATTGTTGATATTGCACCAACCATGGTTGTGAAGCCATTTACTGTTGCCCAATACTGGATGTTTGACCAAGATGAGGGGTGATAGTACTCATTTGAGCTTGAGTCGCTTCAGTTAAGGACACTAATTAGCAATTGTGATTGAGTTGTGGAGACAAGAGGTTATTGTATCACGACCTGAGAGACTTGAGGTTGACATACAACAGGAAACGCTTGTACTTGCTGCACCCTCATAATAGCTGGTGTAGTGGGAATATTCAACACAGGTTGATTTGGTTGCATTGAATATACAACTCTTGGCTATTGAGGCAATATTGGCACCCAACCACTAGATGTAATTCTAGCTTGACCTGAATTCTGTTGTGAACTCTCATATGGTCATTCTCCCAGAGGGAACAATGAAAAGGCATACTTCCCTCCATATGGCGGCAATCCAGTGTTCAAAGGGAAAATTGGTCTTTGTAGACTGGACTGCCAAAATGATACTGTCGTGAAGGATCAATTTGCTGAGACTCAACATAAGAAATTCCATATAATATTCCAGACGAACAAACAGGAACAGACCATGTTGTCGAAACAGTCTCTGGGTGGACTCCATCTAGCGGTTGAGAGCTAGTTGGGACAGATGGTACACCAACGAACATTGTCAGAGTAGTGGCAGGAGGTTCTGCTACTGCTGTATTGGATGACACATTCCTAGATGTTGATGGTTGTTCAGACATATCGAGTCTATCCAAAAGAATTCCTAGTGATTCTACAGGAACTTGCGATGAAGGGTGACTAACTTTTGTAGTAGACGGATATAGGTGGATCCCAGTTCCAAGATGCAATGGGGTACTAGATGGAAGATCCTCCACAATCTCTTCTATAGCAATCAGTCCAGGTGGAAGAGGTAGACCGTCAGGTCCGTAAAATATTTCCGGTGCCGAAGAAGGTACAGACTCTGCAGCGACAAATGTTGGAGGGGTGACACCTTCTGAATCAGTTCTAGATGGAGCTGGTTCAGGACAAGAAGTGTTTACCGTTACACTAGGATCAGTTCTAATGTCCCCTTGTAACTGTGGAACTTCTTCTGTAGAGGCAAGGATACCAAAAATAGTTGGAGTAACTAGAGTCTTTGAGGATGTCGAAACACAAGTTTCAAACAAACCAGGAGACTTTGACCCAGTTAAACGAGATCGCTTGGCCCGGAATCGTTTCGTTTCTGGAGTCAAATATGGTTGACTCGTTAGCCTCCACGAACGAAGGGGTTTTGATTGAATTTCTTCCATGATTGTGGATTACTTGATCAACTCAAAATAAAAAGGGAAAATGTTATTCCAAATTAAATGAATTTTATGATGCTTTGACACAACTTGCTTTTTCAATTTTTAAGAGTCGAGAAAAAGCTAAAGATGACTCTAGTCTCCTTCGATTTTTAATGAGCCTGAAGTGACAAGTGCTCAGATGGACCTTTTCTTTTAAGGAGTATGAAAAGGAATGAAAGTGACTACTCTGGAAATCTAGATAGAGGGATTACCAAACCAATCACAAAACTGCAGAATACTTTTTAAGGTATGGCAGTCAATCTTCGCGAATGCTGTGCTCACTGCATTGCGATCGATAGGGTGGTAGACATGGCTTCCTAAGGATAAATGATATAGCCTATTGTGGTCTCCCAATATATACTCGATGGGACGTGGAAGCACAAGTCTGTACTGGCACTTGTCGTATCAAAGAGGAATCACCCAACCTACGATGAAAATGATAGTTACTAGGCTTTACGACGCTGGAATACGTCTCTAGCCTAGAATTCTAGATGTTGTGCATTAGGTTCCAAAGAGTTTTTATGTTCATCGAAGTTTATTTTACAGTTGATCTTTCTTAAGAAGTTTGCCTTTAAGGTTCACTGCGTGATGTAGATATACAATTCCTAAATATGCAATCTAAGATGATAAACAGTCATTTACTTTCTTTTAGCAATGAAAATCCTAGCTACTAAGGAAAGAGAAATAAAATTCTTTCAACATAGAGCAGAGAGCACACACTAGATGCACTTTTCCTAAATCAATTTCCACATGCAGTCTAAATGCAAATGCACATGCATGTATTTGTTTTTCAGTTTCCTTAATGTGAGAATGACAAAAAGAAAACTAAGTACAGATCTGAACTATTTTCTTTCAAAGCAACAGTACTAACAATTTTCTCTTTTCGAAACGAAAGGAAGACTAAGACGACACTTTGCGATTTCAAATTTAAAACTGCTTTCGACACTTGAAATACTAATAATTTCAAAATCAAGTACAATGGAAAAAGTGTAATTGACTATCTAAAAGAGGAATACTTTATGACACTCTTTTTCTTAACTGAAAACGACAGTTGCGACACTTTAAAATCAAAAGACGACAATTCGATTAAGCTACTATTTGCAAAGGAGAACTGTAAATGATGAAAAATACATTAAAAAAATTTACAAGTATTTATCAATGGAGGTTGAATAATGCAAAGGAAGAAGGTTTCAATAGTGATATACTGATCATAGACAACAAAAATACTGAATAAAGCTAAAGACAATGAAGAAAAAACCAAAATCTGGAGGCAGAAACAATCTCACTCAATCATTGCACTTGTAACACAGGGAAGCATGGATGCATCTCACCTGCAACACACGAGAGGTGTGATGCATCTAGATTTCCAATGAGAGATAGTGTGATGGTCCAGGGACAAGACTGAGCTAGGTTTTCACTCACATTTTGTAGCTAAGTTCGGGGATTTAGACCGAGCTAATGATAGGCAATAAACACAAAGTATAGGGGCTGATCTAATGATGTTATTTGAGCTACCACCAGGGCACTTAAGATGTTTTCAAGTCAGATGTTTAGTGCATAAACCACTCGGAGATTGAATGAAGTAGCGTTGATCTACTTTGCAGTTGCATATCAAAAGCAGTTCGAAGGCTAGCTGGCTTAACTTTAGGCTCCATCTGTAGTTTATAAATCAAACAATAGTAACAAAACAAACAAACTATTCATTCCCCAGTGGAGTCGCCATTTTTTTATCAAGAAAACTAGTGTCCATTCAGAGCTACTAGTCCCACTAAGGCGGGTAGCTATCTTAGAAACAAACAAACCAAGTTTACTTGTGTTTTCCTTTATGAGAGATAGATGAGAGAGAAGTAGAGAGTACCAACCTCAGTCTTTTGCTAGTCTCCTTGCTTGTTTCCTCTCTCCCTTGATAGAGCTTTCACCACTCCTTTCTCACGTGTCCTGCTTCAAAGAACACCTATAGAGTCAAAGCAGAAAAATACCATCAAATCATAGAGATCTATAACCATAAAAAATATAGGATCAGATGTACATTAACCATACAAATGCATATATAAGTACAAGATTCAGAAATATACAAGTATATGGAGGAAAACTCAAATAGCTTTATTGATAGAAGTAGTAGAAGGTTGGATTAAAACCAAGATGTCTGCTCCAGCATCATCCTCCCAGCATGAAAGCCCTCTTCACCTCATAAAAATCAATATCACCCAACAATACGATGTCTCAAAGAGAAACCAATAGCACTTCCTTACAAATTACAAAATTCCATCCTCTGGATCTCTAGGATGAGGGATCCATATATAGATGTTTACAGGAGAGTGAGTCAGCTTCTGGGATTTTGTTAGTGTCATTTCACTGATTGTTCTTGGTTCCACTTGGAGATTTCATGATCTCTTACTCATCCCTGGGCGAATTCAGAGAGGCAAGTGTCATATGAGCAATTTCTAGAAGATTCTTTAAGTTTCCACCTAGCAAAGTACCTCTGCCATTTCTCTTCTCTCGCTCATCGCACCCTACAGAAGGGATTTTTAGTATGCATCGCATGCTTTGTGTGTAGCATGTGAGATGCATCGTACCCTCAACATAGAGCAGTCTGTATGGTCCAGTTTTGACCAGTTCTGAGCAGTTTTTCAGGGAGAACTTCTAGGAAATGATGTAATCAGTTGACCTTTATGAACAACACTTTTAGGGGTTTGAGAGCCCTTTGTTTATTGACATATGTGATTGGGGTTGCAGTGCATAAATATGTTTCTAACAAAGAGAAAAGTGCAAAATGAAGGCATATCTTATTATTACGAAGGCATATTTGGTAGTGGAATCAAAGAGGGAGCAACGAATGAAGAGAGCGGAGCGGAGGAAGAGATAAAAGCAGAGGTTGCAGGAAGCAGAACTGGAGTTGTAGGAGATGGAGAAGAAGTTGAAGGAGGAAAGGGAATTGAGGAGGAGATAACAAGAATAGAAGAAGAAGCAGGAAGAAGAACAAAGGCAAGGTGAGATGATAGAAGAAACAACATCGATACAGGTTGAAGAACTGGAACAACCACTAGCTGAGGAGGAGGGTGACCAGATGTAGGATCAGGATCTTTCTCAACAGATTGATTAATTTATTGATGTGATAGACATAGATTTGGAAAAGGAGCCGAAGCATGAAGATTTTGACCTAGTGTCGAGAGCACCACAGGTCATCCCTCAATCTCCACCACCTCTAGTAGTAGAGCCAGCCCCGAGCGAGCAAGGAGATGGTGTTCTCCTTGATGATGATTTGGTCATGGATGTGTACGATTTATTATTTGATGAATATTGGAAGAGGATTGTACAAGCACAGAGGAAGAACTTTCCAGATGATCACTTATTACCTTCATTCATCAAATAAAGGGTGATAGTGTCAGACACCAAGAAGCATCCAACTGTTATTTTCGAAGCCATCTTGGCCTATGCAGGAGAAACAAGCTTAAATTTTTGGTATCTTCTGGCCAAAAATTAGCATCTGGCAAAGAACTTGCAGGACTCCAAGGTAGAGGCAAAACAACTTTGAGCAGCAACATAGAATGTAGTTTCCGCATTGGGGGAGATGATAACAATGATACTTGCTGAAGTATCAACACTTCGAAAAACCATGCATAATCTCTATGACAGATTTGTCACCATGCATAAAGCATTTTTCCATTTTCATAGCCTATAACAGTAGAGCAAAGAGTTTTTTAAATCTCTCAAAAACATACATGTTGCTATCACCTATGTAAAGGAGTGGAAAATGTGGTTCAAAGGGGCCCCGTTTGACTTAGTGAAGAAGATGAAGCCATAGGCAGAGTTGGAGAAAGTGAAGCTCTGAATGTTGATTTAGAACAACAAGAAGCTCACCTCATTAATTGGTATCACACAAGCCTCATATGTGCGGTTGTACAGTAGTTTGGATGTCTTGGTGAGAACACACTAGATCCCATCAATCGATTCCCTCACCAAAGATAAACCCAAGAAGCAAGTCCAGTAGGAAGTCGAAGATTACTTGGAGCAGCTAAGAAAAGAAGCCACCAGGGAAGACTTGAAGTTGAACACACATAACATGCAGAAGTTCATCGGTGGTCCTATCAAGGTCAAGACAATGATGGTCATGCTTCAAAATGAGTTGGATACAAGTTCCAAGACAATGTACCTAGATTCCATGGAGGATAGATTCCACTTCTAGCAAGACACTGTTAAGTGGTTTGGGGACACCATCACACAGTACCAAGCTTGGCACTAATATGTGATCGAGAAGCATCAAGTTGAGGTTGTGGAGCTAGACTTTCCCCAAACTCTAGAATCATAGTGTTGTATCTTGTTAGGTTGTCTCTACCCTATTTTTTCTTATATGGGTACGACTAGAAAATGTAATATTATTTGTACTTATGTTGTAAGTGAAATTCCAAGTGTCAATATTGGAATATGAAAAGTCATGATGTAATGTAATGTGGCATTTTGTGAAGAAGTTGAAGAGTCAAGAGGATAGTCCAAATGTCATAAAGGGAGTTGAAGAGTCACCCCCTCTTGTTATAAATAGAACCTCATAGCTCATAAAACGGGTTTCTGGGAGCCAAGATTTTGGCTAAGCTTAGGCTTAGAAAAGATCTTGGGATTATTGTGAAGAGTCTTGTCTTGTCCATAGCATAAAGCAAGTATACTTCTTTAGAGGAGTAGGTGTTCTTGACTATCACGTTCCACTATTGGGGCTAGTGGTCATCAATGGTGTATGTATGGATGGAACTTTCACTTATAATAATAAAATCAGAGCCAACACGCTTTCAAGTATATGCTGTTAATCGAGTAGGACAATTCTTGTTGTATTGGCAATGTATGTTATTTAACTTACGCATATGCTTATGAACTATTCTTTTTGTATTTGTATGAATCGTGTTGAATGTGTGTTGTTGGATTAACTCGTCGCTTTAATTCGTGGATATTCTGCATTTTATCTTGTGATGTCATTTCTCTTGTGTGTTCCTTTCCAGTTACGTACTATTACAGGCTTCCAAGGGGCTCACTTCATTTTACCTTCATTTGTTGGAACCTTCATGCATCACACTTGAATATCTGCAAGGTCACACACTTTCTCTTACCCAAAGTTATCATGATTTCCTCCACATGTTTCTGCGATGAAGGAATAACATTACCACTCACTATTGGGACTCCTACTCCAAATGGTGTGAGGTCTATTTGGGACTTCATATCGGGGAGATCCTTTGAATGTTGGTGGGACCAACATCATCAAAAACTCCTTTATAACATGTTTATCTAGGGAATTTTTGATAGTCACTAATAGCCCTCCTTACTATACTTTTATTTCCATACAACTATCCACAAAATTGTTGTTCCAACTCCTTTAGGAACAACCCTATCCCTAGCAAACAACATCAACCATGGAGGAGAATCTTTATACCTTTTCCTATCCCAGTTGTTCTAAACTTGAGCTTCACTTTAGACCTGAACCTTCAGCCCTAGTTAGGGCTACTATAGTAGCTACTATAACCCACCAAAATAGCCCCAATCTAGCTCACAATTATTGCTCTTCCTTCTCCAATAAGGCCTCTATTTGTGCTTGCCTTTATCACTTCTTGGCCCTTAATGCAACCACTTGTTAGGGATTTCAACCATCGAATTCTAAGGCTACAATGGAGCTCATCTCTTCTTCTAAGGAGACACAATATCTTGAAATGTTGAAACAAAGAGACACCCACCCAACTATGAACAGATCATCCCACAAAATAACAAAAAAATCATCCAAAATTTCCCTCCTTGACTGTGGCAACCAACATTTTTCCTCACACCTAGACTTGTCACAAGAAAACAAGACCAAAACCAGGCTTCTTCTCAACTTCGGCTAGGGTTCTTAGGTTGTGGTTGCCTCAAACCTCCTTCTTCTATGATTTTGTTCTCTTGGATGTGCTTTGATCAGATGTCTAGGGTCCCTTATTTATACGTTTTCTTGGGTGCACATCTAACCCTTTCTGGGGCTTACTTAAGGTCAAGTCAACCTTGACTTTTATGCCAAATTTTCCCACTCATACATAAATAAAATTATTTTCCCTTATTCAATCAATTCTTTTATGGGTGGCTTAGTAGCCCCTTTATCCACTTACAGTGCTACACTTGCTCCAAGAGCTACATCAACAAATCAGAGCTTGGTTTCACACCCACACCTTTGGGTGCAAAACCCCATGCTTGGGTACACTTTCCCACAAAGCCCATGTGGAACAAATTCCTCCAAAACCCTGTACCCTAGGGTTTGGAGTATCTCCCAAGCTACAAATCGCAACAATTGATGTATCTAGTTAATACTAAACTGGATATATGCTTTGAAATGAATACACTAAGCCGATTTATTGTGGAGACAAGGAGGGTTCACTAGGTGAAAGAAAAGCATGTGTTGAAGTATCTCCATGGTTGATCCGGATTGGATCATTATATTGTTTTTCATCCATCTTGATGCATTCATAGTGGAAAAAGTGGAGGAATCAACTCACAAGATCATTTTTACTGACATGACCTAGTTTGGCAAAACAGGGTCTGAAACCTTCCTGGAGCGTTTTGAGGCATCAAACGAATTTTTTGGGGGTAAAACTTTATTTCTTTAACTCCTAACATTTTCATGCTATTATGCACATAGAGATATTACCAACTATGGAAGAAGCATATCAATCAGACTCTGTATGTGAAAGTTATGCCACTCGGAAGTTGACCTACCTATTTTCACACCCATAATTCAAGAGGATGCCACATCAACCCCCATTATTCATTGAAAAAGGGATAGCCACGTGATCATGATGTAAAAGACTCTAGAAGAGTCTATATTTTAACTTTGATTAAGAGTTGAGGTATTGAAACTTAACCACTAGTAGGCTATTAGTTTGTGTTATAACCAAACCACTAGGAGGAAGAGGCATTCTATTCTTTCAAGAGAATTTGTTCCATAGCTAACCAAAAATAGCTAGGAGGGATAGGAGGTAGAGAACATAGAGAGGATATGTGCATTTTAGCAGCCCACAGACCAAAGACCATACATATTTGTACTTGTTTTCAGGAAAAGTGTCTATTCAGAACGACCCTATCCCACAGGGTTGTGACAGTGACCTCAGAAACAAACAAGGAAAACTACTCTTGTATTATTCTTTATGAACTATAAACGAAGATGATTAAGATGAACCGACCTGTGTCTTGCGCTAGTTGTTCGATCCAATCTATCCTCTCTTTTCCAGCTTCCACCGATCTGCTCCCTCACTTGCCCAGCGTCAGCAAGTTCCTGCAAGTTCACAGAAGAGAGAAACTACACAAAGACATAGATTTATGTTCATAAAAAGCTTAGGATCAAATTTAAGCTAAACATACAAATATAACACACATCAGATATACAAGCATGTAGGAGAAACTCAAGTAGTTTTATTGATAAAACAAGAAGATCCAGGAGGAGTTACAACCGATGAGTCCTGATCCAGCATCAGCCTCCCAGCATAGAATCCCTTCTTCACCTCCAACAAAGCATAAATCACCCAATACTCTGATATCAATCACCAAACCAACAGCAATTCTCTGCAATGTACAAAATTCCAGCCTCCAGATCTCTTGGTGAGGGATCCATATATAGATGTATGCAAAGAGGATGAGTCATCCCATGAGTTGATTAGTGGCTTCTCTCTGTCAGTTCTTGCTTCCACTTGGAGACTGAGAGCCTCTTACTCATCATTGGTCGAATTCAGTGAGGCAAGTGTCATTGGAGAAGATTCTGGAAGCTTCCATTGTCTCTCCACCTCGCTGAATGACTCTGCCACTTGTCATTTCCCACTCAACGCACCTGGGTAGTGCATTCAAGTGCATTGCAACGCACCTAGCCAGTGTATTTGGGTGCTTTGCAACGCAGCCAGCTAGTGGAGCATCTGAATTGATCCTGATTTGACTAGTTTTGAGCAGTTTCTGGTGGAGAACTTCTGGGAGAAGCTGTAATTTGTTGACCTTGTTTCTTTAGGAGCTGGAACAACACTTTTAGGGACTTAGGATCCCTTGGTTTATGGACATTTCATGCTTATAGCTGTAAGGCACAAAAATGTCTATAACAGTACTTGCAACCATATTTACAGACAGAGAAAGAGAACAAAGGGGCCTCACCTTCCAACTGGGTTTTCTCCCGAAATGGTTTCCCATAAAAAATCTTGTGTCTTATCTATGTGTGATATTTTATTTTTTATTTCCTCGATTTTATACATAATTTTTATTTTCATGCATGCATTATTTAAAGTAAAATCTACATATCTAGAAATCTAAGAAAATTGTAATAGTGCAGAATTTTAGATTTTAATATAATATTATAAGATTTGTTGTGACAAACTATCCAATGGAATATCCATGACAATTTAAGAATCAATGGTACAATGGACTTTGGACTAAGATATGTTAGATTTGGTGGAGTGAAATTGCAAGGCCATACAGATTCAAACTGCATTGGGAGTGCAGTGAATAGGAAAAGTACATCTTAATATTTGTTGGGCGTAGCCCAACTTGGCCTAGATTTTGATGAAGACTCTGCGTTTTGGGAGGGGAGTACGAAGTACATGATTTAGTGGAGTGCGAAGTGGACCACGCTGTGGAGTAGTGGAGCGCCAAAGTGGATTGTGCAATAGATATAACACACGGTATATGGGCTTCGGGGTGGGTCGAAGCCCCTCCTTTTTGTTAAAAGAATGTAATGTTGTAAATGATGAATGGGTTTTTGACCATAGTAGCTTGTATTAGGGGAGTCCATAGTATATGGACCATGGTATTGTGATGATATATCCCTCGATGTAATAGTATATATAGGGATGAATAATAAAGAAGGCTATAGTCTTGAAGAATCACATCATGTATTGAATGGTTGTATCTTTGTGAGTTGTTCTTTTGTGCAAGAAGGCGAGGCTCTGCAGCGGAGTGCACGGACTTCCTGCAGCTAAGTGAGCAAGCCAAAAACTGTTTTTTGTACAAATTCTATATTATAAGCAATAGTTCTTGTGGACGTAGTCCCACATTGGGATGAACCACGGTAAAATATGTGTCTTCATGTGTTTATTTGCTTATAATATATTGCAGCGTAGCAGTCTATTGCGGTTGCACTTTATTTCAGTACAATGAATTTTTATGGATGTATATGCTATGTTTTAAGTAATGAATGTAATGTGGCGAAGTAATGTAGAAATTCGAATTAATTTATGAATATTAAGTATCATAAAACACAAAAATAACACATCTCACCATCCCTCAAGGCTACAAAAACCTGGTTCTGCATCCTCCCATAGTCACTTCAGGTGAGACTATGATCTCCTTGCAAGTCATTTCCGAAAGGGCTAGTGATTGAGGGCTTTGTTGGTGCGTAGTAAAAGATCGAACCTGGATCAGACCAACCTAAGCCAATAAATGGTTCTGTTGCCGAGACTAGGATTTGTGTGAGGGATACGTGGATGATCTAGGTGGATGTTGGTGGCCACCCACGTATCCCATCTGGACCCCCACAATTGTCCCTTTTAGTTTTTTAGTTTCCTTAATTATAGCACAGTTTACTATTTTTAGCAGTTTTTCAGGTCCTAAACTTCCAGAGCCGTTTTGAGGCCCTAAACAACGTTTTTTGGGAAATCTACCACCAGCGTTTTTTTTGTCTAAAAATCGTCTTTTTCTTCACAGTCCTTGGAAATATCTTTCCAACGGGCTATCATGCGCGTCAAACGGAGATAATACGACTAATTCGTGACCCCGGGAAGTTGATGTACCAACTTACCCAAAAACAGGGCCCACAATTTGGCGTTTCATCTTCTAGGGTTAGGTTTTGGAATGTGAAGGGTTTTCCATTGTTTCTCAACAATAAATAGGCCTTCGAGCCTCATTGTAACATAGTTCAAAACAGTTTAGAGGCATGTAGCTACCACATCTCTTCTCAGAGATAAGCTACCATCGCCCTAGCTCGGTTTATCCAATTCTGTTTGTAAGCATATTTCAGTATTTTACAGTAATGAAATGAAGTATTATTTCCGCTGCATATCTTTCTTTATGGTTATCTCTGTATTTTATTGCGTTCCTGTTTAAATCTGGATCAGTGGATGTGGCATCCATCAAAGAAAGAAATTCAATATTGGGTAGAACAGAAATAATGAGAATTTATAGATCAAGAGAATAGAAGCCCTCATCTTTCATCTAAAAGGTGGTTACAGAAGTATATTTTCAAAGATCAATATGAAATTTTCTTTGGTTTGTTTCATGTTGAGTTGTATGAGTGGGTATCAAGGTTAACTAAAATAAAAAATTGTTTTAAAGGAGACGAACCTGAGTGGACTCCAAAATTGATTCAATGACTCAAGAACACTGACAATAGGATTTCAAGAGATTTTTATCTTTATATTGATAACATCTTACGAGGATTCATTATTGATTTCATGGTAGACTTAATTATGTCCTACAACGAAGTAGAAAAACAATTTTTCAAAGGACCACGAGGTAAGTATTTGATATCTTTGAAACTCTGGATTAAGATGCTTTTGTGTGAAAAGGGAGTTTTACAAATGAAATCAGATTATTAGATTACTTATGTTTGGTAGAAGATCTGAAGAAGAGATTGGAACAATGTGAAGTGAAAAAATATATAGAGTAGATACCTGAAAGAGATTTCATGGCCAAGATCTGAATACTTTCATAGAAACTGACTATAGCCCTCTTTTGAGAGAATCTAAAGGTGAAGGAAGCCTCCCCGAGAACCCTGAAGTAACTTTGTAGTATTCACCCTTCCAGCCTAAAAGTTTGTCGAAATCAGAGTCAAGTAATAATCAGGGTGCTTTTGGTTTTCCCCATCCCCTTGCCCATCCCCTTATAAATCCCCCTCCCCATCCCCCTCCCCCTCCAAGAATAAATATGGACGATGATATTAAGATACCTATTTTTAAAGAAACTGGATCAGAAGGTGCGGAACAATTCTAGTTTTTATGTGAAGCAGTATGGAAAGTGAAGTAGGTCCATGATGAAAATATAAAGAAAGTGTAGCTTGTCACGACATTCTTAGATCGAGCATTGACATGGTACATTAAGTATTCAATAAATCAAATCAATTCATTTGCATACTTTAAAATAGTGTTGGTAAAATAATTTAAGAAACTAAAGCCTGAATCCTAGTGCATTACAGAGTTAAAAGAAATCAAACAAAAGCCTACTGAGTCTGTTTGGCAATTTGACCAGAGATTGAAGGTATTATTTGATCAAGTGAGCTTCGACATAGCTCCACATAAACATAAGGAATGGTTTATAGTTGTGATGCTACCACATATCAGATTTCCTGTGACGCAATAGAAGATAGAAACTCAAGTCGAAGCTCTAGAGCTGGAGATGAAATTAGAAGCTTCACCTATAGGAGATACCAATGAAGGTATGCAATAGATTCAGAGTTAGCTAGAAAAATTAACTCTGTCATTACAAGATATGAAGAAAAGTAAAGAAGTCAGAGAGGAAGTGTGGTGTACAAAGTGCAAATCAGAAGGCCACTCTAAAGAACAATGCCTTCTCTTCAAAAACTACAGGGATAGTGGAGCACCGAATCCTTTGAATGTTGGATCCAGCCTATGGTGCAAGACATGCAAAACTAGAGGTGAACATCACTCAAAATATTGTTATTTTTTACAAAAATATGTGCAGACTCCCAGGAATATATATTGCAAGTTTTTTAAATCGGTAGGACATGATGAAAACCATTGTTGAGCTTATGAACTAATGATGGAGCGTGGTGCTGACACTTATAGAATGAAACCAAAAGAACATGGGCATAAGGATAATGGAAAGTGCGGTAGTCGAGGTGGTTATAAAAGAAGAGGTCGAGGTGGCAGATCTGGTTGAGGATGTGGACATATTAGTTGCTATAATTATGGACATTCAATACACTTTGTGAGAGATTTTCAGAATCCTACTACGACATGTAAGTATTGTAAAGCCTTTGATCATGTAATTGAAGAATATACGGTACTTATGGAAAAAAATGCAAGAAAAGAGAAACCAGCAGCTGACACAAAATATTTGAATGATGACAACTAAAAAAAGAACTAATGATCCCTAAATTAGTGTTGTCACTAGAAGTGGAGTTGTGACTGGTGATGATAAAGTGAATGAAAAGAAGGAATTTGAAATTGCATGGGTTAGAAATACTGCTGAAAAAACTCTTATCTTTGATATTCAGAAGGATAAATAAGTGTTTATGGAAGCCAAGCGAAGCTTTATAGATATCGAAGCTTTGATATCTAGTGCACAACCAAAACAAAAAAAGTAACTACGACATAGAATCAGCTTCGACACAAGATCAGGATTCAACTAACCAAGTAGGTATTTTAAGGTGTTTTTCTGCAAACTTGTATGAAGTTATTAAGAGATCATAAATTTGTAGAAGTACTTCAGGAATTGATAGATTCATGTGCATCTAAAGCAATACCGTGAAGTGAGTTGTGCGTAGTTAACAATTTGCATCAACATAAAAGAACAGGAAGAGAAATGAGATTTAGTGCGCAAATAAGAGACTATGAGATGGATCGTATTATTTTAGATCTGGGATCTGAGACTAATGTTGTCATGAAACAAACATGGGAGTTAATGGGCAACCCAAAGCTTCAATGGTCACCTATTCAGCTAAGAATGTAAATTCAGTACAATATCTTCCCCTTAGTAAGAATATCAGGTGTAACAGTAGACATTGAAGGAGTTCTCACTACGACTGACTTGAAGTAATAGAAATTGTGGATGATAGTAACCCCTATCCTGCATTGATTGGACTTGATTGGGAATTTGATAACATGTCTATAATTAATCTAAAGAAGAGATAGATGAAATTTGAAGGGAATAGTATGAGGGTAATTGTTCCCTTGGATCCATCAAAAGGAGCAAGGTATACAAAGCTAGTTAGAGAAGAGTATTGCGCAGTTGATATAGATAATATCTATCAATTGACAGCAAAGGAATAGGATTGGGTTAACCCTACTGCACAGGGAAAGCTAACTTGGGAACATGATATTTCTTGTGCATCAGACTCAGAAGAAGAATTAAAGAATTAGTAGAATAGGCTACATGAAGAATCTACAAGGTGTTGTGCAAGAGTTACTAAATCAGTTTGATGCATGACATCTGTGGTGTGTAACATGCCTTCTTATGATGTCTTGGGTGATGTGAATATTTTTCTTAATAATTATGAGGAACAGGTTCCATAAAGTCAAATTTGTTAGCCTTGGATATCGCTCTGAAAACCACTCCTGCTAGATGGTGGGGTACAAATAAGAAGAATATAGGAGGTTGGCAAGAATGTCGAAGGTTGATGTGGATAATATTTGGTGAGATAAACACAAAGATAGAGTTAAAATATGATGGCGAAACTAGTCCCAAGGAGCATATCCAATTATGTACTACAGCATGGAAGGGAATTCCACAACAAGAATGGGTACATGGGTTCATTCATACATTGAAGACAGCTCCTCAGAACCAGTACTTATAAACATATCTTCGACATGGTACTGCGAGATGGGCAGATATGGTTTATGGGTTTATATTTACATTTATCTTTGAAGATGATTGTCCATGTATAGATTCAGCCTTTCAAACGGTTAAGAAGAATATCTTTGAGAATACAACTCTGAGGATATGGAAAAAACCTGATTGGGTTGTGCAGATAGAACATGCACTAGAATGTTATAACCTTATTGTAGAAGAAGAAGAATATCCTCACAACATTAACATAGAAGAATCAAAAGGACATTGCAAAGTCCATGGACCCGCGCCAAAGATACCAGATATAACAAAGTCAATGAAGACAAAGAAGGAAAATATAGGATCATAAGAGGAACCAAAGTTTGCAACTATAGGAGATTATTGGGATGAAGAGGCAGTCAGAAAGGCTACAGAATTGCTTCATGAGTATCAAGAGTTGTTTCCCACTAAGTTTTTAGAAATGAAGGGTATAGTAGGAGATTTAGGAGTTATAAATATCTCCCTTAATCCTGATGTGAAGCAAATCAAGCAAAGACCTTATAGATTGAATCTGAAATATAAGGAGAAAGTAAAAGTTGAGTTAGATAAGATGATAGTAGAGGGAGCTATTGAACCTATAGAAGAATCAGAATGGTTAAGTCCTATGGTGGTACAAGAAAAGAAAACTCAAGGAGAAATTAGGATCTGTGTTGATTTGAGGAAGTTGAATGATGCATGCTTACATGATCCTTTCCCTACCCCTTTCATAGATGAAGTACTAGACAACATAGGAGGGTAGGAAGTTTATTCATTTACAGATGGATTTTCAGGATATCATCATATTAGAATTGCACCTGAAGATCAACATAAGACCACCTTTGCTACAAAATGGGGTTCATATCAATACATAGTGATGCCTTTTGGACTGAAGAATGCCCCTGCTATATTTTCAAGAGTGGTGGTCGCATCTTTCAAAGAATATATCCATAAATTTCTAGAAGTATTCTTTGATGATTAGACAGTATTTGGGTTGTTAAGAAAACATATTGGAAGTTTAAGATGTGTGGTTGCTAAGAAAGGATTAATGGTGGATCCTGCGATTTTTTTTATCATTGTGAATTTACCTCCACCGAAGATAGTAAGATAGCTTTACAATAGATTGGGACATACATGATATTACAGGAATTCTATCAAAGGATATGCTCATATTATTGTGCCTATGGAAAAATTGTTGAAGAAAGATGTCACTTTTCAATGGAATGAAGAATGTCAAAAGAGCCTTGACATATTGAAGGAAAACTTGGTTGTCACTCCTATATTAGTATTTCTTAACTAGAATGAGGAATTCCATGTACATGTGGATGCTTCTTGTATAGCTTTGGGAGTGGTACTAGCATAGCCTGGTGCAGGAGAAATTGATCATCCTATAGCTTTTGCAAGTAGGAAACTATCTAAAAAAGAGAAGAATTACACAACTACAAAAAGGGAAGGATTGGAAATGGTATATGCCTTGCAGAAGTTTAGACTTTATTTGTTGGGATCACAATACAAGATGTTTACAGATCATTTTGTACTAAAGTATTTGGTTAATAAGCCTATCTTAGGAGGAAAAAATTGTAGATGGTTATTACTATTTCAAGAATATGATTTTGAAATCATTTTTAAACCAAGAAGACTGAATGCAAGACCTGATCATTTGTCAAGATTAGAAATAGGGGAATAATCAACAAGTATAGAATATAATCTCCCTGATGCATAGTTATTTGCAATTAGGTTTGAAAATGACCATTTTGTAGATATTATTCAATTTTTGAACACAGGAATGGCTCCCTCAAAATATACTATGAAGCGGAAGAAAGAATTAGTGGTGAAGGAAGTTGGTTTTTCATTGATAGCAAGACACTTATATAAGATGGGACCAGATGAGATACTGCAAAGGTATGTTCCTGAACATGAAAGTCAAATCATTTTAATAGAGGCTGATGAGGGTGTAGTTGGTGGACATTATGCAGGAAAGATACCATGCAAAAGATTTTGAGAGAAGGATTGTGGTGGCCTACACTACACAAAGATGAAAAGGAGTACTACCAAGCTTGTGATGTGTGCCAAAGAATAGGAAAACCTTCAAGAAGAGATGATATGCCACTGGTACCACAGGTTACATTGCAGGCTTTTGATAAATGGGCTATTGATTTTGTTGGACCTATCAATCCACCTGGGAAGAGGACTGGCGTGAGGTACATAATTATTGCGACTGAATATTTGACAAGATGGGTCGAAGCACAACCAATAAGGGATTGCAGTGTAGAGACTACTATGAATTTTATCTTTGAATACATGCCGTCTAGATTTGGGTGTCCAAATATCTTGATGAGTGACAAAGGTTCACATTTCCTAAATAAGAATATTGAAGCATTGACTGAGAAATTTCAAGTTTATCATCAGAAGAGTACTCCTTATCACCCTCAGGCCAAGGGAATTGTGGAAGCATTCAATAAGGTTTTGGAAAATTCACTGACCAAGGTATGTAATGTAAATAGAGATTACTAGGACGTTAGGATTCCAACAGTATTATGGGCTTATAGGACTACATGCAAGAAGTTTACAAGTCAGAAACCCTTCAGGTTGGTTTATGGGCAAGTTGTGATTCCCATGGAATACATTATGCCTAGTCTAAGGATTGCAACTTTTACAAATATGGCAGACCCTGACATAATGGAGGAAAGAATGTCGCAGTTGGTTGCTTTAGAAGAAGACATATTTGTAGCAATATTCCATTAGTAAGTACAAAAAGTAAGAGAAATGTCCTTGCATGATAGGAATATTAAGTAAAAGAAGTTCTAGCTAGGAGATCTTGCTCTCCTCTATGACAGTAAGTTTGTGAAGTTATCAGGAAAATTCAAAATGAATTGGTTAGGCCCATATGTTATCAAGTATATGACTGATGGAGGCACAATTCAGTTGGCAAAGTTAAATGGAGAACTGATTCAGGAAAAGTAAATGGCAGTAGGTTGAATTTGTATAGGGACAGCCCTGCCCATACAACTTTTCTCTGAGGAAGAAAGAAGAAAAGTCTTAGTGCCACCTACCATTGAGAGTAGGCACTAGACTATAAACTACGTTGTAGAGAGCTTCGACGTAGGAAGTTACTTCACTACAATCTGGAGTATGTCAAAGTTCGTAGAGATGAAATGTAAGACGAGATGTGTGATACAGTGTGGAATGGGTTGAAGTTCACCAGAAAATAGAAATATGACCGTTAAAAGTGGAAAATACGCAGAAAGTTTCATTTGTGAGGACATATTGGCAAGATCTAAGGATAGATATGCAATTAATGAACACAATCTAAACGCAATCTTGATAAAATTTAATTTAATGATGGGGTTCAAATTTCAGACTTTCTATAAAAATTCACCTCCCACCCAAGTCGAACACTTTGCTAAATTGAGAATTTGAGATCTGATAGTGCGAAGAAATTGCAGGGAAATTTTGCATGAACATCCTGTCAACTAAAGAATTTGTGTGTATATTCGATGGGAGAGGCATAGAAGGAGCCATGGAAGTATTCTTCTCAGCAACCACTCATATGCCCATAGCATTAGCTGAGATAATCACAGTAGCATCGCCCACATTTGCATCAACACAAAAACAATGGATATTGTTGAGGAAGAAATCGATCAAGGAAGAGAGAACTAAGAACAAACAAGATAAGAAGAATGTCAAACCTCAACAACAACTTGAGCAAGTCAGAGATAGTGAGGAAGAAGTGAAGCATGCAGAGCAAATGGAAACAAAGGGCATAGCATTTTCTCCTCTACCACCATACATTCCGTCAAGGAACCAAATGCAAAACTAGTAAAAGACTCGAAGGATGCAAAGTTCGGAACTTTCACACCCCTAATTCCAGAAAACGTACCATTTACTGGAGAACTACTTAGAAAAATACCGCATATGACCTTAACGACAAAAAAAATTCCTTAGTTTGCACCAGATTGGTATTTGAAATAGGTGCACTACCCAGACAACGGAGTAACAAGGCTAGAACCACAGTAGTTGGAAAATGGGTTGGCACAGTCAGGACTACTAAAAATGTTAAATGTGTCGCACTTTGGCAGAAGTCTAGGGAGCACAATGCGTGTGCGTTAGTTTCTCATGTTGGTGCATGATGGATGCTTATGGATGGGAAATAAGATCCCCATAGACCCAATGTTCATTTGGAGGATCACGAGACTACCATACCTAGGGTGGAACCCCGTGGAGGAGTTCGTCAGAAAATATTAGGATCGTGTTATAGCAGACATTATGAAGAAGAAGTTTGGGCTAGAAAAAGCAAAGAGGGTATATGACATTAGTTCAACCAATGACCATGCAACTCACTTCATAGCACACATACTAGATGGAAAGATCATGAGAAAGTGTTAGGCAAATGAAGTTCTTGCATTGGTGGTTTCCTTATCCGCATAGTGTGCCAACGGGGTTTAGTGCAACTAGGTCAAATACCTATGCAAGGAATTTCTAGATGATTTCCGGGAAGTCTGGGAGAAAGGTACCACATTCCATTATGCATGGTTACTTTTGATTATTGCAATGTTAGCATAGAGAGAGTCAGAGGATTCACAGTTCCCCTCAATAGCATCAGATGTCTTTGAAGCCATGTGGTATGCCTCACTATGGTTCACCACCCAATCGTCGTGAGCAATGGAGAATAGGATTTTCTTCATATTGTATCATATGGATTTGCATATGGTAGTGAACCAGCACCCTCGCCTATCGCCAAACCTATACGGGTAGTATAGTGCTGTTGCAAAGTTTAAGACAGATTTTCATAGAGTGTACATACAGGCGTGCAGAGATACAAAGACAGAATGGCATGCCCTGCCATACTTAGTCATAGAAGATGATATGTTAGCACTAGTACAGAAATGTCCCACATAATGGATAACAATGCTGGAGGCAGAAGCAGGAGATAGTGCTATAGAAGAAGAGGAGGACACCTTGCAGCACAAGGAAAAGTATCAGGATGGGCATGAATCAGAGGAAGAAGAGTTACATGATGAGGGTCACCAGGATCCTCTAAAAGAGTAAAAAATAGAATCAGAAAAGACAGAGATGGACCCCAATGTCGTAGAAAAAAGGAAGGCAGAGGGTGAAGCTACCTCAAAGAAAAAGAAGAAGCAAAAGACCAATAAGATGAAGGATCTCATGGTCCTTACTGAAGGGGACTTAGATCAAATCGGGGACAGGATATAGGAAGCAACAACAAAATCCTGGAACAGAGTAGAAGATCGCTACGGTTCACTTCTAACCAATGTCGCAAAGAAGATCGTAGAATTGAAGATACTAGTGCAGACTGTCAGAAAAACAGTGCAGATAGAGGAAAGGGTTGGAGTAGAAAGGCAGATAGAGCCTACACTTACAACAAGGTTAACACTAATACCTGCAAGAGCCCTACATTTCGACTCCACATAAATATAAAAACATGCTAAGGAATGGAAGCATGTCAATATGAACATCGCAGTGGTACCATTGCCAAGAATACACAAGCTCCACATGGAGATAATTGAAGAACTGAAGTTGTGCGAACATGACACCTCACAGCTAAATATTCAAGTAGAAATAGAACGATATGCATTTTGGTAGAAGCTCGAGAAGGTGATCCAATAAAAGGATGAAATGGAAGAGGAACACTAGAAGATCAAGGAGGTGGTGTAAGACACATGTAAAGAGATTCTAGACCTTCATGTTCGAGAGGAAGAGGCAGTAGAAGACAAGGTGACGAAGCTCAGCCTTGCAGTGAAAGGGTACAAGGAGAAAAATGTCACAATGCAATTCAAGTATGAAATGCATATTAGTGAGTTACAAATGAAGCTTTATCCAACTACGCCACAAGAAGTATGAGATTAGAGGGAGACTGACCTAAATAATGTAATGGCCAACACCTCCATAGGATTGGCAGACTTTGGGAAATTGTTAGACGAAATTTTGAAAATTTGGACTTCATTGCAGGAAGATCCAAATGTACAGGAATTGCAAGAAGAAATGTAGCAGAAGTAGCAACAGTTAGAAGAGATTTCGGCATCTGTGAAGACCTTATTAATCTCACAAAGGCTCGTGAAAATCAATGAGAGTATCCAAAAGAACATTGAGGAATTGAAAAAGAAGGAGCATATTTTGATAGAGAGTACACAAGCTTGGCAGGATGAGGCCCACCAGTTATCACAGGCAGTGGATGAGAAGTTTCAGGAGCTTCGACAAAGGGAAATAGTATTGGTGCAGAAGGTTGCAGAACATGTGACAGAGCCATTGTTGGAGGAAGCACAAAGCAAGGACAAGCAGGTGACAGAAACTTTGCAGCAATTCAACCAGGCCTATAACAGCTGTGCAGCAAAAATCAGAGGCAAAGCAACTGAGTGACTTGGGACGAGTCACATGTGAGTCTTGGGGGCCTGGCACATCCCAAATTGGCCTATATTTTGATGAAGACTCTACATTTTTGGGAGCAGAGTGCGAAGTAAAGGATGTAGTGGAGTGCGAAGTGGACCACGTAATGGAGCAATAAAGCACCAAAGTAGACCGCGCAATAGATATACCACATGGTATATGGGCTTAGGGGCAAGTCGAAGCCCCTCCTTTTTGTTAAAATAATGTAATTTTGTAAATGATGAATGGTTTTTTTACCATAGTAGCTTGTATTATCAGAGTCCATAGTATATGGACCATGGTATTGCGATGATATATCCCTCAATGTAATGGTATATATAGGGATGAATAATAAAGAAGGAGATAGCCTTAAAGAATCATATCATGTATTGAATGGTTATATATTTGTGAGTTGTGGTTTTGGGAAAGAAGGTGAGGCTTTGCAGCTGAGTGCACAGAGGCCTGAGTCTGCTGCTAAGTGCGAAGACTGCCTACAGTTGAGTGCGCAGGCGAAGAACTGTTTGTTGTACAAATTCTCTATTATAAGAAAAATTTCTTATGGGTGTATTCCAATATTGGGATGAACCACAGTAAAATTTGTGTCATAATGTGTTTATTTAATTATTATATTTTGTAGCATAGCATTATATTACATTTGTACTTTATTTCAGTACAGTGAAGTTTTATGGAGGTATATGCCATGTTTTAAGTGATGAATGTAATGTAGCAAAGTAATGTATGAATGTGAAGTAATTTATGAATGTTAAGTATCAAAAACCACAAAAATATCATATTTCCCCATCCCTCAAGGCTGTAGAAACCTGGTTTTGCATCCTCCCATAGTCACTTTGGGGGAGACCGTGATATGCTTGCAAGTCGTTGCTGAAATGGCTAGTGATTGAGGGTTTTGTTGGTGCGCAGTAACAGATCAAACCTCAGTCAACCCAACCTAAGCCAATAATGTTGCTTTAGCTTGGAGTAAAAAATTATCTTGTGGTTCAGCAAGAAGAAACACTCAATGGCACTTAGCTCAGTAGAGGTCAACTACATGGCATTAAGTCTGGCAAGTTGTGAGGCCATATGGTTTCATAAAATTCTCTCAGGGTTATTTGGTTTTGAGATGAGGCCTACAATAATTCACTACAATAATCAAAGTTGCATCAAGCCTTCGGAGAATCCAATGTTTCATGATATGTCCAAGCATATAGAGATTAGGTACCACTTCATTAGAGACAAGGTTCATAAAGGTGTTGTAAAATTGCAATACGATTCCATAGGGGAGCAAGTAGAAAATATTCTCACAAAGCCCCTAGTAAAGGGGAATTTTGTGTTCTATAGGGAGAATATGGAGGTGGTGTGGAGAATCCCTTCCTTGCTAGGAGGGAGTGTTGATTTTGTAGCATCAGAAGGTCATATACATAGGCTAGTGTCGAGTGTGCATGAGAAGTAGTCCTCTTTAGGTGGTTGATCGAGAGGAGTAACTATCAAAATCTCTTTCTTGAGTTTTAACTTAGGAAAAATTACATTGATTAATTATTTAATTAATGTTGACTTTAGTATAATGTTTTTCTACAGATAAATAATTAATTATTTAAGCAACTTAGATATAATCTCCAATGTTGATCTAAGAAGGATAGGATTTAATATTAGTCATCTAACACTTTGGAGATTAAGGATCTAGATCATGGAGAAATTATAAAGAGAACCTATGGGAGAGCATGAAGACACATTACAAAGCTATTGTTGGAGAGTAATTTCTTTAAGGGACTGAGAGACTCCTACAGCAAGGGAATTTCAAGAGAAATTTTCATGGAGGTCGAGTCTAGGAGAGAGAGGCCAAATTACTAAAGAGGAGGTTCAAGTTTTGGAGAAGGGTCAAATTATCAAGGAGTAGATTTTACTCTAGCGTGCAGGGGTTGTACGAAGGGAGGTTGAGTTAGCTGATAGAGAATGTTGATTTTCCTTGGAAAAATTCTTTAGGAGGGTCGAGTTCCAAGAGGGTCGAATTCTCTGAGGCTAATTTTGCAGAGGGGTCAATTTCCAGGTTCCAACAACTGTAATTTTTCGACATATTCCCTTTGGGTGTAGGCCCTAATTTTTATGAGTAGTTTAATGTGGAAGAAGAACATTTTGGGAAGAATTTTCCCATTGTAGAGTGATTTACTTTCCCTCTTTTATTTCTGCTCAAATTTAATTTCTAAAAGTTAAAACACTAGAGATTTTATTTTCCAGTAGTTTTCATATTTTATTAAGTAAATAATTTATGGTAAGAAAACAATTGTAGATATATAAATAAATCAGGTTGGTATTAGATATTTAACAATGATATTCACGATATTTCTATACATAAAGTGATCTGATGGCCCATATTCTCCTTGATACTAATGGTTATTGGTCTATTTCTTAACACATGATTGGTCCATGATCTCTATTTAAAGATCAATGAGTTTCATGGTTGATTATTGTGTTAATAAGTGGTTGTCATTGATGTCAACCTAAGCAGCAGCAGGAGCTACCATGATCTTCATCAGCAAATTTTCCATAGAAATTTTTGGTTTCTTGTCTCCTAATAACTCTAGTTATTTTCTCCTCGGAAAAATTCTTTTGGTGGTACGTGGCATGCCACGTAGTTCCTTATGGTTTGAGAAATATTTAAGTTTGAATTTTGAGAACCCCATCAATGGGCTAAAACCCCATGGGTGTGTCATTAATGTTTTTGATAACAATTATTTATAGGTTATTTAGTACATTGAATTGTTATTACTATTTTTATCAAGGTTATTTATTACACTAAAATTATTAAAGTATTTATTGAGAATCATTCAAGTTAGTAAGATTATTGATTATTATGGGATTAAAAAATTTAAATAATTCTTCATTATTATTTAATAGATTTAAGGGTTATTTATTATTGGATGAGACTTTTGACTACAAACCACAATTGAAATAAAATATTTAACTCCTTAATTCCTAACAATGCTTCCCTAACATCTACCTCAAAAATCCCCCCAATGTTCATCCATTTGACTACAAAAAGAGGTCAATGCCTCTTCTCATTAGTATACACTTAAACGAAATTTTTAAAGAGCCTAGTTCTGAAATATTTTCAGCTACCCTTGGGCTACCAACGTAGAACATCTTTAGGGATATGTTTTGATATTCTAAGAATTTAAAAGGTTCGATCTATTGCAGGTCTTTAAGCAAAGGGTATGAGTTCAAGAACAAGAAAGTTCTAGAGAATATTTTGATCAATTTTTTTTTAGGTTTAGAGATATGTTGAAGTATTTCTATTACAAGATTGTACCTGAGGAAGAGCAAGTTCATTTATGAAGCAATATTTGAAATATTACTCCCTTCCAAGAGCTGTATGGTGAGGAAATTCAGACTAGTGTTTTGAGAATTTAGTTACAGACGTACAAATCGGCATGGATTTGTGGAGGATTATGAAATATTGACACAAAAATTTCAGATCAATTGTAGAAGACTACGCCTCAGGGAAACTTCGTTACAGGTGTGTCTTTTGATTTTCATTATAGCAAAGAAAATTCTTGACAATGAAGTCTTAGCTCCATTAAAAGTATCAGTCCAGTATGAGAATAACACTTTATATCTATGGTTAACCTACTTGGCTCTCCTACATAAATCAATCACTCATAAGAAGTCTTAGTTAGCATCTCCTTTTTGTAGAGCACACTTGACCTATATGCACATCTGTCCAGATAGTGAAGCTGGAATCGTTTGAAAGAACTACCTTGCAGTTTACAATAGTGGTTATAGTATGATCTGTTATCACTCAGGTTGTCCTTAAGCTCCGAAAAAGGATACGGCTAAGGTAACCACATACCAACTTTGGACTGCAGGTTCTAGCCCACCTGCAATCAGAGAGGGCTCTCTCTTTCAGATTTAGCTTTGTTGAAAAGGATCTTAGGCTAGTTATTGAGTTCAGGGTTTTTTGTTCTGATTTTGGTGGGAAAATTGATGTTCTCAGGTAGAGAGGTAGAGCATATTCTGAGGTTTCAAACCATTGGGCATGGAGTCGAAAAGGAGGACTGCTGGTGCGTTTTCTTGGTCCCAAGAGAGAAAATGGAGTAAGGTAGCTGCAAATGAAACAATGTTTTAGGTTTAAAGGATGGGATGAATGCTAAGTAATGAGGGGCAGTTAAGAATCCCTCAATCAGCTTAACAAGGGAAGATAACAGAGCTCTACCTAGGGGTAGTAAAGAATCCCTAGATAATCGGCACACATAGGTGAATCGGGGTAAATATGAGCCAGAAGGAATTCATATTCATTACCAATTCATTCAGAGGAAAACAGAAAGAAACAACAGAAATTGAGCATAGAGTGTATTTAAACAAATTCTAAGCTAATCTTTCTTTCTGCTATTTAGATAACGGTAAACAGCAAACAGAGGTAAGAAGCACTTATTGTATCAGGTTGCAGCACAAGAATTCCATCTTCAGTCTCCAGAAAAACATTAACAACACATCAAACAGTCTCTTCTCAGAACTTTTGGCAATCTTTGATTACAGAAACAACTTCAGGTATACAGTGTGAGTCTCTAGTGAAAAATACCAATTTACCAACCCTTGAAACAATGATGAGGGCGGTATATATAGGGAAAACTTTCTACAATTTGTTTATTACATCTTGACCTAAACAGGTCCTAAAGAATAATTAATCTGACCTAATCCTATATGAAATAAATGCATGAAAATATCTTTGGCTGCGCTAAGGGTTGCCATATCAAAATGAAGTGAATGTGCTTGTCCTCGGTGGCTTGGTGCAGTTGCCTCTGCAATAACTGTGCATGGGTTTCTGTTCTTTGCTGTTCGGCCACCTTAAATGTTTTAGCTGTGATTTGAAGGCAGGGATGGGCTTACACTTATTGATTTGACTTTGTTGGCGGCCATTCAATGTTAACCTGCTTTGGGAACTGAAGGTTTCCATTAAACAATTTAACTTGTACACTTTGATGCTTCTCTTTCCTCTGATACTCTCTGACAAATGAATTGGGTTGCTTTTCTCCTTTGCTGTGGGTCTAATCACAAGTTAATGGTCATTGTTCGGCCTCTGTTTCCTCTAGAACTATCTTCTGCTCCTTTCTGCATGCTTCGCGAAGAAAAACGGGTCATTCGGCGCCTTTCGGGCTTGCTGGGGGCTGCGCGATGAGAAGATTCCCCATTTTGGCTCATTTTATCCAGCGTATGCGCAAATTGCGCATCAAAAACTGCCTCAGAAACTGATTCCGGGGCTCCAGAGTGCGATTTTCGCCCTTCGTGCCAAAATTGTTGATGATGTCAGCATGTACGGAGGTGACGTGGCAGTACGGCAGGTCTGATGATGTGGCAGGGTGACTCGGCGGTACGATGGCAGGAGGCCACGCAGGCAGATGACATGGGGCTTACGTCACAAGGGGGAGGGCGGTAAGTGGTTTCTGGGCGCACCGCCTTTGGGCATGGGTGGTTTTGTCAGAGGGGGCTCCGCCACAGCCCAGAAGGCGATGCGTGGCGGGAGTACGGTGGGAATACCGCCCATCTCCCGGACGCTAACCTTCGGGCGGCTTGGGAGAGGGGAAAGCCCGCCCACCGTTGATCTGTGGGGCGGGTGATCGGACGGTCGGCGGCGAAGGTTAGGCGGCGGAGGGATAAGGGGCGGGAATATACACAGAATATTCCAAATTTAATAAAGCGCGGTGGGGGGGGGGGGTCAAAACTATGGTTTACGTGGGTTATGGGGGTTATAAACGGGCGGGTTAATATATTTACACTCGGGACTTTGGCATAAGGGGTAAAACATGGTTTTTTGAGGGTTTATGAGTAGGGGTTTAATGATTTGTGCCCAAAATTTTTGGTTAGGGGCGAGAAAGAGGGTTTTTGAGGGTTAGGACTAGGAAACAACGGTTATTAGCCTGACCAGGTGCTAGACTAATTCCTTTAAGACTCAGATGGGCTAAAAACAACCCCAGATGGACTGCCTGGACTGCCTTTCCCCGGACTTTAAGGGAAATATGGCTATAGTGCCAGGGAGGGGATGTTTAATATTTTTGGGATTTATATATATAGTTTTAGTAGGGGAAGGGGATACAGATTAGGGATTTAGATAATACAGTCAATAGTTAATATGGAGATGACCAGAAAGCGCTAAGTTAAGGGTCCTTAGGCTAATTTTGGGGAAAAGAACTTGTAAAGAAATGAAATCCTTGAGCGAAGCAGTTCTTCACCAAGACAGCTGATATGGAGAATGATGGAAATAAGAGGAATCAAGCAGATCTTGACCTCTTTGGGGAAGTTAGTAAATGACTTGGGAAATGAGAAAAAGGGGAAGTTAGTTATGTCTAGCTTGAGCTCCTCCAGATGAAAAACTGCCTGATAACTGTGATCTGAAAAGATATAAGACTTTAAAACACAAGATTGATCTTGAATCATCATTCTGCAACCTCACAACTACCTACCCAGCCTACCTTCCTAACATTTTTTCTTCTTTTTGGGTGGGTGCACTTAGACTTGCAGACCCTGATTTTCAATTTTTCTTTTGAATGCTTTCCTATCTAAATCTACACTTATTTCTACCAAGGGCCCAGATTAAGCAGTTGGGTCCCTTTGATTCTCTACCTATCTACAAATCTGCCAAGATTAAACTGTTTGGACAGATACATTCTCTATATTCTAAACAGGAAATTGAAACCTAGGGAGACCAAGATTAGACTGTTTGGACCTCCCTTAAATGAAAACTCTTCAAAACTGGAACAACTTATCAAAATTGGAATACAGCAGTGCCATTTGGACTAGCACAGTTCATGGCATCTTGTGGAAATATGGAACACTACAGCCTACAAAGTATGACATATTTGGCATGTAAAATTGTCAATCATGAAAGATGAAACCCTGTTGCAACAGGAGGCTAACAGTGGCTCCACTTGGGGATGGCTTTTCCTTGTGAAAAGCCAAGAACAGCAGGTCAGACTGCCTTGATTTTTCTATTTGTTGTTGTAGACTGGAAACACTTCTTTGTTCTGGCTGCTAAAAATGTGAAACTTTGAAATCTGAAACATTCTCTCCTCAACTGAGTTACTGTGAACTGTATAGCATCGCCTGCTTTCTTCTGCGTGCTTGATAATTATGTACAATGCTGCTGGAACATGCCTTTGACTGCAAATAATTCTTTTCTACCATGAATTGCTTGTAATGTGACAGTTTTCCTCTTGTTGTTTTGTTGAAATTGGTGTAGAGACAAAGCCTTTAAAACTGGAATACTCACATTGGCTGTGTCTTCATAAAATTTATTGTTGTTCCTTGAATAATCGGCCTGCTTACACAAAATAAAAACAGAATTCTAATATATACAAATATTACTGCAGAAAGATATATACAAAGTTGCATTATGTCCCTTAAAAGTGGTCATGGTAATTTTTCAGCATACGGCCATTAACAGGGCCTTCTTCAACAGTGTTGTCCTCTATAGACCTGAGAAAATAAGTGTTATTTCCCTGAACAGCAGAGACAACAAATGGCCCTTTCCATAAAAAATCAAACTTAGCATGTTTGCCCTTGTCTTCTCTTCTTGAATCCCACCTTAGAACTTTGTCACCAATACTGAAATCCTCAGCTTTAGCTCTCTTATCAAACATCTTTTTAAGCTTTTCTTGCAAAATTTGAGCTCTGTCGTAAACTTGTTCTCTGGTTTGCTAAAGATGAATGATCTGATTGATTCTTCTTTGAATGTAATTTGGTTCCGCCTGAATCTCCTGTAACAGCTTGATAGTAGGAATGCCCAGGGATGAAGGAAATCTGGCCTCCATGCCGTATACCAGCTCATAAGGGCTCATCCCAATTGATCTTTTGCTTGAAAGTCTATCTGCCCATAGGGCATTTATCAGTTTTTTGTGCCAGTTCTTCTTGTTTTCTTCTAGCACCTTCTTTATGATGTTGATGAGACTTTTGTTTGAAGATTCTGCCAGGCCATTACCTTGAGGGTAATAAGCCGTAGAGTGGCCCAAGTTAATATGAAATCTGTAGCAAAAACTAACCATCTTTTTGGATTTAAAGGTAGCAGCGTTGTCAATGATGATTTTCTCAGGGCAGCCAAATCTAGAAAGGATATTGCATTCAAGGAATTGGATAATGATGGTATCATTGGCTTGCCTACATTCAACCCACTTAGTGAAATAGTCGGTGGCTGTTAGGATCCATTTGTGTTGGCCTGAGGAAGAGGGATGGATTTCTCCAATGAAGTCAAGACCCCATTGTTGAAAAGGTTGTTCGGTTGAGATGGGTTTAAGGGGCAGGGTTAACACCTTTCTCTTGCCCTCAAAAATTTGGCATTTGTGACATGACATGGCAAACTTCTTTATATCTGCAAAAAGAGTGGGCCAATAGAAACTAGCCCTCAAAATTTTATCAACAGTGGACTTCCAATATAAATGTCCTCCACAGTCACCTGCATGGAATTCTTTCATGACATTGTTAGTTTCATTCATGGTTAAACAATTAAGCAATATACCTTCATGATTTCTCCAAAACAATGCACCATCTATGACACAAAACTTTAAAGCCTTCATTTTCAAGAATCTTTTCTTGGTCCTGGACAATCCTGGGGGAGCACACAGGTTTAACAATACATAACATATATCAGCGTACCAGGGGCATTGCAGAAATATTTCACTGATCTGTGGAGTCGCCAGCTCCTGTTCATTGTCCAGCTGGTTAATGTCTAAGGCTTGAAAGTTTGTTTCGAACATCAGTTTAGCTAAACCTTGTCCCTTTATCAGCTTGGTTGGTTTTATTTCTATGTCATACTCAAGGATGCTTGCAATCCATTTGCCTCTTTTGCCTTCTAATCCTTCTTGTGTCAATATGTCTTTTACAGCAGCGTGTGGAACATAGGCAATCACGTGTGAATATAATATATAGATTCTGAAGTCCTTGATGGCCTTAACAAGTGCATAGGCCTACTTTTCCATGATTGGGTACTTCAAAGGGGCGTCTCTTAAGGCTCGGCTGAAAAAAGCGATTGGATTTTCCGCTCCCTGTTCATCCTTTTGCAAAAGGACAACGGCTATTATGTGATCAGATGCAAAGGAAAATATGATAAAATCTCTGTCAAACTACGGGCTAACGAGGACAGGGGTTTGGGTTAATGCAGTTTTGATACTTTCAAATGCTTGCTTGGTTTCCAGGGACCATCTTACCTTGGCATCCTTCTTTAACATGTTGCTTAACAGTCGTATTAGTTCATCTAGATTTGGAATAAATCTTCTTAGGAAGTTGATTTTCCCAAGGAATTCTTGTAGCTCTTTAATGTTTCTTGGAAATGGAATCTGGAGGATGGCTTGGATTCTTTCAGGATCAATTCTAATCCCATCTTTTGATATAATGTGGCCAAGTAACTTGCCTTCTTCTAGGCCAAATAGGGACTTCTTGGGATTCAAGGAAATGCCATATTTCCTACATGTCATGAAAATTTGCCTAAGATGCTTGAGGTGTTCTTCATCAGATTTGGAAAATGGGGTTAAGTCATCAAGGTAGACAACTAGGAAATCATGTATTTCTTTGGCGAATGCAATATCCATTGCTCGTTGAAAGGTAGCACCAGCATTTTTAAGACCGAATGGCATCTTTACATACTTAAATGTTCCCCACAGTGTGGTAAAGGCCGTCTTGTCTTGGTCACCCGGGTGAACAAGTATTTGGTTGAAACCTGAAAAGCCATCTAGCAAAGAGATTCTAGATGACCCCACTACTCTTTGTAGGATGTGATCCATTTTGGGCAAAGGATAGTGGTCTTTTAAGGAGACTTTATTTTAATTTCTGAGATCTACACAAAGTCTGATTTCACCTGTCTTTTTTCTTGTAGGAACAAGATTGGACACCCACTCAGAAAATCTGATGGGTGCTATTATGCCTGCTTCAAACATCCTCTTTACTTCCTTCTCAATCGGGGGAAGAAGCATAGGGTTAATTCTTCTAAGTTTCTGCTTGAAGGGTTTCTGGTTTGGTTTTAAAGGAATGGTGTGTTGGATCACTGAGGTATCATAGGATTTCAAGTCCTCATAGCTCCAAGCAAATACATCTTGGAATTCTTTGAATAAATCAATGTACTTGGGCTTTTGATCAAGAGGCAAATTTTTGGACAGTTTGATCATTTTGGATTTTCTGCTATCCCAATGTTGTGTTCTTCTATATCAGTGTTTATTGGCTGCAATTTTGGCTTTCTGGGCACATCATTAGCGTCAAACATGTCTTCTAGTGGGGTCAGGCCAGCAGGTAGAAAATTATCCTTTAAGTCAATGATCTCTACCTATGTTTTGTCTATTTCTTCCAAGTGCATTTGTTTCAGCTGTTCAATGTTTTCTTTGTCAAAAACCGTGGGTTTTAGGATTTGTTTGGCTGTTGCGGCAGTTACAGCCTGCTAGTTTTCATTTGTTTGCTGTTCTGAATCTATCATAGCATCCAAGTCAATGTTGATATTTGAAAACTCATGCTCAAGAGTGAGAAAATTATTAATTTGGGCATCGTTTTCGAACACTTGCCAATCTCTGATGTTATTTGGGACAGCGGGCCTATGTTTTATTTCAGCTGTGAAGTGATGGTTTGGCTCAAAAGGAAGCTTGCATGTACTTGCAAAAGTGGCTAGGCTGTGAGCGTGAATGTTGTGATTTCTTGAAATCTTGTCAAGCTTGAATTCAGTGAATGCATTGAGTATATTAGTGGCAGCAGTCCTATAGGCTCTCATTCTATTATCATTTGTAACAAAATTACCTTTCATCTGTTGTATGATTAAATCAAAGTCACCTAAAATAGACACCTTTGCAGCTCCTAGAGCTTTGAGCAGTTTAAGGCCTAGCAGCAGAGCCTCATACTCTACCATGTTGTTGGTGCATTTGAAATTCAGTCTATAGGCATGGCCTTGCGCATGATTGTTATGTGTGTTGTGAATCCAGACACCTGCCCCTACCCCTAACTTGTTGGCAGAGCCATCAAACTCCAAATACCATGTGATTTCTTGCTCACGGTTAGCACTAAGAGTTTGAGTCATTATAGGATTGGGCAGATTTAAAGTTTCTGTTTGGGGAAGTTCTTCTAGCATGCTGGTTGCATTAACCATTGTGACAGTATTATCAGTGTGTGCAACCGATTCTTCATTAATGTGCGTTTGTTGTTCTAGAGCCAAAGGCTCATCCTCAGTTGGAGAATTTGTGTCATCATTAAACAAAATAAAGGAATCCATGTCAGAATGTATTGAGTAAATGGGAAAATTTTCAGGCTTGCTCTCACTACTCACCACATATTTCATCAGCGTTTCTCTATACAGTCTCTTTGGTTGCCCAAAGACAGAAATGGTGGCATAGGAGAGGTCCAGTTGAAGGGATCCTTGCAGCTTTGCTCCCCATGATCTTGATAGGAGCATACCATACTTTGGTGGGATGTCAGCCACCACCACATCCATGAGGATGGTCTTGTTGGGATATTGGACTAAGGAGACACACAAGTCTTTGATGAGGCCTAAACATTTGACTTGACTTGAGTCAAATGAGTATAAATCTTTGTAAGGTCTTGTGATGTCGAGGTTCAGTTTATCCATGACTGCCTTGGGCATAAGGTTGTGTGAGGCTCCTGAGTCAAACATAGCGTTGTGCAAAACTTTGTCATGTATATGCAAACTGACATAAAAGGGTGGAATAGGTCCATGTGTTGATTTTCCATTGACTTCTGGACCAAATAGCAGTTCAGGAGAATCATCCAAAACATTTACATCATCTTTGTTTTCTGGAATCTGAAGCGACCTTTGAATTTGTTGCCTATATACATTGTGTTTGGCAAGTTCTGAAAGAGGAACAGGTATTTTCAATTTACTTATTTTTGCCTCTAAATTAAATGGTTTTTCCAATGGAGTCTTGGTGTTGATAATGGCATTTTTTTCTGTTTCATTTGAATTATCAGCGATTCGCTCTTGTTTATCAACGTCGTGGGGATTGACTACTTGCGATTTTATAGTTTCAGGAGGGCTTTTTGGAATGTTGTTCGAATTTTCTTTTGAGGAAGGAGGTGATAGAGGCTGCTCAACAGAAGGCTGTGTGTCTGTTATGTCTTCTACAGTCACTTGTTGCGGGTTTGGGACAGTTGTATCAGCTGGTTCTGTCATGACAGCTTTGTTTTTAATCTTGTTGGGTTGTTTGCCTTCCTTTGTTTTGCCAGGTTTAGAGATGTCAATGGTCCTAGTTCTCAGCTTATATTGTTTGTGTACTTCATACACAGCAGTATCATATCCTTGTTTAAAATCAAAAGACTCACCAGACTTAGTCCGAAACTGATTGTAATCAAGTTCATTTTGGTTTTCTTGGCTCAGGAAAGTCTGATGCTTACCCTTTAGATCCATCAAATTCATGTGAGTGTCTTATGTGGGTTGACTAGAAGTGGATCCTTCAACATAGTTATCTTGAAAAGGAGGTCTTATGTCATGGTCTTGGCTAGACCTACTAGAATTTGTGTTTTGCGTTTTCCTGAAATTTGGGTTCCTCATGGTATTGGACTGCTGTCCTTCCCATGATGCTTTTCTTTCAACGTTTTCTACTCTTTCTCCCAATCTTTGCAGGCCATTGATAATAGCATCAAGCTTCTGGTCAAAGGCTGAGGGTTCTTCCTTAAAGGTGGTTCTTCTTTCCATTCTAGCTCTGTTTCTTTTGGCAATTAAGTTGGCTTCTATGCTGACAGCAACATTTTGCATGTCTGCAAGGGTCTGAGGAGCTCTTTCTTTTAACTGGTATGCCATATCCGGGTCAAAACCATCCGGAAATTTGTACAAGGCAAGGTTAGGGGGAGGCCTCAGATTCTGTGGTATTGCATTGTAAACATTATTGAATCTTGCACAGTACTCCAAAACAGTTTCTTGAGGACCTCTTTTAATTGTATCATATTCGGCTAGTATGTGCAAGGGGTCTTTCTTTTTCTCCCATCTGTTGGTAAAGGATTGGTAAAGCTCATCTGGAGTGGTTATGTAATTTGCAGCAAGTGATCTGAACCAAGTTCTTACATCACCTGTTAGACTTTGAACAAAAATTCTCATTCTCACACTATCATCATCTATTTCATAGTTTTCAAAATAATCTTGCATCTTTTTGGTATGCTGAATGGCTGTGAAAGGACCAGTGGAATCAAAATACGTGATTTTCAATTGGTAATCTTGAGGTAAAGCCCCAGCATTAGCAGGTAATTGCAGGGGTGCATATCTATTGGCCATATTGGCAGGGATAAGTGGAACAACGGGGATAAATGGAACAACTGGGATGACAGGGATAACTGGGATAACAGGAACAACAGTAGTGGTAGTTGTAGTATGTGCAGTGAATGGAGGTGTGGAAGGAGTGCTATGAGATGTGGATGATGAACCAGGGGAAGCAGGAGTTGAACGGAATAAAACTTTGACAGGAGTTGGAACACAGCTTGGGTAAGCTGTTTCAGGAGTTTTATCAGTGAAATCTTCTTGTCTTTCTTACTTCCTAAGAATCTTTGGGATTAAGTTCGGGTTCTCAAAAACAGCTGGGGGATTAGGGTTTGGATTTGACCTTGTATATTGTGGATTTTTCTTGGGAGCTAGCTTCCGAATTTGTTTTTGGTATTTTTCTGGGAATGTTTTTAGAAATAGCAAAGAACTAATCAAAATTTGGGACAGCTATTTGTAACTTAAAACTAGCATGAAGATTGACTGAAGCAGCATTTATTTACCCATGTTAATGCAAAGAAAAGAACTATTTCAAAGGCTTCCTGGCTGACATTCAGGCTTCATCTGTAGTTTTAAGAGGTAAATAGCAATTGAAAAGATTGATTTATGGTCTCAGCGGCGCTTTCTTACCTTCTTCGTGAAACTATCTGAGGAAAGTCCCCAGTGGAGTCGCCATTATGTTATCACTCAGGTTGTCCTTAAGCTCCGGAAAAGGATACGACCGAGGTAACCACAGACCAACTTTGGACTGCAGGTTCTAGCCCACCTGCAATCAGAGAGGGCTCTCTCTTTCAGATTTAGCTTTGTTGAAAAGGATCTTAGGCTAGTTATTGAGTTCAGGGTTTTTTGTTCTGATTTTGGTGGGAAAATTGATGTTCTCAGGTAGAGAGGCAGAGCATAGTTTGAGGTTTCAAACCATTGGGCGTGGAGTCGAAAAGGAGGACTGCTGGTGCATTTTCTTGGTCCCAAGAGAGAAAATGGAGCAAGGTAGCTGCAAATGAAACAATGTTTCAGGTTTAAAGGATGGGATGAATGCTAAGTAATGAGGGGCAGTTAAGAATCCCTCAATCAGCTTAACAGGGGAAGATAACAGAGCTCTACCTAGGGGCAGTAAAGAATCCCTAGATAATCGACACACACAGGTGAATCGGGGTAAATATGAGCCAGAAGGAATTCATATTCATTACCAATTCATTCAGAGGAAAACATAAAGAAACAGCAGAAATTGAGCATAGAGTGTATTTAAACAAATTCTAAGCTAATCTTTCTTTATGCTATTTAGATAATGGTAAATAGCAAACAGAGGTAAGAAGCACTTATTGTATCAGGTTGCAGCACAAGAATTCCATCTTCAGTCTCCAGAAAAACATTAACAACACATCAAACAGTCTCTTCTCAGAACTTTCGGCAATCTTTGATTACAGAAACAACTTCAGGTATACAGTGCGAGTCTCTAGTGAAAAATACCAATTTACCAACCCTTGAAACAATGCTGAGGGCAGTATATATAGGGAAAACTCTCTACAATTTGTTTATTACATCTTGACCTAAACAGGTCCTAAAGAATAATTAATCTGACCTAATCCTATCTGAAATAAATGCATGAAAATATCTTTGGCTGCGCTGAGGGCTGCCGTATCAAAATGAAGTGAATGTGCTTGTCCTCGGTGGCTTGGTGCAGTTGCCTCTGCAATAACTGTGCATGGGTTTCTGTTCTTTGTTGTTTGGCCACCTTAAATGTTTTAGCTGTGATTTGAAGGCAGGGATGGGCTTACACTTATTGATTTGACTTTGTTGGCGGCCATTCAATGTTAACCTGCTTTGGGAACTGAAGGTTTCCATTAAACAATTTAACTGGTACACTTTGTTGCTTCTCTTTCCTCTGATACTCTCTGACAAATGAATTGGGTTGCTTTTCTCCTTTGCTGTGGGTCTAATCACAAGTTAATGGTCACTGTTCGGCCTCTGTTTCCTCTAGAAATGTCTTCTGCTCCTTTCTGCATGCTTCGCGAAGAAAAACGGGTCATTCGGCGCCTTTCGGGCTTGCTGGGGGCTGCGCGATGAGAAGATTCCCCATTTTGGCTCATTTCAAAAACTGCCTCAGAAACTGATTCCGGGGCTCCAAAGTGTGATTTTCGCCCTTCGCACCAAAATTGATGATGATGTCAGCATGTACGGAGGTGACGTGGCAGTACGGTAGGTTTGATGATGTGGCAGGACACGTGGCAGGGTGACTCGGCGATACGGTGGCAGGAGGCCACGCAGGCAGATGACCTGGGGCTTACATCACAAGGGGGAGGGCGGTAAGTGGTTTCTGGGCACACCGCCTTTGGGCATGGGTGGTTTTGTCAGAGGGGGCTCCGCCACAGCCCAGAAGGCGACGCGTGGCGGGAGTACGGCGGGAATACCACCCATCTCCCGGACGCTAACCTTCGGGCGGCTTGGGAGAGGGGAAAGCCCGCCCACCGTTGATCTGTGGGGCGGGTGATCGGACGGTCGGCGGCGAAGGTTAGGCGGCAGAGGGATAAGGGGCGGGAATATACACGGAATATTCCAAATTTAATAAAGCGCGGCGGGGGGGGGGGGGGGGGGGGGGGGTCAAAACTATGGTTTACGTGGGTTATGGGGGTTATAAACGGGCGGGTTAATATATTTACACTCGGGACTTTGGCATAAGGGGTAAAACATGGTTTTTTGAGGGTTTATGAGCGGGGGTTTAATGATTTGTGCCCAAAATTTTTGGTTAGGGACGGGAAAGAGGGTTTTTGAGGGTTAGGACTAGGAAACAACGGTTTTTAGCCTGACCAGGTGCCAGAATAATTCCTTTGAGACTCGGATGGGCTAGAAAGAGCCCCAGATGGACTTCCTTTCCCCGGACTTTAGGGGAAATATTGCTATAGTGCCAGGGAGGGGATGTTTAATATTTTTGGGATTTATATACATAGTTTTAGTAGGGGAAGGGGATACAGATTAGGGATTTAGATAATACAGTCAATAGTTAATATGGAGATGACCAGAAAGCGCTAAGTTAAGGGTCCTTAGGCTAATTTTGGGGAAAATAACTTGTAAAGAAATGAAATCCTTGAGCGAAGCAGATCTTCACCAAGACAGCTGATATGGAGAATGATGGAACTAAGAGGAATCAAGCAGATCTTGACCTCTTTGGGGAAGTTAGTAAATGACTTGGGAAATGAGAAAAAGGGGAAGTTAGTTATGTCTAGCTCGAGCTCCTCCAGATGAAAAACTGCCTGATAACTGTGATCTGAAAAGATATAAGACTTTAAAACACAAGATTGATCATGAATCATCATTCTGCAACCTCACAGCTACCTACCCAGCCTACCTTCCTAACATTTTTTCTTCTTTTTGGGTGGGTGCACTTAGACTTGCAGACCCTGATTTACAATTTTTCTTTTGAATGCTTTCCTATCTAAATCTACACTTATTTCTGCCAAGGGCCCAGATTAAGCAGTTGGGTCCCTTTGATTCTCTACCTATCTACAAATCTGCCAAGATTAAACTGTTTGGACAGATACATTCTCTATATTCTAAACAGGAAATTGAAACCTAGGGAGACCAAGATTAGACTGTTTGGACCTCCCTTAAATGAAAACTCTTCAAAACTAGAACAACTTATCAAAATTGGAATACAGCAGTGCCATTTGGACTAGCACAGTTCATGGCATCTTGTGGAAATATGGAACACTGCAGCCTGCAAAGTATGACATATTTGGCATGTAAAATTGTCAATCATGAAAGATGAAACCCTGTTGCAACAGGAGGCTAACATGATCTAAATCAAAAGCTTAACATCTTGTTTAGTAAATTAGACAAAGCATCAAGTATTAACATTGTTATACCAGTGGTGTCAAGCAAGGTACAAGTAATTTATTAAAATTATTTACTTCATTTAGCTTGTGCTATTATATTGCAAGTGGAAGATCAACATCATCACTTTAGTTATTCCCAGGTAATTCTTTTGTTTTTACTACCTTGCATCATTATTAGGTTTACTTCTCTTGATAATCATGAGATACATATAGTTTACAATTTACAGTTACATATAGTTTAGAACTTGTCATTGTAAGTTTATTTTGTAGATTTAATTGGTACTAGGTTATTCCACGTTTTGTTTTGGGAGATGGGAGATTTTTTTGGACATTTTATTTTGTAGGTATAAGACACATACAACATCTATTGGCTAATTAAAGTCTCTTCACAAAGTGAAACCTACAACATATAACATGAAGACAAATCAATAAACAGTTCTTTCATAGAAGGCAAGGGTATCTATCAGGAGCAATGAAGGAAGTGAAGTGGAGTAATAAGATCTAGCATCACTTGTTGTAACATCAACATCGGACAAGAAGAGCAGTTCCTATAGCAGGATTCATCATCAACGTCAAGGATGATCTGTATAGTAGTTTTCAAGTCTTGTAAGCTTTGTAAAGAGACTCCTTTTGTCAATTAAAGTCAAACAGTGTACATCATTGTAATTATATAAAAAGTTTGTGTCACTTCGTAGATTTGAAGAAGGAGATTTTGTTTTTGGGAAAAGGGGCTTTGGTTTGTAGCTGGGACAAGGGTTTAGGTCCTAGACTTATTGGTCAGTCAAATAAAATCATTGAAATGTCATTGCAACGTGGATCATTGTCCCTGGTATGGGATCCACACTTTTTCTATTCGTTTTTGTCTTAATAGGGTGGTAGGGTGGTGCTAGGTAGGTGAAGGAAGTCACCTTTAGGTTGGGGCCTGTAAACACTTCAGGGTGGTAGGGTGAGTTGTGGCTTAATAGGGTGTTGGGCATCCTTTCAACTAACTGCTGATAAGATCAGGGTGTTGGGGCATCCTTCCAGTGGGAGCTAGAGAAGAATAATTTTCTAAAATTCTAAGAAGTTGTAGATTTCTTTTCATTTAGGGATGAAGATTAAAGAATTTATCAGAAAAGAGTTTGGCGGTTTTTTACCCAGAGGGTGTTTTCCACCTTAAAAACTTGTGCCTATTGTCTTTATGTTTCTACATTGTTGTTTACTTCTTTACTGAATAATTTTAATAGCACTAAAGATTAACTAATTCTCTAAAAATGATTAATTAAGTGTTAATTGATAAGAAACATCGATTCACACACACCCCCCCCCCTCCCACTCTCAATATTTCCAACAATTGGTATCAAAGCAGGTTTCTTCATTAGAAATTTAACAACTGGAAGGAGATCATGGAATACACCAAGAAAAAAGTTCCTTTGTTTAATTAAGATCACTATGCACTATGGAGTGGAAGGATTTAGGTTCATTTACTTTCCCAGGGATATGAAGTTTGGGAAATAGTGGAATGGGGTTATATAGCATCAACAGATGAACAGGGTAAGAAAAATGTCGTATATGATGCCAAAACTAAGGATCTTATTATAAGTGGACTCACCCAATCTATTTATGTTAAGGTATTGGGTTGTAAAACTGCTAAGGAACTATGGTACAAGCTTAAAAACATATATGAAGGAGACTCAAAGGTCAAGGAAGAAAAACTTCAAATTTGCAGGGCTCAATTTGAAAAACCAGGGATGAAAGAAGATGAGAATGTTGCAGCCTAAATTCAATGTGTAGATGAAGTAACAAATGCCTTGGAAGGATTACGAGAACCAATTGATAAAAAGGTCATTGTTCAGAAGATCCTTAGAACTCTTCCAACAAGATTTACTCCTAAGGTTTATGTTTTAGAAGATAGATCTGACTTAAGTAACCTTAGTATGGAAGAGCAACACAAAATACTTTCATATTATGAAATTAGGATTGAAGAGGAATATTGTTCAATCAAAGAATTCTAGGAAGGGAAAACAAGTATCTAAACCGAGATCTAGTAGTTGCAAAGAAGAGGAAGAAGAAGAAGAACTTTTAGATGAAGAACTTACCTACCTTACGAGGAAGATAAAAAGATGAACAAGTACAAAGGAAAAATTCCATTAGTATGTTTCGATTGTGGTGAGATTTGTCATTTTCCGGCTAAGTACCTATTGTAGCAA
This sequence comes from Pinus tabuliformis, assembly GCA_031772625.1. Lineage (NCBI taxonomy): Eukaryota > Viridiplantae > Streptophyta > Pinopsida > Pinales > Pinaceae > Pinus > Pinus tabuliformis. The sequence goes on along the minus strand of CM062805.1, from coordinate 309,556,159 downwards.
CTATAAGCACCCTCCAAAACTTTTCCTATGATTTGATTTTAGAGCCTTCCTTTCTATTTACATGAGCTCATCTTTGGCTATCATTGAGTATTCATGGTTTTATCAAGACTTGTTATTTTTATTTGTTCTTGTGTTTGCTTATTTCCATACTTAACTGCTTTTTTTGAGTCATAAGCATCCTTCTGACTTGATCTTGCAACAATTTTGGGCTTGCCTTCAGAAACTGGGCAATCCGTGAGGGAAATCTAGCCTTGATGATGGAAATTTTGCAATCCTAATAGGAAGCTCATCCTCGAGCTTCAGCACTGCGCATTCATGGATGGAAGCCCAACACTAACCTCAAAAACTGAGCAATCCATTCCTTGCGATTAGAAACTGCAAAATGAACTGAGTCGGGAAGTTGCCCAATTCCCAGAATTGTGCAATCTTCCTTCGCAATGTGCATGGCAAGTTTCCGAAAAAAATAAAAAATAAAAGAAAAAAGAAAAAAAGTGAAAAATAAATCGGTAGAAAATAGGAATTCATCATTAGTTTCCCGAAGGTGGCACAGTCCCTATTTTTAAAAATTTCCACCAAGCGTCATTTATTCCTTGATTTTAGGTATGCAAGTCATAAACCCTAATCCACCCAAACCTATTTAATAGATGCCTCTAGACCTCATTTTTATAATTGATCTTGGAGCTCTAGCATTCCCGAGGAGATCAAGGAACCTTTGGTGGAGTTGTCGTCGCTTTTCCAGGTGAGTTTTACTTTTGTTGTCTTTCACCACTTTTTCTTTTTCTTCTATGAATGTTGTTTTTATTGTTTATCTTCATGGTTGCTAGCATTTTAACTTATATTAGCTTCCAGAAGTGTTGTTTCATTTTTTCGTTTGCCTTTCATATGTGTTGCATTGATTTTCTTGTTTTTCACACCCGCAATCGTCGTTTCTGCAGCTCTCCTGACATATTTGTTTTTCTTCCATTTGTTATTCACATTGATCTATCCACACTTAGTCAAATCTATGCTTTAACTTGCATTATCTCTTAGATTTTCTTGTTTCCCACACTTTCACTAGGAAGATTTTCACTTTCCCTTGGTCAATTTTCACCTTTACCATTTGGGCATTGCATAATTCAGAAGCTCAAGCTAAAGCTTGGCCTCTGAGACTGCGCAATGCACAGTACAGGCTGGCCCAACTATGCATTGCGCAATTCCAGGGCTCAGTCTGCCACCTTGGCCACTAAGACTGTGAAATTCGCAGTATCTCCCAGTCATTTCCCAAGTTGGACTGCGCATCACGCAGTCTCAAGCCTCAAGTTGCACCCTTAGCTACTGGGGATGCATAATGTGCAGTTCCCACAACCAGACTCCCTTACTTTCTCAGAAAAATTATGCAATCTTTCACACTAGTTCACTGGTTTGCTGCATGATCTTGATTTAAAGGTATATTTGCAAAAGATAATGTTTTCCTTGCCATGAGTGTCCTTTCTTTCCCATAGGTACCACAGTTGTTGAGAATTTCTCTCCAGCAGTCACTGTTACCATGGAAACAAAGGGAGTTTCTTGAAAAGATACCACTGAAAGCAGTATTGGGGAATCAATTGAGAAAACACTAGTAAACTTGCCAATATACTCATACACTCAACTATATGTATAAAATGACTCATATCTTACATGGAAGAAAGTGAATGAAGCTTTTTCAGAAAAGGACTTTGGAGCAGGTCTAGAGGACCGAAAGATATACATTAATGTACAAAGATAAGGGTTGCATGAAAATATCCAACCTTCCCATTTGTAGACATCATCAGCTGGATTGTCTCACATATTGATATGAAGACCATGACTTTGAGTAGTGAAAGCAAATGGAGGCTTTCTACCTTTTTGGCAAAAAATTACCGACGTATGTACCATTTTCCTGAGTCAGAAACACTCATGGATTCACTCTTCTATGTCACCAAGAGATACTTGGGCACAAAATATGTTGTTAAGAGCTGGGTGAAGGAGCCATCAAGTTTTCGACAGACACCCACCAACATGTATAACACAAGGTCTCTTAGGAGGGCCTAATAGTTGTTGATCATCTTAGCTTGCAGAATCTACGGTCAGTAGAGTACGAAGAGCCTTCCGGAAGGGTGGGAAATATTTTTGAACCAGGTTGTGAATGAAGGGAATTCACTCAACTGATCAGACTTGTTGGCTCGATAATTAAACATCCATGTAGGTAACGTCCCCGAATCCTGTCAAGGGCGGGAAAGCTAGATTCTATATGTTTCCATATTTACTGGATGTAATTTATGCACATAACACATTCCCTAACATGAACTCATCTTGGACACCTCTAAACCCTGTCGTGTACATCCACTGCAAGTTTCTCTTGGATTTCAACCATCGAGGATTCATGAAGAAGTTAACTGAACACTTCCTCATTTTTCTATACAAGATGATCTTCAAGGAAGAACCACCTTGCATGTCGCCTACGGAAATGGAGGAAATATCACAAATCACAGATTGGTTTGCCTCATCAGATGGCACCTTCCTTAGAGTGTTCGGCGGAGATAAGTTCTCTCATATTTTACTAAGGTATGCCACTGACAAGCTTTTCATTGAAGAAGTTTCATATCATCTCACCACAAGGTTGTTAGCATTGTTGCACAGGAATAATAAAGCACCTTGGCCAACTCTTCCTTGAAAATTTGGTTGTACGAGATAACAAACCTAAAAGTGGCAAATACTGAAGGAAAGGTGATAGAGAATTTTCCATTCAATACTTGAGACTTTAATCCATAAAAACCCAGTGGTATTTGCAAGAACCACTATGCGATAATTCACTTTTAGTGGCTCAATGGGACATTTCATTAGCAAGAGGTGGATACATGGAATAATTTCTATAATGCCTCCCAGACCCTTGAGCTGGTCATTTTTGTAGGAACTTCATAGGTGACTCCACATAAGGAAGCTACTTTGGAAGAAGTGTCAAGAGAAGGGAGAAATCCCATGCAAGATAAGGGAAAGAGAAAGGTTACTTCTAGTACAAGAGGAGAACAAAGCCGCAAGATGAAAGCGGATCCATATCTTATGAAAGTGGCTTTAGCAACAGAGGAAAAGAGGAAACAGATGTTGGAGAGAGTGGAATGGAAGAAGAAGGAAGAGAATAGGAGATTGGAGGAAGAAAAGAAGAAGCAAGAACAAGAAGAGAAGAAAAATCAGGAATAAGAGGAAGGAAATGTGCAATATCAGAAGAAACAGTGTAGAAACAAGTTGAAGAGAAAGAATAGAACTAACACCCAGCAAAGGAGGAGGGCAGATAGATGCAAGATCAGGAGCTTGCTTGGGAGGTTAAACAATTGAGAGAGATATATGTCATAGAGGTGGAACCATAACCACAGAATCAAGATGTTGACCTAATTCCTAGCACACAACAAGTCACTACCCAGTTTCCACCACCTCTAGTAGAGTCAGGTCCAGGCGAGGAAGGGGAATTTGTTCCTCTTGATGATGATATGGTTATGGACATGTACAATTTGTCATACGATGAACTTCAAAAGAAGATTGTACAAGCGTGTAAGGAGCATTTTCTGGATGATCACACATCTCCTACATTTATTAGAGAAAGGGTAATTATGTCCAACACCAGGAGAAATCTTGAAGCCAATTCCTTAGCCAACTTGGCCTTCATAGGTGAAGTAAATTCAAACACTCAGTATTTTATGGCTGAGAATAAGAAATTGGCGAAGAAATTGCAAGCTGTCAGGCAAGAGGTTGAACATCTCCGCGCAAAAGCTGAGAACGTAGCTTCCACATAGGTCCTTCTATAATAAATGAAGGCAACAATACTTAGAGAAATATCGACACTTGGAGAGACCATGAGGGATCTATATGAGGAGCTTGTTACCATGCATAAGGAATTATTTGCTTGCATGGCTTGTAGCAATAGTGTAAATACTTTTTCAAAAAATCTCAAAAATGTTCAAGGTGCAATCATTGTCATCCATGAATGGAAAATGTGATACAAAGGGGCACCGCTTGACTTGGGTAAGAAAATTAAGCCACAAGCAGAGCTGGAGAAAGCAAGAGTGCGGATGTTGATCCAAAACAACAACAACTCGCTTCATTCATTGGTAGCATTCAAGCCTCATTTGCACAGATATACAAAAAACTGGATTTCTTGGTGAAGATCCACACGATCCCATCAATTGGCTCACTCACTGAATCCAAACCTAAGAACCAATTCAGAAAGGAGATGGAGGAATACTTGGAGAAACTGGGAAATATTGCCACCAAGGAGGAATTGGAGGTGAATAGATAGAACATGCACAACTACATTGGTGGCCTTGTCCAAGTGTGGAAATATTGATCATGCTTCATAAGGAACTAGAAATTGGTTCCAAATCATTGTATAAGGATGCCATGGAGGCTAGAGTTCACTTCCAGCCAGACACCATCACACAGCTTGGGGATGTCATTGCATAGTACCAAGCTTGGCACCACTAAGTGACTGACAAACATCAATTTGAATTTTTTGAGCTTGAGTTCTCCCAAACTCAAGCATGATATTTTGTCTTGTTAGGATGTCTAGTTGGCTCTACCCTATTTTGTCTTATATGGGTACAAGTATAAATTGTAATATTATTTGTAACTAATTTGTAAATGGAATTCTAAGTGTTAATATTGGAATGTGAAGAGTCATAATGTAATGTAATTATTTATTTTGTAAATAAGTTGAAGAGTCATGAAGGTAGTCCAAAAGTCACAAAATGGAGTTGAAGATTCACCCCCTCTGGTTATAAATAGAACCTCATAACTCATGTAAAGCGCTTTTGGGGAGCCAAGCTTTTGGCCAGGCTTAGGATTAGAGTCGGGAGCTTGGCATTTTTGTGAGAGCCTTGGCTTCTCTATAGTGTAGAGGAAGTATGTTTATTTGGAGAAGCAGGTGATGTTGACTTCACATTCCATTATTGGGGCTAGTGGTATGTCAATGGTGTATGTATGATTGGAACTTTCACTTAATAAAATCTTAGAGTCAACACATTTTCATGCATATGTTGTAAATGTGGTAGGACTATTCCTGTTATGTTTTCAATGTATGTTATTTAAAATTTACACTTATACTTATGAATTATTTCGTTTGGATTGGTATGAATCTATTGAATGTGTGTTGTTGTATTAATTCATCACCGTTAACTTGTGAATTATTTCACATATTATCTTGTGATGTCATTATGCTCGTGTGTTCCTTTCAAGTTGCGTATTATTACAAGATTTTAAGGATCTCACTTATTTTCCCTTCCGTGTGGCAGAACCTTCATGCATCACACTTGACGCTTTACAGGCTAACACACTTGTTCTCACCAAAGTCACTATATATCATTCTATGTGTAATTGCAGCCAAGCATATCATTAGCACCCATTGCATCAGCAACTGGGCCATAATACCAGATGGGACTCCTACACCAAATGGTGTGAGATCTAATTGGGACTTCATATTGGGGAGATCTGTTGAATGTTGGCAGGTCCAGCACCATCAACATTTCTGGCGCTAGAAGGAGGGCCAAATGACAAGCTAAGCCCATGAAGTCTATTTGAACTTTCCGCACTCATTAATGCCTTCCTCCCATATCTTAGCCATGACATGTTTTTCTAAAACCTAAAAATTAAAAGTACCGATGGAAATTATTAATGACTTGTCAAATCTCAAATTCAATGGTAAGGGTGAAACAACCTTCTTTGAGAACACTACTCATTTTCTTGAATTCTACATGAAGCACAATATTCATTGCGAGGAAGCTGCTTGTAGGTTTTTCACTCTTATGTTCGAAGGGCACGTAAGTGAATGGTGTTACAAATTTCCTGTCACTTGCATACACTCTTTCGAACATCTTTCCACATAAATTTACCATGCCTTTGATAGGTATGATTACAAATTTGTATTCAATAAAGTTATGTGATTGCGAAAATAACTTGATGAATCTCTTGATTATTTTCATGATCGTTTCATTCATTTTAGTTTGAATTTTCTAAAGATGATGTTGATTTGCCTTTAATGAAAGAGAAATTTGAATTTCTTGTTCACATTTTGATGAATCTGCATGAATATTAATCTTTCCAAAGCCTCCAAAAATACCTCAGTATTAGAGCTTCTAAATATACGAGAGATGAAGTTTTTGTACCAAATATCCATCTCCTTCTAATCAAACATCTTTAGTTTTGTATGTTGAGGTGGGAGAACTTGAGAATTCATCCACTGATTTACCACCATCTTCTCCCACCCCACATACTCAAAATTCTAGCACAAGTTTGGACTGTGAATCTGATGTTTGCGATGAAGTGTTATCTCCTCATCCTCCATCCTTTGGTTCCTTTGGTCCTCCGGATTGTGAGTTGTTGTGTTCACCTGTTTCGAATGTTTCTCTAGATGTTCATGAGGATCAATTTCAGGATGGAATTAGTGTTGCACAGAAAAATTGTGATATCATTTACGATGACTATGTGTGGGAGTCCACATATGAACAAGAATTTGAGATGAAGGTTGATTTTTCTCCTTCCTCACCTCTTCCCCATTATCATAACATTTTTCGTGATTCTGTCACTCTTGTTGAATCTTGAAAAAAATTAATTTCTCATGATATTATTACTTCAGATCATTTTCAGAACTTGTTGTGGTGAAGTAAAATTATAAGTGCGGACACGAACGAATTCCTCTAGCCTGATAATGGGTCTAGCCACAACAGATACATTCTATGGAAGATTTCCTTAGGTTATAATCAATCAAGAGGGCCTACCTCTTGGTCGCTTATCTTGCTTGATGATGTCCTAGCTTGCTTGCTCCAGCAATCTCTTGCTTCCTTCTTCAAGTTCCTGAAACAAGTAAACAACAACAACAAACAAAAATAATAATAGACAAATTGCAATTCAACCTACTTAATGAGTCAAGAAGCATCAAGACACGAATATGAAATATTAAAAAACCTGTGGGAAATCAATGGGTAGTTTCATATATCAATATCAAAGAGAGATTACAACCATTTGTCTTGACATCGCAGTCTTCATCTGACAAGATAGGGTTCCCACACACTTTTGCTAGCACTCCATGATAGCTTCAAACAACAATAGTTTAGACGCTCTTCCCTTTAGGCTTCACTCCAAACCAAACACACTTCTCCCTCACACAACTAGATGGCTACAACTTGTAATAGCTTGCTTGTATAATCAAAATAGTATACTCACACTCAGCCAACACTCTAACTAGCTTGTGCTTGGGAAGAAGGGAGGTTTATATAGGAAATATGGATGGGAGATGGATCCTCTTCTCATGGGAGAAGGACTTATCCCTTGAGGTAGTTCCATCATTATAGGGGAAAGGAACCCAAACTATCATCCTCGACCCCATTCCGCCAAACCATTTACCAGATTTCTGTTACGAAGCTTCTAGAGCTGGAAGCTCCGGCTCTAATTTAAAAAAATTTCCATAGCAAGACCAGCGCAACTGGAACATAGCTCAATCACACTGATCGGCGTGGGGAATAGTGCTAATATTTGTACATCGGCGTGGGGGAGACAAAGGTCATTAGCACTGGTCTTGTAAACTAAGCAAAACAACTATTTCAGGGGAAATGGTGCAAAAGGGAAATGATCTTATCATGAAGAGGGACATAATGGGAGTTTCTTCATGAAGGCAAAGAATGCGAGGTTCATTGTAGAGGTCCTCCAGGATCTAGGAACGGGAAGTATAGGTACAGTGACAAAATGCTGTGTAACAATGCCCCCTAAAGCTTGAAGGGCGAGCCAGAGTGGGGGATGAAATGCTTTATAAATGAGAAAGGGGAACCAGTCTGTCATTGGAAAACTTGCAAGAAAGTACAGATACATATACATAAAATGATATGTTTGTCAAATGATACATGAATCGTGGCATGGATGTAGCCATCGAGAGAATGATCATGTAAATGGATCCAAGTATGGGCACAACCATCCGTCAAAGAGGATCATAACAAAACCAAGGTATGGTCGCAACCATCCAATAATGAGAAGGATCACATATGATAACTCATGGTCTGGTCGCAACCAGCCATATGAAAGAGACAGGCATATCATCGCTTCGCAACCTGTACTTTTGCAATCTGAGTCCAAGGTCTTGCGCTCCAACATGACCCGATCAAAGTACAGATTCTAGCATGTGAATAGATGTGTTGACATCAAACATGCTAGAAAGTCTCTTGATTACCAGTCAATGATGTAAATTGTTAACAAGCACGAGAGAAACCACCAATAATGACTGTTACACAATAATTTGTCACCATCCCTGTTACTCCTCTTGTCGTACCTTGGAGGACCCATCCCGGGAGTTATAAGAAGTGACAAAGTCTAAAAACACTTGCATTATGTTCCCCTGAGTATGTACTCCATGTTCCCTGAAGACACCTTCTGCAGATCATCCCTAAAAAGTGCTCTTTTTCCATTGGCGCAAGTCCACAATATCTTACCCGCGCCAATGATGGAGATCCTCAAAAGGGGGCGCGACCATTGGCGCTCTGTCTCAGAGCAACGGTCGCGCCAACCAAATTTAGTCATGCTTTTTGCCTTAATGCACGTCCGACTGTTGTTTCCTTCATTACATGGAGCTTTTCTGAGGAGAGAAAATCAGTCTTTTGTCGAGCTTTATCCGTCTTTATGGCTTTTGCTAAATCCGCGAAAGGTGTCCCGGTTCATCGCATCCTCCTCCCTTCTCCATCTATATAAGCTTGTCATTATGCATTGGACAAGCTAGTGCGAGAGTGTTGGTGTTAGTGTTATGCTAGTGATTTGGTAATTGAGTTATAGTAGTGATGATTATTGGTCATGGAGAGAATGCTAATGAGTGCTAGAGAGGTTATGCTGCCGGAGAGGAGATGCATGTCAAGACACATATAGTTACTCACCCAGCCAGGAGAAGGGTCGACGTCAGAACAATGGTTGTAACTTTTCCTGTTTATTAATTGATGAGCGACTGCTATTATAGTTCCAATCTCATTATCTGTCATGATGATATGTTGATTTATTTCCTTTCTGACTGAAATATAGTTGTGCCTTGGTAGTTTTTATGTTGGTATCCGTCTCTTCCTTTGCATGTGCAGGTATTCGTTATGATCTGTTGGAGCAAGGGATCGAGGATATCAACTCTGCTTCAATCATAGCGTTGGACTCCAGGTTAGTCTTCTTGATTCACCTTTGATGCATAACTAGGAACTTGCGTAGCAGCGTGGTTTGTTTGTGGCTAGTTCTGTGATAGGCTAGTGGGATCGCCTCTGTCCGCAGAGGGGATTTACCTTACCAACAATGACAATGGCCCTTAAGGTACTATCAACACAATTCACGGAATGTGAATACAGGAACTGAAGTCAAACATCTGCAAAATCACTCAATCAAAAGCCAATGATGTGAACTTGTCATCGAGTGTGAAGAACTTGCCATTAGGAAATGCAATCTCTAAGGTACTGGAAGGGAGTCTCTCAGTTAACTTCCTAGATAATGAGTTGAAGTCAACAAAAAGCGACCATGTCGAAGGAGGGCCATAATGAATCCCACATCATTGACATGAGACGAGAGGATGCAAAGTGATTTTGGATGACACAAAGAATCAGAGGTAAGTGTAACTGTAGAAGGACAACTCTTGAACATATTGGTGACACAACTGGAAGTTTGGCAGCTTTTGGATCCATGGGATCGGTGGTCATGATGATGTGGCAGAGATCAAATGGAAGGCAAAAACGAACGACCCAAACCCAAGAAGGTAAACGATACAGAGGAGGATGTCCCAACCCGACACGAAGCAAAGAGTGTCATGTTCAAGAATGAGCTACCGACACGACCGATAGATTTCCAAATCCCCCCCCCCCCGACCATTTCTGGCGAGTAGCCCAATTATTTTTTAATCACAAGCTTAGAGGGGATAGCATATGCTTGCACTGTAAGTTCATCCTTAGGATGAATCCAACCTAGTAAGTTAAATGAGCCCTAAGAAGGAGAAACTCATGTTCATCATGATGACGATGTCGTTTATTAGTTTAACGATTCCGACAAAGGTGTAACTCGATATCTTTTTCATGTTTAGAGAGTTTGAAAAAGACACGTAAAAGAAAACTCCACATGGTCCCTTTTCATATGTTTGTGTCTCTCGAGCCCGAAAAGGTAGAAAACAATACTTGAGATAACTGCTTGACCATTTCAGTCAAAGAATACCTTTTTCGTGAATAGTACCTCCCAGCCTGAAAAAGGGGTAAACTTATATTGGGTGCACGATGTTTCGCATCCATTAACGAGTTCGAAACGACAAGGGCTCAGCCATCTTTTCAGTTTTAAAGGATCAAAAAAGAGATGAAAATGGACCCCCCATTTTATTCTCTTTAACAAGTCAAAAAGGAAAAAATACTCGACAATATTTTCATATGAGTTTAACGAGTCGAAAAAAGATCTGAAATGTGACTCATCGCCATCGTCGAACATCCATCACCTGTTGTTGCACAAGTAAGGCAAAGTGTATTATTGAGTCCTTGAGGTAAAATAGGTCAAAATATTTAAAAAACCTGATATTTTCATGAAAAAATGAATAAAAAGGGGAAAATTAAATATATTTTTACCATTTAACGTTTTACCTTTGCAGTGAAGACTTTTTACCCACTTTTACCCTAATTTTTCCGAAGCAGATTAAGGGAGATCTAGGAGGTCAATTGACGAGCTGTCAGTTCCAGGTAATAGTCGAAATGCTATTAATTTATGTTTTTAGCCATTTTTTTAGGATTTTTAGGGAGGTTTTTAAGAGATTTTTTCTCCCTCGGTTGGCACGATTTCCAAGCATGGGATCCCGCCAGCTGAGGATTATTTTCATAACCATCCATGCCAACTAGTGTGATTGTTTCTAAAACAGGTGCGCCACCACTGTGGATAGGGCAAAAACATTTTTTCTCAAGAACTGACCATTAAAACTTGTATTATGTGTCAAAATTGATCATTGACTAAAATAAATGGCTTTTGCAGGAGAGAAATTGCTGAAAATGGTGGATTGGAAGGAAAGAGAACACGAAGAGGTTGACACCCAGGCATTGAATGATCCAAATTTCCTGGAGGCTTTGAGGGCTTGTGGGCTCCTCAAATTTTTCCTTCCACCAGGGATACAGGCCCATCCCGAGCTGCTTCAATAATTGATAAGCCTTTGGGACATCAATCGCGAGATTTTTGTCATTGGGAACCAGGAGCTGGAGTTGACAACTTCAGATATCTACCTCATCACTGGACTATCTCACAGAGGTGAGCTGGTGAACTTGTATGGGTCACATCCAATTAGGGCAAGCATATCTTCCCTGCTTGTCGAACACTGTCCTGAATCCTTGAACTCCAAGAGTGGGAAGATAGAGATTTCTAATGTGCTGGATCTGACACTGAGGATGCTTTTGTTGACTATCAACAGAGTGGGGGTCCTAGGCGGAACATGAGACTAACAAGTCGAGGTTCCTTTATGCTATTGACTACACAACTCCTGCGATCTTCAATTGGGCAGAGGCCATGAAGATGAACATCAAGCGCTAGTTGTCCAAGGCCAAGGCACAGAATCTGAAGCAATTTGTCTTCGGATTAGTACTTGTGACCTTTTTCCTAGAATGAGTGCCAATGTTCCAGTATCAATTGATTGAGGTCGCTCCTCCTGCGCCACACGATCCGCAGATGGGCCGCTAGAGTCGTCTGATGCCCAAGATCACTGGGGGTCAGCATATGTCATACTAATCGACATTCTTCTCATGGCTACGATGACAGAAGATCGTCGTGGAGGAATGGTCGTACCGCGGCACTAATTTCCGTGGAAACCCAGATATGCCCTTACCAAATGGAGAGGACTTCGATGACAAAGGTAAAAAATCAAATCAATTTTTTATTTTGATGTTTTTTAAATTGTTTTTGGTATATGCATGTTTATAACATTTCTCTTGTCTATGCAAATGTAGGACTAGAGTGGCTAGCCGGGATGTCCTTGATAGCCAGTTGCATCCCCCATCCTATTGATGTTGTCGCCCCTTATCAAGAAGGGAGCGATAACAAGGAGGAGATCGCAAGGAACCTCGAGGGGTTGGCTCATGGTATCCCAGAGTATGCTCGGATAGGAGACATGACTCGGCAGTACCAGAGGCACACAGTGGGAGTCTCAGGTCGGATTTTCCGATTTCTGAGTCGTGTCGTACGAGTTCTCTTGTGCTATCATGACCACCATGTTGAGTATTTCCTAGGTCTATCACTTACATATTTTTTGAGGCATGCGTGCCATAGATGTACGAGGCCTGTGAGCCACTGATGTTATTATAGACACACATATTATTTTTTGGGTTCTGATGTATCAAACATTCTCATATATATATATATATATATGTGTGTGTGTGTGTGTGTGTGTGTTGTATTTTCCTGTCTATTATGGTACAAATGGTTTGTCTTATCTTTTACATGTTTCGCAAATGTCTATTCAACATGTAATTAGCTAATGCATCTATCAATGCATTCATGCGTCTAGGAATATGATGATATGTAATATAATCAAAATGTATTTCCAATAGACGGATACGGAGATACATTCGTAATATTTGAGGGTTCCTGACAGAATATTGTCTGTTGAGTTGAAGGACGACAAACTGTGAATCCAGGTTGAAAACCAATTCCCTGATGCCCAGGGTGATGGCTTCTGATAACAATTTGATGACCGCACTGTATTCAGCAATGTTGTTGGTTGTACGACCTAGGCAGATACCTTGAAGGTCAATCAACTCACCGTTAGGGTTATAGATAGCCCATGCCACGGATGATAGGTTTCGGGTACTTCGGCAAGCACCATCGGCGAAACCAATGTGAGGAGTTGCGGACATCTGCAAAGCAAGAAAAACATAGTAAACAAGAAAGTTGTTTGAAAAGTATCACACAAAACCATGTTGTACAAAAATGAATCACACACTAATTTACATAAGTAACCATGCAAGATGACCTAATCATAATACTTTTTGAGGTAAAGCTTGTTTCGGGGCTTATCAAGAGGATTTCCTTCATAATCAATAAGCTCATAGGCTCATTTCTGCAAAACACGTTTTACAATATAGGGCCCATGCCACATAGGTTCAAACTTTCTTTCCCCTAGCTTATCATTAGCTTGGTCATATAGCACGACCAAATCACCCTCAGAGAAAGCGCAAGGGGAGACCGACTAGTCGAAATGGGATTTGACCCATTTATTTTGTGCTTCGATGACCAAGGCAATGAGACGGCGAGTCTTGTCCAGTCCCTCTAAATATAAGAGGTGTTCCTCTTGAGGTGATGTTTTGGGGAGGAGTTCAACAGTTAACTTGAGCGAAGGAATCTCACATTCGATCGATAATGTTGCTTCTAGACCATAGACTAGCTGGAATGTTGTGAAACCAGTTACATCTTTGGTTGAAGTTCGATAGGCCCACAGAGCTTAAAAAAGAATGAGATGTCAATTTGACTTGTTCATCCCAATAGTACGTTGAAGCATGGTGACCAAAACCTTGTTCACGGCTTCAACTTAGCCGTTGACCTGAGGGTAATATGGGGTTGAGCCATCATGGCGCAAGCCCAATGCAGATGCCAGTTTTGCCATCATTTAATCTTTGAAATGGGAGCCATGGTCTGTGAAAATGGCTTGGGGTACGCCAAACCTTGAAATAACATGGTTAAAAAGGAATTGAGCCACCGTCTTAACATCTGCAGAATATGTAGGCATCACTTCGACCCATTTGGTAAAATAATCCACAACGACGATAATATAACCATGCCCCCTAGCTGAACGAGGGTTACATGTCATATAATTGATGCTCCATTTAGCAAAGGGACCAACAGTAATGACGAGATTTAGGTGAGCGGGTGGGGCACATATCTTGCGTTGGTAAATTTGGCATTCATGACACTTGCAGAAAGCAAGAATGCAGTCTTTGAAGATAGACAACTAGAAATAACCAGCACGAAGGCTTTTCTGAGTTGTAGCGTAACCAGACATATGACCACCACATGCCCCTGAGAGGCAACCCTTGAGAGCTCTTTCATCTTCCTCGATTTTGAGGCATCAGCGAAGAACATAATCGACGCTGACACGGTATAAAGTATCGCCAATTATACAGTAGGGTTGGGAATGATGTCGAATCCTTCGATGATCATCCTTGGTCAATGCAGACCAGAACGTGGAGGTTTGGAGATACACGATGATATCACCATACCATGGATCAAGGGTGTTAATCAGGAAAAGGATCTCATCTGGAAGTTGTTCATCTACACCAACAGGGAGAGCTTTGGAGGGAAGGGAACAAATCAATTTAGCAAAAACAAGTGACTTCTTAGATTTGGCCGTAGTAAAGAAAAAATCGAATTCTTGCAGGATAACAATCCATTTAGAATACTTGCCCCCTAGCAACTGACGAGTCAGGATATAGGTCATAGGGTTGCATTCAGAAATCACTGTAGTCATATGTAAAATAATATAGTGTTGAAAACGTTGAACAACCTGAACGGTAGCCAAAGCCAACTTCTCTACATGTGCATAATGCGTTTCAGTGTCGAGGAGATTTCGACTATGGTAGTATATCACATGTTCGCCGCTTTCATCGTCATATTGAACCACACCATAGCGATGGTGCTAGGGGTTGCGGCTAGGTAAAGGAAGTAATCTCGATAATAGTCTGGTGGATGCAACAGAGGAGAATTTATGAGGATGGCCTTAAGATCATCAAAATATTTTTGGGCCACCTCATCCCATACAAAGGGCATTCCTTGTTTGAGCAACTAGGTAAATCCTATAGCTAGCCTAGCATAGTTGGGTATAAAATGACGGAGAAAGTTGGCCTTTCCTTGTAGGCTCTAGAGTTGGTGCAGTGAAGATGGAGGGGGTAGATTTACAATGGCCTCAACTTTTAGTGGATCGAAACGAATCCCATCCTTGGAAACGATGAAGCTGAGGAGTCATCCTAATTCCACGCAAAAAACACATTTGTGTGGATTTAACCGAATGTTATAGTGTCTACAACGTAGAAAAATCTACCGAAGATGGTCTGGGTGATCTTGGCGCTTACGAGAATGGGCAGGAAGGTCATCCAAGTAAGGCTGGACAATGTTGCGAATATCATGAAATGCATAGGACATTTCCCATTGAAATGTGGCTCTAGCATTTTTGAGGCCAAAAGGGAGCTTCTTGTATGCGAATGTACCCCATGGGCAGATAAAGGCTATCTTTTCTTGGTCAGCCGATGCAATGTTAATCTAGTTATAACTAGAAAAACTATCCATAAAGGAAAAGATCTCGCTCCCAGCACATTCGTCAATGATTTGATCAATGAAGGGAGTAGGATAGTTATCTTTAGGACAGGCACGATTAAGGTCTCAATAATCTATGCAAAACGCAGATCGTGCCTTGATTTTTAGTCAACGGGACAATATTGGACACCTAGTCTGTAAGGGGGATGGGGTAAATGAACCCAGATTTGAGAAGCTTTTCAACTTCACCCTTAATAGCAGTGGCCTTCGTATGGTGCACCGAGCGAAGCCGTTGGCAAATGGGCTTTACGTGCGGATACATTGGTATCTCATGCACCACAATGCTAGGATCAATGCTAGGCATTTCGTAAGACCATGCAAACACATCACAGAATTATTGAAATAGACGAGTATATGTCTTGATCTCATCCAGAGAACAAGATACCCCAATATGAACGTGTTCAACGACACCGGGTTTGGTAGAAATTTCAATCAGCATCGTTTGGGTAATATTACCCAAATTTCCTTCTGACCATACTTCATGAGTAACAGTCAGTGGTGGAAATGGAGAAGAGAACTCTTCGAAAGTGCTAGATATGACTGTCGGGAGAGGCAGGAACGAGGAGCGATGATGAGTATCGATCCATGGTGGTTCCTCGAGAGACATGATTTCCATGATACCTTCATTGGCGAAGAAGGTCTCAACTAAGGGATCGGATGATTCCAAAGTGCCAAACCAGGGGGATTGATAATACATATCAAGAGAGGTCTTCGATATATGGGAATCAAAGGATGCAGAGTTCGAAGCTGAAACAATTTCCATGTAATTAACTTCGGTGGGACTAAGCGGCATGACCTCGCCCCAAGAATCAACAAGATTTGGTGCAGGTATGACCCAGGGATCAGATATGATCGAGACCATGTTGACAATGAGGAGGTGGGAGTGGAAAAATTCCCATTAAGGCATAATATTTGAAGAGACCTACCCCCACACTCTCATAGGGAGCACCAGAGTGCTTGACGTATGGAACATTGCCATCCAAGGAGGAAGAGGCAAAGAAAGACAGCTGATCGACGGTGACAATTTTCCCTTGATGGGGAAAACAGATCACGTGAAACAAAGAGGAGGCCACAACATGCATGGCATGAGTCCAACTTCGGCTGAGAAGAAGATAATAATTTAGATTGGCGTCAATAATCTCTATTTCGACTTGCATTATCTTGCCTTCCAGGCTGATGGCATGGTTGGGTAAGACACCGAAGGGTCACAAATCGCGCCCATCGAAAGCTTCCAAAGTGTTCGGAGAATGGTTCAGTGCAGGGGAACCAATAGCCTTCCAACATGCAATTGACATGATACAGGTAGAAGCACCTTCATCAATGACAGTGCGGTGGATGGTCTTCTCATTAATGATTACCTGAATAAGAAAGGCAATCTGATGAGGGAGCCGTGGAACATGGTTCTCCAGATCAAAACATATCAAATTAGAATCAATGGGATCGATGCCCCCGATAGCTGACAGCAAAGATTTCCGCTGCGATGGGTAGCTTTGGAGTACCTCGAGAGCCATCATGGCTAACGGTGCCTAAGCCAAACATTCAACAATATTGTAATGTTAATCGGCTCGGGTGTTGAGATTATATGAAGATTTCCACAGCACACCTCGAGGGTGGCTACGCAATAGAATCAAGGTTAGGGCGCTCAATTTGTAGAGGGCCAGAACTCGGGGTAGAAGAAGAAGGTGCAGCTTCTTTTTCTTTTCCAACTATCGGAGCCAGAGTTTGATAATATTTTGATCGGGTAGCCACATTACTGGGCATGCTCATCATGAACACTTGAGATCCAGAGGAATCAGATCGGAGTTGGTCTACCATTTGAGTCTGCTGAGACAGAAACAGATCTTTAAGGACAGTAAGGGTCCCTCTGAGCAGGCGACTAACTTCAGATCATTGTGGATAATCCTTAGTATAGTGATCCTTCTCGTAAATGATACAGGGATACTTAGCTTTCCGTTGCGAAGATTCGCCAACAGACAATTTGGGGGGACCCTGTTTCGGGGCATCAGCTTTAGCTTTGCCTTTGCCTTTATTTTTTCCTTTCGAGGATTTTTCCACTGCGGTAGAATGGATAGCATGGACCTTTGAGGTTTTACCAAGGCCTGGAGGATTTTGAGATGGACTATTAGGAGCATCATTCGAGACCAACTTCTATTTGGAAGAAGTTTTAGCAGGGGTATGGGATACTGAACCAATAATTCCATCAACGAGAGGAACCACTAATGACTTTGATGCCGCGAGATCGGATGATGGCCACAGAGCATTGGGTAACAATTCGTATAAGGTGCCAAACTGAGAGTAAACCAGATCCAGGTACTAGGCACAAGCAATGGCTTGCTCTTCAGTGACACACCCACTGATAGCTATATCACAAGAAATTGGGGCTACAAATGATTTGGTAAACCATTCATTGAGCAACTGATCAGCTATCTCAAACTTGATCAAGTGACGTCTACGTATCCATTCATGTATATGATCAAAGATGTGTGTCACAGTGTCTTGCTTAAGTGATGTGAGAAAATAGGTGTCAGTTTCATAACGAACCGGTAGATGAAAATGTGTGATGAAAGCCATGGCCAATGAATTGAAGTCATGGAAACTACTTCGAGGTAGCTCGATGTACCATTTCACTGCGACACCCGTGAGGGTTTGTTGGAAAAGACGAAGACGAATGGAATCGTCCATGTATGAGTTTGATGAGCACCAGAGGAGCCTCTGTCATCACATGGGCCTGAGGATGTTCTTTAGCTTTTCCATCGAACTTTGGGCAATCACTTGGTATATTGAATGGCACCGGAGGCCAGTATGGTGAATGAAGGATCGGATCATTCATAAGACATGATACATCTGGTAACTCAAGTGTAGCCAAGAAAGGTAATTGAGTGTTAAAAGGCATGGGAGGTCGATAAGTGGGCCCATTGTGATGCAGGAAAGTGTTCCCTCTACAGACAGTGGCAACCCCTCTAGCCCTAGAGTGGGTCTAGTCACAAATGAGGACAAATCAACAATAGCTTTCCTCAAACAGTCATAGTTGGAGGCCTACCTCAACCGGTGGTCGATGGAGTTCCGTTGTGCTGCTCCAGCTTCCGCTTCCTTCTCCTAATGAGTGATCAACCTGAGACAATGCAAAGGAAATACAACAAAGCACATAACCGGAAAACAATAATGATCTATTTACTCACAAAGTCAAGAAGTCATGAGCTATCAAGTAAATTACATACAAGACATAGGAAAACATCATTGATTGTATCAATAATGAAATAAGAGTAAGCTTACAACCAATGTCTTGACATCGCAAGCCTTCTCAGAGGGATCCAGTCAGTATGTTTCTCAAGCATTCACTCTTTGAAGATGGATCTCCCAACATACAACATCTCTCTCACTCATAAGTTTTACACAAGATTATGGGCACTTCACAACCTTCCACAAGCTATCAACAATCCCACACTTGTCACACTCACACCAGCTATCTAGCAAACTCACAAACACTAAAAACACTGCTCAACGAGCCAGCTATCAAAAAACTAGCAATGCATAGCAATGGTGAGAGTTTAAATAGGAGGAGGAGTCTCCATGAAAGGTGGAAGAGTGAGCTTATCCCAAAGGAAGGTAGCACAATTGATGGAACTGCCATGCCAGAGAAAGGAGGGCGATACAAACTATGCCAACAACCAGGTCTAGAGTCATCTGGAAGGCCAACTGTTGGAACAAATTCACCCAATCTGGATCATCGCGGGGGCATAACTGATCTTTAGCGCTGACATCGCTAGTGAGCAATGTAGCTAGTCAGATCATCGCTAAAGATAACAAGTGACCTCACGCTGGAGCATGAAATCAAACCATCACGGGAATCAGATGTACTTCCGTGCTAGCAATGTGGCTAAACTGTTCATGAGCACCTTTGAGCGTGTATATTAAGTCCACAGTCACGATGAGGTGGATAACTTCGGAAAAGTGGGCCATTTGGCAGCACAAGAGAGCATTTGTTCAATATGAGCATGTTTGACTTGGACACATGACACAGTAGAAGGACTAGAGTGAAGGCAGTGACAAATTATTGTGTAACACCCATAAGGAGGAGCCCATCCCTACTAGTAAGGATTTTAGCCCCATAGTGGGGGATTTTGGCCATATGGCATCTAAGGTTCCCCCCATTGCAGATTACCTTGACCATAAGGAGGAGTTAGACCTTGAATACCTTGAAACTGTCCAGGCATAGGTTGTTGATAAGCAACGTATGGGTTAAAAGGCTGCTGAGCCTGTTGACCTTGGACATATTGTTATGGTACCTATTGTCCTGGAACATAGGGTTGTTGGGCCTGTTGTCCCTGAACAAGAGGGTTCTGGACCTACAGTCCTTGGGCATAAGGTTGATACACTTGTTGCCCTTGGACATAGGGGTTTTGTACCTGGTGCCCTTGGCTGGCAGGATTCTAAACTTGTTGACCCTAGACAAGAGGATTCTGCACTTGCTGTTGTAGGATTTGACCTTGACCCTGTCCCTGCAAGGGTTGACCTTGTTGATATGTATACAAGGGTTGTTGTTGCCCGGGTTGGTTTTGTTGTTGCAAGGATTGACCTTGCGGTTGCAAAATTTGTCCCTGGGGCTGCAGAGGTTGGCCCTGCGAGGGTATGGGTTGAGAGGTATGTGGAGCATATTGCATCTGCTATTGCATGGCATGTTGCAACTATTGAAAGGACTAACCTTTTAGTTGTTACAGGTGATCATGCTGTAGGATAATCTTCCCTTGTTCTTGCGTGGAAAACCCTTACTGCAACAACGGTTGCCCTTGCAGTAGCAAAGGCTACCTTGGTTGGTGCAAAAGTTATCCTTTCTATTGCAAGGGTACTTGAATAGTGCCTGGGAAATTTCTGAACTGAATCTGGCCATAGCCAGGGTGGATGTACTGCCCAAATTAGAGGGTGTAAGTTTGATTAACCAATCCTTAAGAACCATATGGAATGTAAGGATTTTGGTATTGGACTTAAGCCCCATAGGGTTGCTAATACTAAACATTTTTCGATCCAGACGGACCACCAGGATTCTGAACCTATTGGTACTAGACATTGTTTGATCCAGTGGGGTCAACAGGGCTATAAATAATACCAGAAGAAAGTTGGTTTATACCAAGCATGTGAGCTTATGAATGATCTGAATTTGAAACTACTTGTAAATGGTTTGCAAGGTATTCAATTCAGATATATACATATTTAAAAGATGTCCATGTCTTGCAGAAAGAAAACAAATGAAATTTTCAGCTGTTCATGAACCATTTAAGCATAGCAGATTTATTTCCTTTTACTGTTTAACACACTAAAACGAATTTGTTCTGCAAAATAAATCAACCACAGATGCAAAAGAAGTTGATAAAGCAGTTCACCCCTCCTGGGCTACGTCTGCTGGGTCCAAAGCTCCCAACTAGGCCTGTCCTTGTTTTAATTAAATGTTCAAATTGAATATACAGCTGAATAGAAGCATCTACAGGTAGAATAGATGGTAAAAACTGATTCAGAACACTTGAATCCTTCATGATTGACTACTGGTTCACCTCCAATGGATACCTGCAACCATATACAGTCTTCACAATACTGGGCCCTAGTGGCTCCTAGAACTTTCACGGCTCCAAAACCTCTATAAATGACCTCAGATGGCTGTAAGACCTGCACCAATGGCTTCAGAAGGTCGAAAATACCCAAAATCAAAAAAAAAAATCATCCAAAACCGCCTTTCCTAGCCAAAGTTATGGCCAATTAAAGTTTCTCCAGTCTGCCCCTAGAAAAACTCCAGCTAACTATAGTTGGGGCCAGTTAGGCCCGCCAAATATGGCGGGACCGCCCAAATTTGGCACTCCGCCATTATTCCCACCAACTTGACTGCAGTTACAATAAATGCGCATGTGACCAAAAATTTCGGCTAGCAGTTTGCATCGGATTGCGCGTCGGCGGTTTCGGGGGTTGAGCCCACGGTTATGGGCCGAGGGTCACATGAAATGGGGGCTGACCCTTAGGGGCTGGCCCCCTTCGGGCCCCGCCCAACACTAAAACAAACTTTAAAACAGGTTTATGCGGCTCATATAACAACAACCACTTGTTTGGCCCAACGGTAAGGCATATGGCTAATATCCCGGAGGTCGTGGGATCAAACCTCACCGCCACCAAAAGTTT
Source organism: Pinus tabuliformis (assembly GCA_031772625.1). NCBI lineage: Eukaryota > Viridiplantae > Streptophyta > Pinopsida > Pinales > Pinaceae > Pinus > Pinus tabuliformis. Next base: position 309,534,688 of record CM062805.1, on the reverse strand, counting down.
TAACATGCGCCCATTGTTGCTGACATCACCCCAGCCACGTGGCAGCCTCCGAGCTTGCCACATGGCAACCGTTGATTTGCTTTCCAAAAGGAATATTCCCCAAAATATTCCAAGGAATATTTTGTGGAATATTCTTTTTTAAATTTTTTTTAAAAATTCAAAAATTAAGGGTTATTGGGCGATTTTGTTTTTGGCATAACTTTCTCATACGGCGACCGTTTTTCGAACCGTTTGTGGTGCCGGAATTAGGAGGATGAGAACTTTCTATTCGTTTAACTTTGAACCCGTTCTGAGCATTTTAAATTTTGAGAATTTTACGACACTTAGGACATGAGCACCTGATCACGCCTCCCCATTGGGAAGCTTTTGGACCCCAAAAACCTTCAACTACCTGTTAAATAGGTGAGGGTACAACTCCCTCACTCTGTCCACCTCCATCCATTTTGCCTTTTTCAGTTTGCTACCTTTGAAACCAACCCGAACATAATCTACATTGCCCCTCCTTGAAGTGTGTGTCCTTCTGTCAAGGATTGTATCTTCTTTCAGCTCATCTAAGAATTCTGGCGAGAAATCTTCTATAGATGGCATCTGAACAGCACTTTCATGATCAGCAATCAAAGGAGGTTCATACAAACGTAAGTTCTCCACATTGACAACAGAATACATTTGCATGTAGGAAGGAAAATCTAATTGAAAAGCATTATTTCCAACCTTCTTGAGGATTTTGAATGGACCATAACGAATAGGCTTCATCTTTTTACCTTCTCCTTGCATCCTTTCCTTACTAATGTACAGCCATACCTCATCCCCTTCTTGAAACTTGTGATCGACTCTATGCTTGTCGTGTCTTTCCTTGTACTTGCCTTGACTCTTCTCAAGCTGTTCTTGAATTTGTTGATGTATTTGCTGAATTCTTTCAACGAATGAATGAGATTTGTCAATATCACTATGTCCCTCAATGGCGACATCTTTCTCAAGAATTAAATCATGAGGTGATTTTGGCAAGTAACCAAAACAAGCTTCAAACGGTGAGGTGTTTGTGGAAGAGTGCTTGGCACGGTTGTAAGCATGTTGTATGTATTGCAAATGTTCATCCCAAAGCTTGGGATGCTTGCTACAATAACCTCTCAAGAGGTGCACAATGGTTCTATTCACAACTTCTGTTTTTCCATCTGTTTGTGGATGGAAAGCAGTACTTTTCTTCAACTTTGTGTCCATCATCTCCCATAGGTTGGACCAAAAATTCCCCACAAATCTGGAATCCCTGTCACTAATAATGGAAGTAGGCAAACCAAAGTGAATCCATACATGATGAAAAAATAATTCAGCAGTTTGTTCAACAGTTATATTTTTCTTACAAGGCATAAGTATACACATTTTGCTGAAACGATCAACTACTACATATAAATAATCATGCTGCTTTCTAGATTTTGGCAAACCTCCTACAAAATCCATAGAGGTGCTCTCCCATGGTCTAGAAGGTACCGGAAAAGGAGTATACAAGCCAAGCTTCATATTACTAGGCTTGCTTGTAGCACATAATGAACAACCTCTTATGAACCTTGAAACAGAATCTACCATGCGAGGCCAATAGCAATACCTTTGTAGATGTGCAACTGTTTTACTTACACCAAAATGGCTAGCAATAAGAGAAGAATGAGCTTCTCTTATGACATTTATTCTCTCCCCCTGTGGTATACACAACTTTCCCAAATGAAACAGCAAATTGTTATGCATGTGATAGTCATTTTCCTCTACATGATTCCCTTTACTCAAGTTAGCATACACATCTTTAAAGTCATCATCAGATGCATATTGTTCTATGTAACTATCATGTACAATGGAATCATTCTTAAGTAAAGTAACCACACCAATAATAGGCCTTGAAAGCATATCAGCAACCTTATTCAAAGTACCTTTCTTGTACCTTATTACCAAATGGAACTGTTGCAAGAAGCCCATCCATCTGAAGTGTCGTGACTATTGTAACTTGCTTTGTGATTGCAAGTACTGTAAGGGCTGATGGTCAGTATGTATAATAGTTTCTTTTCCCATCAAATAGTGTTTCCACTTTTTGACGCTTTGTACCAATGCATACAACTCCTTATCATATGTAGGATAATTTACAACAGCACCATTAAAAGTTTCAGAATGAAAAGCAATAGGCTTACCATGTTGTAGAAGAACTGCACCCATGGCATAATCACTAGCATCGGTTTGTATCTCAAATGGCTGTCTCAAATCTGGTAATGCAAGGACTGGAGCTGAACTAATCTTCTCTTTCAAAGATTCGAAAGCTTTTTGCTGCTTGCCTCCTCATTGGAAAGCATGCTTCACACTTGTCATTGCATGCATAGGAGCTACTATAGAAGAGAAGTTAGAGATAAACTTCCTCCAATATTGAGCTGCACCCAAAAAACTTCTTACCTCTGTTATGGATTTGGGAGTAGGCCAATTCACAATAGCCTCTATTTTAGCAGGATCTATTCTCAAAGCACCTCCTCCTACTATGTGTCCCAAATAAACCAAAGAAGTCTTTCCAAATTCACACTTTGACATTTTAAGAAATAACGGATTCTTCTTCAAAACATCAAGTACTTTCCTAACATGCATGACATGATCTTCTCTAGACTTGCTGAAAATTAAGATGTCATCTAAGTAGACAATAACGAAATCATCAAGAAAAGGACGCAAGACATCATCCATTACCCGCATGAAAGTTGCAGGTGCATTGCACAAACCAAACGACATCACAAGCCACTCAAAGAGTCCTTGTTTGGTTTTAAAGGCTGTCTTCCAAATGTCACTTTCTTCAATTCTTACTTGATGATATCCACTGCGCAAGTCTAACTTAGTGAAATATCGAGCATCTTTCAGCTGGTCTAGAAAATCATCTATCCTTGGGAGTGGGTAACGATTCTTTACCGTTATCTTGTTCAAGGCCCTGAAATCAACACACATACGCCAAGTGCCATCTTTCTTTGGAATCAATACAATCGATGACCCACATGGCGAAGTACTTGGCCTTATGAAACCCTTGTCCAACAAGTCCTTGATTTGCTTCTTTATTTCAGCATTCTCCATAATAGACATGCGGTACATGCCTATGTTTGGAAGAGGACAATCTGGATGCAAATGGATTTCATGCTGAATCTCCCTCTTAGGAGGCAAACCTGTTGGCTCCTGAAACATCTCATGATATGCATCAACTACATCATATAGTTCTGAATTAATTTTTGGATCACAATTGTCAAATGACTCATGATTCACATCAACCTTGGGCTTAATCATAAGAAGAACAAAATTCTTACTTGAATTAACCAGCCTTTTTACCTGTCCTGCATTCACCATCGCTATATTTGTCTTCTTGCGATGAGCTCTAACAATCAACTCCTTGCCATCTTTGAAAAGATGATATTTGTTTTCATGGCGATGAAAGATAGCTTTCCTGTCAAACAAGTAAGGACTTCCCAAAACAATTCCTGCTATATCAAAAGGTACCACATCAAGTTCAATTGTGTCAATAAAATGTGCAGTAATTGCAAAGCGCAATGTGCACTTTCTTGAAACTTGCAAATTTGCATCCTTGCAAATCCATCCAAGTGGATATGGCTTCAGATGTGGAACGGTCTCAAGTTTAAGCTGCTTGACCAAGTCCTCTGATATAAGGTTTGCTTGTGACCCACTATCAAAAAGTGTGTCAATTTTAGTATGTTTTGAAATCACCCTCACATGAAACAATTCAATTCTTTCTTCCTCATTAGGAGCTTGTACATGGCAGTTTGAGGTACTAGTGCTGGCTTGAGTTTCAATTTCTTTTCCCTTCAAGTTTTTCAAACCCATGGCTGCAATTTTGGTTTCATCACCTGAATCATCCCCTAAATCCTGTGGTGTAGATGTAGTGGCAGCAGTTTTCTGTTTCCCTTTGGATTTGTTAGATTGAGGTCTTTTTTCAAGATGTAATTTCCAACAGTTTTTCTCCTCATGGCCTGGTTTAGAACAGTGTTTACAGATCACTTTCTCACTCTCCTGTTTGACAGATGCATTCTTTTTGCCCTTTCCCTTGGAGGTTTTCTCTTTGTTTTTCCCCTTGGGGGGCTTGTTTCTACCCTCTTCAAATGTGTTTTTTCCCCTTGCCTCTAAATGGGTAGCTTGGACACAAACCTCGTCCAGGCTAGTAGGGTTAAACATCAAGATGGTGTGTCTAAGGTAGCTATGCAAGCCACCAATGTATTTCAGCAAGGTTTCCTTGGTCTATAAATCTACCCCTAACAAGAGAGCTCTTCTCCTGAATTCTTGGGTGTAGGCTTGGACACTCTAACCCTTAAGTTGTCTGAAATTTTGCCAATTCATAATGGCTTTCTGCATGTGAGCAAGAGGATAAAACTGTTTTTTAATGGCTAACAGAAATTCAGGCCATGTTAAGGTAACCTTACCAAATTTCTTGATCTCCTCTTTAGTCTTGGCCTCCCACCAGACCAATGCTGCTCCATCCATTCTCAAAGAAGCCAACTAAATCTTGGTGGCATCATCATGCATATTCTGGATCCTCAAGTAAACTTCCAACTGCCTAATCCAGTTGTCAAGCTTTTCTGCATTCACTTCACCATTAAACATAGGTAATTCGAATTTTACATCAAGCTTCAAAAAGGACTTTTTCCAGAGGATTTATGCTTATGCACAGAAGAAGAAGACGAGGATGAAGAGGAAGAAGGTGACGATGGGGGTGGTGGATCACCATTACCTCCATGTCCTTTCTTGGAATGATCATCATCCTTCTTACCTCCTGAAGAGACCTCTCCTTCCTGTGGATGTTTGGACCCTTCTCTAGCCAATTTCTCATTTCTTTCTTGGTACAATATCCTCACCATTTCAGTGAGGTCCAAGAAAGCCTTTCTGAAGACTCTTTCTTCTTCTTTTGGATCCATGTCTGCAGGAATTTCTCCTTCATGTGCAGACATTCTTGAAGCTTCTGCTGAGATTCTTGAGGGTGAAATTGAAGGTGGAGGTGATGGCTCTCTGGCCTTCCTTGACTGAGGATTCTCTCATTCTCTAGTCAACTGTCCTTCCCCTCTTTTAAGTTTCAACCTGGTAAGCATCAATACTTGCAAGACAGTTAGAAGATCTTTGCACAAAAACAATCAAAAGACAACTACACCAGAGATTGACTGAAAGAGCAGTTATCTACTTTGCAATTGTATAACAAGAGAATTTCGAAGGCTCCCTGGCTCGTTTCAGGCTCTGTCTATAGTTTATTTGACTGCTTTTGATACAAAGAAACAACAACATAGCTCTGATACCAACTTGATCTAAATTTGAAACTACTTGTAAATGGTTTGCAAGGTATTCAATTCAGATATATACATATTTAAAAGATGTCCATGTCTTGCAGAAAGAAAACAAATGAAATTTTCAGCTGTTCATGAACCATTTAAGCATAGCAGATTTATTTCCTTTTACTGTTTAACACACTAAAACGAATTTTTTCTGCAAAATAAATCAACCACAGATGCAAAAGAAGTTGATAAAGCAGTTCACCCCTCCTGGGCTACGTCTGCTGGGTCCAAAGCTCCCAACTGGGCCTATCCTTGTTTTAATTAAATGCTCAAATTGAATATACATCTGAATAGAAGCATCTACAAGTGGAATAGATGGTAAAAACGGATTCAGAACACTTGAATCCTTCAGGATTGACTACTGGTTCACCTCCAATGGATACCTGCAACCCTATACAGTCTTCACAATACTGGGCCCTAGTGGCTCCTAGAACTTTCACGGCTCCAAAACCTCTGAAAATGACCTCATATGGCTGTAAGACCTACACCAATGGATTCAGAAGGTCGAAAATACTCAAAATCAAAAAAAACAATCGTCCAAAACTGCCTTTCCTAGCCAAAGTTATGGCCAATTAAAGTTTCTCCAGTCTGCCCCTAGAAAAACTCCAGCTAACTATAGTTGGGGCCAGTTAGGCCCGCCAAATATGGCGGGACCGCCCAAATTTGGCGCTCCACCATTATTCCCGCCAACTTGACTGCAGTTACAATAAATGCGCATGTGACCAAAAATTTCGGCTGGCAGTTTGCATCGGATTGCGTGCCGACGGTTTAGGGGGTTGAGCCCACGGTTATGGGCCGAGGGTCACATGAAATGGGGGCTGGCCCCCTTCAGGCCCCGCCCAACACTAAAACAAACTTTAAAACAGGTTTATGCGGCTCATATAACAACAACCGCTTGTTTGGCCCAACGGTAAGGCGTATGGCTAATATCCCGGAGGTCGCGGGATCAAACCTCACCGCCACCAAAAGTTTTAACATGCGCCCATTGTTGCTGATGTCACCCCAGCCACGTGGCAGCCTCTGGGCTTGCCACGTGGCAGCCATTGATTCGCTGTCCAAAAGGAATATTCCCCGAAATATTCTAAGGAATATTCTGTGGAATATTCTTTTTTAAATTTTTTTTAAAAATTCAAAACTTAAGGGTTATTGGGCGATTTTGTTTTTGGCATAACTTTCTCATACGGTGACCGTTTTTCGAACCGTTTGCGGCACCAGAATCAGGAGGATGAGCACTTTCTAGTTGTTTAACTTTGAACCAGTTCTGAGCATTTTACGACACTTAGGACATGAGCACCTGATCAATGAACCACTCATATTAATGGCACCTGATACCATAGAGACATTCAGGTTCTCCCCCAAGAAGTGGCACAACCTGGCCACTGACTAATGGGATAGAAGAATTGATGGAAACAATCTTTGAAACTGCCAGTTGTGACTGACGTGTAACTAGGATTGATGGTACAAGAGTATTTGGGATGGTGGGTTGCACCAGGACTGAAGTAACAACTGGTTGGGAGGTCATGCTCATGACAAACAAACCTGATGTAGGCCTGATGCCTAACATCCAAACAGAATTATGGTAGAGTGATGAGGCACTATGTGTGCCTGAAACTAAGTGTCCCAAAGACACATAGTCGGGTGGCAAACTAGCGGGAATACCTTCCGAATAAGGGAATCCCTCAGGAGGAAACTGTAGTTGCAATTCTTCTCCCTCAACAGTGTGTGGAGTAGAAACTTTGGACTCATCCGGAGAAGTGACTGGAGCATCGCCTTCGGGTTCCATGTCTGAAAACAAATGACAACGAATGGTCGAATGTGTACTCGGGGATAGTTCCAAAGGAACACCCGGTTGGTCATACAAACTATAAGGACACTACGGTGATATCTCAAAAACATCAAACAGAGGTTTCGAAGGATAGATAACCAATCCAAGCTAACCGTTAGTGGTCGGCGAGTTCTCTAGAGTTCGAACAGGATTATCTGGAGATTTCGGGCCATGATCAATAGATGACCCTGAATCAAAAGTAAGCAGAGGACGGGATGACAATGATTGAACACTCAAAACAATTGCGAGTTCAACATTTTGGTCCTCAAGTGACTCTGATAACTTAGGAAATGGCTCCTCAGACAATCTTTCAGACAGGGGAGAGGAAGAGGAATTGGGTGAACCAGATGGTTCAGCCACGATGACCTTGTCTTAGCCGATAGAACAAATAAATTCAAGGATTTAAAATGTCCTTTTAATGGAACTCACGATTTGGTCAAAAGGACTAACAGGATGTTTTGGATCATGGGCAATCAATTATTAAGATGCATAAAAGACTGATGTTATTGCATTTTTAAAGAGTTGATAAAGAAACAAAGATGACTCTATCATTTTTTATTGGAAATGAGCTCAAAAGGACAATTGCTTGAATGATATTTTAATTTTAATGAGTCAAAAATATCAAATGACTACTCTAGATGATCTAGGTAAACAAGATTACTAGGAAACCATGAACTATAGAATACCTCCTAGTGAACCAAGAAGTACGAGCAAGCAATCTCCCTAAATGTTGTGTTCAGTGTAGCACATTCGCAAGGCAGCCAACTCGACTTCCTAAGGATAAAAGGATTGCATCATAGTGGGGTCTCTCGTTATATAATCGATGGTATGGGGAGTACAAATCCATGCTAGCATTGTCTAATGCCGAAGCTAATGACAGCTGCTAGGTTTACAGACACCGGAACATGTCTCTAGCCTAGACCTTCTAGATATGATCATTAATGTCAAATGCACCTTAGGTTAATTGAATTCATTTTAGAGTTGATCTTGAGTTAAGTTTTAGTTTTCAGGTCTTAGCGATGCTACTCGAAAAACCTAAAATGCAACTAAATGGGACAAGACCCTTTCAATTTGATGAAATGCTTACACTAGAGAGGGTAGAAACTACTCAATCAAATGCAAATGATCAAGCAACTAAAAACGAAACAATCTTTCACTACTTCACTTTTTCAAAAAATAAACTAATAAAAAATGCATTCCAATTCCTAATTTCCTGACAAGAAATTATTTATCAGTCCTTTCAAAATGGAAAAAATTTCTCTTCCTTTTTCAAATTTTGATGCAATTCTAGTTTTTAAGAGATGCAAATCATAATGATCAATAAGCTAGAATTTCATATTTTCTCATGAAACAACGAAACAAAATTTTCACATACAATCTTTCAATGAAAACATTTTCGAGACTATGAGCTCTTCAAGCATATTCAAACATGAAAAGAGAAGTTCATTCAGATCGATGAAACACCGACTTTACCAAACACAAGATCGACAATGTAATCTATGCTAGAAAAAGACATTCAAACTAGTAAACAAAAATTTTTCAAACTTGTGCAAAAAGAGGTCAAAGTCTTATGAGGGACCAAAAGCAAATGCAAGGAGCAAACATACCCACAACCGAACTTGATGAGTCCACAAGCTGCTAAATGGACGACTAGCTAGATGCCCTAGTGCCTCTAGCCACTCAATGACTCGATCAATCAAACAGCATGATGACAAACCAACAAGCAAGAAAAAGTAAATGAAAAGTAGCTTCCTAATCAGGGATAAAATAGTCAAAAAGGCTTATGGGGTCAAAAACAAAAGAGAAAAACACACTGGCCAAGATGGGGGTCTAGCCCTAATCTTCACTTACAGGGATCAGCACAAACACCTAACTGAAAACAAGCGCCAGAGGCGGGTCGGCACGACTATTCCTCTGCAATTCGCACTAATCGGCATGACTGTCAGCTGATTAAATGCGCTGTCTGAGGGAACTAAGGAAAAATAAAATAAAAATTCAAAACAGGGACCAAATCTGCTACTATGAATTTTATACTTAGGCCAGTAAGCAGGAGAAAAGAAACAGAACCAAAGGGAAAACGTGAAACTAGCAAAGTTCCCACAAAATCATGAAATCCAAAACAAACAAAAGATGGGATCTCCCCAGTGGAGTCACCAATTTGTGGTGAAGTAAAATTATAAGTGCGGACACAAACTAATTCCTCTAGCACAATAGTGGGTCTAGCCACAACAGATACATTCTATGGAAGATTTCCTTAGGTTAGAATCAATCAAGAGAGTCTAACTCTTGGTCGCTTATCCTACTTGATGATGTCCTAGCTTGCTCGCTCCAGCAATCTCTCGCTTCCTTCTTCAAGTTCCTGAAACAAGTAAACAACAACAACACACAAACATAATAATAGACAAATTGCAATTCAACCTACTTAATGAGTCAAGAAGCATCAAGACACGAATATGTAATATTACAAAACATGTAGGAAATCAATCGATAGTTGCATATATTAATATCAAAGAGAGATTACAACCATTCATCTTGACGTCACAGTCTTCCTCTGATAAGATTGGGTTCCCACACACTTCTGCTAGCACTCCATGATAGCTTCAAAAAAAAAAATAGTTTAAAGGCTCTTCCCTTTAGGCTTCACTCCAAACCAAACACACTTCTCCCTCACACAACTAGATGGCTACAACTTGTAATAGCTTGCTTGTATAATCAAAATAGTATACTCACACTTAGCCAACACTCTAACTAGCTTGTGCTTGGGAAGAAGGGAGGTTTATATAGGAAATATGGATGGGAAATGGATCCTATTCTCATGGGAGAAGGACTTATCCCTTGAGGCAGTTCCATCATTATAGGGGAAAGGAGCCCAAACTGTCATCCTTGACCCCATCCAGCCAAACCATTTACTAGACTTCCGTTATAGAGCTTCTAGAGCTGGAAGCTTCAGCTCTAATTTAAAATACTTTCTATAACAGGACCTGCGTGAATGGAACATACCTCAGTTTCACCAATCAGTGTGGGGAATAGTGCTAATCTTTGCACATCGACATGGGGGAGACAAAGGTCATTAGCGTCGGTTATGTAAACTGGGCAAAACAGAAGTTTCAGGGGAAATGTTGCAAAAGAGAAATGATCTGCTCATGAAGAGGGACATAATGGGAGTTTCTTCATGAAGGCAAATCATGCGGGGTTCACTATAGAGGTCCTCCAAAATCAAGGAACGGTGAGTACAGGGACAGTGACAAAATGCTATGCAACACTTGTGGAATGTCAGTTCTTCATCTAAATGGAGAGAGGAAAAAACTTCTATTTTAAATATCCTAAATCTATCATCTCATCATTTTGAAGAATTAGAGGTTGAAATTTTTTGTTTCCAATATTCCCCTTTTTATGATTCATCAGATCATGAGGATGCCCCTATTTTCAATCTTGAACTTTCTTATCATGGTTGGCATCATCTTTTCACTCATTCATCTTATCACAATTCTAATTTTTCTATTGTTGATTTTTCTAAGCCACCGGTCTTCGATGATCTATCTTATGATGATTTGGAACTATCGCAAGTTGTCGAGGAACTTTAGCACGAGCTGATGGTTATGTCAGGTTCTTGCAGTATTGAGATCAGTTCAAATTCCAATCAGAACAATGATGTATCTTCGAAGGCTCCTCATCACTCTACTGCACACATTGAAAATCAATATTTCTCAGAATTTTCGCATCCTGCATTTGCATTACACAATCCTATCGCTCAGTCATTGGAGGAGTCATACCTGGCGAGGATGATTACAAAAATAAAGTTTTCTTATTCCTTTATGTTTGCCCATTTTCACGGTTCAAAAGTTTTTTGTTGTGTATCTTCAAACTGCAGTCTGTCTAAACATCGTAATGCATCCGCAGATTGCTTAACATGTGTGTTTCTTTCATACTTTTCTACATGCATTTTCAAACTTTAAATGTTCTGGTATGCATCGTCTTATCTTTCCTTTCTTTCATACTTTTCTACATGCATTTTCAAACTTTAAATGTTCTGGTATGCATCGTCTTATCTTTCCTATTTATGTTCATTATTTAATATCTTTCTTGACATGCATTCCCTTGCTTACATAGGCCAACCGATGTGTCGGTGGTTACATTGGAAATATCATTTTACGTAGGTTTGGCCTATTCTCTGTTAGTTTAGGAGTAGGAGTAGTTTGTTTCTTTCATTGCTTTGTTTTGTTTTTATTTACTTTATGTCTTGCTCCTTTTCTATCTTTTCGTTTCTTCTCAATCATAGAATATCTTTTGCATGAGATTGTGTTTGGTTTCCGAAGAAAGCATGGTGAATTCAACGAGGAAGTTGAGCTACTATCATTGCTTGGTTATTTTTTTATTCCCTCTTTGTGAGTCGGTATTGCATTCTTTTATTGAGTGATACTTTTATGGAAAATATGTCATTTTTTGGAGAAAACCATAATGGAATCAAGATGCTTCAACCTATAACTAGTACCACCTACTCTAATCGGTCTTTTATTTTCATTTAATCCTTGTCAACTAAGTCGAGTAGATTAAGGAGGGGAGGAAAACTTTAACTAGTGTGTCACAGGTATATATAAATATCCTTCTCTAAAGGTACAACCTCTTATGATCTCAATAAGTTGGGATCCCTCTTCCACCTCATTAAATAAAAAAGTTCCTATGCATAATTCTATAAACAAAATAAAAAAATGAAAAAACAAAATAAAGGTGAAAGAAGAGAAAGGCTTCCTACGTAGAGGGGTGAAGCAAGAAACTCCACGGGGGTACTATCCATGCTCGCTAATAGCGAAGCAATGCTTGTTTTCTTGAAGTGACTCCATCAGGGTACTATCCAGGCCTAGTAGCAGCAGAGAAACACCAGAGATGAAAACTAATACTCTGACATTTCTTTTCACTTGTGCATCTATATACTCCTCATCCCAAATCGAAACAACTTGGTTTGACTTGGCTTGGTTAAGTGTGTCGTCAATGAAGAGAATGGTAGGGAATATATCTTTAAGCAAGCTAAGTAAAGAATTTATGGTAATCGATGAAATGAACAATACTTCCTAAAGAATTAGAACTACTTTGCATGAGACATGACCCATACAGAGAGCTATAATTATACCAAATGTGTCACCAAGTGTTGTAGTGGCTACAACCACCCTTTAAAAATTTTCTTATGCTATGATTTTAGAGCCTTCCTTTCTGTTTACATGAGCTTATCTTTGATTGTTGTCAAGCATTCATGGTCTGACCAATACTTATTCTTTTTATTTGTGCTTGTATTTGCTTGTTTCCATACTTAACTAATATTTTTAAGTCACAAGCATCTGTCTGACTTGATCTTGCAGCAATTATGGGCTTGCCTCTAGAAACTATGCAATCCATGAGGGAAAGCTAGCCTTGATGATGGAAATTGCACAATCCTAACAGGAAGCTTAGCCTTGAGATTGAGAACTACATAGTCATGGATGGTAGCCCAGCATTAAGCTAAAAAACTACGCAATCCACTCGTTGAGATTAGAAACTGCGAAATGTTATTGAAATAAGGAATTGTTGGTGGGTGGGGGGTTGAATCAGTAATTATGAGATTATTTTTCTTTTTCTATTATGCTTATAGTTCCTTTCTATCTTCTTTACTTGTGATATAATTCATTCACAAAAGAAGTGAACAACAATTTCAAACATACATGTTCATATAACAATCACATGAGCAGCACATACATTTGACACAGTGTTTTTCACGTGGAAACCCAGAGGGAAAAAACCACCAAATTTGTTGTTTGTTTATGATGTAAATTAAGCACCTACTTAATTACATTAGTTTGTTTGTGAGCACCCACTCATAGGAGGAACCGACCCCCTTTGGTAAGAAAGTGCCAACTTGCCAAGAGGCACCAACCTCTTCAGAGTGAAGGCACCAACCTTCTCTTGCCATCATTCTATTATTTCATACAATTTTCAAACTGAAAACATAGGCATACAAATTACAAGTAAAATACGGAAATGACTAGTTGCATATTCAACCTTTTCACTCTATCTTATGTTCTCTCATGCAGTAGCTCTTTACTTCCTGCTCACAACAACATCTCCTCAGCACTTTGCCTCCTCTATCAAGGGCTCTCTCCTGACTTCTCTTCAGCACTACCCTCACTATTCTCCACATGACGCACCCGCTTCAATTGTTTCTATATCACTTAGTGTTCTCCTTGGTGCTTAGACCTCTCTGTCTTTACGCACACCCCTCCAATCTTCACTTTATGGAAATCTGCTCAACTCCCCTATCTTCTCAATTTCAAGCGATGATTTTTTTTCACCGATGCACTCTATGCAAGGCTATCTCTATTGTTTGTACTCTGACTACCCAAATGTACTTCGGCATGGCTTCCCTTTCCGATGTTATGTCTCCTGGTATTTTAGTGTCATGGTATCAAATCAGAGATGGACCTTGGAGTTCTTTTATCGTTTCAATGAGTAGAGATCCATTCTAAGAAATTAATTCTTAGGTGACTTGCACACTCCTCCGAGAGTCCCATTCTCATTTATCACTTCACAGAGCTTGACAGTTCACTGAGATGACCACTTTGATCCTCATTTAACACAACTAATTGTGTATGCAAAGAAGTTGATTTCTTCCTTCATTCACCCAAATTTGTCTCTACCAGAAATGTCATCCTGGTTGCCTTGTCTCAGAGTCTTCTACAGGTCTAGTTAATTTCAACAACCAACTTTGTCATTCCTGCATTCAATTTTCCAGCTGTCGACCCATACATCCTTTTACTCACTGTATTGCTTCATCTGAACCCGCCAAATCGTAACTTACACAAGCAGAATGTTACAATACTGCACTTCTTTGATATCCTTGCCTCCTTTTGCAATTAGATCCATGTTTTTTCTCTTTTTTCATGGGCTCGAGAGTTGTGACCAAGGCTTAGCTCTATATCGGAGCCCTTCAATATCATAACTTTCTCAATTGAAATGTTACGATATTTCTATGTCTGATATCTTATCCTCTGATATGCTTACATCACTAGCCACTGCCCTTTCTCAGGCCCACTTACATGTCGCCACATGTTCATCTGGAGGAGAGAGAAAAAGTCTCAATCATCCTTGACTATGCATCAATTCCTTTGTTAACTCGCTTGGCAATCCTCAGTTATTTTTAGTATTATCGGCACTATCAGATATTGTAACTTCTAAAGGTTACTCAAGCAGTTCCAATAATATGCCACCAACTTCGATATCCCGATATATGATACTCCAGTGTCTCGATGTTCCTATGCTGTGATGCTTTTATGTGTTGATCTTTGGGGTTCTGATATCGGGTCCCTATGGGCTCCTATCTCCGATATTTCATCCTTCTTCAAGCTTCAAGTCCCCAGACTTCGGTAGACCATATATTTTGATCCAGGAGTCCATTTTTAGACTTCCGCATACCATTGGAAATCTCTTTTAGAGAAATTTTCAATGGAGAAGGTTTGATGTAGGCTTCGACCCCATCTTCTACCTCTCTGCCACACTTTTCTCCTTGACTCATCTTCTTGTGCTTGGAATGTTGAGCTCCCAACCACCATAGTCATCATTTTATGGCTTCTTCAGTAAGCCTGCTACTATGATGATTCTCTACATGAAGCCTACAGCTACCATGGGATTCCATCTGGTCCATCACAGTAGTCATTATTTTATGGCTTTTCCAGTAATCCTATTATTGTGATGATTCTCTACATAAAGCCTGCAGCTACCATAGGAGAGCTTCTGAGCCATTACCGTATGCACCTTCTGCGACAAGCATTCATGCTAGTCTGGTTGAAATCAATGCCAACATTAATGTCAATACTGACAAATCCACCACCAATTGTCCAAAAAATGCACCGAGCCAGGAAGTTTCCCAATTCCCTAGAATTGTGCAATCTTCCTTCGTAGTGTGCATGGAAAATTTCCCAAAAAAGCAAAAAGAAAAAAGGTGAAAAATAAATCCCTAGATAATAGGGATTCATCATTAGTTTCCTGAAGGTGGCACAATCCCTATTTTTAGAAATTTCTACCAAGTGTCTCTTTTTCCTTGATTTTAGGCATGCCCATCATAAAACCCAATCAGGGAAAATTTTAGGGGCTAATATTCGCAACTAGGCTATTTTTCCATGTTTTTTCCAAAAAAAGTATTCTCTAATTTCCATTTTTTCTAAAAAGTATTTGCCCAAAATTTATAGTATAAAATTGTTTTACTGCAAATATTGCCAAAATTTTATATAGAGATTGTATAAAATTATTAGAAATTTGAATATTTTTACAAAAATATTGCTAAACATTTTACATATTGCATATTATGAACTAGTGAGATTCGCCAAGGTTTCTAAACATTAAAATAAATTTCCATCCTTAAAATTTTCCCTGATCCTAATCTGCTCAAATATAATTAATAGACGCCTCTAGAGCTCATTTTTACATTCAATCTTGGAGCTCTAGCATTCCCGAGGAGATCAAGGAACATTCGGTGGATTTGTCGTCTCTTTTCCAGGTGAGTTTTTTTTTTCTATCTTTTGCCGCTTTTTCTATCTCTTTTTGTCGTTTCGCTTCTGTGAATATTTTTTTCTTGTTTCTATTCATGGTTTTTGGCATTTTAACTTATATTAGCTGTAGAAGTGTTTTTTCAATTTTCATTTTCCTTTCATAAGTGTCGCATTGATTTTCTTGTTTTTCATACCGGCGATAGTCGTTTTGACGACTCTCCTCACATATTTGTCTTTCCTTTTGTTTATTAAGTTTCCACACTTGATTCACATTGATATATCTACACTTAGTAAGATCTATGTTTAACTTGCATTATCTCTTAGATTTTCTTATTTCCCACACTTTCACCGGGTAGATTTGCACTTTCCCTTGGCCAATTTTCACCTTGCCCAACTGTTACAGGGAAAAGTGTCTATATAGAACTGCTCTATCCCACTAAGGTGTGACAGCTGCCTTAGAAACAAACAGAGAAAAGCTACTTTCGTTTTTCCTTTATGAATTATAGATAGAGAGGAATAGGAAGACTAACCTCTGTCTTGCGCTAATCTCCTGATTTGATTCCTCTCTTCTTTGATAGTCTTTAGCTACCTGCTCCCTTGCACGCCCAGCTTCACAAAGTACCTGTAAGATCACAGTAGCATAGCACTATACAAAGACATGGATCTATAATCATAAACAATCTAGGATCAGATGTAAATTGACCATACAAATGTAAGAAACATCAATGACACAAGAGCATGGAGGAAAACTTGAATAGCTTTTATTGATAAACAAGAAAGAGCCAAGAGGAGTTACAACCAGTTGTTCTGACCCAGCATCAACCTCTCAACAAGGAAGCCCCTCTTCACCTCATACAAAGCTTAGATCACCCAACAATCTGATGTTTGTCTCAAGAAACCAACAACAATTCCTTACAATATGCAAAATTCCAGCCTCTGGATCTCTGGGATGAGGGATCCATATATAGATATCTGTAATGGAGATGAGTCAGCTTATGATTTGATTAGTGTCTTCCCTCTGATAGTTCTTGCTTCCACTTGGAGATTGATGATCTCTTACTCATCCTTGGTCGAATTCAGAGAGGCAAGTGTCACAAGAGAAGATTCTGGAAGCTTCCATTGCCTCTCCACCTCGCGGAATGACACTGCCATTTGTCATTTCTCACCCATCGCACCCCATATAAGGGATTTCTAAAATGCAACGCACCCTCACAGTGTATTTAGGTGAGATGCAACGCACTTAGCCAGTGGAGCAGCTGAAATGATCCTGTTTTGACCAATTCTGAGCAGTTTTTCATGGAGAACTTCTGGGAGAAGCTGTAATCTGTTGACCTTGTTCCTTTAGGGGTTAGAACACCACTTTTAGGGACTTAGGAGCCCTTGGTTTATGGAAATTTCATGCTTGGGGTTGTAGGGCCCAAAAATGTCTATAACAGTTGCCCCCTAAAGCATGAGGTCGTTAATCTTTTGATGTCGGGTGAAATGCTTTATTATGAGGATCCGAAGTTCTTTCAAGCTGGGAGGAGACCTGTAATAAGATACAATACAATACATTATCTTCATAATATTTTCATGATCTAGCTGAGGCGGGCATTCCCATGCCCAGCTTTATAAATTCATTTTCATGTACATAGGACAGACAATCGTCTGAGTGTAGACTGATGATTCTGGTAGAGCCATCATCCCTTTAATTGGATGATTATCTGTGCAGCAATGATGTACATTTGATGTCTTTATTTCCCTGAATATATATTGCAGCCCGGATGGATGAAACTAGATTCGGGGTCTTCAATCTCGTTCGATCTTCACTTGAAGTACAAGTCGATCCATGTGAAGGATGTTCTGGAGTCGAACATGGAAAGACATCGCCTGATTACCAGCCAATGATGTAAGCTGTTAACAGGCACGAGAGGAATCACCGATAATGATAATGACCCTCAAGGTACTGCAGTACAATTCATGTGGTGTGAATAAAGGACTTGGCGTCGAACACCACGTAAAATCTTTCGGTCGAAGGTCATTAATGTAAACCTGTCGCCGGAAGTGAGAAACTTGCCATTGAGGCATGCAAGCTTCAAAGTACTGAATGGGGTGTTCCTAGATCAACTTCTTGGATAATGAGCTGATGTCGACAAGAAGCGATCCATCATAGGAGGGCCTTAATGAATCCCACATCAATGACACGGAACGGAGCAAATGATTTTAATGGAGGTGAAAACGATCTGGTGATATAAGGTTCAGGGTGGCGGTCATGAAAGAATGGAGTATAAATGTATGGTAGTGAGTGAGACACAGGTGAATTCTCTAAATGACTTCTCTTGAACATATCGGCGACACTGATGTGATGGATTGGTAGCATTAACCCCAAATGTGGATGGTATGATGGGACCATGGTGATGTGACCAGTGAATGAAACGACCCAACCCGACTCGGACACCGAGTGGAAGTGTCATGTTCAAGAGTGACTTGCTACCAACAAAGTTTCTTCAAGTTTTCTTCCCAATTTTCCCCAGTCATTGCTGACCAGTACCTCTTTATTTTTTTCAAGCTTGAGGAGGATAACATATGCTTGTTCTATAATTTTCCCTTCAGGAAAACCCATCGCTATGTTTTAACGAGCCTAGCGATAGTGAAACTCGTTCTCGTCTATAGACAAGTTTGTTGCTATTACACTTTTAACGAGTTTAACGACAAAGATAACTCGGTCATTTTCAATTTTAGAGAGTCTGAAAAGGAACGTAAAGGTAACTCCAAAATTCCTTTTTCGTCATCTAATCCCTTAAGTCCGAAAAAGTATAAAACAATACAGAAGGGATGAATTTTCGATACTTTTAACGAGCCGAACAAAACAAGCGCTCGATCTTTTTGTGTAATAATCTCTCAGGTCCAAAAAGATTAAAATTTAGAGGATAGATAGCACTTCCGGTCCCTTTAACGAGCTGGAGAGGCCAATGGCTCGGCAATCTTTTCATATTTTACGAGTCAGTTGAAAAGAGCTTAAAGGAGACTCGTCTTTTGAGGAACGAGTGATAAAATGGGTAGCAACTGATTCCAGATAAGGTTTGGAATTTTCTAATCATGGCAGTGTTACAAGGATGGCTAGTGAGATCACTCTTCGCAGCTGTTCCTCAAAATGGGTAAACAATCAAATGGAGGTGAATGATCGGCCAATGCAAAAGTGGAGGTGATGGTGCAAACACGACCAAGGCTTTAATGGCTGAAGTACTACATTCACGATGGTTATTTACCGGTGAATAGTTCATTTTTTAATGAGCTTAAACGCGGGGGGAAACATTTGCTCATGTCTTATGTTTATTTTTTAACGAGCTTGAACTATGTGCTAAAACTGCTCGATTGAATGGTCTCTTTTTGACTTTACCATAAATAGCTTTGTTCTTTCAAAGATTGTACTGTATTTTCAAATGCTTCATCAAACTAGTCAGAAATGAACAATATATGCTTGAAAAACGAGTTAGAACACTAATATTTTACTTTGAACTACGTAAAAAGTAATGAAAAAGTGTTTTTACCTCTCATTTTACCATTTCATTTGAACTTTGGTTTGTTGGAGCTTTGGAGGTGCTTCCCCCTTTGATTTTCATCATCTAATTTCAGGAGATTATGTGGACGATTCTCGGCGCCGTCTGGACCAGGTAGGAGCCAAACTTGAGCTCTTTCATTTCATGCTTTCCATTTTACATTCTGAGCTTGATTCCTGGTTTTTTTTAGCCTCTCGGGTTTGAAAAACTCGTTCTGCCTTCAGCGCACCCTCTGTGTATCGAAAGGTGCATTGGATGTTCGCCTGCTTAATGGCCATCTGACATGCAACGCACCCAGAGCACTACTGTAGGTGCAATGGGCGCAGAGAAGGAATTTTATGCACTGTTTTTTGATGGAAATTTTATCTGTTTCTTACCAAAATCAGGATCTAACTCTTCTCTTGTTTGTTTTTCAGAGATCTTTGGAGTAAGATGACTATTACATGGCGAGAACGTGAGCATGAAGAAGAGGACATGCGTTCCCTACATGATCCAGTTACAGTAAATGCATTGCGGAACTGTGGCTTGCTGAAGTTTTTCCGCATTTCTAGCATGAGACAACAGATCAACTTACTGTAGTATTTGCTCGATGCTTGGGATCCTACCAACCAGGTGTTCCAGATCAAGGGAAAATCTATCCCCTTGATTGTAGTAGACATCTATTTCTTGACTGGCTTTTCGAGGCGGGGTGCCCCCATCTCTTTATCGGGTTCGGCCCGAGGAGGTGACTCTGTGAGAGATTATGTTCGCTGGTATTGCAGAGAGGGATCTCAGCCGAGTAAGGACGGCAAGATCATCATCGTGATGTCACTGACAGATCCCTCAGGACTATTTTGTTTACTTTTGGTAGGATGGCTGGTGGTGCGGCTCTTCATGTAGCCAATCGATCTTATATGCAGTATGCCTTGGAATGCCTCCAACCGAAGGTGTTCAACTGGTGCGACGCAGTACTTCTTGTGATGAAAGAATAGTTGACCAAGATAAAGAGCGGGAGGTTGAAGAACTTTGGGTATGGTTCTATTTTTACTGCCTTTGCCTTGGAGAAGATACCACTGATGTAGCCGCAGTATATTGCACTCGATTTACCTTCACCTACTGAACCACGTATGCAGAGATGGGTTGACCATATGTCTAGGCATGCTGGTCAATCTCAGATTTCATTTTCTGATACCTTCTTCAGGTGGTTTTATCATCAGGAGATGGTTTATTCCGAGTATCCATATGCTGGCATGGACTTCCGGGGTGATCCAAATTTAGTACTGCTGGATGGCGAACAGTGGGGCGCCATCGGTAAATCCTTTGACCATATTCCTGTTTATCGTTTGTTTATTTATAATGTCCTTGTGCTTTATTCTATCAAGACTTTAATCAAACTCATGTGTACATGCAGATGTTGGTCCTGTTCAGCCCGTAGCACGCCTGAGAGTGCCAGCTACCGCCCCAGCAGAGAGGCTGTTGGAAGGGCTATCCTTCGTGACCTCAATGTGGCCGAGACTCTCACAGCATTACAGGAGCAGGTTGAGGGCCTCACTCTTGGTATTCCAGATGTGAGGATTGACGATATGCCCTTGAGGTTGCAACAGCATACTACTAGTGTGCCAAGACGATGGACTCATCTCTTACGCATGATCGCACAGGCTGTGACTTGCTATCACGAGCATCATTAGACTAGGGTGCCCCCTAGCATTTTGAGTTTTTGGTCAATTGACCGATTTTGTCTTGGTTACAGAACATTATGTGTAAACCATAAACAGTGATATATATTTTTGATTTTCGGGGTTTTATTTTGGTTAAGTTACATGATCCAAATGCAAACATTGATGGTATGTTTCTTTTTATAAATGTCGCAAATGTCTATATAACACATAATTTTCCAATGAGTCAGTTAATGTGTTTAAGTTTCTGGAAATATGTTGATATTGAATAAAATCAAATTGTCTTTCCAAAATCTTAACCCTCAGGAACATGCGATAAATAGCTGGATTTCAGACAGAATAGATACCAGTGAGTTGTAGTATTATGAGTTGTGAGTCTAGCTTGACAATCAGTCGGCGTATACCATGCGTGATGGCATCAAAGAGAAGTTCTATCAACGCGCTATATTCAGCGATGTTATTTGTTGATCGACCAATACATACCCCTCTGAAACTTACTAACTCGCCGCTTGGATAAAAAATGGCCCAGGTTGTGGAAGATAGGTTCCGCGAACTACGACTTGCTCCGTCGGCATATCCAACACATGACTCCAATAGGTTTGACATCTGCAACAAATGTAAAAAGTGGATTACTTGACCAAAATAAACACTTTAGTGAAAACAAAAACATAACAAAAGCATACAGGTTACCATTACGCATAGTAACGCTTGAGGTACAACCCATTACGAGGTTGCGCCAATGGAATTCCGTCATAATCCATTAACTCGTAGGCTCCTTTCACTAACACTCGTTTAACAATATAGGGGCCCATCCATAAGACTTGAATTTACCTACTCCCAGTTTATCGGATTCTTGGTCATAAAGCAAGACCAAGTCACCTTCTGAGAAGACACGGGGTTTGACACTTTTGTCGAACTGCGCTTTGACTCGTTTCTTATGGGCTTCGTTAGCCAAAGTGGCATCACAACGGGTTTCATCCAATTGGATTAGTTCCAAGAAATGAGCTTCTTCTTCTGAAGTTCCGGGGAGGAGATCAATTGCGAGTTTGAGAGACGAGATTTTGCACTGGATTGGTAAGACTGCTTCCAAGCCGTATACCAGTTGGAAAGGTGTAAACCTGGTTGCATTCCTTACCGATGTTCGGTAAGCCCACAAAGCTGAGTACAGGATTAGGTGCCATCTTCTTTTGTGAACTCCAATCATCCTTTGCAGCATGCGTTTCAGGACCTTGTTGATTGCTTCAACTTGTCCGTTGGCTTGCGGGTAATATGGAGTAGAGCTATCGTGAGACAACCCTAGTTTGGCAGCTAATTCAACCATCATGTGATTGCGAAAATGCGATCCATGATCTGTGACTATAGCTTGTGGTACGCCGAATCTGGCGACTACATGATTGAAAAAGAAGAGGGCAGCTGTTTCACCAGTATTATCTAATGTAGGCATCGCCTCGGCCCATTTGGTAAAATAGTCAACTGCGACTATGATATACCCATGCCCCCCGGTCGAGGTGGGGTTACATGTCATGAAATCGATGCCCCATTTGGCGAATGGCCCAACAGCAACTATTGGCTGCAGAGGTGCGGGTGGTCTTCTGGTTTTGCTATCGAAAATTTGACAAGCATGGCAACTTCTGACTGCGGTTATGCAATCCTTGAACATTGTTGGCCAGAAGTATCCTGTTCGTAAGATTTTTTGCGTTGTAGCATAACCGGATTGATGCCCCCCACAGGCGCCTGAATGGCAATCATTCAGGACTTTTTCGGCCTCCTCATGCGTGAGGCACCTTCTCAGAACTGTATCGATACCGCAACGGTAAAGTGTATCACCAACGATCATGTAGTCTTTTGCTTGGTATCGAATACGTTTTTGTTCGGAGCGGGAGGTGTTTGGCCTATATTTTTGGGTTTGGAGATAAATTATTATATCTCCATACCATTCATTGCTTGAAGATATCAAAAACAAACTTTCGTCCACGATTGTTTCTTCGGATGTTTCATCGTTGGATGACGATGGGAGATCACATAATAATTCTGCAAAAACCAGAGCTTTCTTTGACTTGGATTTTATAAATTCCAGATCAAACTCTTATAGGATTTCTATCCATTTTGAATATTTTCCCCCCAGCAACTGTCGCGACAATATATAAGTCATGGGGTTGCAATCTGACAGATTGGTAGTTTTTCGAAAGAGGACATAGTGTCAAAATCGTTGTATCGCTTGAACAGCTGCAAGCGCTAGCTTTTCAACATAAGAATATTTTCTTTCTGTATTATTTAAGTTTTTACTTAAATAATATATAGGATGTTCAATTCCGTTGAATTCTTGAACTAAAACCATTGCGATGGTCGTATCCGCTGCAGCCAGATACAGGTTAAAATCTTTTTGATAATCAGGAGCGTACATTAATGATGCTTTCATTAGGGATTCTTTTAAAGCATCAAAGGAAGCTTGCGCAACCTGATCCCAGACAAAGGGTACTCCCTTTTTCAAAAGACGCGTATAACCTTTAGCAAGTTCGGCGTAATTTGGAATGAACCTCCTCAGAAAGTTTGCTTTCCCTTGGAGTTTCTGAATCTGAAGCAAATTCGAAGGTGGAGGCAAATTTATGATTGCCTGGACCTTACATGGGTCGAGACGAATCCCGTCCTTTGAGACTACAAAGCCAAGAAAACGACCAGAACTGACGCAAAATACACATTTGTGTGGATTGAGTCGTATCTTGTAGTGTCGGCAACGTAGAAATATCGCTCTTAAATGCTGCGGGTGATCAGTCTGCTTTCGCGAATGAGCTGGAAGGTCGTCGAGGTATGGTTGAACGATGTTTTTGATGTCATGGAAAGCATAATTCATTGCCCTCTGAAACGTTGCCCCAGCGTTCTTTAAACCAAAGGGTAATTTTCGATATGCGAATGTGCCCCATGGACAAATAAATGCAGTCTTTGACTAGTCCTGTGGGCGTATATTTATTTGATTATACCCAGAGAATCCATCCATGAATGAAAAGATTTCGCATCCGGCGCATTCATCAATTATCTGGTCGATGAAGGGTGTAGGGTAGTTGTCTTTTGGACAAGCTTGATTTACATCCCTATAATCGACGCACACTCTAATTGTTCCTTGTTTTTTCATAACAGGGACAATATTTGATACCCAATCGATTAGAGGAACCGGGTAAATGAAACCAGCATGGAGGAGTTTCTCAACTTCTATCTTAATGGCAGTGGCTTTCTTGGGGTGCACCTGTTGTAGCCGTTGTCGTACCGGTTTGACATTTGGATACATCTTAATTTCGTGTTCAACGATACTCGAGTCAATGCCTGGAATTTCTCTATATGACCAAGCAAAGACATCTCTGAATTCGCGAAAAAGAGCGTCACATATTTCCAGTTCTAAAGGAGAACAACATTTGCCAACATAAATATTCTCTACAACATCTGTTTTGGTCGAGATATTTATGGCGATAGTCTCTTCAATGTTGGACAAGTTTCACTCGGAATCCACTATGTTTACAGTATTTGATAGAAAATCAAAAACTGAAGGATGATAAAGGTCATCATGGGTATCTTCTCCACAATCCGGAAGAAGGGAACGATGGTGGGAATCATTCCATGGTGCTCCTTCAATTACCATTGATTGAACAATTCCTTCGTCGGTGACATGCACTCGCGACCAAGGATCTAAAGGGGTACCATATTCTTTAAACCTATTTATCCAAACGCTTGATGAGCGTTGATTTGGGTTTGCCATCCAGGCTAGGAACATTGATTGCTACAATATTTCCGTTGGGCTTGGGGGCAAAACCATCGCATGATCCATGTCGATATCGTTTTCTGAGATCCTTTTAGAAGATATCATATTGCAGGTTCCTACCGACGCTACTTCCGCCAGATTTATTAGAGGTGGAAGGGCGAAAGTTCCAATTAATATAGGGTCTTTTAGTAGGCCTACTCCGATATTTTGAAGCGAATGGGGGCTTCCATGGATCATAGGAATGCTTCCTGTAACTTGAGAACCATTGGGGAGGAAGTTTTGTTGATCGACGATTGTAATCCCTCCTTGAAAAGGAAATGAAATCTTTCTAAAATAGGTCGACACAACAGCAGCCATAGCATATATCCATGGTCTTCCTAGTAAGATGTTGTAATCAAGATTTCCATCGATTACTTCAACATCTATTTCTACTGTTTTCCCTCCTAGTTCAACTTTCAAGTTACTTAGAATACCATATGGGGTATATTTCCTTCCGTCGAATGCTTTTAATATCGTCGAAGATCGTGACAAGGTTGGAGATCCTAAAGTTTCCCAGCAACTCATCGACATAATGCATGTAGATGCCCCCTCATCAATAATTGTTCGATGAACAATTTTGTTGAGGGTTTTCACTTGAAAAAGGAAAGCTATTTGAGCTGGTAATTGAGGATCGTATCCTTTATGATCGAAGGATACAAGATTGGAATCCTTTGGGTCTATTCCACCAATGGCTGATAATAAAGCCTGCTTTTGGGATGGGCAATTTTGTAGTACTTCAAGAGTCGACATAGCGGATGGCGATTGGGCCAAATCTTCCACTATATTATAATGCTATGCCGCTCTAGCGCGGAGATTAAACGTCGACTTGTGTACTACTCCCTTTGGTGGTTTTATTGTCAATTCAGGAATGATGGGCGACACAACTTCTGTCGAAGTTGTTGTCGAACTACTAGGTTGATCTTTATCCTTGTTGTTCGACAGCTGTGGATTTCCATAATCCTTGTTCCTTGTCGATATCAAAGCATCATTTTGCTGTTTTGAAACTGACAACATTAGCACCTGAGACGGGGAAGCATTTCCACTTTCAACCAAATTTGTTCCTGGATTTGGAAACGGATCAGTTAACACTGCGGAGGTTTTTGAATTATTGAAGAATTTTTTAAGCTCAGCTCTGTGTGGATAAGTTGCAGTCCAATGATCCTCGTCGCATATAAAGCATGGATTTTTTGGTTTCCTATCTCCATGAGGGTTTGCAAAAGATTTTTCAGGTGATGATTCTTCCTATTTCTTCTTCTTCCCTTTTCCTTTCTTCTTGCCCCCTGGTTGCTTGGTTTCTTTGCCTTTATCTGTCGATATGGCATTTACTTCTGAGGCAAGAAGTTCATCTTTTGCATTTTGACCTGAAATCTTACGGGCCTTTTTGGATGTAGCCTTTGTTGATTTCGTGTCCGTTGTGCCAATCACACCATCGCCGGCATGAGAGTCATTGTTTGATTTAGGAGGAGGAGGAATTGAGAATTCCGGTCTAGGGGCATCAGGTATTTTATCGTAGAGCGTGTCAGACTGAGTGTAAATCAAGTCCAAATATTGCGCATGAGCGATAACTTTCTCTTCTGTTACGACCCCCCCCCCTTTGCCACATCTTTCGTGATGGAAGCTAGTAATGACTTGATAAACCATTCAGCTAAGAGCTGATCGGGAACATACGTTTTTACCATTCTACGACGATGTCGCCACTCATGTATATGATTAGATATGTGAGTGGTCGTCGTCTATTTGAAGTTGGTAAGGAGTTCCGTTCCCGTTTCATACCTTATTGGTAATTGAAAATGGGTTAAAAAGGTTGTGGCTAATGTACTGAAGTTGTCGAATGAAGCTCTAGGCAATTCGATGTACCATTTTGCCGCTGGACCCGTTAACGTCCTCTGAAAAAGGTGAAGTCTTATCGAATCATCATTTAGGGTGTTTGATGAACACCACAGATGAAAGGTCATCACATGATTTGACGGGTCTTCACCCGGATTTCCATTAAATTTAGGAATATCTGATGGAAGTTTATGCGGAATTGCTGGCCACCAAGCGGCGTAAGCGATTGGATCGTTTGTTAACTGATTTAAATCAGGTAACTCTAAAGTTTCCACAAAGGGTAACTGCTGATTCAAGTTAGGTGAAGCATACCTAAGATAAGATGGGATTGCCTGAGCAGTTGGTCTTTGCATACCGGCATAATGCATTTGATGTTGGTAACTTTGGTAAGGTTGGTGGGCATGACCATTGTAAAATGGTTGATTTTGACCGTTTTGAATATACGGCTGTCCACTATTTGCAAAGATTTGTTGCTCAGAACCTTGGTATACTTGTTGGAATTGTGGTTGTTGGTATTGTACTAGCCATGTGTTGTTGCCCGATACTAACAGTTTGACCAAGATGAGCGGTAATCGTACCCGTTTGATCTTGTGTCATTCCACCAGTCGGCGATTGTGGTTGAGTTGCAGGGTCAAGGGGCTGTTGCATTACAACCTGAGAAACCTGAGGTTGGCATACAACAGGCAGCGCTTGAACTTGTGACACCGTCACAATAGCCGGCGTAGTTGGTATATTTGACATAGGTAAACATTGTTGCATCGAATATACAACTCTTGGTTGTCGAGGTAGTATCGGTACCCAACCACTTGAGGTAATTCCAGTACAACCCGAATGTTGTTGTGAACTCCCGTATGGATATCCTCCCGGAGGGGATAATGAAAGGGTATACTGCCCCCCATACGGTGGTAATCCAGAACTCAAGGGAATGGTTTGCCCTTGAGGGCCGGACTGCCCAAATTGACCTCCAAATGGATCAATTTGTTGAGACTCAACATAAGAGTTTCTGGATATTATTCCGGATGAACAAACAGGAACAGACCATACTGTCGAAATAGCCCCTGAGTGGGCTCCTTCTAGCGATTGAGAGCTAGTTGGGACAGATGGTATACCAGCGAACATTGTTGGAGTGATAACAGGGGGTTCTGTCATCGCTGTGTCAGACGACACAGTCCTAGATGTTGACGGTTGTTCAGACATTTCTAGTCTATCCAAAAGATTACCTAGCGATTCTACAGGAGCTTCCGCTGGCGGTAGACTAACTTCTGATGAAGAAGGATATAGAGTGATCCCGACTCCAAATTGCGATGGAGTACTAGTTGGAGGATCTTCCACAATCTCTTCTATGGCAATCAGACCAGGTGGAAGGGGAAGACCGTCAGGTCCGTAGAATATTTTTGGTGCCGAAGAAGGTATGGAATCGGCAGCGACAGATGTTTGAGGAGCAAGACTCTCCGAACCGGTTGTAAATGGAACTGGTTCGGTAACACAAGTGTTTACTCTCAAAATAGGATCAGTACTACTATCCTTCTGTTGATGTTGAACTTCTTCTGTAGAGGCAGGGATTCCAGAAATGTTTGGAGTAAACGGAGTCTCTAATGTTGTTGGAACACTTGTTCTAACTTTAACAGGAGATTTGGAACCAGTTAAACGAGTTCGCTTTGTCCGTACTATCTTCGATTCCGGAGACAAAGACGGTTGACTCGTAAGCCTCCGCGAACGACGGGGTTTCAATTGACTTTCTTCCATGATTGCGAATTACTCGATCAACTAAAATAAAGGGGAAGTATGTTTCTGAATTAAATGAATTTTAGACGCTTTGACACAACTTGTTTTTCAATTTTTAAGAGTCGAGAAAAAACAAAAGATGACTCTAGTCTCCTTCGATTTTTAATGAGCCTGAAGTGACAAGTGCTCAAATGGACCTTTTCTGTTAAGGAGTCTGAAAAGGAACGAAAGGGACTGCTCTGGAAATCTAGGTAGAGGGATTACCAAACCAATCGCAAAACTGCAGAATACTTTTTACGGTACGGCAATCAATCTTCCCGAATGTTGTGTTCAGTGCATTGCGATTGATAGGGCGGCAGACACGGCTTCCTATGGATAAAGGATTAAGCCTATTGGGGTCTCCCAAAATATACTCGATGATACGTGGGAGCACAAGTCCGTACTGGCACTTATCGTCTCAAAGTGGAGGAATCACCCAACCATCAGTGAGAACAACAATTACCAGGCTTTACGACGCCGGAATACGTCTCTAGCCTAGACTTCTAAATGTTTTGCGTTAAGTTCCAAAGCGTTGTTAGATTCATTGAATTTATTTTAAGTTGATCTTGTTTATGAAGTTTGCCTTTCAGGTTCACCGCGAGATGTAGATGTAATTCCTAAAATGCAATCTAAGATGATAAACAAACTTTTTATCTTCTTTGTGCAATGAAAATCCTAGCTACTAAGGAAAAGAAAAACAGAATCTTTTCACAAAGAGAAAAGAGCACACTCTAAATGCACTTTCCTAAATCAAGCCAATCAGACTGTCTATATGCAAATGCACATGCATGTATTTGTTTTCTACTTTCTTAGTATATGAATGCTAAAAATAAATTTGATGCAAAAATATGAATTTCTTTTCAAGCGACAAATATCAACAAGTTTCTTTTCGAAATCAAAAATAGAGACGATCACAACACCTTACGATTTTGAAATGAATACTTGTTCTTGACACTAGAAAATTACAAATTCAGACCAAAAACAATAGTAACAGGATAATCAACCATCAACAGCAACCAAACTCTTTCCTACGATTGAAATCGACACTTGCGACAATTTCAAATCAAAGGATGACAGTACGATTATGCTACTTTTGCAAAGGAGAACTGAAAATGACTCAACAAACACACAAAAACATCTACAGTTCTTTTGTACAAAGGAGGCGGAATAACAGCAAGGAAAAGGGGTTTTAAACATACATATACTGATCACAGGCAACAAAATTCAGGAATAGAACTGGAAAGAATGAAACACAGAAACCAAAACTGCACAGAGCCTAGTCTGATCAGCGCACCTATAACACAGAGAATTTGAAATGCAGCGCACCTTGTCCACTCGGGAAGTGCGCTGAAGTTCAGATTCTCTGAACAGTACCTGCGCTGGGCCAGAAACGAGATTCTGTTTGGGTTCCGGGTCATAGTTTGCAGTTCAGTTCTTGGGTTTTGGCCGAGCAAAAAGCAATCAGTAATGCAACAATCAGGGTAGATCTAAGGAGGATCTAAGAGCTATCACAAGGGCAATCAGATAGTTTGTGAATCAGTTGTTTAAATCATAAACAGATCCAGTAGATGGATTGAAGTAGCATTTATCTACTTTGCATTTGTTATGGCAAATGCAGTTCGAATGCTACTTGTAAGTTTATGAAACAGACAACAAAGAATGATAAACAAACAAACTAATTCTTCCCCAGTGGAGTCGCCATTTTGTTACAGGGAAAAGTGTCTATATAGAACTGCTCTATCCCACTAAGGTGTGACAGTTGCCTTAGAAACAAACAGAGAAAAGCTACTTTCGTTTTTCCTTTATGAATTATAGATAGAGAGGAATAGGAAGACCAACCTCTGTCTTGCGCTAATCTCCTGATTTGATTCCTCTCTTCTTTGATAGTCTTTAGCTACCTTCTCCCTTGCACGCCCAGCTTCACAAAGTACCTATAAGATCACAGTAGCATAGCACTATACAAAGACATGGATCTATAATCATAAACAATCTAGGATTAGATGTAAATTGACCATACAAATGTAACAAACATCAATGACACAAGAGCATGGAGGAAAACTTGAATAGCTTTTATTGATAAACAAGAAAGAGCCAAGAGGAGTTACAACCAGTTGTTCTGACCCAGCATCAACCTCTCAGCAAGGAAGCCCCTCTTCACCTCATACAAAGCTTAGATCACCCAACAATCTGATGTTTGTCTCAAGAAACCAACAACAATTCCTTACAATATGCAAAATTCCAGCCTCTGGATCTCTGGGATGAGGGATCCATATATAGATATATGTAATGGAGATGAGTCAGCTTATGATTTGATTAGTGTCTTCCCTCTGATAGTTCTTGCTTCCACTTGGAGATTGATGATCTCTTACTCATCCTTGGTCGAATTCAGAGAGGCAAGTGTCACAAGAGAAGATTCTGGAAGCTTCCATTGCCTCTCCACCTCGTGGAATGACACTGCCATTTGTCATTTCTCGCCCATCGCACCCCATAGAAGGGATTTTTGAAATGCAATGCACCCTCACAGTGTATTTAGGTGAGATGCAACGCACTTAGCCAGTGGAGCAGCTGAAATGATCCTGTTTTGACCAATTATGAGCAGTTTTTCATGGAGAACTTCTGGGAGAAGCTGTAATCTGTTGACCTTGTTCCTTTAGGGGTTAGAACAACACTTTTAGGGACTTAGGAGCCCTTGGTTTATGGACATTTAATGCTTGGGGTTGTAGGGCCCAAAAATGTCTATAACACCAACTAGGCATTGCATAATTCAGAAGCTCAAGCTGAGGCTTAGCCTCTAAGACTACGCAATGAGAAGTATAGGCTAGCCTAATTTCACATTGTGTAGTTCCAGGGCTTAGTATTCCACCTTGGCCACTGAGACTGTGCAATGTGTTGTCTCTCCTAGTCACTGCCCAAGCTGGACTACGCATTCCGTAGTCTCAAGCCTTAGGCTACACCCTTGGTTGTTGGGACTATGCAATGTGTAGTCCCCACAGCTAGTCTCCCTCACTTGTTCAAAAAAATTGTCCAATCTTTCTCACTATTTCACCAGTTTTCTACCTGATCTTGCTTTGAAGGTAGATTTGAAAAAGCTAATGATTTCTTTCCATGAGTGCCTTTTATGTCCCACAGGTACCATAGTTGTTGAGCACTTCTCTCCAGCAGTCACTGTTGACATGGAATCCAAGAGAGATGCTTCAAAAGATACCATTGAAAGTAGTACCAGGGAAGCAGTTGAGCAAACACTAGTAAACTTGCCAATATACTCAGACACTAAAATGTATGTAGAAAAGGACTCAGATCTTACATGGAAGAAAGTGAATGAAACTTTTTCAGAAAGGACTTCATATAAGATCTAGAGGATTGGCAGGTGTACATTAAGTCCCAAAGATCAGGGCCACATAGAGTTACATGCAGATATCCAGCCTTCCCATGTGCAGACATCATCAGCTAGATTATCTCACATATTGTTGTGAATACCATGAATTTTAGAAGTGTCAGCGAAAGTAGGCTTGCTACTTTTCTCACAGCAAATTACCGACATATGTATCAATTTCCTGAGTTAGAAACTCTCATGGATTCACTCTTCTATGCCACCAATAACTATTTGGGCACGAAAGATGATGTTAAGAGTTGGGTGAAGGAGCCATAAAAGTTTCGACAGACACCCACGACATATAAGACAAGGTCTCTCAAGAGAGCCTATCCGTTGTTGATCATCTTAGCTTGCGAAATCTATGGACAGTGGAGCACAAATACCTTTCTTGAAGGGTGGGAAATCCTTTTGAACCAGGTTGTGAATATAGGGAAGCCGCTCAACTGGTCAGACTTGTTGGCTTGAAAGTTAAATATCCATGTAATTAACGACCTGAATCCACCCAATGGCGAGCAGGCGAGATTCTATATGTCTTCATATTTACTGGATGCAATCTATGCATATAACGCATTCCTTGGCATGAACTGGGCTTGGACACCTTGAAACCCTACCATGTACATCCACTGCAAGTTTCTCTCAAATGGTAGCCTTCGAGGAGTCATGGAGAAGCTATTTGACCACTTCCTCATTCTGTTATACAAGATGATCTTCGCGGAAGAACCACCTTGCATGCCACCTGTGGCAATGGAGGCAATATCATAGATTGAAAATTGGTTTGCCTCAGCCGATGGCACCTTCCTTAAAGTGTTTGGCAGAGAGAATTCACCACATATTTTGCCAAGTTATTCCATCGACAATCTTGTCATGCAAGAAGTGTCATATCATCTCCCCACAGGGTTGTTAGCAACATTACACAAGAAGAATAAAGCGACTTGGCCAACTCTTCCTATGCAAATTGGATTGTACGGGATAAAGAACTTGAAAGTCGTAGATACTGAAGGAAAGTCGATACATAAGTTTGCATTCATTACTTTCAGTGGCGCAACAGGAAATTTCATTGGCAGGAGGAGGATCCATGTAAGAATTGTTATAATGCCTCCAATAACAACGATTTGGACAATTTTGCAGGAACTTCACATGTGACTCCACAGAAGGAAGCTACTCTAGAAGCAGTGCCAGCAGAAGAGAGCAATCCCATGTAGGATAAGGGAAAGAGAAATATTTCTTACAGTCCAAGAGGAGAACAAAACCGCAATATGAAAGTGGCTTTAGCAGCAGAGGCAAAGAGGAAACGGAGGATGCAGAGAGTGGAATGGAAGAAGAGGGAAGAGCAGAGGATATTGGAGGAAGAAAAGAAAAATCAAGAACAATAAGAGAAGAAAAAGAAAGAAGAAGAGGAAAGGAAATGCGCAATATCAGAAGAAACAGCGCGGAAATAAGTTGAAGAGAAAGAACTGAACCGACAACTAGAAAAGGAGGAGGGAAAACATATGCAGGATCAGGAGCTTGCTTAGCAGGTTGAATAATTGATAGAGATGTCACTGAGGCATAACTGAAACTGTAGAATAAAGATGTCTACCTGATGCCTAGCACACAACATGTCACCATCCAGTCTCCACCACCTCCAACAGCAGATTCAGCTCCAGGCGAGGAAGGGGAAGTTGTTCCTATTGATGACGGTCTAGTTATGGACACGTACAAGCTATCATATGATGAACTTCAGAAGAATATTGTACAAGTGCTTAAGAAGAATTTTCTGAATGATCTCGCATCTCCTGCATTTACTAGAGTAAGGATAATTGTGGCCAACACCAAGAGAAATCCCGAAGTCATTCCCTCAGCCAACTGGGCCTTCGCAAGTGCAGTAAAGTCGAATAATCAGTATTTGATCACCGAGAATAAACAATTGGAAAAGAACTGCAAGTTTTCAGGAAAGAGGTTGAACATCTCCCTACAACAGCTCAAAATATAGCTTCCGCACAAGTCCATCTAGAGGAAATTAATGCAATGACACTTACCAAAGTATCGACATTTGCTAGAGACCATGCAAGATCTCTATGAGGAGATTGTTATTGTGCATAAGGCAATTGTCCAAGTTTGTGGCTTGCAGCAGTAGTGTAAATACTTTGTCAAAACTTTCAAAAATGTGCAAGTTGCAATCATTGTCATGCATGAATGGACAATGTGATACAAAGGGGCACTTCTTGACTTGGGTAAGAAAATGAAGCCACAAGCAGAGATGGAGAAATAAAGAGTGCAGATGTTGATCCAAAAAAGCAAACATCTCACCTTATTCATTGGTAACATTCAAAACTCGTATGCACATATATACAATAGTCTGGATTTCTTGGTGAAGACCCACAGGATCCCATCAGTTGGCTCACTCACTAAAGCCAAACCCAGGAACTAGGTCAGAAAGGAGATAGAGGAATACTTGGAGTAGTTGAGACAGATTTCCACCAAGGAGGACTTGGAGGTGAATAGACAGAACATGCACAACTACATTGGTGGCCCTGTCCAAGTGCGGAAAATGTTGATCATGCTTCAAAAGGAAGTAGAAACTAGTTCCAAATCATTGTACCCAGATGCCATGGAGGCTAGAGTCTGCTTCCATCCAAACACCATCACATAGTTTGGGGATGTCATCGCACAGTACCAAGCTTGGCACCGCTACGTGACCAACAAACATCAATTGGAAGTTGTTGAGCTTGATTTCTCCCAAACTCAAGCATGATAGTGTTTTGTCTTGTTAGGTTGTCTAGTTGGCTCTACCCTATTTTTTCTTATATGGGTATGAGTGTAAATTGTAATATTATTTGTAATTAATTTATAAGTGGAATTCCAAGTGTCAATATTGGAATGTGAAGAGTCATGATGTAATGTAATGAGTTATTTTCTAAAGAAGTTGAAAAGTCATGAGGGTAGTTCAAAAGTCACAAAGGGGACTTGAAGAGTCACCCCCTCTTATTATAAATAGAACCTCATAACTCATGTAATTGGATATTGGGGGACCAAGCTTTTGGCCAGGCTTTGGCTTAGAGTTGGGATCTTGGGAGTTTTGTGAGAGCCTTGGCTTCTCCATAGTGTAGAGGAAGTATGCTTCTTTGGAGGAGAGGTGATGTTGAATTCACTTTCCACTATTGGGGCTAGTGGTCCATCAATGGTGTATGTATGATTGGAACATTCACTTAATAAAAGCTCAAATCCGACACGTTTTCATGCATATGTTGTAAATGTAGTAGGACTATTCTTGTATGTTTGCAATGTATGTTATTTAAATTACACTTATGATTATGATCTTTTTTTTCATTGCGACGAATCTTGTTGAATGCGTGTTGTTGCATTAATTCATCACCACTAACTTGTGAAATATTTTGCATATTATCTTGTGATGTCATTATGCTTGTGTGTTCCTTTGAAGCTACATACTATTACAGGATTTTAAGGGGCTCACTTATTTTCCATTATGTGTGGAAGAACCTTTAAGCATCGTACTTGACTCTATACAGGGCCACACACTTGTTCTCACCAAAGTCACTATACATCACCCTATGCGTAATTACAACCAAGGCATGTTTTTAGCACCCACTGCATCACCAACTGGGCCGTAGCACCGAATGGGACTCCTACACCAAACAGTGTGAGGTCTAATTGGGACTTCATATAGGGGATATTCCCTTAATGTTGGCAGGTCTAGCACCATCAACAATTCCCTAATAAGAATGAATCATTTACAAAAGGAAATAAGGGTCAAAGAAGTTTCAACAAGAAAAGTATGAAGAAATGGTTTACGAAAAGCTTCTTGTCCAAAGAAGATAGTTCCCCATCTAAAGAAGAGAGTGGCAATGATGAAGAAAACAAAGAAAGAGTATTATTTATGGCTAAGCATAACAAGAAGGAAGCACCTGAAAAACAAGAATATGAAGAAGAATAAATTATTGAAATTGAATTTCAAAACGAACTTGTTAGAGTTATAAAAGAACTCAAAGTAGAAAGGAAAAATGTCGATTCTCTAGAAGTCGAATTAAAGTAAAAGAAAACACCAAGAACCTCAAAAAAAGGAATGAAGAAGAAATTATCAGCCTAATAGTATAGTTAGAAGAAGCCAAAAGAATTGAAGAATCACTTAGGAATGAATTAAAATAAAGAAACGAAGCTAGGAAGGAACTAGAAGCCGAAATGGTCTCTCTACGAAAAGAAGAAAAAAGGGGAAATGTTCTACATAACTTTGCAAATAGATCTAGAACATTGGATGAGCTCATTATCAATCAAATGCTAAATAGTGATAATACTAGTCTAGGCTACAAATAAACATTCAAAAAGGGCTCAATCTCCTCCATGATAGAAAAGGTAAATGGACAAAAAACCTATGCGGAAATTGTTAAATGATCTCTCAAGCAAGGAAGCTTCCCAACAAAACCAAAAATCAAGATATGTGAGAAGGATCTTGGAGAATGATTCCACGAAGAAGGTTTTGTCCCAGGTATCAACCCATCTTTCATGGATTTTTTTATTCATGTAAAAAATTTTGACATAAAGCTATAACTTCTCATATTTATGGTTGGAACGGAAGCAACTTTGGAAGACCCTTTAGGAATGGTTATCCCAAAAGTTCGCAAGAAAATTTTAGGAAAAGTTACAATAGGTTTGATTACTTAAGAGATGAAGTAGAATGTTGTAAATGCAAAAAAATTGGACATTCAACTAAATATTGCAGGTTTACTGCTCCCTGAAGGGAATCACAACAAAATCAGAATGAACAAGTCTGGAAGAAGAAAACTATAATATGTGCTCTTGCTCTAAAAGCTAAAAGAAAAATGAATGTATGGTATGTTGATAGTGGTTGTTCAACACATATGACCAGGGATAGGAATAAATTTATATCCTTGAAAGAAGGAAAACATGGAACAATATCTTTCAGAAAAAATGGATCTGCAAATGTTATAGGAATAGGCACTATGAAGCTTGGAATCAATGATGCTATAGCAAAATATGTGCTTCTTTTTGAAAATATTAATCACAGTCTATTGAGTGTAGGTCAAATGTGTGATCAAGGACATACGATGTATTCAACTCTAAGAAATGTGAAATTAGAAGAGAAAGGTGTTTATGTAATCCCTTGTTCATGTGGAATACCCTATGTTGGTGAAACTGGCCACTCAATAAATCAGAGGATTCAAGAACATGTGGCAGACATCATACATGGGAGGACCCACTCCTTAGCATTAGCAGAACATGCAGAAAATATAAAACACCACATTTGCATTGAAGACACCCGAGTCATTACTAAGATAGATCATTTGCATCACCATAAGTTTATGGAATCTATAGAGATTGAAAGGAGGCCAAGAAATCTTAATAGATATGATGGCTATAAAATTAATAGTTGTTGGATCCCTGCCATTTCTTCTTAAGTTTCTACTTATTTTATATATTTCTAATTTCCTAATTTTTATTATTCATTTGTATTTTTATCTTGGCCATTAATGAACGATTAATTTTTTTTCCATTATTTATTTATTTATTTAATTAATTATTATTATAATTATCATTATTATTATTATTTCATTTTTTTTAAGTTTGACCATCTATTATTTTTATCTATTTTTAAGTTTTTATAATTAAATGTTTCGATTATTTAAGTTTGACCTAAATATTATTTTTATTTTAGTGTTTTTTTTTTTTTTTGTAAACTAGGGAGAGACCTTCTTTTTCTATTAATTTGAATTGAAATCACTACATAATCGTGGTGACCTCAACCCGCCCCGAGGGGAAACCGGGTTTGTTGGCCACCTTAAGTTTTTAATGGCCATCCAAAAATAAAAAGTCCTGATTCTGTCTGTCTATGCTTTATAAACTAAACATGCATAGAGATTATCATAGTTTCTTGTCTGCATTCTGAATCACAAAAAGACACTACAGTTAACTAACTATAATCCAAAAATATTTCTAAAAACCTCTAATTAGCATATCTTCATCTACTGGTCCGCTGTGCCTGCCTGCTGCTCCATCTCTTTCTTGATACCAAGACTGCTGGTTTTTAACTGTTGTTGTATTTCTTCTATCTTCTTATCCTGCATTAACAAGGTGATTTGAATGTTCCGTAACTCCTTCTTCAGATTTGGAATTCCCTGAGATAATTCAGCCATTTCCATGGCTACTTGTTCCATTGCCTTAGCTAGCAATCTCTTCATAACCCAGTAGACATGAAGGGTCTGCTTATGTAATGTCATGCGTCCTCGCATATTGCCTGGGTCTGGGAGGAGATATTCCCAGTCTTCCAATTCTGAGTCTGATTTCCCCTGAATTTCCTCCTCTTCTAGCTGCTGAATAAGCTTTATGATATTGTGGTTAGTGTTTTCACAGTAGGCCCGTTCGGCTAACTGAACTTTCTCCCTATGGATTTCCTTGTTTTCCTAATTGATCCTATTGCGCGTTTTTCCCTGTTTCCAGCCCGTCCTTTTCCCCCTCGTCTGTATTGCCCGCGTCTCCCTCCTGCGCCTCCCCTTCTCCTATAGCTTCCTCTGCCTCCCCTTCTTTTCTCTCCTGTTGGGCTTCCGAATACCCCTTCTCCTTCTTGTTCCCGATTACCCCGGGCAGCTTCTTCCCTGCTACCCTGGTCATTAAACCTCCCTGCCTCTGCCACCCAGCTTGTCCATGCACACCTTGGTTCTCCTTCCTCTCCATCTGAGTCAAACATTTCAACATCCTCCTCTGAGTCGTCTTGAACCGTGAGTATTTACTTAGCTGTGGCTTCTTCCATTATTCCTTTCCCTTTTTTTCCTTCGTCTCCTCGACCTCGGTTTCCTCCCTCTTCATCACTCCTCATCCTTCTCCTCGTAGCCATTCTTTTCTCCGCTGCCATGTTGGCTCTTCGTTTTTTCGACCTCCTTTGCCCTGCTGTACTCCCTTCCAGGTCCCTGGCCTCCTTGTTTCTTCGCTCTGTCTTCGACACTTCAATGCTAGTTTGCCTCAACCGGCTGCATGAACCTTTCTTATGCCGCCGTCTCCTCCACCTACTTTCTATTTTATTTACCCTCTTCTTTTGCCACTTATTGTCCACCTCCCTACTCGCCTCTCTTCGCCTTCTCTTCGTACTGTCATACTCTTGTCCAATCTCTGACATCCTGACAATTCCATCCTCCTCCATCGTAATTCTATCATCCGCTTGCCTTGAGATGATATCCCTTACGATGAACCACTTGTCCTTGATCATCATTACCTGCAACTCTCCTGCTCTGTCGTGCTCCCTTACCTGTTCTGCAATTATTGTCCTATACGCCGCCATTAACATCCCGATCGATTATTTAGGTTTGACCCAAATATTTTTATTAAAGTTTGCTCATTTATTAATTTTATTTGTTTTTAAGTTTTTAGAATTAATTGTTTTGATTATTTAAGTTTGACCCAAATATTATTTTTATTTTTTATATTATTATATTGATTTTATTAATTTTTTTATTGTTTTCATTATTTAGGTTTGACCTAAATATTATTTTTATTTTTATTTTTAGATATTCATTTCATTAAAATTTTCTTTTTGCTTAATTATTTTCCTTAATTCAATATTAACAATTATTTATTTATATTAAAATATTATTTATTTAGTCAAATCTAACTGTTTTCTTTATATGAAAATACTATTTATTAATAATATTATTTATTTAGTCAAATCTAACTGTTATATTATAACAACTAAAAAAATTCTCGTCATCTATTTAACTTCATGTCAAGGTCTTGTTCTTCATCTTGTCCTAACAATGAACCACACTGGATGGTTCAAAACGTGTCGACAAAAATATGTTGATGCGATTTTTACCGAAAGTTTTCTTACCGTTTATAAGAAGAGAAAAACCCAGTAAACTAGTGGCTACTGCAACTAGAAATCCAAACAACATATACACTTTGGATGAGGTTGTTAAAGGTTGTTTCTTGGCAAAATAATATGATAGTTTTCTCTAGCATAGACAGATGGGGCATATAAAATTTGAAAACCTTGTTAGAATCATCAAAAAAGTTGTGAGAGAAATGCCATTGATTTCAAAACCAACCAGCACTATATGTGAACACTGCAAGCATGGAAAACAAATAAAATTTGAATTCACAATGAAAGAACACTCAACGTAAAAACCATTGGAATTGGTACATAGTTATTTATGTGGATAAATGAAGACTAAAGGACTAAATGGTGAATATATTTTATGTTTATGATTGATGATTATACCAGGATGATGACAGATAGCTTTTTGAAGAAAAAGTATGAAGCATTCAAATGTTTCAAGATCTACAAGGAAATGGTTGATAATGAAACTAGTTCGAAGATTAAATGTTTAAGACCTGACAACAATGGAGAATTTACTTCCAAAGCATTTCAACATTTTTGCGAAGAACATGGAATAAAAATGAAAATGTCAACAGCCATGACACTACAACAAAATGGAGTTAATGAAAGGAAGAATAGAATTGTACAAGAAATGGTCATAACAATACTAATGATTCAAAATTTAATGACAAATTTTGAGTTCAGGAATTTGATACGAAAGTATATATTAAACAGAGGTTTTCTTAGAAGCAGTTGTGATATGACTCCATACAAACTTTGAAGAGGAAGACCAGCAAATGTCAAACATTTCAGGGTATTTGGAAGACAATGCTACATTAAAAGGGAAGATCATAAAACTAATAAATTTGATTCTCAAGTAGATGAAAGCATCTTTTTTGGCTACTCATGCAAAAGGAAAGATTATAGATGTTACAATCAGAGGCTTAACCGAATAGTTGAAAGCATCAATGTAACACTTAATGAATATTGTGGCCCAAAAATTGAATAAGATAGAACTTGTTCAAGAAAATCAAAGATACAAGAGACAAAACTAGAAAGGATCAAAGAAGAAGTCTTGGAGCAAGCACAATTGAATAAGGAAACAGCTACCAACTAGGAAGAGACAAGAGAAGAACAACAAGTTGAACAATAAGCAACCTTGCAAACCCCTAAGAATGGTTTCAAAAGAATCATCCTTCAAATCAGATCACTAGGGATCTCAATGAAGGCACAAGAACTAGAAGAAACCAACAACTTCATGTACCACAACATGCCCATCTTTCTCTCTTAGCTAAATTTGAGCCAAACAACATTGAAGAAACCATCTAAGATGAACATTGAATAGCTGTTATGAATGAAGAATTGGGTCAAATTGAAAAGAATGATACTTGGGAATTGGTTCCATGACAGATGGATAAAAATATCATTGGCACAAAATAGGTTTTCAGGAACATGTTGAATGAGGATGGACAAGTTACCAATAACCAAAAAATGTTGGTTTGCAAATGATATGCACAAGTTGAAGGAATCACTTTCGAAGAGACATTTGCTCCTATTTCCAAAATGGAAGCTATCAAAATGTTCTTAACTTACGCATGTTTGAGGAAGATCAAAGTTTATCAAATGGATGTGAAATCAACATTTCTAAATGGATAATTATAAGAAGAGGTATACATAGAACAACTTGAGGGATTTTTTCTCACTGAAAAGAAATATTATGTTTGTAGGTTAAAGAAGGTGTCGTATGGTCTCAAACAAGCTCCTAGGGCTTTATATGACCATCTTCACAGGTATTTGCAACCACAAGGATTCAAGAAAGGAAGTGCCACTAGCAACCTTTATGTAAGGGTTGAACCCAATAGCTTGAAAATAATTGAAGTATATGTGGATAATATTATTGTCACTTCCAAAGACAACATCAGATTTCTTACAAGACCAGTGCCTGGTAACATCTAGATTTTATGTGTCTCATATGATTTTAAAGAAACCAGAGACATCATATACATTTTATACACATATGTAAATACATACAATAAACAACATGGGTTGGTTCATCCATCCAAGGACATAAGCCATGTATTTCTGGTGTTCTTTCACATATAAAACTCACATGAATATATGTATGAACTAGTGGAGGCTGAGTAGTTCAAGGACCTACAGTTTAATCAACTTTAGCAGAGAAATGAAAGAAGGAAGTGAGATAGAATAACTCATCATATAGAGCTTGAAACCTCAAGAATTCTACATTCATCACATAGAGCTTGGAGCGTCAAGAGTTCTACACTTATCTGAATTATAGGTAGACATAATGGATGAAGGAGAATTGGATGCAATGATTCATGGAGCGCAATTTAAAGATATAATCTCAAAGCTACATACAGGCATGTGCATTAACCAGTCAACACAAATGAATCTGTAAGAACATATGAAACATTTCTGGCAACTACAATTACATGAAATCAAAGAGGAAATATGAACATAATGGAATTTAACATAAGGGTAACACACTGTAGTACTCAAAGGTTGGAATCACCACCATTTCATTAATATTAAGAAAGATGAAAATCTGGAACTGGTACAGTCTTAGAAATAACATGTGGTGATTCTTAAAAATTCATAACATTTTCTAAGTGTTTCTTTCTCCCTTTTATAAGGAGAAAGAGAATAGGAAAATTAAAAAATTATCTCAGCCTGAACTTCCAGTTGCCTACATGACTAGCTGTCTCGGCATGCTGGCTTTGTCGCCTCCAATCATTACAA
Organism: Pinus tabuliformis; assembly: GCA_031772625.1. Taxonomy (NCBI): domain Eukaryota; kingdom Viridiplantae; phylum Streptophyta; class Pinopsida; order Pinales; family Pinaceae; genus Pinus; species Pinus tabuliformis. The sequence continues at coordinate 309,492,484 of CM062805.1, read as the reverse complement.
CAAAAAGATACCTTTCTTGGAAATAAAATAGCATAACAATATCAATAAAAAAAACAGAATTAAACCGTGAAACTAAAATGATGGTCCTAAAAATATCTCCACACCACTCTTCTTTAGTGGCCTCTAGTCCCAACATGTTTCTACTAAATCCCGTCTCATACTCACTCGATTGGTTCCCTGTCACTTTTGGTCTTAACAGATTCAATTATTTTCTTTCAGGAAACAAGAGTAATCATCCACGATGCCCATAACAGTTTCCGAACACAGCTGCCAACTCATCCGCCCTTCATCTTCCTGTATCATGCTATTAGAGACATGATATGCCCAATAATACTGCCTTAACATTGAATTGTGGGTTCTCGTTATTAGCCCTTTATGCCTCAAGACATTATGAAACAAGTGAGTCCCGAGATATTTAGGCCCCTTAGGGTTCTTCCCCTTTCTGCATTCCTTCTCATATGACCGGGGGCAATGACTTGGTGCTTAGCCTTACATCGGAGATCGGTAATTGGGACTTTTCTAATCTATGCCTCTGGTTGCGCCCTCCTCTAATCTTTTGATTGTGATATTTGAAAATCCAGGACCTCCGATCGCTGATTGTGATGTGACATCATCCATTCCATGTGGAACTTCCTGAGTGGTGACACGTGTCGCCCGGATATGTTCCCAGCGGACCCTGAAAATGCTAGATCACCATGCCACTTGTCCTCCGTACTGGCCTTGTCATGATGAAATTAGTGCTACCATGTCTTTATTAGATCTAATAATATTCTACCACATCACCCTCTAGAGGAGAGAGAAAAGGCCCACCCTTCTTTGGTTTGGCAACTGATTTCCTTTGTAAAATGCTTTCAGCCCTCCTCGGTGTTTTAACACTATCGACGTATTCCTCCGCAATTCCTTAAAATTGGTTCGTAGAAAATGTTGATGGTTTATTTGCGATATGACATTGTGATTATCGATTATCTCTTGATTGTTAGGACCTCTGATCATTGATAGACTGTGGGCCATGGAACTCCGATCACCGATTGCGATTTGCGATTAGCCTTACCCTTGGTATTTTTCTCTTTGTTTTTTGGCTTTCAAAGGGTAGCTTCAATCTTCTCTAATGTCTAATCTAGAAGTACATTTTTGGGCTTCCATATACCATTGGAAAACTTATTTCGAGCATTATCCAGTGGAGAGGGTCCGATTTAGCTTTGAGAGTTTTTGTGGCTTGGAAGATGGCTTCAAAATTCTCTGTTCTTTGTTCCTCTTTGTACAACCGGAACTCTGTTTTCAGAAGGTGACAACATTGGCTCCACCTAGGGACAATGCCTTGCTAGCAAGGTGCTAAGAACCTGCAGTCTGTGAACTTCTCTTTTTGGGCATGGAGTCTTTTTTAAACAAGAAAAAAATTTGTGAAAGTGGAACTTTAAAGATAAAACTGGAAATTTCATATGGAAATTACAATGTACACACTGGTATTTACAATGAGTATAAGATGGGTACCTTTAACTCTGAAAGTAGAGTTTGAGGAACTGACCATTTACTGGCAGCTCCAACGATTCACCTTCCAGATTTTCGAGCAGGTATGTATTATTTCCTTTCTCTTCTGAAATTTTGAAAGGGCCAAACCAAAGGGAATCAAATTTTTCATGTTTACCTTTTTCTTCCCGTTGGACATCCCATCGAAGAACTAAATCCCCTGGTTGAAGAGGTCGATCCTTGGCCTTTTTTTCAAACAAGGATTTCATCTTCTATTGGTAATTTGCCAATTTAGTCCCCATTTGTTCCCTGTTTTCATGAAGCTCAACTAGTTGCTTTATCCTTCGTGTCAAAGTACTTGGCTGCTCCTCAGCTTCTTGTAGTAACTTTGCCACTGGAATTTCAAAATGGATTGGGAAGACTACAACCTTACCATACATGAGCTTGATAGGCGATTTTCCAGTGGAACATTTAGGATTCACTCGGTTGGCCCAGAGGGCAAACTTCAATTGGGTGTCCCAGTTTCTCTGATTCTTGGTGATGGTCTTCTTCAGCACTCTCATCACGGTTTTGTTTGAGGACTCATCTAAATTGTTTCCTTAAAGATAGTAGGTAGTGGAGTTCCCGATGATGATATTGAACTTCTGATAGACGCTGGTGAATTTTGTAGATTTGAATACTTGGGCATTATCATGCTAATTTTGATAGGACAACCAAAATGATATAATATGTTATCCTCCATAAACTTGATTACCACTGAATCTATAGTGTTTATGGTCGGGATGGCCTCTGCCCACTTGGTGAAATAATCTGTGGCCATTAATATCCACTTATGTTGGCCATTGGAAGGTGGGTTTATCTCTCCTATGAAGTCTAGTCACCACTTTTTGAAGGTTTCTTCCACATGCATTGGGATCGGGGGAAAAGGAGAAAGTTTTTGTCTCTCAGCAAATACTTGCCACTTCTGACATGACCTGACTTGTAAATGAACATTTCCAAATAGTATAGGCCAGTAGAATCCTGCCCTGAGGATTTTGTGAGTTGCATTCTTCCAGCTGTAGTAACCTCCACAAACTCCCCCATGAAATTCTTCAATCAATTTATGAGTTTCACCCTCTACCAAGCATAACAGCAAAACTCCAGCTAGGTCCTTCTAGTAGAGCTGACCATTGGATATGACACACTTTTGATTTTGTTGTCTGAAAGTCATGTATTTAGATTTATCTATCCATAGTGGGCACCTCAAGAACAAGAGATAATGGATGATATTCTTATACCAAGGTGACCCTTCATATTTATCAGAGATCTTTTGGTCTGATGTTTTAATCCCATTCTCCTGAACTTCTGTTCTCCCTTCCTCTATTATCAGATTTATTCCCAAAGCTTGGAAATTAGATTCTGATAAAATCTTGGCCAACCCCTGGCCTTTTATGAACTTAGTAGGCTTTATGTCTAACTCATATTCTTGTATCTTTGCTATCCACCTACCCCTTTTCCCTTCATTATCTCCTTGCACAAGGATTTCCTTGACTGCTATTGTTGGGATAGATGTTGTGATTTTTTATTGTAGCACATATGCTCGAAATGCCTTCAAAGCTTTGACTAGTGCATATGCTTGTTTCTCTAAGATGTTATATTTCAACTCAACATCTCTTAGGAATTGGCTGAAGAAGGCAATGGGTTGCTCATAACCCTCTTTATTCTTCTGTAGAAAAACTACAACAATAGTATGCGGAGAAGAAAAAGAAAAGATATAGAAAGGTGTTGAGTAGTTAGGGCTGACTAGTACTAGTGCTTCAGCAAAAGCTTCTTTAATTCTGGTAAAAGAATCTCGAGAGGTAGGGCTCCATTTGACTTCATTTTCCTTTTTAAGCATATCTATAATACCCTTCACTATTTCTACATAGTTGAGTATAAACCTTCTCAAGAAATTGATTCTCCCCAAGAAGACTTGGACCTCTTTCTTATTTTTGGGGACAGGAATGTGACTGATAGCTTCGACTCGCTTAGGATCAATTTTCACTCCTTCTTTCACTATTATATGTCCTAGTAGATTCCTCTCACTCAAGGAAAACTGTGGCATCTTTGGATTTAAAGATAGCCCATACCTCTTGCATTTCTCAAAGGTGAGCTTCAAGTGGAGGAGGTGTTCTTCATCGGTCTTAGAGAAGACTATGATATCATCCAAATATACCACTACGAACTTGTCTTTCTCCCCTACAAAATCTATATCCATATCCATTTGAAACATGATCCCTGCATTAATAATATTGAAAGGCATGTGATCATACATGAAAGTTCCCTAAGGGGTGGTGAAAGAAGTATTCTTCTCATCATCAGGGTGGACTACCACTTGGTTGTAACCAAAGAACCCGTCCATCATGGACATTCTGACTGATCCAACCACCTTCTCTAATATGTAATCCATTTTAGGCAGTGGTTAGTTTTCTTTCAACAATGCCCTGTTAAGGTTGCGGAAATATACACATAACCTTATTTCTCCATTCTTTTTTCAGACTAGGACTAGGTTGGCCACCCACTCTGAGTACCTTAAAGGCACTATGATTTTATCTTGTAGAAGTTTCCTCACTTCTTTTTCAATAGAGGGGAGTAAGAGTGGATTAATTTGCCTGAGCTTCTGCTTGCATGGTTTTATTCCACTCTTTAAAGGAATCTTATGATGTATGATGTTAGTATCAAATGATTTTAAATCCTCATAAGACCAAGCAAAAACATCCTTATAGATTTTGAAGAGATTTAAATACATGTGTTTATATTGTGCAGGGATTCCTTTTGATAGTCTGACCATTTGGGGTTCATCTTCTGAGCCGATATTGCAATCTTCTACTTGTTCATCCATCTTTGGAGCCATTTTTTTGGAGGCTACATCATTCTTGTTAAATAATATTTCCAATGGAACTAGCCCATGAGGAATAGTATTCCCTTTCAGTTGTAGAATTTTACATCCAGCCACAGTGTCTTCCCATGGAGTTGATTCTTGATCTGCCTCTTCTTCCTCTTCATAATCAATAGTTGAGCTAGCGAACTCCCCAACTACCTCTATAAATCATTTGATCTCTTCATCTTCCTCGAATACCTCTCAGTGCTTGATGTTATCAGGTATGGAGGGTTTGTGCCTGACTTCCACCTCGTACCTGAGAAGTGGATTTTGAGCAGGTTTGAAATTTCTTGCTGCTACAGCAAGGGAATCATCCATCCTGTTTATTTATCTGGGCAGAAATTGAATACTAAAATCCAAGAAGAAATTATCAATTAAATCCCACACTTCATTCTAGTAAGTCCTCAATTTGGGGTGTTTGGCCTGGCACTGATTTCTGATCTGCCTTACAATCAGCTCGGAGTCTTCATAGATAGTTAAGCATTCAATATTCATATTCCTTGTTGTTTGTATCCTAAGGAGCAATGCTTCAAATTCTACCACATTGTTGGTTGCCTCGAAATCCATCTTGAATGACAGGGGTATCAAGCTACCCTCAGGACTTACCAATATTACTCTTTCTCCATTTCCTTCTTTGGAATTCTCTCCATCAAAGTATAATTTTCATACTTTTTTTTTACCTGTGTGTTGCTCGTCTAACTGCATAATTAGATGTACTTGTCTTTCTTCTAATATGGTCTCATATTCTTCTAGGAATAGGTAGGAGAGATCACTTTCTTTTCCATACACTAGAGAATTTTTAGAACCTTCAGCTAGGGTCACAGTTTTTACAAATATGGACTCTTTGTACAACCTCCTTTATTCGCCTCGAAAAATGGGAATAGTAGCATAAGTTAGATCCAATTTGATAGATCCCCCCACTTTGGAACCCCAAGACCTAGATAGGAGCATGTCAAATCGAGGAGGAATATCTGCCACTACTATGCCCATCACTATGCTTTTCACAGGGATCTAAGCCAGGTTTACCACCAGATCTTTTATCATTCCCAAGAATTTGACCCTCTTAGAGTCAAAGGAGTATAGGTCCTTGTAGGGTCTGGTGATCTGCAATCCAAGTTGTTCCATCACAGCTAAGGGCATGAGGTTATGTGAGGCTCCAGAGTCAAACATACAGTTATGCAATAAGAGGTAATGAATCACCAGGTTCACATAGAAGGGTGCAGTGGAAGGATCAAGTTCTTCAACATGAGGCCCAAATACAACCATTGGTCTCTCTTCTTGAAGGTTTAAATAGTCATGGGTTGGTACTGAGGTGGATGGGAGCATGAACTGGGAGACTTGAGCTTTATAAGTGGGTTTTTTTAGAAGTTTAGTTAAGGGAACAGGGATCTTTACCTTCTTGAGTTCCTTCTGAAGATTGAATGCAGACTGGCCCTTTTCTATGCCTCCCAACTCTACCTCTCTTTCTTTATCACCGGTAGCTCTTATCAGAAAGGGTACCTTTTCTTCTGTGTGTTTCTCAGAGCCACTGCATTCCTGATTTAAGGAGACTTTTACTTTGGATGAGTCGGGGTTCAACTTCCCTTTCCCTTTATTTAACACTAGAGGAATCACTTGGGGAGAAGTTTCTTCTTGTTGTGCAAGTTTCCTCCACCTCTTTTTTGAATATCTGAGATCATACCTTTGATGTAGTTGTCCTTGCATGAAATTCACAAATTGTTTACAATAATCCCCTATGTCCTCCTCATTTACTGTTGCTTCTCTATCATGGCACATCTCATGGTGAGCCATGTTTTCATGTTCCTCTTCAGAGAAGGAGGAATACAAGTTTCCCTGCATCTCAAGTGTATCCAGTGGTTGTTCATCTGGATAATATTCTATATATAGAGGAGGAGGGATTTGATTGAGTTGATATTTTCTTTCCCTTTGAAGTATCTACAATGGTGGCCTTCTGTACTGTGGGTTATAACCTTAGTTGTTATCTTGAGCATTCGGTTTCGGGAGACTCTTTTTCTCAAGCTCAAGCTTTCCCACCTTATGCAATAAACTCTGGATGAGTTTATCCATCTCTTCTCACTTCAGATCTGGTGATTCTTTAGCTTGACCAAGAGGAGGATGTTTCTTCTTTCCTCTTGACTTCCCTGTCGGGGTGAAATTTGCTTCTACCTCAAGAGCATCAACTTGGAGTTAATCCAAAGTACGATACTTCCTCTCCGTGAGGGTAAATCCAAATTCAGCCTCAAAGGCTCCCATAAATATTACACGGGCAGTAGCTTGAGGAGGCATTATCTCAACAAGCAGGTTATTATACTACTTATTGAACCTTTTTATGAATCCTGAAATATCTTCTTCTGGTTTCTTCTTTATAGCATTGAACTCTGTGAAGACATACTCGTGATCTCTCTTTTCACCCCACTTTTGTGTGAAAGAGTTTTCAAGTTCTTCCCAGGTGGTGATGGATGCATTAGGTATGGCTTTAAACCATTTTCTAGCTTCTCCATCAAGGGATTGTACAAAGAGTCTCAGGACCAGGTCCATTTGTTCTACATTTAGATTCTCAGCAAAATCACAGAATGTTTCAATATGTCTATGTGCAGTGTTTTCATCTTCCCCATTCAATCTAGGAAAAATATTTAAGTGTCCTGGGGCATAGCACTTAGGGGTTGAGGTAAATCAAGAGGGGCATATTTATTCAGTAAGAAACTTGGAACAACCATCTGGATTAAAGGAGGAGGACTAAGATTTACAGGAAGAACCTGGGCCAAAACCACAGTGGTTGGAGTAGTTAGACTAAGAGTAGTGTGACTGAGTGTATAGTGAATATTTTTTTTATTGAGGATAGCTTTACCTTTTCCAGTCTCAGGAGGAGGATGAAATGAAACAAAAGAAGTTGTAACTGAAATTTCTTCCTCTTTGATCTCTGATTTGGGAGCACGATGCACTAGATCATATTTTGTAGGGTATGTAAGGACCTTAGGATTAAAATATGAGTAGTGGATGACAGCGTGTTGGGAGTTAGAAGAGGAGGCTTCAAAGAATGATGAGACAATAGCATGGATAGTAGGAGTTTTCTCCTTCTAGAATCTCCTGAAAATTAATTTCTCTGGGTCAGATACAAAAGGGGTTTTCTGCTGAGAGGTATCTAAGTGTGAGAGGCTTTCTAAAAACTAGGATGATAAATGATAATGAGATTTGTGGAGTCTCCAAGGTGATGAGGATGCAATCAAAACTTCTTTTCTCACCTACACAAAGAGTGCTTAACTTGTCGTATCCGAGGGGAAAAATCCTTCAATACATTCCCTGGCAACAACGCCAAAATATGTTGTCGCTTCCAGAGACAGTGTCGGATTACTCACAAGACCAATGCCTGCAAACATATAGATTTTATGTGTCTCATATGATCTTCAAGAAATTGGAGACATCATATACATTTTATACACATATGTAAACATACAATAAACAACAAGGGTTGGTTCATCCATCCAAGGATATAAGGCATGTATTTCTGGTGCTCTTTCACATATACAACTCACAGGAATATATGTATAAACTACTGGAGTCCGAGTAGTTCAAGGACCTACAGTTTAATAAACTTTAGCAAAGAAATGAAAGAAGGAAGTGAGATAGAATAACTCATCATATAGAGCTTGAAACCTCAATAATTCTACATTCATCACATAGAGCTTGGAGTGTCAAGAGTTCTACACTTATCTGAATTATAGGTAGACATAATGGATGAAGGAGAATTGGATGCAATGATTCATGGAGTGCAATTTAAAGATATAATCTCAAAGATACATACAAGCATGTGCATTAAACAGCCAACACAAATGAATCTGTAAGAACATATGAAACATTTTTGGCAGCTACAATTACATGAAATTAGAGAGGAAATATGAACATAATGGAATTTAACAGAGGGGTAACATACTGTAGTACTCGAAGGTTGGAATCACCACCATTTCATTAATATTCAAAAAGATGCAAATCTGGAAATGATACAGTCTCAGAAATAACATGTGGTTATTCTTCAGAATTCAGAACATTTTCTAAGTGTTTCTTCTGCCCTTTCATAAGGAAAGTGAGAATAGGAAAATTACAAAAATATCTCAGGCTGAACTTCCAACTACCTACATGACTAGATGTCTCAGTGTGCTGACTCTGTTGCCTCCAATTATTACAATAGAAATATACCTTTCTTGGAAATAAAACAACATAACAATATCAACCAAAAAAACAAAATTAAACCATGAAACTAAAATGATGGTCCTAAAAATATCTCCACGCCACTCTTCTTTGTTGGCCTCTGGTCCCAACATGTTTTTGCTAAATCTCGGCTCATACTCTCTCGATTGGTTCCCTACCTCTTTCAATCTTAACAACTTCAATTCTTTTCTTTCAGGAAACAAGAGAAATCACCCATGATGGCCATAACAATTTTCGAACACAGCTGCCAACTCATCCGCCCTTCATCTTCCTGTATCATGCTATCAGATCCATGATATGCCCAATAATATTGCCTTAACTTTGAATCGGGGGTTCTCATTATTAGCCCTTTACACTTAAAGACATTATGAAATAGGTGAGTCACAGGATCTTTAGGCCCCTTAGGGTTCTGCCCCTTTCCACATTCCTTCTCATATGACCTGGTGCTTAGCCTTACATCGGAGATTGGCAATCAGGACTTTTCTAATCCGTGCCTCTGGTTGCACCCTTCTTTACTATTTCGATTTTGATATGCCTAGAGTCGGGACCTTCGATCACTGATTGCGACATGACGTCATCCATGCCATGTGGCACTTCTTGAGTGGTGACACGTGTCGCCCAAATATGCCTCCATAGGACCCTAAAAATGCTAGATCAGCATGTCATGTGTCCTCTGTACTTGCCATGTCATGATGATGTCAAAGCCACTGTGTCTTTATCGAATCCAATAATATTCGGCCATGTGGCCCTCTAGAGGAGAGAGAAAAGGCCCGCCCTTCTCCGGTTTTGCAATTTATTTCCCTTGTAAATCGCTTTCAGCCCTCCTCGATGTTTTAACACTATCGGCGTGTTCCTCCACAATTCCTTAAGAGTGGTTCATAGAAAACACCAATGGGTGATTTGTGATATGTTGATGCAATGATCAATTATCTCTTGACTGCTGAGGCCTCTGATCGCCGATTGCGATTTTCAATGAGCCTTACCCTTGGTCTTTTTCTCTTTGTTTTCTGGCTTTCAAAGGGTAGCTTCAATCTACTCTAACTTATGATCTAGAAGTCCATTTTTGGGCTTCCATATACCTTTGGAAATATTATTCTGAGCATTATCCAGTGTAGAGGGTCCAATCTAACTGTGAGATATTTTGTGGCTTGGAAGATGGCTGAAAACTTATATGTTCTTTGGTCCTCTTTGTACAACTGGAACTCTATTTTTAGAAGGTGACAACAGATATAATATTTGGAAGTGATAATGATAGGTTAAGCAAAGATTTTTCATTAGATATGAAAAGTGAGTTTGAGATGTCATTTCTTGGTGAGTTGACATTCTTTTTGCGACTTCAAAAATATTTTAAGGAAATGTTGAAGAGATTTCATATGGAAGATTCCAAGCCATTTCTCACCCTGTTGACAGTGTTTGACCCGCCAACATGTCAGGGGATCTCCCGGTAAGAAGTCCCAATTAGACCTCAGACCATTTGGTGTAGGAGTCCCATAAGTGGGTTGTACGGTATCACCTTGACCACAGTTTCACATAGAGGCAATTAAGATTTCCCAGTTGGTAACAAGGGTGTGACCTTTGCGGCAAGTCAAGGAAGGTGCATGAACGATTCTAACACACGAAAAGTGGGGTGAGTGCGCCCCTTGGAAACATGTGATAGCACGTGGCTTGGAAGGGAACACACGAGTGAATATGCATCACAAACTAGAAAGAAAGTAAGCTAAAAATCCAAAGTGATGGTTAAACCAATCAGCACATTTCAGTAAGATTCATACATACTTATACAGAATATTCCATACATGCATGCATAAGAAAAAAAATACATATATCATTTAGAGTAAACAAGATAGCTGGAATTCAATACGACATATGCATGAAACATGTTAGATTTGTTATATTAAGAAGTGTATGTTCGATTCATACAATACATCCATGTCCAACCACTAGTTTTGACAGTGGAACGTTATAGTCACAATCACTTGCTCCTCCAAAGAGATATACTAGCTCTGCACAGTGGAGAAGCCAAGGCTTGTTACATTACTATCCAAGCTCTCTCTAAGATACTCCTATTAGAAGCTTGGCTGACCAAAAGCCCTTTACAATGAGTTATGAGGGACTATTTATAGCAAAGGGTGGGGTGACCCTTGACATTCCCCTTTATGACCATTCATCTACCCTCGTGACTCTTCAACTACTTTATGACTGTTACATTCAACTATCAACACTTGAACTTCCACTTGACAAGACGTTACATAAAATCTACACATGTACCCATGTGAGACAAAATAGGCTTGAGCAAGCCATGCAAGACATCACTAACACTCGGATCGTTGTGGTGAGACCAACTCTTTGACATCCTTGTGATGGTCGAAGGTGTTGAGCTGATGCCAAGCTTGGTCATCCGTGATGGTGTCCGTGCTCTCAATGGTGACATCGTGTTGAAGCGAACTCTTTCCTCTGTTGCATCCGGGTACACTGATATGGCTCCTTCATCTAACTCGTTTGATAGCATGCGCATGGTCATCGTGGGTGTGACCAGACCGACAACATGTTGATTCATAGTGTTTGCGTTGATCTCCAAGCATGTGTTGGTGGTCATGTGCATCAACTTGTCAAAATACATGTTCAACTCCAGTTGGAATTTCTTCTTGTCTTTTCCTCGGTGAGTGTGCAAAATGGGTGGGATCGCATGCGTGTGCACAATGACATGCATGTTGTTGAATTCCCTTGCATGAAATCAATAGAATTTCTCACCTTTTCTGCTTTGTGCCAGCTGCTGGGATGAATATATAACTTGTACGGGTGTAGTTTCATCCGTCTGTGCATGTTGCACCCCCTACTTTACCTGTTCCTACAGCAACTCATTCTCTCGCCTATGCATCTCATGTTCTTCCTTGAGTTGCCACTTCAAAACATGCAACTCCTTCTCTATTTCTCTCTCTACCTTCACGTGATCTTCATATTTTCACGCCGTCACCTCATAGCCTCAATCTCCAAAGTTTCTTTTGTCATAATTGGATCTACTTTAAACTTGCATCTTCACTTCACCTCTATGTTGTCAATAGCCTTACTCTTGCACTCGCCGTATGCAAGTGTGTTGCCTTCTGCTACTCGCTATGATGTTGCTTCCATATTATCTTGATTTCCTTGTCTACGAACAACTTGATGTCTTCATCGGTAGGCAAGCTCATAGACACTTGCTTCACTGCAACCCCGGTTGTGCTCTCAATGGTGTCCTTTGACTCTACTCTCCTGAAGGCCATTGTACTTGTGCCGCTGAGAGATAGACAAACACCTATGATGCCTAGAGACATAGAAACACTCATGGCAAGCAATTTCTCAGCTGAAAACTAAAACAAACTTGAGGAATGACTTGCAACATACCTGTGTGATTGATCGTGAAGGTTGCGCAATTTCCGTTAGGAGGTCGAGAGACTAACTACAAAAACTGCAAAAGGCATAGTGCGGGCTATCAAGAAGTTGATTGACTGCTAGAACTGCACAATGTACAATCCAGCCTAGCCTGCTAAGGACTGAAATTGCACAATGCGTAATTTCAGTCAGCAGTGACATGAAACCAGCAAACTGCATTTCATAGTTTCTAGGGCTAGCAGGACATTGCCTCCAAGAATTGTGAAATGCAAGCCTAGAGGTTAGTATTGGGCCACACTTCCATAGTTTCTCAAGGGAAGGGAGAGCTTGCACTTCTGGAAATGCGCAGTGCTCGCTGGGCAAGGCATGGTCTGGGCCAAGGTAGCCCAGACCAGCCAACGGTCAACTGAAAACATGAGAAATCTGAATGCATGATGAGATGAGTGCAAACAAGAGTGAATGATCATACATGCAAATAGAAAGTGTAGGATTCAGAAAACGGGAAAGCATGCATGTGTGTGAAGCGAGTCGCCGCAATGGCGACCATTCATGTAAAACCAGTGTCATGCATGCGACAACAATGAGATGTGAATGAAAACTAAAACGGTGCTTCTACAAGCTAACATACATCAAAATGGCAACAAGTGCTCACTGAAATCAAGCAGACAGCACTCACACGAAGCGAAACACAAAAAGTGATAGAAACATAATGCAAGACATGAAAAGTGGGCTTACCCCGAAACAACTGAGATGAATGTGTCGACGACTCCTATTTGCAATGTGGGATGTCAGAGTTGTAAGGTCAATGTGAGGAATGAGATCTGCAATGTCTGGTTGATGATTTTTGATAAAATTGAGGTTGTGACGTGCATGCCACAAATCTAGGAAAAGCCACACTTAGCAGGAGGTTTCTGAAATGATCCTTGCACGTAACCTTCAGCTACTAAAAATATATCCTGAATCAAGGGATGCCTTTGCGTGCTGCCTTGGGAGAAGCAGTCCATGCATGCAAATCAGTTTTGTTCGGTCACAGAGGGAACCGATCAACCTGAAGGCACATACATTGGTCTGCGAGCCTAGGATGAAAATCTACGTAGTTTCTGCATTGAGCAAAGATGGTTGTCCCAGAGGGAATGCACAATTTTTGAGAGGAACATGTGATTGTCTCCTAGGATTGCGCAATTTCTGGGCTGAGCAGCTGTCTTGGGTAAGACTGTGTAATTTTCTCAAGGAAGCATGTCTGAAAGTATTGCACAATTTCTGAGCACAGTAGGCTGCCTAGATAGATTTGCGTAATTTCTGCCAGCTATTGGGCTGGCTATCCTAGAGGGATCATGCAATTTCTGGGAGCATGAGATGACTGTTGCCCAGAATTGTGCAATTTTTGGGTTAAGCAGCTATCCTAGGATGAATTGTGCAATTTCTGGGAGGAAGGCTGTCAGGAAGAATTGCACAATTATGGAGCCCAGTTGCGTGTCCAGCTAGGTTTATGTAATTTCTGGAGGGAAGGCTGGTTCACCTCCAGAATCGTGTAATTCCTAGATGGAGCTACTCAACCAACAACTAACACTAATTCTAGAAAGTGGCCTATGAAGGGGGTGGAACAATCTTGCATGCACAGGATGACAAGACTCTATGAAACATCTGAAGCCGATGTGCTTGATAGTGCAAGACATGCTACTGAAGATGGTCAGTAAGGAGGCTCCAAAATGAAGCTAAAGAAAACTTTTGGAGGGTGGTTGTAGCTACTACAACACACCCCAATGGTGATAGGTTGCAAGTTAAGCATTGATGACACTTCCAAAGATGCAGCTCAAAGGATGTGTAGATCTATGATTGTATTATTCTATATGTAACAACTTCCAAGCCATATGTAATGCAGGAAGTCAGACAAGTAGCTCAATTCCAAGCAACACCAAAAGAATCTCATGTCATTGCAGTAAAAATAATCTTTCAATATTGCAAGGGAACAACAAAATATGTACTATGGTATCTTAAAGGAAATAATTAACTATTGCAACTTATACAAATACAGATTGGGAAGGAAGTGTTGATGATCGTAAAAGAACTAGTGGAGATGATTTCTATCTAGGTGTTTGTATTGTTTCGTGGTTGAGTAAGAATAAATCCTCAATCTCTTTATCCACAACGAAAGCAGAATACATAGTAGCAACAACTTGTGGTGTCCTCTAAATGAAACAAACCTTGCAAGATCTTCAAGTGAAGTTTGATGAGCCCATTCCAATCTTCTGCAATAACACCAGCGCCATCAATATCTCTAAGAATCTTGTGATGCATTAAAAAATTAAAAACATTCTGATCAAGTATCATTTTGTTAGAGAACAAATTGCAGAGAAGAATATCAAAGTTGAGTATATTGGAACAAAAGAACAAATCGTTGACATCTTTACTAAACCTCTACCATGTGAGACATTTGAGTATCTTCACTAAAAACTTTGGATTCTCCCAAGTTCCCATTAGATTGTTCTTTTATCTCATCAAGTAGATAGAGGGATTTGAGGTAGGTTTAGGCCTGCAGGAAGGGCAGGTTGTCAGGGGGGTTACCCTTTTCTATTGATGACAAAGCGAGAGAAAAAAGTGTTAGGAAGGTTAGATTCATGATGTTAAGGGGAGTTATGATCGTAGGGGGATTACTTGTGTTTCCATCAATGCCAAAGGTGGGGATTTTTGATAGGTGGTTTTCATTGATGTCAACCCAAGCAGCACCAGGAGATACCCTGATTTTTGTTGGAAAATTTTCTATGTAAATTCATGGTTTCTTGTCTCCTAATCACTCTAGTTAGATTATCCTCGAAAAACTCCTTCTGGTAGTATGTGGCATGCCTCGTAGTTTCTTACGGTTAGAGAAAAATTATGTTTGAATTTGGCAAACCCCATCAATGGGCTAAAACCCCAGGGGTGGTGTCATTAATATTTTTGTTAAGGATTATTTATAGATTATTTATTACATTGAAGTGTTATTAAGATTTTTATTAAGGTAATTTATTACACTAAATTATTAAAGTATTTATTGAGAGGCGTTAAAGTTATTAAGGTTATTTATTATTATGGGATTAAATTCTTTAAATAATTCTTCATTATTATTTAATAAGGGTTATTTATTATTGGATGTGACCTTTGGCTAAAAGGAACATATGAAATAAAGTTTTTAACTCGTAAATTCCTAACCATGCCTCCCTAACGTCTACCTCATAAATCCCCCCCAATGTTCATTCATTTGACTATAAAAAGAGGCATATGCCTCTTCTCATTAGTATGTACCTGAATGAAATTTTTTAATAGGTTAGTTATGAAATATTTTTGGCTACCCTTGGGCTACAAACACAAAACATATTTAGGTATAGGGTTTGATATTCTAATAATTTAAAAGGTTCGATCTATTGAAAGTCTCGAAGTGAAGGATCCAAGTTTAATAAAAAGCAAGTTATAGGGCATATTTTGATCAAATTTTGTTTAGGTTTGGAGATGCGTTGAAGTATTTCTATTGCAGGACCATACTTGAGGAAGAGCGAGTTCATTTCTGAAGCAACCTTTGAAATATTACTCCCTTCCAAGAGCTATGAGGTGATAAAATTCAGACCAACTTTTTGAGAATTAAGTTACAAACTTATAACTCGGCATGGATCTGTGGAGGATTATGAAATATTGACACAAAAATTTTGGATCAGTGGTAGAATACTATACCTCGGGAAAACTTCATTATAGGTGTATCTTTCTAGTTTCATTACAATGAAGCAAATTCTTGATAGAAAAGTCTTAACTCAATTAAAAGTCTCAGTCCAGTATGAGAATAAAACTTTATATCTATGGTTAACCTACCCGACTCTCCTGTAGGAATAAATCACTCATAAGCAATCTTAATTAGCATCTCCTTTTTGTAGAGAACACTTGACCTATATGTACATCTGTCCAGATAGTGAAGTCAACCTCATTTGAAAGACCTACCTTGCAATTACAATAGTGGTTATAGTATGATCTAAAGAAGAATCTTAGTATCTTGTTTAGTAAATTGGACAAAGCATCAAGTATTGACATTGTTATACTAGTGGCATCAAGCAAGGTCCAGATAAGTTTTGGAAATTGTTTACTTCATTTAGCTTGTGCTAATCTATTGCAGGTAGAAGATCAACATCAACACATCAGTTATGCCTAGGCAAGTCTTTTGTTTTTAATACCTTGCATCATTGTTAGTTTTACTTCTCTTGATAATCATGAGATACATACAATTTACAATTTGCAGTTACATATAGTTTAAATCTTGTAATTATAAGTTTATTTTGTAGATTTAATTGGTACTAGGTTATTCCTCATTTTGTTTTGGGAGATGGGAGATTCGTTTGGACATTTTATTTTGAAGGTATAAGATAGATACAACATATGTGGCTAACTGAAGTCTCTTCACAAAGTGAATCCTACAACATTTAACATCAAGACAAATAAATAAACAATTATTTCATAGAAGGCAAGGGTATCTATCACAAGCAGTGAAGGAATTGAAGTGGATTAATAAGATCCAGCATCACTTGTTCTAACATCAACATCAGACAAGCAAGTCAGATCCTATAATAGGATTCATCATCATCATCAAGGATATGTTATGGTGTTGGATACCACCAACATTGTAAGGGGATCTCCCCGAAGTGAAGTATCAATTAGACCTCACACCATTTGGTGTAGGAGTCCCATTCGGTCATAAAGTTTGACCACCGTTGGAAAGGTTTCAAAGGTATGCCTTGGTTACAAATGCAAATGAGAGAATGTAACACCTATTTGGGGTAGCAAGTATGTGAGCTTTTTGAGACACCCAATGTAAGGTGCACAAGGGAAAATCCACAACTGGTAAAGGGAAAATGAGCCTCCGGTTAGAAAATAATAGTACTTTCCTAAAGTGGGAACTGAGAAGGAAGAGAAATACTTGTTGAATACTTGCGGATTAGACCACATAATAAACAACAGTCATTAAAACATAACAACACTCATTCAATAACCATCATATCTAAGCAATAAATTAGTTCATTCACTTGGTATGTAATTAAAGCGACATATATCATAAACATAACAAGAATAGTCCTACTATATCTACGATACATGTATGAAGAAGTGTTGGCTCATAGAGCTTTTGATTAAGAGTGAAAGATCCAAAGTACAATGTTACATGACTGAAGCACTATTTCCAGTAGTGGAACATGAATCCACAACTTGCTTCTCCAAATAATGATTTGTATCCTATGCGCTACAAGAGAATCCAAGGCAGGAATACAAGAATCCAAGCCCTTGGCGTGAGTTATGAGGAGTTATTTGAAACTAATAATAATGACCTTTGAGCTTCCTCATGAATGTTTGACTTATATGAATTTTCATATTCTATTCATGAATTATTACCTTTTGTATGTGGCTATTCACATTCCACATGTGTCCCTTGGAATTCATTACATATCATTTATTACATAAGACAAATTACATATGAGACAGTGGCCTAATAAGACAAAACTGGTAATGGGGCAAATGCTCATCAAATTGACAAATCATTAGCTTCCTCATGGAGCTCATTTGTAATGTATGTGTGCCATCCTCTGAACTTCGTTGAAAGATTTGACCCGAACTGGAAAGTTCCATGTATACTGCATCTTCACCTCCAGTTCCTCCATCAATATGGTCTTAGATCTTGATCGTACAGCCATGAAAGTTTCATATGATCTTTCACTGGTGTGATGGCATACTGTAGAATACTGTCTTTGGTAACCTCCAGGCCTTCTTTTTTTGTGGATTTATTGATATGTTTAATGTATTTCCTGATCTCCTGGAAGATGATCTCTCTGCCTCTAATTTGCAAGTGATCCAATTGCAGGCATCTCATGTTTTTGCGTTAGAGACTCGAAACCATTATGCAATCGATTATAGGAGGCAATAATACTAATCAATTGTTCTCCCAAACGCATGTAGTTTTGATGGTGGAGTCTTAGCTGAACTTTGTCTATCTCAATAGCAATTCTATCTTTATTTTCCAAATGTTGCGAAGAATCCAGATATTGGGCAATCCACTCTTGAATTTGGTCAACTTCTTTGTTTGTCACTTTCAGGAGTTTTACCACTTCCTGTGCTTTCTTCTTAATGCCAATGAGAGGATCCACCACCTGTTTTATAAGTATCATATCACCATATATTCGTGCCATGGTTTCCTCCATTGGCCCTAGTTCTTCATGCATGGATGACTGCCATTTTGCGGAGTTGAAACTTTATGATGATAATCGTTGATTCTTTGTCGCAAGATGTTCCTCATGCTGTTTCACTATGGCAAGTTATTTCCTCAATCTATCATTCTCACTCAAAAGATATTCAGAGTTACCCTATGTTGTTGTGGAAAAAGAAACATTTTCCATCATGACTGCCCTAAGATTCCTTCTCGTGTTGGAAGTTATCACCTACTTTGTAGCAGTTGAGGTTGGACTCTGAGGATCCTTCGGAAAGTATATATTCCTTTGTTGCACAATCCTTTTCTTAAGATGACAAAATGTTACACTGCATACATCCATGACTTTTTCTATCGGTGGAGGTGTGATCCCTATCTCCCTAAATGGAAGATGACCACTTGTGAGAGGAGGTTCCTCTGTCGAACCTGGTTCATCATCCATAGGCTAGATAGTATCTTATTCCTCCAACTCTTCTTCTTCCATCTCTTAAGTCAACTTTTCTTCTTCCAGTCTTTTTGTTGTTTCTTCCTCCTATGATTGCCTTTGTTGTTCCTCTTCTATCCTTCCCTCTCCTCTTATTATTCTTGTTACTTCTCCGACAACCCATCTTGCTTCCTCTTCTCCTTTAATTATTTTTCTTCTCTCCTCTCTTGTTATGCTTAAATGGCTCCTTTTCTCAAAGGATCAGCTTTCCATTTCTTGTTGCTCTCACCTGTCGAATAATATCTGAGAATTTTCTTAGGAGCTACTTTCCTTTCCTGAGATGTTTGTTCTTCCTCCTAGTATTTCATATCTTGAGCTAGTGGATCCTGGGGTGAACTGGTCTCCACTTCTAGATGTGTCTTCATAACTGCATTATACAAGTTCTTTACTTTTTCATTTTTTTTTTGGACGTTGATGAATACCCCGTATTGTGACCGATCCTTTCACAATTTTTCTTGCACACTCTCCTTGGGTCGTATCCGTGAATGTCTTTAGTGGCAAAGTGCAAGCAATCCAACTCTTGTATTTCTGCTATTGTTTCCTTGTGGCTTTTTAACTCATATAATTTTATCCTCAACGGGAAGGTGGGCCAAGGAGATTTCTTCCTCCTATGAAGAACTCCTAATAATCCATTTTCCAATTGATTTTATACTTCTTGCATTACCACCTTATTGGTCACATATCGCGACATGAGATGAGAGGATATCTGACAACCAAAAAATCTTATATATGTACCCTCAGAGTTGCAAACCAATCCGCGATATCTCAGAGTGAATCCTTCACCTTATCAGTTATGCAAGGAGGATCAATCTTGAATATCATATGGAAGATAACTGCAAAGAAGTGCTCGACCAATCTATCATATGTGCCTATGATGCTTGATTTTGATAAAACTCTGCAGTTGAAGTAAACTGGGAACTTGTCTTGAGGGGTCCAATTCTAGTACATTCCTGGGAACACATATTGTGCACAGATTCCATGCAAAATAAATGTAGACATATAGAATTTTGGGGCTTGATTTGCCCTCAAAGATGATTTTTCCCACCCCACATGATGTTGCAACTCAGATGAAAATATATATGCCCAATTGAAGACTCTTCAATGGTCTACCACCATATATATCTACTTCTCCTTAAAAACCTCAGCATTATTGTGCCCATGAAACTGACAACACATTGTTATCAGATACTCATATACATCTTTGATGATCTTAGTCTGATAGATTGCGGATGGACAATGGAGAAACTTAGCAGGCTCTTGACACCATGATTTGATAATGTCACTTGTGTTGAGGTTGGCCCATCTAATGTAGAAATCATTATTTTCATATTTTGTGGCCCTAAGTGACCTGATTAGGAATATTAGTTTTGTTGTGCTAAGATCCTCCTCAAATTATAAACAAAATGTTATTCATATGCTTAAGGATTCATGAGTTTATTGCAATGAAAATGAGATTTTATGTTACTTTTATGAACAATTTAGCATAAAATAGAAACTAAAAAACAACATATAAATGTACAGAACATCACCAAAAACACATCACAACAGGAACATGATGAAGGAGTTCACTCCTCCTTGGCTACATCTCCTTGGTCTAGCTTCCAATAGCTTAGGCCTCTCTATTGCTCAAATGTGTAAAAATATGTGTTTACAATGCTCAAAAGCTTATGTAACCTGCTCCAAGGAGTCCATAATGTCGAAAAATGGCTACCTAGCCTCTTTCTGCACCCAATTTGGTCGAAAAATGGAGAAGTTATGATCTCTCCTATTTTCTCCACTATTCGCTCTACAATTTGCCCAAAATCCAGCACTGAACCCCCATTTTCGCCCTGTTTTCCGCTAACAGGCCACCAAATCCACCGAAATGCGGGTGGATTTTTCAGAGAACTAATTTAGCCATTTAGGCCTAAAAACACGAAAATTAGGGTCATATGGTGGGGGGGGGGGCATGCGCCCAGGGGCTAGGCCCCGAAGCTAGCCCCTTTCCTCCAACAGTCACGTAAATGCTTGCAGTTAGAGGGAAGGTGTCACATGGGGAGGTTACCCTGGCGGTCAAGCAATGGCAGTCTTCCTAGCGGTCACATAATATTCTAGCGCGTAAATGGTGGGAGTGTTAACAAGGGGTTGTTAAGTTTGCGCCCAACCTCCAAACATGACGACATTCTCATTTAAATAAAATGCATCATCTTATATGGTTAAGACCCACACGCATGGCATGTTGGTAAATCCGTTGTGTGAAGTGTTGGGAGGTCGCGGGTTCGACCCCCTCTTCCTTCGCCCAGAATCTGCAACAATTTTGATGGCCTCTCGGCTACCACGTGGCGACCTCTAGCTGGGCCACGTGTTAGCTCATGACTGTCCATCATTCCAACCACTAAAAAAACACAAAATTTCGACTAGTACAAATGTGCCACTTTACACAATATAATTCTCCGAGAAATGCTTTGACAAATTCAACGTCCAAATCAGTTGCCCAGTCAGCGCCACATCAGTAGTACGGATTACTGACTGAGCTGTCCTTTTTTTTTTGAAAGTTTGCATGTTTCAGAAAGTGGATAGAACTCGTTTCTAGAGTCATACGGAGTTGGTTTCTTGTGAAACAAGTTGTGCCAAATTCAGGATGATGAGTACTACGCGGTCATCTAGGTTCCACACCAATACGACAACTTTGAAATTTGAGCTATTTTTTTTGTGCACTTGATCATTCCTCCCCACTGGAATCCTTTTGGATCTCAAAAGATCACTTTCGCAGGTGAGGGTACAGTTCCCTCACCTTTCTAATCTCTATCCATTTGGCCTTTAAAGGATTTGTTCCTTTGAGCCCCACTCGAAGGTAATCTAGATTCCCTCGTTTTGAAGACCTTGTTCTTCTGTCAAGAATGGTGTCTTGTTGTAGTTCATCAAGGTATTCAGGAGAAAAAACCTCTATGGAAGGAATTTGAACATTCTCTCCTTGATCTTCAATCAAAATAGGCTCATACAACCCTAATTTCTCAACATTAACAAAAACATAAATTTGCATATATGAAGGCAAATCCAACTTGAAGGCATTGTTACCAATCTTTTCCAAAATTCTGAATGGACCATATCTAATTGGTTTTAGTTTTTTACCTTCTCCTTGGAGCCTCTCTTTGCTAATGTGAAGCCAAACTTCATCACCGACTTGGAACTTGTGATCTACACGATGCTTGTCATGCCTTGCTTTGTACTTTCCTTGGTTCTTTTCAAGTTGTTCTTGAACTCTTTGGTGTACCAATTGGATTTGTTCAATGAACCTTTTTGCTTTGTCTATGTCACTATGACCATCAATAGAAACATCTTTTCCAAAAATGAAATCTAAAGGAGATTTAGGAAAGTATCCCAAACATGCCTCAAATGGCGATGTTTGAGTTGAAGAGTGCTTGGCTTGGTTGTAAGCATGTTGAATATAGTGAAAATGGTCATCCCAGAACGTAGGATGCCTGCTGGAATACCCACAAAGAAGATGTATCACTGTCCTATTCACCACCTTTGTTTAAAAATCTGTTTGCAGATGAAAAGTTGTACTCTTTTTCAATTTGGCGTCCATGAATCCCCACAAGCTTAACCAAAAATTCCCAATAAAGTGAGAATCTTGATCTCTAACAATGGATTTGGGCCATCCAAAATGCACCCGTACATTTTGAAAGAATAAGTGAGCAATTTGTTTATTTGCAACTTTCTTTTTACATGGCATTAAAATACACATTTTTCTGAACCTATCCACAACTACATACAAATAATCATGACCTCTTTTTGACAATGGAAGACCTCCTACAAAATCCATAGAAACACTCTCCCACAATCGTGAAGGAACCGGAAGTGGTGTGTACAATCCTAACTTCCTATTGCTAGGATTACTAACTACACATAATGAACATCCTTTAATAAAATGTGACACACTTTCAAGCATATGAGGCTAATAACAATACCTTTGTAGATGTGCCACCATCTTACTTACACCGAAATGACCAACAATAAGAGAAGTATGTTCCTCTCTTATGATGTTGACTCTTTCTCCCTATGGAATACAAAGCTTTCCAAGATGGTACAACAAATTATCATGCAAATGATAATCCAATTCCTCTACTTGGTTACCTTGACTCAAGCTTGCATAAACATCTTGAAAGTCATTGTCTAATGCATATTGTTCAATATAACTTTCATGCAAAACATAATTATGCTTGAGTAAAGTAGTTGAACTAACAATAGGCCTAGAAAGCATATCAGCAACTTTATTGTATATACCTTTCTTATACATGATTACCAAGTGGAATTGTTGAAGAAACCCCATCCATCGGAAGTGCCTTGATTGCTGCAACTTTGAATGAGATTTCAAGTATTGTAATGGTTGATTATTAGTGTGAATGATTGTTTCCTTACCCATCAAGTAGTGTTTCCACTTTTCCACACTTTGCACCAATGCATACAATTCCTTATCATATGTATGATAGTTAATCATTGCATCATTGAAAGTTTCCGAATGAAAACAGATAGGCTTAACATGTTGCATGAGGACTGCACCCATGGCGTAGTCACTAGAATCGGTCTAAATCTCAAATGAATATTTCAAGTCTGGAAGTGCCAGTACTGGAGCTGAACTGATATTTTCCTTCAATGCATCAAATGCCTTTTTATTTTTTCCTCCCCACTGAAAAGCCTTTTTCACACTTGTCAATGCATGCAAAGGAGCTACTATAGAAGAAAAGTTAGCAATGAATTTCCTCCAATATTCTGGTGCTCCCAAAAAATTTCTTACCTCAGTAACTATTTTGGGCCTTAGCCAATTCAAAATGACATCAACCTTGGAGGGATCTATTTTCAACTCACCTCCTCCAACAATATGACCCAAGTAAACTAAAGAAGTTTTTCCAAACTCACACTTTGACATCTTAAGATACAATTGTTTTTTATTTAAGACATCAAGTACTTTTCTCACATGCATGACATGTTCATCATGAGATTTACTGAAAATTAAGATTTCATCTAACTAGGCTACAAAAAACTCATCAGGAAATGGCCTCAACACATCATTCATCACACGCATGAATGTAGCATGAGCATTACATAAACCAAAAGCCATAACTAGTTATTCAAACAAACCTTGTTTTGTTTTGAATGTTGTCTTCCATATGTCTCCTTCAACAATTCTAATTTGATGGTAGCCACTCCTTAAGTCCAACTTAGTAAAATTCTTTGCATATTTCAATTGATCAAGTAAATCATCTATTCTAGGCAGTGGGTAACGGTTATTTACCGTAATTTTGTTCAATGCAAGAAAATCCAAACACATGTGCCATGTTCCATCATTTTTTGACACCAAGCCAATAGGTGAACCACATGGCGAGGAAGATGGCCTAATGATCCCTTTATCCAACAACTCCTGAATTTTCTTTTTAATTTCTGCACTTTCCATCACTGACATCCTGAACATGCCAACGTTAGGAAGAGGACAATCTTGCTGCAAATGTATCTCATGTTGGATTCCTCTCTTGGGAGGCAATCCTTTTGGTTCTTGAAACATCTCATCATATTGGTTAACTACATCAACCAATTTAGATTTCAATTTTGAATCACAACCTTTAAAATCTTCATTATCAACATCATTCTTGGGTTTGATCATTAGAAGCACAAAATTCTTGCTTGAATTCACTAGTCTTTTCATCTACCCCGCATTAACAAGTGAAAGATTTAGTTTCTTGCTATGAGCTCTCACAATATATTCTACTCCATCTTTGAAAAAATGGCATTTGTTTTCATGTCTATGGAAGATAGATTTTCTATCATAGAGGTACGATCTGTATAAAACTATGCCATATATGTCTAATGGCACAACATCAAGCTCCACTTCATCTATGAAATTTGCAATAATGGCGAATTTCAGTTTACACTTTCTAGTAACCTGCAATTGTGCATTGTCACACACCAATCCAAGTGGAAATGGTTTATGCAATGGAATGGTTTCCATGTTCAAACTTTTGACAACATTTTCAGCGACAAGATTGGCTTCAGAACCACTGTCGAAAAGTGTATCAAATTACTATGTTTTGAGATCACCCTTATGTGAAAAATTTATATCCTCTTCTTTTCATTTGGAGTTTCATTGTGTGAATTTGAAGTAATAGTGCTAGCAATGGAATCTTTCCCTTTCATACCCATGGCTTTAGTTTTAGTTTCATCACCCGAATCGGATCCCAGATCATGTTGAGTGGTTGCAGTTATCTTTTGTTTTCCCTTGTTGTTGAATTTCTTTGGTTTCATTTTTGGATGAAGCTTCCAACAATAAGCTTCATCATGACCCTCTTTGGAACAATGTTTGCATGTTAATTTCTCTCATTCCTTCTTAACAAATGCATTTTTCTTTCCCTTCCCTTTGATGTTGGAATTTCTAAGTCTAGCTGTTAGAAACACTTCATGTACTTTTCTGATTTATTTCTTCCTACTTGTTCTGATTAATTAACAAGTTATTTACCATGTAAATACTGAAAATAAATACAAGTACATGCTCAACACATTACAAATCATCAACTGAAGGAAGCAAAACAAGCACACAAGTGACACCGTTGTTTTTGTACCAATGTCCCTGGAAAAACCCAATGCGAGAAAACGATGCAACTATTTGAGGGTTTTAATTATTAAGAAGTTTCAGAATAAAATCTGGGTGCCAAAACTAGCTCACTCAACATAGAATAATCTCGGCAGTAGTACCTCTCAGTCGGAGACGGATGTTTCGACTAAAACCTCGAATAAACACTCTGACAGCTCCTAGCTCCAATCTGCCCCACGAAAACCCTAGCATTAGCCTCTAGGTCTTGCGTCAACTTTGCTAGCCTCTATGCTAGATTCTGGAGCCTCTGAGTTAGCCCTTAGACCCTTCGTGTCTCACACGCTAGCCTCTTTAGCTCTGCGCAGCTCCTGACTGCCTATGAGTAGCCTCCAGCTGCCTCTGTGTCAACCTCACTGGGATTTGCTCTACTTCTCTGGTACCAACTCTACCTCTTTGCTATGTATTCACTACCCCTCAGCTGCAACTCAGATCAATCACTCGATTTCCTCAACAAATCCTGCCGCAGAAAATTGAATTCTTGATCTCTCTTGGTGTGTGCTCCAAGTGACCCTCAAGCCTCCTTTTATACTTTTCTCATTGACAATTCAACGGCCAAAATTAAGTCCCTAATCGATGGCTAAGATTAACTCTACCTTGATCAATGACTTTTGGACCCTTCTAACACAATTTTATATTAATTCACATTAATATTTTATTTTCCCTAAGTTTAGACTTAGGAACTCCATTAAAAATATTAATTATTTTAATATCTCTCAAACTGTTTAGAATCTTCCCAAACCATTTCTGGGTATTGGATATCTCATGTGCTTTAGCACATCTGATGCTACCCCAAATCAACACTCCCTCTTAGCGGGGATTGTGCTCTAGTAACACTCTTTATTGAGCATCACCCTGATCATCCAGCATCAGTCCCTGTGCTGATGCTAGGCCTGCTGCCCAACATCCTCTGCATTGTGCATAATGTACTACTACCCATGGCCTTGCCACTACCACTGCTGCATCTGTACGGCGGCTCTCTCTGCATCCGTGTTGTTGCCCATGACCCTGCCACTGCCACTGTTGCATCTGCACTACAACCCCTCTCATCATGTTGCATCATTCTGCCCATAGCACTGCTACTACTAACTATTGCACTGCAACTCAATTACTGAGAATTAAGTAATTGATCTCCCAACTCTGACATCTCCGTCAAGCTAGAAACACTCTTGATGCTAAAGCTCCCTCTGTTATTGACAAGTGCTCCCTCTCTGATCTTTGCACTGTTGCAGCAACTCTGTGCATCTCACACTATTTCCTCGCGCTGTCATGGGACTCCTACACTGTATCTCCCTCTTTCGCTCCATATGCATTTGTCTCTACCGACATCCGCCAGTCCCACTACTCCTCTTCGGGGCTCTCGTAGCAAGGTATAATCCAAGAGTTTTGGTACCTCAAGGAACCTGCCCCTCATCGCCTGTATTCAGTCCCACTACAGCTCGATGTCTCCCCATTTTCGCTCAAGTGGCATGTGAGCACCCATGGCACAGTCATCATCTATCTCCACTTCCTTATCCGCCCTTGCTCACACCTCCTTGGTCTTGGAAGTCTCTGCCTTGCTCTTCTTTCTTGTACATTGGGTCGCATAATGACCCAGTTCTCCACAGTGGAAGCATTTGACCTTGGAGAGGTCCTTCTTCTTCCGTTTCTCCCGCTTTCCCTCAGATTCTAAGGCAACATCCACCTCCTCCTCCTTCTTGATTCTGATCCCCTTGCCACTGCTCCCCACCCTGTTTAGCCTTCTGATCTCTTCTTGGCGAAGAGACACCCACATTTCCTCCCAATCTGGAATGGTCGCCCTACCCAGTATGCTCTGTACAAACACCTCCCAGCCTTCTGAGACTGTGTTCAAGGTTGTTCTCACCATCAATTCTTGATCTGGCGCGGTCACTATGGAAGCCAGCTGATCTCGGATCTCCTTCAATCGACCGAGGAAGGTGTCAATCTATTCTCCCTTCTACATCTGGTATGTCTACAACTAGTTTTCTAGTAGCATCTTCCTCTGCACGAAAGTATGTTGATACAACTTATTTAGGGCCTCCCACATCTCATTTGTCGTATTCTTCTCAGAAATGTGTGGTACTACATGGTCCTTGACCTCATCAAGGATGATGCTCTTGGCCCTCACCATTGCATCCTCATACTTGTCGTTATCATTCGGGTCAACTGGGACCGCTATTGTCCTCAAGGCAAATTGCTTGAGATGGTTCCTGTCTAGAACGGATAAGATTATGGCCTTCCAGACTATGAAGTTTGAGGCTCCGTCCAGTCTGTCCTGGTCTCTTACCCCATTCACTGTCATCTCGCTGCTCCTCTACTTCCCTTCTGGAAGTTCTCGATGTGACTCCCTCTGAGCCTCAATTTCCCTCCTGGAAACCCCTCTGCCAATGTTGAGATGCCCCCACTCCGATCCTTAGTGCAGCTGCACCACTGATCCAGATTTCTTGGCTATAAATCCTTGGTAGCAGCTCCCTCCTCCTTGGTATTTCCCTGTTAGGTATTTTTCTGACTATAGTACCCCACCAGCTTCACTCTGAAAATTACCCACAACCTCCTAAGCGCTAGAAAACTAAAGGTTAGAGCTTCTAAGCTTTGCTCAATCCCAACACTAGCAAAATCCGCACCTCCTAGCCATGGGCGTCAATCCTTCCTGACTGAGGAAGATGGTTGGGCACTGCGTAGGTCGAGTCTGCTCCCCTCTGCCACTGCACTGATCCTCTTCCCAGCTCAAACTTGATGACGCAGGCACTGCGTCACCCCTTCCTTACTACTTCTCTACTAGGAACAACTTTTGTCACTCAGGACAGCTGTTTTCTGATGTTGTTGTTCTACTCGGCTGATGTCCTTAGTTATCCTATGCTCTGAAACCATGCTCTGATACCATGTTGGAATTTATAAATTTAAATATTAGAAACCCTTCATGTACTTTTCTAATTTATTTCTACCTACTTGTTCTGATTAATTAACAAGTTATTTACCATGTAAATACTGAAAATAAATACAAGTACATGCTCAACACATTACATATCATCAACTTAAGGAAACAAAACAAGCACACAAGTGACACCATTGTTTTTTGACCAATGTCCCTGGAAAAACCCAATGCGGGAAAATTGGTGCAGCTATTTGAGGGTTTTAATTATTAAGCAATTTCATAATACAATCTGGGTGCCAAAGCTAGGTCACCCAACAGAGAATAATTTCAGTAGCAGTACCTCTCAGTCAAAGACAGATGTTCTGGCTAAAACCCCGAATAAACACTCTGACAACTCCCAGCTCCAATCTACCCCACGAAAACCCCAGCGTCAGCCTCTAGGCCATGTGTCATCTCCACTAGCCTCTATGTCAGCTTCTGGAGCCTTCGCGTCAGCCCCTACACCCTTTGCGTCTCACACGCTAGCCTCTTTGGCTCTATGCAACTCCTAACTGCCTATGTGTATCCTCCAGCTGCCTCTGTTTCAACCTCACTAGGCTCTGCGTTGCCTCTCTGGTACCAACTCTACCTCTCTGCTATGTATTCAATACCCCTCAGCTGCAACTCAGATCACTCACTTGATTTCCTCAGTAAACCCTGCCCCAGAAAATCGAATTCTTGATCTCTCTTGGTGTGTTCTCCAAGTGACCCTTAAGCCTCCTTTTATACTTTTCTCGTTGACGGCCAAAATTAAGTCCCTAATCAACGGCTAAGATTAACTCTGGCTTGATCCATGACTTTTGGACCCTTCTAACACAGTTTTATATTAATTCACATTAATATTTTATTTTGCCTAAGTTTAGACTTAGGGACTCCATTAAAAATATTAATTATTTTAATATCTCTCAAACCGTTTATAATTTACCCAAACCATTTCTGGGTACTGGATATCTCATGCGCTTTAGGCTCTCCACCAATTTTAGTGGCTAGAGCACATCCGATGCTACTCCAAATCAACATTTGAGACCCTTTTATTTTCCTTTACTCTTAAATGGCTTTTTACTACCTTCTTCTGGAGTGTTTTTCCCTCTTGCCTCAAGATGAGTGGCTTGCACACACACATCATCTAGATTATTGGGATTAAACATTAAGATAGTATGCCTAAGGTAACTGTGTAAACCCCCTATGTACTTCAACAATGTGTCTTGTGATTGCAAATCTACACCTAACATTAGAGACCTTTTTCTGAATTATTGGGTGTAATCTTGCACATTTTGACCTTTAAGTTGTCTAAAGTTCTGCCAATTCATGATGGCTTTCTGCATATAAGCTAGAGGGTAGAATTGTATTTTAATTGCAGCAATGAAATCAGACCAAGAAATTGAGATCTTACTGTGTTTTTTTATCTCCTCTTGTGTCTTTGATTCCCACCATACTAGTGTTGCACCCTCCATTCTCAAGGAAGCTAACTGAATATTTATGTCATCCTCTTGAAGGTTTTGAATTCTTCAATAGACCTCCAACTAATGAATCCAATTATCAAGCTTCTCTATATTCACTTCACCATTATACATGGGCAGCTCAAATTTAACATCAAGTTTTAGTAAGGGTGATTTACTAGTTCCTTTTGAGGTATGTTGATAAGTATGAGTAAGGGTTGTGTTAGTGGAAGAGGGTGAAGATGTCTGTGAAAAAGAAGATGAAGAAGATGGTGGAGAGGGTGGAGGTTTAACTCCATTTCCATTACCTCCTCCTGAGGAACCTTCTCCTTTGGGAGGTTTAGAGCTTTCACCTTACAGCCTAGTATTCCTCTCTTCATAGAGGACCTTCACCATCTCTGTCATATTAAAGAAAGCCTTCCTGAAAACCTTCTCATCATTTGTCATGTTTGTAGGTTCCCCTTCATGAGACATGCTCACTGGAGTATCAAATACAACTTGAGGATGAACTGGTGTTGGAGTTTGTGGCAACCTTGCCCTCCTTCCCCTTGAGCCAACTTCAGGGCTTCCAACCAACTTCCCTTCTCCTCTTTTGAGTTTTAACCTTGTAAGAATGACATAAACTTGCAAACAGTTAAATCCTTCTTGCACAAATAAAACCTGGTGCTATGATACCAAAATTATCTGATTAGGAATATTAGCTTTGTTGTGCTAATATCCTCCTCATATTATAAACAAAATGTTATTCATGTGCTTAAGGATTATTGAGTTTATTGCAAGTGAAAATGAGTTTTTATGTTAATTTTATGAGCAATTTAATATAAAATAGAAATTGAACAACAATATATAAATGTACAGAACATCACCAAAAACACATCACAACAGGAACATGATGAAGGAGTTCACCCCTCCTGAGCCACATCTCCTTGGTCCAGCTTCCAATGGCTTAGGCCTCTCTATTATGCTCAAATGTGTAAAAATATGTGTTTACAATGCTCAAATGTTTCTGTAACATACTCCAATGAGTCTATAATGTCCAAAAATGGCTACCTAGCCTCTTTCTGCACCCAATTTGGTTGAAAACTGGAGAAGTTATGACCTCTCCTAGTTTCTCCACTATTCACTCTACAATTTGCCCAAAATCTAACACCGAACCCCCATTTTCACCCCGTTTTCTGCTAATGGGCCACCAAATCTGCCAAAATCTAGGCGTATTTGTTGGACAATTAATTTAGTCGTCGAGACCTAAAATGTGTAAAACAGGGTCATATGGGGGGGCTATGTGCCCAAGGGCTAGCCCCCGACGTTGACCCCTTTCCTCCGACGGTCACGTAAATGTCAGCGGTTAGAGGTAAGGTATCACATGGGGAGGTCAAGCAGTGGCGTTCCTCATGGCGATCACATAATATGCTAGCAGGTAAACGGCGGGAGTGTTCACATGGGGCGGTTAAGTCTACACCCAACCTCCAAACATGACGACGTTCTCATTTAAATAAAACATGCCATCTTATATGGTTAAGACCCACACACATGGTATGTTGGTAAAGCTGTTGTATTAAGTGTTGGGAGGTCGCGGGTTCGACCCCCACTGCCTCCGCCCAAACTATGTAAAAATTTTGGTGGCCTCTCGGGCTACCACGTGGTGGCCTCCGGCTAGGCCACATGTCAACTCGTGATTGGCCATCATTCCAACCAATGAAAAAAAACAAAATTTCGACCAGTACAAATATGCCACTTGGCACGATATAATTCGCCGAGAAATTCTTTGACAAAGTCAACATCCAAATCACCTTCCGAGTCAGTGCCACATCAGTAGTACGGACTACTGACTAGGCTGTCCTTTCTTTTTACATGTTTGAGAAAGTGGACAGAACTCGTTTCTGGAGTCATATGAAATCTGTTTCGCACGAAATGAGTTGCTCCAGATTCAGGATGATGAGCACTACGTGGTCATCCAAGTTCCACACCAATCCGACAACTTTCAAATTTGAGAATTTTTTTTAGCACCTGATCACTAAGCATTATGTAGCACATCTAAGTGTCTTCTCTGTAATAAGTGGCAAGCTAACTGCCACCCTCACTGTGAAGCCCAAGATGGGACTCATCCATATGTGTAATGATACACTCAATCACTTCTGCACAGGGAATGACCGAGAATCTACATGCGCTCCTATGCATTTTGGACTTCTCAATGTTGATGTATGCTTGCACGTCCTCCAAGTTTTTAGGAAAACTTTTCTACATGAATGTGTTGTATATACCGCTCCATGTGACCTCAGTAGTCTTATGAATGAAGCACTGAGTTTCTACATATATGGGAATGGTTGGCTTGGTAACCTCAATAAGTTTGTTAATGCTTTCTTCTGAGACTTCTTTGGAGATCACTTTACAAGGAGTCATGGCTCCAACAGATGATGAAAGGGTGACAATACTTGTAGCACGAACACCTATTTGTGGAAAAACACTCATAATGACAAGATTGGCTTTATGCAACCTAAATAAGAAATAACATCTCGTAAATCAAGTACAAAGATCCATCAAATGTAATTGATCATGAAATTCTATCGACGACTATACAAAATCACTTGCATGCATAATAAAATAGGCATGAAAACAAGGATGGAAAACTTTCAAAGAACGAAGGAAGGTTAAGGATCATTAAGGGCTTTGCAGTGCACTCATGCTCTCAAGCAAGTGATGAAAACCATCAAGGGTGCACTGGTACACTCCAAAGGGTCAAAGGGATGAGTTTTTGGGCCTTCAGGCCTTCATAATGCGCTCATGCACTCAAGGAGACAAGGAGAATGCACTGGCACACTCCGAGGAGACGAAGGAACATATCTTCCATGCTTTGGCCCTTTAAGGTGCACTCATTCGCTTAAAGGGAAGGAGGGTGCACTGACGCACGTTGAAGGGTCGAAGGGTAATCATTTGAGTCTTCGAGGTGTGCTCATGTGCTCAAGGAAGGGAACAATTCTTCGTGATGAAGGAGTGCACTCAAGAGGTAGACTTGGTCATTCTGGGCATAGTTCTCAACGTTGATTGAGCTTTGGGTTCCATAAGTGCGCTTTACCTAAAGAAAGCTCAAGAACAAGTCTAACAACAAGATTTCATGGTAGAAATGAGAAGAAGAAGGATCTACAAGCTTATATGGATCCTGTCGCAATCATGGTAGAATGTGAAAGGTTGAGGCATGTGAAGAGTTTCTGCATGCAACAACAAATTAACACTTGCAGAATGAAGATTGAATAGAAACACCAACAAGAAAAGAAAGATGGACAGTGAAATCATGGAAGGAAATGAATATATTCGACATGCAAAACTTACTTGTAATGCAGGTTGATGAAAAGTTTCTTGATCCATAGTTGTGTGCCCAACCTAGATGAGAATGATTATGTAAATGAATGATTAACTGGTTTAATTTAAAAGAGTTTATATGCAACATTTATTCATGCATGATCACCACTTTTTATCGAGTGAAAAGGTTGGTTAAGGGAAGTTAAGTGGACTCCTATTTTCTAGGAGTGTGCCCACATGCAACAAAGAGGCACATGCATGCAACCAGGAAGAGTGCATGTATTCAGCACGAAGGAGTGCGCTTAAGTAGGGCGCACTTGCTTAGCATGAAGGAGTACTCACTTCTTCGACCCAAAGGAGTGTACTCTACTCAAGCACATGTCTTCATCAACTTGGAGAGAACTTTTTCCTTAAAGAGCGTTTTTCTTGCTTTTGTTTGCTTTTTATGCATTTGTGTGTTTTTTTGAGTGGGTGCATGGCGTAAAGGCTAGTTTCTAAGTCAAAAAAAATCATGAGTTCACCTAACCATGGACTAGATAGCCTAAGCTCTTCTAAGGGTTAGGTGATGAAACTTAGGAAGCATTGAATTAGGAGGATGTGACACTAGGAGAAAACACACAAATAACAAATCAGACAACATGACGACACTAGGGAGCTTGAATAGTGACAACACTTGGAGACACACTGGGAGAACCCCAGCTTCTCTGAAATGGTTTCATTTTGGCACAAATTCTCAATTCTACCTTAGCTTCCTACTCTTACCTGGTTAAAGATATAGTCTTCTCAGTTCCACTGATCAGTGTAACACAACATAAACAAGCCATATCATTTCCCTGTCAATGTAAGGGCAATATAGCATGACAAGTTAAAGCCAATCAGAGTATGAGTTTTACATCTCTAGTGTTGCTCCACTACCAGAAGGCCTCGACAGTACCCCGATGGAGTCGCTTCAGGAACACAAACGTTGCTTCACTACCAACGAGCCTGGACAGTATCCCGACGAATTCGCTTGCTTCACCTCTCTACGTAGGGAGCCTTTCTCTTCTTTCACCCTATTATTTTTCTTTATTTTTCATAGGACTATGGGTATGCACTTATTATTTTTCAATGGGCGGAAGAGGGATCCTGACTTATTGAGAGAAGAAGAGGTTTCCACTTCAAAGACGGGTTTTATACCTCTAATGCTTTGATCACTAAAAATTTTCCCCTTATCTTACTCTACCTAGATAGATAAGAAAGAACACACTATTCATAACAGGACCAAGTGCAAGAGTGAGAATCCTAAACGAATACGGGCATCATGGTTTGCTTACAACTTCTCAACTAAAGGATTGTATTTTCCATCGAGAAAATCATTGACTTGAGAGAGGTAAACCAAAACAAAGAAGAGGGTAGTAGATAAGTCAAGGATTGTATGGTACTTCAACTTGCCTTGCACAAAAGTTTAGCTACATCATCTCGAAGCTCAAAACCATCTTTATTCAAGAACCAAGACAACAAAGAAACAAAGGAAAGATGAAAACACCAAACAGGAATGCAATGCATCTAACTAAATGAAACCTATCATGTCCTAAAATAAATAGTGCACAGTCGGGTCATGTGAAATGGAACTTCCAATGCAGCCATATAAGCTACTCCCAACCTTTGGGTGGAAATATGTGATTGTGTGAAATCAAAATAGAGTCAGTTTAGTGAAAAGGATAAATAATGTGAACATAGGCACTGACACAAGGAGACAGGAAATGCAATCACAATGATGTATCACACTCAACTTCGCTACCAAAAGTGGGACCCCACAACATCCATAACCACCATATCTATGGCCATACAAGACTCGATGAAGGGCATGCAAGTAGAGGCCACAAGACGTGGGTCTAGACTGATAAGATTCTTCTAAGGAATCTGCAATAGTATTATGGAGACAAC
The DNA here is from genome assembly GCA_031772625.1 of Pinus tabuliformis. Lineage (NCBI taxonomy): Eukaryota > Viridiplantae > Streptophyta > Pinopsida > Pinales > Pinaceae > Pinus > Pinus tabuliformis. The sequence continues at coordinate 309,457,650 of CM062805.1, read as the reverse complement.
CTTGGGGAAAACTCTGACAGGAAAGACTGAACAAAGACAGGTCCATGTCATAAGTGGTATTAACAAGCTGACTACAACTCATGTTGTTGTGCGAGTGAGATTCTTTGATGGATGATGCAGAAGATTCATTAAAACCCCTCTCTATTTCCACATCACAAATTAAAGATTTGCTTGAGATGGGATGTAGCGGTGCAAGTTCAATAATAAAATTAAACTCTCTTCCCTAAGGGTTGAAAAAATTCATGTGAAGAAGATGAGCATCCTTCAGGAGAGATTCGACATCCCACAAGATAACATTAGTGATGAAATAGTGCAAAAAAATCATGAACTAACCGAAATCACAAATACCACCATAGTGACAGGAACCTGACATAACCATTAGCGTAGGTTGAAGTGTCCTACTCACCTGAATTAAGTTTGAATTTTGAGAAACATGGTCAGTTGCTTATCAAGACAAGAGTCATTATTCAAATCATGAGATTCAACAATTGGAGGTTGATCAGATAGATATTCGAGATTACCACAACAATCCTCAATGATAAGCATGTAATCTCCTTGATCAAAAGGAGTTATTCTTGAAAGAAATTCTTAGATAATCACATTAGAGTCCATTTGGAATTCCTGTAAATCTAAATCTTCTTGTAGAAATAAAGATTCATCCATATTACTTGAATAATTATTACCATATAATTTAGAGAAAAGGAAATCATCAGGGTCATGGTTGTCCATGGATTCAACTTTGATTAACAGATAAAAGATCGACTAGAGGAATATCAAGATTCAAAGATGGTTGATTGATCAAATCAAGTGAATCACCGTCAAGGGAAAGATGTGAAATAAAAATCAATTCTTCATCGGAAAATCGACATTTCATTTTAGTGATCGGTTTAAGTTCAAAGCACAAAACATCAAAAGGAGGGGGACATTGGACAAAAGGTAGATTTGGTTCTTCCTCGGGATGTTGAAATTCTTCTTGATGAGGAGGGCATGACGTATCATATTCAAAATATTTCCTTGACATATGGACTAAGAATTAGAACTTTTCATCCAAGAACTACTACTCCACATCCTCATCTGGAAACTCATAACAAAGATGAAGGAATTGGTCAGCAAAATGTTAAAGAGATTCATTCAATTCCATTCTATGTTGATCGATTTCATTAAGGACATTTTGACATTAATATTTGTCAAAAACACGACGAAGCTCATTAACCAAATGTTTGAAAGATGAGATATAAGTTGTGGGTATGGAATAGCACCATTTCTTCACAGACCATCCAATGTAAGGGTAAACAACCGTGCGAGGAATTCTTTGGAATAAAAACCACATGAAAAACAAAATTGAAAAAACTCAATTACGTAATCAAGGATGGTTACTGTACCCTTGCCATCAAATTTAAAATGTGACAAGTTACATAAAAATTTCATGGGGATTGAAAGATCTAAAGCTTCAGAAAAACACCTTGGGATTATGATCCAGGATGAAGTCATTAAAGGTGAGAGACTACTCAAACACACTTCACAAGGTCAGCTTGTCATCTAGCCCTCCTTCTAGCACCAAAAATGATGTCACCAACATTGTAAGGGGATCTTCCCGATGTGAAGTCCCAATTAGACCTCACATTGTTTGGTGTAGGAGTCCCATTTGATCATACAGTTTGGCCACCGTTGGAAAGGTTTCAAAGGTATGCCTTGGTTACAAATAAACACAAGGGACTGTAAAACCTCTTTGGGGCGGCAAGTATGTGAGCTTTGTGAGACACCCACTGTAAGGTGCACAAGGAAACATCCACGACAGGTAAAGGGAAAATGAGCCTCCGGTTAGAAAAGTAATAGTACTATTCTAAAGGGGGGTAGGAAGGAAGAGAAAGACTTGTTGAATACTTGCATATTAGTCCACATAATAAACAACAATCATTAAAGAATAAAAACACTCATTCAATAACCATCATAGCTAAGAAACGAATTAGTTCATTCACTTAGTATGTAATTAAAGCAATATATATCATAAACATAACAAGAATAGTCCTACTATATCTACGATACATGTATGAAGAAGTGTTGGCTCATAGAGCTTCTGATTAAGAGTGAAAGATCCCAAGTACATTATTACATGAATGAAACACTATATCCAGTAGTGGAACATGAAGCCACAACTTACTTCTCCAAAGAATGATCTATCTCCTATGCACTGCAAGAGAAGCCAAAGCAAGACTTGAAAAATCCAAGCCCTTGAGTTATAAGGAGCTATTTATAACTAATAACAATGATCTTTGAGCTTCCTCATGACTCTTTGACTTCAATGACTTTTCATATTCTATTCATGACTTGTTACCTTCCATATGTGACTATTCACATTCCACATGTGTCCCTTGGACTTCATTACATATCATTTATTACATAAGACAAATTACATATGAGACGGTGGCATAATAAGACAAAATTGGTAATGGGACAAATGCTCATCAAATTGATAAATCATTGGCTTCCTCATGGAGCTCATTTATAATGTATGTGTTCCATGCTCTGAACTTTGTTGAGATGGCTTTCACCCGAACTGAAAAGTCCCCTATATAATGCATCTTCACCTCCAGTGCCTTCATCGGTATGGTATTGGAGCTCGATTGTACATTATTACATAGCCATGAAAGTTTCATATGAGCTTTGACTGGTGTGATGGCGTACTGCAGAATAATGTCTTTGGTAACCTCCAAGCCTTCATGTTCTATGGATTGCTTGATCTATTTAATGTATTGATTGATCTCCTAGAAGATGATCTCTCTACCTCTGATTTGCTAAAGTGATCCTATTGCGGACATCCCATGTTTCTGTGTTAGAGACTTGAAACCATTATGCAGTCAATTATAGGAAGAAATAGTACTAATTGATTGTTCCCCCAGACACATGTAGTTTTGATGGTGGAGTCTCAGCTAAACTTTGTCTATCTCAGTAGCAATTTTGTCTTTCTTTTCCAAATGTTGCAAAGCATAAAGATACTTGGAAGTCCACTCTTGAATTTGGTCAACTGCTCTGTTTGTCATTTTTAGGGGTTTTACCACTTGATGTGCTTTCTTATGAATTCCAACGAGAGGAGCCACCACATGTTTTATAAGTATCATCTCATCATAAAGTCGGGTCATGGGGTCCTCCACTAGCTCCAGTTATCCCTGCATGGTTGACTACCATTTTATGATGTTGAAACTCTAAGATGATAACCACTGATTATTCGCCGCAAGATGTTTTGCATGTTGCTTCACTGCAACAAGTTCTCTCCTCAATCTAGCATTCTCACTCAATAGATATTCGGATTTATCATGTGTTGTTGTGGAAAAAGAAACATTTGTCACCATGACTGCGCTAGGATTCCTTCTGGTGTTGGCAGTTATCACCTTCTATGTAGCAACTAAGACTAGATTTTGAGGATCCTTCAGAAAGTATCTATGCCTCCGTTGCACAGTCCTCTTCTTAAGATGATCAAAAGTTACACTGCATACATCCATGACTCTACCTATTCGTGGAGATGTGATTCCCATCTCCCCAAATGGAATATGACCACCTGTGGGAGTAGGTTCCTCTGGAAAACCAGGTTCATCATCCATAGGTTGGATAGTATCTTATTCTTCCAACTCTTCTTCTTCCATCTCCTAAGTCAATTTTTCTTCTTCCAGTATTTGTTGCTTCTTCCTCCTGGGATTGCCATTGTTGTTCCTCTTCTATCCTCCTCCTCTCATCTTCTTTTTCTTATTGCTTCTCCAACAATTCATCTTGCTTCCTCTTCTCCTCTTCTTCTATTACTTCTCTCCTCTCATACTCTGCTTGAATGGCTCCTTTGTTCAAAGGATCAACTTTCCATTTCCTACTACTCTTGCATGTCGAATCATATCTGATCCTTATCTTACGAACTACGCTCCTTTCTTGAGGGTTTGTCTATTCTTCCTCCTGGACCTATATATCTTGAGCTGGTGGATACTGGGGTGAACTAGTCTTCGTTGTTGGATGTGTCTTTCTAACTGCATTGTACCAGTTATTCATTTTTCATCTTTTGTTGTGGACATCGATGAAACCTTGTACTGTAATCGATCCTTTCACAATGTTTCTTGCACAATCTATTGGGGTCATATCCATGAAAGTATTTAGTGGCGAAGTGCAAGTGATCCAGCTCTTGTATTTCTGTTATTGTTGCCTTGCTTCTCTTTAACTCATACAATTCGATCCTTAATGGGAAGGTGGGCTACTGAGATTTCTTCATCCTATGAAGAACTTCTGATAATCCCTTTTCCAACTGATTTCCTACTTCTTGTATGACCACCTTATTGGTCACATATCGCGGCATGAGATGAGGGTATATCTGAAAACAAAAACATCTAATGGATGCACCCTCAGGTGCTGCAAACTAATCCACAATATCCCATATGTCAACATTCCTAGATCTAACAATCTCGGGAATCCTACTGCAACTAGCTAAATCTACTTCACCTAGATTATGAATTATGTTACAAACTTATTTCAGATTTCTTCATGAAACATTGAAGTAAATTCCTGACGCAGCCTACACCAATTAAATATGATTATGAAACATAGAAACTCGGCAAGGAAAATGGAAACACATAGGACACAGTTATTTTTGGACAATAGTCCCTGGAAAAACCCAATGCGGGAAAACCAGTGCAGCAGCAATGAGGGTTTTATATTATTAAGCAGTAGAAAAAATTGAATACATCATTGAATACCTCACAAGGTTATTCAGTTACAGAGAGAAATATTGGCATAATATTTGTGAGTTTTACCTCACAAAATCACTGAGAAATCATGGTTGATCCAGCCCCAAACTGACTACGTCCGACTTTTCTAGCTGCCTTTGCGCTACTTCTGCGCAGTGTCTGCGTCAGCCCAGCGTCAAGCTCTCTAGGTGTTGCACCACTTCTCTGGTTGGTCTATCTACTGCCCAGGAGATTTTATTTATGCCTCCCAGCCTCACACCCTGGCTCCTAGCTTCTGAAAATCGGATTCCTCTCTCTCCCTCTAGGGTGGTGCTAGGTAGGTGAATGAAGTCACCTTCAGGTTGGGGCCTGTAAACACTTCAGGGTGGTAGGGTGGTGTTAGGGGAAGTTGTGGCTCACTAGGGTTTTGGGTCATCCTTTCCGCTGCCTTCTGACAAAACCAGGGCATTGGGGCATCCTTCTAGTGGGAGCTGGAGAAGAATGATTTTCTTTAATTCTAGGAAGTTGTAACTTTCTTTTCAATTGGGGATAAATATTAAAGAATTTATTAGAAAATCGTTCGGGGGTTTTTGACCCGGAGGGGGTTTCCCACCGAAAAATCTTGTGCCTATTGTCTTTATCTTTCTGCATTATTGTTTATTTCTTTACTGAATAATTGTAATACTACTAAAGACTAACTAATTCTTTGAAAAGGATTAATTAAGTGTTAATTGATAAGAAACATTACTTCACCCCCCTTCGTTGTATTTCCAACAGATTGAATATGAGAACCCTCTTATGTAATTTTTTTCTTTTGCATTAATAAAATTTCCTCAAGTGGCTACGTTGATTGGGGTCGTGGACTGTTTCCCTCTTAGAAGGTTTTAACTAGAAAAATATTTGTGTTATGATCTTTTATCTAGAAATATGAGTGATACCAAAGGTGTTCATCTTGTATGGAATACCTTGTTTTCCCAAATAAGGTAAGAATCAAGAGTTAGTTGACATTTTCATACGAACCACAACGGAGTAGCATGGCAAAGTACAAGAATTGATCCATTGTATGGGCTACTAAGGCCCTAATATATGACTAGGACATGGCAATGTTTCTTTGGAAAGAGGGATGCAACACAATAGTCTACATCAAGAACTAGAGTCCTCACATGATCTTGGAGGACAAGACACCAGAGGAGGCATTCACTAGTGTGAAGCTAGAGCTGAGTCATTTTTGCATCTTTGGTTGTCTAATTTATATTTGCATATCGGTACAAAAGAGGACCAAGTTGGATCCTTCTAGCATGAAGGGTTTATTTGTGGTTATAGTGATAATTCAAAGGATTATAGGTTCTATATTATACATTAAAGGAATATAGTAGAGAGACGAGATGTAAAGTTTGAGGAAACTTTACAAGTAGAAAACCCCATGAGCCCCTATTCCAATTACAGAGGATGATAAGTAGCATGCTTTAAAGGTTGAGCTAGGGCCTATCAATTTCCATGGAAATATAACATCCTTCAAGGGAAGAGAGGAATATGGAAACCCATTCTACTTATGTTAAGATGCCTCAATGATTCAGTCAAACTTTAAGGGATGCTCATGACCATGTTGTGACTTCATGGAGCACTTTGTATGAGAACAAACCTCCAAAAAAATTCCAAACTATATGGCATTGATGAGCATCATTCTAGATTTGAAGCCTTCCAATTTTCAAGAGGAAACACACCAACATCTATGGAGAGATGCCATGTTGGAGGAGTACACCTCCATCATGAAGAATGATGTTTGACACATAGTGCCAAGACCAAATGGGAATCCAATTGTGAGTTCTAGACAACTCTACAAGATCAAGCATGTTGCATATGGCGACATTAAGAAGTTCAAATTTAGGTTTTTGGTGAAAGGTTCTCCTAGAGAGAGGGAGTGGACCATGAGTAGACATTTATTGGGTCATTATGTACACTTCTATTAGAATTTTTATGTCCTTGGTTTCATTTATGGAATGGAGGGTCATCACATGGATGTGAAGACATTTTTCCTCAATGGGATCATTGAGGAAGAAGTGTAAATAGATGAATATCTACAAAGTATGGTCTCCACCAAAATTGAAGCAAATTCTGATTCTATCATATGTTTGTTCAAAGTAATCTACTTATTTTGGTGTTACATAGCTTAAAGAGGCTCATTACAATGTTCAAAGAAAGCATGGCAGTTGAGTTTGAGATGGAGGACATCGGCTTGATGCATTACTTCTTACGGTTGGATATTTGCAAAATAAAAGGCGAGATATTCCTTCGACAAGGCATGTAGTTAAAATCCTAAAGAGGTTTCAAATGGGCGAGTGCAAACCTATGGCCACAACCATGATCACTAATTTGAAGAAGATGACAACTTCAGAGTTGGTGGATCCCACAATGTATAGGTAGTTGATAGGTTCCTTGATGTATCTGGTTAACACCAAGTCAAATCTATATTTTTCACTTAACACCTTGAGTCAATTCATAATGGAGCCAAGGAAAGAGAATTAGGTAGCAACAAAACATGTGTTCAGGTATTTGAGGGGCACAATGGAGCATGGTTTGAGATATCTTGGAGATGGTGAAGTGAAATTGTAGGGCTATATTGACTCAAGTTGGGCACATATTACAATAGAAACATAGAGCACCACAATGTGTTTCTTTAGCATGAGATTAGCAATGGTCTTATTGCTTAGCAAGAATTAGGCATATCTAGCACTTAGCTCAACAAAGGAAGAACACATGGCAACTAGTACTACTAGTTGTGAAGTCATCTAGGTTTGCAAGCTACTCAAGATTTTCTGATGAGGAGTTGAAGCCTACACAATCATTATTGTGATAATTAGAGTTATTTCAAGTTTCTTGTGGGATTGTTTGATGAGGAGTTGAAGCCTACAATCATTATTGTGATAATTATAGTTGTATCAAGCTCTCTAAGAATCCGGTGTTTCATGACAAGTTCAAGCTTATGAAGAAAAAATATCACTTCATATAAGATAGGGTTCAAGTAGTGAAGCTCCAACATATTCCCACCCATAAATAGGTAGCTAATATTTTGACCAACCCCTTGGTAAAAGGGAAGTTTGAGGCAATGTGAGACAAACATGGATTGGTACAAAATTATTTCTTCACTAAGAGTGAGCATTGAGAATTACAGCTTGGATGGGAACTTTCGCACATGTTCAATGTGAACATGCCAATAGTAGTCCAAGAGATTAAGTAATTCTATTTATGGAAAAGTAACTTTAGTTAAAAAGTGAGTCTTATATTTAGTTACTTAGTTTAAAATTATACTTAGACTAGATAAATATTAAAAATTGATTCCATGCTAAAAGTATAAAGATAAGGCAAGGTAGATGCTTTCTCACACACTTTAGTGAAGCAAGTTGAGCAATAGAAAGGGAGGGAGGGAGAGAGAGAGACTAGCAAGGAAAGTTGTTTCCAACAGTGTGCAATCTTGTATGGACGTTCATGAAATGATATGGAAAATTCCGTATGGATATGAACAATCATATGGATTTTGTACATCATGGTGCAATAACATTGCAACCTGTACAACAGTGCCATATTCTAGAAAACTATTGTTGCTAATTTTTTTAACAGTTGTACCTTTCAAACAACTTGTAAAAGCTCAAGTTGAGGGTGATTTTTGATGACAATGTAGTGTTGCTTCTTTATGCAACATGTGGAGGTTTCCTTGTAATTTTTTTGGAGGAATGAAAAGTTGATTTGAAGGAGTAATTACTTGTGTGGATTTCAAATACATTTTTATGGTTCTATTTAATTTCTAGCAATTGTGTGATTGATGCTTGTTGACCACTACGTGTCAACTTCCCATAGCAGTACACCCCCTTTTTTTGCAAAAGGGATAGCGCTTAATTGACATGTCCATGCCATTCGATAGTCATCATCGCCCTGATCATGTTATGTTGTAAACCTAGTCTGCATGTGTGAATTGTAAATAATCTTAGCAGAGTTGAGTCATGTATGTAAATTGCTTAGGTGGACCTAATTTTCTAGTGATAATCTAGGTTCCGGAAGGTTTTTTGTCTCACTGATCCATGATCGGCAGAGTTTTCCTTCAGCCTAACCCCAAAGCCGGAATGAATTTTGTCATTAGAATCTTAGGGGAATTCTAGTGTGTTGATCTACTAGATTATATTTGGTCGCAGAACTGGGTGGTCTATGAGGGTCTATGTCAAATGGGTTTCCCCCTTGAGATGTAAAAAAGTTATGATGTAAAGTGTCTTGAGGGTTAGAAAATGTTTTAATCCCCTCATAAGTCCTAAGTCCTAGGTCCTAGGTGATTTTTCCAAAGGTTAAGTTCAAGGATCCAAAAACAAACAAAAAAATAAAAAAAAATTAAAAAAATAAAAATAACTAAAAAAAATAAAAATAACAAAAATAACAAAAATTAAAAAATTAAAAATAAAATTAAAATTAAAAAATAATAAATAAAAATTTGAAAAAATAAAATAAAATAACAATAAGTCAAATTTTTGAGTAAATAAATGCAGAATTTTAATTGTTTAATATATTAAAATGCATTTAAAAATTCGGCAGTTGAGATTAAAAGAAATCTTGATCCTCATCGACGGTCGAGATTAGTTTGACATGGATCACTCGAACTAGCCGTTGGGAATTTTTCTTTAAATAGGGTGCTAGGGGTCATTTGAGAGCAGATTTGATCGGAGAGTCTGGTGCTAAAGAAAGCTCTCTTGTAATCCATTTTTGTGCAATAAAGAAAGACTTTAGGGTTAAAAATCTTGCTAGCATTACTCTTCTGAAAGTGCTGTAAGATGATTTATTTTTCTACATAATTTTATTTTCAGTCATTGATAATAGCTTGATGAAGATTGGTTTAGACACAAGTATCTTGTCTAATCTCTGGAGCTTGAATGATAGTTTAGATTTCTGAAATATAATGGCAGGTATCTCCATTTGATCTGGATTCCACTATTGTTTTCTCCCTCTATGTTAATGGTTGATTGTAAGTTGTGCAGGAAATCTTTTTTTTTAGATTACCGGGCGTTAGGGGAAGTTCTCGACTGAACCAGCCAACTCTCGGGTTGTGTTTTCTGAAAGAGCCCAGCCAGTTCTTGATCCCGGGCTTATCATTTGAAATTTTTTTTATGAATGCATGAAGGGTTTTTCTGAAGCATCTTGCATTAAATTAAAATTCTAAAAATATTTATGTGGCATAACAAGAAATCTGGCTATTTTAGAGCCTGCAGTGTGTGAATATTGTAATTATTTAGTTAGGGTTTTCAATTTCGTTTCTTGCACATATTATTTTGGGTTTTCTTTTTTTTTTGCATGGTTGCAGGTACAGGTTTTGAGAAATATTTCAGGGTTTCATTCAGACAATCTGAAGTAGATGATTCAAAATTTTATTAAGATTCTTGGAAAATATTTAGAGGTTTTGGTGGAAGTTCTGCAGATTGACTGCCTGGTTTCTTCTGACTAGGAAGATTTCGATTTTGTTTCGAAATTTTCTTTTGTGATCTGGGTTTGAATTTTAAAATCTGAAAATTTTCTGGGTTACTTTCTGCTGCTCCAAACCCCTTCCAAACAGTTATCGAATCCCGTAGTCATCTTCACGCCCTCCATTTTGCTGTCTGCAAATCCATATCCCTTACGCTGTTCACCCAAACGCTGCATTAAAAATAAAATAAAAAAATTGCGTCCATCCCTCAGTCATCTCCCTCCTCACGCAGCTCTTTTCTCCCTCCTTGTTGCTGCAGCTTCATCGCATCCCCCTCTAGCTGCGTCAAGCTCCCTCATTCCCTCGCATCGATGTGCTTTCACCTGCAACAGTAAACAGCAGCAAATTTTCGATTTTTTTTATGTGTTCAACGTGTTTTATTTCTGAATGTTGATACTGGAGATTTCAATTTTTAATCAACTTGGATCTGATCAGGGATACATATTTCTGTTGGGTTTCTGCAGTTCCCAAACTACATGCAGCTCAAATTTCCTCCACACATTGTCTATTTCGCTCACACAGTTTCTCACACCCACACCCACACCCATCTACAAGCTCGTTACCACTTTCACTCAAGCCTCACGTGCAGTGAATCCACCTGCAAACCCCTGCGTACTCGTTTCTCCCACCTGCCATACTTCTGATCCACGACTCCGCACCTGCAAACAAAGTTGTCGTCGAAGTTCCCAGGCCTGCATAAGTCAAAACACTTCATGCGTTGGATTTTTGGTTTAGATTTAAACTCAGTTTATTTGTTCTAAATAAAAAATAAATTAATACGCTTTAGCTTTTAGCACTATATATATATTAGATTACATTTCATTTTTTATTTTAGTTTTTTTTTAATTTTCATTTTAGCTTATTTTTTTTGGTGTGCGTATAGTTTTATGTAATGTAGTTTTAGTTTTAAAATTAAATTTTTGTTGTATTCTAGTTTGTTTGACTTTCACTTAAATAAAATATCTCATAAAAATACAATATCAAAAAAGTTCATAAAAATACAATATAAAAAAAAAAAGTTCACAAAAATAAAAAAGGAAAGGTATATAATAAAAATTTAATCTTTCGTTTTGTTCAGAATTTAGCTTTAAGTTTAAATTTTTAACTTAGGTTTTGGCATTAAATTAGACATCTTTCAGTTTCATTAAAAAAAAAATTAAATAAATGAAAAATAATAAAAAGTCCCTTTTAGTTTTTTTTTTTAAGGCTTTAGTTTAAATTAGATTTCAATTTAGTTAGAATTAATGTTTTATTAAATTTTGATTAGAGTTAGCCTTTTTATGTAGTTCAGTTTTAGAATTTAGATTTAGTTTTTTCATTTTTTTTCTCTAGTTTTATTTTACTTTCAAAATTTATATATATATATATATATAAAAAGTGGCATAAAAGGTTTCTTTTTTAGGTTTTTAGATTTAAGTTTTATTTAGAATTTAGATTTTACATTGTTTCATTTTATGTATATAAATTAGGTGTTAGTTTTATATTATACTTTATTTAGATTTTAAGTTTGTTTTAAAATCATAAAAAAAAAATATATATATATATATATAAAAAAATCATAAATGGTTAAAAAATAAAAAAGTTCTTTGAAGAGTTAGTTTTAAACTTCATTTAGTTTAGTTTAGTTTAATTTTGTTTAAAAAAAATAAAAATTGAAAAAAAAGCCTAATAAAAAATTGAAAATTCATTTTTGTGGTATCTATGTTCCACTTATAGCTAAATGCGCTTAAATGGTTATCTAAAGTTAGCTATATGAAAGTGGTAACTAGTCAGCATTTAAATTTTATGATCATTTAAAGCATTTGATTTTTCTTGAAGTTTAATTGTTGGATCACTATTAAAGCATTGTGCGTTTATCGAATATCTTGCATTGCTTGGATTTTTGATGATAAATGATTGTTTTACAAGGTTCATATTTTCTGCAACATCTAATAAATAATCATTTAATCATTAACTCCATAAAGCACTAGTTCATTAATTCCTAAAATCAATTATGTGCCAAATCGGCTTGTTGTGTCTCCCAACCCAACTTGTCCACAGTTGGTCATCTTTTATCCCATAGGATCTACCTCCATTAGCCTCGGGAGACGGCTTAAACGGAGAGATCGAGGATCAGGGTGACAGCTCCCGTTCTGAGCGTTGTCGTGACAATCTGTGCAATAGCATTTTATGGCGCCGTTGCTAGGGATACTTTATTCTTGGTGTTTCAACGACTTTTCATCATTCATCGTTCATCTTTCTATCATTCGTTGAAGCTGGCAACGACAACATTTTTTGGCGCCATTGTCGGGGACAAAGTTTTTTTTGTCCTTGGTTTATTCGACATTCATCATTATTTCTTCTTTCTTATTTTTCATTTGAGCTGGCAAAGTCAAAAAAATTTGGCATCATCTCATCTTTTACGCCATTCATTAGCCTGTCAAACGGCCAACATTCTTTGGCGTCTTTTGATCTTTTCATCACCTTATCTTTCGTCATATCAACAACTTCTCTTCGGTTTGTTTCTTGTTTGGGTGGTGACTCCATTTTCTTATTTTTCCCAAACAAGAAGCCTCCCTCATATCTGCTTGTTGGTTGCTTTTTGGATCCTAGAATTAGATTCATTGTTTAAGTGGCGACTCCACTTCTTTTATCTATTAATTTTCTTGAGTAGAGATCTCATTCTATCATCCATTTGGTCCCTTGTTATTCATCATGGATTATTCGTTTAAACCATGTCATTTTACTGATGACCTCCATGATATTCCGGAAGTGGCCATTTCTAAATTACCTTTGTTTTCAAGTGGTGATTCAGTCGCTGTTAAATACATCTAGGCTTGTTTACTCGTATAATGATCATATATTGTAGACCCCCTCAGTATAATCATGAAGATGTCAAAATGTGTCTTTTTGTCCTTTCTTTAGAGGGTGATGCTTTGAATTGGTTTAACAATTGTCCTAAGGATTCTTTCACTTCTTTACAAGACATTGTCAATGCTTTTAAAGATAGATATGGTAATCCGGATAGCTCGCCTTGTGCCCCTAAAATTGTGCGACAGAATGAAAGTAATCTTATGAAAGGTTCAGTTGTCGGTGAAAGATTCCAAGACAATTCTTCATATCAGAATGTGCCATCCACCTGTACCATTGCAGATCAAATCCATGATAGTGGAAAAGCAGGGACAAATGACAATGAAAAGGAAGATCAAAAGCAAATTATACAAGAACTAATGTTGCTGGTAAAAAATATGGAGATAAATCAAACTAATTACGCCAATGATGTGAGAACTTTATGCACCCACCTGGAAAAACGTAATAGGGAGATGGAGATCATGCAAAATCAACATGCTAAGGAAATTGAGGCCATGAAGATTAATCATGATAGGGAAATTAATTCTATGCAAAACAAGTTATTAACTATGGATGAAGAAATGATTATCATGGCGTTCGATCATAATAATCAGTTGGCTACCATGCAAGCAAATCATAAGGAAGAGATGAACTCTATGCAGCATTGCTTGATGACCATAAATGAAAAAGACGATAAAATAATAAAAGATATGGAAGCTAATCAGATATGTCTTCAGAAAAAAGTTATTGACCATGGAAAAAGACTATGCCAGGGAAATCAGTGCTATAAAGGTTGAACACTCTAGTCAGATAGATGCCATTAAAATACAGGTTCAGAAATTTCAACAATGGTCAGAGGATGAAAGAAACCAGGGAATGTCAATAGATCAAGAACCTCCTTATTTGGTACAACAAGCTCCATCATGTTATGAGGTTTTTTGTTCCACTGAAAAGTGGATAATTGAAGGTGACCTGGAAAAAAGGGAAATTAATAATCAGATTGATGCTCACACAGTTAATCCACCAGTCATTGAAGATCAAGTTATAACTCATGGCACCTGTGAGATTGATCCATCATCCTTGATAGGGTAGATGTAGAATGAAGAAAGACATGTCACGCATATCTTACATACTTCATCTAAGAGCTTTGAAACAGAAAGTTCCACGTCATCAGTAATACAGCCTGTCAGGAAGAAAAAGCGCAAGAGGAAGAGAATGAGAAGAAGATTTGATGCATCAGACAGCCGCGAGCAGCTTGATTTTCAGATAGGAAAAACTCCTACCATATGTAAAATTGGACATGGCATATCCGACAAGCAGCCGACAGATTTGCCTAAAAGTAGGCAAATGCTCAGTATACACTATATTGAACACATCTGATACCATGGGGCATTCTTTGTATTGTATTTCTAACCCTACTCCTTCTTTTTCAGCATTTTCATTTCTGTTTTAGGATTAGAATTATTTTTTCATGTTGTTAGACTAATTAATAAATGAAGAGCTTATATCTTTCATGTGCTTAATGTTAGATGATGATTCTTGAATGGACACTACTTATTTCTGCTGTGTGTTGCGTGGATGTAGATTCTGGATTCTCACATTCCTACAGTGCAGCAACGTGTCCCCAAGTAGAGCCAGATATTGACCACTACGTGTCAACTTCCCATAGCAGTACACCCCTTTTTTCGCAAAAGGGATAGCGCTTAATCGATATGTTTGTGCCATTCGATAGTCATCATCGACCTGATCATGTTATGTTGTAAACTCAGTCTGCATGTGTGAATTGTAAATAATCTTAGCAGAGTTGAGTCATGTATGTAAATTGCCTAGGTGGACCTAATTTTCTAGTGATAATCTACGTTCCGGAAGGTTTTTTGTCTCACCGATCCATGATCAGCAGAGTTTTCCTTCAGCCTAACCCCAAAGCCAGAATGAATTTTGTCATTAGAATCTTAGGGGAATCCTAGTGCGTTGATCTGCTAGATTATATTTGGTCGCAGAACTGGGTGGTCTGTGAGGGTCTATGTCAAATGGGTTTCCCCCTTGAGATATAAAAAAGTCATGATGTAAAGTGTTTTGAGGGTTAGAAAATGTTTTAATCCCCTCATAAGTCCTAAGTCCTAGGTCCTAGGTGATTTTTCCAAAGACTAAGTTCGAGGATCCAAAAATAAAAATAAAAAAACAATAAAAAATAAGATATATAAATAATAATAAAAAATTAAAAATAACTAAAAAAATAAAAATTAAAATTAAAAATTAAATTAAATTAAATTTAAAAAAATAATAAATAAAAATTTGAAAAAATAAAATAAAATAATAATAAGTCAAATTTTTGAGTAAATAAATGCAGAATTTTAATTGTTTAATATATTAAAATGCATTTAAAAATTCAGCGGATGAGATTAAAAGAAATCTTGATCCTCATCGACGGTCGAGATTAGTTTGACATGGATCATACTAACTAGCCGTTGGGAATTTTTCTTTAAATAGGGTGATAGGGGTCATTTGAGAGCAGATTTGATCGGAGAGTCTGGTGCTAAAGAAAGCTCTCTTGTAGTCACTTTTTGTGCAATAAAGAAAGACTTTGGGGTTAAAAATCTTGCTGGTGTTACTCTTCAGAAAGTGTTGTAAGATGATTTATTTTTCTGCATAATTTTATTTTCAGTCATTGATAATAGCTTGATGAAGATTGATTTAGACACAGGTATCTTGTCTAATCTCTAGGGTTTGAATGATAGTTTAGATTTTTGAAATATAATAGCAGGAATCTCCATTTGATCTGGATTCCACTATTGTTTTCTCCCTCTATGTTAATGGTTGATTGTAAGTTGTGCAGAAATTTTCTTTTTAAGATTATCGGGCGTTAGGGGAAGTTCTCAGTTGAACTAGCCAACTCTCGGGTTGTGTTTTCTGAAAGAGCCCAGCCAGTTCTTGATCTCGGGCTTATCATTTGAAAAAAAAAATTATGAATGCATGAAGGGTTTTTCTGAAGCATCTCATATTAAATTAAAATTCTGAAAATATTTATGTGGCATAATGAGAAATCTGGCTATTTTAGAGCCTGCAGTTTGTGAATATTGTAATTATTTAGTTAGGGTTTTCAATTTCGTTTCTTGCACATATTATTTTGGGTTTTCTTTTCTTTTGCATGGTTGCAGGTACAGGTTTTGAGAAATATTTCAGGGTTTCATTCAAACAATATGGAGCCGCTGATTCAAAAATTTATTAAGATTCCTGGAAAATATTTAGAGGTTCTGGTGGAAGTTCTACAGATTGACTCCCTGGTTTCTTCTGACCAAGGAGATTTCGATTTTGTTTCGAAATTTTCTTGTGATCTGGGTTCGAATTTTAAAATCTGAAAAATTTATGGGTTACTTTCTGCTGCTCCAAACCCCTTCCAAACAGTTATCGAATCCCACAGTGATCTTCACGCCCTCCATTCTGTTGCCTGCAAATCCATATCCCTTACGCTGTTCACCCAAACGCTGCATAAAAAATAAATAAATAAAAATAAAAATTGCGTCCATCCCTCAGTCATCTCCCTCCTCACGCAGCTCTTTTCTCCCTCCTTGCTGCTGCAGCTTCATCGCATCCCCCTCTGCCTGCGTCAAGCTCCCTCATTCCCTCGCATCGATGTGCTTTCACCTGCAACAGTAAACAACAGCAAATTTTCGATTTTTTTTTGTGTTCAACAGCCTGTTTTATTTCTGAATGTTGATACTGGAGATTTCAATTTTTAAGCAACTTGGATCTGATCAGGGATACATATTTCTGTTGGGTTTCTGCAGTTCCCAAACTACACGCAACTCAAATTTCCTCCACACATTGTCTGTTTCGCTCACGCAGTTCCTCACACCCACACCCACACCCATCTACAAGCTCGCTGCCACTTTCACTCAAGCCTCACGTGCAGTGAATCCACCTGCAAACCCCTGCGTACTCGTTTCTCCCTCCTGCCATACTTCCGATCCACGACTCCGCACCTGCAAACAAAGTTGCCATCGAAGTTCCCAGGCCTGCGTAAGTCATAACACTTCATGCGTTGGGATTTTGGTTTAGATTTAAACTCAGTTTATTTGTTCTAAATAAAAAAATAATAATAATACGCTTTAGTTTTTGGCACTATATATATATATATATATATATAGATATATATATATATAGATATAGATATTAGATTACATTTCATTTTCGATTTTAGTTTTTTTTTTAATTTTCATTTTAGCTTAGTTTTTCTGGTGTGCGTATAGTTTTATGTAATGTAGTTTTAGTTTTAAAATTAAATTTTTGTTGTAGTCTAGTTTGTTTGACTTTCACTTAAATAAAAAATCTCATAAAAATACAATATCAAAAAAGTTCATAAAAATACAATATCAAAAAAAAAGAGTTCACAAAAATAAAAAAGGGAAAGGGATATAATAAAATTTTAATCTTTCGTTTTGTTCAGAATTTAGCTTTAAGTTTAAATTTTTAACTTAGGTTTTGGCTTTAAATTAGACATCTTTCAGTTTCATTAAAAATAATAATAATAATAATAATTAAATAAATAAAAAATAATAAAAAGTCCCTTTTAGTTTTTTTTTTTAAGGCTTTAGTTTAAATTAGATTTCAATTTAGTTAGGATTAATGTTTTATTAAATTTTGATTAGAGTTAGCCTTTTTATGTAGTTCAGTTTTAGAATTTAGATTTAGTTTTTTCATTTTTTTTTGTCTAGTTTTATTTTACTTTCAAAAAAAAAAATCAAAAAATCAAAATCAAATATATATATATCTATATATATATATAAAAAGTGGCATAAAAGGTTTCTTTTTCAGGGTTTTAGATTTAAGTTTTATTTAGAATTTAGATTTTACATTGTTTCATTTTATGTATATAGATTAGGTGTTAGTTTTAGATTAGATTTTATTTAGATTTTAAATTTTGTTTTAAAATCATAAAAAAAATTAAAAATATAAAAAAATCATAAATGGTTAAAAAATAAAAAAGTTCTTTGAAGATTTAGTTTTAAACTTCATTTAGTTTAGTTTAGTTTAATTTTGTCTTTAAAAAAAAAAAAAAAAAAAATTGAAAAAAAAACTTAATAAAAAATTGAAAATTCATTTTTGTGGTATCTATGTTCCACTTCTTATAGTTAAATGCGCTTAAATGTTTATCTAAAGTTAGCTATATGAAAGTGGTAACTAGTCAGCATTTAAATTTTATGATCATTTAAAGCATTTAATTTTTCTTGAAGTTTAATTGCTGGATCACTATTAAAGCATTGTGCGTTTATCGAATATCTTGCATTGCTTGGGTTTTTGATGATAAATGATTGTTTTACAAGGTTCATATTTTCTGCAACATCTAATAAATAATCATTTAATCATTAACTCCATAAGGCACTGGTTCATTAATTCCTAAAATCAATCATGTGCTAAATCGGCTTGTTGTGTCTCTTAACCCAACTGGTCCACAGTTGGTCATCTTTTATCCCATAGGGTCTACCCCCCTTAGCCTCGGATGATGGCTTAAACGGAGAGATCGGGGATCAAGGTGACAGCCACCGGTCTGAGCGTTGTCGTGACAATCTGTGCGACAACAATGCTATGGTCTAAAATTTAATTTACGTGTTAATTAAACTCATCAACCTATTTGTTTGATTGAGATCATAAGGACATTAGTCAGTTAGGGCTTGAAATTATAACAAAAACAAGGGTGAGAAGCAAGTAGTATTACTTACTCCAATCCTTCCCAAGCTTATAAGAGCAATGTTTGATGAATAATTTACATAAAAGTGTGCACAAAACAAACATGAATAATTGTATGTTTTATATACCTCCCACTTCTTAACACTAAAGGGGTACTCACTAAGATGCTAGAATGTGTTTTTTACTTTGTTGTTCCTTCCTCATGAGATAGGCCATTATAAGCATTTGTATACAAGTATGGCCCAACTATCAAGGTTTATGCATGAGTGTTTGGGGATTTTTTTCTTATCAATCCCTTGATTTTGAGTAGGACTAATCATATCTCTAATAAACCTTCCTCCTCTATGTTAGTTACAAACAAGGCCCTAGGATTCAAAGTTGAGCTTCCCCTCTAAATCAAGGATTTTTGAGTGGTGGATCCCCTCATGGTCAATCAAGCTTCTCCAACGCTTCCTTTTCAACTAGGACATATCCTCCCTATCCTCCCTGAAGTGAGTAAGGGGAGGAGTTGATGTTTTTTCCTTGAAAAATGAGTCCATGACTAGAAGGAAGTTTCTTCCTAGCATTAACTTTGCTACGTTGCCTAATTTGGAGGCGACCCAATATTGTCTCTTCCTTTCATCTGAAGATTTGTCAGCAATCAAAACTCCTCTTCTTATACATAAGCATTCAAAGGTTTTTATTTTTATTTTAGGGAAATTATTACTAAAATAGCTATACTCATGGCAATGATTGTAATTTCTCAACCCAATGATTACACATAAGTTCAATGACTCCAATTATCCACTCGGAAAATTATCACCTCTAAGCCTCCTCTACTCCCAATTGAAGTGCAAGTCAATAAAGCCCAGACATGGTTTCATCTTATCTAGAATCTATCTTGTTTTCCAATCACTTAAAGGATTTCAACCTCCTAGAGTTTGGCAGGAAAATGGGGGAGACTTAACTAAGTTAGGACAAAGGAGAGAATTACCTATTCTAGATCAAAATCCAATGACCATAAATTAAGGTACAGCCCACTAGTTCCTAAAAAACGGCAATCCACTACAAAAAATGAGGTCATGGTCTTCTTTAAATTTCAAACAAAGACCAAAGTTTAATTACCACCAAAGAATATCGAGAGACCACCTCTCATTTAGGGATCCCAACAAGCATGGGTTCAAGTTTCTAGGGTTTTTTAACTTGGCCATGCTCCCATACTTTCTCATTTGAAACTCATTTTGCAAATTGTAATGATCTTTACTTTAGTTAGATGGAATGAATGTTCACTTGGGAAATGGTATCAAGCTTCTTAACAATTTTAGATTAATTGTTAGAGGGTTGTGCTCTCTTTAAGGAGCCATCCATCGGCATCCTAAAGGCCATAGTTTCATCTTGTTGAGACATTGTAACTTAATCCTTTCATGAATCCGCCAATGCAAAGTTATCACACACTTGATTAAATCAAGAGCACCTTTGATTATGAAAATCACTATGTGAGGTTTGAGTTGAATCACAAGCAAAATGAGGTTGAGATTCATGGTGGCTAGGGTAAGCCCTAGCCATGAGACAAACAATTTGTTGCAAGCTTCATTCTCCTCTCTGCAATTTCCAAATTTTGTCAAGGCCATAACTATTTATTAAAACTAATGAAATATTTAAAAATAAATAAATAAAAAATTGTTTCCCATTCATTAACCCAACCACAAATGATCAAAACTAAGATTTTCTCCGATGTGTCATTCAAATATTCATGTATGATAACTATTTAATCAACAAAACATAGGCAGTTGACTTATATGTTGCAATTGATACAAGAGGAAGGCTTCCCGCAATAATATAACACCATCCCAAAACATATCATACATAGGTCACTATGCTCAACACCAAAGATGCCCATTGACAATCACCAAAAATACACCATAATGATATGTGGGAAGAAGACATAAGCTAAACGAGAAATATATTCAAAAAATGCACTGATGTATACTCAAGCACGTGTTATGAAAGTGATGACTTTAAATGTGTACCTGTAGAAGGGAAAAAATTATATAGAAAAAAACCTAATGGACTTCCAAAACAATTATCTTTGGATGCGATGTAACCTATGCAATAGAATTGAATAGGCTTCCAAAACTTGGATGTGTACCACAAGGCTTCAATTTTTGTCGTGAGATATATTTACAATTTCATCAAACAAGCCTTCAGTTTTTGGCACTTACATATAGCAAGCATTTTCAAAATCTTTCTTGCAACATCCAAAGTGCTCTTTAGTGAGTATTTTTTGTGTTAAAAAGTAATTATGAAATGGAGTGACATGACCCTTCGGATATCCAATAAAATTGAAACAATAATGAGAATTGAGAAATGGTCCAAATTTAAAGAAAAAATAAATAAATCTAGTGGCATAACCCCAAGCAAGGCTTGTTAGAAAGCAACAAATAGATTTCCATCTTGAAAATCATCTCTAAGTGTGTAATTTCTAACTCTTATTCACATGGAATAAATAGGAGGTTGAATGAGTGTGAGAAAACTACATCCTCTTGTAAGAAAGACCCAAGTAAGAAATTGAGACTATAAGATTAGGCCCATATTGTAATAAGATTATAGACATTGTTGGGTAGCTTGTTTCACAAGCTAGAAAATAGGTAGCTCCTTCACAATTAGAATACAAAAAGGTCACGAGATAACAGTTTGTGGAGAGAATAAATAAAGTAGACTGGTGAACTAACTGCTTTTGGAAGATGCCAAAACATCAGAACTCATTAATGTCGAGATAGTAATAGTGAAATGCTTTGATTGTTAGCTTCTAAGATTTTTTAAAAATATTTGAGTTTTGTAATAGTAGATGACCACTCTGCAGAGAAAGATGAATTATCCATTTGATGATCTCATTCACTTTCCTTCATACTTTTATTAGATTATCAATTTGATGCTCTCTGATGTTAGATCTCGTGTAGCCTTCCTTCGGGTATGCTGTTTATTTTCAGTTGAGTTTGGACTCTGGACTCTGGAGAGTGGAATATTGTCTCAGTACTTGAGTAATTGCTTACATCAATTCAATTGTCCATTGCAGGTCCTAATATGGATTCTAAACAATTGGTGCATAACCAAAGATCACTATCAAAATAGTTAGTTAGTTTTCAAGTATAGAACTTGCAGATTGACTAACACATGTATTCTGAATGACCAAAAGAAGTACTAAACTATCTCGCATTTAACACATTTGCTTGGAGAAGTCTATCCTATATTATGTCGAACAGGTCACCACTCTTCGCTAACCTTGGGAACAGGAAAATGAGTTTGGAAAGCCAGTTTTGCATTAGAAAAGGCATGTTCCACAGAGGTTAAATTTCTATATCAGATATTAACATTTTTTCAGAATGAAGATTGCATAAAAGTAAGCATAATTACTAATTGCATAAATCATAGCACAAAAGCGGAACAACCATTTGAAAAATACAAGTTCAAGTTTCCCATTGAAGACTCGTTGCAATGTTCAATGGATTCTATCAAAAACTCGGATTAGTAATCTCCACCCACTGTTTCTTAGGGAGCAGACATTGAACAGAATCCTGTATTATTACCATCTTCTCAGTATCTCCTAAAATATATTCTTAAAAGGAAAATGTAAAATATTTTGTGAGTTAAAGAACACAAACACACATAGGCCAAAAGTATCGACTCTAAGTTGTCCTAACATGTAAAATCCTCATCAATTGTAAAGTTAAAATCCATGACAATAATATCAAGTCAATGTTCCTCATCCACCAATAAACTCTCCCACAAAAAACCATGCATAGCATTCTAGTGCAAACAAGGTTGCCACTCCAACCTCTTCTATCTTTAAATCCTGTCTATTCATGGCTTTTTTCTTCACAGCATCAATTTCCTTCCAAAAAGCTTCATAACGATGGGGCAAACTGTAAAAGTTATAAATGACATAGTTAGAGATAACGTTCAAGAAGAGGAGAACTAATCCATGTCATAATAAAACCAAGTTACTGGAGATGAGAAACTTCAAATCATACACTAAAAGTCCTGAATCAGCAGGGCCTAATATTTCCAGCATTTATCGATTCCATATATATGAACAGTGACAGAGGCAAGAATATATGATAGTACATTTAAACTGCCACAGCCATTATAAAGAACCCAAAAGGATTTTTATATCTACACATATCTACATGCATACATGTATTTAAAAATGTATGGATGTGCTTGTTTTTGTGTATATTAAAAATACTCAACCAGGGTTCTACTTCAACTTCGCACAATAAAGAGGATGTGCTGGATTTCATAATGAAAGCAACCATGTATAGGGAAGGAAGGATGAACTCATTTTGTACCTCTTGCGTCAACATTTATTGCATAGACATAATCTTCCAGATAACCATAACCATACCTTGGTTCACCTGTAATTCTGGTGAAGTTATACTAACGCATATCGAAAGGAAAACAATTTTTTAAATCAACCCACAGTCCGAAGAGGCATCTTGCAGCTTGCTACATAACATGTCACCATCAGTGTTAATCTTGCAACTAAGTTGCTTCTATTTTACTCGCACCAATTTTAAACGCTTCAAAGTAGGTAGTCTTGGAGGTAGAATCCATTTCCATCCATCCAGTGGACAACGTAAACTCAAAAACAATGAATCTTGAACAAGTTTTAAAGTAATGCCTACTTGAAAATTTTAAGATGGAAGTTTCCTTTGTTGTTTCTCTTGGGTATAGCATGCCTAATTAAAAATATTAAAATGTGACAGACCTCTCGGTCTTTCTTCCCAATTTTTTATTCATCTGACTGGAAACTAAGTTTAAGAATCTGACCTGGTGCATTCAACAGAAAACCCTCTGATTTGATAAATGAAGCAAAAAGGGAGCTTGAACCCCCTCCCAAAACATGGTACGTAGTGGAAAAATTCAGGGACTGGGATCTCAAACAGCGACTATGGGGAGTTGTGATTCTTTTGGCGGAGAATAGAACACAAAAACATCAAGATTGTTTTTAAATGGCCAATCGGAAGAGGCAGAGAGGCGCTGAGAATCTCATTTGAAACTAACTCTTCTTAGTTTTTGTTGTCGCTCAGATTGTATAGGCATAGTGCAACAACGACTCAGGGTGGGGGTTGTCACTTTGATCCTTGTCCACTCAGTTCTAGCTGTCTCCCAACAGCAAGCTATGGGGGGTAGTCCCTATGGAAGATGGAAATGCAAGACTTATTGGCAACCAACAAGTCTGGGAGACATGATTGGATGGCCTAGCCACTTGGTTGATTTTAGCAAGTTATAAAATTAGATTAAATTTATTTATGAGACTAGCGTCTTATGGAGTCAAGCACTTTCCTTATATCAATTAAGGACCAAATGACGGGATGAACAATGGCTGCTTAAATACTTGCTTATCTTAGATAAAATACAAATCCTATGACTTAGGTGAGATGCAAGATCTTGGTTTATTTTAATTAAATGCCTAGCTAAGTGTATCCCTTGATATTTATCTATATTGAGCCTAGTCTCTAAAGTAAGTGGCAGAGAGAAGTCAAGGTGAAGCAAGCAAGGGCTTGGTTAATGATCCCTCTCCTTGAAATCTAACACACCCAATGCCTCCAGAGTTGCAAAGACTGTGGCTTTGACAACTGCAAAGTCGTTGTTTTAAATACTAGAGGGGCTAGAGTTCTCAAGTAAAGATGAGAAGGGTGTTCCTATCTTTCTATCAACCAAGATTATGCTTGGAGGTAAATTATTAATGCAAGACTAGTTCTAGGACTCCGATGCAAGATTATTGAGTGCTTTCTTAAGGTGAAATTGGTTAATGTTCCTTTAAGTACTTAGTTATGATTGATATTAAGTTATGACAATAAGTACTTAACAATGGAAAATAAGAGACAATCTCAACCACAGGAATATGTGCCAATTTTACAAGTGCCAACAAGATACAAGAGATAAACAAGATAGATGCTCTTCGCAATGATTCACCAATATAGAAATATCATTCACAATAGATATCCACCTTAGGCATGAACCATAAATCTTATGACAAATAGAGCAGTGGTCCACTTAAGATATTTAACCAATGATTCTTTGTAGACAATACAAGACGCCAATGAAAATTACCCAAAAGAGATAATAAGATTATCAATGCTCTTTAAGCAATTAGAAACTTTCCAAGTTATTTCAACAAGATAATGCCAATGTTGAAATTAGATTCCTCAATGCCAATTTAAGAGAACAAGAGATACCAATATCCAATGAATTCTTAGATTTATCCACTTAAGCAACCATTCAACAAGATTATTTGATTATGTCAAGTGCTTTAGAGAGTGAGCTTATTAGTGCAAGTTTGGAACTTATGAAGATCTTAGAAGACAACAATATGTTAGTGCTCTTATTAGCGATACGAATTGTCAAATCACTCTAGGAGATTAAATGTAAACAATGCCTTCAATTATGAGCAATTATTGTCAATAGAGCATAAACAAGTGAAAGCACTTTATGTTATTTGTGTTTCAGTCACATTCAATATGCAACCATTAGACTCCCTATGACAACAGCAAGTGAATTCAACTTAGAGCACTTTAGGATACAGCAAATGCAATGTTTATGAGAGCAAAATTCAAGTGAGATAGCTCACTCCCAAACTACTTTGCCAATCACCTAACTTTCAATGAATTGTGTTCCTTTAGGATGCCAAGACCACTGTTATATATTAGATTCTAGTATGCCTTCCAAACAGAGGAAAATCATTGAAATATGTGAAATTTTGCTCAAACGATGAATGCCCAATTTATCCAAGTGACTTATCAATGTATTGGACAAGTTATGAGTTAATTTTATGCCACTTAGATGTGTTTAATATCATTGTAACCAAAAGATCACAGAGTTGTAAGTGAATAGTGAGGAGGCAAACCAATAGGCGTTAGGCCTAGAAGATAAATACGAGCCCTTGTCCAAAACCTCTCCAATGAGACAGTCACTTGCAAACACAAAAATTAACTCCAAAACTCTACAACACACCCAATATTAGCTCAAAAATCTAATCAGAGATAAGAAGAGGCAAAGGGAGGCCCAAACAGGCCAACGATAAGGGCTAGAAGCCTAGGAGGTGGCAGCGGCTAGGAGAGAAAGGCCTAGTAGGCCTGTAGTCAAGGAAAGGAAGGCCACAAAGGCCTGTCGCAAGCCCTCGAAGGGCTGCGGCCTAGAGAAAAAAGTCCCCTAGGGACTGTGGCTCAAGGAAATGGCCTCCTAGAGTCTTGCGGCACCCACAAAGAGGCCATGGCAGAGGGAGAAGGGGAGGTCGAGAGGCTTGTGGCCTAGAAAAAGGCAAGCCCGGGCAAGGAAAGGAAAGGGCTAACGGAGGAGGATAGGGGTAGCGAAAGAGGGGTAGCGAAAGAGGGATAGGAGGCAGACGAAGGGAAACCGAAAGGACGGAAGGCTCACAGCTAGGCCTAGGAGGCCTTGGCAAGGGCAGTGCCTAACAAAAATGGAAACAGTTAGGCCAAAAGGGGTAGCGGCTAGGGCTCAAAGTGAACGTTGGGCCTAGAAGGTCGTAAAAAACATTATCAAACCCTTGCCAAAACATTTATTAGCTTCAAATCATCAAATTCATCCAAATTCGTTGCAAAATCTTGAATATTGGTCTTGCAAAATTTTTGGAGACTAGATCTTACCCTCAAGGGCCTAAATCTAGCTCAAAACCCCAGCAAATCTTCTTGAAGCTCACCTACACAAATGAAAATAAAATTGTCCAAGAACCCAAATATATACAAAATAAAACAAAACCCCAGAAATCCCAATAGCTGCAAACAAGAGTTAGAAAATAATTTACAAAAAAAAAAATTACAAATATACAAGGATTGTAAAAAATAATTGTTTGAGAGAAATAAAAAAATTTATTAATAACAATGGCTCGATGTATTTCGAAAGTTAGAGTATTAACCAAAGCCTTTAGCAAAGTAATAGAATCATATAAAAATTCCTGAAGCCCAAACAAGGTCGACTCTTCTCCAAAGTCTGTGAACTTGGAGCCGAAGGGTCAGTGTACCTACAAACTCTATATATTTCTTCAAGTAAACTTGTTAAACATATGATGAATCAAATCACCTAAGATAGACCCAAAATCTACCAATAGAATGTTCATATCACGGACAAATGAAATAACAAGCTAATGTAATTATTCAGCACAATATAGGAAAGCACATAATCAACACGTATCACAGATCAATAGACAAAGAACACCATGAACTGAACCCCAAAGTCTTTTTATTATGATATTAAGACGTTCCCAACAGATCAATACCAGCATTTACAAAATTTTCATCGACCAAAGACATCTCAATAGAAGCAAAATGACTTCTATTTATAGAGAAATCCCTCCAAGTGGAAAATAATGGCTAATTGGCTTGATCCCCATCAAAATAATCTCGACTGTTGATAAATATTTGATAATCTTTTAATCTTTGCCATTGAAAATATTTAATTTTGAGGAATTTTCGCATTTCTCATGAAACCCATTTTTTATTAATCCAAAAAATAAATTTTTGGATTAATTTCCTCAAAAATTTGACTTTGACTTAACCACCAATGTCCAAGCGCTTAATTTTTCTTAAAAAAATCCAATTTTGCCTCAGTGGGGGACCTCCAAAAATTAACTTCTTTTTGACACACGAATTTTTTGGTCATTTTCCACTTGCAGGAATTAATTTCTTTAGAATTAATTTTTTTACTCTAAATTAATTAATTTTTTGGCTTAGGATTAAATTTTATTTTGCTAGAAAAATTAATTAATTGACACTTGAGGGGATTAATTATTTTTTCCACCCTCAAATACTTTAGCCATGGTGTCTGATTGCTAGGGACCATGCACTAAAATATTTTTTACATTAGATATTAAAAATTCAACCCTCAAAGGAGGAATACCCATTCATTATAAACCCTCATAATATTTACCCAATTTTGTGACACAATATGATCTAGTAGACCAAGTGATCTATAATAAAATAATCCAGCCAAATAGCTTATTTTAGTACTCACCTAAGGCCTTGTCAATGAATTCCACCCTAGCTTTGGGGTTTAAGTTGGAGGGAAAAACTTTGCCGATTATCCATGTTTAGAAACACACATAATGCGGTGAGACGAAAAACCTCCTAGGATGAAATTTGTCGCCAAAACTAGAGGCTTACCTAGGTTGTTACATAATAAAACGGTCGTACTAGCATCATTTACATTACAACTTGCAGAAATTGGGTTTACAATGACATAAGAACTGGCTGGCTGATGATTCTAAACTTTGAAAAAATTTGCACAACTGCTTCCTTGGACTTGTGACAAAATAGGTGCAACAGTTTCAACAGTAAGATATAAAATGTACAATAAAATAGTCTAAGAGAGGTGATCTCCACAAGAAAGAGGGTCCACACGTGAGAAAACAATAGAATGAGTGTGCTTTTCAAAACAAGTGCAAATAACCAATACCTAAGGTGATAACAAGGCAACAATCCAAGGAGGTCTTTTACAATTTGATGCTTCTATTTTGAAGAGCTAGGGTTTACTGTTTCTAGGGTTTTTGTGATCTTCTCTTGCTTGACCTTCAATGGTGCCCTCATGGGGGGAGAGGCAACCCCTCTTCAGAAATATAGTTGCAAGAATGATGAACCAAAATACCCTGTGTAAATCTAGCAATCCCACTATCCCTAAAGTTCATTCGACTTCGGGGGAAAATGCTTCAATCCCTTTAGGAAAGACTAAAGCAACCATAATGGCCACAACTCTAGCAGCAAATAATCCAAAGAGAAATGGATCATGTCTTCCACAGACATCAAAAATACCTTTGTTGGAAATCCCAACAGAGAAAATAGGTGGAAAAGTTGAATACATACAGGATCATGCCATTATCTACAAATTTGAGGGTGTGTGGCTTTAAAAAAATCCCTACTCAGCTAAATTTGGAGGAATTGGATTGTAAAAGGGGACCTAGATCTCAAAATAGGCTCCAAAGGTTTTTTCACAACCATATTCAACAAAATTGAAGACAAAGAGTGAATCTTCCAAGGGGGGCCTTATTTCATGAATTTTGTTGGCCTCTTCATGAAGTCTTGGGTTCCAAGATTCAATCCAAACAAATAAAGATTTATCTTAAGCTCCTATCTGAATTCACCTTTATTCCCTTCCCCAAGAATTTTGGGATCCAGAAATCCTAGAGTCTTGGCAATACCATCAGGCACTTTGTCATGATCTCGAACACCACTAAGTAGGGTAGTTACACTTCTCATGTATGCCTCTATGCTTACCTAGATATATCCACACCCTTTCCAGCCAGTGTCCATATGAGCAGTGAAGATGAAATTTGGGAGCAGCCAAAATATTACGAGAAAATCCCATTTAGGTGCCACAAATGTCATGCATATGGTCATATATTCAGGGATTGTCTTGGAAACTAGTTCAACAAACGGCTCAGGAAAATAAAACTCCATACCAAGATGGATTTTCTTGAATAACTAATAGAAGAAAAATAGCCAAAAAGGGGCCTTCAACAACTGACAAATGACGAAATAACGAGCGGAGAGAAGAGGTGAAAAACAACAGAAAATGAGCAACAAACTCAATAGGAACCCCAACATATGGGAATCACAAATACTGACAGCAAGGTCAACCAAGGAGATGAGGAAATGGGAGAAGATACCCTGGAACACTTTGATCCAGAAGACCTAGAGGACATGGAGTTGCAAGACATTGATTTACAAACCCTAGTTGAAGAATGGAGAAACAAAGATCCAACAGCTATACCAAAGGAGAAAATCCAAATCATCACAAGAGCCTATCTCAAGCACCAAGATCGGATTCTTCACCAAGCTCAATACATAGAGAACCACAACCACCTGGGCCGGAGGACACCTTTGCAAAATGAAGATCAATAAAGCACTTTTGTGAAGCAACATTTTAATATTAGTACTTTTTATGTTATCTAGTCTATCTCTGTTTTTCTATGCAATAGTTTGTTTAATTTTTCGTTATTAGATTCTCAAGTAGAAAAAAATATGAAAAATTACGGAACCTTTGTGTTTATGCTTTTGGTTTGGTTTCCAAAATCATAAACCAGTAGTGACAAGCATCAATGTATGTTAATAATTTTGATTGTGATATAATTATACTGATCTTACGAAACAAAAAGTCAACAATCCATATAATAATGCCATGAGCCACATACTAAGTCAACCAAAGCTCAACAAACTCCAAAAAGAGAAATGGCCTCATTACCTAGCAATAAAATAATGATGGAAATGTGATGATGCCTCCACATGTGTGCCAACAAGGCAAGTTCTCCAACAAACCATAGTCCAATCAAATGACCTCATACTATGAAATTTCCACGATTGCTATTTCTGGAATTTATTCTTCTAACTATTAACAGTTTAATTGTTTGCAGGAATTAACAAATAAATTAGAAATGTAATCTTCACCATAAAAGATATTGAGAAATTGATGCACACACACTGTTAGGGTCCTATAATTTATAGGATCTCAAGGTGATTGAGTATTTCACAGTTTGCAGATTTCAAATTGTTCATAGATTCCAATATTCAATTGATTTCACAAAAAAAAAAAAAAAAACCAAAAAAAATGAGAAATGAAAAGAGGGTATATAAAAAGAAGAAAAAGAACAAAAGAGAAAAAATAAGAAGAAAAAGAAAACCTCAAATGTTGTTCAAATCATATAGTCTAAGCATGATTGGACAAATTTCAATTTCTGTTGATAGGGTAGAAAATAAAGATCTGCCAAACAGTTTAATCTTGGCAAATCAGTAGCTAGGTAGAAATAAAATTGGTTCAACTATTTAATCTGGACCAATGGGAGAAATAAGTGATAGAGTAGGTTAGAAATAAAAGAAAAAATGAAAGGGTCTACCAGTCCAAGTGCACCCTGCAAATGAAAAAGAAAAAATGCTAGACTAGAAAATAAGGGTAGGTAGACTGAGAAAATTCAAAGAAAGAAAAACATGAAACACTCTTTTAAGGTTGGAAGAAATATCCCATTGTTTTTCTAAGGTTAGGAGAAGAAATTAAAAGGGGAAGGAGTTATTTTCCAATATCATATCCCTTAACCTTACTCTATACCCCTATTTTCCTATAGTCTGCCCCCTCTTTATTTCCCTACCCCACCACGTGCTTACCCGTCACATCCCATCTTACCTACCCCCCATCTCTTACCAAATCCCCGTTCACTCCATATGATCTGATGGCCCGTGTGTTTTTCTGGCCCCCCTCACTCTTCGAAAGTTAATCCGGGGGGGGGGGGTCCGAAATTAGTGGTTTCAAACCTCTAACGTGTCGCACTCCCATGATTTTGCACCCCCCTCCTCTCATACCGCTTACCACTCCCCAGGCCCCCCAAAAAATGGTTTATGCCATTAGTCAAACCACTTTGCCATTGTGACCGTTTGTCGCTCCTACCACCTCACGATGCCAACCCGTCCCATCCGCCTATCACCTTCATTCCTGTTGTTATGCATTTAATTGGTTGAACTGTTAGCCAACGGACTTGCGCCAACTAAGGCCAATCCAACGACATCACTCCAAAGCTACAAAAGCACCATTTCATATCCATTTCAAATTTTAATGAGCTCTCACTGTTTGCAGGTGTAATTCATCTCCCTCCAGACATACACAGAGAATGCACAGTGCATACAAAAACAACAATATAGTCACAGAAAGATCTATTTTTCTGCAGTGATCAAACATTCCCATTCTCGAATCCCACTTCTGGTTTACTCCTTTTCTTTCTCCCTCTCTAAATTCCCTTTTCTTCTTATCCCCTTCTGTTACAAATTCAACACAGGTCAGTTTTTAGAGGTTTTTTCAGAAGACAACCATGGCACCAAAGAAAAAGGAACAAGAAGTATTTAATCCAATGGTGCACCCACCATTGGATTTGGATCACATACCACTTGCAGACAAGGATTTTAAGATACATGAAACACTCTCAAAGTTCGATTTATTCGACATATATTGCTGGTGGGAGGATAAATTTGTGGAGGAGATGGATGACATAAGCCTCTGGGACACTAATCTACCTTTTTACATTTTTCCTAAAACACACAGTTGCCCAAAACTAATCAAGAAATGCCACTCCTGCTACAATCCACAACAAAGGACAGTGATGGCCCCAACAGGACATATATTGTTTACCATTGATGCCAAGTCCATTATGTAGATGATGCAGGCTCCTGTTATTGAAGGAACTACTCCGTTTTCCCATGAGATTCTCACTGAAATGTATCAGAAGCTTGATTTTTCTAAAAGAGCTAAAACCTTAGAACTCTTCATGACTGAGCACACACCTCTGCCAAACAAGAATCCTCCTTATTCCTCCTTTGTTTTCCCTAACAGAACTAGACACATTGTCACTGTTCTTTCTTATTTACTTGGCTATTATTCAGATCAATGGCTTGATGAAGCTATCATAGCTTTCCTGTCTATTCTGTCAACAAAATCCAAGCCCTCTGTCCTCTTCAATTTTAGCCAATTTTTAGCAGATGCCATTCATGAGCAGTTTGTCAATTTCTTCACAGAGGAAGTGTTTCAATACTCCTCAGTTTTGGTGTATATGTTTGTTTATTTTCAGGTAGACAGGTTCCAGTTTACAATGAGCAAGATGAATGAAGAAGGTGAACCCCAATCTGTGATTTTCTAGACAACATTAGTGATGAAAGACCAAAAGGACTTCAGCTACAAGACATTTGTAGAAATGTTTGTTCACCCAGCAATGAGCCTCCTCAGTGGGACTGCAAAACCCAGGATTAGTGAAGAAATAAGAAGAATTATGCAGTTGACTGACCAAGCAAGAACAGGTGACTAGTACTTGTACCAAAATTACACTAAATTAAGAGTATATGGCTATGAGTTGGCCCCTTATAAGCTACCAAAGTTCCTCCCCATGAGGATCTTTGCACTTGAATACATCAGACAAATGATTAATGCAGATGAAGTGCATTTTGTAGCAGCTAAGAAAAAGTCCCAGTTCAGGATCAAATCTCAGATTGGTCCCTTCATTTGTAACAGCAAAGCAGCAGGGGAGGAGGCAGATAAAAGATTGAAGGAAATGAATTTCACCCATAGTTTTACATGGTCCTATGACCCATGGGGTATCATCTCCAAGAAAAGGGTGGAGAACAAGTCAACAACCTATATTCACACGCAAAGGCTTGAAATTGAAAAATACATGAACCAGATTGAGTGGATGCCTGATACATTGCAGGAGGCTGAGGAACAAGTGATTTCTTCTTCCAGTGCACAGACTCCAAGACAACAGGAAAAACAGACCACTAAAGATAGAACTAAAAAGGGAAAAGAACAAGAACAGGGAATAACCGGGAAAAGGCCTAGAGAAGATCAGTCACCAGGGACTAATACTTCTATGAGGGAATTCAAGCTGAAATACAGGAAAAAGCCCAGAAAGCACATGGACATAGACAAAGGATCACCGCAGCAAACAATCATCAATATCATTGATATTCCAGATTCATCCCCAACTGGGGGGCAATCCTTTCCTGCCACTCCGATTTCAGAAAGGCAGCAGTCTCTTCAAGTGTCCTCATCTACAAATGTGACTGGAGAAAAGGAAGAGACAGTCTTTGACACATTCAGGGAGATTAAAATCAGGAATGAGATATTGAAAAAGAACACTTATGCTCAATTTTGGAAATAGAGTGCAACTGCACAAGGCAGACTTCTCTCTGCCTTTGATTTAGAAAAAGGCAAAATGCATATGGCATTTTTGGAAGCACAAACAGCAAAGCCTAAAATTCCAGCAGATTACAAGCAAACTTCTTTTGAGTTTGATGCTAGAAGTGTTCATCCAATTGATCAGCTGGAAATGCACAAGCAAACAGGTGAAATGATTTCATCTACTCTAACCAACACTTCTATGAACTTGTTTAAAATGCAGGTGGCCCTATCAAATGCTCAATCCCAGTTAAAGATGGAAAGGATTTCATCACAATCAAAGGACAATAAAATTAAGTCTTTAGAAGACTTAGTAGTGAAGATTGGGTATGATCCCTCAGATGTGAAAGCAGCTGAAGAAATAATAAAGAAAAAAGAGATGGATATAGCAGCTTTGAAGAAGCAGCTCAAGATGCCTGCTACACATGACCCACTGACCAAGGAGATAGAGGAAACAGAGAGCCAAAAGGTTGATATGATGAAATTAATAGTGGAGTAGTCTCTCCAAATCAAACAAATGGAAGCAGAGATGGAGAAGATGGTGCAAGAGAAAGAAAAGGCAGCACAGATGGCCAACACAACAATAGAGGCCCTTCCTCTAACAGCTCTTCCCATAACCACTCCAACAAGTGTTGCCACAGGAGCAGGAAGCAGCACAGAACAACTGGCCAGATCAATGGAAGGCATGAATCTGCAGACTGAGGAGATTAAAAGACTGGAAACTCAAGTTAACGTGCTGCAAGATCAAATCAAAAGAGCTGAAAGCAATCACTTGGTGGAGATGCAAAGGGCAAAGACTTTGATAGAAAAGTTGCAAAAGTCAAAGAAAGAATCATCCATTGGGAACACTCTAGGAAGAGTTAAAGAGATTATTTGGAACAACATAATCAATGGTATGAATGAAATTTGGCCTAGCATCCAAATTATCTTTGAGCAGAAAGAATTAGTGGAGAAGGCTAGAGAAGCTATTTCAGCTACTAATGAAGAGCTGGGAGACATGCCAGCAACAGCTAACAAGATAATCAAATTTTTAAACTCAAGAAATAGGTATGAGCTGGAAGAGTTGGGAGTGGCAGACAGGACAGAGACTATACTTCAAGTCAAGAAGGTACTGACTAAGAAGAGCTTAAATGTGCAGCTAGAAGAAAAATGTCAAAATCTGGAGCTGACAGTCAACAGGTTCTTCAACAGAATTCAGCCTTTAAATCAGAAAGGTCTCCCCTCTCTGTTTGTCATAAATGACAAACTCATGGCCAAAGAGGATTATGTCAAGAAACTCCAGGGCATAGCCACAGATGCTGCAAATCTTTCCAACATCAAAGGTAGCATAACAAGAAAGGCATTGCTGGAAGCTATCAACAATCAAATTTACATCGAGCATGAATTGAAGCACGTGTTTCTGGTCAAACCAACTTTTGCTAAATACACTGAACCTAATGAAATATACAGAAAATTAATTAATATCAAAGTTCCAAATGAGGAAGCGTGGAGTGATCTATGTGATTATCAAGAGGAATGAGACAAGGATGATTAAAGTGACAGCACAGATCTAAGTCAGCACCAACCACATCAACAGAACCACTACAGTTAAATTAATGACTCAAGCAACATCATCCATGAAAAAAGGACCACATGTCCCAGTTTTCCGAGCGTCGCCACTTCATGGTTACATTAGTCATTTTTCCATTCATTGTAATTAATAATAGATTGCCAAGTGTATAAGGAAAATTGTTGTAGGTTTTTTGTTAAATACTTCATGCATTGGAAGTATTAGGGGTTGGACCCCAGTCATTTGAACTATCTTTTCTCATTGGAGTATTGTAATCTTGAGTTGGAGCATCAATAAAAAAGGACCATTTGCAAGATACTTGATCTATTTTGACCTGGTGATGTCTTCCCTTCTGTGCTAAATGTATCTATGTTTTATTCATTTATGCATCATTAAGTCTTATTGTAAAGCAGAAATTATAGATTAAGATATGCTGTTGGAGCACCTTATTTCTATCTGTGTTTACAATCTAAATGTTTTCTTCTGATGTATGATTAAGAAATACTTAACTGCTTTTTAATCATTACTGATATCACTTTTCTGTCATCTCATTTCTCATTCTGCTTTTAGATCCAGTATAAACAGTTAGCTTGCCTTGTAAATGCTCTAGAAAATTGATGTTACCACCCAGCCTTTGACTCCATAGCCCAATGGAAAGGATTCATATACGATCTACCCCAACCAAACAAACAAACAACCAAGAAATCAATTAATAAATCTCCTTCATTTTTACATCTAGCCTAACACATTAGAACACTGAAAATAAAGTCAAATCCTAAAAATACAGAGAGAGCCCTCTCTGAGTCTAGGAGGGCTAGATCCTAGACTCCTAAGCGGTTTGATGTATCTTTTGTGAATTTTGTCTTGCCAATCTTCAAAATCACAGAACGATAACACACACAACAAAAATCAACACAAATTTTGGACTTATGTCCTCGGAAAAACCCCGAAGGGAAAACCAGTGCAGCAAATGAGGGTTTAATTTTATTATGCAACAACAAAAATTATTACAATTGGATGTCTCACTAGCTATCCTCTTCAAATATACTAGCCAACCAAACTGGAGAAAAATTATCTCCTTCTGCAAATAATTTAGCCTTCCTCTAGCCTGCTTGAACCCCCTTACTAGCAACTCAACCTGCTTGGAATTCGCATTGTTTCCTTAGGAAAAAATTCGTATGGCCTACTAGAGGGCTTCTGGTGAGTTTTCCTACCTCCCACAATTACTGGAAAAATTTCACTACCCTCCAGAAGATCTTTTCAGCCTCTGGCAACTGATACAAATACCTCGCGGCTACTTGCTCAGCTGGACTGGCTGCTCACACTAGCTATATGGCCCTCTCTGGAGAATTATCTGGCCTCCTCTTCTCCAGAAAAACTGGCACAGGAAAGATACTGGAACACTTTCGAGACTCTCCTCTTGCTGCCCCCCTACTGATGCTCTTCCACTAGCTCGAATTTTTCCCTCACTAAATCATTGTGCACTAGGAGATTCGCATTGCCTGGATAATTCGCTCTCCCTCACTTGTATCTCTCCTCATCCCATCAATCTGCGCTTATAATCTCTCGTTGGAGCTTCAACAACCATGATTAAATCCTCATCAACGACTAGGATCATCTTAGACCCAATCCATGTGAGTCTATAGAGCATTATTGATCATACTCAATTAATTCCTTATAGTTAATTGATTTCTCTAAGTTAGGCTTAGGCATTTTTAATTATCGATCAATTAATTTAATTGAATGGTCTCTAGGTGTTTTCTCCCGAAACGTTTCCCGGGTTTTGGATATCTCATGTTCCTAAGTCTCTTAGACACAAATCGAGACTAGAACACCTTACCGATGCTACAAAAACCAACACTCCCTCTTAGTGAGGAAGGTGTTCTCTCCATCAATACTACTCTCCTACACTTGGATAGTTCTACGCTACTAATGTTTGATTGACTTTCTCCACTTCTCTAAGTCCCTGTCACTAGAAATCACGATGAAGAGAACACTATCCATCATGCTACTGCGCAAACTCTAATCTACTCATGTTGTTTTTTCTACTGCTTTGTTGCTATCTCTGCCCTGCTAATGCAACCACTACATTAATGAGTTTGATCTCGCCATATCCTGAAGCGCTAGCTTCCATAGGGTTGCTCCCTTTGAAGCTAACTCCCTTTGAGTCTCAATCTCCCTATAGGAAATCACTCTATTCCCTCCAAGAAACTCGCATTGTCCTCCTGCATAGGAAACTAGAATGTGTAGCTCTGTGTTCGGAATTTTCTGGTTGGAACTGCACCTGCATTCTGCAACTGGGCGATTCGCACTACCCATGTCACTGCAACTAGCTCTGCATCTGTCTCATATTTCACTAACTACAACTAACTCTATTGACATTGCACTGTATCTGCACTATTGTTATTACTGCAACTGTGCACTGATCATGTCAGATCATGCTTCTATAGAGCTACTACCTTTGAAGGTATTTTCCACTATACCCATTTGTTCTCTAAAAATGATGAACTTGGCTCTTCCTAGAGCGTTTGTGAGTATATCTACCATTTGTTCTTTTGTGGAAATATATTGTACCTGGACTGATCCATACTCCACACAATCTCTGATAAAGTGATACTATATGTCTATATGTTTCGACCTATCATGAAACAGTGGATTTTGAAAGAGCTTTGTGCAACTTTGATAATCACAATAGATAGTGGTTGCCTCCATCCTTTGACTGAACAAGTTCACTAGCAGTTTCCGAAGCCATATAGATTTGCATGTGGCCATGCTAGCTGCCATGTACTCTGCCTTTGCAGAGCTCCATGTCACAAAATTATGCTTCTTGTTGCACCAAGATACAATCCCTAATCCGATGCCAAAGAAACACCCTGATGTGCTCTTTCGATCCACTAAACGGCCTGCCCAATCTACATCCTTGAAACAACATAACCTAACACCATCACCTCGAGTAACCTCAACCCATACTCGATCGTGCTGCGAAAATACCTTAGAATGTGCTTCGTTGTTGTCCAATGTACTCTTTAGGTCCCACCATGAACTAGCTGAGAGTCTTTGACCACGAATCAAATATCTGGCCTGGTGTTGACCAGATACATGCGTGAACCAATGAGCTGCCTATACAAGGTTGGGTCTACATCCTCGTCCTCTGCTGCATCTAGAACCAATGAGCTGCCTATACAAGGTTGGGTCTACATCCTCGTCCTCTGATGCATCTATCTTCCTCCAATCCGTAATCATAGGCGTGGACATAGGCCTACAGACATGCATCCTGAACCTATTCAAAATCTCCGTAGTATATCTCCCTTGACCAAGGAAGATCTCCTTGTCCTTTTGCCATAATTCTAGGCCTAGGAAGTAATGCATCAAACCCAAATCCTTCATGTCAAACTTTGATGCCAAGTTCCTCTTGTAATCCTCTATCATCCTGATGATCTTGTTAAGAAGAGATCATCCACATATAAAACTATGGCGAGTGGCTCACTTTCTACCATCAGATAGTAAAGGTT
The DNA here is from genome assembly GCA_031772625.1 of Pinus tabuliformis. Lineage (NCBI taxonomy): Eukaryota > Viridiplantae > Streptophyta > Pinopsida > Pinales > Pinaceae > Pinus > Pinus tabuliformis. The sequence goes on along the minus strand of CM062805.1, from coordinate 309,419,172 downwards.
AGGATCTGCGTCACTCTTGAGGAATCTTATCTGCTACAAGTAGTTGTCAATTTCAACCATACCATGCCCTGAGAGCTTGTTTGAGCCTATATAGTGCTCTCTTCAATCTTCACATATGTGTGCCCCTTTCATGTGTCTCAAATTCCTCTGGTTTTTCAATTTATACCTCCTCCTCTATCACCCCGTTCAAGAAAGGTGTCTTGACATCCATTTGGTGAATTTGCCATCCCATCTGTGCTTCTAGAGATATCACTCATTGGATTGAGGTGTATCTGGAAACTGGGGCAAAGGTCTCCTCATAGTCCATGCCTTCCTTCTACGCATATCCCTTTTCCACAAACCTAGCTTTGTACTTATCCACGTTGTCATATGCAATGTACTTGATCTTATAGATCCACCGGGAGCCCACAACTGACTTGTCCACAGGCCTAGGTACTACCTCCAAAACATTTTTTTTCATGATGGAGCTATATTCTTCCACCATGGCATCTACCCACACTTGATGTTGTGTTGCCTCCTGATAGCCGGAAGGTTCTACAACTTGTGCCACCAATGCTCGATACCTATCTGGTTGTCTACGTTCTCTCTTGTTCATCCTTGGAGCTCCTACGAACTCCTTTGCATCCCTCAACTTCTAACGAACTTATCGACCAGCTCCTCATTCTGCCTTTATTGCTCCATTTGCTGTGAACTCAGAGAATCTCCTGTACCTGAGGTCGTGCTAGTACTGGTAACTGTGCTAGATCCTTGTGGCTGCCCTAGCTGTTGCCCCTATGGTGGCCCCCGCTGTTGGACTAATGGAGCTTCTGCTATCTCTTTCTAATCATCTACAGGGAAATCGCGAGATCTCTTGAAGGCTCTGTTTTCCATGAACTTCACATCCAGTCTCACGATAATCTTCCTGTTGTACTGTTAGGAATGTAGATCTTGTATGCCTTCGAGGTTTCGCTATACCCAATGAACAACCAGTTCTCTGCAATCTGATCCAACTTAGTGCATTTTTCATCTAGGACATGGCAATAAGCTATGCTGCTAAAGATTCTAAAGTGACTTACTTCTAGCTTCTTCCCTGAGAAGACTTCTTCTGGTGTTATCTTCCCTAATGCCCTGTGAGGAACTTTGTTCTGATTATACACCACTATGTTGCATGCCTCTGCCCACAGAAACTTGGGAAAATTCTTGTCATACAACATTGCTCTATCTGCCCCAACTATAGACCTGTTCTTTTGTGTTGCTACTCCATTTTGTTGTGGATTGTATGGAGTTGTCCATTCCCTCCTGATGCTTTCCTTTCCACTAAAAAATGTGAAGTCAATGTTTGTGTACTCTCCTCCATTATTTAAATGAAACACCTTGATCTTCTAGCCTGTCGCATTTTCCACTAGAGCTTTAAACTCTAGAAAATCACTAAAGACCTCATCCTTAGTCTTCAAGAAGCAGACCTAGGTTTTCCTAGAATAATCATCGATGAAGGTGAAAAAATATTCATACCCTCAGAGAGAACTAGCGGACATAGGGCCACAAATGTCTGTGTATAAGTTGTAACACACCATCTAATCTATTGTCACTTCTTGGGAATACTACCTTAGCATATTTCCCAAGTACGCACCCTCTGCATATGTCATCGTGTTCCGTGCCTAATTCTGGAACACCTATCACCATCTCCCTCAGCACCTTAAGTGCTCCATAATGTAGATGTCCCATTCTTCTATGTCATAGTTCATTCAGGTCTCGATCAGATAGTTGTCAAACCGTCTAGTAGAAAAGTCAACGCAGAATTGCCTCCAAGACCCTCACACGTGTGAGCTTGACCTGCAGTATTTCAGAGTTATACAAACCAATGACAAGAGGAGAGAGCTCCTTGATGAGTGTGTCCAAATGAGGTTGATGTGACATGTATTTATAGGTGTTGGAGGAGGGCCAATTAGCCTCTTAGGTTGACCTTAACTTTTGTGCCAATGTAGGCTTCTTCATCAAAAATACATTTTTCCTTAACCAAATTGAGTGCTTCAATTTTAGGTCTCTCTGAATGAGGAATGGTGTTCAATGGAGGGAATTTTCCCCTGAGCCGCCACATTAACAATCCCTCTCACCTAGGGAGAAATTTTCGACTAAAAAGTATGTCCCATCACAAATGTCTCGTCATCATCAAATAAAATGTCGTCTTTGCTCATCACTACTTATCTCTACTCATGTGTACTTCATCTGTTGAACACTCTCGAATCTGAAAGAAGAATTTGACATCAAAGAGGAGCTTAAGCTACAACCCTCTATCAAATGACAATTGGGCGAGATCCATCTACCAGCAAGGATCACATTCATCTTGTTGGGTAGGGAACAAGTGAGGTCAACTTGCCATATCTAGGATGGAGATCACAACAATCCCAATGTTTTTTGATCTTCCCAAGTTGATCTTGAAGAGTCAAGTGGTAGAACACTTGCATCCTCTATACTTGAGGGAGATCCACTTGTTATATAAGGATCACACCTACTCAAGCCTACCTGAGGGAGAGCCACTTGTTATGCAAGGATCACACCTACTCAAGTCTTCTCAACCCATTGGCTAGATGGGGAGAAAATCCCAAGAAGCCTCGCTTGTGGGTAGGATGCATATTGTGGTATACTCTGTCAATCATGATAGGGGTAGATACCCATCTTGTCATAAGTGACAAGGATCACACACACCCTATGGTGGCAATAGGCTAGCAGCTACATCCACTTACCGCAAAGGGTAAGGATCACAACCATTCTATTGTCCAGAGATACCTCAGCCCGAGGAGCTCTCAGGCTCAATTCCTCTCCATGTGAGCTTGTTACCCACCACCTGTGGGTAATGTATATATGAGAAAAAATTTCTCCTAGATGGTCCTTAGCCAGTAGCTAGTAGCCCCTTTCAACCACCAGATAGCTCGATATGCCATTATCTCTGGCACCTAAGCCAGCCACATGGTCCCTCGCCCACTTGCTATGATTATATGTTTGAAGGTGGGCCTCCCGACCCTGAAGGTATGGCTTTGCATTGGTATAGTTGAGTAATTTTCCTTACTTGTCAGGGTCACTTTTGGGCGTGGATTGGTGGGGGGGTTTGACAAAAAGAGTGGACTAGGTTTGTACTCTTGTCTCCACTGCCCAATTTCGTGGTTAGCCTTGTATCCTAGTCCCGTGGGATCTCCTTTACTGGTCATTAGCTTTAGGGTTGGCACTACATGGGAAACCCTGATTTTGGTTGTGTGGTCCCGCTTTCCCACACTATATACATCACTCCCTTCCACTCATTTTAGCCCCATTCATCTCTTTTCCCATCCGGGTCCATGATGAGTCCTAGTATTGCATCAAGGATGTTGCAACTTCCAAGGTTCTCAACTTAAATTATCAACCCAGGGTTCGTACAAACTTAGAGGTGACAGTGATATATGCACAGTAGGTTAAGTTCTACTCATGTCACCATCAGTCACTAGATCAAATCAAGGTATATAGAGACCACTCCTTCAGCTAACTACAAAGAGAATTTCTATGGAAGCATATCATGATTGCAAGGGAATGAACATGATTCTAACTACAAAAATGAAAATACCATTTGTTAAATGTAAAGGCTAATTGTAATTGCATGAAAGGAATAGACTATTCTAGTTGTAGAAATAAACCATGCTACTCTACTTGCACACTAATCAAATCAATATTCTACTTGCATGAATCATCTATCTAATTGCAACTTGCTTGAAAAGGAGGAATTCAATCTTCAACACAACTATGGAATTCAAAAAACTAAGTCTAATCTACTTGTTGTTCTGTGTTTGCAGTGGAGGAAAGATAGGGTTGGAGTGTTCTTGGAGTCTCCTTAATCATGAAATCAAAGCCTGGGGGACAAAATCAACTTCAAAATGCAAGAGTCAAGGTCCTAGGGAAAATTTGGTTGTATTTAAGCAGTGTTGTAGGACTGCTACAAGAGATGCTACAAGAGGTCCTATTTTGCTACAGGAGTGCCTTGTTTTGCTACAAGAGTGGGTCTGAGAGCTTTCTGAAGGAAAGAATGGTGTCTTGAAGGTGGAGGAAGGTGGATGAAGGTGAATGAAGGATGTGGGAGCCCTTTTGCCAATCCCAGCACCTCTGAGAGGCATATCTTACACAAAAGTTTATGCCCACGGTGTCCTTCATTGGCCCTGTGTTGGTGCCCTATTTTGTCCCCAATTCCACTATTCCCCACCTCCATTTTTGTCATTTTTGTACTCCTATACCTACTCTCCTATCGCTTTCATTGCCCTAAAACTATCAAAATCTTGCCATGAGGTAAAGCATTTCATTTGTGTCATTTTACTATTTATTGGTTAAGTTTAAGCGAATTTAAGTTGTTCCTAACGAGCTAACTAATCGATATGATTGAATGTGAGTATTGTAGCAGCATGAGCAGGTTAAGATCGGGAGAATGCTTGTCCACGAGCCATGTTCCACTGAGTATTGCAGCAGCATAAGCAGGTTAAGATCAGGAGAATGCTTGTCCACGAGCCATGTTCCACCATTTCTGTACTTAACAACCATTTCAGAATCGATACTCAACAATATAAAAGATGAATAGGCTGCGTGCTTCTAGATGATCGAGCCACCCACAGCTGTGATCGAACGAGTTCAATATCTGCCATGATGAAGATCTTCACCATCCTCGCTGAACTAAGCCTATGCCAATATTGGGATTAGTTGAGGATTTGTTATGCTAAATAGAACAAGGTCATTCCAGCAATCTAATCTGAAAGATTGATTTAGCCAAGTCGTTGGACTTGCTATGTATGGTCCAGTGTTGTTTTAAACTAAAGTCGATGCCTATAAAGGCCTGATCTGTAATAGCTAGGAAGTTAGTGAGCAAAAGAGAATATTGTTATTGTATCATTGAAGTATTATTTCCAGACATATTATTTTTAATTGAAGACTGTTATTATGGCCATGCATTAAGTTCAGATCGATTCACTTGATGGTTTGTTGTGAGTTCGTGAATTAGATGTGTTAAGCTTTCCATTTTTTTGTAAGTAAGCTTCCCCAGGTGTGGTTGAGCCCACCATCATCTGGGAATAGCTCTGTATTAATCTTTAGGAAGCATAGTTGTGTGTTAATTATAGTTGCTTTTCATTTGTTTTTGGTTTGTCTATTAAATCGTTTATATGCTGCATGGAGACTTTCATTGATTTGGAACGATTTCAGTGTGCTAACCATTGTATGCATTTTTAGACCTTTCAATCTAGCGATCTGAATGTGTAGTTCTCGTGTGCATCATAGAGATCTGCGCGCCTACCTTTGATACAGAGTCATACTCTATTTTCCAAAGCAATGAGTTGTATTGTTCTAACTGTGTTGTAGCAGTCATATGAAAAATTGCTTCAATTGCATTATGAATCGAATGCCTATGGCGAGCTGGTCCCTTTGTTGAAAACACAGAATGCACCCTCGAATGTTGAAGTCAATATAATTCATTGTGTAGCAAGATTGATATGGTGTGGGTTTAGTTGTGTAGAGTAGGAAGCTGGATTGGTAATATGCATTGAGTGGATTTTAGTTAATTTCGAATAGAAATCACATTGCTTGTTTCTTTCCATTATCAAATTGATTGGTTTTCCTTTAAGTTATTTTCATGAATGTGTGTGCCATAGGAGTATTTCTTTCCAGATTGTTGATTGGAATAGCTTAACTTATCATAGTTTAATCTAGTCTTGTTTCTCGATAGATTCTTAGTTTCTTAATAAAGTTCGCAGATTGATTTTGAAGTTCAATTGAGTGATTTAGCTTTCAATGTGATTCCTTTTTCTTTGTTTTGAGTGCTTGAGTGCAATACTAGAATTTGATACTGTTGGTTGAAATCGTAGTTTCCACCTTGAGGTAATTTCCATTAGCATTGCCTTAGTATAATGTGTGCTTGATTAGATTTCGAAGTAGTTAAGGTTGCAATCAGTTGTGTGATTTACCTTTTTCGTTGAGAAGACAGAGTGTTGGTTTGCCGAAATCTTAAGTAGGTTTGCTTGAGCTTAGTTTGAGATTTGATTCATGTTAAATGCAACTGTAGGATAGCCTCTCAAGTACATTTTTGTGTGTCTTATAGCAATTCATAGTTGTCTTATTTATTTTTCATTCTTGAAAATAGAATTAGGGTTTGATATTTGAACTTGTTCTTAAAGGTTATTACAGATTAGGTAATATGTATGCAGATTAGTTGGGTGTGAGAGATCAAGTTGCTTGGTTAAGTATATGAGACAGAGTATTCAGATTAGTTCCTAACATAAATATCTTTTACTTGTTGTCAAGACAGTGGAATTAATGTGAAGCCTTTCTCATTCTAGGGTTTGAATCAAGAACAGTTATTGAGTGCAAGATTGATTGCTTAGTTTAAAATTGAATTACCATCGCAAGTAGATTAGATCTTTTAATTCTTTCAAGTGTAAATTGTAAGAGCCAGAAATTAGGATTTGGATTTCGAATGTAACTTTAAACTGTTGAGTTGATGTGTGGAGTCTGTTTAATTAGGAATTCGCTTTCATAGTCTGTCAAAGTGGAATCTGTGGTAAAGAATTAAGTCTTCACTTGAGTCCAGATTTCAGTTCAAGAACAGAATAGGTTAAATTTATAGAGATTTCAAAGTCTTTAAGTTGAATTTGATTATTGATTCTGCCTGTGTTAGCAAGATGGATTGATTTCCTTTTTGAGTTGTGTGTTTACAAGCATTTGTGTGTTCCAGTACTTAGTGGATCATTATAAAGGAAACATTAAAGCTCCGACCAACTCGTGTTTACAAGCCCGGATTGACATATAGATGCAGGAGAATTAATACACCTATTAAATCTCTCAACACCCTGAGAGGGTGATCTCGATGCCAGAGTTTGAGAGTAGTATGAGGTGTCCAGGAGGAAGGTGGGATTGTCCAAGTGAATGTGGATGAGTGTGCCAACCCCTGTAAGTCAACAACAACCCCTGCAGACTAATCAAACGCATGAATTAAATGATCAGTATAAATCAAAGTGGAAAGGATGAGTTGAATTTTATTTCTTTAAGATCTACTCTATCCTACAACATATACCTACTCTAATTGCCAAATCAATGCTACTAACTTCTAAGTTGCAGAAACCAAGCATGTAGAAGAGTTATAATCCAAGACTTAGCAATTTCCAAGAAATCATAAACACATGTTTTTGGCTTGTTGTTGTAGATCCTCCAACCACACTTCCCACAAGAGAGGTGGCAGTCAAACCTGCAACTACAGTTTTTGTAATATAATTCCTACTTAAACAAGAAAAGAAACATAATGAATTGAACAAGAACAAGGAAAGAATACATGAGAGGGACTAAAGCCTCTAGGTTGGGCCCAAAGCCAAGGGTTTCATCCCTCCAAAGTTAACTCAGATGTCGGCCAACAGTAAGCTTTTCATTGACAGAAAATATTTCAAAATTGGCAACTAGGGCCAAACTCCATGAGGGTCACCTTATTTATGGCAACTGATATTTTTCTTGGATTCCTCTCTTCGAGAAGTGTAGGAATGATCTAAAGATCATCTGATTCCAACATGTATTTATGGAGATATGAATTTATTTATATTATTTGACAATTTTTCAAGGTCGGCCAGCAATCAAATAACCTCTAGTGCAACCTCAACGTTGCATTTAAATAGAGGAGGCCTCAAGTCATTTGACACACACATCACTCTTGATCACTCCTCTCCACTCGTTTGGGTTTTTCCTTTCACAAGGAGGACGTAGTGGAAAGGGTCATCTAAGAAAGCCCTAGACGCAGTCATCTAAGGTCACCTAGCTACAGTCATGAAGAAAGCCCTAGCCACAGGTGAAGGGAGACATCTAGCCGCAGTCAAGGGAGATTTGGCCGCAATCAAGGAGGCCTAATACGCAGCAAAAGGAAGGCTCCAATCCGCAGCAAAGGAGGCCCTAATCCGTAGCAAGAGGGAGGCCCTAAACCGCAATAAGAGTATGCCCTAGCCGCAGCAAGAAGGAGCATTCAACATGGGTGAAATAAGGTTGTTCTGAAGCCATTTCAAGAAGACCGAAAGGCTGAAAGGAGGGCCGAGTTAGAGGAGCTAAGGAACAGATCTGTTGGGGTATCGTTGGAGGGACAAGGAATAAGGTTTATGTTGCCTGGAAGCTACAGGAAGACTGTGTGTTAGGCTGCAGTCTGTAACAACCCATTAATAAAATTTTAGACTTTAAAACTTTATAAATATATATATATATATGTATTAAATTTTATAAAGTATATGGTTAGACTTTATAATATGAATTTATAAAACATATCATTAAACTTATATAACATATATAAAGAAATGTTATAAGATATATTACTTAACTTTATATCATATATAATTTAAATGTTATAATATATATATCTTAAAACTTTATAGCATTTATAATATAAACGTTATACAATGTGTCATTAAACTTTATAACATTATAATGTAAGTTATAAAGGTATCAGTTATAAAACTTATAATGTATGCTGGAAATGTTATAATCGTAAATATCAGCTGCCCTAAAAGGATCTATACATATCCCAGCCATTAATAAAGTCGGTCGAACCAGCTAAATACTTATTACAGAGCACAGAGGACAGTGAAAAAGATCTGAGCGCCTTCAATGCGTGGAAGGCGATGGCTGCAAGTGGGAGGGCGGCCACCGCCAAACCGGTAAATAAATAGCAGAGGTCTGAACCAGGAGAAGGGGGGGGAAAACCAGAGAAGGGCAGTAGAGAACGAGAAGGATTAATTCATCAGTAGGAAGCCGAGAGAGGGATTTACCAATTGAAGAGCTTTAAGTGGTCTGGGGTTCTGGGCACGGAGGGACAGAGAGCCTCGGTGGAGAGCTTTCTGGATTGAGCAGCTAGGTTTGCTCAGTCCGGTTGGGAGGTATTGGCCTCGCGAAAATTGAATCAAATTAACCACAGCGCAGCAGATTCACCAGACAGAAGCAGGATCAGCAGCAGTTGAGGTATGTACCGATTTAATGTTCAGGCTTCCGTATTTCAGGTTATAGTTCTGTGTTTGTATTTCAGGTTTTAGTTCTGTGTTGGATTGGTTTTTACACATGGTATCAGAGCTGTTGTTCAAACCCTGTTCGACCTTACGGGCCACAATTTGTTGTTCTCTGTATTTCCTTCACTGCCCTTTTCTGCAAAAAAAAAAAAAAAAAAACCCTCTACAGGCTGTCGTCTCTGTATTTCCTTCACTGCCCTTTTCTGCAAGAAATTTTTTGTGTCCATTGTGAACCGTCATGGTGATACCTTGATGGGATGCGATCTCGTGATTTGGAAGAAGCATTAAAGCTTTATCTATCGCTGGCCATGGCCGTCTTCTGCTATTGGCGAGCACGCTCAATTCTGTTTTAGAGAATCTTTTGTATGTAATATAGCTTTCTCGAGAGATTTCTGCCGTCAAATTAGATCATAAAATTTATTTAAACCAAAAATTTTATAACACGGAAGGTTCTTCAAAGAAGGCGAAGGCATATTCGAACAATGGAGCAATCTAAATAAAACCAATGATTACCGCGGCATTGCAAATTATGACTGCAATAGTACGCAGACTATACCATAATCCTGGTGTGGGCAACGCATATTATGCAGTTATACCAGCCCTGCAGAAGGTGCTCGTTACTGAGCCAAAATTTCATGAGGGCGGCCACAGTAACTACGGCAACTTCATCGACCGCGTGTTAAAACGGGCACGCTTTCCGTCGAATGTTATGGTTGCCGTTGCCTTCAGGCTAGAGCCTCTTAACCATAAGTGCTACGCCTTACCAAGGTGCCACAAGGGTTACTTTGGAGGCGTAATATTCCTGCTGTCACAAACAAGAGTTGATGTGGTCCACCTGTGCGTCCACTCGAACCTAACAACATCGGTTAGGTACTGGCTGGGGCTCTGGTGGCGACGGAGACTTTAAAATCGAGAAAATTAAGTTGCAATTATTGAAATATGAAGCAGATAAACCCTTCGTAATTCCCGGGAAGAAATTGCCACGTAGGAACGCCGGCGGCACACAGCTTTGCGGCCAAAATATAAAAACGGCGTTCTCAGAGCAAGCCCGATGCGGATTTTGGCGGTGATTCCATCCGTCTGCGGAAATTATTTAAAAACAGTTATATATATTATCACCTACAATATGATGGATAGCGTATAATTATAAGAAACCTTAGAACTAAAATTAATAAATTATTTTTAAGCTTAGTAAACATCGACTTTAAAATTTTGAATGACCATGCACTTGCTTTTACTTGTGCTGATTGCTTTGGGCTCTGCACGTATTGTTTTATAAATTATCAGTTCGAAGCATATTTGAAGGATGCGGTGGATATTCATTTCTGCTGGAGGTGCCGTTTTGCTAGTCAGTTTTATAGGACTGATGCCTTTTGGCAATTCTCTGCACGCCTATAGTGATTTTCCTGTATGATATTTACTCCTCTGGCAATGTGTATATACTATACATGAAACATACATATGGAAATAAGTTGAATCTTGACAGAAAATTCAGACCCAAACCGTATGGATAGATATGATTTTCTTTAACTTGTGATTTTACAATTTAAAGCAGCTTAAAGCTTTAACATTTCTACATCATAACCTAGACTCCGTTTAGTAGTAGTTTCTACTATATAGTTTTGTCACTACCATCATTTTAATAGATTTCAGTCAGCTAATAAGCATACAAAAGCAACATCTCAGGCATCTTTACCTTTAATCTCTCAGTACTTCAGAGGTTTTTCGTTGTCAATTGAATCTACTAGTATTGACAGGAAACCTTCATATTGCAGAATGTTTACATTCCAACTATCTTTATTGTTTTCTTTTGAAAGGGGTATTTCAAAAGGCCATTTTACCGTTTTAGTATGCTTTACTGAGGCTCAATGATGGGGTGCCCAACAAAATTTTAAGGGAAATCACAGTAGACAACAACAAACACGATATTGGAAGCCTCGCCCAAAGATATTAAATATCAAATATGTAGTACAATTAATCACAGTTAAACAATAACTGCTATTACATGAAGATAGAAAGGTCAGATGAAAAAAAATAAAAAATTGTTAGTGATATTAAATTACAAGAGGGGTCGAGATATACCTGATTAGCAAGGGAGGTACCTGCACTTGCAATGTTGTACTTACTCGAGTCATTGGGACGCAAGTCCTTAGGAGGGTGTGATATTATCCCCAACTGGTTACTGCTTAGCCAAAACGTTCTGCCTTGTTTCAGAAGGAAGAACCAAGGGATTGCATTTCTTTATTGAGAATTTCCCTTTACGCTGAACTTGCAGTATTGCCTCAGTTCACATTTTATTGCTCTACCCGTTTGAAAACTTCCCTCCCATCTCATGAATGACGCTTACAGTAGTTTGCTTTTGTCAAACACTGGTTGATGGTTGAGAGCAGTTTCTCCTTATGTCAAATGTATGATACTTTTCTCTTCGATAGCAGAACCTGCTGTTTTCTACGAGATACTTGTATGGTTATTTCAACTTATAGCGATTGAAATATAGAGTTGTCATGAAGTCCTAATGTATCGGCAGTGAGGATAGGATTTGGTGGCCTTCTGTGTAAGGAGCCTAAATTGAAATTTGACTTACAAAAACAAAATAAAATGTGCACAAATATGGGGCTTGGAAAGAACCGTGAAGTCTGAGATTAAAGGGAGGCAACGATAAGAATAGAGACAATAACAACGGTAAAATAAATACTAATGGTATTCAGCATTTCATTTGATAGCTGGTTCTAAAGCACCAACCACAGATTTCTCCAGTGGTATTTGTAAAAATATGCAATACATTAAGATTCAAGACTGAGATTTTTCAAAATGGGTGGATGCCAACTCAAGCCGATTTTGGCCAAAATAGTCTTTGAAAAACTAAATTTCATCTCTAAGCCGTTAAAATAGACGGTTATCATTCTGAATGAATGCCATATACTTAAATAAATTAAGTTTAGCAATTAAATTGAGTATGCATAATGGTAGCCATTAATGTAAGCATGCATCGGTACATTTTATTCTCTGAAAAGATAAAAAAAAAAAAAAAACTATATGTTATGATAGTGGTTCATGTTTTAATCCATGGCCAGCTCATATCACACATTAGGTGTTCAATATTAATATATCAAACTGTTGTGAAATAATATATATTTTAAATGTGCTATAAAAGTGCCTCAAATTCCTCTGCCCAGAGCAACTGTAGTGTTGATCTGTGCAATCATTAAAATCAGTGCTCATCTGTATAAGGGTGTGACATTCTGCCATATGTTTTGTCATGGCAGGAAACCAATAAGTTAGCACACTTCCATCACCTGAAGGAAGAACTACTTCTGAGTTGATTACTTCTGACTTTTGGAATTTCAAATTAGCTAATACATGCTCCAATCAGTGGAGGCACCAACATGTTTGAACCAATGGCAAACTGCTTGCAATTTATTGCCAAAGTTGTCAATGCTGGTAAACATACAAGCTAAAGATTTAATCCATATCCTTGTAATATATTCGGGGTATGGATACAGATGACCCCCTTAAATGTTATAGTCAGGTTGAGGTATGACAGTTATGTTACCGTAACATTTTCGTTTTGGGGATGTTATTAGGTAAATAAACTTTAGATGTCTTACCTGAGGGGCTAATAACCATACACTTCTGCATTATTCATTTTTAGAAAACCCTGCATTAGGACAAGGAGGTCGCGTGACCACCCTCCTTGACCTCGGTACCAGTAAGATCCGCCTAGCGGGTAAAAATAGCAAAACTATACCCGTTTTTAAATGTGAAGTTGCAAAGAAATTGGTGTGTTAAAATTCGGTTATCCGCCTCAATTTTTTTTTATATATATACATTTTATTTGTGTTCAGGGACCATTACTATGGTAAAGACGTATGAGCGACGACGACGTGATCAGGCAGCATCATCACCATTAATGCCGCCACCGTCGCCATCGCCATCCCCATCACCCTCGTCACCACCAAGGCAACCGTCAACATCAAACGCTCCAACGCCAGAGTTGACTGTGATAATGAACTCTTTGGAGGCCTTATTGGAGACATTAAAGGAATCAGCTAAGGCTAAAAACAAAGAGGAATTTCAGCATGTAGCCACCAGTTCAGCGGAACCACATAATTTGGAGCCTAGAGGATCGAGAGAAGACATCTCTAGAGAGCTTCAGAAAATAAGACTCCCAGAATTTTCGGGAGGTCGAGCTGGTGAACGCGCTGAGGCATGGTTGGAAGGGATGAACCGGTGCTTTAGGTTAAGAGAATATTCGCCTTCAGCAAAAACAAAAATTGCCGTGTTTCAACTAAAGGAAAGTGCCCTGATTTGGTGGGGAAACCTGGAAAAGCAGCTACACCTTACATCAGATAACGTTCCTTGGGATCTGTTTGAGGAAAGGTTCCGCGCGAAGTATTTACCTCCATACTTTCAACAGCAGCAAGCCAAAGCCTTTCATACACTAATTCAGGGAAGTAAAACGGTGGAAGAGTACGAAATAAGGTTTATGGAGCTGGTAAAATGCATTCCCTACTTAGACTCTGATGAACGTCAAGCTGAACGCTTCATATTTGGGTTAAACCCTCGCATCAGAGCCTTGGTAAGTATGTGGAAACCATCATCTGTAGCCGAGGCAGTCGAATGTAGCCGTAATGCAGAACACCTTGGAATCAAAAAGGATATAGGGCCAGCAGGGCCTTTACAATCAGGACTTCCGGGGAAGGCTCCCCGGAACTTTTTCAGAGGAGGCAGCTCGAGGCCACCTTACGGCAACAGGTTTACCCCAAGTATGGGGACAAGAGTTCCCATGGCTGTAAACACTATAGCTGCGGAATCATCCAACACCAGACCATGGGCATCGCGAGGGACTACCGGTAGAGGAAGGGGTGCGAGAGGAACCAACATGGGAGGACGCGGCTCGTTCTCTAGAAACTCACACCTCAATTCAAGAGGATCAGCGCAGCTCAATTGTTGGGGATGTGGGGGGCCGCATTTCCAGCGTAACTGCCCAGAAGCGTCATCGGACATATTGCAAAGCACTGGGAGGGAGCCGATATCAGCCAAGCGAAGTAATCATAGAATTCATGCAGTAGTCAACCACGACCAAGCAGCCCATCAATCCACTGTGGTGGAATCTTCAGGTATTATCAATGGTGTGAAACTCAAAATCTTATTTGATACTGGTGCCACGAATAGTTTCATTTCGTCATTTGCATTAAACAAATGTGGGTTGGCAGCTCGTAGACAAAATGATTTCCACCAAGTGGAAATGGCCTCAGGAGAACTCCAAACCGTAGGCTTGAGTGTGGATCAATGCAAAATTGACCTAGGGGTCTGTTCGACTAAACTAAAAGTCTATGTCACCGCCCTAGGGACGTATGATCTTATCATAGGTATGGATTGGCTGGAAGCTCACCAAGCGTGGGTAGATTGTTATGGAAAAAGGATTTTGGACTTAAATGATGAGGGAGAAGTAATCCAAATTCAAGGAATCAAGAGAGAAATTTCTTTGCGCTACATTTCGGCAATGCAGGTGAAGCGTTGTTTAAGAAAGGGTTGTCAGGCTTATGCAATTCACGAAGTAAGCCAGGAAAAGGGACCATCCTTAGAACAATATCCGGTGTTGGCCGAGTTCCCGGATGTATTTCCAAAGGAACTACCTGGATTACCCCCGGTAAGAGAATTGGATCTCACTATTGAATTAAAGCCAGGTACCCAACCGATCTCTAAAACGCCTTATAGAATGACAGCTCCAGAACTTCAGGAATTGCAAATCCAATTGAAGGAACTACTCGATATAGGGCTTATTCGGCCCAGTACCTCACCTTGGGGCACTCCTATAATTTTTGTGAAGAAGAAAGATGGATCCTTAAGATTATGCATAGACTATCGGGACTTGAATCGAGCTACAGTAAAGAATCAATACCCTATGCCGCGAATCGATGATCTTTTCGATCAAATGAAAGGAGCTTCTGTCTTTTCAAAAATTGATCTTCGATCAGGGTATCATCAGCTAAGGATTTCTGAAAATGATATCTCTAAGACAGCATTCCGGACGCGTTTTGGGCACTATGAATTTACTGTGGTACCATTTGGGTTAACAAATGCACTAGCCGTATTCATGAATCTTATGAACAGTGTTTTCCGTCAGTATCTTGATAAATTTGTACAAGTCTTTTTAGATGATATTCTCATCTATTCCAAGAATGAAGAAGAGCATAAAGAGCATTTGCGGTTAGTATTGTCCTGCCTTAGAGAACGTCAGTTATATGGAAAACTGTCCAAGTGTTCCTTCTTTCAGGAAAAGATTCATTATTTGGGTCACATCATATCAGGTGAAGGGATTTCAGTAGATCTTGAGAAGGTAAAAGCGATCATGGAATGGCCAATACCGAAAAATGCACATGAGATACGAAGTTTTATGGGCTTAGCAGGTTATTACCAGAGATTTGTGGAGGGATTCTCCAAAATCGCAAAGCCAATCACAACCCTTCAGCGTAAAGGTGTTAAGTATGAGTGGACCGAGGAATGTAATAAAGCATTCTCTGAACTCAAAAGACTACTCACCAGTGCACCAATCCTAAGAGTCCCTGATATGGGCAAAGACTTTACAGTATGTACTGATGCATCCAAGCAGGGGCTGGGTGCAGTATTGATGCAGGATAAGGGAGTGGTAGCTTATGCTTCCAGAAAGCTAAAACCTCATGAAGAACTCTATGCTACCCACGATTTAGAATTGGCCGCTGTAATGCTAGCTTTAAAAATCTGGAGACACTATCTGGTGGGACGACATTTTACACTTAAAAGCGACCATCAAAGTCTACAATATTTGTTCACCCAAAGAGATTTAAATGCCAGACAAAGGCGATGGAGTGAATTCCTAAGCGAATATGACTTCGGAATATCATATATTAAGGGAAAAGAAAATGTGGTAGCCGATGCCTTAAGCAGGAGACCCCGGATATTTTCCCTCATACCCATCAAAGTGGACTTAAGACAACGAGTACTAGATCGTCTTATAAAAGACAGCTGGTATTTAAAAGTGAGGGCAAGTCTTGAGGGGATTAAGGCAAAAGAATCTAAGTTTGAGGGTTATGAATTAGAAAGTGATGGGATCTTACGATTCCATGGAAGGATGTACATTCCTGATGATAAAGATCTTCGAGATACCATCCTCAGGGAAGCTCACAAAGCAGTATATTGTGCCCATCCTGGAGTAGGGAAAATGTATGCGGATACCAAGAAACTCTTCTTTTGGGTAGGCATGAAGCGTGATATCACTCAGTTTGTTGCAAAATGTATGGAATGTCAGCAAGTAAAGGCAGATCATTGTCACCCTGCGGGCCTCTTACAACCCCACGACATACCTATGTCTAAATGGGAGACCATCTCTATGGATTTTATCACTGGACTACCTCTTACTTCTCAAAGACACAATGCCATTCTGGTAGTGGTGGATAAATTAACAAAAAGCGCCCATTTTATTCCGGTAAGAGATACTTATGATGTTGCTGACGTGGCTCGAGTATTCATAAACGAAATTATCAGATTTCATGGAGTACCTAAGAAGATTATATCTGATAGAGATTCGCGATTCACTTCCAGATTCTGGACGTGCATGCAGACAGCCTTAGGTACTCAGCTAAATTTAAGCACTGCTTACCATCCTGAGACTGATGGGCAAACTGAAAGAGTAAATCAAGTACTTGAAGACATGTTGCGAATGTATGTAATGGATCAGCAATCACTCTGGGAAAAGTATTTACCCTTGGTTGAATTCGCATACAACAACAGTTACCACAGTTCGATTGGGATGCCTCCATTTGAAGCTTTATATGGCAGACCGTGCAGAACACCGTTAAGTTGGGACAGGTTAGAAGATCGAGTGATAATAGGACCAGAATTAATCCATGAAATGGAAGCGCAGGTCAGACAGATTAGACAGCGATTAAAAGAAGCACAGGATAGACAAAAGAGTTATGCTGATGCTCACCGATCTGATAGGAGGTATGAAGTAGGGGACCAGGTCTTCGTCCGCATCAAGCCAAAGAAAAGTACTATTCGATTCGGAAAAGGGACAAAGCTGTCACCCCGATTTATAGGACCGTTTAAAGTCGTGGAAAGAGTTGGACCTGTTGCATATCGTCTTGCCCTGCCACCTCACCTGCATAGAATTCATAATGTATTTCATGTTTCTGTATTAAGACATTATGTCGCTGATCTATCTCATAACATCCAGTGGAAAGAATTGCAGGTATCGGACGAGGGAGTCGTAACGGTCGAACCGTTACGTATACTGGAACGTAGAGTTCGTCAGCTGAGGAACCGCCTGGTGGACCAAGTTAAGGTCCAGTGGGACAAGTATAGTCCTGGATCAGCAACTTGGGAGAATACAGAAGACATATGTCAGAGATACCCTAGTTTATGTCCATTTTGAAGAACTTTACACTATGTTTAGTATATTTACTTCACCACTGTCAGAGACCCAAAAACATTTGAATGATTAGTGATAAACATGAAACCTTGTGGCATAATATATGTTTAAATTCCTGCTGGTACGTGGATACCAAAATAATATGTGTTTAAATTCCTGCTGGTACATGGATACCAAAACAATATATGTGATTATTTTACTAAATTATAAATGTTGAAGTAAAGTTAAGGCCGTTAAATGATTTTACTTCTGGTAGGAATTGAAAACAATATAAATCTGTTTTATTTTATGCATGTCAAAGATGAGCAACTGAAATGGAAGATATGAAGTGAATACATCCTAAAGAAAAGTCAGAATACATGCATAGAAAATGACAAAATTATGTTATGTTGTAGTATCATATGTAAATAACACATAAGTTATTTCGAATATACTGATGCACATTTTACAAATACATGGGTAAGTGTAAGATTGCAGATAAACCGACAGATAAACTATGATTGCAGATAATTGATCCAATTTTCGAGATGGCCACGTGATGACAGAACCTCAGATCAGTTAAAGCTCAAAGTGATTCTATGATAGGGTAGTAGCCCTGATTCTACTGGAGGGGTGGAGGTGTTACCCACCGTTTATCCTCTGAATCCTGGAGTCATGGGAGGACTGTGCGAGTCACGCTCCCCTAGACGTGTGATGATGACTGCCGGATGCCTACTGGGAATCAGGTCGGTATAGCCGACGCTGTTACCTTTGTGTTATGAATGGTTAGGTCAGTAAATTGACGCCATGGCATACTCTAGTAGAGGACGGATAGGATGGGAGCAGAAGAGATTAGGGAGGATAGGATGAGTTTGAATAGCTTGGGGACCTGGATAAAAAAGGTCATGTCCATTAAAACCTTGAACCTAAAAGCTCTAACTTCGGGACGAAGTTTTCAGAAGGGGGAATGTATGTAACAACCCATTAATAAAATTTTAGACTTTAAAACTTTATAAATATATATATATATATGTATTAAATTTTATAAAGTATATGGTTAGACTTTATAATATGAATTTATAAAACATATCATTAAACTTATATAACATATATAAAGAAATGTTATAAGATATATTACTTAACTTTATATCATATATAATTTAAATGTTATAATATATATATCTTAAAACTTTATAGCATTTATAATATAAACGTTATACAATGTGTCATTAAACTTTATAACATTATAATGTAAGTTACAAAGGTATCAGTTATAAAACTTATAACGTATGCTGGAAATGTTATAATCGTAAATATCAGCTGCCCTAAAAGGATCTATACATATCCCAGCCATTAATAAAGTCGGTCGAACCAGCTAAATACTTATTACAGAGCACAGAGGACAGTGAAAAAGATCTGAGCGCCTTCAATGCGTGGAAGGCGGTGGCTGCAAGTGGGAGGGCGGCCACCGCCAAACCGGTAAATAAATAGCAGAGGTCTGAACCGGGAGAAGGGGGAGAAAAACCAGAGAAGGGCAGGAGAGAACGAGAAGGATTAATTCATCAGCAGGAAGCCGAGAGAAGGGATTTACCAATTGAAGAGCTTTAAGTGGTCTGGGGTTCTGGGCACGGAGGGACAGAGAGCCTCGGTGGAGAGCTTTCTGGATTGAGCAGCTAGGTTTGCTCAGTCCGGTTGGGAGGTATTGGCCTCGCGAAAATTGAATCAAATTAACCACAGTGCAGCAGATTCACCAGACAGAAGCAGGATCAGCAGCAGTTGAGGTATGTACCGATTTAATGTTCAGGCTTCCGTATTTCAGGTTATAGTTCTGTGTTTGTATTTCAGGTTTTAGTTTTGTGTTGGATTGGTTTTTACACAGTCCATAACACCACAGTCAAGGATTGTGTATGGGTGTTTGAGGGCTTATCTTTGCCCAGATCAACAGCATAACCAAGAGTTGTCCTGTGAGGTAATAATGCAGATATTAAAGGTTGTTTTGATCATTGTTGGAGGACTATTACAGTAGTGTTTGGTACCCTAACCAGTCATCATGATGTCAACAACAAAACTATTGTTAATTGTGTGAAGAATGAGCACTGAAGGTTGATGCCCTATCTCATGAAGCAGTGATAGCTAGTGCAACAAGAAGATAGAGTTCTGGGAGATGTATTGGTTCAAGGTTTGACCATGCTTG
Organism: Pinus tabuliformis; assembly: GCA_031772625.1. NCBI lineage: Eukaryota > Viridiplantae > Streptophyta > Pinopsida > Pinales > Pinaceae > Pinus > Pinus tabuliformis. The sequence goes on along the minus strand of CM062805.1, from coordinate 309,399,575 downwards.
GCTCAGTTTAATGAACATCCTGCTGGAGGAACATTTTGTCCTATTTGACCAGCATTGACTTCTCAAGTCAAGGCTTTGCTACTGCTATCATAAAATATCAGTGTTGTATATTTGTACTCTCTCTCTCTCTCTGTTGAACTATTGAAGATTATAAGAAGAATTGATCAAGGGTTTCCCCACATTGGGGTTTGTCCCTGGTTGGTGCCACATTTTGTGTCCTCTTGTCTTGGCTTGTTGTCTTCTACTGTTTATGTTTATGTTCTATTTGCATTTTATTATCTTGCTAATGTGATTACTAATCTGGAAATTGATATTGGGCTAATAAGAAATTTGAAGTAAATTTCTCTTAAGCATAAAACATAACAAAGTTAACAAAATAAGAGTCATGTACATTATATGAAAGATGAAAATAACAGTATCAAGCACTAGGATCTCAATAGCTACTCCTATCTCCAACAAAAGTTTGAATCCTAATGATCCTTTAGGCTTGTTTATTTATACAAAAAGTGGTTGAGGGGCAGCTCCCTTGAAAGGAGGATTGCTTCCCTCCAAAATCTCGAAATTGGTGGATCTAGTTCCCTTGGATCTTCACATGTACTTGAATTCCTCCGCCGCCAGTTGATTTGAGTTGTTGGTAAGGATTCTTTGGTCTCAAGCCGAGTTGGAGAGTTAATGTAGTGGACAAGCCTCCTATATTCTCTCTAGATGCCTCCAACAAGCCCCTGCATAGTAAATATCTCCAAAAATTCTTCTTTTTCCTGCATATTAACCACATTAGGCCATGAAATATGACAAGCACCCTTTAGTCTTCCTACTAAGCATATTATGGCTAAAAATGCAAATTAATGTGAGAAAAAAAGAGTTTGGAGGTTTGGAGGATAGCACAATGGGCCTCAAAATATACCTATTGATGGGACCCATCATCACCCCCTATTGAAAGTGTTGCTCACCCTTTGAAAAACTCAGTCACTAATGTGAAGTTCATTCATGGCCATGGTGGCGTCTCTAACATTCCAAGCTATCTCATATGGTGTGCTTTCCTGTGGATAGAACCCTACATTTGCTTCTATGTCTGCCCACTCCTTTTGTTCTTCTGCCTAGTCTCTTCTCTCTTGTAGGCCCAATAGTAAGGGAGGACTGAGTTTGATCCCTATCCAATTGATCTTCAACCTTTGCATGATTCTTTTGTAGAGTGGGGTTCTCTCCAAGGCATTCCTTAGTCTTTCTAGAGAGTGATACTCTCTGATTTGCAAACTGTGAGGCAGAGCATGCCATCTTCTTTGGCAAGCCTGCAAACTTTTTGTCCCCAACATCCTAAAGGTATCCTCAAAATGGAGGATAGCTTGTTCTTGGGTTGCCATATACCGAGGTGCCAATTCAAGGTCAGTAGAGATGATGCTGTGGTTACTAATGAAAGCCTTGTTGCTCATGAATTCTGCTCTAATGTATAAAGGCTCCTTCTCTTCTTTTGTCATCACCCTCTTTACTTCTTCAGCTCTTGTTTCTTCATGGGTCAACCAAGAGGCTAGTGCCATTAGTTGCATGTCCCCCAATCTTGAGTTGGGGTCCCAAAAGTTCATGTCTATGAGGATCATATTGTGCATGTAGAACTTAGCCAGTTTGGCTTTATCCTCAATACTTGCCTCTTTGCAAAAGTCAATGAACTTCCTGTAGCCTTGGAAAGGTAGAGAGCCATATTGTGCTAATGTCTTTATCTGGAATTGTAGCCACTGCTCCTTGAGGAAGATGGCATAGGATTTGGATGGTTGCCTACATTGTATGGCTTCCATGGATAAACTTGCCATAGTGGCAAGTTGTATCTCTTTTTCTTGCAGCTGCTCTCTTAGCCTTTTGTTCTCTGTCTATAGTTTCTCCTTCATGACTGACTCCCTTAGCCTTAAGTTATTCAATTCCTTGCTCATTTCATACAATTTTTCCTCCATGAGGCCCACATCTTCTACCTTCTTGGATCTTGCAATTTGCATCCATCTATGAGTTCTACCTCTTTCCCTTTCCAACTCAAAGAAGAGTGGTATTGCAAATTTCTCGGGTATAATCCTACCTCCCTCAACAAATTTGTAGTAGGATCCAAGGTCAGGTTGTGGATCAGGCTCCTGGAGTTCTTGGAGACCTTATTCTTTTCCTTTTGATGTGGCTACCCCTTCCTGTAGCATTTTTTGTTCACCTGTAACAGTCCTTGTTGCTCCTGTAACATTTCTTTTTCTCCCTGTAGCTCCTTTGTTTTCTCTTGTAACAGGGTAGCTTGTGCTTTGAGCTTCTTAGATGTGACTACTCTAGTGGTGGGCATCCCTATGGGTGGCAAAGGTTGTTTACCCTTGGCTTTAGGGGAGGTAACCTCCTCAATTTTTCCTTCACTAGGTCCCACTTCTTCTCTTGGTTGGCTTATTCATCAATGGTGATAGGGATTGTTGAAGGAGGATGAGGCTTCCCTTGCCTTATTCTGGTGCTCTTTCTCATCTTAAAGTACAAGGGGCCTTGCCTGGGCTTCCTTCTCTTGGGCTTGATAGGTGTGCCAAGTGTGGCCAATGTGGCAGCCACCTCTTGTTCTGTGTTTCCTGGTGAGAGGCTTATTTGCTTCCCTTGTCTCTCTATCCTTTGAGATTTAGAGGGCACCTCAGGGTTCTCTTCCTCTGCTCTCTGTTTCTCTCCCTCTTTTTCCTTTGTTCTTGCTTTTTCCTCCTCTTCTTTTGTTTTTTCTTTCTCCTTCTCTTCCCTACCCCCAGTACTAGATGTTGGTGTTTCTTCTTGTTGTGTGGAGGTAAGGGCTTGTGTCTCAATGAATACCTCCCTATCCATGTCCACAAAGTCAGCCCACAACACAGGGTTCTTTAGGTGGCTTAAGGCATCCATGACAATGAGCTTGATGAGGCCATGATGGGCAATGTGTTGGTGCTTCCCTTCCCTCACTTTCTGGCTCATTTCAATGATGGACTATAAGAGGAAATGTGGAACACTGAGCCTCTTTGGAATTGGTAACTTTGTCTGGAACCTTAGCTCATAGAGCAACCTAAATTGATAGGCATACACAATGCTCAACCTCCCCTCACAGGATATGTACTTGAGGATGTGATAGGCCACTTCATCCCAAGGGTAAGGGAGGCTCTCTCTTCTTACTCCATTTTTGTCTTCCACAGGCTTCTCTTTATGGAGGAAGAAGTTTTTCTTGGCTGTAACATTTACTGCCTTATCCTCCTTGCCCCATCGAACTCCTAAGGGTATGGTGGTTACTCTGCTTATGAGCTCTACGTTCAAATGGATTGCAAGTCCTCTAACAATAGTAGTGGCACTATTTTCTCCCTGAGAATTGAGGGCCATGGCAAATTCATGGGTTATCTCATCATCATACCCCTTTAATTGCTCAAAGAATCCCATCCACTAATGTCTCAAAAAAATATCCCTAACAGGAGGATGTTGATGGATTCTTTTGGTGTTGTGGGTTCTCTTCGATTGAAACCTCCTCCCATTGCTCCTACTACTCCTTCTCTAAGTTATTTGAGGGGAATTTTCAATATTTTCCTCTGAGCAATCTCAGGTGCAGAGGTAGTGGCTAATGTTTTTCTTTTTGTGTCAGAGAAGGGGAAGGATGATACCCTTGACTATGGTAAAAACTTTCCTCTGCTCCTGTCTTGCCTTCTTATGTGATGAAATAAATCTTCAAGGGAAATTACTTGCACAAGGGTTTGCTACAGGGTGCCTGTAGCAAGCAAAATTCTTCATGCAATTATATGAAAATTAAAGAGGGAGGAGGCCACTTACCCTTTTCAAGATGACTCTCTCATGTTCATGGGGGTTTGAGGAAAATTCCTAGTGATTTTGGCTCCTTTTCTCCTCTTAATTCATCCCTGTAGCTTTTTTTCTGTGTTCCTGTAGCACTGGCATCCTATCCTGTAGCACTTACAAACTCAACTTGTAGCAATTCAATGGCACCCTAGGCAGACTCTGGTAGCATCTAGCTCGTCCTTCAGTACCTTGATGGGTCTCTCCAACTGTTTCCTGGGAATGAGCAATTGTGCAAGTGGAATCGAGCCTTGTACTTTTATTCCCTTTTGCGGTAATGGGCTTGGAGCACTTTGCTGACTTAGCCTTTGCATGAATTCCCTTTTTTAACTGTTGTCCCTGTTACCGCTCAAACTAGCATGGGTCCAAGGAGGGGATCCTAAAGGTACAACTACTAGGTCAATGGCAACGATGGAGCGATAACCCACTATCACTTCAACTAAGGCTCCCTGCTCTTTAAGGACTTTCACGATGGGAGGAGACCCGGTATAAAGGAAATCACTAGATCGATGTATCGATGAAGGGATAAGGAGTGATTCCTAAGCCCTATTCAAAAGAGAGACTCAATCATATGGTTTTCTTGCTTGAGAAGCAAGGTGTAAGGCGCTCTAAGAAGGGCCAATGGGATTTCAAGGGCTAGGGTTTGTAAATTAGGCTTGCAAAGGAGGGACCTAGTCCTAGAAATCCTTGTGAAAACTTGGTTTCCAAATGATCATTTTGAAATTATCTTCAATAAATTGTGGGACCACACGGGACCAAGTGGACCTAGAATTAGGTCAAGGGAGTGGAGTTGATCAATCAAGGGTGTGCTTGACCTAATTGAGGGGGAGAAGGGGATCAAAGGATAAATTTTCAGTGATTTTAATGCAATGGTCCCTATGAGGTCACTAGCCAATGGGAAACCAAGGGCAAGAATTGATCTTCGAGCTAGGGCTTGGAATATTTCGAGATCCCACCATCAAAATTGCTTCAAATTTGGAAGGCTCCTAGGAGAGACAACAACACAGTAGAGGGAAAGAGATTGAATTTTTTTTTATGGGTGAATTGTGAGAAAAATGATGCCCTAGGTCACCTATGGAGGCTAGGCCTAGAAAGAAAGAGAGAAGGTGAGAAAGATGTGCTTTAGAGTGATCACCAGTGGAGGATCGATGTCTAATCCTTTGGCAGAAATGGAGTCAAGGAGATTCTAATGCTTGGGATGATTTCATTTAGTCAAGGAGGCCTCTAGAACAATTTCACATGGCAATAAGAGAATGGGACAATTGATTCAAGGTCTTTATACTTCGATATGCAATATATGGTGACTTCTCAAGATAAAATTTCAACAAAATATCTCTAGGAATATTCGCTTATTCATTCATGGCCCATGACATGATGCAATGCTATAAAAAGACAATTTCCACGATTTCACATAAGAAAAGCAGTGAATTTCAGCCTAGTATAGCACAAATCCCCAGCAACATGCATGTGGCATAAAAAAAATGATAAAATAGCATTAAAAGAGTACTTACATGTAAGAAAAAGTATATCCAATCATCATTATATGCTAATAGTGAAGCTCCAAGACAAAAATGAAGAGATCCAAACATCAAAATTCATCCATTCATCCAATTTTGTCCTCCAAAAAGAATAGTGAAAATCTCACAAGAGAGAATGATCCAATCCAAGTGATGATGATCAAAATGATTCATCACACTTGTATTTATACACTTCCTAATGAATTTGATTTAGCTAATTAGGCCTAATTTAGCCCCTCAAATAAAATAATGTGCATAATAACAAAACTTTGGTGACAAGCCCACCAAATAGCTCAATAATGTAAAGATAAGCCTCTCAAGAGGGTTGAATGATCAACAAAGTGAGTCATTGGGCCTTTGAGGAGGCTTGATGAAGTCCAAGGGGTGCCATAATGAAGAAATGGACTCCAAACGTAGTGGATAAGGGGTTGGCCCCTTGTTATCCAATCAAGAACCTGTGGTGCTCCCAAGTGGGTGTAGGGGCACCAGGACATTCTCATGGGTCTCCGAATGGATCAAATATGCATGTAGACCATCTGTAAGGGCTGGAGTAATGACATAAGCCCTCCCTTTGTAGCGGGAGGCATCCTAGAACATCTGCCAAGTGTATGGTGCCACTGTGGCGCTAACTGCGCATGGTGGACCAGGTGCATCATCCTCATTCAAAAGGTAGAACATGAGTAATCAATGAACGCCGTTGGGGATCCATGAAGTAATATTTGCTATAGTGGAGGCCCATGGCTCTCAACGCTCACCCTATAAGTGCCAATGTGGCCCTCTGGAGGGCTAGGACCCCATATAGAGAGACCAAACCCCAAATGAAGACCCACCTACAAAAGATCCAGTGCATCCCCTTGCCCTCCAATACAAAAACTCATTAAAATAATCAAGTAATAATGCTTATAAGTCATGGGATCAATGGGGCACTTCATGGTGGCATGCCCTTCCATAGTGGGCTTTGGCATGTACAAGCGTCTCCAAGCTCAATAGGGGGTTAACCAAGGACTCTATTAGGTGGCTTCAACCTCTAAAGGGGGTGGCATGTCCATGGTACATCCTTTAAGAGGTAGGTGGCAAATGATATAATAATGGAATGGAGTGGGGATCAGGAGAATCATCTGGACCACATGTCAAGGTGCATAGGTAGCTATAATAAGGGAAGCCCACACCTAGTTATATGAGTGTATAAGGGAGAAAATTGTGGTACATTAGTTACCCGAGCCTTTATTTTTTCACCCTTCTTCATATGCCTTTTACCTTTGATTGATTTTTCCCCATAATTTCTCAAGGCTCCAAGGGATGGAGAGCATGATGTATAATATGTAGCAGTGGATACCCTCTAAAGGTGAGGCAGTTCATCGCCCACTAGGGGTTGGGACAATCATGGGTTCCTTAATAATGAAGTAGGAACTAGGGTGATGGGCATAGATAAGGGGTAGATCTCATGTTCGACTTTTGCCCACATGCTAAATTTGTATGTCTCGACCATATTTTGCATTTTGTGGTACATTCCTTGTTAAGAGTGGCCAAATTATGCTTTTTATGTTCTTTCTAGCTGCATCAACCTCCGGGGCATCGTTCTGGGCCCAACCCAAGGTGTAGATAAGAGGAAGGGGGGCTAACCTTCTGTGGACCCAATGGACACATGTGAACCCAAATGGGAAAAGAGATAAATGGGGCTAAAATGAGTGGAAGGGGAGCAATGTAGGTGGTATCGGGAAGTGGGACCATGCAACCAAAATCGGGATTCCCCATGTAGTGTCATCCCTAAAGCTAATGGCCAGTAAAGGAGATCCCACGGGACTAGGGTACAAGGGTAACGACAAAATCGGGCAATGGAGACAAGAATACAAACCTAACCCAATCTTTCTACTGAATCCCCCCACCAATTCATGCCCAAAAGTGCTCATGACAAGTAAGGAGAACTATTCAATTATACCAATGAAACCCATACCTTCGGGGTTGGAAGGCCCACCTTCAAACATACATTCATAATAGATTGGCAAGGAACCACATGGTTGGTTCAGGTGGTGGAGAAAATGGCACATCAAGCTATCCGGGGGTTGCAAAGGGCTACTAGCTGTCGGCTGAGGACCCTCTAGGAGAAAAAAGTTCTCCCATATACATTACCCACAAGTGGTGGGTAACATCTGGCTCCAATTGGGACATGAGCTCTCCAAAAAGTGCACGAAGCTACTCGAACGGGAGGTCATGAGAACACCAACAATCTCTTGGTTACCATAGACCTATTACCTGCACATATCAAAGACCAAGCACAGGGCGACATGTTTTTGCGGTGTCTTATGATCACCAATGCTTAGTGTTAGGCTGTAAAAATCAACAAGAAATTAAAGTGCAAATTTAATCTAAATTCAACTAATCTATCATGAGAATATCATATGATGTTAGTTCTAATGAAAAAATAAGCATGCAATGCATCCTACCCTAACATGCATAAGACGAAGATAATATTAAGTGTAATCATAAAGCCAGTGCAACCAACATATCATCCAATAAATATAAATATGTCTGCCTATATGATCACTCATGCTGCAAATCCCAAAGCAAATGCAAACCCAATCACATGGAGGATGATGCAAGCGGGAGGTGGGAAAATATGGTTTTCATGCGACGTAAGAGGAATCCCTAAGAGAAAAAAACATGAGTAAATCTAGAAGTGTGGGGCCTTCCCTCTAACTACACAATGGTGGAATGAATGATTACCCTTAAGAACTTCTTATCACAATCATTGCTTATAATATTGTGCTTCAGAAGGTCATGATGGGAAGAGAAAGGAAATTTGGGATAAGGAAAGGGACAACATATTGGTTGCTCAATGGAGTGATTGCATTCACAACCCTGAGGGTATGAGGGGGAAGGAGGGCTGCAACTAGGGGATGGTTCTTCCTCAACACCATAACTAGCGAGGTGAAAGGGTCCATGGTCATTGGAGATCATACGAAAAGGGGCGAGTGAATCACTTGTGGAAGACTTAAGATGATGAATGAGAGAAAAGGACAAAGGGGAAGGTGAAGTCTCAATAGGATCTCTTTCCTGAAAATACAACTCAAGAGGCTCAAGTGATTTGAATATTCTCCAAAAATCATAAGGAAGGAAGGTAGGAGAGGAGGCTTATCAATTCCATCATTGTTAGTATCAAAGATAGGGTCTTCCTAAAAGGGAGAATCAATTACCTCCAATTGCCCTCTTTCCGCCGAATACCCCTACCAATTCATGCCCAAAAGTATTCATGACAAGTAAGGAGAACTACTCAACTATACCAATGAAAGGCATACCTTCGGGGTCGGAATGCCCACCTTCAAACATACATTCATAATAGATGGGCGAGGGACCACACGACTGCCTCAGGTGGCGGAGAAAATGGCACATCAAGCTATCTGGGGACTGCAAGGGGCTGCTGGTTGTCAGCTTAAGGACCATCTAGGAGAAACATTTTCTCCTATATACACTACCCACAGGTGGTGGGTAACAGTCCCCACTCCTCGTAATTATCACCCCCCTAGTTTGACTTTTCCACGTTGCATGGGTGGCTGAGTAGACTGCAGTTTACTAATCGAAGGTGGCCAAGTTTAATGGCCACCTCCAGCCCATAAAAACTCTATTCTCGTTCATTAAACACATTTTTTACCATTAAGTTATAGGGAAGAAGTGAAGGGTGTCATATATAAGCCTACCTGTGATGTCGAATTGCTAGAGATGCATGCATGTTGCTATTGAGCTGATGATCGATCAACTGTCCTTTGGAGGTGTTGACTTCCTTTGTTTGCTTATGCATAGGTCTTCACAACATAATGATGTAGTCGACTAATGAAATTTTTCTTCCATGCATTCCTCTTTCCAGTGTTCGATCTGTTGTTGCTGCAGTGGATAGGTGACCTTACAATTGCTCCTCAGGGATGGTGTGACTTCTCTAGACCTCAAGAATGGCCTCTTGATAGTTGATTTCTATAGAATTGTATGTGCTCTAGCCTCAAGATTTTGCGGGGAGGCTAAGATACATGCATTCTCCAAGACCCAGAAATCGTTTAGGAAAATTCCACCTAGAGATGGTTTAATTAAAATAATTAATCATTTTTAATGTATTCCTAAGTCTAAACATAGGAAATGTGATTAATTAAAGGGTATGAATTAAATCTAGTGCGAATTTTCTAGAAGAAGACGAGGATCAACTCCCAGTTAATATTAGCCTTTGATTATGTTTTAATCTTGGTTGTTGGTGCTCCATTGAGGGATTATAAGAAGGAGCTTGATGGGCACTTAGAGAACATGCCGAGATAGTGAGATCTAGAGATCGAATTTCTCAAGAGTAGCAGTGCTGAGTTGTCGGAGAGAGATCAAGTGATCTTCTTGCAGTGAGGAGCAGGGATAGTAGACCGGAGGAGCATTTTCCAGTTCCAAAGAGCACAAGGCAGAGAAGGCAACGAGAGGTTTAGAGAGGCGACGTAGAGCTTCAAAGGGAGTCTGTAATTTTTCTGAGTAGTTTAGATCTAGAACCGGAAGCTAAGGTGTGAGGCTGGAGGGCCAGAGGGTCGAAGTTCCAGTCAGCAGAAGATCAGCTGGAAGGGTGACGCAGTTCCTAGAAGCTGTGATGCAGATCTGCGTAGGTTAACGCGCAGACTCCGCAGAGGCAGCGTGGGGCCAGCAATTCAGAGCCTGGATCAGATTCGGATCGCTAGTGACAGTGAGAGAATATTTCTCACTACCTCTTTGCCAGTTTATTCTTTATATTAGATTGCCAGTTTGGGCATTTAATGATTTGTACTCAAATTACTACTGCATAATAATAAAACCCTCAGTTGTTGTACTGGTTTTCCCAAGTTGTGTTTTTTCAGGGACTTTGGTCCAAAAACAATGGTGTAATTGTGTGTGTGTTTATTTCTCTCATGTGCAGTATTTTGTTTCCGCAGTATTTTATATTGTGAAGGCTGCGGTAGATTTTATTTCGATGTTTAGTGTGTAACACTATAATAACTTGATTCATAAATTAACAAGTAGGAGAAATTTAATCAGTTGCTGCAGTAGGAATTCAGGATCTCCGAATTTTCACATGTTATAAGAGGGCAGATCATAAGCCAGAGAGCTTAGCGCAGAAGGAAGGAGGCAGTTCAAATTTCTGCGTAGGCAGCAAATCGAAACACTCAGGGGCAGCTTATTTCCTTGGCCAGAAGGGTCAGTTTTTTGTGGGAATTTTACTTCTCTAAGTGAGTCGACAGAGAATAAAATTTTCCAAATCGAAGAGTACCAAACGCAGAGGGACTAGCAGCAGTTTCCTTGCAGAGAAGAACTTCAGTTGGGACGTAGATTTTGCAGTAGTTTGCTAGTGCAAACAGTGTCAGAAGGAAGGAAGAACACACACTGAGGGAATTTTTCCTCGGGGGTCTTCTACCCAAGAAGTTTGAATTTTCCTAGCAAAGCAGCAGTAGTTGTGTGTGGGATTTCTCACTCCATAAGGGAGTGTGAATAGCTAGGCAGTAGGTGCGCAAAGGAGAAGAGGAGGAATTCGACTTTTTCAGATAGATGGCATTAGTTGGGTTGAGAGATCAAGATCGGTTGGACAGAGCCTCCAAATATGTGATCTGGAAGGCTAGAATTTCTTGCCTTCTAGATGAGAATGATCTCAAAACTTATATCGATAGTGTGGTAGTGGTACCCGCAGATGCAGATCCGCTTAAGAAGTACAAGAAGGAGATGGCAAGAGCTAAGAGGTTGATTCTCGATGGGGTTCGAGATCACGTAGTATCTCACATAGCTGGCAAAGATACTGCCCGACAGATGTGAGAGGCACTAGCTACATTGTACGAAGGATCTTCCAAGTAGCGGAAGATATATCTTGTGGAGAAACTAAGATGCACGATGATACAGAAGGGGGAGCGTATAGACCCCTTCCTTACTAGGCTTCAGGATGTCCGGGATTAGCTGGCTTCAGTAGGGAGAGCGCCCCAGCCTACAGAGTTTGTACGATTAGCTCTGAACAATGTTTCCGAAGAATGGCAAGTTTTCGTCCAAAGTATCCTAGGCAGAGAAAAACTGCCAGATTGGGAATGTGTGTGGGCTAATCTGCAGCAGGAGGAGATGAGGCGAGATCTGGTGAAGAGCACCATCAGTGGTGCTAGCAACAGCAGTGGGACGAAGCAAGTAAAGGAGGAGGAAGACATGGCCCTCGCATCTAAGGGGCAACAGGAGCAGCGCAAAAGAACAAAGGACATTTCAAAGATCAAGTGCTTCAGATGTGGTGAGCTTGGCCACTATAACACTCAATGTCCTCTCAGAAAGAAGGACAAGGAGGAGAAGCAAGATCACCAGGTTGCATCCGATGAGATCGACAAGTTGTCCTCTAGATTGGAGGAAGAGTTTGCCATGATCGCCGAGATACCTCCGGCGCTGAGGTGGGGTGATCTGGAATTGTAGCCCCAGAGAGCTACAAGATGGGCAGGATTCTTGAGGAGGTCCACCTCTTGAATCAGTACCTTGCTACGGAGCCCATAGTCAGCAGTAGCAGGATGGACCAATGGCAATTGGTGCAGTCAGGTGCCAGAGTGACAGATGCAGTAGCTAGTGGCAGTCTGAGACTGAGCAGCACAAAGAAGAGTTGGCAGCAATGCAGATGGCACAGTGCAGAGTCAGCAGCAGCGCAGTGGCTTCGATGACAACGCAGAGGCTAGTAGCAGTCAAAACTCGGACAACTGATGCATCATACTGACCATAGTTGGTTCAGTATTTTGGATGCTTTTCTGTTTCAGTTGTTGCAGTGGCAACAACAGCAGTTGGAGAAGGTTGCAGTGCAGATGTAGTGTTGGCAACAATTTAGCAGGGCTAGTAGCAGCACAGATGCAACAATCAGAGTTGCGCAGTAGCTAGTGGGCAGCAGCAGCCAGACAGCAGGAGATGGTGCAAAGATAGAGTGAAGCTTCAATGGGTTGCAGCACTAGAGAACATTCCTCGTTAAGAGGGGGTGTTGATTTCTGTAGCATCAGATGTGCTCTAGCCTCGAGATTTTGCAGGGAGGCTAAGACACATGCATTCTCCAAGACCCATAAATTGTTTGGAAAAATTCCACCTAGAGATGGTTTAATTAAAATAACTAGTCATTTTTAATGTATTCCTAAGTCTAAACTTATGAAATGTGATTAATTAAAGGGTATTAATTAAATCTTGTGTGAATCTTCTAGAAGAAGACAAGGATCAACTCCTAGTTAATCTTATCCTTTCATTATGTTTTAATCTTGGTCTTTGGTGCTCCAACGAGAGATTATAAGAAGGAGCTTGATGGGCACTTGGAGAATACATCGAGATAGTGAGATCTAGAGATCGAATTTCTCGAGAGTAGCAGCGCTGAGTTGTCAGAGAAAGATCGAGTGATCTTCTTGTAGTAAGGGGTAGGGATAGACCAAAGGAGAATTTTCCAGTTCTGGAGAGTGCAAGGCAGAGAAGGAAACAAGAGGTTCAGAAAGGCAGTGCAGAGCTTCAGAGGGAGTCTATTTTTGCTGAGAGACATCAAAATCTAGAGCTGGAAGCCAGGGTGTGAGACTAGAGGGCCAGAGTGTCGAATTTCCAGTCAGTAGAAGATCAGTTGGATGGGTGACGCAGTTCCTAGAAGTTGTGACGTAGATCTGCGTAGGCTAACGTAGAGACTACGCAGAGGCAGCATGGAACTAGCGATTCAGAGCTTGGATCAGATTTGGAGCGCTAGTGATAGTGTAAGAATATTTCTCACTACCTCTTTGCCAGTTTATTCTCTGTATCAGATTGCCAATTTGGGCATCTAATGATTTGTACTCAAATTACTACTGCATAATAATAAAACCCTCAGCTGCTGCACAGGTTTTCCCAAGTTGGGTTTTTACGGGGACACTGGTCCAAAAACAATGGTGTAATTGTGTGTGTTTATTTCTCTCCTGTGCAGTATTTTGTTTCCACGGTGTTTTATATTGTGAAGGTTGCAGTAGATTTATTTCGATGTTTACACTGTAAATAACTTGATTCAGAAATTAACAAGTAGGAGAAATTTAATCAGTTGTTGCAGTAGGAATTCGGGATCTCCAAATTTTCACATTGATGCCTCAGGGTGGCCAAGTCTTCATTCTGAAGCTGCAAGAATTTTTGGTCTATGGTTTTGTTGGATCTGTGCAGGCTGCTACAGGGTTGATCTCCTTCCTATAGTAGTCACTCAGTTCCTCCTCAAAACCTCATATTGCATTCAGGGACTTGGACAAATCATAGTGGGTCTAGGGACAGGAACAGAATATTCAGAAGGTGGTAAAGTTTGTGAAAAAGAAAAAAGTGAAGGCAAAGTCCTTTTTTCTATATTTTTTATATGGTCAAAGGTGGAACCTTGAGGATGAAATTGGCTAAATGGAGTGGATGAGGGGTGAAGGAATTTGGGTGGACCTCTCCCAACATTTCCCAAGGAAAAACATGACCTTTTGGCCCCTTTTTCCAAGTGGATCTCCCTCCTGTAGCATTTCAGGTTGCTCCTGTAGCAATTTAGGACAGTCCTGTAACATTGCAAGAATGAGGCAAAATATGGTTCAGTTGCTTGCTAGATGATGGAGAGAGGTAGGGAGGTGGATGAATGATGATGAAAATGCAATGGTTGGCTAGGAAAAATGGAGAAATGGATTGTGGACCCTGTTCTATAACCATTGTCCCTTTGATTGTTTGGAGTCTTACAAAAGAGAAATGTTAGCAGAATTGATGTAAGGACTCCTCATGTCTTATTTTTTCCCCCTTTTCTCTTTTTCTTTTTCTTTTGAGACATGTAGACTGCCTCTGGAGAGCTTTTCAACCTACATGCATGCCCTAGGCGCCTCAGAGGAGGTTTTCACCTAGGGATCTTTTCATCTTACTTTTCTTCTCTTTTTTTTATATTTTTTCTTGTTTTTTTGGCTCTTGGGTTGCATCACAAAGGTTTTCAACCCTAGAGTTGGCCCTCATGGAGGCTTTCATCTAGGCCCTTTATTTTTGACCTTTTTTTTTTTTTTCAGAAGGTTGGTGGACTGAGGACTGTGAGCCTCCCAATCACATTCAACTCCTTGCTAATTGAACTAATAAACTCTTCTTTGGACAGAGGTATTTTGTACAACTTCAACCTATAACCATTAACAAGCAAGGGAATACCTTCCTCATCAATTGTTCTGATTTGGATAGACCCATTCTCATGACATCTTTCCACTAGATAGGGGCCCAACCATCTTTTCATTAATTTTCCTTTGAAATCCTTGAATCTGGAATCATACAACAGGGCCCAATCACCTTCTTGAAAAGTCCTCTCCCTAATGTGTTTGTCATGCCAAATCTTCCTCTGTAGTTGGACTACCTCAATGTGCAAGAGATCTTGCAGCCTGAATTCATCTAAACCATTGAGTTGGAGCAGCCTCTCTTGTTGTGTTGCAGTGAGGTCTAAGTCTAACTGAGTTTCCATCCTTAAGGTATTGTATTCAAATTCAATGGACAACAAGGCCTTCTTCCCATAGACTAGTTTGAATGGGGTAAATCTAGTGGTGGTCTTCCAAGTGGTGTTGTAGGCCCAAGTGGCTTCTACAAGTCTGTCTGCCCAATCCTTTCTGCTATTGCTAACAACCTTGGTCAGAATGTTCTCCAATGCTTTGTTTGTGACCTCCACTTTCCCATTTTCCTGAGGGTGATAGGCAGTGGATGTCCTGTGCTTGATGTGGTGTTACTTCATGAGGTCTTCGATCAGATTTGAGGTGAATTGTGTCCCTTGATCAGTGACCAACTCTCTTGGAAAACCAAACTTGTAGAAGATGTTCTCCCTCAGAAACTCAGCCACCTTTTGCTCAATTGTTGCCTTAACTGCCTTTGTTTCAGCCCATTTAGTCAAGTAATCAATGCACACAATGATATACTTCTTCTGTCCTGATGGGGGATCAATGGGCCCAATGAAGTCCATGCCCCATTTCTCAAATGGCTCTAGAGTCACTTGAGGTTGTAAGGGCATTTCATCCTTAGGTGTGGGCTTACCCATCCTTTGGCACTGATCACACCTAGTGGTGTACCTTCTTGCATCTTGATGTAGAGTGGGCCAGTAGTAACCTGCTTGTAGAACTTTGAAGGTTGTTCTCTTAGCAGCAAAGTGGCCTCCACAAGGTCCATCATGGCATGCTAAGAGGATGTCAAAGACCTCCTCTTCCCTCACACATCTCCTCAAGATCTGATATGGCCCCAACTTGAAAAGATTTCCCCAATTCAAGTGAATGGGGCACTTTTCCTAATAATCTTGCTTTTCTCCTTGGAGGATAGATTAGGAGGGAACCTCCCAGCAACCAAGTAGTTGGCTATATCAGCAAACCAAGGAGAGAGCACTGAGATGGCGAAGAGGTGTTCATCTAGGAGCTAATTATATACCATTTCCTCATTTTCTGCAGGCAAGGCTAGTCTTGACAAGAAATCTGCAACCACATTCTCTTTCCTTGGTTTGTCAATAATAGTCAAATCAAATTGCTACAATAATAACAACCATCTAATTATCCTAGCATTGACATCAGGTTTATTCACTAAATACTTAATGGTTGCATGATCAGTGTGGACAAAAGTTTGATATCCAGTGATGTAATGCCTAAACTTGTTCAAAGAGTGTACCACATCCAGGAGTTCCTTTTCAGTGACTGTATAATTTAGCTCAGCTTTAGAAAGGTTCTTACTGATGAAATAGATAGCATAAGGCAAAAGGTTCTTTAATATAAGCCTAACCCTTTATATTAAAATCAGACAAGAGGAAAGTTAATCAAAAAAATCAATATACCCTTTAAAAAAATAAATGTATATGACACGACATGGGAAGGGTGTCATGAGGAAATGAAGCGGTGGGTGTTGGAGGAAGGACTGCCACCGCCAAGAAACAGTTTATAAACCAGAAAGAAGAATTTGGGGAGGGAATCAAAAAGAAGAAGGGAGAACGAAGGGGATACTGAAGAAGTAAACTTGAGTTACCAACGGAAGGAGAGTTGGTTGTTCTGAGGTTTCTGGGCACGGGGGAACAGTCTGCTTCAACTGAGAAGCTTACTGGACTGAGTAGCGAGGTTCTGCTCAGTTTGGCTGGGTGGTTTCGGTCTTTTGGTAAACGAGAGCGAACTGGAGGAGTCCTAAAACATTTTCATACGCAACAGACATCCGCAGCAAACCAAGTAAGTACTTATCATCGAATCAAGCAATTAGTCATATATGAAGTTTTGCATAAATTTAGAACAGAAATTTTTCTTAAAGTTTCATACTCTGTTTAGAATAGATAGCTCTATAAAAACTCCTTACAATATTTACAGTTCAGTAAATCTTTATAGTTCAAAAATGGTTCTTTACATCAACTCAGCCCTTACATTTGGTATCAGAGCCAAGTTAAACTCTCAGACCTATTAAAATAAGGTTACAGTCATAATAAATGAGAAACAAATGGGATGAATTCCTGTATACATCTGCAAAATCAGTTCCAGGACGCAATTCTGCACCCACAGAAGACACTTCAAGCATTCATGTCGCAGGATTGTACCCCTCCGTAATTTTGGGAATGCCTGGAATGGCCCACGATTAAACCCCATACACTGCTTCTCTATGTCCAGGTGGCAATAAGGGAACGCAGAGAAGAAATTCTCCATGAATTCGAGCTTATAAGCCAACTCCTCCGATATCAGGCAGCCAAATGCATAGTAGTGCTTTGTAGAGACTGATTAAATATTTATTTTGGCTTCCTCCTCACTTCCGACAAATCTGGGTAAGAGTTTTAATATAACTATCAACGATTTCATCTCTGATAGGATTGCCCTGTGGGAACCTCATGGAAATGGTCCAGTGCTCGTAATCCAAACTAGACAGCCACGCAGTCGCCGACAGGGTCGAACCTCTACCGCTAGTTGCCACACCCTTTATTCGTTGGGCCGATGCACGCAACGTCCTCATGACCACTGCCAGGCCCCACTAAAGATGATAGAAAAGCTCTCAGAAACCTCCCACCGCGAAACCCCATGGTCAAGACTCTGCCATTGAAAGCACTTTGAAATGTGACCCGTCAGTCTCATCGCCGTGGTGGTTGGGCCGTCAATCTTATCACCTCACCATTCGAACATCCCGTGCCATTGCCCTCAGCTGCCTCAGTCATGGTATATTGGATGTCGCAAACATGCACCTTTAGATCATTGTGTATCTCAGTCAGTAAGGCGTGAACGCGACCTTCAGTCTGACGCTCTCCCAATTGTGTACTCAACTAATTATAAATAGAATATAACTATACACCAAAGTATTATTTACTGTGGAGAGGGTATGGCGCGACATTGATAGTTTATCTGACACGTGATGAATTGCATGCCCCATGGGCTCTAGTATTGAAGACCATAAGTCATAATATGAATTATCTAAACTATCGTGTCAATAAATTATGAACGACAAAATTTCATATGGTTTGAACCCTCATTCATCATTTGACACCTGAAAAATAAAATTTATTTATAACTGCAGGATTTCACATAGTCTGAACCACATATATGATATGGGTTGTTGTATTACATATATGTGCCGTGATATATATCATGGTATCGTAACTGTATAGCATAAACAACAAAACGCCATTAAAACCATTCAATTTTCAAAGCCACGCACATCAGTTATTTTACAGCAATTTAAATCCTTCACAGCGATTTGTTTTTGCTATTCCATAGCCTATAGGCAGGTGCATTATTGCTCAGTACCTGGTTTATAACCCACACATCCGACGGATCATATTAAATATATGATTTTTCTTTTTTTTTCATAATACCAAAGTTCATCGAGTATTAGCCATAATGAAAGCCTAACACGTGCTATTTTAAGTCCTAGGCTAACG
This sequence comes from Pinus tabuliformis, assembly GCA_031772625.1. Taxonomy (NCBI): domain Eukaryota; kingdom Viridiplantae; phylum Streptophyta; class Pinopsida; order Pinales; family Pinaceae; genus Pinus; species Pinus tabuliformis. Next base: position 309,381,410 of record CM062805.1, on the reverse strand, counting down.
CACTAAGCACCAAGTCACAAAGGAAGAGAATATAGGTTGTAGCGAATATATGATATATACATATAGCGTTACAAAATTAAGGAACCATGTGATCATCGGTTCGAAACCCTGTTGTGCGGGCAGAGCCCAAGGCACGTCCACTTCGATAAAAAAATAAAAAATAAAAAATAAAAAAAAACTCTTTCCACTTCAATATCTATTCCAGTAACCACTTTAATGGAAAACCAGAACCATGGACTGCTAAAACAATATAGATGTCGATTAGACTTACGATATATTATTTATTTGTATATTTTATTTACCACTTGCACTGCTAAATAATATACATTCCGAAATGAAGGTTGGCTGCGCTTATATTTCTCGGTGCCATTAATATGAAGTACTTATTTATTTTAAATTTTGTTATTGATAATAATATTTAAAAAAAAAAGACGTATGCATCATAAGTACAAATTTTATATTAATTTTAACTTTATATGTGATGGCCATATTTATATACTCGGTGAGGACTTATACATAGTTAGGCATAAAAATTTTAGGCTATTATTTATGTTATGTTACAATGATTATGATAATAAATTTAAAGACTCATGCATTAGAATAGTATTATTATGCATTAGGATAGAAAACCCTGCATTAGGGCAAGGAGGACGCGAGACCACCCTCCTTGACCTCAGTACCAATAAGATCTGCCTAGTAGATAAAAATAGCAAAAAAAACTATACCCATTTATAAATGTGAAATTGCAAAAACTATATGTTAAATCCGAATGTATACCTCAAAATTTTTACAAAATTTTATTATGTAAACAGGGAACATTACAATGGTAAGGACATATGAGCGACGACGACGTGATCAGGCAGCATCACTGTCATTAATTCCACCATCGTCGTCATCATCATCTCCATCGCCACCACCATCATCATTGCATCCATCGAGACCATCATCAATACTGATTGCTCCAGCACCAAAGTTGACCGTGATAATGAACTCATTGGAAGCTTTATTGGAAACACTAAAAGGGTCAACCATGGCTAAGACCAAAAAAGAACTTCAACCCTTAGCAACCAATTCAGTGAAACCAAAGAATTTTGAGTATAAAAGATCAAAGGAAGATATTTCTAGGGAGCTTCAGAAAATTAAACTCCCAGAATTTTTAGGGGGTCGAGCAGGAGAACATGCTGAGGCATGGTTAGAAGGAATGAACAAATGTTTTAAATTAAGAGAATATTCTTCTTCTGCAAAAACAAAAATTGTTGTATTTCAATTAAAGGAAAGTGCCTTGATTTGGTGGGGAAATCTGGAAAAACAACTACACCTCACAACGAATAATGTCCCTTGGGAATTGTTCAAGGAAAGATTCCGCGCAAAGTATTTACCTCCATATTCAAGGTAATAAAACAGTGGAGGAATACGAGATAAGGTTTATGGAGCTTGTGAAATACATTCACTACTTAGATTCTGATGAACGTCAGGCTGAACGCTTCATATTTGGGTTAAATCCTCGCATCAAGGCCTTGGTGAGCATGTGGAAACCATCATCAGTAGCTGAGGCGGTAGAATGTGGCCGTTATGCAAAAGAACATCTAGGAATCAAAAAGGATGTAGGGCTAGCAAAACATTTACAATTAGGATTTCCAGGAAAGACTCCCTGAAATTTCTTCAGGGGAGGTAGCTCAAGGCCACTTTATGGTAATAGATTTATTCCAAGAAATGTAGGAACAAAATCTCCCATGGCAGTTAATACTATAGCCGTTGAATCATCAAACACCAGTGCATGGACATCTCGTGGAACTGCTAATAGAGGAAGAAATTCAAGAGGAAGCAACATGAGAGGACGAAGCTCTTTATCTAGAAATTCACATCCTGATTCAAGAGGAACAACACAAGCTAATTGTTGGGGATGTGGAGGACCGCATTTTCAATGTGATTGTCCAGAAGCTTCATCAGGTATATTGCGTAGGACTGGAAAGGAACCAATACCAAATACCCAAAGTGATCATAGAATTCATGCATTAGTCAACAACGATCAAGCAACACATCAATCCACTGTAGTGGAGTCTTCAGGTATTATTAATGGTATAAAATTCTAAATCTTATTTGATACTAGTGCCATAGATAGTTTCATTTCGTCATATGCATTAAATAAATGTGGGTTGGCAGCTCGCAGACAAAATGATTTCAGACAGGTAGAAACGGCCTCAAGAGAACTCCAACCCGTAGACTTAAGTGTGGATCAATGCAAAATTGACCTAGGGGTCTGTTCGACTAAATTGAAAGTTTATGTCACAACTTTAGGGACTTATGATCTTGTCATAGGTATGGATTGGCTAGAAGCTCATCAAGCTTGGGTAGATTGTTATGGGAAAAGAATTCTAGGTATAAATGATGAAGGAGAAGCGATCCAAATTCAAGGAATCAAGAGAAAAGTATCTTTACGCTACATATCAACAATGAAAATGAAGCGTTGCTTAAGAAAAGGTTGTCAGGCATATGTAATTCAAGAAGTAAGTAAAGAAAAAGGACCATCCTTAGAACAATATCCGGTGTTAGCCGAATTTCCGGATGTATTTCCAAAGGAATTACCAGGATTACCCCCTGAAAGAGAGCTAGATCTCACAATAGAATTAAAACTTGGTACTCAACCAATCTCTAAAATACCTTATAGAATGACAGCTCCAAAACTTCAAGAATTACAAATTCAATTGAAGGAACTATTGGATATAGGACATATTCGACCCAGTATATCACCTTGGGTGCTCCTGTAATTTTTGTCAAAAAGAAAGATGGATCCTTAAGATTATGCATAGATTATTGAGACTTGAATCAAGCTACAGTAAAGAATCGATATCCTATGACTCGAATTGATGATCTCTTCAACCAAATGAAAGGAGTTGTTGTCTTTTCAAAAATTGATCTGCAATCAGGCTATCATCAGCTAAGGATTTCTAAAAGCTATATTTCTAAGACTGCATTCCGGACACGCTTTGGACATTATGAATTTATTGTGGTACCATTTGGGTTAACAAATGCACCAGCAGTATTCATGAATCTTATGAACAGTGTTTTCTGCAAATATCTTGATCAATTTGTACAAGTATTTTTAGATGTTATACACATCTATTCCAAGAATGAAAAAGAGCATGAAGATCATTTACGGATAGTGTTGTCTTGCCTCAAAAAACATCAGTGGTATGGAAAATTATCCAAGTGTTCGTTCTTTCAGAAAAAGATTCATTACCTAGGTCATATCATATCAGGTGAAGGGATCGCAATAGACCCTGAGAAGGTAAAAGCAATCATAGAATGGCCAATACCGAAAAACGCACATGAAGTACGAAGCTTTATGGGTTTAGCCGATTACTATCGAAGATATGTGGAAGGATTCTCGAAAATTGCAAAGCCGATTGCAACCCTTCAGCGTAAAGATGTTAAGTATGAATGGACTGAGGAATGTAATAAAACATTCTCTGAACTCAAAAGACTACTAACCAGTGCACCAATCTTAAGAGTCCCTGATATGGACAAAGATTTTTCGGTATGTACTGATGCATCTAAACATGGGTTAGGTGCAGTATTAATGCAAGATAGAGGAGTAATAGCATATGTCTCCAGAAAGTTAAAGCCTCATGAAGAACTCTATGCTACTCATGATTTAGAGTTAGCTGCTGTAGTACTAGCTTTAAAAATTTGGAGACATTATCTAGTGGGGTGAAATTTTACACTTAAAAGCGACCATCAAAGTCTACAATATTTGTTCACCCAAAGAGACTTGAATGCTAGACAAAGACGATGGAGTGAATTCCTAAGTGAATATGACTTTGGAATATCATATATTAAAGGAAAAGAAAATGTAGTAGCGGATGCTTTAAGTAGAAGACCACGGATATTCTCCCTCATACCTATCAAAGTAGACTTAAGGCAGCGAGTACTAGAACATCTCATAAAGGATAGCTGGTATTTAAAGGTAAGATCTAGTCTTGATAGTAAAAAGCCAAAAGAATCTAAGTTTGAAGGATATGAACTAGAAGATGATGGAATCTTACGATTTCATGGGAGGATGTATATTCCTGATAATAGGGATCTTCGAGACACTATCCTTAAGGAAGCTCACAGAGCAGTGTATTGTGCACATCCTGGAGTAAAGAAAATGTATACGGATACCAAGAAACTTTTCTTCTGGTCGGGCATGAAACGTGATATCGTTCAATTCATTGCAAGATGTTTGGAATGTCAACAAGTAAAAGCAGATCATTGTCATCCAACGGGTCTTTTACAACCTCACGACATTCCTATGACCAAATGGGAGATTATTTCTATGGATTTTATCATTGGGCTACCTCTTACTTCTCAAAGACACAATGCCATTTTGGTAGTAGTGGATAAATTAACGAAAAGCGTCCATTTCATTCCCGTAAGAGATACTTATGAAGTTACTGACGTAGCTCGAGTATTCATAAATGAAATTATCAGATTTCATGAAGTACCTAAGAAGATTATATCAGATAAAGATTCTTGATTCACTTCAAGATTTTGGACTTGCATAGCCTTAGGAACTCAACTAAATTTGAGCACAACTTATCATCCTGAAACCGATGGGCAAACAGAAAGGGTAAATTAAGTACTTGAAGATATGTTAAAGATGTATGTTATGGATCAGCAATCACACTAGAAAAAGTACTTATCCTTAGTCGAATTTGCATACAATAACAGTTATCACAGTTCAATCGGAATGCCTCCATTTGAAGCATTATACGGCAGACCTTGCAGAACACTGTTAAGTTGGGACAAGTTAGAAGATCGAGTGTTAGTAGGGCCAGAGTTAATACAAGAAATGGAGGAACAAGTAAAACAAATTAGACAGAGGTTAAAGGAAGCATAGGATAGACAAAAGATTTACGTTGATGCTCACAGAACTGATAGGAAGTATGAAGTAGGGGATCAGGTTTTCATCCGCATCAAACCGAATAAAAGTACTATCCGATTCGGAAAAGGGACAAAATTATCACCCTGATTTGTTGGACCATTTAAAGTCATGGAAAGAGGTGGACCTGTCGCCTATCGTCTTGCATTGCCACCTCACTTGCATAAAGTTCATAATGTATTTCATGTATCTATATTAAGGCATTACATAGCTGACCAATCTCATAACCTTCATTGGAAGGAACTGCAGGTATCGGATGAAGGAACCATATCAGTCGAACCATTACATATACTAGAACGTAGAGTTCGACAACTTAGAAATCGTCTGGTAGACCAAGTTAAGGTCCAATGGGACATGTATAGTCTTGGATCAACTACTTGAGAAGATACGGAAATCATATGTCAAAAATACCCAACTTGTGCCAATTTTGAAGAACTTTAAACCATGTTTTGTATATATTTACTTTAAATCAAAGGCTCAGAACCATTTTGAAATGATCATATATAAACGTGAATTTTTATGACATAATATATGTTTAATTCCACTAGTACATGGATACCAAGACGGTATATATTATTGATCTTACTAAATTATAGTTATCAAAGTAAAGTTTAAATATTTGAGTAATTTTGCTTCTAATGGGAATTAAGATATTATAATTTTGTTTCATTTATGCATATCAATATGATTGATGGGATAGAAATCAAAGAATGATTACATTTTAAATATGAAAGTTAATGACATGAATAGAATAAAGCAAAGTATGTTATACTGTAATTGACACGTGTGAATTATATACAAGTTATTTTATTTTGAATATGTTAATGCACATTTTACATGGAAGTGTTTATGACTGCAGATAATATCTGTTACCAAATGACCGCGTGATGACAAAAACCTCAGAACAATTAAAGCTTAAAGAGATTCCATAAGGTATTAATCCTGATTCTACTGGGAGGGGTGGAGGTGTTACCCACCGTGTATCCTCCGAACCTTGGGGTCATGGGAGGACTGTGCGAGTCACACTCCCCTAGACGTGTGATGATGATTGCCAGATGCCTACTAAGGATCAGGTCAATATAACCGACGTTGTCATCCTTGGAGTTTATAAATAGTTAGGCTAGTATAACTGACGCCATGACATACTCTAGTAGAGGACGGATAGGATGGGAGCGGAAGAGATTAGGAAGGATAGGGTGATTTTGTAAATAGCTGGGGAACCTGATGAAATAAAACATGATCATTAAAGTTATAAACCTAAAGTATTCAAAACACCAAATTTGTAGTGCCCTTACATTAAGTAAGAATTTAACCTCAATACACAATCCTAAGAAAAATGTACTAATCACTATCATAAATATTCATATAAGATAAAACTGTACTTCGGGACGAAGTTTTCTGAAGGGGGGTTGTATGTAACAACCTATCTATAAAAGTAATATTAAATAAATTTTAGTCAATAAATTATATTAATCAATTAATAAAATAATAAAAATAAACTAATGATAAAGTATTTTAATATAAGCCTAACCCTTTATATTAAAATCAAACACAAGGAAAGTTAATAAAAAAAATCAATATACCCTTTAAAAAAAGAAATGTATACGACACGACATGGGAAGAGTGTCATGAGGAAATGAAGCGATGGGTGCTAGAGGAAGGACGGCCACCGCCAAGAAACAGTTTATAAACCAGAAAGAAGAGTTTGGGAAGGGAATTGAAAAGAAGAAGGGAGAATGAAGGGGATACTGAAGAAGTAAACTTGAGTTACCAACGGAAGGAGAGCTGGTTGTTATGAGGTTTATGGGCACAGGGGAACAGTCTGCTTCAACTAAGAAGCTTACTGGACTGAGTAGCGAGGTTCTGCTTAGTTTAGCTAGGTGGTTTCGGTCTTTTGGTAAACAGGAGCGAACTAGAGGAGTTCTGAAACATTTTCATCCACAGCAGACATCCGCAGCAGACCAAGTAAGTACTTATCATCGAATCAAGCAATTAGTCATATGAACTTTTGCATAAATTTAGAACAAAAATTTTTCTTAAAGTTTCATACTCTGTTTAGAATAGATAGCGCTATAAAAACTCCTTACAATATTTACAGTTCAATAAATATTTATAGTTCAGAAATGGTTCTTTACATCAGCTCAGCCCTTACAGTTGTACCCACTAAATCCATCTAGGAAGGAGAAGAATCTCTTCCCTGCAAGGCCATCTAGGACTTGGTCAATGAAGGGAAAAGGGAAGTGGTCCTTCTTTGTAGCCTTATTAAGCTCTCAGTAGTCAACACTGATCCTCCACTTCCTATTTTTCTTGGGGACTATAACAAGAGGGGACACCCACTCACTATCTAAAATGGGGTATATGAACCCTACATCTAGTAGTTTTTATTATTCCTCTTTCACAATGTCCTTAAGAGCTAGGTTCATCCTTCTCTGGGGTTGGTGCACAAGCTTGCATCCTTCTTTGATGTAGATATGATGAGTATAGACTGAGAGATGCACACCCTTCATCTCCTTATAGTCCCAAGAAAAATCATCCAGGTGTTGCCTCAATGCACTACATAATTGTTCAACCTTCTCGGCTGAGAGAGAGGGGTTATCTTTAGAGTTTAAGATGGGCTAATGTCCACAACCTTGGCATGTTCTAGGCTAGAGTCAACAGAGCACAAATCAGTCCAAGGATTACTCTTGGATTCCTTTATCAGTTCATCAATTTGCATGGCAGTGGGAGGTTGATTCTATAAGATATGGTCGATAAGTTCACCTTCATCAAGCCGCCTCCCCCCTATAGCAGTGATCTAATATCTTTAACTTATAGATGTAGTAAAAGAATTACATGGATAAATTGCAACTTAACCATAGAAATTTAATGTGCACATGAGAAAAGAGGAGAAACACATAAAAGCATGAAAGAAGACAAGAGACTTGATAACAGAGTTCGTCCAATTTGGACTACGTCTCTGAGCCCTGCTCAATCAATGGGAAGGCCTTCACTCATTAAGTTGCATGAGAAAGAAGAGTACAATCAACATTTACAAAAGGAGTCTTATACCTCCAATATGGAAAATGGCCGAAAAATGGAGAGCTTTGTTGCAGAAACTAGCATCACCATTGAGTTTCTGTCACCGAGAGGTGCAAAATCGATATAAAACTTGCCCAATTCTAACACTAGACCAAAACTGACCCCCTAGAAAATGTGGTCAAGCAAGGTTCCGCCCCCTGTCACAGCCCTGCTCACGGTTCCACCACTTGCAAGTCATCTGCCTCGAAATACGTGTGCGCTCTCTCCTCGGTTGCACTGTGCATAAATGTTTAAATATAAGTTCGCCGACAGATTTTCCAAAGTTGACCGTTGGTATGCTGGCTAAAAATTTCGGGTGTTGAGGAGGGGTTGGGGGATCAAATCCCACCCCTCTATTTTTATTAACAAATTCGATGAAATGATATAGTGGGAGGTGGGTCCGCCAATACCAGTGGTCCACTCCCCCAATCTCTATCGGTGTCCGTTGAATATAGGTGAGGTGGAGGGGCGGCGGGGTTAACAGCCCGCGCCCCCCACCATATATATTTGTTTTCGTTTGGTGGACTCCGAGGGTGGTGGGGTCATGGTCGCCCACCCCAATTCAAATTTGATTTTTGGTTATGGTGGTTCCGGGGGCGGTGGGGCCATGGCCACCCGCCCCGTATTTTTTTATATATTTGTTTAAAAATCAATAACCACCGCCTATTTAAAAATTTTCCAAAACCTTAGGCAATATTAGACAAATTAACGGACCCACAATTTCGCCCGGAAAACTGGCCGAATTCCAGTGCCGGATTCTTGCCAAATTGCGCCCTCCTTAAGCCTGCCACATGGGTAAGTCAACCCCGAACTTTGACTGCTTCTATCTTCTTCATACAAACTCGGATTGGAGTGTCGTTCACACCGTTGGAATCAGGGCAACGAGCACTTCGATCTGATGTCAAGTTAATCGACTTTCTGCCACTTTGAATTTTGAGCCTTTTTCATGCCCCTGGTGTCTGGAGATCCACCTGGATCAATCCTCCCCATTGAGGAGCTTTTGGACCGCCAAAAGCTTTATCAGTCAATTGGCAAGTGAGGGAATTGTTCCCTCACTCTTTCTTTTTCCAGCCATTTTGCCTTGCTAGGGTGCATCCCTTTGAAACCAACTCGAAGGTATTCCACATCTCCCCATCATGAAGTCCTAGTTCTTCTATCAAGGATGATATCTTCAAGCAACTCATCGAGATACTCTGGTGCAAAATCATCAACTGTAGGAACTAATCCCACCTCTTCAGTGTCCATAATCAATGGTGGCTCATAAAGCTTTAAGTTTTCCACATTCACTATGGAGTACATTTGCATATATGTCGGCAAATCGAGACGAAAGGCATTGTCCCCAATCTTCTCTAAGATGGTGAATGGACCATATCGGATTGGTCGCAACTTCTTCCCTTCTCCCTTCATTCTGTCCTTGTTGATATGGAACCACTTTGTCGCCCACTTGAAATTGATGGTCGACTTAATGTTTGTCATGTCAAGCCTTGTACAAGGCTTGACTTTTCTCCAATTGCTCCTGTACTACTTGGTGAATCAACTGGATCCGCTGAATGAACCGCTGGGCCTTGTCCCTATCATCACATCCACTGGAGTCATCTTCCCTTCCAAAGACCATATCAAAAGGATCTTTGGGCAAGTATCCAAAACATGTTTCAAATGGTGAACGATGCATAGATGAGTGCACTACTCGATTGTAGGAATGTTGCACATATGGAAGATTCTCATCCCACAACTTAGGATGTTTTCCACAATAGCCTCGCAACAAGTGTACCACAGTGCGGTTGACAACCTTTGTCTGTCCGTCAGTCTGTGGATGAAATGTCGTGCTTCTTTTCAACTTGGTGTCCATCATCTTCCACAAGCTGGTCCAAAACTCTCCGAGAAAGCGAGAGTCCTGATCTGACACAATCGATGTGGGAAACCCAAAATGGACCCAAACATGCTGAAAGAAAAGATAAGCAGTCTGCTCTGTAGTGATCTTATTTTTACAAGGCATTAAAATACACATCTTACTAAAACGGTCAACGACGACATACAAATAGTCGTGACCTTTTCTAGACAAAGGCAAACCTCCTACAAAATCCATCGACACACTTTCCCATGGACGACTCAGAATAGGGAGTGGTGTGTAGAGCCCGAGTTTTCTATTAGAGGGCTTTGAAACAGAACACATCACACATCCCTTTACATAGCAAGTCACAATGTTCTTCATATGAGGCCAAAAGCAAAATCTTTGTACATGACAAAAAGTTTTTTCAACACCAAAATGACTAGACACAAGGGAGGTGTGGGCCTCCTAGATTACATGTACCCTTTCCCCTGTGGGTATGCACAATTTACCAAGGTGATACAACAGTTTCCCCTGCAAGTGATAGTTGTCCACCTGTGAACCATGGGTTAGTTTTGCATAAATCTCCTTAAAGTCATCATCGTTAGCATATTGTTCAACATAACTTTCAAAAGATAACGAAGCATTATGCAAAATAACAAAAGCAGAAATAGGAGGGCAAGATAGCATATCGGCCACTTTGTTGCTAGTTCCTTTCTTATACTTTATTACCAGATGAAACTGCTGAAGAAAACCCATCCACTTGAAATGACAAGCTTGCTGCAACTTGGTTTGTGACTGAAGACACTGCAAGGGCTAATGATCCGTATGGATGATGGTCTCATTGCCGATCAGGTAGTGTTTCCACTTTTTAACACTCTGGACCAAGGCATATAACTCTTTTTCATAAGTGGGATAGTTTATCACAACCTGAGAGAATTTCTCTGAATGGTAACATATCAGCTTCTTTTGCTGCATCAGTACAGCTCCCATGGCATATCCATTGGCGTCTGTCTCGATCTTGAATGGCTGCTGGAGATCTAGTAAGGCCAAGATCGGTGTGGTGCTGATATTTTCTTTCAATGTTTCGAAGGACTTTTGCTGCTTTCCTCCCCATTGAAAGACCTTCTTTACACTTGTCAATGTGTGTAGAGGTGCTGCAATAATAGAGAAATTGGCAATAAATCTCCTCCAATACTGTACTGCACCCAAAAAGCTACAAACCTCGTTTACACTAGTAGGCTTAAGCCAATTTACAATTGCTTCAACTTTAGAAGGATCAATTTTTAACTAACCATGACCAACAATATGACCTAGGTAAACCAACAAGGTTTTCCCAAACTCACACTTTGACAATTTTACATAGAGTTTTTATTTTTTCAATACATCAAGCACTTTCTTTACATGGCATACATGTTCATTCCAATTTTTACTAAAGACAAGAATATCATCTAGATATAGAAGAACAAATTCATCAATGAAAGGCCTAAAGAGATCATTCATGACCCTCATGAAAGTGGCTGGAGCATTGCAAAGTCCAAATGGCATCACCATCCATTCGAACAACCCTTGTTTGGTCTTGAAGGTGGTTTTCCACACATCCTGCTCTGCAATTCGGACCTAGTGATAACCACTACGCAAATCCAATTTGGTGAAATAGATAGCATTCTTTAATTGATCTAGTAAATCATCAATGCGCAGGAGAGGGTAACGATTTTTCATCGTGATTTTGTTTAGTGCTCGGTAATCCACGCACATCCTCCATGTGCCATCTTTCTTCGGCACTAAGACAATCGGTGAGCCGCACGGAGAAGTGCTTGGTCTGATGACCCCTTGGTTCAATAGTTCCTGCACCTGCTTTTTGATCTCCTCCATCTCAATAGTCGACATCCTGTACATGCCAATATTTGGTAAAGGAGCGTCATGCTGCAAATGGATCTCATGTTGGATTTCCCTCTTTGGAGGTAATCCCCTTGGTTCCTGAAACATCTCATCATAGTTAGATATTAATTCACATAATTCCTTTTTATGCACATGATCATAGTGATGGAAAGCATCGGATAATTCTGCATTTTTCCCCCTTACAACCATAAGCATGCAACCCTTACTAGAATTCACCAACCTCTTCATTTGTCCTACACTTACAAGGCTGGCATTGATTTTAATTTGATGAGCCCTTACAATATATTCTACCCCATCTTTTCTGATTTGGTATTTGTTTTCATGACGGAAGAAGATTGCTTTTCTATCATATATATATGGACTCCCTAACACCATACACAGATATCCCATGGTATGACATCAAGTTCTACCTCATCCACTAACTTAGAAGCGATCACAAATTTAACCTTGCACTGCTTAGTTACATTCAATTTTGCTTTATCATGTATCCATCCAAGCGGGTAAGGTTTTGGATGTGGTTTGGTTTCTAAGCCTAGCTTCTTTACCAAGGACTCTGAAATTAAATTTGCTTGGGATCCGGTATCAAATAGAGTTTCCACTTTTGTATGATTTATGACAACTCTAATATGAAATAACTCAATTCTCTTTCATTCATTAGGAAGAGACTCATCTATTGAACTAGTGCCTTCATGTGATTCAGAATTAACATGAGGTGTAAGAGTACCTTTTGTTCTTGTTGCTGTGATCAATGCTTCATCTCCGAAATCAGATCCAAGGTCTTGTTGCACAGTTGCCACTGTCTTCTGCTTACCTTTTCCTCCATACTTCTTTGGTCTCTTTTCCGAGTACAGTTTCCAACAATGATCGTCGTCATGACCTTCCTTTTTGCAGTGAGTGCAATAAGGCCTTTCTCCTTCATCTTTCTTGGTTGATGTCGTCCTCTTCTCCTTTCCCTTTCCTTTCACTTTGGGTTTGCCATTTGGAGGTTTGAAAGGTGGTTTCTTGGAATGATCATCTCTTTCATTTTTTCCCCTGTTCTCAAGATGAATGGCCTTTACACTGGCCGAGTCAATAGTAGTTGGTTCAAACAATAATAATGAATGTCTAATGTAACTATGTAATGATCCAATATACTTAGTTACTACTTCAGGTGAGTCAAGTGCAATGCCCAAATTAAGTGCTTGTTTTCTAAACTCCTCGATAAAGCTTTGAACATCCTAACCTCTGCCTTGCCTTAAGTATTGCCAATCCATTAAGGCTTTTTTCTTATAACCCAAGGGATAAAATTGTTCCTTTAATGCAGAAATGAAACTAGGCCATGAGGAAAGAAGATTACCCACACTCTTACTGCTTCGCAACTTGCTCTCCCACTGGACGAGAGCGGTGCCACTAAGGCGAAGAGAGGCTAGTTGAATCTTTGCCTCGTCCTCTTCGATCTACTGAATCTTGCAGTAGATTTCAATCTGCCTAATCTAGTTATTAAGCTTTTTTGCATTACTTTCACCGTTATACATGGGAAGATCAAATTTGACATCTAATTTAAAGAAAAGTTTCTTAGATGCATCCCTTGAATTTCTATGATGATGGTGATGAGAGGAAGAAGAACTTTCACTCGTGGAAGGAGAAGGAGGGGGTTCTTCTCCACCATTTCCATGCACTGAACCTTGTTCTTCTGGATTTCTCTCTTTTGCTTTCTCTAGCCTTGAAAGCAACTGATCAACCTTTTCTGCCATTGTATAGAAGGTTTTGCAGTAGTTGTGCTCCTCTTCATAACGAGCCTCTTCATCTACCATGTTTCTCCTTCGATGTGCACACTCTGCTTCGGGATCGAAAGACTTTAGTTTCCCTTTGCCTCTTCGGAGCCTGTTTCTTGTTAGCATACAAACATGCAATTCACATCTACAAAGACCTGCTCTGATACCACTTGATCCAAAATCTTTTGCTTATAGATGTATTAAAGAATTACATGGATAAATTGCAGCTTAACCATAGAAATTTAATGTGCACATGAGAGAAGAGGAGAAACACATAAAAGCATGAAAGAAGACAAGAGACTTGATAACGGAGTTCATCCAATTTGGACTACGTCTCCGGGCCCTACTCAATCAATGGGGAGGCCTTCATTCATTAAGTGGCATGAGAAAGAAGAGTACAATCAACATTTACAAAAAGGAGTCTTATACCTCCAATATGGAAAATGGCCGAAAAATGGAGAGCTCTGTTGCAGAAACTGGCATCACCATTGAGTTCCTGTCACCGAGAGGTGAAAAATCGATATAAAACTTGCCCAATTCTGACACTGGACCAAAATTGACCCCCTGGAAAATGTGCTCAAGCAAGGTTCCGCCCCCTGTCACAAGCCTGCTCATGGTTCCGCCCCCTGCAAGTCATTCGCCTGGAAATACGTGTGCTCTCTCTCCTCGGCCGCACTGTGCATAAGTGTTTAAATATAAGTTCGTCGACGGATTTTCCAAAATTGATCGCTGGTATGCTGGCTAAAAATTTCGGGTGGTTGAGGAGGGGTCGGGGGATCAAATCCCGCCCCTCTATTTTTATTAACAAATTCGATGAAATGATATAGTGGGAGGCGGGTCTGCCAGTCCCGGTGGCCCACTCCCCCCAATCTTCGCCGGCATCCGTTGAATATAGGTAAAGTGGAGGGGCGGCGGGGTTGACAGCCCGCGCCCCCCACCATATATATTTGTTTTCATTTGGTGGACTGCGAGGGTGGCGGGGTCATGGCCGCCCACCCCGTTTTTTTATATATTTTTTTTAAAATAAATAACCACCGCCTATTTAAAAATTATCCAAAACCTTAGGCGATATTAGACAAATTAATGGACCCACGATTTTGCCTGGAAAACTAGCTGGATTCCGATGCCAGATTCTTGCCAGATTGCACCCTCCTTAAGCCTGCCACATGGGTAAGTCAACCTTGAACTTTGACTGCTTCTATCTCCTTCGTACGGACTCGGATTGGAGTCTCGTTCGCACCGTTGGAATCAGGGCGACGAGCACTTCGATCTGATGTCAAGTTAATCGACTTTCTACCACTTTGAATTTCGAGCCTTTTTCATGCCCCTAGTGTCTGGAGATCCACCTGAATCAAGCAATGTCTTGTGTGCAGACTAGGTAGAGGGACGCCTGATAAAATTCTTCCTCTTCCTCATCCTCTAACCACAAGGGAAAGTCATGCTCAATAGAAGGTTGAGCAGGAGGATACAACACAAGTTGTTTTGATAGATTCCCATTCTTGATGGTCATGTTCCCAGCCCTACAACTAATGTAGGCATCAGCATTGGCCAACAAAGGTCTTCCTAGGATGATAGGACAATCATTAACCTTGGTTTTGGGATGGATGACAAGGAAATCAGTGGGGTACTCCCAAGAGTCAATGGAGACCATTACATCCTCAATAACTCCCTTAGGAGCTACTGTGGATCTGTCTACAAGCTGCAGTACTGTAGTGGTCTTCCTCAAGGCCCCTTGGAGGTTGAGCTTGAGCATGGTTTCCCTGGTCATCACATTGATTGCAACCCCAAGGTCAATCAAGGTATTAGGGACCATAATGCCATCAATGTGAACATCCACTACTGAGCTACCAGGATCCAAGTATTTTAGGGAGATTACCCTCCCAAGCATCAGATTAGACAGTTGTCTAACAACATTGATAATGGGGGTATCTCTTCTTCTTCTCCCAAGCCTTTTGAAACACTCTTCCTTGATAAGCTTGTTGTAAATGGGGACATCTTTGATGGCCTGGAGAAGGGGTATTTTGACACACAAGTTCTTCAATTCTCCCAAAAGTTCAACCTCTTTTGGGGTGTGTTGTTTAGGGTGGACCAACCTTTCAGGGTAAGGAGGTGCATTGGCTTGAGGGGCACTCTCTTCCTTTTCTTCTTCAAGCTCTCCAGGTGGAGAAGGTGGGTGATTATCTGGAAGCACCTTCCCAGACCGAAGGTTGATCTCTTGGATTTCCATAGCATAAGCAGGATATGATGTCTCCCCACTATAAACCTGTTGTGCATGCTTATTGTTCGGGTTCAGATTGGGTTGAGCAGGCATTTGAGGTTTCTTAGGTGGGGTATGGTGAGGGAGTTGTGGTTGAGGTTGAGGTGGAGGCATTAAATCAAGAGGTTGGGTTGTTTGAGGCCTCCACCCTTGTGAGGGGTTGCCCCATTAGGAAGATTGAGGTGGATATGGCTGGAAAGGAGGATTAATAGGTTGAGGAGGATATTGAGGAGTATAAGGCCAAGGAGGAGGTGTGGACCATGATGGATGAGTGGAAGGGTACCAAGGTTGGAAAGGTACATTCTGATTTGGATTGTAATGAGGATAGTGTGCACCTTGCATGCCCTATTGATATGGCCAAGGGCCTTGAGGCCTCCTTTGGTTAATGAAGCAAAGTTGCTCTGAACCACCTTCTGCCCCTTGGTATACAGCTTTCAGACCTGGCAGAGAGGGACATTTGTCTGTTGCATGGTTTTCCTCACAGACATAGCAAACTTCTATGACATTCAATGGGCACTCATTCCTAGGGTGTCTCTTAGTGCATCTAGGGAAGAAGATAGCTAGTGCCCTTTCTGCTTCCTCTTGCTTCCTTTTAATTTGCATAGTATCCATTTGTAGGGAAAAGGTATGCAACATTTCACTCTTAAAATCCTCCAACATACTTCCTATCTCATGTTTGATGGCTGATGTAGAGGGAGATGAACTAACCAAGCCTTGGCTAGACCTACCCTTTTTCCTAGCAGCCCTAGAGTGATTCTTGAATACTGTTTTGATGTCATCATAAGGAAATTGGTAGATGTCTCCTCCAGACAACATGTTGAGGGTTTCCATTACATCCTCCCTGATCCCTTGGAGAAGAACTAGCTTGAGTGACTCAGGGTCAAGGGTACAATTAGCCCTCCTATAATTGAGTTGGAATCTTTCCTCATAGTCCTCTAAGGATTCATCTGGTCCTAGGGTCATCCTAAAGATTTCCTCCTTTGTTTATTTGGACCTACAGTAATCCCTGTACTTGTCATTGAAGGCTTGTTGCATTTGGGCCTAGGTAGTGATGCTGCCTCTAGGTAAACCCATAAACCAGCGTAAGGTTGCATCTTTAAGGGTAGATGGAAACAACTTCAGCTTATGTTCATCAAAGGCATAGTCATAGGTCCTACAGACAACAACAAATTCGAACATGAAGGTGTCAAGGTCTTTAGAGGTTAGGCCATGGAAATGTGGAAGGGCAGCAGGGCTTATATTCTTCATTCTAGCCTCCCCATGGTTTCTCTCATAGGAAAAAACTCATTTTGTCTGATTTTAGCCATGGTTTTGGTAGGTGATATGTGTTCTTCTTCCCCTAGGTGTTCCTAAAAAATTTTAGGTTTCTCACCGAGAGTGTCTTCTAACTCCCCTATAATCAGAGAAGAAAGTTCACAATCACCAAAGAAGAATGAAGGTTGCCTGCTTGAAGGGGCAAGGGTTTTTGGTAGGAATTTCCCTCGACTATCCCTACTCCTACGAGGCATGAAAGAACGAGATTTGTTTCTTTTCTTTTTGAATTTTCTCTCTTTTTTTCAAGCTTTCAAATCAATAAGACTGATGCAAAATAGAAAGAAAGAAAAAAAAAACTCCAAAGTAGAAACAACACCTACTTGAACACCTCCCCGGCAACGATGCCAAAAAGTGATGAGCCCTGGTATTGCATCAAGGATGTTGCAACTTCCAAGGCTCTCAACTTAAATTATCAACCCAGGGTTCGTACAAACTTAGAGGTGACAGTGCTATATGCACAGTAGGTTAAGTTCTACTCATGTCACCCTCAGTCATTAGATCAAATCAAGGCATACAGAGACCACTCCTTCAGCTAACTACAAAGAGAATTTCTATGGAAGCATATCATGATTGCAAGGGAATGAACATGATTCTAACTACAGAAATGAAAATACCATTCATTAAATGTAAAGGCTAATTGTAATTGCATGAAAGGAATAGACTATTCTAGTTGCAGAAGTAAACCATGCTACTCTACTTGCACACTAATCAAATCAATATCATACTTGCATGAATCATCTATCTAATTGCAACTTGCTTGAAACGGATAAATTCAACTATGGAATTCAAAAAAACTAAGTCTAATCTACTTGTTGTTTTGTGTTTGCAATGGAGGAAAGATAGAGTTGGAGTGGTCTTGGAGTCTCCTTAATCATGAAATCAAATCCTGGGGGCCATTATTCAACTTCAAAATGCAAGAGTCAAGGTCCTAGGGAAAATCTAGTTGGATTTAAGCAGTGCTACAGGAGGTGCTACAGGAGGCCATGTTTTGCTACAGGAGTGCCCTGCTTTGCTACAGGAGTGGGTCTAAAAGATTTTTGAGGGAAAGAATGGTGTCTTGAAGGTGGACGAAGGTGGATGAAGGTGAATGAAGGATGTGGGAGCCCTTTTTCCAAGCCCAATACCTCTCGGAGTCCTATCTTGCACAAAAGTTCATGCCCACGGTGTCCTTCATTGGCCCTGAAAGGGTGATCTCAGTGGCAGAGTTTGAGAGCAGTATGAGGTGTCCAGGAGGAAGGTGGGATTGTCCAAGTGAATGTGGATGAGTGTGCCAACCCCTACAAGTCAATAGCAACCCATGCAGACTAATCAAGCACATGCATTAAATGATCAATATAAATCAAAGTGGAAAGGATGAGTTTAATTTTATTTCTTTTAAGATCTACTCTATCCTACAACATATACCTACTCTAATTACCAATCAATGCTACTAACTTCTAAGTTGCAGAAACCAAGCATGCAGAAGAGTTATAATCCAAGACTTTGAAATTTCCAAGGAATCATAAACACATGTTTTTGGCTTGTTGTTGTAGATCCTCCAACCACACTTCCCACAATAGAGGTGGTAGTCAAACCTGCAACTACAGTTTTCATAATATAATTCCTACTTAAACAAGAAATGAAATATAATGACTTGAACAAGAACAAGGAAAGAATACATGAGAGGGACTAAAGCCTCTAGGTTGGGCCCAAACCCAAGGGTTTCAACCCTCCAAAGTTAACTCAGATGTAGGCCAACAGTAAGTTTTTCATTGATAGAAAATAAGAGTCACATACATCTTATGAAAGATGAAAATAGCTATATCAAGCACTAGGCTCTAAGTAGCTATTCCTATATCCAACAAATTTTCGAATTCTAATGAACCTTTAGGCTTGTTTAGTTATACAAAAAAGTGGATGAGGGGCAGCTCCCTTGAAAGGAGGATTGCTTCCCTCCAAAATCTCAAAATTGGTGGATCGTGTTCCCTTCGATCTTCACATGTACTTGAGTTCCTTGGCTGCCTGTGTATTCGAGCTGTTGGTGAGGATTCTTTGGTCTCAAGCCGAGTTGGAGAGTTAATGTAGTGAACAAGCCTCCTATATTCTCTCTAGATGCCTCCAAAAAGCCCCTACATAGTAAATATCTCCAAAAATGCTTCTTTTGCCTGCATATAAATCACAATTGGCCACGAAATATGACAAGCACCCTTTAGTCTTCCTACTAAGCATATTATGGCTAAAAATTCAAATTAATGTGAGAAAAAGAAAGAGTTTTAAGAGTTGGAGGATAGCACAATGGGCCTCAAAATATACCTATTGATGGGAACCATCAGTCCACATGGGTCTTGTTACCACTCAAACTAGCACGGGTCCTAAAAGGGGATCCTTGAAGGGCTATCACTAGGTCAAGGGTAGAAATGGAGCAATAGCCCATTGTCACCTCAGCTAAGGCTCCCTACTCTTTATGGACTTTCACCAATGGGAGGAGACTCGTTATAATAAGGATCACGAAATTGAATGGATCAATGATAGGATGAGAGGTGATCCTAAAAGCCTATTCACAAGAGAGGCTCAGATATAAGGCTTGCTTGCATTGAAAGCAAGATGAAAGGCTCTCTAGGAAGGGCTTAAGGGAATTCTAGGGCTAGGGTTTGAGTATATGACTTGTCAAGAAGATTCTTAGCTCCTAAAATCCTTGTAAGAAACTTCGCTTCCAAGTGGTCTTTGTGAAATTGGCTTCAATAAGTTGTGGGACCACACAGGAGCAAGTGGACCCGAGGTTAGGTCAAGGAAATGGGATTGAGAAACCAATGATGTGCTTGACCTAATTAGGGAGGAGAAGGGGATCAAGGAAGGAATTTTCAATGAAAGGTAATGCAATGATCCCAGTGAGGTTTCTAGCCAAGGGAAACCTAGGGCAAGGAACAATCCCTAAGCTAGGGCATGCAATATCTTGAGATCCCATTGTCGGATTTTCTTGAAATTTGAAGGCCCTCTAGAGAAAACTCCAGTGCAGTTGAGGACCAAAAATCGAAGTATTTGGATGGTTAAATTGTGAGATAAGGGATGCATTAGGTGACCTAATGGGCTAGGCCTAGAAAAGAAAATGGAGGAGAAGAAATAAGGTTTAAGGTGATCACCTTATTGTGGAATAGTGCCTAATCCTTTGGCGAGATTTGGAGTCAAGAGTAATTATGACTATGGACATTGAATTTTCTATGTCAAGCAGGCCTCAAAGACAACTTGGCATAGGATTAGGGAAGTGGAAAAAGCAACTTTAAGAACTTTATACTTCGTTTTGCAAAATTGATGGCTTATCAAGATGAATTTCAATGAAGAAGCATCTCTAGGAATATTCATTCATAATACATGGCCCATACATGAAGCATCACTATCTAGAAACCGAATTTCCACAACTTCGCATAAATGGAGGTAGTAAATTATCCCTAGAATAGTGAAATCCCAACAATAACGTATGTGACAAAAATAGAAAATAAAATAGCATTAAATTGCATTTACATGTATTAAGAGTATTTTGAACCATCAAGAATTTTCCAATCAAGAAGCTCCAAGACGAGAAAATAATCCAAACATCAAAATTCATTCCATGCTCCAAAATTCGTCCTCCAAGAAGGAGAGTGAAATTCTCTAGAGAGATGCAAGGCCAATTCAAGTGATGATCCTAAAATGAATTCACATCACTTGTATTGATACACTTCTAATGAGTTCAATTTAGCTAATTAGGCCTACATTAGCCCCTAGAATAAAATAATGTGCAAAATAACTAACTTTTGGAGACAAGCTGTTAATTTTTGGTATGTTCTATGCTTAAGAGCAATTTACTTCGAATTTCTTACTAGCCCAATATCAATTTCTAGATTAACAATCACATCAACATGATAGCAAAATGCAGGTAGAACATAAACATAAACAGTGAAAGACAAGCCAAGACAAGAGGACACAAGATGTGGCACCAGCTAGGGACAAACCCCAATGTGGGGAAACCCTTAATTAATTCTTCTTGTATTCTTCAATAATTCAGCAAAGAGAGAGATAGTACAAATATAAAATTCTGTAATTTTATGACAGCAACTACAAAACCCTAACCAGCAAAGTCAAACATGGTCAAACAAGTCAGATTTGACCTCTAATCAAACCCGGTCAATGCTCAATCAACTCGGCCTCCAACAACAAGAAATATCAACCCAAAACAGTTTGAAATATCCAGTCAAACTTCAGTCAACTCTGGTCAAACCTGCGATCAGCGCTTTGACAACCAACGCTGGTCAACGTGGAGTCAAATGTCGTCAAAGTTGCTACCCAAAACTGCGGTCTGCCTAGGAGAGTCAACCTAACCCAATCTGCAAAAGAGAAGAGTCAACCCTTGGTCAACATTGTCCAAAAAAAAGTCGCCCTGCAGCGTCGATCAACCTAGGTCAATTCTGCCCTAATCAGGAAGCACTTCGTCTTGCCACACGTATGAGAAATGTTGCTCCTCTATGTGTACCCAATCAAGTAAGAAGAGAGAAAGATGAGAGGATGCGATGGTGAAATGATGCAACAAGGTCTCCTCCTTTTATATGCAATGTTGAGGATAGCTGGGTGTGAAAATCACTGTTTTGCTTGTTGGCCGACCTTGACAAATTGTCAAGAATACAAATAAATTCATATCTCCATGAATACATGTCAGAATCAGATGATCTTTAAATCAATCCTACACCTCTTGATGAGAGGAATCCAAGAAAAATACCAATTGCCATAAATAAGGTGACCCATATGGAGTTTGGCCCTAGTTTCCAATTTTAACACTCCCTCTCAACTAGGGAGAACTCCATCTACTAATCCATTTGTCTGTCAGTACTATCTCTGCCATCAATGCACTGCCCTGCACTGCTCTGCTCTGCTTAATTATGAAGAAGAAGTGATCGAGAATGTATCATATGATTCTCTACTAACCCGAAGTCAGTCCCAGATAAAAGAGAGTGTCTCATACCACTCTTACTGACCCGAAGTCAGTTAAAATAAAGAGAGTGTGTCATACCACTCTTACTGACCCGAAGTCGATTTCAATAAAGAGAGTGTGTCATACAACTCTTACTAACCCGAAGTCAGTTCCTATTGATCCCAGATCAATATCATCCTAGCATAGGGAGTATGGTAGTACACGATGCGTCCATCAGTAGTGCTATGGTCCCTATCCTCATTTCCCTACTCATTGGACAAATGAGAGGTACTTCCCATGAGTTCCAGACTGCATGGGTAGGATGTCTCAGCAGGAGAAGGATGAGCCACTCATCCTGCATACATGTCACCACGGGGTATCACAGGGGAAAGTTGAACCACTCACCCTGTACATAGCAAACCACTAGGGGAAGGTTGAACAACTCACCCTATGGTTGCTCATTGCTCCAAGAAGTATCCCAAGCCCCCCGAAGATCCCAGAGCTTAATGTACATATCATACAGAACCATCATAAGAGGGTCTCTCCACGACTCTTAATCATTCTCGGAAAGTCAAGAATTTGACCTTTCCCAAGGGCTTCGTCAGAATGTCGATGACCTACTCATCAGTCCCAATATGATGGAGCCTTATTGCTCCTCGTTGTACCATATCCCAGATAAAGTGGTACCTGATATCGATGTGCTTGGAGCGATCATGAAATAAGAGATCCTCTAATAATCGGATCCCACTCTGGTTGTCGCAGAGGATCACAATAGTATCCAATGTATGTCCAAACAACTCACTGAAGAGCTTCCTCAACCAGACAGCTTCACAGGAGGCCATACTCGTAGCTATGTATTCGATCTCAGCGGTGCTCAAAGCAACTGACTTCTGCTTCCTGCTCATCCAGGATATCGAAGTAGAACCTAAAGAGAAACAGCACCCGAAAGTGCTCTTGCGATCACCACACTACCTGCCCAATCATCATCGGAATAACCATGCAACCTCACATCTCTGACAATGTATCTCAGTCCATGAGTGATTGTGCCCCGAAGATATCTCAGAAGATTCTTGGCACCAATCCAATGTGAGTGATGAGGCTCAACCATATATTGGCTCAACGTGTTGACTGCAAAACATATATCCGGACAGGAGTTCACCAAGAACATCAATGCTCCTATGAGTTGACGATACTCATAAGCATTTCCCAATTCAGGGCCAGCACCACTACAGCATAACTTCTTGAAGTTAGGCTCCATCGGGGTAGTCACGGGCTTGTAGTCCACCATCCCAAATCTTTCCAATATCTTCACCACATATTTTCTTTAAGATAGGAAAATTTCTCCTGGCTTTTGCCAGACCTCCAACCCTAGGAAGTAGTGCATCAATCCTAGGTCCTTCATCTCAAAATCGGAAGCCAACCCCTCTTAAATTTGTGAATGAGAGGGTCTACACCAATTAGAAAGAGGTCATCCACATAAAGCACCAATATGAGAGGCTTATCATCTTCAACCTTAAGATAAAGGTTCGGATCGGCTTCACTCCTAGTGAATCCCAACTTCATCAAATAGCTATCGATCCTCTCATACCAAGCTCGGGGTGCTTGCTTCAGCCCATAAAGAGCTTTCTTCAACCTGCATACATGAGATTCCCGATTACGAATCTCAAACCCCTCAAGTTGTTCCACGTAGACTTCCTCTTTAATCGAACCATGCAAGAAAGCGGTCTTGACATCCATCTAATGTAGGTTCCATCCTTGCGAAGCAGCAAGGGCTATGATCGAGCAGATGGTGGTGTATCGGGCAAAAAATGCAAATATCTCATCATAATCCACACCTTCCTTTTGAGAGAAGCCTCGAGCAACAAAGCGAGCCTTGTACTTTTCTGCACTCCCATCAGTGCCATGCTTGATTTTGTAAAGCCATTTAGAGGTGACAACTGATTTGTCCTGGGGTTTGGGGACCACATCCCAAACATCATTCTTCATGATGGACTCGTATTCTTCATTCATAGCATCCTTCCATACTTGATGCTTCACAGCTTCTTCAAATGATGTAGCCTCGTTTTGAATGATAGTGCTCATAATAGTCAAGTATCCCTAATACGTGGACAACTTCTTGCTTTCATGGAAAGTCCCCCTTGGTGCAATATGTCTCTCGGCATCTTCGAGAGTTCCCCTAAGCCATGAGGGCCTCTTCCTAGTGGAGGAGGGCTCTTGAGGAGGAGGATCAATAGGATCCATAGGTTCTTCAACATTCGGCATTGTTTCATCTTCTTTTTCATTCGGCTTTCCGGTGTCAGCTTCTTTATCCTTCCTTGGTATAGGAAGATTGTCAACCTTGCTAAGAGCCATATCTTCGTCAAAGGTGACATCATGAATTATCTCAACTTCTCTTTGACCAGCCACATAAATTTTATAGCCCTTAGTATTTTCATTATAGCCCACAAAAATTCCTTTATTTCCAGATGCACCCAATTTGCTTCATTTCTCTTTCGGCACATGAAAGTATACGAGACTTCCAAAAATTCTAAAATGAGAGACATCGGGTTTCTTACCAGTGAACATTTCTTCAGGAGTCTTGGAGTCCAATGCTTGATGAGGGCATCGATTTTGAACATATACGGCTGTATTTGCAACTTCGGCCCATAGAAACTTCGGAACCCTTTGATCATGGAGCATGGCACGAACAGCTTCCACAATCATATGATTCTTCCTTTGAGCCACACCATTCTGCTCAAGAGTGTATGGTGTTGTGGTCTCCCTCTTAATGCCAGCTTCTCTGCAATAGTCATGGAATTCATTGGACTCATACTTAGTCCCATTATCAGTCCTCAATATCTTGATTCTCTTCTCGGATTGATTTTCGATCATGGCTTTGAAGTGACAGAACCAGGTGAACACTTCATCCTTCTTTTTCAAGAAGTAGATCCAAGTCTTGCGAGAATAATCATCTGTAAAAGTGAGATAATATAGATATCCTCCCAAAGAGTTTATGGGCATCATACCAGATATGTCGAAGTGGACCAACTGCAATATATCTGAGGTCTTGCTATTACTTGAGGGGAATGGTCCCCTTTTAAGTTTTCCTTTGGCACATCCCAGACATACACCTTCATGCTCTACTTTGAACTTAGGCATCCCTGTCACCATCTGTCTTACATCGGGTAGAGCCTTATAATGAAGGTGGGCAAACCTCCAGTGCCATAGTTCAGATTGTAGAGATGTGTCGCAAGACATGGCCCCCAATGGACTTCCTCCAACTTGATATAAAGAGTCAACCCGAAACCCAAGAGTAAAAGCATCTTTAAAATTATTTTTCCAAACACGTACCTTTCCATCGATGAATGCCACCTTGTAGCCTTTGTCTTCCATTGTCGAAATGGACACCAGGTTCTTCTTGAGATCAGGTACATATAAAACTTCTTGCAAATGGATCGTGTTACCCTGATTCAATTGAAGGGTAACATTCCCTACACCCTTTATGGGATAGGTGGCATTGTCTCCAAGAATAATCTCCAAGTTTGTCTCCTTCTCTATCAAATTAGAGAGAGCTTCCTTGTAACCAGTGAAGTGCCTTGAGGCACCACTATCAATAAGCCAATTTCCCAATGAGTTCGGAGGAGAGGTAGTGGAGAGGGCCAATATAAGATAATACTCATCTTGCTTATTGTTAACAATATTTTATTCATACCTGGAGTTCCTTGCTTTCTTGGAGGGTTGACCATTTCCATGATTTCCCGCATTCCTCTTTCCTTTGCCATTGAACCTGCCATTCCTTTGATTGTTGTTGTTGAAGTTGCCCCTGGAGTGATTGTGATCATCATCATGTGATGTGTCCTTTCTATTTGGACACTCCCTTACATAGTGGCCAAATTTATTGCAAACAAAGCATCTTCCCTTCCTTCCACCCTTTGATCCGGGCTTTCCTTTGAAATGACCTTTAGACCCAGAATTATTTCTCCTTTTGGCATGAGAGGAGAAAGCAGTGGGGTTGCCTCTATTTGAAGGCATTTCTTGCTCCACCATTCTTGTCTCTTCTTGAATGCATCTCGACATCAATTATTCAAACACTGGAATTCGGTCATTATTGAGAAGAGTGGTTCTAAATATATACCACTCAGATGGGAGCCCTCCAAGGGTAGTAAGAGTTAGTTCCCTGTTAGGAATGACTTCTCCAATCGATAGAAGATCATTCTTGATCTCAGTGATCCTTAAAAAGTAGGATTGAATATCCTCATCCTTGCCCTTCTTAATATCCTTCAACTTATTTTTTAGGAACACAACTTGATTTGCATCACTAACCTTAAACATGCTTACCAATCTGTGGTAGATCTCTTTGGAGGTGTTCAAATCGGAGATGTAGGCCACCAAACGCTTGTCAATAGAATCTCTGATAATATTCTTCGCTTTGAATTCACCCTTAGTGTACTTGTTCTTTGTAGCAGCCGGTGCATTTGATGGAGGCTCCGAGATTTTACCCTTCACATAGTCCAACACTTCTTGTTCTTCCAATGTCAGATCAAGAGACATCTTCCATTCGTGATAGTCAGATTTCTCACAGAGCTTGTCTTCGGCCAGGAAGTGGGATGAGGAACCCATTTTGCCTTTTTTCCTTTCCGACTATCTTCAATGATTGCTCTTTCACTCTTGCCTGGACTTTGTCTTCACCTCGCCTCTGATATAATGTTAATTTTTGGTATGTTCTATGCTTAAGAGCAATTTACTTCAAATTTCTTATTAGCCCAATATCAACTTCTAGATTAGCAATCACACAGCATGATAGTAAAATGCAGATAGAACATAAAAATAAATAGTAGAAGACAAGCCAAGACAAGAGGACACAATATGTGGCACCAGCCAGGGACAAACCCCAATGTGCGGAACCCCTTGATCAATTCTTCTTATATTCTTCAATAATTCAACAGAGAGATAGAGTACAAATATACAATTCTGTAAATTTATGACAGCAAGTGAAAAACCCTAACCAGCAAAGTCAAGCTGGTCAAATAGGTCCAATTTGACCTCTAATCAACCTCAGTCAACGCTCAATCAACTCGACCTCCAACAGCAAGAAATGTCAACCCAAAACAGTCTGAAATATCCAGTCATACTTCAGTCAACTCTGGTCAAACTTGCGGTCATCTCTTTGACAGTGAACGCTGGTCAACGTGGAGTCAAATGTGGTCAAAGTTGCTACCCAGAACTGCGGCCTGCCTAGGAGAGGCAGCCTAACCCAATCCTTAAAAGAGAAGAGTCAACCCTTGGTCAACACTGTCCAAAAAAAGTCGCCCTACAGCTTCGGTCAACCTAGGTCAACGGTGCCCTAATCAGAAAGCACTTCATCATGCCACATGTGTGAGAGATGTTGCTTATCTATGTGTACCCAATCAAGGAAGAAGAGAGAAAGATGAGAGGATGAGATGGTGAAATGATGCAATAAGGTCTCCTCCTTTTATATGCAACGTTGAGGATAGCTGGGGTGAAAATGATTGTTTTGCTTGTTGGCCGACCTTAATTTGTCAAGAATACAAATAAATTCCTCCATGAATACATGTCGGAATCGGATGAGCTTTAGATCAATCCTACACCTCTCGGTGAGAGGAATCCAAGAAAAATATCAGCTACCATAAATAAGGTGACCCATATGGAGTTTGGCCCTAGTTGCCAATTTTAACACAAGCCCACCAAACTAGCTCATAAACAAAAGAATAAGCCTCTCAAGAGGTCGAATGATCAATAATACATGTCGTTGGGCCTTCTACGAAGCCTGATGAAATCTGTAAGTGCCATAATGATGAATAGGACTCCCAAAAGTAGTGGACAAGGGTTGGCCCCTCGTTCTCCAAATAATAAACCTGTGGTGCTCTCAATGGGTGTGGGAGCACACAAGTGACCTCATGGGTCTCCAAGTAGATCGAAGATGCCTGTAGACCATTGATAAGGGCTCAGATGATGGTGTAGGTGATGCCACATCAGCATACAAGTCTTAGGTCATCTACCAAGTGTATGGTACAACTATGGGGCCAGTTGCGCATGGTGAACCAGGTGCATCTCCCTCGTCTAATAGGTGAATCTCAAGCAATCTCTGAACATCTTCGAGGATCCATGGAGTGTTTTCTAATGTTGTTGAGGCCCAATTCTCACTACACACACCCTACATGTGCCAATGTAGCCCTCTAGAAGGGTTGGGACCCCGTATAGGGAGACCATTTGCATTCCTGCATAAGGTCTAATGTGTCCCCTAGCCTTCCAATACAACAAGTCATTTAAGGAAATCGAGTTAAAGAGCTTACAAACCATGGACAACAGGTGGGCACTTCATAATGGCATGCCCTTCCATAGTGGGATTTGGCATGTGCTAATGTCTCCAAGCTCCAAAGGGGATTAACCAAGTACCCTATTAGGTGGTTTCTACTTTTAAAGGGGGTAGTATGTCCAAGGTACATCCTTCATAGGGTGGTGGCATGTGATAAAAAGATGAATGGAGTAGGGAATGAAAGGAGCAATCCTGGGCCACATGTCGGGGTACAAGGGTAGCTAGTAAAGGGGAAGTCGTATATAATGTATAGGAGGCAGCAAACGTGGTACATGAGTCACCCTACCTTGATTTTTCAACCCTTCTTCATTTGTCTTTTGCCCTAAATGATTTTTCTTTGGTTAACTGCTCGGGGGTCAAGGAGTAAGAGCATAATATGTAAAGTATAGCAGTGGATACCCCCTTTGAGGTGAGGTGGTTCATTGCCCACTAGGGGTTGGGACAATCATGGGTTCTTGAATGATAAAAGAGGCTCCTCTAGGACCTATAGGAACCAAGGTGATGGCCATGAGAATGGGGTAGAGCTCATGTATTGGCTTTTTCCCACGTGCTAAATGTGTTTGTCCGGGCCATCTTTTGTATTTTGTGGTACATTTTCCTATTGAATGTGGAAAATTATGCTTTTATTTTTCTTCTCAACCGCATCAACCTCTGGGGCATTGTTCCATGCCCGACCAAAGGTGTCGGAAAGCGGAAGGGGGAGGCTAACCTTATGAGGACCCAGTGGAGGAATGCGGACCCAGGTGGTAGAAATGATGAATGGGGTTATAATGAGCAGAAGGGGAGTGATATATGTGGATGAGGGAGTGGGACCACGCAACCAAAATCAGGGTTTCCCATGTCGTACCATCCCTAAATCCCAATGGTCAGTAAAAGAGATCCCAGGGGACTAGGGTCCAAGGTTAACATCCAAAGGTGATCTAGGGGACAAGAGCACAGACCTAGCCCACTCTTTCCACCAAATCCCCCAATTAATCCATGCCTAGAAGTATAAGAAAACTACAATAATCAATTACCAAATGGCAAGGCATACCTTTAGGTTTGGGAGGCCCACCTTCAAACATACGATCATTTGAGATGGGTGAGGGACCACATGGCTGGCTCAGGTGGCAGAGAAATGGCACGAGCTAGTTGGTGGTTGCAAGGGGTTGTTGTCTACCGGTTGAGGACCATCTTGGAGAAAACAATTATCCTAAGGATATCACCCACAAAATGGTGGGTAATAGGCCCACTGGGTTCACATAGGGTTAGCCTCCCCCTCCCCTTGTCCACATTTTGGGTCGGACCTGGAACGACACCCTGGAGGTTGATGCAGCTAAAAAGAAAGAAAAAAGCATAATTTGGCCACTCTCAACAGGAAATGTACCTCAAAATACAAAAGATGGTTGGGAAAGACAAATTTAGCACATGGGCAAAATCCAAACATGAGCTCTACCCCTTATCCATAGCCATCACCCTAGTTCCTATGGGCCCTAAATGATCCCCCTCTATCATTAAGGAACCCATGATTGTCCCAACCCCTACTGGGCAATGAACCACCCCACCTCAAGTGGGTATCCAATGCCATATACTACACATCATGTTCTCATCCCCTGGAGCCCCAAGCAGTGATGAAGAAAAATCAATCAAAGGCAAAAGGAATATGAAAAAGGGTGGAAAAACAAAGGTTGAGGTAACTCATGTACCACGAGTTTCTCCCTTCTACGCTCACGTACCCAAGTGTGGGCTTCCCTTATTATAGCTACCCTTGTACCATGACATGTGTTCTGGATAAATCCCCTGATCCTCACTCTAATCCATTATTGTATCATTTGCCACCTACCACTTGAGGGATGTACCATGGACATGCCAGCCCCTTTAAAGATTGAAACCGCCTAATAGGGTCCTTGATTAGCCCCTTATTGAGCTTGGAGATACCTGTGTATGCCAAAGCCCATTATGGAAGGGCATGCCACCATGAAGTGCCCCATTGATTCCATGACTTGTAAGCTCTTTTACTTGACTATTCTAATGATTTGTTGTATTGGAGAGGAAGGGGATGCATTGAATCTTATGCAGGATTGCATGTGGGTCTCTATATTGGGCTTGGTCACCATATACAGGGTCCTATCCCTCCAAAGGGCCAGATTGGCACTTGTAGGGTGAGTGTTGAGAGCCATGGGCCTTCACCATAGCAAAGAGTACTTCATGGATCCCCAACACCACTCATTGATTGCTCGTGTTCCACCTTTTGGATGAGGATTATGCACCTTGTTCACCATGCCCAGTCGGCTCCACACATGCACCATACACTTGGCAGTTGTTCCAGGGTCCAGAGGAGTCTCCCGCTGTAGAGGGAGGGCGTATGTCATCATCCTAAACCTTACAGATGGTCTACAGGCATTTCCAATCCACTTGGAGACCCATGAGGATGTACGTGTGCCCCCACACCCAGTTGGGAGCCCCACAAGTTCTTGCTTGGAAAACAAGGGGCCAACCCCTTGTCCACTACGTTTGGATTCCAATTTTACATCATGGCACCCCTAGAATTTCGTTAGGCGTCCTCAAAGGCCCAACGACTCACTATATTGATCATTCTACCCTCTTGGGAGGCTTATTCTTGTTTTATTGAGCTATTTTGATGGGCTTGTCACCAAAAGTATTGTTATTATGCACATTATTTTATTTTAGGGGCATTATTAGTCCAAATTAGGCCATTCGAATTCCTTAGAGGATTGTATAAATAGAAGTGAAATGATTCATTTTCATCATCATCCCTAGGATTGGATTAGTATCTCTTATGAGATTTTCACACTTTTTGTTGGGATGAATTTTTGGAGCTTTTCTTGATGCACTATGATGATTGGATTTCGCTATTGTCTTTGGAGCTTCTCTAATGTGAAGTTGATAAATGGATATACACTCTCTCTCATGTAAGTCAAAATTTTGATGTTACTCGTGTTATCTTACTGGTTAACTGCATGTATGGTGTTATCTTTATTCTTGTATGGGTTAAATGTAATGCGAAATTCTTCTGGGATTTTGAATAAGTGATTAAATGCATGTGTTCACCTTTGAGGGATTGGGAAAATGTTCCCAAAGGCACCTCTTAGGTTAAAGACCTAGAAACTTTGTCTCCTTTGAAATTTTGAAGTATAATTATCTATTGATCTAGTTGCTTCCCTTGGAGAGGCTAGCAAAAATCAATTAGGGAACCTTAGCTCACGAAATTCCATGATCTATGTGTATCTTGACTCCATTAAGCCCAAGCAATAAGGAACTGATTCTCATATCCCTTTGGTGGTCAAAATAACATTTATTTTCTTCATTTCTTCCCATTTTAGACCTAACCCAGAAGGTCTCCTAGGGCATCACAAGACATAATTTGTAGCCATCCAAACCTCTTGAAAATTCGTCCACTACTGCGTTGTAGTTTGCTTAAGAGGTCCTCCAATTTTCACGTAATTTCAATGGTGGAATTCCGAGATATAGCAAGCCCTAGCCACAAGACCATTTCTTACCCTATTTTGATTTTGGGTTAGTGACCTCATCAGGATCATTGCATCCAAATCTCAAAAGAAAATTTTCCCTTTGATCCTCTTCTCTTCTCTAATTAGGTCAAGCCCCTCCTTGGTTGATCAACTCCATACCCTTGACCTAATTTTGGGTCCACTTGGTCCTATGTAGTCCCGCAACTTTACAACTCCAATTCCACAAAGATCACGTAAAGGCCAATTCTCCATAAGGATTTTAGAGTCTAGGAAACCTCTTGACAAGACATATTCCCAAACCCTAGCCTCAAGAATCCTCTTAGTTGATCCCCAGAAACATCTTTAATTGGAATTATGATTTGCTTATGTTTCAAAAACAAGTTAATGCATGAATTATTAGAACACCACTTAATCACATAAACTGTAAAGCATGGAGAACTGAATAATAATGTTGTAGCAAAATAATAGAACATCAAACATATGTGAAAGAAAACGACACAAGAAATTGATAACGAAGTTCAGCTATCTCAAAGCCTACATCTCCAGGCCCAGTCTTCAACGGGGAGGCCTTTTATATTAATAAAACTTCAGAAGCCATACAACATATCAAAGTTACATCAATGGAATTTCTGACTGGTCTAGCTGTGATCTGCTCGGCCTCAGGAATCTGACGCAACTGACGGCACTGAAAAAGACCTCTTACAACTCCCGGAATAAACCTGCAAAGTTCTGCCTCCAAATCTCCAAAGCTACTCCAAAAATTCTTCTCACAACTCTCATTCTCTCTCTCTGCCCCCTTCATGGCATAACATTACATGTATATATAGTGTTTGTGGCTAACCCAAATATAGCAAATGAATTAAATTACATATCGCATTGTTATAACCATATAACAATATGGTTCTATGGTTACAAACCCACTCTAAAATTAACATATTCGAAAGGTTTGTTTTAACTACATATACCATATATACATTATATGGTTGCTAACCATATCCCTTGGTGCAATTATGACAATACACAAATACAATCAAATCGCATATGTTATGGCTGCAAACCCGTGGCATAAATTGTTACAACCATATCGAATATAGCATGTGAATGGCAGAGTGGTGGAACTGTTGCAGTCACGGTCGATTCAGAACATGTCATGTCATTTGTTCCCATGGTTTGAAGCGAAGATTCCGTGGCAAGTGTTGAACTACGTATTAAACATAGCATAGCATTCTCAGCGGTGTTGTCGAGACTGAAACTGTAGCATGTTTTGTAACAACAAATCCGACGGTTTCGGATTGTTAACCCCGCACCATGTTATACCTTAAACTATGTTTATTATATAGTGTTAACATTATCCATTGTCGTGTTTAAACTTAGGTTGATGACCCATATCTATTTGCGCCATTCCATAAAATAGGTTTATGGTTAATAAATCAAATGTGCAGTATACATGTTTAATATATGTTATGTGACTTAAATGGTTGTCGTGCATAACATATATTTTAATATATGGTTTTTGTAAACTATGAAATTTATATGCCATCATGTATAATAAGAAAATCAACTTTTAATCCATTCAACCCATTATTTCACCTTGCAACCAAACTGAAGATGTTGCACTTGCAACTGAAACTTAGCTTTGGCCCTGCTGACTGTGAATGCCATGTGTCGAGCAGTAAAAATGTGATGTGCACTAATTCATCACAAACTTCAACAAGCAATTTCTCATTCATCCAGAGGCCAAATGTACCCGTTCAAGTTGCGTTGGAGTCGCTTCTGTGAGCTCTACGCAATGGCGTTGCTTCCACTTAAATCCAATAACTTTGAATTTTAGGCTTTTTCTAGATCCTTGATCAATTTCAGATCATTTCCTCCCCGCTTAGACCTTTTGGACCACCAAAAGGCTTAAGTTCCATAAGACAAATGTGGGTTCCATTTTCCCACTAGGTCGGTATCTTTCCACCCTATTTTGAACCTATACACTTTACCCATCCATGCAATCGTCAACAAAACACACAAACTGCAAAATATATCAAGTCCTTTTTCACCCACATCTACATTCATATTTGCTGCTAATATCCAAGCACCACTAAACAGTAATAAACCCATTAACAACATTGAAAGTATTGACATCACTTAAACCATACCCTGCTTTCCTTTCATATCTGAAACAAAACTCAACTTATCACGCTGCAACTCTCGTTGAGGTACAATTTTGGATTCCTTAAGCAGAGCTATCTGTTTGTAATTAAATTTAATGATCTCTTGCTTAGGTTCTTTAGACTGTACAACAACATCTTTACTGGCATAAGCTGCTTGTTTTAACTGTTCAACTATAAAAAGAGATTTATCTGCTTTTGTGTGATGAGAATGTACAACATATTCAATTCCTTTTTTGAACAAGTGATATTGATTATGTTCCCTGTAAAAGATTGCTTTTCTATCATATAAATACAAACTACCCAAGACCATCCCACATGTATCTAGTTTTACCACATCACACGTCACCTTATCCTTAAATTGAGAAGTTATTGCAAACAGTAACATGCATTGCTCAGTCACTCGTAATTTATGATTTCTTCTCATCCAAACTAAAGTATACGGTTTATGATACTTTATGGTTTTCAATCCCAATTTCTTAACCACTTTTTTTTTGAAATTAGGTTATCTTGAGATCCACTATCTAACAATGTGTCGATCTTTGTATGTTTCATAACAACCCTTACATGAAATAACTTGCCTCTGGAACTGTTCGAATCATTACCTTCATCGGATTTACCGGTCATAATCAATGATGCGATCTACGTCTCATCACCTGAATTTGACCCTAGGTCCATCAGTTTCGCTGTTGCTGCAACCTTTTTCTTCCCTTTTTTGATCCACTTCAGTTTCATTTCGGGATGCAATTGCCAACAGTGATCCTTGTCATGGCCCTCTTTCTTGCAATGTTTACAAGAGAGATTTTCAACCTCCTTCTTAGCGATGTTTACATTCTTTGCTTTCCCTTTTCCCTTGCTCTCCATTCTAGCTATCGATTTTGATGATACCCCAACTCCCAACTTACCTGCTTCAATGTAAGTTGCTTGTACTGCCACTTCATCCAAGTTAGTAGGACTGAACATAAATACAGTATTGCAAACATACTCAGGTAATCCTCCTATGTATTTCATTAGAGTTTCTTGAGTATACAAAGGAATATCTAACATCAACGCCTTCTTATGAAACTCATCTGTATATTCCTGCACTGAATGACCTTTCCTAACTTTTAGTCCTTGCCATTCTATTAAAGCTTTTTCCTTATATCCCAATGGATAAAATTGCTTTCTAAGTGTAGTAATAAAATCAAACCATGATGGAAAAATCTTACCGATATGCTGAGTGCCTTTCTGTAACTTACTCTACCACCAGATCAATGTTGTGCCTTCTAAACGAAGCGATGCTAGCCTGATTTTGACTTCATCTTCAATGATCTGTTGCACGCCACAGTAGACCTCCATTTGCCTGACCCAGTTGTCAAGCTTCTCGACATCAACTTCTCCATTGTACATGGGTAACTCGAACTTAACATCGAGTTTCAACAGCAGTTTCAACTTTTCAGATGGATTCAAGAGAGAAGTGATAGGGTCTTTTTTATCGCTTTCATCTTCTTTTCCAAATTGTGATGGTTGTCCTTCTTCGTCTTTAGATTTTGTTGTCTTAAACTCTCGATACATTTCTTCGACCATGGCTCGCAAGGTCATGAAAGCATCCACGAAGCCTGCATCAAATCCAAACGGATGATCACCGCTTCCTTCTTCAGCCATCTCTTCTCCTCGAGTTGTCCTTCTTCTCGAGCCAACTTCTGGATCTCCTTCAACAAGTTCTCCTTCACCAAGCTTTGATTTTCTCCTGGTGATCATGCACACTTCAAATCACAGTTATCAACACCACCACTCTGATACCAAATGATCCCTAAAAAGATATTTAATTGAAATTGTGATTTGCTTATGTTTCAAAAACAAGTTAATGCATGAATTATTAGAACACCACTTAATCACATAAACTGTAAAGCATGGAGAACTGAATAATAATGTTGCAGCAAAATAATAGAACAACAAACATGTGTGAAAGAAAACAACACAAGAAATTGATAACGGAGTTTGGCTATCTCAAAGCCTACATCTCCGGGCCTAGTCTTCAACAGGGAGGCCTTTTATATTAATAAAACTTCAGAAGCCATACAACATATCAAAGTTACATCAATGGAATTTCTAACTGGTCTAGCTGTGATCTGCTCAGCCTCAAGAATCTGACGCAACTGACGGCACTGAGAAAGACCTCTTACAACTCCCAAAATGAACCTGCAAAGTTCTGCCTCCAAATCTCCAAAGCTGCTCCAAAAATTCTTCTCACAACTCTCATTCTCTCTCTCTCTGCCCCATTCATGGTATAACATTACATGTATATATAGTGTTTGTGGCTAACCCAAATATGGCAAATGAATTAAATTACATATCGCATTGTTATAACCATATAACAATATGGTTCTAAGGTTACAAACCCACTCTAAAATTAACATATTCGAAAGGTTTGTTTTAACTACATATACCATATATACATTATATAGTTTCTAACCATATCCCTTGGCACAATTATGACTATACACAAATACAATCAAATCGCATATGTTATGGTTGCGGACCTGTGGCATAAATCATTACAAACATATCGAATATAGCATGTGAATGGCGGAGCTGTGGAACTGTTGTGGTCATGGTGGATTCGAAACACATCATGTCATTTGTTCCCATGGTTTGAAGCGGAGATTCCATGGCAAGTGTTGAACTATGTATTAAACATAGCATAGCATTCTTGGCAGTGTTGTCGAGACCGAAACTATAGAATGTTTTGTAACCACAAATCCAACGGTTTCGGATTGTTAACTCCGCACCATGTTATACCTTAAACTATGTTTATTACATAGTGTTAACATTATCCATTGCCGTGTTTAAACTTAGGTTGATGACCCATATCTATTTGTGCCATTCCATAACATAGGTTTTTGGTTAATAAATCAAATGCGCACTATACATGTTTAATATATGTTATGTGACTTAAATCGTTTTTGTGCATAACATATATTTTAATATATGGTTTTTGTAAACTATGAAATTTATATGCCATCATGTATAATAAGAAAATCACCTTTTAATCCATTCAACCCATTATTTCACCTTGCAACCAAACTAAAGATGTTGCACCTGCAACTGAAACTGAGCTTTGGCCCTACTGACTGTGAATGCCATGTGTCGAGCAGTAAAAATGCAACGTGCATTGATTTGTCACAAACTTCAACAAGCAATTTCTCATTCATCCGAAGGCCAAATGCACCTGTTCAAGTTGTGTTGGAGTCGTTTCTGCGAGCTCTACGCAATGGCGTTGCTTCCACTTGAATCCAATAACTTTGAATTTTAGGCTTTTTCTAGATCCTTGATCAATTTCGGATCATTAGCCCTTTCTAGAGAGCATATCACCTTGCTTTTCAATCAAGAAAGCCATATAATTGAGTCTCTCTTGTGAATAGGCCTTTGGAATCACTCCTTATCCTCCTATTTGATCCATTCATCTAGTGATTCCCCTCATACTGGGTCTCCTCCCATCGGTGAAAGCCTGTAAAGAGCAGGGAGCCTTAGCTGAGGTGACAGTGGGCTATCGCTCCATTGTTTCCCTTGACCTAGTAGTTTCTCTACAGGATCCCCTCCTAGGACCCCTGCTAGTTTGAGCGGGTAACAGAGCTCAAACAGGGGGGAAGAGCATAGCTTAGTGTTCTTGATCAGCGAGAACCCTTACTTGGGAGGGTCACATCCATTAGAACAAGCTGCTCTCTTAAGACCAAGAACTTCCCTTTCAGCAAAGCCTTGGTGAGAATGTTCACTAACTGCTCAACTATTGATATATGATTGAGTCTTATGGCTCCTCTCTGTACCATGTCTCGAATGTAGTGGTACCTCATCTCAATGTTCTTGGACTTGAAATGAAATACGAGATTCTCTACCAATCGGATCCCACTCTCGTTGTCACAATATATCATAGTAGTATCCAGGACCTACTCAAATAGCTCTCCAAAGAGCTTTCTCAACCAAACTGCCTCACAGCTAGCCATGATAGCAGCAATGTATTCTTCCTCGGTCGTGCTTAAAGGTATGAAATTTTGTTTCCTTCTCATCCAAGATATCATAACGGATCCCAACCTAAAGAAGCACCCTGATGTGCTTTTCCTATCAATAATGTTTCTAGCCCAATCAGCATCAATATATCCATGCAGTTGTACATCTCTGGCAGAATATCTCAAACCAAGGTTAATAGTCCCATGCAAGTATCTCAGAATGTGTTTGGCAGCAACCCAATGTGCATGGAGGGGCTCAGTCATAAATTGACTCAAAGTGTTCACTACAAAGCATATGTTTGGATGAGTATTCACAAGAAACATCAATGCCCCAATCAGTTGTCTATACTCAAAAGGATTTGCTAGGTCAGGTCCGACAACATCTCCACACAACTTCTTGAAATTCATCTCCATTGGGGTGGCCAAGGATTTGCATTCTGTCATTCCAAATCTCTCCAATAGCTTCACAACATATTTTCCTTGAGAAAGGAAAATCTCTCCA
The DNA here is from genome assembly GCA_031772625.1 of Pinus tabuliformis. NCBI lineage: Eukaryota > Viridiplantae > Streptophyta > Pinopsida > Pinales > Pinaceae > Pinus > Pinus tabuliformis. The sequence continues at coordinate 309,343,023 of CM062805.1, read as the reverse complement.
GGTCTTTGCCAGACTTCTAGTCCCAAGAAATAGTGCATCATACCAAGATCCTTCATCTCGAACTCAGAGGCCAACTCCCTCTTACACTTGAGCATGAAGGGCTCACTACCTGTCCAAGCCCTTCATCTCGAACTCAAAGGTCAACTCCCTCTTACACTAGAGCATCAAAGGCTCACTACCTGTCAAGAATAAATCATCAACATATAAAACCAAAATCAAAGGCATACCTTGGACCACCTTGAAGTAGAGGTTGGGATCAGTGCTACTTCTTGTGAATCCAAGCTTCACCAGGTAACTGTCAATACGGGCATACCATGCTCTGGAGCTTGCTTCAAGCCATACAATGCCTTCTTCAACCTACAAACATGTGCCTTTCGGTCCTTCACTTCAAATCCTTGTGGTTTCTCAACGTAAACTTCTTCCTGTAATATGACATGAAGGAATGTTGTCTTTACATCCATCTGGTGAAGAGTCCATCCTTGACTAGCAGCAAGGGAAATGATCAATGTAATGGTTGTGTAGCGAGCAACAGGAGCAAATATATCATCATAATCTTCTCCCTCTTTCTTGGAGAACCCTTGGGCCACGAACCTTGCCTTGCATTTCTCAATGCTTCCATCAGCTCCATGCTTGATTTTATATAGCCATTTTGAGGTAGCCACTGATTTCCCCTTCAGTCTCGGAACGACATCTTGTACATCATTCTTCATAATAGATTCATATTCCTTGGCCATGGCATCCTTCCATACTTTTTCCTTCACAGCTTCGTCAAAGGTATGTGGATCGGCTTGAATGGTTGTACTCATGGCTACAAGGCATCCTTGATATCAGCATGGCTTCTTGCTCTCTCTAAAAGTCCCTCTAGCGGGAATGTGTCTCTCAGCATCCTGTAATGTATCTCGAAGATGCAATGGTATTTTCCTAGTAGGAGGATCACTTGTAGGAGAGTCCAAAGGATCCATGGGCTCCACAGGATCATCAACAATCTCCTTCTCAGATTCAAGCACGAAAGGACCTTCTAGAATATGCATATCATCATCTTTCTTCTCAACGAGAGGCGGTGGAGGAAGGGCCCTTGCTTTTCCAAGGGCAACATCTTCATCGAATGTTATGTTCATGTTAAACTCAATCTTCCTTTGACCAGGTATGTATATTCTAAATGCTTTAGAATTTTCACAATACCCAATAAACGTACCTTTTCTTCCGGTGGCTTCCAACTTGTTCCTCTTGCCGTTCGGCACATGGAAATATATAGGGTAACCCAATATTCTAAGATGACCAATGTCGGGCTTCACACATGTGAATACTTCTCCAGGATTCTTGTTGTCCAATGCTTGATGAGGGACCCTGTTTTGAACATATACCGTTGTATTTATTGTTTCTCCCCAAAGGAATTTCGCAGCTTTTAATCATGGAGCATAGCATGAGCAGTGTCTACAATAGACTTGTTTTTTCTTTCAACCACTCCATTTTGTTTGGGATTATAGGTCACAATAGTCTCCTTCTTAATACCTTCCTTCTTGCAAAAGTCTAATGAATTCATTTGAAATGTACTCTCCTCCATTGTCAGACTTGAAGACCTTAATTTTCTTCCCTCTTTGATTTTCAATCAATGCCTTGAAGTCCTTGAACATATCAAAGGCCTCAACCTTATGTTTCAAATAGTGTATCCATGTCTTCCTGGAGAAATCATCAATAAAATTAATGCAGTAGAGATGGCCACCAAGAGAATGCACGGGCATCGGTCCACAAAAGCTAGAATAAATGAGTTGGAAGATGTCATTAGTCTTATTCTTTCTAGAGGGGAATGGTCCCCTTGTCTTCTTCGCCTTGGCAAACCTTGGACATACACCATCATGTATAGCTTGAACATCAGCAATCCCAAAGACTAACTTCTTCAATTTCGGAAGAGCTTCATAATGTAGATGAGCCAATCTTTGGTGCCATAGCTCACTTTGATGGTTAGTGTCATGGACCATTGCTAATAGAGGTTTTCCAGAGCCACTATAGAGTCCTTCCACTCAAGATCCCAATGTAAAGGCATCCTTCATTCAGGGTTCCTTCGGCCAGGTGAGGACTTTCCTTTGATGAAGGAAACTCTCATTCCTTTGTCTTCCAAAGCAGAAATTGATACCAAGTTCTTCTTTATTTCTAAAACATACATCACTTCTAGAAGAATAACGGATTCCCCAGAGTCCAAATAAAATTTGACAGATCCAAGGCCCTTCACAGGGTATTTGGTGTTGTCTCCAAGAACAATCTTTAAACTTGTCTCCCTCTCAACCAGATTTGAGAGGACCTCCTCATACCTAGAGAAGTGTCTAGAAGCCCCACTATCTACTAGCCAACTATCATATGAATCTGGAGGAGAACTAGAGAGGGCAAAAATAAGAATATACTTGGATTGAATAACAGTTGTTGATTTCTGGTAGCATCAGATGTGCTCTAAGTCTCAAATTTTGCAAGGAGGCTTAGACACATCCATTCTCCAATACCCGGAAATCGTTTTGAGAAATTCCACCCAGAAACAATTTTATTAAAATAATTAATTATTTTTAATGGGACCCTAAGTCTAAACTTATGAAATTAAAATAATTAATTGCTATTAATCTAAAATGTGGGTGAAACTTCTAGAAAAAGGCAAAGATCAAGTCAATATGATCCTAGCCATTGATTAGAATCTAATTTGAGTCATTGATTGATCAATGAGAGGATTATAAGAGGATATTTGATGGGCACTTGGAGAATACACCAGAGGCAAATACTCAGTTACCCAAGTAAGATCGATTTTCTCACTGGTCGAAGTTCGGCAAGGGAAAATCGAATCAGAGGGAGAGTTGCAGGTGAGAAAGGGAGAGAGAGCATCAACATCATTCGAGAGTGCAAGACAGCAAGACGCAAAGCAGGAACAGGTTGACGCAGAAAGAGGCTGCACAGAAGCAAGTTGACGGAGGGACTGCGTAGGCAGCTAGATGTTGGGCCAGTGTGGGAAAATTGACGCAGAGGGACGCAGAAGGATTCAAAGGAAGGAGGGTACTTCACCTGGATCGGAAATTTGTCTGGAAGCATCTGTAAATTTTCTCACTCCTGTTTTGCTGGTTGTAATTTGTACAAGAGATTTTGCTAAAGAATAATAAAGAAACCCTCATCTGCTGCACTGGTTTTCCCACATTGGGTTTTTCCCAGGGACGATTGTCCAAAAATAACTGTCATTGTGATTGTATTTGTGCCAGTATTTTTCTTGCGTTTACTTTCAGCAATACTTTAATTGTGAAGGCTACAATAGAATATATTTTGATATTTGTTGTAAGAACTCTATGAATAACTTATTTCAGAGATAATAAGTAGAAGAAATAATATTAATCACTGCATGATCCATATGGATCGTAGAACACTCTCTAAGTTTTCATGAACTCTTTAAAAATCATGCCAAAAATTCAAAGTCTTGTAAAGATCAAGTTATCGGAGGGAATCCTCAGACAGTTGCAATGGCGATTAGCGCAGATCAACGAGGGCCATCGATCTAGCGCGTAGAGCGGCAGACCATGGTAACGCGCGCTGACACCAACCAGCAAATGCAGGGTCAAATTTAAACAACAGAGGTAGTTTCCGATATGCTATTAGCAACAAGTCGCTAATCGCAAATCGCAAGGCAAACCTCTCAGTGAATAGAAGCCCAGAGTACCCGGACCCGAAATAATTATAAAACGCAGAAAATATTGTTTCGGTTCCGTCGGAGCAGGATTCCACAAAACCAATAGGGTATCGAACGAGCTTCGAGCGGTAAGTGGTTTCAACTGAGTTCCGCCCGATGCCATACAGCGATTGCCACGCGTCCCGGTGGAAGAGAGAGAGAACCGCTCACATCGGACAGGTAAACATCATGCTACTCAGCCGCCTGATATGAACGACAACCGTAGGATCTGGGCCCCCAGATCAACGGCGGAGACGCGTTCCGATGGATGACCGGATTTGACAAGATTATAAAGCAAGATCACATAGGATTTGAAGTCCGATATGGACGATGCGTTGGCAAAAGGTCGTGTTTCGCGAGCATTCTTGGAGTTAACGGAAAAAACGGTCGTTTCAAATATGTCCAAGAGAACTAACACTCATCCATTATGAAATAGGTGGCCACCTCCCTATGAGGTGTTATACAGTGACTGATTACGCAAGACAGAGGGATTCAAACGGACAGAGGCAGGGGAATCGGAAAGCCAGGAAGTGGAAACGAATAGTCAGGGAGCAAACTGGCTTTAAAGCCACAAACTGACAAAGAGTAAGCAAGAGGCAGTAAGCCGAAAACGGAGAGAAGAAGCAAGTTAGGAACTGACCTGAAGAAGCAAAGGTAGCGTCGAGCCAGAGTTAAGCCAGAGACAAAGAGTCTCAGAGAGTTTGTGTACTCAAGAGAAGGCTTGAGAGGTTCAAGTGAACTCCTCTGCACACCTGTCATGTATTGAGTCTCAGATTGGGCTCATACTATTGTCATCGAGAGTCAGTGAGGAGAGTTTGTGTACTCAAAAGAGACTTGGGGGATCCAAGTACAGTCTTACTAATTTGTATCTGTTATGTGAGACTCAAATTGAGCTCACTGTTGTAAAAACTCTGCTATGAAGACATAATAGAGAGGCCACCACTGAAGGCTGGACGAGGAGACGTAGCCCAAGAGTATTGGGTGAACTCATTATTAAATTGGTTGTGTTTATATGTGTTGCCTATTATGTTTTCTTTTACTGCTTCATTGCCTGTGTATTTCGCAATCTTATCGATCTGTTGCACAAAATAACATAGGCACATCCATGCACATGAGTCTGTAATACCTTATTAATTGTCTTAGATCAATATCAGATCAAGTGGTATCAGAGCTTTAGGTTGCTAAGGTTAGACAAACTTGTGTTGGACTGTTTGTGAATGATAACTAGATCAAAGCTTAAACTAGGAGGAGGAGAATTGGCTGAATTTAACCCAAAAATTGGTAGAGTCTATACTAGGAGGAAAATGTCAGAAGAGATTCCCTTGGAATCAGACCCTCAGTTCATGGACAGTTTCTTGACTATGAGAGCCATGGTAGAGGAAATGTATAGAGAATTTAAGAAAGGTCGAAGTGAAGATTCTTCAACTTCCCAGCATAACAAAGGAGCAGAAGAATCTCTCCTCAATGACCATTCTAAAGGCAAAGGGAAAGAAGAAAAGCTTCCCACACCTCCTAATAGCCCTGAAAATAAAAAGAAAACATCTTTGATTAAATTAGATGTTAAATTTGATTTGCCAATATATGATGGAGAGTTGAATGCAGAGAAGCTGGATAATTGGATTAGACAAATTGATGTGTATTGCAGGGTGCAGAGCATTGATTCAGACAGAAGTAAGATTCAGCTGGCCAGCCTACGCCTTGGAGGAACTGCCTTGGTATGGTGGGAAGGCAGAACACAAGCTGACATGAAGAAGCATGGTAAAATCCTTTCTGTCTGGAGTGAATTTGTTTCTGCAATTAAAAAACAATTCTATCCACTAGCTTATATGCAGCAAGCTATGATGAGTTGGCAAACTCTTCGCCAATCAAAAGGGAAAAGTGTACACAACTACACCCAAGAATTTAGAAAAAGAGCTTTTATTCTAGGCATTTCTTTAGAATCACTTGAAACTTTGCTGAAGTATATAGGTGGTCTACATAGTTATTTGAGACATACCATTCTCATGTTTAACCCTACTAGCATAGATGAGGTATCTGTTCAAGCTACCCATTTAGAGGCTAGAGGCAAGAATGTGAACCCAGAGATTGGGGGATCATCAAAACCCACTGCAAGCAAGAACAAGGAAAAGAGAAAGCAGAAATGGAAAGAGAGGAAGGCAAATGCAGTACAAAGGACCAAACCTTCGTGCACTCACTGCAAGAAGGATGGGCATGATGAAGAACACTGCTCAATTTTGCATCCAAAGCTGAAACCCAATAAGTTCGATGGCAAAAAGAAGAAGACTGCTACAGCTATTCAGAAGGATTTGCGGTCAAACTCAAGGGATGAAACAACAATCACAGCCACAAGTATAAAAGGTAAAAATTCTGAAGCATCTACTAGTAATTTTGCACAAACTATTGATAGTGAAGAAAATGAGAGAAGAAGACATGAGCTTTTTCATATTAGAGTTATTTCCAAGCATCAAAATATTGATACTTTGTTTGATAGTGGCTCACAAGTAAACTTAATTTCTGAAGCAATTGTAAAGAAACTGGGATTACTAACCACACCTCACAAGAAGCCATATCCATTGGGTTGGTTATGTGATAAAACAAAGCTACAAGTGACTAGACAATGTAAACTTAGGTTTGCCATTGGTTCATCATTTGTAGATGAGGTTGAGTTAGATGTAATTCCCTTGGATATATGTGGAATTGTTTTGGGAAGTCCTTACTTGTATGATAGAAAAGCAATTTTCTATAGAGCTGAAAATAAGTATCAACTCGTTAAAGATGGAATTGAATATATTGTAAGAGCTCATAAACTCAAGAATAATTATACTCTCATAAACTCAGGGTAGATGAAAAGAATTGTAAATTCATGCAAACAATTTTTACTGATGGTTGTAAAGGAAAAGAAACCTGATAAAACCAATGTATTTGAAGGCTGTGATGCTAAACAACAAGCTGATTTAGAAAAAGTTGTTTCAGAATATGATATGCTATTTCAAGAACCTAAAGGTTTGCCACCCAAAAAGGAAATAGTACATGATATTAATTTGCAGCAAGATGCTCCATTGCCTAACATCGGAATGTACAGGTTATCCACTTTAGAGAACGCAGAAATCAAGAAGCAGATATGGCGCTGCTCGAGAAAGGGTTCATAAGACCTAGCACATCACCATGTGGGTCTCCAATTGTCTTGGTGAGAAAGAAAGATGGCTCATGGAGAATGTGCATTGATTACCGAGCACTGAATAAGATAACGATAAAAAATCGTTATCCCCTTCCTCGCATAGATGATCTATTAAATCAGTTGAAAGAAGTTGTTTACTTTTCCAAGTTGGACTTGCATAGTGGCTACCATCAGGTCAGAGTTGCAGAGCAAGATGCATGGAAGACTGCTTTCAAAACAAAGCAGGGACTATATGAGTGGTTAGTTATGCCTTTTGGCTTAACTAATGCTCCTGCTACTTTCATGAGAGTAATGAATGATGTACTCAGGCCTTTTATTGATGATTTTGTCATTGTATATCTAGATGACATTCTTGTATTTAGTAAAACATGGGAAGAACATTTGAAGCATGTAAAGCAGACTCTAGATGTTTTGAAAAGAGAAAATCTTTATGTTAAGCTATCAAAATGTGAATTTGGCAAAACATCTTTGAATTATTTGGGTCATATTGTAGGGGGTGGTGAATTGAAGATAGATCCCTCTAAGGTTGCAGTCATTGTAAACTGGCCTAAACCCAAATCTGCTACAGAAGTTAGAAGCTTCCTAAGAGCAGCACAGTATTGGAGAAAGTTTATTGTTAACTTTTCCTTGATTGCAGCTCCCTTACATGCTTTAACAGGATTGAACAAGGTGTTTCAGTGGGGAAGCAAACAGCAGAAAGCCTTCGACACCTTAAAAGAAAATATTAGTACAGCACCAGTACTAGCATTGCCCAATCTTCAAAGACCATTTGAGATCGAAACCAATGCCAGTCACTATGCCATGGGAGTAGTGTTGATGCAGCACGTTAAACCCATATGTTATCATTCTGAGACATTTAATTCTGTAGTAGTTAATTATCCCACATATGATAAACAATTGTATGCATTAGTACATAGTGCGAAAAAGTGGAAACATTATCTAATGGGCAAAGAGACAGTTAGACATACTGATCATCGACCACTTCAATATTTACACTCACAAACTAAGTTGCAACAATCAAGACACTATAGGTGGATGGGGTTTCTACAACAGTTTCATCTTGTCATCAGATATAAAAATGGCATATACAATAAAGTTGCAGATATGTTGTCCAGACCAATCATAAATGCATCTACTATACTTAAGCATAACTTAGTAATACATGAAAGCTACTTTGAACAATATGCTCAAGATATAGACTTTAAAGATGTATATGAAGCTTTAAGTAATGGCAAAAAGGTAGAAGAATTGAATTACTATATTAAGAACCGACTCTTGAATCATTTGGGAAAGCTATGCATCCCAAAAATAGAGAGAATTAACATAATTAGGGAGGCACATACTTCCACGATATCAGGTCATTTTGGTGTAAGTAAAACAGTTGCACAACTGCAAAGATTTTGTTATTGGCCAAAAATGAATGAAATAGTTTCTAGATATGTAAGAGGGTGTACCATGTGAGCTAAAAGCAAACCCAGCAATAGAAAACTAGGCTTGTACACTCCACTACCAGTTCCTTCTCATCCTTGGGAAAGTGTTTCCATGTACTTTGTTGGGGGATTGCTTAAATCTAGAAAAGGTCATGATTATTTATATGTTATTATGGATAGGTTCAGCAAAATGTGTATTTTAATACCCTGTGACAAACAAATTACAATTGAACAAACAGCAAAGTTGTTCTTTCAGCATGTATGGGTTCATTTTGGATTACCCACTTCCATTGTATCTGATCGAGATTTCCGATTTGCTGGGAAATTTTGGTCGAGTCTGTGGGAATTGATGGACACCAGACTAAAGAAGAGCACACCTTTTCATCCGCAAACAGATGGTCAAACAAAGGTAGTCAACCGGACAGTGATCCAGTTGCTCAGGGGCTATTGCAGCAAGCATCCCAAGCTTTGGGATGAACATTTGTGTTATGTGCAACATGCTTACAACCGTGCTAAACATTCTTCTACACAGAGATCTCCTTTTGAGACCTATTTTGGTTTCATACCAAGGTCTCCCTTGGATTTTGTCTTTGGTAAAGACATAGCAGTTGCTGGACACAGTGATGTGGACAAAGCAACCCGATTCATTGAACAGATCCAAGAAATTCACCAGGCAGTACAGGAACAGCTGGAAAAGAGCCAAGCCAAGTACAAGGCAAGGCATGATAAGCATCGGACTGAGCATAGTTTCCAAGTTGGTGATCAAGTCTAGCTGTATATTAGCAAAGACAGAATGCAAGGTGAAGGTAAGAAGCTGAAGCCAATAAGGTATGGACCTTTCAAGATACTTGAGAAAATCGGTGAGAATGCTTTTCGCCTTGATTTGCCAACTTACATGCACATCTATTCAGTAGTTAATGCAGAAAGCTTGAGACTATTTGAACCTTCATTGATTGAAGATCCTAAAAAGCAGAGTCAATTGCCTTCTATTGATGATCTGTTTCCTGAATAACTCAATGAATTGCAGGAAGATACAGTTATGGACAAGAAGGTGAGAACTATGCACAGAGGGGAGTACCTCAGAATTGGACTCAAAGGTTCAAAACCAAGCAGTGCAAGATGGATAGAAATTGAGCAAGCAAGGAATCTATATCCTCACTTGATTGATGCTTAAAACCCAACTTTTGGTTGTCCAAAAGATTTTTCAGTGGGAAGGCGTGATCCAAATGGATCTTAGAACACTCTCTAAGTTTTCATGAACTCTTTAAAAATCATGCCAAAAATTCAAAGTCTTATAAAGATCAAGCTATCGAAGGGAATCCTCAGACGGTTGCAATGGAGATTAGCACAGATCAACGAGGGCCGTCGATCTAGCGCGCAGAGCAGCGGACCATGGTAACACGCACTGACACCAACCAACAAATGCAGGGTCAAATTTAAGCAACGGAGGTAGTTTCTGATATCGCAGGGCAAACCTCTCAGTGAAGAGAAGCCCAAAGCACCCGGACCCGAAATAATTATAAAATGCGGAAAATATTGTTTCGGCTCCGTCGGAGCAGGATTCTACAAAATCGGCAGGATATCGAACGGGCTTCGAGCGGTAAGCGGTTTCAACCGAGTTCCACCCGATGCCATACAACAATTGCCACGCGTCCTGGCGGAAGAGAGAGAGAACCGCTCACATCGAACGGGTAAACATCATGCTACTCGGCTGCCTGATATGAACGACAATTGTAAGATCTGGGGCCCCCAGATCAACAGCGGAGATGCGTTCCGATGGATGACCGGATTTGACAAGATTATAAAGCAAGATCACATAGGATTTGAAGTCCGATATGGACGATGCGTTGGCAGAAGGTCGTGTTTCGCGGGCATTCTTGGAGTTAACAAAAAAAATGGTCGTTTCAAATATGTCCAAGAGAACTGACACTCATCCGTTATGAAATAGGTGGCCACCTCCCTGTGAGGCGTTATACAGTGACTGATTACGCAGGATAGAGGGATTCAAATAGACAGAGGCAGGGGAACCGGAAAGCCGGGAAGCGGAAACGAACAGTCAAGGAGCAGACTGGCTTTAAAGCCACAAACTGACAGAGAGTAAGCAGGAGGCAGTAAGCCGAAAGCAGAGAGAAGAAGCAAGTTAGGAACTGACTTGAAGAAGCAAAGGCAACGCCAAGCCAAAGTTAAGCCAGAGACAGAGAGAGTCAGAGAGTCTGTATACTCCAGAGAAGGCTTGAGAGGTTCAAGCGAACTCCTCTGCACCCCTGTCATGTATTGAATCTCAGATTGGGCTCATACTATTGTCACCGAGAGTCAGTGAGTAGAGTCTATGTACTCAAAAGAGACTTGGGGGATCCAAGTACAGTCTTACTAATTTGTATCTGTTGTGTGAGACTCAAATTGAGCTCACTGTTGTAAAAACTCTGCTATGAAGACATAATAGAGAGGCCACCACTGAAGGCTGGACCAGGAGACGTAGCCCAGGAGTATTGGGTGAACTCCTTATTAAACTGGTTGTGTTTATATGTGTTGCCTATTATGTTTTCTTTACTGCTTCATTGCCTGTGTATTTCGCAATCTTATCGATCCGTTGTACAAAATAACATAGGCACATCCATGCACATGAGTCTGTAATACCTTATTAACTGTCTTAGATCAATATCAAATCACTGCAGTAAGATTTCTATTTGGGAATTTTCAGATGGTATCAAAGTTGAGGTAAAGCATAAGAAAGAAGCCGGAAGACCCAATGTTGAAGGAAGAAAGGAATTTGAAATTCTTGTAGGGACAATGATTCGAATTTCCAAGGGGTTACCCAGTTCAAGCCAAGAAGATTAGGTTTCGTGGGAAAACTCACTCTGAGTGAGTAGAGAGAAGGGTAAATCTTCATAATCGAAATCTATCAGTGGCAGAAGGAACAGCGCAACAGAAGATTCAACGAGAAGGGTTGTATCAGGGGTGACACAGTGTTTCCTGTAGCAGTGGTTGGGGCAGGATAACATCAGAAATTGGCACAAGATAGATACTCAAAGTGTCTCAGAGTTGTCTACTAGATTAGAAGAACAATTCGCATGCCTAGCAAATTCAGCGTCAGCAGATGTTTGGTACATTGATAGCGGGGCTTCAGCTCATATGACGGGAGTACGAGAACATTTCTCGAGCTATCAAGAAGAACAAATGGACTTCCAAATTACTATGGGAAACAAAACGAGATGTACTCCAATAGGGAGAGGCACCATAGCATTTCAGACGGAAGCAGAGACTAGCATCTGAGCCACCAATGTTCTGCATATGTCGGGATTAGGAATGAACTTGATTTCAGTGTCCCAATTACAGGACAAGGGATACGATGTATACCTCATGAGAAAGAAAGTATACGTCAAGCATCCAAGCTAGAAGAAGAAAAGGCAAATTGGGCTTCGAAGCAACAAATTGTATAGGTTGCAACTTGAGTCACCAATGGCACTGATTGACAGCAACTATAACGGTGAGAAGGAACGAAATGAATTATGGCAGAGGCGAATGGGACACTTAACCATGGAGAACTGAGGATGCTCAAAGAGACTATTACAGGAGTACCAACCCTTAGTAGTGAACACGATAACTTATGCCGAGGATGCGTGCTAGGGAAGTACGCTAAAGCAGTGTTTTCCAGAAGTAACAATAGAGCAAAATGTGTATTGGGATTGATACACTCAGATATCTGCGGCCCAATGTCCACAAGAGCTCTTAGTGGTGGTGAATACTTCATCACTTTTATTGATGATCACTCTAGAAAAACTTGGATCTATTTCGTAAAGACCAAGGATGAGGTCTTTGATCAATTTAGAGAATTTAAGGCTCTCGTTGAAAATATGACAGGAAAAAAGATAAAGGTATTGCATTCAGATAATGGTGGAGAGTATACGGACAGATTTCTGCGCAAAGGAGGGTATCAAAAGAGAGTGGACAACTCCATATAATCCGGAACAGAATGGAGTAGCAGAATAGAAAAATAGAACTATTGTTGGGGCAGCCAAAGCTATGTTGTATGATCAGGATCTACCTAAGTATTTATGGGCAAAAGCTTGCAACACAGCGGTGTATATCCAGAATAAAACTCCTCATAGAGCATTGGGGAAGAAAACGCCTGAAGAGGTCTTCACAGGGAAGAAGTTAGAAGCTAGTTATCTCAGGATATTCAGAAGCGTGGCATACTGTCACATTCTAGATGAGAAGTGCAGTAAACTGGATCAGTATGCAGAAAAGGGGTATCTCGTAGGATACAACGAGACCTCAAAAGCATACAAAATCTACATTCCTAGCAGCAGGAAGATTGTAGTGAGACAGGATGCAAAGTTCATGGAGGATAGAGCTTTCAGGAAATCTCGTGAGATGCCAGCAGAAGATCAGTCAGGAGATGTTCCACTAGTCCAGGAGCAGCAGGGGCAGCAAGGAGGACAAGGAAGAGGACAAACACCTGGATCGAGTACAGTGACTAGTACCAGTATCTCCTCAAAAGGAGGAAATCCAGATAGTTCTCAGCAGATGGAACAACAGGATTAGGAGGAGGAGTTGGTTGAGCCTCCCACCACCAGTGGTAGAACTAGCAAAGAAGTACGGCAGACACTGAGGGACACAGAGGAGTTTGTTGGAGCTCCTAGACTGAGAAAAGGCAGCGTAGGCAACCTGACAGAGACTAGGCATTGGTAGCTTAGGTTGAAGAACCATCTAGCTTTCAAGAAGTTGTTCAACACCAAGTATGGGTGGATGCCATGGTAGAAGAGTACAACTCTATCATGACAAATGATGTCTGGGAAGTAGTACCTAGACCAGAAGAGAGATCAGTTGTAGGATCAAGATGGATCTACAACATCAAGTATGTTGCAGATGGCAGTATAGAGAAGTACAAGGCTAGGTTCGTGGCAAAGGGTTACACTGAGAAAGAAGGAATAGACTATGAAGAGACCTTCGCCCCAATTTCCTATTACACCTCTATCAGATTTGTTATATCCCTAGTGGCTCAAATGGGATGGGAGGTTCACCAAATGGATGTCAAGACAACATTCTTGAATGGGGTGATAGAAGAGGAAGTGTATATAGAATAGCCTAAAGGCTTCAAAACTCATGAGAAGAGAACTCATGTTTACATATTAAAGAAAGCCCTGTATGGGCTCAAGCAAGCACCCAAAGCATGGTATGGTCGGATTGATAGTTACTTGCAGCAGTTGGGACTTGTCAGAAGTGACCTTGATCCCAAACTCTACTATTTGATGGTAGAGAATGAGCCACTTATTCTGGTATTATATGTGGATGATTTGTTCTTAACAGGATCATCCAGGCTCATACAAGATTGTAAGAAGAATCTTGAAGCTAAATTCGACATGAAGGATATGGGGTCGATGCATTATTTTCTGGGATGGAAGTTTGGCAGAAGAATGTGGAGATCTTCCTTGGGCAAGGGATATATGCTAAAGAGATTCTGAAGAGATTCAGAATGCAAGACTATCGACCCATGGCTACTCCCATGATCACCAAATGGAAGAAAATAGATGCATCAGGAGACAAGGAAGTGGACCCCACCTTGTACAAACAGCTCATTGGGTCGCTTATGTATATGGTCAACACTAGGCCAAACATTTTCTTTGTTGTTAACACTCTTAGTCAGTTCATGGTAGAACCAAAAAGGGTGCATTGGGCAGCTGCCAGACACATTCTTAGATATGTGCGTGGAACAGTTGGATATAGGTTGAAATACTCCCAAGGGGAGGACGTCAAATTTAATGGGTTCTGTTGACCACTACCAGTCAACTGCCCATGCAGTACACCCCCTTTTCTTTGCAAAAGGGGTAGCACCTGAACGACGTGTCCGTGCCAGCCTGCAGTCATCAGCAGTTTGATCATCTTAATTTTAAACCCAGTTTGCATGTATGAATTGTAAATAATCTTAGCAGATATGAGTCGTTTATGTAAAATTGCCTAGGTGGACCTAACTTTCTAATGATAATCTACGTCCCGGAAGGTTTTTTGTCTCACCGATCTATGATCGGCAGAGTTTTCCTTCAGCCTAACCCCAAAGCCGGGATGCATTTTGTTATTAAAACTTTAGGAGAATCCTAGTGTGTTAATCTGCTAGATTATAGTTGTGTCGCAGAAACTGGGTGATTTATGAGGGTCTATGATAAAGGTGTTTTCCCCCTTAAGATGTAAATTGTAAAAATCATGATGTAATGTGTCTTGAGGGTTGGAAAATGTTTTAAATCCTCTCATGAGTCCTAAGTCCTAGGTCCTAGGTGATGTTTTCAAAGGCTTAGTTCGATGATCCATTTAAGAAAATAAATAAAATAATAAAATAAATAAAGATTAAAAAATTAAAAAATGAAATAAATAAAAAATTATATAATAAAGCAAAAAACCCTAAATAATAAAATAATAATATTTTGAGTAAATGCATGCAAAATATTATTTTTAATAATAAGTTAACAATTTCGACGGATGAGATTAAGAGATGTCTTGATCCTCATCGACGGTCGAGATCATTTCGACATGGATCACTCGAACTAGCCGTTGGGATCATTTCCTTTAAATAGGGTGCTAGGGGTCATTTCAGATCATTGGATCTGTGAGTCTGGTACTGAAGAAGCTCTCTTGTAATCTGTTTTCTGGAGAAGACTTTGGGGTCCAAATCTAGCTGGTGTTACTCTCTGGAAATGCTGTGAGATTGTTTAATTTTCTGCCTATTTTATTTTTCAGCCATTAATAATAGCTTATTGTAGAGTATTGTGAGCACAGGTATCTTGTTCACTTGATAGGGTTTGAGTGGTGTTACGATTTCAGAAGTAATGGCAGGTATCTCCATTACTTTTTGAGATCTAGCAGCATTTTTGCCCTCTTTACTGATGGTTGAAGTGAGCTGTGCAGGAAAACTCTTACTGAAGAAGATTGCCGGGCGTTAGGGGAAGTTCTCGGCTGAACCAGCCAACTCCCGCAAGCCTTTTTTTTGCTGAGCCCAGTTGGATTTGATCCTGGATCTATCATTGAGTTTATTTTTCTAATTTGCATGAGAGATTTTCTGAAGTTCTTCACAGTGAAACCCTGAAGTTTTTATTCTTTAAAATATTTCTGTGCTTTTTGCTGAATCTGGCTGTTAAAGGGCCAAAATCTGTAAATTAGTGAAGTTGATCTAGGGTTTCAAATTTTGTTGTCTTTTAAGGTTTTATTTATTGTTTACAGGATCTGGTAGTGTGTTCCATTACAGGTTGCAGGCATTAGAGAAGAAAAATACTTTTGACATACGTTGTCCAGTTTTCCTGAGCCGTCACTTCACACATCAATGCGCTAACAGTGCAGAGACAAACACGTTTGCATCCGTCAGCGTTGAGCAGCGTTAAGCAATTTTTGACATTTGCAGGGGTTCCCTGCCCGTCCAGAGCGTTGACCTCAATCCTGCAAATGCAAAATTCAGGGGTAGTTTTAAAGTAGCCACTTCGTTTTCATTTGTTTGCCCTGCAACCATCATTTCCTCACGCCCTTCTCTCCTATGCCCATCTCTTTCCAAGCCATTTTTTTTTTTTTTTTTGACTCCTGCAGAGAAGTGTGTTCCTCCGGCAATCGTTTTCAAATCGGAACCCAGCATATCTACATTCTAATCCAGCAATTGCCCAGATTTGTTTGGCTCCTCATCGTCTGCTGCTCCATTCACCGATTTTCTCCACGTCTCCAAGCTGCTCCGCACACTGTCCGTCTTCTTCACTATCGGGCGGAAACCTGCAATCCTTTGCTCAGAAACGTGCTCATTATTCCTTCACGCAGACAAACAATGGCTTAAATCCAGCATTTGTCGATGTAATAGTCTCACTCATGCGAGGCAACAGGTAACTTATGTATCAACGGCTCAGGTAAGCGTAGAAAACGATTCAAGTTCTCAAGTCACAACCTCTGTGTATTTCCCTGATCTCATCGGCACGCCTAAATCGATTTGAAGGCCAGGAAATGTTTCCAAGGCGTGATTCACTCAGGTAAGTTCCAAATTGACTTAAACCCTTTTCTGTCCGCCGCATTCTATCCCTGTTGAGGTTTTTCTCCACCCGTTCGGTATTTTTCTTGAGCCAGGGTTTCGATTAATTTCGGTTTTTCATTTTCGTATATGCATTCGCGTAATTTTTTCTTAGGTTTAATTTTAATATAGTTCCATTTATAACTATAGACGTAGTTTAATTTTAGTTTGTGTTAGGTTATAATTTAGATTTTAAGCTTTGTTTCTAGATTTTAAGTTAGTTTAAAAGTTTTATTTCGTATACATAGTTAGATCTCATTAAAAATGTTTATATTTTAGACCTAGGCTTTGTTAAATCTTAAATTTTCAATTTAGTGTTTGTATTTTAGTTTAGGTTTTATTTTTTTTTTAATTTTATTTAGTTTACAAAAAAAAAAAAAAAAAATTTCGAAAAAAGTATAAAAAATATTGTGGAAATTTTTCTTTATTCAGATTCAGTTATTCTCGGGAAATTATCGCGTTATTGTGAATTTATGCTAGTATGCATATGAATGACCATCTTAAAGATTTAGCTGCATAAAAGTGATATCTGGTTAGTGATTCATAATTGGCGCGATTGTTTAAAGCATTTATTGAAATTTCCTTAAATTGCTGAATATTGGTCATTATAAGAACTTTGTGGTTTTAACTGATATCTTGCACTGTTCTAAAGTTATTTGATGATAAATGATTGTTGTTCATGGTTTATATTTCTATATCACCTAACAAGTAATCGTTTAATTGTAAATCTTATAAGGCACTGGTTTCTTAACTTTTAAATCCATCTAGTGCTTATCATATCGTGTCTCCCACCCAACTGTTTGGCACTTGGTCTTCATTATCTCACAGGGTCTACCCCCCTTAGCCGCGGGAGACAGGCTTAAACGGAGGGATCGGGGATCAGAGTGACAACCCCCGGTCTGAGCATTGTCATGTCAATCTGCGCGACAACATTTTTTGGCGCCGTTGCCGGGGATACTTTATTCTCGGGTTTTCAACGACTTTTTATCATTTATCGTGCATCTTTCTATCATTCGTTTGAGCCGGCAACGCCAACATTTTTTGGCGCCATTGCCGGGGACATTTTATTCTTGGCGTTTCAACGACTATCATCCTTCTCATTTCTTATCTTTTCATCTGGCCCGGCAACGCCAACATTGTTTGGCGCCGTTGCCGGGGAATCAGTTTTGTTGTTCCTGGAGTTTCATCGACATTCATTTTCTCATCTTTCTCATCTCTCATTTTGAGCTGGCAGATTCAACCTTTGGGGTTATCATTTGGATCTTTTATTGCCTTATTTTTCGCCATATCAGTAGCATCTCTTCGTTTTGTTTCTTGTTTGGGTGGCGACTCCATTTTCTCATTTTTCCCAGACAAGAAACTTTCCTCATATCTGCTTGTGGTTACTTTTTGGATCCTAGAATCAGATTCATTGTTAAAGTGGCGACTCCACTTCTTTCATCTCTTGATTTTCTTGAGCAGAGATCTATTTCTATCATCCATCTGATCCCTTATTATTCATCATGGATTATTCATTTAAACCATGTCGTTTTGCTGACTGTCGCCATGATTTTCCGGAGGAGGCCATTTCTAAATTACCTATTTTCTCAGGTGGTGATTCAATCGCTGTAGAAGGCATCTAGGCTTGTTTACTCGCATAATGATCATATATTGTAGACCCCCTCAGTTTAATCATGAAGATATCAAGATGCGTCTTTTTATCTTTTCTTTAGAGGGTGATGCTTTGAATTGGTTTAACAATTTTCCTAAGGATTCTTTCACTTCTTTACAAGACATTGTCAATGCTTTCAAAGATACATATGGTTATCCAAACAGCTTGCCTTCTGCCTCTAAAATTGTGCAAAAGAAAGAAAGTAATCCTATTAAAGGTCTAGCTGTTGAAGAAAGATTTCAAGATCAGAATGTGTCATCCACCAGTACTATTGCAGATCAAGTCCATTATAGTGGAAAATCAGGGATAAATGACAATGAAAAGGAAGAGCAAAAGCAAATTATACCAGAACTAATGATGCTGGTAAAAAATATGGAGGCTAATCAAAATAATTACGTTAATGATGTAAGAACTTTATGCACCCACCTGGAAAAACGTAATAGGGAGATGGAAATTATGCAAAATCAGCATGCTAAAGAAATTGAGGCCATGAAGACTAATCATGAAACAGAATTTAGATTCATGCAAAGCAAAATGTCAAACTTAGAGGAAAATATGGCGACCATGAAAGCGGATCATGATAGGGAAATTAATTCTATGCAAAACAAGTTATTAATTATGGATGAAGAAATGACTATCATGACGTTTGATCATAATAATCAGTTGGCCACCATGCAAGCAAATCACAAAGAAGAAATAAACTCCATGCAGCATTGCTTGATGGACATAAAGGAAAAGAACGATAAAGTAATAAAAGATATGGAAGAACACCAGGCCAGGCAAATCAGTGATATAAAGGTTGAACACTCTAGTCAGATGGATGCCATTAAAATACAAGTTCAAAAGTTTCAACAATGGTCAGAGGATAAGAGAAACCAGGGGACATCAACAGATCAGGAGCCTTCTCATTTGTTGCAACAAGTTCCATCTTATTATGAGGAGGTCATTGGTTCGATTGAAAGATGGTTAATTGAAGGTGATCCAGATAGACTTAAAAATGATAGAGATCAGATGCAGGATAAAGAAAGACATGTCACACATATCTTACATACTTCATCTGATAGCTTTGAAACAGAAAGTTACATGTCATCAGTAATACAACCTGCCACAAAGAAAAAGCGCAAGAGAAAGAAAATGAGAAGAAGATTTGATGCATCAAACGGTCGTGAGCAGCTTGATTTTCGGATAGGAAAAAGTCCTACCATATGCAGAATTGGACATGGCACATCCAACAAGCAGCCGACAGATTTGCCTGAAAGCAGGCAAATGCTCAGTATACACTACATTGAACACATCTGATGCCACGGGGCATCCTTTGTATTGTATTTCTAACCCTACTTGTCATTTCAACATTTTCATTTTGGTTTTAGGATTAGATTTGCTTTCCTAGATTAGTTAATAAATGGAGAGCTTATATCTTTCCTATGCTTAATGTATATGATGATTTTTGGATGGACGCTACTTATATTTTATGGTGTGTTGCGTGGATGCAGATTCTGGATTCTCACATTCCTACAGTGTAGCAACGTGTCCCCAAGTAGAGCCAGATGTTGACCACTACCGGTCAACTGCCCATGCAGTACACCCCCTTTTCTTTGCAAAAGGGATAGCACCTGAACGACGTGTCCGTGCCAGCCTGCAGTCATCAGCAACTTGATCATCTTAATTTTAAACCCAGTCTGCGTGTATGAATTGTAAATAAACTTAGCAGATATGAGTCGTTTATGTAAAATTGCCTAGGTGGACCTAACTTTCTAATGATAATCTACGTCTCGGAAGGTTTTTTGTCTCACCGATCTATGATCGGCAGAGTTTTCCTTCAGCCTGACCCCAAAGCCGGGATGCATTTTGTTATTAAAACTTTAGGAGAATCCTAGTGTGTTAATCTGCTAGATTATAGTTGTGTCGCAAAAACTGAGTGATTTATGAGGGTCTATGATAAAGGGGTTTTCCCCCTTAAGATGTAAATTGTAAAAGTCATGATGTAATGTGTCTTGAGGGTTGGAAAATGTTTTAAATCCCCTCATGAGTCCTAAGTCCTAGGTCCTAGGTGATGTTTTCAAAGGCTTAGTTCGATGATCCATTTAAGAAAATAAATAAAATAATAAAATAATAAAATAAATAAAAATTAAAAAAATTAAAAAATGAAATAAATAAACAATAATAAAAAAATTATATAATAAAGCAAAAAACCCTAAATAATAAAATAATAATATTTCGAGTAAATGCATGCAAAATATTATTTTTAATAATAAGTTAACAATTTCGACGGATGAGATTAAGAGATGTCTTGATCCTCATCGACGGTCGAGATCATTTCGACATGGATCACTCGAACTAGCCGTTGGGATCATTTCCTTTAAATAGGGTGCTAGGGGTCATTTCAGATCATTGGATCTGTGAGTCTGGTACTGAAGAAGCTCTCTTGTAATCTGTTTTCTGGTTAATAAAAGAAGACTTTGGGGTCCAAATCTAGCTGGTGTTACTCTCTGGAAATGCTGTGAGATTGTTTAATTTTCTGCATATTTTATTTTTCAGCCATTAATAATAGCTTATTGTAGAGTATTGTGAGCACAAGTATCTTGTTCACTTGCTAGGGTTTGAGTGGTATTACGATTTCTGAAGTAATGGCAGGTATCTCCATTACTTTTTGAGATCTAGCAGCATTTTTTCCCTCTTTACTGATGGTTGAAGTGAGGTGTGCAGGAAAACTCTTACTGAAGAAGATTGTCGGGCGTTAGGGGAAGTTCTTGGCTGAACCAGCCAACTCCCGCAAGCATTTTTTTTGCTGAGCCCAGTTGGATTTGATATTGGGTCTATCATTCAGTTTATTTTTCTAATTTGCATGAGAGATTTTCTGAAGTTCTTCACAATGAAAACCTGAAGTTTTTATTCTTTAAAATATCTCTGTGCTTATTGCTGAATCTGGCTGTTAAGGGGCCAAAATCTGTAAATTAGTCAAGTTGATCTAGGGTTTCAAATTTTGCTGTCTTTTAAGGTTTTATTTATTGTTTACAGGATCTGGTAGTGTGTTCCATTACAGGTTGCAGGCATCAGAGAAGAAAAATACTTTTGACATACGCTGTCCAGTTTTCCTGAGCCGTCACTTCACACATCAATGCGTTAACAGTGCAGAGACAAACACGTTTGCATCCGTCAGCGTTGAGCAGCGTTTGGGCAATTTTTGACATTGCAGGGGTTCCCTGCCCGTCCAGAGCGTTGACCTCAATCCTGCAAATGCAAAATTCAGGGGTCGTTTTAAAGTAGCCACTTCGTTTTCATTTGTTTGCCCTGCAGCCATCATTTCCTCACGCCCTTCTCTCCTATGCCCATCTCTTTCCAAGCCAATTTTTTTTTTTTTTTTGACCCCTGCAGAGAAGTGCATTCCTCCGGCAATCGTTTTCAAATCGGAACCCAGCATATCTACATTCTAATCCAGCAATTGCCCAGATTTGTTTGGCTCCTCATCATCTGCTGCTCCATTCACCGATTTTCTCCACGTCTCCAAGCTGCTCCGCACACTGTCCGTCCTCTTCACTATCGAGCAGAAACCTGCAATCCTTTGCTCAGAAACGTGCTCATTATTCCTTCACGCAGACAAACAGTGGCTTAAATCCAGCATTTGTTGATGTAATAGTCTCACTCATGCGAGGCAACAGGTAACTTATGTATCAACGGCTCAGGTAAGCGTAGAAAATGATTCAAGTTCTCAGGTCACAACGTCTGCGTATTTCCCTGATCTCATCGGCACGCCTAAATCGATTTGAAGGCCAGGAAATGTTTCCAAGGCGTGATTCGCTCAGGTAAGTTCCAAATTGACTTAAAACCTTTTCTGTCCGCCGCATTCTATCCCTGTTGAGGTTTTTCTCCACCCGTTCGGTATTTTTCTTGAGCCAGGGTTTCAATTAATTTCGGTTTTTCATTTTCGTATATGCATTCGCATAATTTTTTCTTAGGTTTAATTTTAATATGGTCCCATTTATAACTATAGACGTAGTTTAATTTTAGTTTGTGTTAGGTTATAATTTAGATTTTAAGCTTTGTTTCTAGATTTTAAGTTAGTTTAAAAGTTTTATTTTGTATACATAGTTATATCTCATTAAAAATGTTTATGTTTTAGACCTAGGCTTTGTTAAATCTTAAATTTTCAATTTAGTGTTTGTATTTTAGTTTAGGTTTTATTTTATTTTATTTTTTATTTTTTTTATTTAGTTTACAAAAAAAAAATTAAAAATTTTCGAAAAAGTATAAAAAATATTGTGGAAATTTTTCTTTTTTCAGATTCAGTTATTCTCGGGAAATTATCGCGTTATTGTGAATTTATGCTAGTATGCATATGAATGACCATCTTAAAGATTTAGCTACATAAAAGTGATATCTGGTTAGTGATTCATAATTGGCGCGATTGTTTAAAGCATTTATTGAAATTTCCTTAAATTGCTGAATATTGGTCATTATAAGAACTTTGTGGTTTTAACTGATATCTTGCACTGTTCTAAAGTTATTTGATGATAAATGATTGTTGTTCATGGTTTATATTTCTATATCACCTAACAAGTAATCGTTTAATCGTAAATCTTATAAGGCACTGGTTTCTTAACTTTTAAATCCATCTAGTGCTTATCATATCGTGTCTCCCACCCAACTGTTTGGCAGTTGGTCTTCATTATCTCACAGGGTCTACCCCCCTTAGCCGCGGGAGACAGGCTTAAACGGAGGGATCGGGGATCAGAGTGACAGCCCCCGGTTTGAGCGTTGTCGTGTCAATCTGCGCGACAACAGTTTCACAGATGCAGATTGGGCAAGTAGTTCAGTAGACCAAAAAATTACCTTGAGGAACTGCTTCGGTGTTGGATCAAGGATGATATCTTGGTGCAGCAGGAAGCCGAAGTCAGTAGCTCTAAGCTCAGTAGAAGCAGAATATATGGCAACCAGCACAGCTACATGCGAAGCTATATGGATTAGAAAACTTCTTGTGAGCTTGTTCAGAAAAAGGATGGAAGCGACCAAGGTGTACTGTGATAATCAGAGTTGTATCAAACTCTCTGAGAATCCAATATTTCATGATCGGTCAAAACACATTGATATCATATGTCACTTTATCAGAGACTGTGTTCAGCGTGGGGCAGTACAGCTACAGTATGTCCCCACAGGAGATCAGGTAGCAGACATACTCACAAAGGCTCTAGGAAGAGCTAAGTTCATTCAGTTCAGAGAGCAAATGGGTATGGTAGAGAATTCGTTTCAGTAGCAGAAACAGGTGACTTCTCATTTACAGTGACAGAGGGAGTTGCAATACAGATGCAATGTTGACAAGTGGTAGGGTCAGCAGCATTTACGCAGTAGTTGGTTGACATGATGTCAGACATCAGCTAGCGCAGAATGAGATGTTACAGAATAGGGTGATGCTTCAACAGGTTGGATTACTAGAGCACATTCGTCGCTAAGAGGAATTGTTGATTTCTGGTAGCATCAGATGTGATCTAAGTCTCAAATTTTGTAGGGAGGCTTAGACACATGCATTCTCCAATACCCAGAAATCGTTTTGGGAAATTCCACCCAAAAACAGTTTTATTAAAATAATTAATTATTGTTAGATCTGATACTTTTGTGATCCATAATGTAGATAAATGTCTTTCGGATTAATCACATTTTCAGGATTGGGTCAAAATATAAAGAGATTTTGAACCAACTAATGTGGTTCATTCTCAGGACAAAGGTGGAAAAAATCATACAATCTTCATGAATAGCTAGTAGGGATGCATCATTGTCCAGGGTTAAAACAAGTCGTTGAAAACTAGCCATTGAGATTTAGCCGATGGGGATTAGGTAGCTAGAGATCCTAAAAAACAAGAATATTTGATATTTATTAGTTTTAAATTCTATTTAATTTTTATTTAATAAAATATAATAAATATAGTTATAAAATTGGTTTACCAATATTTATAAAATAGTTGTTAGGATATAATATTAAATCATTATAAATTATAAGAGACAAAGTTATATAACTAAACTAAAAAGGGTATAAGGAGGTTAAGAATACTCATAAAAATAATAAGAGGGTTTAGAATAATATTAAATACTAATAAAAATTATAAAGGAGAGGAAAAAATAAAATATAGTTATAAAATTGGTTTACCAATATTTATAAAATAGTTGTTAGGATATAGTATAATAAATTATAATAGACATAGTTATATAACTAAACTAAAAAGGGTATGAGGAGGTTAAGAATACTCAAAAAAATAATAAGAGGGTTTAGAATAATATTGAATACTAATAAAAATAATAAAGGGAGAGGAAAGAATATAAAAAAAAAAAAATATATATATATATATATATATATATAGTTAAGGAAAACAAAAGGAGCACAATATAAGTAAGATAAATATAAAGAATTAAGAAGCAAGAGAATTAATAAAGATAACCAATCGAGAGATGAAAAGAGGGGAGAGGAAGGAATAGTAAAAAAGGAAGAAGGGGGAGGAGACAAGAGAATCATAAGGAGAGGGCTGGAATCCAGCTCCTGCTAAGCTTCCAACCATCATCTTTGTTGAGATTTCTGGCATGCCTCTCAATTTTGATGGCCTCCCTAAGTTTCCTATGGTGGAAATGATCAACTCTAGCAATGACTTTGGAATCCTCAATACAGACATGGTGCTTGGATTTCACCACATGCTCAGCTAAGGCCGATGAGCGGGAACGATTGTGCCTTATGTCTGCAGCGTGCTCATGGATCCTCTGGTTAATTGAACGACCCATTTCTCCAATATATGGAATACCGCAGGAACATGGAACCAAGTAAACACCTTTCATGTCCTTTGGGTCTATAGGGTCTTTAACCGAACCAAGAGAATTTCTAATGGTTCTAAGAGGTTTGAACGAAGATGAAACATTATTCCTCCAAAGGATATGGGAAATCCTATCAGTGGTCCCTTGAATAAATGGGAGATGAACCTTGGGGATAGAATCAGAATGAGTAGTTTTAACTCTAGGTCCTTTACAGGCTTTTTGAAAGGCCTTGAGGCTCTGAGTTCTGCTATACCCATTATTTTTGAAAACCTCAAGGAGATGAGATTTCTTCTGCTCCAAGTGATTAATCCGAAAGACATTTATCTAATTAATTATTTTTAATGGGACCCTAAGTCTAAACTTAGGAATTTAAAATAATTAATGGGTATTAATCTAAATTGTGGGTGAAACTTCTAAAAGAAGGCAGAGATCAAGTCAATATGATCCTAGCCATTGATTAGAATCTAATATGGGTTGTTGATTGATCAACGAGAGGATTATAAGAGAAGACTTGATGGGCACTTGGAGAATACACCAGAGGCAGATACTCAATTACCCGAGTAAAATCGATTTTCTCACTCTTCGAAGTTTGGCAAGAAAAAATCGAATAAGAGGCAAAGTTGCAGGTGAGAAAGGGGGAGAGGGCATCAACATCATTCAAGAGTGCAAGGCAACAAGATGCAGGGCAGGAACAGGTTGACGCAGAAAGAGGCAGTGCAAAGGCAGGTTGACAAAGGGACTGCGTGGGTAGCTAGATGTTGGGCCAATGTGGGAAAATTGATACAGAGGGATGCAGAAGGATTCAGAGGAAGGAGGGGTACTTCACTTGGATCAGAAATTTGTCTGGAAGCATCTGTAAATTTTCTCACTCCTGTTTTGCTGGTTGCAATTTGTACAAGAGATTTTACTGAAGAATAATAAAGAAACCCTCATCTGCTGCACCGATTTTCCTACATTGGGTTTTTTCCGAGGACATTGTCCAAAAATAACTGTGTCATTGTGATTGTTTTTGTGCCAGTGTTTTTCTTGCATTTACTTTCTGCAATATTTTAATTATGAAGGCTACAATAGAATATATTTCGATATTTGCCGTAAGAACACTATGAATAACTTATTTCTGAAATAATAAATAGAAGAAATCATATTAATCACTATAGTAAGATTTCTATTTGGGAATTTTCACAACAGTTGCATTACTTTCATACCTGGAATTTCTTGACTTGTTTTGAGGACGATGACCTTCTTCTTGATCACCCAAAGTATCTCTTCCTCTTCTATCATCTCTTCCTCTTCAATCATCTCTTCTTCTATTATTGAACCTGCTATTATTGAAGCCATGATTGTTGTCGTATCTTGACCTTGGAGCATCCCTTCTTTATCAGCAATCTTGAGCATGGTGACCAAACCTGTGACAATTGCAACACTCAATCTTTGACATGTCCTTGTCTCTTCTTGGTTTCCTTCTACAGGAGTCCTGGAGTGCTGGAGCAAACTTCCTTGAATTAGATGGTCCTCCTCTACCTTTCTTCTTCTTGTCTTGAGAAACAAAGGCAATTGACTCTCCTTCTTCATTCTTTTGAATTCTTCCACAAGCAATCATCGTGGCTTCTTCTTGAGTGCATTGTACAACGAGCTCATCAAATGTTGGGAGCTTGCTATTATTGCTTATGGTAGTAATGAAGGTTTCCCACATATCAGGAAGACCTTGAAGAGTGATCATCAACAACTCTCTATCAGATAGAGGCTCACCAATAGTTTGCAATTGATCACTTAATTAAGAGACCCTCATCATGTAAGATTGTACATATTCCCCCTTGTTCATCTTCATTTATTTGAGCTTGTTCTTCAAGTAGAAGATGTGGTTCAAGTTGTTGACTTGATACATCGCTATAAGCTTATCAAACATGTCCTTGGACTTCTTCAAGTTACGAACATAAACATGTAAATGATCTTGCAAACCATCAATAATAATTTTCTTTGCCTTGATCTCACCTTTCTTGTACTCGGACTTGGTGGCAGCGGGAGCATTCTCTAAAGGCTTCGGTGTTGATGTTTGGTAGCTTGGGAGGTACTCCAAGCCCTAGGATTCGGGGTTTGGAGGATGGAGTGCCATAATATGGTATTATGGGCTTGGAACCCAAGGTGTGGGATTTGCACCCGAGTTTGTGGATGTGAATCCATGAGGTCCACTAGGCATGTGAAGGGTGGAGATGATAGAGGATGGTGAGAAGAATCCAACGCATCGAAAATCATCGAATTCCGAGTTGTCTAAGTGGAGATATGAATTTTTGAAGGTAAAAACTGGTTTTTGGACATATAAGTCATGTAGACTTGAGATGGATGTGTCCAAAAGACATGTCTCTTGGAGCCCTCATATCTCATATCAATATGAGGTGAGTTAGAGTCATTTTGACCATCCAAATGTGCATCTATCTCTTTGTAAACACATCTAAGGCAGCTTTTTTTTAGGAGTAAAGGCGCAGATGAAGAGGGCTATGTTTGTCATGATTTTCTTCTTACCACAGGTCTGAGTTTATCTTAAGTGGAGGCCGCAAACATAAGGTGGTTTCAGGATTGTTTTGAGGTGCGTTTGAGTGTGTTTCTTCTCTCCTTGCTAGGCCGCAGCCCTAGCTATCATTTGTGGGAAGGTCGCAGGCCTAAAGTGTCCTATATAGGAGGGTCGTAGGTGTTGTAGCTTTCACATCCAACCGCAAGGTGTATGGGGAGGAGTTTGGGCTTGTTTGGCAGTTGGTTGTAGCCCAATCCTACAGTAAGTTTGGACATAAATTTATGTATGAAGACCGCAATTAGTAAGAGGTTGTTTGGGCAAGTTTAGTAGCGCAGTTGCAGAGTGGCAAGTGCCCTAACCAGGGGCAGACAAGACAGTAGATGCTACAACACTTCAAAAGAGAGGTGTGCCAAGTATGTGATGTGTTTTTGTCAGTAGATGCTAGCTGGATCAGTCCTTGTTAAGTTATGGTATGTTCTATGCTTATAACAGTTTACTTCTTTTTCTTATTATATTCCACCGATTAGCAATCACATGTACATAAAGTAGAGTGCAGATAGAACATTAAACGATTGACAGAAAACAAGCCAAGACAAGAGACACAAGATGTGGCGGCTAGCCAGGGACAAACCCCACAATGTGTGGGGAAACCCTTTGATCAAATCTTCTTTTATCTTCAATAATTCAGCAGAGAGAAATAGTACAATAAATCTGATTCATATCAGCAGTAGCAAACCCTAGATCAGTAGCATTAGCATTAGTGGCTTCATTATCAAACTAGGGCAGACCATATCTCACAAACCGACAGTCGGATTGACTTCATTCCACCACCAAAAGTTTTGGCTTCCAGAGGAGGTTCAGATGAACCTACAGCGCAGTTCAGATAAGGAGATCTTCTAGGCCACGCAAGTCAATCTTTGCTTCTGCAGTTGCAGCTTCAGTTTCAGCAGTTTCCGGCTTCAAACTAGGGCAGTCGATATCTTGCAAACCGTTCGTCGGATTGACTTCATTCCACCACCAAAAGTTGTGGCTTTCAGAGGAGGTTCAGATGAACCTACAGCGCAGTTCAGATGAGGAGATCTTCTAGGCCACGCAATTCAATCTTTGCTTCTGCAGTTGCAGCTTCAGTTTCAGCAGTTTCCGGCTTCAAACTAGGGCATTCCATATCTTACAAACCGTTCGTCGGATTGACTTCATTCCACCACCAAAAGTTGCGGCTTTCAGAGGAGGTTCAGATGAACCTACAGTGCAGTTCAGATGAGGAGATCTTCTAGGCCACGCAAGTCAATCTTTGCTTCTGCAGTTGCAGCTTCAAATTCAACAGCTTCCGGCTTCACATGTGTGAGAGAGAGACCCATTTCAGCGCAGTAGAGAAGAGACTCATATCTGCGCAGTAGAGAGAGAGAGAGATGTGATGAGATGAGTGTGTCTAAATGAGGAAAAGTCCTCGTATATTTATACACAACGTTGGTGGGTGAATTGATGCGACTGTTGGGCTTCTGAGCCTACATGAGTTGTAGGTCGACTTGATAATAATTCCATAATCAAAATAAATTCATATCTCCATGAATACTTATCGGAATTGGATGATCTTTATATCAATCCTACACCTCTCGACGAGAGGAATCTAATAAAAATATTATTAGCCATGAATAGGATGACCCACATGAAGTTTTGCCCTGGTTGCCAATTTTAACACTCCCTCTCAACCATGGAGAACTTCATCTGCAATCTGTCTATCGGTCGTTACTATTCATCCATCAAATGCACTGCCTTGTATAGCCCAACCCTTGCCCTGCTCCGCTCTATTTTGCCTGTTCTGCTTTGTCTTGTTCTGCCCTGCACTGATCTGTACTGTTTGTTCTGTTCTGCTCTGCTCTTGCATTGTTCTGTTCTACTCTGCTTTTGTCCGAATTATGAAGAAGAAGAAATGATCGAGGATGTATCATACTGACTCAAAGTCAGTCTCAGAGTATGTACCACTGGTCCCAGACCAGTCTCAACCAACCCAAAGTCAACGTCACAATGAGTACAACTCCAATGGTCCCAGACCAATATCATCCTCCACTGACTCAAAGTCAGTCTCAGAGTATGTACCACTGATCCCAGACCAGTCTCAACCGACCCGAAGTCAGCGTCATAGTATGGTACAACTCCTACCACTGGTCCCAGACCAGTATCATTGATCCCAAATCAATGGAGGTCATCCTAGCGTAGGGAGTACGCTAGTTACAACGATGCGTCCATCGGTACTACTATGGTCCCTAACTTCATTTCCCTGCTCATTGATCAGATGAGAGGTACTTCCCATGAGTCCCAGACTGCATGGGTAGGATGCCTCGACAGGAGAACTAATCAATCCTGTCCTCACAGGAGAACACATCAATCCTGCTACAATTGCCATGGAGAACACATCAATCCAGGCCTCACAGGAGAACACATCAATCCTGCTACAATCACCGTGGAGAACACATCAATACAGGCTGCCATAGAGAACACATCAATCCAAGCCTCACAGGAGAACTAATCATCCTGCTACACAGGAGAGCGAATCATCCTGTTCCACAAGAGAGCGAATCATCTTGTCCCACAAGAGAACGAATCATCTTGTTCCAGTGCGCACCACCAGGGGAGGGTGAGTCACCCTGTGGTCATATGTTGCTCCAGTAATAACCGCAAGCCCTCAGAGCTCCCAGAGCTCAATGTATGCAACAAGAAGGACCCTTGTACAAGGGTTTCTTGCCGACTCCAAGTCGTTTGGGAGAATCATAGATTAGATCTTTCCCCAGGGCTTTGACAAGGTGTATCAACCTGTACATCATCTTAATGCGATGGAGCATCCTTGCTCATCAAATTACCATATCCCAAATGATGTCTATCTGCTGGAGCAATCGACGAATACGGGATTCCTCAATAATCGAATCCCACCTCTGGTTGTTATAGAGAATCATAGTGGTATCCAATGTAAATCCAAATAGCTCACTGAAGAGCTTTCGCAACCAGATTGCCTCACACGAGATCATGCTAGCAACAATATATCCTGCTTTGGCGGTGCTCAAAGCCACCGACTTCTGCTTCCTGCTCATCCAGGATATCGAAGCAGATCCCAAGGTGAAACAGTACCCGGAAGTGCTCTTACAGTCCACCACACTGCCTGCCCAATCAACATCAGAATATCCAAGTAGTCTCACATCTCCGGCAGTGTATCTTAATCCATGAGAGATTGTGTCCTGAAGACATCTCAGAAGATTCTTGGCATCAATCCAGTGAGGCTCAACCAAATATGAGCTCACAATGCTAACTGCAAAACATATGTTCGGACGGAGGTTCACCAAGAACATCAATGCAAATGAGTTTTTGAAACTCAGAGGCATTTCCCAAGTCTGGTCCGACATCACTACCATATAACTTCTAAAAGTTAAGATCCTCAAGGTAGTCACAGGCTTGCAGTCCATCATACCGAATCTTTCCAATATATTTACCACATATTTTCCTTGAGATAGGAAAATTTCCCTTGGCTTCTGCCACACTTCAAGTCCTTGGTCCTTCATTTCAAATTCAGAAGCCATCTCCCTCTTACATTTATGAATGAGAGGGTTTGCACCTGTTAGAAAGAGGTCATCCACATACAACACTAGTATGAGAGGCTTGTCATCTTCAACCTTAAAGTAAAGGTTAGGAACGGCTTCACTCCTAGTGAATCCCAACTTTATCAAGTAGCTATCGATCCTCTCATACCATGCTCGGGGTGCTTGCTTCAGCCCATAGAGAGCCTTCTTCAACCTGCATACATGAGATTTTCGATCATAAATCTCAAATCCTTCGGGTTGCTCCACGTAGACCTCTTCTTTGATCGAGCCATGCAAGAACGCAGTCTTAACATCCATCTGATGTAGGTTCCATCCTTGTAAAGCGGCAAGGGCTATGATCGAGCGGATGGTCGTATATCTGACAACAGGTGCAAATATCTCATCATAGTCTATACCTCCCTTTTGGGAGAAACCTCGAGCAGCAAAACGAGCCTTATACTTTTCCGTGCTTCCATCTGCTGCATGCTTTATCTTGTAAAGCCATTTGGAAGTAACAACAGTCTTGTCCTGGGGTCTGGGAACTACTTCCCAAACATCATTTTTATGATAGACTCATATTCTTCGGTCATAGCATCCTTCCATACTTGATGCTTGACAGCATCTGAGAATGACGAAGGCTCATTTTGTATGATCATGCTCATGATGGTCAGGTATCCTTGATACCTATTAAGTTCCTTACTTTGATGGAAGGTTCCTCAGGGTGCAGCATGTCCTTCAGCATCATCAAGTATCCCCCTAAGCCATGAAGGCCTCTTCCTAGAAGAGGAAGGCTCATGTGGATGAGGATCAATCGGATCCATGGGTTCTTCTACATTAGGCATTGATTCATCATCCTTTTCTTTCGGTTCCCTGGTGTCGGCTTCTTGAGAGCTCCTCAAAGTCGGAAGATTGATCACCTTGCTGAGAGCCATATCTTCGTCAAAGGTGACATCATGACTAATTATGACTTCCCTTTGACCGGCTACATAGATTCTATAGCCTTTAGTATTTTCACCATAGCCCACGAAAATTCCCTTCTTTCCAGATGCTCCCAATTTATTTCTTTTCTCTTTCGGCACATGAAAGTATATAGGGCTTCCAAAAATTTTAAAATGAGAAACATCAAGTTTCTTACCGATGAATTTTTCTTCAGGGGTCTTGGAACCCAATGCTTGATGAGGGCATCAATTTTGATGGTGATTGTAGTTTCAGCCCATAGAAACTTTGGAAGTCTTTGATCATGTAGCATGGCCCAGACAACTTCCATCATCGTGTGGTTCTTCCTTCCTGCCACACCATTCTGCTCAAGAGTATGTGGTGTAGTAGTCTCCCTCTTAATGCCAGCCTCAGATATGCCTGAGTGAACCAACTGTAATACATCGGAGGTTTTGCTTTGGCTTGAGGGGAACGGTCCCCTTTTGAGCTTTCCTTCGACACATCCCGGACATACACCTTCTTTCTCTACTTGGAATTCGGGCATCCCTGTCACCATTTGTTTTACACCAAGTAGACCTTTGTAATGAAGGTGAGCAAACCTCCGACGCCAAAGTTCGGACTGAAGCGTTGTGTCACAAGACATGACACCTAGCGGACTTCCACCGACTTGATATAAAGAATCAACTCGAAACCCAAGAGTGAAAGCATCTTTAACATTATTTTTCCAAAAGCAGCAGGAGGACCTTTAGGCAAGGGCATTTCCTGCTCTTCTACCCTTCTTTGTTCTTGAATGTATCTAGCCATTTATTCCTCGAAACTAGGAATTACATTATTGTTCAGAAGAGTAGTCCTGAACACATACCATTCAGATGGTAATCCTCCGAGAGTTGTGAGTGCCATTTCTCTGTCAGTAATGGTTTCCCCAATATATAGGAGATCGTTCTTGATCTCGATGATTCTTAAGAAGTATGCTTGCATACTTTCATCTTTACCCTTCTTGATTTCCCTCAACTTATTTTTAAGAAACAAAACTTGATTTACATCATTAACTTTAAATAAACTCACCAGTCTATCGTAGATTTCCTTGGAGGTGTCTAGATCAGAGATGTAGGCAACCAAGCGCTTGTCGATAGAGTCCCGGATGATCTTCTTTGTTTTGACTTCTCCATTTTTCCATTTGTTCCAGGTAGCAGCAGATGCATTTGATGAAGGCTCAAAAATATTGCCTCTTACATGGTCCAGAACTCCTTGATCTTCAAGGGTTAGATCGATAGACATCTTCCATCCGTGATAGTCAGCTTTCTCACGGAGCTTGTCTTCGGCAGGAAAGAGTGTTGAGGACCCCATAGTTCTTTTAGGATAGCCTTGCCAATCTTCTCTTCAATGATTGCTCTTGCTCTTGCTTGGGCTTTGTCTTCACCTAAGCTCTGATACCATGTTAAGTTATGGTATGTTCTATGCTTATAACAGTTTACTTCTTTTTCTTATTATATTCCACCGATTAGCAATCACATGTACATAAAGTAGAGTGCAGATAGAACATTAAATGATTGACAGAAAACAAGCCAAGACAAGAGACACAAGATGTGGCGGCTAGCCAGGGACAAACCCCACAATGTGTGGGGAAACCCTTTGATCAAATCTTCTTTTATCTTCAATAATTCAGCAGAGAGAAATAGTACAATAAATCTGATTCATATCAGCAGTAGCAAACCCTAGATCAGTAGCATCAGCATTAGCGGCTTCATTATCAAACTAGGGCAGACCATATCTCACAAACCGACAGTCGGATTGACTTCATTCCACCAGCAAAAGTTTTGGCTTCCAGAGGAGGTTCAGATGAACCTACAGCACAGTTCAGATAAGGAGATCTTCTAGGCCACGCAAGTCAATCTTTGCTTCTGCAGTTGCAGCTTCAGTTTCAGCAGTTTCCGGCTTCAAACTAGGGCAGTCGATATCTTGCAAACCGTTCGTCGGATTGACTTCATTCCACCACCAAAAGTTGCGGCTTTCAGAGGAGGTTCAGATGAACCTACAGCGCAGTTCAGATGAGGAGATCTTCTAGGCCATGCAAGTCAATCTTTGCTTCTGCAGTTGCAGCTTCAGTTTCAGCAGTTTCCGGCTTCAAACTAGGGCATTCCATATCTTGCAAACCGTTCGTCGGATTGACTTCATTCCACCACCAAAAGTTGCGGCTTTCAGAGGAGGTTCAGATGAACCTACAACGCAGTTCAGATGAGGAGATCTTCTAGGCCACGCAAATCAATATTTGCTTCTGCAGTTGCAGCTTCAAATTCAACAACTTCCGGCTTCACATGTGTGAGAGAGAGAGACCCATTTCAGCGCAGTAGAGAAGAGACTCATATCTGCGCAGTAGAGAGAGAGAGAGATGTGATGAGATGAGTGTGTCTAAATGAGGAAAAGTACTCTTATATTTATACACAACGTTGGTGGGTGAATTGATGCGATTGTTGGGCTTCTGAGCCTACATGAGTTGTAGGTCGGCTTGATAATAATTCCATAATCAAAATAAATTCATATCTCCATGAATACTTATCGGAATTGGATGATCTTTATATCAATCCTACACCTCTCGACGAGAGGAATCTAATAAAAATATTATTAGCCATGAATAAGATGACCCACATGAAGTTTTGCCCTGGTTGCCAATTTTAACAGTCCTAGTGTGGACAGTATGTGTAGCATGTGGAAGTCAAGTGAAGAGGGCTAACTAGGGTGGTTAGAAGCCCTTTCCTAGGAGCAGATTCCACAGTAAAGTTTGACAATTGTATTGGGCACCTTTGAATTGTTGAAGGGCAATGTGTTGGCGTCCAAAGTAGCCCTTGAATAGGTGGACAAGAAGGACATTGACAGTTGTGCGTTTAGTGAAGAGTTGGAGCCTAATGTGTAGCACTTTGATGCACAAAAGTGACAACTAGATTGACAGTTGGATATCTCAAGTGTTGATCAGTGTAGAGGAGCAGATTGATGAGCCAAAGTTCATTGTCGCAGAAGCAACTTGCAATAGTGATAACAGGCAACCCTCCTGGAGTCTCTATGTGTTGTTTCTTGATGGACTAAGGGGCAGCTAGAGAGCAGATCGGAAATGAAGGACCGGCAGGATAAGATACGACATAGAGGCTGTGATTGTGCACTAGAGAAGCAAGATTGTTATTGTATCTTGTATTCTTGTACTTGTCGATATCTGAGGGCCATTATCCCTTGTACAGAGCCCTAGACTGTTGTATTATATGTTGATAATATAATGAAGTTGGGTTACATACGTTTGTATTGTTCTTATTGTGCACATGATTGATTTACTGCATTATATTGTTCCGTTGTGAGAAGTAGCTTTGTTAAGATTCTTGGTTTGGTAGCATCATAGATTTAAGATTCTATCCTAGACACCAAGGCCGTGGAAATTCAACATGGTATCAAAGAGTGTCTGAGCTACTTTGGGAAACATTGAATCAAAAGGCGCACAGCAAAGTACAACTTAAGAGAGAATTGGTCACATTGTAGGTGAAGTGTTCACTGCAATGTCGAATTTGCAGGTTGGTCTATGGTATGAGGACAGGTTGGAAGGGTTGTCCAACTATAGTCCATGGAAGGAAAAGATCAAGTTGGTTTTACAGGTCAACAGGATCTAGGAGTTCGCCGAGAAAGCTATCAAGAAGTCGACTGACCCTAAGGAGCTGGAAGTGTATGCAGAATTGGATACGAAGGCAAGATTGATCATCCTAGATGGTGTGAAGGACTCCTTAATACCACATTTGTCCAGGAAGAACTTCGCTCATGAGATGTGGATGGCTCTTCAGAATTTGTTCCAAAATAAGAACGACAATTGGGTACTAGTATTGAAGGACAAGTTGAAGTCTACCAAGATGTTGCAGGGTGAAGGAGTGACTTCGTATCTGACAAGGTTGTCTCAAGTCAAAGGTGAGCTTGCTGCCATCGGTGTGACTATTTCAGATTTTGATATGGTGAGGATTTCTTTGAAAGGGTTCACCGAGGAATGGAAGCCCTTCATCAAGGGGATGCTCGCCAGAGAGAAGTTGCCAGACTGGAATAGGCTGTGGGATGAATTCATTCAAGAGGAGTTCCGAGACGAGGATCTTCATCCGAACAAGAGGGCTTCAAATGATGACATGGCACTTGCAGCACGAATGAAGGGTAAGCAGAAGGACTTGAGTAAGATCAAGTGTTTCAATTGTGGTGAGATGGGTCATTTTTCGTCGAGGTATCCTGATACTGCTCAAACTAGCAGGGGACCCGTAAAAGGGCAAAATCTAGGTCAAGGGCAACAAATGGAGACTTCGCCCAGTGTCACCCTAGCTAAGGCTCCCTTCTATTTATGAACTTTCATAGATGGGAGGAGACCCAGTATTTTATGGAGTCACCGATGAAGGATAAATCAATGAATGGATATGAGTGACCCAAATAATCCCTTTCCCAGAAGAGCTTGAAGGATGGAGCTTGCTTGCTTTCTAAGCAAGGTACAATGTCTTCTAGGGAAAGGAAGGGAGGATTTGAGGGTTAGGTTTATGGAATATGACTTGTGAAGGAGTTTCCCAATCCCTAAAATCCTTCTTGCCCGGATGGTTCTTCAAGAATTGTCTTTTCAAAGGAATGGGACCACACAGGACCAAGTGGACCCAGTCTAGGGTAGGAGGAAAGAGTATGGCAACCAATGATGTTCTTACCCTAGACAAGGTGGGGGAAAGGATCAAAGAAATAATTTTCACTTAAAGGTGTTAAATTGATCTTATGAGGCACTAGCCTTGGGGATGATGCTAGGGCAAAGTTTGATCTCAGAGCTAGGGCTTGCCTTTTCTCACAACTCCATCGTCAGAATGGCCTCAAATTTGGAGGAGGTCTTGAGGAGACACTAGTGCAGAAGAGGATAAGAGATCATATTTTTTTGGAGGGATAGTTTGCCGGGCAAATAATGCCCTAGGTGACCCAATTTGGCTAGGCCTCGGAAAAGGTGAAAAATGTTTGATTTTAGGGGACCACCTCTTGGTAGCTCAATGCCTTAATCTTGGGAGAATGGAATCTATGATGAATTTGAGTGAGGAACTTTGGTTCTTGGTCAAGGAGGCCTCAAGACTTCTTCGCTAGCCTTCTAGGTCAAAGAGAAGCAATCTTGCAACTTTTATACTCCAATGTGCAAAAGGTAATGGCTTATCAAGGTTAATTCGTTAATGGAATTACCCCTAGGAGATTCCATTCACATTACATGGCCCATACATTAAGAGATGCTCTAATAGAGACAAACATCCACAATTTAAAGTAGTAAATGCATGCAGTAATTAGCCCTAAAAATAGCGAAAATCCTAGTACAATGTATATGACAAAGTAAAACAAGAATAGCATTAAAAGCATGCACTTATATGTAATACAGTATATCCAACCATCCACAATTTGACAAGAGAGAAGCTCCAAGACAAGATAAACCAAATCCATACATCAAAATTCATCCATAAAGCTCCAATTCATGCTCCAAGAAAGTGTGAAATTCTCAAGAGAGAGAAGAGATCCAATCCAAAGTGGTGATGAGCAAATGAACTCATCTCACTTGTATTTATACACCAATGAGGAGTTCGAATTAGCATCCTTGGCCTACATAAGCCCCAAAAATAAAATAATGTTCTAATAATCTAATGTTTGGTGACAGAGCCACCAAACTAGCTCATAAATGAAAGAATAAGCCTCTCAAGAGGTCAAGTAATAATCTACCTCTCTGCAAATGCACTCGCTAGATCTGGAAATCTTCCTCCAACCTCACTATCTCTGCCCCTCACTCACTGCTTCGATTTTTGGCTCTCCGACAACTGATTTCTTCTACTCTGGAAATCAATCTGCCAAGGAAATCAAACTGTTGGTGTTCTGGTGTGTCTTCTCCAAGTGCCCATTGACTTCCTCTTATGATCCAATGTTGGAGCACTAACAGCCAAGATTAAAACATAATCGATGGCTAGGATCATTGTGGAATCGATCCGTGTGAGTTTCTAGATGATTCTCACCTTGACTTAATTAATACTAATTAATTAACTAGTTTTCCTAAGCTTAGACTTAGGAAGCATTACAAAATTGGTTAATAATCTAATTAAGTCACTTCTAGGTGGAATTCCCAGAAACGATTTCTGAGTCTTGGAGATCTCATGTATTCTAGCCTCTCCACCAAATTTTGTGGCTAGAACACATCTGATGCTACAAAAACTAACACATAGCAGCAAGCACCCATCGTGGACATACAAGGATATCAGCAATCCCCTCAGAGGTGGAGCAAGTCCACTCACACCACATATAAGATAAGCTACTCAAGGGACAACGCACACACATCAATATAACAGGGAACTATCTCAAACTCATAAACATAAAAGATGATTGAAACATGTGAACTACCAAGTTAATTTTGATTGTTTCTTCTAGACCATCAGTCATGGACACATCAGGAAAATTGCAACTGAATTAATAAGGCCACAACCACATAGCTCGGGTAGCTCATATTCACCATAAATACACTACATAGTGTTGGAAATACTGAGAGGGGGCGTGAATCAATATTTCTTAGCAATTAGCACTTTCTAATCTTTTTCAGAGCATTAGTTAATCTTCAATTATTATTATTGTTCTTCTTCAAATAATCATAAACAATAATCCACAGTAGACAACACCATACAACAATGCAAAAAGATAAAATAGTAGACACAAAGAATTTTAATCTTCAAAGGGGGGTGAATCAGTGTTTCTTAGTAATTAGCACTTTTTAAACTTTTTTCAGAGCATATCTTTAGTTATTATTATTGTTCTTCTTCAAATAACCATAAATAATAATACATAGTAAACAACATAATACAACAATGCAGAAAGATAAAAGAGAACACATAGATACTTTTGGGTGGAAAACCCCCTCCAAGTCAAAAACCACTGAATGCTTCTTAGTAATTGTCTTCTTCTCCCTTCAAAAGAAAAATTAATTACATCAAGATTTCAGCTACAACGAAGGGAAGCGTCAACCCCCTAATTCACAGGCAACAATCTATAGGATGCTACTAAACCCTAATATCCTTCTACAACAAGAAGGATGCTCCAACGTCTTGTCAGTCAGACCACAACCTAATGAGTGCTCCAACACTCCGTTTACCAGTTGTTGTAGGAAAGGATACTTCGGCACCCTGTATTTTATCAGCCCCAACTGAAAGGACGCTTCAATGCCCTATGCAGGGTATGACCTACCCTAGCACCACCCTGCCACCCTAAAGTGTTCTCAGGCCACAACCTAAAGGTGACTCCAATCCCCTGCCTTGCACCACCCTGCCACCCTGAAGAGCCAGAAGATCACGTTTCACAATTTTCAGACTAGATCCCCCTATACTCTGAATCAATGTAGAAAAGTTGTAATGAAGACGTTTTATGTCTGTTAAATCCCGGTAGCCACTGAGCACTATACCCACAAACTAATCACTGCTTGATGCTACACATCAAATTGCACATCACCCTCACCATTCAACTACGCATCACTGTCACTATAAGTCACTACACATTTGTTGGTTACCATTGCTTGTCATCGCACTAAGTTGCTCATGAATGAATAGGAATTGATGCTCATATACTGTTACCACACTGTATTAGGTTGCACACAATGCT
Source organism: Pinus tabuliformis (assembly GCA_031772625.1). Taxonomy (NCBI): domain Eukaryota; kingdom Viridiplantae; phylum Streptophyta; class Pinopsida; order Pinales; family Pinaceae; genus Pinus; species Pinus tabuliformis. Next base: position 309,303,576 of record CM062805.1, on the reverse strand, counting down.
GCAACCATATGGCACTGATGTCAAATGATGGCACAAACCAAGGTGCCTCAAGTCATCTTTATGACCTGCAATTAGTGCTCTCAACCTTTGTCCTCAGAGAGCTACCAACATATATGTAAACATTGTCGTTTAACTAGTCAAGCCCTGCTATCCATTCTTCTTCAATGAGATTGCCTTCAATTCTTGTTGCCCTGCAAGATTATAATTGTGTCACTGTACACAAATCCTTAGGTCATAATAGAAACCCTAGGTCATTACCTCAAGGCTAACCCTAGGTCAATCAAGTTAATCAGTCAAGTGAAAGGTGTCAACTCAATGTTAATGTCCTTAATAGTATTGCAACATTGTTATCTAGTATATTAATCAAGTATAGTCAAGACACTTGTAAAATAGATGTAAAGTCATTTGCTAAAGTAAAGACACTTGTCAACTAAGTGTATAGTCATTGTTACAAGTCAAGATCAAGTCAATAGGTCATGTAAGTGTCAAGTCAAGGTCATCATATGTGTTATGTCTATTAGATCTACTCTCACAAGGTCAAAAAAAGACAAAGTGTCATCATACAAATCAAACCCATTCTATGTCAGTCAAAGAAGTTGTCATCATGTATGTTGTGTCGAATTCAAGGTGAATGCCATCTTGTATGTGAAATCTCAAATCTACTCACAGAGTCACAATGAGTCAAAGTCAAGGCAAACTGTCATGTTGCATAAGAAATGTCAAGTTTACTATAAGAGTTTTAGGGTTAACAGTCAAGTTCCGTGTACCAAGCTAATTGAAAAGCACCAAAGGTACAAGGTCAATTGTTGAATGTTTATTGTTTCTTTGAAGTTTGTACAGTCTCATCAAAAAATTACAAATAGTTACACACTTGTTTACTATTGTTGTTAATGTTATACAAAATCATTTTGTTCAAGTCTTCATATAGGATCGTTGTTTCTTTAGTATGGTCACTGTGGTATTTAATAGGGCTATGGTTATATGGATTTATGTCTAGATATTCATTGCAACCAAGGTCTATGGAGATCTGCCCTTAAGACAACATTCACCTTCAAATCAAGCGTAAGTGTTAGGTCTGTAGTGATTCTTGAAACAATCCTAGAGTGTGCCCTAATCCAATGTAACAATCTAGGTAAGACCCTAATGGAGATACACAAAAGGAAAGAGAATGAGGAAATCTACCCTACCACAGTCCAATCTTCAGATTGATCCATCTAGGTCTTGATATGAGGATGTATTGTACCATATTCTTGCCACAAATCTTGTTTAAAAGAGACTTCACTAATCTATGTGACCGAGAGTGTAGGGATCATTTAATCATATTGTAACACCTTAAGAATCTAATGGATGGAGACCTATCTCTTTGAGCTAACTTGCTAGCTTAATAATGCCCATAATCATGGAGCATCATCAAAATTTGTTTTGAAAAGGTCAAAACATTAACTGCTGAGAAATAGCCCTGTGGCCTTGCCTTCACCTGTACTCAATGAAGACCAAAAAAAAAAAATTAAATGAAATTACACAACCATACCTTTGAGAGCGGCGAAACTTCACAGAAATTCTCTTCTTCTATGCTGGGCAAACTCATCTACCAACCAAACCTTCTTGGTCCAATTTTTGGTTATGTTCCTTCTTGAGGCTATACACACTTCCTTCTTAGGTAGACTCGCTATAGGATGTCCGAAGGTTATAGACAATTGTAGATCTATAGGCAAAAGATTCGTTGAGTTTTTGAAGTGATGAGGAGTGATAGTTTGTGTTATTTTATAGGTCAGGGAGGGGTGTCTTGTTGAGGATAGAAGGACTTCATTTAGGTGAACGTTAGGTGTCTTAAAAACACTTTTATGTTTAATAAATTTAATTTAATTTTGTAATTGTTAATAACTTGTTTATTTAAACTCGAAGTAAATTGTACACTAACCCTTATTAATATTTGTCTAGAAATTTTTCAATTCCACTAGAAATTTGAAATCAATGATTGGCTTAGTGCATATGGTCCTACCTGGCTGTGAAGTCAATGATTGATTTATTGTCTTTGGTTCTTTGAAGTTATTGAGCTTATACACAATGAGATTGTGGCAAGAATCATTGTCATATATTGAAAACCGTAGGTAAATAAGGTGCCATGTGACTACCCTCTGGGGTTTTAGCCCACAAAACTGGGGCTTCAACTTCAAACTCAATTCTTTCAAACCGGGAGGAACCACGGGGCGTACCACATATCAATAGAAACATATCTTCAAGGAGAATCTAATGACCTAGATCTCCGACCCAAACTCAATGGTTTGACCCTTCAAAACCCTCAACAAAATCAGGGCACATGCTCAGTCCAAGGAACCCAAACCCTAGGACTTGGGTTTTCAACCATCCAACAGTGGAGTTGCCAACTTGATGTAATCCGAAAATTACTAGGAAGCGTTCATTAACCATTTGACATTAATGACTAGTGTTTTTAGTCAGTCAAACCCAATCAATTCCATAGGTTGAAATCAACGACAACACCATCCAACATTCTCCCCCTTTGTCGTTGATGGCAACACACATACTCCTTTTGCGAGTACAACCCCCCCTGACATCATACTTCATCTTCTTTACAAGATTTCAATTTCCTTCTTAGGTTTTTCTCTTCCCCTTTGACATCAATGGCAAAGGGTGACTCCCCTTTCCTACTTCCTATGGACCTGTTATTTGTGTGTGCTCCCCTTGACGAGAAGCCTTCTTGTAATAATCTGTCAATGAAAATCCTTGTGGACCTTTAACCTACATGTGCTCCCCCTGAAGAGAAGCTTTCCTCTGACACTGGAAATCCCTGTAAACCTGTAATCCTTTAACCATTCTACTCCCCTGAACCTATTATCAATTTGACACATTTGTCCTGAAGTTTCCATTTTTTCCATGTTGTTTGTTTGTCTATGGTAGACCTGTGTCACGTACTGTTGTAATATTGCCCCTATTCAAAATTGAAGGAATCGACGAGTCGAATCCTTCAAAATAGTGAGTCACCTAACGGACCATCTTAACTTGAGTCATTATCTGAAGCAACTGCTAATTCTTTGCGACCTTTTACGAACCCTGAAATCATAACTGCTAACACCTTCTTGCCTTGCTGCTCTTCTTGCTCATCTTGTACCTATTTTATTTTCCAAATAGTTTTATTCTCGTTGTCAATCTTTTCATTCATGGTCGATTCCATCTTGTATCTATAGTGACGAGCTATGTGTCCATAGTTATGACATTTATAACATTCCTTATCAAGATTGTACCTTCACTCTCGAGCTATGTCTCTGTAATTATGACATTTGAAGCATTTAATGTCATCCATAGAAGATTCCATTTGGTATCTATCTCATGATCCTACAAACTTGCTTCTAGGGTTTTGCGGATAATGATTGTACCTATCACAAACTTCACAATCCCTAGCCATATGTCCATAGTTAGAACATAAAAAGAAATAACCATTAAATGAACGTGCGTACTTGGATAATTCATTTGAAGGTGGTGGTCCTTGATAATTGTACTTGTCAACAACTTTACAATCCCTAGCCATATGTTCAAAGTTAGCACATGAAAAACAATAACCATTAAATAAACGAAGATACCTGGATGAGTTATTCTTCTTCGGAGGTGTTGTAGTCTTTAGTACTTTGTCATTAACTACTTTGGCATCATTCTTCCGAGTTACAATGTTCTTCTTTGGTTCAGCCTTCTTCTCAATCTCATTGTGCGAAGATGTGGAGCTTGTATCTTCATCAATTGGAGCCCTACCTGTTCTTTTTGCCAATTCTTTAACTGTCTTGTCCATAACCTGTAAATGGTCCTTTTCTTTGAGCTTGTTGATCTCATTAAGTGCTGCATTAAGTTCTTGATTCTGAGCAAGATCTTCTTGAAACCATCTTTTCAATATCTCCCTTCTTTTTTCTGCTTCTTTTACCTATAGCTTCAGAATAGTTATCTTTTTTGCTTCTCAGTTTAGAGCCTATATTTGTTCCTTCTAATTTTCATTTTTTGTCGTAAGTCTGCTTATTTTCGCTAAAGAGGTTTCCAAGTCCTTTTGCTTCTAGTCAACTGCAGATATGCATCTTTGATCAGATTCCTTTAATTGACTTGCCAAATCCTTCTTTTCAATTTCTTCTTCCTGAACTTGTTTCGTAAGCCCGCTAATCTCTGCAAAGGCTACATTAAGTTCCCATTTCTTTTGATTGACTTCTTTCTTGAGTGTGTGATTTTTTGTCTCTGTATTTGACCTTTTGACCTTTCTCACTTCTTCCAACTGTACTCTAAGGCTGCTAATGATTTTCTCGGATTCATTGTTTTTCTTATTGATTTCTTTGGCACATTCTTTTGCTGTTTCCAATTCTGCATCCGGAAATTTTGCCTTTTCCCTTTGAATTTTAAGTTCTTTTATAGCCCTAACCACTTCATTTTGAAATTCAATGTTACCCATTCATTCAATTTATTCACTATCATCATTAGGATCCACATGATTTTCAAAAATCATATCTTGACCTACATGCTTCTTTGAGTAGAGATTATGGAGCCTTTCCCAAAGAACTTTGGTTGTTGAGCATTGACCAACTTTTGCTTTGACAAAATTTGGCAAAACATTAAAAATTACATTCATGGCTTTTGAACTATACCTTTTAGCTTTGTTGGTAGATGTGCCTCTAGAAACAACAGATTGCCATACATCATGAGCTTGCAAATGGACTTCCATTCTAGATTCCCATATCTAGTAATTATCTGCATCAAATTCGAGAGTTGGTGCACAATACTGATTTTTTTCAGATGTTACTATACCTGTACCTTCTTTTGCATCCTTGGAATTCTTAGCAACCTACTCCTTTGATTTTCCCCTTTCTATACTCTAAGATCTGTCTTCCAGTGGTTAAGTTGTTACTGAAGGAACCAAGCTCTGATACCAATTGTTGGAAATACTGAGAGGGGGAGGTGAATCAGTATTTATTAGCAATTAGCACTTTTTAATCCTTTTTCAGAGCATTAGTTAATCTTTAGTTATTATTATTGTTCTTTTTCACATAATCATAAACAATAATCCACAGTAGAAAACACCATACAACAATGCAGAAATATAAAATAGTAGACACAGAGACTTTTAGGTGGAAAACCCCCTCAGGGTCAAAAACCACCGAACGCTTCTTAGTAATTGTCTTCTTCTCCGTTCAAAAGTAAAATTAATTACATCAAGATTTCAGCTACAACTCAAGGAGGCATCAACCCCTAATTCAGAGGAAACAACTTGTAGGACGCTACTAAACCCTAATGTCCTACTACAACTAGAAGGATGCCCCAACGCCTTGTAAGTCAGACCACAACTTGATGAGTGCTCCGAAACTCTGTTTACCATTTATTGTCAGAAAGGATACTTCGTCGCCCTATATTTTATCGGCCACAATTGAAAGGAAGCCCCAATGCCCTATGCAGGTTATGACCTGCCCTAGCACCACCCTACCACCCTGAAGTGTTCTCAGGCCACAACCTGAAGGTGACTCCAATCACCTGCCTTGCACCACCCTGCTACCCTGAAGAGCCGAAAGATCACGTTTCACAATATTCATAGTGGATCCCCTTGTACTCTGAATCAATGTAGAAAAGTTGTAATGAAGATGTTGTATGTCTATTAAATCCTGGTAGCCACTAACCATTGTACCCACAAACTGAACACTGCTTGATGCTACACATGAAATTGCACATCACAGTCATTGTTCAAATATGCATCTGAGTTACAACATTCTTCTTTGGTTCAGTCTTCTTCTCAATCTCACTCTGTGAATATGTGGAGCTTGTACCTTCATCAATTGGAGCCTTCCCTGTTCTTTTTGCCAATTCTTTATCTGTCCTGTCCATAACCTATAAATGTTCTTTTTCTTTGAGCTTGTTGATCTCATTAAGCACTGCATCAAGTTCTTGATTTTGAGCAAGATCTTCTTGAAACCATATTTTCAAGATCTCCCTTATTTTTTCTGCTTCTTTTACCTATAGCTTCAAAATAGTTATCTTTCTTGCTTCTCAGTTTAGAGCCTGTATTTGTTTCTTCTAATTTTCATTTTCTGTCCCGAGTCTGCTTATTTTTGCTGAAGAGGTTTCCAAGTCCTTTTTCTTCTAGTCAACTGCAGATATGCATCTTCGATCATATTCCTTTAATTGACTTGCCAAATCCTTCTTTTCAATTTTTGCTTCCTGAACTTGTCTCTTAAGCTTGCTAATCTCTGCAAAGGCTACATTAAGTTCTCGTTGTTTTTGATCGACTTCTTTCTTGAGTCTATGATTTTCTGTCTCTGTTTTTGACCTTTTGACCTTTCTCACTTCTTCCAACTGTACTCTAAGACTGCTAATGATTTTCTCGGATTCATTGTTTTTCTTATTGATTTCTTTGGCACATTCTTTTGCTATTTCCAATTCTGCGTCCAAAAATTTTGCCTTTTCCCTTTGACTTTTAAGTTCCTTTATAACCCTAACCACTTCATTTTGAAATTCAATCTTACCCATTTGTTCAATTTATTCACTATCATCATTAGGATCCACATGATTTTCAAAAACCATATCTTCACCTGCATGCTTCTTTGAGTAGAGATTATGGAGCCTTTCCAAAATAATTTTGGCCATTGAGCATTGACCAAATTTTGCTTTGACAAAATTTGGCAAAACATTAAAAATTACATTCGTGGCTTTTGAATTGTACCTTTTAGCTTCATTGGTAGATGTGTCTCCGAAAACAACAGATTGTCATACATCATGAGCTTGCAAATGGACTTCCATTCTAGATTCCCATATCTAGTAATTATTTGCATCAAATTCAGGAGTTGGTGGACAATACTGATTTTTTTCATAAGTTACTATACATGTACCTTCTTTTGCATCCTTGGAATTCTTAGCAACCTGCTTCTTTGATTTTCCCATTTCTATGGTCTAAGATCTGTCTTCCAGTGGTTAAGTTGTTACTGAAGGAACCAAACTCTAATACCAATTGTTGGAAATACTGAGAGGGGGAGGTGAATCAATGTTTATTAGCAATTAGCACTTTTTAATATTTTTCAAAGCATTAGTTAATCTTTAGTTATTATTATTGTTTTTCTTCAAATAATCATAAACAATAATCCACAGTAGACAACACCATTCAACAATGCAGAAAGATAAAACAGTAGACACAGAGACTTTTAGGTGGAAAACCCCCTTAGGGTCAAAAACCACCAAACCCTTCTTAGTAATTGTCTTCTTCTCCCTTTAAAAGTAAAATTAATTACATCAAGATTTCAACTACAACTGAGAGAGGCGTCAACCCCCTAATTCAGAAGAAACAACATGTAGGATGCTACTAAACCCTAATATCCTACTGCAACCAGAAGGACGCCCCGATGCCCTGTAAGTCAGACCACAACCTGATGAGTGCTCCAACACTCTGTTTACCATTTGTTGTCGAAAAGGATACTTCATCGCCCTATAGTTTATCGGCCACAATTGAAAGGACGCTCCAACGCCCTATTCAGGTTATGACCTGCTGTTGGACACCTAATCCTCAATGGGTTAGTGTGGAAGCCGAATAGAAAAAAGGAAGTCCAATAGACCTTGGGATGTGAAACCCAACGATCAAACCATGTACTATAAATGTATATGTTTTGTTAATAAAATTGTCCTCATGTTTTATCTTTCCTATTTGTCTTTTCCATGTGTGTGTTTAACATGGTATCAGAGCTGCAGGCGTATTCCTACCCTGCATAATTACTGTGAGCCTGATTTTACATATATGTTGGTCTGCCATTTTCCAACTCGTCAGAACTGTCCTTCTCAGGTCTTGTAGTTCTGCCACACTGAATAATTTTCAACGTTTATTTATATTATGTGGTACCTGGGTGCTCTGCCATCTTTTCATGTCAGAACAACTACCAAGAGCGTTTATTTTTCTAGATGAGAAACTGCCTTCTGTAGTCTGCGAATTTCCTTGTAAAGAACTATCGTTCTTATTTCTGGATTGAATTTGTCTTAGACTGAATTTGGCTTTGCCACCTGTTTAACGTGATCAGTTGTCTGTTGCTTCTCTCGCTAAACCATTTACTATTTTTTCGCTTGTCATGATTATTCTCGATCATTACCTGTTGTCGCTCAATAGGGATGATACAGATTCCCTGTCCCATCACCGTTCCTTACCGTGTACTCTCCTTACCTCGACTCAGCGTTACCTTCGATAGCAACCTGCTCCTGATGTATTCACAAGTAAAGTTGCAGGAATCAGTGGATACCTCCTGGTTTTGAACGTTGCTCGACGGGCAGGTTATATTCCACGACCTCCTCCATACACAGCCAGCTCTCATCGCCTTCCTTCCAGTGCACACCCATCTACTTTTTCCTCCATTGATCCGCACTGCAGTAATATTTTATCTGTCAAGTCACTGGAGAACAGTCCATCGGGATCATATTTTCATAACATATAAGAATTTCCCAAGGTTGGGATACTTGGCTCCGGTACCTAGAAAAGCAAGGTTTTTGTTCTTGGCCCAGTGAAGGACAGCCCCGTGCTTGAAGAAGGCCATCAGATCCCTCCTTATTCAGTGCTCCCATCATATCTGGTATCTGGTATCTACTCCACGGTGAATGCTGCTCTGATATGACTCCACTGTTGGTTGACACGCTATTGGTAAGTTGAACGTTCTTGAACGTTGTCCATTGGTATCATAATACGCTGTTGTCATATACGATGTTCTCATAATACGCTGTTGTCATAATAACGTTGTCTGGCATAGTATCACCCCATATACACCCTTCCACCTGCGTTCAGAGTGTTGACTGTCACCTCCAGTCCCATATGCGTTAATAGCTCCAACACCACACATACTCCTCTGTATCCACTCCTTTCCCATCTAGAGAAAAATGGACAGACGTGATTGGTGAAATCGCTGTGGTTAATCTGGTTTTAGCAGCTAATGTTCCATTTCGCCAGTCCCAAAGACAAAGAAAGCCATCATGAGGAAAACCAACTGATACAAGATGCTTCCCATTGGGTGAAAACTCCACACATGAAACTCCATATTTATGCGCTTTCAACTCAGCAATACAAGACCCAGTCAAAGAATCCCAGATTATTACAGCTGGTTTATGCCCTGACTCTCCAGTTGCAATAAACTTGCCTATGTTGTGTGAATATGCCAAGCAAGTCAATGCCTTTGGGGTTCTAGAGGCCACAAGGAACCGAACTTGGTGATTTGCATCAACATTATACACGAACAGTAGGGTATTGGCATAGAAGGGTTATAAATAGCACAAGCATTACCAGAGTTGTTTTCATGATCTTTTCCCTGTGAACCAACTTCTACCCCATTTGGAGCTTCAGATTGTTGCCCTCGTACCTGGACTTTGGAGCTACTTCATAACATTCCAAGACAGGTCCTAATTCAGAAGTTCTAGTTGTCAAGGCAGGAAATTCATTAGCTCCTATTGCATATGTACAATCATGTTGAATACTGATCGTTTGAAATATTCTTGGATCCCTACTACATGCACCTATTTGAGTTAAATGGGGAGAAGCAGCCATTTGTGCTAATTGAACTTTGTAAGCCTGCCATCCACGATTTCTTTCATCCCTCGCATTCTCTAGAGCTGCAAATGTAGCATCTCATTCCATTATCGCTTCATCTCTCTGAGCAAAAGCAACATCTCTTTATATCAATCTCAGCATTGCATAATCTTTAAGACACTTTTCATCCAAAGGTTCATCATTCAGGGCAGGGTGCAGCCCTTTTCTGTCTACATGAGAGGATGAAGAAGAAGACGCTCATTCGATAAGAAAAAAAACGATGTGAGCCTCGTATTAACCAGCTCAAGCTGTCTGCTGCGGGGAGTCAATGTAGTGCAAACGCATGTGACAGAGAGAAAGAAAAGGAGACAAGGTTGGTTCTTCCGAGGCAGTTTTTCTGGCAAAGCTTAGCATTCGGCCATTTTCCTATGGATTGATTGTGCAGTCTGTATACAACAATGGATTGGTATTTGATCCTGAAGTTCTTGATCTCACAGAGGATGATCTAATAGAGAAATTTACTGCTGGTATTTCTACTGTGATAGCTCTTTCTAGTATTTGAAGGATCCAAGCAAATTTGCAGTAGCTGCTGCCCCAAGTTGTGGCATTGTATTTAAAACTCATTATAGTTTTTGTCTACATATATATGCATTGATTCCTTATTACTTTGACCGCTACATAAGAGTTTGGTGGGTTGAATAAAGGCAATGATTGTTTTGACAAATAAAAGTAGTCTTTTGTGGAGAAAAGTTTAGTCGGTTGTATTGTCAGAACATAGTGTTGGTCATGAGTAAACTCTTATTTTTTATGAAATGGATTGTAATTGGTGCTCGCTGGTTGCACACTGATCATTTGCTGCACATTTATAAAGGATATTACTGTGTACTGTGAGTGGGTATTATTTTTCTGCATTGAGTAGTAGTTGTGATCAGTTTTTAAGGTGTAATTCTGACATTGAAGAAAAAATGACCACAATCAATGAAGTATTAGAGTTCCTCAAAACTCTGATATTGTCTACTAATCATGATACATTATAAGTCAGCAAAGTTTTTCTCACAGACATTCAGGTCTGGCTATAAAATGCACAAGCGAAATTTGATTTTTTGCAGCTCGAATCTCAGCTACAGTTGTTACACAAAATATTGTCACCATTACTATTTGCAGTCAGTATGGGTCTATCATCATTCATACTGTCCTCCTAAGCAAGTCTCAAACCTCAGCTCTTCATGTTAAGCTTTGAAAATGAGAGAAAGACCTTAAAAATCAATAAACCTTTGGTTCCGCACTTTCTCTCACTATTGCCTGCGGGCCCGCACCCCTTGTTCATGTTACCTGCGGACCTGCCCACTCTGTCTCTAAAGGAGTGGGTGCGGACCCCTGTGAAAGTCAAACAGGCACAAGTTTATTCTAAAAAAATCACTTTGGGTTAATTCTAGATTATTCTAGAAGGAATTTTGACGTGGATGGTTCGCTCTTAGGTGGTTCATGCATCCCAAAAGAGAAGGAACTAATCCCTTGATGAGAGGAGTTATCCCTTTGAAGGAGGGCTTTATCCCTTTGAAGGTGGACCTAGTAACTTCCCTCCATTGCACTATAAATTAAGGCATTGGGTTGGTTGCTAGGGAGGTTAGAAGCTGAACATTTCTTAGGGTAAATGCTGGTGGAATTGAGACTTCCTAGTTAAGCTTGAGAGGAGAGATCACATACCTTTTGGCTTCATTGGGAAGAGAGTGAAATTTATCAAAGTAAAGGAGACTTCTTGTTGGACCCTGGAAGGAGCTTATACAGTGTCAAGGCACAGGTTGTAAAGTTCTTCTTTGATTTGAATTAATACAATCAGATTCATTTTTCTCAACAAATTGTCTTATGTCATTTGTTTCATGAATTCCTTGATCATCATGATAAGTATGCTTTATTATATTGGCTTTTCAGGTGCTATTTAATTTGTGTGCTTGTTTATGTTTGCAGATTCGCTACAAGGGAGCTCATTTGGATCAAAGGAGCGAGACTTCCACAAACTTGCATTGGACCCAAGGTAGGCCTAAAACACTTGTTTGCCTTTGTTTATAAATTGCATGCTTAGAGAAAGATAGGATTTGATTGGCTTGCTTGTCACTAGATATCATTAGATTCTAGGGAGGTCGGTCTTGTCCGCAAGAACAACTCATTCCGTGTGACAAAATGGCGACTCCACTGGGGACTTGATTGTTTGATTTGCTTTACTTTGACTTGAGAAATTGTGTTTTTGTTTCTGTTTTTGGCTTGTTGTGTGTGGAATTGGGTAGATTTAGTAGATCTTGGATTATTTTTTTTATTTTCATACTTTTGGGAGAGGACCGCACCCTCTACGTGTAACACAATGCGGACCTATCTGCGCTTTTGCTTTACACACAGAGCGGTACCGCACCTGTGTGGATTGCGGGCCTGCGGACCCTATCAAAATTTTGGAAAACTTAAGATTTTCTCTTTCAGTCAGCTTAGTTTTTGTTTTGGTGTTGTTATCCTCTGCCCAGACCTGCATGTGACTTGTCAGGAACTTTTCTTAGGTTAATTCCATTGGTATTAGGGTTTTAGGTGAAATTCTTAGAAGTTTTGGTTGTCGGACTTGATTTTCATTTTGGTCTTGTAGTAGCTCAGAGCTTAGAAGCCTTAGAAGCCTCAGATCACCTTGGTTTTTACTGGCCTTCTTATGAGTCTGACCATTTGCAAAATCTGCCTTTGTTGAGGAATCCATCTTGTGTTTCTCTTTGCAAAACTTCGAAAAGACTTGTGTTAAAAGTTTTGGATTTCATTTTTAGAAAAGAAAACAAAAATTGGTTGTTTTTTGACTGATTTGTGATTCTAGACAAATTAGTCCTTAGTTTGCTTATAGCTAAGTAAAACATTCTTGAAAAGAAATCTTGTAAGCTTTTACTTCAAATAGTTGTTAGAATTTATAGATCTCAAGATTAGATTTTTCCATAGTTTTGAGTGTTTTATAAAAAAATAAAAAATCTCTTTTGGAAAAAGTTTGTTTTTGTAGTATTTGAGTGTTTGAAAGAAAAGGGAAATTTTTGTGAGCATAACTAGTTGTCTCGTTTTTTAGTGCATTGGAAAAGACAAAAAGCTCTTCTTTTGATTTGTTTGTTAAGGAAAAGATTTGTTTTTACAAGCATTTGCATTCTCAACTCTTTCCTAGCTAGAAATTCATTGAAGGGAAAAGATTGCTTATCATCTTAAGTGCATTTTTTTACTGATTTCGGGTCGAGTCTTCACACCATAAGTTTCATCTCCGCATCTCTTGACTTAAAGAAAAACCAATAAAAATAACGCTTAAAGTAAAATCTATCTAGTAATCTTTTTATTTCTAGGGCTCTATTACACCAACATAGCTTAGGCTAGTATCTTGGAGTAGGAAGTAATTAACTCTCCAAGATAGTAAAACAAACAAGTAGCTGTATCTTGCGATAGGAGAAAAATCCAATTGTTACATCTATGCTCTGGGAAAGCTCCTCTTAAAGGAGAAGCATGAGATTGTGTCCGAACCAGTGTGGGAATCAATCCTTCCTCATTGGGAATGACGCCAGATATTCACGTATTAAAAAAGGCAAACCTTGGATTAATCATTGTCGAGGAGCCTGGGGTCACTTGTTGGTAAACCTTCGATTATGTCAAGGAGCCTTCAAGGGGATTGAGCTTGTTACTCTGCCCTTGCGTGCGTATCGGGTCGTAGACTGTTCCCCCAGGTATATTTGTTTCCGTTGGTAACCATAGTGACCATATTCTATAGGATTCTTTCCTAAGGTGAAGGTGGAGGGAAGATCCCACTGTACCTGGAGCAGACGTCGGCTAGACTCACTTGGATTTTTTGGGGGGTTCTCTTCACTCGACATGGTTTAGTGGAGAAACTTGTGCCAGTCTAATCATTAAGCAGGTTGCCGGGGTAACTGTTCCAACCGCCATTTCTGTATTGAACTCTACGACGTTGGATTTCATCACCAACTAGTGTTTTCAGTACGGAAAGTTACTGTTTGTGTGTGGTTTGATCTCCTAGATTCTTTAGGCGTGTGATTCAAAATTGTTTGGTTCTTTAGAGGCTTTAGGTGGTTTTCATTGAGATTTTTCTTTGTTTGCGTGTGAAGTAGTTAAAATATTTAATCGTGGCTGAATTACCGAGGAAGTCCCGTAGACTTTGGGGCCAACCTCCTAAGTTTTCACCGAGCCAGCCTGAAGGGTTACGAGCCCTTGTAACTCCTAGAGACAGTAGAGTTGGGTCACCTGAAGAAGGAGAGTCTTCTTTAGTGGTACATCCTGATTATCAAGCTCTAGTAGCAGATTATAATCCACAATCTGTTTCTGTTTCTGAAGTTACTGGTAGTTTTTCATCTACTAGTGATTTAGGTGAGGAACCTGATATATCCGAACCTGAAACTGAATTTGCTGCTACGCCAACATCGGGATTTGCCTCTCCAACTTCTAGTGGTCCTGGTTCACCCAGGGTAGAAAGAATAATTACCCAAAATCTTCCTTCTGGACTTATAGCTATTGAAGAACTTGCTACTCCGGAAGAAGAAGGTATCCCTATCCTTGAAAATCAACCTGTTATAGAGCTTAGGGAGCGTGAATCAATTTTTTACAGTTCTCCTAGGAGCAGCGCTTGGTATCTTTAATTGACCAATTTTTTGGAAAACCCGGGGCTAAGTTTTTAACCACCTCACATTCCTTTTCACCCAACACCTAGGGGTTACTATCCTCTGTTAAATATGTCAAGACAGTCGTCCATGTTTTCTCAATCTCCAGAAACCTTTTTATACGGCGGTCCTTCTGTTCCCTCTGGGTATCAGTCACTTACTGGTACTTTTTCGAGAGCATCTCCTCAACCTATTGAACAAGGGTTATTAACTGGAAATAATGGAACTAAGCCGTTGAGTGTAGAAGATATTCTCATGATGTCAGGTACTATTCCTAATCCTCAACCTCAAGGTGGCCAGTTACCGCCTGGGGGGCAGCCTCAAAGTCCTCAATTATCGCCTGGGGGGCAACCTCAAGGTACCCAATTTCCACCTGGGGGGCAACCTCAAGGACAATACATACCTACGGGACAGTACGTTCCTCAAGGTCAACCCCAGACTCAATATGTACCTCAAGGTCAACCCCAGTATCAATATGTACCTCAAGGTCAACCCCAGTATCAGTACGTGCCTCAAGGTTATCAACCTCAAGGTCAGTACCCAACCCAAGGTTTCCAACCACCTTCCGGTCAATCATATGTCCAAGGAGCTGGAAATGTACCTTTGAATTATCAACCCTACCCTCAACCCGGTTATGGTCCTCAATATTCTCAACCTGTTATGGGTCCGTACCCCAGAATGAACTTAGTGTGGGATCCATCTCAATCTCAACAGGTCTTGCAACCAAATGTACAGTTGTCATCTCAAACTGGACAACCTTTGGTTTCTGGTTCACCCCAGCAACCGGTCCAGTCTACTATTCAAACTTCTGCACCTTCTGTAGTTTCTCAGTCTGGGCCTAGTACGCCTCGTACTCCGTCTCAAACGACTGCTGCAACATCTGTTCAATCTACCCCACCTACTTCTGGAGTATTGACAGCTCCGATTTCTACTGTTCCTGTATCAACTCCTCAGACATCTTTACCTCAATCTGAATCCACAATTCAGACTTCGGTTCAAATGCCTGTAGGACAACCTGGTCCAAGTACGGTTGTCACAAGTCAACCTCAATTTACTTATCAACCATACCAGGGATAGTACCAATTCGGTTCTGCTGTGCAGCAGCTAGTCTATCAGTATCAACCGTACCCTGGGTATACATATCAACAACCTCAACAACCCCAGTACGGTCCGGTTAATCCTGGTTTTCCGGGAGGATATAATATCCCAAATGCAATTCCAATTCCTAGCTATCCTAGATATCCTCCTCCTGGGGCTGGTCTCACGACCCAGGGTTTCAGGGACCCTAATCGTCAGTTACCGTTTATTGCAACTTTGGACTTGCCTGACTTGTCACGCCTTACGAACGATCCAATTAACTATCTTCTGTTTTGGCCGCCAATGCCGAATAAGTTGCCTAGTGATATTCCTAAGTTTGAAGGCAAATCAGGAGAGGACCCGTCGAACCATGTGATGACTTATCACCTTTGGTGTGCGTCTAATTCCATTTCAGATGATTCAATCCATTTAAGGCTTTTCCAGCACACTCTAATTGGTCTTGCAACCAAGTTTTACATTCAGTTACCGCGAGCCACTTTTTATAACTTTAGTCAGTTAGCTACTTTGTTTTTAACTCATTTTCAGTTGCCAGTCAGATATGACAATGGCACGGAATTATTAACTTCATTAAAGCAGTCAACGTCCACTTACATTTCAGATCACATTCATGAATGGAGACGTCGACGGCATTTAGTGAAGGTTTTTATTCCGGATCAGATCTTAGCTGAATGGTTTGTAAAATCTTTATTACCAAAGATCATTGAGGATGTAGCTAAGGCCGAAGTCGTTACTGAAGAGCAAGTAATTGCTCAAGCTCAGTACCTTGACTTAGTTTATACGCAGTCAGGTACGTTACACGAGAAAATCCCCGATCTTCCTAAACAAAATCAAATCACTGCAGCTCCTTCAGGGTCTCATGCCGTTGATGGTATGATTGGTACAGTTAATACAAAAAGTAAGAAGAAATCTTCCAAGAATTCTTCTCCTATCATAACTTTACCAGATTCCCCGACAGGAGATTCTTCCGCGGAAATTTCCGCCGATATTCATGTTGTAGAGTCATCTATAGCCAAATCAAAATCCAGCAGTAAGAAGAAAGGGAAGAAGAAAAATAAAACAGATAAAAATTCGAAAGAGAAACCAAAAAAAGCGGAATCAACTTATGAGAAACACAAACCTCGTTATCCCTGTCTCATTTGGGACAAAGAACATTTTACAAGAGACTGCCCTCACCGTGCAAAGGTTGAAAAAATTGTCAAAGGTTCCCAAACGCCTGCTGTTTTGAAGGATCCTTTTCCTAGTCAAGACAGTAAGATGATAGGTTCTTCCTCAAATGCCTCCGAAGAACCCATAATGATGATGTCCCATGTTAGGATTGCGACTCGATCGCATGATTATGGAAGTAAAAGTCCTGTTGATGGTAAAGAAGCAGAATCTTCTCATTCGAACCCATCAACTTCAACTCCCGGTTCCGATCCACTACAGATCGAGAAACCTAACCCAGACTTAGTAATCAAACCGCCCGCCAAGGGTATACTTCGAAAGTCAGCTTTCAATCCACATGTGAGAGCGGCTCAGAACTATAACATTGTTGAAGATTTGGCTGTTTCACCTTCAACAATGTCGGCTTTGGAAGTGCTGCAATCATGTCCAGCACAGTGTAAATTACTATTGTCGACTATAGGAGCTGTTGACGTTCAGGACTCGAACCTTATAATTTTCGATCTAGAAAATAGTACACCGCGCTTACCTCATCAAATGGCTTTCCAGATCCCAGTGTTAGTCAAAAACAGACCTTGTTATAGGACTGTGATTGATGAGGGAGCCTCAACGTGTATTATGTCGATACAGTGTTGGAGATCGCTTGGTTCTCCTACGCTAAATCAATCCCCGACGATTCTAAAGGCCTTTGATGGCCGTGGGTTTCATCCTTTTGGCATTCTACAGGATTTACCTATAGGGGTTGAAGGCAAAACTGTTAATCTAGATGTGGAGGTGGTTGATGCCCCTCTAGATTACAACCTTCTCTTGGGTCGTAGTTGGTCTTACGCTATGACAGTTGTCGTTTCATCGGTCTTTCGGCTTATAAAGTTCCCTCATAATGGAAAGATCGTAACTATAGACCAGCTGACTTACTTTTCATCCGACCCAGCCTCTTCTGAAAGTATTCAGCATGTCGGCAAAACAACTATCCCGTATAAGGATGTTGGAGTAGGACTAGTTAAAGATTCTGGTTTACTAGGAACTTTTCCTTTTCCTCCTATCAACGCATCGTCTTCTACTGCAACTATTCATATGATTTCTTCAGACACCATTGTTTATGATGATCCTTGGATCGTACCTTCCGAATCTGAGATAGACTCATTTGGTGATGTTATGCCTTTGAGTCCATGAGAAATTGCGTACCAAGCCGTGCAGTCCTTTTCCGACCCATCTTCAACCAAAATTGACTTAATGAATGTGGTCCATGAGGAATCACTTTCAACATCAAACTCGGATTCAACAACGTTTTCTGAACTTGTTCACACTAATGAGCAAATTCGTGAAATCCTATGTGTTGATGATTTACCATGGGAAGATCTTCATCATAGATCTTCGTTTTTACCCGAGAGTGATCGTTTTGAAAATGATTTTTCATCTATTTTTACGACTGAATATGTCAAGGAACCTCAAAATCCAATGAAAAATCCTGATTCAAAGTTAAATTTGGAAAACATTTCCCGAACTATTCCTATTGATATTTCGGTTAAGCTTGGAATTGTTGAAAACATTCATATAGGTGCCTCTTGTACGGAAGATGAAATTCAAACATATAAGGCCCTATTTCAAGAATTCCGCGACGTGTTTGCCTGGTCATATGAGGAAATGACAGGAATTGACCCATCGATTGTTGTTCATGAAATCAAAACTTACCCAGATGCTAAACCCGTCCGGCAACATTTGCGTCAGATCCACCCGCGAAAAGCTACTGCTATTAAAGCAGAAGTTGAAAAATTACTCAAAGCAGGTTTCATTTATCTGATTCCGTTAACGGATTGGGTATCGAATATTGTTCTTGTTAACAAAAAGCAAGGACAATAAGAATATGTAACGATTATAGGGACATTAATCGAGCCTGTCCAAAAGACAATTACCCAACTCCCTATATCGATCAAATCATTGATGATTGTGCCGGCAGCGAAATATTCTCCTTCATGGATGGTTTTTCCGGATACAATCAAATCAATATTCTACTTGCTGATCAACCAAAAATGGCTTTCATTTGTCCATGGGGGACATTTTCTTATTGCAAATTACCTTTTGGGCTCAAGAACGCCAGGGCAAATTTTCAAAGGGTCATATCTTACACGTTTCATGATATCAAACACATTGTGCAACCCTATCTCAATGATTTACCTGCTCATTCATTACATCGAGCTGATCATCTCATCCATTTACGAGCAATCTTTATGAGGTGTAAGCATTATCGAATTAGGTTGAATCCACACAAGTGTGTTTTCTGTATAGAAACGGGTCGGTTATTGGGGTTTGTTGTTTCGAAAGCCGGCATTCGCGTCGATCCCTCGAAGGTTGAAGCTATTGTCAAATTGCCTCCTCCTTCGAGTCTTCGCCAACTCCAAAGTTTGCAAGGGAAAGCAAACTTTTTACGTCGATTCATTCCTAACTACGCCAAGATCACAAAGGGTTTTACCCGATTGTTGAAACAGAATACTCCATTCTTTTGGGATGAGATAGCTGACAAATCTTTTGATGCATTAAAACACGCGTTGACCCATGCACTGTTATTGCATCCTCCCAACTACAACCAGGATTACTTCTTGTATCTCGCCGCCTCCCATTCCACCATCAGTATGGTGTTAGTTCAGGAAGATGAATTCGGTACTGAACATGTGATATATTACCTTAGTCGAACTTTAAATCCAACTGAGCTAAAATACTCACGTGGAGAAATTGGCATTGGCAGTTGTTCAAGCTGTCCAACGTTTTCGTCATTAAATTTTACTACGTAAAACTACAGTAATTTCTTATTGCAACCCTATGATCTATATTTTGACCAAACAATTGCTAGGGGGGCAAGTACTCCAAATGGATTGTGATCCTGCAGGAGTTCGACTTGGAATTTGAAAAGTCTAAGTCAAAGAAATCTTTAGTTTTTGCGGAGTTCATGTGTGACTTCCCGCGTGCTGACACGGAAACTATGGCGGAGGAGCCCATTGCGGACAAATCCTTGTTTCTAATCAACACTTTAGATCCATGGTATGGGGATATCATCCTTTATCTCCAGACCCAATCCTTTCGGCCAGAAATTTCAAGGTCAGAACGTCGAAAAATGCGATTCCAGTCCCAACAATTCAAAATTATTGGAGATACTCTTTATCGTCGTGGGGCGGACTCTGTTTTTCGACGTTGTTTAACTCATGAGGAAGCTGAAAGGGTTCTGAATGACTGTCACTCTGGAGCGTGTGGCGGTCATATGTCTGGGTTTGCCACAGCCCAAAAGATATTGCGCACTGGCTACTGCTGGTCGTCTTTGTTTAAAGATTGTATTAACACAGTCCGAAAATGCCACAACTGCCAAATTTTTGATCGAAAGATGCGCGCTCCACCTGCTCCTCTCCACCCTATAATTGCTGTCGGTCCTTTTGCGAAATGGGGTATCGATTTTATTACATGTAACCCTCACTCGGCCGGGGGGCATGCGTATATCATCCTTGCAGTAGATTATTTTACCAAGTGGGCCGAGGTGATGCCTACATTTGAGGCAAACGGCAAAACTGCTACGATTTTCGTGTTTAATCATATAATTGCTAGGTTTGGTGTTCCACAAGCGATTATCACTGATCATGGGCGTCATTTTTGAAACATTATGATGACTGAACTTACAGGCCAACTTGGCTTGCGTCACGATAGTTCAACTCCATATTATCCACAAGCTAATGGTCTGGTTGAAGCCATCAACAAAGTTCTAGTCATCATGATCCGACGAATCATTGGGATTCATAGGTCGAATTGGCATAACATGCTATTTTCAGCGCTTTGGGCGTATCGAACCTCAGTAAAAATGTCAACCGAGTTCACTCCTTTCCAACTAGTTTATGGTCTGGAAGCTGTGTTACCCATTGAATGCGAAATCCCGTCATTGCAAATGGCCATCGAGTTACTTCCAGCCACTTCCGAAGAGGAAAAACGTTTGTTATACTTGGCTCAGCTAGATGAGAATCGACGTAATGTTGCATTAGCAATCGAAACTCATGCCAAACGTATTAAAGCTCAGTATGATCGAAATGTTACCCCTCGAAATTTTTCGAAAGGAGACCTAGTCTTATTGTACGATCAAGCAAATGATAAATTAGGCGCTGGGAAATTCGTACCCATGTGGCATGGTCCTTATGTTGTTAAGCGAAAGCTAGCAAAAGGGGCCTATGAATTGGTAGACTTTGACGGGGTCTCTTTAGGTAAACCCAGAAATGGTCTTTACCTGAAGAGGTATTATGCTTAAAATCTGGGTGTGGATATTTTTAGTTAGGTTAGTTTTCTTTCTAGCTGGTGTGTTTTAGTTTAAAAAGTGTGCTTAGCTTAGAGAGTGTTTTTTGTCATTATTCCTGCTTATCTTGGTTTTACTCTTGATATTGCAGATGTCGACGCCTCTCCAAACATACATTGGTTTTGCTGATGGTGCTTGTCGTAATACACGGAACATTTCTTCCGCAGCTTGGGTTATCTATTTGCCCTCTAACGAGTTGGTATCTATGCATGGGGTAAGACTCGATCAAACAACGAACAACATTGCCAAGTATAGTGCAGTGATTGAGTTATTATCTGAATCTATTTCATTTGGGATTCGGAGTTTGATAGTGAGGTTAGATTCTGAACTCGTTGTATTACAGCTTAATAGAGTATATGCCATTAGAAATCCAGTGTTATTGAGATTATTTTTGAGAGTTCGTCTCTTGGAACGTGAATTTGATTATATTGAATATCAGCATATTCCAAGATATTTAAATACATTAGCAGATGCAATTGCTTCTCGAATGTTAAGTAGACATTTGCAATAATCATACAAATAAATTTAAAAACATTCCATAACATGTTTTACAAGATAAGCCGGTAATAGTGATATAGTATAATATAGGAGTGTGTCAAATATACATCGTCCTCGATCATAGGTTGAAAAACACCTTATGATCGGCAAAAATGATAGTACAAAAAGCAAAAAATGTCATATGTGTCTACAACAGGCGATCATCCTATCATTGGTGATGATCTCGATAAGAAACCACTGTACGGGCCACCTTACAAAGGAACCTCCTGAAAGGTCCTGGGACCCCAATCACATAGCGCTGTAGTCGAAGAGGAATGTCATCTATGCCAGTCTCCAGAATGTCTCCTGTCAAACGCTCTAGATGGCTCTCCAATTTGGCCAAGGTCTCTGCTGATTCGTCCTGTGGGGCTGGTGCTGCTGCAGCTGGTTGTTTCCTCTCATAGGGCCGGAGAGCGGCTGGTCGCCGTGGACCTACATCTGCATTTGAAACTTTTACTATCAATTTTGGGACGAGATAAAAACAAAAAAAAAAAATTAAATTAGGAAAATGTTGAAAATGATTTTACCTGAGTCATCCCATTGCTCTCCTGGTGGAAGAGCCATGTCTGGGTCACCACGAAAATCTACCCCAGCGTAAGGAAAGTCCTGAATAGCAAAAACTTGGTTTTCCAACCAATGGAAATACTCAGGAGTGAATCGAACGACCTCTATCCCCTCCTCAGGATGACGGGCCATAACTGCAACCCATCGCATCAGTTTGGGCTCTCGAGGAAGTCCAGCTCCAACAGTGAGGTGCTGTGGGACCAACATTGGAACCCTCTCCAGACCAAAGCTCACGACTAAAGCACCATATCCAAAGGTCTTCAGTTGTCCGTTCTTGGCTCTAGTCAGTTGGCCTTTTATATTAGCCAACACAGCATCGCACCAGTTGAAGATGGTGCCTCGAAAGCAGTCAACTGCCATCCGCATCTGGGATCCAGTGGCTACATGTAGTGCTGCGCTCCTGTAGAGCCTGGTAACAGCAATTACCTTGAGTTCAGGAAGGGATATGGTTTTGATATCTATCCCTTTGTCTCTAGTCTGGTTGTTACAGAACTCTAGCCGGAGGCTATCGACAAACTGGCCACCTGGCCTAGTCCCGAATAGAGTCAAGTGTTCACCTCTCTTAGGCAAACCAGTCAAAAAGTATATGTCTGCTGGCTCCATTTCGAGCTGGTGACCACCAATGAAGAAGCACTGGTCCTGTATGCTCCACCTGTCTACCAGCCACTGCAAAAAGTCCACCTGGGCCCTCATGCCAGGTATGGCCCAGAATTTGTATAAGCCGCATGCCTTCAATGCATCAATCGAAGGTTGATGATTTATCGCGGCGAGATCTACATCCTCATGCTCCCGTTCTCGCCAATCAAGCATGATGTATACTCTACATTCAACAAAAAGGCGAATTAGAATGTCTAAAAGCAAAGTTTTTGGGTGAATTTTGAGAATTTTAGGTTTAAAAACCCTTGCTGCGGGGACCGCACCCTCTCTATTAGAGACAGTGCGTGGGTCCGCACCTTGCCTTCACGGCAGGTGCGGACCCCTGACTTTTTTCCCGTTACGAAAAAGTCGAGGTCCGCAAGTTACCTGTGCTGTGCCTGCGCGCAGGTTTTGAACCTAAGAATCCTTTTAAAAATGAAATTAAAACCTAAAAACAACTTTGAAACGGATGAAATCAAAGAGTAGGATGATGTGGATTACTTGGAGGAGACGGCGTTTGATTCCAACGGACGGATTTTCCGCAATCTTCACGGGAAGTTTCTGACCAAAAGCTCTATTTTCTCACCCAAAACTCAAATGGTAAAAATGAATTTACAAAAGCCCTTTTTATAAGTTTTTTGAATAAATGAGTTTTTAATTTGTTTATGTTTCACTTTAAAGAGGTAACTTTTGCAGTATTTTTATCCATTTTAAATAGGTATGAGTAATGTTTGAGTTTTTGTTCAGGATAACGGATTTTTCAGGCGAAATCGGTCATTTTCGACGAAAAAACATTAGAGTCACCTTTAAGCTCTTTTCTGACTTCTAAAACATGAAAAGATCGTCGAGTTTTTCTTTTTAAGCTCGTTAAAATAGAACTAAAAAGACGGTCCACTTACAGCTCTTTTTCTGGCCGTAAAAACATGAAAAGATTGCCGGATTTTTGTTGTTTCAAATTCGATATTGGTTATAAAACGATGTGTCATTGATCGCTTTTTTACTTTCTCGGATCAGAGGCACTAATTACGAAAAGTACTCCTTGGTCGTAATGATCAAGCGGTTCTCTCAAGTATTATTTTATACTTTTTCGAGCTTGGTAGACACAAATTTACGAAAAAAGACAACCTTGGAGTCTTCTTAAGTTTTTTCAGACTCTCTAAAATTGAAAAACTCCGAGTTTCTCCTATACTGGACTCGTTAAAATTTAACAGTAAAGGACCTGTTCAATTACAAACAGGAACGGACCACTCCTTCTTAGGGTTCGAATTTAAACTAAGTTGGACTCATCCGAAGGATGAGCTTATAATCAAGCAAATGTTATCCTCCTCAAGCTTGTCAAAAATAAAGAGGTACTTGCCAAAAATGGTGGGGGAAAAGAGAGAAAAATGAGCCTGTTTGTCATACTTTGTAACCACTCTTGAACACGACACTTTTATTCACCTGGGTTGGGAAATCCTTTGCCTAACAGTTGATCAAACCATATTGAAAGTCTTCAGCCGGTTTCTGGGTATTAACTTTGGGTCAATTGTCACCAAACCATCTGCTGTGTCGTTATGTGTTCAAGAGGTTAGTGCAAATAAGCCATTCATCTGCAAAATATCTGTCATCCATTTTGACCATCCTTGAGTCAGTCCTTGCAACTAAATTTCTTCAAACTTGATCTATGATTTCGTGTTGTGGGCTTGCCTACGACGGATCGCTTTCTATCGACTTCAGCTCATTATCTAGAAAGATGATCTAGAAACCGTCAGTACCTTGGGATCTGCATGCCTCAATGGCAGGTTTCTCGCCTTCGATGATAGGTTGCATCATTGACCTTCGATCAAAGGATTCCGTGACATGTTCGACATCAACACATCTATTCACATTTCATGGATTGTACTGAGTACTTTGAGAGCCATTGACATTACTGGTGGTTTCTCTCACACTTGTTAACAGTTTACATCATTGACTGGTAATCAAGTGGTTTCTACCATGTTCGACTTCAACACATTCATTCGCATGGATAGAATCGTACTATTTCGGGAAGTAGAAATGAAAACCCTGGATCTAGTTTCCTCCATCCAGGCTGCGAGGAATTTTGTATTCATTATATTGTGGACTATTCATAAACAGAGGGTTGCGTCCATACTGTGTCTACATGTGTCTATACTCGTGATGTATTACAAGATCATTCCTATATCAGAGCAGTAGTTAGTTTTCTAGTCAGTTTTGATCTGAGTATGGGAATGCCCACCTCAGCGATGATATGATCTCATATATATATTTTGCATTGAATGTTTTTACAGGTTCCAACCGGGCTCTCCACAAGATGATCCTCGAAATGATAAAGTACTTCACTCTTCCTAGATGATAAATGAAACCCTCATCTACTACAGACTTTGCACTTTAGGGGGAAATCTGTTACACAAAATATTGTCACCATGAATATTTGCAGTCAGTATGGGTCTATCATCATTCATACTGTCCTCCTAAGCAAGTCTCAAACCTCAGCTCTTCATGTCAAGCTTTGAAAATGAGAGAAAGACCTTAAAAATCAATAAACCTCTGGTTTCGCACTTTCTCTCACTATTGCCTGCAGGCCCGCACCCCCTGTTCATGTTACCTGCGGACCTGCCCGCTCTGTCTCTAAAGGAGTGGGTGTGGACCCCTGTGAAAGTCAAAAAGGCGCAAGTTTATTCTAAAAAACTCACTTTGGGTTAATTCTAGATGATTCTAGAAGGAATTTTGACGTGGATGGTTCGCTCTTAGGTGGTTCATGCATCCCAAAAGAGAAGGAGCTAATCCCTTGATGAGAGGAGCTATCCCTTTGAAGGAGGGCTTTATCCCTTTGAAGGTGGACCTAGTAACTTCCCTCCATTGCACTATAAATTAAGGCATTAGGCTGGTTGCTAGGGAGGTTAGAAGCTGAAAATTTTTTAGGGTAAATGCCGGTGGAATTGAGACTTCCTAGTTAAGCTTGAGAGGAGAGATCACATACCTTTTGGCTTCATTGGGAAGAGAGTGAAACTTGTCAAAGTAGAGGAGACTTCTTGTTGGACCCTGGGAGGAGCTTGTACAGCATCAAGGCACAAGTTGTAAAGTTCTTCTTTGATTTGAATTAATACAATCAGATTCATTTTTCTCAACAAATTGTCTTATGTCATTTGTTTCATGAATTCCTTGATCATCATGATAAGTATGCTTTATTATATTGGCTTTTCAGGTGTTATTTAATTTGTGTGCTCGTTTGTGTTTGCAGATTCGCTACAAGGGAGCTCATTTGGATCAAAGGAGCGAGGCTTCCACAAACTTGCATTGGACCCAAGGTAGGCCTAAAACACTTGTTTGCCTTTGTTTATAAATTGCATACTTAGAGAAAGATAGGATTTGATTGGCTTGCTTGTCACTAGATATCATTAGATTCTAGGGAGGTCGATCTTGTCCGCAAGAACGACTCATTCCGTGTGACAACAGCAAGAAGAATTAAAACAGAGGAGTCATCATTCTGAACCTGTTTCTGTTCGGAAGATTGAAACAAACTCCCATAAAGCAGCAGTTCTACATGCAGATGCAGAAGTTCAGTTTACACTTCCCAAGCCTATCATCAGACCTTGGGAAGAGCTTGTCCATAACAAGCACAAAACTGGTCTTGGATATGACAAGGACTTGTCCTTTCATATTCCAGACTACTCCAAACCAATCAAATTTCAAAGTGCTGGATTCATTCATGACAGTTCACCTACTCCTCATGACAGTTCACCTCCAGCTGTTCCAGATTCTGCTCCTCTTCCACAACAACAACAATAGATTGTGAAATGCCAACACTGTGACCGAGTTGGCCATTTGAAAGATCACTGTTTTGATCTTCATCCATGTAAGCACTGTCATAAAACCACCCATTCTTCACACAGATGCTTCAGAAACAAACGTCCTGCAAGAACAAAGATTCATCTTGGATGGATCGCTTCTTGGCAATGGGCATCAACAGCCAAGAAGATATTCCAATCACATGTCAGAACTTGTTCCAGAGTATTGAACAGTCTTGCAGTTGAGTTTTCTCCATCATCTCACCTTGTATCTGACAGGGGGGGAAATGATGGTCATCTACAAGCTTCAAAGTCACATCAAGCGAGCCTGAGCCACAACCTGCCACACCAGTTTTAGAGTTGTAGCCAGAGACAAAGATGCCCCTGAGCATGCCTTTATTTGGTAATGCCTCTTCAAAGAATCTGGGACACTTCCTCTAGCAGAAGACTTCAACTTCTTGCTAGTTTCGGAAGAATTCCAAGAACAAAATTGGGGACACTTCCTCTAGCAGAAGACTTCAGCTTCTTGCCAGTTTTGGAAGAGCTCCAGGAATTGCATTAAGCATTCCACAGTTGTTGGTCATCCTTAAACCATCACAGGTTGAGACTTCCCTTTTCAGGTTGAAGTTCTCCCTTTTATGTGGGGTGAAACCTCCCTTTCATGGTTGAAGGTTTCCCTCTTCAAAACATTAGGAGCACTTCCTCTAGCAGAAGACTTGAGCTTCATGCCAGACTTGGAAGAGTTCCCGGAACTGCACTAAGCGTTCTAGTTTTGGTGGTCATCCTTAAACCATCGCCCTTTATACCAACATTTCAGAGAGCACATTCAGCCTAGTGCTGCCATGCATTTTTTGCACATTTTGTATTACAACTCTCTTCTTGCACTCATACATAACCCTTCGGATTAAGGGGGGGAATGTTGGACACCTAATCCTCAATGGGTTAGTGTGGAAGCCAAATAGACAAAAGGAAGTCCAGGAGACCTTGGGATATGAAACCCAACGATCAAACCATGTACTATAAATGTATATGTTTTGTTAATAAAATTGTACTCTCATGTTTTATCTTTCCTATTTGTCTTTGCCATGTGTGTGTTTAACACCTGCCCTAGCACCACCCTGCCACCCTGAAGTGTTCTCTAGCCACAACCTGAAGGTGACTCCAATCACCTGCCTTGCACCACTCTGCCACCCTGAAGAGTTCTCAGGCCACAACCTAAAGGTGACTCCAATCACCTGCCTTGCACCACCCTGCCACCCTGAAGAGTCGAAAGATCACATTTCACAATTTTCATACTAGATCCCCCTGTACTCTAAATCAATGTAGAAAAGTTGTAATGGAGATGTTGTATGTCTGTTAAATCTTGGTAGCCACTGACCATTGTACCCACAAAATGATCACTACTTGATGCTACACATCAAACTGCACATCACCGTCACTGTTCAATTATGCATCCCTGTCACTGTAAGTCACTACACATTTGTCGGCTACCACTGCTTGTCACCGTATTGAGTTGCTCATGAATGAATAGGCATTGATGCTCTTATATTGTTACCACATCGTATCAGGCTACACACAATGTTGCAACCATCTAGCACTACTATCAAATGACAACACAAACCAAGGTGCTCTCAACCTCTGTCCTCGAAAAGCTACCAACATATATGTAAACACTGTTGTTTAACTAGTCAAACCCCTGTTACCCATTCTTCTTCAATGGGATTTCCTTCAATTCTTGTTGCCCTACAAGATTATAATTGTGTCATCGTACACAAATCCTTAGGTCATAATAGAAACGCTAGGTCATTACTTCAAGGCTAACCCTAGGTCAACCGTCAATCAAGTCAATCAGTCAAGTGAAAGGTGTCAACTCAAATGTTAATGTCCTCAATAGTACTGCAACATTGTTATCTAGTATCTTAATCAAGTATAGTCAAGACACTTGTCAAATAGATGTAAAGCCATTTGTTAAAGTAAAGACACTTGTCAACTAAGTGTACAATCATTGTTACAAGTCAAGATCAAGTCAATAGTTCAAGTAAGTGTCAAGTCAAGGTCATTGTAAGTGTTATGTCTATTAGATCTTCTCTCACAAAGTCAAAGTCAAGACAAAGTGTCATCATACAAATCAAACCCATTCTAAGTCAGTCAGAGTAGTTGCCATTATGCATGTTGTGCCGAATTCAAGGTGATTGGCATCTTATATGTGAGATGTCAAATCTACTCACAATGAGTCAAAGTCAAGGCACATTGTCATTTTGCATAAGAAATGTCAAGTCTGCTATCACAAAGTTAGGGTTAACAGTCAAGTTCCATGTACCAAGCTAATTGACAAGCACCAAAGGTACAAGGTCAATTGTTGAATGTTTATTGTTTCTTTGTACAGTCTCATAAAAAATACAAACAGTTACACACTTGTTTACTACTATTGTTAATGTTATACAAAATCATTTTGTTCACATATTCATATAGGATCATTGTTTCTCTAGTATGGTCACTTTTTTGTTTAATAGGGCTATGGTTATATGGATTTTTGCCTAGATATTCATTGCAACCAAGGTCTATGGAGATTTTCCCTTAAGACAACATTCACCTTCAAATCAAGTGTAAGTTTTAGGTCTGTAGTGATTCTTGAAATAGTCCTAGAGTGTGTTCTAATCCAACGTAACAATCGAGATAAGACCCTAATGGAGATACACAAAAGGAAAGCAAATGAAGAAAGCTACCCTACCACAGTCCTTAAATTTGATTCTTCAGATTGATCCATCTAGATCTTGATATGAGGATGTATTGTACCATATTCTTGCCACAAAGCTTGTTTAAAAGAGACTTCGCTAATCTATGTGACCGAGAGTGCAGGGATCATTCAATCATACTCCAATAACACCTTTAGAATCCAATGGATGGAGACCTATCTCTTTGAGCTACCTTGCTGCCTTAGTAAGGCCCATAATCATGAAGCATCATCAAACTTTGTTTTGAAAAGGTCAAAGCATTAACTGCTGAGAAAATAGGCCTGCGGCCTTGCCTTCACCTATACTCAATGAATACCAAAAAAAAAAATTAAAAGAAACTAAACAACCATACCTTTCAAAGGCTGAAACTTCACCAAAATTCTCTTCTTCTACGCTGGCCAAACTCATCTACCAACCAGAACAACTTGATCCAATTTTTGGTTATGTTCCTTCCTGAGGCTATACGCACTTCTATCTTGGGTCGATTCACTTGCTATAGGAGATCCGAAGGTTATAGACAATTGCAAATCTATGTTCAAAATATTCATTGAGTTTTTGAAGTGATGAGGAGTGATAGTTTGTGTTATTTTATAGGTAAGGGAGGGGTGTCTTGTTGAGGATATAAGGACTCCATTTAGGTGAACGTTAGGTGTCTTAAAAACACTTTTATGTTTAATAAATTTAATTTAATTTAGTAATTGTTAATAACTTGTTTATTTAAACTCTAAGTAATTGTGCACTAACCCTTATTAATATTTGTCTGGAAAAGTTTTCAATTCCACTAAAAATTTGAAATCAATGATTAGCTGCTTAGTGCATATGGTCCTAGCTGGTTATGAAGTCAATGATTGGTTTATTGTCTTTGGTTATTTGAAGTTATTCAACTTATACACAATGCGATTGTGGCGAGAATCATTGTCATATACTGACAACCGCAGGTAAATAAGGTGTGATGTCACTACCCCCTGGAGTTTTAGCCCACAAAACTGGGTCTTCAACTTCAAACTCAATTTTCTCTCAAACGAGGAAACACAGGGCGTACCATATATCAATAGAAACATCTCTTCGAGGAGAATCTAATGACCTAGACCTCCAACTCAAACTCAATGGTTTGACCCTTCAAAACCCTCGACAAAATCAGGGTACATCCTCAGTCCAAGGAACCCAAACCCTAGGACTTGGATTTTCAACCATCCAACAATGGATCTGCCAACTGATGTAATCTAACAAATACTAGGAAGCATTCATTAACCATTTGACATCTTGACTAGTGTTTTTAGTCTAATTCAAACCCAGTCAACTCCATAGGTTAAAATCAATGACAACACCATCGAATAGATAGCTAGTCAAACATGGCTATATAATAAACAAAACATTCTTATTTGGATATTACAAGGATACTCATTAGTCATCCATGATACAAATATATACAAGAACAAACACTTATCTAATTAACTTTGAAATGGTTGGCAGCTAGAGGAGGCACTTCAACTCTCCACCCAACCATAGGCAAGCTACACTACCATCTTTCTTGCAGCTTACCACCCCCAAGCCGTGTTACCACAAAATATAGCAAGCCTTGGAGAGGGAAACCCTACAGGACAAGAAGCTAGACCAAGTGCTAACAATTGGGTAGAGGCCCAGTGTCACCTTAGCCAACACCCCCTACTCTGCTCTTTCTAGAATTTCACTGATGAGAGGAGTGTTGGTAGAGGATAGGATCACCTATGAAAGGTGTTCTAAAGTTAGGGTATAAGGTGATAGGCTAGAATCTCTTATGAAAGACTCAAATTTCAACTACAAGGCTTCAAGAAGCAATACGCTTTCTATGAGAGATCTAGAAGAAAATGCATAAGGCCTAGGGTTTTGTGATTTTGCTTAGGTCTAGGAGTTCCAGAGGTCAAGGCAACTAAGAGAAAATGATTCTTATGATATACTTCAACAAGTACTAAGCTCATACTACCTTCAAGAAATCCCTCAAGTTGAACAATAGAAACTAGGGTTTCCCTCTTAGGGCACACCTAGGGAAAGAGATTTTATGGAGGAAAATTAAGTGGACACCCACCAAATTTAGAGGTCAAGTAGCCAAGACCCTCCACTTGATGTTTAGACTCTCAAATTCCAACAAAAACTCTCCTAAATGATTTCGCTCTAAGCCCTAGTTAGATGTCTTATCCTTAAGAGGGCTGAAATTTTAAGAGGAAAATTTATGGATGAGAAGTGAGAGTTATCACCAAGGACTTGGGTTAGTGCCTTGTTCTTTGGGCATATGGAGTCAAGGAGGCTCAAGATAAGCTAAATCTTTTCTAAGGAGGCTAGAAATTGATGCCCTAGGTAACAACTCCTAGTGGTTACCCACTTTTAAGGAAAATGAAATTTGATGGAGAGTTATAAGAATTCCTCAACTAGAAACATTCATTACATGTTATACAATTAGTAACATGTGCAATTCTCAACTATATAGCCTTTGAAAAATTGATTTTCAACAATTAGGGCACAAATAAGCATAATCTAGGAAGCAGCAATTCCATAAATTAGACAATTTCAAGATCAAATTCATCAACAATAAGCACTTACAAGATAGCATGTAGCATATCCATCCATTCACCAAAGAAATAGCTCCAAAGAAAATCCAAAATATCTTCCAAACATTGAAATGCATCCAAGAAATCTCCAATAGTCAAGAAGGAAACAATTTTGAATTCTCTTATGAGGTCTGAATTCTCCAAGTGATGATGATGATAGATTGAAATGATCTCTCTCCAATTTATACATGTTTAATGATATCTAATTTTAGCCTAAAGCCCCTCTATTCATAAAATAATGGGCTAATACTAGGTGAGGTTACAAGCCAACCTCATAGCCAATGTAAAACATACAATTAACCCACAAAAGAGGTCGGAATGTTAACATATGCATGCATAGGCCCTTCTAGGGCATGTGTTGGACTCCTCCAGTGCCAAAATGAATGTAGAGGGCTCCATAAATCAGCATCTAGGGGTTGGCGCCTAAATCTCCATGCAAATCATCCTGTGGACCCCAGTTTTGTTTTTGGGGCACAAAATGGGTCTCATGGGTCTCCTGGTGATAGAATAGCCTAATTTTGTTCCAACGTTGAGGGCTTTGAGGATGGTGCCAACACTCTCATGTCTCAAGGGGTGAGACAAACTTCATCTGGGCCTTAAATCAGCTGCCAAACCATGTGATCACTGCTGAGTTGGTTGGGGCACACTGGTCCAAGTGCATCATCTTCACTATTAGGTACAATAATCATTAGTGCATCTAAGTGAACCAAGCCTGTTAGTCAAGGGAAAATTGATGCTTCATACGGAGCTTCCCTTCCAAAGTTGAGGCTTTGATCACATAATAATGTTACCTCCCTAGGAAGGATTGGCTAATAAATGATCCTATTTGATGCTCCCAGCGCCTTAGGGGAAAGACAAGTCCCTAGTAGATCCTTCAATCAATAGGTGGAATGTGAATAATGATGAAGCAGAATGGGGATAAAGGGGTCTCAGAGCCACATGCCATGGTCAAATGGGTGGCAATAATAAGGAAATCCACATTCTAGGAATACAGATATGAGGAGGGAGTAATTGTGGATGCATGAGTTACCCTGGCCTTTGTTTTCCCACCCCTCTTATTTGCCTTTTGCCTTTTCTTGACTTTTCTTTGTATCACTACTCGAAGCTCTAGGAAATGAGAGTATGTTGTGTATGATGTATAGCAATGATTACCCTTGTTGTCACTCAGATTATACAGGGACGGTGCGACAACGACTCAAGTCGGGGGTTGTAACTCGGATCCCCAACCTCTCCGTTCTAGGCTTCTAGCTGTCTCCCTATGAAAGATAGAAATGCAAGACTTGTTGGCAACCAACAAGTCCAAGAGACACGATTGAATGGCCTAACCACTTGGTTGATTTAGCAAGATTTATAGATTAGATTAGATTTAGATGTGAGACCAATGCCTTATGGAGTCAAATTCTTGCTTTATATCGATTGAAGGCCAAGTAACCGGATGAACAACCGCTGCTTGAATGCTTAACTATCTCATATGCTATGCAAATCCTAAGACTTAGGTGTGATGCAAGAATCTTGGTTGCTTTTAATTAGATGCTTATTCTAAGTGTATCCTTCCTCTCAACTATTTTAAAGCTAGTCTCTAGAGCAGGCTGTGAGAAAGAAGCCAACGGGAAGCAAGCAAAGGCTTGATTAACAATACCTTCCCTTAGGTACTAACCACCCGATGCCTTCCGCGCTACAGAGACTGTGGCTCTGACAACTGCAAGGTCACCGTGTTAACCACTAAAGAGGTGCTAGGCTCCTCAAGCTAGACAAGAAAGGTGGTCCTATTATCTCTATCAACCAAGCTTATGCTTGGAGGTAAGTTATTAAATGCAAGACTAAGTTTAGGATGCTTAATGCAAGATTATTGAGTGTTTTCTTGAGTTAAGATTGTTTATGTTAAGTACTTGGTTTTGATTATCTTATGACAAGAGTACTTAATTGATGAATGGAAAATCAATCTTAACTACAAGAATATGTGCCAAATTAACAAGTGCCAACAAGAGATATCCACGATACGATTGCTTAACAATTACTTGAATCAAAGATCACCAATATGCTCAAGATAAAGATATCATCCACGGATGATTTTAACCATGAAAGAAAAAGGACAATATAGTACTTATCCACTTAGATAATTAGCCAATGAGACAATGTAAGATTATAAATGTTCCTAGCCAATATTCCTCAACAAGAGATGTGCAACTAGATTCACCAATCTCAAGAACACACAATGATTATTAGATTTTCAATTAGCCAATATCACAAATTTCTCGAGAGACATTCAATGATATTCAATTCTTGATCAAATGCTTGTGTGAGTGAATTTATTCAAGTGCAAAATTGTAAACTTTGAAACTCACAATAAACCACAAGTGTTAGTGCTCTTAGCATATGAAGAACTTCTCCAAATGTTAAACAACTTTAGGAAAGACAATGTAAACAATGCCTTCAATTACTATGAACCAATGAAAGCACTTATGCTACTTATGTTCCAACTTTATCCAAATGAGCAATAATCCAACTTTTATGACAGCAGTAGATTACTCGATGAATTATTCAATGCCAAATATATCAAACAAGCCCAAATTACTCAATTTCTTAGGAGTACTTAAAATGCAAAATGTCCTTAATGTACTTAGCCTTCTTATGATGTTAAAATTCACTATTATAGATCAGACTTATTATGCTGAGATGACAGTCACTTATTTTTCATGAATTAAGCCAATATATGGGTGACCAACCAATGCAATTTGTTACTTAATGACTTAGGCAACTTATGGATTAGTTTTATGCCAATTTAATGTGTCTTATGTCACTGTTATGAAGAGCTTATCTTGTTGTAGGAAGACAACAAGGAATCTTAAGGTTTAGAGGACAAACCCTTAGGCCTTAAGCTTAGAAGAAACTAGCCCACTTGCCAAAAAAAATTCCAATGGCTATGGAACCTAAAAACACAAAACTTTACTCCAACACCCAAAAGAGGGCAAGGGAAAGGCTAGAGAAACAAGGCAACAAGCCTCTTAGGGATGCAGCTAAGGCCTAGAGGCCAAATAGGCCTCATGGCAACCCTTGGAAAGTTTGCTGCTAGGCTAAGGGAGGGGCCGAGAGGCCCCAGAGACCTGCGGCCTAGGGTTAAGCCCTCACAAGAGGTTGTCACAAGCCCAAGAAGGCTGTGGCTTAGTGACAGAGGGCCGAGGAGGAGCTTGGAGAGGTTGTTGAGAAGGGATAAGGGGAGAAAGAGGGGAAGGGAGGCATGTGGCAGGTTTAGGAGGGTAGGCCAAGGACCTTAAGCCTTACGGCTAGGCCTACAAAGGCCAAAAACACCCATGGTAAGGGCTAGGAAGGCACTTCAAGGCCTATAGGACCTGCAGCTAGGCCTGGAAGGGTGACGACAACCCTAAAAGGGGCCCCGCTAAGGCTTTAAAGGCCAAATTAGGCCAGCGGCTAGGGTTGCAAGGAAAAAAGGGGCAGTGACTAGGCTTATGGAGGAGGACCTTGGGCCTAGAGGCCCTAGAAAATTTTGAAACCCTCGCCAAAATGTGATTTTTCTTCAGATTTCAGTATTTTCCCAAATCACTGCAAAATTCCTTGATTGTTGGCCCTGTTGACCACTACCGGTCAACCGCCCATAGCAGTACACCCCCTTTTTCTTTGCAAAAAGGGTAGCGCTTGATCGACATGTCCGTGCCATCCTTCAGTCATCGACAGCTTGATCAATTTATGTTGTAAACCCAGTCTGCATGTATAAATTGTAAATAATCTTAGCAGATATGAGTCATGTCTGTAAATTGCCTAGGTGGACCTAATTTTCTAAGTGATAATCTACGTCCCGGAAGGTTTTTCGTCTCACCAATCCATGATCGGCAGAGTTTTCCTTCAACCTAACCCCAAAGCCGGGATGGATTTTTTCACTAGAATCTTAGGAGAATCCTAGTGTGTTAATCTGCTAGATTATAGTTGTGTCGCAGAACTGGGTGGTTTATGAGGGTCTATGTTAAATGGGTTTTCCCCCTTAAGATGTAAAATTGTAAAAGTCATGATGTAAAGTGTCTTGAGGGTTAGAAAATGTTTTAATCCCCTCATAAGTCTTAAGTCCTAGGTCCTAGGTGATGATTTCGAAGGCTAAGTTCGAGGATCCATTTTAAAATGAATTAAAAAATAATTAAAAAATAATAATAATAAATAAAAAATTATAAAATATAAAAATTATAAAATAAAGCAAAAACCCTAAAATAATAAAATAATAATATTTCGAGTGAATGCATGTAAAATATCATTTTTTAATAAATCAACGAATGAGATTAAGAGATGTCTTGATTCTCATCAACGGTCGAGATCATTTCGACATGGATCACTCGAACTAGCCGTTGGGATCTTTTCCTTTAAATAGGGTGCTAGGGGTCATTTTAAGAAGAAATGGATCTGTGAGTCTTGTGCTGAAGAAGCTCTCTTGTAGTTCATTTTTTGTGCAATAAAGAAGACTTTGGGGTTAAAAATCTTGCTGGTGTTACTCTTCTGAAAATGCTGTAAGATTGTTCTATTTGTTCTGCATAATTTTATTTTCAGCCATTAATGATAGCTTAATGAAGATTGATCTAGGCACAGGTATCTTGTCTGATCTTTGAGGTTTGAATGATAGTTTAGATCCTGAAATATATTGGCAGGTATCTCCATTTGATCGGGGTTTCACTATTGTTTTCTCCTTCTATGTTGATGGTTGATTTTAAGCTGTGCAGGAAATCCTTTTTTCAGATTACCGGGTGTTAGGGGAAGTTCTCGACTGAACCAGCCAACTCCCGGGTTGTGTTTTCTGAATGAGCCCAGCCAGTTCTTGATCCCGGGCTTATCATTCGAAATATTTTTTTTATGAATGCATGCAGGGTTTTCTGAAGCGTTTTACATTAAAATTAAATTTTAGATAATATTTCTGTTCTTATTGCTAAATCTGGCTGTTAAGGGGCCAAAATCTGTAAAATATTCAGCTGATCTGGGGTTCCAAATTTTGCTTTATACAGTTTTCATTAGGGTTTTGTTTCTTTGCAATTGCAAGAACAGGGTTTCTCCAGGGGTTTCTGAACGAGAAAGACAGAAAAGTTTTGTGACCTGGCCACATAAAATCTCTTTATCCTGCAACATATTGCCTGGCTCCTCATAGAGGCTGCCTTTTCTTTTTTATTTGTTGCATGAGCCATTCTGCTCGATCCCTTCAAGCAGTGATTCTCTACGTTCTGAAAAACATCATGCGGTCCTGTCTGGGGTGTAACGCATACAATGAATAATCCTTGGCGATATTTTTGGCTGCAAAGAAAAACCGACCTAAACACGCCGCCGTCGAGGGTATCCGCAGACAGGTAAAGAGAAGCGTAGGTGGAGAACCTTTCACGTGAGTTATTTCTCTCCATCAAGCGCCAGGTAATGTTCCCAAATCATAAATTATTCGAATGTCAGGTAAAATCCAAAATCCGATTCATATGAGAAGCGTATTTTTTACAGCATCGTTTTGATTCTCCACGTGAGCAGAAATTTTCATTGTGGTTTCAGTTTGTTCTGGATTCATTTCAAAGAGCGTAAGTCTGCTTGCCTTCTGACTGCAGCAGTGAGAAGTTTTCGATTGCAGCTTTCTGTGCTAAAGCCGTCAACAGAGGGAGGTTCTCTCTGCGTCCCGGTTTCCATTTCTGCTGAGGGCATGATTGCATACGATCGACAGCATGCCAAAACACTGCCGCCTGGTGACTGAACCTGCGAAAGCCTACGGATCAGTGGCATCGTGCGTGTAAAGTATCGAAGCCGTAGCGTGTAGCTGCCGCTGGGGAAATCTTCGTGGGCCTGCAAGATTTTGAAATCCTTATCCACCGTCAAATTCCTTTGCTAATAATAAGAAACGTGCCCAGACGGTAACAGTTAATCGAAAATTTTTCTTTAGGGTATAGCGTCAGACTTTTGATTGTTTGTTTTTCTTGTACCATAGGTCCAATTTCTTTTAAATTAGTCTTTGTTATTTAATTTTTTTTAGGATTGTAAAGGTTTTGATATGTATTAAAATTTTTATGTTCTTTAAGTTAGGGTTTGAGATTTTTTTTTTTAGATTTTCATTTTAGTTTAGACTATAGTTTAGTTCCTAATTAGATTTTAATATAAGGTTTTGTTTTGAAAATATGAAAAAAAAAAATAAAAATTCATTTATAAAATTTCTTTAGGCTTTAGACTTAGTTTTAATTTTTTATATAGTTAAATTTTAGATTAAATTAATTTTAGATTTTTCAATTTTTAGGCTTTGTTTAAAGTTTAAAAATTAAAATGTCATAAAAAAAAAGGGGAGGAAATGAATTTTGCAATTTCAGTTTTAGCCCGGGAAATTTTTAGGTTTCACCTTTTGTGCTGAGGCTAAAATTTTGACGTGGGATTTAATGTTTATCATGTGTAAAATTTCATTTGAAGATTAACTGCATAATTTTGATCTCTGGCTAGCATTTTGGTGGTTGTTCAAAGCATTCCCATTTATTCTTTTAAATTGCTGAGCTATTGAGCCTTTATGGTTATCTTGTATCTGGCAAAAGTTAAGCTTTGATGATAAATGCTTGCTCTGCATAGTTTATATTGTTGCGGCATCTGATAATTAAACGATTAAACATTTATTCCACAAGGCACTGGTCTTTTAACTTCTAAATCCATTTAGTGCTTATCATATCGTGTCTCCCAACCAATTGGTCGACAGTTGGTCTTCGTCAGATGATAGGGTCTACCCCCCTTAGCCGCGGGAGACAGGCTTAAACGGAGAGATCGGGGATCAGAGTGACAGCCCCCGGTCTGAGCGTTGTCGTGACAATCCGTGCGACAACAGGCCCTGCAGAAATTTTAGAGACTAGATCTTACCCTCAAAGGCCTAGATCTAGCTCCTGTTACCCACCATTTTGTGGGTGATATCCCCAGGACAAAAATTTTCTCCAAGATGGTCCTCAGTCGACAGCCAACAGCCACCAAACTAGCTCGTTGTGTCATTTCTCTGCGACCTGAGCCAACCACGTGGTCCCTCACCCATCTATCATGATTGTATGTTTGAAGGTGGGCCTCCCGGACCTAAAGGTATGCCTTGTCATTTGGTAACTCAGTATTGTAGTTTTCTTATCATGGATACCTCTGGGCATGAATTAATGGGGGATTTGGCGGAAAGAGTGGGCTAGGTCTGTGCTCTTTCCCCTAGACCTCTTGTGGATGTTAACCTTGGACCCTAGTCCCACGGGATCTCTTTTACTGACCTTTGGGCTTTAGGAATGGTATTACATGGGAAACCCTAATTTTGGTTGCGTGGTCCCGCTCGCTCATCAACATATATCACTCCCCTTCCGCTCATTATAACCCCATTCATCATTTCTCCCACCTGGGTCCACATAGGGTTAGTCTTCCCCCTCCCCTTGCCCACGCCTTAGGTCAGGCCTGGAATGATGCCCCAGAGGTTGATGCAGTTGAAAAGAAAATTAAAAGCATAATTGGCCACATTCAACAAGGAAATATAGTATATACCACAAAATTCAAAATATGGCAGGGACAAACACATTTAGCATGTGGGAAAAAGCCAATGCATGAGCTCTACCCCATCATCATGGCCATCACCCTGGTTCCTATAGGCCCTATATGAGCCCCCTTTATCATTCAGGAACCCATGATTGTCCCAACCCCTGTTAGGAAATGAATCGTCCTATCTTAAGGGATAATCCACTGCTATACCTTACACATCATGTGTTTATCCCTTGAACCCCGAGCAATTAATTCAAGAAAAATCATAAAAGGCAAAAGGCACATAAAGAATGGTGGAAAAATCAAGGTCGGGGCAACTCATGCACCATGATTTCTCCCTCCTATACAGTATATACCCAAGTGTGGGCTTCCCTTTTATTAACTACCATTGTACCCGAGCATGTGGCTCGGGGCTACCCCTTTCATTCCTTACTCCATTCATCTCTTTATCACATCCCACCACCCTTTGAAGGATGTACCTTGGACATACTATCCCCTTTAAAAGTAGAAACCACCTAATAGGATACTTGGTTAACCCCATTTGGAGCTTAGAGACATTAGCACATGCAAAAGCCCATTATGGAAGGGCATGCCATTATGAAGTGCCCACCTGTTGTCCATGGTTTGTAAGCTCTTTAACTCGACTTCCTTTGATAACTCGTTGTACTGGAAAGCTAGGGGACACATTGGATCTTATGCAGGATTGCAGATGGTCTCCATTTTGGGTTTGGTCTCCCTATATGGGGTCCTAACCCTACAAAAGGGCTACATTGGCACATATAAGGTGTGTGTTGAGAGCTATGGGCCTCCACATTAGTAGAAAACACTCCATGGATCCCTAGAGATGTTCAGATATTGCTCGAGATTCACCTATTAGACGAGGAAGATGCACCTGGTTCACCATGCCCAGCTAGCCCCACAATTGCACCATGCACTTGCCAGATGACCTAGGTCTTGTATGTTGATGTGGTATCACTTACACCATCATCTGAGCCCCTTACAGATGGTCTACAAGCATCTTCGACCTATTGGAGATGCATGAGGTTACTTGTGTGCCCTCACACCCATTGGGAGGACCACAGGTTTATTATTTGGAGAACAAGGGGCCAACCCCTTGTCCACTACTTTTGGGAGTCCTATTCATCATTATGGCACTTGTGGACTCCATCAGGCTTCTTAAAAGGCCCAACTGTGAAAATTAGGTGACCCGAATCCCTACATCAGCAACAGATTAAATTTCTCCTACTTGTTAATTTCTGAATCAAATTATTTACAGTGTTACACAGTATACATAGAAATAAAATCTACTGCAGCCTTCACTACATAAATACTGCGGAAACAAAATACTACACAGGAGAGAAATAAACACACACAATTACACCATTGCTTTTGGACAAACGTCCTCGGAAAAACCTAATGTGGGAAAATTGGTGCAGCAGCTAAGGGCTTGATTATTATTCAATAGTAACCTGAGTACAAAACATTGGATTCCCAAATTGGCTATCCGATACAGAGAATAAATTGGCAAAGAGGTAGTGACAAAAATATCTCACACTGTCACTGGCGATCCGACACCGATTCAGGGTTTGGATGCACTGCCCTATGCTATCTTTGCGTGGGCTCACACAGTCACTGCGTCACAGCTCAAAGGACTACGTCACCCTCTCCTTCTGATCTTTTGCCGACTGGAAAATCGACTCTCTAGCCTTCCGAACCAGTGTTGTTAAAATCGCGATAAAATCGCGATTTTATCGTAAAAGTGCGATTTTTTCATTTAGCCGATTCAAATCGCGATTTTTATACATAAAAATCGCCACTTTTTTTTATAACGATTTTTATCGAAAAAATCGCGATTTTTTGAAAAAATCGGAAAAAAGCGGGAAAAAATCGTTAAAATCGGGAAAAAATCGTTAAAATCGGGAAAAAATCGTTAAAATCGGGAAAAAATCGGAAAAAAGCGGGAAAAAATCGTTTGGCACAAAAATATTCATTTTTTTTCAATTTTTTTCAATTTTAAAAAAAAAAATGAATATTTTTGTGCCAAACGATTTTTTCCCGCTTTTTTCCGATTTTTTCCCGATTTTAACGATTTTTTCCGCTTTTTTCCCGGCGCCGATTAAATCCCGATCGCGATGTGTGCAACACTGTTCCGAACTCACACCCTAACTTTTGGCACTAGATCTCGACTACTCCCCAGCAAAATTGTGGACTCCCTCTGAAGCACTGTGCTACCTCTCTAGACCTCTTGATGCCTTCTCTGTCTTGCACTCACCGGAACTGGAAAATCCCCTCCAGTCTACTATCCCTACCCCTCAGTGCAAGAAGATCATTCGATCTCTCTCTGGCAACTCAGCGTTGCTACTCTCGAGAATTTGATCTCTAGATATCACTATCTCAGTGTGGTCTCCAAGTGCCCATCAAGCTCCTTCTTATAATCTCTTGTTGGAACACCAGCGGCCAAGATTAAAACATAATCAAGGGCTAAGATTAACTGGGAGTTGATCCTCGTCTTTATCTAGAAGATTTACACCAGATTTAATTAATACCCTTTAATTAATCACATTTCCTAAGTTTAGACTTAGGAATACATTAAAACTGATTAATTATTTTAATTAAACCATCTCTAGGTGGAATTTTACCAAACGATTGTTGGGTCTTGGAGAATGCATGTGTCTTAGCCTCTCTGCAAAATCTCGAAGCTAGAGCACATTCGATGCTACAAAAATCAACACTCACTCTTAGCAAGGAATGTGCTCTAGTGTTGCAACCCACTGAAGCATCACTTTGTCTCTACATCATCTCTTGTTGCACTACTAATTTTTGGCTCTATTGCCCATCAACTATTGAGCAATTCTGATTTCTGCATCTGTGTTGCTGTTGGCCCTACTGAACTGCTTCCAAAACTATATATGCACGACAACTCCCTCTCTCTCTGCAACTGCAGTAACTACAACGGAAAAGCATCCAAAATACTGAACCAACTGTGGTCAGTATGATGCATCTGTCACCCGATTCCTAACTGCTGCTAGACCCTGTGTTGTCACTAAAGCCTCTGCGCTGTGACAACTACATTGTTTCCAACACTGCTCTGTGTTGCCCAATATCTGACCTGCTACTAGCTACTACATCTGTCACTGTAGCACCTAACTGCACCAACTGCCACTGATCCATCCTACTACTGCATACTATGGGCTCTCGTAGCAAGGTATCGATTCATGAGGTGGACCTCCTCAAGAATCCTGCCCATCCTGTAGCTCTCTCGGGCTACAACTCCAAATCAACCCACCTCACCCCTAGAGGTAGCTCGGTGATCATGGCAAACTCTTCCTCCAATCTGAAGGACAGCCTGTCGATTTCTGCGGATGCAGCTTGCTGATCCTGCTTCTCCTCCTTGTCCTTCTTTCTGAGAGGACATTAAGTGTTATAGTGGCCAAGCTCACCACACCTGAAGCACTTGATCTTGGAAATGTCCTTCTTCCTCCCGCGCTGCTCCTGCTGCCCCTTTGATGTGAGGGCCGCATCTTCTTCCTTGTTTAATTACTTCATCCCACTACTGCTGCTACCACCACTGATGGTGCTCTTCACCAAATCTTGCCTCATCTCCTCCTGCTACAAATCAGCCCATATATGTCCCCAATCTGGCAGTTTTTCTCTGCCCAGGAAACTCTAGACGAAAACTTGCCATTCTTCAGAAACATTGTTCAAAGCTAATCGTACAAACTCTGTAGGCTGGGGTGTTGATCCTACTAAAGCCAGCTAATCCCGGACATCCTAAATCCTAGTAAGGAAGGGGTCTATACGCTCCCCTTTCTGCAACCTCGTGCATCTCAGCTTCTCCTCAAGATATATCTTTCGCTGTTCGGAAGACCCTTCGTACAGCGTAGCTAGTGCCTCCCACATCTGTCGAGCAATATCTTTGCCAGCTATGTGAGATACCACATGATCTTGAACTGCATCAAGAATCAACCTCTTAGCTTTTGCCATCTCCTTGTATTTCTTAAGGCGGATCTGCATCGGGGGGTACAGCTACCACACTATAGATATAAGTCTTGAGATCATGTTCATCTAGAAGACAGGAAATTCTAGCCTTCCAAATCACATAGTTGGAGGCTCCCTCCAATCGATATTGATCTCTCAACCAAACTAATGTTACTTCTCAGAAAAAGTCGAACTCCTCTTCTCCTTTGCACAATTGCTACCCAGCTATTCGCACTCCCTTTTGGAGTGAGAAACTCCGCACACAATTGTTG
The DNA here is from genome assembly GCA_031772625.1 of Pinus tabuliformis. NCBI lineage: Eukaryota > Viridiplantae > Streptophyta > Pinopsida > Pinales > Pinaceae > Pinus > Pinus tabuliformis. The sequence continues at coordinate 309,260,202 of CM062805.1, read as the reverse complement.
TTGCTCTACTAGGAAAATTCAAACTTCTTGGCTAGAAGTCCCCTGAGGAAAGAATTCCCTCACTGTGTGCTCCTCCTTCCTCCTGACGCTATTTGCACTAGCAAACTGTTGCAAAATCTGCGTCCCAGCAGAAGATTTGCTCCGCAAGGAAACTGCTGCTACTCCCTCTGCCTCTGGTACTCTTCGAACTGGAAAATTTTATTCAATGTCGACTCACTCAAAGAAGCAAAATTTCCACGAAAAACTAACCCTTCTGACCAAGGATATATGTTGCCCCTATGGTTTCGAATTGTTGCCTACGCAGAAATTCGAACCTCCTTCTCCTTTTCCGCTCTGAGCTCTCTGACTTACGAACTGTGCTCTGATACCATGTGAAAATTCGGTGACCCGAATCCCTACTACGGCAACTGATTAAATTTCTCCTACTTGTTAATTTATGAATCAAGTTATTTACAGTGTTATGCAGTAAACATCGAAATAAAATCTACTGCAACCTTCACAACATAAAATATTGTGGAAACAAAATACTGCACAGGAGAGAAATAAACACACACAATTACACCATTGTTTTTGGACAAACGTCCCTGGAAAAACCCAATGTCGGAAAACTGGTCCAGTAGCTAAGGTTTAGTTTTTATGCAGTAGTAATCTGAGTAAAATCATTGGATGCCCAAACAGGGTATCCAATACAAAGAATAAATTGGCAAAGAGGTAGTGAGAAAAATATTTCACACTGTCACTAGCAATCCGACACTGATCCGGGCTCTGGATGAGCTGCCCTAATCTATCTCTACGTGGACTCACGCAATCAATACGTCACAGCTCAAGGGACTGCATCACCCTCTCCTTCTGATCTTCTGCCCACTGGAAACTTGACTCTCCGGCCTTCCATACTCACACCCCGACTTTTGGCACTGCATCTCGACTACTCCCCAGCAAAATTGTGGACTCCCTCTGAAGCACTGCATTGCTTCTGCATGGCACTGTGCTGCCTCTCTGGACCTCTCGATGCCTTCTCTGCCTTGCACTCACCGAGACTAGAAAATCCCCTCCAGTCTACTATCCTTGCCCCTCACTGCAAGAAGATCACTCGATCTCTCTCCGGCAACTCAGCACTGCTACTCTTGAGAATTTGATCTCTAGATCTCACTATCTGAGTGTGTTCCTCCTTCTTATAATCTCTCGTTGGAGCACCAACGGCCAAGATTAAAACATAATCAAGGGCTAAGATTAACTGGGAGTTGATCCTCGTATTTATCTAGAAGATTCACACCAAATTTAATTAATCGCATTTCCTAAGTTTAGACTTAGGAATACATTAAAAATGATTAATTGTTTTAGTTAAACCATCTCTAGGTGGTATTTTCCCAAACGATTTCTGGGTCTTGGAGAATGCATGTGTCTTAGCCTCTCTGCAAAATCTCGAGGCTAGAGCACATCTGATGCTATATAAATCAACACCAATGACATGTATTGTTGATCATTCGACCTCTCGAAAGGCTTATTATTTTGTTTATGAGCTAGTTTGATGGGCTTGTCACCAAAAGTTAGTTATTTTGTAGATTATTTTATTCTAGGGGCTAATGTAGGCCTAATTAGCTAAATCGAACTCATTATGAGTATATAAATACAAGTGATGTGAGTTCATTTTAGCATCATCACTTGGATTGGACTTGTATCTCTCTTGAGAATTTCGCTATCCTTCTTGGAGGACAAATTTTGGAGCATGGAATGAATTTTGATGTTTGGATTATTTTCTCTTGTCTTGGAGCTTCTTGACTAGCAAATTCTTGATGGTTGGATATAGTCTTAATACATGTAAGTGCAATTTAATGCTATTTTCCTTTCTATTTTTTTCACATACATTGTTGCTCGGATTTCGCTATATTAGGGCTAATTTACTACATCCATTTATGCGAAGTTATGGAAATTCGGTTTCTAGATAGTGATGCTTCATGTATGGGCCATGCATTATGAATGAATGTTACTAGAGATTCTTCTTCATTGAAATTCATGTTGACAAGACGTCAATTTCGCAAAACAAAGTATAAAGTTCTTGAAGTTTCTTTTGGTGTTGCCCTAATGCTATGCGAAGTTGTCTTTGAGGCTTCCTTGACATAGAAAATTCAATGTCCATAGTAACAATTACTGTTGACTCCAAATCTCCCCAAATGATTAGGCACTAGTCCACCATAAGGTGATCACCTTAAACCTATTTTTCTTCTCCCCTCTCCTCTTCTCTAGGTCTAGTCCTCTAAGTCACCTAGGGCATCAATTATCTCACAATATAGCCATCCAAATACTTCGATTTTTGGTCCACAACTGTGTTGGTCTGTCCTCAAGAAGCCCTCCAAATTTCATGAGATTCCAACAGTGGGATGTTGCGATATCGCAAGTCCTAGCTCGAAGACCAATTCTTGCCCTTGGTTTCCCTTAGGTAGAAACCTTACTGCGATCCTTGCATTGCCTTTCATTGAAAATTCATTCCTTGATCCCTTTCCCCTTCCTAATTAGGTCAAGCATATCATTGATTGCTAAATCCCATCCCCTTGACCTAACCTTGGGTTCAGTTGGTCTCGTGTGGTCCCGTGCACTATCAAGGTTAATTCTTCAAAGATCACCTGGAACTCAAGTTTCCACAAGAGTTCAAAGGCTTAGGGATCTCCTTTATAAGACACATACTCAAAACCTAACCCTTGAAATTCTCCCCAAGCCCTTCCTTGAGAGCCTTCCATCTTGTCTTCCAAGACAAGCAAGCCACATATTTGAGCCTCTTGTGAATAGGCTTCCAAGATCATCCCTTGCCCTATCATTAGTCCATCCATTTCGTGATCCTTATCATAACAGGTCTTCTCCCATCGGTGAAAGTCCGTAAAGAGTAGGGACCCTTAGTTGAGGTGACAGTGGGCTATCGCTCCATTGTTGCCCTTAGCCTAGTAGTAGCCCTTAAAGGATCCCCTTTTAGGACCCCTGCTAGTTTGAGCGGTAACAACTCCAACCCAGCAAATTTTCTTGAGTTTCACCTGCACAAATGAAATTTACCAATATGCAAAACCCCAATATATATAAAAAATTGAAAGTCCCAAAACCCCAACTGCAAAACAAGGGTTAGAAAAAAAAATTATTTTACAAAATTTCTTTACAAATATACAAAATATACAATCCCTGAAAAGAATTTTTGGAGAATAATTTTTTTATGAAATTTGACAATGGCTAGATGTATTTCGAAAGATAGATATTAAACGACAACCTTAGAGAAGTAAGAAAATCACAAAATATTCGAAGTCCAAACAAGGTCAGCCTGTGCCTATAGTCAATGAACTTGGAACCTAAGGGTTGGGGAACCTGCAAACTCTATATATATTTCTTAAGAAAAATCGTTAGATCATACAATGAATCGGATCACCTAAGATAAGCCCAAAACTTACCAATAGAATGTTCCTATCATCTACAAATGAAATAACAATTCATATGATATTGAAGCACAATATAGGAAAGCACATACCCAGCACATACCACAGATCAATGAGACAAAGACACCATGAATTGTACCCCAAAGTCTTTTATTATGAGATTCAAATGTTCCTAGCAGAACAGTGGCTTCACACCAACGTTTACAAAATTACATCAAACCAAAGATAGAGAATAGAAGCAAAATGTCTTCTATTTATAGAGAAATCCCTCCAAGTGGAAAATAATGACTAGTTGGCTTGATCCCCGTCAAAATAATCTCAACCATTGATAAATCCTTGATCAACTTTTAATCTTTTCCATCGAAAATACTTATTTTTGAGGAATTTTCGAATTTGTCATTAAAACCATTTTTTATCAATTTAAGAATAATTATTTTGAACTAATTTCCTAAAAATATTGACTTTGACTTAATCACCAAGGTCCAAAGGTCCAATTTTCCTTGAAATTTTCAATATTCCCTTGGTGGAGAACCTCCAAAAATTAACTTCTTTTAAACCCACGAATTTTTCCACTTGAAGAAATTAATTTCTCTAACATTTTAATTTTGACTTTAAATTAATTAATTTTCTGGCTTAGGATTTAATTTTATTTTTGCCTGAAAAATTAATTAATTGACTCATGAGAGGATTAATTATTTTTCCACCCTCAAATACTTTAGCCATGGTGTCTAATTGCGAGGGACCATGCACTAGAATATATTTTTTACATCAAATAATTACAATTTCAACCCTCAAAGGGGGAATAGCCATTCGATATAGACTCTCAAAATAATTACCCAATGCTCTGACACAATATGATCTAGTAGCATAGTTTTAAATCGAAACCGGTGACCGAACCGGTCCACCTAATAAATTGGGTTTCAAACCGGGATTGGTCAGGTCTAAATGAACCGGTTTTTTTAAAAATACATTAAATAATTATTTTTTAATGAAAAAACTATTTTTAAGATTTAAACCCATGATTCCAAACCAATAGACACAAAACATGCAAAGTTTGCTCATATATATACCACGTAAAGGTGAATATATCAAAATGGCACCAAGTGCAATAGATATCAGCAACAAAATATATAATCAATGGGGCTCTAAATGGCCTCTAGAGTGCAAAAACAAAGCCTACAAACTATGCAAAAACAAAGCCTACAAACTATGGGACCAATGTCCTACTACAAGTCTACATATATGATAACAGTGATCAACATTATCGCTTGAAACTTCTCATGAGTCATCATGATCAAACTCAGTTGGTTGAGTCTCGACTCCCAAACTTTGCAACTGCTTGAGTCACAAACTTCTCTATTGGTTCAGTGACTTGAATCTCAAACTTCTAAAGGTATTCTGCCCTAATATGCCCTATTACTTCATTTGGTGCTCCACATCACTTTACATGGCCTCCTATCCCAGCCAAGTGTTACTTGAACTTGTTAATACCCCCTCCTTCAATAGGTTTTTGGCAATATTTGCAAATCATTTTTCCATCAATCATATCACAATGAGCCCATGCAGTATCCTTGGCTTTTGGAGGCATGATGACTACTACTTAGCTCAAACTCTCTGTTGTTCCACTACTCCAACAAAAACTCAACACTCTCCAAGCTCCCAATCAAACTCACAAAAACTTCAAATGAGATGTGTGAGGCAAATGAGGGGAGTGAGCTCCTTTTAAAGGCTTGGAGAGGGTGTTTTTGGAGGGAAACAACCCTTATTTTCCCTCCAAAACACCCTAGAAGCTTCCTAAATTGCAGGGTCCTCCACAGCCTTGGCAACTAACCGACCGGTTTAGGACGGAATCAACCGGTTTGACCATAAACCCACCGGTTTAACCATATACCCACCGGTTCCATCCTAAACTGGTCGGTTAGCAATGGTTTTTGCGGTTTTTGGGCGAAGTGAGGGGTTGAACCCGTTTTTTCTGCCGATTTGACCCGATCAGCTAATGAACCAGCCAGTTTAACCATAAACTGGCCGGCTAGCACCGATTTTTGTGGTTTTTGGGCAAAGTGAGGGGTCGAACCCAGTTTTTCTGCCGGTTTGACCCGATTGGATAATGAACGAGCTGGTTTGACTAGTTACCGATTCAAACCGACCGGTTTTTAAAACACTAGACTAGTAGACCAAGTAATTTGTAATAAAATAATTTAGCCAATCAGCTCAAATTATTCCAAAATCACTTTTACAGTAGACTCGACTAAAACACTAGGACTCACCTAAGACTTCGACGATAAATTCCATCTTGTCTTTGAGGTTGAGGCTACAGGGAAAAACTTTGTCTATCATCCGTGTTTAGAAACACAGATAATTAGTGAGAAGAAAAACCTCCTAAGATCAAATTTGTCGCCAAATCATTGACTTACCTAGGTCGTTATATAATTAAATGGTCGTACTAGCATCATTTACATTATAAATTTGCAGAATGGGTTTACAATGACATTACAGACTGTTGATTGATGATTATGAACTTTTGCAAAAATTTCTTCAAGCTTCTGGATCCTGCTTCCTTGGAATGTTGAAAAAATGGTGCAACAACCCCCTTAAAGGTGGGGAAGTTTATCACCCACTAAGGGTTGGGACATGCAAGGGCTTTTTTTAATGATGTAAAAGGGCAACATTGGCCCTAGGAACCGGGTGATGGCCATAATGATAATAAGGTAGAGCTCATGCTTGCCTTTTTGCCCGTGTACTAATATAAATGTTCTGGCCATATTTTGCATTTTATAATTTTCTTTCTTTTGTTTCTTGCTTGTGGCCATGATATGCTTTTATCTTTCCTTTAGCTGCATCAACTTCCAAGGCATCATTTCCAAACCCGACCCATATATGTGGACAAGGGGAGGGGGTGTGCCAACACCCTATGGACCCAAAGAGGCGAGATGGTGAATAGGATTCGTAATGTGCAGAGGGAAGTGATAAATATGGAATGGGAAAACAGGACCATGCTATCAAAATCGTGGTTTCCCTAGTAGTGCCCTTCCTAAAGCCATGGGCCAATAGGGGATATCCCACTGGACTAGGATTGAAGATTAACCCCCCATTTAAGATGAGAGAACAAAACCACGGTCAAAAACCTTCCTTCTTCCAAGTTACCCAATAATCAATTCCAAATGCCCACATGAAAAACAAGCATAAGCATCCGATTGCACAATGAATAACATACCCTTTGGGTCAAATTGCCCTCCTTCTAACATGTGCTCTTGAAAACTGGGTGAGGAAACATATGACTAATGCAAGTGGCGGAGATAAAGTGGCACATCAAATTGGCTACAAGTTAACTATCAAGGGTTGTTGGCTTTCGGCTGGAAGAAGATGAATAGGAGAAAATGTCTCCTAGGGGTACCCACTTTTTGGTGAGTAACAAGCTAGATTCAGAATCTGAGGAGTTAAGCGCTCAAGGGTATTCACACTAATAATTCAGTCAAACGAGTAGCCAAGAGGAGGAGTCCATGTTTCAAGTAGTTTTCAAAGGCTCCCAAGCAGTAAGCACCATTGTGACTCACTCTATCTCTTAGAAAACAATCACGGGAAACTCAACCAAGATTCAGGGAAAGTTCTCTCAATCCAGGAACCTAATCTCACTCCAAAGGGTGTTTTCTCAACCCCCAAGGGAAACACCGAGTGAATTAGTATTTCCCTGAGCTTTCTTGGTCAAATTAACACCAAAAGAATGCAAGGAACAATGTTCCAAACTCACCACAAAGGTTTTCTAGCGCGCCCTCCTAAATGCTTTCGCTCCTACGCATATCCTTCGCTTTGCAACCACTCTACTTTCTCATATGACGGCCCAACTTCCACTTTAGTCACGTCCTAAGGAAAAAATAGAAACGATCGTAGGCACTCCTTGACCAATCGCTCCTCACCAAGAATTGTTCAACCTGTAATGTTCATTCTCCAGCAACTCCCTCTCTTTCCCACTTTCCCCTTCCCACTATCTTCACATCCCTTCTCACTTGTCCCTCTCTTGCGTGTTGACTTTCTCAACACATCTGACGAGAACAAAGACAGCATAGGCCCAAGCTAGCACTTAGTGACTTATGTACCTCATGATTTTGTTGAATTTGTAACTATGGTTGGTCTTCATAATATACATTTTCTCACTTGATGTAATTGTATTTATCATTGTAAAGAATATTTATAAATGCTTGAGTCAAAGGAGAATTTATTTTGATTCAAGGTCCCATTGTGACATTTTAAGATGAAAATTTGAATTTTTGAAATGTAAATTTTGGCTCCAAAAGTGACAAGTCAGCTTCCCTCCAAGTGGCTACCAAAATTGAGGTTTCCCAAGTTGTGCCCTTCCTGAAGCTATAAACCAATAGGGGAGTTCCACAAGACCGTAAATTGAGGATTAGCCCCCCATTTGAGGTGAGGGAGCAAAACTACATTCAAAACCTTTCCTTCTTCCAAATCACCCAATAATCCACGCCCAAAGTGCCCAAGGAAAAAAAAACCATAAGCACCCAATTGCACAATGAAAAACATACCTTTAGGATTGGACTACCCACACTCAAACATATGCTCTCGATAGATGGGAAAGGGGACATATGACTATCTCAGGGAGCGGAGATGAAATGGCACAATATATTGGCTACACTAGTGGCTATCGGGGGTTGTTGGCTGCCAGCTGAAGACAAATCTAGGAGAAAAAAAACCATGGGGTCACCCACTTTTGGTGGGTAACATCTGGCTCCAACTGGGACAATAGAATGCACAAACCATGTACTCAAACGGGAGGTCATGAGAACACTAGCAACCCTTTGAGACCATAGACCTATATCCTACACATCACAGACAATGTTGGAAGCATTCGTCCTAGGTGTACTTTTATCGCCCATGTTTTCATCAAATACTAAAACCATACATAAAACTTTAAAAGTAAATCTATTTTATGATGCACATTTAATATAAATACACCTATTTTAGCTTGAGAACATGATATGATGATATTAGGCTATGAAAAATCAATATGCAATGCATCCTACTCTAACATGCATGCTACACTATGCAAATGCTAAGTATAATCATATAGCCAATGTAACCAGCATATCATCAGATCAAGATCATATTTCCTATCCCTATGATCAATTATGATATACATTTGAAAGCAAACATGACAATCATGACACTCATATGCAAGGTCACAAGGGTGGGAGGTGGGAAAATAAAGCAACCATGAATCATGTAAAGGAACAACAGACAAAGGAGGGGAACATGAGTCAGGCCTGCACCATCGGGTCTTTCCTTTAATCAAGAATATGGAGAAATCAATGATCAAACCCCATAACTTTTTCTTAAAGGTTCTTTTATTCATGAAGTTCCCTTTTATATCCTCATGCTCTGGTCGAGAAGGATGGGAGGGAAAATAAGGCAAACAAAGAAAATTACAATTTACACCAATCAAGTTGCCTATTGCAAGGATCATTGCTCAAAAGTGATCAATGTTTCTTGATGACATGGAATACAAGGCAAATCAAGATCCTTATCAGCTTCATCATCAACATAATAAATGGGGTCTTTGTCAAAGCGGTAGCTAATACTCTTCCATTTCCCTTCTACAACATGCAAGTATTCTTCAATGTCAATTCTCAAAGGAGGCATGGGATCACCTTGCTCTTCAAGGGGCTCAAAAGGCATATCATTAAGAATAATATCCTTGATAGAAACAAGGCTAGCCTCAACTTCACTTTCCACAAATTCCCCTTCTTCATCGGTGTCATAGATAGGATCTTTGTCGAAATGATGGCCTGTGATCTCCCACTTCCCTTCTTCAATATGCAAGAAATCACTAATGTCCAAGGGGTTAATGGGGTCATCTTTCTCAAGGTCTTTGATATGTACAATGTCAGAGATAACGTCCTTGAAAAAGATGGGGCTATCTTCAATTTTACTTTCTAAGGAACCTTCTTCATCAAACTCCTTATCTTGCTTCCATTCAAGATCTCCCTTAATGTCTTCATCGATGATCTCATCTTGATGATCTAGAAAGGGATCCTCTTCTTCCTCATGATCCTCCTTATGTTCAATGAAGGCTTCCTTTTGAAAATCAATATCTAATGTTGGGCAAGCCTAGTCCTTAGTTCGATAATGCTCCAAAAAGTTATCAAAGAATGCTTCAATTGATGAAATACTCCTAGGCTTGCAATTATACAACCATGAGTCATGACCTTGAAGGGACCTTATGAACAACATTATGAGCACATCATGATGAACCACATCAGCTTTTGTGGTATATGTAGCAAATCTTGTCACATGATCAATAGCAAAAGATGGATCACCATCAAACTTGGGCACCCCGAGTATTGTGTGTAAGGTGACACGGTTTGGGTACCCAGGAATGCTAGCGATGTCCAAGGCGGGGATTTTATCAAAGTAAGACATCCTATTAGGTTACACATATCAATCATGTAGGAGTCGCCAGGGTGAATTCAAAGATGCCTTGAGAGATGCTTGCTTCACCCTACAAGCATTGACTTTGAGGTTCAATGAAGAACAAGGGCTTCGTTCTTCCAATGGAGTCGCCAGAAGAGGATCTATATTGTCATTAAAAGGAATCACCTCTTTAAATATTATGCCAAGGAGGCAGACCTGCTTCCTCCCTAGCAATGACGCCAAAAATGTTACCACACAATCTAGCAGGGCCCTAAGGAAGGGAAAACCTAAGGGACAACTACTAGACTAAGTGACAACAATGGGACAATGACCCATTGTCACCTCAATCAAAGTCCCCTACTCTTTATGGACTTTCACTGATGGGAGGAGTCCCGGTAGGAAGGGAATCACTTAGAATGAATAGATCAATGATTTAGGTATGATGTGATTCCACAAATCCCATTCAAGGAGAGACACAACAATGGCTCAATGCTTCAAGGAAGCTAAACGCTCTCCAAGAAAGGCCTAGGAAGAGATCAAGACTTAGGGTTTGAGATTTATGATTATAATAGGTATTCCTAAGATCAAGACTCCAAGTGATGGGATAGGACCTCTCAAAGAAGCTCAATGTGATGTTTTAACACTTCCAAGGGTTCTTTGCTTCCTTTGAGAGACCTTGGAAAAACTTGCACTAGACCTAGGGTTTTATGAATAATCATGGGAAGAAATACTTCCAAGGTACTCACTAGGTCAAGGCAAGGGATGAGAAAGGGTTTCTTATGATTTATTCCAATGAATACTAAGCTCATACAACCCTCAAAGAAGTCCCCAAGGTGAGAGAGGAAAACCTAATTCTTCCCTCTTAGAGTAGCACCTAGGGCAAGAGATTTTATGGATGAAACTCGGGCAGATGCCCACCAAATTTGGAGATAGATAGCCTAGACCCTAAACTTGATGTTTGGACCCTCGGATTCCCAAAAAATAACCTCCCTAAAATTTCGTTGCAAACCCTAGATTTCGCCCTACCTTCAAGGGACAAAAATTTAGGAAGATAAGTTTGATAACCAAAATCTTTGGACTAGTGCCTAGTCCTTTGGGCTATGGGGTCCTAGATGCATTAGATTGGCCAAATTTGTCCTCGAGGAGGTCAAAAGTTGATGCCCTAGCTACCAACCTTCAACAATTACCTACTATTAGAATATGGAGTTTCATGAAGAAAAATAACATTTCATCACTAGGAACATTCATTGCATGTTATATCATGAGTAACATATGCAAGAGCCAACCAAATAGCTTCCAAAAATATTCTTCAACAAAATTTGGGCACAATAGCATTTACGTTAGTTACATATATTAGACATTTTCAAAAGAAAGATTTCATCAACAAAAGAACTTACAAGATAATCATGCAATATATCTATCCATATTCAAGAAGTAGCTCCATGACAAGATGACGTCATGATGATGTAAGGTCATTGGAGGGCCACGTTGAGTCCTCTAGGTACCATGATGAGAGAGAGGGCTCCAATAAAGATGAATTAGGGGATGGCCCCTAACTTTTCATACAAGTCATCATGTGGGGCCCTGTTACCCACCACCAATGGGTGTCCCCATAAGAGAAATTTTCTCCTAGATTTGTCTTCAGCCGGAGCCAGCAACCCCATCCCATCCACCAGATAGCTTTGATGTGCCACTATTCTCTGCCACCTGAACCAACCATTATGTACCCTCGCTCATCTGTCATGATTGTATGTTTGAAGGTGGACCATCCAATCCCAAAGGTGTGATTTTTTATTATGTAATTGAGTTTTGTGCTTATTTTTATTGGGCATAGTTAGGCATGGATTATGGTGTGACTTGGAAGAAGGAAGGGCTTTGATTGTACTCTTGTTCCCTTACCTCAACTAGGAGGGTTAATCCTGAATCCTAGTCCCATGGGATCGCCTTTATTGGCTATTAGATTTAAGAGTGGCACTACATGGGAAACCTTGATCTTGGTTGCGTGGTCCAGCTTACTGATACCATATTTCTCACTTCCCTTCGCTCATCACAAACCCTTTTCACATTTTTATTATCTGGGTCCACATTTGTCCATTGGGTCCACAAGGTGTTAGCATCCCCTTCTCATTGTCCACACCTTGGGTCGGGCCTGGAACGATGCCCCAGAGGTTGATGCAACTAAAAAAAAGATAAAAGCATAATATGGCCCACATACAACAGGAAATGTACCACAAAATGCAAAAGATGACCAGGACAACAAAATTTATCACGTGAGAAAAAATCAAACATTAACTCTGTTGTCGCGCAGATTGACACGACAACGCTCAGACCGGGGGCTGTCACTCTGATCCCCGATCTCTCCGTTTAAGCCTGTCTCCCGCGGCTAAGGGGGGTAGACCCTATGATATGACGAAGACCAACTGTCGACCAGTTGGTTGGGAGACACGATATGAAAAGCACTAAAAGGATTTGATTAATTTAGCAGACCAGTGCCTTAAGAGATTGTTGTTAAAACGATTACTTGTTAGATGATATAGAAACATAAACCGTGAACAGCAATCATTTGTCATCGCAAGATATCAGTTAAACTCACAATGCTCTTAGAATGACCAAAACGATATCCAGCAACTGAGAATTTTGAAGAGATGAATGCTTTAAACCACCACGAGAATCATAAATCATTAACCAGATATCATATTCGTATCCAGACTTGAAAATTTAAATCTCAGCATAAAAGATATAACATGATAATTCCCTGAGGAAAACAACTGAATCTGGCAAAAATTTCCACGATGTTTTTTTTTATGCTTTTCAATTTTTTATTTTTTTTTTTAATAAATTTAAAAGAAATCGAAACTAAAATCTAAATCTATGCTTAAAAGAAATTATTATACATATATATATATATATTATAAAGAAAAATAAAAAAGAGAAATATAAAACTAAAACTAAATCTTAAACTAAGAAGAGATCCAAAAAAACTCTATTTAAAAAGAACTAAAACAAATTTAAAAAAAAAATTAAATCCTAAAAATAAATAAAAAAAGAAATGCGAATCAAAACTTTTTTATTTTTCCAAATCAAAACGTTTCATAACAAATAACACACCTAAAAAAAATACAAATGAGAATTAACTAAATTATCCTAAACTCTAAACGAACGACTCGTAACTAAAACCAAAAATATGAAAAGAAAACCTAAGCACTACGCAACCCTTATTCTCATGACGCTTTACGCTCTCAGCAAGACGGAAACAGAGACCAAATCACCACAAATCAATTGCCTGAAAGCTTCATCTGCGTGATATAATGTGCTCGACGGCGGAAAATCTTAAACGCAACCACATAAATGTTTTTATGAAACAACTGAATGCCCTAATCGACAGAATCGTAAGACTTAATGACTGAAATGCATGAAAACGATTGGCGTAACAGGATGTTTCAATGGCGTGATCGAGGGGGCGTAAACGACAGAAAGCATAACCTTCCCAAAGACACGATGACCAAATGCATAAACAGGATTGATGCACAAATGCACAGTCGACGGCGGCAAATGGAAATCGATTTTGAGATTTACTGAAGACGGAGATACGCAGAAATTACCTGGCTCAAATGATGAAAATGGCGGATGGCTCACGTTTTCAGATTTTACCTGATTAGCCTGACGTCTCCACACGAAATATTCACAACTGTTGCGGCGGCGAGGATGCGTGCTTTCACCTCACGCGTATCGTTTAGAAACTCTGCTCTCTGCGTGTGGGTACATGGATTTGCTGTCAACCGACGTCCTGATATCTTCCGAATATTCCTTCCGCAGGTAATGTGATACGTGGGTTCAGCAGATTTACATAAGTCAACGGCAGCGAACAGGGATGCAGATCGATTTATACGCCCTGATTATATTGATGTTCACAGTATTTCAAAAGTGTCCCTTTCCTGCAAGATAGAGAACAAAAGCCCGCAGATATATGCAAAATTTTAAAGTAAAGCCCCTCGAAACTTTCAGAGAAAACCCTGCAACCTACTGAGGAAAAGGGCAAACCCCTATATTATGTATAAACAAAAATTGAAAACCCGAAAAAAAAGCCTGTATATAAAGCAAAACTTAAAACCCCAAAACAGCTGATTAATTTACAGATTTTGGCCCCTTAACAGCCAGATTCAGCAATAAGAACAGAAATATTTTAAAGAACAAAAATTTCAGATTTTCACTATGAAGAACTTCAGAAAATCTCTCATGCAAATTAGGAAAATAAACTGAATGATAGACCCAGGATCAAAACCAGCTGGGCTCAGCAAGAAAAATGCTTGCGGGAGTTGGCTGGTTCAGCCGAGAACTTCCCCAAACGCCCACCAATCTTCTTCGGTAAGGGTTTTCTGCACAGCTCAGAACAACCATCAGTAAAGAGGGCAAAAATGCTGCTAGATCCCAAAAGTAATGGAGATACCTGCCATTACTTCAGAAACCCTAACACCACTCAAACCCTAGCAAGTGAACAAGATACCTGTGCTCACAATACTCTACAATAAGCTATTATTAATGGCTGAAAAGTAAAATATGCAGAAAATAAGACAGCTCACAACACTTCCAGAGAGTAACACCAGCAAGATTTGGACCCCAAAGTCTTCTTTTATTAACCAGAAACAGATTACAAAAGAGCTTCTTTAGTACACGACTCACAGATCCAATGATCTGAAATGACCCCCTAAGACCCTACTTAAAGGAAATGATCCCAACGGCTAGTTCGAGTGATCCATGTCGAAATGATCTCGACCGTTGATGAGGATCAAGACATCTCTTAATCTCATCCGTCGAAATTGTTAACTTATTATTAAAAATAATATTTTGCATGCATTCACTCAAAATATTATTATTTTATTATTTAGGGTTTTTGCTTTATTTTATAATTTTTTATTATTTTTTATTTATTTCATTTTTTAATTTTTTAATTTTTATTTATTTTATTATTTTATTATTTTATTTATTTTCTTAAATGGATCATCGAACTAAGCCTTTGGAAACATCACCTAGGACCTAGGACTTAGGACTCATGAGGGGATTTAAAACATTTTCCAACCCTCAAGACACATTACATCATGACTTTTACAATTTACATCTTAAGGGGGAAAACCCCTTTATCATAGACCCTCATAAATCACCCAGTTTCTGCGACACAACTATAATCTAGCAGATTAACACACTAGGATTCTCCTAAAATTCTAATGACAAAATCCATCCCGGCTTTGGGGTCAGGCTGAAGGAAAACTCTGCCGATCATGGATCGGTGAGACGAAAAACCTTCCGGGACGTAGATTACCATTAGAAAGTTAGGTCCACCTAGGCAATTTACATACACGACTCATATCTGCTAAGATTATTTACAATTCATACATGCAGACTGGGTTTACAATATAAATTGATGAAGCTGCCGATGATTGCAAAATGGCACGGACATGTCGATCAAGTGCTACCCCTTTTTGCGAAGAAAAGGGGGTGTACTGCATGGGTAGTTGACCGGTAGTGGTCAACAAACTCTACCCCTTATCATTATGGCCATCACCCTAGTTTCTAGGGCCCCTGTGAGTGCCCCTTGCATCATTAAGAAACTCATGAATCTCCCAACCCCTAGTGGGCAATGAACAACCCCACTTTAAGGGGGTAATCACACCTACATCTTACACATCATGCTCTCATCCCCTTGAGCCCCGAGCAGTAAAATGAAGAAAAATCAATAAAAGACCAAAGGCAAATAAAGGTGGAAAAACGAAGGTCAGGGTAACTCATGTACCACGATTGCTCCCTCCTACATTCATATACCCAAGGTGTGGGCTCTCCTCATCATAGCTACCCTTGTACTATGGCATGTGGCTTGGAGCCTTCCCTTTGTCCCCACTATGTTCCATCATTATTCCACATGACACCTGCCATTTGAAGGGTGTATCTTGGACCTGTCATTCCCTTAGAGGTTGAAACGCCCTAACAGGGTCCTTCATTAACCTCTCTTACCCAGGAAAGTAATATTAGGACATGTTCAAAGACCAAATTTGCAAGGGAAACCCATTATGAAGTGTCCATTTTTGCCCTTGATTAACGAGCTTATTTACTCACTTGCACTAATGAATCATTATATTGGAGGGTGAGGAGACGCATTAGATCTTATAAACGATTGTAGGTGGGTTTTCATCTTGGACTTGGCCTCCCTCTACGAGATCCAAGCCCTCTAGAGGATCACAATGGCATTTGTAGGGTGAATGTTGAGAGCCATCAGCCTCCATCCATGCAGAGCATTAATTGCCACATCATGGGCTTCTTCAAACCACCATTTGCTTGCTCGTACCCCAGTGATTCAAAGATGATGATGCACTTGGACCACGTTGCCCCAACCAGCTACACATTGCACCCTATTGTCACTCAAATTGTACAGGCACGTTGCGACAACAACTCAGGTCGGGGGCTATCACTCTAATCCCCGACCTCTTTGTTCTAGTTGTCTCCCAATAGCAGGCTATGGGGGGTAGTCGCGTTGGAATGTGAAGATGAAGGACAAGGTGGCAACCAACAAGTCCAGGAGACACGGTTGAACAGCCTAACCACTTGGTTGATTTTAGCAAGTTACGAGATTAGATTGAATTATTAATAAGACCAGTGCCTTATGGAGCCAACTTGCTTTATATCCATTAAGGACCAAATGACCAGATGAACAATTGATGCTTAATGAATGCTTGACTGTCCTAGATGAGATGCAAATCCTACAAACTAGGTGAAATGCAGGAATCTTGGTTAATTTTAATTAAATGCCTAGCTAAATGTATCCCTTGATCTTTATCTATATTGAGCCTAGTCTCTAAAGTAAGTGGCAGAGAGAAGTCAAGGTGAAGCAAGTAAGGGCTTGGTTAACAATCCCTCTCCTTGAAATCTAACATGCCCAGTGCCTCCAGCGCTACAGAGACTATGGCTCTGACGACTACAAGGTCATTGTTTTAAATACTAGAGAGCCTAGGCTTCTCAAGAAAAGATGGGAGGGTTTTCCTATTTCTCTATCAACCAAGCTTATGCTTGGAGGTAAGTTATTAATGCAAGACTAGTTCTAGGATGCCGATGCAAGATGATTTGAGTGATTCTTAAGGTGAGATTGTTTAATGTTCCTTTAAGTACTTTTTTATGATTGATCTTAAGTTATCGCAATAAGTACTTAACAATGGTAATTAAGAGACAATCTCAACCACAAGAATATGTGCCGATTTTACAAGTGCCAACAAGCTACAAGAGACAACCAAGATTAGAGCACCGATCAACTTAGAACAATTAGCCAATGAGACAATACAGGATTCCAATGATAATCAATACTCTTATACAATTAGAGGCCTTCCAAGATATATCAATAAGATAGCGCCAATGTTGTAATTGTATTCCTCAATGCCAATTATTCAAGAGATATTCAATTTACTTAGCAAGTCCTCAAGTTTAAGAACACTTAGATCTTTAATGCCAATGATTCCTTGCTTAAGGGATTTACCATTAGGTTATCACAATGCCAATTATATGCTTAGATTTATCCACCTAAGCAATCATTCAACAAGATTATTGGATTACGAGGTTAATGTGCTTTAGAGAGTGAGCTTATCAGTGCAAGCATGGATCTTAAACAACTCACAAGCAACAACAATGATTAGTGTCTTCTTAGCACATGAAACAATAAAGCAACTTGACCAATTCCTAATTTCTTCACAATATATTAGTCGTCAACATTAGAGCATGAAACAATGTAAATCCTTAGATCACTTATGATCTAATGAGCAACAAAGAAACTTTATGACAACAGTGAGCAAGTTATAACAGCAATGAGCAATTCTTATGCCAAAGCGTCAAACAGTGCAAAATTACTTAATTCCTTGAGAGCACTTCCAATGAGGATGCAAACCAAGAAGGGATGTTTATGTCACTGTTATAGATTAGACTTTATAATGCACTCAAAACAGAGATGACCGTCACTAAAATATATGAAATTTCACCCAAACAAAAATGCCCAATTTGTGCAATTCTTTGTAAATTTGTTTAGATGACTTATCAATTATTTTTATGGGTTTTCACCATTGTTATCAGATGAATAGATAGTTGTAGGTAAACAGCGAGAGGATGAAGGTTTAGAGATCAAACCCTTAGGCCTTTAGACCTTGAAGGTCACTTAGGAACTTGTCCACAATTTCTTCAATGCCAAGGTCACCTGCAACCACAAATCTTGACCCAAATTTGCTGCAAAACACCAAGATATTAGCCCAGAAATTAAATTATATTCAAACAGTGAGGAAAAATGAGGCTAAGAGGGTTAAGATGAAAGGTTAGAGGGAGCAGCAAGCCTCTTAGAGGCTACGGCTAAGGGGACGAGGATGTCAAAGGCTGAAGAAAGGCTAAGGAAGCCCACAGGAGAGGGAGAGAGCCACTAGGGCTCACGGCAAACCCTAGAAGGGTTGTCATATGGCTAAAGGGAGGGACGAGAGGCCTATTCAGCCTCACAAAAAGCTAAGAGGGTTGGGGGGTGGAGGGGGCGAGGAAGGAAGAGGCCACAACAGTCCTACAGTAGGGGCTAAGGAAGGCCTTTTAGGCCTACTGTAAGGTGGGAGGGGGGCGAGGGGAGAGGGCGAGGAAGGAAGAGGCCACAACAGTCCTATAGCAGGGGCTAAGGAAGGCCTTTTAGGCCTGCTGTAAGGTAGGAGGAGGAGGACATAGGGATAAGGAAGGTTGACAGAGGGAAATGAGGGGAGAAGGGGTAGCGGAAGGTAGGCCGAGGGGATAGAGAGGCCCAAAGGGCCTGCAGCCAGGCCTAAGAGGCCAAAAGAGGGTTATCGCAGGGCTTAATAGGCCTATGGCCAAGGGGAAAATCCCTTAGGGCTTGACGACTAGGGCAACTAAGCCCACTGTTGATTTGGGGTAGCATCGGATGTTCTCTAACCATGAAAATTGGTGGAGAGGCTAAAGCACATGAGATCTCCAAGACCCAAAAATGGTTTGGGCAGATTCTAACCGGTTTGGGAGATATTAAAATAATTAATATTTTTAATGGAGTTCCTAAGTCTAAACTTAGGAAAAATAAAATATTAATGGGTATTAATATAAATCTGGGTTAGAAGGTTCCAAAAAGCATGGATCAAGCCAAATATAATCTTAGCCATTGATTAGAGATGTAATCTCGGTCGTTGAAGGATCAATAGGAAAAGTATAAGAGGAGGCTTGAGGGTCAGTTGGAGAATACAACAGAGTGATTAGTCATTCGATTTTCTAGAGCAGGGTTTGCTAAGAAAGGTCGAATCAGCGATCAATTTGCAGCAAGGGGCAATGAGTACTGGACAGAGAAGCAGAGATAGTGCTGAGAGACCAGCGCAGAGGCAGAGAGGCAGACGCAGAAGCCAGAGCAGGCCACGCAAAGGCTAGCTAAGACAGCGCAGAGGCTAGAGGGCCTGTGTCATCCACGCAAAGGGCAGCAAGAGTGACGTAGAAGGCCGTAGAGGCTGTGCAGTGCCTCAGAGGGCTGACGTAGAGGGTTTTGAGGCTGATGCAGAGGCCAGAAATGCTGACGCATTGCTTCAGTTGTGCGAGAGAGGGTTTCATGGGGCAGATTTTCTGAATATTTGCTTCCGAATAGAGAGGTATTACTGCCAATTATTTTTCTCTGTCGGTTGAGCCAGTTTGGCACCCAGTTGTACTCAAGGATAGATTGCATAATAAAGTAAACCCTCAAAACTGTTGCATCGGTTTTCCCGCATTGGGTTTTTTCGGGGACGAGTTGTCCAAAAATAATGGTGTCACTTGTGCGTTTGCTATTTCTTTCAGCTGTTGATCTATAGATGGTTGAGACTGTATTGTGTTTATTTCGATGTTTATATGTTTAAATATCTTGTTTGTAATTAACTAGTAGGAAAAATAAACCAAAAGAATACAGATAAAATTTCTAATGGTCAGACTTAGAAATTTCAACATGGTATCAGAGCGTGGTTGCAGATCACAGGAGAGCTGAAGGCACCAGCTGAAGCAGAGCTTTTGTAGCAGAAACAACTGTCACGAGTGACAGAAGTTGTTCCTTGCAGAAAGCGACAGAAGAAGGGTTGACGCAGAGGGACTGCGTTATCAGTCTGGGCTAGAGAGAGGCCAGTGCAGAAGCTGAGGAGGGCAGAAAGAGGCTCACGCAGAGCCACACAAAGACCAGGAAGGTTGACATAGTTGGCTAGGGGATCATTTCAACCAGTGTCGGGATTGCGCAGAGCCTAGAGGCTCAGTCCTTCAATTGTTGGGGCTTAGGAAGTTGTGGGAAGATTGCGAGGAGTGAAGCTGGTGGGGTGTTGTGGTCAGAACAGTACCTAACAGAGCAACACCAAGGTAGAGGGAGTTGCTACCAAGGCGGATTTCTACCCAAGGAATCTAGATCAATGTTGCAAGTGCAAAGGAGATCAAAGAGGTGCAACTTGAGGTTGGCAGGTGGATTTCCAGGAGGGAAATCGAGACTCAGAAGGAGTTGAAGAGAGAACTTCCAGAGGGGAGTAGAGACTCGGAGGAGTCGAAAAGAAGAGCAGAGAAATTCCCATCAATGGATTGAGGGATCAGGACACGTTGGATGGGGCATCCAACTTCGTCATCTGGAAGGCCAGGATCCTGTCTGTTCTGTGTGCCATGAGTGCTCACGTACCTCTAGAGAAGAGGTGGGGAGACATCGAACTATAGTAAGGAAGACTACAGGCGATGAGGGGCAAGATCCTTGAGGTACCCAACCTCTTGGATTATACCTTGCTACACGAGCCCCGAGGAGAGAGTAGCAGCACTAGCAGATGTAAGTAGAAACAGATGTAGATGAAGCGACAGAGAGCGCTACAGTGCAGTAGTCCCGAGCAGCGTAGAGCTAGCAGGCCGCAGCAGTGCGAGAGGTACAGAGGAGGTTGCAATAGCGAGGTTTGCAACGATGCGAGGCAGGGAGTTGTTGCAGCAGCACAGAGGCAGTAGAGGGAGCACTTGTTAGCGGCAGAGAGAGCTTCAGCATCAGGAGCGTTTCTAGCCTAACAGGGATGTCAGTAGTTGGGTGGATCAGTTACTTAATTCTCGGTAACTGATTTGCAGTGCAGTAGCGGTTAGCAGTAGCACAATGGAGCATGATGAGAGGGGTTGTAGTGCAGATGCAGTGTTGGGAGAAAGGACCAGCAGCAGCACGAATGCAGAGGGAGTTGTCGTACAGATGCAGCAGTGGCAATAGCAGAGCCATGGGCAGCAGTGCAGAGGATGTTGAGAGGGGAGGCCTAGCATCAACACAGGTACCGGTGCCGTATAATCAAAGTGATGCTTAGTGTAGAGTATTACTAGAGCACAGCCCTCGCTAAGAGGGTGTGCTGATTTGGGGTAGCATCAGATGTGCTCTAGCCATGAAAATTGGTGGAGAGGCTAAAGCACATGAGATCTCCAAGACCCAGAAATGGTTTGGGAAAATTCTAACTGGTTTGGGAGATATTAAAATAATTAATATTTTTAATGGAGTGCCTAAGTCTAAACTTAGGAAAAATAAAATATTAATGGGTATTAATATAAAACTGGGTTAGAAAGTTCCAAAAGGCATGGATCAAGCCAAATCTAATCTCAGCCATTGATTAGAGATGTAATCGCGGCCGTTGAAGGACCAACAAGAAAAGTATAAGAGGAGGCTTGAGGGTTAGTTGGAAAATACACCAGAGTGATCAATCATTCGATTTTCTAGAGCGGGGTTTGCTAAGAAAAGTCGAATCAGTGATCAGTTTGCAGTGAGGGGCAGTGAGTACTAGACAGAGGGGCAGAGATAGTGCTGAGAGATTAGCGCAGAGGTAGAGAGGCAGACGCAGAAGCCAGAGCAGGCCATGCAGAGGCTAGCTAAGACAGCGCAGAGGCCAAAGGGCCTGCGTCATCCACGCAGAGGGCAACAGGAGTGACGCAAAAGGCCATAGAGGTTGCGCAGTGCCTCAAAGGGCTGACACAGAGGGTTTTGAGGCTGACGCAGAGGCCAGGAGGGCTGACGCAGTGCTTCAATTGTGCTGGAGAGGGTTTCATGGGGCAGATTTTCTGAATATCTACATCCGAATAGAGAGGTATTACTATCGGTTATTTTTCTCTATTAGGTGAGCTAGTTTGGCACCCAGTTGTACTCAAGGATAGACTGCATAATAAAATAAACCCTCAAAATCACTGCACCAGTTTTCCCGCATTGGGTATTTCCGGGGACGAGTTGTCCAAAAATAATGGTGTCACTTGTGTGTTTGCTATTTCTTTCGACGGTTGATCTGTAGATGGTTGAGACCATATTGTGCTTATTTCGATGTTTATATGTTTAAATAACTTGTTTGTAATTAACTAGTAGTAGATTGGAAAGAAAGAGCTACGAGAATCAGCGAAAACCGAGAGCGGGAAGAGCGAAGCTTGGTAACTCCAGGTGAAGAGATTCATGGCATCAAATCCGGTCTCCGAAGGTCCAAGGCCTGATGGCCCCTACCCCCGCCCTCGAAGTTCTACTGACTGCTCGAATGGCCTTCGAAGCGTTTTCAACGGTTTTTTCAACGGTGTCGCATGGTGGATACCGCATGTTTCTTCCTTGTTCGCCGACACTTTTGGCTTGCAGGCTCACGCAGGCTCGAAGGGGCTTTTGGAGAAAGCCATTGCTGATCAATGCGGGAAACCTTTGATGGACTCTGCCTCGAGGAGGTTGAAGAAAGAAGCGGCAGGCGATTCCCTGGGAAGAGCCATCCCGTGCATAAGGGCAGATCTGTTCATTCGAAACTGTTCAGATTCGACTATTGAAGCCCCTGTTGTTGTTGCAACCATCAGGGTCCATAGAGAAAGAAGATGGAGAGTGGGGGTTCTTAGGAGCTTGGAAATCCAATACCAGCTTCGACAACCTCTTCAGTCCGGAACCACTAAGGTTGCGGGGCAAGTGTTTGACAAAATGCATATCCCAGATTTATTTCTAAACAGGGGCCTGATATCCATCTCAGCCCAAAAGGAATGTGCTGGAAAGGTTGTAGGTCTCCGGCAGAACTTACAAGGCTCAGTGGAGGATTGGCCTGAGCATGATCTTCCAGATCTAACAACCGTGAGTTGCAGGAGTGCTGCTCGCCCAAGCAAGATAAATTCTGAGAGATTTTTTGATTGCTCTTCTGTACAGGAACCAACAGAACCAGTACAGAGTGTGCCATCTGACAGATATGCGTGCACCAGTCTTCTCTGCAATCAGGGTCACAGCGGCAAGCAGAAAACAGAAATCTCAGAACCATTTCAGATCCTGATCGTACTCCTTTCCGGTAAATCTTTGCTGCAATGGGTGAGATCCTCAGATCTAGTGCAGAACCTCAAGCTATTCCTGGAAAGTAGAATGGGTGTTCCAACAGCCTTTCAGCGTCTCCTTTTTGAAGGTAAACAACTGGAGGATTCCTGTCCCCTGTCTTGTTATAATATTCAAAGAAATGCATCCATCACGTTATCCCTTCGTCTGAGAGGGGGAGCTGTTGGTCAGTCTTCTTCTGCTGCTGCTTTTTCCTATAAAGATGTTGTCCATGCTCAGAAACCCAAGGAAAAAGCTTCTCCAATTCAAGCTCCTAAACCCTTCTTAGTGGACAAGCTGGAGGAAACCCCATCCATTGAAATAACACATCCCTTGCTGGATAAGCAACACCAGATATTTGCTGAGTTTGGCATCATCTGCAGGTTCAATGGTCTCTGGCCTCGCACAGCAGATCTGTACCAATGGATTCACGCTAATTGGACCAACAATTGCAAGGTTCTTTTCTGTTCAAAAGGCTTCTTTATAACAGTGTTTGCTGATAGTGAGGACTACCAAAGAGTCTTAACTGAAGGCCCTTGGTTTTGGAACTCTGCGGGTCTATTCCTCACCCCGTGGTTCCCAGAGTTCGATCCATCCACAGCAGTCATCACCAAACTCCCCATCTGGGTCAGACTTCCTAACCTTCCAGCGCATTTATGGAACTTTGTTGTATTTGAAGCTATCGGCAACTCCTTAGGCCGCTACCTCGACACAGACCCCTCAAGAGGGCTAAAAGGAATTTATACCTTCGCCAGAATTTGCGCAGAAATAGACATAAGCAAAGGACTTCCTGATCAGATCATTCTCAAAATAGGAGATTTCCACTGGACTCAACCCCTGGATTTCGAGAATACAGCCTTCCGCTGCCGAAATTGTCATCTTACAGGGCACCTTCAAAGCTCATGTCCTTCAATGCCATTCCCAAAAAAGAAAGCTAACTACAAGCCAAAATCCAAAAGTTGGAAACCTCATGATCCTCCCCCAATGGATGTCATCTCTAGCTCAGATGAAGAGGACGAGGAGGAAGATGAGGAAGTCATGGACGAAACACCAGAACAGGTTACTCCTTCGGTTCGTCACGAAGAAGCAACTGTCCCGCCCATATCTCAGAAACGAACTCATGAGTCTTCTCCTTCGGATTCAGACAAGGAGCTCTCGCCTTCAGCCCAACGCAGTTTACAAATCGTGCAAAACCAACAGTGTCCAAATGGTTGGGTCAAAGTTGGTAAAAAGAAAGGGAAAAAAGGTCGACCAAATGATTCCACCCTCGCTGTGTGAAATCTTTGGTTTTGATCATGGTCCCTCTTCTTTTGGTTTCTTTCAGTTCAGCTCTGTTCTCGTCCTCTCTTCTCTTGGTAGCCGAGGTGGATATTCTATCCTTTCCGGCGGGCCATTTTGTCTGCAGGGATCTGTAACAGATCCTTCTAGTTTTCCAGTGTCTTTTCTCAGGTCTTTTGGTTCTATGCCGCCCTGTGTGGTGTGCTGTCCATTCTTTTTAGTCTTCGGACGCTTGGCCTGTTGTTCAGCGGCCCGTTGGCTGCAGCCGCAGCTGTTTTGTATCATATTTTCCTTTTAATACAAAAATCTGACTTACACAAAAAAAAATTAACTAGTAGTAGAAATAAACCAGAAGAATACAGATAAAATTTCTAACGGTTAGGCTGGGAGGAAACGGTTATGGCTAGAGGGCCACGTTAGGCAAAGAAAGCTCTAAAAAATACAAACCCTTGCCAAAAATGTATTGCTTCAAACTTGCAATATTGCTTAATTTCACTGCAAAATATTTTGGTGTTCGCCCTGCAAAAATTCTAGAGACTAGATCTTACCCTCAAGGGCCTAGATCTAGTTCAAACCCCGGCAAATCTTCTTGAATTGAATCTTACCTACACAAATGAAAAAAAAAATACCCAAAACCCCAATATATACAAAATCTGAAAAATAAACCCCAATAGCAGCACAACAAGGGTTAGAAAAAATTTATTTACAAAAATTATTCTACAAAAATAATTTACAATTTATATACAAATATACAATGCTTGAAAAAATTTTGAGAAATAATTTTAATTTTAAATGATGAGCAATGACAATAGATCAAATGTATTTCTAAAGTTATCGTATTTCCCACAGCCTTAGCGAAGTAAGAAAATAAAAAAAAATCTCGGAGCCCAAACAAGGTTGACTCTTCTCCAAAGTTTGTGAACTTGGAGCCCAAGGACCAAGGAACCTGCAAACACTATATATTGTTTCAAGAAAACTTGTTAGAAATATAGAAAATCATATCACATAAGATAAACCCAATATCTACCAATAGAATGTTCTTATCAACATCTAATGAATATACAAGCTATTAATTTTAGGTATGTTCTATGCTAGAGCAATTTATTTCAATTTTCACAGTTAGCTCATTATCTTTTCCAAATTAGCAATCACATCAGCATTAAAGGAAACTGCAGATAGAACATAAATATAAATCGCAGAAAACAAGCCAAGACAAGAGGACACAAGATGTGGCGCTAGCCAGGGACAAACCCCAATGTGGGGAAACCCTTGATCAATTCTTCTTTTATGCTCTTCAAAGTTCAGCAGAGAAAGAGAGAGAGAGAGTACATTTACAATAGAAGTCAACACTTTGACTTTTGATATCGGCAGAGATCAGTTGAAGACATATTGCTTCAACTGATTCTCTAAGGTGACTCCTTCACCCATCATAGTGTTGCATCTCGTCCATTTGCTGCACCTTACCATGTAGAACCTGTTAGCGCTTGAAATTTCACCTCAGGCTGAGAAAGGCAAACCTCAAGGCTACATCAAACCATTTAGCCTCGTAGCTAGCCCTACGGGGCAGGAGAAGGCTCTCTCCGGTCAATCTCGGTAGATCTTCAATGGGTGAGATGACCAACAAGGTAACACTGATATTAGGCTAGTAAACTGATTAAAAAGGTGGATTTGGGGTTTTTTGGGTTTTTGGTGGCAAATTGAGGAATTGCAATTTTGGGTGCGGGGATTTGACACAGTTTCTGCAGGGGGTTCTTTGGGGCGAGGTAGGAGACAGTATTGATGCCTTAACTTGAGATGGATGATCAGGAATGAAAGATGAGGAGCTAAAGAGAGCAAACAATCACTTTGAATTCTCTTTAGACAAAAGAAAACATTGAAATTAAAAAAATTTAAAAGCAGAGCATGGCTAGCATGAATTCATACTTTAACACTTCATTTGTTTAATGTGCGGCAGTAAAGAAAGGAAATGAATCACATAACAAAGCTTACAAGAACATGAAGAAACACACCATCAACACATGAGTCCACAGGAATCCCAAAGATGACTGCAAAACCCTGGTCTTCCTTAGCCAAAAATTGCAGAGATACAAGTGAAATAATACAGTGATAGCTTCTCCCTCAAGAGTCCAACCATGAAAATGAGCAAGAAAGTACATAATATAGGTGATCTAACCTCTTTCCCTGCCTCCATGGGTCGAGCTCACTATCCTAGGAGCTGTTTGAACCACTTCTAAACTAAGCACTAGAAAATAGGCAGTCAAAACAACTTGCCTCTATAAACTTGGAAACCAGTTCATACATTCAATTTTTACCCTTTACATGCAAGAATCTTCTAGAAGAGTTAAACAAAAGTAAAAATATCCAAAAAGTGTCACAATTACATCCAAGAGGACCACCATCCACCTCAAAAAGTCAAACTGGAGCCAAACTGCGTTTTCTGGGCTGAACTGGTCAAATCTGGCAAAGTTTCCTCAACGGGTCGCGCACTTTGGAGCTCTGTTTGGAGGCCTTCCCGGTGTCAGAATTGGGTGCAGGATAGCTCGTTGGAAAGGTCTCCGAGTCTACTTTCCAACCCAACTGGAATTTTTGGATTTGGAGGTCATTTGCCCAGTCAAAAGTCAATTCTCCCAAGACTGCTTCTGCAACTCAAAAAAAGGGGCAGAAAGTCAAATTTTGCCTGTATTTTGACCTTCTAGAGGCCCAAATCCCCATAAAAACTCAAGTCCATCCATAGGCATGTGTAACTTTGGATGAAAAATCTAGAAATGTTGAGTTTTTGCAAAACGGAGCTATGATGACAAAGGGTCTCACCGGGGGTGAGACCCGTTGAGAAGCCAAAACCTGTAAATTTCCAAAAAATACCAAAATTACCCAAAATTCTCAAAAAAATTTGGGATTTGTGCTGTAGCTAATGCTAGTGAGTGCCATGATCTTTGAGGGATGCCTCAGCCAAGATACGGAGTGGATTGGTCTTCTTCCTCCGCCTAAGAGCCTCGGACAACCTCCTTTGGAACATTTTCATTTTGGCCTTGCATACATGCATCCTTGCCCAATAGTGATTCTTCATGTTTCTCAGCAGCCTTTTCTCTTGGTTGGCCTTAGCCAACAGCTTCTCCAAGTAGGCATTCTCCTGAATGAGCAGTGACTCTCGATCAGCAGGCAATGGATCACCGGACCTCCTACGGTTCAAGACTCGGTCGCTACGAATCCTCCATAGCTCATCAAGTGCCTTCTCCTCCTCTAGCTGTGTGTTCCGCTGCTCCAGGTAAGTAATAGTCCATTGGGCACCCTCAAGTCTCCTCTGTAAAACATCATTTTCAGCCCTGAGATGCTGAATGATTTCCTTCGCCTCTTGGCTAGGAGAACTAACCTCAAGATCAATCACCGGATCCTCATGAATCATGGGCTCTTTGCCCCTCTGTAGTACCTGTGCTGGTGAAGAAAGCGAGGCCCCTTCCACCTGATGTGGAGATAACACTCGCTGAGCTGAAGATGAAGGCGAGACCCCTTCCACCTGCTGTGGAGATAGTACTCGCCTAGCTGCTGCAAATAAGGCCCTTGGGCCTTTCTGATAAGTGACCAAAGGAGTGGAGCTAACATGTCGGGTGACGGGAGCATCAGGCTGCTGAGATGGTCCTCCCTCATGAATGACCTCCTGATGTGGCTGAGGTGGCACTGTGAAAAACTCACGGGAGATGAACTCCTCCCATGAGATGCCTTGCTGAGTCAACTGATATGAGACTATGAGCTGAATCAAACCATAATGGCAAAGGCTCCTGTACTGTTGGGCCGGGGTCTTCCTCTGCAACATGGGCACCATCCTCTGAATGTTATGAAACAAGAAGACCGGGATGTTCATCATCCTCACTCGGGTGAAATGCATCAAAAGGCGAATGTGATATGAATACACCTGTGAAAATCTGCCCTCACAGGTAAAATAATGCATAATAAGCCTCATGAGGGGAGCATACTCGCTCCGGAGAAATTTGAATGGGAAAACACCCGTCAAAAGTCTCACAAATGATGGCCGGACATAGGGCTCAAAGTGAACAAAATCAAGCAACCTGCGCTTAGGCCACACCTCACCCACATTTGGTATCCCTGTAGCCTGTGAGATCACCTCAGGTGTCAATGTGAAGTTCACCCCTGCCAGAGTGACATGTCCATCATGGAGGTGTAAGACAAACAAGCGGGCCAACTCTCTATGATGCTGAATCTGAGAGATCCTCTCACAAAACTGATAGCAAGACATGTACTGGAAGCAATTCACTGCCAAAGGACAGGCCTGTAATTCTGCCAAAGAAGTAGGCTCCTCCCGCTTATGATGTCCTCCCTTACCCCCTCTACGAGGCCTCCTCTGTTCCTCAACCTCTGTAGATGATGAATGGTCATCACTTTGCTCATAAGTTTCGGTTTCTGACATGGTTTTGGAGCAAAGTGGACAAACTAAACTGCTGTCTCTGCCTGCAAAAAGTGCTGAAATCTATGCTGTTTCAAGGGGAACCAAACATGAGGGAAATGTTAGGGGAGGGAACTTTTTAACCAGGAATGGGAATATATAAAAATAACAGGGAGTTTTTAAGGGAAATTTTGCAAATCATATTCATATAGGAACACATATTTGTAATAGGGAAATCATTTGCAAAGAGTATTGCATATGGGAAAAACATGCATAAAAGTGAACATGGGAACATATGCATACATGTTTAATAGGGAAAAACAAAAGGGAAACCATACACCACACATGTTGACATTTTACCAACAGTTTTTGTTATCTTGCATATGCATATGGTAGAGGGGAATTAGGGTTTTCACTTTGTTTTGTTTTTTTATGCTTTGGGAGAGGGGTAGGGTTTTCAGTTTTAGTGATTTAGGGATGGGAAGGGGATTTGTATTTCATTTATAAAATAATCATGGGGAAAAGAAATGTACATATGAGTGTGGGAAAAAGGGAAGGGAAAGAAACCAATCAAAGGGAAAAACAGCTTGAAACACCATAAACCCTAGCACAATTTGCACATGAACATTGCAGCCATATAAATCCATTCATTTGCAAGTTTTGAGGTTAAAATCATAGCATGAAGGCTTACATCCATCACCAATCTCAAAGACCATGCGTAAAGAGCCTACCTCGACCAATTGAGATGAGTTGAAGGGAGATTGAGGAATTCTTTTGAAGTTTGGAGGCAAACAGTTCAATGGGTCGCGCAGGCCTCCCAATGGGTCGCGCACCTCCTTCAACGGGTCGCGCACCACTCTGCTACCCGAAATCACTACGATTTTGCTCCTTTCGCCAATCACTCTCTCAAACCACTCTTTCAATCGTTGGGATGCACAATAAGAGTAAAAGGTGGGAAGTTGAACCTTTATAAACTTCATTTGAAAAAATTTCATCCATAAACCCACTTTATAAAGTTTATTTTTGACACTTTTTAAAACACTGATTTTTTTGGTTTCCTTTATTCTGAATTTGACTTTTTGAGTGCTTTGACTTGATTCTTTTTGCAGGTAGATCATCTGAGGGACTGTGGCAAGGGGACCAGGGTTATTGCTGCCTTTTTGAAGACTTTTTGGAATTTCATTCTTTTTACAAAAATTTAACATGACCTTGGCTTTAAAAACAGAGTTTTTAAATCCAAGGTTAAAAATGAACTGTACATGATGAAA
Organism: Pinus tabuliformis; assembly: GCA_031772625.1. Lineage (NCBI taxonomy): Eukaryota > Viridiplantae > Streptophyta > Pinopsida > Pinales > Pinaceae > Pinus > Pinus tabuliformis. Next base: position 309,230,100 of record CM062805.1, on the reverse strand, counting down.
ATATCAAAGAAACATGTTTACAATCCTCCCTCTGGCTTGCTGGGCACTCAAGGATTTTCAAAGACATGACCTTGCGAAGATAAATGACCAAAACCCTAGACCTAGGACTTTGACCTCAAGACCTAACAAGACAAATTTTGAAATGCTTAATGACTGATATGACCAGATCCAGCAAAGCCAAGAGGGGCATAATAGACCAGCTCCTCCATCAGGGTTATGGCATGCCTAACGGGATGCAAACTTTGACACTGATGAGACACCTACTAATGCAAATGCAAAGAGCTTTGATCACTGGAGTAAGGCTGGAAAGACTGACACTAACAGAACCATCATGCTGCATTATGCATCATCATGTTGCTCATGATCTCATATATCACTAAGTTGTCCATACATCATGCTTCCCATGCATCATGTTGCCCATGATCTCATCTATCATGCTGCCCATTCATCATGTTGCCCATGATCATTATGCTTCATGCTGCCCATGCATCATGCTGCTCATATTGTTGCCCATACATCATGCTGCTCATGATATCAAAATGCTGCCCATGATCTCATATCATCATGCTGCTCATAACGCTGCCCATACATCATGCTGCTCATGATATCATTATGTTGCCCATGATCTCATACATCATGCTGCTCATAATGCTGCCCATACATCATGCTGCTCATGATATCATTATGCTGCACATGATCTCATACATCATGCTGCTCATAATGCTGCCCATACATCATGCTGCTCATGATATCATTATGATGCCCATGATGTCATACATCATGTTGCCCATACATCATTCTTTAGTTCATATACATATCAGCCTTAGTTGCTTGCTATGGCTTGCAGCCTAGCAAAGCAGCTAGGCTATAGTTCCACACAATCCCATTATTGAGTCAGGGCTGCTTACTTCACACAGCGTATTGGTATTCCTCTTGGCAGCTACAAGTTTCCTTTCATTGCTGCGTATAATCATTGGCAAGGCTGCGTTTGACTGCGACTATTCCACTGCGGCTTCATCAAATCTCCTTCAAGTATGCCAAGAGCCCAGAACGTATGATACCACTGCGTTTGACTGCGGCTTCATATATATTTCTGCCTTCTTCCACAATGTCCTAAGGCTATCCTTGTTGTGGCTCCTTCATGTATGATCTGCGGCTACCTAAGTGATTATGACTGCGACTCTGCCTTCATACTTGGCTGCGGTATGATTGAGGAATGACGGCATGGAAAGTATCGTATGTACAAGTGTTTCCATGGCAGCGTATATGGCATCACGTTCACTATGTATAGGAGTCTCCATTGCTGCGTATAGGGAAACTGTGTATAGGAGTCTCCATTGCTGCGTATATGTCTCCATTTACAGCGGAATAGGTGTCTACATATACCTGCGTATATGTCTCCATTTACAGCGGAATAGGTCATTCAATTTGTGTCTTGAATCTTTCCTTTACTGCGGCAAGATCTCACTCAACTGCGGCTAGGATCCTCTCCTTCATGACTGTAATTTAGGGCTCCGTATATGGCCTTCACCTTCACTGCGTTTAGGGCATCATCCAGCGTATATTTTAGGTGTCCCTCCTTCTCCAAAAACCCAAGACGTGGAGAGGAGGAGAACACATGAAGAGGATGTGTGTTACAAATGATTTCAAGTCCTCTATATTTATACTAAAACGTAGATGATAAATAGCCACGACTATTGGGCTTCTGAGCCTACTCAAGTTGCTGGTCGGCTTGATAATAATTCCATAATCAAAATTAATTCATATCTCCATATATACTTATCGGAAGCAGATGATCTTTTGATCAATCCTACACCTCTCGATGAGAGGGATCCAATAAAAATATCAGCTGCCATAAATAAGTTGACCCACATGGACTTTGGCCCTAGTTGCCAATTTAACACTCCCTCTCAACTAGAGAGAGCTCCATCCGCTGATCTATATGTCCGGCTGTACTATCTCTGCCATCAGTGCCCTGCACTACTCTACCCAGCTCTGCTCAACTTTTCTCATCTCTGTTGGCTCTGCTCTGCTCTGCTTAGTTTTGTTAGCTCTGTTGGCTCTACTCTACTCTGCTCAGCTCTGCTGGCTCTGCTCAACTCTACTGGCTCTGTTCTGCTCAACTTAGCTCTGCTGGACCATGAAGAAGAAGAATTCATCGAGAATGTGTCATACCATTCTCCACTGACCCGAAGTCAGTCTCAGAGTGCGTACCACTAGTCCCAGACCAGTCTCAAGCAACCCAAAGTCAGCGTCATATTGGGTACCACTCCTACCACTGGTCCTAGACCAGTATCATCAGTCTCAGAGTGTGTACTACTTGTCCCAAACCAGTCTCAACCGACCCGAAGTCAGCGTCATAGTATGTACCACTCTCACTGGTCCCAGACCAGTCCTCCACTGACCCGAAGTCAGTCTCAGAGTATGTACCATTGGTCCCAAACCAATCCTCAACCGACCTGAAGTCAATGTCATAGTAGCTACAACTCCTACCATTGGTCCCAGACCAGTACTCTACTGACTCGAAGTCAGTCTCAAAGTATGTACCACTGGTCCCAGACCAGTCCTCAACCGACCCGAAGTTAGTGTCATAGTAGGTACAACTCCTACCACTGGTCCCAGACCAATACTCTACTGACTCAAAGTCAGTCTCAGAGTATGTACCACTGGTCCCAGACCAGTCCTCAACCGGCCCGAAGTCAGTGTCATAGGGGTACAACTCCTACCACTGGTACCAGACCAGTACTCTACTGATCTGAAATCACTTGTGAATGATCTCAGTTAATTAATGAAGGTATTACAGACTCAAGTGCTGGGGTGTGCCTATGTTATTTTATGCAACGGATCGATAAGATTGCGAAATACACAGACACTGAAACAGTAAGAGAACACAGTAAGCAAACACATAAACACAACAAATTTAATAAGGAGTTCACCCAATCCTCCTGGGCTACGTCTCCTGGTCCAGCCTTCATTGGTGGCTTTTGTATTGTGTCTTAACGCAGATATTTTACAATAAAGAGCTCAATTTGAGTCTCACTTTAACAGATGATGATCAGTAGGATTGTACTTGGATTCCCCAAGTCTCTAGAGTACACAGACTCCCCTTACTGAATCTCTACCTCAACTGGTCTCAGTGGTATGAGTCCAATTTGGTACTCAATACCTGACAGGTATACACAGAAAAGTTGCTTGAACCTCTTAAGCCTTCTCTGGAGTTCACAGACTCTCGAACTCTCTCTGTCTCTGTCTGCTCGACGCTGCCTTTGCTCTGCAGGTCAGCTCGGCTTCTCTGTTCTCTACAATTTTTTTGCTTTCTCTCTTTGCTCTGTTTTCCTGCTTCCCCCCTGCTTTCTCTATCTATTCGTGGCTTAAAGCCAATCTGCTCCCTGACTGTTCGTTTCTGCTTCCCGGCTCTCTAGATCTCTTACCTCTGTTCATTGGAATTCCCCCGCTCGGCATCATCATCACTGTAACGCTTCACAGAGAGGTGGCCACCTGTTTCTTCACGCACTGAGTGTCAGTGCTCTTTGAACGGTTGTTATTTCCGTTGCACCAAGATTGCCCGCAAAACAGATTCCCTTGCCAACTCATCGGTCATGCCGGATCTCAAATCTTATCCGCCTCAGCCTATTTCCCTGTCGAATCTGGTCACCCATCGGATTGCTTCTCCGCCGTTGATCTGGGGCCTCTAGATCCTACGGTCTCCGTCCATATCGCGCGGGTAAGTAGCATGACCTTTACATGCGCGATGAGAGCAGTTTTCTCTCTCATCCGCTGGACGCGTGTCACCCGTTGTATGGAATCGGGCGGGACTCGGTCGAACCCGCTTACCGCTTGAGGGCCTTCCAATATCCTATTGGTTTTAGCGCGGAGCCCGCCTTCCGACGGAATCGACAATTTCTGTATGGTTTTGTGCTTTTCCTCATGACCAAGCGCTTGGGACTTTCCTTCACTAAAGGGGACGCCCTGTCAAAAACTGCCTCTATTTTTGGATTTGACCTCCTGTTTTGCCAATTGATGCCAGCACGCGGTTACCATGGGCCAACGGTCTACGCGCTTTGACCGAGGGTCCTCGTTGCTCCGTGCTGACCACAAATTGCCATTGTTCAGAGGTTATTTTTGATAATCTCGACATCCATAGCACTTATAAAACTTTGGTATGAGTTTTACAGAGTTCAGAGTGTTTGAGGATCCAATTCCGATCACGGCCTTCCCACTGAAAAAGCTTTTGGACCACCAAAAGTTGGTTTTCAAGCATCGACTAAGTGAGGGTATAGCTGTCTCACTTGTCCAATCTCTATCCATTTTTCACTGCTTGGCTTTGAACCCTTGAGTCCAATCCTGAGGTACTCAACATCTCCCCTGCGCGTCGTCCTCACCTTCCTGTCCAAAACTATGTCTTCCTACAATTCATTGAGATATTCACGCAACAGATCATCAATAGAAGGCAATTGACTCTGCTCTTCAGAATCTTCAATTAATGAAGGTTCAAATAGTCTCAAGCTGTCTGCATTAACGACTAAGTAGATGTGCATGTAAGCTGGTAAATCAAGGCGAAAAGCATTCTCACCAATTTTCTCAAGTATTTTGAAAGGTCCATACCTTATTGGCTTTAGCTTTTTACCTTCACCTTGCATTGTGTCCTTGCTGATATACAGCCAGACTTGATCACCAACTTGGAAACTATGCTCCATCCGATGCTTGTCATGCCTTGCTTTGTATTTGGCTTGGCTCTTTTCCAAATGTTCCTGTACTGCCTGGTGAATCTCTCAGATTTATTCAATGAACTTGGTTGCCTTGTCCACATCACTATATCCATCAACTGCTATGTCTTTACCAAAGACAAAATCCAAGGGAGACCTTGGTGTGAAACAAAAACAGGTCTCAAAAGGAGATCTCTGTGTAGAAGAATGTTTTGCTCGGTTCTAAACATGTTGCACATAACACAAATGTTCATCCCAAAGTTTGGGATGCTTGCTGCAATAGCCTCTGAGCAACTGGATCACTGTCCTATTGACCACTTCTGTCTGGCCATCTATTTGTGGATGAAAGGTTGTGCTTTTCTTCTGTTTGGTGTCCATCAGTCCCCACAGACTCGACCAAAACTTCCCAACAAATTGGGTGTCTCGATCAGATACAATGGAAGTGGGTAATCCAAAATGAACCCATACATGCTGAAAGAACAACTTTGCAATTTGTTCAACTATAATCTGTTTATTACAAGGTATCAAAATACACATTTTGTTGAACCTATCCACAACAACATATAAAGAGTCATGACCTTTCCTAGATTTAGGTAGTCCTCCAACAAAGTCCATGGAAACACTTTCCCAAGGATGAGAAGGAACTAGCAGTGGAGAGTACAAGCCTAGTTTTTTATTGTTGGGCTTGCTTTTAGCACACATGGTACACCCTCTTACATATCTAGAAACTGTCTCATTCATTTTTGGCCAATAACAAAATCTTTGCAGCTGTGCAACCGTTTTACTTACCCCAAAGTGACCTGATATCAGAGAAGTGTGTGCTTCTCGAATTATATTTACTCTTTCAGTTTGTGGAATGCATAGCTTCCCACAATGATACAAGAGTTGGTCCTTAATGTGATAATCCAATTCTTCTATTTGTTTGCCTTGACTTAAAGTTGCATATACATCTTTAAAATCTATATCTTGAGCATATTGTTCAATGTAGCTCTCATGCAATACTGAGTTATGCTTAAGTATAGTAGATGCATTTATAATTGGTCTAGATAACATATCTGCAACTTTATTGTGTATGCCCTTTTTATATCTGATGACTAAATGAAACTGTTGTAGAAAACCCATCCATCTATAGTGTCTTGATTGCTGCAACTTAGTTTGGGAGTGTAGATATTGAAGTGGTTGATGATCAGTATGTATAACTGTCTCTTTGCCCATTAAGTAATGTTTCCACTTTTTCACACTTTGTACTAATGCATACAATTCTTTATCATATGTGGGATAGTTAACTATTGCAGAATTAAATGTCCCAGAATGATAGCATATGGATTTACCGTGTTGTATCAACACTGCTCCCATGGCATAGTCACTGGCATTTGTTTCGATCTCAAATGGTCTTTGAAGATCAGGTAGTGCTAGTACTGGCGCTGTACTAATATTTTCTTTCAAGGTGTCGAAGGCTTTCTGCTATTTGCCCCCTCACTGAAACACCTTGTTCAATCCTGTTAAAGCATGTAAGGGAGCTGCAATTAAGGAAAAGTTAGAAATGAACTTTCTCCAATATTGTGCTACTCCTAAGAGGCTTCTAACTTCTGTAGCAGATTTGGGTTTAGGCCAGTTTACAATGACTGCCACCTTAGAGGGATCTACCTTCAATTCACCACCCCCTACTATATGACCCAAATAATTCAAAGATGTTTTGCCGAATTCACATTTTGAGAGCTTAACATAAAATTTTTCTCTTTTCAAAAGATCTAGTGTCTGCTTAACATGCTTTAAATGTTCTTCCCACGTTTTGCTAAATATAAGAATGTCATCCAGATATACAATAACAAAATCATCAAGAAAAGGTCTGAGTATATCATTCATTATTCTCATGAAAGTAGCAGGAGCATTAGTTAAGCCAAAAGGCATAACTAGCCACTCATACAATCCCTGCTTTGTTTTGAAAGTACTTTTCCATGCATCTTGTTCTGCAACTCTGACCTGATGATATCCACTATGCAAGTCTAACTTGGAAAAATAAACAGCTTCCTTTAACTGATCTAATAGATCATCTATGCGAGGAAGGGGATAACGATTTTTTATTGTTATCTTATTCAGTGCTCGGTAATCAATGCACATTCTCCATGAGGCATCTTTCTTTCTCACCAAAACTATTGGAGACCTACATGGTGATGTGCTAGTTCTGATGAACCCCTTCTCGAGCAACTCCTGCGCCTGCTTCTTGATTTCTGCATTCTCTAAAGCGGACAACCTGTACATTCTGATGTTAGGCAATGGAGGATCTTGCTGCAAATTATTATCATGCACTATTTCCTTTTTGGGTGGCAAACCTTTAGGTTTTTGAAACAAGATATCATATTTTGAAACAACTTTTTCTAAATCAGCTTCTTGTTTAGCATCACAACCCTCAAATACATTGGGTTTATTGGGTTTCTTTTCCTTTACAACCATCAGTAAAAATTGTTTGCATGAATTTACAATTCGTTTCATTTGCACTGAGTTTATGAGAGTATAATTATTCTTGAGCTTATGATCCCTTACAAAGTATTCGATTCCATCTTTAAGGAGTAGATACTTGTTCTCAGCTCTATAGAAAATAGCTTTTCTATCATACAAGTAAGGACTTCCTAAAACAATTCCACATATATCCAGAAGAACTATATCTAACTCAACCTCATCTACAAATGCTGACCCAAAAGAAAACTTAAGTTTACATTGTCTAGTCACTTGTAGTTGTGCTTTATCACTTAACCAACCTAATGGGTATGGTTTCTTATGAGGTGTAGTCAGTAATCCCAACTTCTTTACAGTTGCTTCAGAAATTAAATTTAATTGTGAGCCACTATCAAACAAAGTATCAATCTTTTGATGTTTGAAAATAATTCGAATATGGAAAAGATCATGTATTTTTCTCTCATTTTCTTCATCATTAACAGATTGTGCAGAATTACTAGTAGATACTTCAGAATTTTTACCTTTTATACCTATGGCTGCAATGGTTGTTTCATCTCCTGAGTCCAACCCCAAATCTTTCTGAATAGCTGCAGCAGTCTTCTTCTTCTTGCCCTCGAACTTCTTAGGTCTCAGCTCCGGATGCAGAATCCAACAGTGCTCATCATCATGCCCATCCTTCTTACAGTGAGTGCATGAAGACTTGCTCTTCTGTGCAGTGTTGGCCTTCCTCTCTTTCCATTTCTGTTTTATTTTCTCCTTATTCTTGCTTGCAATGGGCTTGGATGATCCTCCAACTTCTGGGTTCCCATTCTTTCCTCTAGCTTCTAGATGCGTAGCTTGAACAGATACCTCATCTATACTAGTGGGATTAAACATGAGGATAGTGTGCCTCATGTAGCTGTGTAGACCACCTATGTACTTCAACAGAGTCTCAGGTGAGTCTAATGAAATTCCTAGAATCAAAGCTCTCTTCCTAAATTCTTGGGTGTAACCTTGTACACTTTGCCCTTTCAATTGGCGAAGAGTTTGCCAGCTCATCATGGCTTGTTGCATGTAAGCTAGTGGATAGAACTACTATTTTATTGCATAAACAAATTCACTCCAGATAGAAAGGATCTTACCATGTTTCTTCATGTCAGCTTGGGTCCTAACTTCCCACCATACCAAGGCAATGCCTCCGAGGTGTAGGCTGGCTAGCTGAATCTTACTCTTGTCTGAGTCGATACTCTGCACTCTGCAATAAACATCAATTTGTCTGATCCAATTATCCAGCGTCTCTGCATTCAGCTCTCCATCATATATTGGTAAATCAAATTTAACATCTAATTTAATCAAATATGTCTTCTTTTTATGTTCAGGGCTATTAGGAAGTGTGAGAAAGTTTTCTTCTTTCCCTTTGCCTTTTGAGTGGTCATGGAGGAGAGACTCTTCTTCTCCTTTATCTTGTTTGGAGCCTGATGAATCTTCATCTTTATGTTTCCTAATGTCCCTATACATTTCCTCTACCATGGACCTCATGGCCAGCAAAACTATCTATAAATTGGGGGTCTGGTCCCAAGGGACTTTCTTCTGACATTTTCTTTTGAAGATAGACTCTTCCAATTTCCGGGTTAGTTTCGACCAACTCTCCTTCTCCTAATTTAAGCTTTGATCTAGTTGGCATTCAACAACAAAATCCAGCGCAAGCTTGTCTAACCTTAAACAACCTAGAAGCTCTGATACCACTTGACCTGAAATCACTCGTGAATGATCTCAGTTAATTAATGAAGGTATTACAGACTCAAGTGTTGGGGTGTGCCTATGTTATATTATGCAACGGATCGATAAGATTGCGAAATACACAAACACTGAAATAGTAAGAGAACGCAGTAAGAAAACACATAAACACAACAAATTTAATAAGGAGTTCACCCAATCCTCCTGGGCTATGTCTCTTGGTCCAGCCTTCAGTGGTGGCCTTTCTATTGTGTCTTAAAACAGAGTTTTTACAATAAGGAGCTCAATTTGAGTCTCACTTTAACAAATGATGATCAGTAGGATTGTACTTGGATTCCCCAAGTCTCTAGAGTACTCAGGCTCCCCTTACTGAATCTCGACCTCAACTGGTCTCAATGGTATGAGTCCAATTTGGTACTCAATACCTGACAAGTATACACAGAGGAGTTGCTTGAACCTCTCAAGCCTTCTCTGGAGTTCACAGACTCTCGAACTCTCTCTGTCTCTGTCTGCTCGATGCTGCCTTTGCTCTGCAGGTCAGCTCGGCTTCTCTGTTCTTTGCAATTTTTTTTCTTTCTCTCTTTGCTCTCTTTTCCTGCTTCCCCCCTGCTTTCTCTATCTATTCGTGGCTTAAAGCCAATCTGCTCCCTGACTGTTTGTTTTTGCTTCCCGGCTCTCTAGATCTCCTACCTCTATTCGCTGGAATTCCCCCGCTCGGCGTCATCATCACTGTAACGCTTCACAGAGAGGTGGCCACCTGTTTCCTCATGAATTGAGTGTCAGTCCTCTTTGAACGGTCGTTATTTCCGTTGCTCCAAGATTGCCCGCGAAATAGATTCCCCTGCCAACTCATCGGTCATGTCGGATCTCAAATCTTATCCGCCTCAGCCTATTTCCCTGTCGAATCCGATCACTCATCGGATTGCTTCTCCGCCGTTGATCTGGGGCCTCCAAATCCTACGGTCTCCGTCCATATCGCGAAGGGGTAAGTAGCATGACCTTTACCCGCGCGATGAGAGCGGTTTTCTCTCTCATCCGCTAGACGCATGTCACTCGTTGTATGGAATCGGGCGGGACTTGGTCGAACCTGCTTACCGCTTGAGGGCCTTCCGATATCCTGTCGGTTTTAGCACGGGGCCCGCCTTCCGATGGAATTGGCGATTTCCGTATGGTTTTGTGCTTTTCCTCGTGACCAAGCACTCAGGGCTTTCCTTCACTGAGGGGGACGCCTTGTCAGAAACTGCCTCTGTTTTGGATTTGACCTCTCGTTTTGCCAGTTTGCGCTAGCACGCGGTTACCATGGGCCAACAGTCTGCGCGCTTTGACCGAGGGTCCTCGTTGCTCCGTGCTCACCACAAATTGCTATTGTTCAGAGGTTATTTCTGATAAGCTCGACATCCATAGCACTTTTGAAACTTTGGTATGAGTTTTACAAAGTTCAAAGTGTTTGAGGATCCAATTCGGATCATCTAGTGACTCGAAGTCAGTCTCGGAGTATGTACCATTGGTCCCGACTAGTGCTCAACCGACCCGAAGTCAGTGTCATAGGGGTACAACGCCTACCACTAGTCCCAAACCAATATCATTGATCCCAGATCAATGAAGGTCATCCTAGCATAGGGAGTACAGTAGATACAGCGATGCGTCCATCGGTACTACTATGGTCCCTATCCTCATTTCCCTGCTCATTGATCAGATAAGAGGTACTTCCCATGAGTCTCAGACTACATGGGTAGGATGCCTCGACAGGAGGACTTAATCAATCCTGTCCTCACAGGAGAACTTATCATCCTGCTACACAATCGCCATGGAGAACACATCATCCAGGCCTCACAGGAGAGCTAATCATCCTGCTACATAATTGTCATGGAGAACACATCATCTAGACCTCACAGGAGAACTAATCATCCTGCTACATAATCGTATCCAAACAGCTCACTGAAGAGCTTTCGTAACCAGATTGCCTCTCAGGTAGCCTTGCTAGCAGCAATATACTCTGCCTCAGCAGTGCTCAAAGCCACCAACTTCTGCTTCCTGCTCATCCAGGATATCGAAGCAGATCCCAAGGAGAACCAGCACTGAGAAGTGCCTAGTGATCCTCCACATTGCCTGCCCACTCAACATTTGAAATATTTCGGCAATGTTTCTCAATCCATGAGAGATTGTGCCTGAAGATATCTCAGAAGATTCTAGGCACCAATCCAGTGAAGCTCAACCAAATATGAGCTCACTCTACTAACTGCAAAACATATGTCCGGATGGAGGTTCACCAAGAACATCAATGAGTTTATGAAACTCAGAGGCATTTCCCAAATCTGGTCCGACATCACTACCATATAACTTCTGAAAGTTAAGATCCTCGAGGTAGTCACAGGCTTGCAGTTTATCTTTCCACATTCGGAATCCAACTCCCTCTGTCTTCTACAAATGAGAGGGTCTGCACCCGTCAGACATAGGTGCCGGTATGAGAGGTCTATCATCCACAACCTTCGAGTAATGGTTTGGATTGGTTTCACTCCTAGTGAATCTCGGCTTCATCAAACAGCTATCAATCCTCTCATACTACGCCTGAGGTGTTTTGCTTCAAGCCATAGAGGGCTTTCTTCCACCTGAATACATGAGATTCCTGATCATGAATCTCAAACTCCTCGGGTTGTTCCACACCTGTGGACTTGCTACATGAGGGGAATGGTCCCCTCGTAATGTTTTCCTTCGGCATATCTCAGACATGTACTTTCATGCTCTTTTTGAATTCAGGCATCCCTGTCACCATCTAACTCACATACCTCCGGTGTTGTGTTAATGGACATGGTCCCCAGTGGACTTCCTGCAACTTGATACAACCCTGAACTCAAAAACATCTTTGAAAAATCTATTTTCAAACACGTACCTTTCCATCGATGAGTGCCACCCTGTAACCTTTGACTTCCATTGCTGAAATAGGCACCAGGTTCTTCTTGCGATCAGGTACATAAAAGAGATTCTGTAAATGAATCGAGTTACCTTCATTCAATTGAGGGGTAACATTCCCTACACCCTTAGATCTAAACTTCCCAATGAAGTGATCTTTAAGTAGGCCATCAGAAACTTCCGCAGTGCCATTCTGATAATATTCTTTGCTTCCACTTCACCCTCGGTGAATCTGAACCCATTGATCCTTTTGTCTTGTCCCAACTGTAGTCGGTGATTGTTCTTTCACTCTTGCTTGGGCATTCTCTTCACCTCAGCTCTGATACCATGTTAATTTTAGGTATGTTCTATGCTAGAGCAATTTATTTCAATTTTCACAGTTAGCTCATTATCTTTTCCAGATTAGCAATCACATCAGCGTTAAAGTAAACTGCAAATAGAACATAAATATAAATCGCAAAAGACAAGCCAAGACAAGAGGACACAAGATGTGGCGCTAGCCAGGGACAAACCCCAATGTGGGGAAACCCTTGATCAATTCTTCTTTTATGTTCTTCAAAGTTCAGCAAAGAAAGAGAGAGAGAGAGAGTACATTTACAATAGAAGTCAACACTTTGACAATTGATATTGGCAGAAATCAGTTGAAGACATATTGCTTCAACTGATTCTCTAAGGTGACTCCTTCACCCATCATAGTGTTGCATCTCGTCCATTTGTTGCACCTTACCATGTAGTACCATCATGCTGCATCATGCATCATCATACTGCTCATGATCTCATATATCACTGAGCTGCCCATACATCATGTTGCCCATGATCATTATGCTTCATGTTGCCCATCATGCTGCTCATAATGTTGCCCATACATCATGCTGCTCATGATATCATTATGCTGCCCATGATCTCATATAATCATGCTGCTCATAATGCTGCCCATACATCATGCTGCTCATAATGTTGCCCATACATCATTCTTTAGTTCATATACATATCAGCCTTAGCTGCTTGCTATGGCTTGCAGCCTAGCAAAGCAGCTAGGCTATAGTTCCATGCAATCCCATTATTGAGTCAGGGCTGTGTACTTCACACAGCGTATTGGTATTCCTCTTGGCAGCTACAGGTTTCCTTTCATTGCTGCGTATAATCATTGGCAATGTTGCGTTTGACTGCGGCTATTCCACTGCAGCTTCATCAAATCTCCTTCAAGTATGCCGAGAGCCCAGAACGTATGATACTGCTGCGTTTGACTGTGGCTTCATATATATTTCTGCCTTCTTCCACGATGTCCTGAGGCTATCCTTGCTGCGGCTCCTTCATGTATGATCTGCGGATACCTAAGTGATTATGACTGCGGCTCTGCCTTCATACTTGGCTGCGGTTATGACTGAGGAATGACGACGTGGAAAGTATCGTATGTACAAGTGTTTCCATGGCAGCGTATATGGCATCACGTTCACTGTGTATAGGAGTCTCCATTGCTGCATATAGGGCAACTGTGTATAGGAGTCTCCATTGCTGCGTATATGTCTCCATTTACAACGGAATAGGTGTCTACATATACCTGCGTATATGTCTCCATTTACAGCGGAATAGGTCATTCAATTTGTGTCTTGAATCTTTCTTTACTACGGCAAGATCTCACTGAACTGCGGCTAGGATCCTCTCCTTCATGGCTGTAATTTAAGGCTCCATATATGGCCTTCACCTTCACTGCGTTTAGGGCATCATCCAGCGTATATTTTAAGTGTCCCTCCTTCTCCAAAAACCCAAGACGTGGAGAGGAGGAGAACACATGAAGAGGATGTGTGTTACAAATGATTTCAAGTCCTCTATATTTATACTAAAACATAGATGATGAATAGACACGACTATTGGGCTTCTGAGCCTACTCAAGTTGCTAGTCGGCTTGATAATAATTCCATAACCAAAATTAATTCATATCTCCATAAATACTTATCAGAAGCAGATGATCTTTTGATCAATCCAACACCTCTCGATGAGAGGGATCCAATAAAAATATCAGTTGCCATAAATAAGCTGACCCACATGGAGTTTGGCCCTAGTTGCCAATTTAACACAAGCTTATAAAATTTTAGCACAATATAGGAAAGCACATACCACAGATCATCGAACAAAGAACACCATGAACTGAACCCCAAAGTCTTTTATTATGATATTTCAAATGTTCCCAACAGATCAGTGGAACAACACCAATGTTACAAAATTACATAGACCAGAGTCAAGAGTTTCATCGTGACTTGAGAAGCAAAATAGCTTCTAATTTATAGATAAATCCTCCAAGTACAAAATAACGGCTAGTTGGTATGATCCCCGTCAAAATAATCTCAACCATTGATAAACGTTTGAACATCTTTTAATCTCTGTCGTCGAAAATATTTTTTTCTGAAGAATTTTCAAATTTCTCATAAAAACCATTTTTTATTAATCTAAAAATAAAAAAATTGGATTAGTTTCCTCAAAAATTTGACTTTGACTTAACCACCAAGGTCCAAGGGCTCAATTTTTCTTAAAATATCCATTTTTTCCTTGGTGGGGGACCTCCAAAAATTAACTTCTTTTTGACCCACGAATTTTTTGGTCATTTTCCACTTAGAGAAATTAATTTCTCTAGAATTTATTTTTTTATTCTAGATTAATTAATTTTATGACTTAGGATTTAATTTTATCTTTGCCAGAAAAATTAATTAATTGACACTTGAGGGGAATAATTATTTTTCCACCCTCAAATACTTTAGCCATGTTGTCTCATTGTGAGGGAACATGCACTAAAATATATTTTTTACATCAAATAATTACAATTTCAACCCTCAAAGGGGAAATACCCAATTGTTATAGACCCTCAAAATAATTACCCAATTCTGAGACGCAATATGATCTAGTAGACCAAGTGATCTATAATAAAAAAATTTAGCCAAATAGCTTAAATTATTCCCACATCACTTTTACAATAGACTCGACTAAAAACACTAGGACTCGCCTAGGCCTTGTCAATGAATTCCAACCTAGTTTTGGGGTTTAAGCTGGAGGGAAAAACTTTGTCGATTATCCGTGTCTAGAAACACACATAATGCAGTGAGATGAAAAACCTCCTAGGATGAAATTCGTTGCCAAAACCGGAGGCTTACCTAGGTTGTTACATAATTAAACAGTTGTACTAACATCATTTACATTACAACTTGCAAAATTTGGGTTTACAATGATACAATAATTTGTTGGTTGATGATTCTGAACTTTGAAAAAATTTGTACCACTACTTCCTTGGACTTGTGACAAAATAGGTGCAACACACCCAACACTTGGTAGTTGTTCCAAGGCCCAAAGGAGGTTATGTCTTTCCTAGGGAGACATGGGAGGGCATGTGTCATCTTGTAACCCTCGTTGATGGAGCATCGACTTGATCTTGAGCCACTTGGAGACCCACAAGACCCATTTGGAGCCCACAAAGCCCAAATAGGGGTTTGGATATGTTTTGCAACAAAAGGAGGCCATCACCCTCTTTGTCATAAATTTTGAGGCTCTCTCCCACATTTTTAGCACAAGAGGCCTCAACGTTGCCTCTCTAGTCTACCTCTCATGCATGACGTTAGCTACAAGTGCTTGAGAGATTTAATTTAATTTTTTTAAAGCTATCATGGTTAGCTTGTAACCATGGGTGGGTTACCTTGCACATTAGACATGTTAGAGGGGCTTGATCTTTTGTTATTTGAACTCATAACACATGTATAAATAGATGACACCTAGTCTCATTCTCAACCATCATCACTTGGATTTTCATCCTAGGAAAAGAATTCGGACCTGCACTTTTGTGGATTGTTTTGGAGTTTTTTGGATGAATTTTGATGTTTGGATAATTTCGTTATTTTTTTGGAGCTTCTAATTGGCATTGTTATGGATGAATATGTTCTTCACCTTGTTGTAAATTCTCTTTATTGATGAATTTCTAATTTTATTAATGTCTAATGCATGGAATATTGTCTCATGGTGATTTGTGTGGCCTAATTGATGAAATATTGTCTAAAATTGTAACTATTGGGAAATTTTGCATGCATTACTCATAAATGTTGAATGAAGGAATGTCCCTAGGGGATTTATTGTAATTTCATCCTTGAAACTCCATTAACAAGTGTCATTGAAGTATAAATATCCAAAAGGTTTAGTGCAGTTGCTTCTATTAGGGCTAGCGAAGTTGCTCCCTTTAGGTCTCCTTAAGAGAGTGAGTTGCCAATATTAAGATCATCCTTGACTCCTCCCAATGGCTAGGCACTAATCTTGAATCTTGCATGATCAATCAAAACTTAAAGTATATATTTTTTTCACCTCTAATTTTCATCCCTTTAAGGATAGGGAGGCTCCCCCAAGGCTTGGTGTGAAATCCTTTGTGGGGAGGCATTTTGAATTTCGCTTAGATAAGATTCTTCCTTAGTGTCTCCTCTAGGGATCCTCAAGTTTTGGTGGAATTCCCAAAGTGGATTCTTCGTAAATTCGATGCCCTATCCATCGCATCAAGAGGGCACCCTCGAAGCTAATCCTTCAATTTGGGGATTCATTGAAGGCATTTGCTTTAGTACTTGTTGAAGTAAATCAATCATTGCCTTTTCTCTTACCTACCTTGACCTTGGATATGCTCATATCTCATAATATATCCCAACCCTAGGTCTCGTGTAAGATCCATTTTCAAGGGGTTTTTTGTAGAAAGTCTTAATAGCCTCAACCAAAGCTTGCACTTTTGAACCTTTCCATTGAATGAGCCACCTTCCCTCAGTTCAAACCTACCATAGATACATATCTATCACAAGTGAGTTATTACTAGAACTGCTCCCGTCAGTGAAAATCCAAGAAGAGTAGGGAACTTAGGTTGTGGTGACAATGGGCCTTGTTACCACTCAAACTAGCAGGGGACCTAAGGGGAATCCCTAAAGGGAAAATGCTAGGCCAAGGGCAACAAATGGAGACTTAGCCCATTGTCACCTCAGCGATGTCTCCCTTCTATTTACGAACTTTCTCCAATGGGAGGAGACCCGGTATGTATGGAGTTATCAATGAAGGATAAGTCAATGAATATGAGTGACTCAAATGAACTCCTTTCCTAGAAGAATTTGAAGTATGGATCTTGCTTGCTCTCTAAGCAAAGGTACTATGTATTCTAGGGAGAGGACGAAAGGATTTGAGGGTTAGATTTATGGGATAAGACTTGTGAAGGAGTTCCCCAATCCCTAAAATCCTTGTTAGAATTGGCATCCCGGATCATTCTTGAAGAATGGTATTTCAAAGGAACGGGACAACACGAGGCCAAGTGTACCTAGTCTAGGGTATGAGAAAAGAATGTAGCAACCAATGATATTCTTAGCCTAGACAAGGTGGGAAAAGGATTAAAAGTATTTTCACTCAAAGATGTTGCTTTGACCCTATGAAGTGCTAGCCTTGGGGATGGCAAGGCAAGTTTTGATCCTGGAGCTAGGGCTTGGCTTTTCTCCCAACTCCACCATCGAAATTTCTTCAAAATTGGAGGAGAGCTAGAGGAAAGGTCGGCGCAGGAGACCCTAGGAGATCGAATTTTTTTTATGGCTAGGTTATCGGAAAATTGATGCCCTGGGTACCCCAATGTGGCTAGACCTGGGAGGAGGTGAAAGAATATGGTTTTTAGTGACCACCCTTGGTAAATCAATGCCTTAGTATTTGGGAGAATGGAGTCTATGATGAATATGAGTAGGATTTCTTGGTTCCCATTCAAGGAGGCCTTAAGATCACTTCGATAGCCTTCTAGGTCAAGAAGAAGCAACCTTGTAGCTTTTATACTTCGATGTGCAAAAGGAATGGCTTATCAAGGTCAAATTCTTTGATATAATTACCCCTAGGAGATTTCACTCATATTACATGGCCCATACATTGAGAGATTCTATAATAGAGACAAATTCCACAATTTTAAGCAGTAAATGCATGTAGCAATTAGCCCTAGAACATCGAAAATCTCAATCCAACATAAATGACAAAAGTAAACAATAATAACATCAAAAAGCATGTACTTACATATAATAGAGCTATCCAACCATTCACAATTGACAAGAGAGAAGCTCCAAGAGAAGATAGACCAATATCAGTGTTGCGAACTTCTCGATAACATCCCGATTTTATCTTAAAATCACGATTTTTTGGCCTAGCCGATGTTTGCCGATTTTTAAAGATATTTTTATGATATCTTAATTTTGCCGATGTTTGCCGATTTTTTACCGATATTTTCCCAACTTTTATTATTTTTTGGTTTCTCGAACCCTTGCCGATTTTATTCCCGTGCAAATGTTCGCAACATTGACCAATATCCACACATCAAAACTCATCCATAAGGCTCCAATTCATCCTCTAGAAAAAGTGTGAAAACCTCAAGAAAGATAAGAGATCCAAACCAAAGTGATGTTGAGCAAATAAGCTCATCTCACTTGTATTTATACACAACTTAGGAGTTCGAATTAGCCTCCTTTGCCTACATAAGCCCCAAAAATAAAATAATGTTCTAATAATACAACTTTTGGTGACAAGCCCGCCAAACTAGCTCATAATGAAAAGGTAAGCCTCTCAAGAGGTCAAATAATAACCTATGCATGTCGTAGGGCCCTCTAAGAGGCCTAATGAGGTCCATGGGTGCCACAATGAAGAATAGGACCCTCAAAAGCAATGAACAAGGGGTTGGCCCGTTGCAATAACCTGTGGTGCTCCAAATGACGTGGGGGCACACAAGTGTCCTCACGAGTCTCCAAACAAATTGAAGATGCATGTAGATCACCTCCAAGCGCTAGGATGATGGTGTAGGTGACGCCACATCATCGTTCAAGTCCTAGATCATTTGCTAAGTGTATGGTGTAGATCTGGGGCCGATTGGGCATGATGGATCAGGTGCATCCTCCTCATCCAATAAGTGAACAACGAGCAATCTCTGAATGGCTGTGGGGATTCATGGAGTGCAATTTTCTGTTGTAGAGGCCCATGGCTCTCAACGTTCACCCTCCATGTGCCATTGTAACCCTCTAAAGGATTAGGACCATGTATAGAGAGACCAAACCCAAAATGGAAACCATCTACAATCCTGCATAAGATCCAATGCGTCCCCTAGCCTTCCAATACAACAAGTCATTAGAGAAATCGAGTAAATGAGCTTACCTAACCATGGACCACAGGTGGGGACTTCATAATGGTTTGCCCTTCCATAATGGGCTTCGAGATGTGCCAATGTCTCCTAAACTCCAAATGGGGTTAACCAAGTACCCTATTAGGTGGTTTCTACTTCTAAAGGGGATAATATTCAAGGTACATCCTTCAAAAGGTGGTGGCATGTGACAGATACGGTAAATGAAGTAGGGCATGAGAAGGGGAAACCCCGGGTCACATGCTCGCATGCAAGGGTAGAGCTAATAAGAGGGAAGCCCACACTTGGATTTATAATGTATAGGAGGGAGCAATCGTGGTACATGAGGTGCCTCATCCTTGATTTTTCCACGCTTCTTTTATGCCTTTTTCCCTTTTATGATTTACTTTGATTAACTTCTCGGGGCTCAAGGGGTTAGAACATGATGTATAAGATATAGCAGTGAATTCCCCCTTTTAAAGTGGGGCGCTTCATCGCCCACCAAGGGTTGGAACAATCATGGGTTCCCATATGATGAAAAAGGCTCATAGAATAGGGTGATGGCCATGATGATGGGGGAGAGCTCATGTATTGGCTTTTGCCCACATGCTAAATGTATTTGTCCCGGCTATCTTTTGCATTATGTGGTACATTTTCCTGTTGAATGTGGCAAAATATGCTTTTATCCTTTTTTTCGCTGCATCCAATGTGGAAAAAGTCGAAGTCATGATTAAATCGGCAAGGGTCCAAAAATTGAAAAACTCGTTAAAGTCGGGACTAAGTAACCGGATTCGTCCAAATGGCCTAGCGAACCGGAATCCGGCATGTCGGATACGATTTGGCCAAAAAACGTGTCCCAAAATAGGATTCGTCGAATCCTATCAGGATTCTTCGAATCCCAAACGTGTCCCGAATTTTGCCAGCGTGTCCTGATTTTTGCCTGCGTGTCCCGATTTCCAGGATTCGTTTCGCCGAAAAGGGACTCCCGCGGGTTAAAAAAGGCCACATTTCCTCATTTCAGTCACGCTGTTTATCATTTGGCTTGCATTGTTTGAGTTGTTTGCAAGTGGAGAAGGGTTTGGAGCAAGGAGCTAAGGGAGTAGAGTGTTCAGCAAGGAGATTCAAGCACCAGGTAAGTGCATTTCAGCTCCATTTTTTTTCATTTCTTATTCTATTACAGCAGTTTGTATATGATTTTTTGTTTACAAATTTGTGCATGTTTTGTTCATTTCTTTTACAGTATTCATGGCTCAATCAAAGGCAGCAGTTAGGGGGCAAAGGAAGGGCAAGAATGTCTCCATTGGAGATGCCCCTCCTCCCCCAATATCATCAGAGTCTGCTGCAAGTAATGTTGATGGAAGAGGAGGACCTAAAGACAACACTGATAAATATCCATTGTGGAAATATGTCACAAGAGAGGATGGGACAACCACCAAGGGAAAGGGAGGAGGCAATGTGCAATGGGTGCAATGGAGATGCAACTTTTGTCACATTTCTTTCAAAAGCACATATTACCGTGTGAAAGCACATTTGTTGGCTTTACCGGGTTGTGGGATTGGAGCTTGTAAAGTTGTTTCTTTACAAAAGAGAAAAGAATTGGAAAAGGAGTCCACTGTTGGTATGGAAAATGTGGCTTAAAAATCAAGAAAACCCAAGAATGAAGACCCCCTTCCATTTTTGAGGAAAGCCACCACCAAATTTCCATTTGAGAGTTCTACTTCTACTGGGGGACAAGCAGCAAAAAGAAGAGCACTTGGTCCAATGGACAAGATTTTCCAAAAAGAGAGACGGGAAGAGCTTGATCTCACCATTGCCTTCTTCTTCTATCAAAACTTCATATCATTTAATGTTGCACGCTCACCTCTATTTATTGAGATGTGCCGAGCTCTAACTCAAGGGCCTCCAACAGGGTATGTGCCTCCTGGGTCAAAGAAGTTGAGAACCACATTGTTGATGAAGGCAAAAAAAGAGGTGCAAAAAATGCTTGAGCCTAGGCCCTATTGTATCATCATGGCCAACATCTGGGGTTAGCATTGTTTCTGATGGATGGACAGATCCAGCACGACACCCAATCATCAACTTCATGGTGTCTTCCTTGAGTGGTCCAGTTTTCATGAAAGCACTGGATACACTTGGAGAATACAAGGATGCACAATTTATTGGTGAGTTATTCATTAAACTTATTGAAGATGTAGGTGTTGATTCTTGTGTGCAAATCATTACAGATAATGCACCTGTTTGCAAGGCTGCTAGCATGATTATGGAAGCTAAATATCCACAAGTGTTTTGGACACCTTGCATTGTCCATTCATTGAACTTAGCACTGAAATCCATTGCTTCTGATGTGCTTTGGATTGGAAGCATTATTGAGGATGCAAGACATATCCGTAACTTTGTGCAAAATCGTACAAATGCCCTCACTATCTACAAGGAGTACACCAATCTATCATTGTTGAAGATTGTTGATACACAGTTTGCCTCTTCATTCATGATGTTGAAGAGGTTGAGGGAGGTCAAGACCGCTCTTAGGTCCATGGTTATTTCTGAGTTTGGTATTTTTGGAGAAAGACAGATCAAGTGGCCTCTAAAAGAGTGAAGGACACAGTGCTAGATGATGCTTGGTGGGAGAGGGTAGATCTAATTATTCGGATCATGGACCCTATCATTTCTTTGCTTCGATTTGCAAATACGGACAAACCCATCCTAAGAGAGGTTTATGAGGGATGGGATTCCATGATTGAGTCTGTGAGGAGCATTATTCTACAGAGTGAGTGCCCCGAGTATGAGACATCACCAGAGGCCTTTTGTGATACTATACAGAATATTCTTATCAGCAGATGGGACAAGAATTGTACACCTTTACATTGTTTGGCTCACTCAATGAACCCCAAATACTACAGCCATGAGTGGCTGAATGGTGGACCTTCCCGCAGATTCCCTCCTCACATGGATGGTGAAATCTCACAAGGGAGGAGAGAGGCATTCAGGCGGATTTTTCAGGGCACTGCATTGCTTGATGAGGTGGAGGATGCCTTTGCAGAGTTTTCCACTGGCAGTGGTCGATTTGGAGGTTATGATGTGATTAGAGACAGGGGGGCTAAGAAGCCCTATTCTTGGTGGGCAAATCATGGGGCAACAAGCCCTCCTCTTCAGCAGTTAGCCATGAGGCTCCTCTCTCAAGTGACTTCATCCTCTTGTTGCAAGAGGAATTGGAGCACATATGGGAATTTGTATAGTGTGAAGAAGAGCAGGCTTGAGCAGTCCAGGGCAGAGACAATGGTGTATGTGCACACCAACCTTCGTCTTATTTACAGACAGAGGGAAGAGTGGTTGAGGGGAAAGACAAAGATGTGGGATGTCTTTCTTGATGATATGGGTCTGGACACCAGTGTTGAGTTGGCATTGGCCAACATGGATCTCAATGATCCAGTGCTAGAGCCTGTTAGATTTGATGACCTAGAGGGGTCATCCTCCACAGCAACAGATGCAGAGGCGACTATGGATACAGGGGAGGAGGAGGATGCAGAGGAGCGCAGTGGGGACCATGATGATGAGGACATTGATGCTGATTCTGATGCTGATGATAAGGATTGATGCCTTGAGGCTTGTATACCTATAGTTGTTTTATATTTTCTATTTCTATTTGCCATTGGCATTGCACCAGCACTACCTATGTAACACATTTTGATTTGATGACTTAATGAGAAAATTACAGTTGTCAGTGTGTTTATCTTACTATCTTGTAGTTGTAAGTTGTCTTTCAGTTATGAATTATGAATCATGATTTATGTGACCACTGACATGTATTTGAATTTTGTATGTACTATGCATGCTATAGATGAAGATCTATGTTTGAAATCAATAAATTTGTATCATTAATTAAAATTTGTGTAAGAAATATCTAATTTTTAATATATATATATATAGATATATATATATATATATATTTAATAAAATAATATATAACGAATCCTACGTGTCCTGTTCCGGGGGGTCAACATGTCCAAATCCGATACTACGAATCCCGAATCCTACGAATCCCGAATCCCTGTGTCAGGTGACTTAGAGTTTGGAGTTTTTTGAAAAAGTCAGCGAAATTAAAAAATAGAAAATTATTCATTTTTTTATTTTTTTAGCATCTAAAGTATCCACAACATCAAATAAATGCATTTCCACATAAACATGTAAAGAAAACTAATATATAATATGTATATGAATTCTAGTGCTACATCACATATCAAAATAGTGAATCAAGTCCTAAATCTTGAGTCCTATCTCAGTCTCAACTCTCAAGAGTCAAAATATCAACAAAAAATATAATAAATGTATATCATGAGTCATCTACATGTCATAAAGTAATCAGTCACTGAGATCCTCTGCCCCTTTTACGGGAATAGGGAATGACTTTGCCTTTTCCTCTAGAGGAAGAAGGCCCTGCCCCTGAGGATACAAAAGGACTCAGTCATCCTTTAGAAGCCAATGAAAGAGGTGGAATATGTCCTCTGTTGCTGTTGCCCATCCTAGATGGTGTCACCTCCTCCTCATCATCCTCCTCCTACTCTGCCTCCTGGCCTTGAGGATGCTCCTCCTCCTCTACCTTTGGCTCTCCCTCCCCTGCAACTACTACCTCCTCTTCCGCTAGTGCCTCTGGATCCACATCTAACCAATCAGGGATCGAGTCCATGGTCAACCTCTCAGTCTCGACCCTCCATGCAGCAGTGGTATCAATATTGTCCAATGAGATGGCTTCCAAGTTTTCTAAAGTTGTCTCAACCACAATTGAAGATTGTAGTAAACATAGACCATGTCATTAAGGCATTGGGACTCTAATATGTATGAGGGTCATATATTGTAAATTAGTACTTAGAAAATTTAAATATTAAAAATAATCAAATGAATTCAAAATTTTCATTTGAATTTTTTTTACCTGTTGCGCTTTTTGTTGTGTATTTTGTCAAATACACTCCCGTTGCGCTCACACCCAGAGGAACTACATGTTTGGCTGAGCACTCGAATGGCAAGCTTTTGGAGATGGGGTACTCTACCACCATAGCTTGTCCACCAAGCATCTACAAGTTAAAAGAAAAATGAGAAACATTAAAAAAAAAAAGTTAAAACATTGAAATTCTAAACTTGAAATAAATTGAAGCTTACCTAGCATTTTGGTCGTCCTATTCTTAATATCCATGGTAAAACCAAATGTGCCACCTGCCATCCTATATATCTCCATTTCTTTAGAAATATCTTCACGTTCTTACCCAGATGCCACCATCCTCTCAACACAAGTGAAGAATTCATCCATCACGTTGACATCAAATCTGAAACCACAGGAGTAAGAAAATGTGGGGTTGAGGTAGATACTTGTAGCATGAATGGGGCGATGAAAGGTATTGTTCCATCGCTCATCAATCATTCTCCATATGACTTGTTATTTCTCTGACCCCTAGTCTCCCTTATCTTCATAATAAGCACGAATGGCTTCTTTGGCCCTATCCATGGCCTCATACAAGTAGCCCATTGCGGGCTTCTCTCCATCAACCAACCGAAGAACCCTCACCAAAGGTTCTGAAATGGCACACACCTCCTCTACTTCTACCCAAAAGCTCTGATCATATGAAACTAGTCTGCATATGCCCTCTCCCTCTGGTTTGCGGCTAATAGATAAAGAACGCCAATCCTATGAAAGAAACATGCTCTTCACATCCCACATAGAATTCAACAGAGACTGAAGAGATATGAAAATAGTGGCAAATCATGTAATGGCAAGACACACCAACTCTTTGTTGTTGGTGAATCTTCTCGTCAAGCTAAGCACAGATGCATGATTATATATAATTTTGTTATGCTCCTAGATGATTCAACAATATCCCTCACAAGAGGAATCTTACCTATATCCTCCAACATCAAGTCAATACAATGAGCAACACAAGGTGTCCAAAACAAGTTAGGATACCTCTCCATAAGCAACTTCCCAGCTACAACATAATTTACAGCATTTTCCATTATGACTTGGACAACATTTCATGGGCCTACTTCTTGAATGAAGATGTCCAACAACTCACATAATAAACGTGCATCTTTAATGTGTGCAGATGCATCAACATATTTCATAAACATTGTCCCCTTGGGACAACTAACAAAGAAGTTAAGAAGGGTCCTACCCTTCTAGTCAGTCCAACCATCTAACATGACTGTGCATCCAGTGTGTTCCCATGATGCCCTAAACTCCTCCAATCCAGCAGTGCAATCAATCTTTTCATCTTGAAGAAGGGGCCCTCTCAACTCTGCAAAGGTAGGGGCTTTGTACCCCGAGCCAACGACAACAACAGCATCAAACATAAGTTGGTAGAATGGGTTTGTCTTGGCAATATTGAAAGGAACATCACTCCATAGAAGACACTTACCGACCAACATGTCAGCTTCTACGTTTTCCTTTTTTTAGGTGTCAATTTGATGTCAGGTTGTGCACCAGTTGTGGTTCTAGGAACAAAAAAAGTTGAGAAAGTTGAGGGGTTGGGGCATGTGGGAGTGGAAGGTGATGCTGAAGAACCACTCTCACTTCCCCCCACTGTTTAGGCCCCTACAAGTTGGATTTTTAGTGTTGCCCTGGTGTCTTTTCCCTCCTCTTTATCCATCAACGATTTAATGGCATGCTGAATGATTTCTAGAGATGGATCTAGGCAAAGGTCTACATTTTGCCCTGGAATTTGCCCCAAATGGAATTTTAATCTGTTGACACCCCCTGACATATGCTTGCCACACAACTTGCAAGTCAAATACATTCTATTGACCCCCCCAGATTCAGGTATAGTATCAGGTTCACCATATTCCCACATAGGGTCCAAAAGCCTTGGCATTTTGTTTGAAACTTTGAACTTGAATTTGAACCTGGGCACAAAAAAAATTGAAAAAAAATAAAAATTGCCCATCACATAAGAAGCAAACACAAATGTAATTGTTGATTTTAAATTTTAAATGCCTCTTCTCACTCACTTGAACACACTCAGATTCACTAAACAAGGGTTTGAATTTTTGTCATTTGATTCTTGAAAGTTGAAGTTTTGATTCAATCTAGATTCTAAACAATGTTTTGATTCAAAATTCTAAGCAAAAATAAGATAAAAACAAACTAGTAGAATTATAGAAAGATTTAAGAAGCCATTTGCATAACAAAGACTAAGAGAGAATTTAAAATACATACATGGCAGCAACAAATCAGCGCTTTGAATCTCTCACGTTGAGCAGTGGACAAATCTCCAAATCCCCACCACAAAACTAGCAAATCTCCTCCTCTTAGGCAATGGCAAACACCTCCTCTCTCCACAGGGACGAATGGCAGCAAAAAGAGTGAAAAATGATGGGTATTTTTTGCCTTTTCCGCCTCTTATCCGCGGCCTGGGAAGTCTTGGCGACTTTTTGGGTCGACTCCTGATTAAGTCGGGACTTTTACGAATTAATCCTGATTTTTTCCTCAATGAAAAAGTTGGCAAAAAATCGGATTTTGGCGATTTAATCCCTATTTTTTGTTTACTTTTTCCACACTAGCTACATCAACCTCCAGACTTCATGCCAGGCCATGACCCAAGGTGTGGGCAAGGGAAAGGGGCAAGATAACCCTATGTGGACCCAATGGAGGAATGTGGATGCAGGTGAGAGAGATGATGAATGGGGTAATAATGAGTGGAAAGGGGGTAATATAAGCGGATAAGGAAGTGGGACCACACAACTAAAATTGGGATTTCCTGTGAAATACCATCCCTAAAGCCCAAATGGTTAGTAAAAGAGATCCCTGTTGACCACTACCGGTCAACTACCCATGAAGTACACCCCCTTCTCTTTGCAAAAAGGGACAGAGCTTGATCGACATGTCCGTGCCATTCAGCAGTCATCAGCAGCTTTGTCATTTTAATTGTAAACCCAGTCTGCATGTATGAATTGTAAATAATCTTAGCAGATATGAGTCGTGTATGTAAATTGCCTAGGTGGACCTAACTTTCTAATGGTAATCTACGTCCCGGAAGGTTTTTCGTCTCACCGATCCATGATCGGCAGAGTTTTCCTTCAGCTTGACCCCAAAGCCGGGATGGATTTTGTCATTAGAATTTTAGGAGAATCCTAGTGCGTTAATCTGCTAGATTATAGTTGTGTCGCAGAACTGGGTGGTTTATGAGGGTCTATGATAAAGGGGTTTTCCCCCTTAAGATGTAAATTGTAAAAGTCATGATGTAAAGTGTCTTGAGGGTTGGAAAATGTTTTAAATCCCCTCATGAGTCCTAAGTCCTAGGTCCTAGGAGATTTTTCCAAAGGCTAAGTTCGAGGATCCATTTTAAAATGAATTAAAAAATTAAAAAAATAATTAAAAAAATAATAATAATAAATATAAAAAATAAAATATAAAATTACAAAATTATAAAATTATAAAATAAAGCAAAAAATCCTAAAATAATAAAATAATAATATTTTGAGTGAATGCATGTAAAATATCATTTTTTTAATAAATCGACAGATAAGATTAAGAGATGTCTTAATTCTCATCAACGGTCGAGATCATTTCGACATGGATCACTCGAACTAGCCGTTGGGATCATTTCCTTTAAATAGGGTGCTAGGGGTCAGTTGAGATAAGATAAGATCTGTGAGTCTGGTGCTGAAGAAGCTCTCTTGTAGTTCATTTTTTGTGCAATAAAGAAGACTTTGGGGTTAAAAATCTTGCTGGTGTTACTCTTCTGAAAATGCTGTAAGATTGTTCTATTTGTTCTGCATAATTTTATTTTCAGCCATTAATGATAGCTTAATAAAGATTGATCTAGGCACAGGTATGTTGTCTGATCTTTGAGGTTTGAATGATAGTTTAGATCCTGAAATATATCGGCAGGTATCTCCATTTGATCGGGGTTTCACTATTGTTTTCTCCTTCTATGTTGATGGTTAATTTTAAGCTGTGCAGGAAATCCTTTTTTCAGATTACCGAGCGTTAGGGGAAGTTCTCGGCTGAACCAGCCAACTCCCGGGTTGTGTTTTCTGAAAGAGCCCAGCCACTTCTTGATCCCGGGCTTATCATTTGAAAATATATTTTTATGAATGCATGCAGGGTTTTCTGAAGCGTTTTACATTAAAATTAAATTCTGATAATATTACTGTGATTATTGATAAATCCGGCTTCTGAAGAGCTTTCAGTTTGTAAATACTGTAAATTTTTGTTGGGTTTAGGGTTTTCAGTTTTTGTTTTATGCACATATCTTTTTTGGGTGATTTTCATTTCAGATTGCAGGCCTCAGATAAATTCTTTTTGCAGGTTCCCTGTTTTGGATCTCAGGGGTTTAAAATTTTTTGCCTTCAGATTTGGGAATCTATTGCGAGGGTTTCATCTGCAAAAGATAAATCAGTTGCCGCCTCAGCAAAATTTCTAACTTCGATTCTAGAACAGGGTTTTTGTTCTTTGCGCTGAACAGTAAGAAATTCAAATTTTTTTAAAAACTGCAAAGCGAAAATCCATCCGCCGGCGACTAATCTGTAAAAGTATTAGAAGGAATCTGCTGCTGTAAATTTCTATCATCGCCTGAACAGTGAATGCGTTGAGGGCATAAATTACAATTTTGCTGTTCTCTCTCTTCTGTCCCCTGCAAACAGCCTACGCCTCAGACAACATCGGTTTTCATTTTTTTTATTTTCGTGGGTACGACTGCATGAGATGTCAGTTTGCTGGAAAGTTTTCCGGCATAAACCATTTCGTCCCAGGTAAGAAAACCAGTTTCAAATCGATTCTTTCCAGCCAGAAATCCTCAATGACTGCAATCCGTCTGTCGTCTTCACCATCGGGCCAGGTAATTTCTTGAATCTACTGCGTATTATCGGTAAGCTCCAATCAATTTTTCTTTTTCTCTGCCGCCGTCACCTTCTCTCACAGCGAAAAAAAAATTACGCATTCAGTCTCTGAGCCAAGTTTATGATTTTTTTTTTTTTTTTTTTTTTCGCCATCGTGTAATATTTTATTGACGTATTTTGCATTGTTAAAATTTATGACAGATTTTTTTTTTGTGGTTATGCTTTAGTTTATTTTAGATTAGGGTTTAGTATAGTTTTGTAAATAATTCGATTTTAGTTTAGCTTAATTCTCTTGTCTAATCATAGTTTAATTTCGTTTAGATTTTAGTTTGTTTTAGTTTAATTTTTTAATTAAATTTTGGTTTTGTTTTAAAATCAAATATAAAAAGAAAAGGTTTTCATTTAGGATTTAAATTTTTTATTTAGTTTAGTTTTTTAGTTTTGATTTTAGAATACGTTTTAATTTAGATTTTAATTTAGAAATAATATTTTCTATATATATAGTTTAAAATCTCATTTATTTTTTAGGTTTTGGTATAGTTTAGATTTCTTTTAAATTTATTTTCAAAAAAATAAATAAATAATAATAATAATAATAATAATAAATTTTGAAAAAGTACAAAAAATATTGTGGAAGTTTCTTTGCTAGATTCAGTTATTCTCGGGAAATTATCACATCATATTTTTACGCTGAGATTTAAATTTATGTGGAATGAATGTTTATCATTTTAGACAGATCTGCGCGTGAATGATCTTCTTAAAGATTAGCTGCATATGATATCTAGTTAATGATTTATAATTGCGTGGTTGTTCAAAGCATCTATCTTTCGAAATTTTCTTAATTGCTGGATATCGGTCATTACAAGAGCTTTGCGGTTTAGCAGATAATTTTGCGCTGTTTCTAGTCATTTGATGAATGATTGCTGTTCATGGTCTATATTTCTATATCATCTAACAAGTAATCGTTTAAATATTAATCTTTTAAGGCACTGGTCTTTTAACTTCTAAATCCTTTTAGTGCTTATCATATCGTGTCTCCCAACCAACTGGTCGACAGTTGGTCTTTGTCATTTCATAGGGTCTACCCCCCTTAGCCGTGGGAGACAGGCTTAAACGGAGAGATCGGGGATCAGAGTGACAGCCCCCGGTCTGAGCGTTGTCGTGTCAATCTGCGCGACAACATTTTTTGGCGCCGTTGCCGGGGACATTTTATTCTCGGCGTTTCAACGACAATCATCCTTCTCATTTCTTATCTTTTCATCTGGCCCGGCAACGCCAACATTTTTTGGCGCCGTTGCCGGGGACAGAGTTTTTCTGTTCCTGGCGTTTCATCGACATTCATCTTCTCATCTTTCTCATCTCTCATTTGAGCTGGCAGATTCAACCTTTTGGGTTATCATTTGAATCTTTCATCACCTTATCTTTCGTCATATCAGAACCTTCTCTTCGATTTGTTTCTTGTTTGGGTGGCGACTCCATTTTCTTATTTTCCCAGACAAGAAACCTCTCTCATATCAGCGTGTTTGTTGCTTTTTGGATCCTAGAATTAGATTCATTGTTCAAGTGGCGACTCCACTTCTTTCATCTATTAATTTTCTTGAGCAGAGATCTCGTTCTATCATCCATTTGATCCTTTATTATTCATCATGGATTATTCATTTAAACCATGTCACTTTACTGACCGTCTCCATGATTTTCCGGAGGAGGCCATTTCTAAATTACCTGTGTTCTCGGGTGGTGATTCAATCGCTGTTAGAAGGCATCTAGGCTTGTTTACTCGCATAATGATCATATACTGTAGACCCCCTCAGTTCAATCATGAAGATATCAAAATGCGTCTTTTTGTCTTTTCCTTGGAGGGTGATGCTTTGAATTGGTTTAACAATTTTCCTAAGGATTCTTTCACTTCTTTACAAGACATTGTCAATGCTTTTAAAGATAGATATGGTGATCCAAACAGCTTGTCTTCTGCCCCTAAAATTGTGCAAAGGAATGAAAGTAATTTGATAAAAGGTCCAGCTGACGGTGAAAAATTCCAAGACGATTCTTCATAACAGAATATGTCATCCACCTCTACTATTGCAGATCAAGTTCATGATAATGGAAAAACAGGGACAAATGACAACGAAAAGGAAGATCAAAAGCAAATTATACAAGAACTAATGATGCTGGTAAAAAATATGGAGATTAATCAAACTAATTACGTCAATGATGTGAGAACTTTATGTACCCACCTTGAAAAACGTAATAGGGAGATGGAGATCATGCAAAATCAGCATGCTAAAGAAATTGAGGCCATAAAGACTAATCATGACACAGAAATTAGTTTCATGCAAAGCAAAATGTCAGGCTTAGAGGAAAATATGACGACCATGAAAGCTGATCATGATAGGAAAATTAATTCTATGCAAAACAAGTTATTAACTATGGATGAAGAAATGACTATCATGACGTTTGATCATAATAATCAGTTGGCCACCATGCAAGCAAATCATAAAGAAGAAATAAACTCTATGCAGTATTGCTTGATGAACTTAAAGGAAAAGACCGATAAAGTAATAAAAGATATGGAAGAAGACCATGTCAGGCAAATCAATGCTATAAAGGTTGAACACTCTAGTCAGATGGATGCCATTAAAATACAGGTTCAAAAGTTTCAACAATGGTCAAAGGATGAGAGAAACCAGGGGACATCAATAGATCAGGAGCCTTCTCATTTGCCGCAACAAGCTCCATCTTATTATGAGGAGGTCATTGGTTCAATTGAAAGATGGTTAATTGAAGGTGATCCAGATAGACTTAAAAATGATAAAGATCAGATGCAGGATAAAGAAAGACATGTCACGCATATCTTACATACTTCATCTGATAGCTTTGAAACAGAAAGTTCCATGTCATCAGTAATACAGCCTGCCACAAAGAAAAAGCGCAAGAGAAAGAGAATGAGAAAAAGGTTTGATGCATCAGACAGTCGCGAGCAGCTTGATTTTCGGATAGGAAAAAGTCCTACCATATGCAAAATTGGACATGGCACATCCGACAAGCAGCCGACAGATTTGCCTGAAAGCAGGCAAATGCTCAGTATACACTATATTGAACACATCTGATGCCATGGGGCATCCTTTGTATCGTATTTCTAACCCTACTCCTTGTTTTTCAGCATTTTCATTTCTGTTTTAGGATTAGATTTACTTTTCTAGATAGTTAATAAATGAAGAGCTTTTATCTTTCCTGTGCTTCATGTATATGATGATTTTTGGATGGACGCTACTTATTTTTGTGTTGTATGGATGCAGATTCTGGATTCTCACAACGTGTCCCCAAGTAGAGCCAGATGTTGACCACTACCGGTCAACTACCCATGCAGTACACCCCCTTCTCTTTGCAAAAAGGGGCAGCGCTTGATCGACATGTCCGTGCCATTCAGCAGTCATCAGCAACTTTGTCATTTTAATTGTAAACCCAGTCTGCATGTATGAATTGTAAATAATCTTAGCAGATATGAGTCGTGTATGTAAATTACCTAGGTGGACCTAACTTTCTAATGGTAATCTACGTCCCGGAAGGTTTTTCGTCTCACCGATCCATGATCGGCAGAGTTTTCCTTCAGCCTGACCCCAAAGCCGGGATGGATTTTGTCATTAGAATTTTAGGAGAATCCTAGTGCGTTAATCTGCTAGATTATAGTTGTGTCGCAGAACTGGGTGGTTTATGAGGGTCTATGATAAAGGGGTTTTCCCCCTTAAGATGTAAATTGTAAAAGTCATGATGTAAAGTGTCTTGAGGGTTGGAAAATGTTTTAAATCCCCTCATGAGTCCTAAGTCCTAGGTCCTGGGAGATTTTTCCAAAGGCTAAGTTCGAGGATCCATTTTAAAATGAATTAAAAAATTAAAAAAATAATAATAATAAATATAAAATATAAAATATAAAATAAAATATAAAATTACAAAATTATAAAATTATAAAATAAAGCAAAAAACCCTAAAATAATAAAATAATAATATTTTGAGTGAATGCATGTAAAATATCATTTTTTTAATAAATTGACAGATGAGATTAAGAGATGTCTTGATTCTCATCAACAGTCGAGATCATTTCGACATGGATCACTCGAACTAGCCGTTGGGATCATTTCCTTTAAATAGGGTGCTAGGGGTCAGTTGAGATAAGATAAGATCTGTGAGTCTGGTGCTGAAGAAGCTCTCTTGTAGTTCATTTTTTGTGCAATAAAGAAGACTTTGGGGTTAAAAATCTTGCTGGTGTTACTCTTCTGAAAATGTTGTAAGATTGTTCTATTTGTTCTGCATAATTTTATTTTCAGCCATTAATGATAGCTTAATGAAGATTGATCTGAGCACAAGTATCTTGTCTGATCTTTGAGGTTTGAATGATAGTTTAGATCCTGAAATATATCGGCAGGTATCTCCATTTGATCGGGGTTTCACTATTATTTTCTCCTTCTATGTTGATGGTTGATTTTAAGCTGTGCAGGAAATCCTTTTTTCAGATTACCGGGCATTAGGGGAAGTTCTCGGCTGAACCAGCCAACTCCGGGGTTGTGTTTTCTGAAAGAGCCCAGCCAGTTCTTGATCCCGGGCTTATCATTCGAAAATATATTTTTATGAATGCATGCAGGGTTTTCTGAAGCGTTTTACATTAAAATTAAATTCTGATAATATTACTGTGATTATTGATAAATCCGGCTTCTAAAGAGCTTTCAGTTTGTAAATACTGTAAATTTTTGCTGGGTTTAGGGTTTTCAATTTTTGTTTTATGCACATATCTTTTTTTGGGTGATTTTCATTTCAGATTGCAGGCCTCAGATAAATTATTTTTGCAGGTTCCCTGTTTTGGCTCTCAGGGGTTTAAAATTTTTTGCCTTCAGATCTGGGAATCTATGGCGAGGGTTTCATCTGCAAAAGACAAATCATGTTGTCGCCTCAGCAAAATTCCTAACTTCGATTCTAGAACAGGGTTTTTTGTTCTTTGCGCTGAACAGTAAGGAATTCGATTTTTTTTTTAACTGCAAAGCGGAAATCCATCCGCCGTCGACTAATCTGCAAAAGTGTTAGAAGGAATCTGCTGCTGTAAATTTTTATCATCGCCTGAACAGTGAACGCATTGAGGGCGTAAGTTACAATTTCGTTGTTCTCTCTCTTCCGTCACCTGCAGACAGCCTACGCCTCAGACAACATCGGTTTTCATTTTTTTTAATTTTCATGGGTACGACTGCATGAGATGTCAGTTTGCTGAAAATTTTTCCGGCATAAACCATTCCGCTCCAGGTAAGAAAACCAGTTTCAAATCGATTCTTTCCAACGAGAAATCCTCAATGACTGCAATTCGTCTGTCGTCTTCACCATCGAGCCAGGTAATTTCTTGAATCTACTGCGTATTATCGGTAAGCTCCAATCGATTTTTCTTTTTCTCTGTCGCCGTCACCTTCTCTCACAGCGAAAAAAAAAAAATTACGCATTCAGTCTCTGAGCCAGGTTTGTGATTTTTGTTTTTTTTTTTTTTTTCGCCATCGTGTAATATTTTATTGACGTATTTTGCATTGTTAAAATTTATGACATAGATTTTTTTTTTTGTGGTTATGCTTTAGCTTATTTTAGATTAGGGTTTAGTATAGTTTTGTAAATAATTCGATTTTAGTTTAGCTTAATTCTCTTGTTTAATCATAGTTTAATTTCGTTTAGATTTTAGTTTGTTTTAGTTTAATTTTTTAATTAAATTTTGGTTTTGTTTTAAAATCAAATATAAAAAGAAAAGGTTTTCATTTAGGATTTAAATTTTTTATTTAGTTTAGTTTTTTAGTTTTGATTTTAATTTAGAAATAATATTTTTTATATATATAGTTTAAAATCTCATTTATTTTTTAGGTTTTGGTATAGTTTAGATTTCTTTTAAATTTATTTTCAAAAAAATAAATAAATAATAATAATAATAAATTTTGAAAAAGTACAAAAAATATTGTGGAAGTTTCTTTGCCAGATTCAGTTATTCTCGGGAAATTATCACATCATATTTTTACGCTGAGATTTAAATTTATGTGGAATGAATGTTTATCATTTTAGACAGGTTTGCGCGTGAATGATCTTCTTAAAGATTAGCTGCATATGATATCTAGTTAATGATTTATAATTGCGTGGTTGTTCAAAGCATCTATCTTTCGAAATTTTCTTAATTGCTGGATATCGGTCATTACAAGAGCTTTGCGGTTTAGCAGATAATCTTGCGCTGTTTCTAGTCATTTGATGAATGATTGCTGTTCATGGTCTATATTTCTATATCATCTAACAAGTAATCGTTTAAATATTAATCTTTTAAGGCACTGGTATTTTAACTTCTAAATCCTTTTAGTGCTTATCATATCGTGTCTCCCAACCAACTGGTCGACAGTTGGTCTTTGTCATTTCATAGGGTCTACCCCCCTTAGCCGTGGGAGACAAGCTTAAACGGAGAGATCGGGGATCAGAGTGACAGCCCCCGGTCTGAGCGTTGTCGTGTCAATCTGCGCGACAACAATCCCACAGGACTATAATGCAAAGTTAATATCCAAAAGGGGTCTAGGGGACAAGGGCACATACCTAACCCATTCTTTCCGTCTAATCCCCCCATTAATCCATACCCAGAAGTGTCCATGACAAGAAAACTACAATACTCAATTTCCAAATGACAAGGCATACCTTTAGGTCTGGGAGGCCCACCTTCAAACATACGATCATGGTAGATGGGCGAGGAACCACATGGCTGGCTCAGGTGGCGGAGAAAAGGCATATTGAGCTAGTTGGTGGCTGCAAGAGGTTGTTAGCTACTCGCTGAGGACCATATCGGAGAAAAAAATTCTCCTAGGGATATCACCCACAAAATGGTGGGTAACAGGCCTCTATCCCATGTGTTGTTGTGCCCTCCAGCCTTTGCCTATCAACTAGGCCTACTAGTTTGTGTGGAAACATTTTTGGCGTTGTTGTTAAGGAAGAAGCGAGTCTACCTTTATGAAATATTCACCTTTTTCCTTAACGACAATATAGATCCTTATCTGGCGACTCCATTGGAAAAACGAACCCCTAGTTCTTCATTGAACTTCAAAGTAAATGCTTGTAAGGTGAAGCAAGCATCTCTCAAGGCATTTCAAGTTCACCCTGGTGACTCCATATTTTAAATCTTTTGAAAATTTGCATGGAAATAAATGGCTCACTGGAAAAGCCTATTTTATATGTTTCAAGATGATGATCCTCGATCCAATGATCATGATGTCTTTAGTAACCAAGAGGAGTTTGATGTCCCTCTTAGTGAAGCTCTTGGGAGCCATGAACTTGAGAAGCCTCCCCAATGCCTTGAAAGTGGGTTGTGGCTCTTCCCAAGATATGATGATTGTACTCCACCTTGTTCCTTCCTTGATAATTGGGATGATGTGAATGTGGATGTGTATGAGCAATCTATCTCTTCATGCCATAAGGAGGATATGCCCAAGCTTGCTATTCATGAAAAGTTTATGAGCTTGGTTGTTGAGTTCTCCATATTCTCGTTGCAAGAAAGGTTGCACGAGTTGGATTCCTCTTTTCCCTCCTCATCCATGACCCTTTCTACATGGTCCTCAAATGTTCTCGGCCCCCACCCGTACCATTCATCGAGCAAATCTTGCAATGGGAAAAATGATATTTGGGTCCCATGCCTCATGATGGTTCATAAGGAAAAGTGCTTTTATATTGATCTAATAATATGTTGGTTGCATTGGTTGTATGATTACACTTAGCATTCGCATAATGTAGCCATGCATATTAGAGTAGGATGCATTGCATATCGATTTTTGCATAGCTATCATCATCATATCATGTTCTCATACTAGATTATATGTATTTAGATTAGACTTGCATTTTAGAATAGGTTTTCTTTTGTAGGAATTTACAGGGTAAGTTCCTCAGACAGAACACCAAAGGACACCGCTCACAAACAGATCACAGATCAATACACTAGTATTCTTGACGTGGTAAAAACCCTCAAAGGGAAACAGTCCACGGCCTGAGCCAATGCGGCCACTTCAGGCAATTTATTAATAAAAGAATGAAAATTTACATAAGCTTCTCTCATAAACCATCGGATCACTACATATCGTGACTATCGGATTGTAAGTTACAAAAGTACATAGTAAAAAAACACACTTTACCTAACTCTACACTAGACCAAGTTATACTTAACTATTTCCTATGTGTCGGAATATCCTAACATCCCCCCTTAAGAACAACTTGGGATAGGACTGAAGGATGTACAAACATGACACAATAGGAGAAGGAAGGAGGCATTAGAGCCTATCCCCCCTTAGTGACAACTTCCTGAAGTCCAACCATAAATCGAAGTTTAGTAAACTTCACCTTAGTGAGAGCCTTTGTAAAGATGTCTACAACTTGATCATCTGTTGAACAATATTGCACTTCAAGAACATGGTCATGAATGAGCTTTCTGATGAAGTGCATGTGCAGTTCAATGTGTTTGTTGCACTGGTGTTGGACTGGATCTTTGCATAGTTGAATCGCACTTTGATTATCACACCAAAGTGTAGTTAGATGCTGCTGCTGAAAGCCAAACTCCGATAGGATCTGACGAAGCCACAGGGCTTCCTTACTAGCTTCTACGGCACCACAATACTCTGCTTCTGCTGAAGAAAGAGAAATGGCACTTTGTTTCCCATGTAATAGGTCTTGAACCAAGAGTGAACACATAACCTACAATAGATTTCCGATCATCCGGGTCACCAGCCCAATCGGAATCAGTGAAACCAACCAATAGGGGAGATGCTTCTGCACTGTAATGAATCCCAAACTAAACTGTACCTCGAACATAACGAAGTATTCTTTTTGCTGCTTTCCAATGACTTTCATGTGGGTTTTGCATAAACCGAGCAATAAGGCCAACAGCAAAGGAAAGGTCAGGACGAGTATGGGTTAGATACAAAAGTTTTCCTACAAGTTGACGGTATAAGGTAGCATCAACTTCAGGGGAAGTACAAGTGATTGAAATTTAGGCTCCATACTGAAAGAGAGAAGGGGCTAGCTTACAGTCTTCCATGTGAAAATGGCGTAGAAGATCACAGGCATACTTGGATTGGGAAAGGGAAATACCTTCCTTGGATTGCAAGACTTGAAAACCAAGAAAATAATGCAAGTGTCCTAAGTCTGTCATTTCAAACTTCTTTTTAAGGCTGGACTTCACATGGTTTATAAGGTTGGGATCACTACCAGTAAGGATAAGATCATCAACATAAAGAACAAGAATGATAAGAGACTTGCCCACTTTCTTGGTGTAGACAGTATTGTCAGGATGACACCTAGAAAAGCCAGTTTTTAAAAGAAAGCTATCCATTTTGGCATACCAAGCCCTAAGGGCTTGCTTGAGACCATAAAGGGATTTCTTAAGCCGGCATACAATACTGGAGTCTGTTTGTATAAAGCCAATAGGTTGTTCCATATAGATTTCTTCGTGCAAGTCCCCATGCAAGAAGGAAGATTTAACATCCATCTGATGGACTTCCCATTTGAAAGAGGCAACAAGGGAAAGAACAAGGCGGATAGAGTTCATTTTGGCAACAGGGAAGAAGGTTTCAGTATAGTCAGTGCCTTCAACTTGTGAAAAACCCTTAGCAACAAGACGAGCTTTATGTTTATCAACTTTTCCATCTGGTCCATACTTGGTTCTGTAAACCCATTTGAATCTAACAAGTTTTCGTCCCTTTGGAAGAGGAACAAGATCCCATGTATCATTTGCCAATAATGAACAATATTTTTCATTCATAGCTACGTCCCAATCTGGATGGCCTGAAGCTTCTGCAAAGGTGTCAGGATCATAATTCGTTGAAGCTTGAGCCAGTAAAGAAGAGGCTCTATCGAACTGAGAACGTGGACGTCGTTAATCTGTAGGATCGCCGGCAAGAGCACTAGTTGCATCCCAAGTAGCACGGACCCATTTTGGAAGCTGAGGAGCTGAAGGAGGATCCTAGGAAGGTGGGGGAGGATTTTCATCCTCGCTGTCATCATCTGAAGAAGAAATATTTTCGAAAGTAGAAGGGGTAGAGATAGGTGGCACATCCGTCGAACTAGGCTCGTAGGCCGATATATTTTCAACAAACTTTACATCTCTTCTAATGATAACATTTTTGGACTTAAGTGGAATAAGTCTATATCCTTTGGCATCTTCAGAATATCCAACAAAAATACATTTTTCACTCTTAGGTTCTAAAGCTTTATGTTTCTCATCTTAAATATGGGCCCATGCTTCACTTCCAAAAACACGAAAGTGACTTACATCTGGTTTAATTGAGCTCCATGCTTCTTCTGGAGTGATATTTTTAAAACCTTAGTAGGAGTGCGATTTACTATGTAATTTGCACAGTTAATTGCTTCTGCCCAAAAATTAAGACTATGTCCTTTAGATTGAAGCATACAATTAACCATTTCCTTTAAGGTGCGATTCTTCCTTTCAGCTACACCATTTTGTTGTGGAGTATATGGAACGGTATGATGCATTTGAATTCCATTCTCAGTGCAAAAGTTGATGAATTTGTTGTTAACATATTCTCTGCCATTATCAGATCTTAGCTTAAGAATTTGATAACCAGATTGTTTTTCAACAAAGGCCTTAAAGGCCAAGAACATGTTCAGTACTTCACTCTTGAGTTTTAACAAGTATACCCAAGTGCGTCTGGAGAAATCATCAATGAAAGTTAAGAAATACTTGTAGCCAGAGAATGAAACAACTGGAAGTGGACAACATAAATCACCATGCACAAGCTATAAAGGGGCTAAGGCGTGCCAAGAGGCACGTTTTTCAAAACTATCCCGGTGATGTTTTACGAGTACACATCCAGAACAAACACCAACTTTGCAAGATACCATTGGAAGACCTGTCACCAAATTTTCTTCACATAGATTCAGAAGGGAGCGATAGTTTAAGTGACCAAATCGCTCATGCCAAAGTTTGCTCACTTCATCATTATGAGCAACAAATACCGAGGGAAGACTTGATGACCCAAAGTTGTTAAACATATACAACCTTGTAGAATCATCAGCAATGCCAGTAGTTAAAATTTGTCTAGGATCTCTTAGGTCCTTAATTACAACATTGTGAGGTGAAAATTCAACAATTTTACCTTCACCTGAATGAGTTATCTGATATACAAATAGAAGGTTGGAACACATAATACATCATTAAATTGACCATTGTCTAGATGAACAGTTCCAGTCCCTACAACACTAAGAGATCTATCATCACCAACATATATATTTTTGGTGTTACAATCATTTAAAGAAGAAAACATGGCTTTGTTTTTGGCCATGTGATAAGAAGCTCCACAATCAATGAGCCACTCATGAGAATGAGAAGAAGAAGATACATTTAGTGCATAACCAGACCGAGATGCTTGACAACCACATGCAGAAAGTTATATTCCTGAAGATGAAGTTGAAGTTGAAGAGTGCTCCAAATGGATGTTATGCTTCTTCATTGCTGCTTCCAAGGCTTCCATCTTCTTAAAGCATTTGGATTCTAAGTGGCCATCTCGATTACAAAAGTGGCAATGTCTATCAGTGTTCTTCCCTTTGTTTTTATTTGCCTTATCATTTTGTTGAAATGATTTTTCATTTTGAAACTAAAATTGCTTAGGACCCTTGTTTGGTTTAGGACCATTATTTTTAGGATACGGCTTCTTAGGATTCTTTGAATTTGGTTGCTGCTGGGCGGCTAAGGCTTTCTTAGAAGAGTTTCCAAGATTAAGAAGACCAAGATGTAAGAGTTTTTCTTGCTCTCTTATTAAAGGATCACAAAAGGCATCAAAGAAAGGGGACTTGTAGTCTTGTCCTTGAGAAATGAAGGCTTCTCTTGTAGAATGGAAGGTGGAAACAAACACGGAGTAGGCTGGTCCCAACTTAGTGAGAATGGAATAGATAAGGTTACCATCTTCTTTCTTAACCTTAACACCTTCCAAGAGAAGTCTAAGGGTCTTGAACTTGGAAAAAAAATCTTCAATGGATGAAAAATTATTGGGGTCCAATGTAAGCAACTCATTTTCAAGTTGATGGGCTCTAATTTCATTTTTAATTCCAAAAACTTTAGTGAGTTGTTTCATTGCTTCATTATGGGTATCAAGTTCAGCGATATGGAATCTAAGCTCTGGAGAAATAGACATCCCTATCAACCCACGTGCTTGATCTTGCCTATTTTCCCATTTGGCTGCCTTATCTTCATCTTGAAGTTTGGTTTCTTGGCCTGAGGTTATTCTGTAAAGACCTTTACTTCTAGGTAAATCCACAATGTAAGACCACCATTGAAAGTAGTTG
This sequence comes from Pinus tabuliformis, assembly GCA_031772625.1. NCBI lineage: Eukaryota > Viridiplantae > Streptophyta > Pinopsida > Pinales > Pinaceae > Pinus > Pinus tabuliformis. Next base: position 309,189,015 of record CM062805.1, on the reverse strand, counting down.
GTGCTGTCAAGAATAACTTGGCATGGACTTTCCATTTTAACAAACACTGAAGCTGTAGATGCTGAAACTAAGTGTTCCAATGGAAAGATCTCGAAAAATTAGGCTGATTAAAAAAAAACAGCTCTGAAAACGACTTCCAGATGAAGAAGTTATGGTTTTTTGAAGAAAAGTTGTTGAAAATGCCGACGAAGTGCGTGAATGTGCGAAAATGAATGATAATGTTATATTTAAAAAAAATCCCCCCCCCCCCTTTCCAAACATAAATCTAATTAGCTCACTTTAAAAAAAAAAATTATGTGACTCACTTTTATAAATAAGTGAAAGTCACTTTTACAATGGTACTTTATGAGCTACCCACTAAATTGTAACTTAAATAAAAGATAAAGAGACTTTAGAATTATAAGTGACTCACTTTTTATAATGGATGAGAACACTTTTACATAAAGTAACTTTAAAACATAAGCTACATATGCTTTTTGAAAAAGTAACTCAACAAAAAGAAAGACTTGAGCCCAAGACCTCTATTCTCATAAAGTAACCTTGGACCAAGTGAGCTAATTTAAAAGGTTAGTAATTTTTGGAAAAGAGGAAGGGGTTTTTTTTTTTTAGTCACTGAAGCTTTGGGGTGTGTGCTTACTTGAGAAAGCTCATTTTTTACCTACAAAACAAAAACCACAAAACCCAAAACGGACATACAAAAAAAAACAAACCTTATGGTTTGAAGTTAGCTTTACCCGGAAACTAAAAATTTTCCTCAATGTTTCTGATTTTCCGAGATCACACTAAGGCGCGGTGGAAAAGAACATACGCATGAGAAAAATCCTTCCTTTTTGTTTCTGATTTTCCCAAATCGCACAGAGTCGCAAGGCAAAGAGCATACGCAGAAATGGAAGGTATAGATCCAGTAATAAAAAACAAAGAAATAAATAAACCGAAATAAACACAAAGAAAATAACTAAAAACTGCAAATAAACATTGTATACCTCCAGACCTTAAAAATGACGTAGCTAGGCCTACCGAAAACCTTTTCGCGTGAAACGAAAGGGGTTGCTCACTGGAACATATGCTCCTAACACAATAGAGCAGTCCTTTCGGCCCGAAAGAAATCAGAAACAGTAGATCTAGGAAATGATAGCTGGATGCAGTTCTACTGGCTTCAGATTTGAATCACCAACAGATGCGGCCCTCAAATAGCTCTGATAGCATGTAGGAATTTACAGGGTAAGTTCCTCAGACAGAACACCAAAGGACACCGCTCACAAACAGATCACAGATCAATACATCAATATTCTTGACGTGGTTAAAACCCTCAAAGAGGGAAACAGTCCACGGCCTAAGCCAAAGCGGCCGCTTCAGGCAATTTATTAATAAAAGAATGAAAATTTACAAAAGCTTCTCTCATGAACTGTCGGATCACTACATATCGTGACCGTCGAATTGTAAGTTACAAAAGTACATAGTAAAGAAACACACTTTACCTAACTCTACATTAGACCAAGTTATACTTAACTATTTCCTGTGTCGGAATATCCTAACATATTTCTTGCTTGGTTTTATTTGATGAAAGCATGGGTGATCAAAGTACGCAAGGACACATGTTGTCTTCATTTGCTTGTCTGTGATGTGTAGGTAGCAGGTCTACGATCTTAGAGGATTGTTGGTGTTCTCATGACCTCCCTGTTCGAGTACATGGTTCGTGCAATCTACTAAGAGCTCATGTCCCTATTGGAGCCAACTGTTACCCACCACCAGTGGGTTACCCCATGGGAGAAATTTTCTCCTAGATTTTTCTTCAGTCGGCCACCCATAGCCCCGTGTCAGCCACCTAATAGCTTTGATGTGCTACTATTCTCTGCCACCTAAACCAACCATTGTGTACCTTCGCTTAATCTGTCATGATCGTATGTTTGAAGGTGGGCTATCCAATCTCAAAGGTATGATTTTTCATTATTTAATTGGGTGTTTATGCTTATTTTTCTTGGGCACACTTGGGCATGGATTATGGAGTGACTTGGAAGAAGGAAGGGCTTTGAATGTACTCTTGTTCCCTTACCTCAACTGGAGAGTTAATCCTAAATCCTAGTCCTATGGGATCTCCTATATTGGTTATTAGCTTTAGGAGTGGCACTACATGGGAAACCCTAATCTTGGTTACGTGGTCCCGCTTCTTGATACCATATTTCTCACTTCCCTCCTTTCATTACAAGCCCTTTTCACATTTTCCCTATGTCATTCCACATTTGTCCATTGGGTCCACAAGGTGTTAGCATCCCCTTCCCTTGTCCACACCTTGGGTTGAGCTTGGAACGATGCCCCAGAGGTTGATGCAGCTAAAAAAAAAGATAAAAGCATAATATGGCCACATACAACAAGAAATGTACCACAAAATGCAAAAGATGGTCGGGACAATAAAATTTAGCATGTGGGCAAAAGCCAAACATGAGCTCTACCCCCTATCATTATGGCCATCACCCTGGTTCCTAGGGCCCCTGTGAGAGTCCCTTACATCATTAAGGAACCCATGAATGTCCCAAATCCTAGTGGGTGATGAACTACCCCACTTTAAGGGGGTAATCACTACTACATCTTACATATCATGCTCTCATCCTCTTGAACCCCAAGCAGTAAAATGAAGAGAAATCCATAAAAGACAAAAGGTGAATGAAGAAGGGTGGAAAAATAAAGGTCGGAGTAACTCATGTACCACAATTGCTTCCTCCTACATTCATATACCCAAAGTGTGGGTTCTCCTCATCATAGCTACCCTTGTACCATGGCATGTATGTTGAAAATAGTACCAAGGAGAAGTGTTACTAGGATTTTATCCTTTTTAGCCTAGTGAGCACATTAATGGCTTTTGTTTTGATTATATTTATGAGTTATATTAATGTCATGGTGGAAAAAAGTACTTAGAACTGTTGAACCATGTATTTTTTCTAATATTAAAGTCACTTGTACTTTATAAAGTCACTTTATGTTAAAAGTACTAAGTGTATATTTCTAAAATTAAAGTGAGGAGAAAAATCACTTTATGAGAGAAATTAAAAAGGTACACAACTTTCAAAAGATATTAGGAGAATTTTAAGTGATGGGGCCAATGTATGAGGGGGGTCATTTGGGAGAAATGATTTCAACCGCACATCTTGAGCTTTGAGGATGAAATCTCAGCCATTGGATCCAATGTTTAGGGATTTAATCCTTTCCAAGGAGACAAAGAGGAAAAGGGAAGCTCATTCTTCACTTCACAATCAAGAGAGCATGAGGAGAAGCGAAGAGAGGAGAAAACAAGGAGGCAAGTTTGCAGCTAAATGAGAAGACTGAACAGCAAGAGGAGTCAAATCTCTCTACCCAAATTTCTAGGCAAGCTTAGAGGTTCAAATCCCAAAATTTCAGGAGTCCTGAAATTTTTAGGCCACTGTTTCAAGCATGTTGATGCTATATTCTTCGTTGATCATTAGGCTAGTATCCAGGTTGAGTTTTGAGTCAGATTCAGGCTGAGTTTAGGCCTAATCTTCTAGAGATTTCTGAGCCGATTTTCCTCGGTATGCAGGCCCATAATACCAGCTTGTTCGGTGTATATTTCGGGTCACTCCAAAGCAAGTTTTAGTCTATAGTTTGAGGCCCATCCTGAGCATGTTCAGCGAGTATCTCAAGGTTATTTCTGAGTGAGGTTCAGCGTGTGTTCAAGGAGGAGCAGGTTACTTCAAGGGTGAGTTTTCCCAGCTGAGTAGACTTGTGTTCAGTGTTGGAGTATTCACTGTCAAGTGGCACAAATTCCAGTGAAGGAGTTTTTAAGAGGCCTATATTTCCACTGAAAGGAGAGCAAACTATGGGTGAAATATATCAGTGCAGAATTCAGTGTAATGAGAACCTCTAAGATACTTCTTCAAGGAAAGAGATAAGTTAAATCTCGTGTATTTATTGTTGTAAGAAATTTCTTTAGAAGCAAATCTCCTCCTTTGAACACTGGTTTTCCCCAAGAGGTTGTGGGGTTTTCCCAGCGTCATATTGACCAAAAATAAGTGTCTCTTATGTGATTAATGCTTGCATTAATTATCAGTTATTAAGAAAGTGAAAAGTGTAGATGCACTCTTTATGTTTGCAATAAATGCATGTATAATTTATATCAGCATGAAAAAACATGTGGGTTGGGCCTAAACAAACATATGCAAAATTGTAAACGGAGTCAAAGGTGTTGGTCATTAAATTTTCTACATGGTATCAGAGCAAGGTTGATGGCTCAGATATAAAAATTTCATACAGCTTATAAAGAGGGCAGCAAGCATTAAATCCTGCTAACAGTGAACCAAAACCTTTTGAAACTTTGTCAGAAACCCAAAGACTTCCGCAATTCAAAGAGAGGAAGGTTCTAGTTCATAGATTTTGCTCCAAATTGTTGGTTGTGGGGTCATGGCAACAGGGTTGAGAGTAGAGGACATATTGACAAGGTCTGAAAATTTTGGCCCATGGAAGGAGAGAATCATGCTTTTACTGGAGAAATTTGAAGTGTGGGATGTTGTTGAAGCAATTGTGCAAGCACCCACTGATCCATCTCAATTGGTGGAGTTCAACAAGAAGAATGTGAAGGCAAAGAGGATCCTTCTAGATGTGTTAATTTTAGATAACAATGGTATGTTCTATCCTTAGCACAATTACTTCAATGTACTTTAGCACCCCAATGAAAATTTCCAATTTAGTTTCCAATAGCAACCACAATGACAGTAAAAGTAGATAGAACATGAAACAAAATGCATAAGACAAATCAAGACAAGAGGACACCAGATTTGGCGAATGCCAAGGAAAAACCCCAATATGGGGAAAACCTTTTGATCAATTCTTCTTATTATTATATCAATTGTTTAGCAAAGCTAGAGAGTACAAAAAGTCAAAGTTGACTTGCCAAATCCAAGTCAAAACAACCCTATCAAATCTGCAGTCAAATTCAGCTCTAACCAGAAAGTCAATGGTGGTCAAATCAACAACAAAATGTCTCCTTTGAATCTCAACCAAACGCAGTCAAACTCGGCCTGAACAAGAGGTCAAAAACAACCCAGAACAGTCACAAAGTTAATGGTCAAACTTTTGCCCTGAAATCTGTGGTCAACCAGCAATTTTTTGTTGCAGTCGAAGTGCCCATAATACTTCAGTTCCTGTGCCAAAGTGTACAGCCTGCCCAAACATAAATTTGCCCAGAAAATCAAAGTTAAAACTCCCTGGAAAGTCAAATTCAACATTGGTCGATGCTAGTCAAATTGCAGGAAAGTCTATAATTTTCAGCCTTGTAATTCTCTTTGAAATTCATCCTCCTTTTGCCACACGAGTGAGAGAAAGAGAATTCCCATTAATTGTATGAACCAATAAGAGAAAGAGAGAGAAGAATGTCTGAGTGATGATGATGCCAAGTCAGGTGAGAGGTCACTTTTATTTATACAAGTCGTTGAGGGTGCAGTGAGACGTCCATTGGGCTTCATGAACCTACATGATGATGTGGCCGACCTGAACAATTTGCACGTGTGGGCATAAATTCAAAAACACACTTTTGCTTGTCCAAATTAGATGATCTTTATATCAATTTTGGTCCTCTCGAAAAGAGGAATTTAATGCAATTATCATCTCCATCAAATGAGTTGTCTAAAGTGGAATTTGGCCCTAGTTGCCAATTTTAACACTCCCTCTCAACTAGGGAGAATTCCACCTACCAATCCATCCATCATCATCAATCATCATGCCATCTTGTCGTCATGTACCATCTCTGTATCTCATCTCATCTCTGCTCTGTTGAACATTGATATGAATAATGAAGAAGAATCGATCAAGAGTGAGTCACAAGACCTTACCACTCTCCACTGACAAATGTCAATCCAGAGGTAGAACCTTAATCAGACTTGATCCCAGATCAAGTTGTTGAACACCATGCATCATAGACATAGCGAGTACGACAGTACACGATGCATCCATCGATAGTGCTATGGTCCCTATCCACTTTTCTCAACTCATTGGCTAGATGAGAGGTACTTCCCATGAGTCCAGGACTACGTGTGTAGGATGTATGCTGGGGCATCAGTAGGAGAAGGTGAACCACTCATCCTGCTCATATGCCATAGGAGAAGGTGAACCACTCATCCTATGCATATGTCAATCGTAGGGGAAGGTGAACCACTCACCCTAAACACATGTCAACCACCATGGGGTATCACAAGGGCAGGTGAACCACTCACCTTGTACACAGCGCACCAATAGGGGAAGATGAACCACTCACCCTATGGTAGCTCATAGCTCCAAGAAGTACCCCAAGTCCCCAGGAGCTCCCAAAGCTCAATGTCCAACTCAAGCGGGACCCTCATGGGAGGGTCTTTCCATGACTCCAAGTTTCTCTCAAAAGGCTAAGAATTTGAAATTCCCTAAGGGCTTCGTGAGGATGTCTGCGACCTGCTTATCAATCCTTATGTGTTAGAGCCTTATTGCTCCCAATTGTACCATATCCCGGATAAGGTGGTACCTGATATCAATGTGCTTGGAGCGGTCGTGGAACACGGGATACTCTGGAAGGTGAATCCCACTCTGGTTGTCGTAGAATATTACCGTGGTATCCAGAACATGCTCAAATAGATCACTAAAGAGATTCCTCCACTAAACAGCCTCACAACAGGCCATACTAGCTGCAATTTATTCAGCCTCGACGGTGCTTAGAGCAACTGATTTTTGCTTCTTGCTCCTCCAAGAAATTGAAGCAGATCCCAATGAGAAGCAACATCCAGACATGCTCTTATGATCCACCACACTGCCAGCCCAGTCAACATTAGTGTATCCATGTAGCCTCAAATTCCTAGTAGTGTATCTCAGTCCATAGTTGATTGTGCCACAGAGATATCTCAAGAGATTCTTAGTAGAAATCTAATGTGTGTGAGGAGGCTCAACCATATATTGACTCAACGTATTCATAGTGAAGCATATGTCCGGTCGAGAGTTTACCAAGAACATCAGGGTCCCCACAAGCTGTCGATACTTGGAAGGGTTTGCCAATTCAGGCGCAACAGCACTTCCTCATAGCTTCTTAAAGTTGAGTTCCATCGGAGTAGACAAGGACTTGCAATCCACCATCCCACATCTCTCGAGCAGCTTCACAATGTATTTTCCTTAGAAAGGAAAATTTCACCTAGATTTTGCCAAACCTCCAAACCTAGGAAGTAGTGCATCAACCTAAGTTGCACGAAACAGGGAAACGGAAACGAGTTTCCGAAACGGGAAGCGATACGAAACGTGACCTCCCCAAATTTAGGAAACGGGGAAACGCGAATATATATATATATATATATATACATGTATATATATTAAAAATATTTAAAAATTATTATATATATGTGCAATCATAAAGCATTAATGATACATTATAATTTATTACATTTAAACATTAAGATTAACTTTACATCACATTTACTCATGAGTCATGAATGATCACATAATGAAAATAAAAATATAGGAAAATCCAAAAGCAACCTTTATTATATATCCAAGGGCAAAATCTCAAAATCAGCCTTTATTTATATTAGTATATGAGGCTGCAAGTACAACAAAGACTATAAGGCTGCAAGAACTATAGAGACAAAAGACTAATCCTCATCATAACAATCCTCATCAAAAATAGAAGCAGCACAATGCTCAACATTGGATGGTGGTGCTGAAGAAGATGATGCACCAATTCCACTTCCAGATTCGGCCTCAATATTCAAGGCAGCAAGAGAGAGCTCCAAATCAGGATTTTCTGCATCCACATCCCATTCTTTAGAAGGACCACTGTTGTATTCTGGACCCCTACGAGATGCAAAGCGAAGGTTGGAGTGCACATAAACAAGATCCTCTGCTTTCTGTGAGCCCAACCTATTGCGCTTCACAGAATGAATAAAACCAGAAGTGCTCCAATTCCTTTCTGCTGATGAAGAGCTTGCCACTTGTGAAAGAATACAAATGGCAAGGTTTTGCAAATGTACACCATTTGCTCCATGACAAATCCACCACCTAACTGGATTCATGGTGCTTCTCTCCTCCAAAGCTGATATATCTGCATAATCATCTATTCCTGCAGCAAAACTGGCAAATTCCTCCTTTACCTCCCTATGTAGATGAGAAGGAAACATTCTCATAAGGGCCTTTTTCACCCCATTAGCCACCTCTCTATCCTTATGGGGTGCCTTCCTCTTCCCATTGCTTGGAGCAATATGCTCCTCATCATAAAATTTGGGGTTCAAAGCATGTGCTAAAGTGTGAAATGGAGTATTGAAATTGTTCCACCTATCAACAATGATTTTCTTGATCAAACCAGCAAAATGATCATCAACAAACAAAAGTTGTGGAGACTCTTGCGAAATGATTTCCATAGTTTTCTCAACCATGGAATCCATGCCATCATATACCTCTCCCAAGAAAGGTTGGTCAGTATCAGCACTTCGGAGAAGCTCAAATGCAGGGGTTGTGAACTTTAGCAAGAAATCTACCTTGCTCCACCAATCCTCATTAAGGCGCAATCTACGCACCATAGATCCCCGCTCTAAATCTGCTTGTCTCCACTCAATCCAAAGTTGACTCACCACCATAGAAACTAATGCATGCTTAACCTCAACAAGGCAGCGCAACATCACGAAGTTTGAGGCATATCTTGTCTCAGCAACTTTTAACAACTCCAATTTGGAGTACTCTCGAAATATGGCCCGAGACTGGTGGTGGTTGGTGATGAATTTGATAATCCCCCTTGCTTCCCCTGTGAGTTCCTTTATCCAGGAAACTTTGTTGTCGATCTCCTCTAAGATCAGATTCAGATTATGGACAATGCATGGTGTCCAAAAGATGTGGTCATACCTCCCCTCAATAATTAAACCTGCAGCTTTGCAAACTGGTGCATTATCCATGATAACTTGCACCACCTTGTTAGGCCCTATTTGTTCAATAGCTTTTATAATAACATCAGCAATGAACTGTGCATCTTTCACCTCTCCTGAGCAGTCTTCTGCCTTGATAAACATTGCTCCTTTGGGGGAAGTGGCAATGATATTTATCAATGGTCTGCGCCTTATATCTGTCCAACCATCTGAGACTATGGTAACCCCAGAGCTACTCCAGGAAGAACGAATTGGAGCTAAAATTTCCTCCACAAGGTCCTTCTCATTTTTAAGAAGCTGGGTTCTGACTTTCTCATAGTTGGGCCCCTTGTACCCTTGAGGAGCTTTGTTAACTGCCCTTATCATATCTTGCCAGTAAGGAGAGCGAACAACATTGAATGGGATACCACATGCATAAATGCACCTAGCCACTCTGGAATCAGTTTCTTCTCTTGCTTGCACATTCACCAATCTAGCAATTCTGCTATCCTGAACTGAAGGGGATGCCCCTGGGCCTCTGGTATTTTTGGGTGCTGGTTGTTCATGTTGTTGAGTGTGACCAGCTCTCCTCTTTCTTGCTTCAGCTACAATCCTTGGCTCAATGTTAGATGGAGCTTGAGTAAGGTCATCACGCCTTCTCTTAGTACCATCCGCCTCATCTTGCTCTCTTTGATATGCCCTCCTTGCCAATGGATCTGTTGTTTTTGTGCAACCTGAAACCCCCTGTCCTCCTCCATGCAATAGATGTGCCTTCACTCTTAGGTAGGAGCCCTTGTACGTATTATTGCAAAGATTGCATCACCATTCCCATGAGCCACCACCTCCACATCTTTGAAGCTTCGTCACATGCCTCCAAAGAGGATAATATTCAGCCCTTGGGTTGGCCCTAGGGCTTGAACTTGCAGCTGCACTTTGGCTGGAAGCCATTGCTGCAAAAATAAATTTAAAAAACAAATCTATAAATAAAAAACGTCTTTCATATTTCTGGCTGCATAAACCCTAGAAAAATTGAAGAAATAGTAAGAAAAAACTAACAAAATGAATGTGGCTTACCCAAATTAATTTTCTGTGGCTGAAACTACCCTAAAATGCCAGAAAAGAGGAGAAATATGGTTGTAGCTGAGCCAAATCTGCTGCAAAAATAAATTTAAAAAACAAATCCATAAATAAAAAACGTTTTTCATATTTCTGGCTGCATAAACCCTAGAAAAATTGAAGAAATAGTAAGAAAAAACTAACAAAATGAATGTGGCTTACCCAAATTAATTTTCTGTGGCTGAAACTACCCCAAAATGCCAGAAAAGAGAAGAGAAATATGGCTGTAGCTGAGCCAAATCTGCGGCTGCTGAAATCTGCTGCTGAAATCTCTTTCTCTTGCTGCTGAAATCTCTTTCTCCTGCTGCTGAAATCTACTTTGCTCACTGCTCAAAACACCCTAGCTTAAACAACTGCCAGTCTCCAAGAGAAACGACTTGCTGAATAGTGTGATGAGAGAATGAGACAAACTTCTCTTTTATAAGTTTAGACAGGCTTCTAGAACTCACTAGACAACCTAAAAAAAATTAAAAAACAAATTAAAAAAAAACACAAGTTTTTGGGGAAACGTGGGCTGTACGGCCGTGAAACGCGTTTCCGGCCGTACTGGCCACGTTTCCGTTTCGGGAAACGTGGCAGTACGGCCGGAAACGCATTTCACAACCGTACCAAACGCGTTTCGCCCCAGTTTCCGGCCGGAAACGCACCTCCCCCCCACGTTTCCTGCAACATAGGCATCAACCCTATGTCCTTCATCTCGAACTCGGAAGTCAACTACCTCTTACATTGATAAATGAGAGGGTCTGCACCTGTCAAAAAGAGAGCATCTACATAAAGAACCAAAATGAGAGGCATGTCCTTTTCAACCTTGTTGTATAGGTTAAGATCAACATCGCTCCTTGTAAATCCCAACTTCATAAGATAGCTATCAATCCTTTCATACCAAGCCCTTAGGGCTTGCTTCAACTCATAGAGGGCTTTCTTCAACCTGCATACGTGTGTCCTTTGATCTTGTACTTCGAACCCCTGACGTTGCTCCAAGTAGACTTTATCCTTAAGCGAGCCATGCAAGAAAGCAATCTTAACGTCCATTTCATGTAGGCTCCATCCTTGAGAGGCAGCGAGAGCAATAATCGATCAGATAGTGGTATATCGAACAACTGGTGCAAATATCTCGTCATAGTCCACTCCTTTTTGACAGAAGCCTCGAGAAACAAACCTGGCCTTATTTTTCAGCACTCCCATCAACTCCATGTTTAACTTTTTATAGCCATTTTGAGGTGACTTCGGTCTAGGCACCACATTCCAGACATCATTTTTCATGATAGATTCACATTCCTCATTCATTGCAACCTTCTAGACTTGGTGCTTTATGGCTTCTTCGAACGTACATGGCTCAGTTTGAACAATAGTACTCATAGCAGCCAAATATCCTTGGTACCTGTTCAGCTTCTTACTTTCATGAAATGTCCCTCTTGGAGCAATATGTCTTTCAGCATCTTCAAGAGTATCTTTGAGCCAAAGGGGTCATTTCCTTGAGGAAAAGGGATCACCAGGAGGTGGATCAATAGGATCCATCGGGCCTTCAACATCGGGCATAGGCTCATCTGCCAAAGGTTCATCCTATTTTTCTACAACATCATTATTGTCCTTCCTTGGGATAGGGAGATCTCTAGCTTTCCCAAGGGTAGTATCTTCATCGAAGGTGACATCATGGCTTACTTCCACATCTCTTTGACTAGGTACATAGATTTTATATGCCTTTGAATTTTCACTGTAGCCCACAAATATACCTTTCTTCCCAGATGCTTCCAACTTGTTTTTTTTCTCTTTAGGCACATGAAAATACATGGGACAACCAAATATTCTAAAATGAGAAACATCAGGTTTATTATGAGTGAAAACTTCTTCGGGTGTCTTGAAATCCAATGCTTGATGCAGGCTCCTATTTTGAACATACACGGTAGTGTTGGCAGCATCTCCCCATAAGAATTTCAGCAGACCTTGATCATGGAGCATCAACTCCATTTTGCTCAGGAGTGTATGGAACGGTTGTCTCCCTCTTAATGTCAGCCTCTCTACAAAAGTCATTGAATTCATTTGATTTATATTTGGTTCTATTGTCGGTCCTCAATATCTTGATCTTCTTCCCTGTTTGATTCTCCACCAATGCTTTGAAAGAACAGAACCATTTGAACACTTCATCCTTCTTTAAGAAATAGATCCATGTTTAGCAAGAGAAGTCATTCACAAAAATTGCATTGTATAAGTATCCTCCCAATGATGTTACGGACAACATACTAGATAGGTCAGAATGGACCAATTGAAGAATATCGGTGGTTTGGCTTTCAAGGGAATGGTCCCCTTATAAGTTTCCCAGTTGCACAACCCTGACAAACTCCTTCATGATTCATATTGAACTTGGGCATACCTGTGACCATCTTCCTTACCCCAGGTAAGGTTTTGTAATGAAGGTGAGCAAATCTTCAGTGCCATAATTCAGATTGAAGAGAAGTGTCGCAAGTCAAGGCTCCCAAAGGGCTTCCTCCAACTTGATAGAGACCTTCAACCTTAAATCCAAGTGTAAATGCATCTTTAAGGTTTCTTTGCCAAATACGTACCTTTCCATCAATAAATGCTACCTTGAAGCCCTTATCTTCCATCGCAGAAATAGACACCATGTTCTTCTTCAAATCGGATAAATACAATACTTCTTGTAGATGAATGGTTTGACCTTGATTTAAGTGAAGAGTGACAGTGCCTATCCCTTTCACGGAGTAGGTCACATTATCTCCAAGTATGATCTCCAAATTAGTCTTCTTTTCAACCAAATTTGAGAGGACCTCCTTGTACACAGTGAAATGCCTTGAGGCTCCATTATCAATCAACCAATGATCCAAAGTATCCGGAGGAGAGGCAGTAGATAGCGCAGAAATAACATAAATTTCTTTTTTTTCTACAACATTGCTTTTCTCATACCTGGAATTTCTCATCCTTTTGGGAGGTCGACCATATCCATATCGAGCAGTGGGAGCATTCCTCTTTCCTTTATTGTTAAACCTGTTGTCCTTTGATTGCCATTGCCTTTGAAATTGTTGTTGTTGTTGTCATCATCCCTTGGAGTATCCTTCTTATGAGGACACTCTCTAGCATGGTGGCCAAACTTGTCACAATTGTAGCACCTTCATTTTCTTCCTTCTTTGAATCCCTGCTTGAACCCTTGACCCTGTCTCCTTGGACCAGCATTATTTTTCTTCTTTGCATGAGTGGAGAAAGAAGTCAATTCATTTCCATTTGAGGGCTTGTCTCTCTCCATCATCCTCATCTTCTGTTGAGTCCATCAAGCCAATAATTCATCAAAACCAAGAATCCTAACCTAATTGAGAATGGTGGTGATGAACACATCCCATGCTCTTGAAAGACCTCCAAGTGCAATGAGAGTGAGCTCCCTGTCAACAATAACTTCTCCAATAGATAGAAGGTCATTCTTGATTTGTGTTATTCTCATAAAGTAGGATTGGATAGACTCCCCTTTATCCATCTTGATGTCCTTCCACTTGTTCTTGGAAAGAAGATTTGATTTGCATTATTTACTATGAACATCCCAACCAGCGTATCATACATCTCCTTAGATGTTCCCAAATCAGAAATGTAGAAAACCAAATGCTTTTGAATTGAGTCTATGATAATTCTTTGATTTTCATTATTTACTATGAACATCCCAACCAGCTTATCATACATCTCCTTAGATGTTCCCAAATCAGAAATGTAGAAAACCAAATGCTTTTGAATGGAGTCCATGATAATTCTTTTAGCTTTGACCTCACCTTTCTCGAACTTTGTCTTTGCAGTAGTAGGTACATTTGAAGGAGGCTCCACCACTCTTCCCTGCACATAGTCCATGGCATCATACTCTTCCAAAGTCAAATCCAAAGTCATCTTCCATGCGTGATAGTCAGATTTGTCCTTGAGATTCTCCTCAGATTTGAAGTAAGATGTAGTAGCCATTGAGGCTAGTCCAATAAGCTTGTCTAACAGCTCTTCCTTAGTGATTGTTTTTCTCTCTCTTTCTTGGGCTTTGTCTTCACCTGAGCTCCGATACCATGTTAATTTTAGATAACAATGGTATATGTTCTATGCTTAGCCCAATTACTTCAATGTAATTTAGTACCCCTATGACACTTTCCAATTTAATTTCCAATAGCAATCACATTAACCTTTAATCACATTGACAGTAAAAGTAGATAGAACATGAAACAAAATGCATAAAACAAACCAAGACAAGGCGACCCCAGATTTGGCAAATGCCAGGGAAAAACCCCAATGTGGGAAAAACCCTTTGATCAATTTTTCTTACTATTATATCAATTGTTTAAGAGATAGAGTACAAAAAGTCAAAGTTGACTAACCAAATCCAAGTCAAAACAGCGTTGTCAAATCTGCAGTCAAATTCAACCATAACCAGAAATTCAACGGTGGTCAAATCAGCAACAAAATGTCTCCTTTGAAGTTTGATCAAACCCAATCAAACTCAGCCTAAACAAGAGGTCAAAATCAACCCAAAACAGTGACAAAGTTAATGGTCAAACTTGGTCAAACCTCTGCACTGAAATTTGTGGTCAACTTGCAATTTTTTGTTGCAATCAAAGTGCCCAGAATACCTCGGTTCTTGTGCCAAAGTGTACAACCTACCCAAACAGAAATCTGTCCAGAAAATCGAAGTCAAAATCTACCTGTAAAGTCAAAGTCAACGTTGGTCAATGTTGTTCAAACTGCAGGAAAGTCTGTAATGTTCAGCCCTGTAAGGCTCTCTGAAATATTCCTCCTTTTGCCACACGTGTGAGAGAAATAGAATGCCCAATAGTTGTACAAACCAATGAGAGAAGGAGAGAGAAGAATGTGTGAGTGATGATGATGCCAAATGAGGTGAGAGGTCACTTGTATTTATACAAGTCATTGAGGGTGAAGTGACACGTTCATTAGGCTTCATGAGCCTACATGATGATGTGGCCTGTTGACCACTGGAGTGACACCTGGTGATTATATGAAGACTCCATGCCCAAGGATGATCCAGAAGACACTTGTACCATCAAATATCATCAGTCAACTTTTTTAACTCTACTTCTATCTTCTCATCATCTTTCTTGTACCCAGATTCCACACCCGACGGGAATTGTAATAAGTGATACTAGTAATGATGAGCCTTTGAGTATGTAACAGGCCTAGGATGTTGGGACTCGATCAGTAAACGATTACAGCTTGGAGTGTTTTTTTTATGTGGTTAATTATCCCTTCTTTTTCAGAGAGATAATTTTCTCGGTTTTTTCACTCACTTTTTACCCCAAAAGCCAGAGTGACGGTTTGAAGGCTGAGCCCCTAACACATCTTAGTGTCTAAAGTCGATGTATATTACCATACTAGTATCACACAAAAAAATTCGTGGAACTTGGCTAGGTCTAAGTAGGATTTTTTAATAATTAAAAATTTCCCGCAAAACAGGATTTTTAATTGTTTTCCATGTAATGGTATAAATAAGTGGAATTAGGAAATGTCTGAGGTGTGTGACTACTCGAAATTCATCCTCAGAGGCCTAGCATTATCCTAGGACCCACTTTGGGAGTCAAAAAATGACTTATAGTCCCTCAAAAGCTGTTTTTTCAAATGACAGTAGCAAAAATGAGGAAAAATTCAAAAAAATGAACAATTTTCCAAAGTCAAAATAAGTCAAATTTTGACATGGAAATCATGTGGAGAGTCAAAAGTGATGTGACAGTTACATGGGACCCACCAAAAAGGCGCTAGCTCAATTACAACTCAAGTCAAAGTCAAACTAGGCCCACGTTGAGTTCATACCTAAGTCATAGGACACATCCTCCAAGGTCTCATGTCCCGTATTTCACGTGCCGGACACGAAAAACACCCTAAAATGTGCCAAAAACGTTTTTGAACGTGTCCTGGAAAACATAAAATGTACTCTATCATTTCCATCGTGTCCTAGTAATGGAAAACTCGTTTACGGAGTCTAAAAAATGTTGCCCTAACGTTTTTCCCGAGTTGAATGCGTGCCCCACAAAAACAATAGCTTTAAAGCCCACATCATTGATTTTTCGGGATTCTTTTGCTCTTTTTCTCCAATGTTGTCACTGTATAATCTTCGTGGAGCCGAGTCATCTCCATGGAGCCATTTGGTCGCTGGAAAGTTTGGCAAATTGGAAAAGTGGTGCAGCAGTGCTAGTATCTACCAGGTGTGAGGTTCAGGTAAGTCGTAGACCATAGACTGATATATGTTGCAGGCTGCAACTCTGTTATAGCCTATAGAGTCTAGACTATAGTTCGTTTAGCCGTCAGCCCTAACGCAGTTATATAATTTAGCCTATAGCTGTTTAGCACAATTCTGATTTATATTAAATTTAGCAATATGTATTTGGAACTAGATTCGACTCATAACCCACTGAGTGTCATGTAACTAAATATTATAATTAATATTTATTTTAGGTCGTTCCCTTTCATTCATCCTGTGTATATATGAATATTATGTAATATGTGCACTTCTCTCACCGTATGTCAACTTTTCAGCTTTTTTCTTCCATTCATGGATGATATTGCTTAAGAAAATTCCCTTAATTGAACTTTTCCAATGTGAGCATTCCAGTTAAGAGTAACATATCAATACTGGAATCAGTGTTTGATATGGGGTCAATTTACAAAGATTTTCCCTTGTAATCCAATACACAATTGCCCTATATAGGCAGCGTTTGTTATTTGTATGCAAAACCTGATCCGAACAGGTTTAACCTTAATTGTGCATCAATTTGGTTAACTTTCCAAAGGCTCTTAGTCATTTTCCTATACTTGTGATGATGCACGAGAATCCTTGGCCAATTAAGCTATCCTGGGTGCAATTGAATGCATAGATAGGTGTGGAAGACTTAGAAGTATTCCAATTCAGATTTCAAGACTCGAGCATGTTTACATTGCCCTGGGTGTGCATTTCCTGAGCTGTAGAAACAAGGCAAATTTTCTTGAAGTACACAAGAAGTTAGAAGTTTATTTAGGGTGTGAGATAAAATAGGTTTATAGATAATTGAATGCAGAATCAAAAACAACTTTGAAAACTTGTTTTGAGTCATTGACCAGACCTTGGCAAGCATTTTAGTGATGATGACATGCATTTTCTGGAAACGTCAAAAGCAGTGTCAGAGCGCAGTTTGGTAGACCAGCCAGGTACATTTCAAGATGGATCAAGAAAATCTAGGACATGCATTTAGTAGACAACATGGCAGAATAGTGAACTGCATCTTCAATTTTTTCTTTTGATTCATTTAAGGAGGTCTGGTGGGCATTTTGGCAAGGCCTCGAAGACTTTTTTGGGCACTCTGTAAAGAAGGAAATTTTATGGTATTTTTGCACAGCGGGTATTTTTCATATCAGAATTGAAATTCCAGAATTGTAGGAAGGTGGGGAATGGAGAAACAAACATCTTCCAAGTTTAATCACTCAATTTGGTAGTCCCAACAAAAGTAGAAACATTCAATTGCTGAAGTTTGAACTGAAGTCTGATATATTTATATATAAAACCCAGAATGATATTTATAGCTAATTGTTTAATCTTTTTTTTTGTAGGTGAAGGATTTGGCGACTGTTGCAACTGACAACTTGCACTTGCAAGTCATTTTTATTACACCCGTGGAGTGTGGACTTTATAACAGCAAGAAGATTAATGGCTCAATCATCCAAGGTAGCTGGCAGAAGTCAAAGGAAAGACAAGGGTGGTGCTTTTCGTGGTCCCCCCCTCCCGCCCTCCAAGTTTTTATGTTTCACCTTCTATTGGTCATAGTGCCCCAAGTGCTTCAAGTGAAGCTTTAGGTGCTTCTCAGCCGGCATTAACATATGATGTTGTTGTAGCAAGACAACAAGCACAACTAAGAAAATACCCTCTATGGAAGTATGTAACCAAGAAACAAGGGCCAAAGGTTGGTGTGGGAGGGAATGTGCTTTGGTCTTGTAATTTCTGCAAGGGTGAATTTAAGAGCACTTACTTTCGAGTTAAGGGCCATTTGTTGGGCCTTCCTTGTGGAATTGGAGCATGCAAAAAGATCAGTCCTAAAGAAAGAATGGATTTGGAAAGGGAGGATGCAGCTGGCTTTGGGAATGTGGTGGCAGCAAGCAGGAAAATTAGAAAAAATGAAGATCCTCTTCCATTCTTGAGGAATGCTAGTAGTAGTAGATTTGGGAGAGGGGCTGAAATTCAGCCAACAAAAAAGAGGGCAGCCCAAACTTGTGGTGGTCCAATGGACAAGATTTTTCAGCGTGAGAAGCGAGATGAGGTTGATCTTACAATGGCATTCTTTTTCTATCTCAACTTCATTTCTTTTAATGTTGCATGGTCTCCTTTGTTTATTGAGATGTGTCGAGCTCTAGTTGATATGGCTCCAATTGGGTATGTGCCTCCAAGTTCAGAGAAGCTTAGAACCACATTGTTGGTTAAAGCAAGGAAGGAGGTGGATAAAATTCTACAACCTATTAAATCATCATGGATCTCATTTGGTGTCAGTATTGTTTCTGATGGATGGACAGATACAGCACGCCATCCTCTCATCAATTTCATGGTATATTCTCAAAATGGACTGGTCTTCTTGAAAGCAGTTGATGCTCTTGGACAATACAAGGATGCACAATATATGGGTGAGCTGTTTATTAAAGTTATTGAAGATGTAGGCGTTGAAAGTTGTGTGCAAATCATCACAGATAATGCACCTATTTGCAAAGTTGTTGGCTTGATTGTGGAAACTAAATATCCACAAGTATTTTGGACACCATGCATTGCTCATTCTTTGGACACCATTCATTGTTCAAATCTATTGCTTCAGATGTGACATGGATTGGCAATCTTATTGAGAATGCATGCCATATCCGAAATTTTGTACAAAACCATACCAATGCCCTCACAATATATAAAGAGTACACACATCTATCATTGTTGAAAATTGCAAATACTCAATTTGCTTCCTCATTCATCATGCTTAAGAGGTTGAAGGAGGTGAAGGTCGCTCTTGGGGCCATGGTTATTTCAGATCTTTGGTCTTTTTGGAGAAAGACGGATCAAGTTGCTTCAAAAAAGGTAAAGGACACAATTTTAGATGATGGTTGGTGGGAGACAGTAGATCTTACCATAAAGATCATGAACCCTATCATTTCTTTCTTGTTGTTTGCAAACACGAACCAGCCCATCTTAGGAGAGGTTTATGAGGGTTGGGATTCCATGATTGAGTCTGTGAAGACTATTGTTATGGAGAATGAGTGCCCTGGATATGAGACATCAGCAGAGAGCTTATGGTCCACCATACAAGATACTCTTATCTCTATGTCGGATAAGAATTACACACCATTGCATTGCTTAGCTCACTCTTTGAATCCCAAGTACTACAGTCAAGAGTGGCTCCGTGGTGGGACCTCACACAGATACCCTCCTCACATGGATGGAGAGATTTCACAGGGGAGGAAGATAGCATTCAGAAGGATATTTCAGGATAGAGCATCTTTTCTTGAGGTGGAGGAAGGCTTTGTAGAGTTCTCCACTAGCACCAGGAGATTTGGGGGGTATGATGTACTTGGAGATAGGGGGGTCAAAGATGCCTATGCTTGGTGGGCAACTCATGGGGCAACATGCCCGATTATACAACAATTAGCCTTGAGAGTCCTCTCTCAAATTACTTCATCTTCTTGCTGCGAGAGGAACTGGAGCACTTATGGGAATCTATATAGTTTGAAAAAGAGCAAGCTTGAGCAATCCAGGGCGGAGACAATGGTGTATGTGCACACCAACCTTCATCTTATTTACAGGCAAAGGCAGGAGTGGTTGAAGGGAAAGACAAAGATGTGGGATGTGTTTCTTGATGATATGGGCTTGGACGACAGTGTTGAGTTGGCATTAGCCAACATGGATCTTAATGACCCAGTGCTAGAGCCAATGACTTTTGATGATGAGCCAGAGTATCTTGAGGGGTCATCCTCCACACCAACAAATGCAGCAGCAGATCTTGGATTGGGCATAGAGGAGGAGGATGGAGTAGAGTCAGATGGCAGTGGCAGTGATGGTGATTATGACATAGAGGACATGGACTATTGATAGAGTGATGAGTCGTGGACTCGTGGCTCACTGGCTAGTGGCTAGTGACTCGTGAGTCATGACCAGTACCATTGACGAGTCACGACAGTGACGAGCTATGATATTCCTACTTATTTTGTATCTACTCTTTTGTATTTTCCAGTGGCATTCTCTCAGGAGTCAGTATCTATGTAAACAATAATACATTTTGATTTTGATGACTTAATGGAAAATCTGCATTTTACGGTTTTAATATCTAAGTTCTAAATTTATAGTTAGTAGTTTCTTATGTGCTTGTACATGAACAATGAACATTGAACATTCAAGAATCAAGACCAAGCATATCACATTCTAATTTCTAAATTCTGATTCTATTTATTTTTTTAAAATGAACTATGAACTTTGAAGTAATTATATTTTAATTTGATTAGATAAGCTGCAGCCTGCAATTTAATATGGATCAAGAACTATATTTCGATATATATATATATATATAATGTGTCCCTCGTGTCCTGTTTCCGGGTCGCTGCATTTCATGTCGAATACTCGTATTTACATGTCTTCCGTGTCTTGTGTCCTCGTGTCATGTGACTTAGGTTCATACGTCTGGCCAAAAGTTCACCTTGATATAATTCAAATGTTATGGATTAAATGTGATGGAGTATAAGTCTAAAGTTTAAACTTTAATAAAGTGGGTGGGGATTGGACCCCACCTCAATCATATAGTCTACGTAGGAGGCAATCAAAACAGATTTATGCACATGCCACTAAAGATTCAACGCAAAGGGAAAAGAAGGTTCCACGCAGCAAGGGAAACTCCAATGCAGCAACATGATATTACACAGCAGATTTTTGAAGAGATATTTACGCTGCCAATCAAGGAGACAACTCCACGTATGGGCAGATTAGGTACACGTTGGCAGTCAAAGATCAACGCTACAGCAAGGGAAATCAACGCATGGTTCAGATTTTGTAATAGCAGATCTGATTGCTATTATTTTGGGAGTATATCTCCACACAACTTCACATCCTTTACACTTGTACGCACAGTACCTACCTTAGCCTCTACGTAACAGCTAGTTCAAACTACACGCAAATTTGGAAGGGGCTGTGTTATTTCAGTTAGTGGGGGACATGTGTCAGAGTTTGTCCCCCCACAAAATCAGTCAAGAGATACATGTTGCTAAGTTCATACGTAGAGGCAGCTTGACATTGTATTTTGTGGGGATTGCATTGGAGTTTACAGCAGTTAACTAAGGAGTTGTCTCCCCATTCCACCAGCATTTATACTCTTGGCAACAATAAGATGCACACACAGGCCAACAAAGGGATACGCTGCCCATTTTTTATGCCACCTACAGCAGTTTGGAAACACATTGGGATTGTCAATCCATCTCCACTTGTCATTGGAATTTTCCTTGGGATCATCTCCCATTTTCTTATTTATATGAGTCTTGAGCTCTCATTTTTTTTATCATATAGAAGGAGCTGTTGGGCTTGCAGAGACTCTTCTAGATTTTGTATTCATCTTTCATATAATAAAAAAATTCTTTGGGGTTACTCGCTTCTCTTGTGGTGCATTCTTTGGTTGATGAGGTATACCTGTTTCATTTGATGTTATTATTCATTTGATTTTACATTGCTATCTAGTTGTTTCTTTTGTGCATTTGCCTGAAGCACTATTGTCTAGAGAGGAGAGATTTGCAGTTATCTCAAATCTCCTTTGGGCTTGGTATATTTTGTGCTCTTGTTGTAGCTTGTTATTTTCGGTTGAATGACAAGCTCAACTTGGCCTCTATCTGCCAAGTCTCTTTTGCACTAACAATTGGTTTGCAGGGATTTGTTTGTTCAAAGGATAGGTTGCCTAGTCTATTGGAGTGTGAGGACTTCTTGGGTTGGAATAGTCACCTCCAAGGATATCAAAGATCCCACAAGTTGTTCAAGCTAACAATCTCATAAGACATCAAGAGATTTATTTAAAAGAGGGTTTCATGAGCCCTTTGCTTCTTATGCATGTGATTTCATCTTACATATTTCATCACTATTTCTTTTGCATGCTAACTCTTTTGCTTGTTTTCCTATAGGTGTTCTCGGAGGCAATTCAAGTTTCAAGAAAGGAAGCTGAAGCATAAACTAAGTAACCCTTTTCCATTTGGAAACTCAAATCCAAGGTTATTTTGGCTTTCCATTTGAAAGCATTTCACTTCATTTTAAGCAAAATACAATTTCATTTCTTAAAGAGCAAATACTTGGAAGGCACTTGTTGTTTATGTATTTCATGCTGATCTTATGATGGTTATTGCTCATATTAGTTTTTTGCTTATAAATCTTAAAGAGATAATATATTTAACTCTAACAATTCACCTAGAAACTCACATCATTTTTAACTTAACTTTTCATTAGGGACCACCCCCCTTAGTTAACCTAGGAGATAGCTTAAACGGAGAGAGAAGGGATTTAGTGTGACAGCCCCTTCTCTGAGTTCCCTACCAACGGAGAGAGAAGGGATTTAGTGTGACAGCCCCTTCTCTGAGTTCCCTGCCAACGGAGAGAGAAGGGATTTAGTGTGACAGCCCCTTCTTTGAGTTCCCTGCCACCA
The DNA here is from genome assembly GCA_031772625.1 of Pinus tabuliformis. Classification (NCBI taxonomy): domain Eukaryota; kingdom Viridiplantae; phylum Streptophyta; class Pinopsida; order Pinales; family Pinaceae; genus Pinus; species Pinus tabuliformis. The sequence continues at coordinate 309,166,400 of CM062805.1, read as the reverse complement.
ACCACACCTTGTGTGGTTCTCACTGACTTGTAGGTAGGTGTAGGCGACAGGGTCAACATGGCTGACTTGAACAATTTGCACATGTGTGGGCATAAATTCAAAAACACACTTCTTCTTGTCCAAAGTAGATGGTCTTTATATCAATTTTTGTCCTCTCGAAAAGAGGAATTTAACGCAATCATCATCTCCATCAAATGAGTTGTCTAAAGTGGAATTTGGCCCTAGTTGTCAATTTTAACAAGATGCCATCAAGGACCATTTATTCCCTCATGTGTCTAGGATGAGATTTGCCTATCAAATGTGGGAGTCCTTGGTCTCTTTACACCAAAGTTCTAATGAGAACAGGAAGATGGTGTTGAGACAAATGCTACACAACACAAAGATGACCAAGACTGACAATGTGACCTCATATCTCACTAGGATCTCACAGGTGAAGGATGAGTTAGCAGCCATTGGAGAGGCTATTCCAGATGAACAACTGTTTAGAATTACCTTGGATGGATTCCATAAGAAGTGGGATGGTTTTATCCATGGTTTGGTGGCCAGAGAGAATTTTCCTAGTTGGAGGAGGATGTGGGACGATTTCATCCAGGAGGAGACCAAGAGGAGTGCAAAAGGGGGCAGCAAGAGTGGTGGGGGAGGTGAAGAGGACAATGTTTCTCTTGCGACAAAGGGCAAGAAGAAGAAGGCCAAGAAGGGGTCTTCTAGTGGAGCAAAGCAGGAGAAGGGCAGAAGGCTAAGGAGAAGGACATGAGCAAAGTGAAATGCTTTGCTTGTAGGAAGATGGGTCACTGTGCTATACAGTGTCCCAACAAGAAAGGTAAGAAGAAACAGGGAGTTGCAGCTTCAGCAGAGATGGATGATTTTGCGGCTAGATTTGATTCAGAGTGTGCATTGGTGGTGAGTTTAGCCACTCATGTTACATCTTCTCGTGCATGGTTCATTGAAAGTGGAGCATCCTGCCATATAACCGGAGTGAGGGAGCACTTCACGAGCCTTTTAGAGGATGATGTAGACTTGGAGGTTGTGCTTGCAGACGACTCTAAAGTCAAAGCTCGAGGAGTGGGGACAGTTTCATTTCAGAGGGAGTCATTACCTCCTCTAAAGGTGATAGATGTTCTTTATGTTCCGGCATTGAAAAAGAGTTTGATATCAGTCATTAGGTTGGAGCAGTGTTGTTAAAATCGCAATTTAAGGAAAAAATCGCGATTTTTTCAGCTTGCCGATCAAATCGCGATTTTTATACGAAAAAATCGCCTACTTCTTTTTGCCGATTTTTACTAAAAAATCGCGCTTTTTTCAAAAAATCGCGATTTTTTCGAAAAAAGCGCGATTTTTAACGAAAAAATCGTGGGGGCTCAGGACAGCATAGTTTTATAACTTTTTTTGGGTTTTTTCATGCAATGTTTTTTGAAAGAAACAAATAATTTTTGAGTGGGGTAGCTTAATGATCAAGTCTAGGCCCTAGTATGGATATGCTATTCATGGTAATGTTAAATTCTTAAAGTAAAAGTGACATTCTCCTTAATCTTCATTTTCATCCTTTTACTTAAATTTTTAACATTACCATGAAATGACTCAGGATGTTTGAGAGCGGTTCCAGCCTCATTGGATTTCATATGGAGAAAGTAGAATTTTAGATTTCATTTAAAATCCAGCAGACTTATCAGTTTTTCAGGATTTCAAGATTGGGAGATTGTAATGTTTCCAGGTGACACCACCTGCCCGGGCTACCCCTGCCACCAGTAGAGGACGTGGTCTACCTCCTGTTGTCGCGCAAACTGACACGACAACGCTCAGACCAGGGGCTGTCACTCTGATCCCCGGTCTCTCCGTTTAAGCCTGTCTCCCACGGCTAAGGGGGGTAGTCCCTGTGAGATGATGAGGCCAACTGTCGACCAGTTGGCTGGGAGACACGAGACGCGATATAAAAAGGGCTCGATGGATTTGGTTAATTTAGCAGACCAGTGCCTTGTGGAGTCAATGTTTAAATGATTACTTTTTAAATGATAAAGAAACATGGACCATGAAAAGCAACCATCTATCATCAGCTAAATCATATGACCAAAACGATATCCAGTAGCTTAAAAATTTGAAAATATGAATGCTCTAAATCACCACGAGAATCATAAACCATCAACCAGATATCAATTTCGCATCTAGGCTTGAAAACTTTAGATCTCAGCAATAAAAATATAACGTGAAAGCAACTGAAATCTGGCAAAATAATTTTCCAAAATTTTGATATTTTTCCAAATTTTTTTTTTTTTTTTTTTTAAAGAAAAATTAAAATCTAAAATACATCAAACCCTAAAAAAAAATTAAAAAATCTATTTTTTTTTTTTTAATTAAACAAAAGTTAAAAGTTAAATCTAAAAAAATAAAATCTATATAAAACAAAACTATAATTTTTTTTTTTTTTTTTTTGAATCTATATAAAAATGAAACAAATTAAAATCTAAAACCTTAACACAAACCTAAATATCAAAATCTATTTCAAATATAAAAAGAAACTATACAAGATTTTAAATTATCCTAAAAAATCAAATCAAAATCTAAATTAAAAAATCTAATCGAAACCATTAAAACGAAGATCAAAATCTGGGAAACGAAAACATACAAGATTAAATCTAAAACTAATCAGAACACATTAAAATCTAAGCTACCCATTACAAAATCGTATTTTTTGATTTTTTATAATATAAAAAAAAACTAAATGTAATGAAACGAACTACGCTACAGAAAACCACAAATATCCAATACGCATTTTCGAGTTACCTGTTACGCATTTTCGATTTCGATACCTGGAGTCTACTGTGGCTTGAGGCGGGTTTTCCAAATCCGGACGGCGAAGGTGAATGCTGCAGCGAATCTGGCGGAGAACTCACGTATTGAAAACTCACCAAAGGATACCTGCCACGACAATTTCCATTCGCTTCACAATAACTGAGGTGCTCCGCAAATGTCTGCCCCGATCACAAGGATGCTGATAAAATCGATGTATGAAAAGCCTAAATGCCCTTGAATCCCGAAAAATGCACAGGTATTCGTGTTCAGTGAAGCATCTGGTCCGCGTGAAATGCACAAACCGTGTCTTTGATTGCTTGTGATGCGGGTACGCTCCAGTTCCAGGCTCGTTGAGTAACAAATGAGGACTTGATGATCGACGAGTTCATTGTTTTGCTGCGTGTGCATTTGCTGTGAACCGACGTGCTGTTCCCTTCCCCTGGTAATGCGATATGATCAGCGAGAGGTTCGATGGTAATGTTGTACAATGGATAACAGCGTTGGATGGCTTGATATACGTGGAAACTTTTTGAACACTGTGATTTGGAGCTGCATTTCCTGAAAGTGATGAAATTTGAAAGTTCTGTTGGCGAAATTTTCTGCGATGAAACAGTGAAAGATGGCCACAAATTTAAGCAGATGAGTGCTATGATCCGGCAGCCCCGGTCTTTTTCTAAAAAAAATTGCTCTTGATGAAAACCCTGTGGCTGCAAGCACAGAAATACAAACCCTAATGAAGTATGCCAGAAAAGAAACTAAAAAAAACCCTAAACCCTAAGTTAAAAAAAAAAAAAAAAAAATGAAACCCTAAGACAGCTTAATTTACAGATTTGGCCCCTGAAATGCCAGATTTAACAATAATTGCATTAATGCTTTCAGAATATCAGAAATTTTGAACTTCACTGTAAGAAGAAAGAAAATCTCTCATGTAAAACAGGAAATAAAACTCTTAATGATTAACCCAGGGCCAAAACCAGCTAGGCTCTGCAAAGAAAAGCCTGTGGGAGTTGGCTGGTTCAGCCCAGAACTTCCCCAAACGCCCACAAATAGCCTTCCGCTAAAATTTTCCTGCACACCTCCAGCAAACATCAGCAAAGAGGGCAAGGAATGCTGCTAGATTTCAAGAAGTAATGGAGATACCTGCCATTATTTCAGAAACCCTACAGCATTCAAACCCTAGCACGTGAGCAAGATACCTATACTCACAATGCTCTGAAAAACCAGCTATTTTAACTGCTGAAAACTAAAACATGCAGAAAAGCAATAATCTCACAGCAATTCCAGAGAGTAACACCAGCCAGTTTGAACCCCAAAGTCTTCTTTATTAATCTAAAATCAGATTACAAGAGAGCTTTCAGTACAGACTCACAGATCCGATGATCTCAAATGACCCCCTAAGACCCTATATAAAGGAAATGATCCTAACGGCTAGTTCGAGTGATCCATGTAGAAATGATCTCGACCGTTGATGAGGATCAAGACATCTCTTGATCTCATCCGTCGATTTATTCACTTAAAATATTATTATTTTATTAGTTAGGGTTTTTGCTTGATTTTTTAATTTTTTATTATTTTTCATTATTTTATTATTTTTATTCATTTTTTAATTTTTTAATTCATTTTAAAATGGATCACTGAACTAAACCTTCGGAAACATCACCTAGGACCTAGGACCTAGGACTCATGAGGGGATTTAAAACATTTCTCGACCCTCAGGACACATTACATTTTAAGGGACAAACCCATTTAATACAGACCCTCACAAAACACCCAGCTCTGCGACACAACGATAATCTAGCAGATCAACACACTAGGATTCTCCTAAAGTTCTAATGACAAAATCAATCCCGGCTTTGGGGTCAGGTTTGAAGGAAAACTCTGCCGATCCGTGGATCGGTGAGACAAAAAACCTTCCGGGACGTAGATTATCATCAGAAAGTTAGGTCCACCTAGGCAAATTACATACATGACTTCATGTCTGCTAAGATTATTTACAGTTAATACATGCAGACTGGGTTTACAATCAGAAAGATCAAACTGCTGATGATGGCATGGCACAGACATGCTGATCAGGTGCTGCTTCTTCTTGTCAAGAAAAGACGGGGTGCACTGCATGGGAAGTTGACCAGTAGGGGTCAACATCTGGCTCTACTTGGGGACACGTTGCTGCTTGCAGGAATGTGAGAATCCAGAATCTGCATCCATACAACACAAAATAAGTAGCGTCCATCCAAAAATCAGCATATACGTTAAGCACAATAAAGATAAAAACTCTTCATTTATTAACTATCTAAAACAGAAACGAAAATGCGGAAAAAAACAAGGAGTAGGATTAGAAATACGATACAAAGGATGCCCTACGGCATCAGATGTGTTCAATATAGTGCATACTGAGCATTTGCCTGCTTTCAGGCAAATCTGTGGGCTGCTTGTCGGATGTGCCATGTCCAATTTTGCATATGGTAGGACTCCTTCCTATCCGAAAATCAAGCTGCTCACGGCCGTCTGATGCATCAAATCTTCGTCTAATCTTCTTCCTCTTGCGTTTCTTCTTTCTGGCAGGATGAATTACTGATGATCTGGAACTTTCTGTTTCGAAACTATCAGATGAAGTGTGTAAGATATGCATGCTAATTCCGTTTGTGTCTTGCATCTGATTTTTATCGTTTTTAAGTTTATCTGGATTATCTTCAATTATCCACCTAATGACCTCCTCATAGTAAGATGGAACTTGTTGCGGCAAATGAGAAGGCTCCTGGTTTCTCTTATCATCTGACCATTGTTGAATCTTTTGAACTTGTATTCTAATGGCATCCATCTGACTAGAGCATTCATCCCTTATAGCACTGATTTGCATGGCATGGTGTTCTTGCATGTGTTTTATTACTTTATCATTCTTTTCCTCTATGTCCATCAAGCAATGTTGCATGAAATTTATTTCTTCTTTATGATTCGCTCGCATGTCAGCCAACTGATTGTTATGATTGAATGTCATAGAGTCAATTTCCCTATCATGATCAGTTTTCATGGTCACCATATTTTCCTCTAAGACTGACATCTTGTTTTGCATGCTTCTAATTTCTGTTTCATACTTAATTTTCATGGCCTCAATTTCCTTAGCATGCTGATTTTGCGTGACCTCCAACTCCCTATTACGTTTTTCCAGGTGGGTGCCTAAAGCTTTAACATCATTGACAAGACTAGTTTGATTTCTTTCCATGTTTCTTACCAGCATCATTAGATCTTGTATAATTTGCTTTTGCTCTTCTTTTTCATTGTCATTTGTCCCTGATTTTTCACTATTATGAACTGCAATATTTCCGGTGGATGACACATTCTGACATGATGAATCGTCTTGGGATCTTTCAGCTGGACCTCTTATCAAATTATTTTTATTCTGTTGCACAATTTTAGGGGCAGAAGGCAAGCTGTTTGGATAACAATATCTATCTTCAAAAGCACTTACAATGTCATTTAAAGAAGTAAAAGAATGCTTAGGAAAATTGTTAAACCAATTCAAAGCATCATCTTTTAAAGAAAGGACAAATAGACGCATTTTGATATCACCATGACTAAACTGAGGGGATCTGCAATATATGATCATGATGCGAATAAACAAGTCTAGATGCCTATTAGCAGCGATTGGATCACCATCTGAAAAAATAGGTAATTCAGGAATGGCCTCCTCCGGAAGATCATGGAGACGGTGAGTAAAACGACATGGTTTAAATGAATAATCCATGATGAACAATAAGGGATCAGATGGATGATAGAACTAGCTCTTTGCTCAAGAAAATCAAAAGATGAAAGAAGTGGAGTCGCCACTTGAACAATAAATCTGATTCTAGAATCCAAAAGTAACCATAAGCAGATATGAGGAAAGCTTCTTGTTTGGGAAAAAATGAGAAAAATGGAGTCGCCACCCAAACAAGAAACAAAACCGAAGAGATGCTGCTGATATGTGATGAAAAGATGCCCAAATTATTTGAATCTGCCAGCTCAAATGAGAGATGAGAAGATGAATGATTGTCGTTGAAACACCCAGGACAGAAAAAACTCTATCCCCGGCAACGGCGCCAAAAAATGTTGTCGCGCAAACTGACACGACAACGCTCAGACCAGGGGCTGTCACTCTGATCCCCGGTCTCTCCGTTTAAGCCTGTCTCCCACGGCTAAGGGGGGTAGTCCCTGTGAGATGATGAGGCCAACTGTCGACCAGTTGGCTGGGAGACACGAGACGCGATATAAAAAGGGCTCGATGGATTTGGTTAATTTAGCAGACCAGTGCCTTGTGGAGTCAATGTTTAAATGATTACTTTTTAAATGATAAAGAAACATGGACCATGAAAAGCAACCATCTATCATCAGCTAAATCATATGACCAAAACGATATCCAGTAGCTTAAAAATTTGAAAATATGAATGCTCTAAATCACCACGAGAATCATAAACCATCAACCAGATATCAATTTCGCATCTCGGCTTGAAAACTTTAGATCTCAGCAATAAAAATATAACGTGAAAGCAACTGAAATCTGGCAAAATAATTTTCCAAAATTTTGATATTTTTCCAAATTTTTTTTTTTTTTTTTTTAAAGAAAAATTAAAATCTAAAATACATCAAACCCTAAAAAAAAATTAAAAAATCTATTTTTTTTTTTTAATTAAACAAAAGTTAAAAGTTAAATCTAAAAAAATAAAATCTATATAAAACAAAACGATAATTTTTTTTTTTTTTTTTTTTTTTTTAATGATTTTTTTTTTTTTTTTTTTGAATCTATATAAAAATGAAACAAATTAAAATCTAAAACCTTAACACAAACCTAAATATCAAAATCTATTTCAAATATAAAAAGAAACTATACAAGATTTTAAATTATCCTAAAAAATCAAATCAAAATCTAAATTAAAAAATCTAATCGAAACCATTAAAACGAAGATCAAAATCTGGGAAACGAAAACATACAAGATTAAATCTAAAACTAATCAGAACACATTAAAATCTAAGCTACCCATTACAAAATCGTATTTTTTGATTTTTTATAATATAAAAAAAAACTAAATGTAATGAAACGAACTACGCTACAGAAAACCACAAATATCCAATACGCATTTTCGAGTTACCTGTTACGCATTTTCGATTTCGATACCTGGAGTCTACTGTGGCTTGAGGCGGGTTTTCCAAATCCGGACGGCGAAGGTGAATGCTGCAGCGAATCTGGCGGAGAACTCACGTATTGAAAACTCACCAAAGGTTACCTGCCACGACAATTTCCATTCGCTTCACAATAACTGAGGTGCTCCGCAAATGTCTGCCCCGATCACAAGGATGCTGATAAAATCGGTGTATGAAAAGCCTAAATGCCCTTGAATCCCGAAAAATGCACAGGTATTCGTGTTCAGTGAAGCATCTGGTCCGCGTGAAATGCACAAACCGTGTCTTTGATTGCTTGTGATGCGGGTACGCTCCAGTTCCAGGCTCGTTGAGTAACAAATGAGGACTTGATGATCGACGAGTTCATTGTTTTGCTGCGTGTGCATTTGCTGTGAACCGACGTGCTGTTCCCTTCCCCTGGTAATGCAATATGATCAGCGAGAGGTTCGATGGTAATGTTGTACAATGGATAACAGCGTTGGATGGCTTGATATACGTGGAAACTTTTTGAACACTGTGATTTGGAGCTGCATTTCCTGAAAGTGATGAAATTTGAAAGTTCTGTTGGCGAAATTTTCTGCGATGAAACAGTGAAAGATGGCCACAAATTTAAGCAGATGAGTGCTATGATCCGGCAGCCCCGGTCTTTTTCTAAAAAAAATTGCTCTTGATGAAAACCCTGTGGCTGCAAGCACAGAAATACAAACCCTAATGAAGTATGCCAGAAAAGAAACTAAAAAAAACCCTAAACCCTAAGTAAAAAAAAAAAAAAAAAAAAATGAAACCCTAAGACAGCTTAATTTACAGATTTGGCCCCTGAAATGCCAGATTTAACAATAATTGCATTTATGCTTTCAGAATATCAGAAATTTTGAACTTCACTGTAAGAAGAAAGAAAATCTCTCATGTAAAACAGGAAATAAAACTCTTAATGATTAACCCAGGGCCAAAACCAGCTAGGCTCTGCAAAGAAAAGCCTGTGGGAGTCGGCTGGTTCAGCCCAGAACTTCCCCAAACGCCCACAAATAGCCTTCAGCTAAAATTTTCCTGCACACCTCAAGCAAACATCAGCAAAGAGGGCAAGAAATGCTGCTAGATTTCAAGAAATAATGGAGATACCTGCCATTATTTCAGAAACCCTACAGCATTCAAACCCTAGCACGTGAGCAAGATACCTGTACTCACAATGCTCTGAAAAACCAGCTATTTTAACTGCTGAAAACTAAAACATGCAGAAAAGCAATAATCTCACAGCAATTCCAGAGAGTAACACCAGCCAGTTTGAACCCCAAAGTCTTCTTTATTAATCAGAAATCAGATTACAAGAGAGCTTTCAGTACAGACTCACAGATCAGATGATCTCAAATGACCCCCTAAGACCCTATATAAAGGAAATGATCCTAACGGCTAGTTCGAGTGATCCATGTAGAAATGATCTTGACCGTTGATGAGGATCAAGACATCTCTTGATCTCATCCGTCGATTTATTCACTTAAAATATTATTATTTTATTAGTTAGGGTTTTTGCTTGATTTTTTAATTTTTTATTATTTTTCATTATTTTATTATTTTTATTCATTTTTTAATTTTTTAATTCATTTTAAAATGGATCACTGAACTAAACCTTCGGAAACACCACCTAGGACCTAGGACCTAGGACTCATGAGGGGATTTAAAACATTTCTCGACCCTCAGGACACATTACATTTTAAGGGACAAACCCATTTAATACAGACCCTCACAAAACACCCAGCTCTGCGACACAACGATAATCTAGCAGATCAACACACTAGGATTCTCCTAAAGTTCTAATGACAAAATCAATCCCGGCTTTGGGGTCAGGTTTGAAGGAAAACTCTGCCGATCCGTGGATCGGTGAGACAAAAAACCTTCCGGGACGTAGATTATCATCAGAAAGTTAGGTCCACCTAGGCAAATTACATACATGACTTCATGTCTGCTAAGATTATTTACAGTTAATACATGCAGACTGGGTTTACAATCAGAAAGATCAAACTGCTGATGATGGCATGGCACAGACATGCTGATCAGGTGCTGCTTCTTCTTGTCAAGAAAAGACGGGGTGCACTGCATGGGAAGTTGACCAGTAGGGGTCAACATCTGGCTCTACTTGGGGACACGTTGCTGCTTGCAGGAATGTGAGAATCCAGAATCTGCATCCATACAACACAAAATAAGTAGCGTCCATCCAAAAATCAGCATATACGTTAAGCACAATAAAGATAAAAACTCTTCATTTATTAACTATCTAAAACAGAAACGAAAATGCGGAAAAAAACAAGGAGTAGGATTAGAAATACGATACAAAGGATGCCCTACGGCATCAGATGTGTTCAATATAGTGCATACTGAGCATTTGCCTGCTTTCAGGCAAATCTGTGGGCTGCTTGTCGGATGTGCCATGTCCAATTTTGCATATGGTAGGACTCCTTCCTATCCGAAAATCAAGCTGCTCACGGCCGTCTGATGCATCAAATCTTCGTCTAATCTTCTTCCTCTTGCGTTTCTTCTTTCTGGCAGGATGAATTACTGATGATCTGGAACTTTCTGTTTCGAAACTATCAGATGAAGTGTGTAAGATATGCATGCTAATTCCGTTTGTGTCTTGCATCTGATTTTTATCGTTTTTAAGTTTATCTGGATTATCTTCAATTATCCACCTAATGACCTCCTCATAGTAAGATGGAACTTGTTGCGGCAAATGAGAAGGCTCCTGGTTTCTCTTATCATCTGACCATTGTTGAATCTTTTGAACTTGTATTCTAATGGCATCCATCTGACTAGAGCATTCATCCCTTATAGCACTGATTTGCATGGCATGGTGTTCTTGCATGTGTTTTATTACTTTATCATTCTTTTCCTCTATGTCCATCAAGCAATGTTGCATGAAATTTATTTCTTCTTTATGATTCGCTCGCATGTCAGCCAACTGATTGTTATGATTGAATGTCATAGAGTCAATTTCCCTATCATGATCAGTTTTCATGGTCACCATATTTTCCTCTAAGACTGACATCTTGTTTTGCATGCTTCTAATTTCTGTTTCATACTTAATTTTCATGGCCTCAATTTCCTTAGCATGCTGATTTTGCGTGACCTCCAACTCCCTATTACGTTTTTCCAGGTGGGTGCCTAAAGCTTTAACATCATTGACAAGACTAGTTTGATTTCTTTCCATGTTTCTTACCAGCATCATTAGATCTTGTATAATTTGCTTTTGCTCTTCTTTTTCATTGTCATTTGTCCCTGATTTTTCACTATTATGAACTGCAATATTTCCGGTGGATGACACATTCTGACATGATGAATCGTCTTGGGATCTTTCAGCTGGACCTCTTATCAAATTATTTTTATTCTGTTGCACAATTTTAGGGGCAGAAGGCAAGCTGTTTGGATAACAATATCTATCTTCAAAAGCACTTACAATGTCATTTAAAGAAGTAAAAGAATGCTTAGGAAAATTGTTAAACCAATTCAAAGCATCATCTTTTAAAGAAAGGACAAATAGACGCATTTTGATATCACCATGACTAAACTGAGGGGATCTGCAATATATGATCATGATGCGAATAAACAAGTCTAGATGCCTATTAGCAGCGATTGGATCACCATCTGAAAAAATAGGTAATTCAGGAATGGCCTCCTCCGGAAGATCATGGAGACGGTGAGTAAAACGACATGGTTTAAATGAATAATCCATGATGAACAATAAGGGATCAGATGGATGATAGAACTAGCTCTTTGCTCAAGAAAATCAAAAGATGAAAGAAGTGGAGTCGCCACTTGAACAATAAATCTGATTCTAGAATCCAAAAGTAACCATAAGCAGATATGAGGAAAGCTTCTTGTTTGGGAAAAAATGAGAAAAATGGAGTCGCCACCCAAACAAGAAACAAAACCGAAGAGATGCTGCTGATATGTGATGAAAAGATGCCCAAATTATTTGAATCTGCCAGCTCAAATGAGAGATGAGAAGATGAATGATTGTCGTTGAAACACCCAGGACAGAAAAAACTCTATCCCCGGCAACGGCGCCAAAAAATGTTGTCGCGCAAACTGACACGACAACGCTCAGACCAGGGGCTGTCACTCTGATCCCCGGTCTCTCCGTTTAAGCCTGTCTCCCACGGCTAAGGGGGGTAGTCCCTGTGAGATGATGAGGCCAACTGTCGACCAGTTGGCTGGGAGACACGAGACGCGATATAAAAAGGGCTCGATGGATTTGGTTAATTTAGCAGACCAGTGCCTTGTGGAGTCAATGTTTAAATGATTACTTTTTAAATGATAAAGAAACATGGACCATGAAAAGCAACCATCTATCATCAGCTAAATCATATGACCAAAACGATATCCAGTAGCTTAAAAATTTGAAAATATGAATGCTCTAAATCACCACGAGAATCATAAACCATCAACCAGATATCAATTTCGCATCTCGGCTTGAAAACTTTAGATCTCAGCAATAAAAATATAACGTGAAAGCAACTGAAATCTGGCAAAATAATTTTCCAAAATTTTGATATTTTTCCAAATTTTTTTTTTTTTTTTTTTTAAAGAAAAATTAAAATCTAAAATACATCAAACCCTAAAAAAAAATTAAAAAATCTATTTTTTTTTTTTAATTAAACAAAAGTTAAAAGTTAAATCTAAAAAAATAAAATCTATATAAAACAAAACGATAATTTTTTTTTTTTTTTTTTTTTTTTAATGATTTTTTTTTTTTTTTTTTTTGAATCTATATAAAAATGAAACAAATTAAAATCTAAAACCTTAACACAAACCTAAATATCAAAATCTATTTCAAATATAAAAAGAAACTATACAAGATTTTAAATTATCCTAAAAAATCAAATCAAAATCTAAATTAAAAAATCTAATCGAAACCATTAAAACGAAGATCAAAATCTGGGAAACGAAAACATACAAGATTAAATCTAAAACTAATCAGAACACATTAAAATCTAAGCTACCCATTACAAAATCGTATTTTTTGATTTTTTATAATATAAAAAAAAACTAAATGTAATGAAACGAACTACGCTACAGAAAACCACAAATATCCAATACGCATTTTCGAGTTACCTGTTACGCATTTTCGATTTCGATACCTGGAGTCTACTGTGGCTTGAGGCGGGTTTTCCAAATCCGGACGGCGAAGGTGAATGCTGCAGCGAATCTGGCGGAGAACTCACGTATTGAAAACTCACCAAAGGTTACCTGCCACGACAATTTCCATTCGCTTCACAATAACTGAGGTGCTCCGCAAATGTCTGCCCCGATCACAAGGATGCTGATAAAATCGGTGTATGAAAAGCCTAAATGCCCTTGAATCCCGAAAAATGCACAGGTATTCGTGTTCAGTGAAGCATCTGGTCCGCGTGAAATGCACAAACCGTGTCTTTGATTGCTTGTGATGCGGGTACGCTCCAGTTCCAGGCTCGTTGAGTAACAAATGAGGACTTGATGATCGACGAGTTCATTGTTTTGCTGCGTGTGCATTTGCTGTGAACCGACGTGCTGTTCCCTTCCCCTGGTAATGCAATATGATCAGCGAGAGGTTCGATGGTAATGTTGTACAATGGATAACAGCGTTGGATGGCTTGATATACGTGGAAACTTTTTGAACACTGTGATTTGGAGCTGCATTTCCTGAAAGTGATGAAATTTGAAAGTTCTGTTGGCGAAATTTTCTGCGATGAAACAGTGAAAGATGGCCACAAATTTAAGCAGATGAGTGCTATGATCCGGCAGCCCCGGTCTTTTTCTAAAAAAAATTGCTCTTGATGAAAACCCTGTGGCTGCAAGCACAGAAATACAAACCCTAATGAAGTATGCCAGAAAAGAAACTAAAAAAAACCCTAAACCCTAAGTTAAAAAAAAAAAAAAAAAAAATGAAACCCTAAGACAGCTTAATTTACAGATTTGGCCCCTGAAATGCCAGATTTAACAATAATTGCATTAATGCTTTCAGAATATCAGAAATTTTGAACTTCACTGTAAGAAGAAAGAAAATCTCTCATGTAAAACAGGAAATAAAACTCTTAATGATTAACCCAGGGCCAAAACCAGCTAGGCTCTGCAAAGAAAAGCCTGTGGGAGTTGGCTGGTTCAGCCCAGAACTTCCCCAAACGCCCACAAATAGCCTTCAGCTAAAATTTTCCTGCACACCTCCAGCAAACATCAGCAAAGAGGGCAAGGAATGCTGCTAGATTTCAAGAAGTAATGGAGATACCTGCCATTATTTCAGAAACCCTACAGCATTCAAACCCTAGCACGTGAGCAAGATACCTATACTCACAATGCTCTGAAAAACCAGCTATTTTAACTGCTGAAAACTAAAACATGCAGAAAAGCAATAATCTCACAGCAATTCCAGAGAGTAACACCAGCCAGTTTGAACCCCAAAGTCTTCTTTATTAATCAGAAATCAGATTACAAGAGAGCTTTCAGTACAGACTCACAGATCCGATGATCTCAAATGACCCCCTAAGACCCTATATAAAGGAAATGATCCTAACGGCTAGTTCGAGTGATCCATGTAGAAATGATCTTGACCGTTGATGAGGATCAAGACATCTCTTGATCTCATCCGTCGATTTATTCACTTAAAATATTATTATTTTATTAGTTAGGGTTTTTGCTTGATTTTTTAATTTTTTATTATTTTTCATTATTTTATTATTTTTATTCATTTTTTAATTTTTTAATTCATTTTAAAATGGATCACTGAACTAAACCTTCGGAAACACCACCTAGGACCTAGGACCTAGGACTCATGAGGGGATTTAAAACATTTCTCGACCCTCAGGACACATTACATTTTAAGGGACAAACCCATTTAATACAGACCCTCACAAAACACCCAGCTCTGCGACACAACGATAATCTAGCAGATCAACACACTAGGATTCTCCTAAAGTTCTAATGACAAAATCAATCCCGGCTTTGGGGTCAGGTTTGAAGGAAAACTCTGCCGATCCGTGGATCGGTGAGACAAAAAACCTTCCGGGACGTAGATTATCATCAGAAAGTTAGGTCCACCTAGGCAAATTACATACATGACTTCATGTCTGCTAAGATTATTTACAGTTAATACATGCAGACTGGGTTTACAATCAGAAAGATCAAACTGCTGATGATGGCATGGCACAGACATGCTGATCAGGTGCTGCTTCTTCTTGTCAAGAAAAGACGGGGTGCACTGCATGGGAAGTTGACCAGTAGGGGTCAACATCTGGCTCTACTTGGGGACACGTTGCTGCTTGCAGGAATGTGAGAATCCAGAATCTGCATCCATACAACACAAAATAAGTAGCGTCCATCCAAAAATCAGCATATACGTTAAGCACAATAAAGATAAAAACTCTTCATTTATTAACTATCTAAAACAGAAACGAAAATGCGGAAAAAAACAAGGAGTAGGATTAGAAATACGATACAAAGGATGCCCTACGGCATCAGATGTGTTCAATATAGTGCATACTGAGCATTTGCCTGCTTTCAGGCAAATCTGTGGGCTGCTTGTCGGATGTGCCATGTCCAATTTTGCATATGGTAGGACTCCTTCCTATCCGAAAATCAAGCTGCTCACGGCCGTCTGATGCATCAAATCTTCGTCTAATCTTCTTCCTCTTGCGTTTCTTCTTTCTGGCAGGATGAATTACTGATGATCTGGAACTTTCTGTTTCGAAACTATCAGATGAAGTGTGTAAGATATGCATGCTAATTCCGTTTGTGTCTTGCATCTGATTTTTATCGTTTTTAAGTTTATCTGGATTATCTTCAATTATCCACCTAATGACCTCCTCATAGTAAGATGGAACTTGTTGCGGCAAATGAGAAGGCTCCTGGTTTCTCTTATCATCTGACCATTGTTGAATCTTTTGAACTTGTATTCTAATGGCATCCATCTGACTAGAGCATTCATCCCTTATAGCACTGATTTGCATGGCATGGTGTTCTTGCATGTGTTTTATTACTTTATCATTCTTTTCCTCTATGTCCATCAAGCAATGTTGCATGAAATTTATTTCTTCTTTATGATTCGCTCGCATGTCAGCCAACTGATTGTTATGATTGAATGTCATAGAGTCAATTTCCCTATCATGATCAGTTTTCATGGTCACCATATTTTCCTCTAAGACTGACATCTTGTTTTGCATGCTTCTAATTTCTGTTTCATACTTAATTTTCATGGCCTCAATTTCCTTAGCATGCTGATTTTGCGTGACCTCCAACTCCCTATTACGTTTTTCCAGGTGGGTGCCTAAAGCTTTAACATCATTGACAAGACTAGTTTGATTTCTTTCCATGTTTCTTACCAGCATCATTAGATCTTGTATAATTTGCTTTTGCTCTTCTTTTTCATTGTCATTTGTCCCTGATTTTTCACTATTATGAACTGCAATATTTCCGGTGGATGACACATTCTGACATGATGAATCGTCTTGGGATCTTTCAGCTGGACCTCTTATCAAATTATTTTTATTCTGTTGCACAATTTTAGGGGCAGAAGGCAAGCTGTTTGGATAACAATATCTATCTTCAAAAGCACTTACAATGTCATTTAAAGAAGTAAAAGAATGCTTAGGAAAATTGTTAAACCAATTCAAAGCATCATCTTTTAAAGAAAGGACAAATAGACGCATTTTGATATCACCATGACTAAACTGAGGGGATCTGCAATATATGATCATGATGCGAATAAACAAGTCTAGATGCCTATTAGCAGCGATTGGATCACCATCTGAAAAAATAGGTAATTCAGGAATGGCCTCCTCCGGAAGATCATGGAGACGGTGAGTAAAACGACATGGTTTAAATGAATAATCCATGATGAACAATAAGGGATCAGATGGATGATAGAACTAGCTCTTTGCTCAAGAAAATCAAAAGATGAAAGAAGTGGAGTCGCCACTTGAACAATAAATCTGATTCTAGAATCCAAAAGTAACCATAAGCAGATATGAGGAAAGCTTCTTGTTTGGGAAAAAATGAGAAAAATGGAGTCGCCACCCAAACAAGAAACAAAACCGAAGAGATGCTGCTGATATGTGATGAAAAGATGCCCAAATTATTTGAATCTGCCAGCTCAAATGAGAGATGAGAAGATGAATGATTGTCGTTGAAACACCCAGGACAGAAAAAACTCTATCCCCGGCAACGGCGCCAAAAAATGTTGTCGCGCAAACTGACACGACAACGCTCAGACCAGGGGCTGTCACTCTGATCCCCGGTCTCTCCGTTTAAGCCTGTCTCCCACGGCTAAGGGGGGTAGTCCCTGTGAGATGATGAGGCCAACTGTCGACCAGTTGGCTGGGAGACACGAGACGCGATATAAAAAGGGCTCGATGGATTTGGTTAATTTAGCAGACCAGTGCCTTGTGGAGTCAATGTTTAAATGATTACTTTTTAAATGATAAAGAAACATGGACCATGAAAAGCAACCATCTATCATCAGCTAAATCATATGACCAAAACGATATCCAGTAGCTTAAAAATTTGAAAATATGAATGCTCTAAATCACCACGAGAATCATAAACCATCAACCAGATATCAATTTCGCATCTCGGCTTGAAAACTTTAGATCTCAGCAATAAAAATATAACGTGAAAGCAACTGAAATCTGGCAAAATAATTTTCCAAAATTTTGATATTTTTCCAAATTTTTTTTTTTTTTTTTTTTAAAGAAAAATTAAAATCTAAAATACATCAAACCCTAAAAAAAAATTAAAAAATCTATTTTTTTTTTTTTAATTAAACAAAAGTTAAAAGTTAAATCTAAAAAAATAAAATCTATATAAAACAAAACGATAATTTTTTTTTTTTTTTTTTTTTTTTAATGATTTTTTTTTTTTTTTTTTTGAATCTATATAAAAATGAAACAAATTAAAATCTAAAACCTTAACACAAACCTAAATATCAAAATCTATTTCAAATATAAAAAGAAACTATACAAGATTTTAAATTATCCTAAAAAATCAAATCAAAATCTAAATTAAAAAATCTAATCGAAACCATTAAAACGAAGATCAAAATCTGGGAAACGAAAACATACAAGATTAAATCTAAAACTAATCAGAACACATTAAAATCTAAGCTACCCATTACAAAATCGTATTTTTTGATTTTTTATAATATAAAAAAAAACTAAATGTAATGAAACGAACTACGCTACAGAAAACCACAAATATCCAATACGCATTTTCGAGTTACCTGTTACGCATTTTCGATTTCGATACCTGGAGTCTACTGTGGCTTGAGGCGGGTTTTCCAAATCCGGACGGCGAAGGTGAATGCTGCAGCGAATCTGGCGGAGAACTCACGTATTGAAAACTCACCAAAGGTTACCTGCCACGACAATTTCCATTCGCTTCACAATAACTGAGGTGCTCCGCAAATGTCTGCCCCGATCACAAGGATGCTGATAAAATCGGTGTATGAAAAGCCTAAATGCCCTTGAATCCCGAAAAATGCACAGGTATTCGTGTTCAGTGAAGCATCTGGTCCGCGTGAAATGCACAAACCGTGTCTTTGATTGCTTGTGATGCGGGTACGCTCCAGTTCCAGGCTCGTTGAGTAACAAATGAGGACTTGATGATCGACGAGTTCATTGTTTTGCTGCGTGTGCATTTGCTGTGAACCGACGTGCTGTTCCCTTCCCCTGGTAATGCAATATGATCAGCGAGAGGTTCGATGGTAATGTTGTACAATGGATAACAGCGTTGGATGGCTTGATATACGTGGAAACTTTTTGAACACTGTGATTTGGAGCTGCATTTCCTGAAAGTGATGAAATTTGAAAGTTCTGTTGGCGAAATTTTCTGCGATGAAACAGTGAAAGATGGCCACAAATTTAAGCAGATGAGTGCTATGATCCGGCAGCCCCGGTCTTTTTCTAAAAAAAATTGCTCTTGATGAAAACCCTGTGGCTGCAAGCACAGAAATACAAACCCTAATGAAGTATGCCAGAAAAGAAACTAAAAAAAACCCTAAACCCTAAGTTAAAAAAAAAAAAAAAAAAAATGAAACCCTAAGACAGCTTAATTTACAGATTTGGCCCCTGAAATGCCAGATTTAACAATAATTGCATTTATGCTTTCAGAATATCAGAAATTTTGAACTTCACTGTAAGAAGAAAGAAAATCTCTCATGTAAAACAGGAAATAAAACTCTTAATGATTAACCCAGGGCCAAAACCAGCTAGGCTCTGCAAAGAAAAGCCTGTGGGAGTCGGCTGGTTCAGCCCAGAACTTCCCCAAACGCCCACAAATAGCCTTCAGCTAAAATTTTCCTGCACACCTCAAGCAAACATCAGCAAAGAGGGCAAGAAATGCTGCTAGATTTCAAGAAATAATGGAGATACCTGCCATTATTTCAGAAACCCTACAGCATTCAAACCCTAGCACGTGAGCAAGATACCTGTACTCACAATGCTCTGAAAAACCAGCTATTTTAACTGCTGAAAACTAAAACATGCAGAAAAGCAATAATCTCACAGCAATTCCAGAGAGTAACACCAGCCAGTTTGAACCCCAAAGTCTTCTTTATTAATCAGAAATCAGATTACAAGAGAGCTTTCAGTACAGACTCACAGATCCGATGATCTCAAATGACCCCCTAAGACCCTATATAAAGGAAATGATCCTAACGGCTAGTTCGAGTGATCCATGTAGAAATGATCTTGACCGTTGATGAGGATCAAGACATCTCTTGATCTCATCCGTCGATTTATTCACTTAAAATATTATTATTTTATTAGTTAGGGTTTTTGCTTGATTTTTTAATTTTTTATTATTTTTCATTATTTTATTATTTTTATTCATTTTTTAATTTTTTAATTCATTTTAAAATGGATCACTGAACTAAACCTTCGGAAACACCACCTAGGACCTAGGACCTAGGACTCATGAGGGGATTTAAAACATTTCTCGACCCTCAGGACACATTACATTTTAAGGGACAAACCCATTTAATACAGACCCTCACAAAACACCCAGCTCTGCGACACAACGATAATCTAGCAGATCAACACACTAGGATTCTCCTAAAGTTCTAATGACAAAATCAATCCCGGCTTTGGGGTCAGGTTTGAAGGAAAACTCTGCCGATCCGTGGATCGGTGAGACAAAAAACCTTCCGGGACGTAGATTATCATCAGAAAGTTAGGTCCACCTAGGCAAATTACATACATGACTTCATGTCTGCTAAGATTATTTACAGTTAATACATGCAGACTGGGTTTACAATCAGAAAGATCAAACTGCTGATGATGGCATGGCACAGACATGCTGATCAGGTGCTGCTTCTTCTTGTCAAGAAAAGACGGGGTGCACTGCATGGGAAGTTGACCAGTAGGGGTCAACATCTGGCTCTACTTGGGGACACGTTGCTGCTTGCAGGAATGTGAGAATCCAGAATCTGCATCCATACAACACAAAATAAGTAGCGTCCATCCAAAAATCAGCATATACGTTAAGCACAATAAAGATAAAAACTCTTCATTTATTAACTATCTAAAACAGAAACGAAAATGCGGAAAAAAACAAGGAGTAGGATTAGAAATACGATACAAAGGATGCCCTACGGCATCAGATGTGTTCAATATAGTGCATACTGAGCATTTGCCTGCTTTCAGGCAAATCTGTGGGCTGCTTGTCGGATGTGCCATGTCCAATTTTGCATATGGTAGGACTCCTTCCTATCCGAAAATCAAGCTGCTCACGGCCGTCTGATGCATCAAATCTTCGTCTAATCTTCTTCCTCTTGCGTTTCTTCTTTCTGGCAGGATGAATTACTGATGATCTGGAACTTTCTGTTTCGAAACTATCAGATGAAGTGTGTAAGATATGCATGCTAATTCCGTTTGTGTCTTGCATCTGATTTTTATCGTTTTTAAGTTTATCTGGATTATCTTCAATTATCCACCTAATGACCTCCTCATAGTAAGATGGAACTTGTTGCGGCAAATGAGAAGGCTCCTGGTTTCTCTTATCATCTGACCATTGTTGAATCTTTTGAACTTGTATTCTAATGGCATCCATCTGACTAGAGCATTCATCCCTTATAGCACTGATTTGCATGGCATGGTGTTCTTGCATGTGTTTTATTACTTTATCATTCTTTTCCTCTATGTCCATCAAGCAATGTTGCATGAAATTTATTTCTTCTTTATGATTCGCTCGCATGTCAGCCAACTGATTGTTATGATTGAATGTCATAGAGTCAATTTCCCTATCATGATCAGTTTTCATGGTCACCATATTTTCCTCTAAGACTGACATCTTGTTTTGCATGCTTCTAATTTCTGTTTCATACTTAATTTTCATGGCCTCAATTTCCTTAGCATGCTGATTTTGGGTGACCTCCAACTCCCTATTACGTTTTTCCAGGTGGGTGCCTAAAGCTTTAACATCATTGACAAGACTAGTTTGATTTCTTTCCATGTTTCTTACCAACATCATTAGATCTTGTATAATCTGCTTTTGCTCTTCTTTTTCATTGTCATTTGTCCCTGATTTTTCACTATTATGAACTGCAATATTTCCGGTGGATGACACATTCTGACATGATGAATCGTCTTGGGATCTTTCAGCTGGACCTCTTATCAAATTATTTTTATTCTGTTGCACAATTTTAGGGGCAGAAGGCAAGCTGTTTGGATAACAATATCTATCTTCAAAAGCACTTACAATGTCATTTAAAGAAGTAAAAGAATGCTTAGGAAAATTGTTAAACCAATTCAAAGCATCATCTTTTAAAGAAAGGACAAATAGACGCATTTTGATATCACCATGACTAAACTGAGGGGATCTGCAATATATGATCATGATGCGAATAAACAAGTCTAGATGCCTATTAGCAGCGATTGGATCACCATCTGAAAAAATAGGTAATTCAGGAATGGCCTCCTCCGGAAGATCATGGAGACGGTGAGTAAAACGACATGGTTTAAATGAATAATCCATGATGAACAATAAGGGATCAGATGGATGATAGAACTAGCTCTTTGCTCAAGAAAATCAAAAGATGAAAGAAGTGGAGTCGCCACTTGAACAATAAATCTGATTCTAGGATCCAAAAGTAACCACAAGCAGATATGAGGAAAGCTTCTTGTCTGGGAAAAAATGAGAAAAATGGAGTCGCCACCCAAACAAGAAACAAAACCGAAGAGATGCTGCTGATATGTGATGAAAAGATGCCCAAATTATTTGAATCTGCCAGCTCAAATGAGAGATGAGAAGATGAATGATTGTCGTTGAAACACCCAGGACAGAAAAAACTCTATCCCCGGCAACGGCGCCAAAAAATGTTGTCGCGCAGATTGACACGACAACGCTCAGACCAGGGGCTGTCACTCTGATCCCCGGTCTCTCCGTTTAAGCCTGTCTCCCACGGCTAAGGGGGGTAGTCCCTGTGAGATGATGAGGCCAACTGTCAACCAGTTGGCTGGGAGACACGAGACGCGATATAAAAAGGGCTCGATGGATTTGGTTAATTTAGCAGACCAGTGCCTTGTGGAGTCAATGTTTAAATGATTACTTTTTAAATGATAAAGAAACATGGACCATGAAAAGCAACCATCTATCATCAGCTAAATCATATGACCAAAACGATATCCAGTAGCTTAAAAATTTGAAAATATGAATGCTCTAAATCACCACGAGAATCATAAACCATCAACCAGATATCAATTTCGCATCTCGGCTTGAAAACTTTAGATCTCAGCAATAAAAATATAACGTGAAAGCAACTGAAATCTGGCAAAATAATTTTCCAAAATTTTGATATTTTTCCAAATATTTTTTTTTTTTTTTTTAAAGAAAAATTAAAATCTAAAATACATCAAACCCTAAAAAAAAATTAAAAAATCTATTTTTTTTTTTTTAATTAAACAAAAGTTAAAAGTTAAATCTAAAAAAATAAAATCTATATAAAACAAAACTATAATTTTTTTTTTTTTTTTTTTTTTTTAATGATTTTTTTTTTTTTTTTTTTGAATCTATATAAAAATGAAACAAATTAAAATCTAAAACCTTAACACAAACCTAAATATCAAAATCTATTTCAAATATAAAAAGAAACTATACAAGATTTTAAATTATCCTAAAAAATCAAATCAAAATCTAAATTAAAAAATCTAATCGAAACCATTAAAACGAAGATCAAAATCTGGGAAACGAAAACATACAAGATTAAATCTAAAACTAATCAGAACACATTAAAATCTAAGCTACCCATTACAAAATCGTATTTTTTGATTTTTTATAATATAAAAAAAAACTAAATGTAATGAAACGAACTACGCTACAGAAAACCACAAATATCCAATACGCATTTTCGAGTTACCTGTTACGCATTTTCGATTTCGATACCTGGAGTCTACTGTGGCTTGAGGCGGGTTTTCCAAATCCGGACGGCGAAGGTGAATGCTGCAGCGAATCTGGCGGAGAACTCACGTATTGAAAACTCACCAAAGGTTACCTGCCACGACAATTTCCATTCGCTTCACAATAACTGAGGTGCTCCGCAAATGTCTGCCCCGATCACAAGGATGCTGATAAAATCGGTGTATGAAAAGCCTAAATGCCCTTGAATCCCGAAAAATGCACAGGTATTCGTGTTCAGTGAAGCATCTGGTCCGCGTGAAATGCACAAACCGTGTCTTTGATTGCTTGTGATGCGGGTACGCTCCAGTTCCAGGCTCGTTGAGTAACAAATGAGGACTTGATGATCGACGAGTTCATTGTTTTGCTGCGTGTGCATTTGCTGTGAACCGACGTGCTGTTCCCTTCCCCTGGTAATGCAATATGATCAGCGAGAGGTTCGATGGTAATGTTGTACAATGGATAACAGCGTTGGATGGCTTGATATACGTGGAAACTTTTTGAACACTGTGATTTGGAGCTGCATTTCCTGAAAGTGATGAAATTTGAAAGTTCTGTTGGCGAAATTTTCTGCGATGAAACAGTGAAAGATGGCCACAAATTTAAGCAGATGAGTGCTATGATCCGGCAGCCCCGGTCTTTTTCTAAAAAAAATTGCTCTTGATGAAAACCCTGTGGCTGCAAGCACAGAAATACAAACCCTAATGAAGTATGCCAGAAAAGAAACTAAAAAAAACCCTAAACCCTAAGTTAAAAAAAAAAAAAAAAAAAATGAAACCCTAAGACAGCTTAATTTACAGATTTGGCCCCTGAAATGCCAGATTTAACAATAATTGCATTAATGCTTTCAGAATATCAGAAATTTTGAACTTCACTGTAAGAAGAAAGAAAATCTCTCATGTAAAACAGGAAATAAAACTCTTAATGATTAACCCAGGGCCAAAACCAGCTAGGCTCTGCAAAGAAAAGCCTGTGGGAGTCGGCTGGTTCAGCCCAGAACTTCCCCAAACGCCCACAAATAGCCTTCCGCTAAAATTTTCCTGCACACCTCCAGCAAACATCAGCAAAGAGGGCAAGGAATGCTGCTAGATTTCAAGAAGTAATGGAGATACCTGCCATTATTTCAGAAACCCTACAGCATTCAAACCCTAGCACGTGAGCAAGATACCTATACTCACAATGCTCTGAAAAACCAGCTATTTTAACTGTTGAAAACTAAAACATGCAGAAAAGCAATAATCTCACAGCAATTCCAGAGAGTAACACCAGCCAGTTTGAACCCCAAAGTCTTCTTTATTAATCAGAAATCAGATTACAAGAGAGCTTTCAGTACAGACTCACAGATCCGATGATCTCAAATGACCCCCTAAGACCCTATATAAAGGAAATGATCCTAACGGCTAGTTCGAGTGATCCATGTAGAAATGATCTCGACCGTTGATGAGGATCAAGACATCTCTTGATCTCATCCGTCGATTTATTCACTTAAAATATTATTATTTTATTAGTTAGGGTTTTTGCTTGATTTTTTAATTTTTTATTATTTTTCATTATTTTATTATTTTTATTCATTTTTTAATTTTTTAATTCATTTTAAAATGGATCACTGAACTAAACCTTCGGAAACACCACCTAGGACCTAGGACCTGGGACTCATGAGGGGATTTAAAACATTTCTCGACCCTCAGGACACATTACATTTTAAGGGACAAACCCATTTAATACAGACCCTCACAAAACACCCAGCTCTGCGACACAACGATAATCTAGCAGATCAACACACTAGGATTCTCCTAAAGTTCTAATGACAAAATCAATCCCGGCTTTGGGGTCAGGTTTGAAGGAAAACTCTGCCGATCCGTGGATCGGTGAGACAAAAAACCTTCCGGGACGTAGATTATCATCAGAAAGTTAGGTCCACCTAGGCAAATTACATACATGACTTCATGTCTGCTAAGATTATTTACAGTTAATACATGCAGACTGGGTTTACAATCAGAAAGATCAAACTGCTGATGATGGCATGGCACAGACATGCTGATCAGGTGCTGCTTCTTCTTGTCAAGAAAAGACGGGGTGCACTGCATGGGAAGTTGACCAGTAGGGGTCAACACCTCCTATAGCTCCTACTTCTAGTTCTTCAACATCTAGATCACATCAGACTCCACTGCCATTTCCACCTGCACGGGCACCAGCATCTACATCTAGAGGGAAAGGGAAAGCTGTGGCATTTTCTCGCAAGAGGGGCATAGGAAATCAATAGGATTAGACTTTCATTTTATTGTATATGACATTATGACATGATGAGATACATTATCATATTTTTTGTTGATATTTTGAGGCTGAGTTGGGACTTACTATTCAGGACATGATTCAATGTTATGTGTGATTTTAGCGCTAGAAATGATATTAAACATCTTATATATTAGTTTTTTTATCATATTTATGTGTCAATGTATTTATTTTATGTTGTAGATGGTTTAGATATTAAAAAAATTGAAAAAAAATGAAAAAAAATGAATATTTTTGTACCAAACGATTTTTTCCCGCTTTTTTCCGATTTTTTCCCGATTTTTCCGATTCGTTCCCCGCGCCGATTTAATCCCGATCGCGCTTTTAACAACATTGGGTTGGAGGACTGGGGGTTTGAGGTATTGTTTTAAAAGAGACAAGTGTTGATATATCCCAGAGGATCCAGTATCAAGTCTGCTCATGTGATTGGAGCTCGTAGTGGAAGATTACACAGACTTATGTTTCAGCCTGTTAAAATTGGAAACTAGGGCCAAACTCCATGTCGGTCATCTTATTTATGGCAGCTGATAATTTTCTTGGATCCCTCTCAATGAGAGGTGTAGGATTGATCTAAAGATCATCCAATTCCGATAAGTATTCATGGAGTTATGGATTTATTTGTGTTATAAAACAATTCGTCAAGGTCGGCCAGCAACTAAATAACACACACATGTGCTCAACGTTTTAGTATAAAAAGAGGTGGCTTGCTAGTAATTTGTACACACTCTTCTTGTGATCTCTTCCTCTCCACTTGTCTTTTGGTTTTGGTGGGAAGATAGATCCTAAGAGATATGTTGCCCTAAGAAGAGTTGCCCTAGATGTTGCCATGGGGAAGAAGGATCTCCACAGCTCCTATAAGATGATGCCCTATCTCTATGTGCCCTAGATCTAGGATGTTGTCATGGTGAAGCTGCATAAGACAAAGTCATGTTGAAGCTGCCCAAGTGACAAGCATATTTGGAGGGTTGTTTGAGGACTGTTGAGAGGAGTTTAGGGCTGCCCAAGTGCCCTAACCAGAATAGTTAGGAACAACAAAGTGACAAGCAGATTTGGAGGGTTGTTCGAGGACTGTTGAGAGGAGTTTAGGGCTGCCCAAGTGCCCTAACCAGAACAGTTAGGAACAGCAAAGTGACAAGCATATTTGGAGGGTTGTTCGAGGACTGTTGAGAGGAGTTTAGGGTTGCCCAAGTGCCCTAACCAGAACAGTTAGGAATAGCAAAGTGACAAGCATATTTGGAGGGTTGTTCGAGGAATATTGAGAGGAGTTTAGGACTGCCCAAGTGCCCTAACCAGAACAGTTAGGATCAGCAAAGTGACCAGCATATTTGGAGGGTTGTTCGAGGACTCTTGAGAGGAGTTTAGGGTTGCCCAAGTTCCCTAACCAGAAAAGTTAGGAACAACAAAGTGACAAGCAGATTTGGAGGGTTGTTCGAGAACTGTTGAGAGGAGTTTAGGGCTGCCCAAGTGCCCTAACCAGAACAGTTAGGAACAACAAAGTGACAAGCAGATTTGGAGGGTTGTTCGAGGAATGTTGAGAGGCGTTTAGGGCTACCCAAGTGCCCTAACCAGAATATTTAGGAACAACAAAGTGACAAGCAGATTTGGAGCAGTGTTAGGGGTGCGTTGGGTCAAGGATATTGACCAGATTTGGATCAGATTCAGAGCAGCCTGTGGGAGCCATGTGTTGTGTCAACATGGAGTGTTGAATACCCCAAAGGAGTGCAGCATGATGTGATGGATGCAGCAATATGGTATATTGCAGCGACATGGTGCAGTAAGGTGCATGGAACAACATATTTAGATGCAGCAGTTGGACAGCAGCAAGCAATGCAAGGGACAACAAGCTAATACATGGGACAGCTGCAAGCATGGTGACACATGAGACAACTGCAAGCATAGTGACACATGGGACAGCTGCAAGCATGGTGAAGCATGAACAGCTGCAAGCATGGTGAAGCATCGATAGCAGCAAGAACCATGGACAGCAGCAGCATGGTAAAGCATGGACAGCAGCAAGCACAGTGCTGCAAATACATTGGGACAGCAGTATGGTACTTGGTGAAACAAGGACACAAAGCAGCAATGGTGCAGAAAGCACATGGGTGACAACATGGTGCAGCATTGGCACTAGGTACAGTAGTGCTAACTAAACACTGGGACACCAGCAGCATGAGGTCCAGCATTGTGATGATGGGTGCAGCATGGTGCAGCACGGTGAGGTGCAGCATGATGACGAGATGTAGCATAATGATAGGTGAAGGAGTCACCTTAGAGAATCAGTTGAAGCAGCATGCCTTCAACTGATCTCACATATCATCTTCCTAGACATGATCTATGCTCTTATCTAGATAAGTCAAAGTGTTGACTTCTGTTGTAAATGTACTATCTCTCTCTCTCTGCTGAACTATTGAAGAACATATAAGAAGAATTGATCAAGGGTTTCCCCGCATTGGGGTTTGTCCCTGGCTAGCACCACATCTTGTGTCCTCTTGTATTGGCTTGTCTTCTGCGATTTATATTTATGTTCTATCTACAATTTACTTTAATGCTAATGTGATTGCTAATCTGGAAAAGATATTGAGCTAACTGTGAAAATTGAAATAAATTGCTCTAGCATAGAACATACCTAAAATTAACACGGTATCAGAGCTGAGGTGAAGACAAATCCCAAGCAAGAGTGAAAGAGAAATCACCGAAGACAGTTGGGAAAGGACAAAAGGATCAATGGATTCCTCATCCCACTTCTAATTCACCAAGGGTGAAGTCGAAGCAGAGAATATTTTCATAATGGCGCAACAGAAGTTTCTGATGGCCTACCTTAAGATCACTTCAATGGGAAGTTCGGATCTAAGGAAAGGCAGATGCCATTATGCGAAGGAGTGTCCGAATGGCAGGGACACATCACTTGATGATGATAACAATCACTCCAGGGAAATCTTCAATGATCAGAAGAATGACAGTGGAGGTCATCAAGGAAATGGCAGACTCTTCAAGAAAGCAAGGAACCCCAAGTATGAAGAATCAAATCTTGTTTTTGATAAGATAAAGAAGTGTTATCTTGTATTGGCCCTCTCCTTCAGATTATTTGGGAATCTGGCTTATTGATTGCAGTTCTTCAAGGCACTCCATCGGATAGAAGGGTGCTCTCTCTCTCATTTGGTAGAGATGAAAACCTTCATGGGATTATACTTGGAGCCGATGCCACCTATCCCGGAAAGGGTGTTACCCCTCAATTGAATGAGGGTAACTCGATTCATTTACAAAATCTCTTTTATATACCTGATCGCAAGAAGAACCTGGTGTCCATTTCAGCAATGGAAGTCAAAGGTTGCAGGGTGGCATTCATCAATGGAAAGGTACGTGTTTGAAAATAGAATTTTCAAAGATGCTTTTACTCATGGGTTCAGGGTTGGCAATTTGTATCAAGTTGCAGTAAGTCCATTGGGGACCATGTCAGTTGACACATAGCACCGGAGGTTTGTGAGTCAGATGATGACAGGGATGCCTCAATTCAAAAGGAGCATGAAGGTACATGTCTGAGATGTACCGAAGGAAAATCTTACAAGGGGACCATTCCCCTCATGTAGCAGGTCCATAGGTTTGGAACAACCCAAGAAGGTTTGAGATTCATGATCGGGAATCTCATGTGTGCAGGTGGAAGAAAGCCCTCTATGGCTTGAAGCAAATCACCCTGAGTTTGATATGAGAGGATTGATAGCTGTCAAATGAAGCTAAAGAATGAAGCCGATCCAAACCATTGTTTGAAAGTGGTGGATGATGGACCTCTCATACCGGCACCTTTTGAGAACAACCTATTTCTGACAGATGCAAACCCTCTCACTTGTAGAAGTAAGAGAGAGTTGGATTCGAGATGTGGAATGGTAAACTGCAAGACCATGACTAGGATCTTAACTTTCAGAAGTTATATGGTGGTGATGCCGGACCAAATTTGGAAAATGCCTCTGAGTTTCATAAACTCATTTGCATTGATGTTCTTGGTGAACTTCTGTCTGGATATATGTTTTGCAGTTAGCATGGTGAGCTCATATTTGGTTGAGCCTCATTGGATTGGTGCCAAGAATCTTGTAAGGTATCTTTGGGGCACAATCTCTCATGGATTGAGATACACTACCGGAAAAATGAAGTCGCATGATTATGCTGACTGGGCAGGCAGTGTGGAGGATCACTAGAGAACTTCTCAGTGCTGATTCTTTTTGGGTTCTGTTTCGATATCATGGATGAGCAGGAAGCAGAAGTCGGTTGATATAAGCACCGCCAAGACCAAATACATAGCCACGAGTATGATCTTGTATGAAGCTGCCTGGTTGTGGAAGCTCTTTAATGAGCTGTTTGTACACATTATGAATACCACCATATCCTCTGTGACAACCAGGGGGGGATTCGATTGTTGAGGAATCCCATATTCGATGATTGCTCTAGCAAATAGACATCAGATACTACCTTATCTGGGATATGGTAAGTCGATGAGCGACGAGGCTCCATCACATTGACACTGATGTACAGGTTGCAGACATTTTGTCAAAGCCCGGGGAAAGGTCAAATCTGTGACTTTCCCGAATGACTTAGAGTCGTTGAGAGACCTTCGTATAAGGGTCCTGCATGTTGCATGCATTGAGCTTTAGGAGCTCTAGGGGGCTTGGGGTACTTACTTGAGAAACACACGACCATAGGGCGACTCACCCTCCCCTAATGGTGCGTTGTGTACAGGGTGAATAGCTCAGCCTTCCCCTGTGATACCCCGAGGCGACTTTGGGACAGGATGATTCGTTCTCCTGTGAGCCAGGATGATTAGTTCTCCTGTGGGACAGGATGATTAGTTCTCCTGTTGAGGCATCCTACCCATGTAGTCTGGGACTCATGGGAAGTACCTCTCATCTGATCAATGAGCAGGGAAATGGGGTTAGGGACCATAGTAGTACTATCGATGGACGCATCGTTGTATCTACCGTAATCCCTATGCTAGAATGCCTTCCAACTGATATGGGATCAGTATGAGTGGTTTGAGACACTCTCTTGTGATATTGATCTGGGATCAATAAAACTAACTTCGGGTCAGTAGAGAATCGTATGAGACATTCTCGATCAATTCTTCTTCATGGTTCAGCAAAATAGAGCAAAGAAGAGCTCTGCAGAGTAGAGAATGGTATGAGACATTCTCGATCAATTATTCTTCTTCATGGCAGAGCAGAGCTCGGCAGAGCAGAGCAGAGCTCGGCAGAGCAGAGCAGAGCTCAACAGAGCAGTGCAGAGCACTGATAGCAGAGATAATACAGTCGGACATATGGATCAGCAGATGGAGTTCTCCCTATTTGAGAGGGAGTGTTAAAATTGGCAACTAGCGCCAAACTCCATGTGGGTCATATTATTTATGGCAGCTGATATTCTTCTTGGATCCCTCTCTTCAAGAGGTGTAGGATTGATCTAAAGATCATCTAATTCCGATAAGTATTCATGGAGTTATGAATTTATTTGTGTTATAAGACAATTCGTCAAGGTCGGCCAACAACTAAATAACACCCACATGTGCTCAACGTTTTAGTATAAAAAGAAGTGGCTTGCTAGTCATTTGCACACACTCTTCTTGTGATCTCTTCCTCTCCACTTGTCTTTTTGTTTTGGTGGGAGGGTAGATCCTAAGAGATATGCTCCCCTAAGAAGAGCTGCCCTAGATATGGGGAAGAAGGATCTCCGCAGCTCCGAGAAGATGATGCCCTATCTCTATGTGCCCTAGATCTAGGACGTTGTCATGGTGAAGCTGCCTAAGACAAAGTCATGTTGAAGCTGCCCAAGTGACAAGCATATTTGGAGGGTTGTTCGAGGACTGTTGAGAAGAGTTTAGGGCTGCCCAAGTGCCCTAACCAGAATAGTTAGGAACAACAAAGTGACAAGCAGATTTGGAGGGCTGTTCGAGGACTGTTGAGAGGAGTTTAGGGCTGCCCAAGTGCCCTAACCAGAACAGTTAGGAACAGCAAAGTGACAAGCATATTTGGAGGGTTGTTCGAGGACTGTTGAGAGGAGTTTAGGGTTTCCCAAGTGCCCTTCAGAACAGTTAGGAACAGCAAAATGACAAGCATATTTGGAGGGCTGTTCGAGAACTATTGAGAGGAGTTTAGGGCTGCCCAAATGCCCTAACCAGAACAATTAGGAACAGCAAAGTGACCAGCATATTTGGAGGGTTGTTCGAGGACTATTGAGAGGAGTTTAGGGCTGCCCAAGTGCCCTAACCAGAACAGTTAGGAACAACAAAGTGACAAGCAGATTTGGAGGGTTGTTCGAGGACTGTTGAGAGGAGTTTAGGGCTGCCCAAGTGCCCTAACCAGAACAGTTAGGAACAACAAAGTGACAAGCAGATTTGGAGGGTTGTTCGAGGACTGTTGAGAGGAGTTTAGGGCTGCCCAAGTGCCCTAACCAGAATAGTTAGGAACAACAAAGTGACAAGCAGATTTGGAGTAGTGTTAGAGGTGCGTTGGGTCAAGGATATTGACCAGATTTGGATCAGATTCGGAGCAACCTGTGGAAGCCATGTGTTGGGTCAACATGGAGTGTTGAATACCCCAAAGGAGTGCAGCATGATGTGATAGATGCAGCAGTATGGAATATTGTAGCAGCATGGTGCAGTAAGGTGCATGGAACAACATGTTTAGATGCAGCAGTTGGACAGCAACAAGCAATGCAAGGGACAACAAGCTAATACATGGGACAACTGCAAGAATGGTGACACATGAGACAGCTGCAAGCATAGTGAAACATGGGACAGCTGCAAGCATAGTGAAGCAAGAACAGCAGCAAGAAGCTTGGGGCAGCTGCAAGCATGGTGAAGCATCGACAGCAGCAAGAACCATGGACAGCAGCAGCATGGTAAAGCATGGACAGCAGCAAGCACAGTGCTACAAGTACATTGGGACAGCAGTACAGTACTTGGTGCAGCAAGGACACAAAGCAGCAATGGTGCAGAAAGCACATGGGTGACAGCATGGTGCAGCATTGGCACTAATACAGCAGTGCTGAACACTGGGACAACAGCAGCATGAGGTCCAGCATTGTGATGATGGGTGCAGCACGGTGAGGTGCAGCATGATGACGAGATGTAGCACAATGATAGGTGAAGGAGTCACCTTAGAGAATCAGTTGAAGCAGCATGTCTTCAACTGATCTCACATATCATCTTCCTAGAGATGATCTATGCTCTTATCTAGATAAGTCAAAGTGTTGACTTCTGTTGTAAATGTACTATCTCTCTCTCTCTCTCTGTTGAACTATTGAAGAACATATAAGAAGAATTGATCAAGGGATTCCCCACATTGGGGTTTGTCCCTGGCTAGCACCACATCTTATGTCCTTTTGTCTTGGCTAGTCTTCTGCGATTTATATTTATGTTCTATCTGCAGTTTACTTTAATGCTGATGTGATTGCTAATCTGGAAAAGATATTGAGCTAACTGTGAAAATTGAAATAAATTTCTCTAGCATAGAACATACCTAAGATTAACACGGTATCAGAGCTGAGGTGAAGACAAAGCCCAAGCAAGAGTGAAAGAGCAATCACCGAAGACAGTTGGGAAAGGACAAAAGGATCAATGGATTCCTCATCCCTCTTCTAATTCACCAAGGGTGAAGTTGAAGCAAAGAATATTATCAGAATGGTGCAGCGAAAGTTTCTGATGGCCTACCTAAAGATCACTTCAATGGGAAGTTTGGATCTAAGGAAAGGCAGATGCCATTATGCAAAGGAGTGTCCGAATGGAAGGGACACATCACTTGATGATGATAACAATCACTCTTAGGGACATCTTCAATGATCAGAATAATGACAGTGCAGGTCATCAAGGAAATTGCTGACTCTTCAAGAAAGCAAGGAACCCCAGGTATGAAGAATCAACTGTTGTTTTTGATAAGATATAGAAATGTTATCTTGTATTGGCCCTCTCCTTCAGATTCTTTGGGAATCTGGCTTATTGATTGTAGTGCTTCAAGGCACTCCATCAAATAGAAGGGTGCTCTCTCTCTCATTTGGTAAAGATGAAAACATTCGTGGGATTATACTTGGAGCCGATGCCACCTATCCCGGAAAGGGTGTTACCCCTCAATTGAATGAGGGTAACTCGATTCATTTACAAAATCTCTTTTATGTACCTGATCGCAAGAAGAACCTGGTGTCCATTTCGGCAATGGAAGTCAAAGGTTGCAGGGTGGCATTCATCGATGGAAAGGTATGTGTTTGAAAATAGAATTTTCAAAAATGCTTTTACTCATGGGTTCAGGGTTGGAAATTTGTGTCAACTTGCAGGAAGTCCATTGGGGACCATGTCAGTTGACACATAGCACCAGAGGTCTGTGAGTCAGATGATGATAGGGATGCCTAAATTCAAAAGGAGCATGAAGGTACATGTCTGAGATGTACCGAAGGAAAATCTTACAAGGGGACCATTCCCCTCATGTAGCAGGTCCACGGGTTTGGAACAACCCAAGAAGGTTTGAGATTCATGATTGGGAATCTCATGTGTGCAAGTGGAAGAAAGCCCTCTATGGCTTGAAGAAAATCACCCTGGGTTTGATATGAGAGGATTGATAGCTGTCAAATGAAGCTAATCCAAACCATTGTTTGAAGGTTGTGGATGATGAACCTCTCATACCGACACCTTCTGAGAACGACCTCTTTCTGACAGATGCAGACCCTCACACTTGTAGAAGTAAGAGGGAGTTAGATTCCAGATGTGGAATGGCAAACTGCAAGACCATGACTACCTCGAGGATCTTAACTTTCAAAAGTTATATGGTGGTGATGCCGGACCAAATTTGGGAAATGCCTCTGAGTTTCATAAACTCATTTGCATTGATGTTCTTGGTGAACTTCTGTATGGATATATGTTTTGCATTTAGCATGGTGAGCTCATATTTGGTTGAGCCTCACTAGATTGGTGCCAAGAATCTTCTAAGATATCTTCGGAGCACAATCTCTCATGGATTGAGATACACTGCCCGAAAAACGAAGCTGCATGATTATGTTGACTGGGCAGGCAGTGGGGAGGATCACAAAAGCACTTCTGAGTGCTGATTCTATTTGAGTTCTGCTTTGATATCATGGATGAGCAGGAAGCATATGTCGATTGATATAAGCACCGCCGAGACCGAATACATAGCCACGAGTATGATCTCGTATGAAGCTGCCTAGTTGTGGAAGCTCTTCAATGAGTTGTTTGTACACATGATGAATACCACCATATCCTCTGTGACAACCAGGGGGGATTCGATTGTTGAGTAATCCCGTATTCGATGATTGCTCCAGCAAATAGACATCAGATACTACCTTATCTGGGATATGGTAAGTAGATGAGCGAGGAGGCTCCATCACATTGAGACTGATGTACAAGTCGCAGACATTTTGTCAAAGCCCCGGGGAAAGGTCAAATTTGTGACTTTCCCAAACAACTTGGAGTCGTTGAGAGACCTTCATATAAGGGTCCCGCATGTTGCATGCATTGAGCTTTGGGAGGCCTGGGGTACTTACTGGAGAAACACACGACCATAGGGCGACTCACCCTCCCCTAATGGTGCGCTATGTACAGGGTGAATAGCTCAGCCTTACCTTGTGATACCCCGAGGCGACTTTGGGACAGGATGATTCATTCTCTTGTGAGCTAGGATGATTCGTTCTCCTGTGAGCCAGGATGATTAGTTCTCCTGTGGGACAGGATGATTAGTTCTCCTGTCGAGGCATCCTATCCATGTAGTCTGGGACTCATGGGAAGTACCTCTCATCTGATCAATGAGCAGGGAAATAGGGTTAGGGACCATAGTAGTACTATCGATGGATGCATCGTTGCATCTACTATAATCCCTATGCTAGGATGACTTCCAACTGATCTAGGATCAATATGAGTGGTTTGAGACACTCTCTTGTGATATTGATCTGGGATCAATAAAACTGACTTCGGGTCAGTAAAAGTGATATGACACACTCTCTTCATATGGAACTGACTTCAGGTCTGTAGAGAATGGTATGAGACATTCTCGATCAATTATTCTTCTGCATTGTTCAGCAGAACAAAGCAAAGCAGAGCTCTGCAATGTAGAGAATGGTATGAGACATCATCGATCAATTCTTCTTCTTCATGGCAGAGCAGAGCTCAGCAGAGGAAAGTAGAGCAGAGCAGTGCAGGGCACTGATGGCAGAGATAGTACAGTCGGACATATGGATCAGCGGATGGAGTTCTCCCTAGTTGAGAGGGACTGTTAAAATTGGCAACTAGGGCCAAACTCCATGTGGGTCATCTTATTTATGGCAACTGATATTTTTCTTGGATCCCTCTCATCGAGAGGTGTAGGATTGATCTAAAGATCATCCAATTCCGATAAGTATTCATGGAGTTATGAATTTATTTGTGTTATAAGACAATTCGTCAAGGTCGGCCAGCAACTAAATAACACCCACATGTGCTCAACGTTTTAGTATAAAAAGAGGTGGCTTGCTAGTCATTTGTACACACTCTTCTTGTGATCTCTTCCTCTCCACTTGTCTTTGGGTTTTGGTGGGAGGATAGATCCTAAGAGATATGCTGCCTTAAGAAGAGTTGCCCTAGATGTTGTCATGGGGAAGAAGGATCTACGCAGCTCCTAGAAGATGATGCCCTAGCTCTATGTGCCCTAGATCTAGGACGTTGTCATGGTGAAGTTGCCTAAGAAAAAGTCATGATGAAGCTGCCCAAGTGACAAGCATATTTGGAGGGTTGTTCGAGGACTGTTGAGAGGAGTTTAGGGCTTCCCAAGTGCCCTAACCAGAACAGTTAGGAACAGCAAAGTGACAAGTAGATTTGGAGGGTTGTTCGAGGACTGTTGAGAGGAGTTTAGGGTTGCCCAAGTGCCCTAACCAAAACAGTTAGGAACAGCGAAGTGACAAGCATATTTGGAGGGTTGTTCGAGGACTGTTGAGAGGAGTTTAGGGCTGCCCAAGTGCTCTAACCAAAACAGTTAGGAACAGTAAAGTGACAAGCATATTTGGAGGGTTGTTCGAGGACTGTTGAGAGGAATTTAGGGCTGCCCAAGTGCCCTAACCAGAACAGTTAGGAACAGAAATGTGACCAGCAAATTTGGAGGGTTGTTCGAGGACTATTCAAAGGAGTTTAAGGTTGCCCAAGTGCCCTAACCAGAACAGTTAGGAACAACAAAGTGACAAGCAGATTTGGAGGGTTGTTCGAGGACTGTTGAGAGGAGTTTAGGGTTGCCCAAGTGCCCTAACCCGAATAGTTAGGAACAACAAAGTGACAAGCAGATTTGGAGCAGTGTTAGGGGTGCGTTGGGTCAAGGATATTGACCAGATTTGGATCAGATTCAGAGCAGCCTGTGGGAGCCACATGTTGTGTCAACATGGAGTGTTGAATACCCCAAAGGAGTGCAGCATGATGCGATGGATGCAACAGTATGGTA
The DNA here is from genome assembly GCA_031772625.1 of Pinus tabuliformis. Taxonomy (NCBI): domain Eukaryota; kingdom Viridiplantae; phylum Streptophyta; class Pinopsida; order Pinales; family Pinaceae; genus Pinus; species Pinus tabuliformis. The sequence goes on along the minus strand of CM062805.1, from coordinate 309,129,315 downwards.
TATTGCAGCAACATGGTGCAGTAAGGTGCATGGAACAACATGTTTAGATGCAGCAATTGGACAGCAGCAAGCAATGCAAGGGACAACAAGCTAATACATGGGACAGCTGCAAGCATGGTGACACATGAGACAACTACAAGCATAGTGAAACACGGGACAGTTGCAAGCATGGTGAAGCATGAACAGCAGCAAGAAGCTTGGGGCAGCTGCAAGCATGGTGAAGCATGGACAGCACCAAGCACAGTTCTGTAAGTACATTGGGACAGCAGTATAGTACTTGGTGCAGCAAGAACACAAAGCAGCAATGGTGCAGAAAGCACATGGGTGACAGCATGGTGCAACTGTGGCACTAGGTAGAGCAGTGATAAACACTGGGACAACAGCAGCATGAGGTCCAGCATTGTGATGATGGGTGCAGCACGGTGAGGTGCATCATGATGACGAGATGTAGCACAATGATAGGTGAAGGAGTCACCTTAGAGAATCAATTGAAGCCAATGTTTTACAAAACGGAAACGGATTCGGACTCGGCCGAGGATCGACTCGGAAACGGAAACGGAAACGGCAATGACTCGGCCGGCTCGATTTCAATGACTCGGTCGTTGTAAAAAATACATTAAATATTTATTTTTTTTATAAAAAAACATAATTTTAAATAGTTTAAACATAATTTTAAATATTTTCATTCAAGTTTCCAAACACACAACATTATAATATACATGGAAGACAACATATGATCAAAGTAGGCTCATGAACCAATCCATTATATCAAAATGGTACGGTGTACCCAATGGCAATAGTAAATACATAGTCAACTGCATAATTGGAAGTTCGTTGTTTGGTTATGATCTTGCTCATGGCATCAATGCAATGATCTCCACATTGACATGTCTCTTGCTTCAGTTATATGTACGTTATCAATTCTCAGATAAAACAATATTGGTCTAGCTTCCCATATTGGCAAGGATGGGTATCATCCTATATGCTCAGACTTCTTCATTCCTATATGCACTCAGAGTCATTTGAAATTCTTTCTGCTCCTATCATTTCAAGAAGTCTTGTATTCTATCTGCTCTGTAGCGGGTTTTGTCTAGGACTTCTGTCCAGCTTGTTCTTAAAAGAAGACTTGTTGATGACGCCCTTTAACCTCTGCTTCAAATCTGACTGAAAGAGTTTTGATTTATGAAACAATGAAGTATATTTTGAAAAATCTATTTGGAAACTTTATCTAAAAGCTCCTCATGCAGATTTGTGGAACAATTAGCAGGATCTGGGCAAATCACTGTTCAGTATTCATGATGTTTTTTCATTGGTTATTTCTAGGCATTGGCACAACATTATGAGCAATCATCTTCATATGGTTTTATGTAAGCGTCATTGGCTCTATACAGACATATTTCTGTGGAAATCAAGAAATATAAGATGTTGAAGTGTCAATCTGTCCTGAAGATTACCTTGCATAAGTCCCAAAGCAAATTCAGAATTGGACTCTTACATTAGAAGTGACCCGGCCGTTTTTTGAAGTGACCCGGCCGAGTTGACCGGGTCAGCTATGACCCGGCCGAGTCATTGGCTGACTCGGCCGGGTCATAGCTGACCCGGTCACCGAGCCGGGTCATATGGCCGAGTTGAAATTTTTTTGAGCTACCCGGATTGAAACGGCCGTTTCCGGGTTAACCCGGCCGTTTTGTAAAACACTGATTGAAGCAGCATGTCTTCAACTGATCTCACGTATCATCTTCCTAGAGATGATCTATGCTCTTATCTAGATAATTCAAAGTGTTGACTTCTGTTGTAAATGTACTATCTCTCTCTCTCTGCTAAACTATAGAAGAACATATAAGAAGAATTGATCAAGGGTTTCCCCACATTGGGGTTTGTCCCTGGCTAGCGCCACATCTTGTGTCCTCTTGTCTTGGTTTGTCTTCTACGATTTATATTTATGCTCTATCTGCAATTTACTTTAATGCTAATGTGATTGCTAATATGGAAAAAATATTGAGCTAACTGTGAAAACTGAAATAAATTGCTCTAGCATAGAACATACCTAAACTTAACATGGTATCAAAGCTGAGGTGAAGACAAAGCCCAAGCAAGAGTGAAAGAGCAATCACTGAAGACAGTTGGGAAAGGACAAAAGGATCAATGGATTCCTCATCCCTCTTCTAATTCACCAAGGGTGAAGTCGAAGTAGAGAATATTATCAGAATGGCGCAGCGGAAGTTTCTGATGGCCTACCTAGAGATCACTTCAATGGGAAGTCCAAATCTAAGGAAAGGCAGATGCCATTATGCGAAGGAGTGTCCGAATGGCAGGGACACATCACTTGATGATGATAACAATCACTCCAGGGACATCTTCAATGATCAGAAGAATGACAGTGCAGGTCATCAAGGAAATGGCTGACTCTTCAAGAAAGCAAGGAACCCCAGGTATGAAGAATCAAATGTTGTTTTTGATAAGATAAAGAAGTGTTATCTTGTATTGGTCCTCTCCTTCAGATTCTTTGGGACTCTGGCTTATTAATTGCAGTGCTTCAAGGCACTCCATCGGATAGAAGGGTGCTCTCTCTCTAATTTGGTAGAGATGAAAACATTCGTGGGATTATACTTGGAGCCGATGCCACCTATCCCGGAAAGGGTGTTACCCCTCAATTGAATGAGGGTAACTCGATTCATTTACAAAATCTCTTTTATGTACTTGATCACAAGAAGAACCTGGTGTCCATTTTGGCAATGGAAGTCAAAGGTTGCACGGTGGCATTCATCAATGGGAAGGTACGTGTTTGAAAATAGAATTTTCAAATATGCTTTTACTCATGGGTTCAGGGTTGGTAATTTGTATCAAGTTGCAGAAAGTCCATTGGGGACCATGTCAATTGACACATAGCACCGAAAGTCTGTGAGTCAGATGATGACAGGGATGCCTGAACTCAAAAGGAGCATGAAGGTACATGTCTGAGATGTACTGAAGGAAAATCTTACAAAGGGACCATTCCCCTTATGTAGCAGGTCCACAGGTTTGGAACAACCCGTGAAGGTTTGAGATTCATGATCGGGAATCTCATGTGTGCAGGTGGAAGAAGGCCCTCTATGGCTTGAAGCAAATCACCCCGGGTTTGGTATGAGAGGATTGATAGCTGTCAAATGAAGCTGAAGAATGAAGTCGATCCAAACCATTGTTTGAAGGTTGTGGATGATGGACCTCTCATACCAGCACCTTCTAAGAACGACCTTTTTCTGACAGATGCAGACCCTCACACTTGCAGAAGTAAGAGGGAGTTGGATTCCGGATGTGGAATGGTAAACTGCAAGGTCGTGACTACCTCAAGGATCTTAACTTTCAGAAGTTATATGGTGGTGATGTCGGACCAGATTTGGGAAATGCCTCTGAGTTTCATAAACTCATTTGCATTAATGTTGTTGGTGAACTACCGTCCGGATATATGTTTTGCAGTTAGCATGGTGAGCTCATATTTGGTTAAGCCTCACTGGATTGGTGCCAAGAATCTTCTAAGATATCTTCGGGGCACAATATCTCATGGATTGAGATACACTGCCGGAAAAATGAAGTTGCATGATTACGCTGACTGGGCAAGCAGTGTGGAGGATCACTACAGCACTTCTCAGTGCTGATTCTTTTTGGGTTCTGCTTCGATATCATGGATGAGCAGGAAGCAAAAGTCGATTGATATAAGCAAGACCAAATACATAGCCACGAGTATACTCTCGTATGAAGTTGCCTAGTTGTGGAAGCTCTTCAATGAGCTGTTTGTACACATGATGAATACCACCACATCCTCTATGACAACCAGGGGGGATTCGATTGTTGAGAAATCTCGTATTTGATGATTGCTCCAACAAATAGACATCATATACTACCTTATCTGGGATATGGTAAGTCGATGAGCAAGGAGGCTCCATCACATTGAGACTGATGTACAGGTTGCAGACATTTTGTCAAAGCCCCGGGGAAAGGTCAAATCTGTGACTTTCTTGAACGACTTGGAGTCGTTTAGAGACCTTCGTATAAGGGTCCTACATGTTGCATGCATTGAACTCTAGGAGCTCTGGGGAGCTTGGGGTACTTACTGGAGAAACACAAGACCATAAGGTGACTCACCCTCCCCTAATGGTGCGTTGTGTACAGGGTGAATAGCTCAGCCTTCCCCTGTGATACCCCAAGGCGACTTTGGGACAGGATGATTCGTTCTCCTATGAGCCAAGATGATTCGTTCTCCTGTGAGCCAGGATGATTAGTTCTCTTGTGGGACAGGATGATTAGTTCTCCTGTCGAGGCATCCTACCCATGTAGTCTGGGACTCACGGGAAGTACCTCTCATCTGATCAATGAGCAGGGAAATTGGGTTAGGGACCATAGTAGTACTATCGATGGACGCATAGTTGTATCTCCCGTAATCCCTATGCTAGGATGACTTCCAACTGATCTGGGATCAGTATGAGTGGTTTGAGACACTCTCTTGTGATATTGATCTGGGATAGATAAAACTGACTTAGAGTCAGTAAAAGTGATATGACACACTCTCTTCATATGGAACTGACTTGGTTCAGTAGAGAATGGTATGAGACATTCTCGATCAATTCTTCTTCTTCATGGTTCAGCAGAACAGAGTAGAGCAGAGTTGAGCAAAGTAGAGAATGGTATGAGACATTCTCGATCAATTCTTCTTCTTCATGGCAGAGCAGAGTAGTGCAGGGCACAGATGGCAGAGATAGTACAGTCGGACATATGGATCAGCGGATGGAGTTCTACCTAGTTGAAAGGGAGTGTTAAAATTGGCAACTAGGGCCAAACTCCATGTGGGTCATCTTATTTATGGAAACTGATATTTTTCTTGGATCCCTCTCATCGAGAGGTGTAGGATTGATTTAAAAATCATCCAATTCCGACAAGTATTCATGGAGTTATGAATTTATTTGTGTTATAAGACAATTCGTCAAAGTCGGCCAGCAACTAAATAACACCCACATGTGCTCAACGTTTTAGTATAAAAAGAAGTGGCTTGCTAGTCATTTGCACACACTCTTCTTGTGATCTCTTCCTCTCCACTTGTCTTTTTGTTTTGGTGGGAGGGTAGATCCTAAGAGATATGTTGCCCTAGATATGGGGAAGAAGGATCTCCGCAACTCCGAGAAGATGATGCCCTATCTCTATGTGCCCTAGATCTAGGACGTTGTCATGGTGAAGCTGCCTAAGACAAAGTCATGTTGAAACTGCCCAAGTGACAAGCATATTTGGAGGGTTGTTCGAGCACTGTTGAGAGGAGTTTAGGGCTACCCAAGTGCCCTAACCAGAACAGTTAGGAACAACAAAGTGACAAGCAAATTTGGAGGGTTGTTCGAGGACTGTTGAGAGGAGTTTAGGGCTGCCGAAGTGCCCTAGCCAGAAGAGTTAGGAACAGCAAAGCGACAAGCAGATTTGGAGGGTTGTACGAGGACTGTTGAGAGGAGTTTAGGGCTGCCCAAGTGCCCTAACCAGTACAGCTAGGAACAGCAAAGTGACAAGCATATTTGGAGGGATGTTCGAGGACTGTTGAGAGGAGTTTAGGGCTGCCCAAGTGCCCTAACCAGAACAGTTAGGAACAGCAAAGTGACCAGCATATTTGGAGGGTTGTTCGAGGACAGTTGAGAGGAGTTTAGGGCTGCCCAAGTGCCCTAACCAGAACAGTTAGGAACAACAAAGTGACAAGCAGATTTGGAGGGTTGTTCGAGGATTGTTGAGAGGAGGTTAGGGCTGCCCAAGTGCCCTAACCAGAACAGTTAGGAACAGCAAAGTGACAAGCAGATTTGGAGGGTTGTTCGAGCACTGTTGAGAGGAGTTTAGGGCTGCCCAAATGCCCTAGCCAGAATATTTAGGAACAACAAAGTGACAAGCAGATTTGGAGCAGTGTTAGAGGTGTGTTCGGTCAAGGATATTGACCAGATTTGTATCAGATTCGCAGCAGCCTGTGGGAGCCATGTGTTGGGTTAACATGGAGTGTTGAATACCCCAAAGGACTGCAGCATTATGTTATGGATGCAACAGTATGGTATATTGCAGCAGCATGGTGCAGTAAGGTGCATGGAGCAACATGTTTAGATGCAGTAGTTGGACATCAACATGCAATGCAAGGGACAACAAGCTAATACATGGGACAGTTGCAAGCATGGTGACACATGAGACAACTGCAAGCATAGTGAAACATGGGACAGTTGCAAGCATTGTGAAGCATGATCAGCAGCAAGAAGCTTGGGACAGCTGCAAGCATGGGGAAGCGTGGACAACAACAAGAACCATGGACAGCAGCAGCATGGTAAAGCATGGACAGCAGCAAGCATAGTGTTGCAAGTACATTGGGACAACAGTATAGTACTTGGTGCAGCAAGGACACAAAGCAGCAATGGTGCAGCAAGCACATGGGTGACAGCATGGTGCAGCTGTGGCACTAGGTACAGTAGTGCTAAACACTGGGACAACAGCAGCATGAGGTCCAGCATTGTGATGATGGGTGCAGCATGGTGCAGCACGGTGAGGTGCAGCATGATGACGAGATGTAGCACAATGATAGGTGAAGGAGTCACCTTAGAGAATCAGTTGAAGCAGCATGTCTTCAACTGATCTCATGTATCATCTTCCTAGAGATGATCTATGCTCTTATCTAGATAAGTCAAAGTGTTGACTTCTGTTGTAAATGTACTATCTCTCTCTCTCTCTCTCTCTCTGCTAAACTATTGAAGAACATATAAGAAGAATTGATCAAGGGTTTCCCCACATTGGGGTTTGTCCCTGGCTAGCGCCACATCTTGTGTCCTCTTGTCTTGGATTGTCTTCTGCGATTTATATTTATGTTCTATCTGCAATTTACTTTAATGCTGATGTGATTGCTAATCTGTAAAAGATATTAAGCTAACTGTGAAAATTGAAATAAATTGCTCTAGCATAGAACATACCTAAAATTAACACAGCCTCTTAGAGTTATGGTAACACAGAGCAATAGTAGTGAGTTGTGTGATCTATGGCACAAGAGGATGGCCCACTTGCACCATGGAGCTTTCAGGATGTTGAGGGAGATGGTTACAGGTTTCCCTGACTTCAGCATAGAGAATCATGATGTGTGCAAGGGGTGTGCTTTAGGAAAGTACACCAAGAAACCTTTCCCGAGCAGTGATAGCAGAGTTGCAGGTATCTTTTATTTGAGTCCCATGTCCCATGTTTCATTGAGTGGATGAGAATATTATGTGTCTTTCAATTATGACCACTCCAGGAAGACTTGGATTTACATCTTAAAGACCAAGGATGAGGTCTTCCAGAGGTTCCAAGAGTTTAAGGCTCTTGTGGAGAAACAGGCAGGGAGGAAATTAGGGTGTTGAGATCATACAATGGGGGCGAGTATACCTCCACGGAGATGAAGGAGTTTTGTGGGAGTGTTGGCATGAAGAGGGAGTACATTGTGCCTTACAAACCCAACTGAATGGGGTGGCAGAGAGGAAGAACAGGACCATTGTGGGTGCAGCTAGAGCGATGTTGCATGATCAGAGTTTACAATTCTTCTTGTGGGCTAAGGTGTGTAACACTGCAGTATATTTGCAGAACAAGAGCCCACACAGAGTCTTGGGGAGCAAGACTCTTGAGGATGTGTTTACCAGCAAGAAGCCGAAAGTTGGGCACATTAGGATATTTGGGTGCCTTACTTATTCACACGTCCCTGAGGAGAAGAGAACGGAGTTGGATCCCACTGTAGAGAAGGGTATCCTAGTGGGTTATAGTGAGACCAGCAGAGCCTACCGTATATATCTTCCTGCACAAAGGAAGATTGTCCTGAGGCGAGATGTGACATTTGAGGAGGTCTTGGAAGGTTGATCAGGTAGTGCAGTAGGCTCCTTAGTAGGGGGACACACTACAGGTTTCAAGAGCATCAAGTGGTGCATCAGGATTAGGAGGTTCACCTTCTTCAAGGGTGACAGGTTCACAGAGTACAGTTTCGCTTGGTTCAGGATCACCTGGTGCAAGCTCATCAGGTACAGTATCTTAACGTCCAGGATCTCCATTGGTTATAGCGAAGCCTTCCTCGTCAGGAAAAGAGGCAGCACCAGTTGAGAATTTTCCCATACCACCACAAGAGACTACTACAGGAAAGAGGAAGCCAAAATGGCTTCTAGAGACCCTGAAGGAGGCTCAGGAGGCAGTGGGGAGACCCAAGTGGTTAGTGAGGGAGAGCAAACCACCAGAGAGTTTAGGTGGCTTTATGACAAATGTTCTGGAGACAAAGCTAGCTAGTTTTGAGGAGGCCTCCAGTCAGCAAATCTGGAGGGATGCCATGGTGGAGTATGCCTCTATCATGAAGAATGATGTCTAGGAGGTTGTGCCAAGTCCTGAGGGGAAGTCAGTTGTGAATTTCAGGTGGCTCTACAAGATCAAACATGTTGCGGATGGCAAAGTGGAGAAGTTCAAAGCTTGATTTGTGGCACGGGGGTTCTCACAGGTAGAGGGAGTTGACTACGAGGAGATCTTTGCACCGGTTGCTCATTATACTTCCATTAGAGCAGTGATATCTATAACAGCTGAGATGGGATGGAGGATTCACCAGATGGACGTGAACACTGCCTTTCTCAATGGTGTTATATAAGAGGAGGTGTACATTGAGCAGCTTGAGGGATTTGAGGTGCATGGGAGGAAGTCTCATGTGGGAGGGAGTCTCATGTGTGTAGGATTAATAAAGCCTTGTATGGACTGAAGCAGACACTGAGGGCATGGTATGAGAGGATAGATGTCTACTTGCAGCAGATGGGTTTCCAGAAGAGTGATGCAGATCCGAACCTATACTTTATCATGGTAGGTGACAATCCACTCATTCTGGTTCTGTATGTGGATGACTTGTTTATTACAGGGGAGGACAAACTCATCCAGCACTACAAGAGAGATCTTGCTTCAGAGTTTGATATGACTGATATGGGGTTGATGCATTACTTTCTAGGGTTGGAGGTTTGGCAGGAGGATGGGCATATCTTCGTGGGCCAGGGCAGGTATGCAGGTGATATATTGAGGAGATTTTGTATGGAGGGTTGTAGGCCTATGGCTACTCCTATGATCACCAACTAGAAGAAGTTGCATGCTTCAGATTCCGAGTTGGTGAACCCCACTTTGTATCGACAGTTGATCGGTTCATTGATGTATCTAGTCAACACTAGACCGAATATTTGTTTTGCAGTCAACACGTTGAGTCACTTTATGATGGAGCCCAGGAGAGTACATTGGGTTGCTGCAAAACATGTGTTGAGGTACTTATAGGGCACAGTGGATTTTGGTTTGGAGTAACTTTGGACTATGTCAGGGTTGATGGAGTTAGATTGATTGGTTGCACAGACTCAAATTGGGCTGGCAATGCTAGTGACCGGAAGAGTACTTCCGGGTGTTGTTTCTCATTGGGTTCAGTAGTTGTATCATGGTTCAGCAAGAAACAAAAGTCAATGGCATTGAGCAGTGAAGAGGCAGAGTATATGGCAGCGAGTCAGGCAGGGTGCAAGGCATTGTGGCTTCGCAAGATGCTTTTTGGTTTTTTGGTCAAATGTTGAGACCAACTACATTATACTGTGATAATCAGAGTTGTATCCAACTCTGAGAATCCAGTATTTCATGACCGATCAAAGCATACTGAGATCAAGTATCACTTCATCAAAGACTGGGTTCAGCGAAGGGTAGTGAAGCTTGAGTATATATCCACTGATGAACAGGTAGCAGACATTCTCACCAAATCATTGCCAAGGGGCAAGCATGTATTTTTCAGAGACAGGATGAGAGTGGTGAGGAACACCTTCCTTGTTAAGAGGGAGTGTTGAAAATAGTACCAAGGAAAGGTGTTACTAGGCTTTTATCCATTTTAACCTAGTGAGGACATTCATGGCTTTTGTCTTAATGACATTTATGAGTTATATTAATGTCATGGTGGGAAAACGTACTTAGAAGTGTTGTACCATGTATTTTTTCTAATATTAAAGTCACTTGTGTTTTATAAAGTGACTTTATGTTAAAAGTACTAAGTGTACTTTTATAATATTAAATTGAGGAGAAAATCACTTCATGAGAGAAATTAAAAAAGGTACTAGGAGACTTTTAAGTGATGGGGCCAATGTATGGGGGGGGTCATTTGGGAGAAATGATCTCAACCACACATCTTGAGATTTGAAGATGAAATCTCAGCCATTGAATCCTAGGTTTAGAGATTCAATCTTTTCCAAGGAGATAGAGAAGAAAAGAGAAGCTCATTCTTCACTTCACACTTGACAGAGCATGAGGAGAAGAGAAGAGAGGAGAAACAAGGAGGCAAGTTTGCAGCTAAATGAGAAGACTGAACAGCAAGAGAAGGATTCAAATCTCTCTGCCCGAATTTCCAGGCAAGCTTAGAGGTTCAAATCTCGAAATTTCATGAGTCCTGAAATTTTCGAGCCACTGTTTCAGGCATTTTGACAGAGGTTATTCAGGCTGAGTTGATGCTATATTCTTCGTTGGTCATTAGGATAGTATCTAGGCTAAGTTTTGAGTCAGATTCAGGCTGAGTTTAGGCCTAATCTTCAAGAGATTTCTGAGTCAAGTTTCCTGGGTATGCAAGCCCAAAATACCAGTCTGTTCAGCATATATTTCGGGTCACTCCAAAGCAAGTTTTAGTGTACAGTTTCAGGCCTATCCTGAGCATCTTCAGCGAGTATCTCAGGGTTATATCTGAGTGAGGTTCAGCGTGTGTTCAGGGAGGAGCAGGTTGCTTCAGGGGTGAGTTTTCCCAGATGAATAGACATGTGTTCAGAGTTGGAGTATTAACTGTCAAGTGGCACAAATTCCAGTGAAGGAGTTGTTAAGAGGCCTATATTTCCACTGAAAGGAGAGCAGACTGTAGGTGAAAAATATCAGTCCAGAATTCAGTGTAATGAGAACCTTTGAGATGCTTCTTCAAGGAAAGAGATAAGTTAAATCTCTTGTGTATTTCTTGTTGTAAGAAATTTCTCTAGAAGCAAATAAAATCCTCCTTTGAAGATTGGTTTTCCCCAAGAGGCTGTGGGGTTTTTCCAAGGTCAAATTGATCAAAAATAAGAGTCTCATATGTGATGAATGCTTGCATTAATTTTGCATTAATTATCAGTTGTTAAGAATGTGAAAAAGTGTAGATGCACTCTTTATGTTTGCGATAAATGCATGTAGAAATTATATGAGCATGACAAAACATGTGGGTTGGACCTAAACAAATATATGCAAAATTGTAAACGGGGTCAAGGGTGCATATCATTAAAGTTCCTACAATGTGGCTTGGAGCCTTCCCTTTGTCCCCACTCTGTTCCATCATTATTCTGCATGACACCTGCCATTTCAAGGGTTTACCTTGGACTTTTCATTCCCTAAAGGTTGAAACCACCTAATACGGTCCTTCATTAAACTCTCCTACCCAGGAAAGTAACATTAGGACATGCTCAAAGCCTCAAATTTGGAAGGGAAACCCATTATGAAGTGTCCATGTTTGCCCCTTGGTTAACAAGCTTACTTACTCACTTGCACTAATGAATCATTGTATTGGAGGGTGAGGAGATGCATTGGATCTTATACAAGATTGCAAGTGGGTTTTCATCTTGGACTTGGCCTCCCTATATGGGATCCAAGCCCTCCAAAGGATCACAATGGCATTTCTAGGGTGAGCATTGAGAACCATGGGCCTCCATCCATGCAAAGCATTAATTGCCACACTGTGGGCTTCTTCAACACCACCATCTGCTTGCTCGTGCCCCAGTTATTCAGAGATGATAATGCACTTGGACTACATTTCCCCAGCCGGCTACACATTCCACCCAACATTTGGCAATTGTTCCTAGGCCTAGAGGAGGTTGTCTTTCCTAGGGAGACATGGGAGGGCATGTGTCATCTTCTAGCCCTCATTGATGTAGCATCGACTTGATCTTGAGCCACTTGGAGACCCACGAGACCCATTTGGAGCTCACAAAGCCCAAATAGGGGTTTGTATATTTTTTGTAGCAAAAGGAGGGCATCACCCTCTTTGTCATAAATTTTGAGGCCCTCTCCCACATTTTTAGCACAAGAGGCCTCAATGTTGCCTCTCTAACCTACCTCGCATACATGACGTCAGTTATACGTGGGCTTGAGAGAGAATTAATTTGTTTTTTAAAGCTATCATGGTTGGCTTGTAACCATGGGTGGGTTACCTTGCACATTAGACATGTTAAAGGGGCTTGATTTTTTTTATTTGAACTCATAACACGTAGAAATAGATGAGACCTAGTCTCAATCTGAACCATCATCAGTTGGATTTTCGGCCTAGGAAAAGAATTCGGGCTTGCAATTTGTGGACTGTTTTGGAGGTTTTTGGATGAATTTTGATGTTTGGATAATTTCGTTATCTTTTTGGGAGCTTCTAATTGGTGTTGTTATGGATGGATATGTTCTTCACCCTGTTGTGAGTGCTCTTTATTGATGAATTTATGATTTTATTAATGTCTAATGCATGGATATTGTCTCATGGTGATTTATGTGCCCTAATTGATGAAATATTGTCTAAAATTTTAACTATTGGGAAATTTTGCATGTATCACTTATAGATGGTGAATGAATGAATGTTCCTAGGGGATTTATTGCATTTGCTTCCTTGAAACTCCATTAACAAGTGTCATTTAAGTATAAATATCCAAAAGGTGTAGTGAAGCTGCTTCTATTAGGGCTAGCAAAGCTACTCTCTTTAGGTCTCCTTAAAAGAGCGAGTTGCCAATATTAAGATCATCCTTGACACCTAACCTCCTAATGGCTAGGCACTAGTCTTGAATCCTTGGTGATCAATCAAAACTTAAAGAATATCTTTCTTTTCACCTTTATTTTTCGTCCCTTTAAGGATAGGGAGGCTCTCCTAAGGCTTGGTGTGAAATCCTTTATAGGAAGGCATTTTGAATTTCGCTTGGAAAAGATTCTTCCTTAATGTCTCCTTTAGGGATCCTCAAGTTTTGGTGGGATTCCCACAGTGGATTCTCTGTAAATTCGATGCCCTAGCCATCGCATCAAGAGGGAACCCTAGAAGTTGATCCTTCAACTTGGCGATTCATTGAAGGCATTTGTTTTAGTACTTGTTGAAGTAACTCAATCATTTCCTTTACTCTTATATACAACTTTGGATATGCTGATATCTCGTAATATATCTCAACCCTAGGTTTTGTGTAGGCTCCTTTTTCAAGGGGTTTTTCATGGAAAGTCTTAATAGCCACTCCCAAAGCTTGCACTTTGATTGAACCTTTCCATTGAATTGTTGAAATTTCTAAGTATTAACCGTTAGAAATTTTATCTGTATTCTCTGGTTTATTTCTCCTACTTGTTCATTACAAACAAGTTATTTAACCATACAAATACTGAAATAAACACAATACAGTCTCAACCATCTACAAATCAACAGCTAAAAGAAATAGCAAACACACAAGTGACACAGTTATTTTTGGACAACTCGTCCCCGGAAAAACCCAACTTGGGAAAACCAGTGCAGCAATTCTGAGGGTTATTTTATTATGCAGTCTTTCTTAATACAACTGGGTGCCAAACTGGCTCACTCGACAGAGAAAATAATCCGACAGTAATACCTCTCTATTCGGAAGCAGATATTCGAAAAGTCTGCCTCACGAAACCCTCTCCAGCACAATCTGAAGCTCAGTGTCAGCCCTCCTGGCCTCTACGTCATCCCTCTAAGGCTCTGGGCAGTCTCTACGGCCCTCTGTGTCACTCCTGCAGCCTCTGTGTGGATGATGCAGGCCCTTCTAACCTCTACGCAGTCCCTTCTGCCTCTGTGTGGCTCCCTCTGGCTCAACGTCTGCCTCTCTCTGCTTCTGCGCTGGTCTCTCGGCACTATCTCTGCCTCTCTGCCTCGTACTCATTGCCCTCGCTACAACTGATCACTGATTCAATTTCTCTTAGCAAACCCCGCTCTAGAAAATCGAATGACTAATCACTCTGGTGTATTCTCCAACTGACCCTCAAGCCTCCTCTTATACTTTTACTATTGGTCCTTCAACGGTCGAGATTACATCTCTAATCAACAGCTAAGATTAGATTTGGCTTGATCCATGTCATTTGGAACCTTCTAACCCAGTTTTTTATTAATACCCATTAATATCTTATTTTTACTAAGTTTAGACTTAGGAACTCCGTTAAAAATATTAATTATTTTAATATCTCCTTAATTGGGTAGAATCTGCCCAAACCATTTCTGGGTCTTGGAGAATTCATGTGCTTTAGCCTCTCCACCAATTTTCATGGCTAGAGCACATCTGATGCTACTCCAAATCAACACTCCCTCTTAGCGAGGACTGTAATCTAGTAACACGCCACACTGGGCATCACCCTGATTATACAGCGTCGTTACCTGTGTTGATGCTAAGCCTCCCCGCCCAACATCCTCTGCACTACAGCATCCTGTACTGCTACCCATGGCTATGCCACTGCCACTACTACATCTGTATAGCAACTCCCTCTGCATTTGTGCTGCTGCTGGTCGTTTCTCCCAACACTGCATCTGCACTACAATTCTCTCTCATCATGCTGCATTGTGCTACTGCTACTGCTACTGCATTGCAACTCAGTTACTGAGAAGTAACTGATCCACCCAACCACTGACATCCTTGTCAGGCTAGAAACCCTCCCGATGCTAAAGCTCTCTCTGCCACTATCCTGTCACCTGTGCTCCCTCTACGGCCTCTGCACTACTGCAACAACTTTGTGCCTCTCGCACCGCTGTAAACCTCTCTGTGCCATCCTGCAATACTAGAACCTCCTTTGTGCCTCTCGCACTACTGCACTGTAGCACTCTCTGCTGCGTCATCCGCATCCGTTTCTACCAACATTCGCCAGTCCTGCTACTCTCACTTCGGGGCTCCCGTAGCCAGGTATAATCCAAGAGTTTGGGTACCTCAAGGATCCTGCCCCACATCGTCTGTAGTCTTCCTGACTACAAATCAATGTCTCCCCGCCTTTTCTCTAGAGGTACATGCGCACTCATGACACAATCGTCATCCTCTAACTCCTTTTCCACCTTCGCTAGCACCGCCTTGGAGTCAGACGCCTCTCCCTTATTCTTCTTCCTCGGACACTGGTTCGCATAATGCCCCAGTTCCCCACAGTTGAAGCACTTTATCTTGAAGAGGTCCTTTTTCTTCCTCTTCTCCTGCTTCCCCGCAGATTCCGAGATGCATCCTCTTCCTCTTCTTTCTTGATCTGGACTCCTTTGTTGCTACTTCCCATCTTGGACAGTCGTCTGATCTCCTATTGGCGAAGAGCCGCCCACAATTCTTCCCAATCTGGAAGATTCGCCCTGCCCAGAATGCTCTGGAAGAATGTCTCCCACTCCTCGAAGACTGCATTTAGAGCAGTCCTCACCATCAACTCCTGATCCAGCGTGGCCCCTATGGAAGTCAGTTGGTCCCGGATCTCCTTCAATCTACCGAGGAAGTGATCTATCTGCTCCCCCTTCTGCATTTGGTATGACCGCAGCTGATTCTCAAGTAACATCTTCCTCTGCACGGAAGTATGTTGGTACAACGTCTTCAAGGTGTCCCACATTTCCTTTGTCGTTTCCTTCTCGGCAATACGCTGGACCACATGATCCTTGACCCCATCAAGGATTATGCATTTCGCCTTGGCCATTACTTCCTTGTACTTTTCATTATCAGCTGGGTCAAATGGAATAGCCACTGTTCTCAAGGCGAAGGCCTTGATGCGATGTCTATCTAGAATGGACAGGATCATGGCCTTCCAGACCACAAAGTTGGACGCCCCGTCCAGCCTATCCTAATCCCTCAGTCCATTCATGACCATCTCTCTACTCTTTCTTTCGACTCCTCCGAGTCTCTACTTCCCTCTGGAAGTTCTCTCTTCGACTCCCTCTAAGTCTCTACTTCTCGTCTTGGAGTTCTCTGCTAGACTCTCTCTGAGTCTCGATTTCCCTCCTGGAAATCCGCATGCCAATCATCGAGTCGCACCTCTCTGATCTCCTATGCACCTGCAACACTAATCTAGATTTCTTGGTTAGAAATCCGCCTAGGTAGTGACTCCCTCTACCTTGGTTTTGCCCCATTAGGTATTGTTCTATCTTGAAAGCAACAGCATCCCACTAGCTTCACTCCCCGCAATCTGCCCACAGCTTCCTATGCCTCAGCAATTGAAGGACTGAGCCTCTAGGCTATGCGCAATCCCGACACTCGCTGAAATGCTCCCCTACCCAACTGCGTCAACCCTTCTCTGCCGCTTTCTGCAAGGAACAAATTCTGTGACTCGAGACAGTTGAATCTGCTGCAAATGCTCTGCTTCAGCTGGTGCCTTCTGATATCCTGTGATCTGCAACCACACTTTGATACCATGTTGAAATTTCTAAGTATTACCCGTTAGAAATTTTATCTGTATTCTCTGGTTTATTTCTCCTACTTATTAATTACAAACAATTTATTTAACCATATAAATACTGAAATAAACACAATACAGTCTCAACCATCTACAGATCAACTGAAAGAAATAGCAAACACACAAGTGACACCGTTATTTTTGGACAACTTGTCCCCGGAAAAACCCAACTTGGGAAAACCAGTGCAACAATTCTGAGGGTTATTTTATTATGCAGTCTTTCTGAGTACAACTGGGTGCCAAACTGGCTCACCCGACAGAGAAAATAATCCAGCAATAATACCTCTCTATTCGGAAGCAGATATTCGGAAAGTCTGCCCCACGAAACCCTCTCTAGCACAATTTGAAGCTCAGCGTCAACCCTCTTGGCCTCTGCATCAGCCTGAAACTCACTGCGTCAGCCCTCTGAGGCTCTGGACAGTCTCTACGGCCCTCTGCGTCACTCCTGCAGCCTCTGCATGGATGACGCAGGTCCTTCTAGCCTTTGCGTATTCCCATCTGCCTCTGCGTGACTCCCTCTAGCTCAGCATTTGCCTCTCTCTACTTCTGCGCTGGTCTTTCGGCACTATCACTGTCTCTCTGCCTCATACTCACTGCCCCTCACTGCAACTGATCATTGATTTGATTTCTCTTAGCAAACCCCGCTCTAGAAAATCAAATGACTGATCACTCTGGTGTATTCTCCAACTGACCCTCAAGCCTCCTCTTATACTTTTCCTGTTGGTCCTTCAACGGCCGATATTACATCTTTAATCAATGGCTAAGATTAGATTTGGCTTGATCCATGTCATTTGGAACCTTCTAACCTAGTTTTATATTAATACCCATTAATATTTTATTTTTCCTAAGTTTAGACTTAGGAACTCCATTAAAAATATTAATTATTTTAATATCTCCTTAACTGAGTAGAATCTGCCCAAACCATTTTTGGGTCTTGGAGATCTCATGTGCTTTAGCCTCTCCACCAATTTTCATGGCTATAGCACATCCGATGCTACCCCAAATCAACATGAATGAGCCACCTTCCCTCACTTCAAACCTACCATAGAAAAATATCTATCACAAATGAGTTATTACTAGGACACCTCCCTTCAAAGAAAATCCGAGAAGAGTAGAGGACTTAGGCTGTGGTGATAGTGGGCCTCTGTCCCATGTGTTGTTATGCCCTCTAGCTTTTGCCTATCAACTAGGCCTGCTAGTTTGTGCAACAACAGGCCCCAAAGTGGATTTGGGGCACAACTGCTAGTCTTATGGGTCTCCAAATGAAAGAAAATCTTATACAATGCTCCAAATGAGGGCCCTAATGATGGTGCCTGCCCTCACATGTCTCAAGGGTGAGACAAGCCTCCTTTGGGCCTTGGTTCAACTGTCATGATCATACTAAGTTGTCTGGGGCATGTTGGTCCAAGTGCATTATCTCACGATTAATGTGGGGCAATGAACAAACTGATGAAGGTGCTGAGAGTACCCATGGCACGAAATGATGCTCTAACACATGATGGAGTTCTATAGCTCTCAATGCATCCCCTAGGGGTGTCAATATGATCCTCTGGTGGGATTGGGCCTCAATTAAGTTGCCCAACCCATGATGAAACCACCTGCCAATTACATATAAGATCCAATGTGCTTCCTCACCATCAAGTACAATAATTCATTAGTGCATCTAAGTGAACCAAGCTTGTTAATCAAGGGCACATTGAGACTTCATAATGGGCTTCCCTTCCAAATTTGGGGCTTTAAGCTTGTAATAGTGTTACCTCCCTAGGTAGGAGTGGCTAATAAACAACCCTATTAGGTGTTTCCAACCCCTAAGGGGAAGACAGATCCAAGGTACATCCTTCAATTGATAGGGGTCATGTGAATGATGATGAGATGGAAAGGAACATAGGGGTCTCAAAGCCAAATGTCGTGGGTTCAAGGATGGTAATAATGAGGGATGTCCACATATTTAGGTCTATGGATATAGGAGGGAGCAATCATGGATACATGAGTTACCCCGACTTTTTTTTCCCCCTTCTTCATTTTCCTTTTTCCTTTTCTTGATTTTTCTTTGTATTATTGCTTGAGGCTCCAGGAGATGAGAGCATGTTGTGTATGATATAAGCAGTTATTACCCCCATAAGGTGGGGCAATTCATCACCCACCTAAGGTTGGGACATGTATGGGTTCCTTAATGACGTGGAGGACACTCATGGGGCCCTAGGAACAAGGGTGATGGCTATAGTGATAAGGGGTAGAGCTCATGTTTAGCTTTTTCCCACGCGCTATTTTAATGTCTCAGCCATCTTTTGCATTTTATAATAATAAAAAAATTGTTTCTTGTTTGTGGCCATGATATGTTTTTAACATTCGTTTAGCTGCATCAACCTCCAGGAGCAAAATTTCAAGGCCTAGCCCAAACATGTGGACAAGGGAAGGGGGTGTACCAGTGCCTTGTGGACCCAGAGAGGGAAGGTGATGAAATAGGCCTTGAATTGTGCCAAAGGTGAGTGAAAAATGTGAAACAGAAAAATGGGACCATGCTACCAAAGTCAGGGTTTCCCAATTAGTGCCCTTCTTGAAGGTATAAGCCAACAGAGGAGATCCCAAGGGACTAGGATTGAAGATTAACCCCTCATTTGAGGTGAGGGAGAAAAACTAGTCAAAACCCTTTCTTTTTCCAAGTCACCTAATAATCCATGCCTAAAGTGCCAAAGGAAAAATAAGCATAAGCACCTGATTGCACAATGAAAAACATACCTTTAGGATTGGACTTCCCACCTTCAAACATATGCTCTCGACAGATGGGCATGGTGACATATGATTGGCTCAGGGAGCGGAGATGAAATGGCACAATATATCGGCTACATTGGTGGTTGTCAGGGGTTGATGGTTGTCAGTTGAAAACAAATCTAGGAGAAAAATTCTCTGATGGGGTCACCCACTTTTGTTGGGTAACAAGCTTGTACATCCCTTCTACGTAGTTGAATGCGACGCTAGCTGAAGTGTACATTGGCTGGAAAATACTCTGAGCTTGTTCCGCTTCTCTTTCTGCCCTCGTGAGCTGACTGAAACCCTTAGGCACTATTACCCACCTTTTGTGGGTGAAATCCCTAGGAGAAAACATTTCTCCAAGATGGTCCCCAGTCGGCAGCCAACAGCCACCAATTAGCTTGTTGTGCCTTTTTTCCACCACCTGAGCCAGCCATGTGGTCCCTCACCCATCTATTATGATCGCATGTTTGAAGATGGACCTCCCAAACCTAAAGGTATGCCTTGTCATTCCGTAATTGAGTATTGTAGTTTGCTTATCATGGACACTTTTGGGCATGGATTAATGGGGGGATTAGATGGAAAGAGTGGGCTAGGTCTGTGCTCGTCTCCTAGACCCCTTTTGGATGTTAACCTAGAACCCTAGTCCTGTGGGATCTCTTTTACTGACCTCTGGGCTTTAGGGATGGTACTACATGGGAAACCCTGATTTTGGTTGCGTGGTCTCACTCCCTCATCCACATATATTACTCCCCTTCCACTCATTATAACTCCATTCATCATTTCTCCCACCTGGGTCCACATAGGGTTAGCCTTCCCCTTCCCCTTACCCACACCTTGGGTTGGACCTAGAATGATGCCCCGGAGGTTGATGTAGCTGAAAAGAAAGATAAAAGCATAAATGGCCACATTCATCAGGGAGATGTACCACAATGCAAAAGATGGTCGGGACAAACACATTTACAACGTGGGAAAAATCCAATACATGAGCTCTACCCCATCATCATGGCCATCACTCTGGTTCCTAAAGGCCCTAGATGAGTCTTTTTTATCATTTAGGAACCCACGATTGTCCCAACCCCTGGTGGGCAATGAACAACCCTATCTTAAAGGGGGTATCCACTACTATATCACACACATCATGTCTTATCCCTTGAACCCCAAGCAATCAACTAAAGAAAAATCATAAAAGGAAAAAGGCATATAAAGAAGGGTGGAAAAATCAGGGTCGGGGCACCTCATGTACCACAATTGCTCCCTCCTATACATTATATACCCAAGTGTGGGCTTCCCTTTTATTAGCTACCCGTGTACCTCAGGGCTGCCCCTTTTCATCCCCTAATCCATTCATCTCTTTATCACATGCCACCACCCTTTAAAGGATATACCTTGGACATACTATCCCCTTTAGAAGTAGAAACTACCTAATAGGATACTTGGTTAACCCCATTTGGAGCTTGGAGACATTAGCACATGCCGAAACCCACTATGGAATAGCATGCCATTATG
The DNA here is from genome assembly GCA_031772625.1 of Pinus tabuliformis. NCBI lineage: Eukaryota > Viridiplantae > Streptophyta > Pinopsida > Pinales > Pinaceae > Pinus > Pinus tabuliformis. The sequence goes on along the minus strand of CM062805.1, from coordinate 309,108,633 downwards.
AAGTGCCCACTTGTTGTCCATGGTTTGTAAGTTCTTTTAATTCGATTTCCTTTAATGACTTGTTGCACTGGAAGGCTAGGGGACGCATTGGATCTTATGCAGGATTGCAGATGGTCTCCATTTTGGGTTTGGTCTCCCTATACGGGGAGTCCTAACCTTCTAGAGGGGTACATTGGCGCATATAGGGTGTATGTTGAGAGCCATGGGCCTCCACAGCAGTAGATAGCACTCCATGGATCCCCAGAGATGTTTAGAGAATGCTCGAGATTCACCTACTAAACGAGGAAGATGCACCTGGTTCACCATGCCCAATCTGCCCCACAATTGTACCATGCACTTGGAAGATGACCCAGGACCTGTATGCTGATGTGGCATCACTTACACCATCGTATGAGCCCTTATAGATGGTCTACACGCACTTTCGACTTACTTGGAGACCCATGAGGTCACTTGTATGCCCTCACACCCATTGGGAACACCACAGGTTTATTATGTGGAGAACAAAGGGCCAACCCCTTGTCCATTACTTTTGGAAGTCCTATTCATCATTATGGCACTTATGGACTTCATCAAGTCTCTTAGAAGGCCCAACGACATGTATTATTGATCATTCGACATCCTGAGAGGCTTGTTATTTTGTTTATGAGCTAGTTTGGTGGGCTTGTCACCAAAAGTTAGTTATTTGCACATTATTTTTTGGGGGGCTAATGTAGGCTCAAGTAGCTAAATCGAACTCATTAGGAGTGTAAAAATACAAATGATGAGAGTTCATTTCTCATCATCACTTGGTTTGGACTTGTATCTCTCTTGAGATTTTCGCTATTCCTTCTTGGTGGACGAAATTTTGGAGCATGGATGAATTTTGATGTATGGATTGTCATTTCTTATCTTGGAGCTTCATGATTGGCAAGTTTATTGGTGGTTGGATATATTCTCTTACATGTGAGTACAAATTTAATGCTGTTTAAATTTTATTTTATTCTTTTATTTTGTCACATGCATTGGTGATGAGATTTTCGCTATACTATGGCTAATTGTTGCATGCATTTACTGCGAAATTGTGGAATTATGTTTCTATATAGCATATCTCTATGTATGGGCCATGTATGTTGAATGAATTCTCCTAGGGATAATTCTATGGTTGAATTTATCTTGACAAGCCATCTTACCTTGCAAAACGAAGTGTAAAAGCTTTAAGGTCACTCTCCTTTGCCCTAATGACAAGCGAAGTTGTCCTTGAAGCCTCCTTGACCTAGAAACGAAGTCCATTCTCATATTCTTCTTGACTCCAATCTCCCCAAAGGATTAGGCACTAGTCTACCATAAGGTGATCACTTAAAGAACCATTTTCTTCACCTCTCCTTCTTTATTCTAGGTCTAGCCACATTAGGGCTCCTAGGGCATCATTTTCCCGACAAACCACCCATAGAAAAACTTCGATCTCTTGGCCTCTACTGCGTTGGTGTGTCTCCTAGGCCTCCTCCAAATTTGAGGGAATTCCGACGATGGGGTTGTGAGATATCCCAAGCCCTATCCTCGAGATTGGTTTTTGCCCTAAGTTTTCCTAGGCTAGTTCTTCATAGGGATCATTTTGCACCTTTAAGTGAAAATCACTTCTTTGATCCCCTTCTCCTCCTTATTTAGGTCAAGTCTATCATTGGTTTCTGATCTCCTTCCTCTTGACCTAACCTGGGTCCACTTAGTCCCATGTGGTCCCATATCTTGTCAAAGTCAATTCTTCAAAAACCACTTGGGAAACCAAGTTCCGTAAGGATTTTAGGGATTGGGAAGCTCCTTTACAATTCACACTCCTTAAACCTAGCCCTCACATCCTCATCTCCTTCTCCTAGAAATCCTTGTACCTTGCTTAAGAAGCAAACAAGTCCCATTCTTGAGCCTCCCCTAGGAATGGGTCCCAAGATCACTTCACATCCATCTTAGTTGATCTATCTTTCGTAAGTGATTCTCTATATATCGAGTCTCCTCCCATCGGTGAAAGTCCGTAAAGAGTAGGAAGCTTTAGCTGTGGTGACAGTGGACTTTAGCTTCATTGTTGCTCTTGACCTAGTAAGTGCCCCTCTAGGACCCCCTGTTATTTTGAGTGGTAATTGTTAGCTCTGCTACAGTTTGAAACATTTGATGGGCAAAAAGCAGGATTGGCAGTGCTACTTATGCTTTCAGGAGATTCGTAGCAATGGATTTGTTCTTCCCCTTCATTCTCCTTATTTTCCCTCATTACCCCTTAATCTTTGTTTTCTTCTTAAACCCTGTGTAAACCCATATTTACTCAAACTTGAATCGCACCCTTATGGCTCCCTTTTCCTTCGTTTCCTGCTTAATCTCTTTACAAAACTCGTTTAAACCTCTTTATACCCTTTTCCCAGTGCCCGCGCGTTTTGTTTTAAATTCTTCAAAAGCCTCGCATCAACCTATGTTTCACGGGTCATGGGCGCTTTTGTTTTAATTTCATTAAACCCTGCATTGAACTATTTTCATTTTTAAACCCGGTGCTAAAGCCCTAACCTTTTACAAACGCACATATGATAAAAATTATATAGCCCGGGCCCGCCCGTACCTATCATATCAACCCAGGAGCACGTGCCTTTTACCGTGACCGTCCGATCATCCCGCCTGTTGATCCGACGCCATATGCTTTCCCCGCTCCACCAACCCGCTCGTCCTTTAGCCCGCGGGGAAGCGGTTTCCCGCCGGCCACGTGTTTTAATCTGATTGCGTCGCATCGTTATATACGGAAACCACCTTCCCCGTAAAGCGGTGCGGGGAAACCGCTTCCCGCCACCGTACCCGGCTCCCCGCCCGTTAACCTGTGGTCATTTCTGCCTCCCGTCAGCTGTTGGATCATTCCCGCTGCGATCCAACGACCATCATTCGTCCATCCTCGTTCCTCCCCGATGGCCTCCGTAATCCAATCTGTGCCGTTCATTTAAGCGATCCGACGGTTGATACTGTCCCGGTGGTGTCTTTGCCTCCCGCTAGCAGATCTCGATCATCTGCGTAATCCATCCAACGGCCAGTATTTCATCTCGGCTCCTGTTCGTTTTCAAGGTATTTTCAAGTGTTTTCGGCCTGAGTTAGGCGCGCGAAGAAGGAAGCCATGATCCAACGACCTGCGCATTAAAGCCCTCAACTACTGTATTCAACGCAGTGTACCTCTGAAGGACAAAAAGGACCACCTTGAGCAGATAAATGACTGCAGCAGTTATTGAAAATCATGTAGATAATACTTCACCTGTTCAAGGAGTACACCAGAGTACAAAAAGAGCCATTTTGTTCATTAAAAACATTCAGATTGTAACAGAGGACCCATATCTAACTGTAAATGCGGTTGGTAGTCAATTAAGACACCTCCACGCATAGCCTAGCAGAGTAATTTTGTAAGCAGATTCTATATATACTGAAAAACAAAATGTAATGAGGTTGATGAGTGGTTGATGAATGTAATTCTGGTGTAAACTTCAACTCCTGGAGACTGTAACTATTATGAGACCTGCAGCTTCTGGTTTTCATTCCCAGCTAATACAAGCTTCTTTTGTTGTTGATTGCTCACTTTCCACTTCTTATTCTTTGTTCCAGGCTGTGCCTGTTTTGCATTATTTCATGTGTTGTTAATTTTTAGCATTAGAGGGGCTGTCATCCCACCTCTGTGTTAGGATCTAGCATGCATCATTGAATTTGTTTGCAGGTTTCTGTTGTTTTAATGCCAGAGAGCTGTCATCCTATCTGTGTATTAGAAAACAGATTTACAGACCTTTAAACTGGTTGCAGCTGGCCATCACAGGGTCCTGTGCATCTGCTGGTGAGATCAGTGTTCTCCATCATCACATTGTCTCTAAAACTGTGAATAATTTGCGGTTAAAAGCCTTGTAGTCTGGGGGTGTTCACCCATATCTGGGGTTAAGCATAGTAGGAGTGGTTATCTGGCTTGAATATGCAGCATTTGTTTCATTCATCCACCAATTTATCCAACTTTTTGTTGAGTTTGTAATGTTCCCGAGCATCTCTAATATACAACCTAGGAGAGTTTCTTGGGGTGATAACAGTAACATTTTGGCGTCGTTGTTGGGGACATGAGACATGTATTTTGTTCCCCATACAACATATTGAAATATCATTATTAGCGGCTCCGTTGGAAGAACGAAGTCCTAGTTCTTCATTGAACTTTAACGTCGATGCTTGCAGGGTGAAGCAAGCTTTTTTTAGGCATCTTTAAATTCATCCTGGCGACTCCTACATAGTTTACATGCATACCTCAAATTGGTTGTCTTTCTTTGATGATTTTCCCGCTTTGGACATCGTTAACGTCCCTGGCCACCCTAATCATGTCACAAGAAGGATGGTACATGGGGTGCCTGTGTTTGATGGTGATCCACTCTCCACAATTGACCATTTAGAAAGATTTAACGCACATGCTTCAAAAGAGAAAGTGGTTCACCAGGATGTCCTTAAGGCTTATGTTATTGTTCATGGGATCTCTCAGTGGTCATAACTCATGGTTGCATGATCATGAACCTGAGAGCATCTCACCTATTGAGGAGTTCGGTGATGCCTTTCTTAGACACTTTCAAGTATACCCTGCCTTAACCATCCAAGAGGAAGCCTTCATCGAGCATCATTAAGACGTTGAGAATCTAAGTAACGAGCAAGAGGACGAATCATTGTTGGATCCACACAATGAAAAAGATGATTCTAACAACATGTGTGTAGGAAAGAATGAGCCTATGGAAAGTGCAGTTGAGACTAACCTTACCTTTCTCAAGGATAGTATTCTTGATGATTCTTCTTTTGAGAACCTTGAGGAAGGTGATCCCATTGGCCCCTTGAAAAATGACATTGGAAATTATTTCCATATTGAAAAGGAGAAATGGGAAATTGTTGGTTCTCAATTTGACTATGCTCCCATTTATGACACCGACAAGGAGGATGAGGTTGAGAGTGGTCCTCCCTTTCTCTTGGGCATTGTTTATGATGACATATCCATCGATACCCTTGGAAAGGAGAATTACCATTTTCCCTTGCATAAAAGAGAGCAATTGGAGATGATTGATTCTCCTTTTTGGGAAGACCCTATCTTCGATACCAACAATGATACGATCAATGTTCCACCAAGACTCTGGGACGGGGAGACGCGGGTGCAGGGAGACACACAAGGGGAACGTGTGGGAGTACCCTCAAATTTTAAGGAAATTTAGGGGGGACAGGGGGACATCTGGGTATATAATTTTTTAATATATATATATATATATATATATATTTCAAATTCATATTCAATAATGAAATACTCTGATACATATTCATCATTCATTATTCACCATTCTAGAATCTACATTGATTTAAAAATTAAATTCATCATTCATCATTCTAGATTCTAAATTGATTTAAAATTAAAATTCATCATTCATCATTCTAGAATCTAATTAGTACTAAGCAAAATAGACTATAATAGATACTGAAATCTAAAGACTGGAATAGTAAATTGATATAACTAAACTCAAAAACAGTGGAGTGATGAGTCTAAAAGTCACTCTAAAGTACACAGAGGGCTTGGTGTTCTTGATTAAATACTAATTCCATACCCTTATACATGACAAAATGCAATGGAAACAATGCAATCCATCGAATCCTAAATTCCTAAAAAACTGTTAAGTCTGTTGGATTTTGAGTGAGATCTAAAATTCTACTTTCTGCATATGAAATCCAATGAGGCCATAACCACTCTCAAACATCCTGAGTCATTTCATGGTAATGTTAAAAATTTAAGTAAAAGGATGAAAATGAAAGATAAAGGAGAATGTCACTTTTACTTTAAGAATTTAACATTACCATGAATTGCATAGCATTAGTAGGGCAATATGATCAAATACTAGGTTTTCCATGTCATAAATCATTGTTTACAAGCAAATTTAAGGGGGGACGCATAACCCATTTTGAGGGAGGACGCCCAGGCGTCCCCCTTTTGGGGAGTCGTGTCCCCCACACTGGGGAAACGTCCCCCCTTGTGTCTCCCCAGGGAACGTGGGGAAACGTTTCCCCAGACGTCCCCCTGTCCCGGGTGCGTGGGGTGCGACACATGCGCGCACCTGACCCTGGGGGACGCATCCCCGTGGAACACTGGATACAATTGATAAGGCCCCTGCTCATGCCTATCTTCCTTATGATTCCAAGAGTATATTCAAATCAATTGAGCCTCTAGAATTGGATTTTCAAGAAAAGAATCATGTTGAAACTTCACCTTCCCCTTTGCCCTATTCTATTGTTCATCATATTGAGTCTTCATCAAGTGATTCCCTCACCCCTTGTCATATGATCTCAAGTGACTGTGAACCCTTTCCCCCTTCCAAGTATAGTGTCGAGGAAGATCCCCTCATTGATTATACTTTATCTCCTTGGACACACCCTCAGGGTTTTGATCACTCCATGACCTCCCCTCTCCAATGTGACCATCACCTTGAGCAACTTATTTGTTGCACTCCTTCTTTCCCTCACCCTTCGTTCCCCTCTCATCACAACCTTGGGGCAACTACAAAGCACAATATTATGAGTGATGATTGTGATAAGAAGTTCTTAAGGATAATCATTCATTCCACGACTGTGTACTTGGAGGGAAGGCTCTACATTTCTAGCTTGACTTGTGTTCCTTCTCTTAGGGATTCCTCTTACCTCACATGGAAACCATATTTTCCCACCTCCCACCCGCAGCATCCTCCATGTGTTTGGGCTTGCATTCGTTTTGGGATTTGCTGCATGAATCATATAGGCATTCATATTTATATTGATTTGATGATATGTTGGTTGCACTGACTTTATGATTACACTTAATATTAGCTTCGTCGTATGCATGTTAGGGTAGGATGCATTGCATGCACATTTTCTCATCAGAACTAACATCATATGATATTTCTCATGGTAGAGTAGGATGCATTGCATGTTGAGTTTGCATTAGAACTAATGTCATATGATATTTTTCATGATAGATTAGCTACATTTAGATTTAAAAATTGCATTTGAAATTTTACTTCTATGAGTCGATTTTATGGGTCTAATCCAAGCATGTGTGATCATGAGACGCCGCGAAAGCATGCTGCCCCGCGTTTTTTCATCTATTATATGTGCAGGTAACAGGTCTATGGCAACCAAGAGATTGTTGGAGTTCTCGTGACCTCTCGTTCAAGTAGCTTTGTCCACTTCTTCGAGAGATCAAGTCCCAGTTAGAGCCAGATGTTACCCACCATTTTGCAAGTGATATCCCTAGGAGAAAAAAATTCTCCAAGATGACCCTCAATCAGCAGCCAGCAGCCCCTTGCAGCTACCAATTAGCTTGTTGTGCCATTTCTCTGCCACCTAAGCCAGTGATGTGGCCCCTCACCCATCTGTTATGATCGTATGTTTAAAGATGAGCCTCCCAAACCTAAAGGTATGCCTTGTCATTTGGTAATTGAGTATTATAGTTTGCTTATCATGGACACTTCTGGGCATGAATTAATGCGGGGATTCGGCAAAAAGAGTGGGCTAGGCCTGTGGTCTTGTCCCCTATACCTCTTTTCGATGTTAATCTTGAACCCTAGTCTCGTGGGATCTGTTTTACTGACCTTTGGGCTTTAAGGATGGTACTACATGGGAAACCCTGATTTTGGTTGCATGGTCCCGCTCCCTCATCCACATATATTACTCCCCTTCCCCTCGTTATAACCCCATTCATCATTTCTCCCACCTGGGTCCACATAGGGTTAGCCTTCCCCTTCCCCTTGCCCACACCTTGGGTCAGGCCTGGAATGATGCCCCGGAGGTTTATGCAGCTGAAAAGAAAGATAAAAGCATAATTGGCCACATTCAATAGGAAGATGTACCACAAAATGCAAAAGATGGTTGGGACAAACACATTTAGCACGTGGGAAAAAGCTAATACATGAACTCTACCCTGTCATCATGGCCATCACCCGGGTTCCTATAGGCCCTAGATGAGTCTCCCTTATCATTTAGGAACCCACGATTGTCCCAACCCCTGATGGGAAATGAACCGCCCTACCTTAAAAGGGGTATCCACTGCTATATCACACACATCATGCTCTTATCCCTTGAACCCCATGCAGTTAATTAAAGAAAAATCATAAAAGGCAAAAGGCATACAAAGTAGAGTGGAAAAATCAAGGTCGAGGCACCTCATGTACCACGATTTCTTCCTCCTATACATTATATACCCAAATGTGGGCTTCCCTTTTATTAACTACCCTTGTACCCCATCATGTGGCCCAGGGTTGCCCATTTTCATCTCCTACTCCATTCATCTCTTTATCACATGCCACCACCCTTTAAAGGATGTACCTTGGACATACTATTCAATTTCGAAGTAGAAACCACCTAATAGGATACTTGGCTAACCACATTTGGAGCTTGCAGACATTAGAACATGCCAAAGCCCACTATGGAAGGGCATGCCATTATGAAGTGCCCACCTGTTGTCCATGGTTTGTAAATGTGAAAATTCGGAAACCCGAATCCTATTGCAATAACTGGAAATTATTCACCTAATTGTTATTTTTAATTAACAATTTATAAATTGTTTCCTACAACAAATACTGAATAACTCACACTGCAACCTACACAAATAAAATTGCGGAATAATAAATGTTGGAAGAAATGCTAGCAGACACACATAAATTTACACAATTATTTTTGGACAAAAGTCCCTGAAAAAACCCAGCTCGGGAAAACCAGTGCAGCAATGAGGGTTTATTTTATTATGCAGCAGTGAAATCTGAGTACATTTATGGATGCCCAATTGGTAATCCAAACAACAAGAAAATTTGAGTAAAATACTTAAGGGAATTACCCTTCTCCCACAGGAAATCTTTGACTAGACTTTCCCTATCAAAACTCGGCCTCCTAGAGCACTACGTCAGCCTCTGCATTGGTCCGCATAGCTGGCTGGATGGCTTGCTATGGACTGGGCTTAGATGAAGTCGTTTTGCCTGCGGCAGCTGAGAAAATCGTCTCTCTGGCCCTCTAGGACTCCTTCTTGACCTCTGGAACTGAGAACAAATGTTTCTCCTCACCAAATCGATCTGCCTGACTGAAGCACTGCGTAGTCTCTCAACGTTGCCTCTTTGGGATAATTCTATTCACTTGCTGCTGCCTCACCAGATCTGGAAAATCATTCCTCCGTCTCACTGTCCCTGCCCCTCAATCACTGCTTCGATCTCACTAACTCTCTCTCCGGGAGCTCAATTCTACTACTCGGGAAATCAAACTGCTCAAGTGATTTCTCCAAGCCCCATCAACTTCTTCTTATAATCCTTTGTTGAGACTTCAACGACCAAGATTAGATCTTAATCGATCACTAGGATTAACTTGAAGTCAATCCGTGTGAGTTTCTAGAACATTCACACCTGGAATTAATTAATTCTGATTAATTAGTCATATTCCCTAAGTTTAGACTTAGGAAATATTTAAAATTTGATTAATAATCTAATTAAGTCATTTCTAGGAAGAATTTCCTAAAACGATTTATGGGTTTTGGAGATCTCATGCATTCTAGCCTCTCCACAAAATTTCAAGGCTGGAAGACATCCAATGTTACAATAACTAACATTCCCTCTTAGCGAGAAATGTGATCTAGTGCTCTACTGCACATCCTGTGATAGCACTCGCTCTCTGCATCATCTCCTGTCACGCTACTGATGTCTAGCTGCTGCTGCCCACCAACAACTGCGCAACTCTGATATATGTTGCATCTGTGCTGCTATGGACCCTGCTGAACTACTGCCTGCATTGCAACTCCTTCTCCATCTGTTGCTACTGCAACTGCAACATTTGCAAGAGAAAAGCATCCTAAATAATGAATCAACTGTGATCAATATGATGCATCTGTCACCCAAATCTCTGACTGCTGCTAGTATCTGCACTCTCACTTAAGGAATGTGCGTTGTTGCTGACTCTGCACTACTGCCAATTCTGCACTGCGCTCCCCAACATCTAACTACAACTAGACTTTGCATCTGTCACTCTGACATCTAACTGCATCTATTGTCACTGATCTATCCTTCTACTGAATATTGTGGGCCCATGTTGTCAAGTATTGATCCAAGAGGTGGATTGTTGATTTGTGGTAGCATCGGATGTGCTCTAGCCATGAAAATTGGTGAAGAGGCTAAGGCACATAAGATCGCCAAGACCTAGAAATGGTTTGGGGAAATTCCACCCGGTTGGAGAGATATTAAAATAATTATTATTTTTAATGGGGTTCCTAAGTCTAAACTTAGGAAAATTAAAATATTAATGGGTATTAATATAATACTGGGTGAGAATGTTCTAAATGACATGGATCAAGCCAAATCTAATCTTAGTCGTTGATTAGAGACTTAATCTCGGTCGTTGAAGACTCAACGGTAAAAGTATAGGAGGAGGCTTGAGGGTCAGTTGGAGACACACCATATTGATCAGTCAGTTCGATTTTTTGGAGTGGGGTTTGCTGAGAGAATCGAACCAGTGACCTGTTATAGCGATGGCAATTCGGCACGAGGCCAAAAATACATAGCAAAGAAGCAGAGATAGTGCTAGAGAGACAGAGCAGAGCTTGGAGAGGCTGACGCAGAGGCAGTTGGGAGCTACGTAGAGGCTGAAGAGGCCAGCGTGGGTGACGCAGAGGATCTGAGAGCTGACGCAGAGGCTTTAGCAGCTGCGCAAAGGCTAGAAGAGCTAACGCAGGGCCCAGAGGCAACGCCAAAAGAATTTTTATGGGGTAGACTGAGTACTGGTGTGCCGGGAAGGGTGACGCAGTCCCTGCAGAGAAGCTTGGAGCAGCTTTCGCTATCCAGCTAAGGAGTTGCCATTGTTGCTGTGAGATCGTTCAACCAGTATTGATCAGCCGGAATATCTGTCTCTGAGGAGAGGTACTATTGCCGAGGGCATTCTCTATTGGGTGAGCCATTTCTGGCACCTTAGATGTATTCAGAAACTGCATAATAATAAAACCCTAATAATAAAACCCTCATATCTGTTGCACCAGTTTTCCCGCATTGGGTTTTTCCGGGGATAATCGTCCAAAAATAACGGTGTCCCTTGCATGTTTGTCTTAGTTATTTCAGTTGTTGATCTGTATATGAGTTAAGGCTGCATTTGTGTTTATTTCAATATTTATATTTATAAATAACTTGTTAATGGAATAAACAAGTAGGAGAAATTAAACCAGAAAATGCAGTAGGGATTTCTGACGTGTCAGACTTAGAAATTTCAACATGGACCTCCTCAAGGATCCTGCCCATCTGTAGCACTCTGGGGCTACAAGACCAACTCTCCCCACCTCACTCCTAAAGGTATGTCAGCAAACATGGCGAAGTCTTCCTCCAACCTGGAGGAAATCCTATCAATCTTTGTTGATGCTTTTTGTTGGTCCTACTTCTCCTCCTTGTCCTTCTTCTTGAGAGGACACTAGGTACTGTAGTGACCGATCTCACCACATTTGAAGCACTTGACCTTTGACAGGTCCTTTTTCTTCTTTCGTTACTCCCCCTGTCCCTGATTGGGACCCTTCGATGCGAGGGCCACATTCTCCTCCTCCTTCACCTACTTTGATCCACTGTTGTTGCCACTAATGGAGCTCTTTAGAAGAGCTCGCCTCAATTCCTCCTGCTGCAAGTCAACCCACATCCTATCCCATTCTGGTAGCTTGTCTCTGCCCAATATGCTTTGAACAAGGACTTTCCATTCCTCAGAGACACTATTGAGTGTCAATCTCACAAGAACTTTGGGTTGAAGCGTTGACCCAACAGCTGACAACTGGTCTCGGACCTCTTGAATCCTAGTGAGGAAGGGGTCTATGTCTTCCCCCTTCTGCATCTAGATGAGCCTTATCTTCTCCTCTAAGTACATCTTCCGCTAATCGAAGTGCCCTAGTATAGCGTGGTGAGAGTCTCCCACATCTCTCTGGCAGTTCCTTTGCAAGCTATGTGTGAAACAATGTGATCTCAAACATCATCAAGAATCAACCTCTTCGCCCGTGCCATCTCCTTTCTGTACTCCTTTAGTTGATTTTCATCTTGGGGCACAGCTACCACTGCATCTATGTATGTCTTCAAGCCAAACTCATCCAGAAGGAAGGACATTCTTGCCTTCCAGATGACATAGTTGGAAGCACCATCCAACCTGTCCTAATCTTGAAGCCCAGCAGTGGCCATCTCAACAAATGTCGAAAATCTCCTCTTTCCTTCTGCTCAGCTATTCGCACTCCCTTCTGGAGTGAGAAACTCTGCACACAACGACTATTGATCTGCAAGAGAATCAAACTTCTTGAGACTAGAAGTTCCCTGAGAAAAAATTTCCCTCAGTGTGTGCTCTTCTTCCTCCCGATGCTAGCTCTTCTCTAGTAAACTACCGCAAAACTACTGCGTCCAACTAGAGATCTGCTCTGCGAAAATATTGGGTTGCTCCCTCTGCCTCTGGAATCCCTCAATCTGGAGAGATCGAATTTTTCTACCTCACTCAGAAAAATCGAATATCCTCAAGAAATTCGGTGTCTTGGCCAAGGTGACTGCGCTGCCTCTGGGGTTTCGATTTGCTGCCCACACTAAACAGTGAAACTCCCTCTTCCTTCACTACTGAGCTCTCCAGCTGATCATTTGCGCTCTGGTACCATGTGAAAATTCGGAAACCCGAACCCTATTGCAGCAAATGGAAATTATTCACCTATTTGTTATTTTTAATTAACAATTTATTTACTATTTCCTACAGCAAAATACTGAATAACTCACACTGCAACCTACATAAATAAAACTACGGAATAATAAACGTTGGAAGAAATGCTAGCAGACACACATAAATTTACACAGTTATTTTTGGACAAAATTCCTCGGAAAAACCCAACTCAGGAAAAAAGGTGCAGCAATGAGGGTTTATTTTATTATGCAGCAGTGAAATTTGAGTACATCTATGGATGCCCAACTGGAAATCCAAATAGCAAGAAAATCTGAGTAAAATACTAAAGGGAATTACCCTTCTCCCACAGGAAATCTTTGGCTGGACTTTCGCTATCAAAACTCAACCTCCTAGAGCACTACGTCAGCCTCTGCACTGCTATGCATAGTTGGCTGGACGGCTTGCTCTAGACTGGGCTCAGATGAAGTCGTTCTGCCTCTGGAAGCTAAGAAAATCGTCTTTCCGGCCCCCTGGAACTCCTTCTCGGCCTTTGGAGTTGAGAATGAATTCTTCTCCTCACCAAATCGATCTACCTGACTGAAGCACTGCGCAGTCCCTCAGCGCTGCCTCTTTGGGATAATTCTACTACCTTGTTGTTGCCTCCCCAGATCTGGAAAATCTTTCCTTTGACTCACTGTCCCTGACCCTCAATCACTTCTTCAATCTCACTAGCTCTCTCTCCGACAACTGACTGTTGCTACTCGGGAAATTGATCTGTGCATGAAATCGAACTGTTCAAGTGATTTCTCCAAGCCCCATCGACTTCTTCTTATAATCCTCTATTGAGACTTCAACAACCAAAATTAGATCTTAATTGATGGTTAGGATTAACATGAAGTCGATCCGTGTGAGTTTCTAGAACATTCACACTTTGACTTAATTAATTCTGATTAATTAGTCATATTCCCTAAGTTTAGACATACGAAATATTTAAAAATTGACAAATAATCTAATTAAGTCATTTCTAGGCATAATTTCATAAACGATTTTTGGGTTTTGGAGATCTGATGCATTCTAGCCTCTCCACAAAATTTCAAGGCTAGAACACATCCTATGCTACAAAAACTAACAGTAAGCTCTTTTTACTTGATTTCCTTTGATGACTTGTTGTACTGGAAGGCTAGGGGACGCATTGGTTCTTATGCAGGATTGCAGATGGTCTCCATTTTGGGTTTGGTCTCCCTATATGGGGTCCTAACCCTCCATAGGGGTACATTGGCACATATAGGGTGTGCATTGAGAGCCATGGGCCTCCACAGCAATAGACAGCACTCCATGGATCCCCAGAGATGTTCAGAGTTTTCTCGAGATTCACCTATTGGACGAGGAAGATGCACCTAGTTCACCATGCCTAGTCAGCCCCACAGTTGTACCATGCACTTGGCAGATGACCTAGGACTTGTACGTTGATAAGGCATCACTTACACCATCATCTGAGCCCTTACATATGGTCTACAGACACCTTCGACTTAATTGGATACCCATGAGGTCACTTGTGTGCCCTCACACCCATTGGGAACACCACGAGTTTATTATGTGGAGAACAAGGGGCCAACCCCTTCTCCATTACTTTTGGAAGTCCTATTCATCATTATGGCACTTATGGACTTCATTAAGTTTCTTAGAAGGCCCAACAACATGTATTATTGATCATTCGACCTCTTGAGAGGCCTGTTATTTTGTTATGAGCTAGTTTGGTGGGCTTGTCACCAAAAATTAGTTATTTGCACATTATTTTTATTTTAGGGGCTAATGTATGCTCAAGTAGCTAAATCGAACTCATTAGTGTTGATTTGGGGTGGCATCGGACATACTCTAGCCACGAAATTTGGTGGAGAGGTTGGGGCACATGAGATCTCCAATACCCAGAAAGTGTTTGGGCAGATTCTAAACAGATCAAGAGATATTAAAATAATTAATATTTTTAATGGAGTCACTAAGTCTAAACTTGGGGAAAATAAAATATTAATGGGAATTAATATGAAATTGTGTTAGAATGGTCCAAAAGACATGGATCAAGCTAGATCTAATCTTAGTCGTTGATTAGGGACTTAATCTCGCCGTTGATATGTCAACAGAAAAAGTATAAGAGGAGGCTTGAGGGTCACTTGAAGAAGACACTAAAGTGATCAATCATTCTATTCTCTAGAGCGAGGTTTGCTAAGAGAGATAAAATTAGTGATCGGAAGATGCCACTAAGGGGCATTTAAGTATAGAGAGGCAGAGATAGTGTCGGGAGAGCAGCGCAGTAGCCAAGGAGACTGACGCAGAGCCGGCCAGGGCTTACGCAAGACCACGCAGAGGCAGTCGGGAGCTGCGCAAAGCCTCAGAGAGACCATCGTTGCTGACGCAAAGGGCCAGAGGGCTGATGCAGGACCTCCCAGGGTTGACGCAGACCCATCTGGGGTGACGCAGGGCCAGCGTGAGGCAGAGAGGGGCTGACGCAGTCCAGAGAGAGGTTGACGCTAGGGTTTTTGGGGGCAGATTGGTGTTGAGTAGCTGCCGGAAGGATTATCCAGGGTCTCAGCCATGAGATTTGTCAGAAACTAAGAGGTATTACTGCCAAGGAAATTCTCTGTTGGGTAGGCTAGTTTCGGCACCCAGATTGTACTCTGATATTGGTTAATAAGAAAACCCTCAGATAGCTGCACCGGTTTTCCCACATTGGGTTTTTCCAGGGACATTAATCCAAAAATAATGGTGTCATATGGTGTGTTTGTTTCTGTTTCTTTTAGTTGTTGATTTGTAATATGTTGAGCATGCACTAGTGTTTATTTTCAATATTTACATTGTAAATAACTTGTTAAGGAAAATAACAAGTAGGTAGGAATAAATCAGATAAAGTGCATGGAGGGTTTTTAACTAAGTAAACTTAGAAACTTCAACATGGTATCAGAGGGTGATTGCAGATCACAGGAGGACTAAAAGACATCAGCCGAGCAGAGCAATAGCAGCAGAAAACAGTTGTCCCGAGGTGATAGAAGTTGTTTCTAGCAGAGCAGCAACAAGGAAGGGTGACACAGTGCCTGCGTCATCAAGGGTGAGCTAGGAAGAGGTAGCGCAGAGGCTAAGGAAGGCAAAAGAAGCCTCACACAGAGCCACGCAGTAACTGGGAGGGCTGACGCAGTTGTCGGGATTGCGCAGAGCCTAGGAGCTCTCACCTTCAGGTTGTTGGGGTTTAGAAGGTTGCGGGAATATTGCAGAGTGGAGCTAGTGAGGTACTGTAGTCAGAACAGTACGTAACAAAGCAAGGCCAGAGGAGTTGCTACCGAGGGTTTCTAGCCAAGGAACCTGGATCAATGGTGTGGTTGCACAAGACGATCAGAGTAGGGGGCATCTCGACAGCGCAGAAGGATTTACAGAAGGGAAATCAGGATCCAGAGGGAGTCCAGAAGAGAACTTCCAGACAGGAAGTAGAGACTCAGAGGAGTCGAACAGAGAACTTCCAAGAGGGAAGTAAAGGAGCATCATGGCACTACACGGAGTAAGAGACCAGGATAGATTGGACGGAGCGTCGAACTTCGCAATCTGGAAAGCCAGAATCTTATCCGTACTTGATAGGAATCGTGTCAAGAACTTCGCCATGAAGGTAATAGCTATCCCAGTCGACCCCAATGATAATGACAAGTACGAGGAGGCGATGGCGAGGGCCAAGAGCATTATCCTTGACAGGGTCAAGGATCATGTAGTACCACACATACCCAAGAAGGAAAGGACATTTGAGGTGTGGGAGGCTCTCAAGAAGCTGTACCGACATAATTCTGTGCAGAGAAGAATGTTGCTTGAGAATCAGTTGAGGTCATATCAGATGAAGAAGGGAGAACCAATTGACACCTTCCTCGGAGGACTGAATGAAATCTAAGATCAATTGACTGCTATAGAGGCGACACCGGATCAGGAGTTGATGGTAAGGACAACCCTGAATGCTAGCTCAGAAGACTGGGAGGTATTTGTCCAGAGTATATTGGGAAGAGGGACTCTCCCACCTTGGGACGAGATGTGGGCAGCGCTTGGCCAGGAAGAGATCAGACGACAGTCGAAGACGGGTAGCAGCAACAAGGGGATCAAAGTCAAGCAGGAGGAGGAAGATGTGGCCATAGCATCTGAGGGAAAGCAGGGAAAACGAAAGAAGAAAGATCTCTCCAAGATCAAGTGCTTCCACTGTGGGGAGCTGGGTCATTATGCGACCCAGTGTACGAGGAAGAAGAGTAAGGGAGAGTCTTCCGAGACTAAGGCAGCGCCAGCATGGGCAGAGAAGGAAGTTTTGATAGACAATGACTGTGCCATGAGTGCACACTCACCACTGGAGCAGAAATAGGGAGACATCGAGCTGTAGTCAAGTGGACTACAGGCGATGAGGGGCAAGATCCTCAAGGTACCCAGCCTCTTGGATTAGACCTTGCTACGGGAGCCCCGAAGAGGAGTAGCAGGACTGGCTGAGTCGGGTAGAGATGGATGCGGATGGAGCGGCAAAGAGAGCTACAATGCAGGAGTCCCGAGATAGCACGAGGCTAGCAGGCTACAGCAGTGCGAGAGGCACAAGAGTGTTGCACCAGTGCAGGATGGCACATAGAGGTGTAAAACAGTGCGAGATGCAGGGAGTTGTTGCAGCAGCGCAGAGGTCAGAGAGGGAGCACTTGTCAGAGAGGGAGCTTTAGCATCAGTGGGTATCTCTAGCCAAACAATGAGGTCAGATTGGGAGATCGGTTACTTACTTCTCAGTAACTGAGTTGCAGTGTAGCAGTGGGCAGCACGATGCAGCATGATGAGAGGAGATGCAGTGCGGATGCAGTGCGGATGCAGTGCTGGGAGAAAGGACCAGCACCAGCACGGATGCAAAGGGAGTTGTCGTACAGATGTAGCAGTGGCAGTGGCAGAACCATGCGCAGCAGTACAGGATGCAGCAGTGCAAAGGATGTTGGGCAGGAAGGCCTAGCATTAGCACAGGTACCGATGCCGGATGATCAGAGTAATACTCAGTGAGGAGTATTGCTAGAGCACAGTCCTCGCTAAGAAGGAGTGTTGATTTGGGGTAGCATCGGATGTGCTCTAGCCACGAAATTTGGTGGAGAGGTTAAGGCACATAAGATCTCCAATACCCATAAAGGGTTTGGGCATATTCTAAACAGATCAGGAGATATTAAAATAATTAATATTTTTAATGGAGTCCCTAAGTCTAAACTTAGGGAAAATAAAATAATAATGGGAATTAATATGAAATTGTGTTAGAATGGTCCAAAAGACATGGATCAAGCCAGATCTAATCTTAGCCGTTGATTAGGGACTTAATCTCGACCGTTGATATGTCAACAGGAAAAATATAAGAGGAGACTTGAGGGTCACTTGGAGAAGACACCAGAGTGATCAGTCATTCTATTCTCTAGAGCGGGGTTTGCTAAGAGAGATAGAATTAGTGATCGAGAGATGCAGCTGAGGGGCATTTGAGTACAGAGGGATAGAGAAGCAGAGATAGTGCCGGGAGAGCAGCGAAGTAGCCAAGGAGAGTGACGCAGAGCCAGTCAAGGCTCACGTAGGGCCACGCAAAGGCAGCCGGGAGTTGTGCAGAGCCTCAGAGAGGCCAGTGTTGCTGACGCAGAGGGTTGACGCAAGGCCTCCCAGGGCTGATGCAGACCCATCCGAGGTGATGCAGGGCCAACGTGAGGCAGAGAGGGGCTGACGCAGTCCAGAGAGAGGCTGACGCTGGGGTTTTTGGGGCAAATTGGTGCTGAGTAGCTGCCGAAAGGATTATCTGAGGTTTCAGCCAGGAGATTTGTCAAAAACTGAGAGGTATTACTGCCAAGGAAATTCTCTGTTGAGTAGGCTAGTTTCGACACCCAGATTGTACTCTGATATTGCTTAATAAGAAAACCCTCAGATAGTTGCACCGGTTTTCCCACATTGGGTTTTTCCGGGGACATTAGTCCAAAAATAATGGTGTCATATGGTGTGTTTGTTTCTATTTCTTTTAGTTGCTGATCTGCAATATGTTGAGCATGCACTAGTGTTTATTTTCAGTGTTTACATTGTAAATAACTTGTTAAGGAAAATAACAAGTAGGTAGGAATAAATCAGATAAAGTGCATGGAGGGTTTCTAACTAAGTAAACTTGGAAACTTCAACAATTAGGAGTGTATAAATACAAATGATGAGAGTTCATTTCTCATCATCACTTGGTTTGGACTTGTATCTCTCTTGAGATTTTCGCTATTCCTCCTTGGTGGACGAAATTTTGGAGCATGGATGAATTTTGATGTATGGATTGTCTTTTCTCATCTTGGAGCTTCATGATTGGCAAGTTTATTGATGGTTGGATATATTCTCTTACATGTGAGTACAAATTTAATGTTATTTATTCTTTTACTTCTTCCTACAAATTTAATGCTATATATTTCTTGACCTAGAAACGAAGTCCATTCTCATATTCTTCTTGACTCCAATCTCCCCAAAGGATTAGGCACTAGTCTACCATAAGGTGATCACTTAAAGAACCATTTTTCTTCACCTCTCCTTCTTTATTCTAGGTCTAGCCACATTAGGGCTCCTAGGGCATCATTTTCCCAACAAACCACCCATAGAAAAACTTCGATCTCTTGGCCTCTACTGCGCTGGTGTGTCTCCTAGGCCTCCTCCAAATTTGAGGGAATTCCAATAGTGGGGTTGTGAGATATCCCAAGCCCTAGCCTCGAGATTGGTTTTTCCCTAAGTTTCCCTAGGCTAGTTCCTCATAGGGATCATTTTGCACCTTTAAGTGAAAATCACTTCTTTGATCTCCTTCTCCTCCTTGTTTAGGTCAAGTCTATCATTGTTTGTTGAACTCCTTCCTCTTGACCTAACTTGGGTCCACTTGGTCCCGTGTGGTCCCATATCTTGTCAAAGTCAATTCTTCAAAAACCACTTGGGAAACCAAGTTCCATAAGGATTTTAGGGATTGGGAAGCTCCTTTACAATTCACACTCCTTAAACCTAGCCCTCAAATCCTCATCCCCTTCTCCTAGAAAGCCTTGTACCTTGCTTAAGAAGCAAGCAAGTCCCATTCTTGAGCCTCCCCTAGGAAAGGGTCCTCGAGATCACTTCACATCCATCTTAATTGATCTATCCTTCATAAGTGATTCTCTATATATCAGGTCTCCTCCCATCGGTGAAAGTCCATAAAGAGTAGGAAGCTTTAGCTGTGGTGACAGTGGGCTTTAGCTTCATTGTTGCTCTTGACCTAGCAAGTGCCCCTCTAGGACCCACTGCTAGTTTGAGCAGTGACAGGCACTAAACTGAACACCCTTCTCTTTGTTGATATGAACACACAAGTTGTCTAGTGCATCATGAGCCAAGTTTGCGCCCTTTTCCCTCCTTTGAAGTTAACCTGGGCCCACCATCTCAACAAATGGTGGAGATTAAATCTCAATGGGTGGCTGAGATCGTTTCACTTTTTGGCTATAGGGAAATTAAAATTTTCCTAAGTCAAAATAATGAGAAAAAGTAAAATTGCACCTTTGGCCCACCTATGGTCCCTCTGCCAAATTTAGTGCACCTATAAATTTAGTTGAACCCTTCCTCGTCTAACTCCCTTTAACAATTACAATGGGTACTGAAATTGAACCTACATCAGCCATTGGGAAATCGAAATACTTCGATAGGATGGATAAAGCCCGTGGGATACTTTGTTTGTCTATCTACCCTAATTTACTCTTTCATGTCAAGTCATGCTCAACACCTAAGTAATTTTGGAAAAAACTGGAGGGATTATTTGGAAAGCAAGATGAGTTGAGAGGACATCAACTAAAGAATGAGTTGACTTCTCTAGATCCCAACCATTTTGACACCCTACAGGACTTCTTCTCAAGATTCAAGACTCTAATGATACAGGTAAAAGCTTGTGGGACAGATCGGAAGGGGGAAAACTTATCATTTTAGTACTTTCTAAATTAGGTCCTCAATATTTGTTCTTTGTCTCTTATTTCTATACTGTTAAACTCTTCATGGATAAAAATGTTGATTTGGTGTAGCATCGGATGTGCTCTAAGCCTCAAATTTTGCAGGAAGGCTTGGGCACAGGTATTCCAAAGAACCCAGAAAGCGTTTTGGGAAGTTCCACCCAAAAGTGATTTTATTAAAATAATTAATATTTTTAATGGGGTTCCTAAGTCTAAACTTAGGAAAATTAAAATATTAATCAGTATTAATCTAATCAGGGGTGAAACTTCTAGAAAAAGACACAGATCAAGCCAAAACGATCTGAGCCTTTGATTAAGATGTAATCTAGGTTGTTGGTTGTTCAACATGAAGATATAAGAAGGGGCTTGAGGTTCATAGAGAGATTGAGAAAATCGATATTCTGAGGTGAGAAATTCTTGGGAGGAAAATCAATTGAGGAGATCTTGTAGCAGAGGGGCAGTGAGAATCCGGGAGAAGGAATTCCCAGAGAGTACAAGGCAGAGAGAGGATAGAAAGACGTCCAGAGAAAGGTTGACGCTGGACTATGCAGTGCTGACGCAGAGGCAGCGTAGTCAATGAGGGGAAGTTGAGTTCCTGCTGAGGGAAGTCGAAGTTCAGTTGCCGGAAGCCAGGGTGTGAGTCTGGGAGGCAGAAAAGTCAATTTATCAGCCAGCAAAGGATCCAGAGGAGAGGCAAGCTTAATACCCAAGAGAGGTGACACACAAGCTACCCAGGGTGACGCAATTATGAATAGAAGCCATGCAGAGGGTGAAGTAGAGCCTCCAGAGTTGAAGGATCAGTCATTGATTCTCTAGTGACAGGGTGAGATCGTTTCACTAGTCTTTTGTTTAGTATTTTTTCTGTAATGGATTGCTAGTTGAGCATCCTAGAATTGTACTCAGAATTTTCTCCTGCATAATAATAAACCCTCAGAGCTGCTGCATCGGTTTTAACCCTCAGAGTTGTTGCATCAGTTTTCCCGCATTGGGTTTTTTTGGGGACTATTTGTCCAAAAATAATTGTTTCCTATGTGTTATATTTTTCTTTCTTTCTCAGTATTTTGTTTCCGCATATATGTAAATTAAGTGAAGGCTGCACGATGTATTTACTTAGAAATTTACCGTAGAAGACAGTAAATAACTTGTATGATTTAATCAAGTAGGAGAAGTAACATCAGTTTGCTGCAGTAAGGATTCCAGCTTAGCAATCTTCTAAAAAACTGGAAGATCCTATCTTTAGATGATTTCATTGAGTTTTTTATACATGAGCAGAATAAGCTCATACACAATGGAGCTCTTAATCCTTCCACACCTTATGTGCTTAAAGTGAAGGATGATAACAAGAAAGGCAAGCAGAAAACAAGGGATCTTGTTCATATAGATGGAGAAAGCTCTCAGTCTAGTACGGAGTCTAAAATTCCCAAATGCAAAAATTCTAAGAATGAGAGAATAAGGTGTAGCTCCTGTGAAAATTCCTACACTGAAGGAACCCCTATTGCAACAAATCTGAATCTACTTCACCTACTTGATTTTTAAATTACATTCATCAAGTTATTCTTCTGAATACTTAAGCAAATTACTTTTGTAGCCTACGTTAATTAAATATTTGATCTCATGAAACAGAAAACAGAGAAAAGAACAAGATACATAGGACACACTTAGTTTTGGACACAATAGTCCCCGGAAAAACCCAATGCGGGAAAACCGATGCAGCAGTTATGAGGGTTTATTATTATGCAAAAGAAATATCTAAATACAAATCTAGGATGTTCATCTAGCAATCCTTTATAGAGAAAATACTAGCGGAAAATGTGAGTGAGTTTTGCCTCACTTCACGCAACAGAATTCCGACTGATCTGGCACAAGACTGGCTAACCCCGGCTATTTCTGCGTTAGCTCCTCTACCCTCTGCGTCAGCTATCCCGGTTGTTCCGGCAGTTTCGACTGTTCCGACAGTTCTGGAGTCTACATGACAAGCAGCTTTTCTGCATCAACTCTCCCAGCTACTACGCTGCCTCTGCGTCAGCTCTCCCCGTTGTTCCGGTAGTTCCCGACAATTTTGGTTGTTCCAACAGTTCCCGACAGTTTTGGCTCTTCCGGCAGTTCCGACTATTTCGACAGTTCTGGCTTCTGCGTGACAGGCAACTTTTCTGCGTCAACTCTCCCGGCTACTACACTACCTCTTTGCAAGCTTTCTCCCCTCTCTGTTTTCTATTTTCCAGAAAGTCCTCCCGAATTCTCTCTACCCCTCAACTGCAAGATCTCCCCGATCGATTTTCCTCCTAAGAACTTCTCATCTCAGAAAATCGATTTCCTCAATCTCTCTGTGTGTGTTTCCAAATGAACCCCAAGCCTCCATTTTATACTTTTCATGTTGAGTCTTCAACGACCGAGATTAAGTCTCTAATCAATGGCTAAAATTAAAACATGACTTGATTCGCCTTCTAGATCTTTCTCACCCATATTTTGATTAAAACCCATTAATATTTTAATTTTCCTAAGTTTAGACTTAGGAACCCCATTAAAAATATTAATTATTTTAATAAAATACAATCCGAGTGGAATTTCACCAAACGGTTTCTGGGTTTTTTAGAACTCATGTGCCTTAGCCTCTCCACCAATTTTCAAGGCTAGAGCACTTCCGATGCTACCAAAAACTAACACTCCCTCTTAGCGAGGAAAGTGCTCTAGCAACAATGTCCACCTGCATGTTGCTCTGTTTCTGAAGCACCTCCTTTTTGCACTGTTGTTGCCACCAACACTATGTTGTTGTTGCTACTGTATTGCTACCCATGACACTGCCACTGCCACTACCACTGTTGCATCTATACTACAGCTCCCTCTTAAATGCTGAATCTGTTATGCTACTATCACTGCCACTGCTAACATTGCATCCGTACTACAACTCAGTTGTTGAGAGAAGCAACTGAAAAAAATCCAAAATTAGTTGAACTTAATTATGTTCAACATAATACAATGAATGTTGGAATCTAACTGTTGTTGATTCTGACCCTCTGAATCTTTTGCGCTGCTGCTGACTCCTGCACTGTGCCAACTGCACTGCTGCCAACCTTGCTCTGTGTTGATCAGTCTCTGGTCCCCAGCTACTGCATCTATCCTCCAAACACTCCACTGCATCATCTGACACTAAGTCCATCTCGCTACTGCTGAATCTTGGGCTCCCATAGCAAGGAATTGATCCAAGAGGTGGACTCCTCAAGGATCCTACCCACATGTAGTCCTCCCAACTACAGCTCAATATTGTCCCATCTCCCTCCTGGAGATGTGTGGGCACTCATGGCAAACTCATCCTCATCAATCTTAGCTGAAGCAACCTTAAGATCATGTTTCTCATCCTTGTCCTTTTTCTTCAAATGACACTAGGATGCATCACTGCCCATCTCGCCACAACTGAAACATTTCACCTTCAAAATGCCCTTCTTTCGCTTCGGCTTCTGTTGTCGCTTCGATGCTAGAGTTGCATTTTCCTCCTCCTCCTTCGTCTTTGTGCCACTCCCACCGCTGCCATTGAGGTTGACCTTCACTAGGTCCCTCCTTAACTCCTCCTGTTGAAGAGCCGCCCCCATCTCCTCCCATTAAGGTAGTTTTTCTCTGCCCAATATGGTTTGGATGAAAACTTGTCATTCATCCGAGACTCCATTTAGGGCTATCCTCACCATCGCAGTTGGCTGAGGAGTGGACCCCACTGCAGCAAGCTGGTCTCTAGTGTCCTGAAGACATTGAAGATAAAGGTTCACCCCTTCTCCTTTCTGCATCAAGGTCCAGTGCAACATCTGTTCTAAATACATCTTCCGTTGTTCGAAAGAACCTTCATACAGAGAAGACAAGGCTTCCCACATCTCTCGGGTTGTATCCTTGCCCTGCAAGTGTGAGACCACATGATCTCGAACTCCATCAAGAATGAGCCTCTTTGCCTTCCCCTGCTCGGCCTTGTACTTCTTCTTTTGATCGTTGTCAGCAGGAACAGCTACAACACTATTGACGTAGGCCTCGAGATCATATTCCTCCAGAACAACTAAGATTCTGGCCTTCTATATGACATAGTTGGAAGCACCTTCCAACCTGTTCTGGTCTCTGAGCCCATGCGATGCCATCTCACCCAACTGTCGAACTGACTCCTCTAGTCACTACTCAGTTGCTCAGCAAGTGAGAAATTCGAACTTTCTGGCGGAAAGTTCTCTGAGGAGAAAATTCCCCTTCTATGTGTCTTCGTTCTTTTCCAGCGGATTTCTACCCCGGCAGAAACTGCGCCCTTCAAGCACTGTGCTGAGGCTCTGCATCACTCCCTTTGCCTCTGCAAACTCACGAACTAGAAATCGTACCTCTCTGTCGTCTCACTCAGAGAGAGATTTCCTCGGATCTGCTTCCCGACAAGGACTGCACAATCCCTTCAAGGGGATTGAAATTGCTACCAAGTGCAACTTTTGGCCTCTCTGCTCAGCATTGGATCTGCTCTTCTTGTTTCAAAATCAATACTCTGATACCATGTGAAAATTCCTACACTGAAGGTACTACAGCAAACCTGAATCTACTTCGCCTACTTGAATTTTAAATTACATTCATCAAGTTACTCTTCTGAAAATTGAAGCAAATTACTTTTGCAGTCTAAACTAATTAAATATTTGATATCATGAAACAGAAAACAGAGCAAAGAACAAGATACATAGGACACACTTATTTTTGGACACAATAGTCCCTCGAAAACCCCAATGCAGGAAAACCGATGCAGCAGTTATGAGGATTTATTATTATGCAGGAGAAATATCTGAATACAAATCTAGGATGCTCATCTAGCAATCCTTTACAGAGAAAATACTGGCAGAAAATCTGAGTGAGTTTTACCTCACTTCACCCAGTAGTTTTCCGGTTGATCCGGCACAAGATTGGCTAACCCTGGCTATTTCTGCGTTGGCTCTACGTCAGCCCTGCATCAGCTCCTCTACCCTTTGTGTCAGCTATCCCGATTGTTCCGGCAGTTCTGGATTCTGTGTGACAGGCAACTTTTCTGCGTCAACTCTCCTGGCTACTGCGCTGCCTCTGCATCAGCTCTCCCAGCTATTCCGGCAATTCCCGGCTCTTCCGGCAGTTCCCGATTGTTCCAACAGTTTCGGTTGTTCCAGCACTTCTGGATTCTGTGTGACAGGCAACTTTTCTGCGTCAGCTCTCCCGGCTACTGCGCTGCCTCTCTGCAAGCTCTCTCTGCCTCTCTGCCTCTTTGTTCTGTATTTTCCAGAAAGTTCTTCTCCCGGATTCTCTCTGCCCCTCAGCTACAATATCTCCCCAATCGATTTTCCTCCTGATAACTTCTCACCTCAGAAAATCGATTTCCTCAATCTCTCTGTGTGTGTTTTCAAATGAACCCCAAGCCTCCATTTTATACTTTTCCTGTTGAGTCTTCAATGGTCGAGATTAAGTCTCTAATCAACGGTTAAGATTAAAACATGACTTAATCCGCCTTCGAGATCATTCTCACCCATATTTTGATTAATACCCATTAATATTTTAATTTTCCTAAGTTTAGACTTAAAATCCCCATTAAAAATATTAATTATTTTAATAAAATGCAATCCGGGTGGAATTTCACCAAACCGTTCTGGGTTCTTTAGAACTCATGTGCCTTAGCCTCTCCACCAATTTTCAAGGCTAGAGAACTTCCGATGCTACCAAAAACTAACAGCTCCTACAACAGGGGGTTCCATCCAGAGAGTTCTTGTATGGTGAAGACAATTGATCTAATGGCCAAAGTACTTCAACAACATAATCTAGATGACTACATCCCAGACAATGTTAAGAAGAAGAATGAAGACAAGCCTTTAGATGATCAAGGTATGGATCATACTTTGATTGCTATTGCTTCATCATCTAATAAATTGTTTTTGAACGTAAGTTTTCCGAATCATATGGCTGCATTAAAGCATTCTTCTTTGATACTTTGCACTAGTCCTACTCCAACAACTTCTCCAACACCTCTTTTTGAAGGATATCTTCAAGATGATTTTGCATATTCTTTTGATAAGATTTTAGGATCTAGTTTAGAAGTCAATTGCTAACCCGTTATAGATCCAAATCACATGCTATGGAGGGAACATCATACTCTACAGTTAGATAATGGATGAAACAGAGAAGTCATAGGGAATTAGTTTTCAATTGTTTGGTACTCAAAAAGCTCTCATTGCTACTATTAACAAGTACAAGGCTCAACCAACAACAAAAACATTCTCATATGATGGTATTGGATAGATCCCAAGACAAATTCATGATGGGGTTGATCAATAACACCATCCTTCTTCTTAGCAATTGCATCGTTTACATAGTATGCATTGTATTTTTAGGGGAGATTTTCTTCCCATTGGGTTTTCCCTCTTTACCTCACTCTTCTCATATTGTGTCTTGCATAAGTTACTTCTTGAGTACCTAACATAGCTACAAATTGTCGAGACTCAGTGATTACTTTTTGTTGTACATGAGTACGTAACCTGGTTGAGAATTTCCCAGACTCATTCACTAGCATACTCCACAGTTGGGCTTCAGGGGGGATGTTGAGGTACATTCACTTAGTGGTTCATCAGGACCTACACTTTGGCCATCATAAAACCCTCTTCCATACATTATTAGGGGCACATATGAGCATTTTTCATTTACTAATAGACAATCCCTATCATTTGGCATATTTTCTATTTTTTGGGTTTTCTATTTTTAGCAAGGGGTGCCACCTACGATGACATGTGATACTGACTAGACTTTAATTTGCACTACCTCATGCATATGCCTTCCTAGAATGAGTACGCACTTCCTCCCTATTTTGTAGTAGTTAACCATCATTTTTCTCTCTGCCTCCCTTGTTAGTTGACTTTTGGAGTTTAACTGACTTTTAGTCCTAATTCGAATTGGTTGGCCTCCTAGAGAGTCTACATATTGTATTCATGTTTAGCAATAACATATCATCAGATTTTATGAGTAACTTGAATTGTCTTCTTGGTTCATTAGTCAATTTCTCAGCAGTTTTATTCTCTCTTCTTTCTTGTTTTGCAAGTAGCTAGTCTAGTATTCTTTTCACGTTTAGATCATGTGATTGTACTTAAAATCCAACAGTTGGAAGTATGAAATGTCCCCACTTTACCATCTATTGTTGCTTACTACATATCCTCTCTCAATATGTACATGAAGCCGACAAGAAATACAAAACTCCTCGAACTTCGACAAGAAGCCAGGCAATTCAGCAAGAAGGATCCAATCCGTCAAGGCAGACACACTATATGAGACATTGATCCATTTTCTCGGATACCATCTCTACGCAATTGCAGTGATATATATACCTTGAGGTTGGA
The DNA here is from genome assembly GCA_031772625.1 of Pinus tabuliformis. NCBI lineage: Eukaryota > Viridiplantae > Streptophyta > Pinopsida > Pinales > Pinaceae > Pinus > Pinus tabuliformis. Next base: position 309,080,648 of record CM062805.1, on the reverse strand, counting down.
CACATTACATGAAGAACAGGATCTTGTATCCGTTGGCCTGTATCTTCCTTTTTTGGCAACATTGCCCTTACATATAGCCATTATTATATGACAGTAATTAGATAACAATTTATTAATGCTTTTCCGATAGTTGTCTTTAACATATATAGCTAAGCTAGAGCTACACTTGGGTATTTCAACTTGTTTATATAAACACTAGCAACATTCAAAAGATGGCTAAGTGCATTACAGAGACCCATTTGTGTTCTGCAGGACCATCAATTTCTTCCCAAAATAGAAAAGGAAATAAATGGATAATCTGCAGCAGACTGGAAAGATGAAAATATATGGAATGTTGTAGAAGCCTCTTTATCAAAGAAGATGGCATTAAAGATGCATATTTTATTTATGGCATTGATTGTATTTGTATGAAAATTATGGGGAAAAATATAGTCTCTGTAGCAAATAAAACCAAACTGTTCACCTTCTAATTGCAAGAAGAAGTAACAATTTATTTTCTTTTTTAATACTTCTATTAGAATCCGAAACGATACCTGGCAAGTCGGGTATAAAAAAGCTGATTGGAAAGCTCTAGGCACTTCTCTACTGTAGGCTCTTTATCAATGTAGTGCTTGTTCTTTTCTAGCGTTTGCTGGTACAATTCTATCCCATTCTTGGCAACATACTTACTAGCAATACATAATTTGCTTTGTAGCTGTTTCAGCAACGAAGCTGACATTTCTTTGCAGAAGAAAATTTATCCAAATACAAAATCAATAACTGCCCATACAAGGAAGCCTGCCTTGATTAAAAAACAGAATGGTCTTAAAAGAAAATAGCACATAGGATTAGGGTGGAAAACATGATCTCAGGAAAGCTTCAAAACTGAAGGAAAGAGAGTAAAAGATGCATACCTTGATCTTGGAGTTCTTATTCTCACATATAACTCTGATAGTGAAACCAGGTTCTATCTCGCCACCTATTGGCATGTCAATGCATTTTATAGTCGAAGTCGAGTCGGAGCTTTCATTTTCCAAATGGTTTTTGTGAGGCGGTTGTCTTTTTCGTCCCTTTTACCGGTTTATATTTGAAAAATAATAAAATAATAAATAAATAAGAAAGCGAAGGGAAGAGAGACTCGAGTATATCATCTATTTTCCTAGCATTTTTTTTTGTAATGACCCTTCGGCAGGTTCAGCGGAAGGACTTGCACATTTAACCGATTTAACAGAATCAAAATATGATTTCGATGGATCCAAGGAGAATTTAATTGATAGGAGAAACTTTACACAACCAAGCTACCCATGAACCTATCATAAATCAAAATGTATATAGTGTGTATATTGTAAGTAGAGATATCATAAATCAAAATGTATATAGTGTAAAGTATATTGTAAGTAGAAATGTATTAGTTATAATGTCAAGTATGAACATATCATAAATCAAAATGTATAAAGTGTCAAGTATATTTTAAGTAGAGATGTATTAGTTATAATGTCAAGTATACTTAAAGTTAAGGTGTTGTTTTGCAAGTGACACATTCTAGGTATTCGAGATGATCCAATTAGTAATAAATTGAGGAATAGATGGCCGTGTATTTGGATAGGTTGACATTTTTTTTTTACTTTTTGTAGTAAGTAAAATTTAATGTTGTTTTTAATTTTAAATTAAAATTAAATTTTTTATTAAATAATTTTTTTGAATAGGAAAATTATTCAATAAAGTTTATTAAGATGCATATATCACTTTGTAACAAAAATAAATTAAGGTTTTTAGAAATTTGTATAACTTTTAATGTTACGGTTTTAAATACAACAATTATCATGTGAGATAAGAATACAATATAAGAGGTTGTTTTGTCGTTGTTTTAACTATAACAATTATAAAGTGAAGCAAGATACAAATTATTTTTTCTTGTTTAGAAAATAAAATAAATTTTTAAAAAATAAGTGGCTATTTAGTTTTTTTTAAATACAACAATCACAATTATAAAGTGGGGTAAGATGCAAATAATTTCCTCTTACTTTGAAAAATAAAACAAAAAAAATTAAAAATATAATATAAAGGGTTGTTTTGTTATGTTGCCACAAGGATATTTCATATACTAGTATTTGCATCACATGTTGCAAAGGAAACGCAGTAAGGCAATGGCATAAGAAATAATAGTATAGAAAAAAGAAGTCAAAATTTTATACAATGCATAAGAAATAATAGCATAGAAGAGAAGTTGTATGATCTCAGAATGGGTTTCTCTCCATCATAAAAAGAACTAAACACATGTAAGACTACCCTAGTGGACCTTAGGTGGCAAAGGAAAACCTCGAGAAACAACACTATACAATCAGTGATAGGACCTAGATTCTAGCACCAACATTTTGATCCCTCTCTGCGCAACCACAAACAGATGTTTCATGTTGGCCCAACTAAACAAATGAAAATATTTCATGTCTTCTTTTGAGTTCTTAAGTAAAAACTATTTAAAATTAAGATAAATTTGAACTTATATTTATAATTTTATATTTATTTTTCATTTATTAAAACGTATTTATATTTTGTTTTTAGGGTGCAATTTAAATAAACTTGAAGTATTGTGTAAATTAAGAGATTTAATGTTCAAATCCCCTGAAGTAGCCAGATCTACAAAGAAAATAGCGACACGCCATACAAGTTAAAAAATAAAAATAAAAAAATCATATATCAAAATATCAAGAAATTGAGCCCATTTCCATTTTTTTCTTCTTAATAGTGAAACTGAATTTACAGCGATGGCAATGCTGGTCCCTCAAGAAAATTCCATAACAAAAGAAAACTTCTAACTGAAACATAAATTCAAACGCCAATGATTTATATTTATTGTAAAAAAAACAATTATACATAGAGTTCTCCTCTGTTGAATAGATAGAAATGCATGTCATGCATGGAAACCTAGACGCTGCAATTGAGCTTAGCCATCCTGATATACAATATTTCATAACATAGAGGCTGCAAGTCAGCTAAGCCATCCATAATTTGAAGTATTTCAAATATTAAAGAAAAAAACCAAACCTCTATACAGATCACACTAACATATTGGAGGACAAGGCCGATTGCATTAACCTATGGCTTAGAAATATCTTTATTCAACAATATGTGGACCAGAGAAATCCATTGCTTCAAGCTGGTCCAGAATATCCTGAAGAACAACATTTGTACTCTGGGAGAGGTTGTTTTGAATGAAGTGGATCACATGCTCAAAAACTTCCACATCACACGTGACCAAGATACCTCCCTCACAATCATTTTTAAACCCAGATTCAAACCTGGTTCTCTCCAAAAGAAAAGTGAAAGTTGGATGAGACAAGTAAGTTATGGGGATGTAATACCTCTGCCCCTCTTGCCCAACAAGCACAGGAACATGCCCATGTGGGCATCTCATCCTCTTTTTCACATGATCTCCAAGCTTCAATACTACATTAGAACTACCATTACCATTGAGAAGAGTGTAGCCACAATAATTACAGAGCTTCTTTGAATGTGATCGTCCCCCTACTATCATATGCATGATTGATATCTTGCACAGACGCCACATGGATTTAGCAGTTTCCTTTGCCATGGTGAAGCAATGTAATTTGCAGGATTTGGAAATGTTAAGAACTCATCTCCTACAACCAAACAATTAAATAGTTTAAAAACTTTTTCAAACTCAACAAAGATTTGAAAAGAGTAACAAATACTGCAAAAGATTTGAAAAAACAAAGAAAGACCAGGCATGTATGATGATAGTCTGCTTTTATAAGCATAGCTGAACTGATGGGCTTTAAGATTTGTCCATTTCAAAGATTTGAAAAGGCAAACAAAGAGCAGGAAGCTATGTGTTGATAGTCTGCTTTTATAAGAAAAATTGAACAGATAGGGTAGCAAAATTGAACCCCTACTATCATATGCATGATTGATATCTTGCACAGCTGCCACATGGATTTAGCAGTTTCCTTTTCCATGGTCAAGCAATGTAATTTGCAAGATTTGGAAATGTTAAGAACTCATCTCCTACAACCAAAAAATTAAACAGTTTAAAAACTTTTTCAAACTCAACAAATATTTGAAAAGACTAACAAAGACTACAAAATATTTGAAAAAACAAATAAAGACCAAGCATGCATGATGACAATCTGCTTTTATAAGCATAGCTAACACCCCAAAACACAAAATCAATCAGAGAAACTAACAAAAACACTCAATATATAATATTAACAGCAATGTAAGTGTAAGCACTCTTACTGTATGCTTTGATTAATTTGAAGGAAGCCTGAATTTCATTTTAAGATAATCAAAATGTAACACAGACTCATATAAACCCAGCTTTGATATATTGCAGCTCCATGGATATCTCTAGTTAGACTAGATGACTGGTGTATCAAACTTGGTTTATTGAATTTAGAGCTACATGACAACTAAGATTCAATATTTAATACACGAGTGATTTGTTTGAATCAGTGATATTCTTCCCAACATTGAGGTATACATATTAGACCTGAATGCTCCTGAGTGTATGTGTAAGGGAAGGTGTTTGACTTCCTGAGTTGATTTCCTTCCATTATCAAAGGAGCTTAACACATGTTTCCTTTGTGTGTGAGAGAAGTTGTGTGATCTCAAAGTGGGTTTCTCTCCATCATAAAAAGAACTAAACACATGTAAGACTACCCTAGTGGACCTTAATTGGATATTTTATCCTTTTATTCAATACAACCATATCACCAGCCTAGTACACACAAGAAGAGTTAATAGATGGTCCTACCTAGCTCTCTTCTTGCAATCAAACTCACCTTATTCAAGCAACTTTTAATGACCTTCAAGAGAGCCAAGTCTGTGGAATCCATTTGCTTTGGCTGTCTCCATAACATGTCCAGTTTTTTGGAAATTTTTTCTTTGTTTGCCTTAAGGAAATCCCAGAAAGTCATGATAGCACCCTCCATGATTCCAGCCAACTGGGAGGCAGTTACTAAAGTTGCTTGTTCTGCTGGGATCTTGTCCTCTTCTTCTCCTACTGAAGTTGCTTCTACATATACATATATTAGACATTAGGATTTGATCTGATATAGCAAGAAAGAATATGGGCACAAGCCCAAAGTATTGAGAATATAATAGGATAAAATATTTGATTGATGCTAATTACCCTTGACAGCAGGAACTTGAAGCAACTTAGGCAATTGGTACTGGCATCTGGCATAGACTTGGCTTCTGAGTCCCTGATCATAGGGCTCATTCTCTATAAATCTCTACAGCAGAACTTGAAAGTACTGAAATTGCTCTGTTGAGCTATCATAGCATGGAGAAGGTTCTGAATTGGAGGCTGCCAGTTGTTGAATTTTCTTGTATTGCCAATGCAGTGCCTCCCATGTCAAGCATGTCTGAGACACATAAATGGTCTCTAACTCATCCTTCTGATGCTGCAGTTCAATCTCATCATCTCCCAATTCCCTTCTTCTTGATGATAGTTGACGCAGAGATGATACCATTCTCTGGGATCTAGACTTCGTGAGCTCTTGTGGCAGAGGAAAACCTTGAGAAACAACACTATACAGTTAGTAATGGGACCCAGATTCTAGCACCAACATTTTGATCCCTCTTTATGCAACCACAAACAAATGTTTCATGTTGGCCCAACTAAACAAATGAAAATATTTCATGTCTTCTTTTGAGTTCTTAAGTAAAAACTATTTAAAATTAAGATAAAATTGAACTTATATTTATAATTTTATATTTATTTTTCATTTATTTATATTTTGTTTTTAGGGTGCAGTTTAAATAAAATTGAAGTATTGTGTAAATTAAGAGATTTAATGTTCAAATCCCCTGGAGTAGCCAGATCTACAAAGAAAAAGAAAACAGTGACACGCCAATACAAATATTTGACAAAAACAATAGATTAATAACTCAATCTAAAACTAGAGTTCCATTGAAGCACAACTTTGAGAATAGCTATAAGGAGAAGGAACATTCAACAGAAGAACAGAGACTAAATATGCCATCATTGCCATTGCATCATCAATTTAGCAAAATGCAAGAAACTCTGGTAAGAAGGGAGGATGAGAGATTCAATGAATCAGATGTAGCAAGGAAGGAAGCTTCAGGAACATTAAGGAATATTAATAGTCCAACTACAACTTCTTGTTCTGAAGAAGAAGGATTGCATCTTCTAGCTCTTCTTCTACAATGTGCAGAGGTTGTTTCAGAGGACAATCATGAAGAGGCAAACAATATCCTGCCCTATATTTATGAGCTTTCTTCACCTTATGGGAGTTCAGTTCACCGTGTGGCTTCATACTTTGCTGAGGCCTTATCATGTAGGTTGATCAGTTCATACTTAGGAATCTACTCTCCTATCATGAATGAATCACGGAACAAAGTATTGTATCAACATTCCAAGTATATAGTGGTATCAAATCATTTGTGAAGTTCTCATTTCAATGCAAATCAGGGAATCTAGCAAGTATTCCAAGGTGAATATAGTGTGCACATCATTGATCTTGACATAATGCAAGGTCTACAATGGAAGAGAACATATCTAAGTTTGTAAAATGTATCAATCTCAAGATTTTAATCCTCCATGGCATGCATGGTTTGAAGTTTATTGTGATACTTTTCTACCAAATCAAGATTTTCCACAAGATGAGTAATCACAACTTGCCTTTTGAATTTTCTAAAAAAATGAAGAGCGTAATCACTTGGGCAGTAATTTAGTGTAAATAGTTTCGAGTCCCATGAATCAATCTTCTCTAGCCACTCCTGGACCTTGCTCTGATCTACCCTTTTATGGCCTAAGGGCTTTCTATTCTTGGCAAGATACATTTTTACCAATAAAAATTGTGGGATACAAATCATGAAATAGACGTCAATAATGTCTCTGAAAATAATTCTCATAGTATACATTCTGTAGGTGAAAGAAACTTACTAAATCATAGACAGTGAGTCACAAAAAACTTGATCCGCAGTGACTAGTACAACAATGCTACCATTAGGACTTTGCCTGAAAAACTCCATCCAAATTCCTTGCTTTGAAAGTATCCACAATGTGCAGGTTATACTTTGTATTCTTCTCTTCAATTACCAAGCATACCTTTTGGCAGTCAAGTGAAAGGGGATGGTAATAAAAGTCCATCAAGTTCACAGACCTTGTAATTGATAATTCATAGACCTGCTTCTTACTGTTGTTTCCGACAGCAATGGATGTGATGCATATAGCAATATGAAAGGGACATAGGGTAAATTGTATTATGTATATTGCATGATGAGGTTGATCTATTATAGAAGAGGGACAAATCCTAAGGAGGTTATACATTAGTTTCTCTTCAATCCAAAGGAAACATCATAAGGTAGTAGCATATGAACATAGATACAAAGAGATGCGATGTGTTATGCGACGTAGATGTTATCTATGATTCCTCAACAATCTCATAAATAAATTAGCATGCTAACTTATAAAAAAATTGGTTTCTTCATAAATGTCAGAGAGAACCTCAAAGATAATCACCATAGTCGAGATTTTTTGGATGAGCACGAGTGGGGTGGGTGAGTGCCAATGAGTAAGGGTCGTTGGATCGAACCAACACAATCTAATCATCTAACAAGAGACCGAAAGACACAGACCGAGGATAGGAGGTCAGCAAGGGAGTTGTTTTCAAAGAAAAACACGTGTAACACGTAACTTGGTTATAAACTTTTGTATATACCTTACTCAATTATCTTTATGGTTGATAAATGATAATTGGTTTTTCATAGTGAGAGTACTTCCTATGACTTGATCTCATTTATATATGATTTATGTTATTTAATATTGAGATTATTTATAAATAAATAATTAAATTAATATTGAAATTTTTATTAGTTAAAATATCACACTTTATTATCTACATTATTTATATTTTATTTGTTTATTATCTACATTATTTGTATTTTATTTGTTAAAAGTGTATTTCTACTTGTATTTTATTTGTTACTTCTATTTGTATTTTATTTGTTAAAAGTATATTTCTAATTATATTTTATTTGTTAAAAAATTGACCTTCACTATTGTTATTTGATAATACACTATTTGTATTTTATTAGTTAAAAGATTGAACTTCACTATTGTTATTTGATAATTGATATGATAATTTATAATGATATTAAGTAAATATAAAAAATTAAACAAGTTCACTAATAATAAATAGATTTTAAAAAGTAATCTTTAATGGCCAACCATTTTTATTAGTTAAAAGATCACACTTCATTATCTACACTATTCGTATTTGTATTTTATTAGTTAAAAGATTGAACTTCACTATTGTTATTTGATAATACACTTTGTATTTTATTAGTTAAAAAGTTATTCGATAATACATTATTTGTATTTTATTAGTTAAAAGATTGAACTTCACTGTTGTTATTTGATAATTGATATTATAAATTATATTTGATAATTGATATGATAATTTATAATGATATTAAGTAAATATAAAAAAATTAAATAAATTCACTAATAATAAATATATTTTAAAAGTTAATATTTAATGACCAACCTCTTTCATTACTTAGCCATCAAAATATACCAGCATCCTCTTATCACCATTTCTACATGTTCACAGTAAATGCCCTTTTTTATCTACTGGAGTCTGCCCATTTGCATGGGTCAATTGAGCAGTGTGTCTCTTCTAGTTGATTCAGAGATAGTGAACAATTATCTCCAAATAATACACCCTTGTCTGTGCAACCTAATCATGATTTAGTGGTTGGCACTAGAGGTTGTTTATTAGTCATTTGTGAGGCATGTGGGGCTGTTGTCAGCCATCATATGACAAACTATGGACTTGTTTGGTCTTGATGAGCCTCCTCCATGGATTTTGGCAGCATGGAATTTTGTTCACAGTGATGGTATTGTCGAATATCTTTGCATCCCATTTGGTGTGGTCTTACACCAATTTCCATGTCCAATTAGTGTCTAGAGCAGTTGCAACATAAGTTTCTCTCGGGACTACTAGGATCCTACTGGGATCTTCCATTCACTAGAAAGTTATTTGTTAAATGTTAATGTTCTAATTTTGTTTAGCCTAACAACTTTTAAAAGATTTGGCTCAAATGGGATATTTATGTTCTAACATAAACACAACATTTATTGCCACTATGCAGAATATAGTAGCTTAACATCTGTCTCCATTATGGGGAATGCAACTACGATATAGTAGCTTACAGGCACTGAACACAATCTTGCTTTACACTTGGTAATGTTTTAGTACCAAATATGTTGAGTACACAATAAATTAAATTTAGAATATCTCATTGAATAATCAATCACATACAACTATCCTTTTCCATTAGTACAATGACATGTATAGCCTACAAGTTGAAATGCACAAGGAATCCAAATTTTGTGGTGTTGAGATTTATGACAAGTAACATTATGGACAATTTCCTCCCCATTGCAGCCACAAATTGCAAAAGAATTGAAAATTAATGTTTTCCATGTCTCTATTCCATGTGCAGGATTGACAAGAACTTTACAGGAAGATCAATACAAATGTAATATTCAAAGATAAAACAACTAAACCACAGTACTTGCTAGCAGGGCTACTATTCGGCAGTGAAGGATATGCATCTGGTGGGGGCAACACACAATCCTCACCATTGAAGTAGATTTTTTTATTTTTTTAATCTCAAGAAGACTAACATACATAACTTGGAATTGCTATTTGTATCATCTCCTTCATTTTACCATCATTTAATGACACTTATTACTTTTAGTTTGAAAAACTGCATTGATCTAGATGAAAATCGCACAATTTTCCTTAATCATGCCAACTCACCCTTAATGCACAATGAACCATAATAGAATTCAGGTCAAATTCATCCCTTGATCTTCCGATGATAAAATAGTCAATGTCGTTAAATCTCTTTATAACCATCTATAGAAATGACAGTCAAAATAGTTCAATTTAAGAGCATAAGCTAGAAACATGGTTTGCTACATGAACAAACATCCTGATAACATTCAAAATATTTCGAAAGGAGATGCAATATATGGCATCGACTCTAAAAACAAAGACCTGTAAGCACCACCTAAATATCTGCCCATCTACTTTAACATGTGAACCTAAAACATACTTTAAACGTGTTGCCATAATTCTAGGAGGGCTTTGAACATGGGGGTAGTCCCTGACAAGATGACCAGGTTCACCACAGCTATTGCAAACTGGACTATTCATACAATCTCGAGCCAAGTGGCCAATCTGGCAACAGTTATTGCAGGCCTTATCATCGAGACAGTCTACCATAATATGCCCAGGCAAATAACACTTCTTGTGGAGTGATGATTTTGGAAGTCCTAGTTCATTGCGGCAATCAGCTGCAAGATGACCAGGTTTCTTGCAATTCCTGCATAATTTCTCTTTTGGACACTTCGATGCAATGTGCCTATCATGAGAAAAACAAAAAATAAAATACAAATTAGGGCCTCCTCATGCCTTTTCTTTCCATGTTGAAGCTTGTTTTCTTTCTGCCCAATGAAAACATGATCAAATAATATAACATACCCTGAAATGCCACAGTTGTTGCATATATAAGCATTTGGACACTCTCGTGCATCGTGCCCTATTCGCTTGCAGTTGTTACAAAGCTCAATAGGCCTGAAGGAGCGAAAATAAACTTAGAGGATCATTGTCCACCTTCCAGGCGGGTCTCATGATATCTTCTGCAATCAATTGGCGCAACATCAATGGTTGCATGTGCCTTAAGGTCCCCATTTTTCCAAATATATGTTAACCCTTAACAAAATTCACTAGTTAATGAAAATTTCAAAAACAAAACTGCTCCAACCGTAACCAAGGTCTTTTCCAATGAGGATTTCTTAATAGTTCTAATCAAAACCCGGGTACTGAAAGAAAGTGCAAGTTTCATAACCTCTGTGGTCAAGAGAGGCAAATGAAAATTTTAAAAATAATATGAGGGAATGAGTATGACCTCGTAAAGCACATCCATGTTAGTCTAAGAACTTGAATATGAAAGTATCTTCAGCCTAAATTTTTGCACAGCATCAACTACAAGATGATCATGAGAAAAAAAAAAAAAAAAAAACAAATTAGGGCATCCATATGCCTTTTCTTTCCATGTTGAAGCTTGTTTTCTTTCTGCCCAATGAAAGCATGATCAAATAATATAGCATACCCTGAAATGCCACAGTTGTTTCATACAGAAGCATTTGGACACTCTCATGCATAGTGCCCTGTTCGCTTGCAGTTGTTACAAATCTTAATAGGCCTGAAAGAGCGAAATAGAAATTTTCAGAACCAAACAAACTAAAAACTAGATAAATCCCACCTTGGTTTTGCCCCAAACCTAATACAATATACAACATGTGTAACAAAGGTTCCCAATAAGAGAAGTTATCTTCCAATTAAATGATGAATCCTCCAAGAGCATATGGAATATTGATACAAACGTACCCTGTCCAAGAAATTAGTGTCCAAGTTCAAAATTATACATCTTCAGATAGATGAAGGAAAAGACATGAATGGAAATATTTCAAATGTTTATTCCATCCATTCTAATGGCTGAGGGACAATAGAAAGAAAATAAACTTAGAGGATCATCGTCCACCTTCTTGTTTTAGGGAAACTAGTGTCGATTCGAACTGCTAGTCCCACTAAGATGGGTAGCTATCTTAGAAACAAACAATGAAAGCTTTTCAAGATTTCCTTTTAAGTGTGATAGATGGAAGAAAGGAAAAGAGGACCAACCTGGATCTTTCGCTTTGATCCTAGCTTGATTTCTCTTTTCCTTGATAGAATTTTCCACTCCTCTCCTACTTGTCCCGCTTCAAAGAGTACCTGTAGAGTCAAAGTAACAACAAACTATCAAAGCATATCCATCTAAAACATCATAAACAATGCGGAATCAGAAACACATTGACCATACAATTGCATTCGTAAACAAGATTCACAAATACAAGATTATATGGAGGAAAACTCAAAGAACTTTATTAATAGTAATGTAAGAGAGGATTACAACCCAGCTGTCGGATCCATCATCATCCTCCCAATTGTAGAAGCCCTCTTCACCTCATGAACAAGCAAATCACCCAACAACGCAATGTCTCTTCTCACCAAAAAACCAACAGCACTTCTTTACAAAATACAAAATTCTAGCTTCCAGATCTCTCAGATGAGGGATCCATTTATAGATGTCTTGCAAGGGTGTGAGTCAGCTCTTGGTTCCACTTGGAGATTTCAATGATCTCTTACTCATCCCTGGGTGAATTTAGAGAGGCAAGTGTCATAGGAGAAGTTTTTGGAAGATTCCATGATCATCCACCTTGCAAACTGTCTCTGCCATTTGTCTATTCTCGCTCATCACACCCCATAGAAGGCCATTTCAGTATGCATCACACCTAGCCAGTTAGGCAGTCAATATGCATCGCACCTTTCCCGTGGAGTAGTCTTTATGGTCCAGTTTTGGCCAGTTCTAAGTAATTTTTCAGGTGGAACTTCTGGGAAATGATGTAATCATTTGACCATGATCCTTTAGGGTATGAAACAACACTTTTAGGGACTTAAGGAGCCCTTAGTTTATGGACATATGAGTTTGGGGTTACAGTGCCCAAATATGTCTATAACACTTCTGGTCGGGCCTCATGGTATCTTCTGCAATCAATTGGTGCAACATCAATGGTTGTGTATGCCTTAAGGTCCCCATCTTTCCAAATATATGTTAACCCTTTAACAAAACTCACTAGTTAATGAAAATTTCAAAAACAAAACCGCTCCAACCATAACCAAGATCTTTTCCAATGAGTATTTCATAATAGTTCTAATCAAAACCCTGGCAAATTAGACAATGAGACCGGCCACTCAAATTTATAAACAGTTCACCTAAGAGGATGACCATATGGTTTCCAATGAGAATATTGCTAAGACAAATAGCTTAAAGGCATAATGAGATAAATTTAGAGGAGAAAATAAACTTAGAGGATCATTGTCCACCTTCCGGGCGGACCTCATGGTATCTTCTACAATCAATTGGCGCAACATCAATGGCTGTGTGTGCCTTAAGGTCCCCATCAAATATATGTTAACCCTTAACAAAATTCACTAGTTACCAAAAATTTCAAAAACAAAACTGCTCTAACCGTAACCAAGATCTTTTCCAACGAGGATTTCATAATAGTTCTGATCAACAAAATTCACTAGTTAATGAAAATTTCAAAAACAACGAAGATCAATACAAATGTAATATTCAAAGATAAAACAACTAAACCACATTACTTGCTAGCAAGGCTACTATTCGGCAGTGAGGATATGCATCTGGCAGGGGCAAGATACAATCCTCATCATTGAAGTAGATTTTTTTATATGAAGAGGACTAACATAACTTGGAATTTCTATTTATATAATCTCCTTCATTTTACCATCATTTAATGACACTTATTACTTTTAGTTTGAAAAATTGTATTGATCTAGAAGGAAACAAGTTTCCTTAATCATTGCAACTCACCCTTAATGCACACTGAACCATAATAGAATTCAGGTCAGATTCATCCCTTGATCTTCCAATGATAAAATAGTTAATGTCATCAAATCTCTTTATAACCATCTATAGAAATGACAGTCAAAATAGTTCAATTCAAGAGCATAAGCTAGAAACATGGTTTGCTACATGAACAAACATCTTGATAACATTCAAAATATTTCGAAAGGAGAGGCAGTATATGGCATCGACTCTAAAAACAAAGACCTGTGAGCACCACCTAAATCTCTGCCCATATACTTTAACATGTGAACCTAAAACATAATTTAAAAATGCAAATCATGCATTCCATAAAAATTTAGAAAATATTCAAAAATCAGACATAAAAGGTTCATGTTTTGTTGCCTTAATTCTCCAGTATCCTTATCAAAATTCAGAGTTGTGGTTGAAGCTGGAAGAAAACTTTCAAATAGTTTAATTTCCTTTCATTTAGTAATAGACTAGTCTTACACTTGCACTAAAAAGAAATAAAGTAATCTATTGCAAATATTAATATAAATTTGGCAAACTAAATCACACTAGTATAAAGTGGCTGGAAAATTAAGACCACGACTTCACCCGAAGACTGAAACTAAGCTTCATCTTGTGACTTCCCCAATTTGTACATCAGTTTAGAAGTTCCCAACGTCGGAAGCCACCACGCATAAAAAGAGGATCTGAAGGACAGTCTATAGATATATGTCCACAATCCCCACAGACATGGTAGTAAATTATATTGAAATCATCAAACCCTCCATGTGGTGCCATGATTCTAGGAGGGATTTGAACATGGGGGCAATCTCTGACAAGATTACCAGGTTAACCACAACTATTGCAAATCGGGCTATTCATACAATCTCCTAGCTCATTGCGGCATTCAGCTACAAGATGACCGGGTTTCTTGTAATTCCTTCATAATTGCTCTTTTGGACACTTCGATGCAATGTGCCTGTCGTGAGAAAAACAAAAAATAAAATACAAATTTGGGTGTCCTTATGCCTTTTCTTTCCATGTTGAAGCTTGTTTTCTTTCTTCCTAATGAAAACATGATCAAATAATATAGCATACCCTGAAATGCCACAATTGTTGCACACAGAATCATTTGGACACTCTTGTGCATCGTGCCCTGTTCGCTTGCAGTTGTTACAAAGCTCAATAGCCTTGAAAGAGTGAAAATAAACTTAGAGGATCATTATCCACCTTCTGGGCGGGTCTCATGATATCTTCTGCAATCAATTGGCGCAAAATCAATGGTTGTGTGTGCCTTAAGGTCCCATCTTTCCAAATATATGTTAACCCTAACAAAATTCACTAGTTAATGAAAATTTCAAAAACAAAACCACTCCAACCGTAACCAAGATCTTTTCCAACGAGGATTTCTTAATAGTTCTGATCAAAACCCGAGTACTGAAAGAAAGCGCAAGTTTCATAACCTCTGTGGTAAAGATAGGAAAATGAAAATTTTAAAAACAAAATGAGGGAAGGAATATGACCTCGCAAAGCACATCCATGTTAGTCTGAGAACCCGAATATGAAAGTATCTTCACCCTAAATTTTTGTATAGCAGCAGCTACAAGATGACCAGGCTTCTTGCAATTCCTGCATAATTGCTCTTTGGACACTTCGATGCAATGTGCTTGTCATGAAAAAAAAATGAGGATTTCATAATAGTTCTGATCAAAACCCTGGCAAATTAGACAATGAGACCAACCACTCAAATTTATAAACAAATCACCTAAGAGGATGACCATATGGTTTCCAATGAGAATATTGCCAAGACAAATAGCTTAAAGGCAGAATGAGATAAATTTAGAGGAGAAAATAAACTTAGAGGATCATTGTCCACCTTTCGGGAGGGCCTTATGGTATCTTCTACAATCAATTGGTGCAACATTAATGGATGCGTGTGCCTTAAAGTCCCCATCTTTCCAAATATATGTTAACCCTTAACAAAATTCACTAGTTAACGAAAATTTCAAAAACAAAACTGCTCCAACAGTAACCAAGATCTTTTCCAATGAGGATTTCATAATAGTTTTGATCAACAAAATTCACTAGTTAATGAAAATTTCAAAAACAAAACTGCTCCAACCGTAACCAAGATATTTTTCAACGAGGATTTCATAATAGTTCTGATCAAAACACGGGTACTGAAAGAAATCGCAAGTTCCATACCCTCTGTGGTCAAGATAGGCAAATGAAAATTTAAAAAACAAAATGAGTGCAGAAATATGACCTGGCAAAGCACATCCATGTTAGTTTGAGAACCCGAATCTGAAAGTATCTTCAGCCTAAATTTTTGCACAAGATTTCCTCCATCCTTCATTTCAGCCTTTGGAACAGCCTTCATGATCTTTGTCAAATTCCCATAATCATCAAATGATGAGAGGGGTTTTGATGGGAACCTATCCCTGAATCTGTAACTGTGCCACGGGCACCATATGGCTCGGTTCGTCCGCCGTCATAGGCATAAACTTCAACGCCAAAACCACCATCATCGACATCAAAACCGTTCATGTCGTAACTTGAATATTTTCCAATGGGGGTTTCATAATATTTCTGATCAAAACTAGGGTACTGAAAGGAATCGTGGGTTTCATACCCTCTGTGGTCCTCTGTGGTCGGGATACGTGAACCCCTGGTCATACTCAGGGTTTTGGGTAGCATAAGTGAAGTGATAAATAGGGATGGTGTTGGGTAGCGGAAGGGGAGAGGTAAACAGGGACATCGGTGTTACTAGTGTAGAGCATTTGTACCAGGAGGACCGAACATTTGCACCAAGAGGATCGGGGGAAGTTACCGTCGATTGGAGTGGGGAAGTTATATAGGCGTAAATGAAAGAGTTGATAATAGACAGGCGGTGGATCCAACGATGTAAACAAATGTAATTGTCTAACATCAAATCAAACGAACCACAACATGACAACAAAGATATTAGGGAAGTTCATCCCAAGGGAAACGCCTTACAGTGTAATTAGCATATATTATAAACCATAGAAACATTATTTTTAGAATATATTGGTACCCTTTATTTTGAGTTCATAAGATTTTTTTTCAAAACAAAAATATAAAGTATTTTATTAAAGTTAATATTCATTAGTCTCTATCACAACAGGGAGTATAA
This sequence comes from Pinus tabuliformis, assembly GCA_031772625.1. Lineage (NCBI taxonomy): Eukaryota > Viridiplantae > Streptophyta > Pinopsida > Pinales > Pinaceae > Pinus > Pinus tabuliformis. The sequence continues at coordinate 309,064,033 of CM062805.1, read as the reverse complement.
AAATCAATTTCGAGTCAACATTGTGAATAGTTAGAGTAACCTCTAATATATATATAAAGTTTATTGTAATGTTTTGCAAAATTAAATATATATGAGAATATTGTACATAAAATAAATAATTTATTATTTTGGAAAAAAATGTAATTATGAATTTCTGATTGGTTGAAACATATGAAAATATTAATTATCAGTCTTTGGACATAACATGATACATACATATATATGTGTGTGTGTGTGTGTGTGTAGATATATATATATAACCATAAAACATGTAAAGCATATCATATTTGGATGGTGAAACTTGAGGTGAATGTGTGGGAGTTATAGTTCATCATGAAGGTTAGTGTGTGAGAGTCCCTAGAAGGACAACTTGACCCTTTGTCTACTTTCAATTTTGCTTCTAGCTTAATTAGGATAATTTGATGGAGAAACATAGGAATTGTTACCTGCAATTGAGGGGGAATTCAAGGCCTTGGGTTGTATGTTTAAGTTGGTTAATAATATAATGTTAGTAGCGACATGGAAGGTTGTTTGTGAGCCTTTTAGTCTTTTTCTGTCTCCATAAGGCATATCCTTACCAAATATTGGGGCGCTTTTCTTGGGGTTTCCTTTCATTTGAGCTTAGGATATTCTTGTACTCGTTGTGGCCAACTCGGTGCGTATCTACAATAAGATATGTCCCTACTCGCTAGATTTTTTCTAGCTTTTCACCTAAAGGTGGAGCTTTGTGGATGTGAGTTTGTTGGCTTTAGGCTTGGGCTTCGGGCAACTTTTCACTTTGGCTTGGCAATAATCTTTGTGTCCTTTGGTTCATAATTTCATGGTTTTTCAATTTTGCATTCTCGATTTAAGGTTTGCTTTGTTGGATGTTGGTTCTATTGTAATTTATTTGGTCTTTTTCTATTAATGGGGATGGATTTCCATTAATACTATTACTCCTTCCCCTTTTGTTTGTTTTCATGGTCGCTCCCTATTTTTCATGGCTTTTAAGGGAAACAGTCTTTGATTGCTTGTCAAGTCTAGCAAGCACGTACATTTCCTCTTTATTGCCCTAGGTCTTTCATTTCCTTAAGCTTTATTTTCCTCTAGTAGGCTATTTTTTGTTTGTCCTTTCCATTAGATTTACTTAGCTACCCTTGGTTTTGATCCATTCTTTTTCTTTCTCCTACTTCTATGTTAGGTAGAAGATTTTCCTCGAGCTGCAAACAAGGGAGAAGGGGCAAATATGCTCCATCTACAAGTTTGGATACTCATTGCATGTCTTCTTCTCAACCACACGTTTAGATTTTTGCTCATTGTTCTATGGATTGTTTTTTGGACATGATTGCTGAGATGGTTCAATGACCCATCTCAAAATTTTAGGAGGATATTCAATATGAACACAAGTTCATTCTTAATAATTAGGTTGACAGTGAAACAAGGAGTTAGATTCCTGAAATTGGCACTTCTACTCAATATCAGTAGACCTCCTGGATGCAAGCAATCAAACTCTATTGGCATATAAAAATGCATATGTGAAGACTTCTCATTGAGAGATTTGATATTCAACATGAGATATTAGTATATATTGTAGAGATATTGGAGAAACTAAAGAAGATAGATAACAAAGCCTATTTTTTGGCTAAGAAAATAGAAGGCGTCACCTTTACCCCGTCTAATGAATACAATGATTCTCAACCACCAATCCAAGTGGATTCTCCCTTGCAATGACATGATCAAGTGAGCCTACATTTTTGTTACAATTTTTTATAGTGTCATTGGTTTAATTCTAACTGTCAATATTTGGAAACCTATTTTTGTTAGTTATATTTTTACTTTAAATGATAATCTTATAGCTTTTTCAATATGCAATGTAAAATTTTGAAACTTTGATTATGGTTTGGTTTCCCATGTGAGAGACCAATAGCTTATGGGCATCAATTATGTATCTCTTTTTTTCTTAATTAATACAAAGTGCTTAACCTTATATATCTGCGTGTGTGTTAAATAATAGGAAAACCTATCATAACTTAGTTGTCAATCCAATAGTGGGGACAATCATTAATGGTTGCTGTTAGCGCTTGAATTTGGCCTCAGGCTGAAAAAGACAAAATCCAAGGCAACATCAAACCACTTAGCCTCGTAGCTAGCCCTACGGGGCAGGAGAGGGCTCTCTCCGGGTCTATCTCAGCAAAAGGTCTTCAAAGGGCGGAGATGACTAATAAAGAACACTGATTTTAGGCTAGTAAACTGATTGAGAAGGTTTGATTTCAGATTTTTAGGGTTTTGGTGGAAATCAGAAGGAGAGCAATTTTGGGTGCGGGGATAGGACACAACTTTTGCAGAGGTCTTTTTGGGGCAAGGTAGGAGATTGTCTTGATGCCTTTTATTTAAGTGAATGGATAGGAATGACCGGTGAGGAGCTAAAGAGAGCAAGAAACTTTCGAGAGTTCTCTTTAGACAGAGGAAAACATAGATATTAAGCAAACTTAAAGGCAGAGCATATAAATTATGAATTCTACCTTAACACTTCATTTACTTAATGTGCATAAAAGAAAAGTGGGAAAATGATACACATAACAAACTTACAAGTACATGAGAGAAGCACACCATCAACACAAAGAACCACAGGAATCCCAAAAAGGTTAACTAAGCACATATGGTGCACCGCACCTCATCAGTTTACGATACCCGTATTGATAATTTATGTAGAGAAATTTAAGACGTTAAATTGACTAGACACAAGCCTACGCCTAGAAGGCACTGCCTTGGTTTGGTGGGAAGGCATAACCCAAGCTGATATGAAAAGACATGGTAAGACTATCTCTGTCTAGAATGAATTTGTTTCTATAATAAAAAAATAGTTCTATCCATTGGCCTACATGCAACAAGCCATGATGAGTTGGCAAACTCTTCGGCAGTTGAAGGGGCAAAGTGTGTAAGGGTATACTCAGAAATTTAGAAAGAGAGCATTGATTCTAGGGATCTCATTAGACTCACCAGAGACTTTTTTGAAGTACATTGGTGGTCTACACAGCTACATGAGGCATGCCATCCTCATGTTTAATCCCACTAATATAGATGAGGTATCTGTACAAGCTACTCATCTAGAAGCTAGAGGAAAGAATGGAAATCCAGAAGTTGGGGGACCATCCCAACCCACTACAAGCAAGAGCAAGGAGAAAAGAAAGCAGAAGTGGAAAGCAAGGAAGGCCAACACTGCACAGAAAAGCAAAGCTTCATGCACTCACTGTAAAAAGGATGGGCATGATTATGAGCCTTATTGGATTCTGCATCCAGAGCTGAGATCTAAGATGTCCAAGGGCAAGAAGAAGAAGACTGCTGCAACTATTAAAAAAGATTTGGGGTCAGACTTAGGAGATGAAACAACGATTGCAGCCACAAGTATAGAAGGCAATAATTCTGAAGCATCTACTAGTAATCTTGCTCAATCTGTTATTGATTAAGAAAATGAGAGAAAAAGACATGAGCTTTTCCATATTCGAGTTGTTTCCAAATATCAAAAGATTGATACTTTGTTTGATAGTGGCTCACAAGTAAATCTAATTTTTGAAGCAATTGTAAAGAAATTAGGATTGGGATTGGCAACTACACCTCATAAGAAACCATACCCATTAGGATGGTTGAATGATAAAGCACAACTACAAGTGACTAGACAATGCAAACTCAGGTTTTCTTTTGGGTCAACATTTGTAGATGAGGCTGAGTTAGACATAATTCCTTTGGAGATATGTGGAATTGTTTTAGGAAGTCCTTACTTGTATGATAGGAAGGCTATCTTCTATAGAGCTGAGAACAAGTATCTACTTGCTAAAGAAGGAATCAAATATTTTGTAAGAGCTCATAAGCTCAAGAATAATTATACTCTCATAAACTCAGGGCAGATGAAAAGAATAATAAATTCATGTAAACAATTCTTACTGATGGTTGTAAAGGAAAAGAAACCCGATAAAACCAATGTATTTGAGGGTTGTAATGTTGAACAAGCATCTGATATAAAAAAGGTTGTTTCAGAATATGATGTCTTATTTCAAGAACCTAAAGGTCTGCCACCCAAAAAGGGAATAGTACATGATATTATTTTGCAGCAAAATGTTCCATTGCCTAACATTGGAATGCACAGGTTGTCTGATTTAGAGAATGCTGAAATCAAGAAGCAGGTGCAGGAGTTGCTCGAGAAGGGATTCATCAGGCTTAGAAAATCACCATGTGGGTCACCAATTGTTTTGGTGAGAAAGAAAGATGGATCGTGGAGAATGTGCATTGACTACCAAGCACTAAATAAGATAACAATAAAAAATCGTTATCCCCTTCCTCGCATAGATGATCTTTTAGATCAATTAAAGGAAGTTGTTTATTTCACCAAGCTAGACTTGCACAGTGGATACCATCAGGTCAGAGTTGTAGAACAAGATGCATGGAAGACTACTTTCAAAACAAAGCAGGGATTGTCTGAGTGGTTGGTTATGCCTTTTGGCTTAACTAATGCTCCTGCTACTTTCATGAGATTAATGAATGATGTATTCAGACCTTTTCTTGATGATTTTTTTATTATGTACCTGGATGACATTCTAATTTTTAGTAAAACGTGGCAAGAACATTTAAAGCATGTTAAGTAGACACTAGATGTTTTCAAAAGAGAAAAACTATATGTTAAACTCTCAAAATGTGAATTTGACAAGACATCTCTAAACTACTTGGGTCATATAGTAGGGGGTGGTGAATTGAAAATAGATCCCTCTAAAGTGGCAGTCATTGTAAACTGGCCTAAACCCAAGTCTGCTACAGAAGTGAGAAGCTTATTAAGAGCGGCACAATATTGGAGGAAGTTCATTTCTAACTTTTCCTCAATTGCAGCTCCCTTACATGCTTTAACAGGATTGAACAAGGTGTTTTAGTGGGGAGGCAAACATCAAAAAGCCTTCGACACCTTGAAAGAAAATATTAGTACAACACCTGTACTAGTACTTCCTGATCTGCAAAGACCTTTCGAGATCCAAACAAATGCCAGTGACTATGCCATGGGAGCAGTGTTGACACAACACGGTAAACCCATATGCTATCATTCTTAGAATTGTAATCCTGCAGTAGTTAACCATCCTAGATATGATAAAGAATTGTATGCATTAGTTCAGAGTGTGAAAAAGTGGAAACATTACTTAATTGGCAAAGAGACAGTAATACATACTGATCATCAACCACTTCAATATCTGCACTCCCAAACTAAGTTGTAACAATCAAGACACTACAGATGGATGGGTTTTCTACAACAGTTTCATTTAGTCATCAGATATAAAAAGGGCATACATAACAAAGTTGCAGACATGTTATCTAGACCCATTATAAATGCAACTACCATACTTAAGCATAATTATGTACTACATGAAAGCTACATTGAACAAAATGCTCAGGATATGGACTTTAAAGATGTATATGCAACTTTGAGTTAAGGCAAATGAGTAGAAGAATTGGATTATCATGTAAAAGACCGACTCTTATATCATTGTGGGAAACTCTGCATTCCACAAACTGAGATAGTAAGATAATTAGGGAAGCACATTGTTGGGTGAAAATATGTTCGTTTAATTCTGTTCTAGTACTTGCCCAACTATTTAATTTGTCAATCCGAGGTTCGTAGACTTACGAGACACATGCACTATATATGCAGGATTGAAGTGGAACTAATCTAATCTAATCTAAATTACTGAAATCAAATTAATCTAGGAAGACATTGAAACATTAACTATGAAAGCAGGAAATTGGATAAAGGAAAAGCAATACAACATGTGAAGAATTGAATGACAAACAACATATGTGAGCTCACAACAATAAAAATATCTTAAATTATATTACAAGAACCAAATTACAAATCATGAAAGCATAACAATAAAAGAATATGAATCAAAGTTAATCTCCATTCTCTATTATTCATTATCCATTCTTCCTTATTAAAATGAAGAGAGAGCACTCTCTTATATACATGAGGAAGATAACCTTCTCATAATTACATATCCAATATTCTCTCAAGCACTCTCAACTAATTTCCCATTATTACAAGATATGATCCCACAAATCTCTCAAGCATTTTTAACTACTTTCCCATTATTACAAAATATGATCCCTTTGAATCCTCCATAAATCTCTCACATATCTTGGATAAGATATGCCAACCAAATCCTCCATGATTTTCTCCTTAGGAATTGGATAAGATATGCCAACCAAATCCTCCATGATTTTCTCCTTAGGAATTGGATAAGATATGCCAACCAAATCCTCCATGATTTTCTCCTTAGGAATAGGCTTGCATAATTATCTCCTTAATATGGTGGAGGAGATATTAATTCTTCACATATTTCCTACACATCACAAAACTCACATATTCTTGAGATATATATATATATAAATATGTATATTTTCTAATATTTAATCATAAATTCACTTGTAATACAAAAATGAATAAAATGGAAAATAAGAAGGTGAAACCCAAATGTATGTATGAAAATTATATGATAAAAGGTTAATGGGATGATGAAATGTAAGGAATAGTGAAAAAAAAGGTGGATGAAAATATGACATTTCTGAGTCCCAACATCCTCCCCAACTGAACTTGTTGCATGTCCTCATGCAACCATGCATGGGTCTCTTTAAGAACATTTGGCATTTTGAACTTTGGCTTTACATGATGATGTCTTTTAATAATGAATGTTTCCAGGATATGTGAAAGACATGAGTAACAATTTACATTTTCTTATGGTTGGTTCTTGTGTGACAACCATGAATACAAAGAATGTTGGTTCTTGTGTTAACAACATTCATTTCATTTTCTGTTCTCTTTTCTTAAATAATAATGTAAACACTCACTGGAAATCATAATGTGCATAAGAAAACCCTTTTGTAATATTAATGAAGCATGCCAATATTGCGTATGAAGCAAAGTGCAACAAAGTATCATTGGAAAATAAATGTTGGTGAATGGTAAATGGAGTGATAGTGGTGAAGAAATGGAATCATGGAAGTGAATATGTAATGAATATAGTTCTCTCCCCTCAACTAAATTGGTTGCATGTCCTCATGCAACTTGACATGGCTCATGAAAGGAAATGTAGCATGGTGAGGGAATTTTCCAAAATATTCAAGTTAGCATATAAGGAATTGCGTGATTAAAGATTAGAAAACAACATACCTCTACTTACCCAAGAATGATGAATTAAGCAATAGGAATGTAACTGCTGCTGCTGCTAGATCAGGAAAATGTGACTGATGTTGTTGTAACTGGATCCTGGGAAATGAAGGAATATGAACTGCTGATGCTGAATCATGGAAAAGATAAACGCTGAAAGTGGAACTGTGGTACTCTCATAGATCAGAATTCATGATGCTGTAACTGCTGAGGGAGTCGTGAAAAAGTGTATAGTCTTCACCCGCTACTAAACTTCTTGGTACAATTCTAATCATGCGAAAGAATGTGTAGATGTCGAGCATGAAAAGAAATCATCGGATTACCGGCCATTGATGCATGCCGTTAACCAATGCGAGGCAACTCACCATTGATGTCAATGAGTGCCAAGGTACCAGAGTACATCTTGCAAAGTGCGAATGGATGTGTCGAGGTCGAGCCACTTGCAAGATCTGAATATCAAGGGACATTGATGTATTCCCATGATCGTCAGCAAGAGAACTTGCCATTAAGGCATGCAAGCCTCTAGGTACTCAAAAGGAACTCTAGTCTATTTCCCAGATAAGGTGCTAATGTAGATGGGGCAAGAATTGTTGAAAGGTGGGCCTTAAGGAATCCCACATCAGTCAACGCGAGTTTGTACAAAAAGATGTGGTAGGACTATAGATGGAAAGAACTCACGGACAAGCAGTGTGGATCAACATGGCTAGGAAATCAAGACAATGTAATCATGGAAAGGGAATGAGTTTTATTCAGAAGGCAAACTAGAAGGCAAAAATAAACTGAAAAGTATAAAGGGATGTATGCGATTCAGAAAAATAGGCGTGCATGAAGTCGTGAAAGATAAGGTAATGGAAGATTGCTGCAACATAAGGATGGTCTAGGCGTGAGTAGTCATGATGCAAAAGGATTTTTGTGTAGTGGAAAATGTCATGATATGTGCAGTGAAGAATTAGTTCCTTCAAGCGTCCAATGATTCATGTTTCATTGTGATTTCAAAAAATCACTTTTGCATTAGATTGTCTTCACTCTGAAAACTTAGCACCATTCCTGCATAAAAATTGTCACCTTTGTGTGCCATCTCCATTGATCATTCCTGTATGAAGTGACTCAAAAACAAATTAGCTCATTTTCAAGAATTTATGAAATGTCCATTTTTTTTTAATTATTTTTCGAAGTTACACTAATGGTGGATGAAAAGGGTGTCGCATCGTAATGTTGAGCTGAGCTTTATGCATAAGCTTCTCTTTGTCCTACACAACACCAATCTTCTTTATCTTGTTAGTATATGCATCCTAAATTTTGCCCACAAATTCACAAAAAAGAAATCCAACATACTTTTATTTCCCCCCAACTAGAAATATTGCATGTCCCCATGCAATGTACTCGTTGATTGTGCAATACTTTTTTCAAAATGTTTTTATTGGTTTGCTGGAAAATTGATTTAAAACATTTGAAAAGGCGTTGTATTTGTTAGGGAACAAGTAGTGATTTTATGAATGAGGCCAATTTTATTTGATTATTATTATTATTATTTTTGATTTTTTTTTAATCATATTCGTTTTATAGGAATAATTATATCTTCCCTAGTTGAGAGGGAAATATAGACACATCATTCTTGTCTTCATGCTGTGAAGAAATAATGGAGGATTGGGTAAGCATCTGAGATTGATTCCGATACTCTTTCAGGAAGTGGTAGGGCATCTAATAGGTAAGAGTAATCGAAGATGAAATTCCTTGAGGATGTGTTATTCCAAGATAGGAATTGTCCTAAAAGGATATACCCTGTGAACACCTAGGTGGCGTACGTGCCTTGAGAGACAATGATGAGGGTGTCTATCAATCAGTGGTATTATGAGGCTCCCTCCTAAGGTCTTCTAACTAAAAACTAAATTTATCTAATTTTAAACACAATAATATGGGAAATAACTTATTGATATCTAAACATTTATTTGATGATAATATACCATTAAAATTTATTTATCACAAATTAAATAAGTAAGAATTTCATTGTAACCATTTGCATAAGTAATCAATAAATGAAGGAATACCTGTTCCAATAGCTTATTTGAGATTCTCTTGAGCTCCTGACTCTGTTAGGATGCTCCTCTTGACTACTCGAATGGATTTGCATCCTAGCCAACTAGGAAGTATTTCCTAGCCCAGGGAACCTCCACATGTTCCCTAGCCCTCCGAGCCCAAGTCCAACCAGATGTAGTGTGTCCAAGTTAAACAAACACTCTCCTTCTCTCCCTTCTTTTTTCTCCACATTCCTCCAAAAACAAAATCCTCCAAAACCACAACCAAAACCAAAACCAAGACCAAGGATCCCCCTTCTCCTCTCATCATCCTTCCCCTTTTATGCCTCTTCCTCCCATCCACCTCAACCACCTATCATTAATGTCATGACTACCCCCTCATCCTTTCATTTAGTATCCTTGACTTTTCTTACCATATCTTCTCCCAAGTAGATTTGAGAAGACATTTTGGGGATAATATATGGATATTTAATTTGGAAATTAATTGGAGAAGACCATATCTTCTCCCAAGTAGATTTTGAGAAGACATTTTGGGGATAAGATATGGATATTTAATTTGGAAATTAATTGGAGAAGACCATATCTTCTCCCAAGTAGATTTTGAGAAGACACCTTGGGATATGGATATTTAAATTGGAATAAATGGAAGGAGACCATATCCTATCCAAAATTAAATTTGAGAAGACAAGTTGGGAATTGAATAATAACAATAATAAAATTTATATCAGTAAATAAATTTACAGTTTCACAAATGTAGGTATGTACCAATATTTCTTGATAATTATAAGTCAATATTTTCAGGTAATTTAAACACTAATAAAATTTGCATGATAAGATTAAGTAGGGCATTACATATACCCCTCCTTTAGAAAACTTCATCCCGAAGATAGAGTGAAAAGATACAAGGAGTTTGAAAGCATTTTGACAATAAGGCATAACAAAATAGAGAGAGAGAGTTATAGTAGTAAAATTTAATAAGTCAGGCAATGGTACCACTTCCATCAAGAGTTTCCAACTAATCTATATCCTCCTATCCTTCCTAACCTACTTCCGTTCCCACCCTATCCATCCTCTGCTGCTATATACTATGGCATCGACTATATTAATCTAACCGCTAATAAAACCAATATGGAAGAAGCATTGACTATATCGACCTAACTTCCCTAGTAGGTAACTGGCAATCATCATCACACGTCTAGGGGAGCATGTCCATCACTGCCCTCCCACGATTCCAGGTTTGGAGGTTACATGGTGGGAAATACCTCCACCCCTCCTTACAACTAGGGTCAACACCCTAATATGGACCACACTACAGCACTGGTTGGATACTTGTCATCGAATAATCCAGTCAGGTAGTCTTGTCACCTGCCATTTACATTTTACCCATGTCATAAGAGTGCATATCAAGTAGATACAAAATGTAATAGAACAATGTACATCATACCTTTCCTTATTAGATGTCTCGACCTTCCCTAATGGTAGAGTAGATCTTGCCTATCATATATCTCTTTCCAATCTATAGGTTAGCTCTCATTCATGCATATATATATAACAACAAAATATATATAGATAAGTGATCTTAAACATCATGTTATTAAGTCTAGTATCCACGTGTCAACTTTGTAGTTCATATTGGAAATAAATCATAATTTCACTAAGTCATTCATTAGATAAATCATATCCACTTAAGCCATACATGAAACAACAATAACTTTGATAAGTCATGCACTAGATAAATCATCACCAAGTAAGTCATACATCAAACATTTCCATCATCAATACCTAATCCATTTAATGATTTATATAAGTAGTTTCACATGTCCAACTAAATGCATCAATATTACGTAGAGTTCATAAATAAATAACATGGAACTGCAAAATAGAGCCTTAGCATAGGTAGCTATCTAAGTCAAAATGAGCATCACATATGCTCATAAAGTGAGGGTTAGTCACGATGTATAGTCTCTGCATCCTCCGAGGTAGCAGATCCTGGGCTATACTTGTCCCACTGGACCTTAACCTGGTCCATCATGCGACATCTAAGTTGTCAAACCCTATGGTCCAATATGCGTAATGGTTCGACCACTATGGTTCCCATGTCCGAGACCTGTAATTCCCTCCAATCTAGTTTGTGAGTTTCATAAAAACATAATGTCATTAAATAGATACATGAAAAACATCATGAGTTTTATGCAAATGGGGTGGCAGTACAAGACAATAGGAAATTGGTCCAATCTTCTCCTTGATCCTAAAAGGTCCGACAAATCGAGGTGACAACTTCATCCCTTTCCCAAACTGAATGGTGCTTTTGTTGGGTCAGATACGAATAAAAACTAGGTCCCCTACTTCATAACTGTGATCAATCCTATGTGAATCATTATAACTCTTCTATCTATCTTGTGCTTGCTTTAACCTTTGTTGAATCTGTCTTACCTGTTCCTCCATTTCTTGAACTAATTCTGGCCCAACTATTACTCGGTCCACCAACTTTTCCCAACTCAATGCTGTCCTACATGGCCTCCCATATAGAGCTTGATAAGGAGGCATCCCGATTGAACTGTGGCAACTGTTATTATAGGCAAACTCTACCAATGGTAAGTACCTTTCCCACTAATTCTGAATATCCATGACATACATTCTAAGCATGTCTTCCATAACCTAATTTACTCTTTTAGTCTGCCCATCTATTTCTGGATGATATGCAGTGCTCAGGTTCAACTGAGTCCCTAGTGCTGACTACAAACTTGTCCAAAACCTAGATGTAAATCATGAGTCTCTATCAGAAATGATATTTGTGGGTAACCCATGTAGTCGAATAACTTCACTTATAAAGACTCGTGCCACATTAGTAACATCGTAAGTGTCTCTTACTGGGATGAAATGGGCACTTTTGGTCAATTTATCAACTACAACCAATATAGCATTGTGCCTTTGTGATGTGAGTGGAAAACCCACAACAAAATCCATAGAAATTACCTCCCATTTAGACATAGGGATGTCATGTGGTTGTAGGAGTCCTGGTGGATGGCAATGATCAACCTTCACTCGTTGACATTCAAGACATTTGGCGACAAACTGGACTACATCATGCTTCATTTCTGTCCAAAAGAAGCGTCTCTTCATGTTTGCATACATCTTCTTCACTCCAGCATGTGCACAATAGAGTGCTCTATGTGAATCTTCGAGGATGGTTCTTGTTATACCCCCTTCCTTAGGTATGTACATTCTCCCTTGAAATCTCAATAGTCCATCTGGTTCAAGGACATATCCCTCAAACTTTGGTTCTATCTGCTTCCCACTCTGGAGTGTTGATATAACTTTTAGATAACAACTATCTTCAAAGAGTTTCTCCAACACAAGTTCCCTCAAATTGACCCTCAAGGTTTCTAGGGAGAAGGTTCGTGGCCTCCTGCTTAGTGCATCGACGACCGCATTCTCCTTTCCCTTAATGTATGAGATCTCAAAACCATACTCACTCATGAATTCACTCCACCGTCTTTGTCTAGCATTCAAATCCCTTTGAGTGAAGAGGTGCTTCAGGATTTGATGATCTGTTCTTAACTCAAATCTTCTCCCAACGAGGTAGTGTCTCCACAGTTTCAAAGCTAACATCACTGTTGCTAACTCTAAGTCATGGGTAGCATACAACTCTTCATGTTTCTTCAATTTTTTAGATGCGTAAGCTATTACGCTGCCTTCTTGCATCAATATTGCTCCCAATCCTTGCTTCGAAGCATCAATGCAGACAGTGAAGTCTTTTTCCATGTCTGGTACTCGAAGGATCAGTGCACCAGTTAGTAACCTCTTTAGCTCAGTGAATGCAGTGTCACATTCATATGTCCATTCATACCCGACCCCCTTTCACTGTAATGTGGTGATGGGTTTTGAAATCCTCGAAAACTCTTCCACAAACATGTGATAATACCCTGCTAGCCCCATAAAACTATGTACCTCATGAGCATTTTTCGGTACTGGCCAATCCATTATGGCCTTTACCTTTTCCAGGTCAACGGAAATCCCTTCTCTTGAAATGATGTGCCCAAGGTAATGAACTTTCTTATGAAAGAAGGAACATTTTGACAATTTTCCATACAATATATTTTCCCTTAAGCAAGTCAATACAACCCTTAGGTGCTTTTCATGCTCCTTTTCATTCTTGGAATACACAAGAATGTCATCCAGAAATACTTGCACAAATTGGTCCAAATACTTCCTGAACACACCATTCATGAGGCTCATGAATACTACTGGTGCATTGGTCAAACCAAATGGAACAACTACAAACTCGTAGTGCCCAAACCGAGTTCAAAATTTAGTTTTTGAGATGTCACCTTCCTTAATCCTCAATTGGTGGTATCCAAATCATAGATCGATCTTTGAGAAAACTGCTACTCCCTTCATTTGATCAAATAGGTCATTTATTCTAGGTATCGGGTACCTATTCTTTATTGTGGCTCTATTCAAGTCCCTATAATCTATGCATAGCCTTAAGGAACCATCCTTCTTCTTGACAAAAATCATTGGTGCACCCCAAGGTGAAATACTAGGTCTGATAAATCCCAAGTCTAAAAGCTCCTTTAACTGCATCTGCAACTCACAAAGTTCTGGAGTTGTCATCCTATAGGGTGTCTTAGATATTGGTTCTACACCAGGTTTTAGGTCTATTGTGAAATCAATCTCCCTTACTGGAGGTAATCTAGGCAATTCCTTAGGAAAAACATCCTTGAATTCTGACAAAATTGGGTGTTCATCTAGGGAGAGTCCTTTCTGGTTGCTTACAACTTCGACCACATATAGTTTGCACCCTTGTCGAAGACAATGTTTTACCTTCATTACGGATATGAATCATAGGGACACTCCTCTTTTGATTCCACAAATCTCAATTGACCTACCTTCATCATCTAAACAAATCACCTTCCTCTTGAAACAGTCTACCAAAGCTTGATGAGCTTCTAGCTAGTCCATTCCAATAATTACATCATACATCTCCAATGCTGTGATATATGCCTTCAAATTAGTTATACACACCACGAGGTTTACCTGACATTGGTCAACACTAGGTCCTACTGCTTGTTTTATCCTAGAAGCCATCTCAACTTGCTTAAAGTCATCAGGCTCATAGGTTGCCAACCCACATTTTTCTAATGGAACTGGTGAAATGAAACTATATGTAGCACCTGAATCAAACGAAATTTTAACTTTTACTTTGTTTATCATACCCGAGGTTTCTAACACGACATATTGGTGTTCAACTTGTTGGTTATTAACTGCTGCATAGATTCGATGGTGGCTACTTTCTCCCCCCATTGGTGCTTTTCCTTCTCTATGATTGTTACCAGTTTGTAACAGGACAGTCACGCTGGTAATGAGGTCCCCCGCATCCACAACAAGTGATGCGTGGTAGACTTTGAACAAAATGTTATGGAGTTCTTTGGAAATAGTTCCTTCCCTTGGGACCCCTGCCCCTACTTGTTTCTCCTTTGTGTATGACCTTGATTTGCATGCGTCCTTGAAGTTGCGGGTGAAGCTGCACTAGTAACCATTGAAATCCCCACTGTCGGTGCTCTAGGTACAACCCTGTTTCCATATGATGGTGCCCTCAAAATTCCCCCTCGGGGAAGGTACGAAGGGCCTTCCCCATACACCTTGGTTGTTGTGGAAAAATGGTTTTGTTTCCACCCTTTAAGTCTAAGTGATCTTCAACATAACGAGCATGTTCCACAACTTCTGCAACTGAGGATGGTTTCCACATCCGCACCATTGCCCTAATCTTAGGGTTCAATCCATAAATGAAACGATCCACTTAGCGCTGGTTAATATCCATGTAGGAGACATACTTGACCAATTCCATGAATCTAATCTCATATTCTTCTACTGTACAATTTCTTTGTACCAAAGCATAGAAGGCTCCTACCTGTTGTTCTTCATAATATGTTGGTAGGTACTTTTTCCTGAATCTCTCCTCAAATAACTCCCAAGTAACTGTGTCTGAAGTGAGGTGTAGTTGACACTCTAAGTTACCCCACTAATTCAGAGCACTATCTCTGAGTTGAAATATTGCTATTTTATCTTTTGAATTGGAAGTATAATCTCTTAGTGCGAAGCACCTTCTCAATCCTTCTAACCAGGCTTCTGCACGTTTGCTAGCACGACCTCCAACAAACTTTGGGAGCTTAATATTTTGGAGGTCCTCTATCAAAGTCTCTTGATCCCTTGAGATTTCCCAACCCTGATGGAGGGTGCTCTACTTCCACTTCAATTGTTTGGCGCCCTCTTAAAGTCTCATTAATTGCTTCCAGGGAACGCAAGATTGGAGCCAAATTTGGAGAAGGTAATGGGTTATTTGTAGGAGGTCCTAGAGATGACCCTCCTTGACCTTGATTTCTTTGCATCCTCACCATTTTTAATTGTTGAAATATCTGTATGATATGCAAGACTTATTAGAAAAACTTAGGCCCTTGTCAATTCTTACTCGGCTCACACATGTTTTGCATAATGATAGGTGTAAGTTTTCCTTTTGTTATGCTTGTAAACAAGTATTTCTAATATTGATAAGATAACCGTGGATCTACTAAATCCTCTCCCATTTCTATCTAAGCAAGTGCTACGATGCACTGCTATTCACCCTCAAATATCTCTAGATATCTCTAAACAATCATCCCAAATCCATCTTATATATTTTGAGCATTCACATAAACATTAATTAACCCTTTTTAATCACATTATTATAACTTGGTGTCCTCTGAAAATTCCATTAATAATACTAGATTGTCATTTTTATTATATATATATATATATATATATATATAATCCTTGTGTTTTCAAAGTAGGTGTCTAGTGGCCTCAATCAACTTATATATATATATATATATATTATCCTTGTGTTTTCAAAGTAGGTGTCTAGTGGCCTCAATCAACTCAACACTGACATTATTGTTAGGTATTTACTATCCCAATGATATATATAGAATGGCTAGTGCTACATGTTTTAATATTTCAATATTATATATTGTCTTAAAGGAGGTTCTAATGTGCTAATCAATTGGTGTTCACCTTTGAAATTTTGATCTGAATATGTTGGATTTCCGTTTTGTAAACATATGCATATTAATACTATGACAACATCTAATATAACTCTATTGTGTTTCTAAAATTTTTCAGAAGTTGCATCACAAAAAGTTTAGAATTATGCATGGCATCAAGGATAATGTGAGCAACTTGTAAAATTGCATCACAAAAAGTTAAGAATTATGCATGGCATCAAGGATAATGTGAGCAACTTGTAAAAATTTCACTTAAGTTCATTTATATTATTGAATATTATTAATAAATAAACAACTTGTTTTAATGCAACTTAAAATGTCAACATTCTTACTAAAGCTTGTCAATATATGAATTAATATGGTTGTAAGAATATATTTTCTACAAAATAATATTTCTTTGTATTAATGTTATTCTCAATTTTTAAGAAATAATCTCAATTTTATTAAAGAGACTTAACTCTATAGGAAATTACAGCCTTCTTGTATATATAGATAGGTTATCTTTGTTTACTAAGTCAATAATTCTTCTATCTAAAGGTTCTGCTACAATTTGCATAAATTTTGGTGGGCACTAACCTCGGTAAACTCCTATGTAAATTTGTGTAGTGAATTGCGTAATTTATGGTGGGCAGTAACTCTTGGTAAATATATTTAGCTATCTAAGTGTAATTTTGGTGGGCACTAACCTCAATAAGCTTCTATATAAATTTATGGAGTGAATTGCATAATTTATGGTGGGCAGTAACCCTTGGTAAACATATTTGGTTATCTAAGTATAAAGAATGTCCTCAAGAAAAGTATTTCAATTATTTAATTCTCATTGTCTAGCAATGGTAAAATTCTGGTCCTTTACAAATTGTGAAATCATTGTACCTTACAGGACGTTGAAATTTGCAGAGAAGCTACCCATTGCAGGCCATATTTAGAATATAATAAAGAAAAATCTCATAAAGAATGCCAAAAAAAACAAGCAAACCTAGAATAATGATAAGAGGAACCGGTTTAGTTAATGTGTGCTCCCAACCCGTCAAAGAAGTTGTCTAGGTCAAGACCAGCAGACCAAGTATTTGATACAGTGTGTGACCCACTTCATCAATAAAATGCACAAGGTAATATATATGATATATCATATAACTACAGGTCAATGTCAAACACACCAGCCGTGAATTCACAGACTTAAATCTTCTAAAATAGCGCTCTTCCCCTTGAAATTTTATCCCATTAAAGGCTTGGAAATTCTTATCTTTATTACGGTAATGCTAAGGCGATGGCAAACAGAGACTCCTATTTGAGCTCTCGAACGATTTCTGTTTCGTTGAAGTTGGTGTTTTACTTATCATTCACCCATGAACGGGAATTCAGACTTAAATAAGCTAAAATATAATCTTTATTACGACAATCCATTACATACTAAATACTAACGCGATGACCAGAAAACGCTTTTTTTTATTATCTCTATAACGAGTTTTGTCTCGTTGAAGTTGATATTTACTGTCATTCACATATGATCGTGCATTCACATCCTTAAACCTGCTACTCATTGTCGTTCCCCTCAAAAATTTATTCCATTAATGCTTTGAAATTCGCAACTTTATTACTCTAATGCAAACGTCATGACCCTGGAAAATTTATTCCATTAATGCTTGAAATTTCGCAACTTTATTAAACGTCATGGCCAGCAGAGGCTCGTCCTTGACCTCTTGACCGATTCGATATGCATGCATTACTATAAATTTCCAGACTTGAATCTGCGCTCCTCTTTGATCTCTTGAACGATTTTTGTTTTGTTAAAAAAATTTGATATTACATTGTCATTCATACATCCCTCTGAAATTGCAGACTTAAATCCGCTAAAATTTTGCTGTTCCCTGAAAATTTTACTCTATCAAAGACTTGGAAAGTCTAATATTTATTACTGTAATGCAAACTAAAGGACCAACAGAGACTTCTCTTGTCCCTTTCCCATTCCCAAGCTCTACTACTGCAAGAGCACTGGGAATGATTTTCTCCTACTTTTCATTGTTTCTGTTACTACATTCATGTCTCTTGGGAGAGTTTAAAGCTGAACCATTAAACTCGCTTTAACAAAAGATTTTGCAATTACTGTTTGCTTTGAGTACAGAGATCGGATCTGGTCCTAAATTTGTAACTAGTGAGTTTTGGGTGTTTACAAAATGTACAATCCGGGTATCTTGACCTGCATGGTCTTGATTGGAATCATCTGCTTTCATTGTGGGGCAGAAACAAGATCAGTTGGATCTCTGGTTGCACAGGATTCGCCGGGGCGGAATGAATCAGCTCCCGCTAAAGCCAATGTCACTACTATTGTTTGGGAAAAAAGATCCAGAGAACGTAGTTCTTGATAATTATAGTTATTAAATTACCTTAATCTTATTTAGCAATTTTGACAAAAATCAAATCGTTTTAGTAGTAATTGTTTTTTTAATTAATTAATTAATTTTATTATTATTATTATTATTATTTTCTCTTCAGTCAATGTCATTTAATAATTTAATAATTCAATTTATTTTGGTTTTTAATATAATTAATTTTTTTTTTTTTTTTTTTTCCTTAGTAATAGATAGGATTCAAGGTCTAGATTTTGAACCTAGGCTTTGATACCACGTGTGAGGCTGCCTCTTAAGGTTTTCTAAATAAAAACTAAATTTCTCTAATTTTAAACACAATGAGATGGGAAATAACTTATTTATAAAACTTAATTACCACAAATTAAATAAGTAAGAATTTCATTGCAACTATTTATATAAGTAATCAATAAATGGAGAAATACCTATTCCAATAGCTTAGTTGAGATGCTCTTAAGCTCTTGACTCGATTGGGATGCTCTTCTTGACTTTTCGACTGAATTTGCCTCCCAACAAACTAGGAAGTATTTCCTAGCTGAGGGAGCCTCCACAAGTTCCCTAGCTCTCCGAGCCCAAGTCCAACTAGATGTAGTGTATCCAAGTTAAACAAGCATTCTCCTTCTCTCCCTTCTCTTTTCTCCACATTCCTCCCAAAACAAAATGTTCCAAAACCACAACCAAAACCAAAACCAAAACCAAGACCAAGGATCCCCCTTCTCTTCTCATCATCTTTCCCCTTTTATGCATGTTCCTCCTATCCACCTCAACCACCTATCATTAATGTCATGACTACCCCCTCATCCTTTCATTTAGTATCTTTGACTTTTCTTACCATATATTCTTCCAAGTAGATTTGAGAAGACATTTTGGGGATAATATATGGATATTTAATTTGGAAATTAATTGGAGAAGACCATATCTTCTCCCAAGTAGATTTTGAGAAAACATTTTGGGGATACAATATGGATATTTAATTTGGAAATTAATTGAAAAAGACCATATCTTCTCCCAAGTAGATTTTGAGAAGACACCTTGGAATACGGATATTAAATTGGAATAAATGGAAGGAGACCATATCCTATCTAAAATTAAATTTGAGAAGACAAGTTGGGAATTGAATAATAACAATAATAAAATTTATATCATTAAATAAATTTACAGTTTCACAAATGTAGATATATACCATTATTTCTTGATAATTAAAAGTCAATATTTTCAGGTAATTTAAACACTAATATAATTTGCATTATAAAATTAAGTAGGGCATTACAAGTATTGCCAACATTGTGCTCTAATTTTGTGGAGAGATAGAGTTATTAGTCAAGGCCTTGCTATGTGACAATGCTGGTTAGTATGATGAGATGCACTGTTATATGCCAAGAAAGTAGCTTGTGATATGGCTTACCAATCCGACTCTTCTTATGATAATTATTCAGTTTGAGAATGTCAAAGTACATTGTGTGGATTATGAATACCTCCCTAGTTAAGAGGGAGTGTTGAAATATGTATCTAGGCTCGGTCTTCCTAAGGACATATGTAATCATGATTTTATGTATTTGATGTAAAGTGAAAAATAAAATTATTATTATCATTCTTGAGGCATGGGTTTCATACTCAAGGTTATTTGATTTATAGGTCAAGTACATATTGAGTGCTTTTAGGGCTTGTCTTTGAGTGAACATGTCATAAGGTTCATTGTCATGTATGGAAGACACTTTTGGGCATGTTGCATATTATAAAGGAAAATTTATTTGATCCAAATTGAAGTCAAAGACCCTCCAAGACCTTGTGAACTAGAAATCAACAAGTCGGCCTATCAGTTGTGAAGTCGGCCTCCTAGAGAAGACATGTCAACCTATTAAGGGCATCCAATAAGCCTATATATAAGATAGAATTCGACCACATTTTAGATCACTCAATAAAGCACATAAGAAGTTCGTACAAGAACTAGAAGAACCAATGAAGGAGAGGAGAATAAGAAGAAGATACATCACATTGTTTTCTAAGCTACTTTACCTCACATGTGCGAAATAATTAGGGCATCTGTGATTGCAGTAAGGCCGAAGTACAAAGCTGTCAAGAAGTCACTATTTGGTGTCAAGAAGCCATACATTCCAAGCCAAGTTATCTAGGAAGAGGAGGTACATCAAGCAAAGAGAGGAGAAGGTCATTTTAGCATTAAGTCCACCCACATATGCGAAACTGCAGGAGTTACAAGCAAATCGAAATTGCAATCCTGAAGTGGCAACCAAAGTTCTGAAGTTAGGGATGGAAAAACTGAAGTTCATAAGCAAGTTTGAATGATGTTGAATTGGTGAAAGAAAAACTCATCAAATGAAGATTTTACTTGGCTTTGGAGGGGACTTGGTCAAGGGTCATAGGTCTTGGAATTCATCATTTCAAGTTTTATAAGAATATAATAGTTTTTGTGGTTTTCCTCTCAAAAGGAGAGGTTTTGGCCTTGGCTAATAGCCTATATCTTGTGTCCTCTTATCTCATTGTTCTTTATTATTTGGTAATTGTTTGATGATAAGAACACTAATTATAATCAAGTGCAAAAATAAGATAATAAATTTTAGTACAAACATCATAAGAAATTATCAAAGTAAGAGAAATCACATAATCTAGCTACCCCTAGATTTCTCAACATGGTATCAAAGTTAAGGTGACAAGACAAGGAAAGGAAACTTGAAGAAAGGATCATCAAAATAAGTATCAAGGAAGTCAAGACATTAAAGAGGGCATTAAACCATCAAAGGGACCAATCAAAATAAGAAGCATCTAGAATGACCATCCATCACATCACAAGGATTACTTCATCACATCTCAAGGAAAAAGAAGATCTCAAGAACCTTCCTCCATTCAAAGAAAGAAAGAATAAAAATTTGAAGCATATTGAAGTCTCTATTCCAAGGAAACTAAGAGTCATTGGCATCATCATCAAGGAATCAAGGTGATCTCCCTCAGTTTGAATCAAAGATCACATATCAAGCATATTTGAAGAAATATATATCTGGAAGAAGAAGTATTGTCATCTTCAAGGAAGCAAACACCATCCATCATCATCAAAATAAAGAATGTATCAACTTGAAGATATCACCATAAAAGGAGGATTTTCACTTGACAAGTAAGTATCCTTATATCTATGTCTGAATGTACTATCAAAATGACTTCATTTTGCAAAGAAAGCAATAAACTGGTTAGGTCATTAAATTTCCTTGCATGGAAGAAGACGACAAATTTGATCCTCATAGAGAATGAAGTTATTGGGCATGTTAAGGGTTGAATCGCCAAGCCATCATAGGAAGAATATAAAGCTTCATAAAAATATATGAAAGGAGAAATAAGGGCTCAAAGAATCATTATGGAATCAATCAAGGATTCCCTCATCCCTTATGTAGGAAAGTTGGAGGATTCAAAATAAATTTATGATAAGTTGGTAGAATTGTTCTCCGTAAGCACTGTGAGAGAAGTTATATCTTTGAAAACTAAGCTATACAAGATGAAGGTATCAAAGGAATAAGGGATTGCCTCAAATCTTATGAGGGTGTCACAAATAAGAGACCAACTACAAGAGTTAGGGGAAATAATGTCCGATAAAGAAATGATCACCATGGTGCTCAATGCACTACCTGATGAGTGGGACAACTTTATATCAAGTATCTATGGAAAGAAGGAAGCCACCCATTCAATGAACTCTAGTCATTATGTAAGATTGAAGAAACGAGGTTGAAGACAAAAAACGATGTAGGATCAAATGAACAAGTTCAAGAATTTGCTGCCATGGCTAGGAGAAAAGGAAATTTTGGTCCTCAGAAAAAGAAGAAGATCGATATGTCAAAGATCCAATGCTATAGATATCAGGAATATGGGAATTTCAAGAGAGATTTTGCTAAACTCAAGAAGAAAAACAAGAAAAGAAAAGAAAGGAATGAAGCCCATGTCACCAAAGAAGCAGAAGAACTTGATGAGAAGAAATCCAAGAAGGAAGGGATAAATCTTCACTATTAAGGTCTCTCAAGTTCATAACAAGGAGATAAGGGTAGGGGTTGAAGAACATATTGATAGTAGCTTTCTTGGGCTATTTTTGACATGCGTCACAAGGGGATATTGCTCTATGTATAGGGGGAGGAATCCTATTCTTTGTGGATATCATTTCATTAAGTTTAAGGTAAGATTGGGGGAGGGGTCAACTAATTATGTAGAATTGATGGCAATAGTATTGTTTTTGGAAAATGAAAAATTAATTAAGAGTTTAAAGGTGTTTGGTGATTCCTAGATTGTGATCAAACATGGAAAAGATGAACAAAGATGTTACAATGTGCTTTTAAATTTTGTCATGGAAGAGGTTAAAGGTTTGAGTCTTTAGCTGGTGTACAAGGATAGAAATATGAAGGTTAATGGTTTATACAAAGCTTGAATTCTAATGCAGTGTGGTACCTACATAATAATAGTAAATAGGAGATGGTACTTGGATAATAATAGTAATAGGATCATTTTCATGAATTAATGGTGGAAAGAAGTGATGCTCTTTTCTAAAGTCTTTTTTTATATGTAATCAAAATAATTTTGATCATTCAATTTTAAGGATGAAAAATTAATTTAAAATGTAGAAACATTTGCAAATATTACTAGTCCTTAATATGTAAAAAGTAAAATGTTTGAAAACAGTTTTTAAAAATATTCTAATTTCTAAGAATTATACATAAACTTCTATAAATTTTGGTGATAATTAAGATAAAATAACTTTATCCTTTAAGCTAGAAAAATAAAAATTAGAAAATCTTTTTAAAATTTATTTATTTATTTATTTTTGAAAATTAACCAATGAACAAAGTTTAACCCCTAATACTTTCCCTATTTCTATTTTTAAAAAGCATAATTATATCTCCAACAGAAAAATGATATACATAATTTCTATAAATAAATATTTTATTTTTTTCTAAATTAAAAAAATAAAAAATCATATATATATTTTTAATTAAACATACAAATATTCCAAATAAAAATAATTAACAAAAAAATATATAATTTTATAAGCAATTATAAATAATAAAAATATAATTTAAAAAAAAACCACGTATATAAACCTATTATTAAATTATATGTCAATACAACGTTCCATGATTGCTCAGCTCTCAAATCTTCAGTGAATATGTTCGCATGGAAACATCAATTCGATTCACTTTCGTAAATGGAAATGCATAAACGTAAACAATCTGAGTGGGATTGGAATTTCAAAACAGACTTACTTATTAAATTTGATGATTTTCGTATATTTTGACGGTTTTTATATATTTCTAGTCTATTTCCATAGTTTTAACAATTTTGTAAAATTTTAAATTGTATTTGACTAGCAAATCACCCATAAAAAACAATTTACTCATCAAATTCCATCCCTGACTCGGATTAACTAATTTATATTGTAAAATAAAAGTCAACCTTATAATTAATTAGTATAATGATCGTGTTAATAAAATAATTACACCCATAAAGAACAATTTACCCGTCAATTCCATCCCTGACTTTGATTAACTAGTTTGTACTATAAAATAAAGATCAACCTTATGATTAATTAGTATAGTGGTGGTGTTAATAAAAAAAATTATTAGTTTAATACATGATAATGCATGGTTTATTCAGTGAGGCTAGTTATTAGTTTCATTCGCAGCATTTTTTTTGGAATGGTCTCACCTGTATAAAAGCTTCGGTTGTAATTCATTTTTGGAATGGTCTGATATGTATAAAACCTTCGGTTGTAATTAATCTTAAAATAAATTTAAATTATTTTAAAATTTATAATACTCATTATTGACGAAGTTTAAAGGTAAAAGTTTTTAAAATTAAATAGTAAAAAAGAGATGACAAAGTTAAGTCAAAGGTTTTTAAAATTAAATTGTAAAATTGTTGAAACAAAGGCCTTTAAAATTAAATGGTAAAAAAAATAGTTTAAAGTCAAAGGTCTTTAAAATTAAATTGTAAAGAAAATATATATTTGTTAGTAGTATTTATAATTTAAAAGGATGAGAAAAAACACAATTTGGAAAGAAAAATAATAATTGTAAATGAATACAAAAATAATTATAAAAAGGAAAGTTTTAATGGGGTCTTGCTTTGTGGTTGAGGTTACATGAAATTATTTTTTTAGGTGGATTTGTGAACCTACTGGTCACCAATTTCTAAGATTGCCAACCACATAAAACGAAAAAAAAAGAAAAAAAAATCTTGGAATTGACTTCAACAAAAATCTAAGCTGGAATGATTGTAGAAAGAAAAGAACTTTGGGGGTTGGAAAACATTTTATGCTTTTCAAATAGGTGTAGAGAGGCAGAGTTATGGGACTGGAAAACCACTCAAACTCTTTTTGGGCTTCTAGTGATTCCGGTGATTCTCTATGGTTGTGAACTATGGGCCAGCAGTACAACCATATGCCAGCAATACATTCTACATGCAGTGGAGACAAATTGAGAAAATTCAGAAGCCTTTGATTACAAAAAAATTCAAGATTAAAGTGCAGTTCTTTATGCTATCTTGTTAAGTGAAACATGCACTGCTCCTATTGAAGCAATTGCTATGGTGCAAGGTATTTAAAAAAAATTGAGCAAATGGAAGAGGGTAGAGGGCCTAAGGTTATCTTTAATGACAGATTGTGAAAAAGCAAAAAATCTTGGATGCAACAAAATAACAAATGGTTTAGTAAATGGGATATTTGCTTGAACGCGTGTCCAATAAACAACAAAGAGATAAAAGCTTTTGTTATGGAAAAGTTCCACAAGCTTATTTGGGATAAGGAGATAGGAAGAAAGAAAAAGTACTATATTGAAGTGTTTAATCCCACTCATAGTCATCAACCAAAAGGATACATAGAGACCAATATCTCTTGGAGAGCCAAAATTCTTACTGCTCAGTTAATGACTAATTATCATCAACTCCGTTGTGAAACGTGGTGCTGGAAAAGGCCAAAAGAAGTGTCGGAGGAAAAAGTATGCATTTTTTGTTCTTCCGGAAAAGTGGAAACAGAAAAACATTTCATTTTAGAAACCAAAAGCATACATAGAGACCAATATCTCTTGGAGAGCCAAAATTCTTATGGCTTAGTTAATGACTAATTCTCGTCAACTCCGTTGTGAAACATGGTGCTGGAAAAGGCCAAAAGAAGTGTCGGAGGAAAGAGTGCCTTTTTTGTTCTTCCGGAAAAGTGGAAACAGAAAAACATTTCATTTTAGAATGTGAGGCCTTCAAAGACAACAATGAAAGTTATGCAGATATGTTGGCAGCTAGCTCTTGGGATAATCTATTTAGCAAGTGGTTTGTCGAGAAGCTGGGAGCATTTATTTTGAAGCTTCAGAAAAATGGGCGAATACATCAAGCAAATGAAGAAGCAATCTGTCCCATAGGCTATCTTTAGCCTAGTGGACGTTAACATAATTTCTTTCTTTCTTTTTTCTATGAAAAACAAGTTTTATAAAAATTAGAAAACAAAATAACTTTGATTCTATCCATCATAACCAAATCCTATTTTTAAGTCAAAATTATCTAGAAGGTATAACTCCAACTCTAAATTGAAATATAAATCTATCTCCAACTCTAAATTGAAATAGAAACCTATCTTTATTTGGTTTGCATTTAAATTTTTCTAAAAGAATGTTTGCTCATTTAAATTTTCCTAAAAGAATGTTTGTTCACTCGTCACTGCTGGTTGAATGATAGTTACAACGCTTGTTAGATTATTATGCTTCTCGGACAAGTCTACCGAGGTAGAGGAATTCCCTCGACGGTCACTTTTGGTCGGAATCTGAGCAAAAAAAATTCAACAAACCTTGCAGAAAGAGTGTTTAAATCATGTTTTCCAAAGTGACAATGGATTAACACCGTCAAAAACCTTTGGAGCATCCAAAATCTTGAAGTTTAACAATTTTAACTTGGATTTATAAAAATTCCTACCAAAATTTATCAAAATATTGCCAAAATTTTCATGAGAAAAAAGAACTGAGCTATTATGCCTATACAATGTTTCATGTTTAACTCCCGGGTCTTTGTTTAATAAAAGCTACCGTGGATACCCTTACATGTAAACATCAAATTTATTCACTAGAGTAAATTGGAATACATAAGAGTGAAAGTCAACTTTCTGATTAATTAGTTTAACACGTAAAGGCAAGCATCTTGCATGTCAGGTTTTCCGAATTTGTAATATCAAAAGATGAAAGTCAACATTATGATTAATTAGTTTAACACGTAAAGGCAAGCATCTTGCATGTCACGTTTTCCGAATTTGTAATATCAAAAGATGAAAGTCAACATTATGATTAATTAGTTTAATACACGAGGTTCGTGTTAATATGATTTTGCTCAATCCAAAGAGATAAAAAAACCTTTTGATATGATTTTGCTAGGCTTTTGAAGAATCTATGTTATTACATTTAAATAACTTTAAAAATGATTATTAGTTTAAAGTTAAAAGTCTTTAAAACCAAATTGTAAGAGTTAAGAATGTTCACCGAATGCCATAATAACAACTCGGCTAGAAAAACACAATTTAGTAAGAGAGAAGGATGAAGGAATTTTAAACATATTCATGGTGAACAAACCTACCTTGGACCCAAAGCAATTTATTTACAGTCTATTGCTTTACCTATAAATCCTTGAGAGAATCTATCTTCGTTAGTTGTTGAATGATAGCTATAATACTCGTTAGATTATATGTCAATACAATGTTTCATGTTTTAAGTCATTCGTTTTTGTTTAGTTAAAACTATAACGAATACCCGTGCATGTAAGCATCAATTTAATTCATTTTGATATTGAAACATTTTAATTTGCGAAGATATTGAATTGTTAATTTCATAGAAGCATTATGGTTTATGAAGTGGGCTAGCACTAGGCTTATTAATTATTAATTATGGATAATATGGTATTAGAGTTTCTTTAGATGCATAAGTTATTACTTCACCTTTTTGCATCAACACTGCTTCCAATCTTTGCTTCGAAGCATTTGTGCAAACAATGAAGTCTTTCTCTATGTCAAACACTCAAAGCATTGATGTACTAGTTAGTAATATCTTTAGTTCGGTGAATGCATTGTCACATTCATTTGTCCATTCACACTTAAACCCCTTTTTATGTAATGTGGTGAATGGGTTTTGATTTTTCGGTATTGGCCAATCCATTATGACCTTTACCTGTTTTGGTTCAACTGAAATCTCTTCTCCTAAAATGATGTCCTCGAGATAATGAATTTTCCTTTGAAAGAAAGAACATTTCGACAACTTCCATACAACTGATTTTTCCTTAAGCATGTCAACACACCCCTCATGTGACCTTCATGCTCCTTTTCATTCTTGTAATACACGAGAATATTGTCTAAAGAGACATGCACAAATTGGTCCAAATACTTTCGAAACACACCATTCATGAACACTGCTATTGCATTGGTAAAACCAAATGGCACTACTACGAACTCATAGTTCCCAAACCGAGTCTGAAAGGCATTTTTTTGGGATGTCACCTTCCTTAATCCTCAATCGTTGGTATCCAAATTGCAGATCGATTGTCGGGAAAACCATTGCTCCCTTCTTTTGGTCAAAGAGGTCATCTATTTTAGGTATCAAGTACCTATTCTTTACTTTGGCTCGATTCAAGTCCCTATATTCTATGCACAATATTAAGGATCCAAAGTTTCTTCTTGACGAAAATCTTTGGTGCACCCAAGGTGAAATACTAGGTTTAATAAATCCCAAATCTAACAGTTCTTTTAATTGCATCTACAACTCACAAATTTATGGAGTTGTCATCCTATAGGGTGCCTTGGATATTGGCTTTGCACCAGGTTTTAGGTTGACTATGAAATTGATCTCCCTCACAAGGGGTAAACCTGGAAACTCTTTGGGGAAAACATCCTCAAATTCTGACAAAATTGGGTGTTGATCTAGGAAGGGTCCTTTCTGGTCACTGACAACCTCAACCACATATAATTTACATCCATGTTGGAGACACCACTTTACTTTCATTGTGGAGATGAATTGTAGGGATACTCCTCTCTTGATACCATAAATCTCAATTGCCCTACCTTCATCATCTAAACAACTCACCCTGTTTTTTAAACAATCTACCAAAGATTGATGGGCTTTTAGCCAATCCATTTTGATGATTACATCGTATGTCTCCAGTGCCATGATGTATCCTTTCAACTTAGTTGTACACACTTGTTTACATGAGATTGGTCTACGGTAGGTTCTACTAGTTGTTTTACCCCAAAATCCATTTCGATTTGTTTAAAGTCATCATGCTCATATGCCACCAACCCACATTTTTTTAATGCAACTGGTGAAATGAAATTACTTGTAGCACCTGAATCAAACAAAATTTTAACTTTTACATGGTTTATCAGACCTAAGGTTTCTACTACGACGGATTGGTGTTCAACTTGGTGGTTATTAAATGTTGTATAGATATTATGATGATTGCTTGCTCTTCCCATCAATGCTTTTCCTTTTCTACAGTTGTTACCAGTTGGTAACTCACGAAAATCATGATGGTAATGAGGTCCCCCACATCCCTAACAAGTGATGCGTGGTAGAATCTTAATAGAATGGTGTGGTCCTCTCTAGAAAGATCTCCTCCCCCTAGGACCCCTACCCTTTTTTGTAGCTCCATGTGTCTGACCTCGACTTTCACGAGTTCTTGAAGCTGCCGGTGAAGCTGCACTAGCAACCATTGAAATCGCTACTGCCAGTGTTCCGGGCATAACCCTGTTTCCATATTGTGGTGGCTTGAAACTTCCTCCCCTAGAGAAGGTTTAAGGGGTCTTTCTCACAAACCTTGGATATTATGGAAAGACAACTCTGTTTCTCCCTTTCAAGTCCAAGTCCTATTCTACATAGCGAGCATGTTCAACAACTTCTACAACTGAGGATGGTTTCCACATTTGAACCATTGACCTAATATTGAGATTCAATCCATAAATGAAGTGGTTTTCCTAGTGTTGATCAATATACATGTAGGAGACACACTTAACCAATTCCATGAATATGATCTTATATTCTTCTACCATGCAGTTTCTGTGTACCAAAGCATGGAAGGCTCCTACTTGCTATTCTTCATAATCTATTGGAAGGTACTTCTTCCCGAATCTTTCCTCAAATAACTACTACGTAACTATGCTAGGAGTGAGGTGTAATTGTCACTCCAAGTTAACCCACCAATTCAGGGCACTATCTCTGAGTTGGAATATACCTATCTTAGTCTTCAAATTGGAAGTGTACTCTCTAAGTGTGCATCGTCTTATCATTCCCTAAAACCAGGTTTCTACTCGTTTTCTGGAACGACCCACAACAAATTCTGGGAGCTTAATATTTTGAAGCTCCTTGGTAATTTCCTTAGTTTGAGGTCCTCTATTAGTGTCTGTTGATCCTTCGCGGTCACCTACCCCTAATGGAGGGTGCTTTACTTCCACCTCAGTTGTTTGACTCTCTCTTAATGTCTCATTAATTTCCTCTAGGGAGCGTAAGATCAGAACCAACTTTTGTGATGGTAGTGGGTTATTTGAGGAGGTGGTCCTTGTGTTGACCCTCGTCGAACTCCATTTCCTTGCGTACTCACCATTCTGAAATATTTAATTATCTACATGACACACACGACTTTTTAGTGCAACTTAGGACTTTCTTAGCTCTTAGTCGGCTCACACATGTTTAAAAATGATAGGTGTAAGTTTTTTTTCTTTCTACCATACTCGTAAATGAGCATCATCAACATGTAATGTACAGGTCATCAAAATGATAGGTGTAAGTTTTTTTTCCTTTTACTATGCTCGTAAATGAGCATCATGAACATGTAATGTACAAGTCAAACACATCATGAACATGTAATGTACATATCATAAAAAAACATCCGAACATAGGGACCTCATACTTATCTTAGATTCATCAAGAATGTCTGGTGCCCTCTCACAATAGCTGCATTATCATCTATTAGGTCATTCATTCACTAGTCAAAACATGATGAGAGCCATAACTCAAGTCTGTCATAAAACCATGCTTATATCCAACATATAACTAGAGAAACATCAATGATAGAACAACCATTAAAGCCACATAATAACATGTACATTTACACATAATACACAAGAGGAAAAGAGATCTTATTAACATATGCAAAAACCAACCAAGTTTGGGGCTTCCACGTACCACCCGACTGAGATTGGGCTAAACCAAATCTCTCTTCAGCTAATCACCCCCATGCCATATTCCAAGCATGAATGTGGGATATCATGGAATAAAATAAGAAAAAAAACTAGGGCTTCTAGAGGCCAAACCACCTCAACCCTCAACCAGTGATTCCACTTAATAGTCAAACATCACTAACCATCATTAGATTAGTCTCTATCCAAGTTGTCCATGGCTCCAGAGCATTTGTTCCAACTGAGCTTCCAGGACTAGTAACGCAACCCACAACTACCGCCGGGCTCTAGAGCGTTTTTCCAACCAAGGCTTCCAGGACTAGTAACTCAACCCACCAAGGGCTCCAGAGCATTTTTCCAACCAAGGATTCCAGGACTAGTAACTCAACCCAAGATGTTATAGGGATTCGAGAGTGCTTGTCCAACCAAGGCTCCAAGAACTAGTAACTCAACCCAAAAATATAAGGAACATGAGCACCAATCAGAAACAAATGAGAAAACCCACAACACCATGGCTATCCAAGAAATGGCAAGGCTAGAAAAACCACTGTCAATCTAGGCAATCCTATATGCCAATACAAATCATAACCAAGAAACCACATGCATGTACCATACATGCCAAAACTAGTAAGGATACCATACATGCAACTCTATATCTGCAAAGCAATCCAGCTGTAGCCACTGATCCACCTGTTCCCTTGTGCTCTCCTACTTTCCCTTTAATTCTTTCTTCAAATCCAATGATCCAACAATGCTCCAAGATTTCTCTTAGTGTGCAAGAGTATGAGAGAGAGAATAGAATAAGAGAAAGCTCCAAGCTAAAATTGACAAAAATTTAACACTAACAAAAGCCATTAACTGATCCTCCAAAGCCTTTTTATTATTGAGGCCTCTATTTTCTTCATTTTTCCTTCAATTTTCCCGTCATGCAAATATGTTACCTTTCACCTTCCTTTTCTCCTATTTTCCTTTATTTTCATAAATAAATGCCAATTAATGCCTATTTTCCTTTTCCAATTCCTTTTTCCATTTCCTTAGCCATTAATTAACCGAAAGCGACACCCACTAGGATGTTTTTCCGACCATTCAACTTGGAATACTTGTCTCATTACCTTGGTCATATTTTTGCCTTTATTAACTTCATTACATGGATTTTTAACCCAAGGTTGTTATAGGTAACTATATGAAGAAAAGCCAGATGTGGACTGGAAGATCACTTTCTGATGAAAAGAAGGATGACATGACTATTGGTTCAACTGTATGGTTCGCTGAAGGAAAGTGATTGATGGTCAATGCCCTACAAAGAAAATCTAGAAGATGAAGGTTTGATAATGAAGAAGATGAAGTTCATGACATTGAAAGGAGGAGTCCCACAAGCAGTTGATAGTACCATGATCTCCACCAAAGAGAAAATAGTTGTTGTTGGTAACAAGTCCCTAGTTAAGAGGGAGCTTGGATAAATCCAAAGGGTAAGAAGGATCATGGGTATATTCCTTTTATAGGAATAAGTATATCTCCCCTAGTTGAGAGGGGAGATAGACACATCATTCTTGTCTTCATTACATGAAGAAAAAATGGAGGATTGGGTTAGCATATGAGATTGATTCCGATACTCTTTGAGGATGTGGTAGGGCATCCAATAGGTAAGAAAAGTCGAAGAGGAAATTCCTTGAGGATGTGTTATTCCAAGATAAGAATTGTCCTAAAAGGACATACCCTACGAACACCTAGGTGGGGTATATTCCTTGAGAGACAATGATGATGGTGTCTATTAGTCATTGATCTTGCCAAAATTGTGCTCTAATATTGTGGAGAGACATAGTTGTTAGTCAAGGCCTTGCTATGTGACAATGCTGGTTGGTATGATGAGATGCACTGGTATAAGATAAGAAAGTAGCTTATGAGATGGCTTACCAATCTGATTCTTCTTATGAGAATTCTTCAGTTTGAGAATGCCCAAGTACCTTGTGCAGATTATGAATACCTCCCTAGTTAAGAGGGAGTGTTTAAATATGTAATTAGGTCCGGTCTTTATAATGACATATGTAATCATGATTTTATGTATTTGATGTAAAGTGAAAAATAAAATTATTATTGTCATTATTTGGGCATGAATGTCATACTCAAGGTTATTTGGTTTATAGTTCAAGCACCCATTGAGTGCTTCTAGGGATTGTCTTTGAGTCAACAAGTCATAAGAGTCATATTCATGTATGGAAGACCCTTTTGGGCATGTTTCATATTGTAAAGGGAAATTTAATTTGATTCAAATTGAAGTCAAATACCCTCCAAGACCTTTTCAACTAGCAATCAACAAGTTAGCCTATCATCTGTGAATTCAGCCTCCTAGAGAAGACATGTTGGCTTATTAATGGCATCCAATAAGCCTATATATAAGATAGAAGTTGAACACATTTCAGATTATTTAATCAAGCACACAAGAAGTTTGTATAAGCACTAGAATAACCAATGAAGGAGAGGAGAATAAGAAGAAGATTAATCACACTGTTTTCTGGGCAAATTTATGTCACACATGCGAAATAATTAGGGCATCTGTGACTGTAGTAAGGTCAGAGTACAAAGCTGTCAAGAAGTCAATATTTGGTGTCAAGAAGCCCTACGATTCAAGATGAGTTGTCTAGAAAGAGGAGCTACATCAAGTGAAGAGAGGAGAAGGTCATTTCATCATTATGTCCACCCACATGTGCCGAACTACAGGAGTTACAGGTAGGCCGAAATTGTAGTCTTTTAATGGTACCCGAAGTTCTGATGTTAGGGTTGGAAAAATTGAAGTTCATAAGCAGGTTTGGTTGACGTTGAATTGGTGAAATAAAAGCTCATAAAAGGAAGGTTTGACTTGGTTTTGGAGGGGTCTTGGTCAAGGGTCATAGGTCTTGGAATTTGTCATTTGAAGTTCTATAAGAAGAGAATAATTTTTGTGGGCTTTCCTCTCAAAAGGAGAGGTTTTGGCCTTGGTTGATAACCTATATATTGTGTCATATTGTGTCATTGTTATTTATTATTGGTAGTTTTTTGATGATAAAAAGGCTAATTATAATCAAGTGAAAGAAGAACCTAATCAATTTTAGTAAAAACATCACAAGCAATTATCAAAGTAAGAGAAATCACCTAATATAGTTGCTCTTAGATTTCTCAACATGGTATTAGAGCTAAGGTGACAAGATAAGGAAAGGAAACATGAAGCAAGGGTCATCAAAAGGAGTTTCAAGGAAGTCAACACATTAAAGAAGACATCAAACCATCAAAGGGACCTATCGAACTAAGAAGCATCTAGAAGGACCATTCATCACATCACAAGGATTAGTTCATCACATCTCAAGGAAAATAAGATCTCAAGAACCTTCCTTCATTCAAAGAAAGGGCTACACATTTGAAGCATCTTGAAGTCTCCATTCCAAGGAAGCAAGAAGAGGCATTGCCATCATCATCAAGGAATCAAGGTGATCTACTTCTCTTTGAATCAAGGATCACATCTCAAGTATATGTGAATAAAGATGTCTCTGGAAGAAGAAGTATTGTCATCTTCAAGGAATCAAACATCATCCATCATCATCAAAATCAAGAATGCATCGAGTTGAATATATCACCATCAAAGGAGCATCTTCAGTTGGCAAGTAAGTATCCTTATATATGTGTCTTAATCTATTACAAAAATGAATTCATTTTGCAAGGAAAGTAACAAGTTGGTTGTGTCCTTAAATTTCTTTGCATGGAAGAAGAGGACATATTTGATCCGCATAGAGAATGAAGTTATTGGGCATGTTAAGGGTTCAATCGCCAAACCATCACAAGAAGAAGATCACGATTTATCTATAAATATGAAAGGAGAAATAAGGGCTCAAATAATCCTTATAGAATCAATGAAGGATTCCCTCATCCCTTATGTAGCAAAGTTGGAGAATTCAAAAGAAATCTATGATAAGTTGTTAGAATTGTTCTCCGTAAGCACTACGAGAGAAGTTATATCTTTGAGAATTGAGCTATACAAGATGAAGGTATAAAAGGAAGAAGGGATTGCCTCATATCTTATGAGGGTGTCACAAATAAGATACCGACTAAAAGAGTTAGGGGAAACAATGTTTGACAAAGAAATGACCACCGTGGTGCTCAATGCACTACCTGATGAATGGGGAAACTTTGTATCAAGTATCTATGGAAAGAAGGAAGCCACCCCATTCAATGAACTCTAGTAATTATGTAAGATTTAAACTAGGTTGAAGGAAAAAATCTATGTAGGATCAAATGAAAATGTTCAAGCATTTGTTGGCATGGCTACGAGAAAAGGAAATTTTGGAAAGTTCAGTGCTTAAAAAAAGAAGAAAATCAATATGTCAAAGATCCAATGCTATGGATATCAGGAATATGGGCATTTCAAGAGAGATTGTCCTAAAATCAAGAAGGGCATCAAGAAAATAAAACAAAGGAATGAAGCCCATATCACCGAAGAAGAAGAAGAACCTGATGAGAATAAATCCAAGAAGGAAGGGATAGATCCTCATTATTAAGGTCTCTCAAGTGCATAACAAGTAGAAGTAGGAGGTGAAAATACTTCTGCCATGGCTAAAGATTGTTGTTAGGATACGAAGCATTATAAGTAGGATAGGATGCATCATATTAGAAGCATATAATTGAAGCATAAAAGAGCTCATGACATCATTATAGAAGCTTGAAAAGATAGCTGAAGTAAAAGTCTGCATGATTGTAGCAGTCATCATAATAAAAAAGAAAAGTAGTTCAAGTAACCTCATTGAAAGCATGAAAATGTAAACTGAAATAATAGTAAATATGGTTCGAAGAAAGTAATCTAGCATGATAAAAGATAAAAAGGTAATCATACATCATCATTGTTAAGGTGCATTTTAAGAACGAGTATCATCAAGATCTTTCACTAGAACCCTTCTAAGAAGATTCACCTCTACTTGAAAGAAGCAAGTGTCTCGCTAAAAGTATACATTCCACGTTGCGTGTTAAAAGTCTACATTCCACCTTGTGTGGGGACCATTGTTTAAGGATGATGGTATGATGAAAAAGGAGTGAAACATGTCAAGATGGTTGAAGTACTTTCAAACAAGGAAATGGAGCTGCCAATGGAAGTCTAGATGATCAAAAGAAGAAAATAAGTATGCATTTTATAAATTAATTTATGTCATCATATAGTTGCAGATAAAATGGTTGGATGATCTATCTCATGAGCATGATCAAAGAAGAAGGATCTCTTCCTTTAGAAAGATGCATGAAGAGCTATGCCTTGAACTAGTTCACATATTGATCAGATGAAATCAACATAATATTTCCTCATATGGAATATGAGGTGATTGACAAGATGAAGGAACTATGTATAGAAATTCCTGGGGAGAAATATGTGAAGAAAGGAAGAAGAATTCATGAAATATGCAACTATAGTCACACAAGATAAGATAATTGATCAACATCTGATAACTAAAAGAATTAGCTATGATATCTCCATAAAGAAGATGTGAAGGCCTTGATAAAGTTTGTAAAGGAAGGAGACTCTTGAAATTGAAAGTCTTGGAGATGTGTTTATGAATGTACAGGATGTTGATGTTGCAAGAAACATATGTCATGACGAAAGGACATAATAAAAAGATAACTTTGATTGGATGTTCATTTTTTTTTTTGAACAATATCTGGTTGGGTTGAAATAAGGCTACCAAAAGGGAGTTGTAGATGTCACCTACAACTAGTACTCATGTTAATGGATGGAAGATCCTAGAAGAAACATGACTTGGAAGAGGCAGTTATATGAATAAAATCCAGATGTGGAGTGGAAGATCACTTTCTGATGAAAAGAAGGATGAAATGACTATTGGTTTAACCCTATAGTTTTTTGAAGGAAAGTGATGGATGGTTGATGCCCTACGAAGAAAATATAGAAGATGAAGGATCCATAATACAGAATATGAAGTTCATGACATCGAAAGGAGGATTCCCAAAAGAAGCTGATAATATCATGATATCCAACAAAGAGTAGATAGCTTCTGTTGGTAACAAGTCCCTAGTGTAGAGGGAGCTTGGATACGTCCCTTGGTAAGAGGGAGCTTAGGTATATTCCTTTGATAAGAATAAGTATATATTCCCTAGTTGAGAGGGAAAGATATACAAATCATTCTTGTCTTCATGCTATGAAGAAAGAATGGAGGATTAGGTAAGCATCTGAGATTGATTATGATACTATTTGAGGATGTGGTAGGGAATCCAATAGGTAAGAGTAGTCAAAGAGGAAATTCCTTGAGGATATGTTATTCCAAGATAGTAATTGTCCTAAAAGGACATATCCTGTGAACACGCAGGTGGGGTATGTGCCTTGAGAGACAATGATGATGGTGTATATTAGTCATTGGTATCGCCAACATTGTGATCCAATCTTGTGGGGAGATAGAGCTACTAATCAACGCCTTTCTATGTGATACTGCTGATTGGTATGATGAGATGCAATGGTATAAGCTAAGAAAGTAGCTTATGAGATGGCTTACCAATCCGACTCTTCTTGTGAGAATTCCTCAATTTGAGAAGGTCCAAGTACCTTATGTGTATTATGAATACCTCCCCAGTTAAGAGGAAATGTTGAAATATGTAAATAGGCTTGGTCTTCGTAATGACATATATAATAATGATTTTTATGTATTTGATGTAGAGTTATAGCTTCTATCGCTTGTCTTTGAGTCAACAAATCATAAGAGCCATTGTCATGTATGGAAGACCCTTTTGGGCATGTTGCGTATTGTAAAGGAAAATTTATTTGAGTCAAATTAAAGTCAAAGACCCTCCAAGACCTTGTCAACTAGCAATCAACAAGCTGGCCTATCAGCTGTAAAATTGACCTATTAAGGGCATCCAATAAGCCTATATATAAGAGAGAATTCAACCACATTTCAAATCACTCAATCAAGCATACAAGAAGTTTGTACAAGCACTAGAGGAACCAAGGAAGGACAGGATAATAAGAAGAAGATAAATCACATTGTTTTCTCAGCTACTTTAACTAACACATGTAGAATAATTAGGGTATCTGTGACTGCAGTAAGGCCAAAGTGCAAAGCTGTCAAGAAGTCACTATTTGGTGTCAAGAATCCCTACAATTCAAGCAGAGTTTCCTAAATAGAGGAGATACATTAAGTAAAGAAAGGAGAAGGTCATTTTAGCATTAAGTCCACCCACATGTGCGGAACTGCAGGAGTTACAGGCAGGCCGAAATTGCAGTCTTGTAGTGGCAGCCGAAGTTTTGAAGTTAGGGTCGAAAAAACTAAAGTTCATAAGCAAGTTTGACTGACGTTGACTTGGTGAAAGAAAAGCTCATCAAAGGAAGGTTTGACTTGGTCTTGGAGGGAACTTGGTCAAGTGTCATAGGAATTGGAATTTATCATTTGAAGTTTTATAAGAAAAGAAGAGTTCTTGTGGGTTTTCCTCTCAAAAGGAGAGGTTTTTATCCCTGGATGATAAACTATATCTTCTCAGAATGGAGGCTTCTATAATTAATTATTAATGCAAAAATATTCTAGATAAATCACATCAAGCTTTAGGATCGACACATTTCATACCCCTACTGAGGTTCATCATCACGAAAAAGGTAGATAACAAGATCAAGATGTCAGACATTTATAGTAAGGATGCAACAGTAAACTCCTAACGATTAAGAATTTAAATAATATTATAGTGAATGTAACATTATATTAGTTTTAATTTTTCAAGAAAAGAGTTTCTAATATTATTAATCTTTTTAAATAATGAATAAACCAATAAATTTTTCTAGTTTTACTATTTTTAATTAAATACTAAATAAACTAATAAAATAGAAAATGCCTCAGGAGGGTCAAGAAATGGTAAAATCACCATAAATGAGAGTAACGAATATAACCACCCATACAAGTTTATAAATATTCTTTTAATACAATACGAAATTCTATTATTATTAATTATTTTCATATAAAATATCAAAAAAAGAAATGATGTTACCTAATAATAATAATAATAATATTAATATTAATCTAATCATATAATAAATGAAAAGGAAAGATAGAGTATAAATACATAATAAAAATCATAAAAAGAAAGTTAAAGGGCGAAGTTAAAAAATAAATAAAAATAAATATATAATAATGATAGTGAAGAAAAGAAAGAGGAATAACAACGACTTAATATTAGGAAATTAAAGAAATATAAAAACATAACAAGGAAATGAAAAACAACTAGGAGAAAAACCAAAAAGGAAGAGGTTTAGGAGTACAGGGAAGGGATCCACGAACTACTAATTTTCCATCCATCGTCCCTATTTAGCGTAATAGACCTTTTTTGATTTCGAGGCTTCCCAAAATTTACGGTGATGAAAATGATAAATCCTAGCAAGGACCTGGGAATCCTCTAAACATATGTGGTGTTTTGTCTTATCAACATGTTCAACTAAAGCAGAGGAGTGAGTCTTATAGTTCCTTAGGTCAGCCGTGCGCTTTTGAATCCTATGATTTATGGAACGACTAGTCTGTCCAATGTAGGGGGTCTCTCAGGA
The DNA here is from genome assembly GCA_031772625.1 of Pinus tabuliformis. Taxonomy (NCBI): domain Eukaryota; kingdom Viridiplantae; phylum Streptophyta; class Pinopsida; order Pinales; family Pinaceae; genus Pinus; species Pinus tabuliformis. The sequence continues at coordinate 309,024,685 of CM062805.1, read as the reverse complement.
TCATGGAATCAGATAAACACCCTTCATGTTTTTAGGTTCCTCAGGGTATTTGATTGACCTTAGGGAACCGTGAAGAAAGAAACCTTATGCCTCCTAAGAATCCTACCAATCCTATCTAAAGTCCCTTGGATAAAAGGAAACTGGACACTAGAGGCCACTTCAACAATTTTTTTTTTAGTCCTAGGACCTCTACTAGCTTTTAAAAAGGCTTTGATACATTAGTATCTTTTATAGCCACTCCTTTCAAAAACATTAAGAAGATGGGTTTTCCCCTGCACTAGATGGCTTTCATTCGAAACACTCAAAGCCTGAGTGGCCAATGTGTTGAGAAAACCTAGCTTTTGGGCTGGATAGTGATGGGAATTCACATGTAAATATTGTCTAGTGTGAGTTTTTTACGAAATACCTGGTGAGAGAAAGAACCATCATCTTTTTTCGAGACAAGCACATCAAGGAAGGGCAAGCTACCATCAACTTCGATTTTCATGGTTGGATCTAGATTGATTGTTGAGACATTGAAAAAATATATCTAATTTATCACGACCATGGGGCCATAAGATGAAGGTGCCATCAACAAGATTTTTCCATCTCTTTGTCTGAACACGTATTTTCCATCTCTTTGTGTCCTTTTATCTCACCGTTCTTTATTGTTTGGTGGTTGTTTGACGATAAGAACACTAATTATAATCAAGTGAAATAAGAAGCTAATCAAGTAAAGTAAGAACATCACAAGCAGTTAACAAAGTAAGAGAAATAAACTAATCGAGTCGCCCGTAGATTTCTCAACACTTCCTTCTTGCATTAAAAATGCACCAATTCCATGGCTTGAGGCATCACACTCCAGAATGAATATTTTTGTGAATATAGGTGTCACCAAGACTAGAGTTTTACACATAGCTTCTTTAAGTTATTCAATAATTTTGTTAGAGGTGCTACTATTTGATCACAATTATTGACAATTTGCGGTAATATCTTATCAATCCTCTAAGTTTCTTCAAGGTATTGGGGATTGACCATTTAGTCATATCTTTTATTTTGTTAGGATCCACCTTCACACCATCGAGTGATACAATGTGACTCAAATATTCCATTTCTTGAACCCCAAAGGAACAATTGGAAGACTTTGCATATAGTTGTTTCTCTTCCAATTGTGTCAAGGCCCCATCAACATGTTGTATATGCCCTTCCCAAGATTTGTTGTAAATTAGTATGTTATCAAAAAATACTAGCATGGACTTTCTAAGGAAGGGTTTGAAAATATAATTCATCAAGCTTTGAAATGTTGAAAGTACATTTGTAATTGGAAATAACATAACCAAAATCTCATAATTAACTTCATGTGTTCTAAAGGTTGTTTTGGGAATGCCTTCTTGTGTCATTCTAATTTTGATGATATCCATAACGAAAATCCAACTTAGTAAAGAAAATTGCTTCATGCAATTCATCTAATAATTCATCAATGATAGGAATATGAAGCTTATCTTTGATTGCCATTTTGTTAAGTTGTGTGTAGTCTCGACACATATGTTGCGAACTATCCTTTTTGATAACTATCACGACTAGTTAAGAGAAAGCACTTTGGCTAAGTTGAATGATGCCCGTCTCTAACATTTATTGAACCACACACTCAATCTCACTCTTTTGTGCATGTTGAAATCTGTAACGCCTAATGTTAGGTGGTACACTTCCAGGTTGCAAATGAATAACGTGGTCATGATCTCAGACAAGTGGAAGACCCTTATGCATTTATCCAAATACCTTAGCATGATTGCCAATAACTTTTTGAAGATTCACTGAAGCAAAGGATATAGATGTTTGAACATCTAATGAACACAATTGTGTAACTACACCTTGGTGTCCCTTTTTTAGTAATTTTGTCATGCTATTAGAGCTTATCACTTTATTGGGTTTCCCTTGGATACCTCTAATATCAATTTCCTTTTCTTCTAAGAAAAATCTTATGAAAAGATCTTAGAAATTAAGGGCCACTATTCCCAATGATTGTAACCATTGGATCCCTAATACAACATCAACACCACCCATTTGAATTACAATCATGGGACTAACTAATAAATACTCCCCCACATTCAACTTAATCTTATTGCAATTCTTTGAATAATTTATGGTACCTCCAACTGCAATCATCACTTGAAATTCTAGTGTTGGATATACAAAGCAATTAAGAAGTTTTGCCAATTTGTAATTGATGAAGTTATGGGTATGATCCAGGTGGATGTTGGTGGCCACCCACCAACCCATTTGGACCCCCACAACTGTCTCTTTCAGCTTTTTCAGTTTCCTAAATTGTAGCACAACTTACTATTTTTAGCAGTTTTTTCGGGTCCCGAACTTCCGGAGCTGTTTTGAGGCCCTAAACGACGTTTTTTTGGGATTCTGGGGCAACATGGGTCATAGACCAATGTTGCCTCCCAAAGTGGTAGTACTCGGATAGATCTTTCTAACGAGCTATCGTGCGCGTCAAACGGAGATCGTATGCCAAAGTTACGACCCCGGGAAATTGATGTACCAATTTACCCAAACGGGGCCCACAATTTGGCGTTTCATCTTCTAGGGTTAGGTTTCGGGATGTGAAGGGTTTTCCATTGTTTCTCAACAATAAATAGGCCTTCGAGCCTCATTGTAATACAGTTCGGAACAGTTCAGAGGCATGTAGCCACACATCTCTTCTCAGAGATAGCTACCATCGCCCTAGCTGGTTTTCTTTCCATTTCTGGTTGTATTCAGTATTTTCCATTAATGAAATGAATCATTATTTCCGCTGCATATATGTGTTTATGGTTATTGCACCTCTGTATTTATGGTTATCTCTGTAATCTATTGCGTTCCTGCTTAAATCCGGATCAGTGGTATCAGAGCGGTCTGCTTTTTCTCTGTTTTTCTTTGCATGTCCCCAACGAGGTCGGGATATAAGGAGTTAGGGCTTGAACTGGTCAAACCTTTGCAAGACCAGCCTCGCAAATCCCGACGGCCTCCCATGGCGGACGAGAAGAAAGACGAGGGGGCAGGAGATCCCATCAAAATCTTGCTCGAAGAAGCACTCGAGCGGCAAAGGAACGCGATGATGGATAGCTTTGCGCAGATTCTTCAGCGGCTACCCAGAGGCGACGCATCGGCTTCCAAAAGCGACTCTGGAAACGCCACACCCTTCAAGGTACAAGTTAATTTTGAAATCCCCATCTTCGAGGGTCAAATAGACGCAGATGCCGTAGATAAATGGTTAAATCTGCTAGATGGGTATTTTTCTGTTCATGAATTTTCAAGTCGGGAAAAGATTGTTTTCGCTCTTCTCAAAGCAGCCCCCCACGTCAAGGACTGGTGGGAAACCTACTGCGAGCAGAAGGATGAAAGTACAGGCTCACTATTTTCAGCTGCACCCACTTGGAATGACTTTCGGGATGCCATCAAGGAACAATACTACCCTGTCGGAAGCTATGAGGACAAATACATCAAATGGACCACACTGCGGCAGGGACGAGACCAAGATGTGCCGGAGTTCACAAACATTTTTCATACCCTTCGCACACAGTTGGGTATCAAAGATTCTGAGCTGCATCTGGTACTCAAATACCGTGGCTGCCTGCACAAATACATCCAGGAAGAGATGGTGTTCTTGAACATCTCCTCACTCGGCACAGCATACCGATATGCTGTCAAAATCGAGCAAAAGTTCAAACAGAAGAAGCGAGACTTTGGATCTGCAAATCCGAAGCCCAAAGGACAAAGCCAAGGCGGGGTGACCCAAGACAACCCATCAAAGCCGCAAGAAAAGAACAACACCACGAAGCCGAAGAAGGACACAGGAAAGTGGTGTGAGTTCCACAAAAGTCCCACTCATAACACAAGTGAGTGTCGGACCAAGCAGTCGCTGGTGGCCGAGTTGAAGGCTTCCGAATCAGATGCATATTCTGATCCTGAGCCAGAACCCGACAAGGGGAATGGCAAAGGGAAGCAGATCATTGATGCGGATCCCAACGCCACTGTTGCCACTGCCAAGATCCAGAAAGATGAGCCCGAAAATCCAGAGGAAGGGGAGCGTCTTTTCCACTCACAGATGTGGGTGAAGGGTTCGCCGCTACAATTCATTGTCGACAGTGGCAGCCAAAAGAACCTCATTTCAGCAGAGGTCGTGAAGCGGTTGGGCCTACCGACTACACCGCACCCGCAGCCGTACAGTATCGGGTGGCTTCATGAAGGGCGAGATCTGAAAGTTCGCCAGCAGTGCCGCCTTCCCTACAGCATCAAGCCCTTCACAGATGAGGTATTGTGTGATGTTACACCTCTGGATGTTTGCGATGTATTATTAGGCCAGCCATACTTATGGAGGCGACATGCTGTGTATGAGTCAAGGCCTCGTGCTGTCATTATTTCTTTGAATAATTCATTATACAGGATACCAGAGGTAGCCCCACCTACTGCCACATCCTTGATCACTACCAAGAAAGGCAGCAAGCTCATATCACAGACCAGGAAATTCATCTGTCTGGTTCACTCCCAAAGTAAGGGGAAGATCGTTGCTACATCCATGACCCCTGCAAAGGGTTCCTCCACGCAGCAACAGCAGCAAAGGGATACGGTCATGACAGAACACAGGAACAACTTCTCCTCATCCACAGGGGTACCACACAAGTTTCATGTGGGCGACAAAGTTTGGTTACATCTGCAGAGAGAATGCCTTACCAGAACCCATCAGAAACTCAGGCAACTCCGACATGATCCGTACACCAATACCAAGGCTATGGGCAACAATGCTTCGAAGCACAGCATTCCTCCATTCCTTGGCTTGCACCGAGTGTTCAATGTGGACCGTCGTCGACCATGCTTCCCACCATCACTGGACACATCAGAGATTGCAGGACAAGTTCAGCAGATGGAGGAACTCAACGCAATGGGGACCATTGCTTCCTAAGGGGGGAGGAATGATCCAGGTGGATGTTGGTGGCCACCCACCAACCCATTTGGACCCCCACAACTGTCTCTTTCAGCTTTTTCAGTTTCCTAAATTGTAGCACAACTTACTATTTTTAGCAGTTTTTTCGGGTCCCGAACTTCCGGAGCTGTTTTGAGGCCCTAAACGACGTTTTTTTGGGATTCTGGGGCAACATGGGTCATAGACCAATGTTGCCTCCCAAAGTGGTAGTACTCGGATAGATCTTTCTAACGAGCTATCGTGCGCGTCAAACGGAGATCGTATGCCAAAGTTACGACCCCGGGAAATTGATGTACCAATTTACCCAAACGGGGCCCACAATTTGGCGTTTCATCTTCTAGGGTTAGGTTTCGGGATGTGAAGGGTTTTCCATTGTTTCTCAACAATAAATAGGCCTTCGAGCCTCATTGTAATACAGTTCGGAACAGTTCAGAGGCATGTAGCCACACATCTCTTCTCAGAGATAGCTACCATCGCCCTAGCTGGTTTTCTTTCCATTTCTGGTTGTATTCAGTATTTTCCATTAATGAAATGAATCATTATTTCCGCTGCATATATGTGTTTATGGTTATTGCACCTCTGTATTTATGGTTATCTCTGTAATCTATTGCGTTCCTGCTTAAATCCGGATCAGGGTACTACCTAAATCAATCAATACTATTACCCTTTTCCTTTTGATATATCCTTCTATCTTGAGGGTTTGTGAAGTATTGATGCTGGCCAATGCATGACAAGAGATTGTTGGAGTAGCTTCTTCTAGTTCTAAATCTTGTGAAATTTCCACTTCTTGATCAAGAACTTTGTTACCAATTGTTATGATTCTTGTACCTTAGATATTATAAAAAACCAATAATTACACTCCACTTCAATGGGGAATCCTCCTTTTACATTAAATAGAATGACGAAGACAATATTTGATGATCCTAAGACTATGTCTCCTTAGTTCATGTGTGTGTGTGTGTGTGTGTGAGATACAATTGTAATAAAATGGGACCATGAGGGGTTCTAGTCTACATAACAATATAAAAATAGAAATGTAATCACTCAATATCTAGGGATTAATAAAGAGTTTTTGGGTTAACATGGGGCTTATATACGGCTTAACAAACTACCACAAATACATAGTCAAGTCCTTTCTTGATTGTTGGAAAACCTCCTATAACATCCATGGAAATGATTTCACAAGGTCTAATGGATACTGGTATGGGATAGTATATACATTGCTTCTTATTCATTGTTTTGTTGGTACACCAAATATACATCTTCAGAAATATACATTGCTACATCTTCTTGCATTCTTGGAAAGTACACATACCTTTTTAAGTTAGAAGTTGTTTTTCCAACACCAAAATGTTTTGCAACCTTGGAGCTGTGAGCCTCTTGATAAGCTACAATTAATCACCTTTAGGAACATAGAGCTTGTCAAGCTTGTAGAGTAACCCATTTTGGAAATGATAATAAGCCTTCTTGTCACCTTCTTTTATATGAATTTGGCCTTGTAACTACTGAAACAACTTCATAAATTACTCATCTTCCTTCATAAAGTACTCATCTTCCACTTGAAAATAGTAGTATCAAAATTTGAAATCCAACTTGGTGAAGTATTTTACTGGCTAATACTCCAACTAATCTACTTGGTGAAGTGTTTTAGATGCTGCAATTAATTTAATATATTATTAGTAATAGGCGGGCGTATTGATTCTTTACTGTATTATTGGTACTAGGCAGGTGTATGATTCTCGATTGTAATTGATACATATTTACGAAGTCGAAGGGGAGGTGCTTTGTCGAATCACCTTGCTCCAGCTATTGCAACTGCTCATTTGCCTCGAGGGGAACGAAATATAAAATGTAAGTTGCGGAATTGAATGGTTTAGAAGACAACCCTAAAATGACATAAAAATGGGACGTCTTACAAATTATAAAGAATATTTTCTAATGAGTAGTTCGCAACGTCTCGGCGACATGAAACACCTAGAATGCACATGCGCTTAGATACAGGATGACTGCTTCTCATCAACTAAAAGCTGAGAATTTATACAAAAATTTTGTCGGGAATTTCTGGTTAGTCCAAACAAAATACAGTGGAAAAATCCTCTGTTTCCACTGTTGAGAATTTTCTGATAAATTCTGAAACAACAAAAATATGAACAGAGAGCAATACTCTGTTTTCTGATAATTCAAAAACACAAGAACAGAGCATAAAATAATACTCTCCTTTGCCTCAGGATCAAAAACTGATCAAAATAATACTTTGTCTTTGACGCAGAAAAATACTCTGTTTTTAACTCAGAAAAACAGAAAAATTCGTTCTCTGGAAACGGTGTTGCAGCAACACAGTTTTTTTTTTTTTTTTTTTTCAGTTGCTGTTCGTGGTGTTGCAACAACGCTGTTTGTGGTGTTGCAGCAACGTGATTTTTGACGTCAAGTATTTTTCGACTTACGGTGTAACAACAACAGGAAATTTTTGACAAAACAACTTTTGGTGTAACAACAACGCACAGAAAGAAACTTCTATTTATGAAAATAAACCAACAGATAAAACTAAGTCTTCCTCACGTAGAGGGATCTTCACAAAATATTATGCTAAAGAGTATCTTCCTCTTGACAGAGGGATTACAACAGGAACGCTTTAGTACCACAAAACAACTATCTCAGAAAATTTCAGCACTGCTGTGCAATACAAAAAAAAAACTCTCTTGTTCTACACTGCTGTGTGTTACAAAAGGACTTTCAATCTATCTATCTATATATTTCTACACTGCTGTGTCTGCATTTTATAGTGCGGGAAAGGGTCATCACCGCTTTAACTTGCTGATAAAGTTTATGCTGCTCATGATTAACAGATTTGATCTTTTGCTGTATTTCTTGAGTCGGTGGTGATGAAATCTATGACTGATAAATGCTACGTCGGCTCAAGGCTGGTTCTTTTCTCTTTCAGCCGTTCTTCTCATTAATATGGTTGTTGAGAAGTAATGATGTAGTGCTATATCTGATCTTCATCCTTCGGGAACTCAAAAATAATTAAAGAGTGAAAAGATGGTAATGGCGGTGACATAAAAGATCGGGAGAAAATGTGGGGCGCCGGATCACGACAAATGAATAAAGTAGCTGCTGCTGTTCTGTTCACTGCAATTGAAATTATAATTTCAACACTCCCCTTTAATTTCAACTGCTGGGTTATCAGTCATACCCAGAAGTTTCCTTAAAAACTCAAAACTTTTCTGATCCAATGGCTTTGTTAGAATATCTGCAACTTGTTCCTTAGTCCTGCAATGTTGTAAAATGATTTCTCCATTGTTCACCAATTCTCTGATGTAGTGAAACTTTGTGTCTATGTGTTTCGTTCTCTTGTGGAATACAGAGTTCTTGGATAATGCAATAGCTGAGCTATTGTCACAAAAAATAATTGTTGTTGTTGCCTGCTCCTGGCATAGACTTCTCAACATTCTCCTCATCCAAACCGCTTGACATGCTGCTGCTGTAGCTGCCACATACTCTGCTTCTGCTGTAGACAATGCCACAATTGCCTGTTTCTTGGAAGCCCATGAAATGGCTCCTGAACCTATGTGAAAAATGTAACCAGATGTGCTTTTCCGGTCATCTATACTTCCAGCCCAATCACTATCTGTGTATCCAACTAAATTTGAACATTCTGAAACAGTATAAAATATGCCATACCTTTTTGTACCTTTAACATATCTCAGAATTCTCTTTGCTGCCTGCCAATGTGTTTCTTTTGGCTTCTCCATGAATTTGGAAATTAAACTAACAGCATACATTATGTCTGGCCTAGTTGCAGTCAAATACATGAGGCTGCCAACTATGCTCTTGTACACACTAGGGTCAAAATCTTTGCTGCTGTCCTCTTTGCTGAGTTTTAATCCCATCACTGTGGGAGTGATTGCTGCCTTGCTGTCCTGCATGTTAAATCTGCTCAACACTTCATTTACATATTTTTCCTGTGAAATAAAAATTCCATTTTTATTTTGATCTACTTCTATTCCTAAGAAGTATCTCAGCAAACCCATGTCAGTCATCTCAAATTCTTCTTTCATGACTAATTTGAAATTTTCAATGAGGTAGTCATCATTACCTGTAAAAATCACATCATCAACATATAACACAACAATTAAAATTTTACAGTCTTTTTCTTTGATGTAAACAGTGGGTTCTCCCTCACACTTCTCAAATCCGTTCTCCAGTAGATAGGAATCTATCCTACTGTACCACGCTCTTGGTGCTTGCTTCAGCCCATAAAGAGCTTTCTTCAATCTACAGACTTTGTGCTCTTGGCCTTTCTTCTCATAGCCTAGAGGTTGCTCGATGTAAACCTCTTCCATTAATACTCCATTCAAGAATGCTGACTTCATGTCCATTTGGTAAACTTTCCATTTGTTTTGTGCTGCTATTGACAGCACTGCTCTTACTGTTTCCATTCTTGCAACTGGTGCGAAAGTCTCCTCATAATCTCTCCCATATTGCTGCTTGTATCCCTTGACAACAAGTCTTGCCTTATGCCTTTCTATCTTGCCTTCAGCATTACTCTTGGTCTTGTAGACCCATTTAACTCCAATGACTTCTTTACCTTTTGGTAGATCAACTAAATCCCATGTCTTATTTCTTTCTATGGCATTCATCTCCTCATCCATAGCTTCTATCCATTTCTTATCTTTAATTGCATCTTCGAAATGAACAGGGTCATCAACATGACAATAGAAAGCAAATAAAGAATTCATTCCTTCATCATAAATATCACTTAAATTTCTGAATTTCTTACCTCTTTCATTCGGTGTGCAAGTGCTTGTAGATGCACTTGAATTTCCTCCTTGTGGTGTGCTTGGAGAAGAATTCTCATTTCTCCTCAAGGGTGTCTTTTGCTGTTCTGTTGTTGGCGCTGCTGTTTGGGGATGTGTTTCAGCCAACTCCTCATCATCATCATCATGAGACAAACAGTTTTTAACATTAACTGTTTTCTCTATGCTTCCATCCCAAGCTTCCTCTTCAATAAATTGAACATCTCTGCTCACAAAAAACTTCTTGGTGGATGGGATATATAACTTGTAAGCTTTGGATTCTTCACTGTATCCAATGAAAATACATTTCTCCCCTTTGTTGTCCAATTTCTTCCTTAGCTGATCTGGAATGTGTGCATAAGCCACACAACCAAAAACTTTCATGTGGGTGACTCCTTGCTTTCTCCTACTCCATGCTTCTTCTGGCACTTTGTTCATCATTGCTTTTGTAGGACATCTATTCAAAATATATACTGCACAATGTACAGCTTCAGCCCAATAATCATTTGGCAAATGCTTTGCCTTCAACATGCTCCTCGCCATATCCATGATTGTTCTGTTTTTTCTTTCAGCAACTCCATTTTACTGCGGGGTGTACCTTGCTGTAAATTGCTTATGAATTCCATTTTCTCTGCAAAAACGTAAAAATTCTTTGGAGATATACTCACCTCCTCTGTCAGTTCTCAAAACCTTGATACGCAGCCCACTTTGATTTTCTACAAGTGCTTTGAAATTTTGGAAATTTTCAAACACTTCACTCTTATTCTTCAGAAAATAAACCCAAGTCTTTCTGGTAAAGTCATCAATAAATGTTAGAAAATATTGGCTGCCTGTAAGTGATGGAGCTTGCATCGGTCCACATAAATCTGAGTGGACAATTTCTAAAGGTGCTTTTGCCCTTATGCTTTTCCCAGTTGGAAAAATTTCTCTGTGTTGTTTTCCCAATATACAACCTTCACAAAGGTTGTCTGGCTTTTCGATCAATGGTAATCCTCTTACCATTCCTTTTCTACTCAACAAATTAAGACCTCCAAAGTTGAGATGTCCAAATCTCAAATGCCACAACCAATTTTCATCCTTTGGTACGCTTTGGAGAGCCTCTTGTGTCACTGCTGCAATTACTTCTTTATTTTTCAAATCTGCTCTTATTCTGAGAGGGAACATCCTGTTCCTTGTCATCTTCACTTCAGCAATACAACGTTTGCTGGGTAATCTGTCCATGATGGTGCATACATCATTCTCAAAGAAAACATTGTAACCCTTTTGAACAAGCTGTCCAATACTCAAGAGATTACACTTCATTCCAGGAACATAATAAACATCTGCTATGGTTTTCTTTTCACCTTTCTTTGTAAATATTTTAACTTCTCCTTTTCCCATAACAGAAATTTTACTATCAGTCCCAAGTGTGACTTGTGACTGCACACTCTGATCTAAAGCAGAAAACAGGGCTATGTTTCCTGTCATATGGTTGCTGCAACCAGAATCTAGAAACCATATATCTTCACTGTTTGTTTCAGCCATATTACAAACTAACAACACATTATCTTGACTGATATTTTCTCTAGTGATATTTGCACTAGATCTATTACTCATATCATGCTGCTTTTTTTTACATTCATTTGCATAGTGCCCATATTTTTTACAATAATAACATTGGACATTGGATTTTTCATACCTTTGTCCTTGAGCATGATGTTGTCCACTTTGCTGGCTGCTGCCATGGCCTTGGTTCTGATTTGGATTGCTGCCTCTTCCTTGAACGTTTGCTGGACTGTTTCTTCCGCCTCTGTATTGGGTTCTTCCTCTTCCTCTCTTGTTTCCTCTGCCTTGACCTCTTCCTCTTCCAAATGACATCTGGGTCTTGAAGGCTTGCTCTAGAGATGAGTTTTCATTTCTACTCAACCTCTGCTCATGTGTTATCAGTGATGCATGAAGTTCATCAACTGAGAAATTTGAGAGATCCTTTGTCTCTTCTATGGTGGTGACAATCACATCAAACTTTGAGGGTAGGCACCTCAATAGTTTTTCCACAATCCTCCTTTCTTCAAGAGTTTCTCCAAGAGACCTTATCTGTGTGACCAAACCAATTGCTTGTGTGAAGAATGAGTCAATATTGTCTGACTCCTTCATACACAGGTTCTCAAAATCTTTCCTCAGCAACTGTAGTTTTGCTGTCTTCACTTTCTCCATGCCTTGATAGGCTGTCTTGAGAGTTTGCCATGCTTCTCTGGATGTATTGGCTGCTGCTATCCTCGGAAACACACTCTCATGCACTGCTTGATATAAGAATACAAGGGCTTTTGAGTCCTTCTTCTTATTGCTCTTCAACAACTCTTTCTCTGCCTGAGTTAATCCAATAAACTCTTCTTCATTTGCTGGCTCTTCAAATCCATATTCAACAAGTTCCCATAAATCTTGTGAGGCAAACAGGGCTTTCATGGTTATTGCCCAGTAGTCATAATTTTTCCCATTGAACTGTGGGAGCTGGGTATTAAACATGCCCACGTTGGTGCTGGCCATTCTTGCAATACTTGACTGTAGAAAAAAAATCACTTAATTGTCTTCAGCAGCTACACAAAAAACTAATCTGAAAAATACCTTGACAGCGTTTTCGCTCTGCTGGATAATTTGCTGCAGCAACAAATCTTCTTTCAGCTTCTTTGATGTCTTCAAAGAGCCTGGACAAGCTCTGATACCATGTCGGGAATTTCTGGTTATTCCAAACAAAATACAGTGGAAAAATCCTCTGTTTCCACTGTTGAGAATTTTCTGATAAATTCTGAAACAACAAAAATATGAACAGAGAGCAATACTCTGTTTTCTGATAATTCAAAAACACAAGAACAGAGCATAAAATAATACTCTACTTTGCCTCAGGATCAAAAACTGATCAAAATAATACTTTGTCTTTGACGCAGAAAAATACTCTGTTTTTAACTCAGAAAAACAGAAAAATTCGTTCTCTGGAAACGGTGTTGCAGCAACACAGTTTTTTTTTTTTTTTTTTTTTCAGTTGCTGTTCGTGGTGTTGCAGCAACGTGATTTTTGACGTCAAGTATTTTTCGACTTACGGTGTAACAGCAACAGGAAATTTTTGACAAAATAACTTTTGGTGTAACAGCAACGCACAGAAAGAAACTTCTATTTATGAAAATAAACCAACAGATAAAACTAAGTCTTCCTCACGTAGAGGGATCTTCACAAAATATTATGCTAAAGAGCATCTTCCTCTTGACAGAGGGATTACAACAGGAACGCTTCAGTTCCACAAAACAACTATCTCAGAAAATTTCAGCACTGCTGTGCAATACAAAAAAAAACTCTCTTGTTCTACACTGCTGTGTGTTACAAAAGGACTTTCAATCTATCTATCTATATATTTCTACACTGCTGTGTCTGCATTTTATAGTGCTGGAAAGGGTCATCACCGCTTTAACTTGCTGATAAAGTTTATGCTGCTCATGATTAACAGATTTGATCTTTTGCTGTATTTCTTGAGTCGGTGGTGATGAAATCTATGACTGATAAATGCTACGTTGGCTCAAGGCTGGTTCTTTTCTCTTTTAGCTGTTCTGCTCATTAATATGGTTGTTGAGAAGTAATGATGTAGTGCTGTATCTGATCTTCATCCTTCGGGAACTCAAAAATAATTAAAGAGTGAAAAGATGGTAATGGCGGTGACATAAAAGATCGGGAGAAAATGTGGGGCGCCGGATCACGACAAATGAATAAAGTAGTTGCTGCTGTTCTGTTCACTGCAGTTGAAATTATAATTTCAACATTAACGCGGCCCAAACTGCCAATACTGTCAATACATTGCACCCAATATTGATCAATGTTCTCCATAGACTCTGAGACGGAACGCAAGGTGAGCTCCTCCAATACTTACCGTGCTCTCTGAGAATTTCCCTTGCATTTTGTTTCGTCTTTGGTGTGCACTCAAGCGGAAGAAGCATGCACAATTTGTAGACAACACCAATCTGCACCGTTTCCTTTTGAAGGCGAGGAGTCGGAGAGAACTTGCAAAGTGACCAGAGTGTTCGAACCGCTTTCTCGGTTGCAGAGTGTGAGGCTCTGAATATTTTCTCGGAGATGGAAGCTATGCCCATGGCGTGATCAATTGTTGTGGCTCTTCCTTCTGCACATTCACACAAAATGTCCCGAAGACACAGCAACTTCTCGCAAGGTAATCCGCGCGATTCAGGAAGTCATTCAATTAACACATAAATGGCTCCGGCCTCTATGGCCTTGATTTTGTGCTTTCTTGAGGGAGAACAGATGGCCATCAAAACATCCAGAGACTCAGCAGTTGCTTGAGGGTAGACCTCCTCTGTCACAAGTTGATGAAGCTGTTGCAACCTGTTCTGCCCACTGCTAGAAAGTGTCTTCAGTAACATGACCGAATGAAGTCTGGAATTGCAGCTGCCTCTCTTGAGAATCCATGAAATGGATTTCAGGGTTTTGGACATAGTAAGGCAATCTGCAGTCTCGTCTGTCATGGGAAGAGAGTGCAGAATCCCCAAGGCCTCCTCGCAAGCCATGGCACAATCGTAGCCTCCGCTTTCCATTTCCACAGTACTGGTTTCCATGACTGCAATCAGTGCAGAGGCCGCGCCACAAGCAGCAATACACCTTCTGTTTGTCTCGCTCTGAGCAGCCAGAGATCTGAGTTTCTTCAAGCCATTAACCACTTGAAAAGGCGGGCAAGATTCAAAATCTCGAAGCAATTCATTGACCTGATTCGGGTCGACTGGGGGCTTGGGCGTGGGGATTCGCTGGACACCATTCGAAGGCAATTATTAATTAATTAATTAATTAATTAATTAGTTTATTTTTATTTTTATTAATTTGATAAAGTCAAAATGTTATAACATACACGATAACATTTTTTCCATACTCATTTTTTCTTCACACAATGAAGGTATACACTATTACCTTAAATATTATATATCTCAAACATATATTTAATTGGTAGTAACCTTAAGCAAATTTATGTATTTATATTTTTAATTCAATTTATTAAAGTACTTGAGAAGAAAGTCTTCAAGCTCACGAACATGTGAAACATTTAGTTGCTGCATCAAGATATCATAAGATCAAGCAGATCTAAAAATTATAGTGAGCAGTAATTGATGGTAAATATGTTATTTAGATGAGTATGAGCTATTTTCAAAGATTTCAATTTCCGTATGAAGAGTAACAATGAAAAATCACTACACAAATATATAAAATTTATGGCATAAATATTGCAAATGTATCTAAAAATTATAACCAGAAAATCTGAGGCAATTATCATATGAGGGAAAGCCTACAATAAGATTTTCAAATTATAGTCCAATTAAATGCCTAAATTTTTTTTTTTACAATAATATCAAAAAATAAATATTTATTTTTCAAAATTAAACATTATAAGTTACATTGCTCAATGCTAAACTAATAATTATCCAAAAACAAATAAATTACTAAAATATTTTTAATAAAAAATATTAAATATTTTATTTTTAAATAATATTTAATATATTACTAATATATCAATGAAATTTGCATATGTTAAAATAAAGTAATTTAATTTAAATATGGTATAAACATTGTCATTATTTATCGGTTATTCTAGTTATATTCGGTGTGCTGTGATATTCTTTTTATTAATTTTTTTAAAATATTATAATAATAATTTAGTGTGCTGTGATATTCTTTTTATAAATTTTTTAAAAATATTATAAAATGTACACAAAACTCAAACCCTATGAATATATTATCAACATTCATTTTATACGGAGTGTCATATATTTTGAAGTTTTTATTATTGATTTTATATATATTTAAATGATATTAAAATTTGTAAAATATATTATTAGTAATTATTTCTGAAAGTGTAAAATTACATTGAAGGAATGGGAAATATGAGAAGATCATTTTTCAATCTAGAGAGATTTGATCTCTCTAGAAACTTGGTAGATCCAGAGTTACAATTGATATAAGTTGCTTTACTCTCAACATGCTCTAAATACTCTAATGTGTACATGAAAATTTGCTCTTATAAAAATAAGTTATTTTTGAAAGAGGTCTTAAAGAAGGGTAAGGTTTAAATCTGATTTTTTTAAGAGGAAACATTTTATAGACATACTTTAAGTTCAAAGGTGGTTTCATCCGAATCCCCTTATGGAAACCCTAGTTTCTTCTCTAACTGATAACTTCATGTTTGAATCACTTATGAGCTGTCATTCAAGCTAGTTAAAAGGTAAATAATCCTTTGTTGCAGCAAAAATAGTAATATAAATCTATGAGATATGTTAGTACAAAGTAATTTAAAAATTAATGATATAAATTTGTTTTATTAAATCATTTTAACTTTGAATTTATTAAGCAAGGGAAAAAAATAATTGAGCTCGAAATCTATAGATGTTTAAATTTTTTAAAATTAAAATAAATTTATTATACTTTTTATGAAAAAGAGAATTCAAACATACTATATATTGGTAAACAACATAAATATTACTCTTTTAACATTAAATTATAAAATGTATTTAACTTTTCTACCTATAAATATATTTCACTTTTCTAAATACACTAATAAATAGAAGAAATATTAATTTCATGTTAACCAAATAAATATAATTAACAAAATAACATTTATATTTATCTAATATAAATGTCCAAAATTTTTAATATATAAAATTTATTATAAATTTACTTAAATAAAAATTCCCAAATAACCCATCTCTAATTTAATAAAGAATAATATTGAAATCTATATTTAAAAGCTCAAGAGCATCTTATTTATTAAAGAAATCGAGAATCATCAATTTCTTATTATCCCTACCTTAGGGAGAGGATATTGCATTGAGTTTATGGTCAAACTTATATTATTTGGGGGTTGACTTAATTTTTTAAATCAAGTTTTCATAGTTTAACTTTGAATATTGAAATTATTTTTTTGATATTATTTTAATTTATTTTTCACCAAGCCAAAAACACACATAAAATATGGTCCATTAAACTTATTTGACCTCTTTTTTTTATAATTAATCATTTAAAAAATCTATTGACACAAATTCCAATTACATAGGTCAAAATTTTAATTATAAAATATCTAAAATTATATAAAATTTAATTATTAAATACAAGTAAAACTTAATAACATCTTATAATAAATATTAAAAAAATTAAAAAATTATATTGTATCTTAGTTACATTACGTAAAGATTTATTTGTGGTAAACCCATAAATTCATATACATGCACGGAACTATGACTTATTGACCACTAATATTAAGTGTTTCTATCCTGTTACAATTAATTATGCGTTTTTACTAATTATATTTTTTTTAAATTAAAAATGGTTTTCTTTAATTATAATTTTTCCAAAATTATAATTTTTTTTTTTAAATTAAACATACATTTTTTTTCTAATTTTTTGTTTTTATTATATAATATTCAACTACAATTAATTAATGTTTCTATATGTTTCAACCAATCAAAAATTTATAATTTAATTTTTTTATAGAAAAAAATGTTTTCTTTAACTAAAATATTTTCATAATTATTAATTTTGCAAAATAATATGATAAACTATAAAATATCTAATATATTTTTAAAAAACAACTCTAGTTATTGAAAATGTTCATGGAAATAGATTTTTTTTTTTTTGACAGAAACGGTTATATTGTGTTTATATTCCTCCTGGCTTGAATGCCAAATTTCCGAGTACAATGAGGATGTCTGGATCCTGAGAAGTCTCACTTATGGAAGTGAGGCTGTTATTGTAACTTGTGATTTTCCCCATAGCATAAAGTTCTTTAGTTTCTATATCCTCTATTTTCCCCCACTTGGATATACAGACAATTTTTTTTTGGATCAAGCAGTAAAACATGGCGGACCATGAGTTAAGGGATGGCTTCCCATGATTCTTTTCCTTCTTTCAACTTGACCCCGGCAGATAGGAGAGCTGCTTTATTTGCTTCGCTGTCAGCTTCTTTATTATGGGCTCTCAAAACATGATAGTATTTCAGCTTCTGGAAATCACTTTCAAGGGCCTTGATTCTGAAGATCATTCTGGCTAGATTAAGGTCTGCTGCAGGGGAATTAGAGATCATTGCACCTATTATGATTTGAGAATCTCCTATAACCGTTGCTTCCCTTATTTCCAGCTCTTTTAGGGTCTTGAGGCCTTGCAGAAGGGCTAAGGCCTCTGCTTGTGTGCTGGTCATGTGTCCAAGCCCCCAAGCAAATGAATGGATTTTTATTCCTGTTTGATTTAGTATGACACCTCCAGCACCTGCTCTGCCCGGGTTGCCCTTAGCTGCTCCATCGAAAAAGAGGAAGTAGCTTGATTGAATTTTGAGCCAGTCTTGGAAGTCAGCTTCTGTTTTCCTAATTTGCCATTCTTTGAGTGGAGGTGCTTTTCTGATTGCTGGGAGAAATTGTAATCCCAGGAAGGAGCCCCAAACGTTGTCTTGGTGGGTGAGATTTGCATCATCTTTGATTTGGGACAGACATTCCTTTAGTTGGCACTTGATCTTGACTTCAATAATTTTTTGATGCTGTCTGTCATTTCTGAAGATTCTTCTATTGCGTTCCAGCCACAACTGCCAGCAAATGACCTTTGGAAGAATGGCCCAGGCTGATTTGATTAACTGATTTTGAGGAGGAGGCCCAGGATAATTGGAAGCCTAGCTAGCGAAGAGATCAGCCATTGTATGCGGAAGTTGGAAGGAGGGATCCAAGGCATACAACAGGGCGCTCCATATCTGTTTGGCGAAACTGCAATCTAGGAAGAGATGCGCAGTTGATTCTTCACTGTTGCTGCACAGGAGGCATATGGAGGGTCCGTTGTATCCCAGCTTCTGCAAACAATCAAAGGTGAGGATTCTGCCATGGCACAACATCCACGCAAACGTGTCTATTTTGGGCCAAGCCTGAATTCGCCAGATCGCTTGCCATGGCGCTGGGTTTATGGGGATGTGCGGTCTCTCTCTGAGCTTAACGTAGCCTTCAGCAACTGTATACCCTTTAGATTTATTTCCCCAGCCGATTGCGTCCTGTGTATGCCTGTTCAAGGGCGCAAGGCCGTGGAGGAGTCCGGTCATCGTGGCCCAGTCAGCGACCAGGCGATCTGGCAAATCTACAGTCTTCCAGCCTGTCCATTCGCTGCCTTTCCAAAGGGAGATATCCCAAAGTGTTTTTAACTTATTTCTTTCCATCCACTCCCGTAGCTCGGCCAAATGCACTCTGTCGCTGATCGGATCTGTGGATAGGATTCTTTCAGTCCAAATCTTTGTTTTCTTACCGTTACTCGGGATCCTATAACAGTGTTTTTTGATCAGGGAGGTAGCCTTATTAAAGAGTTTAAGGAAAGGCAAATTAGGCAGGCAGATTACTTGGTCTAAGCATCTGGAGCGAGGGCCTCGGAGATATTTTTTCCTGAGAGCTGTTTGGGTCCAACCAGAATTGGGCGCGACAATTCTCCAGATGACCTTTGCCGCAATTGCTACATTTAGATGGCCCAAATTTTTAAAATTAAGACCTCCCTCCCATAGAGGCTTAGAAATTACTTCCCAACTGATGAGGGGGATTTTCCTTTCGTTCTGCTTTCCACCTTTCCAGAAGAATCTCCGAATATGCTCGTCCATTTTTTTTAGGATGATTGATGGAGCAAGCATACCTGCAAATTGAAAAATAGGGAGACTAGTGAGTACTGATTTGATGAGGACAGATTTGCCAGCATAGTTGAGCCAGGTAAAGCCCCAGGCCTGAATTTTTGCCTGAAATTTTTCAAGCTGGGGAAGCCAATCTTTGCTTGAGATTCTTTTGTGTACAACCGGGAGGCCCAGATATTTGAAGGAGGTCCATGAAGCGGAGGCTGCGTATCCAAGGCACCTGGAGATAGCAGAGAGAAGTTTGGGCGAGGTATTCCAACTGTAGATGTGAGACTTGTTCTTATTAACAACGCTGCTAGAGGCCATGCTGAATTCTTCTAGGGTAGCTTTGAATTTGGAGGCGGTGGAGAGGGAGGCAGTGCCCAAAAGCAGGGTGTCGTCCGCGAACAGAGCGTGATTAATGTTCTTGACTCCTCTTGCTATACGCAGTCCCATTAAATCTTGTTCTTGCATTTTTTTTTCCAGGAGGAAACTGAGAGCTGATGCTTGAATGACAAATAGCAGAGGGGAGAGAGGGAACCCCTGCCCGAGCCCTCTTGAAGCTTTAAAGAAGTCCGTGGCTCTTCCATTCACGAGAGGGGCAATCCATGGCTCCGAAACGCAAGCCCAGATCCAGTTAATGAAGTTTGATCCAAACCCAAACCTGTTCATAACTTTTAACAAAAAACTGTGATTTACACGATCAAATGCATTTGCTAGATCAAGTTTAATTACCATACCTTGCTCTTTACGATGGAGACTTGAGTGGATTGCCTCCTGAACAAGGGTGAAGTTGTCCACTATCTGCCTCCCTTGGATGAAGCCGCCTTGATTCTCCAGGATTATTTTAGGGAGTATATGCTTCAAACGATTTGCTATGACTTTTTTGATTAGCTTATACCCAATGTTACATAGAGAGATCGGCCGGAATCTGCTGAAGTTGCTGGCCCCTTTTTCCTTGGGAATGAGGGCTAAGAAGGCAGAGTTTGTGCTCCCTCCTATTTTTTGGGAGTTCTGAGATTTTTGGATCATTTTAATCAGATCTTTTTCAATAATGGGCCAACATGTTTGAAGAAATCTGGCAGAGAATCCATCCGGCCCAGGGGCCTTGTCCGGATCCATGTCATATAATGATTTTATGACTTCATCTTTGGTTATTTTGGCCTCCAAGATATCATTCATACCTGGGGAAATTGTAGTTGGGATCGTATCTAAAAGATTTGAAGCATGATGTTAAACCTTTTCTTTGCTATACAACTTTAGGAAGTGGGCGTGGGCTGCCTTCTTTATGTCTGCAAACTCCTTGAATGTTTCGCTGTCCACCTTGATCTCGGAAATGGTGTTATGGCATTTTCTGCTCTGCGCTTGCTTATGGAAAAAAGCTGTATTTCTGTCCCCTGATTTGATCCAGAGGCTTCTAGATTTTAATCGCCAGTATTCCTCTTCTGCAAGATAGGCTTTATTATAGTGCTGTTGGAGATGGGCTTCTTGGTCAAGCAGTTCTTTGGTGATTGGAGTATCTTCCATATGAGATTGATGATTGACAAGGGCAACTTTGATATTTTTTCTTTCTGTATCCGGTTTGGGAAGACTTTTGGCCCAATGTTTTAGAGCTCTTTTTACCCTTCTGAGCTTTTCTTCCCATATGTAGAAGGGGGATCCTTTAATAGATTGATTCCAACATTCCTTAATAAGCTGCATGAAATTTGGTTCCTTGATCCAGTTTGAGCTGAATCTGAAGGGAATAGGACCCAGGTCAAGGTGAGGTAGTAATTCTAGCTTTATTAGTTTATGGTCCGAGATACTGTTGGGGAGAATGTACATTCTTGGTTCTAATCCCAGCAACAAATAAGAACTTTGCATGAAGAATCTGTCTAATCTAGCTGCTATATGCCCCGGGCCTATTCTTTTATTGGTCCAAGAGTACTTACCGGAGGAGGGTTTGATGTCAATCAGATCCCAGTCTTGCATGAGGTCCTCAGCCCATTCTCTTGCCGGATCACGAACAACGCTACCACCTCTTTTTTTAGACGAGTTGAGAGTAAGATTGAGGTCTCCGGCAATGATAGTATTCTCCAGATTCATGAGGTCTGCTTGAAGTCTTATCGAATCCCAGCATGCTTTTTTTTCCCCAGCGTTGACTGGAGAGTAGACATTGAAAATGCAATGAGTTTCTTTAGTGTTCAGATTCTGTATTTTCAGCAGCAACCAGTGAGTGTTGCTGGCTTCACTGATGACTGCAAATTTGTTATCATTCCAAAGAGTACCAATACCTCCCGAGGCTCCCCTAGCGGAGACTGCTCTTGCTTCACTTTTGAACCATAGTTTCTTGCTTGTTTGCAGGAAGACTGAGTCTTCCAGCTTAGTCTCCTGGATGAGAAGTATGTCTGGGGTCTCTGTTCTTATCAGACTTCGTATGGCTTCTTCCTTGACCTTGCTCCCCATACCTCTGCAGTTCCAGGAGATGATCTTCATTATTTATGTTTTTGATGGGCTCCCTTGGAGCCGTGAGGCTGGCTTTTCGGCATTCTGGGCTTTGAGGCTAGCAATTTTTCCAGAGTGGGCTGGCTGCCTTGTAGTTTTTCTTTATACGTCTCCTCCTCTCTTTTTTCTCTATCCGTTTTCCGGCCTCTCGTGGATCTTCTTACCGAGGCTTGGGACTCACCTATTTCTCCTTCCTCTTCTGAGCATCTGTGGTCTGCTCTTCTTCGTTGTCTTCATCATTCTTTCTTTTGGGGGTTTCCTCATTTGTGTCTTTGTTGGAGGCTGAAGGAGTGCCTTTGCTTGAAGAATCGGGGATTTGTTTCCCAATCTCCTCTGTGGGTTCGGGCTCCTTTTGGATCCCTGCATCCCGAGTTTCTCTTGTTGAGAGCTGAGCGGATCAAACCGATTTCCTGAGGGTGGTGAAGTATGTTGAGCAGGTGACTGTCCTTTGCTACTAGGTCCTCCCGTCTTCCTGGATTTGTGGCGCTTGATTTGATTCCATCCATCATCCTTTCCGTGCATGGCCTCGCCGTTGGATGGGCAGCCTTTGGCGAAATGTCCATACTCATGGCATTTCCGGCATTTGAAGGGCAACTGCTCATAGTCCAGCTTCTGCAGATGTGTCCAACTTCCAACATTTATCGTGATGGCCTCAGGGAGCCCTACCTCCAGGTCTACTTCTACACAGATCTGGGTGCAGTCATATTGGTCCTTATTGTTCGCTTGATCAATGAATTTCCCCAGAGCATTTCCAATATGACGTAGAGAGTCCCAATTCCAACAATGGACCGGGAGGTTCGGGAGTCTAACCCACACAGGGACTGCGTTAGGAACATCGACTGCTGGATCGAAGTCCGAGGTCCATTTGTTAAGGTATAGACCCCGAGGACCCATAAAGTAGGGGCCGTTTCGGAAGATCAGTTCTTTGTCCTCCTTTGCTGTAAATTCGAAGAGGAAGTAGCCTCTCCCCAGAAAGTAAGAGGTGACGCTTTCTCTGATCAGCGGTGCCCAGTTTCTGGAAACCCAGCTCTCTGTGGATTTGGGGGACGACCAGAGTCCCATAAACTGACCGACGAGGGCTCGTTCGGACAGCGACAAAGCAACTTGCATCGGGGTTTCAGGCGGAAGGGAAATCGCAGGGATATCCTCCAATTTTTTCACAAATTTCAAAGGTTCAGGGGCTTTCTTCTTAGGGAGCCCTGCCAGAAGCTGCATGAAGGCCTCCGAAGGCGAAAGGGGTGGTGGAGCAGATGGACCCTGGGGGGAGCCCAGAGTCTCCATGATCTCAAGATTAAACGAGATCGGATCCTGCCCAGAACTCCATAAACACCCACAGATTCAAACGGATCCGCCCTCAGGGTTGGGCGCACGCACAGAGGATGAGGCCTCCAAGTCCGGCTGTCCGGATCTGCTATCAGATCTAGTAGAGATCAACGATCTCGATCAGTAGAGGAGGACGAATATCAAATGATCTGGATCTACTCAATCCGCTGGGGGAGCAGATTGCGCGGGGAGGCGGCCTGCGAGGGCTGAGGCAACTCGTCTATCTCGCTTTTAGACTCGGCCACGGTCAGCGCTCATAACCCTATCGTAAGTTTCCCATGGAAATAGAATTTTATACTTCATGATAAGGACTAATAAAACATTATTATGGTTGTTGGTAGGATTAGATTCTCCACTACACAATGTGAAATTACAAATAACAAAATATCTTAATTTACCAATCAGTGAAATATAATTAGACCAGATTCCAAAATACCGAAATATCTCAATTTATGCATTAGTAAAATCTAAATAGTCCATATTACAAACCTTAACTATATCACAACAAGCATAGCTACGTGAAAAGTTATATGGCTTCGGAAGCTGCTAGTGAGCTTGTTCATGCAGAGGATGGAGGCGACCAATGTCTACTATGATAATCAGAGTTGCATAAATCTCTTTAAGAATCCAGTGTTTCAAGACAGGTCAAAACATATAGATATTCAACATCATTTCATAAGAGATTGTGTATAATGAGGAGAAATCTAGCTACGGTATGTTCCCATAGAAGTGCAGGTTGCAGATATACTCACGAAAGCTCTAGGAAGAGCTAAGTTCATCTATTTCAAATAACATATGGGTATGGTGGAGAACCCATTTCAGTAGTAGAGGCAGATTACCTTAGATGATTCTTAGCTGCAACAACAACAGATGAGAAGGAGTTGTAGTGTAGATGCAGTGTTGGCAGCTATACAACAGGGTCAACACCAACACAGATGTAGCATATATCAAAGTTGTGCAGTGGTTGGTGGATAGTATGGCCAGGCTTCAACAGTATGATAGGAGATGATGCAAAGACAATGTGTTGTGGCAGGGAGTGTAGCACTAGAACACATTCCTCGCTAAGAGGGAGTGTTAGTTTTTGTAGCATCAGATGTGTTCTAGCCATGAAATTTGGTGGATGCTAAAATACAAGAGAAGTTGTTTCTAGAAATTCCTCCTAGAAGTGTCTCAATAAGATTATTAACCGATTTTTAAATATTTTCTAAGTAAAAACTTAGGGAATATGGTTAATTAATCAATATTAATTAAGATAAGGTGAGAATCATCTAGAAACTCACACATATCGATCCAGAGATGATCTTAGCCATTGATTAAGTTTTAATCTTGGCCATTGGTTCTCCAATAGTGGATTATAAGAGGAGATTGCTGTGGTGATGGAGAATACACTAGTGCAGATACTTAGTTGCCCAAGCAGTTCGATTTTCTTAAAGATAATAATTCAACAGAGAAGATAGAGCCAAAGGGTGAGTAGTAGTTGGAAGAGGAGGGTAGAAGCATTCCGGGAGGAATTTTTTCAGTTCCGGGAAGAGGCAAAGGAAGGAACGCTGAAATCCCCATAGGGTTGCGTAAGCACTATGCAGAGGGTGATGCAGGAGGCTCAACGTAGAGGCTAGTGAGGTAATATCAGAGGAAAAAATTGGTTGTGGGGTGAGAGAAAATTCTCACAATAATTTTACCAATATTTTCCTCAGATTATATTTCTAGTTGAGCATCTAAATTATTATACTCAGAATTGCTGCTGGAGAATAATAATAAAACCCTCAGCTATTGAACCGATTTTCCTACATTTTTTTTTTGAAGTATTTTTATGGTGAAAATTGCAGTTGTGATTTTATTCATTGTTTTCCGTAGCAAATAAACTGCATAATCAAATTTACAGTTAGAAGAATAATTTTTAGTTGCTGCAATAGATGAAAATTTCACAAGGACTTAAGACTAACCATGACTAACCACCGAAGGGGTCTGGGCTACCACGTAGACAAACACTTTTACATCAATCATCCCAATATGGCTAGATACAATACATAGATATAATAATCATCACACTTTTTGGCTCATCTATAAATAAACGTTTTCCTCTCATTCCAGATTGTTATGAATTATTGGAGGTCATTTGTAGAAGCTATTAATAGAAGATCTTTATGGTGTTTTGGTGTCAATTCTTGGATCTCTCTCTTTATTGTTTATTTTTCTCGATTTATTGAATATATATTTGTGAATGTTTAAGACTTCTACTAGCTAAAGTAACAATGGTGCATATCCAAAGTGTACTTACCATTGTGGCACCATGGTTGGGAGTTTCATGAGGTTTCTAATTTTGGTAGCAACAATGTCAAATACAGATGACATTAACACTTATTATGAAGCAATGAACAAGTGTACCTCATGTATGTCGGGCGCCATAATAATCAAATGCAAGAGAGCTGACCAAAATGGTATTGGGGATTGACGATTCCCTCATAGTTTTGATTTTGTTAGGATCCACCTTCACACCATCGAGTGATACAATGTGACTCAAATATTCCACTTCTTGAACCCTAAATGAACACTTGGAAGACTTTTCATATAGTTGTTGCTCTTCCAATTGTGTTAAGATCTTGTCAACATGTTGTATATGCTCTTCCCAAGATTTGTTGTAAATTAGTATGTCATCAAAAAATACTAGCACAAATTTTCTAAGGAAGGGTTTGAAAATATAATTCATCAAGCTTTGAAACGTTGAAAGTACATTTATAATTTCAAATAACATAACCAAAAGCTCATAATGACCTTCATGTGTTCTAAAGGTTGTTTTGGGAATGCCTTCTTGTGTCATTCTCATTTGATGATATCCATAACAAAGATCCAACTTAGTAAAGAAAATTTCTTCATGCAATTCTCTAACAATTCATCAATTATAGGGATATGAAACTTATCTTAAATTGTCATTTTGTTAAGTTGTCTGTAGTTTGGACACATAAGCCACAAACCATCCTTTTCAATAACTATCACCACTCGTTAAAAGAAATTACTTTGGCTAAGCTGAATGATGCTCGCCTCTAACATTTCTTGAACCACACACTCAATCTCACTCTTTTGCGCATGTGGAAAATTGTAAGGCCTAATGTTATGTGGTACAATTCCAGGTTGCAAATGAACAACGTGGTCAATTGTGTAACTACGCCTTGGTGTCCCTTTTTTAGTAATTTTGTCATGCTATTAGAGCTTATCACTTTACTGGTTTTCCCTTGGATACCTCTAAGATCAACTTCCTTTCCTTCTGAGAAAAATCTTATGAAAAGATCTTGGAAATTAAGGGCCACTATTCCCGATGATTGCAACCATTGGATCCCTAATACGACATCAAAACCACCCACTTGAATTGTAATCATGGGACTAACAAATAAATACTCTTCCATATTCAACTTAATCTTATTGCAATTCCTTGAACAATCTATGGTACCTCCAACTGCATTCATCACTTGAAATTCTAGTGTTGGAAATACAAAGCAATTAAGAAGTTTTTCCAACTTGTAATTGTTGAAATTATGTGTACTACCTAGGTCAATCAATACTGTTATCCTTTTTCGTTTGATATATCCTTCTATCTTGGAGTAGTTTCTTCTAGATCTAGATCTTGTGAAGTTTCCACTTCTTGACATTCTTGACCTTCATAGTCTATGTAGATAATTTCTTCTCAGTGCATTTATGCGTTTTACTATACTTGTCACAATGGGAAGATAGTCCCTTTTCTCTTCTTTCATCCATTTGTTGAGGAGTCAAGCTCGTCGGTTTAGAAAATGGAGCATGATTTTCACTATAATTATTAGTGGCCAGTTTTCTATTGGGCATATTTTTACTTTCAAATTTCCTTGCTAGATTGAAAGCACACTCTAGATATTTAGTTTCAAAGAGACACACCTCATGTTGGATTCTTTTCTTTAAAGTTCCCATAAATAGGTCTAACAAGTTATCCTCTGAAATATTCTTTACTCTAGGAACCAACTTTTGTAATTGTTGAATGTGCTCTGTAATTGGACCTTTTTGTTGAATATTTACCAATTGACTAAATATTGTGTTTCTCTTAACATCTCAATAATGCGTTATCAATTGCTTTGTAAAAATGGACCAGGATATAACACAATCATTTTTTTCTTTCACAAAGTCATTGATACCATACATGTTGGTCTT
This sequence comes from Pinus tabuliformis, assembly GCA_031772625.1. Lineage (NCBI taxonomy): Eukaryota > Viridiplantae > Streptophyta > Pinopsida > Pinales > Pinaceae > Pinus > Pinus tabuliformis. The sequence continues at coordinate 308,997,321 of CM062805.1, read as the reverse complement.
GTTCTAAGAACATGGATGCAATATTTACCTTTTGTAAGGATGTCACTTGATGTAGATAAAAGTATTGCTCCATATGAAATATTTGTTACATGATTTTTACCATGAAATTTCCTCATACTAATCTTCAAAATGTAGTAGTTCCTTAACGCTGACTTGAAATCCTGTTGATGTGGATCTTGTATTTAAAATTCATGATTATGGTTCTCCAATTCAAAATTTGTGCTCTCCAATTGTGATAACATACTCTTCATATGAGATTGATTCTTAATAACATGCTTCTCCTTATGTTCATGATTTCCTTTGATCCCCACATCCCTTTTAGGAAGTCTCTCCAAGAGAATTTTTTCTATGGTAATCATGGATTTATGTATTTCCTCATTTTTTTCATTCATCTTATTTTCTATCTCTATTTTAAGCTTTTTCTTGAGAACCTAAAAAATCCACCTTTTTCAACATATACCATCCATTTCATTAACTTTCTTTTCTAATTGAGATAACCTAAATTCTAAGTCTTCACTTTCTTCATGGGTCAAGGATCAGCCTTCAATAGATTTAATTGGTGTAGTAGATTTATTTGGAGGAATTTTAGAAAATAATAATAGCCCTCCTCTTTATTACAACAAAAATGATGATCTTCTAATGAGCAGTTAGGTCACTACTAAGTTACGTACCTTAATATGGACAATATCAAAATGACCATAGATTTATTGATATATCTTTGAGATTTGAAGCATTTTGGATCTAAAAATTTGTTTTGTAATACTCCGATATGTAGTTTCTACAATTCCACATGCATGAATTGAATCTGATGTGCCAATTTAAAATTATAGTAACTTCCCCAAAACTTGTTTATTTTTTAGCCTCTTCCCATCAGCAAAATTGTATATCGTGCCATGCATCTAATTCTTGAAATATAATTTTGGGATTGGTACATGAGGTACTATATGTGTCTCAAAATTCCTAAAGATTTCACAGTCTAGAACTTTCTACACAAGAAGATATAGAAAAAAGACAATGTTGACATGTTTAATTTTTTTTCATGACTATTCACAAACCCTAACTTCCATAGGGTATAACTTCAAAAGTATAGTGAATCAAATTTTGAAAATGGAAGCATCCGTTCTCCAATGTTTATCCTTAATATGGTTCAAGTTTCACTTTATGACTTAACTTATGGAAAAAAGTTATAGCACAAATTCCAAAATAGCCTACTTGACACTGAATTGTTGAGAATACATAAAAACTAATTTCCTTGGAGCATATATCCAAAAATAAAGCGAACCAAGATCTATAACGTGGATAAAATGTTCACCATGATTTCACCTCAACATGGTCCAAGTTTCATGGTCTAAAACCTAATAAAAAAAGTTATAGCAAAAATACCGAATTGACCTATTTGAGACAGAATATAGGAGCATTTAGAAATCCTAGCTTCCTTGGACCATATCTTCAAAAATATGGTGAAAAAATATCTGAAACTTGAACCAAATATTTCCCAAAATGTATTCTCAATCTTCTTGAGGTTTAACCGGCTGAAACCTCCCAGAAAAAAGTTATATGGAAAATGCCCCGATGGCCTATTTGAAACAACAAGACCCTAGGATCAAGAGCTCTGTTACCAAATGTTATGATCCTTGCAACTTAAAAATGATTAAAAATCAATAATTACAATCCACTTCAATGGGAAAACCTTGTTTTACATTAAATACAATGAAGAAGACAATATTTGATGATCCTAAGACTATGTCTCCTCAATGTGTGTGTGTGCGTGATATAATTATAATAAAATGGGACCTTGAGGGGCTCTAGTCTACATAAAAATATAACAACAAAATGGTAATCACTGAATATCTAGGGATTAAGAACGAGTTTTTGAGTTAACATGGAGCTTATATAGGGCTTAACAAACTACTACAAATGGATAGTCAAGTCCTTTCCCGATTGTTGGAAAACCTCCCATAACATCCATGGAAATGATTTCACAAGGTCTAGTGGATACTGGTAAGGGATAGTATATACCTTGCTTCTTATTCATTGTCTTGTTGGTACAACAAATATACATCTTGCAAAATATACATTGCTACATCTTCTTGCATTCTCGGAAAGTGCACATACCTTTTTAAGTTAGAAGTTGTTTTTCCAACACCAAATGTTTTGCAACCTTGGAGATGTGAGCTTCTTTGATAAGCTACAATTAATCACCTTTAGGAACATAGAGCTTTTCAAGCTTGTAGTAACCCATGATGGAAATGATAATATTAAGCTTTGTTGTCACCTTCTTCTATATGAAGTTGGCCATGTAGCTACTGAAACAACTCCATAAAGTACACATCTTCCATGTATGCCTCTTTGTACGCGTCACTGGTAAAAGGCTCCATGTGCATCAAAGTTCCAAATGCTGTAATTTTGGATGCAAGTGACCTTGAAAGCATGTCTTCCAACTTGTTAATGTTTCCCTTCTTGTACTTGATGACTAGATGAAATTGCTGTAAAAACCCATCCATTTATAATGTTTGGCTTGTTGTCTCTTACTTTTCGCTTACAAATACTGTAGGTGCTAGTGATTTGTGTGGATGATGGTCTCCTTTCCCATTATATAGTGGTTTCGTTTATTGACAACTTGAACTGGGCATAAAAAATTCTTTTTTATAGGTAGGTAGTTGAGAACTGGTCTGTGAAATATTTTATAATGATAACAAACAAGCCTTCCCCCTTGTATGAAAACTGCTACAATGGCATGCCCACTTGCATCTATCTCCACTTTGAAAGACACATGTACATTTGGTAATGCAAGAAGTGGTGCTTCATTGATCTTTCTTTTTAGGTCAGCAAAAGCCTATCGATGATTCTTCCCCTATTGGAAACTCTTACGACTCATTGTTAGGGTGTGGAGTGGAACAACTATTATTGAATATGAAGCTGGGAACATTTGCAAGTACTATGAAACCCCAACAAAGCTTCTAACTTCAATGACATTTGTAGGAACTAGCGATTTAATGATGGCCTCCATCTTTACATGGTCTTTATTGAGCTCCCATCCATGGATCACATACCCCAAATACACCAAAAAAACGCTAAATAAACTCACATTTTATGAAGTTATCCATGAGTTTATGCTTCTTTAAAGTCTCTAACACCTGTATGAGATGTGAGATATGCTCCTTCGAGGTAGGAATATAAACCACTATATCGTTCAAATAGACTATAACAAATAAATATAAATATGAGCATAATGCATCATTTGTTAGTCTCTAAATATAATTAGTGCTTTGCATAAACCAAATGGCAAGAGCAACCATTCATACAAACCTTGCCTTGAAAAATGTTTTCTAAATTTCCTCTTTCACTTGAAATAAATATTGAAATCATAACTTGAAATCCAACTTGAAGTGTTTTACATGCTGCAATTAATCTACTTGGTGAAGTATTTTACATGCTGCAATTAATATAATATATTATTGATAATAGGCAGCGTATTGATTCTTTAATATATTATTGGTAATAGGCAGGTGTATTGATTCTCGATTGTAATTGATACATATTTACGAAGTCGAAGGGGAGGTGCTTTGTCGAATCACCTTGCTCCAGCTATTGCAACCGCTTCTTAGCTTGTTACCTTCATTTGCCTCCACGGGAACGAAAATGTAAGATGCGGAATTGAATGGTTTAGAAGACAACCCTACAATTCTAAAGAACATTTTCTAATGAGTAGTTCGCAACGTCTTGGCGACACGAAACACTAGAATGCACTTGCGCTCAGATACAGGATGACTGCTTCTCATCAACTAATCGCTGAGAATTTATACAAAAAATTCAGATTAACTGCCAATACTAGAGTTAATAATACATTGTACACAATATTGCTCATTGTTCTCCATAGACTGTGAACAGATGGGATGGAACGCAAACGGAGTTCCTCCAATACTTATGCTTCGTCTTTGGTGTGCATTCAAGCGGCAGAAGCATGCACAGTTTGTAGACGGCACCAATCTGCACCATTTCCTTAAGAAGGTGAGGAGTGGAAGCTATGCCCATGGCATGATCGATTGTTGTGGCTCTTCCTTCTGCCCATTGACACAAAATGTCCAGAAGACACAACAACTTCTCGCAAGTTAATCCACACGATTCAGGAAGTGATTCAATTAACACATAAATAGCTCCGGCCTCTGTGGCCTTGATTTTGTGCTTTCTCGAGGGAGAACAGATGGCCATCAAAACATCCAGAGACGAAGCAGTTGCTTGAGGGCAGACCTCCTCTGTCACAAGTTGAAGAAGTCCTTGTTGAAAATGTAATTTCAACGCCCTACGTACGCAGTCCAAAACCGCCAGCATGAAACCACAAACCGGCCAGGGCATATCGCACCACTATCAAACGAAAAGCTGTTTCCGTACTCTTTGCTCCCATGCAATTTGGTGAAGGCACGTGGCTCTCGCCTGACGTAAGCAAGTTTGACCCATCGTGAGATATCGTTCACTCAAGTAAGGGCTTCCGATATCGTTCTCCACCGTTCGATTGTCTCCCGTGTTCTCCGTCGTTGATCACCTGGAGCTGCATACGAACCCACATCAATTCAATGTTTTGCGTGGAGTGAAAGATTTATGGTTGACCGTGGTAGATGAATGAGTTAATGATTGGTACAAGTTTTTGGTGGGCCTTTTTAATGTGAATATGGGCACGTTACAATATACATATATATTTTTAATAGCACGTAAGTTTTTTTTCGTAAAAGGTATGTAGCATTTAAAGATAGGTATGGTCGTTTTTAATGCAATGTAATAAAAAAAAGGAAGCTCGTATATATGTTTTGAGTGTGTTGACTTTTTATATGGTATGTATCGCACATGGGAGAGAACAGAGTGTTTTACAGCAGCGTAAAAAGAATGATGGCGCAGTAAAAGAAATACACACAGCAGTGTGTAAAATGAGAAGAACCAGGTGATGTAATTTCTGGAATAGCAAAAACCATGTGTGGTTTTGCACAAGCAGTGCATAAAGAAAATGGTGGAGCGAATTTTGTAAGTCTGTGCAATTTTGTTTTTCACAGCAGTAAAGTTATGTAAACTTTTATTACAGCAGTAAGTTTTTTTTTTTCACAGCAGTGAATATAAAAAGGGTTTTACAGTGGTAAATCTTTGTATCAGGTTTTAATGAATAGAATGTTTTTATGGTGGTGAAATACTCTGTCTCTCAGTGAATTTTTTTTGAGTCTTCCTGTGCACAAAAAGATCCTAGAGTAAAGTAAAACAGAGCATTGTCTCTGTGTGTGTGTTTGAAAATTGGTTTTGGTATTTCCCCAGCAAAAAAAAATTCCAACAGTGGTATCAGAGCAGGCTTAGGCTCTTTAAGGAAGTTAAAGAAGCTGAAGGGAGAAGGTTGTTGCTGCAGCAAAACTTCTCAGGCAGACAGAAGACTCAGACATCAAAGGATTCAGGTATTTCAAAAGTTTTTTTTGTTGCTGAAGGAACAGTCAGCTGTTTTAAACACACAGTCAAGGATTTAGAGGCATAGATCAGAATACAAGGAATGGCCAGCACAAGCACTGGTATGGGTTTGTTTAACACCCAGCTCCCACAGTTTAATGGGAAGAACTATGATTATTGGTCAATAACTATGACAGCCCTGCTTGCCTCCCAAGACTTATGGGAAATAGTTGAAGATGGCTTTGAAGAACCAGCAGATGAAACTGAGTTCAATGCATTAACTCAGGGAGAGAAGGATCTGCTTAAGAACAATAGAAAGAAGGATTCAAAAGCCTGAGTGTTGTTGTATCTAGCAGTAGACCAGAGTATGTTTCCAAGATTAGCAGCAGCTAAGACAGCCAATGAAGCATGGCAAACCCTCAAGACAGCCTATCAAGGCATGGAGAGAGTGAAGACAACAAAACTTCAATTGCTGAGGAAGGATTTTGAGAATCTGAACATGAAGGAGTCAGATAACATTGACTCATTCTTCACTCATGTGATTGGTGTAATCATACAAATGAGAACTCATGGAGAAACCATTGAAGACAGAAGGATTGTGGAGAAAATATTGAGGGTCTTACCCTCAAAGTTTGATGCCATTGTCACCACCATTGAAGAGACAAAGGATCTCTCAAGATTTTCAGTTGATGAGCTACATGCATCACTGATAACACATGAGCAGAGATTGAGTAGGAATGAAAACTCATCTCTAGAGCAAGCCTTCAAGACCCAGATGTCCTTTGGAAGAGGAAGAGGTCAAGGCAGAGGAAATAAGAGAGGAAGAGGCAGAAGCCAGAACAGAGGTGGAAGGAACAGCCCAGCAAATGCACAAGGAAGAGGCAGCAATCCAAATCAGAACCAAGGCCAAGGCAGCAGCCAACAAGGAGGACAATATCATGCTCAAGGACAAAGGTATGATAAATCTAATGTTCAATGCTATTATTGCAAAAAGTATGGACATTATGCAAGTGATTGTAGAAAGAAACAGCATGATATGAACACTAGACAAAATGCAAATGTTACTAGAGAAAACAGCAGTCAAAGTAATGTGTTGTTAGCCTGTAACATGGCTGAAACAAACAGTGAGGAAATTTGGTTTTTAGACTCAGGTTGCAGCAACCATATGACAGGAAACATAGCCTTCTTTTCTGCTTTAGATCAGAATATGAAATCAGAGGTCACACTAGGAACTGATAGCAAAGTCTCTGTTATGGGAAAAGGGGAGGTAAAAATATTTACAAAGCAAGGAGAAAGGAAAACCATAGCAGATGTCTACTATGTCCCCGGAATGAGATGTAACCTATTGAGTGTTGGACAGCTTATCCAAAAGGGTTACAATGTTTATTTTGTAAATGATGTGTGCACCATCATGGACATACCACCCAGCAAAAGATGCATTGCTGAAGTGAAGATGACAAGGAACAGGATGTTCCCTCTCAGGATCCGGGCAGATTTGAAAAACAAAGGAGAAATTGCAGCAGTTACCCAAGAGGCTTTCCAAAGCGTGCCAAAGGATGAGAATTGGTTGTGGCACTTGAGATTTGGACATCTCAATTTTGGAGGTCTGAATTTGTTGAGTAGGAAAGGAATGGTGAAAGGATTGCCATTGATAGAGAAGCCGGACAGCCTTTGTGAAGGCTGCATATTGGGAAAACAACATAGAGAAAGTTTTCCATCAGGGAAAAGCATAAGGGCAAAGGCACCCTTAGAGATTATCCATTCAGATTTGTGTGGACCAATGCAAGCTCCATCATTAGCAGGCAGCCTATATTTCTTGACATTCATTGATGATTTTACAAGAAAGACTTGGATATATTTCCTTAAAAACAAAAGTGAAGTGTTTGAGAAATTCCAAAACTTCAAGGCATTTGTTGAAAACCAAAGCGGGCTGCACATTAAAGTTTTGAGAACTGATAGAGGAGGTGAGTATATCTCCAAGGAATTCCTAAGATTTTGTAGAGAAAATGGAATTCACAAACAATTTACAGCAAGGTACACTCCGCAGAAAAATGGAGTTGCTGAGAGGAAGAACAGGACCATCATGGATATGGCGAGGAGCATGCTGAAGGCAAAGCATTTGCCAAATGAGTATTGGGCTGAAGCTGTACATTGTGCTGTTTATATATTGAACAGGTGTCCTACAAAAGTAGTCATGAACAAAGTGCCAGAAGAAGCATGGAGTGGGAGAAAGCAAGGAGTCACCCACATGAGAGTTTTTGGGTGTGTGGCCTATGCACACATTCCGGATCAGCTAAGGAGGAAGTTGGACAGCAAAGGGGAGAAATGTCTATTCATTGGATACAGTGAGGAATCCAAAGCCTACAGGCTGTATATCCCATCTACCAAGAAGTTTTTTGTCAGCAGAGATGTTCAATTCATTGAAGAGGAAGCTTGGGATGGAAGCATAGAGAAGACAGTTAATGTCAAGAACTATCTGTCTCATGATGAAGATGAAGAGGAGGTGGCTGAAATGCATCCCCAAACAGCAGTGCCAACACAAGGAAAGCAAGGGACACCATTGAGGACAAATGAAAGTGCTTCTCCAAGCACACCACAAGGAGGAAATTCAAGTGCATCTTCAAGCACTTGCACACCAAGTGAACGAGGTAAGAAGTTTAGAAATCTAAGTGACATTTATAATGAAGGAATGAATTCCTTATTTGCCTTGTACTGTCATGTTGATGATCCTATTCATTTCGAAGATGCAATTAAAGATAGGAAATGGATAGAAGCTATGGATGAGGAGATGAATGCCATAGAGAGAAACAAAACATGGGATTTGGTAGAGTTACCAAAAGGCAAAGAAGTCATTGGTGTGAAATGGGTCTACAAGACCAAGAGCAATGCTGAAGGCAAGATTGAAAGGCACAAGGCAAGGCTGGTTGTCAAAGGGTACAAGCAGCAGTATGGGAGAGATTATGAAGAGACTTTCGCACCGGTTGCAAGAATGGAAACCGTGAGAGCAGTGCTGTCCATAGCAGCACAAAACAAATGGAAAGTCTACCAAATGGACGTGAAGTCAGCATTCCTAAATGGAGTGTTAATGGAAGAGGTCTATGTGGAACAGCCTCTCGGATATGAGAAGAAAGGTGAAGAGCACAAAGTGTGCAAATTGAAGAAAGCTCTTTATGGGCTGAAGCAAGCGCCAAGAGCATGGTACAGCAGGATAGATTCATATCTATTGGATAATGAATTTGACAAATGTGAAGGAGAGCCCACAGTCTACATCAAAGAAAAAGATGGTAAAATTTTAATTGTTGTCTTGTATGTTGATGATGTGATTTTCACAGGTAATGATGATCAGCTCATTGAAAATTTTAAATCAGTCATGAAGGATGAATTTGAAATGACTGACATGGGTTTGTTGAGATACTTCTTGGGCATAGAAGTAGATCAAAATGAAAAAGGGATTTTTATATCTCAAGCAAGATATGTAAATCAAATTTTGAGCAGATTTAAGATGGAAGAATGCAAGGCAGCAATCACTCCCACAGTAATGGGATTAAAGCTCAGCAGAGAGGACAGCAGCAAGGATTTTGATCCTAGCTTGTATAAAAGCATTGTGGGCAGCCTTATGTATTTAACAGCAACTAGGCCTGATTTAATGTATGCTGTTAGTTTGATTTCCAGGTTTATGGAGAGGCCAAAGGAGGCACATTGGCAGGCAGCAAAGAGAATTTTGAGGTATGTCAAAGGCACTAAAATGTTTGGAATTCTATATCATGCCTTAGAACATTCAGATTTAATTGGTTACACTGATAGCGATTGGGCTGGAAGTGTAGATGATCGGAAGAGCACTTCCGGTTATGTTTTTAATATGGGTTCAGGAGCCATCTCATGGGCTTCTAAGAAGCAGTCCATTGTAGCATTGTCTACAGCAGAGGCTGAATATGTGGCAGCTACAGCAGCAGCATGTCAAGCAGTGTGGATGAGAAGAATGTTGAGAAGCTTAGGCCAAGAGCAGGCAAAAGCGACAGTGATATTTTGTGACAATAGCTCAGCTATTGCATTGTCAAAGAATTCAGTGTTTCATAAGAGAACGAAACACATTGATACAAGGTTTCACTACATCAGAGAATTGGTGAACAATGGAGAAATAGTCCTAGAACATTGCAGGACTCAAGAACAGGTTGCAGACATCTTGACAAAGCCACTTGATCAGAAGAGCTTTGAATTTTTGAGAAAGTGTCTGGGTATGACTGAATGCCCAGCTGTTGAAATTAAAGGGGAGTGTTGAAAATGTAATTTCAACGCCCTACGTACGCAGTCCAAAACCGCCAGCATGAAACCACAAACCGGCCAGGGCATATCGCACCGCTATCAAACGAAAAGCTGTTTCCGTACTCTTTGCTCCGATGCAATTTGGTGAAGGCACGTGGCTCTCGCCTGACGTAAGCAAGTTTGACCCATCGGGAGATATCGTTCACTCAAGTAAGGGCTTCCGATATCGTTCTCCACCGTTCGATTGTCTCCCGTGTTCTCCGTCGTTGATCACCTAGAGCTGCATACGAACCCACATCAATTCAATGTTTTGCGTGGAGTGAAAGATTTATGGTTGACCGCGGTAGATGAATGAGTTAATGATTGGTACAAGTTTTTGGTGGGCCTTTTTAATGTGAATATGGGCACGTTACAATATACATATATATTTTTAATAGCACGTAAGTTTTTTTTCGTAAAAGGTATGTAGCATTTAAAGATAGGTATGGTCGTTTTTAATGCAATGTAATAAAAAAAAGGAAGCTCGTATATATGTTTTGAGTGTGTTGACTTTTTATATGGTATGTATCGCACATGGGAGAGAACAGAGTGTTTTACAACAGCGTAAAAAGAATGATGGCGCAGTAAAAGAAATACACACAGCAGTGTGTAAAATGAGAAGAACCAGGTGATGTAATTTCTGGAATAGCAAAAACCATGTGTGGTTTTGCACAAGCAGTGCATAAAGAAAATGGTGGAGCGAATTTTGTAAGTCTGTGCAATTTTGTTTTTCACAGCAGTAAAGTTATGTAAACTTTTATTACAGCAGTAAGTTTTTTTTTTTCACAGCAGTGAATATAAAAAGGGTTTTACAGTGGTAAATCTTTGTATCAGGTTTTAATGAATAGAATGTTTTTATGGTGGTGAAATACTCTGTCTCTCAGTGAATTTTTTTTGAGTCTTCCTGTGCACAAAAAGATCCTGGAGTAAAGTAAAACAGAGCATTGTCTCTGTGTGTGTGTTTGAAAATTGGTTTTGGTATTTCCCCAGCAAAAAAAAATTCCAACAGTCCTTCAATCAGATCTTCGTCCGCATTCGCAACGAGCTGTTGCAGCCTGCTCTGCCCACTGCTAGATAGGGTCTTCAGTAACATGACCGAATGAAGTCTAGCATTGCAGCGGCCTCTCGAATCCATGAAATGGATTTCAGAGTTTTGGAAATACTAAGGCAATCTGCAGTCTCGTCTGTCATGGGAAGAGAGTGCAGAATCCCCAAGGCCTCCTCGCATGCCATGGCACAATCGTAGCCTCCGCTTTCCATTTCCACAGTATTGGTTTCCATGACTGAAGTAAATCAGTGCAGACGCCGCGCCACAAGCAACAATACACCTTCTGTTTGCCTCGCTCTGAGCAGCCAGAGATCTGAGTTTCTTCAAGCCATTAACCACTTGAAAAGGCGGGCAAGATTCAAAATCTCGAAGCAATTCATTGACCTGATTCGGGTCGACTGGGGGCTTGGGCGTGGGGATTCGTTGGACACCATTCGAACTGTTGACCAGATACCACCCTTGAATGAGGCGACGCAGGGTGTGGTTGGGAATCCTATCAAAGTTGGACATCACTTGCATTATTGTTTTGAGGTTTCTGCGATCAGTGTTTTGTGTGTTATTATCTTTCGGAGTTTTCGTATCCATGATTTGTTTGTAACTACGTTTCAAGCTCTCCACGGTTGAAGATAGATCAATGATGGTATAGGACAGATCTCCTTGAGAAATAGGGATGAGAGATGAACAGGTAATGGAAACCTACTCTTTCTTTTTTTGTAATATTTAATTATGTGATTGAAATGTTTAATTTTTAAACTTAGGTTTATATAGTTTGATTAATTAATTAATTAATTAATTATATTTATTTATTTGTGGAAGTGTTTTAATTATGTAATAGAATTGTTTAATTTTTAATTATATGTTCCAATAGTTTAATTAATTAATTAAACTATTAATTAATTAATATTTATTTATTTATTTATTTATTTTTCAATATTAGAATCATAATTGAATTGTTTAATTAATTAATTTTTTTTTTCTTAGAATTGAGTTAGAAATATTAATTATGTGATTGAATGGTTTAAGTTGCAGGGCATGTGTTCTTCCCGCAAGAATAGATCCATTTCTCCATACTTTCTTGATCATATGTGATACGAGTGCAAACAGTTATGGGGTCTCTCATTATTTGCGTAGATATGGGGCATATGAAGTAGGAAGTGTTATAGACATTTTTGTGCCTTGCAGCTCCAAGCATGAAATGTCCATAAACGAAGGGCTCCTAAGTCCCTAAAAGTGTTGTTCCAACCCCTAAAGGAACAAGGTCAACAAATTACAGCTTCTCCCAGAAGTTCTCCACCAGAAACTGCTCAGAATAAGTCAAAACAGGATCATTTCAGCTGCTCCACTAGTTAAGTGCGTTGCATAGCACCTAAATCCACTGGCTAGGTGCGTTGCAACGCACCTAAATGCACTATGAGGGTGCGTTGAGCGGGAAATGACAAATGGCAGTGTCATTCCGTGAGGTGGAGAGACAATGGAAGCTTCCAGAATCTTCTCCTATGACACTTGCTTCACTGAATTCGACCAAGGATGAGTAAGAGGCCTTCAGTCTCCAAGTGGAAGCAAGAACTGACAGAGAGAAGCCACTAATCAAATCACAAGCTGACTCATCCTCCTTGCATACATCTATATATGGATCCCTCATCCCTGAGATCCAGAGGCTGGAATTTTGCACATTGTAAGGAATTGCTGTTGGTTTTAAGACAAACATCAGAGCATTGGGTGATCTATGCTTTGTTGGAGGTGAAGAGGGGCTTCTTTGCTGGGAGGTTGATGTTGGGTCAGGAATCATCGGTTGTAACTCCTCCTGGATCTTCTTGTTTATCAATAAAAACTATTTGAGTTTCTCCTCCATGCTTTTGTATCATTGATGCTTGTTACATTTGTATGGTTAAATTAAATCTGATCCTAAGTTATTTATGAATATAGATCCATGTCTTTGTATAGTTTTCTTCTTCTCTGATCTTACAGGTACTTGGTGAAGCTGGGCAAGTAAGGGAGCAGGTAGCTGGAAGCTGTCAAAGAAGAGAGGGATTGGATCAAAGGATTAGCGCAAGACACAAGTTGGTTCTTGTTATTCCTCTCTATTTATAGTTCATAAAGGAAATACAAAAGTAGTTTTCTCTGTTTGTTTCTAAGGCAGCTGTCACACCTTAGTGGGATAGAGCAGTTCTAAATAGACACTTTTCCCGGTAACAAAATGGCGACTCCACTGGGGACGATTGTCTAATTAGTTTGTTTGTGTATCTCTTGTTGTTTGTTTCATAAAATTATAAGTAGCATTCGAACTGCATTTGCCATAAAAAATGCAAAGTAGACATCTGCTGCTTCAATCCATTCACTGGATCTGTTTATGATTTGAACAGCTGATTCATAGACTATCTGATTGCCTCTGTGATAGCTCTTAGACCCTCCTTAGATCTACCCCTGATTGTGCATTACTGATTGCTTTTACTCGGCCAAAAACCAAAGACTAAACTGCAAACTGTGACCCAGAACCCGGATAGAATTCTCGTTTCTGCCCCAGCGCAGGTACTGTGAAGAGATCCTGCATTTCAACGCACTTCCCGAAAGGGAAACCTGCGCTGCAATGCAGTTTCTCTGTGTTACAGGTGCGCTGATCAGCCTAGCCCTGTGCAGCTGAGGTTCTTGTGCTTCATTCTTTCCAGTTTTGTCTCTGAATTTTGCAGCCTGTGATCAGTATATGACTATTTCAAACCCCTTTTCCTTACTGATATTCCACCTCATTTGTACAAAAGAACTGTAGATGTTTTTGTGTGTTTGTTGAGTCGTTTACAGTTTTCCATTGCAAAAGTAGAATAGTCGTACTGTCGTCCTTTGATTTAGATCTGTCGCAAGTGTCGATTTCGATCATAGGAGAAAGTTTAATTGCTGTTGATGGTCGATTATATTTTTACTATTGCCTTTGGTATGAATTTGTGACTTTCTAGTGTCAAAACGAGTATTCATTTGAAAATCATGAAGTGTCGTGATCATCTCTACCTTTTGATTTCGAAAAGAAGCTTGTTTGTGTTTGTCGCTTGAAAACAAATTCAGATTTGTACATCAACTTTCTTTTTAGCATCAATACTAAGAAAGTGAAAAACAAATACATGCATGTGCATTTGCATATAGACAGTCTGTTTGGCTTGATTTAGGAAAGTGCATTTACAGTGTGCTCTTTGCTCTTTGTGAAAAGATTGTGTCTTTCTTTTCCCCTAGTAGCTAGGATTTTCATTGCAGAAAAGAGATAAAAGTTTGTTTATCATCTTTAGATTGCATTTTAGGAATTACATCTACATCTCGTGGTGAACCTAAAAGGCAAACTTCATAAGAAAGATCAACTTAAAATAAATTCAATGAATCTAACAACGCTTTGGAACTTAACGCACAACATTTAGAGGTCTAGGCTAGAGACGTATTCCGGCGTCGTAAAGCCTGGTAAATGTTGTCCTCACTGATGGTTGGGTGATTCCTCCACTTTGAGACGATAAGTGCCAGTACGGACTTGTGCTCCCACGTACCGTTGAGTATATTTTGGGAGACCCCTATAGGCTTAAATCCTTTATCTATAGGAAGCCGTGTCTGCCGCCTTATCGATCGCAATGCACTGAACACAACATTCGGGAAGATTGATTGTCGCACCGTAAAAAGTATTCTGCAGTTTTGCGATTGGTTTGGTACTCCCTCTACCTAGACCTCTAGAGCAGTCCCTTTCGTTCCTTTTCAGACTCTTTAACGGAAAAGGTCCATCTGAGCACTTGTCACTTCAGGCTCATTAAAAATCGAAGGAGACTAGAGTCATCTTTTGTTTTTTCTCGACTCTTAAAAATTTTCTAAGATGTCTTTATTGGCAGCGTGCAAGAAGAGTATCATAGTAGAGGATGTTTCCAAACTCTTCTTTGAACGAGTATGGGTACATTTTGGAATCCCATAGTGATCTGGACTTATGCACGAACGCAACAAAATACATATGTACACATAAACACAGGGATGCAACATAAATAAAACTTCATTTCATTAATATCAAAGCACTGAAATATGCTTACATATGGAAATGGGAATAAATTAGCACGACTGATGGTAGCCTATCTTTGAGAAGAGATGTGGCAGCGACATGCCTATGAATTGTGTTAAAATGAGGCTCAAGGGATTTTTTATTATTGAAAATCAAGGGAAAACTGTAAACAACCAAAACCTAACCCCAAGAGATGGAATCCAAGATTTTGTGGGCCCTGTTGGGGTTAGTTGGGTAGCCAATTTCCTGAGGTCATAACTTGGTCATATTATCTTCTTTTGGCACTTAGCATACCTCATTGTAAATATCTCTCCGAGTACTATAGGATTTTATGTAGGCCCTTTCCAATGGCTATATGATTACTGCGGACCTCAAAAAAACAAAATTTTGGGAGTCAAAACTACTCCAGAACTTCAGGACCAAAAAAGTTGCTAAAAATAGTAAATGCTGCTATAAACAAGGAAACCGATGAAACTGACTGGAGTTCTAGGTGGAATAGGCGGGTGGCCACCAATATCTACCTGGATCACATAGACCATTATATCAGATCAAGATAACAGGTCCTTGAGCACATTCTAGTTGAGCGTCTGGACATTATTTGACACTAAGCTCACAAAGTCGATTGCATTCCAAACCCAGACTGATGGTCAGACATAGGTCGTCAATAGGACGATAGTGCACATAGTATGCATGTACAACTCCAAGCATCCACTAACCTAGGATGAGAGCCTTCCTTGTGTGTAGCACAATTATAACAAAGCTCTCCATAGCTCGACTAGCCACTGTCCTTTTTAAGTGGGTCTGGGTTTTCAACCATTGTGTCTGATTGATGGTCCCATGCCTCGTGTGACTACACAGACAAAATAAAAACATGTAAAGTCTGAGGATGATAAAGCAACTCATTTTATTGAAGCAAGTACATGACATCTTAGATAAGTCCATTGCCAAGTACAAGCAACGACATGATCAACATCAGTTGCCACACAAGTTTTAGGTGGGTGACAAATTTTGGTTCCATTTTTAGAAAGAATTCCTTACTAGAGCCCATTGGAATATCAAAACGCTCCGATATGGGCCTTAGACCATCACCAAGGCTGTGGGAGAAAATGGTTTTGAGCTCAACATTCCCCCATTCCTTGTCCTGCACCTAGTGTTCAATGTGGATTGCCTTCGGCCATACTTTCCACCACTACTAAACACATCCGACATTGTAGAACAACTCACACCAACAGAGCTAAACCCAAACTGCATGGAACAGGACATAACTGATCAGATCATGGACATGTAGATCAAGAACACTCGCCAACAAAAGATCCAACTGTATCGGGTTGTCAAAGTTGGCCAACTCCTGCGCCAAGGTAAGTGGCTCACGAGAGACCAAGTTTAGCAGAAGTTTCCCCATCTCATGAAGGCACTCAACACAATGGAGATGGTTAAGTCAATAAATTCTTCAGGTAATGGAGCTCCCCCAAAATCCTTTTGACATGCTTCAAATTTTATTGAATTAGGCTTCTTGACCTAATCAAGCCACTTACTCCACTAATTACTTAATATTTTCAACTTTGATCACCTTCTAGAAGCACCATGACTTATTTTAACCTTTTTCTAGAAAATTCTGACCATGATCATCGCCAAACACCAAATAATATCAAATGTGCCCGTGAAACCCAAAGAAAATTTCAAATTGCATTCAAACTGCATGGAAAAAGCTATGAGATTTTGGTTGCAACCACACATTGTACACTGCTGAATCTCGATTGGGAGCTTCCAACTGAATGCATAGCCCATCATTAGTGTGGTTGGGGAAAAGTATGAGGTACAATAGAAAATATTTCCCTCAAATTTGTAACATAGCTTTAGAGGGATGATTAGGCCTCTGTAACACCTTTCCATGCCCAACTTGACACCATGAACCAATGTGAATAACTCAACAAGACTCAAAAGAAGACATCAACTTGACCTCTAACAACCTTGCAACTCAGCTTCAGATGAGAGCTTGTTACATCATGAAAACTCTTCTATAGACCTCCTAAGACTATGACAACACTTAACAACATCATGACAACCTTCAAAATGTATACATAAGACTCTAGGTGATACATAGAGACTCATTAGTAAATGACTTACAATAGGTGACATCAATGGCAACACAAACATGCCAACAAATTCATGAGAGTGATTTGGTTTAGGATAATGACCTATATCTAAATGTTGACAATATGAATATATGATAGAGTGACCTTGTCGTGTAACCCTGGATAATGCTCTTGCTTCATGATAGATAATGTTAGTACTGATGATGCCACTATGGACATTGATGAATATGTTTACTAGATATATGATGTTAGTATCCTTGTATTGTTACCTCCTTGATCATGGAAGTGCCTCTACGCCAGATACGATAACAACTCTTTTGGATTAGTTTCATTCAGTTCACAAACGAAGTTGTGAACTGACTCTTGCTGGCCATAGGAGGCCTCATGTTTTTTATGATGATGTCTGGTGACTATTTTACTTTGTATCTCAATTGTACAATTGGTGATCATCTAATAAAAGAAGAAGAATTTGGATGGATTTCCCCCTTGTGGGGTTTTCCCCTAGTCTCTGACCTAAATCTTGGTGTCTCCTTTGTGCATGCGTTTCTTCTATTGTTCTTTTATGTTCCTTTGCAACATTTATGTTATTGTTCTTTATATATAATTTCTTATAATGTTAAGATGTTAAAGGGGTGAATGTGATGTAAATGATGAAATGCAATTATCTAAAGCAAAGAACAATCATGCCCTAAAAAACATTAACAATTTGAAGTCTGATGAGAAGCCTGATTTGAAGTCTGTTTTGAAGCCTATCTTAGAACTTGTTTTGGAGTAGCTTTGAGGAAGTTTTTTGGACCAATTTTCAGAGCTTATTGAGCAGTTTTGGAGGTTACATTGGAAGTAGTTTATCAGGTTGGTGCCTGAAGAGGATTGGTTTCCTCATTATTTGAAAGGTTGGTGCTTGGGCTTGTTCAAGAGATTGGTGTCCTCATTTTTTTAAAATAAATAAATAAATATCTTTATTTATTATTTTCCACATAGAAAATCATAATTTCTTATTAACTGATGACAAATTTCATTTTACCGATGCATATCAATGCATTTTGTATATCTGTTTCAGAACTATAAAGACTAGAGAAAAAACAAACTTGTGAAAATCCCTTAAGTTATAATTTTTTTTGATAGCATGAAGCCTAGAGTCATCAAAATCAAATATATACATATCAACTTATTATGCTGCAGAGTTCACTAGATAAAAACATCAGTCAAAAAATATATGTCAGAGGAGGATCTGTCTCTAAATTATGTGCATTACGCTGGTGATAGAATTTCGTTGTCGTATCTCCTTTTTGTGCAATGATTTTCCAAGTGCCATGATCTTGTTGAGTGCCTGCTTTAGATAGGTTATTAGCTACTGTGTTTCATTCCCTATAAATATGGAAACAATAGATTTGATTAAAATATTGTTTCAATAGAAAATCCTCCTGAAGAATGGGTTGTGAGCTATAACAATGACATCTCTGAGTCCGGTTAAACCAATTGACTATATTTATAAAATCCTCAAAGGTCTATAGAGAGCAAACTTCTTTTTCAATAAAAAAATAGCAACAATTTTAAAGATAGAAATTCAACATAGTTATTAGATCCCATTCCCATACCCATTTGTATATAGAAAAAATGATACTCATGTAGATAAAAGACAACCCCTCCCCCACAAACATCATTTTCAAGGGATGCTTCGTTAAAAAAATCCCATTAATAGGAGTGATCGATAGCTTCAGTGGATAGTATTCTAGGATTTTGAACAGAGTCTAAAGATGGAATGAGGGAGTAAATAGCAAGAACCTATGTGACAACCTTGTCAGGGGAGGAAGGCTCATCCTAAAAATTAACTTTTTTCCTTGCAAGCAAAACTCTCCAACAGATGAGAGGGGCATATTCTTGAGCTGTTTGACATTTGTTTGGTCCCACCAAAGTTTCCTTGCCTCACTAAAAGAAACCCCTTGCCAGACCAAGCCACCATTAATATTGTTCACGCAGATAGTCCATACCTGTTGAGTGAAATGACACTTTAGGAATATATGTCTAACCGATTCCTCAACATTCTTACACTGAACACACCAGTTAGGCTCTTATTTTTCTTTTGCAAATTATCCTAGGTGGGGATTTTATTTTCCAATAAACACCAGAGAAAATCATGTGTTTTTGTAGGAAAACACAACTTCCAAATCTTCCTCCACACCATATGGGCCCCTCATGTCTACAATCATTTGTCAAGAACAAGTAAATGGTTTTAGGAGTATATTCTCCAAATGGGAAGTGTACATAGCACAATGTGTCTTCAATGTCTCTGATTTTGACATGTGACCTATTCAAAATACTGAGGTATTGAGTGCTGGCCCAACCTTGTGCCTAGAAGGATGTGTGAGCATTATTAGTGATATGAATAAGAGTGATTTGCTCATTATAATTAAGGAAGGCAACTAGGTCATGAGCTAGGCAATATTTTTTGGGTTTCTAATCCATCAATCAACACTAATCCTGCATTTTTTTACCATTCTTTCCATGCAAGGCCACCCTTAATCACGTCAAAATAAGAGAGAACAACTTTCCATAATCGAGACATTTGATTTTCTCTTTTGGAGATCTAATCCATTTCCATCGAGGTTAGGAATATATACCTCTTATAAACCACAAAAGTCCAAAGGCTTGTTATAGACAAAAACCTCCAACCCACCTTGGCCACTAATGCTTTCACAAATAAAGGGAGATTTTGAATGCCCCAGCCCCCAGGCTTTGGGCACAACAATTTTATCCCAACACACCTAAGGCAAGATATGATCCTTTTTGGTCCCAACCCATAGAATTCTGCTGCATATTTTGTGAATTTGATATAAATACCTTTTGCAATCCATGATAAAGACATATAGTACACTGATATGGCTTCTAGAGTTGAATTGATGAGGACCAGTCTTCCAACTCTAGATAACCATCTAAAACTACATAAATTTAATCTTTTCTCAAATTTGGCTAGAAGCTAGAGCCAATCATCCTTCCTGTAGTGATTGGGTTTGAGGAGGAAACCCAAGTACTTGATACCTTATTCAAGAGTATTGATATTAAAAGGAAAGAGGGATCGAATGCTTCTGACCTCACCAGGGGATAAAGTAAAAAATGCTAGGGATGATTTCATAACGTTCACTTGCATCCTAGTGGCTTTCTGAAATAGAGTCAAAGCTTCTTTAATGGCAACAAAGTCACTTCTAGAACAATCTCTGAATAACATAATGTCATCAACGAAAATAGATGAGTAATAAATACATCTTTAGCCACCATCACTCCCTTCAAAATTTCCCTTCTTTTAGCCACAATAAGGAGTATACTAAGGCCTTCCAATACAAGAAGGAAAAGTAAAGGAGATAGAGGGAAACTTTGATGCAGACCCTACTGGGCATGGAAGAAAGGAGAGGCTGACCCATTAATGAGAACTATAAAGGAGACAAAAGTAACACAACTCATGATCCAATTGATAAAAGGAACCTCAAAACCAGTATGTGTAAGAATCAAGTGGATGAAAATCCAACTAACTATGTCATAAGCTTTTGACAGATCAATTTTGATCATTGATCCTTTCAATTTTCTTATTTTTAGGCTATGGATACCTTCTTTGGTGACCTCGATGGCTTCATGAATTTGTCTCCCTCCCAGAAAAGAAAACTGCTCAAGGGATACATTTTTGGCTATAATAGGTTTGGTCTAATTAGCAATCACCTTATAGATGCAATTACAAAAGGAAATGGACATGAAGTCGTCAAAAGAGTTAGGATCATCAAAATTGGATATGAAAGTAATGAAGGTTGAGTTGAGGGACGTGAGGATCCTATTGTTCTAGCGAGAATCCTCCACCACCCTTAGCAAGTCAACATCAAATATTTCATAAAAACTCTAGAAGAATTATACAGACCAACCATCAGGCCCAAAGTTTTTATCTTTTTGAAACAATGTAGAACCCATTGAAGTTCACCATTCATTATGGGATTCATTAGCTTTTGGTTTTCATCTTCCTCTGTTAATCGGGGGAAAACCTGGGCCAGAGAGATCACTTCTGTGATGGATGGATCCATAAGTGCCTTAACAAATTAATAAAATGAATCTATCCTAGGGCAACCAACTCTTCAAATGTTTTGGCTATACTCCCATCTAGAGCATTTAGAGACTAGATAATGCTTCTAGCATTCCTTCCCTTGGCATAATTTTGGAAAAATTTAGTGTTTTTGTCTCCACTCGTTATCCAATTCGCTCTTCTTTTTTGTCTCCACTCTTTATACAATTCGCTCTATTTTTTTTTCTCCATAGCTCTTCCTTGTCTTCCATGAGTTTCCTTCTGGTAGCTTCGAGTGGGAGAAATATTTGTTTGGACTATTCAAATTCATACCCACCCCCTTTGGGGGACTCAAATCTCCCCTTCTCTTCCTCCACTACTTTAAGAGTTTCTTCGTCCTTCAGTGTCTTTTGAATAGACCACTAGCTAGTATTTTTTTTACCCTTTTGAGGTTTTGAGCAAACTGTTATGTAATAGATGAGCCTAGATCAGGGCTATATGGGGTCTAGATATTTGAGACCAGATTTTTAAAGGTCTCTTTTTTTAACCAAGTAGAGTTAAATTTGAAAGGGATGACTGGTTATCAGGGTCCCCCTTTCAGTTCTAACATGATCGGAAAGTGACCATATTTGCCTCTCAATCTAATCCACTAATGAAATAAAGGGACCTTTTCCATCATAGGTTCTTCCATAAGGAATTTATCTAGGGATTTAGCTATCGCTGCTTCCCTAGTAAGCCGATTTCTCTAGGAGGGTTTATTCTTGACCACATCCACATATACCAATTTAAGGACTACCAGGAGGTGGGAAAAGTAATCTGTAAGGGGGTCCATATCAGCATGTGAACCCAAACTTCAATAGCCCCTAAAGAGAAGTTGATATCCCCCCCAACCACCAAGTTATATGTTTTCATACAAAATTTTCCCATTAGTTGATCCCAATATGGGACCCTATCATAGAAAGGGCCATATATATTGGCAACCAAAAATTCCATTCCCAACTCAAACGAGAATATATCCACCCCCAAGACCGACTCAACACCAGAAGAGTTTATAAATTTGGTGTATTTGTTGTTTATACCAAGAGCTAAACCTCCAGAGCGACCCATCGCATCAGAAGCAAAAAAGATTCAATCCAGGAGGAGTGAAGCGAGGGCCTGAGAGATTCTATGTCGATTACCCAAGGTTTTCTACATAAGAATAATATCCAAGGATTGTACTTGAATCAATCTATGCAAGGATGATTTTTTGGACAGGCTAGCCAAACCCCTGTAGTTGAAGGAGATAATAGTCACGAGGGATAATTTTCAGGGGCTTGCATTGCTCTAAACACCCCTTCTATGGATCTTTTCCTACCATATGCAATATCTTGATGAGATTTCATATTATCTTTGGATATATGATATTACCTACCCCTCAGATGTCCCCCGATCTATTTTTGAGATACATGATCTAGGCCCCCAACTCTAAGAGAGAGAAAACCTTTCGATCAACAGGGCATCAAATTATAATGCGTGTGTACCCAGGGATTCCAACATATTTGAAACCACTGAGATTCTAGGGGAGGGGAAAACATGAACAATAAGGGGAGATAGATAGGGATTGTGAGAAAGAGAGGAGGGGGTAGGAGATGATGAAAAAGGGGCATAAAGGGTTTTGGAAGGAGTAGACCCCATAGACAAACTACATAAAATATTAATGAAATAATTCACAGAAGGCAGAGGAGAAAGGTTACCCATATAGGAAGTTTCCAAAATAGAAGTAGGATCCACCTATGATGGACCATGATTGTATTTGGAAATAGGGGAGACTTCCTGATCAACTATTCCCACATTTGTCTCTACTACCTACTTTTGCTTAGACTGTGGTGCTCGTGCCGAGGGTGTCTCCAAACTATCTTCTTTTTCTCCTTGATATTGCTCCTGTGATCCCTTAGCGAGAGGAGTTCCCCGTCCTTTTTTCCTGTATAGGGGAGAGGGAAATCCCTAAGAACATGACCATGACAATGTCATATCCTACATCTAAAGGGGGTTCCTTTATAGTCTAGAATTTGAAAATGTGTGAAACCTTTGTAGCATAGTTCAAGATCAGCAAATAAACCCTTCCTTGGGTCTAGGTTAACTAGAATCCTGGACACTGTCATATTCTTGGAGGATTTGTAAGACATATCAGATTCCTGAAAGACTCCCAATTTGTTCCCAATAGCTATGAGCACATCCAAGGACCATAATTGAGGAGGGAGTCCTGGAATTATGACCTAGATTGGGGCATAGTTGAGCCTTTCCCGACTTGCATAAAAAAGAACCCATGAAAAAAATTTGACTGAATGAAAGCTAACCATGAACCATACTCAAGCCAAAAAAATTACCTTTAAGGTTGTGCCCAACGTGATGCCCCACTCTTTCTTGATTCATTCAATGAGGAGCTCCTCTGAGAACTTATGACCTCTAGCATGCCCAACTGCCATTTTCTCCACCATAGACATAACTTCCCCCAATTTCACCTCCTCCCCAAGAACTAATTTCATATAATTTCCTTTGGCCTTTGTACATCAAAACTTATTTCTTTTCTTACCACCACTATTTTTCCCATTAGCCTATGCCAGAATTCCCTTAGGATCAAAGGATATCTCCTTCTCTTCCACGGACACATGTCAACTTGCTTCTCTCTTGACTGAGATAGACACAATATTGCTAAAACCTCCAGCAGTGGTCTAAGGAAGACCTGGATGAGAACAAACAGAGAAGGGAAACTTTAAATCTAACCCACCACTACATTGAAACCAAAGGAATGGCATTGAACCCTGCAAACCCTCTGCTAGGTTTATGTATTCTCCTTCTTTTAGAAACCCATCTATATATTTCTATTCAAATGAAATTCCTTCTCTCAGAAAAAACCCTATGTGTAGAGCTCCAGAAGAAAGAGAAAAAAATTGTCTAGATTTGATGAGGTAAACATATTTTGCATCCCCATGAACTCCAAGAGGCTCAAATCTCATAACCTCCCCCCATACTTGTTGATTTGTATATTCGACAAATGAGATAAGGGAGGTTCCAACCGTAAATGAAGTTGCAACCTGTGCTAAAATCAAAGAAACCTTGGGGGGTGCCAATTGTCTCCCGAGCCTCTACAAAACCCTACATGGAAAATTCGTCCACCTAGAATAGAATAAAGTCATTTGGGGAATACCCAAAATCCACCATCTCCTCCATATCGACTCCTACATAACTCAACCACTAGATTCCAAATCGCGAGGTCGCCTTTGACTGAAGAAACCCTAACTACAGAGGGAAACAAAAGAAACTTTTACATCAATCTATGACCTTTAGGACTTTGATTGCAAAGAGACCCTATCGTGATGTCCTTCACTTATTTGTATGAATTTATATAAAGGATTGATGTGCTCATTCTATTACCAGGTTGGTTCCTTGGTTTGTACAAAAGGATTGAGTCCTTATTTGATAGGTTGGAGCCTGGATTTGTAAAGGCGGATGGGTGTCCTCATCATTGTAATATGAGCTAAAATTATACAAGTTATTTTTCATTTTTAGTTCTTCTGTCCTAGGTTGGTTTGTGCTTCGTAATTGTAACAAATTTTAAACTGGAAAATTTAATTATTGGATGAAAAAATGATTCAGGCTCCCCTCTTGGTATTTCTAACCTACTTGATCTATATCTTCTTGAACTCATTCTGCTAGACCGTCTATTGCTCTACTATAATTTCTCGATGGTTTTCACCCTCTACTGTAGTCACACTTCGCTGCTTGATCTATTGTTCTTCCTTGAACATCAATAACACAGTTGGCATCAAAGACAACATGTGTGCAACAATCTCCCCCTTTTGCTTCGTGGAAACCCGTGTCTTCTAAACATGCCCGTCAACTTGCGGTCTTATCATCTTGCAGTCTCTTGACCAACCTACCCCTTCTCCCCCTTTGACTTCAATGGAAAATGAATGAACCTACTTTGGATTGATCCCCCTGTGCTTATGTTGCTTTTGACTATGTTTTCTCTGAATGTTTGTGTATCCCCCTATTTAGGAATCCCCTTATGTGACCATCAACAAATTTCCACTGGATCAACTATTGTTCACAACATTTGTAGGGCCTTCAAATACACCTTGAATTCCCCTAAACTTGTGCCTTATTAAAGGATCAAATTTTTCTCTGTACTATGCACTCATTGAAAAATGAATTATGGTCATTATTCTTTTGTTGCAACTCACGGTTGAAATATGGACATAGGATGAAGAGCTAAAAGTGCACATTCATACAAGTCTAATGATATAGGAGAGGTCACTCCCAATCTCTATCTAAGATATTGAAATGGTTCTCTAAGAAGAGGCTTGGTAAAAATATCTACAACCTTCTCCTGTGTAGACATATACTCCAATCTAAAGATCTAATCCATTACTTGTTCGTGGAGAAAGTGATACGTAATTGAAATATGCTTCATTCTAGAATGCATGACTAGAGTTTTAGACAAATTAATGGCATTGGTGTTATCACATAGTATAGGTACTGGTTGAGTACAATCTTATTGAATATCCTTGAGATATGGGTTCATCCACAGAATTTGGGAACAACATGAGGCTACAACAATGTACTTTGCTTGAACAGTCAATAAAGAAATAGAACTACGTTTCTTGTTAAGCCATGATAGAAGACAACTACTAAGGAAGAATGCACCACCACTAGTTATTTTGTTATCATCAACACTACCTGCCTAATCAACATCAATATAAGCTTTCAATGTGAAGTTTGTGCCTTTGGAATACCATAAACCAAAATCCAGTGTCCCTTGCAAGTATTTAAATATTCTCTTGTCTGCTTGGAGATGAGTTTCTTTGTTGTTTGATTGAAACTATCCCAATAGTCCATTTTTTGGCACGATTAGGAAATTTTTTTGGGGCTAATATTTGCAGGTGGG
This sequence comes from Pinus tabuliformis, assembly GCA_031772625.1. Taxonomy (NCBI): domain Eukaryota; kingdom Viridiplantae; phylum Streptophyta; class Pinopsida; order Pinales; family Pinaceae; genus Pinus; species Pinus tabuliformis. The sequence goes on along the minus strand of CM062805.1, from coordinate 308,971,470 downwards.
CTAATTTTCCATGCATAAAAAAAAAAGATTCGTGAATTTCCATTTTTTTTTAAAATGATTCACCCAAATTTTATAGTATAAAAATTATTTTACCTTAAAATAGCCAAAGTTTTATAGATTCTATATAAAATCATCAAAAATTTGAATATTTTTCAATTTGCATATTAGGGACTAGTAATATTCGCCAAGTTTTCTAAACTTTAAGATAAATTTCTATGCTTAAAATTTCCCCTACGCATGATATTTGGTCTTGTAGCATGAGATAAAATAGACTACCAATCATTAGATGATACATAGGGCGATTCACTTATGGGGATTCATCATCCCTGTTGATTTTACAACATGTTACCATGGTTGTACTTACAAGTTTATAGTCTTCCATACCAAATATCCTTAAAATTTCTTTGAGATACTTAGCTTAAGAGATAAAAATCCCCCTGTCTATTTTTTGAACCTAAAGTCTAAGGAAAAATGATAGTTAACCAAACATGGACATTTGAAATTCGTTTTGCATAACAAATGAAAATAATTGACTCTGTTTATGAGCATTACTCCTAAATATGATGTCATTGACATACACCACAAAAATCAACAAGTTATCATCATTTTATTTATGTAAATATTACTATTTGTTGTGCCTATTTTGAACCCTTATTATTGGAGGCATTTATCAAGTTTATGATATCATGCTCTGGGAGCTTGTTTAAGCCCATACAACGCCTTATTCAGCTTGCGCACATGATTTGCTTTATTACCCAATTGGAAACATTCAAGCTGTTCAACATAGAATTCTTCTTTGCCACTTGATATACTTTGAAGTTTTTATAACATGCAAGAACCAAGAACATTTCGATTGCGTCAAGTCTAGCAATTAGATCAAAAGTCTTCTTGAAATACACACCTTCTACTTGAGCAAAATCTTCGCAGAAAATTCTTGCTTTGTTCTTGGTGATCTAAGCATCCTCATTTAGTTTATTATTGAAAACCCACTTAGTACCTATCACATTCTTATCCTTAGGTCTTGGTACCAACTTCTAAGTTTGGTTATTTTGATTTTGAAGTATTTCCTCATCCATGGCCTTAATCCAATGCTGATCTTGACTAGCTTGATCAAATTATTTAGGTTCTATTATAGAAAACAAAAAAAAATTGGCATGGCTAGGGGATCCCACAAACTTTATTCTTATATGAACTCATACTTCTTTATTTCCTAAAATTTGACTTTCAGGATGATGTTTTTGTACATACTTTGATGGAGTTTTAGCCAGCTGTGGATAAGCTTTGTCATCTTCTTCTTCATGATCCTCATACTCTCCTTGTTCATCTTTTTCTTCATCTTCAGGTTGATAGCTAATTATAACATTTTGGGGTTGCTATTGTTATTTAAGTATTCAAACCTCATCAATCCTTACATCAATGCATTCAATGATCTTACATAGACTTATTGTAACATTTGTATCCTTTAATTTTGGAAGAATAGCCAAGCAATATTCCTTTGTTTGCCCTTGAGTCAAAATTTCCAAGATTATCTTCGTTTTTCTTAATATAACATCTTTTCACAAAAAATTTGAAATGCTTTATGAAATTCGGTTTTCCATACCATAACTCATAAGGACTTTTATTAATTTTTGCTCTTAAATGTGACTTATTTCGAATATTGACTATTGTTTGGACAAATTTTCCCCAAATGTTATGTGACACTTTTGCTTCATCCAACATTTCCATGGCCATTTCTTGGACTAGCTTGTAAATCCTTTCAAATCATAAAATTCCTCTAAGGTGATTTCTCCTCCTTGGTCTAATCTCAACAATTTTATCTTCAGTTCCATATAATTCTCTACTTGTGCCTTAAATATTTTAACTTTCTCAAATGCTTCACACTTTTATTTAAGTAGATCAACCTAGGTCATCCTGGTAAAATCATCAATTAAGAGCATAAAATAACACTCACCTCGTGGAGACTATTTTCCACGGGGACCACATATATATGTATGAATGAGTTCTAGAGCCCTTATTGTGGAATGCTTCTTTGCTTTGAATTGTACTCTATTTTGCTTCACGAAATGGCATGACTTACAAATGTTGTTATGTTTTTTTGAGATTTAGGGAAAATTTCTTAATGACTCCCTTTTACTAAGTTTTACTAAATGATCAAAGCTGAAGTGTCCTAGCCGCTTATGTCATAACCAACTTTCATCTTCCTTTGCGATATGACAACTTTCTTTGCTATGCTCCAATACCTAGATAATGCATGGAGTCCTAACTACTTTCATTATACTTTTTCCTGTATTTTCCTCCTTTACTACATAAAAATTTGACCTGAATATAACTTCATGCCCTTGGTCACACATCTGAATCGCACGTAGAGGATTATGCTTAAGACAATCTATATATAACACATTTTGAGCCTTGGTCTTTCCCTTTTCCAAGACTAATATCCCATTTCCCATTATTATTGTTGATGCATTATTACCAAAAGTGACATTACCATCTCTGTCTTCATTGAGAGATATAAAACTGGTTTTGTCTATAAAATTTCTTTTATCACTTGTTGTGTTCTTTGAAAAACTACAGTCAATAAGCCACTGGCTTCCTTGATTTTGTGTATAGAGAGAAAATCCACACTCTTCTACATACTTAGGCTTCTTCCTCCATACTCTAGTGAATTCTTCTTTGTCATGTTTATAGGGACCAATAATTTTGTTTCTGCACTCATTTGCCTTATGTCCAATTTTTTTTGCATATGTAGCACTCAATTTCATCCAAGAGAGTACAAAATGAATTGTTCTTACCAACACTATTCACATAGGGAATTTTAGATATAGAATTTAAGAACTGACCAGATCTAATAGTTACTTTCTTGATATATGTCTATGCTCTACCATTTATAGTCTTATGACCAAAATTATGACATGAAAAACAATGCCATAAAAGAGGTCTAGGTATCTTGGTGTGAATAATTTCCTTGGAGGGTTTGACCTTCTGGACTTGCTTTTCTTGCAGACTTGAGGAGGCTCGGGATTTTGCTAGTTACTTTCTCCACATTTATTCATGGGGTTGGTTTGAACATGTTTCTGTTAACCTTTGACTTCATTCCTTTCTTGATTAAACTGATTCGTTGGACCTTTGAGTACATTGGCATAAATTTTGGCTTCCTCTAGTTTTGGTTTGTTATAGTTCGATTCTCCTTTGACTGACTTCGAGAGTTTCCTTATATCCAAGTCCCATTTCAATGGTCAAAGATCTTTGATTGCTAAGGATGTCATCTAATTTTTCAAATCCCTTAGCAAACTTTGGAATCAAATCCATTTGGGCCTTTTTTCTCTCTAGATATTTCCTTAGAGAAATAACCTTTGCTTCTAGTCTTTCACAATCCTCTTCGTTCTCTTTTATATGATTCATCAAGACATCCCTTCTTCTCTTAGCTTCTTCTAGCTTTGTTTTCAAGAGAATTGTTGCATCATCAAGAATATCTTTCTACTCATAGGCTTGTAGCCATTAATTCTTCTTTTTATGCTTTCTTCTTAGTATGTTTATCTCATCCGATGCACGTAGAAGTTTTGCTTCCATATTTAACTCTACCTCACATTCTTCACCTTCTAGATCAGTCCTTTCTTGATCTGAATTAAGATTCTCAGGAGCCACGAAATTTTTTCACCTTGATTTTCTTCAGGGCCAGGTTCACAATCTTCATCATCCTCTAATGAAATATTATCTTCTTTGGAGTAAAGATTCTTCTTTTTAATATATTTTCCTTTAGTATTTCTCCTAGATTAATTCTTTTCTTGTCCCATTTCTTCTTTATTGTTTTCTTTATATGGACACTTAATTTCAAAATGACCTATTTTACCACAATTGAAGCATTTAAATGGTAACTTGCCTTTATATTTCCTGGAGCCTCTTTTCAACTTCCTCACAAAATTGGCTTCCGTTTCATCTGAATAATGATTTTAGCAATCATGGTCTCAATGTCCTTTTGGTTGATTTCAAGCTTTGAAGGCTGCTTCTTTTAGTTATGGTTGTGCATTCTTTGTCCTCAGCAGTGAGAATCCCATGAATCCCATCCATTGTTAATTTTTCTAGAGCATGTAATTCTTCTATGGTAGAGACCTTTGCATCAAGTTTAGAGGGAATAGGTCTCAACACCTTTTGTACCACAACAACTTCGTCTAACTTCTTTCCAAGCCCTTTACTACATAACAATTTGACCTGAATATAACTTCATGCCCTTGGTCACACATCTGAATGACACGTAGAGGATTATACTTAAGACAGTCTATATAACACATTATAAGCCATGGTCTTTCCCTTTTCCAATACTGCTATCCCATTTCCCATTATTTTTATTGATGCATTATTCCCAAAAGTGACATTACCATCTTTGTCTTCATTGAGAGATATACAATTAGTTTTGTCTATAAAATTGCTTTTATCACTTGTTGTGTTCTTTGAACTACCACTATCAATGAGCCAATAGTTTCCTTCATTTTGTGTATAGAGGGAAAATCCACACTCCTCTAAATACTTAGGCTTCTTCCTCCATACAGTAGTGAATTCTTCTTTGTCATGTTTATAGGGACCAATCATTTTGTTTCTGCACTCATTTTCCTTATGTCCAATTTTTTTGCATATGTAGCACTCAATTTCATCCAAGAGAGTACAAAATGAATTGTTCCTACCAACACTATTCACATAGGGACTTTTAGATATAGACTTTAAGAACTGACCAGATCTAATAGTTACATTCTTGATATATGTATACGCTCTACAATTTATAGCCTTATGACCAAAATTATGACATGAAAAACAATAGACATGAAAGAGGTCTAGGTACCTTGCTGTGAATAATTTCCTTGGAGGGTTTGACCTTCTGGACTTGCTTTGCTTGTAGACTTGAGGAGGCTTGAGCTTCTGCTAGTTACTTTCTCCACATTTATTCATGGGGTTGGTTTGACCATGTTTATGTTAACCTTTGACTTCATTCCTTTCTTGATTAAACTGATTCGTTGGACCTTTGAATACATTGGCATAAATTTTGGCTTCCTCTAGTTTTGGTTCGTTATAGTTTGATTCTCATTTGACTGCTTCCGAGAGTTTCTTTATATCCAAGTCCCATTTCAATGATTGAAGATCTTTTATTGCTAAGGATGCCATCTAATGTTTCAAATCCCTTAGCAAACTTTGGAATCAAATCCATTTGTGATCCAGATCTTGCAGGGAGGCCCCCAAGATCTAAAAAATTGAAATGCCAGAAGAAAAAGAGGAGAATGCCCAATAAACAAAACCACAAAGATTTTTTTTATTAAAACAGAGAATAACTATAAAAGCTACATTATGGTTGACAAAACTGTCCTTTTACAAAATGTGACTTGATACTTATAGTATTTTTCTGTTATAATACCACGGGTAAATTCCATAGGTGAATGAATACCATGGGCGGATGTCACAATACCATGGGTGAATGAATTCCATGGGTGGATGTCACTTACAATACCATGGGTGGATGCCATTTACAATACCATGAGTAAATTCCATGGGTGGATGCCACTTACAATACCATGAGTAAATTCCATGGGTGGATGCCACTTACAATACCATGAGTAAATTCCATGGGTGGATGAATAACATGGGTGGATGAATACCATGGGTTGATGCCATTTTCCATTCGGATCAATTTGGGCGTTTTTTGTCTCTAGATATTTCCTTAGAGAAATAACCTTTGCTTCTAGTCTTTCACAATCCTCATCTTTCTCTTTTATATTATTCATCAAGACATCGTTTATTCTCTTAGCTTCTTCTAGCTTTGTTTTCAAGAGAATTGTTGCATCATCAAGAACACTATCTTTCTACACATAGGCTTGTAGCCATTAACTCTTCTTTTTATTCTTTATTCTTAGTCCGTTTATCTCATCCGATGCACGTAGAAGTTTTGCTTCCATATTTAACTCTACCTCACATTCTTCATCTTCTAGATCAATCCTTTCTTGACCCGAATTAAGATTCTCAGGAGCCATGAAATTTTTTTCACCTTGATTTTCTTCAGGGTTAGATTCACAGTCTTCATCATCCTCTAATGAAATGTTATCTTCTTTGGAGTAAAAACTCTTATTTTTAATATATTTTCCTTTAGTATTTCTCCTAGACTAATTCTTTTCTTGTCCCTTTTCTTCTTTATTTTTTTCTTTATATGGACACTTAATTGCAAAATGGCCTATTTTACCACAATTGAAGCATTTAAATGGTAACTTACCTTTATATTTCTCGGAACCTCTTTTCAACTTCCTCACAAAACTGGCTTCCATTTCATCTGAATAATGACTGTAGCAATCATGGTCTCAATGTACTTTTGGTTGATTTCAAGCTGCTTCTTTTAGTTCTGGTTGTGCATTCTTTGTCCTCATTTCATAGGTAGTGAGAATCCCATGACTCTCATCCATTGTCAATTTTTCTAGATCGTGTAATTCTTCTATGGTAGATACCTTTGCATCAAGTTTAGAGGGAATAGGTCTCAACGCCTTTTGTACCACAACAACTTCGTTAAACTTCTTGCCAAGCCTTTTAATGATGTTCACAACCTCATCTACTTTGATAAAGCAACTATCTATGTTGTCATCCTCATTCATTCTCATACTTTCAAATTGTACCCGATGTGTTTGAAGTTTTGCATGCTTCACCTTGTTATCTCCTTCATAACTACTTAGAAGCTTATCCCACATTCCTTTCGCTATGTCATAATGCATAACTTTAACGAATTTTGATTCTGCAAGGCAACATAGGATAAAATCCATTGACTTAACATTATATAGGGAAGCATTCTTACTAACTTCATCAATTGGAAGGGATGAATTTGAGTTGTAACTGTCGACCACAATCTACTAAATATTTGTACCGAATAGGTTCTCATTCTAACTTTCCAAAAAGTAAAGTTTGTCCCATTGAACAAAGGGGGTTTAGGTGAAGTAGAACCATCTTGACTGACCATTTTCCTTACATGATCTTACTTCCAACTGTTAGGATGTTACTTAAGAAACCTTTCTCTGATACCAATTGTTGCATACTAAGAGGGGGGTGAATCAATATTCAATTAATTCACACTACTTAAGATTTTCACTTCAACACTTATATATTTCCTCTATTGTAAAATTAGCCAACAATGATAAACCACACATAATCAAATGAACACATATACCACAAGAGATTTAACGTGGAAACCCATACGAGAGAAAACCACAAAACATTTATTTTTATTTTTTTATAGATAGATGTAGGAACCAACCTACAGTTACATGGTTTGCAAGCACCCACTTGTAGGATACACTAATCCCCTTTCAAATTTGTTGGCTTCAATCCAATGGAGATACCAATCCCTAAAGTTTTGTAGGCACCCACCCACAAGGAACAGCAATCGCCTTTTGATCTTTGATTCGGGTCCTGTTTTTTGCAAGTAATGTGTTCTCATCTGTGCTCTTTCTTTGCTCCCTTTGTACTCACACCAATTTCTACTGTCAGAACAAATGTATTTGCTACATCTTTCACCCTTAATATTTCTCTTATACATTCACAAATATTTCATTGTACCCATACTCTTTTCTCACTTTACCTTTCACAATTGTCATGATATCTTAGTTACACTTCTTTTACTTCTACACAATATCAACAACTTCAAAAATTGTGTAACCATGTATTTATAAAACATGAACTCTTCCAGGAGTCCTACCTTTACCATGGGTATCAACCCACAATATTTACACATGGAATTTTGCTTTGACTGAATCTTATCCTACACAACTTGCCAACATAGTGAGGAATCTCCTTTCGCACACCACATCTTCCTCTTTTGCTCCGTAGACTGGACCACAACTTTACATACCAGAACCTCATACCTACTCTCTGTTATGCCATGGAAAAATGCCACTGACTCACGAGTTTAGATTCTTTCTTTACATGACAACACACTGTGGCCAATACCCAAACACATTGAACACATTGGACTCGACCGATTACACTTTAATTCTTTCCCAACATGCTAATGAGCTGATAGATTGATAACTCTTAAGGTTGGGCTCATTGCTCACCCTAACTACACAATATAATTGACAACTTAACACATTGGACATCGAGAGTTTTTAGTTGTGGTTCCTTTTCAAATCATTGATATGCTGAGGCCAAGGCCCTTATGCGCTACACCTTTACCTCCATATGACCTAGTGCCATGGCCATTGGATATTCCATGACATATATCAATAGCTTGGGTTTATTCCTTTATTGTCACACATCAATATGGCAATGTATTGAGACCAAAGTTTCGAGACGTGAAGCTCTTAGGCGCTATCACTTAGCACCTTACGACCAGGGTTTGTGACCTGGAGCTGGACCTTATCAAATGTCGAAGGAATCTGCAAAATATTCACAAAATTTGATAGCTTGTGGCCCGATATGGCCCACTTTGCCACATTATCCGCTGTAGCCAATACAAACTTGCCACGTGCCATTGGTCCAATTAACTTTCCAAATATCAAAAACACCCGCCACGTGTCATCCTCCATTGTTGCCAAGTCATGATCTTCGTCACCTATCATCCACATGGATCCACATCACACCACTTCCACTGCATATTGGATTAGGTGCATTCCTTGCATTAATTACTACACATTTGTGATCTCGATGTGGATATGGGCCATTGGATCTAGGCAATCTCAACCATTGGATCCATCATGTGCATGGTTGTCCATAACCTTTGTGCACATTGCGAACCTAATGTCATATGGATCGTTGATCTTGTGTTTTCTTTTCTGTTTGATCCATTGTGTGCACAAGCATGTTTTAACCCCCGCGTGTGTTGTGCACTTGATATTAATCAGAGTCATTGATCTTGCTGATGGTGATGAATCTTGGTTGCTAATGTTTCATTTAGTGCATGCGCCATTTTACTTGGCCTCTTATTGTTCAAACACATTCTACTTGGTTTGTAGCTTCTCAAATTCACTTTGCTAGACTATGTGATGCTTTGCTATACTCGCATAGTGGTTGTAACCTTCTTTTGCTCTCTAATCTACCTTGAATAACAATAACATAGTTGATATCAATAATATGTATACATTTGGATTTAAGAGATCTGTGGTTTGTATCTTTTGATTCAGTTACCGGAGAATCCACAGTATGAACATTTTTATGCCAACGTTTCAAATCCCAACTGGGATCCATCATCAGGGCTTATGAATGATGATAAAAAAAGAGCCGCTAAGAAGAAAATAAATAATAATAAGGAAAATAAAGATTTAAATTTTGTTGGCTTCGTCCACAAAGAATTAAATTTTGAATATCATGATTTAGATAATACTTTATAACATAATAATTGCCAATTAAACTATCCAATGAACAACATAACTATAATCTTAAAAACAAATTATTATTATGAAAAAAACTATATAAATGTTTTTTACCCGTACAAACTTTTCATTTACCATTTAATTCCACGTATCCAAATACATAGTGATCACTTTCTTTCTTTGGTGTAACACGGAATTTTAAATAAAATTAAGAAAGGAAATAACTCAGCCTTTTGTCACCTTGATCGGCTGACCAAAAGACTCAACTACAAGCTTGCATATGGTAAGGGAAAGTTAACTGCTGGGCTCACCAAGTAATTTGTATTGTTTCGCTAGGTAAGTTTATATTTATTTTAAAAATTGAATAATCTGTATTTTTTTGCTAGGTAAATAAACTTATTTGCAATGTGTTTTTATTAGGAAGGTATGAAATAATATTTAAAAATTTTTGTTTCAAAAATTAGTGTTGATAATGTGATATCAAAAGCATATTAGTGAGGTGCAGATTAGTGTTGATAATGTGATATCAAAAGCATATTAGTGAGGTACAGATTAATTTGTTTGGGTGGAGTTTAGTTTGTATTAAATTATTAGTTTAAATCTAATAAAAAAAATATTTTATAATGAATTAACTATCCAAAAAAATCCAAATAAACCTAACAGGTATTAGTAGGTATTGAGCGTAAAATTTTTGCAGAATTAAATTATCCAAAAAGAATCCAAATAAACCCAGTAGTGAGCAGATCCTCCTTCTATCCCATTCGGAAACACTATTCCAAATGGTGTTAAGGTTAACCACGGGTGGGAAGATCGTAGCTCCAGAAAAAAGAAAAAGAAGAGTGATATCAAAAGCATAGTCAAATAATTAATTGAATTAAATACACAATCAAATCGTGAGGGTTGGTAATTGTAATTACAAGAGCTCCCCACATGCACTGCATGACTGTAAATAATCCCATCAAATTGTAATTAGAAGAGCTCCCCACATGCACGGTGTGGCCTTAAAAAATTTCAGTAATAAAACCACACTGAAACTATAATTACAATTCTGAATATTGGTTAAAACTGGAATAAAAAAGGGTAATACTACAAAAAAGAAAAGCGTTTTTTTCTGTGAAATTTGCAGGCTTCAAAGTTCAAAGATCGCTGGTTTTGCTTTTCTCCATATAAAATCACAGGTACCATTTCAAATGTTGTTTTTGATAAATGGGAGTCGCTGAATTGAATTGTTTAGAAGAGATCAAAATGGGAGTCGCTGAATTGAATTGTTTAGAAGAGATCAAAATGGGACGTGTTAGAAATAAGAATGAATATTTCAAGAATACACCTGGAATGTACTTACGCTCAGATATAGGATGACTGCTTCTCATCAACTAATCGCTGAGAATTTATACACAAATTTCAGATTAACGCGGCCCAAACTGCCAATACTAGAGTTAACACAATATTGCTCATTGGTCTCCATAGACTGTGAACAGATGGGATGGAACGCAAACAGAGTTCCTCCAATACTTACCGTTCTCTCTGAGAATTTCCTTTGCCTTATGTTTCGTCTTTGGTGTGCATTCGAGCGGCAGAAGCATGCACAATTTGTAGACGGCACCAATCTGCTCCATTTCATTAAGAAGGTGAGGAGTCGGAGAGAACTTGCAGAGCGACCACAGTATTCGAACCGCTTTCTCGGTTGCAGCGTGTGAGACTCTGAATATTTTCTTGGAGATGGAAGCTATGCCCATGGCGTGATCAATTGTTGTGGCTCTTCCTTCTGCACATTCACACAAAATGTCCAGAAGACGCAGCAACTTCTCGCAAGGTAATCCGCGCGATTCAGGAAGTGATTCAATTAACACATATATGGCTCCGGCCTCTACGGCCTTGATTTTGTGCTTTCTTGAGGGAGAACAGATGGCCATTAAAACATCCAGAGACGAAGCAGTTGCTTGAGGGCAGACCTCCTCTGTCACAAGTTGAAGAAGTCCTTCAATCAGATCTTCGTCCGCATTCGCAACGAGCCGTTGCAGCCTGTTCTGTCCACTGCTAGAAAGCGTCTTCAGTAACATGACCGAATGGAGTCTGGCATTGCAGCTGCCTCTCTTGAGAATCCATGAAATGGATTTCAGGGTTTTGGACATAGTAAGGCAATCTGCAGTCTCGTCTGTCATGGGAAGAGATTGCAGAATCCCCAAGGCCTCCTCGCAAGCCATGGCACAATCGTAGCCCCCGCTTTCCATTTCCACAGTATTGGTTTCCATGACTGAAATCAGTGCAGACGCCGCGCCACAAGCAGCAATACACCTTCTGTTTGCCTCGCTCTGAGCAGCCAGAGATCTGAGTTTCTTCAAGCCATTAAGCACTTGAAAAGGCGGGCAAGATTCAAAATCTCGAAGCAATTCATTGACCTGATTCGGGTCGACTGGAGGCTTGGGCGTGGGGATTCGCTGGACACCACTCGAACTGTTGATGAGACACCACCCTTGAATGAGGCGACGGAGGGTGTGGTTAGGAATCATATCGAAGTTGGACATTACTTGCATTGTTGCAGGGCATGTGTTCTTACCGCAAGAATATACCCATTTCTCCATACTCTCTCGATCATATGTGATACCAGTGCAAACAGTAATGGGGTCTCTCATTATCTGCATAGATATGGGGCATATGAAGTAGGAAGGGATTTCAGCGACCGCTGTGCTCTCTTTTGGATCCATACTTGTGCTTTTCTTTTTAACATAAACCACCCAATTTCAGGCCGTGGGGATGGGGGGAGCTTTGAACTTTATGGGACCTGTAACTTCTGGGATTATCAGCTCCAACCTATTCAGGGATGGATTATATACAACTTCAACCTGTCTATATGAAGGATCCTTCACAAATTCGTCGTACGATCGCCTGTAATATGATCCGTTTGGATGTACAACTTAGAAGATGCCCTGATTTCTGATAATTGAAGGGCCAATCCAGATTTATAGCATCGGAGGCTGCAGGCTGTTTCTGTTTCCACTGAAAAAGTCCACGTGCTTGCCATGATAAATCCCGCTGGCCATGATGAAGCAAGCCAGCCGAGGGCCATGTGCCCTGCCGACGGCGGAGGAGTGGGATTCCAACGATGCATGTCAACAAGTCAAATATGACGTGCAAATGTATCTCCAAAAATAATGTGATCCCCGTTTTCAAACTGACACCCTCATTCTAGATTTCTAACTGACCTGCTTAACGATACATCGTCTACATAAAAAGAACATTTCAATTAAGTTCATTAAATTTATTTTTAATGATAACCGTTCAAATTCAATGCATATCCACCGTCACTATTATATTTTTAAAAGTAAACTGGTAAAATTGAATGCATATTAGTAATTAGTAATCACGGTTAATATGTTTATAAATGTCGTACAAATTATAGCATATACACTATTATATTTAAATGTCATATATTTTAGATATATATTTTTATTTATATAATATTTAATATATTATTGTTCATAAGACTTTGGAATGATGGTGAATACACTATTATATTTAAATGTTATATATTTTAGATTTAGATTTAAATATATATATATTTTATTTATATATATTTAATATTTAATATATTATTGTTCATGAGACTTTGGAATGATGGTGAATACACTATTATATTTAAATGTTATATATTCTAGATTTGTATTTAAATATATATATTTTATTTATATAATATTTAATATATTATTGTTCATAAGACTTTGGAATGATGTTGAATAGACGTTTCGATAAGATATTTTTTATGATTATTCATTCAAATTAAATTTTCTTTATAAGTATTTATTTTAAAAAATAATATGTTATTTGTTGAAGAATAACTTTGGCATAAATTACATGTAGACAGACATTTGTAGACGCGTTTCGAACCAACTAGTGTGGTTCATCGTCATGACAAGTTGAAGAAACAGATCCAGCTTAGCATGTTAAATAGTATGAGCAGAGTCTCCAATGGCTAAATTGACTAATGACTAATTTTGATCTTAGGACCCACGTTAAAGAAGTAATTTATTTATTTAAATTATTATATATATATATATATATATATATATATATATATATAATTAAAATTATAAAGTTAGGATAAAACATTACATAAATAAATAAAATAATTTAATAGTTAGTTTAGAAAGGTAATTTATTTATTTAATTAAATTATTTATTAAATATTGTTAATATTATATGATGATGATGATGATGATGGTTAACATCCGACCAAATTATATTTATATACATATATATTCTAACTAAAATTATAATATTAGGTTGTTAAGTTAAAATAAATAAATAAATAAATAATTAGAGATAAATAAGTAAATAAATCAATATATATAATATATATATATATATATATATATAGCTCAAAAACGAGGAGGGGGCATAAAAACCGACTAAGAAGAGAGTGCTGGAATGCAGCACCTACTGATTTTCCAGCCATCATCTCTATTGAGATTGCTAGGCCTCTTTTCAATTTCAATAGCTTCCCTCAATTTACGATGATGGAACTGAGCAACTCTAGCAACAACCTTGGCCTCCTCAATACACACCTGATGCTTGGTCTTTTCCACATGCTCAGCTAATGTTGAAGACTTGGATCTCCCATGTCTTAGGTCGGCCGCATGTTCGCAGATCCTTTGATGGATAGAGCATCCTATTTCCCCAATATAGGGGGTCCCAACAAGGGATCAAGTAAACACCCTTCAAGTCCTTGGGGTTAAGGGGATCTTTCACCAATCAGAAGGAATTGTGAATGGTGTTGAGGGGCTTAAAGGTTGAAGGAATATCATACCTTTTAAGAATCCGAGCAATCTTGTCCAAATCCTTAAAAGTCAACACTCTGATTAACTAGTTTAACGCAGTAAGTACAGTTTCTCACCTGTCACTTCTTCCGACTTTGTACAATAAATTCAACCTTATGATGGTTTAGTATAGTGGTCGTGTTAATAAAAAATTAATTAGTTTAATACATGATGGTCCTGTTAATGCATTGTTTATTCAGTGAGGCTAGTTAGTTTCAGTCGCAATAATTTTTTTTGGAATAGGCTCACATGTATAAAACTTAGGTTGCAATTCATTTTAAAATAGATTTAAATTAGTTTAAAAATTTATAACACGAATTATTGACCAAGTTGACCAAGTTTAAAGTTAAAGGTCTTTCACATTAAAGAGTAAAAAAATAGATGACGAAGTTTGAAGTCAAAAGCTTAAGTTGTAATTCATCTTAAAATAGATTTAAATTAGTTTAAAATTTATAACACAAATTATTGACCAAGTTTAAAGTCAAAGGTCTTTAAAATTAAAGAGTAAAAAATAGATGACGAAGTTTAAAGTCAAAAGTTTAAGTTGTAATTCTTCTAAAATAGATTTAAATTAGTTTAAAATTTATAACATAAATTATTAACCAAGTTTAGAGTCAAAGGTCTTTAAAATTAAAGAGTAAAAAACAGATGACGAAGTTTAAAGTCAAAGGCTTTTAAAATTAAATTGTCATTTTTTTTTTTATTTATAACAAGAATTCACTAAAGCTAAAATTAAAGGCATTTACAATTAAATAGTAAAAAGGAGATGACTAAGTTTAATGCGAAAGGTCTTTAAAATTAAATTGTAAAAAGAGAAAATATTTGTTAGATATATTTATAATTTAAAAGGATGAGGAAAAATACAATTTGAAAGAAAAATAACAGTGGTAAATAGATACAAAAATAGGGAAAAAAAGTTTTGATGGGGTTTTGTTTTGTGGTTGAGTCTATATGAAGTGATCTTTTTAGGTGGATCTGTGATTGTAGTGATTACTGATCTTCCTTTTATGTGGATCTGTGAATGTATTGATCATTAATTTCTAAAATTAAGAATCACATAAAAATGAAAAAAATCCTATTTTTAAATCAAAATTATCTGAAACATGTAACTTCAACTTTAAATTGTTGAGATTTTCTGTTTTAATAAAATAGGCAAAAATCTCAGTAGGTGACAAGAATCTAATTTGGTTGCTATATTAGCTCTATTTTGCTGGGAATGAGTTAATGCATCCTATATTTGCTGTAGGAGGATTTATGAGGAAGTTAGATCCTCTTAGCTATAAAACAGGTGTCCATAAGGATTGGATTGATAGTGTGAGCGTTTGAGAGGAAATTGATTCTCTTGTAATCTCCTATTTTGATAATAAAATTTTGTCGATGCCTATGTTTGGTGGACGTAGCCCAGAATGGTTGGGTGAACCACGTAAAACTCCTGTGTCTCTTTTGTGATGTGTTTGATCTGTTGTTGCTTGTATTTTGTTTAGCTGCCCACTGACTGCTCCAACAATTGGTATCAGAGCATGTTGGAGCGTGGCGCTGCCCAGCACATGATTTGGACCGAGAACGTTGCTGAACGGTGGACCGAGAACATTGTTGAATGCCAAAGAACGTTGTTGCGTGGGATTGGACCTCCGTTGTTTAAAATTGTGCTGTTTTGGAATTGCGCTGGCAGTGCAATTCAAGTGCGTTGTTTTTAAACATCGCGCTGTTGTAAAATCGCGTTGTTTTTTTGTTTCAAGTGCGGGTTTACAACTGCTGCGTGGGATTGGCCCTACGCATGGTGGACTGAACACTGCTGCGTGGAGGTTTTCAATTAAATTGTATAAACTAGTGTTGACACCGCATTGTGAAAAATCGATCGGCGTGGGGCTGAGCGTTGACCATTGTCTGCACAGACCTGCGTGGATATGAAGATGCTTGTTGATAACATTCTCCCTAGCACGTGAAGTGATAATCGATTATGCAAAAGAACGAGATAGCAGATCCGTCATACGCCATTTGGGTAAGCAAGGAGGGCCAGTTCGATCACTGTTTTTAAATTGATAGTGAACGGATCGCTGTAGGTGGGTTCATAAAAAATCGTTGAAACAATACGTGGAACTCCACGTGATATATGATTGGCTGCCGCTGCGTATTGGGTGCTGGTTCGTTTTGGCTACCGGTTGCATATTGTGTGCTGTGTTCTTTTGTTTTGGGATTGGCGCGGAATTCGTTAACACAGTCGCGCCAAAATACTGAAATGGCGCGGACCCGATTTAATTAAGTGCGCCTGTGCGCCAAGTTTCAGATCGGCGCGGAATTTAAAGGTAAAATCGCACCAAGTTTTTTTCCTTACACTGATTTTTTGTTGGCGCGGATCGTCAGCTGATCAGCAAGCACCAAGTCCCTTTCTGGTGCGTGTGTATTTGCTTCCGGCGCAGGTTTTTTGGTTAAAAGACATCAAAGGGGTTTGTTTGTTTTTATTATAGAATAAAAGCATTATACAATAAAGCATTGGCATTTGTTATAGATTAATTTTTTTTTTTAAAGTTGGAATTAGAGATTCTTTGATTTTTTAAACGAGATGGTGAAAGCTCAGAGTTCCCGATTTGAAATCGAGAAATTTAATGGCAAAAATAATTTCGAGATCTGGAAGGTAAAGATGCATGATCTGCTGGTACAACAAGGCATGGCAAAGGCGTTGTTGGGCAGATCCAAACTGCCTTACCCCGTGACAGATGATGAGTGGAATGAATTGGATGGAAGAGCCTTGAGCGGAATTCAATTGTGTTTGGCTGATGATGTTTTATTTAACATCGTGTCAGAGAATACTGCAGCTGGTTTGTGGACGAAGTTGGAGAAATTGTATATGACCAAATCCTTGACAAATTGGATTCTCCTAAAGCGGTAGCTATACAGTTTGTGAATGAAGGAAGGTACTTCCATTACTGATCATTTGAATGTTTTTAATACTCTAATGGTACAATTAGAAAGCATAGAAGTAAAATTTGAAGCTGAGGATAAAGCCATAACTTTATTGTGCTCGTTGCCTGAGTCGTGGGATCATTTTGTTACTTCTATAAGTCTTAGTTCATCTGAAACCATTGAATTTGATGATGTCGTCGGAGCTTTGTTGTCTGAGGAGACCAGGAAGCGGTCGAATGCTGATACCTCTACATTAGAGGCAATGATGGCTAGAGGTCGTTCTAGAGAAAGACGCTCTGGTAAGCGCAACGATTCGCGTTCAAAGTCAAAAGGAAAGAAGAGTAAAGTAAAGTGCTGGTTCTGTGGCAAATCAGGGCATTTGAAGAAGGATTGCTGGAAGCGACAACAAACTTCTAAAGAAGCTTCATCGACAGAAAAGAAGGAAGTGAACACGACTGATACAAGTTCAACATCTGGTTCAGGTATGAGCGACGAAGTCTTATCTGTTAATTTGTCAAATCATGATCAACATTGGTTGTTAGATTCTGGTGCATCAAACCACATGTGTATTCATAGAGACTGGTTTAAGACATATAGATCAGTGAATGATGGAGTCGTGTACATGGGTAATGATGTCACATCTAATATTGTGGGAATAGGGAGTATACAACTGCAAATGTTTGATGGGACAACCAAAATGTTAACTGATGTAAGACATGTACCAGATTTAAGAAAAAAATCTAATTTCACTGGGGGCACTTGACACAAATGGATATAAAACTGTCATTCAAGGTGGAGTAATGAAAATTTACAAAGGTATTTTACTAGTAATGAAAGCTAAGAAAGTAGGAAATTTGTTTCAGTTAGAAGGAAGAACAGGGTCAGTTCATGTGTCTACGTTGTCTGAACATGACAGTAGTTCCATTCGTCTATGGCATCAAAGGTTGGGCCATATGAGCGAAAGAGGGTTAAATATTTTGGCTGATCGCAAGTTACTTCCTAATCTAAGGTCTGGAAAGTTAGATTTCTGTAAACATTGTCTGTTTGGCAAACAAAGTAAGCAAAAGTTTAAAACAGGCAAACATACTAGTAAAGAAATACTTGATTATATCCATTCAGATGTTTGGGGTCCAACACCTACAGCCTCGTATGGTGGCTCGTCATATTTTGTATCGTTTATTGATGAATTTTCTAGGAAAGTGTGGGTCTACATGTTGAAAAGGAAGTCTGATGTGTTTACAGTTTTCAAGCAGTTTAGAGCATTGGTAGAAAACATCACTGGTAGAACTATAAAATTTTTAAGAACTGATAATGGTGGTGAGTTTACCTCCAAGGAGTTTGAAAACTATTGCAAGGATGCAGGGATCAAGAGACATAAGACTACTGTGTATACTCCTCAGCAAAATGGAGTTGCTGAACGCATGAAGAGGACTCTTTTGGAGAGAGCAAGGAGTATGTTGAGTAACGTTGGTTTGCAGAAGGAGTTGCGGACAGAAGCGGTGGCTACAGCTTGTTATGTGATAAATCGATCGCCATCGACAGCGATATGTTGCAAGATTCCTCAAGAGGTATGGAAAGGTCACCCTTGTGATTATTCTAAACTCAGAGTGTTTGGTTGTGATGCATATGCTCTAGTGCCTAAACATCAACGAACTAAATTAGATCCAAAATCAAAAAGGTATATCTTTGTTGGGTATGGTGATGGAACAAAGGGATTTAGATTGTGGGATCCTACTACCCACAAAATCATCATCAACAGAGATGTAAAGTTTGATGAATCCTCTCTTGTACAGTTAGATGTAGATAATAAATTGAAACAGGATGATGTATCTGATTTCTAGCACATTCAGTTTGACAACACTTCTGATGATAGTCATGATGACCATAGTTCAGATTCTAGTCATGAACAGGTTTCAGAATCAGATTATGAACATGGTTCAGATGTAGGTCATGAACAGGTCTCAGATGGTGATCATGAAGAAGCTTCTACAGATGGTAGTCAGCTAATTCCAGAAGCACCAGAAACATCCTTAAGGAGGTCTACAAGGATCAAACGCCCTCCGAGAAGGTATGATGATTATGTTACTTTAGTTGCTTTCACCGCTAACAATGATGAACCTTTGTGTTATCAGGAAGCAGTAGAAGGTTCAAAGAGTGACAAATGGAAAGCAGCCATGAAGGAAGAAATGATGGCCTTAGGTAAGAATGGCACATAGGATCTGGTTTAACTTCCGAAAGGCAGGAAAAATCTGGGTTGTAAATGGGTTTTCAAGGTGAAACAGGGTGTTGATCTAGGTGGATATTGGTGGCCACCTGCCAAGTCCACCTGGACCCCCACCATTGTCTTTCTCAGTTTTCAGTTTCCTTAATTGTAGCACAACTTACTATTTTTAGCAGTTTTTCGGGTCCTGAACTTCCGGAGCCGTTTTGAGGCCCTAAACGACGTTTTTTGGGGAATCCGGGGGCAACATGGGTCCATGGAATGGACTGATGTTTCCCGTTCCAACAATGGTAGTGCTCGGATAGATCTTTCTAACGAGCTATTGTATGCATCAAACGGAGATCATATGCCAAAGTTACGACCCCGGGAAGTTGATGTACCAATTTACCCCAAACGGGGCCCACAGTTTGGCGTTTCATCTCCTAGGGTTAGGCTTTGGAATGTTAAGGGTTTTCCATTGTTTCTCAACAATAAATAGGTCTTCGAGCCTCATTGT
The DNA here is from genome assembly GCA_031772625.1 of Pinus tabuliformis. Classification (NCBI taxonomy): domain Eukaryota; kingdom Viridiplantae; phylum Streptophyta; class Pinopsida; order Pinales; family Pinaceae; genus Pinus; species Pinus tabuliformis. Next base: position 308,951,706 of record CM062805.1, on the reverse strand, counting down.
AACACAGTTCAGAGGATGTAGCAATCACATCTCTTCTCAGAGATAAGCTACCATCGCCCTAGCTGGTTTATTTCCATTTCTGGTTGTAAGCATATTTCAGTATTTTCCATTAATGAAATGAAGTATTATTTCCGCTGCATCTTTGTGTATATGGTTATCTCTGTAATTTGTTGCGTTCCTGTTTAAATTGGGATCAGTGGTATCAGAGCGGTCTGCTTTTTCTCTGTTTTTCTTTGCATGTCCCCAACAAGGTCGGGATATAAGGAGTTAGGGCTTGAATTGGTTGAACCTTTGCAAGACCAGCCTCGCAAATCCCGACGACCTCCCATGGCGGATGAGAAGAAAGACGAGGGGGCAGGAGATCCCATCAAAATCTTGCTCGAAGAAGCCCTCGAGCGACAACGGAACGCGATGATGGACAGCTTTGCACAGATCCTTCAGCGGCTACCCAGAAGCGACGCATCTGCTTCCAGCACCTACTCTGGAAACGCCACACCCTTTAAGGTACAAGTTAATTTTAAAATCCCCATATTCGAGGGTCAGATAGACGCAGATGCCGTAGATAAATGGTTAAATCTGCTAGAGGGTTATTTTTTCTGTTCATGAATTTTTGAGTTGGGAAAAGATTGTTTTTGCTCTTCTCAAAGCAGCCCCCCACGTCAAGGACTGGTGAGAAACCTACTGCGAGCAGAAGGATGAAAGTACTGGCTCACTATTTTTAGCCGCACCCACCTGGGATTCGTTCCGGGATGCCATCAAGGAGCAGTACTACCCTATTGGAAGCTATGAGGATGAATACATAAAGTGGACCACGCTGCGGTAGGGAAGGGACCAAGACGTGCCGGAGTTCACCAATCTTTTCCATACCCTTCGCACAAAGTTGGGTATCAAGGATTCAGAGAAACATTTGATACTGAAATACCGTGGCTGCCTGCACAAGTACATCCAGGAAGAAATATAATTCCTAAACATCCCCTCGCTCGGCGCAGCATACCGATATGTCGTCAAGGTCGAGCAGAAGTTTAAACAAAAGAAGCGAGACTTTGGATCTGCAAATCCAAAGCAGGGGAAAGGTGCCCCTAAACCACAGAACAAAGGACAAAGCCAAGGCGGGACAACCCAAGACAACCAGCCGAAGCTGCAAGCAAAGAACAACGCCGCGAAGCCGAGAAAGGACACTGGAAAATGGTGCGAGTTCCATAAGAGCTCCACTCACAACACAAGTGAGTGTTGGGCTAAGCAGTCACTGGTGGCTGGGCTAAAGGTTTCAGAATCAGATGCATGTTCCGACTCTGAGTCAGAACCCGATAAGGGGTATGAAAAAGGGAAGCAGATCATTGATGCGGATCCCAGAGCCACTGTTGCTACCGCAAAGATCCAGAAAAATGAACCCGAAGATCCAGAGGAGGAGGAGCGTCTCTTCCACTCCCAGATGTGGGTAAAGGGCTCCCCGATACAGTTCATTGTTGATAGCGGGAGTCAAAAGAACCTCATTTCGGCAGAGGTCGTGAAGCGGTTGGGCTTACCGACCACAACACATACACAACCATACACCATTAGGTGGCTTCACCAAGGACGAGATCTTCGCGTGAGCCAGCAGTGTCGCCTTCCATACAACATCAAGCCCTTCACGGATGAGGTATTGTGTGACATTGCTCCCCTTGAAGTTTGTGATGTATTACTAGGACAACCATACTTGTGGAAGCGACATGCTATGTATGAATCAAGGCCTCGTGCTGTTATTATTACATTGGGAAATAAGTTGTTCAGGATACCAGAGGTAGCACCACCTACCGCCATCTCTTTGATTACTGCAAAACAATGCAGTAAGATCATTTCCAAAACCAGGAAATTTGTTTTCCTGATGATACGCCCTCAAGGAAAGAAGAAGACAGTGGCCGCGGCCTCCAGACAGGGTCCCTCTGCACGACAACTACAGATGGACAAGATTGTGGAGGAGTACGAGGACATCTTCACCTCCTCGGCAGGGGTTCCTCTGCACTGTCAAGTCAAGCACTCCATCGATCTGACCCCAGGTGCGCCGCTACCCAATGGACCAATTTATCGGCGCTCCGTTCTGGAGAACAATGAAATCAAGAGGCAGATTCAGGAGCTCCTGCAGAAAGGTCACATCCGTCTGAGTTCATCGCCCTGTGGGAGCTCAATCGTGTTGGTACAGAAGAAGGATGGGACGTGGAGACTCTGTATTGACTATCGGGCGCTGAACAAGATCACTGTCCGTAATAGGTACCCGATCCCGCGGATTGATGACCTCCTAGACCAACTAAAGGGGGCAAAATATTTCAGCAAGATCGATCTGAAGTCAGGATATCACCAGGTACCAATCAAACCCTCTGATGTGTGGAAGACTGCCTTCAAATCCAAGGAGGGCCTCTTCGAATGGTTGGTTATGCCTTTCGGATTGACGAATGCTTCGGCAACCTTTATGAGGCTAATGGATGACATCTTGCGGCCATTCACCAACTCCTTTGTAGTAGTATACTTGGATGACATTCTGATCTTCAGCCAGAGTTGGGAAGAGCACCTCCACCACATTCGACAGGTTCTCCAAACACTGCGGCAACACAAGCTATGTGCCAATTTGGAGAAATGCACTTTTGGCATGACCCAGGTTCAGTATCTGGGATACATCATTGATGAACAGGGGGTGCATGTCGATCCAGCCAAGATCCAAGTCATTTGGGATTGGCCCTCTCCAACCACTCTAACAGAGCTCCGCAGCTTTCTAGGTCTTGCCAACTTCTACCGCAGGTTTGTGTTGGGGTTTTCTCATATTTCTTGGCCCTTGAGTCAAGTCACCAAGGGAGGGGCGAAAGCAAAATTATTTTGGTCTGAATCTCAATAGAAGGCATTCATGGAGTTGAAGGATCGCCTCTGCACGGCACCAGTGCTCGCGTTACCAGATTTACAACAACCATTTGAGGTCGTGACAGATGCCTCTGACTATGCTATTGGGGCAGTCCTTACTCAACATGGACATCCAGTGGCATATCACAGTGAAACGCTTTCAGACACAGTCCGGAAGTACCCCACTTATGATAAAGAGATGTATTCCATTGCACAGGCCTGCCGACAATGGAAGCATTACATTTTGGGGAAGGAAACGGTCATCCACACAGACCACCGACCCCTGCAGTTCATACAGACCCAAGGGAAATTGCAGAATGATCGCCATCAGAAGTGGTCTACATACCTGCAACAGTTCCACTTGAATATCAAGTATAAGAAGGGCAGCACCAATAATGTTGCAGATTGCCTCATTCGACCACCGATCATGGCGTTAACCACCGTGCTCAACTCTTGTGGGCACGAGACTTCTGATTGGCCACTTCTCTACAAAAGCGACCCAGAATTCGGCCACACATACCAGACACTCTTGGAGGGTCGACATGTTGCAGATTTTCACCTCCAGGATGCCCTATTATGCCACCTCGGTCACCTTTGTGTTCCTTCAAGCGAGCGTGCCAAGATGATTTGGGAAGCACACTATAGTCGAGCTGCTGGGCATTTCGGGGTCGAGAAAACAGTGGCAGTACTGCAAAATTATTTCTACTGGCCGAATCTTTGACAGGATGTTGGGAAGTACATCAGATCATGTACTGCCTGTGCCATTGCCAAACCGACCCTCTATACCCCGTTGCCTACCCCTAGTCGACCTTGGGAATCCATCTCCATGGATTACATGTCAGGCCTTCCTTCCACTAAGCATGGAAATGACTGTGTTTTTGTGGTCGTCAACAGGTTCTCGAAGATGGCCATTATGGTGGCCTGCAAGAAAAATATCACAGCAGAAGCCACTGCTAAACTCTTCTTTGAACGAGTGTGGGTGCACTTTGGGATCCCACAGTCTATCATCTCAGATCGGGACAGTCGGTTTCTCAGCACATTTTGGTCCAGTCTCTGGTCAATGCTGGACACCAAACTCACGAAGTCCACAGCCTTCCATCCTCAAACTGATGGCCAGACAGAGGTTGTCAATAGGATGATTGTGCACATTCTGCGCATGTATAACTCAAAGCATCCACGCACATGGGACGAGAGCCTCCCCTTGTTCAACACAGCTACAACCGAGCTCTTCACAGCTCCACTGGCCATAGCCCTTTTCAGGTGGGTTTGGGATTCCAGCCACTATGCCCCATTGATGTGGCCATGCCACTTGCAGCTACTCACATAAATTCAGCTCATGTCCAGTCCGAAACTGATAAGGCCACCAGCTTCATTGAGCGCATCCAACATATTCGCCAACAGGTCCATGACATTCTTGAGAAATCAAATGCCAAGTACAAGCAGCGACATGATCAACATCGGGTGCCACACAAGTTTCAGGTGGGCGACAAAGTCTGGTTGCATTTGCAAAAGGAACGCCTTACTGGAGCCTATCGGAAATTGATACCACTCCGATATGGTCCTTACACCATTACTAAGGCTATGGGAGACAATGCATTTGAGCCCAGCATTCCCCCATTCCTTGGCCTACACCCAGTGTTCAATGTGGACCGCCTTCGGCCATACTTTCCACCATTGCTAGACACATCCGACATTGCAGAACAACTCAAACCCACAGAATTAAATCCAGATTGCATGGAACAAGATGCAACTGATCGGATCATGGACACACAGATCAAGAACACTCGCCAACAGAATATCCAACTGTATCGAGTTGTCAAAGCAGGCCAACTCCTTCAGCAGGGCAAGTGGCTCACCAGGGAGCAAGTTCAGCAAAAGTTTCCTCATCTCATGGAGGAGCTCAACGCAATGGGGACCATTGCTTCCTAAGGGGGGAGGAATGATCCAGGTGGATATTGGTGGCCACCTGCCAAGTCCACCTGGACCCCCACCATTGTCTTTCTCAGCATTTTTAGTTTCCTTAATTGTAGCACAACTTACTATTTTTAGCAGTTTTTTCGGGTCCTGAACTTCCGGAGCCGTTTTGAGGCCCTAAACGACGTTTTTTGGGGAATCCGGGGGCAACATGGGTCCATGGAATGGACCGATGTTGCCCATTCCAACAATGGTAGTGCTCGGATATATCTTTCTAACGAGCTATTGTATGCGTCAAACGGAGATCATATGCCAAAGTTACGACCCCGGGAAGTTGATGTACCAATTTACCCCAAACGGGGCCCACAGTTTGGCGTTTCATCTCCTAGGGTTAGGTTTTGGAATGTTAAGGGTTTTCCATTGTTTCTCAACAATAAATAGGCCTTCGAGCCTCATTGTAACACAGTTCAGAGGATGTAGCCATCACATCTCTTCTCAGAGATAAGCTACCATCGCCCTAGCTGGTTTATTTCCATTTCTGGTTGTAAGCATATTTCAGTATTTTCCATTAATGAAATGAAGTAATATTTCCGCTGCATCTTTGTGTATATGGTTATCTCTGTAATTTGTTGCGTTCCTGTTTAAATCCAGATCAGGTGTGAATGATTCAGAGGACAGATACAAAGCAAGGCTGGTTGCAAAAGGGTTTTCTCAGAAAGCAGGCATAAATTTTCATGAGATTTTTTCACCAGTGGTTAAAATAGTTTCAATCATAATTGTGTTAGCGTTAGTTGCTTTGTTTGATTTAGAATTACAACAACTAGATGTTAAGATTGTGTTTTTACATGGTGATTTAGATGAGGAAATTTATATGGAACAACCGGAAGGGTTTGTTTAGCATTGCAATAAGAAATTTGTCTGCCGTCTCAAGAAGTCATTGTATGGTCTGAAGCAGTCACCTCGACAGTGGTAAAAGAAATTTGATTCTTTCATGTTGAGTCAAAAATATATAAGAAGTGAATATGATCATTGTGTTTACTTTAAGCAGTTAAGTAATGACATGTTCATTATCTTAGTGTTGTATGTTGACGATATGCTTTTAGCAAGCAAAAGCATTGAAGAAATCAACAGGTTAAAGACTCAGATGGCAAGGACATTTGATATGAAAGATCTAGGAGCAGCAAGACAGATTTTGGGCATGGAGATTTTCAGAGACATGAGCAATGGTAAGTTGTGGCTATCACAACAAAAGTATATTGAGAAAATACTTGTGAGGTTTGGTATGAACAATGTGAAGCCTGTGTCAGTCCCTTTAGCTTCCCATTTTAAGCTTTCTTCCACTTTATGTCCTAATACAGATGAAGAAAATGATTATATGTCTAGAATTCCATATGCCAATGTAGTAGGATGTTTGATGTATGCGATGGTTTGTACTCGAACAGATATTTCACATGCAGTTGGGTTGTCAGCAGGTATATGGCAAATCCGGGTAAAGAACACTGGTCAGCAGTGAAATGGGTGCTTCGGTATTTGAGAGGCACAAGTAGTTATTGTATTACTTACAATAAGAGTAGTGAATCTGTTTGTGGGTATGTTGATTCTGATTTTGCAGGTGATTTGGATAAGAGAAGGTCAACTTCAGGGTATGTCTTTACTCTTGCAGGTGGAGCTATTCGCTGGATGTCAAAGCTACAAAACATTGTTGCTTTATCCACTACTGAAGCAGAATACATTGCTGCTTCACATGCTTGCAAAGAGGCGGTTTGGTTGAAAGGTTTGCTTGGTGAGTTTGGTAGGTTACAGGACAACATCAGGTTACTTTTTGATAGTCAAAGTGCAATACATTTGGTTAAGAATTCGGCCTATCATAGTCCATCAAACCATATTCCAATTAAGTACCATTTTGTAAGACAGGTTACAAGGAACTAACTAGATCATCTTAAACATACAATGTTTTCTAGTTTGACAATGTATTTTCTACAAGGAAATGGTCAACAAATCATTGTGGTTTTTCTGTAAGGTAACCATACAAATAAATTATTTAGCAGATCACACTGACCATTGTGGTATATCCTCTGCCACAGAGTAACTGTATAAATAAAATGAAAATATCAGAGGATTATAGAGGATTGGTTGTGCTCTTGTCTAGTTTTATCTAAATTTTGAATCCATGTGTATTATTGGTTTGGATTAATTAAATTATGTTTAAATTAAATTCGACTATTGATTTTAATTTTAAGTAAGGAGGTCTTCTCTTTGAAACTTGAATCACTGTATAAAATGTGATTGGTTCATCTTTTGTTTAACTTTTTGTCGAAACTAAAATCTATGGTTATATTTAAATTCGATTTTGGATTTGGATTCCAAGTCGATAGGTGATAGATGCGATAGATGAAGTAGATCTCAAACAACTTCAAAGGGAAATAAATCAAAAATATTCTTTCTTAGTTGAAATACCTTCTAGTTGCTTATGAGAAGTTTGTATTGTACGACAAAGGTTAAAGTTGCAGAAAAATTAGACAAGAAATCTGGTAGAAAGCTCTAATAATCTCGATCTTCCCTTATCTAGGTAAAGCATAAGCATATTTTTGCAAATGCTTATGCTTTTGTAGGAATTTACAGGGTAAGTTCCTCAGACAGAACACCAAAGGACACCGCTCACAAACAGATCGCAGATCAATAACCAGTACTTTTGATGTGGTTAAAACCCTCAAAGAGGGAAACAGTCCACGGCCTGAGCCAACGCAGCCACTTCAGGCAATTTATTAACAAAAGAAGGAAAATTTACATAAGCTTCTCTCATGAACGATTAACCTACAAATGACCCTCCATGCTCTTTAAATAGAGATCATGGACCAATCGGGTGTTAAGCCACGGATCAAGTGTCGGTAATACCGAGGAGAGAATGAACCGTCAGATCACTACATATCGTGACCGTCGGATTGTAAGTTACAAAATGTACATAGTAAAGAAACACACTTTACCTAACTCTATACTAGACCAAGTTATACTTAACTATTTCCTATGTGTCGGAATATCCTAACATCCCCCCTTAAGAACAACTTGGGATAGGATTGAAGGATTTACAAATATGACACAATAGGAGAAGGAAGGAGGCACTAGAGCCTATCCCCCCTTAGTGACAACTTCCTGAACTCCAACCATAAATCGAAGTTTAGTAAACTTCGCCTCTGTGAGAGCCTTTGTAAAGATGTCTGCAACTTGATCATCTGTTGAACAATATTGCACTTCAAGAACATGGTCATGAATGAGCTTTCCGATGAAGTGCATGTGCAGTTCAATGTGTTTGCTGCGCTGATGTTGGACTGGATCTTTGCATAGTTGAATGGCACTTTGATTATCACACCAAAGTGTAGTCGGATGTTGCTGCTGAAAGCCAAACTCTGACAGGATCTGACAAAGCCACAAGGCTTCCTTGCTAGCTTCTACGACACCACGATACTCTGCTTTTGCTGAAGAAAGAGAAATGGCACCTTGTTTCTTGCAAGCCCATGTAATAGGTCCTGAACCAAGAGTGAACACATAACCTGTAGTAGACTTCTGATCATTAGGGTCACCAGCCCAATCGGAATTAGTGAAACCAACCAATAGAGGAGATGCTTCAGCACTGCAATGAATCCCAAACTGAACTGTACCTCGAACATAATGAAGTATTCTTTTAGCTACTTTCCAATGACTTTCACGTGGGTTTTGCATAAACCGAGCAACAAGGCCAACAACAAAGGAAAGGTCAGGACGAGTATGGGTTAGATACAAAATTTTTCCTACAAGTTGACGGTATAAGGTAGCATCAACTTCAAGAGAAGTACAAGTGACTGAAAGTTTGACTCCAGATTGAAAGGGAGAAGGGGCTGGCTTACAGTCTTCCATGTGAAAATGGCGTAGAATATCACAGGTATACTTGGACTGGGAAAGGGAAATACCTTCCTTGGATTGCAAGACTTGAAGACCAAGAAAATAATGTAAGTGTCCTAAGTCTGTCATTTCAAACTTCCTTTTAAGGCTAGAATTCACATGGTTTATAAGGTTGGGATCACTACCAGTCAGGATCAAATCATCAACATAAAGAACAAGAATGATAAGGGACTTGCCCGCTTTCTTGGTGTAGACAGTATTGTCAGAATGACACCTAGAAAAGCCATTTTCTAAAAGAAAGTTATCCATTTTGGCATCCAAGCTCGAGGAGCTTGCTTGAGACCATAAAGGGATTTCTTAAGCCGACATACAAGGTTGGATTCTGTTTGTATAAAGACAATAGGTTGTTCCATATAGATTTATTCATGCAAGTCCCCATGCAAGAAGGCAGATTTAACATCCATCTGATGGAATTCCCATTTAAAAGAGGCAGCAAGGGAAAGAACAAGGTGGATAGAGTTCATTTTGGCAACAGGGGAGAAGGTTTCAGTGTAGTCAATGCCTTCAACTTGTGAAAAACCCTTAGCAACAAGACGAGCTTTATTTTTATCAACTTTCCCATCTGGTCCATACTTGGTTCTGTAAACCCATTTGCATCTCACAAGTTTTCGTCCCTTTGGTAGAGGAACAAGATCCCATGTATCATTTGCCAATAATGAATGATATTCTTCATTCATAGCTGCTTCCCAATCTGGATGGCCTGAAGCTTCTGCAAAGGTGTCAGGATCATAATTCATTGAAGCTTGAGCCAGTAAAGAAGAGGCTCTATCAAACTGAGAACGTGTACGTCGCTGATCTGTAGGATCACCGGCAAGATCACCTGCTGCATCCCGAGTAGCACAGACCCATTTTGGAAGCTGAGGAACTAAAGGAGGATCCTGAGAAGGTGGGGGAGGATTTTCATCCTTGCTTTCATCATCTGAAGAAGAAATATTTTCAAAAGTAGAAGAGATAGGGAGAGGTGGCACATCCGCCGAACTAGGCTCGTAGGCCGATATATTTTCAGAAAACTTTACATCTCTTCTAATGATAACATTTTTGGACTTAAGTGGAATAAGTCTATATCCTTTGACATCTTCAGAATATCCCACAAAAATACATTTTCACTCTTAGGTTCTAAAGCTTTATGTTTCTCATCTTGAATATGGGCCCATGCTTCACTTCCAAAAACACGAAAGTGACTGACATTTGGTTTAATTGAGCTCCATGCTTCTTCTGGAGTGATATTCTTTAAAACCTTAGTAGGAGTGCGATTTATTATGTAATTTGCACAGTTAATTGCTTCTGCCTAATAATTAAGACTAAGTCCTTTAGATTGAAGCATACAATTAGCCATTTCTTTTAAGGTGCGATTCTTCCTTTCAGCTACACCATTTTGTTGTGGAGTATATGGAACAATATGTTGCATTTGAATTCCATTCTCAGTGCAAAAGTTGATGAATTTGTTGTTAACATATTCTCCGCCATTATCAGATCTTAGCTTAAGAATTTGATGTCCAGATTGTTTTTCAACAAAGGCCTTAAAGGCCAAGAACATGTTAAATACTTCACTCTTGAGTTTTAAGAAGTATACCCAAGTGCGTATGGAGAAATCATCAATGAAAGTTAAGAAATACTTGTAGCCAGAGAATGAAACAACTGGAAGTGGACCACATAAATCACTATTCACGAGCTATAAAGGGGCTGAGGCATGCCAAGAGGCATGTTTTTCAAAACTGTCCCGATGATGTTTTCCGAGTACACATCCGGAACAAACACCATCTCTGCAAGATACCATTGGAAGACCTGTCACCATATTTTCTTTACATAGACTCTGAAGAGAGCGATAGTTTAGGTGACCAAATCGCTCATGCCAAAGTTTGCTCACTTCATCATTATAAGCAACAAATACTGAGGGAAGATTTGATGACCGAAAGTTGTGAAAATTATACAACCTTGTAGAATCATCAGCAATGCCAGTAGCTAAAATCTGTCTAGGATCTCTTAGGTCCTTAATTACAACATCGTGAGGTGAAAATTCAACGATTTTACCTTCACCTGAATGAGTTATCCGATATACAGATAGAAGGTTGCAGGATAAGGTTGGAACACATAATACATCATTAAACTGACCATTGTCTAGATGAACAGTTCTAGTCCCTACAACACTAAGAGATCTATCATCACCAACATATATATTTTTGGTGTTACAATCATTTAAAAAAGAAAACATGGCTTTTTTTTTGGCCATGTGATAAGAAGCTTCAGAATCAATGAGCCACTCATGAGAATGAGAAGAAGAAGATACATTTAGTGCATAGCCAGACCGAGATGCTTGACAACCACATGCAGAAAGTGTCATTCCTGAAGATGAAGTTGAAGTTGAAGAGTGCTCCAAATGGATGTTATGCTTCTTCTTAAAGCATTTGGATCCTAAGTGGCCATCTCGATTACAAAATTTGTAATTTCTATCAGTCTTCTTCCCTTTGTTTTTATTTGTCTTATCATTTTGTTGAAATGATTTTTCATTTTGAGGCTGAAATTGCTTAGGACCCTTGTTTGGTTTAGGACCATTCTTTTTAGGATACAACTTCTTAAGATTCTTTGGATTTGGTTGCTACTGGACGGCTAACGCTTTCTTAGAAGAGTTTCCAAGATTAAGAAGACCAAGGTGTAAGAGTTTTTCTTGTTCTCTTATTAAAGAATCACAAAAAGAATCAAAGGAAGGGGACTTGTAGTCTTGTCCTTGAGAAATGAAGGCTTCTCTTGTAGAATGGAAGGTGGAAACAAACACGAAGTAGGCTGGTCCCAACTTAGTAAGAATGGAATAGATAAGGTTACTATCTTCTTTCTTAACCTTAACACCTTCCAAGAGAAGTCTAAGGGTCTTGAACTTGGACAAAAAATCTTCAATGCAAGAAAAATTATTGGGGTCCAATGTAAGCAACTCATTTTCAAGTTGATGGGCTCTAAGTTCATTTTTAATTCCAAAGACTTTAGTAATCCATTTCATTGCTTCATCAGGAGCATCAAGTTCTGCAATATGGAATCTAAGATATGGAGAAATAGACATCCCTATCAACCCACGTGCTTGGTCTTGCCTATTTTACCATTTAGCTGTCTTATCTTCATCTTTCGGTTTGGTCTCTTGGCCTGAGGCTATTCTGTAAAGACCTTTACTTCTAAGTAAATCCACAATGTAGGACCACCATTGGAAGTAGTTGGTGCTATCAAGAATAACTTGGCATGGAATTTCCATTTTAACAGAAAATGAAGCTATAGATGCTGAAACTAAGTATTCCAATGGAAATATCTCGAAAAATTAGGTTGTTTAAAAAAAAACGGTTCTGAAAACGGCTTCTGGATGAAGAAGTTATGGCTTTTTGAAGAAAATTTAATGAAGTCGCTGAAGAAGTGCGGGAATGTGCGGAAATGAAAAATACGCTCCCCACAAAAAGGAGACTTGAACTCAAGACCTCTACTCTCATAAATTAGCTTTGGACCAAGTGAGCTATACAAAAAGTTTGAGAGAGAGAGAGAGGGAGGCAGGGGAGGGTTGAAGCTTTGGGTTGCATGCTTGCTTTGAGAAAGCTCTTTTTCCCTACAAAACAAAAAACACAAAACTCAACACGGACATACAAAAAAAATGAACCTTGCGGCTCGAAGTTAGCTTTACCCGAAAACTAAATATTTTCCTCAATGTTTCTGATTTTCCGAGATCACACTAAGGCGCAACGGAAAAGAGCATACGCATGAGAAAAATTCTTCCTTTCTGTTTCTGATTTGCCCAGATCGCACAGAGTCGCGGGGAAAAGAGCATACGCAGAAATGAAAGGTATATATCCTGTAATAAAAAAGGCTAAATAAACCGAAACCGAAATAAACAGAGAGAAAATAACTGTAAACTGCAAATAAACACTGTATACCTCAAGATTTTAAAATGACGCAGCTAGGGCTACCGGGAACCTTTTCGCGTGAAACGAAAGGGGTTCCTTACTGAAACAGATGCTCCCAACACAACAGAGCAGTCCTCTCAGCCCGAAAGCAGTCAGAAACAATAGATCTAGGAAACGGTAGTCGGATGCAGTTCTACCAGCTTCAGATTTGGATCACCAACGGATGCGGCCCTCAAATAGCTCTGATACCATGTAGGAATTTACAGGGTAAGTTCCTCAGACAGAACACCAAAAGACACCGCTCACAAACAGATCGCAGATCAATACACCAGTACTTTTGACGTGGTTAAAACCCTCAAAGAGGGAAACAGTCCACGGCCTGAGCCAACACGGCCACTTCAGGAAATTTATTAATAAAAGAATGAAAATTTACATAAGCTTCTCTCATGAACGGTTAACCTACAAATGACCCTCCATGCTCTTTAAATAGAGATCATGGACCAATCGGGTGTTAAGCCATAGATCAAGTGTCGGTAATACCGAGGAGAGAATGAACCGTTAGATCGCTACATATTGTGACCGTCGGATTGTAAGTTACAAAATGTACATAGTAAAGAAACACACTTTACCTAACTCTATACTAGACCAAGTTATACTTAACTATTTCCTATGTGTTGGAATATCCTAACAACTTTCACCTTAAGCAACAAATAAGATCCTCCTTAATGTGTTCATAGTGTTTCTTTTACCCAATTCAAAGATTGGATAATCTCGATCTTCCCTTAGCTATGTAAAGAATAACCATATATTTGCAAATGCTTATGCTTTAACCTTAAGCAACAAATAGGGTCCTCCTTAATGTATTCATAGTGTTTCCTTTACCCAATTCAAAGATTGGACATGATTCCTCAATTGATCCATTATCTCCATTCAACTTTATTCCTAAATCAGGCTTTCCTTCACTTGTTAAAAATGTTCTCTTGGCGCATTCTTCACTTGTTTGACTTGTTACCTTGCTCTCATTTCAAGGATTAACATCAAGTTCCATTTCTTAGATTAAGTCCCTTCTAGGTCCCTTCTCAATTAAGTTAGAATGTGTTCAATTGCATATATAAAATATTATCTTCCATATTCTTCCATTCCTCCTATCGACATTCCTTTGCACCGAGTTCCTTTACACCTCTCGGTACAAATGCTAATTAATACATAATTACCAAGTCCCATATTTCCTTAATACCAATATAATAAGGCACTAGAAAGGAGTTGCTTTGTCGAATCACCTTGCTCCCCTTCATTTGCCTCCCTGAGAACGAAATATAAAATGTAATTTGTAGAATTGAAATGCTTTTTAGCTTGTTACCTTCATTTGCCTCGAGGGGAATTAAATATAAAATGTAAGCTGTAGAATTGAATGGTTTAGAAGACAACCCTACAATGATAAAAATGGGACGTCTTAAAAGTTATAAAGAATAATTTCATTCGCATCGTCTTGGCGACACGAAACACCTAGAATGCACTTGCGCTCAGATACAGGATGACTGCTTCTCATCAACTAATCGCTGAGAATTTATACACAAATTTCAGATTGACGCGGCCCAAACTGTCAATACTAGAGTTAATAATACATTGCACCCAATATTGATCAATGTTCTCCATAGACTGTGAACAGTACTTGAGACGGAACGCAAGGTGAGCTCCTCCAAGGGTTCCAGCCATACATGTCGACAAGTCAAACCTCGGAAAATAATCTGATCCTCGTTTACAAACTGACCGCATCATTCCAGTTTCCAGACGGCCATTCTCAACGATACATTTATTGTAACGGTTAGATTTACAATATTTATAATTTTAATTTAATTTATTAAAGTACCAAAAAAACACTTAAAAGTACTTGTTTAAATTATGGTGGGCAATAAATGATGGTAAATATGTTATTTACATTAATATGAATTATTTTTAAATATTTCAAACTTTTATTTTCAAAAATTTCAATTTTGGAAAATGATAATGAAAAAGCACTCTATATATAAAATTTATGACATAAATATTGATGATGATGGTGGTTAACGTCCACTTGGACCAAATTGGTTTATCAAACCTATAATTTTCTTAGTTCTTAATTCTCTGGCTTCTCATCTTTCTTTGCGAGATTGGTGTTGTAGCTTTTTTCTTTTTTTTTTCTCTATGGTCTTCCAACTTCCTTTATCATGCATCTCCTTCATCTCTTCTGGTTCTTGGGACATTGGTGTCTTAACTTCGTGATTTGTTGTGTTTGTTCTTTTGAAGATAGTCGGAGAAGAAGTTTGGTTTGGGAGATCTGCTTTGCTGTTAAATGAAAATTTATTTTGTGCAGTGTCCTAATAACTGTTGATGCTTGAGGAGTTGTCGAGTTCATTTTTTTTTACTGTTGAGCAAACCTTTCCCCTTGCTTATTTTGAAAATTGTATTATATAAACCCTAAAGTAATTTAATTTAAATATTATATAAACAAATTCATTATTTACCAGTTATTCTAGTTATATTTGGTGTGGTGTGATATTCTTTTTATTAAATTTTTTAAAATATTATAATAGTAGTATGATTATATAGTTGATATATATTGATTAACGTTATTTTTCACATCAAAATATAAAAATAACTTTGATCTATTCGTGGCAAAACCAGTAATCAGATTTGGGACCAATATTGTTAATCTAGAAACATGTCGGCTATCGCTTTTTCTGATTTTTATTAGAAATTGAAAGCAGAAAAGTCAACCTTATGATTGTTATTAGAAAACGAAATTAGAAAAGTCAACTTTCTGATTGATTAATTTAATAGATAAGGCAAATTCTGATTTTTATGAGAAGTCGAAAGCAGAAAAGTCAACCTTATGATTGTTATTGGAAAACGAAATTAGAAAAGTCAACTTTCTGATTGATTAATTTAATAGATAAGGCAAACATTCCAATTTTGAAATGAACATCCAAAAAAGTCAAATCCTGTGTTGAAATGTACAGGCTTAAAATGGCCATAGTTAAAAATTTGGCAAAGATTTTTGTAAATTCAATTAAAAAAATTATCAAAAATTATAATTTTAGGTGTTTTAGAAGTTTTTGATGATGCTAAATTCATTTCCATTATCAAAAATATAATTCAAATATTGCCTTTACAAATTTTTTTGATTTTTTACCCAAATTCCAAATCTTTTAACCATCCAAACAATTCCTCACCTCCATAAACAACTCCTTAAAAATATACACATAAAATTCAATCCATGATAAAATGTACCCACATAAAAATGTACACACATAAAAATCAACCCAATGATGAAATATAAAGCCATAAGAGTCAACCCTATTCTTAATTCTTAATTAGTTTAATGCAGGATGGTCCTATTAATGGAAGGTTTAATGGATGAGTGTAGTGAGTTTCATTCGGTTACATTTTTTTTTAATGATCTCACATGTTGCTCCTTTGGTCTTTTTGGACCTCTTCAAAATAAGATTCGATTCACACCCATTCCACGAAGCGCCTTTGGTCTTTTTGGACCTCTTCAAAATAAGATTCGATTCACACCCATTCCACGAAGAGTGTCATATATTTTGTGAGGCCTTTTTCTATTGATTTTATATATATTTAAATAATTTTAAAATTTGTAAAATATATTATCAAGGCTCATTTTAGAAAGATAGTGGTATATATTTTGTGAGGTGTTTTTAGTGATTTTTATATATTTAAATAATATTAAAATTTGTAAAATATGTTATTAACCATTGTCTTTTAAGGTGTAAAGGTATATAGAAGGAATAGAAGGTTCGGGAAGATTATTTTTCAAACTAAGGGATTTGATCTCTCTAGAAGCTTGGTAGATCCACAGTTACAATAGATATAGGTTGGTTTACTTTCAATTTGCTCTAAATACTCTAATGTGTACATGCAATTTCACTCTTATAAAAATAAGTTATTTTTGAAAAAAGTCTTAAAGAAGAATAAGGTTTAAATCTGATTTTTTTTAAGAGGAAACATTTTATAGACATACTTAAGTTCAAAGGTGGTTTCATCCGAATCCCATTATAAAAACCCTAGTTTCTTCTCTAATTGATAACTTCATGTTTGAATCACTTATGCGCTGTCATTCAAGCTAGTTAAAAGGTAAATAATCCCTTGTTGCAGCAAAAACAATAATATAAATCTATGAGATATGTTCATACAAGGAAATTTCAAAATTAATGATATAAATTTATTTTATTAAATCATTTTAACTTTGAATTTATTAAGCAAGGATAAAAAATAACTGAGATGGAAATATATAAATGTTTAAATTTTTTAAAATTAAAATAAATTTATTATAATTTTTATGAAAAAGAGAATTCAAACAGTGAAACATAAATATTACTCTTTTAACATTAAATTTAAAATATATTTAACTTTTCTACCTATAAAATATATTTCACTTTTCTAAATACACTAATAAATAGAAAATAGAAGAAATATTAATTTCACATTAACTAAACAAATATAATTAACAAAATAACATTTATATTTATCTAATATAAATGTCCAAATTTTTTAATATATAAAATTTATTATAAATTTTCTTAAATAAAAATTCCCAAATAACCTATCTCTAATTTAATAAAGAAGTATAATATTGAAATCTATATTTAAAAGCTCGAGAGCATCTTATTTATTAAATAAATTGGGAATCATCAATTTCTTATGATCTCTAAGGTAGGCAAGGATATTGCATTGAGTTTATGGTCAAACTCATATTATTTTGGGGTTGATTTAATTTTTTTTTATTTTCATAGTTTAACTTTGAATATTGAAATTATTAATTTTGACATTATTTTAATTTATTTTTCAGTGAGCCAAAAGTACACAAACCTTAACTATATGACATCAAGCACAACTACGTGAAAAGTTATATGGCTTTGGAAGCTGCTAGTGAGCTTGTTCAGACAGAGGATGGAGGCGACCAATGTCTACTGTGATAATTAGAGTTGCATAAAGCTCTTTGAGAATCCAGTGTTTCATGACAGGTCGAAACACATAGATATTCGATGTCATTTCATAAGGGATTGTGTATAATGAGGAGCAATCCAGCTACGGTATGTTCCCACAGAAGTGTAGGTTGCAAATATACTCACGAAAGCTCTAGGAAGAGCTAAGTTCATCTATTTCAGAGAACATATGGGTATGGTGGAGAACCCATTTCACTAGCAGAGGCAGATTACCTTGGATGATTCTTAGCTGCAACAGCAGCAGATGAGAGGGAGTTGCAGTGTAGATGTAGTGTTGGAAGCTGTACAACAGGGTCAACATCAACATAGATGTAGCGTATATCAGAGTTGCACAGTGGTTGGTGGGCAGTATGGCCATAATTCAGCAGTATGACATGAGATGATGCAGAGACAATGTGTTGTGGCAGAGAGTGCATCACTAGAACACATTCCTTGCTAAGAGGGAGTGTTAGTTTTTGTAGCATCAGATGTGTTCTAGCCATGAAATTTGGTGGATGCTAGAATACATGAGAAGTTGTTTCTAGAAATTCCTCCTAGAAGTGTCTCAATTATATTATTAACCGACTTTTAAATATTTCCTAAGTATAAACTTAGGGAATATGGTTAATTAATTAATATTAATTGAGATAAGGTGAGAATCATCTAGAAACTCACACAAATCGATCCATAGATGATCCTAGCCATTGATTAAGTTTTAATCTTGACTGTTGGTGCTCCAACAGCGGATTATAAGAGGAGATTGATGTGGTGATGGAGAATACACTAGTGCAAATACTCAGTTGCCTAGGCAGTTCGATTTTCTCAAAGAAATAATTCAACAGACAAGATAGAGCCAAAGGGTGAATAGTAGGTGGTAGAGGAGGGTAGAAGCATTATGGGAGGAAGTTTTTTAGTTCCGGGAAGAGGCAAAGGAAATAACGCTAAAATCCCCACAGGGTTTGCGTAAGCATTGCACAGAGGGTGATGGAGGAGGCTCAGCGTAGAGGCTAGTGAGGTAATTTTAGAGGCAAGAATTAGTTATGCGGTGAGAGAAAATTCTCACAATAATTTTGCCAATATTTTCCTCATATTAGATTGCCAATTGAGCATCTAAATTATTATACTTAGAATTACTGCTGGAGAATAATAAGAAAAACCTCATCTGCTGCACAGGTTTTCCTACATTTGGTTTCTTCGAGGACAATTGTCCAAAAATAATTGTGTCAAAATTCTTGTGTGTGTGCTAGAATTTCTCAATTTTTAGTGTTTTATTTTCCGCAGTATTTTTATGGTGAAAAGTGCAGTTATGATTTTATTCATTGTTTGCCATAGAAAATAAACTGCATAATCAAATTTATAGTTAGAAGAATAATTTTTAGTTGCTCCAATAGATAAAAATTTCACAGGGACTAAGACTAACCATGACTAACCACTGAAAGGGTCTGGGCTACAAACTAGACAAACACTTTTACATCAGTCATCCCAATATGGCTAGATACAATTCATAGATATAATAATCATCACACTTTTTGGCTCATCTATAAATAAACATTTTCCTCTCATTCTAGATTGTTATGAATTATTGGAGGTCACTTTTAGAAGCCATTGATAGAAAACCTTTATGGTGTTTTGGTGTCAATTATTGGATCTCTCTCTTTATTGTTTATTTTTGTCGATTTATTGAATATATATTTGTGAATGTTTAAGACTTCTACTAGCTAAGGTAACAGTGGTGCATATCCAAAGTGTACTTACCATTGTGGCACCATGGTTGGGACTTTCATAAGGTTTCTAATTTTGGTACTAACAATGTCAAATACATATGACATTAACACTTATTATGAAGCAATGAACAAGTGTACCTCATGTATGTCGGGCACCATAATCATCAAATGCATGAGAGCTGACCAAAATGGTATTGGGGATTGACCATTCCCTCATAGCTTTGATTTTGTTAGGATCCACCTTCACACCATCGAGTGATACAATGTGACTCAAATATTCCACTTCTTGAACCCTAAAGGAACACTTGGAAGACTTTGCATATAGTTGTTGCTCTTCCAATTGTGTTAAGACCTTGTCAACATGTTGTATATGTTCTTCCCAAGATTTGTTGTAAATTTGTATGTCATCAAAAATTACTAGCACAAATTTTCTAAGGAAGGGTTTGAAAATACAATTCATCAAGCTTTGAAACGTTGAAAGTACATTTGTAATTTCAAATAACATAACCAAAATCTCATAATGACCTTTATGTGTTCTAAAGGTTTTTTGGGAATGCCTTCTTATGTCATTATGATTTGATGATATCTATAACAAAGATCCAACTTATTAAAGAAAATTTCTTCATGCAATTCTCTAATAGATCATCAATTATAGGAATATGAAACTTATCTTCAATTGCCATTTTGTTAAGTTGTCTGTAGTCTGGACACATAAGCCACGAACCATCCTTTTTGATAACTATCGCCACTCGTTAAAAGAAAACACTTTGGCTAAGTTGAATGATGCTTGCCTCTAACATTTCTTGAACCACACACCCAATATCACTCTTTTGTGCATGTGGAAATTTGTAAGGCCTAATGTTATGTGGTTCACTTCCAGGTTGCAAATGAACAGCGTGGTCATGATCTCAGACGGGTGGAAGACCATTAGGCATTTCTCCAAATACCTTAGCATGATTGTCGATAACCTTTTGAAGATTCACTGAAGCAGAGGATATAGATGTTTTAACATCTAATGAATGCAATTGTGTAACTACACCTTGTGTCCCTTTTTTAGTAATTTTGTAATGCTATTAGAGCTTATCACTTTACTGGCTTTCCCTTGGATACCTCTAAGATCAATTTCCTTTCCTTCTGAGAAAAATCTTATGAAAAAATCTTGGAAATTAAGGGCCACTATTCCCGATGATAGCAACCATTGGATCCCTAATACGACACCAACACCACCCACTTGAATTGAAATCATGGGACTAACAAATAAATACTCTTGCATATTCAACTTAATCTTATTACAATTCCTTGAACAATTTATGGTACCTCCATCTGCAATCATCACTTGAAATTCTAGTGTTGGATATACAAAGCAATTAAGAAGTTTTTCCAATTTGTAATTGATGAAATTATGGGTACTACCTAAATCAATCAATATTGTTACCCTTTTCCTTTTGATATATCCTTCTATCTTGAGGGTTTGTAGAGTACTGATGCTGGCCAATGCATGCCAATATATTGTTGGAGTAGTTTCTTCTAGATCTAGATCTTGTGAAGTTTCCACTTCTTGATCTTCTTGATCTTCATAGTCTATGTAGATAATTTCTTCTTAGTGCATTTATGAGTTTTACTATACTTGTCACAATTGAAAGATAGTCCCTTTTCTCTTCTTTCATCCATTTTTTGAGGAGTCAAGCTCGTCGTTTTAGAAAATGGAGCATGATTTTCACTATAATTATTAGTGACCAATTTTCTAGTGGCCATATTTTCAGTTTCAAATTTCCTTGCTAGATCGAAAGCACACTCTAAATATTTAGTTTCAAAGAGATGCACCTCATGTTGGATGCTTTCCTTTAAAGTTACCATAAATAGGTATAACAAGTTATCCTCTGAAATATTCTTTACTCTAAGAATCAACTTTTGTAATTGTTGAATGTGCTCTATAACTGGACCTTTTTGTTGAATATTTACCAATTGACTAAATATTGTGTTTCTCTTAACATCCCCATAACGAGTTGTCAATTCCTTTGTAAAAATGGACCAAGATATAACACAATCATTTTTTCTTTCACAAAGTCATTGATACCATACATGTTGGTCTTGTTCTAAGAATATGGATGCAACATTTACCTTTTGTAAGGATGTCACTTGGTGTAGATCAAAGTATTGCTCCATCTGAAATATTTGTTACATGATCTTTACCATCAAATTTCCTCATATTAATCTTCAAAATGTAGTAGTTCCTTAACACTGACTTGAAATCCTGTTGATGTGGATCTTGTATTTAAAATTCATGATTATGGTTCTACAATTCAAAATTTGTGCTCTCAAATTGTGATAACATACTCTTCATATGAGATTGATTCTCAATAACATGCTTCTCATCATGTTCATGATTTATTTGGATCCCCACATCCCTTTTAGGAAGTTTCTCCAAGAGAAATTTTTCTATGGTAATCATGGATTTATGTATTTCCTCATTTTTTTCATTCATCTTCATTTTTATTCCTTCTTTATTTTCATTCATCATCTTTTCTATCTATATTTTAAGCTTTTTCTTGAGAACCTAAAAAATCCACATTTTTCAACATATACCATACATTTCATGAACTTTATTTTCTAATTTAGATAACCTAAATTCTAAGTCTTCACTTTCTTCATGGGTCAAGGATCGACCTTCAGTAGATTTAATTGGTGTAGTAGCTTTATTTGGAGGAATTTTAGAAAATAATAATAGCCCTCCTCTTTATTACAACACAAAATGATGATCTTCTAATGAATAGTTAGGTCAATACTGAGTTACATACCTTAATATGGAGAATATCAAAATGACCAAAGATTTATTGATATATCTTTGAGATTTGAAGCATTTTGGATCTGAAAATCTGTTTTGTAATACTCCAATATGTAGTTTCTGCAATTCCACATGCATGAATTGAATTTGATGTGCCAATTGAAAATTATAGTAACTTCCCCAAAACTTGTTGATTTTTTAGCCTCTTCCCATCAACAAAATTGTATAATGTGCCATGCATCTAATTCTTGAAATATAATTTTGGGATGGTACATGAGGTACTATATGTGTCTCAAAATTCCTAAAGATTTCACAATCTAAAACATTCCACACAAGAAGATATAGAAAAAATACAATGTTGACATGTTTAATTTTAATTTTAATTTTAATTTTTTAATTTTAATTTTAATTTTTTTTATGATTATTCACAAACCCTAACTTCCATAGGGTATAACTTCAAAAGTATAGTGAATCAAATTATGAAAATGAAAGCATATGTTCTCCAATATTTCTCCTTAATATGGTTCAAGTTTCACTTTATGACTCAACTTACAGAAACAAGTTATAGCACAAATTCCAAACTAACCTATTTGAGACTGAATTGTTGAGCATACATAAAACCTAATTTCCTTGGAGCATATATCCAAAAATAAAGTGAACCAAGATCTATAACGTGGATAAAATGTTCACCATGATTTCACCTCAACCCATAAAAAAAGTTATAGCAAAAATACTAAATTGACCTATTTCAAACAGAATTTAGGAGCATTTAGAAACCCTAGCTTCCTTGGACCATATCTCCAAAAATATGGTGAAAAAAGATCTAAAACTTGAACCAAAGATTTTCCAAAATGTATTCTCAATCTTCTCTAGGTTTAACCTGCTGAAACCTCCCAGAAAAAGAGTTATATGGAAAATGCCATGATGGCCTACTTGAAACAACAAGACCATAGGATCAAGAGCTTTGTTACCAAATGTTATGATCCTTGCAACTTAAAAATTATTAAAAACCAATAATTACAATCCACTTCAATGGGGAAACCTCCTTTTACATTAAATACAATGGAAAAGACAATATTTGATGATCCTAAGACTATGTATCCTCAGTGTGTGTGTGTGCATGTGTGTGATATAATTATAATAAAATGGGACCTTGAGGGGCTCGAGTCTACATAACAATATAACAGCAAAAATGTAATCGCTCAATATATAAGGATTAATAAGGAGTTTTTGGGTTAACATGGGGCTGATATAGGGCTTAACAAACTACCACAAATGGATAGTCAAGTCCTTTCTTGATTGTTGGAAAACCTCCCATAACATCCATGGAAATGATTTCACAAGGTCTAGTGGATACTCGTAAGGGATAGCATATACCTTGTTTCTTATTCATTGTCTTGTTGGTACAAAAGATATACATATTCCAAAATATACATTGCCACATCTTCTTGCATTCTCGAAAAGTACACATACCTTTTTAAGTTAGAAGTTGTTTTTCCAACACCAAAATGTTTTGCAACCTTGGAGACGTGAGCTTCTTTGATAAGCTACAATTAATCACCTTTAGGAACATAGAACTTTTCAAGCTTGTAGTAACCCATTATGGAAATGATAATAAGCCTTGTTGTCACCTTCTTCTATATGAAGTTGGCCTTGTAGCTACTTAAACAACTCCATAAAGTACACATCTTGCATGTATGCCTCTTTGTACACGTTACTGGTAAAAGGCTCCATGTGCATCAAAGTTCCCAATGCTGTAATTTTGGATGCAAGTGACCTTGAAAGCATGTCTTCCAACTTGTTAATGTTGCCCTTCTTGTACTTGATGACTAGATGAAATTGCTGTAAAAAACCCATCCATTTATAATGTTTGGTTTGTTGTATCTTACTTTTTGCTTACAAATACTGTAGGTGCTAGTGATTTGTGTGGATGATGGTCTCCTTTCCCATTATATAGTGCTTCCGCTTATTGACAACTTGAACTGGGGCATAGAAAATTCCTTGTCATAGGTAGGTAGTTGAGAATTGGTCTGTGAAATATTTTAGAATGATAGCAAACTCCTTGTATCAAAACCGCTCCAATAGCATGCCCACTTGCATCTATCTCCACTTTGAAAGGCATTTGTACATTGGGTAATGCAAGAAGTGGTGCTTCATTGCTCTTTTTTTTAGCTCAAAAAAAGCCTTTCGCTGATTCTTCCCCTATTGGAAACTCTTACGACTCATTGTTAGGGTGTGGAGTGGAACAACTACTATTGGATATGAAGCTATGAACATTTGCAAGTACCATGCAACCCCAACAAAGCTTCTAACTTCAATGACATTTGTAGGAACTAGCGATTCAATGATGACCTCCATCTTTGCATGGTCTTTATTGAGCTCCCATCCATGGATCACATACCCCAAATACACCAAAAAACGCTAAATAAACTCACATTTTCTGAGGTTATCCATCAGTCTATGCTTCTTTAAAGTCTCTAACACCTATGTGAGATGTGAGATATGCTCCTCAGAAGTAAGAATATAAACCACTATATTGTCCAAATAAACTATAACAAATAATTATAAACATGAGCATAATGCATCATTTGTTAGTTTCCTAAATGTAGTTGGTGATTTGCATAAACCAAATGACATGAACAAAAATTCGTGCAAACCTTGCCTTGAGAAATGTTTTCTAAATTTTCTCTTTCACTTGGAAATATTGATATCATAATTTGAAATCCAACTTGAAGTGTTTTACATGCTGCAACTAATCTACTTGGTGAAGTATTTTACATGCTGCAATTAATTAAATATATTATGTATAATAGGCAGGCGCATAGATTCTTTAATATATTATTGGTAATAGGCAGGTGTATTGATTCTCGATTGTAATCTGGTTTAATGCTCTGTAATTGATACATATTTACCAAGTCGAAGGGGAGGTGCTTTGTCGAATCACCTTGCTCCAGGTATTGCAACTGCTTCTTAGCTTGTTACCTTCATTTGCCTCCCGGGGAACGAAATATAAAATGTAAGTTGTGGAATTAAATGGTTTAGAAGACAACCCTACAATTCTAAAGAACATTTTCTAATGAGTAGTTCGCAACGTCTTGGGGACACGAAGCACTAGAATACACTTGCGCTCAGATACAGGATGACTGCTTCTCATCAACTAATCGCTGAGAATTTATACACAAATTTCAGATTAACTGCCAATACTAGAGTAAATAATACATTGTACACAATATTGCTTATTGTTCTCCATGGACTGTGAACAGATGGGATGGAACGCAAACAGAGTTCCTCCAATACTTATCGTGCTCTCTGAGAATTTCCTTTGCCTTATGCTTCGTCTTTCGTGTGCATTCAAGCGGCAGAAGCATGCACATTTTGTAGACGGCACCAATCTGCACCATTTCCTTAAGAAGGTGAGGAGTCGGAGAGAACTTGCTGAGCGACCACAGTATTCGAACCGCTCTCTCGGTTGCAGCGTGTGAGACTCTGAATATTTTCTTGGAGATGGAAGCTATGCCCATAGCGTGATCGATTGTTGTGGCTCTTCCTTCTGCACATTCACACAAAATGTCCAGAAGACACAGCAACTTCTCGCAAGTTAATCCACGCGATTCGGGAAGTGATTCAATTAACACATAAATAGCTCCGGCCTCTGTGGCCTTGATTTTGTGCTTTCTTGAGGGAGAACAGATGGCCATCAAAACATCCAGAGCCGAAGCAGTTGCTTGAGGGCATACCTCCTCTGTCACAAGTTGAAGCAGTCCTTCAATCAGATCTTCGTCCGCATGCGCAACGAGCTGTTGCAACCTGTTCTGCCCACTGCTAGAAAGTGTCTTCAGTAACATGACCGAATGAAGTCTGGAATTGCAGCTGCCTCTCTTGAGAATCCATGAAATGGATTTCAGGGTTTTGGACATAGTAAGGCAATCTGCAGTCTCGTCTGTCATGGGAAGAGAGTGCAGAATCCCCAAGGCCTCCTCGCAAGCCATGGCACAATCGTAGTCTCCGCTTTCCATTTCCACAGTACTGGTTTCCATGACTGCAATCAGTGCAGAGGCCGCGCCACAAGCAGCAATACACCTTCTGTTTGTCTCGCTCTGAGCAGCCAGAGATCTGAGTTTCTTCAAGCCATTAACCACTTGAAAAGGCGGGCAAGATTCAAAATCTCGAAGCAATTCATTGACCTGATTCGGGTCGACTGGGGGCTTGGGCGTGGGGATTCGCTGGACATCATTGGAACTGTTGACGAGACACCACCCTTGAATGAGGCGACGCAGGGTGTGGTTGGGAATCATATCAAAGTTGGACATCACTTGCATTGTTGCAGGGCATGTGTTCTTCCCGCAAGAATAGACCCATTTCTCCATACTTTCTCGATCATATGTGATACCAGTGCAAACAGTAATGGGGTCTCTCATTATCTGCATAGATATGGGGCATATGAAGTAGGAAGGGATTTCAGCGACCGCTGTGCTCTCTTTTGGATCCATACTTGTGCTTTCCTTTTTAACATAAACCACCCAATTTCAGGCCGTGGGGATGGGGGGAGCTCTGAACTTGATGGGACCTGTAACTTCTGGGATTATCAGCTCCAGCCTATTCAGGAATGGACTATATATAACTTCAACCTGTCTATATGAAGGATCCTTCACAAATTCGTCTTACGATCGCCTGTAATATGATCAGTTGGGATGTACAACTCAGAAGATGCCCTGATTTCTGATGATTGAAGGGCCAATCCAGATTTATAGGATCGGAGGCTCCAGGCTGTTTCTGTTTCCATTGAAAAAGTCCACGCGCTTGCCATGATAAATCCCGCTGGCCATGATGACGCATGCCGAGTGCCATGTGCCCTGCCCACGGCATAGTAGTAGAGTTCCAGCCATGCTGGTCAACAAATCAAACCTCGAAAAGTAATCTGATCGCCTCATTCCAGTTTTCAAACTGACATTCTCAACGATATATTATCCACATAACAATAAAAATAACAGTTCAATTAAGTTCATTAAAAGTTTTATCTTCAAACGGACATGCTCAACCATGCATCATCTACATAAAATTAAAAACAACATTTCAATTAAGTTCAATACTTTTTTTCCCCTAAGAAAACCATTGAAATTCGATGCGTCGATGTTATATTTTTGAGGGTAAACGGTTACATTATTGAATGCATATCAAGAGCAACTTTTATAAATGTTTGTTTTACAAATTAGTTTGGAGTCATTTTAATTGATTTTTGGATTTATTAAAGGGTAATGAATTAATTTTTTATTTTAAAATAAAATGGCAGGTTAATAAATCATAATTAAAAAGAATGTAAATTGATTTAATTATTAATTATAATAATTTTTTTAAATTTTTTTAATATAGTTTCCTTAAAAATATTTTAATTAATAATTATATATTAATTAATTTAAATTTTAAATTAATTTATATTTTGATTAATTTGACTAGGTCAAAATATTATAAAATCCACAATAACATTTTTTTTATATTCAGTTTTTTTTTTTCACACAATGAAGATATACACTATTACTTTAAATATTATATATCTCAAACATATATTTAATGGTAGTAACCCTTAGTAAATCTATTATCACATGACTCAAAGCCTACAACAAAACCTTCAAATTATCGTCCAATCAAATATCTAAATTTTTTTTTACACTAATATTGAAGAATAAATATTTGTTTTCAAAAATAAACATTATAAATTACATTACTTAATGCTAAACTAATAATTGTCTAAAAACAAATAATTTACAAAAATATTTTTAATTATATATATATATATAATTTACATACATTAAAATAAATATAAAATAATTTAATTTAAATATTATATAAACATTGTCATCATTAGATATCATTTTTGAGATTAACATTGTTATTTTAAATATTATATAAATATTGCTACTATTAGATATCATTTTCGGGATTAACATTGTCATTATTATATAAATATTATATAATCATTGTCATTATTTATCAGTTATTCTGGTTATATTTGGTGTGGTATCATATTTTTTTATATATTGATTAGTGTTATTTTCCACCTTTAAATACTCATCAAAATATAAAAATAACTTTGATATATTCTTGGCAAAACCAGTAATCAGATTTGGGACCAATATTGTTAATCTCAACTGTTGAAATATGAGTTGCGTTATTATGAGAGAAACAGGTCGGTTATCTCTTTTTCGGATTGTTATTAGAAATCGAAAGCAGAAAAGTCAATCTTCTGATTTTGAAATGAAAACGCAAAAAGTCAACCTTCTGATTTTGAGATGAAAAGCAAAAAGTCAACCCTATGTTGAAATGTACACGCTTAAAAATGTACACATAAAATTCAATCCAATGATGAAATGTACACACATAAAACTCAACCCAATGATGAAATATAAACCCTGTAAAAGTCAACCCTATTCTTAATTAGTTTAATACAGGATGAAAAAATATAAACCCAAAAAGTCAACCCTATTTTTAATTAATTTAATGCATGATGGTCCTGTTAATAGAAGGTTTAATGTACGAGTGTAGTTAGTTTCTTTCGCTTACATTTTCTAGGTTTAAGCTATCAGTATAGCTAGTTTTTTCGCTTACATTTTTTTAATAATTTAATGCAGGATGGTCCTGTTAATAGAAGGTTAATATATGAGTGTAGTTAGTTTCTTTCGCTTACATTTTTATTTAATGATATTACATTTTTTGGGACACCTTCAAAATATTCCACAAAGAGAGTGTCACACATGCTCTCGTTTATTGATTTTATATATTTAAATAATTTTAAAATTCGTAGAATATATTATTAATAATTATTTTTGAAAGTTCAAAAATATACCAAAAGAATAAGATTTGAGAAGATTATCTTTCAACCAACACTCGTTATACAAAGAGATTGTCATATATTTTGTGAGGGCTTCTTCTATTGATTTTATATATATTTAAATAATATTTAAATTTGTAAAATATATTACTAGCAATTGCTCCTCAAAGTCCAAAGATACACCAAAGGAATGGAAGATTTGGGAAGGCCATCTTTCAACCTCGAGGGGTTTGATCTCTCTAGAAGCTCGGTAGATCCGAAGTTACAATGGATATAGGTTGGTTTACTCTCAACATGCTCTAAATACTCTAATGTGTACATGAAATTTCACTCTTATAAAAATAAGTTATTTTTGAAAGAGGTCTTAAAGAAGGGTAAGGTTTAAATCTGATTTTTTTTAAAAGGAAGTATTTTATAGACATACTTTAAGTTCAAAGGTGGTTTCATCATAATCCTCTTATGGAAACCCTCTTTTTTTTCTTTCTAATTGATAATTCCATGTTTGAATCACTTATACGCTATCATTCAAGCTAGTTAAAAGGTAAATCCCTTGTTGCAACAAAAATAGTAATATAAATTTATGAGATATGTTAGTACAAGGAAATTGCAAAATTAATGATATGAATTTGTTTTATTAAATCATTTTAACTTTGCATTTATTGAGCAAAGATAAGAAATCTATAGATATTTAAGAATTTAAAATTTAAAATTTAAAATAAATTTATTATATTTTTTTTTAATGAGAAAGAGAATTCATATATTGATAAGAAAACATAAATATTACTCTTTTAATATTAAATTATAAGATATATATAAAATATATTTCACTTTTCTAAATACATTAATAAATAAAAAATAGAAAAAATATTAATTTCATATTAACTAAATAAATATAATTAACAATATAATGTTTTTATTTATCTAGTCCAAATTTTTTAATATATAAAATTTATTATAGATTTGTTTAAATAAAAATTCCCAAACAACCAATCTCGAATTTACTAAAGATGTATAATATTGAAATCTGTATTTAAAAGCTCAAAAGCATCTTATTTATTAAAGAAATTGAGAATTATCAATTTCTTATTATTTACCTTTTAAAATTGCTTAAAATAAATCCAATATATAATTTTCATATTACTCATCACATTGTAATTGCCTAGAAAAATTATATTATATAAAACTAATTTTTAAAATTATGTACAATGAATATACATTTGAAATAAAAACTTATGTGCAGGATAAAAGCCTAAATAAATCTAGGCCTTATACAAACTATGCCCATAAATTAACATCACTGCAACAAGTTCAAGCTCACTGCATCGATAAATCTATATCGAACTTGACTTACATAATAACTGTGAATTACAATTTAGCTACATAGTACGACAAGGTATAATATGATGGTGATAGGTCATCAATTTGATCACCTGGATGGTAACAATCTGACATTGTTCGGAAAAATTCGAATTGGTAACTGCTTGTTACAAAAGAGAATGAATGTAGGAACGTGCTGGAGAGTTTCAACAAATATGTTTTCCGAGTTTCTTAGTTTTCACTCTTGCTTTGTGAAAGTATAAGATAAATTGTAAAACAGAATATATAAGTAATAAAATTCTTAATCATAGTAATGAATTGTCATTTATTTATGGATGTAGGAACGTGCAACATTTTATGGAGAGCTTCAACAAATATGTTTTTCAAGTTTCTTAGTTTTCACTTATACTTTGTGAAAGTATTAGATAAATTGTAAAATGGAATATATAAGTAATAAAATGCTCAATTATAGTAATGAATTGTCATTTATTGAATACAACTAATTCAATTTTACTTGCTCTTCTTTATGTTTTTTGTGAAAATATGTAATTGACTAGAGAGACCACACCTCAATGGGATTAAGAGCAAGTAATTAGTTGCTTCATGTGGAAATATGTTAAATGATGATTATAATTTCCAAAGTTGCCATTCTCTATAAGTATATTTTGAGTTGATTTAAGCAATTCTAAGGTTGTGGTTTTCTCTATTAAGCATAAATCTAACTTGGAATGCTAAGATTTTACGTGTAACTTATGATGAACCTTGATGTATATATTCCTTTATTTTCTTTTTATGTATTTTCTTTGTGATACAATGCTCTATATGGAAATCTCTTTGCTTTTAAAAGGTACAATCAATACTTAATTATGTCAAGTTTCTCTCTCACACTCACAACACTCAATTATTACTATTTATATTCACATATTTATTTATATTAGTCTAGCTTTTAAAATGTAATTAATATAGGTTAGACTTTTAAAAACATGTTCTTATTTTTAAAAGAAATTCTTGGCATCTATCATTTGCATTGTTCCCATTTATGCTTATTAAATACTTTTACAAGTGCCATAATACATTCTTTTATTTTTCTTTTATAAAAGTGCTCAATTTTTTCTTCTTCATATGTGCACAAATCTTACAATCTATATATTATAGATGGATTATCATTTCAATTAGTGAGGATGTAAGTTTTTAATTAGTTTTACAAAATTTCTAATTTTTAGTATTTAAATAGTGAATCATATGTCATAAAGTACAAGTTCAATCTAATTCATAATAAAATTTGTTAATATTTAGAAATATTGTTTTAGCTCTAAAATAATTGATGGTAAATATGTTATTTATATGAGTATGAACTATTTTTCAAAGATATCAATTTCGGTATGAAGAGTAACAACTAAAAATCACTACCCAAATATACAAAATTTATGGTATAAATATTGCAAATGCATCACAAAAAATCTGAGGCAATTATCACATGACTCAAAAGCTACAAAAAAAAACCTTCAAATTATAATCCAATCAAATATCTAAAAAATATTTTTTACAGTAATATTGAAAAATAAATATTTAATTTTTAAAATTAAACATTATAAATTGCTACTACTAAATTAATTGTGATCAAAATACAAATAAATTGCTAAAATATTAGCTAAACAAAAAAATATTTTATATTTAATAACTAATATATCAATTAAATTTACATACATTAAAATAAACTTAAAGTAATTTAATTTAGATATTACATAAACAAATTTAGATATTATATAAACATTGTTTTTTCTAGTTATATTGGTGTTGTGTGATTTTATTTTTATTATTTTTAAAATCTTATAATAATAATATAATTATATTGTCGATATATTTTGATTAATGTTATTTTTCACATTTAAAATATAAAAATAACTTTGATGTATTCGTTGCAAAACCAGTAATCAGATTTGGGACCAATATTGTTAATCTGATTCGCAACCGTTGAAATATAATCAGTCGATTTATTATGAGAGAAACATGTCGGCTATCGCTTTTTCTGATTGTTATTAGATTTCGAAGGTAGAAAAGTCAACGTTCTGATTAATTAATTTAATACATAAAGCAAACGTTACGATTTTGAAATGAATACAAAAAAGTCAACCCTATGTAGAAATGTACACGCTTAAAAGTGTACATATAAAACTCAATCCAATGATGAAATGTACACGCATAAAAATGTACACACATCAAAATCAACCCAATGATGGAAAATGAAACCATAAATGTCAACCCTATTCTTAATTAGTGTAATGCGGGATGGTCCTGTTAATAGAAGGTTTAATGTATGTGTAGTTAGTTTCATTCGCTTATATTTTTTTAGTGATCTCACATGTGGCTCCTTTGGTCTTTTTGACATCTTCACTCATTCCACAAAGAGAGAGTCGTATATTCTGTGAGGTTTTTTTCTCTTGATTTTAATCTTATTTCACAGAAAGAGTGTTATATTTTGTAACACTTCTTTTTTATGGATTATATATATATTTAAATAATTTTAAAATTTGTAAAATATATTATTAATAATTGTTGAAGAATGAAAAATTTCGGAAGATCATTTTTTAATCTAGAAAGATTTGATCTTTCAAAACTTGGTAGATCTGGAGTTACAATGGATATAGGTTGGTTTACTTTCAACATGATCTAAATACTCTAATGTGTACATGGAAATTCACTCTTATAAAAATATGTTATTTTTGAAAGAGATCTTAAAGAAAAGTAGGGTTTAAATTTGATTTTTTTAAAAGGAAGCATTTTCTAGAGATACTTTAAGTTCAAAGGTGGTTTCATCTGAATCCCCTTATGGAAACCCTAGTTTCTTCTCTAATTGATAACTCCATGTTTGAATCATATATGAGCTGTCATTCAAGCTAGTTAAAAAGTAAGTTCCTTGTTGCAACAAAAATAATAATATAAATCTATGAGATATGTTAGTACAAGGAAATTTCAAAATTAATGATATAAATTTGTTTTATTAAATTATTTTAACTTTGAATTTATTAAGCAACAATAAAAAAAATAACTGAGATGGAAATCTATAGATGTTTAAACTTTTTAAAATTAAAATAAATTTATTATACTTTTTATGTGAAATAGAATTCAAACATACTATATATTGGTAAAAAACATAAATATTACTCTTTTAACATTAAATTATAAAATATATTTAACTTTTCTACATATAAATATATTTCACTTTTCTAAATACACTAATAAATAGAAAATAAAAGAAATATTAATTTCATATTAACTAAATAAATGTAATTAACAAAATAACATTTATATTTATCTAATATAAATGTCTAAAATTTTAATATATAAAATTTATTATAAATTTACTTAAATAAAAATTCCCAAATAACCAATGTCTAATTTATTAAAGAAGTATAATATTGAAATCTATATTTAAAAGCTCAAGAACATCTTATTTATTAAAGAAATTGAGGATCATCAATTTGTTATTATCCCTACCATAGGAGTTTCTGGTCAAACTCATATTATTTTGGGGTGATTTAAATTTTTTATCAAGTTTTCATAGTTTAACTTTGAATATTGAAATTTATTATTTTTTGACATTATTTTAATTTATTTTTCTGTAATTTGATTGGCTATGAAAATGAACATGTTATTGTTCAATGTATGGATTAATGAGCCAAAAGTACACATGTCCCATCATAAAATATGGCCCATTAAACTTATTTGACCTTTTTTTTATAATTAACTATTTAAAAAATATATTGACACAAATTCCAATTACATAGGTGAAAAATTCAATTATAAAATATCTAAATTTAATTATTAAATACAAGTAAAACTTAATAACATCTTATAATAAATATTAAAAAAATTAAAAAATTATATAGTACCTTAGTTACTTAAAGATTTCTTTGTGGTAAACCCATAAATTCATATACATGCATGGAACTATGACTTATTGACCACTATATTAAGTGTTTCTATCCGGTTACAATTAGTAATATGTATTGCTAATTATATTTTCTTAAATTAAAAATTGTTTTCTTTAATTATAATATTTTCATAATTATTTAATTTTGTTTTTAAATTAAACATACATTTTTTTTTTTTTATTTTTAGTTTTTATTATATAATATTCAACTACAATTAATTAATGTTTCCATATGTTTCAACCAATTAAAAATTTATAATTTTTTTTTAATAAAAATGTTTTCTTTAACTAAAATATTTTCATAATTATTTAATTTTGCAAAATAATATGATAAGCTATAAAATATCTAATATATTTAAAAAACAGCTATAGTTATTGAAAATGTTCATGGAAATAGAATTTTATACTTCATGATAAGGACTAATAAAACATTATTATGGTCTTTGGGTATGATTAGATTCTCCACTACACCATGAAAAATTACAAATAACTAAATATCTTAATTTACCAATCAGTAAAATATAAATAGACCAGATTCCAAAATAACCAAATATCTCAATTTACGAATCAATAAAATCTAAATAATCCAAATTACAAACCTTAACAATAATTTGAATTCAATAATTTTACTTTAATGTAACTATATTTAAACTAAAAGACAGAAAAAAGCTTCTATATAACATTTGTTATTTACTTCTTTAAAATTACTTAAAATAAATCTAATATACAATTTTTATATTACTCACCAAATTGTAATTGCTAGAGTAATTCCATTCTATAAAACTAATTTTTTAAGTTATGTACATAAATATACATCTGAAATAAAAACTTATATGGAAAGTAAAAACCTAAATAAATTTAGATGTTATACAAACGCTGCCCATAAATTAAGATTTAAATTTCAGATCTAGGTATTTCCTAGTTCTATATCGAAATTGAGTTACATAATAACTGTGAATTATAATTTAGCTACATACGGCGACAATATGATGGTGATGGCCATCAATATGATCACCTTAATGGTAATAATCTGAGGTTGTTCGGAACAATTCGAATTGGTAACTGGTTACAGAAGAGAATGGATGTGGGAACATGCAACATTTTACAGGGAGAGGTTTAACAAAGATGTTTTTTAAGTTTCCTAGTTTTCACTTCTGCTTTGTGAAAGTATGAGATAAATTGTAATATGGAATATCTAAGTCTTAAAATGCTTTATCATAGTAATGAATTTCCGATATAATTAATTCAATTTTTTTTTTGATAATGTTTTTGGTGAAATATGTAATTGACTAGAGAGACTACAACTCAATGGGATTAAGGAGAAAGTAATTAGTTGTCTCTTATAGAAATATGTTAAATGATGACTATAATTTCCAAAGTTGTCATTTTCTATAAGTATATTTTGAGTTGATTTAAACAATTTGAAAATTGGGGTTTTCTTTATTAGCTATAAATCTAACTTGGAATGCTAATATTTTGCAAGATAACTTATGATGAGCCTTAATATATATACCCCCTTTATTTTCTTTTTATGCACTTTCTTTGTGATACAATGCTCTATATGGAAATATCTCTGTTTTTAAAGCAATGATACAATCAATACTTAATTATGTTTAAGTTTCTCTCTCACACTCACAACACTCTTTTATTACAATTTATGTTTACATATTTATTTATATTAGTCTAGCTTTTAAAATGTAATTAATATAGGTTAGAGTTTTAAAAACATGTTCTTATTTTTTAATTTTTTTCTTGGTATTTATCATTTGCATTGTTCCCATTTATGCTTATTAAATACTTTTCCAAGTGCGATAATACATTCTTTTATTTTTGTTTTATTAAAGTGCTCAATTTTATTTTTTATTTTATTTTTTTTATATGCACAAATGTTAAAATCTATATATTATGAATAGATTATCATTTCAATTTGTGAAGATGTAAGTTTTTAATTAGTTTGACACCATTATAATTTTTAGTATTTAAATAGTCTATCATATGTCATAAAGCACAAGTTCAATTTAACTTATAATAAAGTTTGTTAATATTTAGAAATTGTTCTAGCTCTAAAATAATAAATTTTTAGGTTCTTTGAATTTATGGTATAGATAACTCCTTGAAATTAAAATATAGTGAAATTCAATTGATGTAGATTGAAAGATTGTCAATTCTATATAACTAATATTTAAATAAAGGATAAATTTTTTGTGAGTTAAATTATAAAGGGTATGCATGTCTACGCCTATCACTTTGTTGTCACTTTTATTGGATCTACTTTACTTGTTTAGATCCAAATCTTGTGATTAAAATTTTATTTATTTATATTTAAATATTGTGATTTCAATTTTTGCTTGTAAAATTTGATTACCTTTTCAAATACTATTTTGTTTCAAAAGCATTATAGTTTATTTTGTATTTTTCATCAAACTTACTTATCTCAATAAGATATTGCATTCTAAACACCCATTACTAACTTTCAAGTCAAATTTATATTTAAAAGCCCAAATTCTTAGCATTTTTATTTATTAAATATTTATTTTTATATTTTAATGAAATAATTTATTTTATTTTATTTTAAAATAATTTTAATTCCTATAAAGTCAAATTTATATTTAAAATCCCAAATTCTCTTAGCATTTTTATTTATTAAATATTTATTTTTATACTTTAATGAATAAATTTTTTATATTTTATTTTAAAATAATTTTAATTCCTAAACCATAATGAATTTTAATGTTATTTTTAAGTATTATTTTTATATTTTAATGGAATATTTTTATTTTTATTTTTTTATATTTTATTTTAAAATAATTTTAATTCCTAAAGCATAATAAATTTTAATGTTATTTTAAAGTTGATTCTGGTTATTTTTAATATAATTTTTTTGCAAGTGAATTATTTAAATATAAAAAAAAAAACTCAATAAACATAAATATTTTTTCTTAATAAAATATTATTTGATGTTTAATGATTTATAATAGAATCATTATATCATATTTATTTTTATACGTTGACTTGTAAATAATGAAGAAATATAAAGAAGAGACTCAATAAACATAAATAGTTTTTTAATAAAATATTATTTGATATTTAACGATTTAGAATAGAATCATTATTTCATATTTATTTTTATAGCAAAATTGCTAAACATGCCCTACAATCTAACAACATCTTTAAATTTATTATAAAGTTGGCGGGCGCGCGCGCGCACACACACACACACACACATATATATATATATATATATATATATTCTTTCTTTCTTTCTTAATTTAATTAAAACATGCCCTACAATCTAACAACATCTTTAAATTTATTATAAAGTTGGCGGGCGCGCGCACACACACACACACACACACATATATATATATATATATTCTTTTTTTCTTAATTTAATTAAATTACTTTTGACCGCAATTCCTCCGCCTCCGACTCCCTAAAATTGTCTAGTACAACCAAATTGATTTATTTTGGAAAACTCCCAACTCAGAAAAAAAAATCTCCTAAATCTAATCACATCCATCTAAATAATCAAGATTTATATTTCTAATCTTTATAAAAAAATAATTTTTTTATAAAAAATAAAATTGTTGTTGTTTTTGTTTTTTTTAAATCGTTATTATTATTTTGATGTGATTCGTTCCGAATTCTTTTATAATGAAAAAGAAAAATACAAAAATTTACGTGGTAAAAAATAATCTAAATGAGGTAATGGTCATACGAAAAGTGTGTGCAAGCATTCATATGATTGAAAAACGTGTACAGGCTTTAAGAATGGCAAATCAAAACAAATTTTGCCATATTAATTCTCACTGTTGTTTCATGATTTAATGGAATCTACGATGTCAAATATGGAGGGAAATCAAAACAAAATTTGCCATATGAATTCCCACTGTTGTTTCATGATTCAATGGAATCTACAATGTCAAATATTGAGGGAAACTAAATTTCGCTCTTGTTGCAACTCAACCATCAACTATTTTGTATAGTGTTGGAAAACTAAATTTCAGTGTTGTTGCATCTATTTTGTATAGTGTTATTAATTGCGGAAGACTTTACTTTATTGCTACTTCAACTAAATTATCAACTTCATTAATAACATTCTCAAAAATTCTGAATATTTTCGAGATTTATCATTTAAGACTCCAAAACATAGAATGAAGAATTTATTCAGTGGCAGATCGATGCAGAGATGTGTCGACCAGGAATGGAAATTGAATAGTAACATGAATGCGTCATTCTAAAATTTAAATGACTTTGCTCATAAAGGGGTGAGATGTATTGAAATAGAGATGTAGGTGAGATGTATTGAAATAGATGCATTACAATTTAGTTAAAGTCATTCTTTTACTATGCCATGACCTTTCTCTATCATGCTCTCTTTTTTCACATTTCCAAATTCACTTTTCTATACCTAGTTAAAAGCCCACTTTGATTGTAGAATTGCTTGATCTACTTTGTCTATTATTGAAGTCAATGTTCTTCTTTTCCTATTATTTCCATAACCAACATATCGTAACTGTAAATGTCATATTCTTCAACATATCTTTAAAGTATCTTATAAACCACAAAAATCTGCTACTTTCAGAATCAAAATTAAAAAAAAAACATTGTGAGGTGTTATACCACAATGTAGGATGACATTCCATAAGTCTTCCTATAGGTATAGGAACTGCAATTGAATACAACTATCTCCAATCCAACTCTTCCATTGATATACTTACCATGAACCATTAACCATCCATGCATTAAACCTACTTTCTGATAATGAGGTCAATAACCCAAAGGACCCATGTAGCCAGTTCAATAATTGAAGAGATCACTAAGAATATTGTAGCCACTTAAGCCATTTACACTCTTTTGATTCATTCAAAACTGACCAAACTCACAACCACTGAAAGCTTCCCTTATAACTATTCGACAAGGTTATTAGAATATAGAAAACAAACAAATATAACCAGAGGATAAGTTTAAGAGAGAAACACCTGATCATAGGATAATTAGACTTATTACTTTACTTGGTGCAATTAGCCCAAGATTACATAGACGATTCCTCAATTGATTCACTAAGTGGATTATGAGGATACACAACAGGCACCAATGTTAACTGTATTCGTTAATCAAATTGGATTCGATAAAGGAGCTTGTAACACTTTAGAAAGGAAGACCTTTGGGGCTATGGTTTCAAGAAATCCAAAGAGTTTTAGGGGTATGGATACAAGGTTAATGGATTCATTGTCCATATCCATAAATACCATCACCATGAGTTGGATTGGAAACTCCAGGTATGGCTGCTTGTGTTGCACCTTACATTGTGATATAAATCTCCATGATATAATTTTCCATGCCAAATTTTTGCTCAAAGTTGCAGATTTAGGAAGTCACTTGGTTCCCTGGTGCAAGAGATATTATAAAAAATGTTGATGGATGATATGTTGTTTACAACCATGGTATGTTGATTATGTAGATGAGAATATCAATTTTGAAAAAAAGAGTAGATAAAGTACTATGATGATGGGCATTTCAACAAAAAATGAATTTGAAAATCTTAAAAAAGAAGCATGAGAGAGGAAGAGCAAGGCATAACAAAAAAACCAAAAGTTTACTTGGACTGTGGTGCATCCAATACAATGCATCTTGTAGTCCCTCAATGAGAAAAGTCATCCCAATGTTAGAAGGAGATATTGAAACAATTACTCTCCATTTCAATTGACATGCCTCTGCAACTCTATGGCTTTGACTAATTGCTTTGGAG
This sequence comes from Pinus tabuliformis, assembly GCA_031772625.1. NCBI lineage: Eukaryota > Viridiplantae > Streptophyta > Pinopsida > Pinales > Pinaceae > Pinus > Pinus tabuliformis. Next base: position 308,911,790 of record CM062805.1, on the reverse strand, counting down.
ATTCAAATGATAGATCAGACAAGTATTAAAACTGCCATAACTTCCAAATAAGGCAGTAAATACTCTATTGGGTTGTGCTCTACCCTGTGAAACCCTAGTGACTGAAATTGTGAAAAACCATAAGGGTATTGGGAACGGTCCTTCTTTCAAGGTCGAGCCTCAACATCTCTTCTAATGGAGAAGCTCCCTTCTCTAGAACGTGGTTTATGCCTTCATGAGAAGAGGGTTCACAGTGGGATATTTCTTTGAGGAATTTTTTGATCCCAGGACCTCCACCACCAGTACTAGGAAACAAACGAATTATTTCGATCATACCACCTCCCCATGATTTATAGATGTTGGATCCCTCTCCTAGCTCGACAGGGATCAAACTCACCAAGAGATGATTGTGTTAGATGTCTGTGGCTCTAAACCCTAACCCAATGAAGGCAAATTCAGGAGGCAAGATGAAATTATTGACAACTATGTTAAAATTTAAAGCCCTCCCACAAATCGGGTTCCTACGGTCCCCAGACGAGCTGAAAATCATGGCCTGGATAATATTAAGATCCTACTTCTTCTCAAATCTAGTAACCGATGGAGCATGGCCAACGTTCCTCTTTCAGTGTAATGATCGTTGTTTGTGTGAACCAACGATAGAAAACAATGACAACTGTTTGATTTTAATCAACGGTGGAAAACAAAAAGGTAGAAAAAATTGGGTGGTGAATCTTTTCAAAAAGAAACACCTTCACTGTAATTAATCAAGTTTAAATTTAGTGCTTCTTAAAATTAAATTATAAAAGATTAAGAATGTTTGATGTATACTAGAACAATTAAGAGAGATCAGAAAAAAGTACAACTTAGGAAAAAAATGTTGTTTGATGTTTGGAGGATGAAGGAAATTTAGCATACTCACTGTGAACAAATTTTATCTTTAAACAAAGAAATAATATATAGCTTTAGCTATAAATTCCTAAGCATGAAAGAGAACCCATTTTTATTGATTTGAGTTTCCTTATATGAATGCTTGTGCAATTGTTAACTCTCTTAACCTAATAGCTAGAATTTTTGAATGATAATTACAATTCTTGTAGCTTTGGAGATTAATTCTTGCAGACTCAGTAAGGAGACAAATGGTCATTTGATGATGGATTGTGACCACTCAAAATAGGTGTGGCTAGAAGTGAAGGTACTAATAGGAATGCAAATTGTTTGGTTAGGGGATGCTATTGAAGCAGGTTTGAGAAATTTGGAAATGAATCTACAAACCAAATACTTCTAAGTCTCTTCCATCATTAGTAGCCACGGGGATATGGAGGAACATTTCAATTTTTGAAGAAAGATAAATTCCTACAATAAAGTGTGTAGTGAAAGGGCTCAACATATTGAGCTATTTACCACATGTTAAGGAAGAAACTTAATAAGGGTAGTGGTTCAAGAGCATATTTATAGGATCTTTCCTGAGCTCTTTTTGATAGGGTGTCACAAGAGGATATTTCTCTTTGTGGAGGGGGGAGGGATCCTATTCTTTGTAGATAATCATTTCATTCAATTTAACATAGGATTGGGGGAGGGGTCAACTAATTATGTAGAAATGATGACACTAAAACTAGTATTGTTGCTAGAAAATGAAAAAATAATTAAGAGTTTACAGGTGTTTGGTGATTCCTAGATTGTCATCAGATGGGTAAAATATGAACAAATATGTCACGATGTGCTTTTAAATTCTTTCTTGGCAGAGGTTAAGGGTTTGAGTCTTTAACTAGTGTACAAGAAAAGAAATATGGAAGTTGATGGTTTATATGATGCTTGAATTCTAACGCAGTGTGGTACCTAGATAATAATAGTAAATATGAGATGGTACTTGGATACAAATAGTAATAGTAGTGGTAATTGGATTATGACCCTCTTTCTCATGAATTAATGGCAGAAATGAGAGATTCTCTTGCCTAATGTCTTTATTATATGTAATCAAAGTAATTTTGATCATTATATTTCTATTCAGGGAACTGATGGCCATCAAAACATCCAGAGATGAAGCAGTTGCCTTAGGGAAGACTTCCTCTGTCACAAGTTGAAGGAGTCCTTCAATCAGATCTTCGTCTGCATTCGCAATGAGTTGTTGCAACCTATTGTGCCCACTGCTCGAAAGGGTCTTATTAACATGACCAAATGAAGTTTGGCATTGCAACTGCCTCTCTTGAGAATCCATGAAATGGATTTTAGGGTTTTGGATAGAGTAAGGAAATCTGTAGTCTCTTCTGTAATGGGAAGAGAGTGAAAAATCCACAAGGGATAAAATCTCACATGTTGCTCCTTTTTTTGGACATCTTCAAAATAGGCTTCGATAACTCATTCCACAAAGAGAGTGTCATATGTTTTGTGAGGCCTCCTCGATTATGTTATTGTTGATTTTATATATATTAAAATAGTTTTAAAATTTGTAAAATATATTATTAATCAAGTTTAAATTTAACGATTATCAAAATTAAATTATAAAATATTAAGAATTTTTGATGTATATTAGAACAATTAAGAGAGATCGAAAAAAGGTACAACTTAGGAAAAAATGTTGTTTGATGTTTGGAGGATGAAGGAACTTTAACTTATTCACTGTGAACAAATTTTATCTTTATAACAAAGGAATAATATATAATTTTAGCTATAAATTCCTAAGCATGAAAGAGAACCCATCTTTATTGATTTGAGTTTCCTTAGATGAATGCTTGTGCAATTGTTAACTCTCTTAACCTAATAGCTAGAATTGTTGAATGATAGTTAAAATTCTTTTATCTTGGGAGATGTGTTCTTGCAAATTGGTAAGGAGACAAATGGTCATTTGATGATGGATTGTGACCACTCAAAATAGTTGTGGCTAGAAGTGAAGGTACTAATAGGATTGAAAATTGTTTGGTTAGGGGATGCTATTGAAGTAGGTTTTAGAAATTGGGAAAGGAATCCACAAACCAAAGACTTTTAAGACTCTTCCATCATTAGTAGCCACGAGGATTGGAGGAACCTTTAAATTTTTGAAGAAAAATAAATTCCTACAATAAGGTGTGTAGTGAAAGGGCTCAACATATTGAGTCATTTACCACAAGTTAAGGAAGAAACTCAATAAGGGTAGTGGTTCAAGAGCATATTTATAGGAGATTCCTTGGGCTCTTTTTGATAGGGTGTCATAAGGGGATATTGATCTATGTGGAGTGGGAGGGATCCTATTCTTTGTAGGTAATCATTTCATTCAATTTAACATAGGATTGGGGTAGGGGTCAACTAAATATGTAGAAATGATGACACTAAAACTAGTATTGTTGCTAGAAAATGAAAAAATAATTAAGAGTTTACAGATGTTTGGTGATTCCTAGATTGTCATCAGATGGGTAAAAGATGAACAAAGATGTCACAATGAAATTTTAAATTCTGTCTTGGAAGAGGTTAAAGGTTTTAGTCTTTAACTAGTGTACATGGAAATAAATATGGAAGTTGATGGTTTAAACGATGCTTGAATTCTAATGCAGTGTGGTACCTAGATAGTAATAGTAAATAGGAGATGGTACTTGGATACAAATAACAATAGTAATGGTAGTTGGATCATGACCCTCTTTTTCATGAATTAATGATGGAAACAAGATATGCTCTTCTCTAAGGTCTTTTTTATATGTAATAAAAGCAATTTTAATCATTATATTTCTATTCAGGGAACTAATGGCAATCAAAACATCTAGAGATGAAGCAGTTTCCTGAGGGAAGACTTCCTCTATCACAAGTTGAAGGAGTCCTTCAATCAGATCTTCATCCACATTCACAATGAGCTGTTGCAACCTGTTGTGCCCACTACTTGAAAGGGTCTTAGTAACATGATCGAATGAAGTCTGGCATTGCAACTGCCTCTCTTGATAATCCATGAAATGGATTTTAGGTTTTTGGACAGAGTAAGGCAATCTGCAGTCTTGTCTGTAATGGGAAGAGAGTGCAAAATCCCCAAGACATAAAATATCGCATGTTGCTCCTTTTGTTTTTTTGGACATATTCAAAATAGGTTTCGATTCACACTCATTCCACAAAGAGAGTGTCATATTTTTTGGGAGGCCTTCCTCGATTATGTTATTATTCATATATATATATATATATATATATATAATTTTAAAACTTGTAAAATATATTATCAGTTTAAATTTAATGTTTCTTAAAATTAAATTATAAAATATTAAGAATGTTTGATGTATACTTGAACAATTAAGAGAGATTGGAAAAAAGTACAACTTACGAAAAAAATGTTGTTTGATCTTTGGAGGATGAAGGAACTTTAACTTATTCACTGTTAACAAATTTTATCTTTAGAATAAAGCAATAATATATAGCTTTATCTATAAATTACTAAGCGTGAAAGAGAACCCATCTTTATTGATTTGAGTTTCCTTAGATGAATGTTTGTGCAATTGTTAACTCTCTTAACCTAATAACTAGAATTGTTGAATGATAATTACAATTCTTGTAGCTTGGGTGATGTGTTCTTGCAAACTCGATAAGGAGACAAATGGTCATTTGAAGATGGATTGTGACCACTCAAAATAGGTGTGGCTAGAAGTGAAGTTACTAATAGGATTGAAAATTGTTTGGTCATGGGATGTTATTGAAGTAGTTTTGAGAAATTGGGAAAGGAATCCACAAACCAAAGAATTTTAAGACTCTTCCATCATTAGTAGCCACAGGGATATGGAGGAACCTTTCAATTTTTGAAGAAAAATAAATTCCTACAATAAAGTGTGTAGTGAAAGGGATCAACATATTGAGTCATTTACCACAAGTTAAGGAAGAAACTCAATAAGGATAGTGGTTAAAGAGCATATTTATAGGAGATTTCCGTTGAAGATTCTAGGGCACTTAGAGTTAGAGTGATTCTTCTTAGCATGATAACAATTTGTGAAATGCTTTATAATTTATCTTAGCTTGATCTTCTTCTTATTATTAGTTTGTGTGTTTGCTTCATTAAATTGCTACAAAAAAAAAGAGACAAGAACAAAAGAAGTGGCATTTTGACAGGGCCAAAACCTCTCCCTCCTAGAGAGGAAAACCCGCACATAAGTCTTCTTACATATATTCTCATTAACGAACACCAAAATCATGACCCTTCATTGACTGAGCCACTCCAAGACCAAGACATCAATCCTCTTCTTCATATTGTTGAAATCATCATCATCACTGTGCCTTTTCCGAGGTCATCATTGTGTCTGCACCATCGAGATGTTCACTGTTTTCAGCATAACTGCCCCTTTATTGAGATTATATCTTTGAGACATAGTTACCATTGAGATCAGCACTGTGCTTAGGGTTGTGACCGCAAAGAGTAGCACTGAGATCCTTGTCATTAGACTTATGTCGAGAAGGTAATCATTATAATAGTTCTTATCTGAGATCACAGACATATTGTCTAAAGACTTCTCCTTATGTGAAGAGACATAGTTCTGTACCCATCCAAGTTCCAGCACTTTGAACCTAGTTGAGGTATTCAAAGTAGAATGTGAAGGTATTACTATACCTTATCACAGAAATCCTGTTCCAGATTATCTCATCCAAGAATATACTTCTTCTTTGTATGCGAAGTTGCAGACTTGGTTCTTATCCGAGTTGCTTCAAAAGAATGTGAGATCCTGTTCCTCCTATATGTGGTGACCCTAGGTGGGTATATATATTGGTCATGCCTCCATAATGAGCCGACATAACCAAGTGATCCATTGTGTCCTTTTAGCTAGCTGACATGACTTCATTTTAAGTTATTTTGCTAGCCAACGTGATAGATTTTTCCATCAATTTTCTTGCTTTTCTTCAGGAGGATTATGTTGGTCTTGGAAGGCTTTTCTTAGACACTAGCTAGCTTCATATACATTACAAATATGCTCAAGAAGATCTCATGGTTTTGACTCTTTGACTAAACCTATGGAATTAGCAAAAAACTCATTCTTATAATTCATAAAAAATAATATTTCTTTTTCTTGACAAGTACAAAAATCAAAATTACATTTGTAAATTTTGAACCTAGTTACACTTTCTTCAACACTCCCTCTTAACAACGGAGGTATTTATAATGGTACTTGGTTATTCTCAATCTTAAGAATTTCTCATAAGAAGAATCAGATTGGTAATTCCATCTATATAACATCATAACAATCAACATTGTCATAGTGCAAGGCCTTGAGTAACAACTCCATCTCTCCATGAGATCATGAGCTACATTGCTAGTGAGACCAATGATCTATAGAGACCTTCATCATTGTCTCTCAAGGTACATACTCACCCAGGTGTTCATTAAGTATGACCTTCTAGGACTATTATTATCCTGGGTTCCCAGCCCTCACAGAATATCAGTCCTCTTGCCTACTCTTGTCTTGGATGCCCTACACATCCTCAAAGAGTATGAGTACCCAATCCTCCCATTATTTATTCCCAAGTCAAGACAAGAATGTTTTGTCTACCATGTGTCTACATTTCCATTCATGGCCTTCATCTAGACTTACGGCTATTAGTCTTGGTCTATTGCATGACACATGACATGGAAAAACACAATTGTCACTCCTTTGTAATTAGGGGCGATCTTAATTCAAACTCCCTCTTGATCAAGGACCTGCCAGAGCTCCCTCTTAGCTAGGGACTCTTCTATATATGCAATTTTTTTCCTTTGTGGGTCCTTTAGCTGCTTGATCTACTTCTCTCCTTGATGTCATAAAGTTTAGTTGAGCTTCTTTCTTGTAGGGCATCAACCATCGATCACTTTTCTTCTTGATTTGTCATGTCATTCCTTTCTTTATGGAAAGTGGCCTTCTTGATAATATCTGGAACCTTCGTCATATAGCTACTTCTTTCCCATCATTTTTCTTTCAGGAATTTCCATCCATCACATGAATGCCAATTGTACTTGTATTTACAACTCTTGTTCCAGTAGTCCTGCATGCAATCATCCAGATATTATTCAAGAAATCAAAACATAGCATTAAATCAAATCATACCTTACTATATGGCTCTTCATCATGACATCTTCCTATAGGTATCAACATCCTGCATTCATGTTGACACATCTCCAAAAGATATCCATTGTCAAGGGTCTCCATCTTTTTCAAACTTTCATTAGAGTCTTCATATCCTTTTGGGAGATTTCCTGGTCAAATCTTCTTGGTCTATTGGATGTTGATTTCCTTCATCATGGTTGCATATATCACAATCTCTTCCTTCCTTACTCATTCCATTCCACAAGATTTCAATCAGAGTTTCTTAACTGTAGTCAACCACCTCATACTTTAAATGAGGACATATTATGTTGATTTCATCTTAGTGTGACTTTACACCTTCCTGCATCTTTTCAGAGGAGGAGATCCTTTTTCTCTTGATCATGCTTATTAAGATAGAAGCAATGATCCATGTTACCTACAACCATATTACATGACATTATAATATTAAACGCAATCATACATACCTTATTTTACCTTTAGGTCGTCGAGGCTTCTTCCAGCAAATTCCTTGATTGAGAAGATCTTCAATCCCTTGATCTGCTTCATGTCATATCATCATCTCATGGATTCCATATGTTAGAGTTCCAATAGAGAATTCCAACAGATTAGTGAACCCTATGATGAGGATTCCAACAAAGAATTTTGAGGATATTGTATATCCCCAACTGGAAGATGTTTCCTTTTTGACTTGATGTATGATGAGCCTTAGATGAATCCTTTCTTTCCTTCAATGTCCACTGAGGTTCCTAAGAGTTATATATCCTACATTTTATCTACCATGGATTTTTGTCCTTCATGATCCTTATGAAGATGTTGCAAGCTTTTTTTCTAATGCTGTCATGATGCCATGATGCATCTTATTATCATTGTCATATCTTTTAACACAAGATTTAGGAGCTTGTGATAGGACCCTTTTGTGAGGGATACTATCTTACTCATAGGAGAGATTTGTTACTCCCTCTTTCCTTTGCCCTTTTCTTCAAGTTCCTCGATCTTTCATTGATATGAGCTTCCAAAATCTTTCTATATCATTGAATCTTAACTACACTTATTTTGTCTTGCTTAGGGACCAACCTTGCCTTTCCTTTCTGCACATGGTTGAGTTCTTTTAACCTTCAATATTTCTACCATCAACTTGTTTTTCTCTATCTAGCATAGAGACCACAAGTTGTTGAATTAGATAACCTTCTTGTTCATGGAAATTTGTTACCTTGCGTATTGGGTAGAACAATGATGATTATCTCCTTCCTAGATCTTGTAGATGGGATCTTATGAAGATATCCTACATCCTTCATACCCTTTTACTTTCATGGAGAATATGTGACCTTCTTCATTTCATATTTAGAGAATGAGTTTATCACCTACATTACTTTGATGTATCCAATATTGCTATGTGAGGGGATCTTTCATAAGCATCCCTTTCCATAAATTTAGAGGAGACCTATTGATATGTTTAATGACTTCAGCTACTTAGAGGACTATGTTTATCCTCCTTCATGCAAGGAATCTTGATGGCTCATTCAACCTTGATTGCTTTGATGAAGGTTGAAGTAGATGCATTGATGCTTCCTCCGGATGAGATCCTTGACGTAATGGTATGAAGCTTGCCTTCTTGTCTTCAAGTTTCTTTGACTTATACGTCTGATTCTTATGATTCACAACCTATTGATAAACTTGAGATAACATTGTCTTGCTATCACATAAGTGGGTTATGAAACCTTGTAGTATGCAACATTGTGTAGAACCATAGAGTCTTGATGTTGCTTGCCATGAAGATCATTTTATGGTATTGAGATCCATCATCCCTGCTGCAACATCGAGATCATCACTCATGTATCCTCACCGAGATAACACCGAGATTTGAGATATATGAGAGCTGCACTTAGATTCACTGAGATAATGATCTTCTCCCTCAAGGGCATGACTTTATCTATTATACTGAGGCCATAATTACATCAATGATTTCTTCTAGACTATATGCCAAGATAGAGTGTGACATTATGAGAGCACTGAGATCCTCCTTATCACAAGTATGTCGAGACTGTGAGGAAACAGATTTGAGCCCTTTTCTGTGGCATCCGAGGCTGCTTCTATAGGCCAAGGCTGTGATCACCTTGACTGTGATCACCAACATATACTTCCAAAACTTCTTCACTGTGACCTCTGAAATACCTCCTCTGACTGCCCTCCGAAAGTATGAACTTCCTGTACCATTCGAAAATCAGACACAAATTCGAGCTCTGTGTTTTTTGTGGTATGGCATAGATTTTAATGAAACCCAATTTGGGATTAACATTGAAACTGTGAGAGGTACTTCTTTTTACTATAATCCAAATTCTGAGCAATGGTATTGGGACTTCAATTTATCTTAGATTACTTGATCTTGAATTGTCTTGTTGTTGTATACTCCTTGTTGAAGACTGATCTTTCAATTCCTTCAACTTGTTTTGATGATGTCCTTGAATCTGATCCTTTAAGTGTCTCTTTGCTGCCCTTTCTTTGACTTTTGAACCTTAGCTCTGATACCATGTTGAAGAATCTAGGGCACTTAGAGTTAGAGTGATTCTTCTTAGCATTATAAAAACTTGTGAAGTGCTTTTACAATTTATCTTAGCATGGTCTTCTTCTCATTATTAATGTGTGTGTTTGCTTCATGAAATTGCTACCAAAACAAAGAAACAAGAACACAAGAAGTGGCATTTTGCTAGGGCCAAAACCTCTCCCTCTTGGAGAGGAAAACCTGCACATAATTCTTCTTATAGAGATTCTCATTGAAGAACACCAAGACCATTTCCCTTAACTGACTGAGCCACTCCAAGACCAAGACATCAATCCTATTCTTCATATTGTTGAAATCATCGTCATCCCTGTGCCTTTTCCGAGATCATCACTGTGTCTGCACCATAGAGATCTTCACTGTTTTCACCATAGCTACCCCTTTATTGAGATTATATCTTTGATATAGAGTTACCATTGAGATCATCACTATGCTTAAGGTTGTGACCGCATAGAGTAGCACCAAGATCCTTGTCTTTAGACTTATGTCGAGAAGGTAATCATAATAATAGTTCTTATATGAGAACACAGAGATATTGTCTAAACACTTCTCCTTATGCGAAGAGACATAGTTATGTACCCATCCAAGTTCCAACACTTTGAACTTTGCTGAGAGCTTCAAAGTAGAATGTGAACGTATTACTATACCTTATCACCGAAATCATGTTCTAGATTATCCCATCCAAGAATATACTTCTTCTTTATATGCAGAGTTGCAGACCTGGTTCTTATCCGAGTTGCTTCAGAAGAATGTGAGATCCTTTTCCTCCTATATGCGGTGACCCTAGGTGGGTATATATAGTGGTCATGCCTCCATAATGAGCCGACATAGCCAAGTGATCCATTGTGTCCTTTTAGTTAGCCGACATGACTCCATTTTAAGATATTTTGCTGGCCAACGTGATAAAGTTTTCCATCGATTTGCTTGCTTGTCTTCAGGAGGATTATGTTGGTCTTGGAGGGTTGTTCTTAGACAATAGGTAGCTTCATATACATTACAAATATGCTCAAGAAGAGCTCATTATTTTGACTCTTTTACTAGACCTATAGAATGAGAAAAAAAAATCATTCTTATAATTCATAAAAACTAATATTTCTTTTTCTTGACAAATACAAAGATCAAAATTAAATTTGTAAATTCTGAACCTAGTTACACTTTCTTCAACACTTTCTTGTGCTCTTTTTGATAGGGTGTCACAAGGGGATATTTCTCTATGTTGATCCAGGTGGCTCAAGAGATACACACAGGACAAAGAGGGCTTATGAAAGCTTGAAAATCTAAGTGATCAGAATGCTTTCGAATCAGGACTAGAGCGTAGATATCGTCGTCTTGATCGCAACGGTGCTAATGGTTCATCAATCTGAGCTAGTATGAGGGAGAATGATCCAGTCAAACTTTTGGTTGAATTTTGCTCACTAGGCAGGTTTAAGGAGGCAGTATTTTGGAAAAAATCCAGCCACCAGATTCTAGCCAACCTGGGCCAGATTCTAGGCGAATTTGTGGCTTGTTTAATTTGACTCCTTTGGTCAAATTTTGAAATTTTCGAACAGGGCTATATATATATATATAAAATATAAAATATATATATATATATATAAAGAGGTGGTGGGCCACCACCCCCACCACCCCACGCCTCTCCATATTAAACATTTATACATGGGGGTGGGAGGTCCACCTCCGGTGGACTCGGCCCACAGCCCCAAAACCCATTAAACAACATGACGTATATATCTAGGTCGATGGGAATCGAACCCGCTCGACCACGTGGCTTGTCCGCACTACGGGCGGCCCAACAAAGCATTAAATATACACCAACCCAAAATGGTAATGTATGTTTCAAACTCCGTCGCTTTTAAAAATAAAACTATTTGTAAAAAAATGTAATCACACCTCTATTTAAAAAGGAGAGTTATGGTTAACGCGCCAGGTTTGGCATGGGCAGGATTTGATCCCCCGACCCCATGCTTTTCATTCCTATTTTTTACCATTAGGCCAACGACCTATTCCTTGTTTAATCCGCCAGTAAAACTTATATAAACGCATCATTTGTCAGTGAACCTAGGCATGGAGGAGCAGGCACGAAAATAGAGGCAAATTTTTTAATTAATTTATTTGCAGGTGGAACCATGATTGTGCAAAATTTCCATGAGGGTGAAATTTTTGCAGTGTCCAAATTGGACAAATTTTATGTCAATCTTACACCTCTCACTGACACGAACTCGATGGCATAGTCAGTTTCCTGATCTGAGCAGCCGATTTGCAGAGGACCCGAAGCAAGGAATCTTTGAGGAATCCAGGGGGAATATAAAAGATTCCTTAAGTCCCAGATTTTCACTTTCTCAAAATTCAGAAATTTGACAATCGATTTTGCACTATTCGACGCCACAAATCTGATGGTGTGTTCATATTTTCCATTTTCTCATTTCATTTTTCAACCACTTTTCTAAGTGGAGTGCAGGTGTCAGCATTCATGTGCGAGTAGCCATTTCCATGAGATTCAATGCCGTGAGATTGATGGTACGAACAACTTCAGCAGCTTGACATCCTTTCCTTCAGATGGCCTCACGATGTGAGGTATATGCAGTGTGTTCATGTAATTATTTTTCCATGCATTGTGCAGCACAAATCCCTGTTTGATGTTTGATGAGGGATCTTGTTTCTTACTTGTTTTCATGAACCCTGCTCAATGTGATGTGGAATCATTTATGAGACGTACTTGTTGTCATGATTCGTCATGTTTTGTTTGAGTTCCCTTTGTTGTTATGTTGATGGGATACTCATGTGTCTCCATGTATGTTCGCGTTGAGATCCCTTTTATGCCATGTTGGCGAGATGCTCATTATCATCATGCATGAGTTTGTGTCATACTGATAGGAGTCCTTTTTTATTGAGAGTTCCTGTAGCGGAACATCTCTTGGCACCACTCCTGCATGAGGGCATTTTCCTTGTATGATAGCGACATCACCTCTTATGTACATCATCACTATTGACAACACTTAATGCAGTGACCTACACCATCTTGACATCGGGGCCTGGAGACGTAGTCCCTCCTGGACGAACTCCGTTATCAATGGCTTATGTTTTCATGTGTTGATGAATGTCATGTTCCTCTTCTTTACAACATGCAGATGTATTCATTTATGTTATTTTAAAAATGCAATTAAACGTGTCATGAAAGTAAAAGGTCTTGGAAGGGTCCTTTGTCACACCTGGACCTGGATCAAGTGGTATCAGAGCGGTCTTTGCGTGGATGTGAATTGCAAGCGTGAACAATGGAACGTGCAACGACAGAGGATGAAAAAGCGATGTACGAGACCATGCTCAAAATTTCCAAAAAGGTGGAAATAATGTATGAAACTCTACAAAAAGAGACAAAGGAAAAGGAGTGATTGCAGCTTCAGTTGCGAACCAAGGAAGAGGCCTTGGAAGAACTGAAGCACGACAACTAGAATCTTCAAACATAGAACATTGAATTGAAGATGCTTATACATGAAGAGAAAGAAGAGAAACTTAGTTTGCTAGGACAGCTACAAGCAAAGGACGAGGCCTTAGAAAAGCTGCAGCGTGACCCATATGAGGTACAAAGTAATTCTCTAAATTCATGTATGTGTCTTGATGATGATTTCTCTATTTTCGAAAATCATACCACAGGAATTGGCTCCAAACTGTTGAAGAAAATGGGTTATGAAGGAAAAGGCTTGGGCATTAAAGGCCAAGGCATTGTCAACCCCATCAAAGTATAAGAATTACCCTGTTAGGTGGGACTTGGGTATGTCAAAAAGGAAGTTGGGGAATGCGTCAAGACAACTAGTGAACCACCAACAACAGATGATGAGAAACCCTCATCAGTTCTTTCCAAATTGACAGAGGAGGTAAAAGATGTTGATTTCCATTCGGTTTCGTCTTCACATAGTATGATTTCTGTTGGAGATGTGGAGATCCCAATTACAGGGACAAACATGAGGCTCCTTACCAGGACGAGGCACGAGGAGGAAAAAGAACTTGGTGTTAATAACCAAGGCATAACTCAACCGTTGGAGGTTGGGCAGAGACCTCAATTTTTAGGCTGAAGATACATCGAGGGAGAATTCCTAAAGGTGTCAGATTCTTCTGAGACATCGTCGAAATCGTCGAGGAAAGAGAATGATGGGAACACATCCCCATCATCCCATGGCAATTCCCATTGCAGGGAAAGAGCTGAGGCAAGATCTCATCACCATACTTACACCAGAGACAACAAGGGAAGGTATAACCACTCTCGACATTTGAATGTTCATTTCGATTATAATCATGTTGTTAAAAATGAACGTAAATCATGGAATCGAAAAAGATGTACCTTTTGTGGATTACATAACCATACATTTTCTAAGTGTTGGAAAAGAATGGCAGCACACAAAAGGATGAGGCATGAAAGACCCTCTCAACAGCAGGTAAAGAAACATGTTAAGCAGATCTGGAGGAAGAAGATGTATTGCAGTCATTGTGACAAAAGTGGCCATCAAAGAGCCACTTGTTGGAGGATCCATCCAGAGCAGCACTTTAAAGACGAAGTGTTGGTGCATGAACCAGGTGAAACAATTGTTCGGCAAGAAAAACCACCACAGGGAGATGACCCATTCACAATGATTAGTGAAAAATGGTTTCTAGACATGTTAGCGTGTCATGGTCATGCTTTTGTAAATCATTTGTTGCATTTTAAAATGTAAAAGTGATGATGTGTTTTCCATCACTTGTTCAACAACAATGATATCTAGTATGGTTTTGTGTTGCATGATAAACTATGAAAGTGATGTCATGTTTCCATCACTTGTCAAAACAAAATAGTGTTTGACCTTATTGTTGTAAATGATGTGTCGAAGTGATGATGTGTTTTCCTTCACTTGTTGAAGCGACAATGATATGTTGGACTTGTTTTCGTAGCTGGGGTATTGCATCAATATTGATGTAAACTTGACCACCGAGCATGTGTTATAAACTCATGGCAAGTGTGGTATGCTTGGGTCATTAGTTGGTCATGAAAGTCAAGCATGTAATTTGCGAAAACAATGTACTACAGGTTGCAGATGTCGGCTCATTGCTTAAGGCTCCAAAGAACAAAGGTGAAGGAGATGGAAGCAAGACCTTTCAGGAAGCTTGTGATGCAGAAAATGTACAAAGAAGTTGTAGATTAATTTTCATGCTTTTTGAGGACCAAAAGCTCCTCAGTGGGGAGGATTGATCCAGGTGGCTCCAGAGATGCACATAGGACAAAGAGGGCTTATGAAAGTGCTAAAATCAAAGTGATCAGAATGCTTTAGAACCAGGACCAGAGCGTAGATCTTGTTGTCCTAATCGCAACGATGCTAACGGTTCATCAATCTGAGCTTGTATGAGGGAGAACGAGCTAGTCAAACTTTTGGTTGACTTTGCTCAGTGGGCAGGCTTAAGGAGGCAACATTTTGGACAAAATCTGGCCCCCGGATTCCGGCCAACTTGGGCTAGATTCTGAGCGAATTTGTGGCCTGTTTAATTTGACTCCTTCGATCAAATTTTGAAATTTTCGAGAAGGCATTATTATTATTAATAAATAAAAAATATATATATAAAAAGGTGGTGGGCCACCACCCCCACCACCCCACGCCTCTCCATATTAAACATTTATACATGGGGGTGGGCGGGCCACCTCCGGTGGACCTAGCCCAGACTCCCAAAACCCATTAAACAACATGTCGTATATATCTGGGCTGGCGGGAATCGAACACGCCTGGCTACGTGGCCGGCCCGCACCACGGGCGACCCAAAAAACCATTAAATATACACCAACCCAAAATGGTAATGTATGTTTCAAACTCCGCCGCTTTCAAAACTCAAACCGTTTGTAACAAAACATAACCATGCCTCTATTTAAAAAGGAGAGTTATGGTTAACGCGTCAGGTTTGGCATGGGCGAGATTTGATCCCCCGACCCCATGCTTTTCATTCCTATTTTTTACCATTAGGCCAACGACCTATTCCTTGTTTAATCCGCCAGTGAAACTTATATAAACCCATCATTTGTCAGTGTGCCTAGGCATGGAGGAGCAGGCATGGAACTTGAGGTGAATGTTTTAATTAATTTATTCGCAGGTGGAACCGTGATTGAGCGAAATTTCCATGAGGGCGAAATTTTTGCAGTGTCCAAACTGGACAAATTTTATGTCGATCTTACACCTCTCAGCGACATGAACCCAATGGCGTTGTCAGTTTCTTGATCTGAGTAGCCGATTTGCGGAGGACCTAGAGGAGGGAATCTTTGAGGAATCTAGGGGGAATCTAAAATATTCCTTAAGCCCAAGATTTTCAGTTTCTCAGAATTCAGAAACTTGACAGTCGATTTTTCACTATTCAACGCCACAAATCTGATGGTGTGTTCAGATTTTCCATTTTCTCATTTCATTTTTCAGCCACTTTTCTAAGTGGAGTGCAGGTGTCAGCATTCATGTGCGAGCAACGATTTCCATGAGATTTGACGTCGTGAGATCAATGGTATGGATAACTTCAGTAGCTTGACATCCTTTTCTTAGATGGCCTCAAGATGTGAGGTATATGCAGTGTGTTCATGTACTTGTTTTGCCATGCATTGTGTTGCACAGATCCCTGTTTGATGTTTGATGAGAGATTTTTCATGATTCCTGCTCAATGTGATGCAGAACCATTTGTGAGATGTACTTTATGATTTGTCATGTTTTTTTTGAGTTCCCTTCGTCGTTATGTTGATGGGATACTCATGTGTCACCATGTATGTTCGCATTTAGATCCCTTTTATGCCATGTTGGTGAGATGTTCATTATCATCATGCATGAGTTTGTGCCATACTAATAGGAGTCCTTTTTGACTGAGAGTTCTTGTAGCGAAACATTTCTTGGTGCCACTCCTGCGTGAGGGCACTTTCCTTGTATGATAGCGACATCACCTCTTATGTACATCATCACTATTGACAACACTTAATGTAGCGGGCTACACCATCTTGACATCGGGGCCTGGAGACATAGTCCCTTTTGGACGAACTCCGTTATCAATGGCTTCTGTTTTCATGTGTTGATGAATGTACATGTTCCTCTTCTTTACATCATGCATATGTATTCATTTATGTTCTTTTAAAAATGCAATTAAATACATAACGAAAGTAAAAGGTCTTGGAAGGGTCCTTTGTCACACCTGGACCTGGATCATATGTGGAGGTGGAGGGATCCTATTCTTTATAGATAATCATTTCATTCAATTTAACTCGGGATTGGGGGAGGGGTCAACTAATTATGTAGAAATGATGATACTAAAGCTAGTATTGTTGCTAGAAAATGAAAAAATAATTAAGAGGTTACAAGTGTTTGGTGATTTATATTGGTAAAAGATAAACAAAGATGTGACAATGTGCTTTTAAATTCTGTCTTGGAAGAGGTTAAAGGTTTGAGTCTTTAACTAGTGTACATGGAAAGAAATATGGAAGCAAGTGTTTGTGATTCAGATGGATAAAAGATGAACAAAGATGTCACATTGTGCTTTTAAATTTTGTCTTGGAAGAGGTTAAAGGTTTGAGGTGTTAACTAGTGTACATGGAAAGAAATATGGAAGTTGATGGTTTATATGAAGCTTGGATTCTAATGCAGTGTGGTACCTAGATAATAATAGTAAGTATAAGATGATACTTGGATACAAATAATAATAGTAATGATAGTTGGATTATGCCCCTCTTTTTCATGAATTAATGGTGGAAACAAGAGATGCTCTTGTCTAAGGTCTTTCTTATATGTAATCAAAGTAATTTTGATCATTATATTTCTAACAAGGGAAAAATTTAAAGCTGGAAAATTATTTTAAAGTGTAGAAAACTTGACAAATATTACTAGTCCTTAATATGTAAACTATAAAGTGTTTGGCCATATTTTTTAAAAATATTCAAATTTTTAAGAATTTTACATAAACTTTTATAAACTTCTAGCAAGTTTTAAGATACAATAACTTTATCCTTTGGATTAATTATTACGTCGAAGGTAGTTTCTCTGCGGGGTTAGGGTGAACAGACACTGTTCACCCCACCCAATCACAGGGTTGCATTTTTGTCGTCCTCTGTCTAATGAGAATTCAACACGTCATCGCTCAATCACTGTTTTCCAACTACTTAGCGTATCTATGACCGTTCACCAACTATGTCAGGCATTGACATCACGACCATCCCGCCCAACTTGCTAACTATGTCATGAGGACTGTTAGCACGACTATCCCACCCAACTTGTTGTAATGTTGTCGTGGCCATCTTCAACATTTATTCTTTCATTTATTCTTTGACCTTCATCGATGTTTATTCTTTTGCAGAGTTTCTATCAATGGAAGAAATCTTGAAGGTGTTTTGTACCTTTGAAATGTGGTTCAAGCCTCTTGGCATCTTCTAGCCATTCCTTAATGATTCACATGCACTTTCCCAAGTAATGAGTGTTGACATATTTGCGTTGAGCCCTTTGAACTCTTATCCTGTAATTTTTAGGTGAAAAATCTAATCGATATCAATGACAGTCTACCACTGAAGACAATTTTTTTTGCCCTTTTTTATTTTGGCTGGAGCCTCCGATGAGGTTTCATGCACACTAAATTCCATTTTATTTTTTTTGTAAATGAGAATCATGTTTTCAAATATTCGCCACCAAAATGCACATTCCCTCCAACAATCTTCACCTCAAATTTGCCTCTCTCAACATTAACAATGATCGATTCATGCTCAGAGTTTGCATGGTCCTTAGAGAATTCATGTTTGCAGTTAATCATTCCTGTTGAAACCTTGGATACTGATATGGGATTCAATGGTCTTCTTTTTAAAAGGACTTCCATCTTTCCTAAGAGATTGTTTGGCACCTTTTTGGGCAAGCTAGAAAAATCAGAATCCTCCACAGCCACTACATTGGACATGTCTATCACATATACTAGACAGTTTGCAAGCAGGGCAGAGGGAGAATCCCCATTTGAAGGAGACCTGGACATTGAAGGCCTGTGGAAGGTGGAAGAAGGGCTATCTAGGAATGGATTAGAAATATGAAGTTCAAGCTCTGCACTTCTAGACCCAATCCGAGGACTATAAGAATGATATATTCTAGGGGAAAATTCTGCACTTTTCGCTAAAAACCTCTGGTTATTGTTATCAGTGAAACCGAAGGTTCACAACATGTATTTCTCAAAGAAGTTTGAATCACAGCTTCTCCCTGAATGCACAACTTGGAATGCTCGAGTAGGATAAGTCTTTATACAAAGTTGAGCCATTTCATCATCTTCTTCTTCATCTTCATCTTCATCATCATCTTCTTCCCATATTGATTCAAGATCAGAGTTTGAATAACTAGAGAATTCTCAGTTGCAGTTAGTCATTCCAGTTGAGACCTTTGATACTGATATGGGTCAAGATGGTCTTCTTTTTAAAAAGACTTTCAACTTTCCTGATAGCTTGTTTGGCACTTTTTTGGCCATGCTAGGAACATCCAGATGGAAACACAAGCCTGATTGTCTAATTGGAGGTAATCTTAGGGGAAATCAGGCTTTTCTACTGATGGGTTCTTGGGGTTTCCTGGCTATTCTTCCCATTGGAAAGGAATGGATGCAGTCACTCCAAAGGAACCAGATGGTCAAGATCCCATTTATGGTTCTCTAGACTTTCAGAAAACTTCATCTCAGATACCAAAGGATGCTTGAGTTCCCTCTATGGGGAAATTATGCAATTTGTTTCACTCTCAATGAAATTAGGCCCCGACAAGCTTGAATTCTCACCCTCTAAAGATTTTTCCATTGCTGTAACATCTTTTGTAGTTGCAGATTTCAAGCATGAATTCTCACTCTCTGAGGATTTTTCCATCATTGTAACATCTTCTGCAGTTGCAGATTTCAGGCCCATGTGATTTTGCTCTACTTCAAAGCAACTGTTATTTTCATTTTCTTCAATTTCTAGGCCTTTTCTAGAGAGCTGAAAATAATTCATCAAGCAACATCTTTTGCCTTCAAATTTCAAGCAACTTTAAGGAAAAAAAAAAATTCCAAATCAATGACAATAAATTCCATAGAACCAATTTTCCTTCGCCCGGCCAAATCTTTTTCCAAATCAATAACAATAATTTCCACTGAACCAACTTTTCTTTTCTTGGCCAAAATACTCTATTAGAGAGAGGTACTTTTGTCCTCCAGTGACTCTTAAGCCCAACTGATAATAGATATTCATTGTTGAACCCCTCTTCAATAGTGGATGTAGATATTTTGACTGTATACAATCCTAAAACAACACAAATACCTAAGTGGCATTGAAATTTATGGCTTAAAGAACTAAAACACTGGAAAAGCAAATTAGACAGTCAATTTTCTCATTATTGACATGGCCTTATCATATCATCATTGAAGAAAATTCTGGTCACACATCCACAAACTTCTTTGATTTCCACTGATGAAAATTTCAAGAAAAAATATTAAACAGTAAAGTTGATACAGAGAAATGCACCCCCTTTCTAGATATGAGCCAATTCCCCAAGGTTCAGATTCCACGTCTTCTCCGTACTCTTGAGAGAAGTATATTTATCCCCTGTGCGTAGCTGTAGATCTTTGACGCATACAACGCCTTGTGTACATCATCGACCAATTTCTTGTTGTCAACGGTCCCTCTACCAACTAAAACATCAGGCAAGCCGACCTCTTTGAAAATATTCGCAGCAACCTCGCGCCCCTCCTTCAGGCTACTGAAATACTTGCAATCAACCGAGGCAACAATTGTGGGTGCTGCAACAGAGAGCTCTGCAGCCTGCTACACAGTCCATTTCCCAATCCCCTTCATTCCGGTCTTATCGGTGCACTAAGAGGAATCAATGGGTCGTTTTGATTCCTATCTAACCATTATATGGTGTTCTCAGAGTTGTTAAAGACAATCAATCAAGACACTGTATAAAGATTTTATGTTAAATAAAGTTGGAATATATATCATTTTTATAATAATACTTCATGTTAAGTATAGGTAACTAATCGAACATTTTTTCATAACAAAACCCCATCTCAACTATCATCCCAACAAACAATAAATATTTAATCATTTTGTAATGGGCAGTTGCATGTATATCTCATGATAAGTTCCTATGAAAAGATTCAAACTGTAATAAATTGACGAGAGAGAAATGGAAAAAAAATATGAAAAGGGTTGTGAATCACTTTTGGAGGGAGTATTCAGTAGATTAGTTAGTTGTGATTGCAAATTTGTTAGCTTACACATTTTCTGCCCTAACATTCATGTGATTGATTGTGACGCTGTTTATTTTTCTCTTTTTTTATTTATTTTTTAAAGTTTTTTTTAACATTCGTTAAAAAATTAATGGCCTAAAGTATATCATAATATTGTTTTTTTTGCTAAGACTTCTCTTTTTTGGTTGTGAGGAAACAGGGTAAAGGTCCAAGAAATAGAGGCATCTAGCAAGAGTGAAAGGATACCCCTTATCGAATATATCTCAATTTGGACCTTCATATTTGTTATCCCCACTCCTCTTGGCATTTTTTTTTTTTAATTTTGATAAATATTATGGGAAATTATGAGCTCCATGTTATAATAGCATAAAGTATAACATTTTCTTAACTTGATTAGAGTTTGAGACCCAAAAAAGAAGGTGGCATTTGCAATCAGAGAGAAAAACTCACATTTGAAAAAAAATTAGTGGACTTGGTTGGCTTTTTTTTTTATGACAAGGAAGACCATGGTGGAGTGAAAACTCTCTAGGATGACCTACTCCTTGAGTCTAATTAATAGAGGCTAAACCATGCATCCGAAGACGACCCTGGGTAGATGGGATGGCAAGCCAAAAGATGAGATGGTCGTAGTTTATCTTTTAGATATTGTGGAGGTTTTTCTGACAAACCCCAGGGACATTTGTTGCATGTAGCTCTTGTTTTGAATAGGATTACACCTTCTTTGGTGAGTGAGGGGAAATTATGCATTCAATGTTCAACAAATTCATATTTTTGTACTTTATGAGAAGATGCATAAATCTATAATTTTACAGTTTTCTTGAGCATTAATATACTTGTCTTCAAGGTTTGTTTGTTTGTTTGTTTGTTTTGTTTTCTCTCTTTCGGATATTAATTTATATAGTTAATCTTCGTTTCTCTAAACTGTATAACTTGGAATAAGAAATATTGTCAATAAAAGGAAGAAATAATCTACCCTTTGAGATCAATTTAATTGAGAGAGTGCCTCATTTCTTACTTGTTAAAGATGATGAATCATTTGTGGATTTCAAGTGAGCCATCTCAACCAATATTTCAATCCTTTTGCAAAGGACTATTGCTTATAAATGACATATTCATCCAAAAAAAACTTTTCACAAAAATGCTAATGTAAACTTTCTTAAAAGGCATGCTCCCCTCAATTGTCCGATCACAAAACTTTTCACAAGTACTTTTACAACATTCATCGATACAACAATTCTATCTGTAATCCAATTTTTTCTCATCTTCACAACATCTTATTGATAAAATTTCTTTCTCCCAAGTGCGAGTGATATCTTTAGCTGATAGATACCTCATACTTTCAGAATTTATTTCATGCCTTAAAAAATCCAAAGAAATTGAACTCCTCTGCTATGTACCTTGTGCTTGCAAAGATTTCCATTGTTCTAGGGCATTTCTTTTAGTGTAACATTCTTCTTAAATTTAACCTCTGTTACATTCTTTAGAAGATATATAAAAACTCTTTTTTTTTATTGTATTCCATATTCCCCATTTCTCCTATCAACATTCCTTTGCACCTCTTGGTACAATTGTTAGTTTTTTGAAAAAATGAAAATTAGAAAAAATATTTTAGAAAAAAAACATTAAAAATTCATGAATAAATTTTAATGAAATCTAAATCCTAATAATTTTCCTATTTATATTTCTAAAAAATAAAAATATATCTAAAAAAAATATGAAAAAAACAATTTCATATATATATATATATATATATATATATATTTCTAAAAAATAAAAATATATCTTAAAAAAATATGAAAAAAACAATTTCATATATATATATATATATATATATATTTAATTAAACATTAAAATATTCTACATAAATATAATTAAAAAAACAATTACAATATTCCAAATACACTTAAACACGTTACACTATAATAATAATAATAATAAATATAACTAAAAAACATATTAACCTATTATTAAATTATATGTCAATACAATTCTTTCATGATTACTCAACTCTCAAAGCTGCAGTGAATATCCTCGCATGTAAACAACAATTCGATTCACCTCAGTAAATGGAAATAGGGGAGAGATTCCTAATGCTGTGCAGGGACCAGTAATTGATATAGTACTGGTCCCACCATACTACCATGAATTGAGACTTTTGAAACCAATATTTAAACAAAAATAAATAACATTAAGTATAAATAAGTATTAATTTATGTCCAAAATTTCCCCATGCATTGATTGGGCCCACAACTGTCCATAAATAGTATTTTACTAGTTAAGACTGCAAACCATATTGACCCAACTAGAAAACAGCTAAAACCATAAAGGCTTCCAAAATGGTCAATTCCAAAAGTACAAAGCAATAGTCACTTCAACCCCCACTCATCAGAACTGCAGCTTTGCATCCAAAATAAATATGCCTACCTGCACATAAAAAAAGGGAATGTATATCAGCCGTAACTGCTGTGTTGTTCAACAACTAAACACCCTATGTTCAATAAATGACACCCAACCCAATAACATTTAAACCCACTTTGTGCAATAAATGACACCCAGACCCAATAACTGCAATAAATGACACCCAACTCACTCTATTTCTTATTAAAACAGATCAAAGCACATGGATCAACAAATAACCAATTCCCAACCATTAGATCACATCAAATTAAATCCAGACCATACATTCAAAATGAAGCCATTGCAATCCATGTGCATCCATGTCCACCAATTAAATTCAAGTGCCCAAAACTATAAAAGAAGTCCACCCATTGTTGAAGTTGCATCTTATGCTTTCAAACTATTCAGCAAACTTGAAGACAACATCACAAAACAATTGCAAATATATCCAGGTTAGTTATATGAATTACAACTCATTCTTCTTACAGTTCTGTTTTTATTGTTTTCATTTATCAGTTTTCTTACATGATCTGTCTGGCCATAACTGCTAGAAGGATACCTGGATGGTTTCACAAATAGCCATTGAAAGTCATTGTTCTTACAGTTTTGTTTTCATTGTTTTCATTTATCAGAGTTCTTACATGATCTATCTGGCCATATTAAATATTCAGAGTAACTAAATATTCCGAGGGAGGTTTTTCTTTGTTTTCTTGAAGATAATAGGGACGTGGTTCAAAAGAGTTCCATGCTACTGTAGCAAAAATAAATTCAAAATCTTATTTAATAACCATGTGGCAACAATGATGAGAACAAGAGCAAACAATCTTGATTATAATTTATCATAAACTATAGACACATCAACAGGTATCTTTAGTGCCTTCATTACATAGGTAAGCCTATGTTTTTGGTAGTCATTGCTTGATGCTGGAATACAATACAGTTTAGTGTCAAAAGAAACTTCACTAATTTGAATGAGTATGGTATCAAAAATCATTGTGGTATTGGCATGGACCATTATCTTTGTTGTGTTTTATAGTGAGATATGGGCTGAAAGGAATCATGCTCTGAGATGGTCAAAGGAGGAAAACAAAACATTGATAAACTATTTGACAGTTACCCTGGTTTTCATCACTTCTGAGATTTTGGCATTGCTTCTTTTTATTCTTCCTTGAGATTGTTGCTTGCAAATTTCCTCTTCAACTACTATTTCCAAATCAAACCTATGGTCTCTCCAATGAACGCAAAATTGAAGATTAAAAATATTCCATGCAAGTGGCATGTTTTACTTAATCAAAGTAACAAAATTTCTGTGGTGTGATCATGGGTCCTGGTTATTCATGTATTTCATGGACACCTTGATATGGTATTCCATTCTCACATCCTTCATTTTTTGTGGGAATATTCTCCCATCTTGGTGAGATAAGGAATATTAGACATTTGAGGTTGTGAGTGCTATCCAAAACCTAGAGAAAATATTAAAATGTAAATCCATCAATGTGAAAACTAATTTTTGCAGGTGGCCCTAGGAGGTGAATTTTGACTGCTTATTTCAGGAAAAGGAAGCAAAATTTTGAAAATCCACGAGAAGTTGCAGTACTGAGACATTTTTGGCAATGCCAAACAACAAAAAAAATGGAAAATGATATTTGAAACAACTATCATAGAATCCTACTTGAATCCATATAAAAGTTGCTAAATTGATGAACTATGGATTTACTTGGAATGACATTTGCAAAATTTTGACACTGCCCTATGAAAGTGAAACATTTACTCTCATTATGAAAACAGATGAATACATGGAAAAATCCAGTGTGAACGAAAAAAATACTAAATATTCAGAGTAACTCGAGAATATTGAAATGCTCGATAAGTTCCCTGCGGAAAGAGGATTTGCATTAAATCGAAGGCTAGAAAATGTGAATTCATATTGATGTGCAATATTAATATGATTTATCACTTCTGGTGCTCCCATATCCAAACTTCAACAGCTTGAGAAAGAGAATCTTTTGAAATTGGATGTAGAATTTCATAGTTGTGTCATTGGTCATATAAAAGTTGCTAAATTGATGAACAGGCAGGCAATTGAGAGACCACAAGGCTGATCACAGCTGCAAGTTGTTCCCAACATAGAATTTATGCCTGGAATGGTGGCCATGGACTGCAATGGAGAAGTTGCAGTACTGAGACATTTTTGGCAATGCCAAAAAGCAAAAAAAATGGAAAATGATATTTGAAACAACTATCATAGAATCCTACTTGAATCCATATAAAAGTTGCTAAACTGATGAACAGGCAGGCAATTGAGAGACCACAAGGCTGATCACAGCTGCAAGTTGTTCCCAGCATAGAATTTATGCCTGGAATGGTGGCCATGGACTGCAATGGAGAAGTTGCAGTACAAAGACTTTTTTGGCAATGCCAAACAGAAAAAAAAATGGAAAATGATATTTGAAACAACTATCATAGAATCCTACTTGAAGACATATAAAAGTTGCTAAACTGATGAACAGGCAGGGAATTGAGAGACTACGAAGTAATTTGCAATGAGAGACTACGAAGTAATGCAATTCGATTTCCTGTAACATACATGTTGATAATTTCCTGTAATAAAGGAAAAGTATTTTTGCAGAAGTAATGAAGCATAATTTACAAATATTCTAATGTCTAAATGCATGCAATAATTTTACAGGTTGTTGCATCTATGGCAAAAGGAAGTTACTTTGCTCGTACAAGGAGAAGTGGCAGGAGAGTGACAAGGGGTGCGCAGCTGCGATGCACATCGTCTGATGAGGACAGGCCAGCTGATGTCAATGCCAACAATGCACCAGGGAACATTGTTGAGGATGACCATGTGACAACAACTGATGTTAACATGCCATCAGCCACAGAACCACCATCAACAATAGTCCAAGGGACAAGCTCAACTAAAAATATCAGTGTTATAAGAGGATGGACAAAAGAACAAATGTTAGTTGCAATTGAGGACATAGAGTTTAATGGATACTCAGTTCGGGCATCTGCAAAAAAACATGGTATTCCTCCCTCATCAATACAGTATTGGATAGATGGACTGACTCATACAAAACGTAGAGGGCCTCTTATAGTTATGACTGATGAGGAGGAGGCCGAGGTGGTTGAGTGGTGTAAAGAGATGGCCCAACTGGGACATGGGCTAGAGTTGATACAACTCAAATCAACAGTTGCTCAAATCTATCAAGGGAGGCCAAACCCATTCAAAGATGGGTTTCCTAGTAAATCATGGTGGTTTGGGTTTAAAAAAGGCATCCAGAACTTGTATTGTGCAATGCTGAGGGCCTTGACAAAGACAGAGCATTAAATTTGCACCCTGCAGTTGTGCAAGAGTTCTATGACACACTTTATAGTGCTTACAATAAACATTCTTATGGAGCAGACCATATATGGAACTGTGATGAAACAGGTTTACAGGCAAGGAGGAATTGTGGCATGCGATTAATTTCCAAGAGAGGGAGCTGAAATGTGCCAAAGATTTTGCCAAGGAGAAGAAGGCAGCAAGGATTGTTGCAGCACAACATCGAGCAGATGGAAGGATTGAAAGAGACAAAGCAAGTCAAGTTAAGGACCAACAAAAGCAAATGGCAAGACAGGAAAAGGAAAAATGAAAGGCACAACAAATGCTTGAAAAGGAACAAGGGATGATAAACGATACAAGAATAGCTGATGAAACCAAGATTATTTCAAACTCATTGGACTCCATTGTAGATAATACACCATTATTCCAAGATCTCATAAACATTCAAGTGGCACACTATCAAACTGAGGGTTTACCCACTTTCCTTGTTCCTACTAGAGTTGGTTTCAATTCTCTGTATGATCATTACACACCTCCACTTAATGCAGGGGTCAGTAGTGCAAATGTGAGGTATGGGTACTCAGTACCTCCATGGTTGGAAGCTGCAAATTGGAATCAATCATATGGCAACAATCAACCATTTTCTAATCAACCCTTGACTGGTAGGCCAACCTACCTGGCTCAAGAAGGTAACTCGGGGAGTTTTGGCACTCAAGATTCTTAAGGCCATAAAGAATAGGGGTGTCATATGTTTTTGGTTCTAACCACATTATGATGTGGATTTTGGATGGATTGTATCTTTTTCTTGGCATAGAAACATTTTGGCTTACAACACTAGATTGTATCTTTTTCTTGTCACATAAACATTTTGGTTTACAACACTAGATTGTATCTTTTTCTTGTCACAAGAAACATTTCGGCTTACAACCTAGTAGTGATTTCTTGTGGCAACCTAACTGTGTGTTGATAAGAAATTTTCAATGGAATATGTCTTTCTATAAAATATTAATTATGATAAAACTATTTCTATAAGTTATTCTGTGCGCCCTCCCCACCACGTCTCAAAACCATGTGTCAAAGCGCATGGATCCGGTATGACACCTGTCCACTGTGGAGGTCCACGTGTTGGGAATTGTGTCATCACATAAAATTCTGTGTCCATGCCATTTCCTCCGTTTGTTTGGGGTCATTGCTGCGATGTTTGGGAATTCAATAATAACATTCCATTCCAACTCTGGACAAGAGATAATGGCCAAAGGCTTAGGAAAATGGCTAAATACAAAAATCAAATGACCAAACAGTCTCAAATGAGGAGGCAATCTACCTCATAATAAGTTTTATTAAATGTCAAAAAGCCACTGATAATTTTATTCATTGAGGGGACACTTGAGAAATTGAGAGCACTCATTATCAAGTTGCATATGAAAAAGGCTAAATACAGAAATCAAATGACCAGACAATCTTATCTCATAATAATTTTTTGAGAGCACTCATTATTAAGTAGAGTAGGAAAAAACCTATCATTTAATCATGTATATATAGAACTGTATATAAGAAAATTTCTCATTAACAAGAGGAATATGCCAACAAAGCTACAAAATGATTTGTTGTTGTTCGATGAACGAGAAAACCAATCTTCTAATTCAGAATACTATTACAGACCAATAAATGAAATAAACATTGCAGAAGTGGCAACACTGGATATGAACAATAGACAAGAGATAATGGCCAAAGGTATAGGAAAAAGGCTAAATGCAGAAATCAAATGACCAGACAGTCTTATCTCATAATAAGTTTTTGAGAAAAGTCACCCGGCGTGCCGTTATTGAGCAATGCATGGATTCTTCGAAATGGCTGATGGTGAATTGCACTAAGATGCAGTGCAGTCACAGGCCGGAGGCCCTGATGCAGGAATTGCTGAAGGCCAATTTCTGCCTGCAATGCCCGGGAATTCCCTGACCCGACGATTGAATTTCCATGGGTTGATAGCTGGGTGTATACCCGTATTTTTCAGAAGGGATTCTGTGTATGAGAAATACACATGGCATCTTCCTTCAGACCCAGAAACCTACTATGTTATTATTGCAGAGGAGAGATTGGTGAATTCCATAAACACCCTCAAAATCGAGGACGTATTGAGCAGTTATTCTGAGGAGAAAATTAGGAAAATGCAGGAAAAGATCATTAAGATTATACCCAGTTTTCTTTACATGAATTCTACAGAAAAAGATGATGGTGAGATTTTTCCAAAGGATGCCTTCGATCTCAACATTGAAGGTGTGCTTCGCAGAACCATGAGTAACCGGTTTTGGAATCGACTGTAAAATGTGTGAACTC
Source organism: Pinus tabuliformis (assembly GCA_031772625.1). Taxonomy (NCBI): domain Eukaryota; kingdom Viridiplantae; phylum Streptophyta; class Pinopsida; order Pinales; family Pinaceae; genus Pinus; species Pinus tabuliformis. Next base: position 308,882,965 of record CM062805.1, on the reverse strand, counting down.
CTTATTTTTTTATTTATTTTATGGTCACATCAAATTAGATTTCCAAAAAGAATTCGGGATCGAATTATTCAGTTATGATGATAGAATCCACATTTAACAACAATAGTATTAAATTCAGGGGACTATCAAAATGTAAACTAATGGAAAAGTGTTGTATAAATGAGAATCCACTCAAAGCAGTTTGGAGAAATTTGTCTTCTAAATTGAATGTCCAATAAATCAAGTGTTATAGATCAAAACTACACTGTGTAAATTGAGAATCCACTCAAAGCTGTTGGAGAATTTGCCTTTGTAAATTGAAACAAATTGAATGTTTCAATTGTATATTTTTCATTCTATTTGGTGCACTGATTTTCATTGGTTCAGGGCATGTAAGTTTTGTTAGATAATTAAGGGTTAACAACAGATAACTAATTTGTTCATAGATATAAATGCAGGGAAGCTATATATGCTCATAGTTAAATAACTGCAATGGTAGACTTATACAGCCCCATACATATGGCCATTAAAGAATTTGTTATTTTCAGCCCAACCAAAATAACCCCAAATTTTCTTAACTGTAAATATACTCAAATTAGTCAATCTAACGACTTTCTACAAAAGTGAAATGGCTTAATAATGATATCCATTGATCTCAGACTTTAAAGAGAAGTGGATTGTGGTCATTCAGAGTGGTTGGAACTCGAAAATTATTTTTAAAGTGAATTTAAGAAAATTGCAAGATGAAACTATTGGATAGGTGAGCAGTGAAATAGCGAGAGAGGCTTCATTTCAAATACAAAGAGTGAAGTTCCTGACAAAATCTTTCACGGATGAGGTGAAGACAGGTGATGGATGCCATGAGAGGATCAGCTTTTAAAAGGGAAGCCTAAGGGAAACGTTATGCAAGTCAATTGAGAGCAGCGACAAAGAGTCTACTTAAACACCATTTCAGAGAAGTAATGGATGCATTGTTCCATAAAAGCCACCTGCAGAATTTGATTAATATTTAAAAGCCAGTTCTAAACCCAAATCTCTTCTCAACCCCACAAAAAACAGGACACAAAAATTTCTATAAAAGGACTGAAACTTTGTCTAGTTACGACAACCTATAGAATTTGATTAATATTTAAAAGCCAGTTCTAAACCCAAATCTCTTCTCAACCCCACAAAAAACAGGACACAAAAATTTCTATAAAAGGACTGAAACTTTGTCTAGTTACGAAAACCTACAGAATTTGATTAATATTTAAAAGCCATTTCTAAACCCATATCTCTTCTCAACCCCACAAAAAACAGGACAAAAAATTTCTATAAAAGGACTGAAACTTTGTCTAGTTACGACAACCTACAGAATTTGATTAATATTTAAAAGCCAGTTCTAAACCCAAATCTCTTCTCAACCCCACAAAAAACAGGACACAAAAATTTCAATTGAGGTGGCTACAAACTGCAACAGTTGGAACACATTTTATCTATTGACAGACAGAGCCTGTGCTCTGTCCTTGATGCCAAGAGGAGAGCGGAATTGTGGGCCAAGAGGAGAGGGAATTGTTGTCCTGGCCGGTTGTTGGGCGAAGCCCTCCGCCGAGGATGGCACGGGACGGGACGGCACGGCACGGGAGGTGTTGGTAATGCAGTAAGTTCGATTCCAGGTGATTCCATTGGCATCTTAATCTCCAAGGATGGCACGGGACGACGAAAATAACAGCGAAAACAGCGAAAATTTCCACAAAAACCCTAAACCCTCAACAACAAACAACATCAAAATATCCACAAAACCCTAAACCCTCAAAAAATGCCATAGAAAGTTTACAAAATATCCAAATAGAGTTGTTTGTGTTGAAAAACACAGAGAAATTGCTGGTAGGATTAAAATCCTACCGGATACAGGCCATGGATGGTCGCCAACCTTCCCTGGAGCTCGCCAGACCTTCTCCACACCTGCAACGACCTTTTCCACACCTACAACGAGAAGAAAAAGCCATTAGACAACAGAAAACCACCAAAAACACCAGCACAAAATAGAAAATTAACAGCAAATTAAGAAATTACCTCGAGCTCAGTAAAACTGCAACCGGCTCCTCCCCAAACAACAAAATCGCCGAATAAGACCACCACCAGAGAAACCCTAAACTACCGGCAATCCAGAACGACCAAGAAATCCAGGTGAAAAACCACAAGAAAAGCAGAAGCGATGTTCCAACCACAAACCCTAAACTTCCAGCAAACATTTGCACCAGCACCTGCATACCAGACATTTGCACCAACACCTGCATACTAGACAAAGCACGTAGGTCCACAAACCCTATCAATCGAACAAACGCTTACAACATCACATGAATATAGGACGAAGCACGCAGGTTCTGGGGCCGTCTCGCGCCATCTTCGGCGGGGGCTTCGCCCAACAACCGACCCCGAGCAGAAAGACAAAGGGAAAATGGAACATCGCAGCAATGACCCCAAACAAACGGTAGAAATGGCGCGGAGTGAAAGTTTTATGGGATGACATGATGCCCAACACACGGAGCTCCACGGTGGACAGGTGTCGTATTGGCTCCATGTGCTTTGACACGTGGTTTTGCGACATGGCGGGGAGGGCGCACAGGTAATGGTGACCCTCCCCTACATAAAAGTCAATCGTCTGGTTAACTAGTTTAACGCACGAAGAATAACTTCTCACCGGTCACTTCTTCCGAGTTTTTAATGTACTCTGAAGTCAACATTATGATTAATTAGCTTAATACATAATACTCGAGTTAGTAAAATAATTAATTAGTTTAATACATGATGGTTTAGTAATTGTTTCTAAAGGTGTAAAGTATACTGAAGGAATATAAAATTTGAGAAAATTATTTTGAAAAATTAAATCATTAAATATGAATACTATTATATAAAGATCGATATTGATTTCATTATAGATTTAAAAAAAAATGTTGAAAGCTTTTTAGTATATTTAAAATTAAGATGACATGATATACTTTGATAGTTGTCAGGATTTGCTCTATTCTTAATATCCATCTAGATTTAAAAAAATATGTTGAAAGTCTTTTAGTACATTTAAAAGTTGTTGGGTTGTGTTATATCCTTTCCACGACTAGCTCACGTAGTTAACCGGGGGGTTAGAAGGGGGGTGGAGCCCCCCCTTCGTTGCGTCGATTGCATAGCGAGGGGAGTCACATGGGGTTTGAGGAGTGTAGGTAACCCCACTCTATGGGGTTCGGGGCAGTGCCTTGGAAAATTTTGGTTTTGGACCCTATATTAGGTTGGGCAGACCTACCTATGGTTTTGTGTATGATTTTTGCACATGGTTTTGGACGCAATGGTTTTCCATCCATGGTTTTGGACGCGATGGTTTTCGGTCCATGGTATTGGATGCTTTGGCATGTATAAATATGTATTGTAACATTGAAAGGAAAATAATGAAAAATCAAGCTAGTAGTCCTAGTTTTGGGATCTAGGGGAAAATCTCTGTGTATATGTGTTTTATGTGTTATACTCTTGCATTGTTTATTTTCTGTGTTTTAGAATTCGTATGCAGGTAATTTCTGTACGGGGTTAAAACCTACATTTGGTATCAGAGCTATTTTGGCTTCAAGGGGACGCCTTTGTTGCTGAGGGGTTTCGCTCAGGCCTGTGGTAGACCTTGTTCAGTGGGAGATCTGCGAGATCGATTCTGGTGGTGAAAGAAGATGGCAAGCAGTGGAAAAATAGAGATCGATAAATTTAATGCTTTGAGTTTTGAGTTGTGGAAACTCAAGATGGAGGATCTGTTGGTGGATAAAGAAGATGGCGAGCAGTGGAAAAGTAGAGATCGAGAAATTTAATGGTCAGTGTTTTGAGTTGTGGAAACTCAAGATGGAGGATCTGTTGGTGGATAAAGATCAGTGGATCGTGTAGATCTAGGTACTAAACCGATGAGAGTGTTCGATGAAGAATGGAATAAGTTGGATCGAAAGGAAAAGAGCACAATACGATTGTGTGTCTTAGATTTGGTATTGTTGAATGTATCAGGGGAAGCTACGATGAAGACTTTGTGGGACAAGTTAGGGACTTTGTACCAATCTAAGTCTCTGGTGAATAAACTGTTCCTGCGAAAAAAGCTATATAACCTAAGGATGAAATATGGAGACTCAGTGATAGAGCATCTAAACGCATTTAATACTGTGGTAAGTCAGTTAACATCTGTTGATATTAAAATTTCAGATGAAGATAAGTGCATCAGTTTGTTGTGTTCTCTACCAGATTCCTAGGATAGTTTGGTTATTGCAATAGGTAGCAATGCAACTGCCTTGTAGTTTGATGAAATAGTCTCATCCTTGCTGATGAAGGAGATGAGATAGAAAAATATGGAGAACCAGAATGGTGATGCCTTGTTTGTACGAGGACGGTCCCAGAACAGAAACAAAAATAAGTCATTGAGTGGGAGATCTAAATCTCCAGGAAAACTTGTAAAGGTGGTGTGTTGGAAATGCAAAAAGGAAGGGCACTACAAAAGGAACTGTAAATCTAAAGCTCCTGATAAAGGAAAAGGATTGATGATGCTCCTTCTACAGAGGCGAAAACCACCTCAGATGAAGGTAGGGATGTGTACTTGGCTTTTTCAAGTACACATGTAGATCATGAGGCATGGTTGATTGACTCAGGTGTGTCCTTTCACTTCACTCCCCATAGAGAGTGATTCTGCGAGTATGAGAAATACGATGGTGGTGATGTCTTCCTAGGGGATGATAGGAAGGCTAGAATCGTTTGTCGCAGAAAAGTAAAGTTGAAGTTGCAAGGTGGAAGGGTTAAAACACTTCCGGGTGTTCTGCATATTCCTGCATTGGCCAGAACTTTGATTTCTATAAGCAAGTTGGATGATGTAGGTGTAAAAACAGTGTTCGAGAAGGATACCTGCAAGATGGTTCGACGAGCACTGGTATTGATGCGGTGAGTTCGGATTGGAACTCCGTACAAGATGTAAGGTAGCACGGTTGTTGATGGGTGCAACAGTTCTGTGGTTCCTGAAAGTGGAGCAAAAAATCTAGTGGTGTCTGGAGAGAAGACCATGTTGTGGCATCAAAGGCTTGGACATATTGAAGAGAAGGGCCTTCGAATACTTCATGGTAAAGGTATGGTAGATGGTATGAGTAATAGCTCTCTGGATTTTGATTTCTGTGAAAATTGTGTATATGGGAAGCAGAATTGGGTGAGTTTCCCCTCTGGTGGTAAGAGGGCGAAACATATATTAAAGCTTGTGCATAGTCATGTGTTTGGACCTTTGAAGGTTCCATCACTGGGTAATTATGTGTACTATGTATCATTTATAGATGACTTCTCAAGGAATACATGTATATATTTCCTTAAGAAGAAATCTGGAGTCTTTGACAGGTTTAAAGAATTCAAGGCTTTGGTGGAAAACCAAACAGAGAAGAAGATAAAGGTACTGAGGACAGATAACAGTGGAGAGTTATGCTGTAAGGAATTTGAAGAATTTTGTAAGAAGTGTGGTATAGCACGGTAGAAGACTACTCCATATACACCTCAGCAAAATGGAATTTCAGAAAGAATGAACAAGATGTTGATGGAAAGGGCAAGAAGCATGCTCAGTGGTGTCGGGTTAGGATAGGAATTCTAGGCAGAGGTGGTGGAGACAACATGTTACCTAGTCAACAGATCACCTTCATCAGCGTTGGAGGATCAGACTCCACAAGAGGTATGGACTAGTAAGAAACCATCTCTTTCACATCTGAGGGTGTTTGGATGTGATGCATATGTACATGTTCCAAAGGAGAAATGAACCAAGTTGGATAGTAAATCTGAAAAATGCATCTTTATTGGGTATAAGGATGGTTTAAATGGTTATAATCTTTGGAACCCAGTAACAAGGAAGGTTGTGTACAATCGAGATGTGGTGTTCAGAGACGTGAAAGATGTTATTAAACCTGAAGTCCAACCAAAGGAACCTGAGAAGATAGCGTTTGAGCTAAAGGAGGAAGAATCAGACTCTACAACAGAGGAGGAATCAGAAGATGAAGAGCCACAAACTCCAGGTGTGAGAAGATCAGTTCAAGAAAGAAGGTAGCCAGAAAGGTATAGTCTATCTGCTTTGTATTGAAATTTTTCTTTATCTATTACTGATGATGATCCCAGAACTGTGAAGGAAGCAGTAGATTCAGAGGATGGAAAACTCTGGAAAGAGGTTATGGTTGATGAAATGGCATCTTTGCACAAAAATGAGGCTTGGGATCTGGTGGAGTTGCCAGCTGGAAGGAAACCCATTGGCAGCAAATGGGTGTTCAAGAAGAAGACAAATGCAGAAGGAAAGGTGGAGAAATACAAAGCTTGGTTGGTAGCAAAAGGTTATTCCCAGGTGCCGAGAATTGATTTTGGTGATATTTTTTATCCTGTTGCCAAGATATCTTCTATTAGATTACTTTTATCTGTTGCTGCTGCTTTTGCTTTTGAGGCAGAACAGATGGATGTGAAGACAACATTTCTTCACGGGATTTGGAAGAGGAGATCTACATGAAGCAACCTGAAGGCTTTGCGGTGAAGGGTAAGAAAGAATTGGTATGCAAGTTAAAGAAGTCTCTGCATGGGTTAAAACAGTCACTAAGGATGTTGTTGGGGTCTAGGTATGAACGATTTATTCACCCTATTCCTACATTAATTTATAAATCCGGGTGTGTATCCTTTCAAGGCAACGCACAAGGTATATGTAGGGGCAAGAGCACAGTTTGTTCTGACCAAGGGTTCACGATTAATATTGAAAACATTGTTGTGAAACTAACCAAATACAAACTTCAGAAAAGAAATTGCAAGAATTAAAGAATTGTAAAAACAAGAACAAACTAATAAATAACACACACAGAAAGACACATCACCTGATTAGAAGAGCGGGCCCAACCCTCTGATCAGGGCTGCATTAGTCACAGTGAAGATTGGAATAACAAAATAGATGATACTTTATTAATATGAAAAGGGAAATTACAATATCAATATGGCATCCCCCAATTACAGGGATAAACTGTCTTTTATACACAGCGAGGGACAACAACCTCTTTCCCCAAAACATGGTAACCATATCCCCAAAAATATACATTAGTTTGGAACGGCACCAACACGAGATAGACAAGATCAGCAAGATGCCCAGGAATGGTTCAGGGATCTACGACTCCAGCTGAATGGTCTCTCTATGGTTGGTCATTGCTGTGAATAGCAGATCTGGTGCGGAATGTTGAAGCCTTGGTTCCTGTTCTCCAGAAGCTGCGGTCAAACATACATTTTAGTGCTACGAATAGGAAAAGATCTGTGACTTTACTTCATTAATAAAATATTCCAATAGACAAGTTAGATGTGTTTACCTTACAGATTTAGCATAGTAATCATGGGTAAATAAGTGTAAAAAGGTCAAAAAGGGTGATGGAAATGCAACAGAAAGATAGCTCGATTTGATGCCCAACATCTCCCCCCAACTAACCTTCTACATGCCCTCATGTAGTTCGCCACCTCTGCAGGTCTGGGTTTTGCAGACTGTAGGCTTCATGAAGCTGAGTGAGATCATATTCGACGACCATCTCTGTCCCTGGAACTTTAAAACCATCTGAAAGGAGGACTTCCTTCCACCAGTTTGCTGGAACATTATATGTTGGGGTATAATTTTCTACTGGGGAGCACTCGTGCAAAATTTGGTGCCCCAAAAGGTTCCTTGTTCTGCACAGTTGTAGGTGACATCATCCACCTTTTCTGACAGTAATCAAGGGCCTCATCTTGAAATATGACTAATTCCCTGACACAAAGATCAAGGCACCAGTTTTGTGTCCTCAGCATTCTGTCTCTATTCCCCTCAATTCCCAAAAAGGTGTTGTGTTTAATGAACATTGTGATTGACCTCTCATGTTCTCCTCTTACTATAAATGGCTTTGTAACCTGATTGGATTCAAAAGTGTTAAAAGCCTTCTGCTAGCTGATCTGATTGAAGGTGTAAGAGGTGAGGGCCCTTAAATGAATGTCCCACGCATATGGGACCAGGTTGAATTCTTTGTGTAGGCGTAATAGATACCTGTGTAGGTAAAATTCACACATGAAATGCTGAGTTGGCACGTCATGACTCCTCATTATTCGGAGGAATTGTACACCATCTTCTATTTCATAACTAATCTCATTTTGATTCTCTCCATGCAGAATAAAAGAAAACGTTCATGCAAGAATAAAGAATAATAAGAAGCAGGGGGGCAACATGCCATCACCTCTTGCGCCAAATTAAACATCTACTCCTTATCAGCCTTCAGCTTTGCCACTTGCTTTTCCAGCTGCTCCATCTTGAGTTGCTGCTTTGCATGCCTTAATCTCATGATATCTATGCGCTCCACATATTCAAAAATGGTTGTGGAGGCTCGTTCCTGAGTTCTTCTGACCTCATTTTGATACCGAGCCACAGTAGATTTCCAAGTCTGCACTTCGGCCATCAAGGCATACTCACGGTCTTCAAACAATCACTCGACCGGGTCTGTTTGAGTGGCAGCAGAGGTTGTGGCTATCTGGTCCACCTGAGTCTCTACTTCTACTCCCATGGCCTTAGACTTTTTAGCTTGCCGCTTGTATTTCTTCATCCGCTTCTGCATTTTGTGTACCTGCCTCCTTAGTTTCCTGACCTCCATCTTAAGCTGCATTGTCTCTTTAAATTGCAATTGGTATTTTTTCTTGATGGGGAGTCTTCGCTATTCGCACAACTCTACCCATTCCTGCTTAACCAAAACTTCCTCGGTTTCAGCAGCTGGAGGAAAATCCCCCAGGACAACTTCTGCCATGTCGAATGTGGAGTTTTCCTTCACTTCCTGTTCTTGTTTGATTATCTCTTGCTTCACGACCTTCTCACCTAGCTTTTCCACTGGCTCATTTGTCAGGACCGTTTCGCTTGGTCCCTCCTCTTCACCAACGACTACTTCCTCTTGTTGCAGGCTCACCGCGATCGGTGGTGCCCTTATGAGATGCTCTCTTGCTAATGTTTTGTTGGAATCCTTCTTGGTTCCCTAGCCTCAGGGACTTCTATCTATTCTCTCCTCTCAGGCTCCAAAGTGCCTGTCGCCTAAGTAGCATCCACCCCACACAGTTGTGGCCTCTGTGATAAATTCAAAGCTAGAGGAATGGTGAGATCTTCTTCTTTGTGCCAAGGGGAATGAGTTACCCTTGCTCCTCTTGGGATAGAGGAGAAAAAGGAGAACTGGCACAAATCTTCAATGTTCAGTCTCGAGGTTGACGCTAGTTCTTGTGGGTCAATGCCAACCTCACGCCCTAGTTCTCCCAGTGCTTCCTCCATGGGTTCCATGGCTTCCCTAGCCACGAGCCCTTCTTGTCCTCGTTCCTCCTCTTCCATAGGTTCTATGGTCGGGGTGGTCACGACCTCTTCTTCATTCAGGTTATCCTCCTCCATCGGCTCCATGGTGGCAGGAGGTCCTTGTGGGGTACCCTCGGTCACAATATCGACCAATTCACCCACTCTTGCCTGTTGTGGTCCTGCCTCTGTGGTTATCATGCTATCAAATTGCTCTGCTAGTTCCACAGGCGAGGCTGGTTCTTGTGGGACAGCCTCGGCCATGGTACTAGTGGGCCCTTCTGTGTCAACTCCTGCATCTTCCATTGGCTCCATGGTTTCAACTTGCTCTTGGGGAGCAACCTCTTCTTCAAATTCTTCAGCTTCCATCTCCATCTCTTCCAGTTCCTCCTAGTCAACATAATCATCTTCTTCTACATTTTCTTCCTCCATGGCTTCTGGTTCATCTTCCCTGGCAGCCACAACGGCTGCTACTTCTTCCTCTGTAGAATCCCGAAACAATTCCCATGGGATTAGAATTCATCTGATGGCATTCATTACTAACAGCTGAACCAGCCCATGGTGGGTGATGACCACCAATACCTGTCACGACCCCTGAGCCGAATGTGCCATTAGGTGAAGGCTTCTCAATAGGAAATAAGGCACATTCAGTGAGAAATACTCTGCTTGGGGAAATTGTAGGTGAGCTAGTATGCGGAGATGGTATTTGAATATGGTGGAGTATCTCCCTTCGCAAGTCATATATTTTATGACGAACTCTGCTACTCCTCCCCATGGATGCAGTAGCGAGTTTCGATCATATCCCCGACCCTTCTGCACGATGCTTTCTCCTGCCTGTAAAAAGGATTCAGGAAACTCAGAAGGGCAATACTTCTTGAAAACCATCACTGTCTGTTTTGAGGGAGCCCACTGACTTCTGCAATGGCTTCCTCTGTCACAAGGATTTCAATTCCGCGGACACGAGAGCTTTCTTCTCCCAAGTTGAGTGCAAATTCTACCGCAATTTCTTTGTTCGACCCTCTCAACCTATCGAAGTAAACATTCTAGCCTGCATTCTCAAAGACCTTCCATACCTCTTGATTGTTTCAAACTCTCGTTGTATCTTCAGGCTCATGCCGCATAGATCATCCACCCATCACTATAGAGGCAGGATTAACATGACAAATGAAGTTGGTTGGCAGGGGAGAATGACAGGGCTCCAAAATTGTTGGCAACTGAAATAATATCATGGTCGCTTTTGGGGACAATGGATCAAACAGTACTGGTACATTTGAAAATGATGACATGTTATGGTGGTACTGTTAGATATTTCAGATATTTAATATAGCGTGTTGGGGAGGTGACTGATTATGACTCTGCGCATACGAATACGCATTCCAACACATCAGAGTTATGATTACGAAGTACTGAAACCATTAGATTATGTTAGGTGAGGATCGTGTGTCATGAATGCTTTTTCATGGTACGCTGTCGTTTATTATGACGTGTCCCCCCCCCACTTAATTACGGTTGTCCACGACACGTTTTAATTTCTTTTTGGAATATTTTAATTAAATTTGTAAAAATTAGCGGAGACGTACCTAGGGACCTACCTTATGGTGGAGTAACAACAAAATGTCTAACAGAGTAACAACAACAGGGAGTAACAACAGTAGGGAGTAATAGTAATAGGGAGTAACAACAATGACGGAGTAACGGCAGTTACAGAGTAACAGCACCGGGGGAGTGAGGACAACGTTGGAGTAACAACATCGGTAGAGTAACAGCAGTTGCGGAGTAACGACATCGGCGGGGTAGCAGCAGTTGTGGAGTAACAGCACCGGCGGAGTAACAGCAGTTGCAGAGTAACAACACCGATGGAGTAACAGTAGTTGCAGAGTAACAACATCGGCAGAGTAATGACAATTGCGGAGTAACAATAGTTATGGAGTAAAAACAGTTACGAAATAGCAGCACTGGCCGAGTAATAGCAGTTGCGGAGTAATAAAATTATGGAGTAACAGAACTTAGTGGAGTAACAACACTAGTGGAGTAATAGCAGTTACGGAGTAACAACAGTTATTGAGTAACAACACTTAGTGGAGTAACAACACTAGTGGAGTAACAACACTTAGTGGAGTATCAACACACACCAGTGGAGTAACAACAATATCTTAATATCAGTACCGGTGGAGTAACAACGTCGAGTGTTACATTTTTCCTGGCCATATTCCTTCGTTGTTCCTGAAAAATACAAACAAGTAAGTAATAATAGTATTTATTTATTTTTTATTTTTTCAGAGCAGAGTGAGAGTGTCCTTCATTCCAACAACCATTAAATTAGATGAATTAGAAAGGTGTTTGACAAAGGCATTTCTAGAGGCTGGACGGTGGTATAGTTTTAGACTGTGTCCATTTACTAAGAACGAGGCATGATTCTCATGTATTGTAATCAATCTAACCATTCCATTGTCGAACACTGCGTCCACTTGATATGGTCCCATCTAGTGAGTGCGAAGCTTGCCCTTGAAATCCTTAAATCTTGAGTCATAAAGTAATGTCCAATCCCCCACGTAAAACACCTTACTTTTAATAAGTTTATCATGCCATTTCATTCTCTGCTATTGAACAACATTAGTCTTCTGGACAACTACTAACTGAATCTCGTCCAACTCATTCAGTTATTCCAGTTGGTGTTTTTCTGCTTCTGATAGGTCTAGGCCTACTTCTAGAGCCGTTCTGAGTGTACTGATCTCAAACTCCATCGGAAACAAGGGGAATTTCCCATAGACTAATTCAAATGGAGAAAACCCAGTTGTGTTCCGCCATGTTGTTCTGTATGCCCATAAAGCTTCTGGAAGTTTCTGTGCCCAGTCCTGACGATGACTTGCTACTGTTTTTGTCAAGATATTTTCCAATATCTTGTTTGTGCTTTCTACTTGTCCGTTCGCTTGGGGGTGATAGGGGGTTGTCACTCTATGTTTGACCCCATATTTTTGCATCAACTTCCCTATCATGTGAGATGTGAACTATGATCCGCCATCCGACAAAATTTCCCTTGGAGTGCCGTATCGAGCAAAGATTTCTTCAAAAAGAATGTCTGCCACTACTTGCTCTGTTGCTCTCGTGACTACTCTAGCTTCCACCCATTTAGTTACATAATCGGTGCAGACCAGGATGTAAGATTTCTGATGAGAAGGTGGGTTAAAGGGTCCAACAAAATCAATGGCCCATTTCTCGAATGGTTCAAGGACTATCTGGGGCTGTAGAGGCATTTCATCTGCTTTCCCAGGTTGTCCCATCCGTTGGCAACTATCACACCTTCAGACATAATCCCGAGCATCATGAAAGATGGAGGGCTAGTAATATCCCATTTGCAGCACTTTGTGACCTGTTCTTTTATTTGCAAAGTGTCCTCCACAAGGTCCATCATGTGCAGCCTTTAATATCTCATAGATATCATCTTCTGCAACACAACGCTGAATCTGTTGGTCAACCCCTGTATGAAAGAGATATCCTGCCATCCATGAATATTGGGTACTCTGATGAATAATCTTCCTTTGCTCCTTATATGACAGATGACAAGGCACCTTCCCTGTAGCAAGATAATTAGCAATATCTGCATACCACAGAGTGTTAACAAAAACTACAAAAATATGTTCATTTGGAAAAGTATCTTTAATTGGTGTATTCTTACCATCATGTTCTATCCTAGACAAGAAATCTGCAACCACATTGTCCTTCCCTGGTTTATCTACTATAGTAATATCAAATTCCTGTAGTAGCAAAATCCATCTTGTAATGCGACCAGGGGTAACAGGTTTATTCATTAAATACCTGATAGCTACATGATCAATATGCACAAAGGTAGGATACCTGGTAATGTAGTGCCGGAATTTGTTGATGGCGTAAATGACAACAAGGAACTCTTTTTCAGTTACTGTGTAGTTTAATTCAACATAAGCCAAATTCTTACTAACATAGTAAATTGCATATTGTACTCTGTCCTCTTGATGTCCCAATACTGCACCAATTGCTGTTTGGGAAGCATTCATGTGAATATGGAAAGGTAATGCCCAGTCTGGTCCTCTAAGGATCGGAGCGCTGCAGACCAATTCCTTAATTTTCATAAAGGATGCATCACAGTCCTCTATCCACACAAAATATGAATCTTTTGTTAGCAATTGAAAAATTGGATGTGCTACTTTAGCAAAATTTTCTATAAAATGCCTGTAGTAACCAGCACAACCAATAAAGCTGCATACCTGCATGGGTGTTTTGGGTGTTGAGAAGTGCATAATTACCTTTATCTTTGGTGGGTCCATCCAGATTCCTTCAGCTGAGAGCAAATGTCCTAGAACAACTACCTCCTCCATCATCATATGGAATTTTACCATACTCAGAGAGACACGTGCCTGTATACACCTTTCGAGAACTTTTTCTAAATTTTTTAGCCCTTCTACAAATGAATCCCCATATGGAGTAAAGTCATCCATGTAAATTTCAACATTGTCATCTACTAAATCAGAGAAGATCCAAAAAATTTCCCTCTGGAACATTGCAGGAGCATTACACAGGCCAAAAGGAAGGACCCGGTATGCGAATGTTCCCCAGGGGCATGTGAAAGTGGTTTTGTCCTGATCTTCAGGAGCTATCTGGATCTGGTTATACCCACTAAATCCGTCCAAAAAGGAGAAAAACTTTTTGCCAGCCAATGTGTCCAGAACTTGGTCAATAAATGGTAAAGGAAAATGATCTTTCTGCATTGCCTTATTTAGTTCTCGATAATCCACGCATATCCGCCATTTACCATTTTTCTTGGGGACCATTACTAATGGGGAAACCCATTGGCTATCTGAGATGGGGTAAATAAAACCTACGTCCAGTAATTTCTGAAGTTCTTCTTTCACAACATTTTTCAATGCAGGGTTCATTCTTCTCTAAGGTTGTCTCACAGGACGACAATCTTCCTTAATGTATATGTGATGGGTACATAAATTAGCAGGAATCCCCTTCATATTTGAATAATCCTAGGCGAAGGATTCTTTATGTTTCTGAAGGACATCTACAAGTTGCTTCTTCTGGGATTCTGACAGGTTTGGATTAATATCCAGAGTTTTTCCTGGTTCTAATTCCACTGGCACACTTTCATGGGGTGCATCATTAGGTAGCTCTTCTGACCCTTCTAATGTTTCAATTTTTTCCTGAGTCTCACAGCTTAGGATAGATTCTAGGATTTGTTGATTTGGCTCAGAAACGAAGCAAGGATCATCCATAAAGGAGGTGATTACATCATCTTACGATTCCATTTTCAACTGAAGGGCCTGTCCAATAGTGAGGACTGGTCTCAACTCCTCATTTTCCGTTTCAGGCTCTTCCCTAGATAAAATTTTGTTACCACCTGCTGGTTTTACGGATGGGTTTGGTTCTGCAGGTGGGTATAATATTAGGTTCTTAGTGTTGTGCCCATTTGAAATAACCATGTGCCCTAAACGGCACCCAATGTAAGCATCTGTAGTAGCCAGCCATGGTCTACCCAAAATCAAAGGATGGCCGCCCACCGAAGATTGCGTATGTAAAACTAGAAAATCTATGGGATAGTGCCATGAATCCATTGAAATTGTTACATCTTCCAACTTCCCTACAGGTTTGACTGTAGATCAGTCTGCCAATTCCAATATTGTAGGTGTATGTTTTAAGTTATGAAGACCTAATGTATGCATAGTTTCAGTGGTGATAACATTGATGGCAGCACCCAGGTCTACCAACACATTTGGAATCTCTACCCCATTAATTTGTACTGTCAGAATTGGGTTCCCTGGATCTCCATACTTTACAGGCATTGACTTTCCCATCATGAAATCTGATAATTTTCCCATAACATGAATAGTGAGGGGGTCTTTGGATTTCTTTGCAGGTTTCTTTGAACAATATTCTCTAAGAGTCTTCGCATATATCGGCACATCCTTCATAGCTTGTAACAAGGGAATTTTAACAAATAAGTTCTGCAATTCTCCTAATAAATCAAATTCAGCTTGAGGGCTTGATTTACTCAAAATTAGTCTCTCTGGGTAAGGTGGTTTAGATTGATGTTGTTTTACAGGAGGCGCCTGGTTTCTATCAGTTTGTTTTGGCTCTTTATTAATTGGTTCTGATTCCTTACCTTCACTATCAAGTTGTTCAATGATAACTGGAGGAGGTTGAACATTAACTATTTTCCCTGATCGTAGATTCATTTCATACAACTCTGCAGTGGAAATGTTGTATGAAGGTAGGTTAAGAATGTCAGCTTGATGAGTTCCCTTATTATTGGGATTTGGATTGGGTTGGATTGGAAGCTGAGGACGGGCAGGTTGATTACCAGGAGGCACATTAGAGGGCAGTTGGAGTTGTTGCTGTGGCATCGGCTAAGGAAACTGCCTAGGAGAGGATCCTCGCCAAGTTGGAGCCCATGGGGAGCTCAAACTAGCTTGAGGGTTCCACTGCTGCCAAGGTGGAAACTGGTATTGTGGCCACATGGGAGGATAGGGCATGGACTGAGGATTCATATTAAAATTATTGAAATACTGAGATGGATCTGAGTACATACCTTGATTTCCCATCGATGGTCGAGGTTGCCATGGCTTTCTAGACCCCATGAAGTACAGTTGATCCGTGTCTTCCCCTATCCCTTGAAATACTGCTTTCAGGCCTGGCAAGGAGGGGCATGAACTTGTTACATGATTTAGCTCATAGATTGCACATTCCTCTATGGAGTTTAATGGAAATTCCCTTTTTGGATGCTTCTTTCTACACTGCGGGCAGAATATTGCCATGGTCCTGTCCAATTCCAGCTGCTTCTGTTTTACTTGTAACGTATCCATCTGTGCCGATAGAGTACTGAGGATATCCATTCTCAGGTTGTCTAGCAGGTTCCCGATTTCTGCCTTCGTAACACCCCCGCCAGACCCCTTTACTGAGCGAACCCCTTGTTTGTTTCTTGCAAGCCCCCTTGAGCACTGGATGCATAGTTCACAGATAACGTCAAAGGTTTCCTTAGAGATGTCTCCCTTTCCCACAATGTTCAATAGTTCCATCGAGTCTTCACGGAAAGATCAGAGGAGGATAATTTTTAAAATTTCCTTATCCAGGTCAGAGTGACCTGACCTCTGTAAGGTGTAATTGAATTGTTCCACACAATCTTCCAAGCTGTCGTCTTCTTTTTGTGTGAACTTAAAAGGTTCCTCCTTGATGTTTTGAGATTTGCAGTAGTCCTGGTATTTTTCCAAAAAAGTTGTCTGCATGTCATCTCATGTGGAAATATAGCTTCCTCCAAGGCCCATGAACCATCGTAGAGCCATTCATTTTAATGTAGAAGGAAATTTTTTTTAACTTTTTTGCATATGTCGTGTAGTCATACCCTCGACACACTATGTCAAACTCGAATAGAAATGTGTCGGGGTCTTCTGAAACAAGCCCATGAAAGTTTGGTAAGGCTGCTAATGGAATAGGCTTTGTGGACGCACCGACTCCTAGATCCCCGATTGGAAACTCGATGGTGGAGGTTGTGGGAGCCATAAATATCTTCCAATAACTGCTAGGAATTTCAATAGGCTCTGTGGAATATGGCTAAGGATTCCTTACCACTCGGATTTGAGTTGCTTTAGCAGCACTTCCCTGGTCCCTTGGTGATGCAAGTACTCCTTCGTTCCCTTCTCCTACGTCTTGATGACTTGATCCCTCGGCTACAACCTCCTTTCCTTTGCTGGAGTGGTCTAACTCTGTCGATGTCCTGCTTGTGACCTCTTCTCCTTCTATTCCCAACATAAGGTTTCCCTGGTCAGGTATACTGCTGGATGTTTCTTCAACTGCTAGAGGGACCTGCTATGTCAAATCACCAAAGAATGTTGTAGACAACATTGGTTGATCTACTGATTGTCCCTCAGACTTCACTCTCCATGCCCCTGGTCTCACGGCTACGCGAGAGGATGCTTCTGATTTAGCCTTTGCTATAATTTGTTGGATATAGGTCTTTCTTCCCAAGTCTGGTCCTCCCCTCTTTGGGGCTCTCCCTCTACCCCTCTTATTTGGTTCTTTGTTCATACAAATGTTGGTATCTTGGTATCAACCTACAATGCTTTAGTCTTGAAGTAAGGTGTCAAAGGACCATTCCTTCCCCAAGACGAAAGAACTCACAAAAAGAGAGACAACAAAAATAGGAATCTAGGGTTCAGGGCCCGGAGCAGGGCGTCAAAGGACTCCTCCCTCCCCAGGACAAGAACCAGAAACAAACACACACCTCGAGAAGACCTACTACTTCTAGATCTGAAGTAGGGCGTCAAAAGACTCCTCTCTCCCTAGGGTAAAATCTAGGGTTTCCCAAAAAAAACACAAGGGTTTGAAAGAAATAAATCTAACTTAGGGCCTGGAGCAGGGTGTCAAAAGACTCCTCCCTCCCTAGGACAAGAGAGTGGCCCAAATCAAATAGAAAAGTAAAAAATAAATAAAAAACAAGCAGAAAGAACACCTATGCTCAGGACCTGGAGCAGAGTGAGAAAACTCGTTCTCTCCCCAAGACGAGAGATTGACCCTCTGGTTGGTCCGGATCATGTTCGCACCTTGTTAGCCTCCCTGAAAACGAAGCCAAAATGTTGGGGTCTAGGTATGAACGATTTATTCACCCTATTCCTACATTAATTTATCAATCTAGGTGTGTATCCTTTCAAGGCAACGCACAAGGTATATGCAGGGGCAAGAGCACAGTCTATTCCGACCAAGGGTTCATGATTAAGATTCAAAATATTGTTGTGAAACTAACCAAATACAAACTTCAGAAAAGCAATTGCAAGAATTAAAGAACTATAACAGCAAGCATAAACTAATAAATAACACACATAGAAAGACATAGCACCTGATTAGAAGAGCGGGTCAAGCTCTCTGATCAGGGCTGCATTAGTCACAACGAAGATTGGAACAACAAAATAGATGATACTTTATTAATCTGAAAAGGGAAATTACAATATCAATGGGGCCTCCCCCAATTACATGAATAAACTGTCTTTTATACACAGCGAGGGAGAACAACCTCTTTCCCCAAAACATGGTAACTGTATGCCAAGAAATATACATTAGTTTGGAACGACACCAACACTAAGCAGACAAGATTAGCAAGATGCCCAAGAATGGTTTAGGGATCTGCGACTCCAACTGAGCGGTCTCTTTATGGCTGGTCGTTGCTGTGAATAGCAGATCTATTGCGGAATGCTGAAGCCTTGGTTCCTATTCTTTAGAAGCTGCGGTCAAACATACATTTTAGTGCTGCGAATTGGAAAAACTCTGTGACTTTACTTCATTAATAAAATATCCCAATAGAAAAGCTAGGGTATTTACCTTACAGATTTAGCATAGTAATCATGGGTAAATAAGTGCAAAAAGGTCAAAAATGGTGATGGAAATGCAACAAAAAGATAGCCCGATTTGGTGCCCAATAGATGTGGTATCAGAAATTTGATACATTTATATGGGGACTTGGCTTCACCAGAAGCAAAGCAGATCATTGTGTGTATTTAAAAATAATTGGTGACTGTGTTATTTATCTTGTCTTGTATGTGGATGATATGTTGTTGGTTGGAAATGACAAAGAAATTATCCAGGATTTGAAGACCCAATTTTCCTCCAAATTCGACATGAAAGATCTTGGTGTTGCAAACTATATTTTGGGCATGGAAATTAAAAGAGATCGGGCAAAGAGGAAGCTCTAGTTAAACCAGAGGAAGTATGTCGAGACAATAGTGCAGAGATTTAATATGCAGGAGAGTAAATCGATGAAGGTTCCTATTCCTGTAGGTGTAAATTTATCTGTTGAACAGTGTCCCAAGACACAAGAAGAGGAAGAGGACATGTCCTGTGTTCCATATGCAAGTGTAGTCAGTAGCCTGATGTATGTAATGGTCTGTACTAGACCAGACATCGCACATGCAGTGGGAGTATTGAGCAGGTTTATGTCAAAACCAAGAAAGGAGCATTGGACAACAGTGAAGCGGGTTTTCAGGTATTTGCGTGGAACTAGTGATTATGGTTTGTACTACCAAGGAAGACCAGGATTGGACAGAGTGTTGGATATTCGTGGCTTTGTTGATGCAGGCTGGGCTGGAGATCTGGATTAGAGAAGATCTACAAGTGGGTATGTGTTTAACCTATTTGGAGGTGCAGTCAGTTGGATGAGTAAGAAACAATTTGTAGTTGCACTATCAACTACAGAGGCACAATACATGGTAGCCACTCATGCAAGCAAGGAAGCAGTTTAGTTGCAGAGATTGTGTTCAAGTATGGGGTTAGTACAGGGAGCTATAAGGATAGACTGTGATAGCCAAAGTTCAATTTTCTTGGCAAAGAACCTTGCATATCATTCAAAGACAAAGCACATTGATGTTCAATATCACTTTGTGAGGGATATGATAGAAGACAAAAAGGTGTTGCTGGTAAAGGTGGAAACTTTGAAGAATACTACAGATGCATTGACAAAATATGTGAGCTCTGAGAAGTTCTCTTGGTGTAGAGAAACAATGGGCATTGCAGGGCTGGATAAATGACTAAGCTCTCTTGTGGCTTCCTGTGGAAAGAAAACAACAAGTGGGAGAATGTTGGGTTGTGTTATATTCTTTCCACGACTAGCCCATGTAGTTAAGCAGGGGGTTATAAGGGGGGCGGAGCCCCCCCTTTGTTCTGTCGATTGCGTAGCGGGGGGAGTCACATGGGGTTTGAGGAGTGTAGGTAACCCCACTCTATGGGGTCTAGGGCATCGCCCTAGAAAATTTTGGTTTTGGACCCTATGTTAGGTTGGGCAGACCTACCTATGGTTTTGTGCATGATTTTCAAAAATGGTTTTGGACTCAATGGTTTTTGGTCCATGGTTTTGGAGGCGATGGTTTTTGGTCCATGGTATTGGATGCTTCGGCATGTATAAATATGTATTGTAACATTGAAAGGAAAATAATGAAAAATCAAATTGGTAGTCCTAGTTTTGGGATCCAGGGGAAAATCTCTGTGTATATGTGTTTTATGTGTTATGCTCTCACATTGTTTATTTTCTGTGTTTTAGAATTCGTATTCAGGTAATTTCTGTACGGGTTTAAAACCTACAAAAGTAATATAACATGATATACTTTGATCATTGTCACTGATTTTCTCTATTCTTTTGTTTTATTTACATAGCTCGACAACATGTTACTTTGATTGGAAAATTGATTTTTAAGCATATACATTGAGTTTTCATCTAGATTCATTCATTTTTAGGGTTGCTTTTATGCTTTTATGTTCTTTCCTCAACTTCAATCAACCTAGGTAATTTCATCTCCATGACATTCATTTTAGAAAAAGGTTAGAGGTAATTGCTAGTTTAGTAAAGGTGAAGGACAATCGGTCTCTTGGTGAATCACTGTGTAGAGATGATTAAATGCCAAAGAAGTTAAGCACTTCACCAAGTCGCGATGAAACAAAGGCATACGAAAGATCTTTCCCAATATTTTAACCGAATAGTAGTTTTACATATTGAAATGAGGTCCCAAAAAATATCTTTGCTCCATTGACATATATAGATATACACACTTCTGCACATACAAAAGTCAATTTAGAACAATCAGTATATATTTTCAATATGGTTGGGAATGGAACATGAGTGTCCCCATGCCTCTCAATTTGTTTGCTCTATGGAGAAATCTCTAAATTCATTGGTATAACCTTCAAAACTTTCACGAAAATCAATGCAAAGGTGTATCTCTTTGTTCTTCTCACTCACAGGTGCCACTGTCATGTGGGTAGGTGATATGAATTGTTCCTCTTCCTTCTGGGAGGATGAAGAGAATCACAGAGTTGAGTCCTCTCTTTCAGTCTCAATCCACCGAATCGACAACGCTTTCCCATCTGTCCCTGCGCAAACAATGGAGTGTACTACTGAGTTTCTTCTTTGCAATATCAATTTCTGGCTATGTAGGGTTTGCATTTTTTGGTTGTCTAATGTCAAACAATGTCAGGTGAGATATATATAAGGAACCTTTCCATTCATAGTGCAGACTCAACCTATGTTTCACACACAATAATACAATTCATTGACACTTCAAACATTGAAGAGTTTTTATTCTTATACGTTACAGATAGAGAAAAACATTGAAAGGCAATAGAGAAATATGGTATACCATGTGTCGAAGTGTGAGGAGAACCAATTCTGCAACATCCATGAGAAGAACTTCGTTTTTTGGATGGGAAAAATAGCTCTCCACTTTGAAGATAATGTTTCCACTCGGATCGTACACAATGAAGCCATTCCAGTGGAACATCAAAGATTTCTCCCAAATTGTTAAAAACGTGGTAGAGTCCTTGCAAAACTTATTGTCAATTACAACGCGTCCTACGAGTTCTCAGTGGTTTGGGTGAATCTTGAAGATCATTTTTTATGAGAATATGGAACACCGATGCAAGCAAGCGAGGCAGGTTGAGGATGAAGGAAATAATAAAAGGCTAGAGAGGAAACCAAACCGTTGAATTTATTTCCAGAAATCTGGGAGTCATGAGATTTTGTACGTGGTAAAAAATGATTCGATGGAGGAGGATGAAAACTAAAGGATTTGATTGGCCAAATCTGCCCATGCAAAGCCCACAAAGGAACACCTTTGGTGTAAATATTGCTAAATTTTTAATAATATAATTTTTTTGTAATAATCAATTTATAATATATATAGAGTTTTGTGACTATAGCAAAATAAATTGATTTTACTAATACTAACATTAAATTTATAACTTTATTAAAATTTCAAAATTTTAAGTAATATTTTTTTAGGTAAAGAATCGTAAAAAAATATATTTAAATTGTTTATGCTTGTTTTTTAATTGAAATTTAGTAAAATTATATATTGATAATTGGTAAAATTATAATATTTATTGTTTAAAATGTGTTTTTAAATATATAAATAAATTTAGCACTTTATTTTTTTTACTTTTTGGATTGTATAATCCCAAATTACAAAACTCAAATTTATTAATACAACAATAAGTACAAAGATTTTACAATAATATTATCAGTAAAGATTTGAACTCACCCAACCACTTATGTCACTAATTATTGTAATATCTACCAAGATATTATAACTTATTGTATTACAAGTAGAGATTTGAACCCGAGTGAAAATGATAAGGACCATTCCAATAAACCACCTTAAATATCCCCATTGACAATAATTAAAGTTAATAATATGTCCATTTAAACCGTTCTTTTATTTTTTAAAATAACTATATATACAATGACTTGAATGAAAACATGCAAACCAAGTCAATATGCCATTAACATAACCAATACTGCTTATTGAGTACTAAATTCACAATCAAGAATGATAATAATAAATCATTTATAATAATAAGTTGGAATCAATATTATATTATAACACTTCCAGACTTTGAACACTATAAGTGGACTTGAGATCAGTCTCATCTCCAAACATTACCAAGTTCATAAACAACAATACATACCACTTACCGAATACTTGGACGACCAACTCGCTTGACCATAGGATCAATGACCATCCCCCAGGGCTCACTTGCTTGACAATGGGACTAGTCACCACTCTGGACGTCCACCTCACATTCATTGAAGAATCAAACCCAGACGGAGCATGGTTAGTTGCACCTCTTTTGGAACTGAACCAACGAATTACTTTTTATATTTCGATCAAATTTTGAATAGATGTCACTTAATGGGCAACACAATAGACATACAAATTTCAAAAGGAGATGAAAAAGGTAGACAATACCTAGCTTAACCGATTTAAAAAAAGAACACCTTCGGTGTAATAAGTTTTATTCAATGAGGCTAGTTAGTTTCATTCACAACAATTTTTTTAAATGGTCTCACATGTATAAAATCGTCAGTTGTAATTAATCTTAAAATAGATTTAAATAACTTTAAATTATAACACAAATTATTGGCACACTTTAAAGTCAAAGTTTGTTGGATGTAAGAAATATTTAAAATTATGAGAAAGAAAAAAGAAAAAATA
Source organism: Pinus tabuliformis (assembly GCA_031772625.1). Lineage (NCBI taxonomy): Eukaryota > Viridiplantae > Streptophyta > Pinopsida > Pinales > Pinaceae > Pinus > Pinus tabuliformis. Next base: position 308,859,661 of record CM062805.1, on the reverse strand, counting down.
ATGTTTATTAAAAGCAAAAACAATTTGAAAATATGAGAAAAACACACAATTTGGAAAGAAAAACAAGGGCTGCATAGTAGCTAATACCTGTGGCTTAGATTAAATATAGCTTAATTAAACTGAAAAAATAAAGACAAAGATTTCATAATAAAAATAAAACACTAATAAAATGTTGTATTGTTAAATGTGATCACTAAAAAATAAGAAAAATGATTAAATAATATTGGATATATTAACATATATACACTTTAATATATATATTTATATGTGTGTGTGTGTGTGTTTGTTTTTAAGTCATGAAAATGGAAATAATAGAAAAAATGGAAAAAAATAAAAATAAAACAAAAAACAAAAAATTAGCAACTAATAGAAATTGATAGTTACTAAACAACCCATAATAATACCTCAACCCATGACCTTACAAATAAATAAATCTAAATAATAATAAAAAATAACAAAAATTGAATTCCCAATGTTTAAGTATAGATAAGCCATGAAATTTTTGGTCAAAGACAAACTAATACACAGTCAAAGGCAAAACTGAATGCGTAATACCATGCCTGCAGAAGGTATAATAATAATTGTAAATTGATACAAAATTAATTAAAAAATAATGAAAAAGGTAATGGTATTTTTAGAAAGATGAAAGAAAAAAAATTACTTTTTCTTGTCTAAGAGCTTGTCTTAGACATAAGGAAATAGGTTAATGGCCCAATACTCAAACGTACCTGGAAAGAGCGAAATCTTTCCCCCTTAAGGATCACTAGTGGGTAATTCCAGATGGTGTTGTTTTCCTTGAATAGCAATGATGAGTTAGCCCCATTAGCGCATAACAACCAATAATGACTTTCCCTACTACTAGTTTGACCACTAAGTTATGATAAGTAAGAGAAAAAAATGAAAAACAAATTCTATTTGAGGATCGGAGAATGAAGGAACTTTGATTTTATCCATCATAAACGAACCCTATTGTTAACTCAAAATTATTTAAAATGTATAATTCCAAGTCTAGATTTTTATAGAACTCTATCTTAATTTATTTTCCTATTTTTAAGTCAAAATTATTTATAATGTATAACTCTAACTCTAAATTGAAATATAACTCTATCTTCATTGGTTTTGCATTGAAATTTCCTTAAAATAATGCTCGTTCTCTTGTCAATTGCCTTAAATTAATCGATGGAATCATTGAATGATAGTGAATGAATGAATGAAATTTTAACATCCATGAGATTAAAAATAGTCTATGGGACCTCCAGCATCCCTACTTTTCGCTTCTTGCAATTCAATCATTTTCTTACTCAAATTAAGGATGATCTGACCCAACCTTCTAATAGTCCTCTCATCGAAAAGACAATTCCAAGGAACCAATGTTAATATGTAATAGATTTGACCTGTAAATATATTAAAATAGAAAATATGACCAAAAATAACAAGATCGAAATATATAAATTCTTCTCTTTATTAATCAAAACCCTTGAGGTAGGGTAACACATTACAATCACTCCTTAAGGAAGGAGAACACTCCGCAAGCCATATGCTTGCCAACACAATAATCCTTGACATCTCTCAATGGGGAGTCTCTAGCCTCTATATAGGCCTCATACATACAATACAATGGGTCATTACCATGGGTCTCTTAATACTATACATCTAATACAATTAGTTTATCACATTATTCCTAACTACTTGTGGTCCCTTACATGATGCGGGTTAACCACTTTATTTATTAACTATGGTCCATCACATTATTACATTATTCCCTTGGGTACCTCTCTTGTACCCCATAATACCCCCTAGGTATACTACATTTCACCCCCTTTAAACATGTTTCGTCCCCAAAACATAAGAAGAACAAAAATAATAAGATCTACTCAAAAGACTAGTCCACTGGTACCATGCACATGCATCTAGCCATCCAAGAGAAAGATGATTACTCGATATAGTTGGTGCCTCGCTCGCTTGAGACAGACCTTGTATCTGGTAGTTCCTCTATGTTGATGTGTTGTGGGTAGTTCTCCATGCCTCTCTGTGTGTCATCCAAGGGTTGTTGTCCTTGTTGTTAATTCTTTGCTCCCTTGTTGGTTGTTGTCTAGCTGGGTGGTGTGGGTGGTGATATGCTGAAGTTTTATATAATGTTGTATCTTTCTTTAATTCACTACCTGATGGAGCTTGAGTGGTATCTAGTACTTGTTGTGGTGCCTGTGGTTGTTGCTTTTCTTCCAATATTAGTTCCACCATCGATTCCTCATTTGATGTGTCCGCACCTGTAGAATTCTTTTCTTCGGCCTCCTTGGACTCTACTTGTTTATTGATGGAAATATCCTGTAATGTAATCTTCTTATTTTTATACCAGAGCTTCAGGAATTTCTTCTGCATATTAATATTGATAATACCAACAGATTCCATCCAAGGGTACCCTGAAACAACATCCACATCAACCATATCTAAAGCATAAAAATCATAATGCAATACATACTTATCCATAGAAATCTTCAATTCTTTATAAATTTGAACATCCTCATTATCAACCTATTTGTTTTCAATGTGTTTTGCTAGAACTTGCACTCTTTAAGCCAAATGAACATTAATAAAATTATGTTTGCAACTAGGATTGATAGACACAATGATCTTCTCTTTCTGAATATATCCATGAACCTGTGATAAGGAGATACCAGCAAAAAATAACCCCTTATGTTTCTCATTATCCTGTTTTCTAGCATGAGACCATTTGTCTAAAAAGACTTTTTCAAAGTCTTCATCAGGAAGGCTTACCAACTTCTTGCTGTCAAGTGAGCTCCACCATATGTCAGCCTCATCTCTAAAACAAATCCATGCTAAAGATTTCCAAATTTTTTGATGTTTTGCCACTTTTATGAATTCTTCAATAGTAGGGCCATCATCTTTTCCTGTAAAAATCATCTTGCTAGAACTCTAAAACAAAGTGAGGGTTTTTTAAAAAATCATTTGGGTGAAAATTTTAAATGAGCATAACATGGTCAATATAACTCAGAATCCTTATTATAACATGTTTTTGGAAATGGAATGGCCATTATGCACCTTGTTGCGAGATAGAAATCTCGATTTTGGCCTCTGGAAACTCAGATCCACACTGAAACAATCCCGCTGTCACAAAGATTTATGAAAAAATAGTTGATTTTAAATCAAGGATATCTCCCTCATCCAAACTTTGATTCGACTGATTTTTTTTGAAATTGGGTAATTTTTCAACAGGATCTTAGATCTGCAATTATTTTCCCAAAATTCCCCACAAAAAATTTTAAAAATTTACTGGAGATCCGTCGTCCACGAATTGCCATCAAAAAAATTTCTGCAACACAACTGATTTTAAATCAGCAATTCCTACAAAAATTCTGTACGCTCACTTCCTACAAAAATGAAAAAAAATTCCTACAAAAATGAAAAAAAAAGCTTCCCCTCTTCGCCCAAGAAAGTGCTCTGATAACACTTGTAATAGATTTGACCTGTAAATATATTAAAATAGAAAATATGCCCAGAAATAACAAGATTGAAATACATAAATGCTTCTCTTTATTAATCAAAACCTTTGAGGTAGGGTAACGCCATACAATCACTCCTTAATGAAGGAGAACACTCAACGAGCCATATGCCTGCCAACACAGTAATCCTTGACATATCTCAATGGGGAGTCTTTAGCTTCTATATAGGCTTCATACATATAATACAATGGGTCATTACCATGGGTATCTCAATACTATACATCTAATACAATGGGTTTATCACATTATTCATAACTACTAGTGGTCCCGTACATGATGTGGGTTAACTAATTTATTTATTAAATTTGACCCATTACATTATTACATTATTCCCTTGGGTACCTACCTCTGTACCCCATACTACCCTCCTAGGTATACTACATAATATACAGTCATAACTGTCTCTGAAAGCATCAGATTCCAAAATGAAATGTTTTTCCGATTCCACTGCCCCAAAAGTGCAAAAAGTACACACTCGTTCTTTCCAAGCTTCTTTAGGTATTTTCCACCGACCCGTTTCGCACCGAAGTTGATGCGAGTTAGTTCTTAATTGAGAAATAAGAATCTTTTCTCTCCATGAAATGCTAGCTCCAATCTACTCTTTTTGTTGGAGATCACAAGTGGGATTGAATTCCTGAACATAGTACTTCTTCTTTCTACCCAACTCTTTCCCCATATACTCTTACAAAACTTTTCCATAACAAAATGATTTAACTCCTTGCTATTTGTGAGACAAACATTGAAGTATATATTCCATTTTTGCATCCATTTGTTTTTTTATCTCATCCATAATTTCTTTTTTTTACTCATGCATGTTACAACATCCGTTAGATTGTATGTCAATGCAATGTTTCATGCTTAACTCACTAGTATTTGTTTAATAAAATCTACAATGGATAACCTTACATGTAAACATCAATTTTATTCACCACAGTAAATGGTTATACTTAAAAGTCAACCCTCTAATTAATTAACACATAATGGGAAGCATCTCACATGTCACTTTTTTTGTGTCTATAATGTCAACAAACAAATGTCAATATTATTATGAATTAGTTTAATATATGATGGTCGTGTTAATATAAGGATTAACTAGTTTAATACATGATGGTCTTGTTAATACAAGGCTTATTATCTTTAGTTTCATTTGCTACATTTTATTTTAATCGGCTTCACATGTTACTCAACTTTATGTGGGGTCATCTTCAAAATATGATTCGAATCACACTCAATCGAGAGAAATCAAAAATCATTTTAATATGATTTTGCCAATATTTTCAAAAATCTATGCTCTCAATTTTAATTGGATTTAAATAACTTTAAAATATGTAAAAAAAAATATTAGCAGAATTTAAAGTTAAAACTTTTTAAAACCAAAAGGTAAGAGTTAAGAATGTTCATTGAATGCAACAACAACTAAGAGAGATGGAAAAAAACAGAGCTTACCAAGAAAAATGGCGCTGAGATGAATGACCAACTAGTCAACTCTTTTCAAGGATTGGAGGATGAAGGAACGTTTAACCTATTCATAGTGAACAAACCTACCTTTAACTGAAAGCAACATGTTTAGTCTATGGCTTCAATTAAAAATCCTTGTGATCCGAATTGGATCCATGAAGAAGAGTTATCATCAAACCATGACTGTATCAGGTTGGGACAGGCTTCAAAGAATTAAGAACAACGATCAAAAACACCTCTAAATAGTGGCAGTTAGCAGCCAGTGTGGAACGACGAGGACCTCGGTCAAAGCGCGCTAACCGAGGCCCATGGAGATTGCACAGGAGGCGAAATTAGCCCCTGGGAAGCCTGGATCGGGAAAAGGAGGCAATTTTTGATGCGCGATAAGCTCTTTGCTGGGAAAAACCCCTCGAGAAGGAGAGGCCCCGAGTGCTCGATCGCGTGGGAGTCGGGAAAACCGTGGGGAAAAGGATAAAGGCTAAGGTGGGACCCACGCTCAAAAAACCAACAGTATTTATCGGAGGCACCCTTGGGCGATAAGCATTTTTGGTGAAAACAGAGCAATTCCACTCAGCGGTCGACGCGTGGCAAGCGAAGGAGAGAGAAAACCGCCTCTCATCGTGCACTAACGGTTAAGCAAGTCAACTGTGCGAAATGTGCGAATGGCGTCAGATCTGGAGGCCCCAGATCTAATGGCTGAGATCGTGCCTGATGGGAAAGCCAGAATCGACAGGGGATTAAGCCATGATATATAAGAATTTGACGTCTGATTTGACTGCCAAGGTGGCAGATGACTCATTCCACGACGTAATGGAAAAACCGAACCGACGAAGCAAGCTGGTGGAGTTGCAAGAGGACAAGTGGCCACTCCCTATGAGCCTGACGATGATGCCGAGACAGGGAACTCCAAGCGAAGCTGTAATAGGTGATCCACCGGGAAGTGGAAGGGGAATCGAACAGCCACGAGCTTGAATGGCTTTAAAGCCATGAACAAACAAAGTAGAAGACACGAGAACACTTAGAGGGAGACGGAGAAGAAAAGACAAAAGATAGAGAAAACGAAGAAACACAGTGAAGCAAAAAGCAGAAAGAAGACAGAGGGCCGAGTTGACCAAAGGCAGCGTCGAGCACCAGAAAGCTTGAGAGATTCAAGCCATCCCAGAGGGGATCTGTTAGGACTGTGCATCACACTGGGCTCCTTCCATTAAAGACTAGAGAGGTAAAAAAAAAAGAGCTGGCGAGGAAAAGAGTCTGTGCACTCCAGTAGCTTGGGGAATCCAAGAGCCACCTTGCCAAGCAAATTCTATTTCAGGAGACTCATATTGAGCTCCTTCATTGTAATTCTCTGCTTTAAGACACAATAAAAGAAGGCCACCACTGAGAGTTGAACCGGAGATGTAGCCCTAGAGGATAGGGTGAACTCCTTATTAAATTCTTGTGTTCTTATATTTGCTGACTGTATTTCTCTATTGTTTTCCATTTCAAGTGTCTGTTTATTCGCAATTTGATCAATCCGTTGCCTAAATAGCATAGACACACACTAGCACATGAGTCTGTAATACCTTCATGTATTAATTCTTTAACTGAGATCACTCATAGGGTGATTTTCATATCAAGTGGTATCAGAGCTTTAGGCTGTAAGGTTAGACAAGCTTGTGTTGGTTTAGCTGTGAATGCTCACTAGATCAAAGCTCAAATTAGGAGAAGGAGAGTTGGTGGAAACTAATCCTGAAATTGGGAGAGTCTATCCTTGGAAGACAATGTCAGAAGAAGGTTCTGTAGGGCCAGACCCTCAATTCATAGAAAGTTTCCTAGCTATAAAGTCCATGGTAGAAGAAATGTATAGGGACTTTAGAAAGCATAAGGATGAAGATTCATCAGGTTCTAAACAAGACAAAGAAGAAGATGAGTCTCACTTCCATGACCACTCCAAAGGAAAAGGGAAAGAGGAAAGCTTTCTCACACCTCCTAATAGCCTTGTGCATAACAAGAAAGCATCTTTAATAAAACTAGATGTTAAATTTGATTTGCCTCTATATGATGGAGAGTTAAATGCAGAAAAGTTGGACAATTGGATTAGAAAATTGATGTTTATTGCAGAGTACGAAACATCGACTCAGACAAGAGCAAGATTCAGTTGGCAAGCCTACACCTAAGAGGCACTGCCTTGGTTTGGTGGGAAGGTAGAACCCAAGCTGATATGAAAAGACATGGTAAGACTATCTCTGTCTGGAATGAATTTGTTTCTGCAATCAAAAATTAGTTCTATCCATTGGCCTACATGCAACAAGCCATGATGAGTTGGAAAACTCTTCGGCAGTTGAAAGGGCAAAGTGTGCAAGGGTACACTCAAGAATTTAGAAAGAAAGCATTGATTCTAGGAATCTCATTAGACTCACCAGAGACTCTGTTGAAGTACATTGGTGGTCTACACAGCTACATGAGGCATACCATCCTCATGTTTAATCCCACTAGTATAGTTGAGGTATCTGTACAAGCTACTCATCTAGAAGCTAGAGGAAAGAATGGAAATCCAGAAGTTGGGGGACCATCCCAACCCACTGCAAGCAAAAGCAAGGAGAAAAGAAAGCAGAAGTGGAAGGCAAGGAAGGCTAACACTGCACAGAAAAGAAAAACTTCATGCACTCACTATCAAAAGGATGGGCATGATGATGAGCATTGTCGGATTTTGCATCTAGAGTTGAGACCTAAAAAGTTTTAGGGCAAGAATAAGAAGACCGCTGCAGCTATTAAAAATGATTTGGGGTCAGACTTAGGAGATGAAACAACCATTGCAGCCACAGGTATAAAAGGTAAGAACTCTAAGCATCTACTAGTAATTCTGCTCAATCTATTATTGATGAAGAGAATGAGAGAAAATGGCATGAGCTTTTCCATATTCGAGTTGTTTCCAAATATCAAAAGATTGATACTTTGTTTGATAGTGGCTCACAAGTAAATTTAATTTCTGAAGCAATTGTAAAGAAATTGGGATTAGCAACTACACCTCACAAGAAACCATACCCATTAGGATGGTTGAATGATAAAGCACAACTACAAGTGACTAGACAGTGCAAACTCAAGTTTTCTTTTGGGTCAACATTTGTAGATGAGGTGGAGTTAGACATAATTCCTTTGGATATATGTGGAATTGTTTTAGGAAGTCCATACTTGTATGATAGAAAGACTATTTTCTATAGAGCTGAGAACAAGTATCTACTTGTTAAATATGGAATCGAATACTTTGTAAGAACTCATAAGCTCAAGAATAATTATACTCTCATAAACTCAGGGCAGATGAAAAGAATGATAAATTCATGCAAACAATTCTTATTGATGGTTGTAAAGGAAAAGAAACCTGATAAAACCAATGTATTTGAGGGCTGTAATGCTAAACAACAAGTTGATATAGAAAAGGTTGTTTCAGAGTATGATATCTTGTTTCAAGAACCTAAAGGTTTGGCACCTAAAAAAGAAATAGTACATGATATTATTTTGCAGCAAGATGTTCCATTGCCTAACATTGGAATGTACAGGTTGTCAGCTTTAGAGAATGCTGAAATCAAGAAGCAGGTGTAGGAGTTGCTCGAGAAGGGGTTTATCAAGCCTAGCACATCACCATGTGGATCACCAATCATTTTGGTGAGAAAGAAAGATGGCTCGTGGAGAATATGCATTGACTACCAAGCACTAAATAAGATAACAATAAAAAATCGTTATCCCCTTCCTCGCATAGATGATCTTTTAGATCAATTGAAGGAAGCTGTTTATTTCACCAAGCTAGACTTGCACAGTGGATACCATTAGGTCAGAGTTGCAGAACAAGATGCATGGAAGACTGCTTTCAAAACAAAGCAGGGATTGTATGAGTGGCTGGTTATGCCTTTTGGCTTAACTAATTCTCTTGCTACTTTCATGAGATTAATGAATGATGTGCTTAGACCTTTTCTTGATGATTTTGTTATTGTGTGTCTAGATGACATTCTGATTTTTAGTAAAACATGGGAAGAACATTTAAAGCATGTTAAGAAGACACTAGATGTTTTGAAAAGAGAAAAACTTTATGTTAAACTATCAAAATGTGAATTTGGCAAAACATCTCTAAATTACTTGGGTCATATAGTAGGGGGTGGTGAATTGAAGATAGATCCCTCTAAAGTGGCAGTCATTGTAAATTGGCCTAAGCCCAAGTCTGCTACAGAAGTGAGAAGCTTCTTAGGAGCAACACAATATTGGAGGAAGTTCATTTCTAATTTTTCCTCAATTGCAGCTCCCTTACATGCTTTAACAAGATTGAACAAGGTGTTTCAGTTGGGAGGAAAACATCAGAAAGCCTTCGACACCTTGAAAGAAAAAATTAGTACAACACCTATACTAGCACTGCCTGATCTGCAAAGACCATTTGAGATCCAAACTGATGCCAGTGACTATGCCATGGGAGCAGTGTTGACACAACATGGTAAACCCATATGTTATCATTCTGAGACTTTTAATCCTGCAGTAGTTAACTATCCTACATATGATAAAGAATTGTATGCATTAGTTCAGAGTGTGAAAAAGTGGAAACATTACCTAATGGGCAAAGAGACAGTAATACATACTGATCATCAACCACTTCAATATCTACACTCCCAAACTAAGTTGCAGTAATCAAGACATTACAGATGAATGGGTTTTCTACAACAGTTTCATTTAGTCATCAGATATAAAAAGGGCATACATAAAAAAGTTGCAGACATGTTATCTAGACCCATTATAAATGCATCTACTATACTTAAGCATAATTCTATGCTACATGAAAGCTACAATGAACAATATGCTCAAGATATAGACTTTAAAGATGTATATGCAACTTTGAGTCAAGGCAAACGGTTAGAAGAATTGGATTACCATGTGAAGGACCGACTCTTATACCATTGTGGGAAACTCTGCATTCCACAAACTGAGAGAAGAAAGATAATTAGGGAAGCACACACTTCTCTGATATCAGGTCACTTTGGGGTAGGTAAAACAGTTGCATAGTTGCAAAGATTTTGTTATTGGCCAAAAATGAATGAGACAATTTCTAGATATGTAAGAGGGTGTACTATGTGTGCTAAAAGCAAGCCCAACAATAGGAAACTAGGCTTGTACACTCCATTACCAGTACCTTCTCACCCTTGGGAAAGTGTTTCCATTGATTTCGTTGGGGTACTGCCTAAATCTAGGAAAGGTCATGATTATCTGTATGTTGTTGTGGATAGGTTCAACAAAATGTGTATTTTGATCCCTTGTAATAAACAAATTACAGCTAAAAAAACTGCAAAACTGTTCTTTGAACATGTATGGGTTCATTTTGGATTTCCCACTTTTATTGTATCTGATTGAGACACCCGATTTGTGGGGAAGTTTTGGTCAAGTTTGTGGGAACTGATGGACACCAAACTAAAGAAAAGCACAACTTTTCATCCACAAACTGATGGCCAGACAGAAGTAGTTAACAGGACAGTGATCCAGTTACTCAGAGGATATTGCAGCAAACATCCTAAGCTTTGGGATGAACACTTGTGTTATGTACAGCATGCTTACAACAGAGCAAAACATTCTTCTACACAGAGATCTCCTTTTGAGACCTGTTTTGGTTTCACACCAAGGTCTCCTTTGGATTTTGTCTTTGGTAAAGATACCACAGTTGAGGGACACAGTGATGTGGACAAGGCAACTAGGTTCATTGAACAAATCCAGGAGATCCACCAGGCAGTACAGGAACAACTGGAAAAGAGCCAAGCCAAATATAAGGCTAGGTATGACAAGCATTGGATAGAGCATAGTTTTCAAGTTGGTGACCAGGTCTGGCTGTATATCAGCAAGGATAGGATGCAAGGTGAAGGTAAGAAGCTAAAGCCTATCAGGTATGGACCTTTCAAAATACTCAAGAAGATTGGTGAGAATGCTTTTCGCCTTGATCTACCAGCTTACATGCACATCTACTCAGTTGTAAATGCGGATTGCTTGAGATTGTTTGAACCCTCACTGATTGAGGATCCCGAAGAGCAAAGTCATTTTCCCTCTATTGATGACCTGCTACTTGAATATCTTAATGAATTGCAGGAAGACACAGTGCTGGACAGGAAGGTGAGGACGATGCACAGAGGAGATGTTGACTACCTAAGAGTAGGGCTCAAAGGTTCAAAGCCAAGGAGTGCAAAGTGGATTGAGATTGGACAAGTGAGAAAACAGTACCCTCACTTAGTCGATGCTTGAAAGCCAACTTTTGGTGGTCCAAAAGCTTTTCAGTGGGAAGGCTGTGATCCGAATTGGATCCATGAATAACAGTTATCAGCAAACCATGACTGTATCAGGTTGGGACAGGCTTCAAAGAATTAAGAGAAGTGATCAAAAACACCTCTAAACAGTGGTAGTTAGCAGCCAATGTGGAATGACGAGGACCTTGGTCAAAGTGCGCTGACCGAGGCCCATGGAGACTGCGCAAGAGGTGAAACTAGCCCTTGGGAAGCTCGGATCGGGAAAAGGAGGCAGTTTCTGATGCACGATTCATCGCTGGGCAAAACCCCTCAAGAAGGAGAGGCCCCGAGCACTCGTTTGCATGGGAGCTAGGAAAACCGTGGGGAAAATGCTAAAGGCTAAGGTGGGACCCGCGCTCCAAAAATCGATGGTATTTATCGGAGGCACCCTTGGGCGGTAAGCATTTTTGGCGAAAACGGAGCGATTCCACTCAGCGGCCGACGCGTGGCAAGCGGAGGAGAGAGAAAACCACCGCTCATCGCACGCTAACGGTCGAGCAAGTCAACCGTGTGAAATGTGCAAATGGCGTCAGGTCTGGAGGCCTTAAATCTAATGGCTGAGATCGTGCTTGATGGGAAAGTCGGAATCGACAGGGGATTAAGCCACGATCTATAAGAATTTGACGTCCGATTTGACTGCCAAGGTGGCAGATGACTCATTCCACAATGTAACGGAAAAACCAAATCGACGAAGCAAGCTGGTGCAGTTGCAGGAGGACAAGTGGCCAATCCATGTGAGCCTGACGATGACGCCGAGACATGGAACTCCAAGCGAAGCTGTAACAGGCGATCCGCTAGGAAGTGGAAGGGGAATCGAATATCCATGAGCTCGAATGGATTTAAAGCCATGAATAGACAAAGCAGAAGACATGGGAACACCAAGAGGGAGACGGAGAAGAAAAGACAGAAGATAGAGAAAACGAAGAAAGACAGTGAAGCAAAAAGTAGAAAAAAGACAGAGGGTCGTGCTGACCAAAGGCAGTGTCGAGCACCAGAGAGCTTGAGACATTCAAGCCATCCTGGAGGGGATCTATCAGGACTGAGCACCACATTGGGCTCCTTCTATTAAAGACCAGAGAGGTAAAAAAAAAGGAGCTGGCGAGGAAAAGAGTCTGTGCACTCTAGTGGCTTGGGGAATCTAAGAGCCACCCTGCCAAGCAAATTCTGTTTCAGGAGACTCATATTGAGCTCCTTCATTATAATTCTCTGCTTTAAGACAAAATAAAAGAAGGCCACCACTGAGAGTTGGACTGGAGATGTAGCCCTGGAGGATAGGTTGAACTCCTTATTAAATTCTTGTGTTCTTATATTTGATTACTATATTTCTCTGCTGTTTTCAATTTCAAGTGTCTGTGTATTCGCAATCTGATCGATCCGTTGCCTAAATAGCATAGACACACACTAGCACATGAGTCTGTAATACCTTCATGTAATAAATCTTTACCTGAGATCACTCATAGGGTGATTTTTAGATCACCTTGAGCATGAAATGCAATCCATATTTGTTAGTTGTTTAATGATAGCTATAATACTAGTTATATTATATGTCAATACAATATTTCATGCTTAACTTATTGGTTTTTGTTTAATTAAAACTTCAACAGATATTCTTGCATGCAAATATCAATTTAATTCATTTTGACATTGAAACATTTTAATTTTTGAAGACACTGAATTTTGAATTCCACATAAGCATCTTTGTTGATGAAATAGGCTAGCCATAGGCCTATTATTTATGGACAATATGGTACTAAAGTAGTTGAATCTATGATTTTGATATGGGTAAATCACTTAAAAACAAAAGTTGGAAGAGTTAGGAGGTTTCAGTGCACATATCAAAGAGGAGAACTACCACTTGAAAAAGAGGATACTAGCAATGGAAAAGGATCTTGATGCCTTTGTAAAACTATCATTTTTTGTTGAAGGAACAATTTTTTGAATACCGAGACTTTCTCACCACTAATATCATAGATTGAAGAAAAAACAAATCTAAATGTTTGCAATTGGGAGAAAAGTGGGGCTCACTCAAATGATGGCACAATCGTACCAAGATTTAACAATGAAGGAGGAGATATTGGCTAATATACAAGTAGTCATCTAAGAGACTAAGGATGTGAAAAAACCTTCCATTAAGAGGGCATAAACTAACACCATTGACTGATACAAATATCGTAAGCTCACACTCCAATGCTTTTACTAAATTTGTTTTAGAAGTGAAATATTTTGTGGGACTGCTATATCTTGTGGTTTTTATTGATTTGAATGAATCTAAGTAATGTCAAATTTTCTAAAAAGAAATATTGACAAAATTTTAAGTTAATGGTCCTTAAGACTAAAGGCTAATGGCCATAAGAGGGTGAAATTAATCACTTGGTGGTTGACATTCCAAGGAAACAATATAAAAAAGAATGCTTGCTAGATGCAAGAACAACCAAGAGAGTTGAAAAAAATGCAACATGGGAAGAAGAATGGGTGGTATAAGAAGGATGAAGGAAAATTTTTGTTTGAGGATTGAAGGACAAAGAAAATTTGAACATATTAATGGTGGACAAACATTGTCTCTGAGCCAAAGCATTCTACAAAAATATTGCTAATGAATAAGAATACATGAATTTCTATAGAGGATATATGGCTCTAATAGAAATACCTTAACATGAAATAGAACCCATTTTTATTGGTTTTCCCATTTGGATTTATATGGTAAATACTATTTTTCATGGTTTTCATTCCTATGTTTGATTGAGATTGATAGTTGCATCTTCAAGTTAAATCAATGCTTCTGCACTTGTTAACATCCTTAAAATAATAGATGGAATTATTGAATGATAGCTATAATGCTCAATCATTTTGATAACTCCTTATTAGATTATATGATCTATAAATTATCGTGGATATTCCATTGGAACAATTTGTCACAACAAATTTGATAAAATACTGAAATATATATATATATATATGAAAGTTAATTTCCTTTAGATCTCATATTCTTTAATTATTGTTTTTTTCTTAAATGTATGAAATAACTGAAACATGAAAAATAGAGAATGAAAAAAAATACTTACACACCATCCAAAAATAAACACATGAACCTCGAAAAACCCATACAAGAGAAAACCTAGCTAGAAGGTGATGTTGCTCTAATTTCTTTTCTCTACTATGGAGCTATTTAAATATAAAGAAAGAGGTATTCTCTATGGAGTTTACTGAGACCTATGGTCTATAAGGATGCTACATAATCTTATCCCTCTTTGTTTTGTATTTTAATTTCCCATTCCTAGTTTAACTTCTAGAATATTCTTGAAAGTCCACATGTGGCTAGCCCCATATGCTCGAGTAATGGAGGCTGATGTGGCATCCTCTTGTACCATGGTGGTCAACACAGTAGGTCAACTTGCAAGAGGCATAAATTTTGCATACTAGTGTTGGTTGACATGATATTTGTGTCATTGGAAAGAAATTTGTGTAGATCAACGTCAATGGGCCTCATCTAAATTTGAGAAAGTTTTGGCCCATAAAAGTGTCATTTGATGCCTCAAATAGATGCAAAAGGCTTAAAATCTCAATTTTCCAAACTGGGATGCACTGTTAAAATGTCTGTGATTCTCCAAATTTTTCCACTTTGAAAGCATTAAGATATATGAAAAATAATATAATGATCCAATTTGGATCACACCTCCCCATTTAGGGAGGCTTTTGGTCCCTTAAATCTTTACTGAGTGAGGTGAGGAAAATTTTCCTTTACCTTCTCCCTGGAGTACTACTTTTCTTTAACCAAAGGTTATCCTTTCAACCTATGTCATGATACCCCTATCTTGTAGTTATATACCTCTTTTGCAAAACTGTGTCCTTTACCAATTGTGCCTGAGCATTTGGGGCTAACTCCTCTATGGAAGGTAGGACCAGTTTGTTATGAAACCAGCTCAAGAAAAGATAGAAAAGATAGATCAACGCCTTAGAATTTAGACTCTTTAAGGGGGCAACCTCCTTTACATTACATAAATGACAATTCTTGGATGATACAAATGAAAAGACCTCCTTTCTATATATAGGAGTCTAAGGGGTCATAACATAATCAGAGCCGACATAACAATAATAATGTAAGGGCACAATAATAACAATAGTGGGCTTCTATGGGGCACAATAGTAAAAATATGGGCACTACATGGGTACATCAATATAATAAGTGGGTTATACTAATAACAATAAGGGGTTACACTAGTAGTATAGGGGCCTAACATGCCCCTCTCCTTCAAAAAGCGTTGTCCTCAATGCTTGAGTAGTTCTTGATGCTTCTGTATAAAATTATTGTCCTCCCATGTGGAATATTTAGCGGGTAAGTCCTTCCACTTGATGAGATACTCTGAAATTGATCGATTTTGTAGCTTTCGGGTTCTTGTTTCTGTGACTACTCCAGGTTCCAATATGATTTTTCCTTCCTCTTCAATTTCTGGCAATATTGTTTGAATTGGGATCTTTTGCAACTTTTGAATAAGTGGCCATACTTCTTCGTCCTTCTTCCATTCATCCCTTTCTTCGTTTATCCAATCTGGTTGGATAATATAAATAGCACAAAACAATGCTTCCACATCCTCATCCTTGAAGAGTCTTCCCATTCGGTAAGGTCGCCATTTTTTAAGTGCATGTAGTATTGCCAACATTTCCTTCTCATAAATAGCTTGCTTGAGATGTAGCAGTAAAAATACCCAATCACCTACATCAAAACATTTTTCACTACGATGTTGATCCACCTGTTGTTTCGTTTGATTTTGCACGAAAGTGGCGTTATCCTTTAAAAGTTGGAGAACTTGTTGTTGATGCTCGATGTGATCTTTCACTGCTTGAACCTTTTTCTTCTTGATATGTCCTTCTATCTCTAGAGTTTGAGGAGTGGTAATTTCTTCCAATCCTTTACAAGATATGGTCGGATTCATTTCTTGATGCTCGATGTGATCTTTCACTTCTTGAACATTTTTCTTCTTGATATGTCCTTCTATCTTGATAGTTTGAGGAGTGGTAATTTCGAACAATGAATTACAAGATATGGTTGGATTCATTTCTTCTTTCTTGATGTGATCTTTCACTTCTTGCACCTTTCTCTTCTTGATATGTCCTTCTATCTTGAGAGTTTGAGGAGTGGTAATTCTTGCCAATGCTTTACAAGATATGGTCTGATTCATTTCTTCTTTCTCTGGGGTGGAGTCCTGGCGTATATCTTCTTCTTTTGATGTTTCTTGATCCTTTTCTTCCTCCTCTTCATATTCTATGTAAAATAATTTCTTTTCAACACACTTATGACCTTTAGTGCATTTGCTATCACAATTGTAACAAAGCCCTTTTTCTCTTTTTTCTTCCAATTGTTGTGGTGTAACCCTTGTAGGTTGTGGAAGGCTAGGAGAAACAACACTTCCATCTTTATAGTTGTGAGGGGTACGCTTCTTGGTTTCCATAATTTTGCTTTCGACTATGTCACAAAGTCCTTTTACTCTTTCCAATTGTTGTGGTGTTGCTCTAAAGAAGGTGTTGCTCTTTGTATCCTCATAATGTGCTATCATTTCCTCCGTGAAAATTGACCACGTAACAAGTTGTTTACGAGAACAAAGCCCTTCGTACCATAAAAATTGATCTGGTTCTAAATATGAAGATGCAATACATACCTTTTGTAATAGTTGTACACCATGTAGATCAAAATATTGCTCCATCTGAAGTATCCAATTTACTGGATCCTTGCCATCAAACTTCCTCATCTTGCTTTTTCTTGATTTTAGGAGCTCGACCTTGAAACGAATGTAACTCTGTACTTTCGAATCTTTAAGTTCTGAAATTTTGATATATAGTAGCCCTCTATGTCCTCTTTCCAATGCCACCAGTCTGATCCAAATTGGATTCTCTAAGAAAGCGTTATGCACAATCTCCCAAGATGACCTGATTATAGACCTTTCCAGAAGAGCGAAATTGTATGAAGTGCCACGTGTCACTGTTTCGACCTTCGGATATGAAAAGTGCATACAAGAAACTACAGTCCGTCCTCTTTCTGTACCTTCTTATGAAATTTCAATATGATCCCCAGAGAGAAAGTTATGACGATTTTCCCCAGGTCACCTGTTTTGAATGTAATTCAGGAGTCTGCAAAAAGACCAACTTCCTCAGATCATATCTCTGCAAATATCGCGTGAAAATCTCTGAAATTCGGACCCAAGGTTCAGCGCGATTTCTTCTCAAATGGGTTTTTTTTGTGACTTCTGAAACGTCACAGGAAAAAAGTTATAGTGAAAATGCCACGATGACCTGTTTGGAGTAGCGAAACCCTAGAATCAAAAGCTCTGATACCAAATGTTATGAAACCAGCTCAAGAAAAGATAGAAAAGATAGATCAACGCCTTAGAATTCAGCCTCTTCGAGGGGGCAACCTCCTTTACATTACATAAATGACAATTCTTGGATGATACAAATGAAAAGACCTCCTTTCTATATATAGGAGTCTAAGGGGTCATAACATAATCAGAGCCGACATAACAATAATAATGTAAGGGCACAATAATATAATAGTGGGCTTCTATTGGGCACAATAGTAACAATATGGGCACTACATGGGTACATCAATATAATAAGTGGGTTATACTAATAACAATAAGGGGTTACACTAGTAGTATATGGGCCTAACACAGTTCCTCTTCCTAATCCAACATGGAGGGATCATAGAGTTTTGGATTATACACATTCACTACTGAGTAAATGTGCATGTATGGGGATAAAATGAATATGTAGCTGTATCTCCCACCTTTTCCAATATCTCAAAAGGACCATAACATAGAGCCTTGATCTTATTAAAAATACCCTATAGTCCTTCCCTATTTAGTCACAATAAAACTATGTCTTCCACTTTAAGTGACTTATATGTTATGTGTTAATATTATTTGGCCTTATATTTTTCTTCTGACTTCTTCAATGTCACCTATACTTCAAAATGGATACAACTGACATTCTCAACAAAATTTTACGCTCTAAAGGTGGAGGTGGAAAATATCCAAAGAGGTGACTTATATGTAGAAGTGTGGACTACTTTATTATAAGAGTGTTGTATATAGATTAGATTTTTATCCCAGGTTTTCAAATTCTTTTGCTTGTAACCCATCCAAAGATGCACCAAAGTCCTAATGAATTATTTTTTCTACCCATTTGTTTATGGATGGAATGTTGTATATATATTCAATGTTGTGTCCATATTCTCCCATAATATAGTCCAAAATGCACTAAGAAATATGTTATCCCTATTGAATATGATACCCCTTGGTTTCTGAAAGTGACTTGTTCAAAGAACATATTTGTTGCTTCTTGTCCTTTGATGATCTTTCACAATGCACAAAAATGCACCTTACTAAACTTTTCAAACATAATAAGGACATAGTCATGTCCCTTCTTGGTTGTTGGTAAGCCTCCCACAAAATCCATGGAAACACTTTCCAAAGTTATAGTGGGTATCGATAAGTGATGGTATTGACCTTGATTTTGTTACTCGACTTGCAAGTGAAACAAATCATATGCATTCTAATAAATTGTGCTACAACTTCTTGCACTTTGGGCTAGTACACATACCTCTGTAAGTTGGAAACCATATTCCCTACAACAAAATTTCCTACAACCTTGGAGGCGTGAGCTTCTTTGATGAGTTGCAACCATTGAGCTTTAGGAGCACTAAGGTTTTCGAGCCTATAGAGTAAGCCATTATAAAAATGATAGTGAACCTTGCTATCACCTTATTCTATACGAATTTGTCCATGTGGATACTAAAACGCCTCCTTGAAGCACTCATCTTCTATATATGCCTCTCTTTATGCATCATGGGTAAAAGGCATGTACATCAAAGTTCATAAAGCTTCAAACCTTGGATGTGGGCATCCTTGAAGGCATGTCTAACAACCTATTTGTGCTTCCCTTCTTATACTTTATGACTACATAAAATTGTTGTAAAAATCCCATCGACTTGTAATGTCTAGTTTGTTGTAGCTTACTTTGGGCTTGCAAATACTATAGTGACTAGTGATCTATGTGGATGATGGTCTCCTTACCCATTAGATAGTGCTTTCATTGCTTTACAGCTTGAACCAAGATATAGAGTCACTTGTAATAGGTAGGGTAGTTGAGAAAGTCCCCATGAAAGATTCAAAATGATAATATACAAGCCTTCATATTTACATCAAACTTATCCCATGGCATACCCACCTATATTTGTCTCCTTGGGAAGTATTTTGCAAGTTTAATAATGTGAGAATTGGTGTTTAATTGATATTTCTTTTCATCTCATCGAAATCCTTTTTTGATTCTTCTTCCTCTTCCAACATAGCTTGATCATTTGGTTCTAAGTCTTTGAGTGAAGGACTTGCTCCTATTACTCATCCAACATGGAGGGCTCATAGGGTTTAAGATTATCCACATTCACTATTGAATAAATTCTCATGTATGGGAGTAGAATCAGACTCTAGGCATTATTTCAAACTTTTTCCAATATCTTGAAAGGACCATACCATAGTTCCTTGATTGTCTTACCATACCCTTTGGTATTTCCTTGTTCAGTTGTAACCAAAATATGTCTCCCACTCTGAATGAATTATTAGTTATGTGTTGGTCATGTTTGGCCTTATATTTTTTCTATGGTTTCTTCAACATCTCCTATACTTGCAAATGGATTTACCTAATCTTCTCAACTACTTTTTTCCTCGCTCGTTTTTATATATATACAACATCCAAGCATGAAGGTGGAAAATATCCAAAATAGTTTTCAAAAGGTGACTTACTGGTAGAAGTGTGGACTACTCTATTTTAAGAGTGTCGTATAAAGATTAGATTATCATTCCAGGTCTTTGGACACTTTTGAATGTAACCCCCTCAAAAGCTACACCAATTTCATCTTGACTACTTCTTTCTACCCATTTGTCTATGGATGGAATATTGTATATATATTAAACTTAGTTTCCATCTTCTCCCATAATGTATTCCAAAATGCACTAATAATTTTGGTATCCCTATCTAAGATGAAGCTCCTTGGTATCCTAAAGTTCACCTAGACCTATTAAAAAAACATGTTTACTATTTCTTGTCCTTTAATGGTCTTTTTGCAGGGCATGATCTTTCACATCTCACTGAACCTATCAACTACCACAAATAGATAGTCATGTCCTTTCTTGATTGTTGGAAAACATCCCATAACCTCCATGGAAATGATTTCACAATGTTTAGTGGGTACTGGTAAGTGATGGTATATATCTTACATCTTGTTCCTAGGCTTGTTGGTACAACAAATATACATCTTCTAATATACTTTGCCACATCTTCTTGCATTATGTTAGTACACATACCTTTGTAAGTTGGAATTTGTTTTCCCAACCCCAAAATGTCTTGCAACCTTGGAGGTGTCAGCCTCTTTGATAATATGAAAATTTTCACCTTTAGGAACATAGAGCTTGTTAAGCTTGTAAAGTAACCCATTATGGAAATGATAATAATCATTGTTTTCACCTTCTTCTATATGAATTTGGCCTTGTAGCTGTTGAAACAATTCCATTAAGTACTCATCTTCCATGTATGCATCACAAATAAAAGGATCCATGTGCATCAAAGTTTCCAATGTTTTAATTTTGGATGCGAGTGACCTTGAAAGCATGTATGCCAACCTATTAATGTTACCCTTCTTATAATTAATGACTAGATTAAATTAATGTAAAAAACCTCGTCCACTTATAATATATTGTTTGTAGTATCTTACTCTCTTCCTACAAATACTATACTGGCTAGTGATTTGTGTGGATGATCATCTCCTTTCCCATTATATAATGCTTCCACTTATTGACAGCTTGAACTAGGGCATAGAAAATTCCTTGTCATAGGTAGGTAGTTGAGAACTTTCATGTTTACGACTATCAATTTTATTGTGTTCATTTTATTAAGTGTCATTTTCATGAGATCTTCATTCCAATATGTGTCTCTTTCAATGTCATTTCACATTTTTCAAGTGTCGTTTTGCACTTTCCTCTCACTGTCGCAAGAATCATCTCTTAGAACAACAAGTGTCTCACATCACACAAATGTAGTTTTGGTTCATTTCAGGGGTAAACTTGGTCCTAATGAGTCATTCTTGTCATCTAGACATGTATCACATTCAATACCAAAGTTTCAATCAATGTTGTGCACATGTCGTTACTATCATCACAAAATTTACCTTCAGTGTTGCTCTTGGGAAAAGATGTCGCAATGTTGTCACATTGAGGGAAGTATCTTTTTCATGTGTTTTGAGTGATAAATTTTGTGTCATCAACTATTAGAAGTGTGTTATTATGTTCACATTTTGTCATTGTTCACTTTGGCCTCATTGATCCCGCACTTAGCTAAATCCATAAAAGTTCCTTCCCGAGCAACTTGATCTCACTCATCGTTCCTGAACTATGCACTGCACAGTATCAACCCTCAAGATTAGACATTACCTCTTGGACATGTGCAATGCACAAATCCTTCCTTCAAGAACGGTGCACTGTAGAGTCTCAATGCTCAACCTTGACCCTTGAGCTCCAGAATTGTGCAACCCTTGCCTTTAGTCACCTTATTCTATGCATTGCGTTGTGTCAAGAAACAAGCCTCAACCTTGACCTCTTGAATTCAAAAATTGTGCAAGCCCTTGGCCTCTGTCCCTCTAAAATTGTGCAATGGGAAACCTCAAACCTCAAGCCTTCAACCTGACCCCTTAATCCCCTCAACTGCGTAATTTCCTAGCCCTACTTTGCCTGAAATTCACTTTGTACAGTCTCAAGGCTCAGTCTTGGGCCCTGACCTCCTAATCTATGAATTTATGCAATACCTGAACCTGTCTCCCAGCCTATCACCTGGTTCTAGCATAATTAATGGTTGTCATGAAGCATGTTAGACTAGGGGTTTATCGAACTGATGTCGTATTTTCATGAGTGGATTTCAATTGTAGGTATTATATCATGTTATGACAAGATTATGATAAAGGAGATGAAGAAGGAGACCATGTTAGAATATACCTTTGTAGTTGTAAATATAATTTTATCAATTAAGAAAGACAAAAGGACACCAGATTGTGATAGTAGCTGGAGATCAAGATCACATTATCTTAAATGACTCATCCCCAAATCACAATCCTGGAATGTTTCTCTATCCTATTCCTTAATAAAGTTTTCATCTGTTTGGAAAAACTTGATGACTTGTCTCAATTTAAGTTTTATAGTGAGGGTGATACATCCATTATCGAGCATGCATCTCTTTTTCTTAAGTTCTGTGAACACTATGAAATTTACTGCGAAGATGTGGCTCGTATTCTTTTTTGCCTCACACTTGAAGGTTGGGTTTACCAGATAGTGTCATACCCTACCACCCGCTTCCATTCATTATTTTGAACACCTCTTCAAGGAGCTTCATTTAGTGTTTGATAGGTATGATTACTGAGATATTTTTCAAATAATTAATCTACCAAGAATGAAGTCTAATGAATCAATTTAGGATTTCTCTAATCAATTTTTTCACCTATGTTATGAATTTCCTGATGAAGGCATGGATCAAGATTTCTTTAAACAAATGTTTGAGCGTTTGGTTCATATATCTTTTCATGATGAGTCTGAAACCCTTGATGTTTCTACTTTCCCAACTCTTTCAAATCATGAGAAACCTCTAATTTCAGAGGAGGAAGCTATTATTCCCTTTGTTCCTTGTCCTCCTCATATTCCAGTTCCGATGTGGGTGCATCCTTGCGATGATGTTGAAGTTGGAAAATTTGAAAATTGAATGGATGATCTATCTCATCAGCCTTTATCCATTGCTCATGATCTAGATTTGATGGAGGAAAACTTGCAATGTTTCATGGAGCCTAGGGTGAAGGCTAATTCTTCCACTCCTAAAGATGATAGTAGCATTCTTAACCTCAATTTTAAATCTGGTTCCACTAAAAGTATTACTTCTTTAAGGGGCATATGTCATCCTCTATCATCTACATCCCATGACTCTTTGTATCATGATCCACTTGATCAATATTCTCCACCAACTAGTTCTTCACAGTCTCTTTATTTTCAAGTTGTTGGTTCAAATTGTGATCAAGTACAAGGCATTCACATTACACAGGTAAAGGATAAGGAAAGTGAGGAGAATATTGATCTCTCGTACCTATTTCAAAACCCTCTGAGTCATGATGTTGATCCTTCATTCTTGGATGATTTTCAATCTACTAATCTTTGTAGTTAATCGAATGAATTTAATTTGCTTAATTAATCTATAGTCTTGGGAAACGATCATTCTGATGATGATGAATCTATTGATGTATGTGATGATGAATGGCCAAGTGCACCAACTGGTCTTTTGGTTTCTCAAGAAGATTTTGATTTGAAAGAATTAAGTTTGGACTCTAATCCGGTCAAAGAATATGTCCTTATGGAAACTTCCTCTTCATCCCAGTATCCCTTGTGTTCTACTGTTTGTGATACTCCATGATTTTCAAGTTATTCATCTGATGAGTTAACGCCTCAATTAACACAAGTTAGTGAGGCTATCCATGATAAAAATAAAACAATCAAATCATTAAGTATTCTTTCCATTCCTCATCAACTCCAATTTTTCATGAGGACAACTCTTCAAATCAATTCACTCATGAAATTTCTTTGTATCATACATCTCTAGATTTGTGATCAAAAGAATATTTTGAATTGAGTATTCTAGTTATTTAAGTTGTAAAATCCAATCAAATCAGTGACAAATATGTCTTGCATCTGGTTAGTAGCGGTCTTAGTAAAATCAGTAGAAGTAGCTCTCCTCACGCCATGTATGATTTGATTCAATATTCAAAATTTGATTTTACAATCCTTGAAAGTTCCAGAACTTTTTAGGAAGTCAGAGTACTTCAACTTCCATTGATGGTTGTTTTAGGATATCACAACTCTGGTAAAATCCTGGGACTAAGTCAGATTTGTTTTTTCTCGCAAAATTATTTTCTTTTCTTTTTTCACATAGGAAAATCTGGGTAGATCAACCCTGAAGGGAATCAAATCTCACCAGCTAGACTATTAGGGCCTAACCCTAAGGGCGTCCGTGAGGCACTTAACAACAAGGACTTGACCAATTTAGCTAACCCTTGGGGCTAAAATTATTTTCTTTTCATGGTTTCACTTGATGTAAATTCCTTCTTAAAAGATATTTGGTATTTCAAATATATTCTTTTGAACCTTCAAGATTCAGTTCTTGATTAGATTCAATATTCTATTTTAGATGATTCATCTCCAAGTAAGGCTCTTGTAGTTAACTCAGGTTTGGAATGTTTATTTCTCATAGAATAATGAAACTATGAAGTTAATCATTTCAAATATTATATTTGGATGAAGGAATCATGTCTATCAGATTCATTTTAGAATAGCCAACTCCTGCTTTTTCTTGTGAATATTATATTTGAATATTTTTCTTCATCCCACCTAAAATCCTCTTGAGTGCTAATGAATGCATGAGTTATTTGGGGAATTAAATTCTTCTTCGCTCATTGTGTTTTGACTGGTTTCATGAGTTTTCTATACTGACATTCCTTTTCACTTCTTTTGACAATTATGATGCTATTGCAGTGTGTAACTAGTTACAAGGAAATGGTTTGTCATATTTATCATGTGAGAAAGATGATTCTTTTGTTCAAGGAATTTGTAATGCTGTTCAAACTGATCTATCTTCATTGTCTTCTAAAAGATAATCTCACACCACAAACGATATATCTAATCATAATATTAACTATCATTTGTTTTATCATTTTCCCACCAATATATCTAATGACAATTTTTCACATTGATTAATATTTATGGTTTATCTCACTATTCAGATACTTGTTAAGAAATTAAGGCACTTCAGCCTTCGATGATGGTTATGCCAAACCCTCACTATCTTGACAAGCCTTTTGAACATGATCAGATTCATTTTCCCTTACAATACTCTCATCCTGATCCCACACTTCTAATGAAATTTCATCTTTTCAAAGAATTCAGGGTTCTCAAGAGGACTGTTTCGAATTTCATGACCCAATCACTAAATGGTTGGAGCAATCTTACCTGGCAAGATTCGTCGCAAATAACAAGTTTCTATCGTTTCTCATGCTTGCTAAGGAAGATAGTACATATGAGGATACATTCACAAGAAGCTTCCAAGGTTTGTTTAATTATGTTTTTCACCAAAAAGGTAATATTGCGAGCTAGTTAGAAGTAGTGGTTATGAAATATCTTTCCGTTGATAGGAAATACCTTCAATATGTTGTGCAAGTTATTCGAGCGCTTATATTTTTTATTGCACATTGTTTTACATTTGTTTTAATTGCTTGTATCTTTGTGTATGAAGGTCAAGAGCAGTTAGGATGACTACATTGGAAATTTCATTACACTTGACCCTAACCTTCTAGCAGGTTAGGTTAGGAGTAGGTCTAGTTGCATACCAGTCTCCCTTGCACACTCATCCTGCACTCGCTTTTTTTACTCTTTCTTGTGATTTCTTACTTTTTTCTTGTAATGTGTTTTTGGTTTAGCCTCCATTTTCTTTGTCCTTTTAATTTTGTTTCCTAGTTGTGTCTTGTCTCCTATTTTGTGTTTTTTTAATAAGTCTTTGCATGAAGGATGTTCCCTTTAGCTCAAAAGACAATTTGACAAAAAATAAAATGGCTTTGTGACACTGCAAAATTTGGCTAACCTTTATTCCTTCTTTTTCGTCTTGGTTCATTCCTTTTTCTCAATGATGTTTTGATGGAAAATACGATCCTTGTGTAAATAGTGCTTTGTGTGAAACCATGATACCCATATCTATTCTAGGAGCCTCATTTGTATGCTTAGTTATTTATGTTTCAGTGTTTTCCACGCTGATCCATTCGAGTAGAGAAGGACAAGGGGAAAATATTGACAAGCAAACTCATATCAAAGGTTTTATGTATGCTTCTCTGAAGGAACAAACTCTTTTATCTCAATAAGTCAATATCCTTCTTCCACCCCATGAAATAAATAAGTGTCAAAGCATAGTCCTATTAAATAAATAAATAAAGGGTGAAAGAAGAGAAAGGATTCCTGTGTAGGGAGGTGATGCAATAAACTTCGTTAGTGTAATGTCCAGGCTTGCTAAAAACGAAGTAATGCTTGTGTTCCTGAAGTGACTTTGTCGGGGTACTATCCAGGCCTGCTGGCAATAGAGCAACACCATAGATGAAAACTCATACTTTGAATATCTTAAGCTCACAAATAAAATTACCCTTCTCCTAAGATGAAACATTGTGATATGGTTGGCTTTATGATTTTGTTCAATCGAGAAATAGATTAAGGGGACTACATATCTAACTGAGTTAAGTAGGGAAGCTAGAGTAATTTGTACGATGAATCAATACTTCCTGAAAAACTAAGCCCTACACAAATATATTACACAAAGGAAGAGAAGTTGGAGTTCTACCAGTGTGTTGCCAAGTGTTGTCGCTGTGAAAAACACCCTCCAAAATTTTCCGTACACTTGAATTTTGAAGCCTACTGTGAATCCTGTGATCATTCACTCCATGGTAACTTCATGGTTAGTTGATGCTTTGTTAATTATTCTACTATTTTTCTTAGTTTCTAAGTGTTAAAGGCACCTGTTCACACATGCTCATTCCGCAACAAGTTCATGAGCACACGTTTTTATGCAATCTTGAATAGGCATAACATAAGTCCATCAAGACAATGCTTGTGCAATTTTCAACCTATGTTGACAGCCAATGTGCGCACTCTCATTGACATTATCTCACTTTTGGTCGTGATTGTTCTTCTATTTCGGTGATTTTTTCCAACTATTGCTTTTGCATACCTTCACTTTCGCAAGTGTCTCTTTCATGTTTACGGTTGTCGCTTTTTCTTGTGTTCATTTTTTTAAATGTAATTTTCATGTTTTCTTCGTAACGACATGTGTTTCTTTCAATGTTGTTCGCATTTTACAAGTGTCGTTTTCACTTTCCTCTTATTGTCACAAGCATCCTATTTTAGCATGGAAAGCACCACACATCGTAAAAATGTAGCTTTGGTTTGTTTCAAGGGGTAACATTGGTCCTAATGAGTCATTCTTATCATGTAGACATTTATCACACTCATTCCCAAATTTTCAAGCATTGTTGCACGTGTTGTCACTATCGTCGCAAAGTGTACCTTTAGTATCACACTTTGGAAAAGTTGTCGCAATGTTATGGCATTAAGGGAAGTATGTTTTTCATGTGTTTCCTATTGACCAATTTTGTGTCATCAATTTTTCTAAATGTGTGACCATGTTTGGGTTTTTCATTGCTCACTTTGGCCTCACTGATCCCGCACTTTGCCAAATCCGGAAAAGTGCCTTCTTAAGTAGCTTGATCTCACTCAACCTTTCTGAACTCCACATTGCACAATCTCAACACTCAAGTTGAGACCTTGCTTCTTGGAACTGCACAATGCATAGAGCCTACCTTCCAAAACTATGCGCTGCGCAGTCTCAGTGCTCAACCTTGACCCTTTAGCTCTAGAACTGCATAGCCCCTGCCTTCAGTCACCTTCTTGTGTGCACTGCACAGTCTCACACAACAAGCCTCAACCTTGACCTTTTGAACAACACAATCCCTTGGCCTCTGTCCCTCCAAAACTATGCAGTGGGAAACCTTAAGCCTCAAACCTTAAGACTAACCCCTTGAGCCCCTTAACTATGTGGTTGCCTAGCCCTAACCTTCCTGAAGTGTGCAATGCACAGTCTCAAGTCTCAGTCCTGGTGCTTGACCTCCTGAGTTGTGCAACTACGCAATCCTTGATCATGTCTCCCAATCTATCACCTGGTTCTAGCTCAGTTAATGGTTGTCATGAAGCATGTTAGACTAGGGGTTGATTAGACTGATGTCATCTTGTTCTGAGTGGATTTTAGTTGCAGGTATTATATCATGTTATGATAGCATGACGATGAAGGGGATGAAGAAGGAGACCCTGCAAGAAGAAACCTTTGTAGATGCAAATAAAAATTGATCAATCAAGAAATACAAAGGGACACCAGGTTGTGATATAAGCTGAAGATCATGATCACATTGAAGAATCCCTACCTTCAAGCCTTATGGACGAGGATGGAGAAGAACATGTTCTATCTTTCAAGGAGACACACAGACAACAACAATAAAGAGAAGCTTGGCATTGCTATATCATAATACAGTCCATGTCATCAGTGTCTTGTCATGTCTTTTCAAGGTTTCATGTCAAGATCTACATGAGTCATCACCCACATCATTTGTGGATTATGTAATTTCAATACTCGGGAAATGTAATGTAAAGTGGAAGTCCAAGATTCATCTATAGAATGTGAAAAGTAATGAAGGAGTCAAAATGTCATAGAGAAGTCAAACAATCATGAGGGTAGTCCAAGATTCACAAGGGAGGTGAATGGTCACTCCATTTGTTATATACACCCTCATAGATCATGCAAATGACTTTTCACCTTGGCTCCTCCTACCAGGCATTATAGAGGAAAATAGTTCTTTTGGAGGAGCAAGTGGTTGCTCTAATGCTCCATTATTGGAGCTAGTGGTGTTCACTGTACTGATGTATCTTGGAAATTTTGCTTAATTTTGAAGCTCGTTGAGCCAACACACTTTCATGTGTATGTCGTAAATATTGTAAGACTATTATTTGAATGTTTACGATGTATGTTGTTTTCATTTGTACTAAGGAAATTGAACTATTTTGGTGGCTTTGGTACTTATCTTGTTGAAGGTGTGTTGTATGTGTTTTAACAATCATTTCTTCTATGTGAACTATTTCGCTAGTTGTCCAATGATTCATTCATATGTATATGCTCATGTGTCTTTACTAGATTAGTACTATTACTCTTCTTTTAAAGGCTCACTTTTTTTCTCCCTTTCAGTAGAAGAACCCTAATACATTCCGCAACTGAACATTCCACAAGGCATACTCATTTGTTTATCCGAAAGTACATGTACCACTATATCCAATGAAAATCTCTAAGAACATATGGAAGCCAGGCCTTATTTCCTAGAAGGGATCCTACACCAAACGGTGTGAAGTCTAATTAGGAATTTTCATCGGGGAGACCCCCCTTTGTTGATGGATTTCCAGCATCGTCAACACCTAGGAAACCTGTATGGGAGAAAACTTAGCTAAAAAGTGAGGTCACTCTCTCCTTTCTTTAGTTTGGAACTATGAAAATACAAAGAAATAGGTATTGTTTCCAGAGTTACCTGAGAACCACGACTTGTAAAGATACTAGATAATATTATCCCCCTCTATTTTTCTCTCTAACTTCCCAACTCCTAGTTTTTCTACTCAATTATGGAAGAAATATAATTGCATGGAATGGAACCGCTTTTCCTCCTAACTACACCACTATTTAACATAGCCTGATAGCCATCTAGGGGAAATATTTTAACTCCCTTAATCCTTAATTAGAGTTGTGATTTTGGACCTTCTAAAATTTTCTTGAAAGTCCACATGTGGCTATCCCCATATGTGTGAGTAACAAGAGATGACATGTTATGCCATCGTACCATGGTGGTCAATATGGTAGGTCAACTTGTGAGAGACAAATTTTGCATACAAGCTCCAATTGATTCATGCACTATTGGAAAGGCTTATTGGGTAATTTAATTGTGATTTAAATTACTTAGCATTAAATTATCAATCCATATTCGTATACTTGTGACGTACACTACACTATATGTGCTAGGAAATCAACTTTCAATTTTAATTTTAAAAGAAGAATTATAATTTATCAATAGAAAGAAAAGAATGCTAAACCTACACAAATGAATCAAAAGAATGAGATGGAGTGAAAAGAAATATTAATCTAAAAAGAAATAGAATTTTAAAGACTACAAATGCAAGGAAATTATATGAGATGAAATCTAGTCAAAGCACACACACACATAACATTGATGAAAGCAATGAAATGACTATTCTTGAAGGCAGTAAAAGAAAAGACAATTGTTCTAATCTAATGAAAGTAAGGACAATCGATCGAGGAAAGAAATGATATTTTAATCTAATTGAAGCAAAGAAACTTATGCTAATTGAAGAAGTAAATCTAATCTAATGAAATCATTTTAACTTAATCTATCAAAGCATGAAATCTTAATCTATGAAAACATTTGAAATTTAGTCTATGAAAGCATGGAAATATTTAATCTAGAAAGAAAAGCAAATCTAATATATGAAAACTTGTAAATTTAATCATTGAAAATGATACACTTAACTATGAAATCATTGAAGATTGTAAAGAAATTCATATATTTAGTGTGTATACAAATATTAGAGTTCATTCATAAATTAAAACCATGATATGCATATGAATGCTTATTCAGGAAACTATGCGATGAAACAATGTATGATATGCCTACGAATGCAAATGAAATGAGTGCGCAAATAAGAAGCTAAAGAAGTAAATATTTTTGGTATTTCAAATGTAATTCAAGTGCTTTATTTGTAAAAGAAAATTAAATGAAATGAGCAAAAAAGAACGTAAATAAAGTGCGTATAAAATAGAGCATCTAATCAATAGAATAGAAATAAACCTTGTAGAAAATAAGCATAAAAGAAACTAATTTATCTTGCAGAAATGAAACATTAAAATACACTCGTACTCATTAGGAGGCCCTCCTAAAGTGCATGAGAGGTGGAAATTTGAGGAAGCTATTGATCAAACACCATATCTCATCATGAAGGCATAACCATATCAAAGGATTGTATTAACTGAACAATGTGTGAACTTGAATAGTATTCATAACATCAAGCATGAACATAGCCAATATTTAGCATTTGAAACTTAAAACCCCTTTGAACGGAGAAGGTACTCCTATTTATACAAAAACTATGATAACTAATTAATAAATGTAGATCCACAAATATCTCCTAGATCCACAAATATTTCATGTGGTTACAATCGTGTGTTAATATCTATCAAGTAACATATCTTCACAAATCTCTAAAATATTTTATAGGAGACACTTATGAAAACTTACATGGTTCTTCTCCATGAAATATGCTTTATCAATGATCTCAAATATTCAAGAGTTTGAAGAGGAAATTCGAATTTGAGACTTAGTGACCAAATATGAATTTGCTGGAATCTTCAAATATGCCTACAAACATCACAAAACTCATCCAACTTTTAGATATAAGTGAATACATGTTAATTTCTAATATTTAACCATAAATTCACTCAAAATACTAAAATAAATGCTTTGGAAAATAATAAGTATAAACCCATATATGATCATGAAAATGGTCTTAGAGTAAGGTGATGGAGCTGCAGAATATGCTAAATATTGAAGGAAAATGAAATAAAAGAGTGTGCAAAAGGATGACATTTTGGAGACCCGACATTCCCCCAAACTAAATACGTTGCATGTCCTCATGCAACTTTGAATTGATTGTCATGGAGTGTATCCTTTTATATATTGGAATATTAAGTCATTTTGTGACTTTGAGATACTCTTCAAAACTTGCAAAGTCTCCTTCAATTATTTCTTTTTCTCAAGAGCTTGCTATTGTTGGGAGTCTTCAAGATATCTAAGTGGCAACTCTTGTAGTTGGTTCTTGTGTGGAAACCACAAGTATTGTAAGTGTTGGTTCTTGTGGCAACACTTTTATTTTATTTTTCTTCTTCCTGCAACAAATAGTACTTGAGAATGCATTCAAAATGAAGACCCATTCATGTACATATCAACCGATCCTTGTTCATAATTTGAATATTTTCAAAAGATATAAATCTTGAGCAAAAGAAAAACAATAATTAGTTGGGAGAAGCATGTTGGTCAAAATTATATGAGGTGATGGAATATGTGATATGAAAAAATGGAAATGAACATCCCCCCCAACAAAAGGTGTTTTCTATCTTTTGAAAATGGGGAAAGAAATGCCACATGGGAAATTTTCCAAATACATATCTTTTAGCATTCAAAGAATTAATGATTAAAGATTAGAAAACAACATACCTTCACCTACATGAAAATTTATTAAGCTATGCATCTATGAGATCGTGGTCGTTACTGATGGATCATGGAATGTGAAGTGAAAGAATCTGATCTGCTTCTTGATAGTTTGGTTGTATGAATAGTGGATGAAATATGAAATTGAAATCTTTGTGCCTTATTATTGTTGGAACTAATTCTATTTCTAATGAACTCTAAGACTGAATCTTGATTTATTGGAACATTGTTGAAAGTTACTTAAATAATATAGTCTTCATTCATATCTACGTCGTGGTATAATTATTTTCTATGTGGATAAATTTTGTCGATGTCAAACATAGAAACAAATTGTTGGATTATCGACCATTAAAGAATGTTGTTAACTAACACAAGATTGATCACCGTTAATTTCAATGAGAGTCAAGATTCCCAAGCACATCTTACTAGGTACGAATAAATGACTTGTAGTCGAGTCACCTAGAAGATCCAACAAACATGGGACATTGATTTATTCCCATTGTTTATTGGTGAGAGAACTTGTTGTTAAGGCATGCAAGCCTCAAGGTACTATAAATATCTCTAGTCTCAAACCAACTAGATAATGTGTTGAAGTCGATGAGTTAATACTTGTTAGAAAAGGGCCTTAATGAATACTCCATTATCTAACACAAGCATAAAGTAATGACGTAAATGACCACAGATGAAAGATTTGAACTATCAAGTAGGATTTATTTGGAAAAAGAAAGAGGAAAACGAGGTAACTTAAAATTGTAAGTGAGTTGAATGACTTTATTCATGGGTTAGGAATAAAATGTAGGTGAGGTAGGAAAGTATGAATCTTGAAAAGGGAAAACATATTTTGAATTCATGATTTAGTAGTAGTAGGATGATGGAAATTTAGACTACAACATGGATGACTATAAGCTTAGAGAGAGGAAAATGAATGAGAAGCAATGGAATGATGGATGTGATTTGACATGGACTTGAATTATTCATGTTCTTTTAAAAAATAAATTGGTCATTGAAAATCACTTATGCATGGGTTGATCTTCTTTGATTGTCCTGGAACCTGCAAAAACTTAGCACTAATCTACAATAAAATGTAAGAATATTGAGGAAGAGAGGTGATCAATCTCTCTTCATATGATATATACATAAGAAAATTCACAAATAGTGCTAAATAAAATAAATCCAAGGAAGATAAATAAAAATGAAATGCACTTTTACTTGTTGGGAAGGGGTACCTTGGACTACCTGCTAGTGTTTCATTGATAATTTCTTTGTTTGATGTTTGATTGGAGTGATTAAAAAACTAGGTTAAAGAAAATTCATATTAGAAACATGTTTTAATGATTTGATGATTTTTCCAAGTCCAATTGCTGCAAAATTAAAAAAAAATGACTATTTTTTTATTGTCTCAAATGTTGATGAAAATAATCCCATGATGTATATATCGTCAAGATGTTTCTAATGACGCTTGAATCACCTCAAACAAACATTGTATGAGAAAGTTTTGCCCATCTAAAGTTTTTTGGAAACAAGAAATAAATACTTTGCAAGGGCGCCATGTGGCAACATCAGGGATTTCCAAATAGAAAATGAGTGCAGACATTCATCACTGACATGGATGCTGACATGGAAAAGGGATGTGGCATGCTGAATAGGAATATGAGGTGGTATTTGACTAAGCAGAGTGATGTGGAATGTTGTTGATGTGGCAACAGAGGTGGAAAAATACTAACATGGTAGTTGAGGTGGCAGATTGCTGACATGGTAGTTGATAGGGCGAATGGGTTCGCGGTTGATTGGACAATTGACTAGCTAACACATGAGCCAATGATATGTTTCCACATTGACCAATTACAGGCCGCCACATGATAACCTCATTTTTATGAGAGACTCTTCGGCGTAAATCACATGATATTTCATTTGTCGACGCGTTTCGAACCAACCAGTGTGGTTCATCGCCAAGACAAGTTGAATGAACATATCAGACAAAGCAAGTTAAACAGATAGAGCAGACCTCCAACGGCTATATTCTGACAACGGCTAGATTTGAACAGTTAGTTAGGACAAGGAAAATAACCATTATCAAAAAGATAAGTTACCCCTGTTAGTTATAAAATGGACCCCTTTATTTTATTTTATTTTTATTTATTTATTTATTTATTTTTTACCATTTTAAATATGTATTAAAATAAATTAACTTAATTTAATAGCTAGTTCGTAAAGATTTTATATCTAAAAACTAGAGTATTAGTTATAAAAGTAATTAAATATATAAAAATATAAGTCAAAGGGTTGTTTCATACCCTTATTTATAAATAAATATTAAAATAAATCAATTATAAACTAGTTTAATTCTAGAATAATAATTAATTTATAGAGTAATTTAAGGGTATTATGATATTATAAATATATATAAAATAAAATAATTCAAATTAATGGTAAGTGATCCAAGTTACCCCGGTTAGTTATAGTGTGGACCCCTTATAAATATGTATTAAAAAATAAAATAAATTAACTCAATTTAATACTTAGTTAATAAAGTTTGGTGTTCTTAACACCCTCGCTACTCGTGCCCTTAGGATCTCTGATCGTGAGAGCTTTGATAAGGAGAGATCCCATCTCCTTAATGTCTTTGTGGAGAATGGATATAGTAGACGCCTGGGTCATAAGGCTTTCCATAAAGCCTCTAAAAACGCGTTAATTAAGAAAGAGCCAAAAGACCGTCGTCCAGGTGTCCATCTTCCCTATTTTCAAGGAACCACAGACAAGATTGCTTGGATCCTTAAAAGGTATGATATTCCCTCAACCTTTAGGCCCCTCAACACCATTTGCAAATCCCTCCGATCGGTGAAAGATCCCGTTAACCCTAAAGACATGAAGGGTGTCTACTTGATCCCTTGTTCTTGTGGGACCCCCTATATTGGGGAAATAGGGTGCTCCATCCGTCAAAGGATCTGCGAACATGCGGCCGACTTGAGACATGGGAGATCCAAGTCTGCAGCATTAGCTGAGCATGTGGAAAAGACCAAGCATCATGTGTGTATTGAGGAGGCCAAGGTTGTTGCCAAAGTTGCTCAGTTCCACCATCGTAAATTGAGGGAAGCTATTGAGATTGAAAAGAAGTCGAGCAATCTCAATAGAGATGATGGCTAGAAAATCAGTAGGTGCTGGATTCCAGCACTCTCTTCTTAGTCGGTTTTTTTGCCCCCTCCTTTTTCTTTTTCCTTTTTAGAATATATATGTATATATGCAACATTAACAATATTTAATAAATAATTTAATTAAATAAATAAATTACCTTTTTAAGCTAATCTTTGAATTATTCTATTTATTTATATAGTATTTTATCCTAACTTTATAATTTTTATTATATATTATATATATATATATATAGATATATATATATGATTGATTATTAATAAATAACTATTAAATCACTTTTTAAACTAACCGTTATAAATTATTATTAAACTAATAAATGAAAATTCTCAACCTATTATTATGATATATATATATATATATATATATAATAATTATTAAATAATTTAAGTAAATAAATAAATTATCTTTTTAATCTAACTATTAAAATTATTTTATATATTTTTAACTAATTTCCATAAATAATAATAATTAAAAATAAACTAACCATTAAGTTACTCGTCACTTAACAACCTAATATTATGATTTTAATTTATATATATATATATATATATATGAATTAATTTAAATAAATAAATATTATTATTATTATTATTCTCTAGTTAGTTAGGGATTTGAACCGGTGACCTATCGCAAGGAGTGCTTAACAACGCACCCATTCACCGTCAATCCAAAGCCCATGGGCATTATTATTATTATTATTATTATTTATTTTTATTTTATTTTTTATTTTATTTTATATTTTTTTATTTATTTTATTTTATTTTTTAACTAAC
This sequence comes from Pinus tabuliformis, assembly GCA_031772625.1. NCBI lineage: Eukaryota > Viridiplantae > Streptophyta > Pinopsida > Pinales > Pinaceae > Pinus > Pinus tabuliformis. The sequence continues at coordinate 308,823,495 of CM062805.1, read as the reverse complement.
GATTGAAATTATTTTACTTATTAATCCTAACCTTTATCTTATTAACCTAATATTATAACTTTAATATCTATATTATATATATATATATATAATTTAAATAAATAATTAAATTTCTTTTTAAACCAACCATTAATATTAATTTAGTTATGTATTTTTACCTAATTTAACTTATTTCCATAAATAATATTAAGATAAATAATAATAATAATAATAATATAATATTAAAATAATTAGACCTGGGTCCTAAGGTCAAAATTAGCCGTTAGTCTATTTAGCCGTTGGAGACTCTGCTTAGACTATTTATCATGTTAAGCTGGATGTTTCTTCAACTTGTCTGACGATGAACCACACTAGTTGGTTCGAAACGCGTCGACAAATGTTTGTCTACATGTGATTTACGCCCAAGTTATTCTTTCAACTATTATGGATCACAGAAGCCTCAATTCAACTGAAGATTTTATATCTAGAAATAGAGTATTAGTTATAAAAGTAATTAAATATATAAAAATATAAGTCAGAGGGTTGTTTCATAGCATTATTTATAAATAAATATTAAAATAAATCAATTATATAAAAGATAAATCTTTTATAAATTAATAATTAATAATAATTAGCCTTATTTTATTATTAATTTATAAAAGATTTATCTTTTATATAATTGATTTATTTTAATATTTATTTATAAATAAGGGTATGAAACAACCCCTGACTTATATTTTTATATATTTAATTACTTTTATAACTAATACTCTATTTTGAGATATAAAATCTTTATTAACTAAGTATTAAATTGAGTTAATTTATTTTATTTTTTAATACATATTTATAAGGGGTCCACACTATAACTAACCGGGGTAACTTGGATCACTTACCATTAATTTGAATTATTTTATTTTATATATATTTATAATATCATAATACCCTTAAATTACTCTATAAATTAATTATTATTCTAGAATTAAACTAGTTTATAATTGATTTATTTTAATATTTATTTATAAATAAGGTATGAAACAACCCTTTGACTTATATTTTTATATATTTAATTACTTTTATAATTAATACTCTAATTTTTAGATATAAAATATTTATGAACTAGCTATTAAATTAAGTTAATTTATTTTAATACATATTTAAAATGGTAAAAAATAAATAAATAAATAAATAAAAATAAAATAAAATAAAGGGGTCCATTTTATAACTAACAGGGGTAACTTATCTTTTTGATAATGGTTATTTTCCTGTCCTAACTAATTGGTCAAATCTAGCCGTTGTCAGAATATAGCCGTTGGAGGTCTGCTCTATCTATTTAACTCGCTTTGCCTGATCTGTTCATTCAACTTGTCCTGACGATGAACCACACTGGTTGGTTCGAAACGCGTCGACAAATGAAATATCATGTGATTTACGCCGAAGAATCTCTCATAAACTTGATATGGATCACAGAAGCCTCAATACAACAACCTCATTTTTCCCAAAAAAATTTAGCATCAATGCAATGGAGTTCATAATTTTTTTTTTCTTATCAAGTTGTGTGGGTTCCTCCATGCTTGACCTATGGCTTGAGAAACTGCAACCCTGGGCATCTAAGCCATCAAAATCACACAAGGATCACTCTTGGCCTGGGCCATACCGACCCTAAGTTAAATGGATCTTAGCGTGTCTCCTCCCCCTAGGAAGGGCACAACAACTTTCGTGAGGTTTGATTTTGGGTTGCGTTGCTAACGAAGCCCATTCTTAACTGATTGTGCTAGTGAAACTTAACAAATCCCGACCTCTTGATTACAAAAATTTATTTAAATATTTTGAAACAAGGAATTTTTATTTTATTTTATTTTATTATGAAGAAAACATTGAAGTTGAAGATTGAACCCGAGATCTCAATTTAATAAATGAAATCATCGAGCATGGCGCCCACACATTAAGTTATTAAAAATCTACCTAAGATTTCTATTTAAAGTAAAAAATTTATAATTGGCCCAAAAATAACGGAAGTATTCAACAAATTGAACCCTACCTTACACCAAATTTTATTTCAAAAGGAGCACAAACATGATGCATATTGCAAGTTAATGAAGGCCCTGCACACTGTGACCTCGCCATTTAACCATTAAACCCTTGGTTTTTCTTGCATATACAATGTGTTTTTATATAATGTGGGTTTTGTGTAATCTTGAATTCGTCCATTTAAACACTCCGCTGAATCATGGTTTCACTTGCGCGTAACCATTGTTCATTCAAATCCGCGTTTTAAAACTGTGGATTTATTGTTACGTCGTAGTCTACCTAGTTGGAGGAATTGCTCGAAAAGTTATGGAAATTCCGATCATGTTTAGAGAAAATCCAGCCACGATTTTTGTAAATCCAAGTTATAGTTGTTAAATTTCAAAATTTTAGGTGTCTCGACGTTTTTGATGGTGCTGAATTCATTTCCACCATCAAAAACATGATTCAAACATTGCCTCTACAAGATTTTTGAATTTTTTTTTGCCCGGATTCCGGGCACTTTTGGCTGTCTGAGCAATTCCTCCGCCTCGTAGACGAATCCTATTGTTACATGAGTCATTTATTTATGTAATGGTTGGTTCTTTATTGTAATGGTTACATTTTGTTTTTGGTTTTTATTATTTGTTTTGTTATGTTTTAATGGTCTTTTATATGTTTATATTTTGTATTTTTTTAATGGTTTTGTATTTTTATATATTGTGTGACCTGGATTTGGGTTTTATTTATAGTTTGTTTTTTTTTTTTGATTTGTTATATATATATATATATATATATTTCATTTTTATTTGTTTATTATTTTTATTTTTATGTTTTTAAATAAAAAAACTTATTTTAGATTGTTTTGAGAATAATCTAATTAGGTCTTTTTTAAAGAAAAATAAATTATTTTAGCAAATTTTGAGATAAAATTAAGTTGGAGAAAAACTTAAGCATTTTTTTATGGAATGAAAAGTAAATTTAGATCTCTTAGTCATTTTCTTTTAGATCTATGGATTTTATTACAAAATTTCAAAGCTAACTTATCCAATTTTTCCTTTCTAATTTTCTAGGTTGCAACAAAATGCGAGAAGAGAATATACTTTAGAAATTCTAGAATTATTTATACATTTAAAATATGAATTTTGAAAAGCAAAGTAAAAATAATTGATCTCAAATCTCAATTTTTTAGCTTTTGAAACTCTACTTGTCTTCCTCGTTCACAAACATCCATTTTACTGTAGATCTTTCTACCAATGGTTAGTAAATGAGGTGGATTTTGCTGCTTGTCTTACTCGTTCACAAACATCCATTTTATTGCAGATCTTTCTACCAATGGTTAGTAAATGAGGTGGATTTTACTACACCACCAGCTGAAAATTTCCAATGAAATCAAACTTAAAAACTTGAAAACAAAAACTCAAAACATCACCAAGCTTGGTTTTATTTCTTTATTCCATCCTACTCTATTTTGAAAAAGAAAAGCTTTTGTCAAGTGTAGGAGAATTTCCAGTGAAGCCATTTATGGATCAAGATTTCTACTATGCTCATATCCAACTTTGAAAAGTATACCTCAATGTCCACTAGGATATCAGTGACCAATAGTAAATTTTGATTTGGTGCCATAATTTGTTGAAGAATGGAGGAATTTTGTGGTGTCGTAATTATTTGAAACCAATCTTCAATGTAGTCCTTGCTCTCCATCATTTTGGATCTCTTGTCCACAAATGGATTAGTATCGAAACTCTTATAGTACCAAAATTGATTGAAACTTATGCATCTTAAATGATTTTTAACATGAATTTTAACTATGCATCTAAAAATGAATACAACTAAAATGAGATGTAATTACAAAAACTTTGATTAGGAAGAACCCCACAATCATGATGTGCAGGTTCTTACCTCTTGTATTACTGCTCCTCCTACCCAGAGTTATATAAAAAATACATTCTATATTGAAACCTAACACCTATGTATACTTCCCCGACAACAATGCCAAAAATGTTGGGTAATTTAATTGTGAGTTAAATTACTTAACATTAAATTATCAACCCAAGTTCATATATTTATGGAGTACACTACACTATATATGCTAGGAAATCAACTTTAAATTTTAATTCTAAAAGAAGAATTCTAATTTATCAATAACAAGAAACAAATGGTAAACCTATGTAAGAGAATCAAAAGAATATGATAGAGAGAAAATAAATTCTTAATCTTAAAAGAAGTTGAATTTTAAAGGCTAAAAATGCAAGGAAAATCTATGAGATGAAATCTAGTCAAAGCACACACACATACTTAACATTGATGAAAGTAATGCAATGACTATTCTTGTAAAAGAAAAGGTAGTTGTTCCAATCTAATCAAAGAAAGGGAAATCTATTCTAGGAAAGAAAATATATTTTAATCTAATGAAAGCAAAGACAATTATGCTAATTAAAGTAGTAAATCTAATCTAATGAAAGCATTTGAACTTAATCTATAAAATCATAAAATTTTAGTCTATAAAAACATTTGAAATTTAGTCTATGAAAGCATAGAAATCTTTAATCTAGAAAGACGAGTAAATCTAATCTATGAAAGCTTGTAAATTTAATCTATGAAAATGATACAATTAACTATGAAAGCATTGAATATTGTAAAGCAATTCAGAAATTCAGTGTGTGTTCAAAGCTTAGAGTTCATTCATAAATTAAAATCGTGATATGCCTATGAATGCTTATGTAAGAAACTATGTGATGAAACAATCTATGGTATGCCTGCGAATGCAAATGAAATGAGTGCACAAAGAAGAAGCTAATGAAGTAAATAATTTAGGTATTTTAAATGTAATTCAAGCGCTTAATCTGCAAAAGAACATAAATGAAATGAGCATAAAAGAACATAAAGAAAGTGTGTAGACAAAGATAACATCTAATCAAAAGGGTTGAAATAAACCTTGCAGAAAATGACCTTAAAATAAACTAGTCTATCTTGTAGAAATGAAACATTAAAATACACTCATACTCATAAGGAGACCCTCCTAAAGTGCACGAGATGTGGAAGGTTTAGGAATTTATTGATAAAACAACATACCTCACCATGAAGGCATAACTATATCAAATGATTGTATTAAATAAACAGTGTGTGAACTTCAATAGTATTCATAACATCAAGCATAAGCATAACCAATCTTTAGCATTCCAAAATTAACACCCCTTTGAATAGAGAAGGCACTCTGATTTATACAAAACTAAGATAACTAATTAATAAATGTAGACCCAAAAACCTCTCTTATATCCACACATCTCTCCTACATCCACAAATATATCATGTGGTTACAACTATGTGTTAACATCTAACAAGTAACATCTCTTCACAAATGTCTAAAATATTTGATAGGAGACACTTATGAAAACTTACATGATTCTTTTCTATGAAATTTGTTGGATCAATAATCTCAAATATTCCTCAAATATTCAATGGTTTGAAGAGTAAATTCGGATTTGAGACTTAGAGGCCAAATATGACTTTACTAAAATCTTCAAATATGCCTACAAACATCACAAAACTCATCCAAATTTTAGATATAATTGAATACATGTTATTTTTAATATTTACCATAAATTTACTCAAAATACTAAAATAAATGTTTTGTAAAATAATAAGTATAAACCCATATATGATAATGAAAATGGTCTTAGCGTATGGTGATGGAGCTGCAAAATATGGTAAACATTGAAGTAAAATGAAAGAAAATAGAGTGAAAAAGGATGCCATTTTGGAGACCCAACAAGGCCTATGAATGTAGATTAATGCCAGATGGTCTCAACTAAGGATTATAGAGTTTTGACTAAAAAATATGTAATTTGGTGCCTCAAAATGGCTTCAGAAGCTTTCAAACCCTAATTTTTCAATCTGAGACCTACTGTTAAAATGTCCTTGCAAGTTAATTCCTCTATTTTTTTCCACTCTAAAATCATCGAGATAGATGAATAAAATATAATGATCCAATCCTTACCATTATATGATGCTATAAAATTGCATGCTTAGTCAACTCATTAGCCTTTAGTAAATTAAATTAGCCACAATCAATGCGCTTGCTTGTAATATCAATTCAATTCATCTTAACATTGAATTATTTTCCTATTGGTTTAATTGTTGTGAATTTCCAATTGATCACTTGATTAATTCAATGATGTTGATTTGGGTAGTTCTTTATATAAATCTTTGGGGCATTCATCCTATTTTTGAAGTGTTATAATTGTTGGTTTTACCCATAGATTGTTCTTCTCTTAATGATTAAATAATTATGTTACTAAACCAATAACTACAACTTCATTTTTCAATTTATGCTCTATCCACGCCTTGGGAACAACACTTACATCTATCCCCTATATTCTATGATAACCAACAAAAGATATTAATATTATTTGGGATTTCTACTGATAATATTGGGCCCATGCCTATGCATGTTGATCTCCACCTACAACCATATGATTGGGCATATTGAAAAATGATTAATTATTGCTTGGTGCTTGCAATTGGATATAGATATGATTGTTGAATGGATGCTACATAAGAGAATTCATCCATCAAAATAAATTTTCTTTCTATTTGGCTCAATTGTTGTGAATTTTTAGTCAATCACTTGATTAATTTGTTGATGATGAATTGGGTGTTTCTTTGTCTAAATCTCTAAGTAATTCAACTTGTTCATGGGGGCTTCACTCAATGAACCTCTGACATATCACATGTGTTCATGGATTACTAAACAATACCCTTAATTTGACTACATATTGGAAAATACCTCTAAACATCACAGTATTTAACCCCCTACCAATACAAACCCAATATACCTTCCCAATTTAAAAAACCCCTAATTTCAGTAGATATTGTAGGTATAAATTTTTTAGTTAACATTTTTTATACCCCTTTATATTTTTTCATTAACTTTGAGCTCCAATTTTTATACCTACCAATATAAGACCCTTTATCCCCTATTATATGCTCAATATATTATGCCATTTTTTCCTCAATATATATCCCCTAGTATGAATGCACATGGTATGGTATTGCTCCCCCAATGAAGCCCCTGTGAACTTGTTACACTAATGTATGTACCCATATTAGAAAATGGGTGCCATAGGAAAGGTTGTTTTAATGACATCATTGATGTGCATGGATTGAATTTAATATGATGAGAATATTTTTGTTGTCGCTTCATAATGGAAGTCTCTAGTTACATAATTTTTTGTTTAATGCACTTAATATAATTTTAATTGCATTGATGTTAGGTTTAGTAAAAACTTTCACCACATTTAACACTTCTATCTGCCTTCCATATGTTCACACTATGTTGGTAATGGAGGACTCCTTCTTTGGGTAATGATAACCTCTTGTGCTAGTAGTGGTTGTCTCCCCCGCCATTATTGTGTATCGATGTTCATTAGCCATAGGTTAAGTGGTTGTTCTAGTTTTCTAGTGTTTTAATTGTTGGTTTTACCCATCATTATTTCGTACACGATTAAATTTTTGGGTTGTTGAACCATTGGCTACAACATTGTTTTGCAATTTATGCTCTATTTAAGCCTAGGGAATACTACTTAGAGTTATCCCATGTATTTTGTGATAGCTAAAAAAACAAAATCAATATTGTTTGGCATTGTTACCTACAATAGTTGGCCTCAAGCCTATGAATATTGTGCTTCCTATAACCATACAACTAGGCATTTTATAAATGATTGACTGTTTCTTGTTTCTTTCATTTCAATAGAGAGGATTGTTCAATTGAGTGCTATGTAAGCATATTTAAACAAAAATAGAGTATTCATCCAACTGTCACTCCATATTTGTAGTTGATCAAATATTGGGTCTTATTTGGCATAGAAGAAATCAGGAAAATAGAATTGGAATTGTTTTTCCTATTGATTGGTCTTTGTTTTCCATAGAAAGTAAACTTAGCAATGAATCAATATGAATGGAGGTCATTTTCTATTCCTATTAGTGAATAATTAGAAACCATAGGATTTTGATCTTAGGTTGATTTATTAGTCTTAGTATTTTGATCAATTATTCATGTATTATTAGTATTATGTCTTGTTTATTCTTATTATAATAAAGTTGTTATTCATGTAATATTAGTGTCATGTCTTATGGGCCCTTTTGCTTTGTAATTTTTTGTGAGACGTGTTTATGTTTTTATTTTCTTTTTTTTGTAATTCCTTGTTGGAATTTTTTGGTTTATAAATGTTATACATCTAATACATGCATCATGTTGTGATTTGATCATGATTCATTTTTCATCCTTTTCGTTAAAACTATAAAATATTTGTTTAATGACATAAACCAAATTTTTAAAGGGTCAAAACTTGACCAATATAGAGTAAAAATTTGGTCACACTATTTTAATTAATGATCTCTTTAAAACTATCCAAGGAGTACCTCAGTGGTCATAGGTATTTTACCTATGTTTTGATGAAGCTTTTCTAGAGGCACTTTTCCTTGCTCTATTTTTAGTATAAGTGATTAAGAAAGTGTGAATGGGTGGAAACACACCACTAAGCAGTTCAAGGGAATCTGACATAGAAGAGAGCCCCAATTAGACCCTCATTCGTGACATATGAATCCTCCCAATTATTTGGCTTGAATACCATTTTTGAGGGATTTAATAGTAGGGAAATATTGTTTGTTAACTAAAAAAACTCTAAAACACTATCCCATGAACTGTAAGATGGAGCAACTGTGATTCAAAAAACATGATTAGTCTAGATTCACTGAAGTGAAATTCAAACTCTAATCTATAAATAAATAGAGTAAAAGGAATGTGTAGCTCAGAAAAAAATATTAGTCTATATCTATATAATTAAAACATAGAAGCTTATATTAATTATAGAAAGGAAAAGTGTTATACTACTCTGAAAATAAATCTATGCCAAGATAATAAAGGAAAGTGCAAATAATCTAATATGGAGGGACTATGTTCTTGTATAGAATAGTATGTAACAACATAGATTCTTATTACATGAGTCCAATGAATTCATAGCTTGAAATAATCCGCATGAATAACTCAAGGAGCAATTCTAATTAAAGAAGAAATTATTGAATTATTCAATACATTGCAAAAGAAATTAGTTCCCACACAATAATCCAAGGAACATGAAAATATCTTAAGAAAAGAAATTAATATAAGAAATAGAAAGTTGAACTAATCTAAATTGCGGAAGAAAACTATTCTATCCCTAGAATATTCCAAGAGATAGGCAACATTTCTTATAAAATTAGTGGCTATGAAATTGGCTTCTTAGTATTAAAAATGGAGTAGAAATAGTTCTTACAATAGGCTTAAGTTCCCTTGAATACAAAATTTCCCATACTCTGTTCTTTGGGATGCAACCCATATATAGAGCTTTACAAAAATATTCTCTTGGCAAGAATCTAGTGGGGGGTATCTAATCATGAAATGGAATTTGGATCCCAAATATGTCATGTAACTATCATGAACAAGCTCAACTGAACAAGGGAATTTAGGTGGTTGTGATACACATGTTAGCCCCGTGGTGTTTCAAAATCCATTGGATCAATTACATTACTTAGTAATGAAATATCCACATTTGATGCTCACATTTTGTCATGCCTCAAATAGTGAGCTCTAATTCTTGGTACATCACCTTTTTAAGAAACATCCATAATTGAACTCTTTCATTTTTGGTCTTAGCTACTCTATTCTACCAATTTTTGGTCATATTTTTCCACTCTTAGTTTTTATCTCCTTTGTTTAGAATTTTTACCCACTAAAAGTGGGTAACCCCATAGGAGAAAAAAAAATCCTATCTTGAAAAGTTATCCCTTCCAGCTAACAACCATATACGTTCTTCAGTAAATGATGATATGCTACATTTATCACCATTTCCACTGGTCATACACCTCTCACCATCTGACATTCCTCTGGAAGGAAGGTGGGTCACCATTCAATAGGTACTTTAACCATTTTCTTTTGCTTAGCGTTTTGGGAATTTTAACATGGGTAAAGGGGTGATTTGTGATTGACTAATCTTGAATGTAAATTTATTCTCTCATCTTGTTGCGCATGGAATCCCCCCCAAGGCATGTTTTGGGGTTCAAAGCCCAATTTTTGACCGAATTTTGTTGTAAAGCTCCACGAATTGTAGGCACGAGGTGCAAAAGTATAATAGAGTCACAAGGTTGTACGCCCTAGTTTTGTAATGTAATGTTGGCTATATAAATAGAGCGAGGCTCTAAGTGTAGAATAATAGAGATGAGAATGACAAGTCTAAGTGATTGAGTCACAAGTGTAAAATGCGTCTTTGGGTCATAGAGTAGGAGAAGGCTCTGCAGCTGAGTGTGAAGAGGCCTAGTAGTATATAGCTGAGTGTGCAGGGCAGAGTCGAGTCTATAACTGAGGAAGAAATTAATAAAGAGAAGTTTTATCATAATTTTGTGTATCTGTCCTTGGGTTAATGCATGTTTGATATGATTTGCAAATATACTGTTTACTTATTGCGCGCACCTATATGAATGGTTTATATTGTTAAGTATGGTTTATATATGGTTTATATGGTAAAATGCATGTGTCTAAGTTATTACTATCTGAAGAAAACATATTTTTGTATTTTTGGTTAAGTTGTTGAAATTATCATGCATGTGCTTCTAACTAGTTTTCCACTATGCAGGGATGGATCAAGGGATGAAATGCTTTGGGAAAGGTTGGGATGGTACAGAGAGGGTCTAAGGGATCCCTAACATTCTTTCTGAGAGTTTCACAAAGTCTAGATGACATGCAACCGTGTTTATGAACTTCTACAGGAAGTCTGGAGGGGTTTCTACAGGATGTTCTGCAATTCTTCTACAGGATGTTTCGAAATGGGATGTTTGAGGATGGATGGTTGATGGAAGATGCATGGATGGTTATGGAGGTAGGATGGGGGTCTGAAGTGACCCAGGAACTGATGGATGGAGTGGTGAGATGATGTGGAAGGCTGACTTGCATCAACGAAGGTGTAGGCAATGGAAAAGCAAGAAGGTAGGGTTACGTGGCAAAAGAGCAGATGGGAGATGAGGAAACAGACTTGGTGATGGAGGAGCTGATCTGGACGAGGCTCAGATGAACGAGGAGGTGATGAAGGCGATAGGGATGCCCTGCACAATGCTCATTCAAACGAATCAATGAATCCTTGCAAACAAACCAAGTCCTAGCTAACTTAATCCAACTGTCAATGAAATGAATAAACAACAGCTTTGTTTGGAAAGAGAACCATGTACATCACGTGAGTAAGAACATTCAAAAAGATCTAAATGCATGACAAACTCCTACCAATCGATTCTAACCATAAAAAGCTACTTTAACCATAAAAAAAAACCAAAATAACAAAGCAAGATCTAAAGAGAAGATTTCATTTTGAGAACGCAGCAAACACATAAAGATAAACAAGGGAGGTACTGAGCACTTGAGATGGGCCCAACCCCAAGAGCTACAGCCTCCCAAGAGAGATTTAGAGCTGGTGCAAAGCTGGATTCATCTTTATTAATCAAGAATGAAGAGTTACATCAAAACTGTCCACAAGGAGAACTTGAACATGAGCTGAAAGCAAAGCTAATCTATTGCATAAAAATCAAACTACAAACTAGCTAACTAATGGCTAAAACAAAATGACTACCCACTAGCTAATCCCAAAAATGACCAATTATTTGGGCTCATTCAACCTCCTAAGTTGACTTAATCCACCATTCTCATTGGTTTATTGCATGTTTTTGATTATTTTTATGTTAATAGAGTGAATTTGGTTAGTCATTATGCCAACAAGTCTAATGGGTGCTTTGTGTAGCCTTTTTGGTCAACTTGGAGATAAAATTGAAGGTCTTAATGAGCACTTGGTAGCCAAATTCATGGGAGAACAAGCTAGAGGATTTGTAGGAAGGTGTCCCCCTCATTTATGGGCCCTTACCTCGAATTCTCCACCATCAGCTCGGAGTTCAAAGGCCACCAAATCAATGAGCACAAGGGCAGCCAAGCAAGTCAAGTAGGACTGCTGTTAACTACAAGTCTTGGGCAGCCAAGTCCCTAAATTTTAGGAGGACTGTTGGGTCCTCAAATTGTATAAATAAGGGGGCTCAAGACCTCATTTCAGTTAGTCATTTTTGGGATTAGCTAGTTGGTAGTCATTTTTGTAGCTAGTAGTTAGTCAATTTGGTTAGCCAGTTAGTCATTTTGTTTTAGCCATTAGTTAGCTAGTTTGTAGTTCGATTTTTATGCAATAGATTAGCTTTGCTTTCAGCTCATGTTCAAGTTCTTCTTGTGGACAGTTTTGATGTAACTCTTCATTTCTTGATCAATAAAGATGAATCCAGCTTTTCACCAGCTCTAAATCTCTCTTAGGAGGCTGTAGCTCTTGGGGTTGGGCCCATCTCAAGCGCCCAATACCTCCTTTGATTATCTTTATGTGTTTTGTTGCATTCTTAGAATAAAATCTGCTATTTAGATTTAAATATTGTGTTGTTATTTAGGTTTCTTTTGATGATTAAAAAGGTTCTTCATGTTCAGATTTACTTGATAGGTTAATCACAGGGAATATATTCAGAAAAAGGCTACCAAGTACTTTGGATCTCACCTCCCCTTCAGTGGAATCATGAGCTGGGACCAATGTAACCTTGCTGCCCACAAAAACACATTCTTTGCTTCACCATGCAATTAATAGTGTTGGATTCTTAGTTGTCGAACTTGATATCAGTTTTGATTGCATGTTTCAGTTTATGATTGCTTAGTGCATAGTCATTTCACGTATTTCATTTCGAATAAACCTCTGTTCCATTTCCGTTGCTATTATCTAGGTCAGATTAGGTCAAGGTAATTAGGTTCTTGATTTTCCAAGTCTTCATTTGTTAAATTCGAAAAATAACTTGCAGAGCACCTGTTATCCCTCTCTATCTACCCATAATCCATAAGATAATCTGCTCCAACCCTTAGTCCATGATTTGTACCCTTCATTTGCCATACTTTCCCCACCTTGCCCTAATTCCTACATTCTTGTGCATCATCGCTTCCTCCATCCTTGAACAAATCCAATCGCTCCTTAGCCTCATCCACCAAGTCCTAGACCTCTTCACACCCCTATTTCACCTCCATACTCATTCCTCCATCTTTTTCCCTCCATCCATGCTCCAAAATCCTCTTTTCAGGACATCCTGTAGAAATCTCTGAACATCCTGTAGAAACCCCTGCAGACATCCTGTAGAAGCCTGCACACTCAGTTGCCGAGCACCTGAACGTTGTGGACTTCTGTGGAATGATGTTTTGGATCCCCTGGAACCTCTCCTAGCCCTCCTGACCTTTCCCAAGCTTTCTCTCCCTTCGCACCACCTCTGCACAGCCAAACCCTAATAAGGAACAAATTCATAATCACTCCATCCACTTAAGAAAAAATACAAAAACAATGTTCTTTTTCATAGAAGTAGTTTGAGTTCATGCATTTCACATCATTAGAAGTAATGGCATCAGTTATAGACATTTGCACTCTCACTATTGCACCATAGAGGTTAAATTAGTCAGATTAGGGTTTACTAGGGTTTCCATGATTTGGTTGGCTTTCAGTTCATTGTTGCAAAGCAGATCAATTTCCCTTGAGATAGCCTTCGTCCATCATTTAGAAAGCTTCTTCTGAGAGCATATAGAAGTTGGCTTGAGCCCTAGCGGACTTGTGCCAGCTGACCAAGTGACAGCTGCGACAAGAGCTAGTACTTGTGCATACAGCACCGTCGCTTCCAAGTTTCTTACGAACTACCGGGTTGATAAAATTAAAGAAGGGAGTTCCAGGAGTTGTAGCATTATTGCTACAATACTGGAGCCCACCATCTTTTTGGCGCCGTTGCCGGGGAAGCGGCAGAGTATTGGTGATTGTTGCTATTCTTCTATTTTCTACTACAACCTTCTGCTAAGTAGTTTATTTCATTTCCATTATGCAATTTCATTTATGCAAAAGTAGATTAGCATTTCTTGCTTCCATAGATTAGCATTTCAATTCCGCAATTTCATTTCTGCAAGCGTAGATTAGCATTTCAATTCCGCAAGCGTAGACTAGCATTTCATTCTTGCAATTTCATTTGAGCAAAATAGATTAGTCTTTTCCTGCTTTCATTTCAATTCCGCATGTTCATTTTAGCGAGATAGTTAGTTGCAGTTCAATTTATTTCAGTTTTGCAAGTAGAAGTAGAAAAAAGCAAAAATCAAGCAAAAAGATTTCATTTCATGCCTTGTAGGAGTAGAGATAAGTTAGAAAAATGATTGCAAAACACCCCCACTGCTTCACACAGCCTTCTCTCTTCTTCGATGGCTGTGATTGAAGAACCCCTGGGTGGACATCAAGACATATTTGAAGAACCTCTAGGGGAGAAGAAGAAGAAAACATTCCTCTGGAGCAAATGGCTACAAGCAGAAATGTTGGGAGCAACATCTTGTCCAAAGATGAATTTGAAAATCAGATCAAAGATTTCAAGAGTGATATGAGGCAGTTTCTTGCCATGCAACTGGATACCTTGCGGATCCAACAGAAGCAAGAGGAAGCCAAGAGGGCTTTGGTCATTTTTTGTCCTAGGTGCGCTAGAAAGCATCCTAGGAACGAATGTCCATTGTACTCCATAGAAGTGTGTTTTGTTTGTGAAGAATACCATCCTACAGATCAGTGCCCTTCCTTACCCAGATTCAAAGCTGCATATCAGAGAGCCAAAGGAGCCACTGAATCACTTTATTACATGAACCAAAGTTGGCCGCATGGACCTAGATCTTACCAGCAGGAACTGCAAGGGACACCCGAGACCTATTATGACCCCTATCAAGCCACTTTCATGCCTTCTTGGGGTCCCCCTGCTCATCCTTCCTGGTCTACACCTCCTCCTTGGTCATATCCTCCTTGTTCCTTCACAGATCCATATTATGCCCAACCAGTTGCTCATTCATTTCACTCTTATGCTCAGCCACAGCCTCAGTGGAATGCACCTTATCAGGAGTGGAGGCCCCAGTACAACTCTCATCCCGCTCATTTTCCTCCACCACCTGCTCATCCACAACCATCGCCTCCTCCTCCACCAAGGCAACCCCAAATGCCTACCAAACCACAATGCCATCCATCTCCATCTCAATTTCACACCTCCACTCAACTACCCGTACCATTTCCAAAGCCATACAATGGAGCAGCTCAACCCCATTGCAAATCTAAGGCACAACATGTGCAAATGACTCCTCTTGAGCCCAATGATCTTCACCAAAGCTCAGGAAGAGTGTTGCAAAGCAGAGATTCTATTGACAACATTGAAGGACCAAAAGCAAAAGAAGAGTCCAAAGAGGAGATCAAAGAACCATGGGCTGCACTTGATGAAGAGAAGAGATCAGAATCAGAGATCGAGAGAGTTCCCTCATGGTTACCATCAAATCTTCCATGTACTCAAGAGAAAGATCAGCAAAAGGAGGAAGATGAGAAAGTCATGATAGAAGGTGACATGAAGAATGATCCAAATCAGCAAAAGGACCAAGGATATCAAAGCTATATTGAGACATGGTTCCAGACAGTCACTAAGTTGCAGCAGTACCCTCTTCCTCAGCTATGTTTTGTACTTTCAAAGTCAGATCATTTTGTCTCTGAAATTTGGATAGTTGTCAAAGCATGCATTCCGAGCCTTCACATCATTTTGTCTCTAATCTCGATGAGCACATGGCTCCATTGGAAGTATTCTTATACTTGAAAATGATTTTGTTTTTCAAGTAGGGTAGGGTAGAAAAAAAAAAAAAGAAAAAAAAAGAGAAAAAAGAAAAAGAAAAAAAAATGAAAAAAGAGGAAAATAGAAATCTAAGGTGAAAACCTCCTTGGAGGCGCCTTAGATTGGCTCATTGATTGAAAACCTCCATGAGGCGGTCAATGGGTTGGAGAAAAAAGAGAAAAGAGAATAAGATCTTTGGGTGAAAACCTCCCTTGGAGGCGCCCAAGGCAGGCAATTAGGGTGAAAACCTCCATGAGGCGCCCTAGTTGTTTTTCAAAAAAAAAAAAAAAAAAAGAGAAAAAAGAAAAAGAAAAATAAAAGCTAATCTCCATTGAATAAGTTCATGTTGCAGCAATGACATTGCAGGTTAAAGAAGGACGTTTCATGACAGGAGGAGCACTCAAATCAAGGTCAAAGGACTCTTTCTTGTGCCTTCTACAGGAAGCTCTGTATTTCTACAGGAAACATCCTGTAGAACCTTTGGACGAGCCAAATCCAATTTCAAAAGTGAATCTAATGGTGGGAATCTGTTGATTAGGCCTACAAGCACTTGTGTGTCCATCCCTTGCCTTCATCCATCATTTTTCCACCTCCTTGTGCTTCTCATTGTGCTTCTACAGGAACTTCTTGTAGAAATTGTGGGAAACTAGGCATGCATTTCAAAAAGTGGTTTGACGAACATGGTAGCTTCCTCAAGGGTTCAGAAGTCCTCATGCAGTCTTCCAACTCCTCCTCCATCATCTTTATACCTGCATCACAACCAAAATTCATTTTGTCATCCCATGCAACCAAAATGCAAAGTGCCTTGAAGCAAAAACACATAGAGCAGAATTTGTTTATGCCATAACTTGAAAACCATGCATCCATTTGAAAAACCGTTTTATGGGGAATTGTACAAGGTTGATGACAACATGCCTGAGCAGTTTCATGCAATTCTGATGCACGGTTTCCAAGAAATCAGCCTCCATCACCATCAGCCATTTTTGCATTTTCTCCATATCCGTGCATCCGTTTTAAAACCTGTTTCATGGGGAGATGCACATGGGTGATAGTAGCCTACCCAAGTAGTTTCAGCCAATTCTGATGCACGGTTTCCGAGAAATCGAGCTCTGAAATCTTCAGCCATTTTCCATTTTTCTCGAAATACGTGCATCCATTGATCACGATTTTGCTATGGGAGATGTATAATGATGATAGGAACATGCTCACCAAGTTTCAGATCGATCCGCTTTGCCGTTTGGGAGAAATGGCAAAAACAAGTTCTGATTTTGTGACCATGCAGCAGCAGCAGCTTGAAGGTGCAGATTTGAACGTGAAAACAACTGCATGCAGCTTAGATCCGGCCAGAGGACACCTGCACAAGGAAAAGCAATCAAGGATTAGCAGCCAAGCCACATGCAATCAGAAAAACTAAGCATGCAGCAGCAGAATCAGAGCAGGCAACAGCAAAAAGCTCACGGCAGCCATTCAACTTTGAGGTATGTGACTGATCTCATTCTTCTATTGCATAGATTTAATTTGAAAACTGCATGAATTGATGGAATGGTGGAATTAAGCCACTTAATTATCGAGGTTAAGTCAATTTCCTTCTCTAGCACTCAGCTGGAAGTCACGCAGTGCACATGGACAGCTGACTTACGTGAAAGTTAAAGCAACCAGGAGTGTTGGCCATTTAAACTTCAGTTCTATTCATAGCAGTGATTTCAGGGGGAAAACACATGGTTCATAAACAACACTTCCAGTTTCATGTGGCCACGTACACTTGGCCACTTCACTCTCTCATGCAAATCACGCAGCAATTAATGACGGCTCGGCTGAAGACTCACGTTAACTGCTGATTCATCTACACTTGCAAACCTCTTCAGCTGAATCCTCTGCCTCTGAATTTTGTTAAACATACGTCCTTCGCCAAATTTTCCAGCTTGTTAAAAATTCTCCCGCATACCAAGATCATTCAAAGACGCAGAGACACCCTACAGGCGTTTCTACAGGAAAGGCAGAGAACAACTCTGCGGAAGGAAAACCCAGAATTTTCGTTGAATTTGGAGCTCCAGACGAGATACTGTGATTGTCTGCATGAAAGCTTGGGTTGCAGAACCTTGATATCAATTGGAGGATGACCTTGAGAAAGGGGTCTATCACCATATTGTTGGCTTGTTTAGATGTTGTGACTAATTTCAGCAGGACCAACAAATACAAATGGCCTATTAACATTTTGGGAACTTTATCACTTCCTTTTCAAGAAAAATATCACAAGTTCAATTCCTTTACTTCCTATTTCATAAGAAGGCATTCTTGCACCTTTGATGCTGAAAATTCAAGGATGTCCAGTGTTTGGTCTTCTTTAAGTTCTTCGATGTTTCAAGTTTGAAGTGAAAAACCGGTTATCAAGCATCCAAAGTATTAGAAAGATGATGGTTGATGATGAAAATTCAGTATATGTTGGTGGCCTTCCATATGATTCTACTGAAGATTCCATTCAAAGGGCCTTTGAGATTTATGGCACTATTATTGCAGTAAAGGCTCTATCCAGATATTCATATTCCAGATTTGCCTCATCATGCATCCTTATCCGAGATAGTTGGGCTTCTACACATGTGAATTTGACATCAATACACATCTCTTCTCAAAACGATTATTGCTTATCAACGGGAGTTTTTTTTTTTGCTCTAATATCGCTTTTAGTCCGGCAACATATGGCTTATCTTTATTTGAAACGTGGTACTTCTGGGCTTTCATCGATATATGTATACTTCATTACTGTTGTAATTGTGCATTATTGGGACTCTATTCTCGGCTTGAAGAGTGCAGCGGTGTTATTGTTGGACCTAATCAGATATTGGTCAGGTCCACTGGTGGTCCCTGGTGCCAGACCTAATATCAGAGGCATCATACACTGCATTATAAGAAATTATCAAGGTGCCAATGTTTCAGGAAAACTTGGGCAGCAGACCTAATTGTCAAGCTTTATTGTTTATGATCATTACTGTCTGGATTGTGATAAATTCTATGCGGAGAGCCTGATGATTGTGAATGACTGAGAGTTTGGGGGTAAATGCTATGGATTTGTCACTTTTACTAATCCCAGAGTTGCAGTTAATGCAATCAATGACATGGATGGAAAGGCAATTGGTGGGAGGACTGTAAGAGTGAGTGAAGTAAAGAGTAAGTCATCAAGGGCCACATTTGCTCGAGAAAATCACTTTAGGGACAGGATCAGAGATAGAGACAGAGACAAAGTACAGGAGGAGAATGAGCTGCTGAAACAGTAGTTACAGCTATAGGGAAGTCATAACGAAGATAGGCCCTCCATTTTGGGAGAACAACAGCAGCAAGAAGGGCCTCCAGCAGACAAGGAAACATCTGATGAACAGCAGAGAGAGGACAAGCAGGCTAAGACAGTGCCGACTGTTTCTACAGGAAGACAGAGAACTGTTAGCAGACTGTTTCTACAGGAAGTTAGCAGACTGTTTCTACAGGAAGCCAGCGAACTGTCTCTACAGGAAGTTTGAAAAGAGGGAAGCCAAAGGAGGAATCGGCCGAGATGTTAGCCAAAGAAGCCACCAGGGCTATCAAAGATGAGGAGAGAGATTGGTTGCTCAGAGGATGAGCAACACTTTCAGTAGGGGGGTGATGATGAGCCCCAAAAATGGACAATTATTTGGGCTCATTCAACCTCCTAAGTTGACTTAATCCACCATTCTCATTGGTTTATTGCATTTTTTTGATTATTTTTATGTTAATAGAGTGAATTTGGTTAGTCATTATGCCAACAAGTCTAATGGGTGCTTTGTGTAGCCTTTTTGGTCAACTTGGAGACAAAATTGAAGGTCTTAATGAGCACTTGGCAGCCAAATTCGTGGGAGAACAAGCTAGAGGATTTGTAGGAAGGTGTCCCCCTCATTTATGGGCCCTTACCTCGAATTCTCCACCATCAGCTCGGAGTTCAAAGGCCACCAAATCAATGAGCACAAGGGCAGCCAAGCAAGTCAAGTAGGACTGCTGTTAACTACAAGTCTTAGGCAGCCAAGTCCCTAAATTTTAGGAGGACTGTTGGGTCCTCAAATTGTATAAATAAGGGGGCTCAAGACCTCATTTCAGTTAGTCATTTTTGGGATTAGCTAGTTGGTAGTCATTTTTGTAGCTAGTAGTTAGTCAATTTGGTTAGCCAGTTAGTCATTTTGTTTTAGCCATTAGTTAGCTAGTTTGTAGTTTGATTTTTATGCAATACATTAGCTTTGCTTTCAGCTCATGTTCAAGTTCTTCTTGTGGACAGTTTTGATGTAACTCTTCATTTCTTGATCAATAAAGATGAATCCAGCTTTTCACCAGCTCTAAATCTCTCTTAGGAGGCTGTAGCTCTTGGGGTTGGGCCCATCTCAAGCACCCAATACCTCCTTTGATTATCTTTATGTGTTTTGCTGCATTCTTAGAATAAAATCTGCTATTTAGATTTAAATATTGTGTTGTTATTTAGGTTTCTTTTGATGATTAAAAAGGTTCTTCATGTTCAGATTTACTTGATAGGTTAATCACAGGGAATATATTCAGAAAAAGGCTACCAAGTACTTTGGATTTCACCTCCCCTTCAGTGGAATCATGAGCTGGGACCAATGTAACCTTGCTGCCCACAAAAACACATTCTTTGCTTCACCATGCAATTAATAGTGTTGGATTCTTAGTTGTCGAACTTGATATCAGTTTTGATTGCATGTTTCAGTTTATGATTGCTTAGTGCATAGTCATTTCACGTATTTCTTTTCGAATAAACCTCTGTTCCATTTCCGTTGCTATTATCTAGGTCAGATTAGGTCAAGGTAATTAGGTTCTTGATTTTCCAAGTCTTCATTTGTTAAATTCGAAAAATAACTTGCAGAGCACCTGTTATCCCTCTCTATCTACCCATAATCCATCAGATAATCTGCTCCAACCCTTAGTCCATGATTTGTACCCTTCATTTGCCATACTTTCCCCACCTTGCCCTAATTCCTACATTCTTGTGCATCATCGCTTCCTCCATCCTTGAACAAATCCAATCGCTCCTTAGCCTCATCCACCAAGTCCTAGACCTCTTCACACCCCTATTTCACCTCCATACTCATTCCTCCATCTTTTTCCCTCCATCCATGCTCCAAAATCCTCTTTTCAGAACATCCTGTAGAAATCTCTGAACATCCTGTAGAAACCCCTGCAGACATCCTGTAGAAGCCTGCACACTCGGTTGTCGAGCACCTGAACGTTGTGGACTTCTGTGGAATGATGTTTTGGATCCCCTGGAACCTCTCCTAGCCCTCCTGACCTTTCCCAAGCTTTCTCTCCCTTCGCACCACCTCTGCACAGCCAAACCCTAATAAGGAACAAATTCATAATCACTCCATCCACTTAAGCAAAAATACAAAAACAATGTTCTTTTTCATAGAAGTAGTTTGATTTCATGCATTTCACATCATTAGAAGTAATGGCATCAGTTATAGACATTTGCACTCTCACTATTGCACCATAGAGGTTAAACTAGTCAGATTAGGGTTTACTAGGGTTTCCATGCTTTGGTTGGCTTTCAGTTCATTGTTGCAAAGCAGATCAATTTCCCTTGAGATAGCCTTCGTCCATCATTTAGAAAGCTTCTTCTGAGAGCATATAGAAGTTGGCTTGAGCCCTAGCGGACTTGTGCCAGCTAACCAAGTGACAGCTGCGACAAGAGCTAGTACTTGTGCATACAACACCGTCACTTCCAAGTTTCTTACGAACTACCGGGTTGATAAAATTAAAGAAGGGAGTTCCAGGAGTTGTAGCATTATTGCTACAATACTGGAGCCCACCAGCAGAGTCGAGTCTATAACTGAGGAAGAAATTAATAAAGAGAAGTTTTATCATAATTTTGTGTATCTGTCCTTGGGTTAATGCATGTTTGATATGATTTGCAAATATACTATTTACTTATTGCGCGCACCTATATGAATGGTTTATATTGTTAAGTATACTTAAAGCACTCAAATAGGCAAAGTTAATTAACTAACATTGGAATACCATTGAGATCTTGGTTAATAATGCATAGCGTGACATTCAGCCCCTCGGTAGGGTTGCGTGAAGGCAGTATATCAGGCTGTGGGGTACAGGAAAGTGCATGAAGCGACTTGCGTGCAAGGTCAAACCATGGACCACTTGAACTCATCAGACATCTCTAGGGTGTATAAACCTAGTGTTAGCACCCTCCGATACTAATTCGGGTGAGACCTCAGTCTGTGCTCCGCGGGCTGTTGCCGAAAGGGCCAGTAGTACCGGGATTTGTTTGGCTAACTTAACTCTAAACCTGGGTCAGGCCCCAATAAGCCAAAAAATGGTTTTGTTGCCAGGACCGGGATCTGCATAAGAGATGTCTGATGTCATATCACTGGAATTTGACAAAGAAAGGAATTGAAGAGTGGTTGGATAGAAAGATTCACAAGTTTCCGGCGCAGGAAAACAGGAATCCACGGTTATCAAAGGAAGAGTGGATAGATCACTACTTATATACAGAAATCCATGAAATTTTCTTTGCATCCTTCCCCTCTAAGTTGTATGAGTGGATCGCGAAGCTAGCAGACAGTCAAGGAAGGTGTAGGTTCGATAAACCTATTGTGTGGACTCCAGAGTTGGTGCGTAGACTAGAAGCATCAGAAGATAAGATCGCACGCATTGTGTACCATTGGCTCAATTGAATTATAGGAGGGTTTATCACCGAGTTCATGGTAGATAATTCAATCAGCTATAGTAAGGCAGAACGACGGTTCCTCAAAGGACTGTGAGGTAAGTACGTTAAATCTTTGAACACTTGGATTAAAATGCTACTGTGTGAAAAGCAGGTTATGCGAATAAATTGATGTTTGGGGCTACGCGGAGTGGGAGGATCTACAGGAATGAAGGTAGTGCAAAACTAGAAACTAGCCCTTTGATTTCACCTCCGCGAGAAAGTGAGGAAGAGATCATGAAGGTCTCACTAAGAAGTGCGATCAATTTGATAAAGTAGCGAATTCCACGCATACCACCCCCACCTACACCACCACCAGTGTCACCATCTTCACCCCTGTCTTCGCCCACACCACCTCTGCCACCACCACAGTTCAATATGGTGAGTGCGATAAAATTTTCGGTGTTCAAAGGAGTAAGGAACGAAGATCCGGACCAATTTTGGTTTGCGTTATAGGCTATATGGGAAGCGCAGGGAGTCACAGATGACAATATAAAGAAAGCAATGCTAGTCAGCACTTTGCAGGATTGTGCACTGACATGGTACATTAAGCATTCCAATGATAATCCAAACACAGGGATCGCGGATATCCAAGCTGCGCTAAACAGGGAATTTAGCGGGCCAAAATCAGAGACACAATCGATTATTGGATTTAAGGAAATCATGATGCTTCCAGGCGAGACCCCCTGGGAGCTAGATCAAAGATTGAAGTGTATGATTCGTGAAGCCAACATGACCTTGATAGATGGGAAACACCACACATGGTTTGTAGCATTGCTAACACTGCATCTAAGGAACGCGTTGTCACAGCAGAAGCTATCCACTCAGGCCAAGGCCTTGGAGATCGCAATGAGACTGCATGAGACCTTGATACAAGATCCTAACTTGGGAGTCCAATAGATCCACGCGCAGTTGAAAAACTTGTGCCTTGAGATGCAGAGTTTGAAACAAGATAGGACAACCTACCCAGAAGTGCACAAGGAGGTATGGTGAGTAAAGTTCAATGGTCAGGGACATGGCAAGGACCATTGTCTAGTATTTGCAAATTACCTGGCGGCAGGAGGACCAATGCCATTGAGACCAGAGGAACAAGCAGGACCGAGCACGATGCCTGCATTATGGTGCGTGATTTGTTAGATAGGAGGGAAGCATGTTATAGATAACTACCATCTATTACAAAAATATACTTCCCAGTAGTTGTTCTGTAATTTCTACAGGTCCGTAGGCCATGATGAGCGTACCTATAGAAGTTATGAACTGATGATGGATTAGACTTCTACCTACAGAGTTTAGACCGAAACACGAGCCCTCAATCAAAATGCAGGGATGGCGCACACTAGATTTCAGGGGCGCGGACGAGGTCGAGGTGGAATGGGACTAGGAAGAGGTCGCATACAGCTAATCTGTTACAATTGTGGAGGGCCAGGGCATTATGCCCGCAATTGTACAAATCCGACGAGACCATCATGCTTATATTGTACCCAGTTTTATCATGAGCCAGAGGATTGTCCCACGCTGATAGCGAGGTTGTGTGATAAAGGAACACTCCAACCTCCCCCGACTCAAAACCTGCAAATGATGAGGTATGAGCCGTGTGAGGAAGACCCGAATGTAAATATCATTCTCGGAAGTGGTATTACGACAGGAGATGATAAAGGCAAGCAGCCCAAAGAGAGTGCCTAGGTTCACAAGGCTCCAACAAAGGAACCAAAATTTGATTTAGAGCGCGCTAGGGAGACATTCATGGAAGCTAAGAAGATTTTCGCGGAGGCCTCCACTTTAGGTAGTAAAGACAAACTGGAACTGGAAATGGACCCATCAATGCTCACTACCTTTCTAGAGACACGCATGAAGTTTTTGTGCGACAACAAAGCTGTGAAGGGACTGCAAGAACTCATCACTAGATGTGCTGGGACCGCGCTAGGAGAACTGCGTGTAGTCTGGAAGCTCGGGAAGTACACAACGCGAACATGAAGAGAGATGAGATTGACCACACAGATCAGGGAATATGAAATGGATCAAGTGATTTTGGATCTAGGATCGGACGCGAACATCTTGCCAAAGTAGACATGGGAGCGCATGGGCAGGCCCGTGTTGCAATGGTCTCCTATTCAATTGTGAATGGCGAACTAGCAAAATACCTACCCATGGGAAGATTGCAGGGAATAATGGTGGATATCGAAGGTGCGAGTGTGCTTGCAGATTTTGAAGTGATAGAGATTGTTGATGACAACAATCCCTATCTCGCACTACTGGGAATAGATTGGGCCACTGACATGAATGGAGTGATAAATCTAAAGAAGCGCAAGATGATTTTTGAGAAAAAGTCACTGCATGTAGTGGTACCTTTAGACCCTACAAAAGGATCATGCTACACAGAGCCAGTGTGCGATGATGAAAGCGATGAAAATCTAGACTGTAACTACAAGATAACCACGTGGTAGAAGGACTAGGTAAATCCAACAGTGGATGGCAAGATTTCATGGGAGCACGAAAGCTCCTGCACCTCAGATTCGGACGAGGAGATAGAACGTTGGCAGAACTAGTTACACGAGGTAACCACGCTCAACTGTAACACAATTCCTATGTATGACGGGTTGAGCGAGGTGGATGATTCCTGAACAAATTTGAAAAATAAGTTCCAGAACAACAACGGTTCGATGCTCTGAAGTGGGTACAGCGCACTACGCAAGCAAGATGGTGGGGTATGAATCAAAAAAGTTATGAGGACTGGCGCGAATGCAGAAGGATGATGCTCATGCAGTTTGGAGAGCCTCAGATGTAGATGAAAGCTGGGTATGACAGACAAAACGGCCTATGTGCCCACCTCTCTAGATGGGTACATGCGTATGGTGCGGAACCTGCATGAACGCACACCATCCTCATGATAGGAAACATGACCAACAAGCAGGAGTGGACAAGACGATGGCGCGAATGACGACCAGGAAGTATGATAAGACCAAGCGTGTTGAAGATTATCTATGTGGAAGCCATTGACAAAGTATGCAAAGTATTGAACGCGGTCCACCATGTGAAACGCACTGACTGGGACCTGCGCGCACCAGCAATTCTATGGGCTTATAGGACCATGTGAAAAACCCTAACCACACGGGCAATTCTGAAGCTGAAGTATGAAGCATCTGATGTAATCCCTATGGAGCATGCGAAGCGTAGACCGTGCACAGAAGCACCCATAGGTACGATGGTTCGCGAAGCCCGAAAAGGAGGGATCACACAGCCGCAAGGAACAAAACGCATGGGACTTGAGGAAGAAATCCAATAGGGAAACCTTAGACTCCACAACCTTGAAGAAGAAAGGGTACGGTTAAGGAAGAAAAGTGCTTTGATGGATGTGGAAGTCAAGAAGATGGAGGATGAAATAAAGAAAGATTTTCTCGGCAAAAAGACTAGAATGGTAAGGCAGGAGGCGTGCGATCACGATGACAGGGTTAAGACCTATTGCCGCAAATTGATCAGTATGATGCCTTGGCTTGGACCACATATTGCTAAGCATAGTGACCAGGGTAGCGCATTGAAAATGTTGAAGTGCGCGATGTCGACCGTAACAATAAAATGTGGGGATTCTTTAGGAGCCATGATGGAGGACAGGATGGAAATCTACACGGGTGGTGTGACCACCTGACTAGCCAAGGGAAGGACAGTCTTAGCACTCCAGGCAGTTGGAAGGGAGCACGAGACTATAAACTATTATGCCTGAGTGCTACGTGATGTAGGAGATGTGCGCAGAAGTAGGGAGTCACAAGGTCCACGACCGTGCACGGTGGACTACGCTGCCACGTGGGTTGGCCAGAAAGTGACCTTTGAAGTCACTATTCACAATGGGATGCTCGACTTGAGGCCAAAGGGAGCAGGCGACAGGCATTTAAGATGCGATTTATGGGCAAGATCTGGGAAAATTTGCCGCCAAGAAAGCATTAATGAACCGGAATTGGGGGGAACGGTTGAATTCGAATTCAAAAAGTGCTATAAAATACAAAGAACTGCCCAGAAAACAACACTTGGTCATTTGCGAATTGAGCGATTGAGTAGAACCCTGAGTATTGTGAGTCGAGCATTGATTAAGCCCTTGAATTCGTGAGTGAAATATTGTTGCACAGCTATAATGACAACAACTAAGGATGGTATGGGGATAGAAGAGGTGCCCACCGACAAGGCCACGCAGGCCTTAATTGTGGACAATGTTCCAGAAGGTGCTGGGATTATGGCGGAGATCCCGAAATCACTACATATGCCAAGACCCAAGAAGGGTAAACAAGCAATGGCTCCTATATGCGTGTCTCAGCGGAACCCGCTGCGCAACAAACTGTCGATGGAGGAGAAAGGGAAAGCCGTCACGATAGAAACAGATGAAGAAGAAGAAGATCTGCATGCCCTTATCATCGCAAAGGAAGAAGACGAAGGCATGGAGGTGAATACTCAACCTATGCTCTCTGTGACAAAATTACCCGCCTATGTCCCCCCACGAAAAGGGAAGGCCAAAGTGCCCAAGGACCTGGACGAGACCAAGAGTTAGCTCCAGACCCCGCTCCTCCTAGATGGCATTATGTTTGAAGGCATGCACCTGGGCCACATATTGACCATGAAATTTGAATATTGGGACCTCGCTGACCGCAAGAAGTTCACTCACCTTGAGACCAGAAACCTCATGAAGTAGAACACTACGGGGGTGGTGACAACATTAGAGCCGCGAAAGTGGTTGCGTGGTGTGGAAAAGGCCAGGCTGCTAAACCTACTATGGGTGCCACATTTCCACCATGCCCCAATAACCATTTTCGTCAACAGGCAGCTACTATGCCTGATACATGATGGGTATTTATGGTTGGAGGAGCCCATCCCCATCACGGCAGACCTAATTCATTGCATTTCCCGGCTTCCATAAAAAGGAAAGGACCCCGCGACCTTATCGGAAGGAAAGGGCAATGATTTGGTCATCGTGGAGGCCATGAAGATGAAGTACAAGCTGGAAAATAAGAAGAGGGACTATGCGATCCCCAGCACCAAGGACAAAGTAGTACACGTGGCAACCCAAATCCTCATAGGCAAAGTTATGTGCAAGTGTCGCATCGATGAGGTACATGCGCCGGTGGTCGCACTAACCGAGTAGTGTGCCGAGGGGGTCCACTTTAACTGGTCTGAATTCCTCTGCATAGAATTTTTAGATAACTGCCACGAAGTCTAGGAGCAGGGTAAAACCTTCCACTATGCATGGTTGTTGCTATCCATAGTGCTCGTAGCAGGGGAATTGCCAGAGGACATTCAATTCCCACAATTGACAGAGATGTACCGGAGGCTGTGAAGTACGCTTCACTTTGGGCCACGAAGGATGCTACAAGGATACGCAAAACAAGATCTTCTGGGTGCTCATGGAGATGAAAATCTGAATGTGGATCAACCATAAGCCGCGGTTGTCACCCACGGTTTACAACAGTCTGTAGAGTTTTGCATAATTTAAGGCAAACATGCACAACAAATATATCAGAGCGAGAAAGGATCTGACAAAGCAATGGACAAAGATACCTTTTGTAGCCACTGACGATGCCATTTTCAATGTCCTGGAAGCATGGCCTCCGGATTGGTGTGCCCTAGACATTGCAGAACTCGAGAGATCGACAACATAAAAGAAGAAAGAAGATGCCAAGCTGCACATCGCATAGTTGGACGAAAGATGATGGAAGGAAACAGTAGCCACCTAAGTGCGGACAGCGTGGGAAGCGACACAAAAAGTAGCTAAGTAGGAAAAGGACACAGCCGCAATAGTAGCACAGGAAGCAGCCGTGAAGATGACTGAGGGCCAAATAACACCTTCGCAAGGGTAGGCAGCACAGGACGTAAAAACAGAAGAAGGAGGCGTGGACCCACGGATCGCGTCCACACAGTTGAAGTGCCAACACCCGATAGAGTGAGTAGGATAGAGGATGAAGGTCAAGGCCTCGGAATTATCCAATGGCCCAATCACCCTAACCGAGGGTGATCTGCATGACATCAACGAGATGGTGCACAATGTCACAAATGAGACTCTTTAGGATTTCATGCAGGATCACCAGACTATGTTGGGGGCCCTCAGAGTGCAGTTGCATGACTTGCAGCGGCGCCCCCATCATGTTGGTACCCTTTCAACCAACCTCGCAGTCGGATCCACAACAGTAGAGTAGATGTCGCGTGCGGGATGACGAACACAATCATGTTGCCAGAAGGGGCTCTAGTGACATCAAATGAGGATGACAGGCTTCCGGTTAGAACAATTAAAGGTCTCAGGGTTAATCTAGCTGCCCTTCTGTGTGAGACATTATATTTATAGCAGGATGGGATAATATCAGAGCTGCACGCTAGGGAGAGCCGCACGCTCCAAGTCCTCAGTGAGAAGAAGATAAATATGGAACAACTTAGCTAGCAGCGTGACGAATTGCTGTCTCAAAATCAACAGTTTTTGCAGGTGATAGGCAACGCTTATCGAAGCGTCCCGGAGCTGGCCATCTCAACAGATCTACCAACGGAGGTGTGGATCCATAGGCTAGCAGCAGGAGTCCGCGAGGCTAGGAAAGAAACGACCAAGGTTCAACTGGAGTTGAATGTTCAAATCGCCGAGCTGCAGTTAAAGGCACAACCATCCACTCCCCTATAAGTCAGAGAACAACGTGCTAGCGCTATCACAACGGGATTGCAGGAAATCGGATGTGCAGTGCGAGACTGCACCAGTATAAAGAATCACTTGAGGTCCTCACAACTTTGCAGGAGGACCCCAACATCTAGCGCTTAGAGACAGAGGCGCGAGAACTCCAACAACAGTATGACTGTGTCCGAGGAACTGCATAGATAGTGGTCCTCACCCAGCGTCTTGCGAGGATGCAGCAGGCTAAAGAACTGAAGGAGCAGGTGGACACGGCACGGCATAAGGAGGCAATCCTAAAAGTGCGCGTCCAACCTTGGATCGATGAGGTCTTCAGGATCATGGAAAACATCAAAGGCAAGCTCGCAAACATACAGGGGATGCACACATTGATGCAGAGAAGCACTGCAGACACGGAGGTTTCAGAACAACGTATGCAATAGATCTAGCAAGCAGCAGCTCAGTGCGCTGCTGACCTCCGTGCAGTTCGAGAACTGTTGGAGGGACTCCACGCAAAGATCTTCGCGACGACAGAATGACTTGAGGGCGAGTCACGATGTTTGTTTTGTGGGCCTGTTGGGAATGGAATCCACCCCAAGGCATGTTTTGGGGCTCAAAGCCCAAGTTTTGACCGAATTTTGTTGTAAAGCTCCGTGAATTGTGGGCCCGGGGCGCGAAAGCATAATAGAGTCACAGGGTTGTTCGCCCTAGTTTTGTAATGTAATGTCGGCTAGATAGACTTACCCATGGTCCGCGAACCATGGGATTGTATAAATAGAGAGAGGCTCTAAGTGTAGAATAAGAGAGATGAGAATGACAAGTCTAAGTGATTAAGTCACAAGTGTAAAGTGTGTCTTTGGGTCGTAGAGTATGGGAAGGCTCTGCATCTAAGTGTGCAGAGGCCTAGTAGTCCATAGCTGAGTGCGCAGACACTTGCAGCTGAGTGCACAGGGCGGAGTTGATTCTGTCACCGAGGACAAAATTAATAAAGATAAGTTTTATCATAATTCTCTGTATCTGTCCTTGGGTTAATGCATGTTTGATATGATTTGAAAATATATTGTTTACTTAATGTGTGCACCTGTATGAATGGTTTATATTGTTAAGTATACTTAAAGCACTCAAGTAGGCAAAGTTAATTAACTAACGTTGGAATACCATTGAGGTCTTGGATAATAACGCAAAGCGCAACGTTCAACCCCTCGGTAGGGCTACGCGAAGGTAGTATATTAGGCTGCGGGGTACAGGAAAGTGCGTGAAGTGACTTGCACGTAGGGTCGAACCGCAGACCACTTGAACTCATCAGACATCTCCAGGGTGCAGAAACCTGGTTCTAGCACCCTCCCATAATACTTCAGGTGAGACCTCAGTTCGCGCTCTCCGGGCTGTTGCTGAAAGGGCTAGTAGTACTGGAATTTGTTTGGCTAACTTAACTCTGAACCTGGGTCAGGCCCCAATAAGCCAACACGTCTTACCAGTGCTATTAATATTTGGCCCTAGTCCACTAAAACCTCCTCTCAATCCATAGAGTTATAGGAGGGGCACTACTTGGGAAACTTGGAATGAAGTATTATGTTCATGACCATTCCATACTTACCACCCTTCACCATTCCATTGATTTCACATCCATACTTTAGGTTTATTGTCATTGGTTCATTTGGATTTGGTACCTTCACATCCACATCCTTGGGTCAGGTCTAGAAAACATTTCCCTAGAGGTTGATGCAATTAAAATAAAGGTAAAAGTATGAGATGGCAACAATGAAAGAAAAATAAAAGTTAAATTGCAAAAGATGGCCCGAAAAATAGTTCGTGCGTGGGAAAAATCTTAGTGTGAGCTCTACCCCCCTCATTAACCATCACCTAGTTCTTGAGCACTAGATGCTCCATCACATAATAAAGGAACCCTTGCATGTTACAAAAATATTGAGAGATAAAATGAGTCATCATTAATGGTGAATTAATGCTACATCTTTAAAAGAAATCATAGACACCTAAGTTATTCTCCTTATCAAAGCGTTACAAAAAAAAGTAAAATGCACACCAGAGGAGTGGAAAAAGTAGGACAAGGAAAGGGGTAACTCATACCTCCATGATTGATCCCCCTATATGTCGATACATTTAGGATGATGGACCTCCATCAACTGGTCCCATGACCATGGCACCTATCCATGAAGAATTTCTACTCCATTACCACCACTATCACATAAATCTATGAATTGAAGGGTTGACCTTGGAAATGTAACTTCCCTTTAGGGGTTGGAAGCACCTAATAGGGTTGACCATCTAGTCACCCATAAAAATATAGGGAAAATTTTGATGGGACTTGGTCTAGTTATATATTTGAAGGTGATCCCATTTTGAAGTCTTATTATCCCCTTAACAATTAAGTATGGTCCACTACGATGCATCTATGATCATTGTCTCTAATGAATGGTGTAACCCCACATCACCATGTAGTCTTGATGGTAAACTCTTTGTTGGGTTTGTCTTGGTTTCCCTTCAAAAACTCTGGGGTAGAACCTCTGGGTTCCATCCTATGGTGGGAAATATTAAGGATTTCAATGATTCATATTTAACAAGGGTTCCCCTACAAACGACCTCAAATTTCCACATCACACTGAAAGAAAAATCCCAATGGGATTGAATATGCCTCCACTTGAAACTTTTGGGGTAATTCCTCGGGGGCATTGTTGGAAATAATACTGAAGGGGGGGGGGTTGAATCAGTATTAGAAATTTAACAATTTTTCCATTTCCATAAACAAATTGATAAACGCTACTTCTGTTAATTAAACCTGCATATATACGCAACTGTGTTTAGAGAAAACTGCATATATCTTTCAGACTTCTAATTTAGTTAGTTGATCTTAATATGTGTATCAGAACCATAAAACAGTAATCAAGTGCAATAAACAGTATAGGAAATCACACACATGAACACAAGATATAAGGTGGAAACCCAATGTGGGTGAAAACCACCTGCTGCAATTCGTCTCTATCTTCTTTTAATAAGAAACTTCTTTTTACAATATTTTTGTACTGGTGCAGTCTTATACTAGTACGCAGGCTTCTACCTGTAGAAGGCTACAACCTTCTCTCGTTCTCCAGCTTCTCTTGGAAGGGAGCTACAACCCCCTTAGCTCTTGTACTAGCTGATGTACTAGTACGTAGGTGCTGACCTACAGAAGGCTACAACCTTCTCTTTTCTTCCAGGGACCACATTTCATAAATTTTCAGACTGGATCCATCAATAACATCAATCAAACATCAAATATATCTGCATCAACCAATCTCCTTTGCACCAACCAAAAACTGAATCAAATAATCACTTCTCAGAATACTGTAACTAGAATACAGTAACAGTAATCAAAAACCAATCCTGAACCCAGAACATTGCAGCAATAAACAGAAGTAGATAAAAAATATTTTATGAGACGTACGGTGCTTCAATATGTAGAACCTGTGTGCATACACTATTATATTAAGGCAAACCTGCGTATACGCAGTTTTGAAATACCGAACCAACGTGTATACGTGTCTTTTCTATGCGGAACCTGCGTACAGATCTATAAAAGATAATTTACCCTTTTCAAATATTCAGACATCAGTTATACCCAGATTATTAGATTTATAGATCAAGTCATGCACCAAATATAATAGATCAAAATCACACAAAGATACTTCTCTTAAACCCTTGAGATCTTGACCCATCAATAGAACTTATCCTTCTTTTAGCACTCAGGTTCCTCCTTGATTCAAATCCAGTTATGGACCATTACCCAATGACCAGTATTCTAGATCTTTCTCTTCATAAGACATTCGATCTTTGAGTTCCTTTGCCTAATGATCTCCTCCTCCTTTTATAGTCTTAGGCCTTACTCAATACCATGGTCCAAAACCACTTAGAACCAAAACTTGGGTCCAAAATAGCTGGGTTCAACTCTTCGGATGAGATACCATGGTCCAAAACCATAGGTCTGAATACCAAGGACCAAAAACCAAGTTTTCCAAATTGTACGCGCTTTTCTGTGCATGAAAGTGCGTGTATACGCATACGCGCCTTTTGGTCTGTGAATACGCTTATATACGTGGCTTGTTCAATGGAAAACTGTGTATACCTCCTTTTCCTTTATTTTGAGAGCCTGTGAGCCTGAACTGTCATCTGAGTGATTTGCCGAGTGAGTTGCCATCAAGGACAATACTTGTGCCATAGTTCCAAGCTTGTGTCATAATGCCAACAGGCATAGGGACAACAATTATTTTTCGTTGGTTGATGGATATGTTTACCATCCAATTTTAGAACCTCCTTCTAGCCATCCTTTGACCACCACCCTAGTTCCTTGGGTTTACATGGATTAAACCTTTCCTCCCCAAAGTCCCTTGCCCTGAGTGTTAAGGATTTCAGCCCTCGTTCTTCATTAACTGTTAATATCTCTCTCTCTCTATATATATATATATATATATACACACACACACACACACATATATCTATTGATATCTCTCTTGAATTTCCCTTACACACAGAGACCAATTCCTCAAAAACTATGAATATAGAAAAAAATAAGGCCTAGAATGCAACCCAGTCTAATGCCAAGGCTTAGTTGATTAGTGATTTTCACTCTCTCACAATAATCTCAGACAAGGAATTCCTAAATTAATTTCTAGAACTCCAATCAAATTCGTAGAATAAGGACTTTTGCCTCCTTCATCTGCCTAAAGCATTTAAACCGCTTATTTAAATTTGCATAGCATTAACATATGCTTATCTACAAGTATTTATCTCAACACCATACATTCATCATTACACAGCTAAAATTTTTAGGGTTAAACACAAATATGACAATATTGTTTATGTCCTTCCAGATCACACATAAATATAGTTTGACATTCATGGCCATAAGTTATTTATCATGCCACCATTACCATTCTGAAACCCATCAAAATATCACAATCCATTTGCATAGTAAATTTCATTTTACAATTTCAAGGCACATATATTTATACAACAAGATAAATACATTAAGAATTGGCACATATAACCAAGAAAACACTTATATGGTATTATGAGTTGGGTAATTGAGGTTGATACTTCGACTCTCCACCCAACAGTGGATTGGACTACACGATGGGATTTCTTGCAACCAATCACCCCCTGAGCTAGATATCAGAGCTTTGAGGAGGTTTGTTCAAGGGATTTAACTAATGTTGTTATCCAAAACAGGGACTCCAAATACCTCTAACCTCCACCCACTGACTGAATTCACTGTAGTCAATTTTTCAACAGGGCCTCTAGAGGTGTGCCACCCCTCTAGCTCTTCCATGACGCTAACCACTTTCCAAGACTTGGGTTGAAACAAGGACTCTATAGACCTCCAACCTCTATCCACCAACCAAACACAAGAATCCATAGGTCTATCACCTCCACCGTCAATGAGACAAGGGAATCTAGGGACTCATGTCTCCACCCTCAAATGTACATGGGAATGTAGAGGCTCCACCTCCACCCTTATTGTTGTCAGGGAATCTAGAGACTTGTGTCTCCACCCTTGGTCGTGCAATTGAATCTATATGTTCTTGTACCTCAGCCCTCAATTCTACAAGGGAATCTAGAGATCCTCACCTACAGCCTCAAATGTACATGGGAATGTAGAGGCTCCACCTCCATCCTTATTGTTGTCAGGGTATCTAGAGACTTGTGTCTCCACCCTCAGCCGTGCAATGGAATCTAGATGTTCCAGTACCTCCACCCTCAATTCTTCAAGGGAACCTAGAGATCCCCACCTCCACCCTCAATCAAGTAAGGGAATCTAGAGGCTTCAACATCTACACACATAATAATAGAAGCACAATGGTTCCACCAGGTCTTGGGAATCTAAAATTATCTATAGAAAACCAATAAAAAAGAAAAGGAAAGGTCATAATTATCATTACCAAGAATCCAAGGGACATACCTCCTCCCTAACTATTAATGGAATCTAGAGGAATCCATTTCCATCCTTTCGCCAAATGGGGAATCCAAAGATCACCGTCCCTTACCTACGAGAAATTATTTCAATTCCCTCTGCTTAACTAAAACTACCTTTTTCCGTTCTTTGCCAACATTTTTCCAAAATTCCTCCCCTACTTCCTCTACATTGATACTTCTCATTTCCTCCATTGCTTATGCTGCTCTCTATACTCCACCCTCTTTGTTTCTTTTGATGCATGTTTTTATTGTCTGTCCCATCTCCTTCCCTAGCATTGTGTTTTCCTTTGGTCTTCATAAAACCTTTGTAGCCATGCCAGCTCCCCCATTGTCTTCTTCCTTCCAATCTGTTAAATGTGACCAACCACCCACATCCTCCTTCATACTTTGGCCTTAACTACCCAACAAAATTGTCATCTCCATTAGTTTTGAATATTCTCTCTTGATTGCATTTTTTTCTTCTTGAAGGGAGCATGGCCCTTGTCCTTTGTCCAATTCCCCATTAATGACATAATCCATCCCATTAAGGATGCATATCTACCACCCTCCTTAGTTGTCATAACAAATAAAAGAATCCAAAGCAATTTCCTCCTTAGCCCTAGGATCTGTGTCCTAGAAGCTCAACCAATTTCTAACAAAATATTTAGAGTATTTACAATAATAGGAAATAACCAGGGGTTGTCACAAACCCCTCCCCTTCGGGGGAACATCATCTTCTATGTTATTTGACCATATATGAATAAACCATGCTTTAAACTAGAACCAATGATATGGAGCTTTATATACACAATTATGTACAATATTTACGTCATATTTACATTTTCTTAGTTAGGAAACAAAAAATTATATGTTTCCAACATTTGGTTAGCCATTTCCCAGGTGGTTTCTTTGAGCCTAAAGTGCCTCCACTGCACTTTGAATCTCTCTATTGCTTGATTCTAGAGCGTGAGCTCCCTCCGATCCAGGATACATAGAGGTTTTTGTTAGAACTCTCCCTCTAGTTCAACCTGTAACATAAACCAATCAATTACATGATTAACATTTTGCACATATTTTTTAAGTAATGAAACATGAAAGACATCATATACTTTCATTGATTGTGGCAAGTCTATCCTATAGGTCATTGGCCTTATTCTTTCAAGCACTTCAAATGGCCCAAGAAACTGTGGTTCGAACTTGGCACATTGCCCAAATTTCAAGGAGCTCTTCTTGGGTCTAACTTGTAGGTAAACAAGTTCCCAAACTTGAAATTGTTTGTGCACCCTATGCTAGTCCACATAGCTCTTTTTCTTGTCTTGTGCCACATTTAAATTCCTTCTGATGGTTCGTGTTTCTTGTCCCATATCCTTAAAAATATCAGGCCCAAAGAAGACCCCACTCACTTAATCATTCTAATTGATAGGTGTATTACAACTCCTCCCATAAAGTGCTTCAAATGGGCTCATTTTCAGTGATTCTTGATACCCATTATTATACACAAATTCTACAAGTGGAAGATATCCTTCCCACTTCCTTGGCTAGTGCATTACATACATTCTTAGCATATCCTCAAGAATTTTTTTTTTCCTCTCTATTTTCCTATCAATATGAGGATGGTAAGTTGTGCTAAATGAAAACTCTGTCCCCAAGCCTAGAAATAGTTATTTCCAAAAATTTTAATTATATTTGGCATCTCTAAGTGAGATGATTTTCTTGGGAACTCCATGCAATCTCACAATTTCCTTTATGAAAAATTGAGCCACATCACTTGATGAATCTATGGACTTAATTGCTACAAAATGAGCCACTTTGTTCAACCTATCAATGACTACCATGATTGCGTCATGTTGGTTAGAAGGCTTTGGAAACTTTGTAATAAATTCCATAGAAATCACTTCCCATGTCCATTCCAGAATGGGAATAGGATGAAATAAGCCAACTGGGTGCTTGCACTCAGTTTTTACTTGTTGAAACTCCAGGCACTTAGAGACGAAATCAACCACCTCCCTTTTCAACTTTGGCCAAAAATAAAATTTCTTGATGGTGGTTAGAGTCTTTTGATATCCTAGATGGCCAAAATATGGATTCACATGAAACTCTTTTAGTACAAGTTTCTTCAAATCGCTTCTATTTGTGACATAAATTCTATTTTTGGATTTAATCAACCCCTTTTTTGTAAGGTAATAATCCTTACCTTCCTCACCTTTAGAACCTTGTTGCAACTTCTCTTTTAGCTGCTTATATTTTTCATCCTGCTACCCTACATTTTTAATTCTTTCTGCAAGATCAATTCCATAGGAACTTATGGCTACTATATAGTTCATTTGCACTCTATTGTTGAGTACATGAGCCACTGTGTTATATTTTCCTTTTATATACTTTATTTCAAAATCAAATTCACCGAGTGCGGCAAGTCATTTAGCTTTCCTTGCAGTTAATATAAGATGATCAAATAATTTTTTCAGCTATCCATGATCTCACATTAGAGCAAGTTTTCTACTGAGGAGGTAGTTCCTCCACATATTCAATGCATAGATGATGGTAGCCAATTCCAAGTCATGAGTTGCCTAGTTTTTCTCATGTTCATTTAAGTTTTGATGTTCATAACAAATAAGTTAGTCTTCCTGCATCAAGACTCCACCAAGTCCATCTTTGTGGGAATATGTGGAAACCAAAAAATCCTTCTCAGGGTTTTCTATTTACAACACTAGTGCCATGGTTAATAATTGCTTCACTTGGTCGAAATTTGCAACACAAATAGTTTTACATTTAAACTTATTCCATTTCCTTTGCAATGCAATAATTGGGTAGCCAAACTTGGAGAATTTCTTAATGAATCTCTTGTAATAACCTGCTAGTCCCATAAAGGACCTAATTTCAACCACATTCTTAGGGGTTGGCCATTCCATGACAACCTTAGCCTTCTCTGGATCAAATTATACTCCCTCTTTTGAGAGAATGTGCCCTAAGTAATGGATCTATGAATGAAAGGAGTCACATTTACTAAGCTTTGAATAAATCTTATGCTCTCTTAGCAACTATAGTACTGCATCCAAATGATCTTCATGTTCCTCCTTTATCTTTGAATAAGACCAAAATGTAATCAACAAAAACCACTACAATTTTGCCTAAATAACGACGCAACGCATTATTTATAAGGCACATAAAATTTTGCAGGGGCATTAGTAAGCCCAAAAGGAACTACCACAAACTTGTAATTCCCATATCTCATTCTGAACGTTTTATTATGGATATGTTAATATTTAATGCACACCTAATGATAGCTTGATCTCAGGTCAATCTTGGAGAAGGCTGCTTCACCCCTTAGCCGATCAAATAGATCATTGATATGTGGCAAGGGCTACCTGTTCTTGAGGGTCACCTTATTCAGTTGTCTATAGTTAATGCACAACCTAAGTGTGTTATCCTTCTTCTTCATGAATAGAACCAATGATCCCCATGGAAACACACTTGGCCTTATGTAGCCTTTGTCCAACATTTCCTTGAGTTGTAGCTTCAACTCAACTAAATTTTGATTGCTCATTCTATATGGAGCCTTTGATGTTGGATCTGCTCCTATTGATTCAATAGAAAATTATATTTGTCGGTGAGGAGGCAACTTAGGTTTCTCTTCCGAAAAGAAATCTTAGAACTATTTCAAAATTGAATATTTTGACAAAATTTCATTGTCTCTCCCCCCCATCATTGTTGTTAACTTCAACATTGTAGGAACTTTGCACAACAAATAGGATACATCTCTTCCCATACCTTCTCTTGGCTTGCATGAATGTAACTAATCTAGCTAATATGGGATTTCATTTTCCCTACAATATTCTTCTTTCATGACACTCATCTAAGCACTCAATTTCCTTTTCAAAGCAATCTACCTTGGTGTGATGCATGTACAACCAGTCCATACCCAATAGTATGTTATGCACTCCTAGTGGCATCACATTAAGATTTGTAATGGTTGGCATGCCATTCAATTCAATCAGGAAATATCTCATCAAATATTCAACTCTTCTCCTTGTTCATGTTGTTAATTGAACCAACCACAGTTACGTGTGTGCCTCCTTAGACAATTGATATTTCTAAATGAGTAGTAGGTTAATATAACTAAAATTTTATCCACGGTCAATTAAAACATAAATAATTTGATTGTAGAGTTTGCCTTCAATTTTGATTAGGGAATCCTAGTGGACAGCCTGCCTATTCTCGTTTATTTCATATATTCTAGGAAAACTGTAGGCCATATCTCCCATAGTTTGGGCTTCTTGCACATTGTATAGTCGTAGTCCAATGCCCTTTTGTTGCGAACGATATCTTTTGTGGTGATTGTCTCTGCATGTCCAAAATTTTAGAGGATCTCTTACCTCTCTTCGATTCTGTCCTTCCAAAGGCTAATTAACACAACCTATGTCCACTAGGTTTCCTTTCTACTGAGGTCGACCCTGGTTAGTTGAATTTATATTTTCTCTCTTGCCTATGGTTTTTTATTTTCAGCCTTTCTTATGCATATTTTATTTATATTTTAGGGTGCCTTTCACCTTCCAAGCCTTCTTAAATTATAGCCTATGGTTAGATTATTGATATAAATGCTTCATTTTCTGAATTGCATCCTCTAATGTCTTGAGATCATCGAATTCAATTCTATCCTTATAGGATTGTGGCAGTCCACTGGCATACCTCTAGATTTTTGCTTTTTCTTTCTTAAGGTAGGGACCATACCTTAGTGACTCTAAGAATTTGGTGGTATACTCCCCATTTTGCTACTTGTCCCAATATGAGCTCATATAACTCCTTAGCCTTGTTGTCAAAGCATCTTTTAGATAGATACTTGTCCTTGAAATATCCTTTGAATTCACCCAAATACAACACTTGTTCTCTTATTCCTTTCACATTTTTGAGATCTTCCCACCATATATCGGCCTTTCCCTTTAGACTAAAAGTGGCTAGCTTTGCTTTCATGTTCTCTAAGTAGTCATGAATTCATAAGAACTTCTTCATTCCCAGTAACTAGGCTTCTACATCCTTTGATTTCTTCACCTCACCATTTAAGATAGGAAGCTTGGCCTTCTTAAAATCTTCTGGAATATAGTGTCTTTCCCTCCTTTCTTCATGGTGATGCTAATGGTGATGATGACGTTTCCTCCTGTGAGTATTTTCATACTGTTGCTCTTGGGTGCTAATATTTCTCTCTGGGGTACTCATTGGAGTATATCCCTTTACCATGTATTCACTTGAGTATCTATGCATATTCCTAAATCTACTCTCATATGCACCATTCATTCTTTATTCTTGTTCTAGGGGACCCTACCTATCCCTATTACTAGAAACCAACTCATGTTGCCTCTGTCTTTGCAAATTTGACAGGATTTGCAATATAACTACATTGACTTCTTCTTGCCTCCCCTATGCTCTGACAAGCCTTTCATTGTCATCCTTACAACTCCTCATTTCTACCCTTAAGCTCCTTAGGGTATCCATTAAATCTAGAGACTATTTCCCTCCTCCTTGTTCAACTGATCTTTCTTCCAATCCATGTTATGACTAGTGTAAACTATATTGTACCAACTTGCTATCCATTCCTTGGTCCTTTAGTTTTATACTCTACCATCCTCTATTGTTCATGTGGTCTTTGACCTTCATGTGCAGTCATGCACACACATAACTGTTAGTTTCAAACACAGTTCAATATGCATAATGAATATTATCACCTTGGCTCATTGTTGGGGGTCTTGCTAAGGTGAGGCTAGCTAAACATTTCATGTCATGTTAGTACTTCACTATCAATAACATCATGTCAGGTCAAATGGTATATAAATAATAATAAAATTAGGTCAAAGCATCAATACCATTGTACATGCATATTTCATTATGTAAGCACACCAAACAATATATACAATCAATCCACATAAAAAACAATTTCTAACACTTATAATCTTCTCCAAGAATTCAACCTATTTCCAAAGTTCTAGTGTTGAAACCTTTTCTTTGATACCACTATGTAACACACCCACGTACCACCCTACCCCACACTAGAGATGTAAGGAGATGGTTACTATGTAGACCCAACCTCCAATGTCCAATTATGGAAATGGGGTCTAAATTTTTTTTTCTCTTTCAACTTCCTCAAAATTTAAAATAGATAACAATGTTACGTTCATCTCGTCGAGACCTTTCCAACTATATATTTTCAATTTGATTCTGGATTGAGAGATATGTCCATTCAAATTCTGGCCTATCAGATCTCGCCACATCATTTGACTTGCCATGTGGCACCCACATGGTCCCCACATGATAGAGATGATAGTTTCATTTACATCCTTTCATATCACACAAACATACAATGCAACACTCATGGCCATAAGTTATTTATCATACCACAATTAGCATCCAGAAACCCATCAAAATGTCATAATCCATTTTCACAGTAAATTACTTTTTATACATTCAAGGCACATATATTTATACAACAAGATAAACATTAGAAGCATTGACACATATTAACCAATAAAACACTCACATCGTATTATGAGCTGGGAAACTGAGGCTGGGACTTTGACTCTCCACCCAGCCATGGATTGGACTGCACTATGGAATGTATTGCATCCAATCACCCTCGAGCCAGATACCAGAGCTTTGAGGATGTTTGCTCGAGGGATTTAATCGATGATGCTAGAGGAAATAGGGACTCCAAAGACCTACAACCTCCACCCACTAGCTGAATTCATTGCAGCCAATATTTCAATAGGGACTTCAGAGGTCCACCACCTCCACCCTCCAACTATTCAATGATGTCAGTCACTAAATAAGACTTGGGATGAAACAAGGACTCTAGAGACCTCTAACCTCCACCCACTAGCCAAAAAATGGAATCCAAAGGTCTGTTACCACCACCCTCAATGAGATAGTTGAATCCATAGACTTATGTCTCCACCCTCAAATGTAGAAGGGAATCTAGAGGCTCCACCTCCACCCTTATTGTTGTTATGGAATCTAGAGACTTGTGTCTCCACCCTCAGTCATGCAAGGGAATCTAGAGGTTTCAATACTTCCACCCTCAATTCTTAAAGGGAATCTAGAGGTCGCAACCTACACCCTCAATCAACTAAGGTAATCTAGAGGCTTCAATACGTCCACACTCAATAATAGAAGAACAAAAATTCTACCCATTCTTTGGAATCCATAACTCGCTGTAGAAAACCAATAAATTGTAACAACCTGGTAAAAATTCCATGTAATAAAGTTAAAAACAACAACCACGGATGACTAGGACACTTATTCCAAGATGAATGTTAAGCAAGGTATCCTAAGGGGGGTTCATTTGGTTGTTTATGGCTAAGGAAATTGGCAAAGGAAATGGCTAAGTCATTAAGAGGCAAAATGACATTTTGGCACATTTATTTATGAAAATAATGGAAATTATGAGAAAAAGGAGTTGAAAGGTCACATGTTGCATGTGAGGAGCA
Source organism: Pinus tabuliformis (assembly GCA_031772625.1). Taxonomy (NCBI): domain Eukaryota; kingdom Viridiplantae; phylum Streptophyta; class Pinopsida; order Pinales; family Pinaceae; genus Pinus; species Pinus tabuliformis. The sequence continues at coordinate 308,780,993 of CM062805.1, read as the reverse complement.
AAACAAAGGAAAATAATGGAAAATTAAGAAAATAGAGGCATCATTCATAAAAGGTTTCTGAGGATAAGTTGGTAACCTTTTGTTAGTTCAATGTTGGAGATCTCTCTCAGCATTCTCTCTCTCTCATACTCTTGGATACTTAGAGTTTTCTTGGAGCAATCTTGGAGGGTGTGGCATACTTGGATTTCTGGAGCAAGAAGGCAAAGAAAGAGAAAGAAAGTGCAAGAAGGCATCAACATCAATAACTACATCAGATTTTCTTGTAGGTACCAAGTTTCATGTATGATTTCTTCAGTAGTTCTGGCATGCATGGCATATGCATGTGGTTTCTTGGTTGTGATCTGTCATTGGCATGAAGGATTGCCTGGATCGACAGTGGATTTCCTAGCCTTTGCATTTCATGTATAGCCACAATGATTGTGGGTTTACTTTCATTTATTTTTTTTGGTTGGTTCTTGTGTTTCCTTAGCTTGGGTTGAGTTACTAGTCCTGGAACCTTGGTTGGACGAACACTCTGGAGCCCTCCACCAACTTGGGTTGAGTTACTAGTCCTAGAGCCTTGGTTGGAAAAAAGCTCTGGAGCCCTTGGTGGGTTGAGTTACTAGTCCTGGAGCCTTGGTTAGACAAACGCTCTGGAACCCTGGAAGGCTTGGATACATACCGATCTGATGATGGTTTCGTGATGTCCGACTATGAGGTGGATGGCCTCTAGAAGCCTTGGATGATTTTTTATTGATGTGTTTTATGAGATCCCACATCCATGCTTGGAATATGACACGAGAGTGAATGGATGAAGAGATATTTTTCTCAACAATTCTACAATTGGGTGGAACGTGGTAGTCCCATCTTCGGTTGGTTCATTGCATTCATTAAGGAGAAATCCATTCCCTTGATTTTCATGTGTTAAAGGTACTGATGTATTTATGGATTTGATGGCTTATATGTTTATTGTATTTCTATTCCTATTATGCTGGTTATATGCACATTTTTTTACAACAACTTTGTATGTCTCTCAACATGTTTTTATTTGTATGTGAATGGATAATGTGCCTATGACCTAATAGATGATAATGCAACAAATGGCATAAGGGAAAAATTGTTCATATTGATTCTGAGATAAGTATGAGATCCCTACACTTAATTATGTTATTTACACCTGTAGATTACATGTCGATGATATGTTTGATGAAATTCCTGTCATGGCTAGTAGGAATCCAGTCAAGGTATTGAACAAGTATTTTCTTTAGTACTTTCATTTCCATCTTACTTTACTGATTTGCAGAGATGGATCAGTTATGGGTAGTCTCGTGGGCTCTAAGCCTGTGAAAGGGGCTTAAATCCTAGGGACGTTGGCACAAAACTGAAAATTTTGGTCCACAGTCACTTGCAGGAAGGTATTTGAGAGCGACTTTAGGTTGCTGGTTGATCCATTGCCCATAACTTGAGAGCGACTATCGACCGACAAAACTAAAACAATAGTGGGAGCCAGGGACAGGTTGTCCGAGTGGCTGACTTGTCTTCTAAGGGTTCTGTTGATGATGTTGGATGGCTGTATGGTGTGCTTTCATCGGTTCCACTTAATTAATGTGACTTAGGAGGTCAAATCATATCATAGTGGCCTCTTGTCACATGTTTATCCCGGTGTCCATTTGCTTAGGTAGATGGTAGAGGAGGGGTGTATAGGAGTGGTATTAGAGCATGGTTCACCCCTTGGACTAGATGGGATATGTGTTGGTCATGCATGCATGTCAGTTGCATGTGTGTCTCTTACACTTATATACTTGTTACATTTTCTTGATGATTGATTAGGGTTGTAGTATGGTTATCATGGAGAATTTGTTATTGATTTCATGAAATGTATTTGAAATGAGTATGTGACTGATTGTGTATGGATTACATGTCACTTACATGTCGATTTCATGGTACCTACTTACATCCTTGTATGTTAGGTTACATTTTGAATATTTTGATTACATGCATCAGTCTTGTAGGTTGATTACAAGAACTGATCAAGTATGTTTGACTACATGTGGTTATGCATATTTGTAGTTGGTTTGGAATTTCTTATGCATACTGCTAGTTGCATGTGGCAATGTGTACAATGGAATAATGGTTGTTGTCATGCATGAGGTCATAACATGCATTGTTGGTATGGCCTTGCATTGATGACTAGATCCCAGTTAGAGTGATGTTTATATGTTGATACATTTGTTGGTGTATGTCTATATGCTGTTATGATTATGTTATACATGTATCACGCTGATTTGGTGATCTTGCAGACAAGGTATCCTTGCCAAGCTATACTAAGGTACATTATGTTATTGTGATTTGGTTTATCTGACATATTATGCCTTGCAGGAAGAAATATCTAATAGTTAGCAAAATGGTTGACAACCAAGATTCTCCCTACGAATCCGAAAATCAATATGATGTTGGGAACCCCTCTGACTTGGCAGTTACATTGAGAAGATTAAAGGAGGAGATAAGGAGTTTTAAGGTAGATAATGAAAAAATTAAACATTCACAGGAAAAGTTAGCATAGGTGAATGTAGTAATACTTCAAAGCTTGTCGGATTTGCAGCGACAAAGACCACTACAGATCAGTCATGAGTAGGAAGATAAAAATAATGGGACATATAGTAGTAGATCACATAGCAGTCACCGATCAGATAGAGAGGACACCATCCAAGATGGCAGATTTTTGGACACTCCGGAGAGGAGAAGGGCTAGACAAAGGTATGATTCTAGTTCTGATTTAGGTAGGCACTATGATTTTCATCGTTATCATGCTTATAGGAGGAACGATATGGGATACTTTCCAGATGAATTTAATAAGGCAAAGACACCTACTTTTGATGGAGAGATAAAGAGATCACAAGATGCAGGGGCATGGTTGCTTGGTATGAAGAAGTTTTTCAGGTTGCATGACTACTCAGAGAACGTAAAAGCTAGAGTGGCTAATTTCAGTCTTAAAGGTAAAGCTGACATCTGGTGGGAAGATGTGAAGAATGTCAGGGACATAAATGAGGAAGATATGACTTGGAGTGAATTTTAGCAGCTACTCAAGAAGAAGAATTTTCCAGAGAGATACTTTGATGACAGAGAAAAAGAATTCTATGAACTAAAGATGGGATCCATGACAGATGATGAGTATACCAGTAAGTTCTTGGAACTGTTGAGGTATGTGCCTTACCTTAAGGAGGAGAAGGCTAAGATTAACAGATTCATTAGTGGACTACCGGTTGCATTAAAATACAAGATTGAATTCGATGAGCCTAGATCATTAAAGGAGGCCATTCGAAAGCTAAAGCATTTCTATGAGAAATCAAAGCGCAAAAATGAGACTAAGTCAGACTAGAGAGGTGATGTAAAGAACAAAAGAAAATGGGATAAAAAGGGAGCAAGGCCATAGAGTACAGATAACAAGGAGAATGTTGCACCAACTAAGAAGTTCAATGCATCAGATATAGAACAGGGACATCAGCCTCAGGAGAAGAGTAAGGAGCTCGTGCATTGTTGGACTTGTGGTAAAGATCACCTTAGGAGGGATTGTCCGCAACATAAAAGTGGTAGACCTCAGATATATAATGCAAAATAGGCGCAAATTGCTGGACAAGTAGGCCCTGTATCTATGCAACTGTGGACAATAGGAAGGCTGAGCATTAGGCATATACCATTGAGATGGACAGTAAGCTCTGTGATCAAGCTATTTCTATTTTGATTGAGCCTAGATCTAGTTATATCTATATTAGTCTTGACTTGGTGGATAAGTGTGGTTTGAGTAAGGAATTGCATGTAGAGTATTGGTTAGTGTAGTTGGATACAGGTATGAAGAAGCGAGTGCATCATTGGGTAAGAGCTTGCACATTTGACTTAAATGGTATGCCTACAACAACACATTTAAATGTATTACTATTGGGTTCATACAATATGTTATTGGGCATGGATTGGTTATATCTACATAGAACCAAGGTTGACTACTATGACAAATATATTGAGTGTGTTGATGACAATGGGGAACTAAGAGTCTTACAAGGTAAGAATAAAACCACATCAGTTAGGATGGTGACAACTATGAAAGCAAAAGTGTAGCCGCAGGAAAGGGTGAAAGCTATTTGCAGTACATATTTCTAGTGATAAGGGTAAGGAGGTTGAGGATGCAGATGTGTTGAACAAGTACTCAGTTTTACAGCAGTTCAGGGATGTATTTCTTGAGGACATTACAGAGTTTCCACCTATACGGAGTTATAATTTTCTATTGAGTTAGTGCTAGGGGCAACTCCAGCATCGAAAGCACCTTACAGGATGAGCACACCTGAGTTGGTTGATTTAAAATTGCAAATGAAGGAGATGTTGGACAAGGGATACATTAGGCCAAGTGTATCACCTTGGGGTGCACTGGTCTTGTTTGTGAAGAATAAAGATGGTACCCTTAGATTATGCATTGATTACAGGCAATTGAACAAAGTGACTAGTAAGAACAGGCACCCTTTTCCAAGGATTGATGACTTGTTCATTTAGTTGAAGGGACAAAAAATCTTCTCAAAGATTGACTTGAGATATGGATACCATCAGTTACGCATCAAAGAGGATGACATATACAAAACTGCGTTCAGGACCAGGTATGGGCATTATGAGTTTGTTGTTCCATTTGACTTAACGAATTCTCTAACTACATTCATGTGTTCGATGAATAGTGTGTTGCGTCCATATTTGGATAAGTTTGTTATTGTGTTCATTGATGATATACTGGTATATTTTAAGAATGAGTAAGAGCATGTCGAGCACTTAGAGAGCATCAGTTGTATGCTAAGCTTAGCAAATTTAGTTTCTTTTAAATGGAGGTACACTAATTAGGACATGTTATCTCCAAGGAAGGCATTGTAGTAGATCCAGAGAAGATAAGGGCCATCATGGAGTGGGTAGCTCCTAAGTGTGTGGATGAGGTGAGATCTTTCATGGGTCTGGAAGGTTACTATAGGAGGTTCATCAAGAACTTATCACATATTGCTTATCCTATCACATAATTGTAGAGGAAAGCTAAGAAGTTCAAATGGACCGAGGAGTGTGAGGCTAGATTTGAGTAGCTTAAGCAATTACTGACACATGCACCAGTGCTATAGATTGCAGATTCGAACAAAGAGTTTGTAGTATGTACAAATGGCTACAAGAGAGGGCCTAGTGGAGTCCTTATTCAGGGTGGACAGGTGGTCTGTTATGAGTCACGAATACTAAATGAGAATGAGAAAAATTATCCCACAGATGATCTAAAGTTGGAAACGATTATACATGGATTGAAGATGTGGAGACACTATCTCCTTGGCAGGTGGTTTATGCTTATGAGTGATCACATCAGATTGAGATATTTGTTTGACCAGTTAATTATGAACACCATGCAGGTTAGATGGTTGGTCACTATCAACGAGTTTGAATTCGAGATCAGGTGCATCAAATGTAAAGAGAACAGGGTGGCAGATGCTCTTAGTAGACAGATATAGGTACATCACTTGGAAACTATGATCTCTTATGGGATAAATTTATAGGATAGGATCTTGCGGGCAAGATAGCAGGATGTCAGATATATGGATATTGTGCATAGGTTGCGGAAGGGTACAAGTACAGGTACAGGTGATAGTACAAGTATAGGTATAGGTGATAGCACATGTACAGGTACAGGTAGTAGTACAGGTACATGTGATGACAAAGGTACATGTATTGGTAATGGTATAGGTATAGGTGCAGATGCATAGGACTTGGATATTATCTTATAAAAAATGGATTGGTCAAGTTTTGAGAAAACATATATGTACCAAATAGCAGTTAGATCAAGAAGGTGATCTTGAGGGAGTTTCATACGAAACCGTATTAAGGTCACCCAGGTTACCAGAAGACACTCACAACAGTGAAGAGGTATTACTATTGGTCGAATTTGAAGAGGGATGTAGCAGAGTTTGTGGCAAGATGTTTGGATTTTTAATGAGTGAAGGCAGAGTGCAAACATCAAGGTGGACTACTACAATCGATCACTATTCCGGAGTGGAAATGGGAGTTCATTTCCATGGATTTCATCACAGGATTGTCAAAGACAGTGAAGAAACATGACTCGATCATGGTCATTGTGGACAGGTTAACAAAGGTTGACACCTTGTCCCAATAAAGTCTACATTCTCAACTAGTGATGTAGCACAAGTATTTATCAGAGATGTGGTTAAACTACACAATGTTACAAAGAAGAATGTGTCGGACAGGGACGCAAAGTTCACTTCCAATTTTTGGAAGGAGTTGTTTGCAGGTTTTGGCACCGAGTTGGCCTTTAGCACAACTTATCATCCACAAAGAGATGGACAGACAGAGAGGGTCAAAGGATATTGGAGGACATGTTAAGGATGTATGTGATGCATTAGCAGAAGAAGTGGGAAGAGTATCTCCCTTTGGTTGAGTTGGCATACAATAATGGTTATCAAGGAGTCACTAGGGATGAGTCCTTTTGAGGCATTAATGGGCAGAGTTGTAACACTCCCATTAGTTGGAGTAATCTAGTTAGCAGGATATTGATTGGACCAGATATGTTGGCAGAAATGGAATAAGAGATGCAAGTGATCAAGATGAATCTCAAGGCAACACAGGATAGGCAGGAGAGTTATGCAGACATGAACATGTTGTTCAAGGAGTTTCAAGTTGGGGAACATGTGTACTTGTGCATCAAACCAAAGAAGAGCTCCTTGTGGATTGTCTCATGTGCCAAGCTAGCACCATGTTTTTGTGGACCCTTTAGTATCACCGAGGAATGGGCCAATAGCCTATCGACTTGCACTGCCTTGGATAGTGAAATTCCATAATGTTTTCCATGTCTCATTTCTTAAGAATTATGTTAAAGATGTTGATCATGTGAGTGATTGATCTGTATTGCAGCTGGAACCAGATGGAGGATTCCAGCCAGAGCCTCACTGTATATTGCAAAAAAAGGTGCTCATGCTTTGGAACCAAGCAATAGAGAAAGTTAAAGTGCAATGGAAGCACTTTGGGCCCGATGAATTTACATGGGAGACAGAGGATTAGATGCGGACCATGTATCCTTCCTTGTTTTTCGGTTGAGGCCAAGCAACTTTGATATGATGGCTTGGTATATGATTTATGGTGCTTTAGTATTTTCTTATGTTGGTTTAGTATATGATTTATGGTGATTTATATATGCTTTATGATTCTTGATATATGCTATATGATGTTTCGATAAATATGCTTAGATATGATGTTAGTATATGGTTGATATATGTTTTGATATATGATTTGGCATGTGTTTGGTATCTATATTTTGATGATGTTTATATACGTACACCCGTGTATGGATGTAAATACCGTAATGAGCTATGTTATAAAGCTCCACTATGTGGTATGGGTGTCATGCACTACGCTATCATGTGGTTATGTTACCATGATGTTAAGATTTCATATGAGTTGGCACTCAACGGGATGATCATTGTAAATACCATAATGATCTGTGCTACAAATCTCCACTATGTTGTATGTTGTCATGTTGTCATGATGTTTCTTCTCTTGATAAAATATTTCATTGTAATTACTGCATCGAGCTTTGCTATAAATCTCCAGGAGTACTGTGTCTTCTTTCAACAGGTTGTTGAGGTATATGTGTGATTGAACACTGAGCATGGTGTCCCCCAAGGGGTAGGGTTCTGTAACATCCCTGATGAAAATTCCATGTAATAAAGTTAAAAACAATAACCACATATGACTATGACACTTATTCCAAGCTGAATGTTCGACAAGACATCCTAGGGCGTGTTCATTTGGTTGTTTATGGTTAAGGAAATTGTCAAAGGCATTAAAGAGGAAAAATGGCATTTTGGCACATGTATTTATGAAAATAATGGAAATTAGGAGAAAAAGGAGATGAAAGGTCACAGGTTGCATGTGAGGAGGAAAATGAAGGAAAATAATGGAAAATGAAGAAAATAGAGGCTTCATTCATAAAAAGGATTCTGAGGATCAGTTGGTAACCTTTTTTTAGTTTAGTGTTGGAGCTCTCTCTCATTATTCTCTCTCTCTCTTACTCTTGGATACTTTGAGTTTTCTTAGAACACTCTTGGAGTGTGTGGCATACTTGGATTCCTAGAGAAAGAAGGCAAAGGAAGAGAAGGAAAATGAAAGAAGGCATCGACATCGGTAGCTACATCAGATTTTCTTGCAGGTACCGAGTTGCATGTATGATTTCTTCACTAGTTTTGGTATGCATGACATATGCATGTGGTTTCTTGGTTGTGATCCGTCATTGGCATGGAGGATTGCCTGGATCGACAATGGATTTCTTAGCCTTTCCATTTCCTAGATAGACATGGTGATTGTGGGTTTACTTTCATTGCTTGTTTTTGGTTGGTTTTCGTGTTTCCTTAGCTTGGGTTGAGCTACTAGTCTTGGAGCCTTGGTTGGACGAATGATGTGGAGCCCTGTACCATCTTGGATTGATTTACTAGTCATGAAGCCTTGGTTGGACAAATGCTCTGGAGCCCTTGGTGGGTTGAGTTACTAGTCATGGAGCCTTGGCTGGAAAAATGCTCTGGAGCACGGTATAAGATGTTGGTTGAGTTACTAGTCCTAGAGCCTTGGTTGGACAAACACTATGGAGCCCTGGAAGGCTTGGATAGAGACCAATCTAATGATGCTTTTGTGATGTCTGACTGTGAGGTGGACTCATTGTTTGATGGGTTGAGGTAGATAGCCTCTAGAAGCCCTGGATGAGTTTTGATTGATGTGTTTTATGAGATCCCACATTCATGGTTGGAATATGGCATAGAGGTGAATGGTTGAAGAGAGATTTGGCTTAGCCATTCTACAGTCGGGTGGAACGTGGTAGTCCCATCTCTGGTTGGTTCATTACATTCATTAAGGAGAAATACATCCCTTGCTTTTCATGTGTTAAAGGTACTGATGTATTTATGGATTTGATGGTTGATATGTTTATTGTATTTATGTTCATAATATGTTGGTTATATGCACATTTTATGACAACAACTATGTATGGCTCTCAACATGTTTTTACTTGTATGTGAATAGATAACATGCCTATGACCTAATAGATGATAATGCATCAAATGGCATAAGGGAACAATGGTTCATAGTGATTCTGAGATAAGTATGAGATCCCTATACTTAACTCTGTTATTTACACTTGTATATTACATGTCAATGATATGTTTGAGGAAATTCCTATCATGGCTAGTAGGGATCCAATCAAGGTCTTGAACAAGTATTTGCATTAGTACTTTCATTTCCATGTTACTTTATTGATTTGAAGAAATCAATCAATTCTAGGCAATGTCCTGGGCTCTGAGCCTAAGAAAGTGGCTTAAATCCCGAGGTCACTAGCACAACACTAGAAATTTTGGTCCATAGCCGCTAGCAGGCATGCCTGTGAAAGTGAATTTAGGTTGTTGGTCACTCCCTTGCCCATAGTGTGAGAGCGATTATGGCCCAAGAGACCTAAAATAGCAGTGGGACCCAGGGACAAGTTGTCTGAGTGGCTAACTTGTCTTCTGAGGGTTATGTTGATGATGTTGGATGTTTGCATGGTGTGTTTTCATCAGTTCCTCTTCCTTAGTGTGACTTAGGAGGTCGAATCATATCATAGTGGCCTCTTGTCGCATGTTTACCCCAACTGGTCGATTGCTTGGGTAGATGTGGGAGGAGGGTGTTACATAAATAAAGAAAGGAAACCTTAGAATGATCTTTACCAAGAATCCAAGGGAAAAACATCCACCCCAACTATCAAGGGTTCTAGAGAAATCTATCTCCACTCTTCAGCCAAATAGGGAATCCAAAGATTGATGTCGCTCACCTCAGAGTAATTCTTCCAATTCCCTCTGCTCAACCAAAACTTCCTTTTTTTCCTTCTTTGTTTTCACTGTGTTACTTCCTTCATTTCTTCCTCTATGTTGATACTTCTCATTTCCTCCCAACAATACTCTCTATACTCCTCCCTCTTTGTTTCTTTTGATGAAAATTTTTACTATCTATCCGATTACCTTCCCAATGTTGTTTTTCCTTTGTTCTCCACAAAACTTGCGTATCCTATGGGGTGGTGCCACGACTTCCCCCCCATTGTCTTCTTCCTTCCAATATGTTAAATGCAACCAATGTCTCACTTAATCCTTCATACTTTGGCCTTAACTTCCCAGTAGCCTTGTCAGCTCCATTAATTTTGATATTCTCTCTTGCTTGCATTTTTTTTGCTCCAAGGGAGCATGGTCCTTGTAATTTTTCCGAGTTCTCCTATAATGGAATAATCCAACCCATTAAGGATGCATTTACTCACCTCCTTAACTGTCATAACCAATAAATAAATCCCAAGAAATTTCCTCCTCAACTCTGGAATTTGTGTCCCAAGACCTCAACCCATTTAAAAAAAATTATTTTGAGTATTTCCAATATTGTGAAATTACTATGGATTGTCAAAAATGGTAACTCTCACTTGAGTTAAGGATGGTTTTTCCAGGTGATCCTTCACAAATTAGAAGAGGCTTTAAGAGTACACATTCCATGCCTTCACTAGACATGATTCCCAAGTTGTACTACACTACCAGAGAGAAGTGATGACCTTGTAGATGTAGCATTTCCTTTCCATAGTAGAGTGTTGGGAAATTTGATGATTTTATGATCCATAAACCGCCATAGATATTCCACTACACAATTCCTCACAACATATATGATAAACTTATACTTAAAAATCTGAAATCTATACGACGGAAATTATTTTTCCTTAGACTTTTGGATTTATTAAGTTACAATTTCATGCATGCAATATGTAAAATGTGGAAAATAGAGAGAAAACAAATATAAAAGCACTCACAAACATAAGAACACAATATATACCGTAGGAAACCCATACGAGAGGAAACCAAACTGGAAGGTGAGGCTGCTCTGCTGTCTTTCTCCGAATGGAAAATATATGCATGTACAAAGAAATGAGGCTTGTGGCATGTGGGCTATGATAGTGCACAAATCCTCTCCATTTTTTTTCTCTCTCTCTCTCAATATACTTATCTATGGAACAAAATGCACTTGAATTGAATGGAACCCCTTTTCCTCCTAGTAGTCCAGTTATAACTAAACCCGATAGCCTATTAGTGGTTAGGTTTGACTCTTTCAACTCTTAACTAGAGTTACAATATTGACTCTTATAGAGTATTCTTCATCATAATCACGTGGATAACCCATTTTCCATGAATAATGGGGGTCTACATGGTATCCTCTTGAATTATGGTGGTCAAAACAGGAAGGTCAACTTCCAAGTGGCATAAATTTTGCATACAAATTCTAATTGAGGCAATTATTGTGCCATTGGAAAGGTATATGTAGAATAACACAAAAAGGTGCATGCTATTGCAGAAAAAAATTAACCCCAAAAAACACCATTTGACGTCTCAAACTCGTTTCAGACACCAATTCTCCAAACTAGGCCCTATTGATAAAAGTGGTCCTGTGAACTGATTCCTCCACTTTTTCCTCTCTAAAATAGTTGAGATGGACAAAAAACAATATAGTTATCCAATTTTATTCATTCCAACTATTTATTTACACCTCATAGCAGCTTAGATGTTGAAACATTGCTCTCACTTTGCATAGTGTCAGAGATTGTTGATGATGTACCCAACAAACCTAGCATGTCGCCAGGCTGGCCTTGGAATTGTTTGATGCGCATAGCTTGATCTAGAGTCCAGATGATGATGGTAATCTCCAAGATGATAAGGGAGGGCTTGTACTAAATCTTGGAGCTCCAATTCTTGAGAGAGATTGTGCGATGTCATCTTTATAGCCCCGTTTCAGAGGATGCAAAGCACCCAAAGTAGGATTTTGACACTTGGAGACATTTTGAGGCATGACATGAGGGTTTCCAATCAATCATTGAGTTAATTATGATGATTGGAGATGCATATTTCCCATTCCATGCATTACTGGAGCTTTATTTACCCTAGAAGGGCATGATTCCGTGTTAGGGAGGAGTTTCGATCTACACATGTGGGCTTTTAATGACTGATTTTATTACATTGAGCTATTGGTTTGGCTTGTAACCCATTTTCTTAATGTACACTTAAAATTAAACTTTTCATATGGATTTTAGGCTAATTATTGAGAGTGACTGACCTAATTTAAATATAGGATCACTCCATTGTATCTTTTCATCATCATTCACAAATTTCAACCTTCTTTGGAGAGCTTGACTTAGCCTTGTGTAAACTTTCTACTTGTGGAGTTGTGATATGTTTGGAGCTATTTTTATTGAAGGTTGTTTTTTTATCTTGGAGATATCGTTTTGGGATTTAAAAAAGGTTATTTCATGGAGCACATTTAAGTTTGGTTGTAGATTTTTATTCTTTTTTCATGTAGTTAATTATTTCTAAGGTTTTTCTTCCTTTGCGGTGAAGTACAAGGGAGGATAATGGAGGTGATGGATCCTCTTGATTGTAGAGTGAATGAGGTTGATATTCTCCCTATACTATTGTCTTCCCATCATTATATTGACATTTTGTTGAATATTATTGTCCTATCTCCCATGGAGGTAAGGTGAAGTAAAGCATGGATGACGAGGATTATCTGCAAGTAGGCTCTCAATCATAAGTGGGGAGGTAACATTCGATGATATGATATTGTTAAAGTTATGATAAAATTTTGGTATGTCATTGGCCATCATGAAAGGAAATGGGGTTGGAATTTGTATGGGATGCATATAAGAACAAAGCATTGGGTATTAGTGGCACTCTAAGAGAAGAGTTTTCTTTGTTGTGCAATTTCCATACTAGGAAATTCTAGAGAAATGGGAATTGACATTGGTTTCAATTTGATATAGTATATGGTGGAAGGTTGTAGTGTAGATTGTCTATCCTAGTGGGATACTTAACTCCAACAACACAAAGATAAAACCAATAGGTAGAAGAAGGTTATGATGTATGGGAGAAATCATAATCATTAGGTTCAATAGGATCTGTAGAATCTCTTCAACTCCAACTGACAAATAAATATTTCACCTCCAACTTATCTACTACCATGGAAATTATGATGGAGCATAGGACTTAGTTGAGAAAGGCATAGGATGAGATAGACCATCTGCGTCAACAAATTGAGAATCTTCAACTCAAAAATACTCCATATATCAACCTTCTTGGGTTTCGAGTAACTCTTTTTGCAATCACCCCATGTTACTTATGGGTTTCAGTGTAGTTTCTCCTCCCTTGGAGACAGAAGCTTGACCCAGGGAGGGGTTTCTTAATTTTTTAATTTTCACTATTGTAATGGACTACAAATTTTTTTTCTATTTGGGAATGTTTTGACGAATATACCCAGTGAACAATCACATAATAGGAGATATATTTCTAGATTTAAATATGGAAATCATGATGGAAAATCAAATAGTTTTGAAAGTGGATTTCAGAGATCCGTGGCTTGAATATTTTGAATTATTGATCGGAGATGTCCACAGTTTTTGGTACAAACATACAAAAACTGTACAAAAATACAAAAACTGTGGACTCTCCGATCCAATAATTCAAAAGTTTTAGAAAGATTGAAATCATCAATTTTGTCTAGATTTTGGTAAAATATTTCTAATTCAAATTACTTCTAGTTTTGGTTAAAAAGATAAAATTAAAGTTTAAAAAAAACATAATCAAAGGATTTAAAATCATTCATATATATATATATTAATATATATATATATATATGATTTTTTAGATATAGAGGAATCAACAACTTGGTTGGTCTCATACTTGTGTGACATGGGGTTAATTCCAACCGCTACCATTAAAACCTCTACTAGGTACCTACATCTGCCCCTTCTATAGGCATAGGTAAATCGAGGGGATTTGAACCTCGAACCTCCTCACACATAACAATTCATTTTCATGACCATCACCAATTGGGAAGCTCCATAGAGGCTATAATTTTGATTATATTTTATTAATAGAAAAAACAATTTTAGTTTATTTTAATTTGAGATCTATTAAAAATTTAAATACACGAAATCCCTTATTATGTAAACGTTTCTCAAACTTTATGATCTTAAAAACATTTACTATTAAATTAATTATGAAATATAATGAATCTTGACTACTATTCATTGAGGTGCTTCATAGAAAAAGCAATAGTAGAGTGTAACATCCCCAACATTTAATCCAACTATTATTGTCATTTTAATGATTATGTTAACAATCCATGTATGGGCATGAAAATGCAAATAGAAAAAGACCTAAAATAATTGCAATTATAATTAATACCAACTGATGAAGAGGTGAAGCGTTGATACGAACCATGAGAAGGCATGAGAGGGGGGAAGCAAAAAAAGGGCTTGATGGAATTAATCATTACCAATGAACTATTTGGCTAAGCCAATATTTTGAGATTGTCAACTTTTCCCTAAAACAATATCTAATGGGAAGGTGTTCTCATAACTGGTTGTTATGATAGGAGTGAGACAATGGTACCGAAATTCATAGTGATATGGGCTATGTACCCTCTATTGTGGAGACCTTTGACCACCCACGTAATCCCATCAAAGGGAGAAATTAGAGAAAAAAGGGGGGAGAGAGAAGGAATGCAAACACATGGAAAGACAACATAGAGAATAGTAGAGATATGAGAGGAGGCTCTTGTGCGAATCAGAAGAAAACCCTTTGCGTGATCCTTATTGGCCTGAATTCTATGAGAGAGGTTAGGGAGTGAGCCTTAGCATGATCAATAGGATCAACAATAACACTAAAGAATTTGTTTACATGATACATAAAACATCAAAGGGAAGCATTGAGGCACTCTTGAATGAGTGGAGGGATCCTTTTGTGTTGTTTGTGCTTAGAATGGCCCATCTACTAATAAATCCAGTGGAAATATTGTATCAAAGCTCCAGTGAGAGGCATCGAGAGACTCTCGACTACTGTAGAGATATCCTTGTGATGTATAGGCCTTATTGTGGCCACATTGTAAATGAGAATAGGCCCCCATTTGATAAGCTAAAACACTCCATACTAACTTATAAATGAATTGAGAGTGGATTTCATTATTATACCATTGGTAGCTTGCAATACATTCCCCCCCTTATGCGCTTGCTATGTAGAGTCACTAAGAACCACCTGTAATAGATGGGCATGAATTTGGTGTGGTCTTAAGGGAATTGATGAGATTTAATTGAAAAAGGATAGTGGCCTTTGTGACTCCACCTATTAAAATTAGCAACAAGAAATTCCAATTTAATTTGTCCTTGAATTAAATTGTGAATTTAAATTGCAATTCTATTCTCATAGCAACTTGTAATAGTAATTAAGTTAAATTGACTTAATTGACTTAGGAAATTTGAGTTGGAAGTCTATCAATAGTCATGTAGAATGATCCCTAAATTTCAGGGGCCTAGGTTGAGTTCTTTGGATTTGTAATTAGATAACTCATTCTATCTGAGTTATAGTAAGTTAAACTAGTTCTAACTATTGGAGGAACTAGTATAGGTCTAGTAGTCGAGTAGTGCACCCATGCATCCCCAATACCACCAACTAATTAAATATTGACTCATAGATAAATCATGCATGTCAGTTCAGAGGAAGAACCAATTAAGACTAGAGTGTAGGGATAGTGTACTATTTGTTGTATAATTTTCTAAGTTGTACAGCTGGTGCATGCAATGAGTTGAGGACCTATGTTTGGATTGCGCAGTTATGGAGGAAGGATTTCCCAATTAAATATGGGTTGATTCTCTCAGGAATTGCACAAGGAAGTAGGGTTTTAGAAGGTAGAAGAATTGGCTAATTGTTAGCTTGACCTAGCTTGTGAGGCAGAGAGTTAGATCATACTTGTGCAGGGATTGTTCTAGTGAAAACAAGCATTGTATTTTCTTCTCCAATATTTTGGTTAATGCAATATAGATAGTTAGGGTTTTGAGCAGTTTCTTTCCCCAAATAAATATTATGTTATGAGTGAAAGATATTCTTCCTCTTTTTTCTTATTGTTTTCATCGATCATTTTTGGTTTTCGTTGAGAAGAGTATAGTAGATTCTTGTCTTATGTTTTAGTATATCACATGAGTTGTGGAATCTACAGAAAAAATCCACACCACCCTGTAATTTTGAGTTAGAACTTCCCTCGTGGCTTCTTGGTTTTCCTTTGGGTGGCCAACTATAAGAAAAGGTGCAGTGTAATTGATCCTATGGTGGGGTGCAATGTGGCACATACTTCATTAATTCTAGATGTCACAAAATCATGATCAGATAAGTACTTGTTGATGGTGTTGGACCCACCAACATGTAAGGGGATCTCCCTGGTAAGAAGTCCCAATTAGACCTCAAACTGTTTGGTGTAGGAGTCCCAATAGTGGGTCGTAAGGTAATGCCTTGACCGCGATGTCACACAGAGGCAAGTAAGATAACTCTGTCAGTAGCAAGGTTGTGACTAATGCAGTGAGTCAAGGAAGGTGCATGAGAGGTTCTAACACAAAGGGCGTGGGATGAGTGTGCCCCTTGACAACCTATATCAATACTCAGCTAGGTAGGGAACACAAGAGTGAAGATGCATCACAGGCTAGAAAGCAGAGCAGTTGACAATCCAAAGTGATGATTAAACCAACAACACATTTGCAACAAGATTCATACAATTGCATACGAATAAGTTCATACAAAAATATGTAATTTAAACAACATATATCATTAAGGAAACCGCAACAGTCCAACTACAATAACAACATATGCATGAAAATGTGTTGGCTCTTATTATATAAAGAAGTGTAAGTTCCAATCATATAATACATCCATGTAAACCTACTAACCCCATCAATGGAACGTTACAGCCACATCCGCCTACTCCTCCAAAGAGATGAACTAGCTCTGTGCGGTGGAGAAGCCAAGGCGTATTACAATACTATCCAAGCTCTTTCCAAGATAGTCTTATCAGAAGCTTGGCTAACGAAAATCCCTTACAATGAGTTATGAGGGACTACTTATAGAAAAAGGGTGGGGTGACCCTTGACATTACCCTTTGTGACAGTTCAAATACCCTCATGACTCTTCACCTACTCGATCACTATTACATCCAACTGTTGACACTTGACTTACACGTGACATGGCTCAACATTACAATGCACATGTACTCATGTGAGAAAACATGGCTTGAGAAATCCATGCAAGACATCACTGGCACTCGGTCCGCTGTGATGATACCAACTCTTTGACATGCTTGTGATGGTGAAGGTGGTGAGCTGATGCCAAGATTGGTCGTCCGTGATGGTATGCATGCACCTTGTGGTGACATCTTGTTGAAGCAAAGTCTTGCCTCCGTTGCAACCGGTGCATTGGTTTGGCTCCTTCATCCAACTCATCTGCTAACATGCATATGGTCTTCTTAGGTGCGGCTGAACCGGCAACACACTGATGCATAGTGTCCGCGTTGATCTTCAAGTGTGTGCTAGTGGTGATGCACATCAACTTGTCGAAGTACATGCTCAGCTCTAGTTGGACTTGATTCTTGTCTTTGCTTGGTGAGTGTGCTGAATGGGTTGGATTGCATGCGTGCACACAATGACATGCATATTGTTGAATCCATTGCATGCGATTAACAACATTTCTCACCATGTCTACTCCATGTCAGATGTTGGGATGGATCTATAACTTGCACGAATGTAGTTTCATCCATGAGTGCATGTTGCACCCACTGTTGTTCCAGTTCCTACTGTAACTCATTCATCTGTCTTCGCGCGATCTTCATGTTGTGTCATCACCTCATAGCCTGAGTCTACAAAGTTTCTTTCATTATCAGTGGATTTGCTTTATCTTGCAACTTCATTCTGCCTCGTGTTGTCAACAACCTTCCTCTTGTATTCATTACATCCGTTGCATTCGTTGCGTTCGTTGCATTCGTTGCATTTGTTGCCTTCGCTGCATTCGTTGTATTCACTGCGTTCGGTATGCTCCCTTTAGCTGTTGTTCATGATGCTTCTTGTTGTGATATCTTGATGTTCTTGTTTACGAACAACCTAATATCTTCGTGAGTAGGCAAGCTAATAGACATTTGATTGACTGCATCTCTAGGTGTGCTCTGAACGGTGTCTTCGACTCTGCTCTCTTGGAAACTGTTGTACCTGTACTATTGAGAGGCAGATAAACACCTGAAATACCTCGAGACATGGAAACACTCATGGCAAGCAATCTGTCAGTCGAAAACCAAAATGAACTTGAGAGTTGACTTGCAACATACCTGTGTGACTGATCCTGAAGGTTGCGCAATTTCGACCGGGAGGTTGGGAGACCGACTGCCAAGACTGCACAAGGCATAGTCTGGGCTACTGGGAGATTGATTGACTATTGGAACTGCACAATGCACAATCTAGTCTAGCTATTGACTACTGGGATAGCGCAATGCGCAATATCCACTAGCAATGGTTGCAGGCTGAGTGACTGCATTGCACAATTTTCTTGGCTAGCAGTCACTATCCCTTAGTATTGCACAAAGCAGGCCTAGGGAAAACTGCTGGGTAGAAATGTGCATTTCTGGGGTGGAAGGCAGAGCTTTCCCTCTCAGGATTATGCAATTTTGTCTGGTGAGGCTCTTGGTGAGGTGAGTCTGGGCCAAGGCTGCCCAGACTTTTCGAAGGGCAACTGAAAGTGGATGTGAGTGTGAACGCATGCTGATACTGAGTGTAAGCATAAGTGAATGATCATGCATGAAAATGGTGAATGAAAAATTCAGAAAATGGAACAACATGCATGTGGGTGAGGCGAGTTGCCAAATCAACGACCATTCATGAAAAACAATTTCATGCATGCGACAATAGTGAGATGTTGATGAAAACTAAAACGGTGCTAGGACAAGCTAATATACATGTAAATGACAACAAGCATTCAAAGAAATCAAGCAAACAATACTCATACAAGTGAAAACACAAAAAGCGACAGAAATGCAACACAAGGCATGGGAAGTGGGCTTACCCCAAAACAACTAAGCTGAATGTGCTGATTGCTCCTAGATGTGATGTGGGATGTCAAAGTTGCAAGATTGATGTGAGGAATGAGATCTACAGCATCCGGTTGATGAGTTTGATAACATCGAGGTTGTGATGCGCATGCCACAAATCTAGGGAAAGCGACACTTGGTGGGAGGTTTCTGAAATGATCCTTGCATGTAACCTCCAACTGCTAAACATAGATCCCTAAAACAAGGGATGCCTTTGCATGCTACCTTGGGAGAAGTATCCCATGCATGCAAGTCAGTTTTGCTCGATCCCGGAGGGAACTGGTCAACTCAGCTGCACATGTAAGAGACTGCTCGACTGTTGGAAGGAAGTGTGCATTTCTGGCTTAGAGCTAGGCTGATTGCTGCCTAGATTTGCGCAAATCCTAGGCTGAACAACCTTGTTGGGGAAATTTTTGCAAATCCTACTGGGAGTGTTGGCTGGCAGGGTTGCGTAATCGTAGAGCCCAGTAGGCTGCCAGAGAGGATTTGCGTAATTTTTGGATGGAAGGCTGGTTTCCCTCCATAAATGTGCAATTTTCAAGGGGAAGCTGCTCAGCCTGCAGTTGGATCAAGTCTGGGTGAGCAGACTGTGAGGGGAATGGATCAATTGTGATTGACAGGATGCCTTTGTGTGAGGAGAACACTTGAAGCTTGAGTACTTAAAGAAGCAAGACAAAGTGTTGTGAAAGGTTGGTAGGGAGGCTCCAAAACAGACTAAGGAAAAATTTTGGAGGGTGGTTGTAGCCGCTACAACATTTGGCGACACACTGGTAGAACTCCAGCTCTCTAAATGGACCTTGTTCATGAAAAGCAAGTCTAACACCTCCAAAAGTATTTTTCAATTCTCATCTCATCTTGGTTTCACACTAACTTGAATGTAAGATGTAGCATATTTCAGACTCTTGGTCGATTGACACACATTCCAAGAAAAGGAAACACAGTTGTTTCGATTGGGGTTGAGGGGTATATAGGTGCACAAGCAATATAGTCATCAGAGTCTTAGTTTCATCTTTGGTGTTGATCCACTACCAGTAGGCCTAGATAATACCCTGGTGGAGTCACATAGGAACACAAGCATGGCTCCATTGCCAACAAGCTTGGTCAGTAGCCTGATGAAGTTACTTGCATCACCTCCCTACGTAGGAAGCCTTTCTCTTCTTTCTCCTTATTCATTTGAATTATTTGACTTTTCATTTTTTTCTTTTTCGTAATTGTGCATAGCACTGATTCATTTCAGAGGTGGAAGAGGGATCCAAACTTATTGAGAGTAGAAGAGGTTGTTCTAGCAAAGAAGTAGTTTATTGTATCTCTAACATGCCTGTTAAGGTTTTCCCCCTCACCTTACTCTACTTGACTGAGTTGACAAAGGTTAACCCAAAAACCACTGACCAAAGAAGGTGACACTAGTTAGCACGCAGGTGTTGTGTTTTCACCAAGGTTCACTTCAAATAGTACGTATCTTCCTTCGACATATTATGGACCAAAAGTAACAAGTTCTTCATACAGAGGCAAGATGACAACTAACCAAGTAGTGATAGTAGCACAAGTCCTCTTGTAATTTACCCAACTTGCTTCAAGAGTCATACATGGTTTCATGCGAAACTATCCTATGAAATGAAACAAGCGAACTAACAAACAATAAAGCAAAGAAAGGGTAGAAGAAAAAGAGAAAGCAAAGCAAGCAAGCAGACAAGTAAGCAGGCAAATAAACAAACAAAGAAAGTAAGAAAGCAAGCATGCAAGCAAACAACTCCAAAGCAAACTCTACTCCTACGCCTAAGCTAATAGTGCATGGGTCATCTCACGTGAAGTGATACTTCCAATGTAGCCACTGACGCATTGGTTGACCCATGTTGGTGAAGGCATGGTTCATGAACAAGATAGATATGCGAACCAGAAAACAAGAAAGATATAATAGTGAATACAAACACACTCCGAGCTTATAAGCAACCATAGAACAAAGATGAGTGAAATTGCATGACATGCATTCTGTGGTGCTGCCATGATGTTGTGCTTCGCTGTGTGAAGATGTTTACTGTATGCATTCTCTTGACTGTGACATGCAAGCAAACGTGAGAAAGGTAGACCACTTATGTTGTGCATGTGTGCTTGTTGTGTAAGATTCCTGCAACGCATGAGCGATGGGATTGTGTAGTTCGAGTGGAGGAAGCGAAATCTGGGTGTTTGGTTGATCTTCTATGCAGAGAAGAGAGTGATGAGGAGCCTTGATTGTTTCAACAATTTCCTGATCGGAAGTCAAACCAACCTCAGGACAATGAGGGCCTGACATAACCATCAGCTCGGGCTGAAGTGCCTTGACAGTCTGGGGGATTTCGACTTCATTGATAGATATATCATTGTAGACCAGTTTCTTGGATAAATTAACAATGTTTGAATCAACATCGTGATCGGATGAGGAAGTGAATAGATCACAACAACCAAAATCAAAAAATTCAAGATGTTGTTCAACATCTTCATGATTTGATGAATCGGGCAGAGGGGTAGATGGGGAGAAAATATGTTCACCCTCTGTGTTTTCAAGAACGATAGATGACAGATTGAACGGATTTTTCGAGGAAGATGTGTCCTTTCCACACTGTAATGACAGATTGACATCTGATGTACCCTGTGAATGATCAGAAGTAGAAGCATCCATAAATGAGTTTTCATGAGGGAAATTGGTAGTGGAAAAATCACAAGGGATGTCAGGATGAGGCGGATGATGTGCGACTGGAAGGGAGTCATCCTTCACCACAGGCTCTTCTTTAGATCCCCACACACAGTCATCATGAATGATGGCGCAAGTTGGATGCATAACATGACCCTCCATCAACAGCGTCATCCTCATTCACAATAGCTAAGGAGTCTGGAATGGAAGAACACAAGATAGTGCAATCTGGAGTATCAACAAAATGCGAGGACAGAGGTCGAGGGAATGAGTCCATGTGAAAACCAATAGGCTTGCAAGCCAAATCTGCGAAAATATCAAGAGTAGGTGGGGTGGGAGGATGTGACAGTTCAACCGAGGTGTGTGCATGATCTCCCACATCACTCTGAGGTGATGGAGCTATTGGATGAGATGAAGGCAGATAGTCACTTGTGATAGCAACTGTGCCTACTTGTGATTGTGCAGCTCCATCATCAGAGTGTGCTGAGTGGGGTTTAGATATGTGAAGAAGATACTCAAATCTTCCATCAAGGAATTCCCAATTAATATCATCTTCCGTGAATCAGTATGCAAGATTACAAAAGCATGTGTGAAATTGTTCAATGGTTTTATCGGTTGCTTTTCGTAATTTCATAATTTCTTTGTTCAGTGCTTTACAGTCATAGTGATTGAAAGCACGGTCTATCTTTGCGACCAGATGAGCAAGAGAATGAATAGATTTTCCAGGCAGCGTGGAACAATAGTGCATTGGGTGCCCTCGAAGCTATAGGTTTTAACCCTGTACAGAAATTATCTGCATACGAATTTTAAAAGATAGAAAATAAACAATGCGAAAGCATAACACATAAAACATATATACACAAAGATTTTCCATTGGATCCCAAAATCGGGATTACCAGCTTGATTTTTCATTATGTTCCTTTTAATGTTACAATACATATTTATACATGCCGAAGCATCCAATACCATGGACCGAAAACCATTGCGTCCAAAACCATGTGCAAAAAACATGCACAAAACCATAGGTAGGTCCGCCCAACCTAATATAGGGTCAAAAACCAAAATTTTCCGGGGCACTACCCGGACCCCATAGAGTGGGGTTACCTGCACCCCTCAAACCCCCTATGACTCCCCCGCTACGCAATAGCGCAATGAAGGGATGCTCCGCCCCCCTTCTAACCCCCCAGTTAACTATGTGGGCTAGTCGTGGAAAGAATATAACACAACCCAACATTCTCCCACTTGTTGTTTTCTTTCCACAGGGGGCCACAAGAAAGCTTAGTCATTTATACATCCCTGCAGCGCCCATTGTTTCTCTACACCAAAAGAACTTCTCAGAGCTCCATAGATTTTGTCAATGCATCTGCAATATTCTTCAAAGTGTCCACCTTTACCAGCAACACTTTTTTTTTTCTATCATATAACACATATTTCATCAAATTTGGAATTAATAGTGGATCTAGAATTTCAAAATAACCAAATAGCTCAATTCTAGTGATGTCCATGTAATAAAAATTTT
Source organism: Pinus tabuliformis (assembly GCA_031772625.1). Lineage (NCBI taxonomy): Eukaryota > Viridiplantae > Streptophyta > Pinopsida > Pinales > Pinaceae > Pinus > Pinus tabuliformis. Next base: position 308,757,816 of record CM062805.1, on the reverse strand, counting down.
CCAATTTTAATGAAATATGTGTTATATCCCTCAAAAAGTGATACTGAACATCAATGTGCTTTGTCTTTGAATGATATGCAGGTTCTTTGCCAAGAAAATTGCACTTTGGCTGTCACAGTCTATCCTTATAGCTCCCTATACTAACCCCATACTTGAACACAATCTTTGCAACCAAACTGCTTCCTTGCTTGCATGAGTGGTTGCCATGTATTCTGCCTCTATAGTTGATAGTGCCACTACAGATTGTTTCTTACTCATCCAACTGACTGCACCTCCAAATAGGTTAAACGCATACCTACTTGTAGATCTTCTCTGATCCAGATCTCCAGCCCAGAGTGCATCAATAGAGCCACAAATATCCAACACTCTGTCCAATCCAGGTCTTCCTTGGTAGCACAAACCATAATCACTAGTGCCATGAAAATACCTAAAAACCCGCTTCACTGTTGTCTAATGCTCCTGTCCTGGTTTTGACATAAACCTGATCAATACTCCCACTGCATGTGCAATGTCTAGTCTAGTATAGACCATTGCATACATCAGGCTACCGACTACATTTGCATATGGAACACGGGACATGTCTTCTTCCTCTTCTTGTGTCTTGGGACACTGTACAACAGATAACTTTACACCTTCAAGAATAGGAACCTTCACCGGTTTACTATCCTGCATATTAAATCTCTGCAATATTTTCTTGACATACTTCCTCTGGTTTAACCAAAGCTTCCTCTTTGCCCGGTCTCTTTTAATTTCGATGCCCAAAATATAATTTGCAGCACCAAGATCTTTCATGTCGAATTTAGAGGACAATTGGGTCTTCAAATCCTAGATAATTTCTTTGTCATTTCCAACCAGCAACATATCATCCACATACAAGACGAGATAAATAACACGGTCACCAATTAATTTAAAATACACACAGTGATCTTCTTTGCTTCTGGTGAAGCCAAGTCCCCTTATAAATGTATCAATATTAATATACCACATCCTTGGTGACTATTTTAACCCATACAGAGACTTCTTGAACTTGCATACCAGTTCTTTCTTACCCTTCACTGCAAAGCCTCCAGGTTGCTTCATGTAGATTTCCTCTTCCAGATCCCCGTGAAGAAATGTTGTCTTCACATCCATCTATTCTACCTCAAAATCAAAAAGCAGCAGCAACAAATAAAAAGAAATCTAATAGAAGTTACCTTATCAACAAGAGAAAAAAATATCACCAAAATCAATTCCCACCATAGGAATAACCTTTTGCTACCAACCGAGCTTTGTATTTCTCCACCTTTCCTTCTACATTTGTCTTCTTCTTGAACACCCATTTTCTGCCAATGGGTTTCCTTCCAGCCAGCAACTCCACCAGATCCCAAGCCTTGTTTTTGTGCAAAGATGCCATTTCATCAACCATGGCCTCTTTCTAGAGTTTTCCATCCTCTGAATATACTGCTTCCTTCACAGTTCTAGGATCATCATCAGTAATAGATAAAGAAAAATTTGAACAGAAAGCAGATGGACTATATCTTTATGGCTGCCTTCTTTCTCAAACTGATCTTCTCACACACGGATTTTGTGGCTCTTCATCTTCTGATTCCTCCTCTGCTGTAGAGTCTGATTCTTCATCCTTTAGCTCAAACTCTATCTTCTCAGGTTCCTTTGGTTGGACTTCATGTTTAATAACATCTTTCACCTCTCTGAACACCACATCTCGGCTGTACACAACCTTCCTTGTTACTGGGTTCCAAAGCTTATAACCCTTTAAACCATCCTTATACCCAATAAAGATGCACTTTTCAGATTTACTATCCAACTTGGTTCGTTTCTCCTTTGGAACATGTACATATGCATCACATCCAAATACCCTTAGATGTGAAAAAGAGGGTTTTTTACTATTCCATACCTCTTGTGGAGTTTTATCCTCCAATGTTGATGAGGGTGATCTGTTGACCAGGTAACATGTTGCCTCCATCGCCTCTGCCCAGAATTCTTATCCTAACCTGGCACCACTGAGCATGCTTCTTGCCCTTTCCATCAACATCTTGTTCATTCTTTCTGCAACTCCATTTTTCTTAGGTGTATATGGAGTATTCTTATGCCATGCTATACCACACTTCTTATAGAATTCTTCAAATTCCTTACTGCAAAAATCTCCACCGTTATCTGTCCTTAGCACCTTTATCTTCTTCTCTGTCTAGTTTTCCACCAGAGCCTTGAATTCTTTAAACCTATCAAAGACTTCATATTTCTTCTTAAGGAAATATATCCATGTATTCCTTGAGAAGTCATCTATAAATGATACATAGTACACAGACTACTGAGTGATGGAACCTTCACAGGTCTAAACACATCACTATGCACAAGATCTAATATCTATTTCATCCTCTTACCACCAGCGGGGAAACTCACCTGATTCTACTTCCCATATACACATTTTTCACAGAAATCAAAATCCAAAGAGCTATTACTCATACCTTCTACCATACCTTTACCATGAAGTATTCAAAGGCCCTTCTCTCCAATATGTCCAAGCCTTTGATGCCACAACATGATCTTCTCTCTAGAGACCACAAGATTTTCTACTCCACTTTCAGGAACCACAGAACTGTTGCACCCATCAACAACAGTGCTACCTTGCAGCTTGTACAGAGTTCCAATACGAACTCCCTGCATCAATAGCAGTGTTCCCCGAACCATCTTGTAGGTATCCTTCTCGAACACTTTTTTACACCTGCATCATCCAGCTTGCTTACAGAAATCAAATTTCAGGCCAATGCATGAATATGTATGACACCCGGAAGTGTTCCAACCCTTCCACCTTGCAACTTCAACTTTACTTTTCCACGACCAATGATTCTAGCCTTCCTATCATCCCTTAAGAAGACATCACCACCATTGTATTTCTCATACTCGCAGAACCACTCTCTATGGAGAGTGAAGTGAAAGGATGCACTTGATTCAATCAACCATGCCTCATGATCTACATGTGTACTTGAAGAAGCCAAGTACACATCCCCACCTTCATCTGAGGTGGTTTTTGCCTCTACAGAAGGAGCATCATCAGATCCATTTCCTTTGTCAGGAGCTTCAGATTTACAGTCCCTTTTGTAGTGCCCTTCCTTTCCGCATTTCCAACACACCACCTTTACAAGTTTTCCTGGAGATTTAGATCTCCCACTCGATGACTTATTTTTATTTCTTTTCTGGGACCATCCTTGTACAGACAAGGAATCACCATTCTGGCTCTCCATATTTTTCCGTCTCATCTCCTCCATCAGCAAGGATGAGACTATTTCATCAAACTACAAGGCAGTTGCATTGCTACCTATTACAATAACCAGACTATCCCACGAA